>CM073000.1:46354415-49319415 GCA_037038555.1 Rhynchonycteris naso | reverse complement strand
TAGGGGTTTCGAACCTGGTTCCTCTGCACTTCCCAGTTCAACGTTCTATCCACTGTGCCACCACCTGGTCAGGCTGTTTATTTAAATTTTTTATTGAATTTATTGGGGTACAGATTTCAGGTGTGCAATGCAATAAAACATTGGCACACTGCAACTTGTGTCCATCACCTCAAGCAGTCTCTTTGTGCCCTCATCCTCCCCTCTTTGTCCACCTCTACCTATCCCTTACCTCCCTTTTCCTCTGGCTGTGTCTCACTGTTGTTTGAGTCTATGTGTTTATATATATATATTTATAAGCATACACACACACACACACACACACACACACACACACGTTTTGCTTAATCCATTCACCTTTAGTCATCCCAACTCTTTCCCCTCTGACAGCTTTCAGTCTGTTCCATGTATCCATGTTTCTGTTTCTATTTTGTTTGTCAATTTAATTTATTCATTAGATTCCAAATGTAAGTAAGATCATATAGTATTTGTCTTTCCCTTACTAATTTATTTCACTTAGCATAATAATCTCCAAGTCCATCATGCCATTGTAAAAAGTAAATTTCCTTTTTTTTTTCAGTGATATAGTATTTCATTTTATCTGCTCATCTACTCATGGACACTTGGGTTGTTTCCAGATCTTGGCTGTTATAAATAATGCTTCAATGAACATAGAGGTGCATATATTCTTTCAAATTAGTTTTGGGATTCTTAGGATATATTCGCAGAAGTAGGATTACTGGGTCAAAAGGCAGTTCCACGTCTAATTTTTTAGGAAGCTCAGTGGTGGGATTCAAATAATTTAACAACCAGTTCTCTGCCTTAATGGCCCTTTTTAGTATAAAAAAAGATATACCGAAAGGTAGTTTATTATTTCATATATTTAATACTTAAATGAGAAAAGTAAAAGAGATACACAAAACTAGATTATGGTATAAGAAAGTTTTAAAATATTAATGAAAAAGTATTAAATAATACCTGGCAATAAACAATAAAACTGTTAAGATATTTTCATATTGCTTCTTGATTTTGGTGTGCTCACTTGCAATTTTCTTCACTTTCATCTGAACATCATAGGCTATGTGATTTATCCTTAATCATCTTTTCACTGTAGGAGTAGGATCCCATTCCCTTAGAGGTAGACCGATTAGACCTATAGTAATTGTGTTTGATGTATTACAGAGAACCCTGATTATAAGTGCCATTTTAACCACTGGTTCATTGAACTCAACAAAAAATTAGGTATTGGTTCTGTCAAACTGGTGCCAACTGAATCCCACCACGGAGGAATCTCCATACTGTTTTCCACAGTGGCTGCACCAGTCTGCATTCCCACCAGCAGTGCAGGAGGATTCCCTTTTCTTCACATTCTTGCCAACACTTGTTGATTTATTGATGAAAGCCATTCTGTCAGGTGCGAGGTGATATCTCATTGTGGTTTTAATTTGCATCTCTCTCATGATTAGTGAACTTGAGCATTTTTTTATATGTCTATTGGCCATCTGTATGTCCTCTTTGGAGAAGTGTCTATTCATTTCTTTTGCCCATTTTTTGATTGGATTGTTTGTCTTCTTGGTGTTGAGCTGTATACATTCCTTATATATTTTGGAGTTTAACTCCTTATCAGGTGTATCACTGGCAAATATGTTCTTTCATTCACGGGTTGTCTTTTTATTTTGTTAATGGTTTCTTTTGCTGTGCAAAAGCTTTTTAGTTTGCTATAGTCCCAATTGTTAATTTTTTCATTTGTTTCTCTTGCCAGAGGAGATGTGTCGACAAAAATATTGCTATGAGAGATGTCTGAGATTTTATTACCTGTTTTCTGCTAGGATTTCTGTGGTTTCATGATTTACATTTAAGTCTTTTATTCGTTTTGAGTTTATTCTTGTGTATGGTGTAAGTTGGGTGGTCTGGTATAATTATTTTGCAGGTAGCTGTCCAATTTTTCCAGCACCATTTATTGAAGAGACTGTCTTTACTGCATTGTATGCTCTTGTTTCCTTTGTCCAGTATTAATTGACATAAAGTTGTGGGTCTCTGTGTTCTCTGTTCTGTTCCATTGATCTGCATGCCTGTTCTTATGCCAGTACCAAGTTGTTTTGATTACAGTGGCCTTATAGTATAATAGTTTGATATCAGGTATTGTGATACCTCCCACTTTGTTCTTCATTTTCAAGATTACTTAGGCTATTTGGGGTCTTTTTTGGTTTCATATAAATTTTTGTAATATTTGTTCTATATCTGTAAAATATGACATTAGTATTTTATTTTAAATGTTTATTTTATTGATTTGAGAGAAAGGGAGAGAAAGACAGGAACATTGATCTGTTCCTGTATGTGCCTTGACCAGGGATCAAACTGGTAACCTATGCACTTTGGGATGATGCTTTAACCAACTGAGCTATCTGGTCAGTGCCAGTCATTGATATTTTTTTGTGTGACAGAGACAGAGAGGGGGACAAATAGGGACAGACAGACAAGAAGGGAGAGAGATGAGAAGCATCAATTCTTAAATTCTTCATTGTGGCTCCTTAGTTGCTCATTGATTGCTTTCTCATATGTGCTTTGATGGGTGTGGGAGGTGGGGGTGGAGGGGCGGGGAAGGCTACAGCAGAGCAAGTGACCCCTGGCTCAAGCCAGTGACCTTGGGCTCAAGCCAATGCTCTTGGGCTTCTAGCCAGTGACCTTTGGGCTCAAGTCAGTGACCAGGGGGTGTTGTCTATGATCCCACACTCAAGCCAGTGACCCTGCACTCAAGCTGGTGAGCCTGCGCTCAAGCTGGATGAGCTTGTGCTCAAGCCAGATGAGCCTGCACTCAAGCTGGCTACCTCAGGGTTTTGAACTTGGGTCCTCTGCGTCCCAGTCCGATGCTCTATTAACTGAGCCACCTCCTGGTCAGGCCAGTCATTGGTATTTTAATAGGCATTGTGTTGAATCTATAGATCGCTTTGGGTAGTATAGACATTTTAATGATGTTAATTCTTCCATTCCATGAGCACAGTATATGCTTCCACTTATTTGTATCTTCTTTAATTTCTTTCTTCAGTATCCTCTGATTTTCTTTTTTTGTGTGACAGAGACAGAGAGAGTCAGAGAGAGGGAAAGATAGGGACAGACAGAAAGGGAGAGAGATGAGAAGCATCAATTATTCATTGTGGCACTTTAGTTGTTCATTGACTGCTTTTTCATATGCGCCTTGACGGGGTGGAGGGGCTACAGCAGACCGAGTGACCCCTTGCTTGAGCCAGTGACCTTGGGCTTAAGCTGGTGAGCCTTGCTCAAACCAGATGAGCCCGCACTCGAGCTGGCGACCTGGGGGTTTTGAACCTGGGTCCTCCATGTCCCAGTCAGATGCTCTATCTATTGCACCACCGCCTGGTCAAGCTCTTATAATTTCTGAGTATAGGTCTTTACCTTCTTGGTTAAAATTATTCCTAGGTACTTTATTTTTTTGTTGTTGCAATAGTAAATGGTATTGTTTTCTTAATTTATTTTTCTGATAGTTCACTTTTGGTGTATAAAATGCCAACAATTTCTGAATATTAATTTTGTATCCTGATACTTAGCCAAATTCTTTTATTAGATCTAGTAGTATTTTGGTGAAGTCTTTAGAGTTTTTTTTATGTATAATATCATGTCACCAGTGAAAAGTGGCAGTTTTACTCCCTCCTTTATAATTTGGATGGCTTTTATTTCTTCTTCTCTGATTGCTGTGGCTAGTACTTCCAGTATTATGGTGAATAAGAGAGGTGAAAGCAGACAGCTCTGTCTTGTTCCTGATTTTAGGAGAAATGTTTTTAGTTTTTGCCTATTGAATATGATGTTGGCTGTGAGTTTGTCATATATGGTCTTTATTATATTGAGAAATTATCCCTCTATTCTTACTTTGCTGAGATTTTTTTTATCATAAATGGGTGCTGAATTTTATCAAATGGTTTTTCTACATCTATTGATATGATCATAGGATTTTTATTCTTCATTTTGTTTATGTGATGGATCATGTGTATTGATTTGTGAATATTGTACCAACCTTGCATACTCCAAAAAAATTCCACTTGATTATGGTATATGATCATTTTGATGTATTCCTGGATTTGGTTTGCTAATATTTTGTTGAGGATTTTTGTTCATCCTATGTTCATCAGGGATATTGACCTATAATTTTCTTTCTTTGTAGTGTCTTTGTCTGGTTTTATACTTAGGGTAATGCTGGCCTCATAAAAACAGCTTAGAAGTCTTCCCTTCTCTTGAGTTTTTTGGAATAATTAGAGAAGGATAGGTATTAGTTCTTCTTTGAATGTTTGGTAAAACATCTGGACCAGGACTTTTGTTTGCTGAAAGTTTTTTGATTACTGCTTTAATTCCATTAGTTGTAACCAGTCTATTCAGGTTTTCTGATTCTTCCTGATAAGAAGATTATATCTTTCTAGGAATTTATCCATTTGCCCAAGATATGTCAATTTGTTGGTAGATAGTTATTCATAATATTTTCTTACAATCCTTTTTATTTCCATTTTGAGTTTAGTCTTGTGTGGTATCAGCTCTTACTTCTTTTCTTTCATTTCTGACTTCATTTATTTGGGTCCTCTTTTTTCTTAATGAGTCTGGTTAAAGTTTCATCAATCTTGTTTATTCTTTCAAAGAACCACCTTTTGTTTTCGTTGATCTTCTGTATTTTTTTCTTCTTTTTTTCCCCCCATCTCTATGTCATTTATTTCTTTTAGGATTTTATTGTTTCCTTCCTTCTACTTATTCTGAGCTTTGTTTGTTGTTCTTTTCCTAGTTCTTTTAGGTGTAGGGTTAGATTGTTTATTTGAGCTTTTTCTTGCTTCTTGACGTGGGCCTGCAATGTTATGAACTTCTCTCTCAGGACTGCTTTGTTTTATCCTATACATTTTGGGCTGGTGTGTATTCATTTTTATTTTTTTCTAGATAACTTTTGATTTCTTTCTTGATCTCATTGTTAAGACATTCATTGTTTAATAACATGCTATTTAGCCTCCATATGTTTGATTGTTTTTCAGTTTTTTTACTGTAGTTGATTTCTAGTTTTATACCATTGTAGTCAGAGAAGGTGGTTGATATGATTTCAATCTCCTTGAATTTTTTTAAACTTATTTTGTGTCCTACTGTGGTCTCTCCTTTAGAATTTTCCATGTGTACTTGAGAATAATGTATAGTCTGCTTTGGAATGAAATGTCCTATAGATATGAGTTAAATACATGTGATCTGGTGTGTCACTTAAGGTTGATTTTTTTATCTGGAGGATCTATTCTTTGATGTCAATGGGTGTTAAAATTTCTTACTATGACTGTATTGTTGTCAATTTCTTCCTTAATGTCCATAACATTTTTAAAAATATATATTCAGGTGCTCTTTGTTGGGTGCATATATGCTTACAAGGGTTAAATCCTCTTGTTGAATTGATCCCTTTAGTATTATCTAATGTCCTTCTTTGTCTCTTGTTACAGCCTTTGTTTTGAAGTCTGATGTAAGTATGGCTACCCCAGCTTTTGTTTTAATTTCTATTTGAATGGAATATTTTTTTCCATCCCTTCACTTTCAGTGTCTGTGTATCTTTTGTACTTAGGTGTTTTTTATTTTGTAGATAGCATATATATTAGTCATATTTTCTTTCTTTCCTTCTTTTTTTATTAAGTGAGAAGTAGGGAGGCAGAAAGACAGACTCCCACATGTGTCCTGATGGGGATCCACCTTGTAAGCCCCCTACCAAGTGATACACTGCCCATCTGGGGCTGCTGCTCCGTTGCTCAGCAACCAAGCTATTTTAGCACCTGAGGTGAGGCCATGGAGACATCTTCAGCACCTGGGGTCAACTTGCTTGAACCATTTGAGCCACGGCTGTGAGAGGGAAAGAGAGAGAGGAGAGAAAGAGAGAAGGGTGGGGTGTAGGGATGGAGAAGAAGATGGTTGCTTCTCCGTGTGCCCTGGCCAGGAATTGAACCTAGGACTTCCACATGCCAGGCCAATGCTTCACCTTTGAGCCAACCTGCCAGGGCTGAGTCATATTTCCTTATCCATTCAATTATGCTATATCTTGGTAGGAGTATTTAAATCATTTACATTTAAGGTTATTAGTGATAGGAACTTACTTATTGCCATTTTATTCTTTATACCTATGTTCCTCTTTCTCTCTATTTCTTCTTCTTTAAGTAGTCCCTTTAACATTTCTTGTAATACTTGTTTGATGATAACCAACTCCTTTAGCTTTTTCTTGTCTTGGAATCTCTTTATTTAACCTTCAATTTTAAATGATAGCCTTGCTGGATAGAGTAGTCTTGGTTGTAGATCCTTGCTTTTTGTCACTTTGAATACATATTTTATGCCAATCCCTTCTGGCCTGAAATGTTTCTGTTGATAAATCAGCTGACAGCCTATGGGAGCTCCTTTGTAGGTAACTAACTGTCTATCCTTTGCTGCTTTTAAGATTCTCTCTTTGGCCTGACCTATGGTGGCACAGTGAATAAAGTGTCGACCTGGAACACTGAGGTTGCTGGTTCGAAGCCCTGGGCTTGCCTGGTCAAGGCACATATGGGAGTTGATGCTTCCTGCTCCTCCCCTCTTCTCTCTCTCCTCTCTCTCTCTCTTTCCTCTCTAAAATGAATAAATAAAATTTAAAAAAAAGATTCTCTCTTTGTCTTTAAGCTTTGCCATTTTAAATATTATGTGTCTTGGTGTGGGCCTCTTTGGGTTCATCTTGATTGGGACTCTCTGTGCTTCCTGAACTTGGGTGACATTTTCCTTCACCAAGTTAGTAAAATTTTCAGTCACTTTTTATTCAAAAAGGTTTTATCCCTTGTTCACTGTCTTCTCCTTCAGGTACCAACTGTTTTATACATAATTGAAGAGTTATGCCATCCTAAGTAAAGCAGCTGGAGGTAGAAAGAGTAAGAATCAGGGATCCTGTTCTCATATCAAGGTCTGGGATCTTTGGAAGGCTGGGGCCTCTGTAATAACTGTTACTGTAAGACAGCAGATTTAAGAATGTGATCAGGGAACATTCTGAGCCCCAAAGATACTCCCTTTTCCAAATATGTGTTTGTGCCAGACTGGATTTCAACCAAAACATTACAACAGAGTGAGAGCAGAAGCAAATATGAGAATCCAGCTTCCTTCTATTAAGCCAGACACAAGAGATTTGTAAAAGAACAAATGTCGCCTGACCTGTGGTGGCGCAGTGGATAAAGCATCAACCTGGAACGCTGAGGTTGCCGGTTCGAACCCCCTGGTTTGCCCGGTCAAGGCATATATGGAAGTTGATGCTTCCTGTCCCTCCCTCTTCTCTCTCTCTCTCTTTTTCCTCTGTAAAGCGAATAAATAAAATCTTAAAAAAAAAGAGAACAAATGTCAGTCTTCTCACTAACATTTTTTTTTAACAGGGATAGAGAGAGAGTCAGAGAGAGGGATAGATAGGGACAGACAGACAGGAACAGAAAGAGGTGAGAAGCATCAATCATTAGTTTTTCATTGCCGTTGCGACACCATAGTTGTTCATTGATTGCTTTCTCAAATGTGCCTTGACTGCGGGCCTTCAATGGACCAAGCCACCCCTTGCTGGAGCCAGCGACCTTGGGTCCAAGCTGGTGAGCTTTTGCTCAAGCCAGATAGGCCTGCGCTCAAGCTGGCAAGCTCGGGGTCTCGAACCTGGGTCTTCCACATCCCAGTCTGACGCTCTCTCCACTGCGCCACTGCCTGGTCAGGCTCACTAACTTTTGTTTTAGAAAATATGGTTATGTTTTAAGTAAAAATGTTATGCTAACATGTAATGTATTTTCTTATTAATTTTAAGTGAATTAATATTTTTGAAGTTTTATTTGAATTTTAATACAGTAAATATTGACATGCCCATATAAAGAAAGGTCCTTGGGGTTCTCAAAAACTTTTAAAATATAAAGGGGTTTTAATATTTAAAAGTTTGAGAACTACTGCTCTAAATCTGTTCTTGGCCCCCATTTGTTCTCTTTCTTGTTCTTCCCAAGTTACCACACCAAGATCCATATCTTCATCTAGCACCTCCCAGCTGTGGGTTGCCCTGCAAAGACCTGGAGATAAAGGGAACAAGATTGCCCCTGAGAGCTAACTGGATAAATTCATACACTGCAGATTTGATCAAACATTCAGTCATTCAACAAATATTTATTGAGCACCTACCTTATACCATGTACTATTTTAGACACAAGTATGGTACTAAGCAAAACAGAAAATTCCCAAACATTTTACTGATGTATATTGGGAGAGTATAAAAGAGTGTAATGGGAAATAAAGCTATATATAGAAGTATTATAAGAAATTATCTGTAAGAGCTTGACTTTTAGGAGGTATTGAGGATAACCTCAAATTCCAGTTTTCTTTCCCTACAAGGTTCCCAGCAGTGATATTCAGACAATGAGCAATGATAAAGGAAAGCAAAGTAATGTGACAAAGATTGTATATGTGTATGTGTGTGTTTTCCTTTATCCTAGAAATTATGTTGTCCATTGGCCATTCTGCTAGTAGGCCTCTAGGAAGTGTTTAAAAATTTCATCTTGGTTAGGAGGCAGATATCATGCAAGGATAGTTCCTGCCAACCACAGGAGCAGGGGGAGGAAGAGAGCCAGGAGAGCACACTTCAGAACTGGCAGCTCAAGGACAAGACAATTGGCAGCTCAAGTGTGTAGCATACCATATTTTCCCATGTATAAGAAGCTTCTATGTATAAGACACATACCTTAATTTTGGGGTTCAAAATTAAAAATACTGTATTATATAAGTTATTGAACTCAAGTTTTATTCATCATAAAATTCATACAACTCCTCATTACTGTCAAAACTCCCATTCATTAGTTTGTCCGCATCTGTGTCTGATGATGAATCACTGCCTTCAACAATGAGTGCAAAACAAGTGTGAAAAAGCGGTAATGCAAGTAAAAAATCTATAACCACTGTATAAGATGCACCCAGTTTTTAGACCCCCAATTTTTTTGATAAATGGTACATCTTATACATGGGAAAATATGGTACATGCAGCCTAGGTTGGTGACAATCCAGAGAAGAGCATGGGCTCTGAGCCACCATGAGGTCACCCAAGCACCATTTTGAGGGAAAAACAAGGAAGAGAATCAGCTCTAATAAGGAGTTTTTACCTAGAATAGACTATTTTAAGTTAGGAGAATGATATACTTTAATTGGTCATTTTAAGTAACATCTTCAACATTTTCTCTGCACATCTGTCATATAGTGTAATAAAATTTCAATTGGACTGCATTAACATTTTATTGTTGCTGGACTTGTGTGTAATACCCATGAGGCCAGGAACTCTGGAAAGAATAACTCAATCAGATCCTTCTAAGCAAAAGTGTTAGTAGCATTTGGTAAGAAAGAGATAGGAAACTAAAGGAAAGAGATGCAGAAGGCAAAGAGAACAGGATGGACAAATTTATTTGATTAATTTTTTGTTCCTTAAAAGTTTTATGAGAAAGGTATCACTATATTATAAAGCTACAATAGTCAAAACAGTATCATACAATATATTTTTAGATTTTATTTATTCATTTTTTAAAGAGAGGAGACAAAGAGAGAGAGAGACAGAGACAGAGACAGAGACAGAGAAGGGGGAGGAGCAGAAAGCATCAACTCCCATAAGTGCCTTAACTAGACAAGCCCGGGTTTTTAAACAGGCAACCTCAGCATTCCAGGTTGACGCTTTACCCACTGCGCCACCACAGGTCAGGCCAAAACAGAGTGGTATTGACATAGAAACAAATATGTCGCTCAATGGAAGAGAATAGAGTCCAGAAATAAATCCTTGCTTACATGTCAATTAATGTATACTAAAGGAGGCAAGAATATATAATGTGGTAATGACAATCTCTTCAAAGAGTGGTGTGGGGAAAACTGGATGTATATATGCCAAAAAATGAAATAGGACCACTTTTCTTTATACCATATAAAAAAATAAACTCAAAATGGATTAAAGACTTGAAAGACCTGAAACCATAAAACTCTTAGGAGAAAACATAGACAGTAAACTATTGGACATTACTATCAGCAGTATCTTTTTGGTTATATCTCCTCAGGCAAGGGAAACAAAAGGAAAAATAACACATAGGACTACATCAAACTAAAAAGGTTTTTCATAGCAAAGCAAACCATCAGCAAAATGAAAAGACAATCTACTTAATGTGAAAAGAAACTCACAAATAATACATTTGATAACAGGTTAATATTGAAAATACATAAGGAACTCATATAACGTAACACCCCACCCCCCAAAAAAACTCACCCCAAATTAAACAATCCAACTGAAAAATGGGCAGAGGACTTGAATAGACATTTCTTCAAAGAGGACATGTAGATGGTCAACAGATATATGAAAAGATACCCAACATCACTAATCATCAGAAAAATGCAAATTAGAACCATAATGAGATATCACCTCTCACCTGTCAGAATGACTATCATCAATTAATCAACAAAAAACAAGTGCTGGTGAAGATGTGGACCAGAGGTCCCCAAACTACAGCCCATGGGCCAAATTGCGGCCACCTGAGGTCATTTATCTGGCCCCTGCCACACTTCCAGAAGGGGCACCTCTTTCATTGGTGGTCAGTGTATGGAGTACTGTATGTGGTGGCCCTCCAACGGTCTGAGGGACAATGAACTGGCCCCCTGTGTAAAAAGTTTGGGGACCCCTGATGTGGACTGTTGTATGTTGGTGGGTGTAGAGCCAGTAGTCACAGCCACCATTGCATTTGATTCAGACAAATGGTAATGAAGTAACAGTGCCAAAACTGACAGGGGGTGAGAAAATACACACAGCGGGAAACACTTCCCTTTCCATTTAGGGTTCCAAAGCCACTGACTCATCTGAGTTATCCTAGAATCAAAGGCTTTCACCTCACCAGTCTCATTCACCTCTGTTCCCCATCTCCTTCTCCTCCACAAACTGGCTTCTCCTTCCCCCCTACCCTGCCTCTATGGGCTCTTCCTCTCTACAACAACGTGGCCTCTCTCTCCCAAAATGGCCTCCTAACTCCACCTTTTGAAACTTTTTGGCACAAAAGCCCTCCCCCAACACACATTAGCATAACCACGCCTCTTCCCAAGCATGAAGGCAATTAATATTATCACTTAGGCGACGGCCATCTACGTGGGCAGCGCCATCTTTAACAAAGTGAGCAAAATATATCTTTTTTGTCTGACAGTGGGATTGCAAATTAATGCAGTAATTTTTTTTAAATTATTTTAAATTTCTTTTTATTTATTTATTTTAGAGAGGAGACACAGAGTGTGTGAGAGAGAGAGAGAGAGAGAGAGAGAGAGAGAGAGAAAGGGGGGAGGAGCTAGAAGCATCAACTCTCATATGTGCCTTGACCAGACCAGTGCAGGGTTTTGAACTGGCGACCTCAGTGTTCCCAGGTCGACGTTTTATCCACTGCGCCACCACAGGTCAGGCCAATGCAGTAATTTTTTATAGAAAAAATTAAAAATAAAGTTTCCATATGATCCTGCAATTGTACTTCTAGGGATTTATCTGAAGAAAACAACCTCATTAATTTGAAAAGGTATATGCACCCCTCTGTTCACTGCAGCATTACTAGTGGTAGCCCAACACATGTAAGCAATCTAAATGTCCATCACATATGAATGGATAAAGAAGATGTGATACATATGAACAATGGGATATTATTATGTAATAAAAATAATGAAATCTTGCCATTTGCAACACCATGGATGGACCTAGAGGTATTATGCTAAGTGAAATAAATCAGAAAGAGAAAGACAAGCCACATGTTTTCACTTATATATAAAATCTTAAAAAAAACAAACAACATAGAAACAGACTCATAAATATAGAGAACAAGCTGATGCTTGCCAAAAGAGAGGTGGAAGGAAAGATGGGAATTAAGGAAAAAACAGTTTTATGGGAAGAAAAACCTTATTTGTATCAAGGTGTTATTTCTCTTCCCTAGACTGCCTTAGTATGATTTTGTACATGATATCAGTGTAAGAAACATGCAAACCTGTAGAAAATTTTTATAAGTTTGTTTGAGCCAAACAGATGACATGCCAGGAAACAAAATTTCAAATTCTCCCTTGGGAGTGTTTAAGGCTCTGCAGGGTCTGGGGAAAGAGATAATTATTGGCATTTCAAAGGTATGCAAACCTAGATACACAAGCACAAAGGACAGGGCTTGTTTACAGCAAAGGTTAACCTTTTATACACCTGGGGCATGGCTACCCACCATGACCTGCCCACATAGTGATTTCTGCTTAGATTACCCTGTGGTTACCTTTGGTCACTGGGCTTGTCAAATTTATGGCATAGCCCCTTTTGTTCACAATGAATGGGCAAATTTT
The DNA here is from genome assembly GCA_037038555.1 of Rhynchonycteris naso. Lineage (NCBI taxonomy): Eukaryota > Metazoa > Chordata > Mammalia > Chiroptera > Emballonuridae > Rhynchonycteris > Rhynchonycteris naso. The sequence goes on along the minus strand of CM073000.1, from coordinate 49,307,058 downwards.
TAGTTACTATGCATAATTTTCTTTGCCAAGCAAAATCAAACAATGAATTATCCTCGATATCTACTTTTTCCTCCTCTCACACAGCCTTAGTGCAGTGGTTCTTAACCTGGATTCTATCGAACCCTAGGGGTTCTATGAGTCGGTCTCAGGGGTTCAGAGAAGCCTCTGCCGCAGAGGCCAGAATAAAGTCATATCGTAATTTGTTGTGAGTTCATGCATTTTGTTGGTTTTGTTCTTTGAGCAAGGTGATGTTGATGCACGGCTCATTTTGTGCACCAGTAAAAAAACATATACCTATGTCTTGAATTTGGAAAAAATATCATATTTTATTTATCACTAAAGAAGGGTTTGGTGAATGCGCATATGAAACTGGTGGGTTTGGTACCTCAAAAAAGGTTAAGAACCACTGGTTTTAAGACTAAGCCTTTCCCACTCTTTTAATACTAAGAACATTTTAACTTTCTTCTTTTTTTTTTTTTTAACAGGGACAGAGAGAGTGTCAGAGAGGGGGATAGATAGTGACAGACAGACAGGAACAGAGAGAGATGAGAAGCATTAATCATCAGTTTTTTATTGCCGTTGTGACATCTTAGTTGTTCATTGATTGCTTTCTCATATGTGCCTTGACCACAGGCCTTCAGCAGACTGAGTAACCCCTTGCTGGAGGCAGTGACCTTGGGTCCAAGCTGGTGAGCTTTTGCTCAAACCAGATCCAGATGAGCGTGTGCTGAAACTGGCGACCTTGGGGTCTTGATCCTGGGTCTTTCTGCATCCCAGTTTGACGCTCTATCAACTACACCACAACCTGGTCAGGCTCAACATTCATCTAATACTAAGATCTTCTCAAAACTAAGCTTTTCCCCAAACCCTTAACTGTTGCATGATGGGGGGGGGGGGGTGCACTCTTATGAGAAATCTCATTTATGCCTCAGATAAGTGGCTTTGTATCAGAGACTTTCTTATTTGTATATTGGCTTAAAGCAGGGGTCCCCAAACATTTTACACAGGGGACCAGTTCACTGTCCTACAGACCATTGGAGGGCCACCACATACAGTACTCCATACACTGACCACCAATGAAAGAGGTACCCCTTCCGGAAGTGCAGTGGGGCCAGAGAAATGGCCTCAGGTGGCTGCAATTTGGCCCACAGGCCGTAGTTTGGGGACTTCTGGCTTAAAGGCTTTAATTTTCTATACTATAAAAGAAAGCAGACCAAGGGCTCTCTCTCTCGGTTCCTGCCATCAGCATTGCGGAGGAGAGGCAGACAAGATGGCAGAGTGCTGAAGGAGAAGCCAGTTTGTGCAGGGTTTGTGCAAAGTGAAGGAGATGGAAAACAGAGGTAAATAAAGCTGGTGGAGTCTTTGATTCTAGGAAAACTCAGATGAGTCAGTGGCTTTGGGAGCCCTGAATGGAAAGGGAAGTGTTTTCCTGCTGTTTGTATTTACTCACTTGCTGGGTGTGAGTTAGGATTAAAGGTAATGGCCCACCAGTTCTTGGCTCTGTTGTTTCTCTACAATCGATCCAAATTAAATGAGAACCTGCAAGAGTCAGGCGGCCTTTGATGGTGGCCATGGCTACTGGGTTTACACATACCAAAAAATATATTTTCTTGCTGATCTTACAAAATAAATAGGTATAATGTTAGTCAAATAAGTTTGTAAATATGATATATATGTTTGCTTGCTTATAGTTTGCATTGGGTATGGGAGACAGGCCATAATCTCATGAGGTCATTATAGCCTAAGGCTTAGTTTTAAGACTAAGCCTTTCCCACCCTTTTAATATTAAGATCTTTTCAACATCCTACTAATACTAAGATCTTCTCAAAACTAAGCTTTTCCCCACACCCTTGGCTGTTGCATGATGGGGGGTGGTGCACTCTTATGAGAAATCCCATTTATGCCTCAGATAAGTGGCTTTGTATCAGAGACTTTCTTATTTGTATATTGGCTAAAAGGCTTTAATTTCTATACTATAAGATAAGGCAAACCAGGGGCTCTCTCTCTTGGTTCCTGCTACCAGCATTGCAAATGCATCCCTGATTCCTTGCCCTCTATGGAAAAAGCAGGTTTTCTGCTTTTCCCTTGTCTTCTCTTGTGGGTAGCCTGTCTTGGTGAGACTCTGTTGGGCAGATAAAATATATTATGCTCACTTTGTTAAAGATAGTGCTGCCCACATGGAAGTCTTGATATTAATGTGTGTTGGTGTACAGGCTGTGGACTGGCTGGGTCGTTATAGCCTAAGGCTTAGTTTTAAGAGTAAGCTTTTCCCCACACCCTTGACTGATTGGACGATGTAGGGTGGTGCACTCTCATGAGGAATCCTCCCATTATGCCTCAGATAAGTGACTTTGTATCAGAGACTTCCTTGTTTGTATAATGGGATTAAAGGTTTTGATTCTACACTATAAAGTGGGGCAGGCTGGAAGCTTGCTCTCTCTCGGTTCCTGAGGTTAGCATTAGAAAGGAGAGCAGAGAAAGGCCACGTGGAGGAAGCCAGGAGAAGCAGCCAAGATGGCGGAGTGCTGAGGGATAAGTCAGTTAGTGCAGAGTTTGTGCAGAGAGAAGAAAATGGGAAACAGTGGTGAATAACGCTGGTGAGCTAGAAACCTTTGATTCTAGGAAACTTGGGTAAGTCAGTAGCTTTGTGAGCACTGAATGAGTGGGTTTTGGAGCCCTGTGTGTGTTTTTACTTGCCCGCCGGGTGCAAGCTAAGACTAAAGCTGATGGCTCACCAGTTCTTGGCTCCGTTGTTTCATTACTGTTCGGCAGATAAAATATAATATGCTCACTTTGTTAAAGATGGCGCTGCCCACATGGAAGCCCGTCATCCAGGTGATATTATTTGCCCTTATGCTTGAGATGGCTGTGGGGGAAAAGCTGTAATGTAGGCAGGCCAGGTCATTATAGCCTAAGGCTTAGTTTAAGAGTAAGCTCTTCCCCACACCCTTGACTGATTGGATGATGTAGGGTGGTGCACTCTCATGAGGAATCCCATTATGCCTCAGATGGGTGGCTTTGTATCAGAGACTTTCTTTATGTATAATTGGATTAAAGGTTTGGATTATCTATGCTATAAAGTGGGCGGACCGGTAGCTAGATCTCTCTCTCTTGGTTCCTGGGTTCCTGAGGTTAGTATTAGAGAGGAGAGCAGAGTAAGGCCACGTGAAGGCCAGGAGAAGCAGCCAAGATGGCAGAATGCTGAGGAAGAAGCCAGTTTGTGCAAAGTTTGTGCAGAGAGAGGGAGATGGGGAACAAAGGTGAATAAGTCTGGTGAGTTAGAAAGCTTTGATGTTAGGAAACTCGGATAAGTCAGTAGCTTTGTGAGCACTGAATGTGTGGGTTTTGGAGCCCAGTGTGTGTTTTTGCTTGCCCGCCGGGTGCAAGCTAGAATTAAAGCTGATGGCTCACCAGTTTGTGGCTCCTGTGTTTCATTACGATCTGTCCGAATCTAATGTGAACCTGCGTGGGTTGGGCGGCTGTGATAGTGGCCTCGACTATTGGCTTTACAATTACCAACTGTCCGAATCAAATACTAACCTGCATGTGAATGGCCACAATGGCGGCTCCTGGCCATACAGACACCAATGAACAGAATGGCCCACCATCCTCCAACTTTGCCATTTCTTTACCGTCTGCCCGAATTCAATGGGAACCTGCATGTGAATGGCCATGATGGTGGCTCCTGGTCATACATATAATTTTTATCCATTCACACTGGATGACTATTGTTGTTAGCTGTTGTCATTTTTCTTAGTTGATAATCTAAGAAGAAAGAGATCAGTGCCTGTTGGGCAGATAAAATATATTATGCTCACTTTGTTAAAGATGGCATTGCCTACGTGGAAGCCCCTCGCACAGGTGATGATATTGGTTACCCTTTCTGCTTGAGAATGGGCGTGATTATATTAATGTGTGTGTGTGTGTGTGGGGAGGAGAGGCTGTAAGCAGGCAGAGTCGTTATAGCCCAAGACTTAGTTTTAAGACTAAGCCTTTCCCACCTTTTCTTTTTTTTTACAGGGACAGAGAGAGAATCAGAGAGAGGGATAGATAGGGACAGACAGACAGGAGCAGAGAGAGGTGAGAAGCATCAATCATTAGTTTTTCATTGCTATCACAACACCTTAATTGTTCATTGATTGATTTCTCACATGTGCCTTGACTGCGGGCCTTCAGCAGACCGAGCCACCCCTTGCTGGAGCCAGTGACCTTGGGTCCAAGCTGGCGAGCTTTTGTTCAAGCCAGATGGGCCCATGCTCAAGCTGGCGAGCTCGAGGTCTCGAACCTGGGTTTTCCGCGTCCCAGTCTGATGCTCTATCCACTGCGCCACCACCTGGTCAGGCATTTCCCACCCTTTTTGATGTAGGGTTGTGTATTCTCATGAGGAATCCTCCCATTATGCCTCAGATAAGTGACTTTGTATCAGAGACTTCCTTGTTTGTAGATTGGATTAAAGGTTTGGATTTCAACACTATAAAGTGGGGCAGACTGGGAGCTTGCTCTCTCTCGGTTCCTGAGGTTAGCATTAGAGAGGAAAGCAGATTAAGGCCACGTGGAGGAGGCCAGGAGAAGCAGCCAAGATGGTGGAGTGCTGAAGGAGAAGCCAGTTTGTGCAAAGTTTGTGCAGAGAGAGGGAGATGGGGAACAAAGGTGAATAAGTCTGGTGAGTTAGAAAGCTTTGATGTTAGGAAACTCGGATAAGTCAGTAGCTTTGTGAACACTGAATGAATGGGTTTTGGAGCCCAGTGTGTGTTTTTACTTGCCCACCGGGTGCAAGCTAGAATTAAAGCTGATGGCTCACCAGTTCTTGGCTCCCTTGTTTCATTACCGACTGTCCAAATCTAATGCAAACCTGCATGAGCCAGGCAGCTGTGATAGTGGCTCTGGCTCCTGGCTTTACAATGCCCCTGACTGAATAGTCATAGTATTGCATGTTTTAAAAATTCTTATGACCCTGGTGGGGTAGCTTAGCTGGTTGGAGTGTTGTCTCCATACACCAAGGTTTTGGGTTCCATCCTGGTCAGGACACTTACAAGGATTAACCAATGAACGCATGGTTAAGTGGAACAACAAATCAATGCTTTGTTTGTTTTTCTTTCTCTCTCTCTCTTGAAAATAACTTTTAAAAAATTCTTGTGGCACACCAGTTAAAAGTTGCTGCTCTCCATGAACATGTAATATGCTGACTGGGAGCCCTGAAGGTACAGTTCATTGGTGCTGGAGTTAGAAACTGGATCACTTGGTTTCCCGGCCAGTGGAATTCCACTACATTGTGCAGCTTGTTAGTCAAATTAGTTTGTAAATATGATATATATGTTTTGCTCGCTTATAGTTTGCATTGGGTGTTGGGGACAGGCTGTAAGCAGGCAGGGTCATTATAGCCGAAGGCTTAGTTTTAAGAGTTAGCCTTTCCCACCCTTTTGAGAAATTCCATTATGCCTCAGATAAGTGACCTTGTATCAGAGACTTCTTTGTTTGTATATTGGATTAAAGGTTTTGATTTCTACACTATAAAATGGGGCAGAGGAGCCCATGCTGGAGGAGAGCAGAGAAAGAAAGGCAGAAAAAGGCCACATGGAGGAGAGGAGACGCAGCCAAGATGGTGGAGTGCTGAGGGAGAAGCCAGTTTGTGCAGAGAGAAGGAGATGAGGAACAGAGGTGAATATGGTTGGTGAGGTACAAACCTTTGATCCTAGGAAAACTCGGATAAGTCAGTGGCTTTGGGAGCCCTGAATGGAAAGGGAAGTGTTTTCCCACTGTGTGTATTTCTTGCCCACCAGGTATAAGCTAGGATTAAAGCTAATGGCCCTTCAGTTCTTGGCTCCATTTTTTCATTACCGTCTGTCCGAATCAAATGCGAACCTGCATGGGCCAGGCAGCTGTGATGTTGGCCATGGCTACTGGCCTTACAGCAGCTGTGCAAGGCTATGTCTGGGCAATTGTTAGGCAGATAAAATATATTATGCTCACTTTGTTAAAGATGGCACTGCCCACGTGGAATCCCATTGCCCAGGTGAAGATATTGGTTGCCCTTCTTGCTTGGGATGGGCGTGATTATATTAATGAGTAGTGGGGACAGGCTGTAAGCAGGCAGAGTCATTATAGCCCAAGGCTTAGTTTTAAGACTAAGCCTTTCCCACCCTTTCTGATGTAGGATGGTGTAAAGCCTGTGGCCGAGGCCACTATCACAGCAGCCCGACCCAAGCAGGTTCACATTAGATTCGGACAGATGGCAATGAAACACCGGAGCCAAAAACTGGTGAGCCATCAGCTTTAATTCTAGCTTGCACCCGGCGGGCAAGCTAAAACACACACTGGGCTCCAAAACCCACACATTCAGTGCTCACAAAGCTACTGACTTATCCCAGTTTCCTAGCATCAAAGCTTTCCAGCTCACCAGACTTATTCACCTCTGTTTCCCATCTCCTCCTGCACAAACTCTTAACAAACTGGCTTCTTCCTCAGCACTCTACCATCTCGGCTGCTTCTCCTCCACATGGCCTTAATCTGCTCTCCTCTCTAATACTAACCTCAGGAACTCAGGAACCAAGAGAGTGAGATCAAGCTCCCAGACTGCCCCAGTTTATAGCCTAGAAAATCCAAACCTTTAATCCAATTATACATACAAGAAAGTCTCTGATACAAAGCCACCCATCTGAGGCATAATGGAATTCCTCAGGAGAGTGCACCACCCTACATCATCCAATAAGTCAAGGGTGTGGAGAAGAGCTTACTCTTAAACTAAGCCTTAGGCTATAACGACCTGGCCTGCCCACAGCCTGTTCCAGAACACACATTAATATCAACGAACTTCCATGTGGGCAGTGCCATCTTTAACAAAGTGAGCATAATATATTTTATCTGCCCAACAATCCACCCCTATGCTCACTTTACTACCCACAATTTACACCACTGGCATTCCTGTACAAGGAAATTAGGCATATTACACAAATTACAACAGCATGACAAATCATGAAATTTCAACAATTACAAAGGTACACTTCACCAGTCTCTGAGCACTTTGCCAAAAGTGCAAAATGTCCTCTGCCTTCTCTCTTGCCATTTGAAAGGCTTCCCGGGGCAGGGGGACAGCCTCCATCAAAGCCACCCCTCACCCCCATCAGGGTATTTCACACTCTCCAAAATCCGTAAGTCCATTCAACAAAGGAGCTTGTGTCCATCCGGTCATAGTCCAGGAAACCAGTCCACACACATAGGGCTTTAGCCTCCCCCCTCATCTCTGCCATCCTGGCAGCTTGTACATTGTCCCAAAAAGGAGCACATGGCCATGGCAGTCAGAATTTCCATCTCTGCTCTGGGGAGCATGATGGCATCCACCCTTATGTCCCAAAATCGCAGACCTACCAGCAGCGTAGCTACTCCTTGCTGCTGGGCTCTCACCTTCTGGAGGCTGTGGATTATAACTCCAGCCAGATTCTCCTCATTCTCCAAAGAGGAACTAAAAACACCAGCTCCTGCTGCTGGGCTTGAGCCCCAGGCCACCGCTGCCTTCTGCTCAGCAGGCCTTACAGCTCCAACCCCGGCCTCAGCCCTGGTCCTGGCCTCAGCTCCGGCCCCGGCCTCAGGCCCAGCCTCATGCCGTTGCTGGCTCTCCACAACATCCAGGGCAATATCCAACTCACAAACCTGATTCCTTCTTCAGCTTCTGCTCCATTTCCAGGTGAATCTCGCAAACCTGGTCAGCCTCCTCCTCCAGCGCTTCCTTCAGCTCCAGGGTCAGCATCTGTTTCTCCCACGTTTCCTCCAGCTCCTTCCGCTGCTCGTCCTGCAGGTCCTGGGCAGCCTCTTCCATAGAGCTCTCGGTTTCCTCACGCATGGCTGTAAAAGTCAGCCATCCAACAGTCCCCCAAAAAACAGCTATGGGAAACCATAACAGCAGCCAGTCCTCTATTCCACCACTCAAAGGTGGTGGTGGTTCCATGCTGATCTGTATCGAATCCTGCCGACTACGCCAAATGTAAAGCCTGTGGCCGAGGCCACTATCACAGCAGCCCGACCCACGCAGGTTCACATTAGATTCGGACAGATGGCAATGAAACACCGGAGCCAAAAACTGGTGAGCCATCAGCTTTAATTCTAGCTTGCACCCGGCGGGCAAGCAAAAACACACACTGGGCTCCAAAACCCACACATTCAGTGCTCACAAAGCTACTGACTTATCCCAGTTTCCTAGCATCAAAGCTTTCCAGCTCACCAGACTTATTCACCTCTGTTCCCCATCTCCTCCTGCACAAACTCTTAACAAACTGGCTTCTTCCTCAGCACTCTGCCATCTCGGCTGCTTCTCCTCCACATGGCCTTAATCTGCTCTCCTCTCTAATACTAACCTCAGGAACTCAGGAACCAAGAGAGTGAGATCAAGCTCCCAGACTGCCCCAGTTTATAGCCTAGAAAATCCAAACCTTTAATCCAATTATACATACAAGAAAGTCTCTGATACAAAGCCACCCATCTGAGGCATAATGGAATTCCTCAGGAGAGTGCACCACCCTACATCATCCAATAAGTCAAGGGTGTGGAGAAGAGCTTACTCTTAAACTAAGCCTTAGGCTATAACGACCTGGCCTGCCCACAGCCTGTTCCAGAACACACATTAATATCAACGAACTTCCATGTGGGCAGTGCCATCTTTAACAAAGTGAGCATAATATATTTTATCTGCCCAACAGATGGTGCACTCTCATGAGGAATCCCATAATGCCTCAGATAAGTGACTTTGTATCAGAGACTTTCTTGTTTGTATATTGGATTAAAGGTTTTGAATCTACACTATAAAGTGGGGCAGACAAGGAGCTTGCTTCCTCTCAGTTCCTGAGATTAGCATTAGAGAGGAGAGCAGAGAAAGGCCACTTGGAGGAGGCCAGGAGAAGCAGCCAAGATGGTGGAGTGCTGAGGGAGAAGCCAGTTTGTGTAGAGAGAAGGAGATGGGAAACATAGGTGAATAGAAATCTTTGATTCTAGGAAACTCAGGTAAGTCAGTAGTTTTGTGAGCAGTGAATGAGTGGGTTTTGGAGCCCAGTGTGTGTTTTTGCTTGCCTGCCGGGTGCAAGCTAGGATTAAAAATGATGGCCCACCAGTTCTTGGCTCCATTGTTTCATTACTGTTTGTCCGAATCTAATGCAAACCTGCATGGTCCAGGCAGCTGTGATGGTGGCTGTGGCTACTGGCTTTACAGCAGTCTAGCCTCAGCACATCTGATTTTCCACCTCTAAAACCAGCCTATCTGAGAGGGGATCTCTAAAGAGAAAGTGACACCAATTCAAGGGTTTTGGACAAGAAAGAGAGATGTTCAGAAGCAGCAGGGAGAGAAGGTTTAGCATGTATTCTCAAAAGTATACATCTAGGAACAAAAGTATTCAGCTGCCCTCAGAAGTATACAGTGCTAAAACAGTGGATTTTACCTCTTATTTGTTGGTGGAAACCCCCTTTCCAGTTTGAAGAAGATTACTTCCCCTATCTGCATGAAAGAAGGCTGTTCCTTAAATATAAAACAGGCCCCTGAACTTAGAGGTGGTTTTGAAAGGCAAATCTGCCTTGGGCTGGTGGGCTACTTCCTCTCAGAAAAGGTGGGGGAGGGAGAGGCCCTGAGGCTGAGGAAGGAGATAAGTCAAGGACTTTTACTAGAAAACAGTTACACAGTAAAAGGGCTAAAATCTACAGAACCACAGAAACAATTATACAGGTTGTACATTTGATACCAGAATAGTGTGTGTGTATAACTAGATTGGTCAACATATCTTTGAAAGATACCCTGTCTTGTTCTCTCTCTCTCTTTTTCTTTATTTTTGAAGAAAATTACCCCCACAAGATCATCTTATTGGAAAATGTTACAAAGTGAGTGTTTACTTTCTCCAAAATGAATATTAAGGTCTTGATTGCAGTCAGACACAAATTTTTTTTGAAAGACTTAAAGCACCAATTATATTAATAATAACGAAAGTGAAATGTTCAGGACCATATATGGAAAATTAAATGAGTTATTTCCCGTGCTAGTTCTATCTGATCTTTTTATATTGGGTTTTATCTTTTTAAAAGAAAAAGCAACAACACTTTCGAGTGCTTATATTTAGACTACTCAAAATTAAATAAGATCAAACATGTGAAGTGTTATAGTAGTCCTTTAATGCATATTTGTGTCTTTTCCTCTTTTAAAAACATGTATCATTAAACATATGAAAATATTGACATTCACATTTATTTTACAAATACGTAATTTAAGAATTTTTGAATTCTTATTTAATTGTACCACATTTTATGAGGAAGGAGTTATGATCCTCTTTTGGCAGATGAAAAAACTGACAGGCAGAGAGATTAAATTATTAACCCAAGACCGACTTATAATTAGTACTACTTAATTCTAAGTCTGTCAGAACCATTCAAAACCATTATCATAAAGCTTTCTGCCCACCCACCACTCCATTGAAATTATGTTTTCAACGACTTCCCCATTGGCTAAACAGAGGGGGTACAGTGAATTAACATTGAGCCAGAATGCTGGGGTCACTGGTTCCAAGCCTGGACGTCTCCAGCTCTGAATGGAAACTCATCAGTGTAGGGTCACTGACTTGCGCTGAGGGTCCACATGACCCTAAACCTTGTTGGATTGAACCAGAGGACACTGGCTTGGCCCTGGTCAAGGCACCTACTGGTCAAGAAGCAATCAATGCAAGCAACTATGAGTTAATGCTTCTCACTCTCCTCTTCTTAGAACTACAACTAAACGGTGAACAACTATGAGTTGATGCCTTTCACCTTCTCTCTCCTTCCTGTCTGTCTCACTTTCCCTCTCTCTCTCTCAAAAAACAAAACAAAACAAAACAAAAAAACTTCTCCATGGCCAGATCCAGTGATTAATTTTCAGTTCCATTTTCCAAATTTTTTTTTCCAGGGACAGAGAGAGAGTCAGAGAGAGAGACAGACAGAGACAGACAGACAGGAATGGAGAGAGATGAGAAGCATTAATCATTAGTCTTTTGTTGCTGTTGCGACACCATAGTTGTTCATTGATTGCTCTCTCACATGTGCCTCGACCGCGTGCCTTCAGCAGACCGATCAACCCCATGCTGGAGCCAGCGACCTTGGGTCCAAGCTGACGAGCTTTTTGCTCAAGCCAGATGGGCCCACACTCAAGCTGGCGACCTCGGGTCTCGAACCCCGGTCCTCTGCATCCCAGTCCGATGCTCCATCCACTGCGCCACCTCCTGGTCAGGCCCATTTTCCAATTTTTAGTACGGTAGCCCCTCCCCTTATCTGATGCCTGAAACTGTGAATAGTAACAAACCCCAAATATATACTATTTTTTTCTCTACATACATATCTATGACAGTTTAATTTATAAATAGGCACAGTAAGAGATTAACATAACTAATAATAAAATAGAACAATTAAAAAAATATATTGTAATAAAGGTTAAATGAATGTGATTTCTCTCAATATTTTACTAGAGTGAATCGACCTTATCACTTAAAGGAAGCACTTTATGGCTTCTCTTTGGCATATCTGAATTGCCAGCATCACTACTCTTGTACTTTGGGTTGTTTTTATAAAAGCGAAATAAGGGTTACAGGAACTCAGCACTCTGATACCATCAGGCGGGGGGCAGCCGCCATCGTGGCCATGCAGATACAGGTTCTCATTGGATTCGGGCAGACGGTAAAGATACAGTGGAGCCAGAAAATAGTGGGCTATTCCTTTATTCAAGTCTCACACCAGCTGGCGAGCAAACACAGGAAAACACACTTCCGTCTTCATTCATTCAGAGTTCACAAAGCTACTGAAACATTTTCTGGTTCCACAACCAGGAGAATCTTCTTTGGTTCCTCCTAGAATCAAAGCCTCACCAGTCCCAAAACCCCTCACCTCTGGTTCCCTATCTTCCAACCATGGCTTCTTACTCTGCAAAACTGTCTTTTCTCTCTTTCCCTGCCATCTTGGCTTCTTTCTCTCCTCAGCACTCTGCCTTCTCTCTGCTCTCACTCTTTAAAAAATGGATTTCCCCTCCTCCAGCACACATTAACAAAACAATGGCCCTGTTGGGCAGATAAAATATATTATGCTCACTTTGTTAAAGATGGCGCTGCCCACATGGAAGTTCGTTGATATTAATGTGTGTTTTGGAACAGGCTGTGGGCAGGCCAGGTCGTTATAGCCTAAGACTTAGTTTAAGAGTAAGCTCTTCCCCACACCCTTGACTGATTGGATGATGTAGGGTGGTGCACTCTCCTGAGGAATCCCATTATACAGAGACTTCCTTGTTTGTATAATTGGATTAAAGGTTTTGATTCTACAGTATAAAGTGGGGAGACCAGTAGCTTGATCTCTCTCTCGCTTGGTTCCTGAGGTAGAAGAGAGAAGAGCAGATTAAGGCCACGTGGAGGAGAAGCAGCTAAGAAGGCGGAGTGCTGAGGGAGAAGCCAGTTTGTGAAGAGTTTGTGCTGGAGGAGATGGGGAACAGAGGTGAATAAGTCTGGTGAGCTAGAAACCTTTGATTCTAGGAAACTTGGATAAGTCAGTAGCTTTGTGAGCACTGAATGAGTGGGTTTTGGAGCCCAGTGTGTGTTTTTGCTTGCCCGCCGGGTGCAAGCTAGAATTAAAGCTGATGGCTCACCAGTTTGTGGCTCCTGTGTTTCATTACCGACTGTTTGAATCAAATGCGAACCTGCATTGGCCAGGCGGCTGTGATCCTGACCTCGGCTACTGGCTTTACAGGCCCTTCCCAAGCAGGAAGGTAATTTGCAATTCCACAGATCACATACCTGATGCTGCCCAGTGCCTTTTTTTTTTTTTTTTTTTTTTTGCCCAGTGCCATTTTTAACAATAAAAGTGAGCAAACTCAAAAAATCAATTTTACAAACTTATTTGCTCAACAGATACCACAACAGTCAATCTGATAACCCAGACTGCTGCTAAGTGACTAATGGGTGAATAGCATGGAGGTGCTTGTTGGGCAGATGAAATATATTATGCTAACTTTGTTAAAGATTGTGCTGCCCACATGCAATTTTAAGAGTAAGCTTTCCCCTTCACCCTTGACTGATTGGATGATGTAGGGTGGTGCACTCTCATGAGGAATCCTCCCAGTATGTCTCAGATAAGTGACTTTGTATCAGAGACTTCCTTGTTTGTAGATTGGATTAGAGGTTTTGAATCTACTCTATAAAGTGGAGCAGGCGGGGAGCTTGCTCTCTCTCGGATTCCTGAGGTTAGTATTAGAAAGGAGAGCAGATTAAGGCCACATGGAGGAGAGGAGAGGCAGCCAAGATGGTGGAGTGCTGAGGGAGAAGCCAGTTTGTGAAGAGTTTGTGTAGACAGGAGATGGGAAACAGAGGTGAATAAGTCTGTTGAGCTAGAAACCTTTTGATTCTAGGAAACTCGGATAAGTCAGTAGCTTTGTGAGCACTTGTAAAGCCAGTAGCCAGGGTCAGGATCACAGCAGCCTGGCCGGTGCAGGTTCGCATTAGATTCGGACAGTCGGTAATGAAACAACGGAGCCAAAAACTGGTGAGCCATCAGCTTTAATTCTAGCTTGTACCCAGCGGGCAAGCAAAAACACACACTGTGCTCCAAAACCCACTCATTCAGTGTTCACAAAGCTACTGACTTATCTGAGTTTCCTAGAATCAAAGGTTTCTAGCTCACCAGACTTATTCACCTCTGTTTCCCATCTCCTTCTCTCTGTACACAAACTCTGCACAAACTGGCTTCTTCCTCAGCACTCCGCCATCTTGGCTGCCTCCTTTCCTCCACATGGCCTTAATCTGCTTTCCTCTCTGATACTAACCTCAGGAATCGAGAGAGCAAGCTCCCGGCCTGCCCCACTTTATACTGTAGAAATCCAAACCCTTAATCCAATCTACAAACAAGAAAGTCTCTGATACAAAGTCACTCATCTGAGGCACAATGGGATTCCTCATGAGAGTGCACCACCCTACATCATCCAATCAGTCAAGAGTGTGGGGAAAAGCTTACTCTTAAAACTAAGGTGTAGTCTGTAATGACCCGGCCTGCCCACAGCCTGTCCCCCAAAACACATTAATATCAATGGACTTGCATGTGGGCAGTGCCATCTTTAACAAAGTGAGCATAATATATTTTATCTGCCCAACAGCACTGAATGGGTGTGTTTTGGAGGCCAGTGTGTGTTTTTGCTTGCCCGCTGGGTGCAAGCTAGGATTAAAGATGATGGCCCACCAGTTCTTGGCTCCATTGTTTCATTACGACTGTCTGAATCTAATGTGTACCTGCATGGGCCAGGCGGCTGTGATGGTGGCCGCAACTACTGGCTTTACAATGCTGAACACAGGATGATTCATATTCTGATTCGAATGGCAAGAGATTTCACCATACTACTCATAATGGCTTGCAATTTATGAATTGTTTATTTCTGGAATTTTTTATTTAATATTTTCGGACCTCGGTTACCTGTGGGTAACTGAAACCACAGAATGTGAAGCGGGTAAGGAGGAGCTACTGTATTTGAGCTTTCAGCATCATCTGACACAATTAATCACTCCCTTTTCTTGGAACACCCCCCACCCCACTTTGGTTTCTAGCTCCCCATCTTGTCCTACTTCTCTACCAACTTTCATGGTCATTTTTGCCTAATCCTCCTCATTTCCTTAGCACCCCAGGGTGCAATCCTTGGTTTTCTCTATCTAGTTTCCCACTCCTTAGTTGATATTGGTTTAAATACTACCTTTCTCAAGTTGGTTCATCCCTCACATGCCACCTAAAATGACACTCCCAATACTCCCTATGCCTTTAAATAATTTATTTTTCTTCATAGCACTTATAATTACTGGTTATTATACATTATGTTCATATGTCAAATGTTTGTTTGACCTTGCCATTTTTGTTCACTCTTATATCATCAATGTCAAAAACGTGCCCTATTTATAAATTCAATAAGTATTTATTGACTGCCTTTGTCAATGTAAGAAACTTCCAAACCTGTAGAGAATTTTCTTAAAATTTCTGTTAAATTTGCCCTGACCTTGGTGTAGGAGGATGATGTTCTGACCAGCTGAGCTACCCAGCAAGGGCTGTAGAAAAAAATGTGTGTGGTTTTTTTTTTTTTTTTTTTTTTTAGTAAGAAAGAGAGAGACAGATGAAGGAAGAGAGAGGAGAAGCATCAACTTGTAGTTGCATCACTTTAATTGCTCCTCAATTGCTTCTCATATGGTGGGGGCTCCAACTGAGCCAGTGACCCCTTGCTCAAGCAAGTGGCTTTGGGCTCAAGCCAGCAACCATGAGTTATGTCTATGATCCCAAGCTCAAGCTGGTGACCCTGTGCTCAAGCTGGTGAATCTGTGCTCAAGCCAGTAACCTTGGGGTTTTGAACCTGGGACCTTAGCATCCCAGGTCAATGCTCTATCTACTGTGCCACCACTGGACAGGCTGTAGAGAATTTTTATACAACTTGCCAGGTAGCTCAGTTGGTTAGAGCATCATCCTGATACACCACAGTTTCCCAATGGGAAGATTAGTTCAGAGAGGTAAGGAAGACTGGATTGTGTAGGGCCTGTAGTTCATAGAAATACTTTGGTGGGAAATTTTTATTTGAAGTAGGAAAATAGTGCAGTGTTGGAGTGATTTAAGCAGAGGAGGGGCATGATATGATTTACATTTTAAAAGGATCACTCTGGCCCTGGCCAGATAGCTTGGCTGGTTAGGGCATTGTCCTTATGCACAGAGGTTGCCAGTTCGATCCCTGGCAGATCAATATTTCTGTCTCTCTCTCCCTCCCTTTGTTTCTCTAAAATCAACAAATAAAAATTAATAGAAATAAATGGAGCACTCTGATTGCTGTGTAAAGATGAGATTGTGGAGGGGCAAGGGCAGAAACAAGGAAAAAGGTGATGGAATCTTGACCACAGTGGTAATAATAGTGGTGGTGAGGAGTGGTAGAATTCTGGACATATTTTGAGGTTAGAGCTCACAGAATTTGTCAATAGATTGAATACAGAGTAAGAGAAAGACAGGAGTCAAGGTGAGATCTAAAGTTTGGGTTGAGCCACTGGTAAGATGCAGTTGCCATTTACTAAGATGGAGAGGATTGCAGGATGGTCAGATTTAGGGGATGGGGAATTAGGGGTTCTCTTTTGAATATATACATTTGATATACTAAAGAAATATACATTGGGGATATCAAGCAGGTGATTGATTAATAACCTGGAGTTCAAAAGAAAAATCTGGCCTGAGATATATATTTAAGAATCACCAGCATATTGATAATATTTAAAGTTACAGGCTGCCTCAGATCACCTGGGGAATATAGAGAAGAAAAAATGTTTTGAGGACTAAATTCTGAAGTGTTCCATTCATCAAGATGAAGAAGATGGGGAGGAACTATGGGTGGGGCTGGGGGTGGGTGGGCAGAGAAGGAGTAGCCAGTGAGACAAGAGGAGAAATAAGAGAGGGATGTTTTATAAGCCAGATGATGGAAGTGCTTCAAGGAGGAGACAGACCAGCTGGATAAATGCTGCTAAGAGGTGAAGTAAGATGAGTCCTCATTTTACCTGAGCAAAAAGGAGATGATGACCTTGTCCAGGAGCTTGGTTAATTTATCAATAACAACATGTGGGGAGGTAGACGATATGGTAGGTGTGGTAATGGGAGCATGTAGAAGACATTTTTCTTTTGGTTGTGTTGCTTTGCTTAGGAAAATGGGAGGTAAAGTCACCAGTTATGTGAGGTTTGAGGAGAGAGGAAAGGGTATAAAATGGTTGACTTGGAGAATGGAGGAGTGAACAATTTTGGGAATATAGTAGGATTGCCTGGCAGCACTGAGAATACACTTGAGGTTAGTGGTCATAATTTAATGTGAGCCGCTCCACATGGTTGGTGGTTTTTCCCCAGCCATGTTCAATAGCACTGGTACAAAGGTAGAACTGGCAGACACTGGTTTTGCCAGGCAAGTTTGATGAAGGCAGAAGAATAAGTAGTAATGAATAATGGATAGAAGCTGGGTAAGGACATGATCACATTATAGATGGTGAAATGGTTCTAGGATCAATGGGTTTAGGTCCCAGGAAGAGGAAGTATTTTTGAAATCAGAGCTGGAAAGCCAGAAGTAGTGGTCAGAGAGTGAGATGCTTAAGACTGAGATTCTGAACATAACTCCCGAAGGAGCTAACTTTAGAACCTTAGAGTTTAGAAGCTCCTCAGACCAAGTTTTCCATTGCTGAGTATAAAGTAAAGCTTTTGGTATGTGTTGTAGGAATAGTTGGTGAAGAGAGGGGAGAAAGTAAACAGTGATGAAGATGGCTTTGATAGAAGGCAGTGGATTAATAATTATATTAAGCATAAAGGGAAAGCAAACCAAATAAAGAAAAACCAAAATTAAGGTCACAGAGATCCATGTGGGAAAGGAGAAACCTGGAAAGAGATTTGTCTCACACATCAAGGTCATAGTTGCTGATGTAGGTGGGTGAAAGGATTTAGAACCAAAGTTGAAAAGTAAAAATAGAAATACCTGACATTGTTGATCCATGAAGGACTTCCCATGGGTGCTATCAAGAAGTGTTAATAGGGTTAGGGTTAGGGTTAGGATTATAAAAAGAAAAAGAAAAAATAAAAAAGAAGTTTTAAAACTAGCTGATTTTATGTCTCTTTCTCTTTGAAAGAATTTATTAGCAACATCAAGATTGTTTGCTCCCTTGCTGCCATGTGTAATGAAGAAATGGAGTCCTTCCAGAGAGGACTAGGACTACTCAGTAGTCATTCATTTCTG
Organism: Rhynchonycteris naso; assembly: GCA_037038555.1. Lineage (NCBI taxonomy): Eukaryota > Metazoa > Chordata > Mammalia > Chiroptera > Emballonuridae > Rhynchonycteris > Rhynchonycteris naso. Next base: position 49,289,306 of record CM073000.1, on the reverse strand, counting down.
GGGACATCAAGTAACAGCAAACTGTAGCAGGAAGCAACCTGACAGAGGATAGACACTCAGATAATTTAATCAATAAAGGAAGGAGAATTTATTAAAAACTGGCAGAGCATGTGAGACTTGTCGCTCCAAACCACGGGCTCCCTGAAGTTGACTTTCTTACAGCTTATATACCTTTACAGTATCTAAGCAATGAGCATGTGATTTCTTTGTTTAAGGTTTCCCAGGACTCAAGGAGAGGGAAGAGAGAGTTTCAGTGGGGTAAGCAAGGGGGAAAGGGTTTCCAGATCACTGGCCATTGTTACATAGAGATCCTGCTATTCTTGCTTTGAATTGTAACTTTGGGATATAGTTAATTTATCACTGCCTAACTTGGTTACCCCTGCTGGCTCCTTTCCCTTGTATTCTTTTTGTTTCTTCCTTCTCAGGGAAGAGGGGCCTGCCCCTCCTTCCTCAAAACCACTGGATGAGCTGGAATAACAAACCGCATTATCCAGACATACTTTTTCTCCAAACACAAGTATCTAAAAGAGCAGTGTGGAAGACCTCAGGCGAGTCAAATAAAACTCAGTCAAAATGTAATTAATAACTCAGATTGCAGATCTTTTCATGGTTTATCATTTACTCTTGGAAATAATCATCTATTAAAAATTTCATATTAGAGCCTGACCTGTGGTAGCGCAGTGGGTAAAGCGTTGACCTGGGAACACTGAGGTCGCCAGTTCAAAACCCTGCACTGGTCTGGTCAAGGCACATATGGGAGTTGATGCTTCCAGCTCCTCCACACTTTCTCTCTTTCTCTCTCTCTCACTCTGTGTCTCCTCTCTAAAATGAATAAATAAAAATAAATTTAAAAAATTTCATATTAGAATAAAAGCTCAAAATGAATTCTTATTGTGATCATTATTGCACAACTCCTATTGAATTGTATGCTTAAAATAGGTGGATGTCATGGAATATAAAATTACAGCTCAAAACACCTTTAAAAACTGAATTCATATTTATTAAATATTATAGTGCCATGTTCAAAATTTAAGATAAATCAAACTTAAAATAGTACTTAGTGTTGATTTTAAAATGATGAAATCTAGCAGACGACCAGGTCACCATTCTGATAAAATACAAATTTATTAGGAAAGAATTAGGTCACTCTTTATATATTTCTAGTACTAGTTAATATAAACCAGAAGTGAGATTGCAACATTGCTCAATATAACAGCAAGAATTTGTGTAAGGTTCTAGGAAATTCCTTGCTTGCAACACTCCTTGGCCAGTACGTGCTTTTGTTTTTCCTGGCCAAGTCCAGCCCATATTATCTGTGTATCTGTGTATTCTCTCTCTGTGTCTCTTAGAACAACTCAGCAAAATAAAATTTTGTCTTACTGTTGTAAGTATTTCACACAGACATCCAACAGGCCAAAATAAATAAATAAATGAATAAATAAACATACACACAGTAACTTCACAGACTAAAAAAGGGAAAAAAAGAAGCCTATTATCTTTGGCCTTTTTAACCATCTCATACAAACCAACTCCTTATAGTACAGTGGTTCTTAATCTTTTTTGAGGTACAGAACCCACCAGTTTCATATGCGCATTCACCGAACCCTTCTTTAGTGATAAATAAAATAATTTTTTTTTCCAAATTCAAGACATAGGTATATGTTTTGTTACTGGTGCACAAAATGAGCCATGCATGAACATCACCTTGCTCAAAGAACAAAACCAACAAAGTGCATGAACTCACAACAAATTACGGTATTACTTTATTCTGGCCTCCGTGGCAGAGGCTTCTCCGAACCCCTGAGACTGACTCATTGAACCCCTAGGGTTCGATAGAACCCAGGTTAAGAACCACTGTTATAGTACAACTAAGTACATACAAAAAAGTTACTGGAATGCTTGGAATAAGATATTTTTGTTGTTGTTATTTTTGCTTTTTTTTTTTTTAAGTTTTTATTTTATTCATTTTAGAGAGGAGACAGAGAGAGAGAGAGAGAGAGAGAGAGAGAGAGAGAGAAAGGGGGTAGGAGCTGGAAGCATCAACTCCCATATGTGCCTTGACCAGACCAGAGCAGGGTTTTGAACTGGTGACCTCAGTGTTCCCAGGTTGACGCTTTATCCACTGCGCCACCACAGGTCAGGCCGTTTTTGCTTTTTTTTTTTATAGGTTTTTTTTTTTTCTTTCAGATTATAATGAAAATGGTTACACCACAAGTAATGCCTCAAAGGCTGGTTTGGTTATTGGAGATCATTAAGAAGTGGTTGATCCTTAACAATTTGTACAAAAATATAAAATGTAGAAAGAAAAAAAATGCAAACAAACTTTTCCTTTCATATATATATATATATATATATATATATATATATATAATTATTTTATTTTTTTACAGAGACAGAGAGTTAGATAGGAGCAGACAGACAGGAACAGAGAGAGATGAGAAGCATCAATTATCAGTTTTTCATTGCGACACCTTAGTTGTTCATTGATTGCTTTTTAATATGTGCCTTCACCGTGGGCCTTCAGCAGACCAAGTAACCCCTTGCTGAGCCAGTGACCTTGGGTCCAAGCTGGTGAGCTTTTGCTCAAACCAGATGAGCCTGCGCTCAAGCTGGCGACCTCGGGGTCTTCAACCTGGGTCCTTTGGCATCCCAGTCCGACGCTCTATCCATTGCGTCACCGCCTGGTCAGGCTATATTTTTTATGACAGAGACAGAGAGAAAGACAAAGAGGGGAGCAGACAGGGATTAACAGACAGGAAGGGAGAGACATGAGAAGCATCAAGTCTTCATTGCAGCTCTTTAGTTGTTCATTGATTGTTTTCTCATATGTGCTTTGACCTGGGGACTACAGCAGAGGTAGTGACCCTTTGCTCAAGCCAGAGACCTTGAGCTCAAGCCAGTGACCTTGGGCTCAAGCCAGAGAATTTTGGGCTCAAGCCAGTGATCATGGAATCTTATCTATGATCCCACTCTCCAGCCAGCAACCCAGTGCTCAAGCCAGCAACCTCGGTATTTTGAACCTGGGTCCTCTGCGTACACTGTGCCACTGCCTGGTCAGGCTTAAAAGTATTTTTAAGAAAAAAAAAAAAAGCAGGGCTTTGGGAAGTTTTGGTCTTTTCCTCCTCTGTTGTAAATTCATGTTGTGGTTTTGATTGGATGGGAAGAGTGTGTGTCATCTGTGGGTGACACTTCCTTTGATGGGGGACACTCTCTACGAATAGGTGCCGATGTTTAGAAGGAAGTGGAGTATGCATAGGTCACAGTGGCCTTTTTATTTTTTAAGTTTAACTTTTTCTTTTTTGCTGTCTAGTCATCCTCATAGGTCTTCTGCTTCTTGGTGTCCACATCGTCATCCTCATCATTTTCAGCTGCTCATTTATTGGTAGCTGCCTCAGCCTCCTCATCTTCATCAGCCCCTCTTCCACCCCACCTTCCTCCTTTATCTACCTCCTTGTCAGCCCCCTTTTCCCCTAAGTACTTTTCTGAACTTTCTTTGCTGGATGAGCTTTACTGCCAGAAGCGTAACAATTTTTAACACTGCAGTGGGAAGATAGATAGAAGGTAATTGTAAATTGTGCTGACAGGAAAAAGGCCAAGTAAGAACTTGCATGTGAAACAGCCTGCTGCTAGTTAAGTCATTGTTCCCACCAATAAAACTACATATCTGGAGGGTGACTGACTGGAGCTGCAGTTTGAATGCTCAGCTGGTCTGGTTTCTACAGATTTTGGAAAGCCCTCAGCTAGGACACAAGTGTGCTGACGTGGGCCGGCTGCCTCATGATCTTCTCACAGCTGTTATTTTGTAATAATTATTCATGACAGTGAGGTGTCACTGAATATTCCAGGCTTACAACTGTGTTACTAAACTTTTCATGTTTATTGCCAAACTGAAATGTTTAAAACGCCCAGCAGTGGTAGGCAAACTGCGAGTCTCAAGTCTTAATGTCTCTTTTCTGCAATAATTAACAACTTGTGCCAAGTCTGGCCTCCCTGCTTTTACCTCATGTAATTCTCCCCACTTCCCGCTGCATCTGGTGGCCTGACTGAACCAGACCTGGCGCACCTCCCAGTCTGGGCTTGCCTGCCTTCCCGGAGCCTCAGCTCTGAGGTAATCTCTCCTGAGGTCGTGCCCTGGTTCCACCCCTTAAGCAACTGTGTGACTTAGGGAAGTTCCTTTATCTTCTCCAGAAAATAAAACAATGCTTCTCAGGGTGATGGTTTGGCAATACATGCTCAATAAAAATTAATGTCGTTCCTGGCTATTCTAGGAGAGTTAAAATTGTATCACTTTCCTCTGAATGTAATGTATTTTATAATTTAGCCCTTATAAACTTTATTTGTATTTTTCCTTATTATTTCATGTGTTGTCTTAGATCCTCAGTTAGTCTAAACCTTCCCTGAGAAGAGAGAAAAGGTTTTAGTGTATTTTGAAGTCCTCTTAGAATGTCTACTTGGTAAGACAATGCAGGTTTTGAGTATGTTACAGTTTGTGGACAGTTTGGTTTGTTGACATCACCATTTTCAGTTCCATTAGATTGTGATAACAGGATCTGACCAGGTGACTAGGATGTAGGAACATTTTTATCGGGCTGTTAGACCTGTGTAACTGTGACTAACCACTGTGAAGTCTCCTTACATCATCAGAGTTCAGTTTCTCAGAAGGTGGAAAACCCTCAATTCCTTTATCAATCAAAACAAAGGGTTTTCCCCTACAGTCCAATATGTAAAATTTCTATTACTCAACTTGTTTACTGACGCCCAGGTGCCATGCCAGAAGCCTGAGACAGCCTTAACTCTTCCTTCTTTGCCTCCCTCACTTGTATATTGATAGTGTCAGCAAGACCCATAGATTCTTCCTTTTCTGTGACTCTTAGGTTAGGCTCTCCTCTCCCCTCCAGGTTTTAGTTTATAGTTCCATCATCTCACTTGGATTTTTTTTTTTTAAAAATTATTTATTGGTTTGAGAGAGAGAAAGAGAGGTAGATAGAGAAACATTGATTTATTGTTCCACTTATTTATGCATTCATTGGTTGATTCTTATATGTGCCCAGGTAAGGAATGGAACCTGCCACATTAGGGTAGTGGGACAATGCTCTAACCACCTGGCCAGGGCTTATCTGTATCTTCATAATAATTTTAAAGTAGGTCTCCCTGTTACGCCTACTTTACTTGCTGCTGCTTGTTATATTTCTTTCTTTTTTTTTTTACAGGGACAGAGAGACAGTCAGAGAGAGGGATAGATAGGGACAGACAGACAGGAATGGAGAGAGATGAGAAGCATCAATTATCAGTTTTTTGTTGCGACACCTTAGTTGTTCATTGATTGCTTTTTAATATGTGCCTTGACCGCAGGCCTTGAGCAGACCAAGTAACCCTTTGATTGAGCCAGCGACCTTGGGTCCAAGCTGATGAGCTTTTTGCTCAAGCCAGATGGGCCCGCGCTCAAGCTGGCAACCTCGGGGTCTTTTACCTGGGTTCTCCACATCTCCTTCTACACCAGTGGTTCTTTACCTGGGTTCTATTGAACCCTAGGGGTTCGATGAGTCGGTCTCAGGGGTTCGGAGAAGCCTCTGCTGCGAAGGCCAGAATAAAGTAATACCGTAATTTGTTGTGAGTTCATGCACTTTGTTGGTTTTGTTTTTTGAGCAAGGTGATGTTCATGCATGGCTCATTTTGTTCACCAGTAAAAAAACATATACCTATGTCTTGAATTTGGAAAACAAAATCATATTTTATTTATCACTAAAGAAGGGTTCGGTGAATGCGCATATGAAACTGGTGGGTTCGGTACCTCAAAAAAGGTTAAGAACCACTGTTCTACACTCTATTCACTGCGCCACCACCTGGTCAGGCTGTCTGTTATATTTCTGATCAAACAACCATCTGACTGGGTTATTCTCCTAATATACTTATTTATTTAATTATTATTTTTTTTCAGAGAGAAAGAGTCAGAGAGAGGAATAGATAAGGACAGATAGACAGGAATGGAGAGAGATGAGAAGTATCAATCATCAGTTTTTCATTGAGACACCTTACTTGTTCATTGATTGCTTTCTCCTATGTGCCTTAATTGTGGGGCTATAGCAGACTGAGTGACCCCCTTGCTAGAGTCAGCGACCTTGGGCCCAAGCTGGTGAGCTTTGCTCAAACCAGATAAGCCTGCGCTCAAGCTGGCAACCTCGGGGTCTTGAACCTGGGTCCTCCGCATTCCAGTCCAACGCTTTATCCACTGTGCCACTGCTTGGTCAGGCTCCTTTCTAATATTTTTAAATGAGACACCATTATTGAAAGAAAAACATCCCCTCCCCCTATGAAGTCCATAAAGATCAAATTTGTATCTTCCTTCACATCTTTGTCTTTCATCACTTTTTCCCTCACATCCTCACCCAGGTTATAACATGCAGACTGTGCTCTTTCAGGCTTCTAGGCCTTTCTAAAAATACACTGTTTTCTTATCCTGGAGTAACTTTCTTCATTTCTCTTTTTATCAGTTCAACATAATGCTTTGGAGCAAGGGCTCTAGGTCAGATACCTTCATTTGAATTCTGAGTCTACTGGTTAACTGAGATGTTGGGCGAGTTGTTTAACCTCTTGAGCTTTACTTTTCTCATGTGTAAAATGGAGATAATAAGTACCACTCCCAAAGGCTAGTGTAAAGATCGACTATGAAAGTACATGGAGTTCTGGTGGGTAGCTCAGTTGGTTAGATCATTGTCCTCATATGCCAAGGTTGTGTGTTCAATCTCTGGTCAGGGCACACATAAGAATTGACCAATGAATGGATGAGTAAGTGGAACAACAGTTGATGTTTCTCTCTTTCACTTTCAAATCAGTAAATAAAACCTTTAAAATTTCCTGTTACCAATAAACTAAGTACTTAAATAAAAGGTATATCTTTTGCACCTTTTATTTTTATTACAGACATCTATTGTGGTGTCTGGCACAGAGTGAAGGCCTAATAAATGTTAACTATTGCTACCACTGAAATACAAGTGTCATTTGAAGTCATTGCTCTCCTGACTACTGAGATAGGCACAGGGATGGCTCCCTAAAGATGTCTACCCTAATCCCTAGGAACTATGAATATGTTATTTACATTGTAAAGGGACTTTGCAGGTGTGATTAAATTAAGGATCTTGAGATAAGAGAGTATTCTGCATTATCCAGGTGGGTTCAAAGTAATCACAAGGGTCTTCATAAGAAGAAGGCAAGGTAGTCAGAGAGAGGAGGAGAAGGTAATGTGATGATGGGAACAGATTGGAGCGATACAGCCATGAGCCAGAGAATACTGACAGCCTCTGAAAGCTGGAAGGGGGAAGAAATGGATTCTCTTCTGCAACCTCCAGAAAGAACTAGCCCTGTCAACAGCTTGATTTTAACCCTTAAGACTCATTTCTGACTCATGACCTTCAGAACTGTGAGAAAATACATTTGTGGTGAATGAAGCCACTAAGTATGTGGTAATTTGTTACAGCAGTGGCATTCTCTCTCTCTCATGCACACACATACATCCATGCCTTTTCTCACCCGCTTCTTTCCTCAAACATGCTCTATCTGAAGCATGCCCAAGTCTTTCCCCTTCTCCTTCCTCCAGGCAATATATCCTCACTTTCTTTCTCCTGACTTCCAAGAGCGCTTCTTTTGCCTCTGTCACTTGTTTTCTGAGTCCATGCAGCCCAGCTGGCTCACTTCTCCCACAGCTCACTTCTTCTACCTCTGTGGATTTGTAAAACAACTTTTGCTTATATTTGAGGCTCTGAATCCTTTCTTAGCCAGAATTCAAGTTTCAAGGTTGCTGAACTGAGGTCCATCCAATTGCTGGTAACATTTGGTGCCCTTTTGCTTCCAACAGAACCAGTCCGTGTTCTGCAGTGTTGACACCTGTCCTCTGAGGGCCACACCTTCTCTCTATTCCCCTCTCCAAATACTGATGAAAATGTGCTTCCAGGCGGAAAGTAATCTGTAGACAATGGTACACTGGGAACTTCCAAGCTGAGACTAAGTTACCCCAGAGACAATTTCAAGTGGAGGAGGTTTGCCAGAACAACCTCCTGAGCAGCATTTCTCTACCCCTAAGGAAAATGAAGAGATATGGGGTGACTTTGGTCTCAGATGTGGAACTCAGTAAGAAGCCCTTCCCCAACTAATGCCCCAAGAAAAGACAAGGAAATCCGTTCCAATGGATTTATGAATCTTCTCCCAACAACTGAGGAAGAAACGGCAACTGTAGGTATATCGTTTTTAATTCACAGGTCTTCCTCATTAGATTGTGTTTCTTAGGTGCTGCTGTTTTTTTATTAATATTTGAAATAATCTCCACCTCTACATTCATAGCACAATGCTTGGCACATTCTTAAACTCCAATCAACATTTGATGAAGAAAAGGTTATATCAAGCAGTGGTAGGATTCAAATAATTTAACAACCGGTTCTCTGCCCTAATGACCGTTTTAAGTACAAACAAGCGATATACTGAAAGGTAGTTTATTATTTCATGCATTTAATACTTAAATAAGAACAATAAAAGAGGTACATAAAATTAGATTATGTTATAAGAAAGAGTTTAAAAATATTAATGGAAAAATATTAAATAATACCTGACAAAAACAATAAAACTGTTATTTAAGATATTTCCATATTGCTTCTTGATTAGCATCCTCACTTGCAATTTTTTTCACCTATGGATGGAACGAACATTACTACTGGTGCTTAGAATAGGTTGTTGCGACCTGACCAGGTGGCGGCGCAGTGGATAGAGCATCGGACTGGGATGCAGAGGATCCAAGTTCAAAACCCTCCGGTCGCTGACTTGAGCGTGAGATCATCTGGCTTGTGTGCTGGGTTGCTGGCTTGAGCATAAGATCAAGAACATGACCCCATGGTTGCTGGCTTGAGCCCAAAGGTTGCTGGCTTGAGCAAGGGGTCAGTTGCTCTGCTGTAGTCTCTGCCGCTGCCCCCACCCCCCATCAAGGCACATATGAGAAAGCAATGAATGAGCAACTAAGGTGCCGTAACAAAGAGTTGATGCTTCTCATCTCTCTCCCTTCCTATCTGTCTGTCCCTATCTGTCCCTCTCTCTGTCTCTGTTGCAATAAATAAATAAATAAATAAATAGAATACACTGTTGTGCAGATTAACATGGAAAAAGAGTAAGGAATGTAAATTTGTGATTTCCACATTGGGCAGCTGCCCAGGTGCCCACCTGAGAGAGAACCCTGATTACAAGTGCCATTTAAACAACCAATTCACCGAACTCAACAAAAAACTAGGTATTGTGTCTGCCAAAACAGTGTGAACCGGATGAATACTACCACTACTGTCAAGTGTGATTCTTGTTTTAATTGGATTCACCTCATGACAAAATGGAGGGACCAGTCATGGATTCTCACATAAAGTTCTGTGTCTGGCAAGCACTGGTCTGGGAGATGTGTCAAGGGAAATGATTGAAAATAGGTCTGGGGATTGTTATAGAAAAGAGAAGTGACTGTAATTGAAGTACCTGTCCCTGTAATACTTTATATGATGAATATTTGATTAGGTTCTGGTCTCAGATTCTCAAAAATATGATAGAGCTAGAAAAGATCCACACAAGAACATTAACATTAAAAATGATAAGGAGAATTATGTAAGGTGGTAAAAATAAATAATAATTATGTAAGGTGGTAAAAATAAAAATGATTTGATTTGCAAAAACTGTTAGTCTTAAACTCATAAAAAATAATAATGGCTGCCTTCCCAGTGTTGCGCAGTGGGTAGAGCGTTGAATTGGGACACTGAGATTCTAGGTTTGAAACCCCAAGGTTGCCAGCCTGAGTGCAGACTCACCAGTTTGAGCACAGGGTTGTCAGTTTGAGCGTGGGATGGTCAACATGACCCCATGGTTCCTGGCTTGAGCCCAAAGATTGCTGGCTTGAAGCCCAAGGTCACTGGCTTGAGCCCAATGTTGCTGGCTTGAGCAAGGGGTCACTGGCTTGGCTGGAGCTTCTCAGTCAAGGCATATATGAGATGTAAGCAATGAACAACTAAGTGGAGCAACGAGTTGATGCTTCTTTTTCTCTTTTTCTCACTCTCTTTTAAAATAAGTATATATATAATATGTAGAATCCATGACTCCAAGAGGCTATGTTTACTGAAAATGGAAATATTGCAGGCAAAGCTGCATTATAGGTCAACCAGCCCTTAATTATGCTGCTGCCCGAGGTGCCTCAAAAAGACACAAATCATTGCTGAATACATTAGACTATAGTGTTTGCAAACTCAGGTTTTCCACATACAGCTTCTTACAATCTTACATTTGTAAAGTATGCATTGACTTGTTAAAGTAAATAGTACCCTTGAAATGAATTTAAAGACAACAAAAACAGAAATCTTCTCACCATTTGCACTCATCTTTGGAATGCTTTGGAATTGCATGTGTAAGTGGTTTCAACAACTAATGTCCTGAATGGCCTTAGTTAACCAGAACCAAATGATTAATTTTCTTATCTACATTTTAATCTCCGTAATACACCTTATATAAAGTTATCTGTTTCAAAAAAATCATAAAAGGAAACTGTAGAGAGAACAAGAACCACAGAAAAGTGGGAATTATTGTGCTTATTTTTTCCAGGACATATAACTTTACATTGCCTAGTGTAAATAAAAGATCAAATTAATCCTTGTATTTATTTATTTATTTTAAAAAAGAGAGAGTGAGACAGACAAACAGGAAGGGAAAGAGATGAGAAACTTGAATTCTTTGTTGTGTGTTGGGCAGATAAAATATATTATGCTCACTTTGTTAAAGATGGCGCTGCCCACGTGCAAGTTTTAAGAGTAAGCTTTTCCCCACACCCTTGACTGATTGGATGATGTGAGGTGGTGCACTCTCATGAGGAATCCTCCCATTATGCCTTAGATAAATGACTTTGTATCAGAGACTTCCTTGTTTGTAGATTGGATTAAAGGTTTGGATTTCTACACTATAAAGTAGGGTGGGCCGGAAGCTTGCTCTCTCAGTTCCTGAAGTTAGTATTAGAGAAGAGAGCACATTAAGGCCACGTGGAGGAGAGGAGAAGCAGCCAAGATGGCGGAGTGCTGAGGAAGAAGCCAGTTTGTGCCGAGTTTGTGTAGAGAGAAGGAGATGGGGACAGAGGTGAGTAAGTCTGGTGAGCTAGAAACCTTTGATGCTAGAAAACTCAGATAAGTCAGTAGCTTTGTGAGCACTGAATGAGTGGGTTTTGGAGCCCAGTGTGTGTTTTCACTTGCCCACTGGGTGCAAGCTAGAATTAAAGCTGATGGCTCACCAGTTTTTGGCTCCATTGTTTCATTACCGACTATCTGAATCTAATGCGAACCTGCATGGGCCAGGAGGCTGTAATGGTGGCCGCGAATACTGGCCCTACATTGTGGCACCTTAGTTGTTCATTGATTGCCTTTTCATAGCCTTGACTGGGAGGCTCTAGCTGAGCTAGTGAGTGACCTCTTGCTCAAGCCAGAGACCTTTGGGCTTAAGCCAGCAACCATGGGGTCATGACTATGATCTCACACTCAACACACTCAAGCCAATGACCCTGTGCTCAAGCTGGTGAGCCTGCACTTGAGCCCGATGAACCCACACTCAAGCTGGGGAACTTGGGGTTTCGAACTTGGGTCCTCTGCATCCCAGGCCAATGCTCTATCCACTGTGCCACTGCCTGGTCAGGCTATAACCAAATTAATCTTAAGTAAATAATTTTTATTGATACAATATTATTTAATACATTTTCCACTAAAAAATGTTGAACAAGTATTTAAGGAATATTATTTTGAGGGACTTCCATTATGGGGAGTTGAAGTTCTCAATTATATCTTAAGCTTAGAATAAAAATTTATACCAAATTATACGCCTGACCTGTGGTGGCGCAGTGGATAAAGCGTCGACCTGGGAACACTGAGGTCGCCAGTTCAAAACCCTGCACTGGTCTGGTCAAGGCACATATGGGAGTTGATGCTTCTAGCTCCTCTCTCTCTCTCTGTCTCCTCTCTAAAATAAAAATTAAAAAACAAACAAACAAACAAAAAACCATTAAAAAAAATTTATACCAAATTATAAATGGCAATTTAGAAATGTTTTGATTTTTTAAATTAATTGGGGTTACATTGGTTAATAAGATCATATAGGTTTCAATTATACATTTCTATGATACATGATATATATATTGCATTGTATGCCCACCACCTGAAGTCAAATCATCTTCTGTCACCATATATTTGGCCCCCTTTACCCTTCCACACCCAACCTCTTTCTTCTGGTAACCACCATACAGTTGTCTGTGTCTATGAATCTCAGTTCTATATCTCAGTTTCAAGATACTAGCAATCCTTGGGCAGGCCAGCCCACCAGGTTATGAACAAAGGAGCTAGAATGTGTGAAAGTTCTTTGAAACTTCTTATTGCTGTGCTATGAACTATCGGCTCCTCCTTGCTCCGTTTCTTCTACCTGACATGCCGATTATAATATTGCTGTACTGTCCAGATCTGGCCTATTAAAATGACCTTCCCAACTAAGCAGTCAGGAAATGGTCCTTAGTGACATTATGTGTATTGTCTCATAGTTCCGAGTTCCCATTATGACTGTAAGGGCATCTCTACTATGTCTGGTATTCTGCAGCCCATGCTGCAGTGACTAGCGCCTGACTTTGTATTCTGGCTGACAGACTGTCAAAACTGGTTCTACCAACCTTGCTCCTGGTTCTGATTCTCAGCAGGCGAAACTGTCCCCTGAAACTGGACCTTATTTCTAATCAACTTTCTTATGCCTCAGGCCCTGCTGAGTCATTATTTTGTAAAGCCTCAAAGCAGAGAAAAGGATGCCCCCATCCAAGTATCTCCTCCCTCCCACAGATAGCCTTCCTGGAGTTGTTTTAGGATGGAGTTGTGCTGGGTCACCCCCTTGCCCTTTTGAACTGCTCTAGCCAATGCCTCCACCAGATTCTAGCTGTTACCCTCTCTTTCCTTCTCAACCCAGGGGACTTTCCAATGTGGTACTTACCTAGAGTTCTGCTCTTTAGCTCTTTACTATAAATTATATATGTAATTTACATAGGTCTAACATAACCCTCCCCTTTCATAATCTACCATATAGTACAATTTTCATAAGACAAATCATGTGGTGAGAGTGTAAAATAGTGCAGTTGCTTTGGGAAAGAGTATGGCACTTCCTTACTGTGGATCAAATAAGTTTGCAAATATGATGTATATGTTTGCTCGCTAATAGTTTGCATTGGGTATGGGGACAAGCTGTAAGCAAGCAGGGTTCTTATAGCCTAAGGCTTAGTTTTAAGACTAAGCCTTTCTCACCCTTTTTAATTCTAAGATCTTCTCAACACTAAGCTTTTTCCCACACCCTTGACTGATTGGATGATGTGGGATGGTGCACTCTTATGAGGAATCCCATTTATGCCTCAGATAAGTGGCTTTGGATCAGAGACTTCCTTATTTGTATACTGGCTTAAAGGCTGTAATTTTCTACACTATAAAATGAGAGAGACCAGGGGCTCTCTCTCCAATTCCTGCTATTAGCATTGCAGAGGAGAAGTAGCCAAGATGGTGGAGTGCCTAAGGAGAAGCCAGTTTGTGCAGAAAGAAGGAGATGGGGAACAGAGGTGAATAAGGCTGGTGAGGTAGAAATCTTTGATTCTAGGAATATTTGGATAAGTCAGTGGCTTTGGGAGGTATTTTCCCACTGTGTGTATTTCTCACTCTCCAGGTGCAAGCTAGGATTAAAGGTAATGGCTCACCAGTTCTTGGCTCTGTCGTTTCATTACCCTTTGTTCGAATCAAATGTGAACCTGCATGGGCCAGGCAGCTGTGTTGTTGGCTGTGACTACTGGCTTTAACATTTACAATGTTAACTATAGAGTTATCTCATGACCCAGCAATTTCACTCCTAGGAATATACTCAAGAGAAGCAAAAACCTATGTCCACACAAAAACTTGTACACAATGTTCACAGCAGCAGTATTTATAATAGCCAAAAGATGGAAATAACCTAAATGTCTATCAACTGCTGAATGGATAAACAAAATGTGGTATATCTATGTAACAATATTATATAAAAAGGAATGAAATTAATTCTGATACATGTTACAACATGAATGAACATTAAAACATTATGTTGCCTGACCAGGTGGTGGCGCAGTGGATGGAGCGTCGGACTGGGATGCGGAAGACCCAGGTTTGAGACCCCGAGCTAGCCAGCTTGAGCGCGGGCCCATCTGGCTTGAGCAAAAAAAGCTCACCGGCTTGGACCCAAGGTTGCTGGCTCCAGCAAGGGGTTGCTCAGTCTGCTGAAGGCCCGCGGTCAAGGCACATGTGAGAAAGCAATCAATGAACAACTATGGTATCGCAATGGCAACGAAAACTAATGATTGATGCTTCTCACCTCTCTCTGTTCCTGTCTGTCTGTCCCTATCTATCCCTCTCTCTGACTCTCTCTCTATCCCTGTAAAACAACAACAACAACAACAACACATTATGTTAAGTGAATAAAGCCAGTGACACATATAAAACATGTGGTATAATTTTATTTATATAAAATGTCTGGGAAAAGAAAATGTATAGAGATGGAAAGCAGATTTGTGGTTGCTTAGGGTTGGGGGTGGGGTGGGTGATGGATAAGGAGTAACTTTTCTTGATATGATGAAAATTTTCTAAAATTACATACAGTTTCAATGGATAAATTATATAGTATGTCAATTATATCTCAATAAAGCCATTTAAAATACATTTGAAAGTTTTGATTGCACAAAAGAATTTATTCTCATCATTAAAAAATTAAACACTACAAGTAAGGTTAAATTCTCCCTTGATAAACAACTCCACAATTAAAAAAAACAACTCCAATCCTTTTACACTCTTCAAAGATAAACAACTACTCAGTTTTCTAGATCTTCTTCTAGTAATACATATATTTTTGTTTTTCATGTAGGTTTTTGTTCATGTCTTTTACTTTTATTTTGTCATACTGTATTTTTTTTTTTTTTTAGGTGACAGGAGGAGAGATAGTGAGGCAGACTCCCACATGTGCCTCAACTGGGATCCACCTGGCAACACCAGCTGGGGCAGAAGCTCCAGGACCAAGCTATTTTTAGTGCCTGAGGCTGATGTGTTCAAACAGAGCTATCCTCAGTGGCCCTGAGCCACATGAACCACTTAAGCCACTGGCTGAAGGAGGGGAAGAGAGAGAGAAGAGAGAGAGGGAAGGAGAGAGAAGCAGATGGTTGCTTCTCCTGTGTGCCCTGACCAAGAATAGAACCTGGGATGTCCATACACCAGACCAACGCTCTATCCACTGAGTCACTGGCCAGGGTCTTATTCTGTATTTTTATTCTTTTCATTTTTGAGAGTTTTCAATGCCAGTCCCTGTAGGTAGTCTTCATCTTTTTTTTTGCCTGGGGTGGGGTAGTAGGACAGGGAGAGAGATGAGAAGCATCAATTTGTAGTTGTAGCACTTTAATTGTTTACTAATTGCTTCTCATATGTGCCTTGACAGGGTGGGGGAAGGGGCTCTAGCCAAGCCAGTAAATTCTTGCTCAAGCCAACAACCTTGGGCTTAATAAGGTGACCAACTGTTTTTCAATGAAAAGGAGGACAAAAATAAATTGAAGAAAACAATATTGTAAATAAAAGAAATGTTTTATTCATTGCAACAATAACACACTATAATATAATAAATGCATAATAAAAATATTTGTAATATTTTATATTGTAATTATGCTTATTAATTTTTAATAATAATTGTAATTATTCTAAAAACTTTTTTAGTAATCATTTAGTAAAACTAAATATCAAACAAAACCACTAATTTGGAGTGATATTCGGGTGTATTTATCATTTTCTAATTAAAATACGTCTGTTTTATGCAACTATTTAATCAAAATGTGTTATTAATAGATGTAGTTTGAGGTTAGATTTTTACTTTAAAACTCGAATTTCAGAAAATACGTATTTGGAAATTATTAAATAGATTATTAATAAAACGTGAATTGTACTTACCTGTCTATGATTGAATATTCACTGAGAAAGAAATAATCATGAGTCTACAATGTCATATGTGCCCTGTTGTGTTTCAGTAAGAAGTACAGAAAGCCATTTGTGCGCTTGGTATATCACATGCTCTCTCAAGGTCTTCCGTGCAGAGCGCATGCGTCTCATAATCACGTCTCACCGCACTGTACTGATCTTTGACAAATCATCATGTCAAATACAAATACATCACACGCAGTGGATCAACTCTGCATCGATCGAACAGGGACATCTACAGATTAGTCTTCCAATATCAAAAAGGAAGACATGTAGGAGGACACTTTTCCAGGGAGGACGGAACTTACAAAAGAAGGACTGTTCTCCCTAAAGGAGGACGATTGGTCACCTTAGCTTAAGCCAGTGACCATGGGATCATATCTGTGAGTCCACACCCAACCCAGTAACCATGGGGTTTCGAGCCTGGGACTTCAGCATCCCAGCTCAACACTCTATTCACTGTGCCACCACCAGTCAGGCAAGGCCTCATTCTTTTTAATTGCCATATAGTATTCTGTAGTATCAACAGACCCTAATTTATTTAGCCTTTTCTTACTGATGAATAGTCAGGCTGTTCAGAGTTTTTCATTATGCAGTAAATTCAGGTCTGTAGATCTTTGCAGATGACTCTGTGTATTTGTTTTATTGTTTTCCCTGGGTAGCCAATGAAAAGTAAGATAGCAAGATCATAAAATATGCACATTTTAATTGGAAAAGTATTGTCAAATTGCTGCTGGCCATGACAGTTTACACTCCCTCAGGCAGTGGCTGAGCCTATCCATTTCCTTACGCCTTGACATATGCATGTGCATATTTGGTAAAACACTTCAGGTAACAAATGTTTATATTTTGGCAAAGTACATTAGTGGAAAGTAGATTCTTATTTCCATAATTACTTGCTTTTTCATATTTCCCCCCTTTTATTTTCTATTATCGTGTTCACCTTTTTATTTTTTATCTTTAGTAGGTATTTTGTATAATAAATGCCTTTATAAATGTCTACATGCACATCTTTCTACATATGCAAATATTTCCTGCCTAGTCATTACTTTATGATCTCAGATTTTTATGTGTTCTTTAAGGCTTTCTCTCCTGCCAATTCTGTAAACATATGATCTTGGTATGAGGTAGGGATACCATTTTATTTTACAGTACAGGTATTTTAGTTTTCAAATGACTAGATAGTTGTCCTAGTGCTACTTATTGAATATCTCTACTCTTTGTACGAAACACATTTTTAAAATATACTAAATTTTCATATCAATGCCAATTCTCAATCTTATACAGAGAAGTGAATCTGAAACTAGCAGAAGGAGGAAGTCCATGACAACAGAATGTGATGGCTCCCTGAACTGTCTGGCCATGGGAATTTCCAGCAAGGAAGCATGGGGACTCTCCAAAGCTAGCACTGTACTTTTCAGCACTAGGCAAATAAATTGGCAGCAAAATACTTCACATCTTAATAATATTAATTGATTTAATAATCGATTATATCATTTTAACTTTTTCTTTCCAGAAAATTAAGGTTAAGGGTATTCATACTCCAGGTCCTTTCTTGTGACATACTGAATTCTAGTAATCTCTGGTAACCTCTCTCTCTCCTTGTTCCCTTGGACTTCTGCTGCTGTTAGTCCTGGGTCTTTGTGGGATTCCTATACCTTTCTTACAACTTTGTAAATAGTCAAGTGGTGTGCTGGGAAGTAGTTGGGGAGAAGGGAGAGAAAGGAAGTGCCTAAATTTGTAGCATTTGCCTGTTGCTGTGGTGTAACGATTCCCGTCATGGCCCATTTCAAGCTACCGATAGAAGTCACGAAACAGAGTTGGGATGAAATACTAAGAATTAGCTTTTCTAAGTTGTTGTGAGCCAGCTCCGGCACACCACTGAAATAGTCCCTTGGTAAAGAAATTCTTTTAAAATTATCCCAATTTGAACATTCCATCTGTGGATTCCAGGTTGATGATCACACCATCCTGGAACATTGTTCAATCAGAGAGAGAAAGGCACTCTCATTTCTACAGGATTAAAATCTGAGAGGAAGGAGCCTAGAACTTCAGAAGCTGTCTGAAAATACTGCTAAGAGACAAAGATAGACAAATTCCTAGTGATATAATTTATTTTTCTATTTCTCTTTTAATTTATTGTGTTGACATAGTTTCCAGTGTTCTACTTTTGGTGATATCATTTGAAGTACTGGATATAGCCATAGTTGAAATTAATTGTGCTTGGCCTCTTAAGGAATATAAACCAATACATTCTTTTTCTCTTTTTGTTTTGTTTATTCCTTTGTTTTTCTTTATATTTTTGTGTAAGCCAGTTTCCTTGGGTTTCTACCACCTGCCCACAGAAGATTCCTAAGAGTGCAATGGCCTGGCCTGGCCTGGCCCTTTCCTGATGATGACCACTTCCTCCTTGATTTCTGCATTCTGGCCACACTTGCCTTCTTGCAGTCACTCAGAGGCTCCTTCTGCCCAACTGCCATGATCACTTTGCATGAAATATTGCTCCTACCTGGAACATTCTTCCACCCTTTTTGCTAATTAACTCCCACTCATCTTCCAGATCTCTAACATCACTTTGGTCTTTTGTTGCACTGTGGCTCCAGATGAGTTATACCTTCCAGTATTTGCGTAGTACCCTCCCCTTGCCTCTGGGTTGGCCCTGGGACTGCTATAACCAATTGGATTGAGAACATAATGATGCTGCCAGTTCCAAACCTAAGGCTTAAGGAAGGTGGCAGCTTCTGCCTTTGTGCTCTAGAGCCAACATGTAAAAGGTCTGCTTCCCTGGGTGGAGAGACCAACTGGAGAGACTACATGAGAGAATCTAGCTGAACCCCAGCCTATATGCCAGTGGAATGCAGCCTCATGAGTGACCACCAACCCAGCAAAGAAATGGACTATCAGAGCTGAGCCCAAATGACAAAATTGTGAGCAAACAAATGGTTTTTCTTCTTCAAGGTTGTTGTAAGCCATTATATTTTAGAGTTCATTGTGTGTATCAGTAGATAACTGAACAAATCAGCTCAAGGAAAACTCCTCTAACATTCCTAGACCAAGTCAACACCCCATTAAACGTTATCACAGTATCACGCACATTCTTTTATAACACTTATCACAATCTGTAATGATGCATTTAACTCAAGAAAGACTTTCCTTTTCATGGTTCGCTTCCTGTGATAAATTCAAAGGAATATTTACCCAACCCAAACTCATTGGTCCTTGTAATTGTGGTTGTGAAGTTAGGTCTGCCTGTCCAAGAATCTGGTTCTCTGCTTCCATTCCTGCTAGATCTGCAGCTGATCCACTGAATGTAGGTTCAGTAAAAGTTTTCGCATAGAAATACAGCACAATAAAGGTCCCACATTTTCCCCACTCCCCAATTTGTGATTCTATCCTCAAGCATTAATCACCATTAGCAGGAAAAGTAGATTTGAAAAGATTCATGGCTTACAGAATTCAGATTTACACAGCAAATTCTTTCAAAGTACACTTAGGGGAATAAATCTGTGAGTAACTTTGGCAATCTCACAAAGTACAGAGCCTTCCAATTCTAAAGGGTTTTGTGGTGAGTCATTGAGTTAAAGCAGGAAATCCGTATCGCTAACAAATCTTTGTAGAACACTATGTTCTTTTTAAAACTGATTGTTTCTAGGTGGCTATTTCAACTATCAAAAGAATAGATTTCTGTTATAATATAAAATGATGCTTTCTGAAAAAATTGTTACTGCTTTTATTTTTTAAATTTTCTTTCTTTGCTGGTTTTATTATTATTTTTTATTTAAAGTTGACATAGGAGATGTATTATGGAGGATAGTTCCAGAGGACCAGAGCTTTTAATAAATTTATTCTATGTTATCTTCATTGCTTAATATTATAGATTATAAATATTTGCCAGATTGGAAATTTCTAGTTGCTGTACTTGTGGAGACATAAATGCAATGTATTTTAGGATTTACTGCCGTGACATCCGAGATTTCCAAAGCCCATCATCCACTCAAGGGCTCTTCACCCACCTTCCATGTGTCTAGCGACAAAGACTGGTATATTGTTTCTTGCCAAGCTGTCACTTTTCTCTTTTTCCATTGACACTGTGTTAGCTCAGGCATTTGGACTTCTGTGGTAGCCTCACGAGCAGTTTTCCTGCCTTTAGTCTCAGCTTCATGCCATCTACTTTCAAATCCATTTTCCACCAGACTATTGGAGAGATTGGTCACTCCTTTTCTTCAAAACTTCCCATAACTTTGCCTGACCAGGCGGTGGCGCAGTGGATAGAGCGTCGGACTGGGATGCGAAGGACACAGGTTTGAGACCCCGAGGTCACCAGCTTGAGTGCGGGTTCATCTGGTTTGAGCAAAGCTCACC
The DNA here is from genome assembly GCA_037038555.1 of Rhynchonycteris naso. Lineage (NCBI taxonomy): Eukaryota > Metazoa > Chordata > Mammalia > Chiroptera > Emballonuridae > Rhynchonycteris > Rhynchonycteris naso. The sequence goes on along the minus strand of CM073000.1, from coordinate 49,268,901 downwards.
AGCTTGGACCCAAGGTCACTGGCTCAAGCAAGGGGTTACTTGGTCTGCTGAAGACCCACAGTCAAGGCACATATGAGAAAGCAATCAATGAACAACTAAAGTGTTGCAACGAAAAACTGATGATTGATGCTTCTCATTTCTCTCCGTTCCTGTCTGTCCCTATCTTTCCCTCTCTCTGACTCTCTCTCTGTCTCTGTAAAAAATAAACAAACAAACAAACAAAAAAACACTTCCCATGACTCACCATTCTTTGCAGCAGTACCTCTGGTTCACAGATAAATGGACAAAAACCCTCCAAAAGCTGTGCAGGCTTGGGAGAGGGCCATTCGCTTTCATCATATTCTTAAAAAAAAATCTATGGGTCAATAAGAAGGAAGAAGCATTGGCCTACAGGAGAAAACTTCCTTGGCATGTGACATGATTGCCAAAAGGATAATGAAAGTGGTGAAAAGATGCTATCAGTGCCACAGGCAAAAGGGATAAGCTCCTTTGCTGGGCAGGACCAAACATGACTGGGCAGAATTCACCCTATAGGAAAGCCAAGTTTTCCTTGCCTTGAAGTTTCCATAATGGAATCCTATGCTGACACCCCGCCCTGACCAAACACCCTTTGAGAAGGACCATACCAGCCCTTCTCAGGATGGCCTCTCCCAATTATTCTCGGAGGCTTGTCTACCAGTTAACTTTGTCAGGGTAAAAATGCACCCTGCCCTCGGGATAGTTACCTAGTGACCTTTTGTTGGGCAGATAAAATATATTATGCTCACTTTGTTAAAGATGGCACTGCCCACATGGAAGTTCGTTGATAGTAATGTGTAATGGGGACAGGCTGTGGGCAGGCCGGGTCGGTATAGCCTAAGGCTTAGTTTTAAGAGTAAGCTTTTCCCCACACCCTTGACTGATTGGATGATGTAGGGTGGTGCACTCTCATGAGGAATCCTCCCATTATGCCTCAGATAGGTGACTTTGTATCAGAGACTTCCTTGTTTGTAGATTGGATTAAAGGTCTGGATTTTCTACACTATAAAGTGGTGCAGACCAGGAGCTTGCTCTCTCTCGGTTCCTGAGGTTAGCATTAGAGAGGAGGGCAGATTAAGGCCACGTGGAGGAGAGGAGAAGCAGCCAAGATGGCGGAGTGCTGAGGAAGAAGCCAGTTTGCGCAGAGTTTGTGCAGAGAGAAGGAGATGGGGAACAGATGTGAATAAGTCTGGTGAGCTAGAAACCTTTGATTCTAGGAAACTCGGATAAGTCAGTAGCTTTGTGAGCAGTGAATGAGTGGGTTTTGGAGCCCAGTGTGTGTTTTTGCTTGCCTGACACATGCAAGCTAGAATTAAAGCTGATGTCTCACCAGTTTTTGGCTCCGTTGTTTTATTACCATCTGTCCAAATCTAATGCAAACCAGGCTGCTGTGATGGTGGCCTTGGCCACTGGCTTCACACCTTTTTTCAGGCATTTGGTATTAAAGAAGGCGTGAATCAGCCCCAGCACACCTAAGCAACCGCAGGGGCCCAGGTGGAATTTGAGAGCTATCTCAGGTGACCTCTCAATCTGACTTTTCCAAACAGGGTCAGGCTTCAAGATTATTTGAAACTCTGTTTCTTATATGACATACAAGGCCCTTCACGATCTGCCTGCTGCCTCACTTTCAGCCCCATCTCTGCCATGGGTCCTGTTCTTCAAATGTATTAAAATATTCAAATGTTCCTGAGCCAATGCACTTTCATGACTGTTTGCCTTTGACATAATAATAACATCAATATGATAATGATGATAATAAAAATAATTTAAAATTCCAACTAAACTCTTTGAGGTAGGTAATATTATCTCTAGCTTAAAATGGGAAAACCAAGGCTAATAGGAGTTAATTTGCCCAAACTTGACAAAAGAAGTAAGTGTGATCTAGAATTGCCTCTTTCATTTTCCTCTCATGAATGACACTCCTTGGTGTCAGGTCACATCACTTCCTAGTAAAGCTTGCTCTGACTTCTGTAGGTAGAGTTAACTATTCATCCCTAAATGTTTCCATAACAGTTCTAATATGTTTCACTATAGTAATAACATGTATTCATCATAGAAAATTGGGAATGCTAGGAAAATAGTACATCTATGCAAATTCAATCATTATTTGTATTTTTGGATGTATTCTCATAGACTTTTTAATATTGTTATAATCATTATGTGTATATTATTTTGTATTCTACTTTTTTATTAATTTTAATGGGGTGACATTAATAAATCAGGGTACATATGTATAACGAAAACATCTCCAGGTTATCTTATCATTCAATTATGTGGCATACCCATCACCCAAAGTCAAATTGTCCTCTGTCACCTTCTATTTGTTTTCTTTGTGCCCCTACCCTCGCCCCTCTCCCACCCACTCCTCCCTCCCCCCACCCAGTAACCACCACACTCTTGTCCATGTCTCATAGTCTCACTTTTATGTCCCACCTATGTATGAAATCATGCTGTTCTCAGTTTTTATCTGTTTTACTTATTTTACTCCGTATAATGTTATCAAGGTCCATCCATTTTGTTGTAAATGATCCGATGTCATCATTTCTTATGGCTGAGTAGTATTCCATTGTATATATGTACCAAAGCTTTTTAATCCACTCATCCTCTGACAGACACTTAGGCTGTTTCCAGATCTTCGCTATTGTGAACAATGCTGCCACGAACATGGGGGCGCATTTCTTCTTTTCGAACAGTGCTATGGTGTTCTTAGGGTATATTCCTAAAAGTGGGATAGCTGGGTCAAAAGGCAATTCGATTTTTAACTTTTTGAGGAATCTCCATACTGTTTTCCACAGTGGCTGCACCAGTCTGCATTCCCACCAGCAGTGCAGGAGGGTTCCCTTTCCTCCACATCCTCGCCAGCACTTGTTCTGTGTTGTTTTGCTGATGAGGGCCATTCTGACTGGTGTGAGGTGATATCTCATTGTGGTTTTAATTTGCATTTCTCTAATGATTAGTTATGTAGAGCATTTTTTCATATGCCTATTGGCCATCTGTATGTTCTCTTTGGAGAAATTTCTATTCATTTCTTTTGCCCATTTTTTGATTGGATTGTTTGTCTTCCTGGTGTTGAGTTTTATAAGTTCTTTATAAACTTTGGTTATTAACCCCTTATCAGACGTGTTGTCGAATATGTTCTCCCATTGTGTGGTTTGTCTTTTTATTCTGTTCTTATTGTCTTTAGCTGTGCAAAAACTTTTTAGTTTGATATAGTCCCATTTGTTTATCTTGCCTTTTATTTCATTTGCCCGTGGAGATAAATCAGCAAATATGTTGCTGCTACAGATGTCAGAGAGCTTGCTGCCTATGTTTTCTTCTATGATGCTTAAGGTTTCACGGCTTACATTTGTTTTTGTGAATGGTGTAAGTTGATGGTCTAGTTTCATTTTTTTGCAGGTAGATGTCCAATTTTCCCAACACCGTTTGTTAAAGAGCCTGTCTTTACTCCATTGTATGGTCTTTCCTCCTTTGTCAAATATTAGTTATCCATAAAGGTGTGGGTTTATTTCTGGGTTCTTCGTTCTGTTCCAATGATCTATGTGCCTGTTCTTATGCCAGTACCAGGCTGTCTTGAGTACAATGGCCTTATAGTAAACCTTGATATCCGGAAGAGTGATACCTCTTGCTTTATTTTTTCTTTTTAAGATTGCTGAGGCTATTCGTGTTCTTTTTTGGTTCCATATAAATTTTGGGAATATGTGTTCTATATCTTTGAAGTATGTCATTGGTATTTTAATTGGTATTGCATTGAATTTATAAATTGCTTTGGGTAATATAGATATATTAATGATGTTTATTCTTCCTAGCCATGAGCATGGTATATGCTTCCACTTGTTTGTATCTTCTTTGATTTCTTTTAGCAATGTTTTATAATTTTCCGAGTACAAGTCCTTAACCTCCTTGGTTAAATTTACTCCTAGGTACTTTATTTTTTTGGCTGCAATAGTGGAGGGGATTGTTTCCTTAATTTCTTTTGCTGACAGTTCAGTTGGTATATAGAAATGCCTCTGATTTCTGAGTATTAATTTTATATCCTGTCACCTTGCTGAATTCATTTATAAGGTCCAGTAGTTTTTTGACTGAGACTTTAGGGTTTTCAATATACAATATCATATCATCTGCAAATAATGATAGTTTTACTTCTTCTTTTCTAATTTGGATGCCTTTTATTTCTTCTTCTTGTCTGATTGCTATAGCTAGGACTTCCAGAACTATGTTGAATAAGAGTGGTGAAAGGGGGCACCCCTGCCTGGTTCCTGATCTTAAGGGGATTGCTTTTAATTTTTGCCCATTTAGTATGATGTTTGCTGGGGGTTTGTCGTAGATGGCTTTTATCATGTTAAGGAATGATCCCTGTATTCCCACTTTACTGAGAGTTTTGAGCATGAATGGGTGCTGAATTTTATCAAATGTCTTTTCTGCATCTATTGAAATTATCATGTGATTTTTGTCCTTCCTTTTGTTTATGTAATGAATCACATTGATTGATTTGCGAATATTGAACCAGCCTTCCCTTTCCAGAGTAAATTCCACTTGATCCTGATGTATGATTTTTTTATATATTGCTGGATCTGGTTGGCTAATATTTTGTTGAGAATTTTAGGCTTTAAATTCATCAGGGATATTGGCCTATAATTTTCTTTCTTTGTGTTGTCTTTGCCCGGTTATGGGATCAGAATTATGATCCCCTCATAAAAGGAGTTTGGAAGTCTTCCTTCCTCTAGAATTTTTTGAAATAGCTTGAGGAGGATAAGAATTAGTTCTTCTTTGAATTTTTGGTAGAATTCACTTGTGAAGCCATCAGGTCCAGGACTTTTCTTTATTGGGAGTTTTTTGATAACTGTTTCGATCTCATTTGTTGTAATTGGTCTGTTTAGGTGTTCTGATTCTTCCAGATTGATTTTTGGAAGATTATATGATTCAAGAGATTTGTCCATTTCACCTAGGTTGTCTAATTTTTTGGCATAGAGTTCTTTATAGTATTTTCTTACAATGCTTTGTATTTCTGTTGTGTCAGTTGTTATTTCTCCACTCTCATTTCTAATTTTATTTATTGAGTCCTCTCTCTTTTTTTCTTGGTGAGTCTAGTTAAAGGTTCATCAATCTTGTTTACTTTTTCAAAGAACCAGCTTCGTGTTTATTGATCCTCTGTATTGTTTCCTTACCCTCTATGTCATTTATTTCTGCTCTGATCTTTATTATTTCCTTCCTTCTTTGGTCCTGGGCTTTATTTGCTGTTGTTTTTCTAGTTCTTTTAGATGCAGGGTCAGGTTGATTATTTGAGCTTTTTCTAGCTTCTTATGGTATGCCTGAGGTGCAATGAACTTCCCTCTCAGTACTGCTTTTGCTGTGTCCCATAAATTTTGAGTTGATATACGCTCATTTTCATTTGTTTACAGAAACTTTTGTTATTTCTTCTTTGATCTCATTGTTAATCCATTCATTATTTAATAGCATGCCGTTTAGTTTCCAAGAGTTTGAGTATTTTTCAGGTTTTCTTTTGTGGTTAATTTCTAGTTTCATGGCATTGTGATCAGAGAAAATGCTTGATATGATTTCAATCTTCTTAAATTTGTTGAAACCATTTTTGTGTCCTAACATGTGGTCTATCCTAGAAAATGTACCATGAGCGCTTGAGAAGAATGTATATTCTACTGCTTTAGGGTGAAAAGTTCTGAAGATATCTATTAAATCAAGTTGATCTAGTGTATCCTTAAAGTCTGCTGTTTCTTTATTAATTTTCATTCTTGCAGATCTATTCAGTGTTGTTAGAGGGGTATTGAAATCCCCTACTATTATAGTATTGCTGTGAATCTCTCCCTTTATATTTATCAAAGTCTGCTTTATGTATGTCGGGGCTCCTATATTTGGTGCATAGATATTTATAATAGTTATATCTTCTTGTTGAATTGTTCCCTTTATCATTATGTAGTGTCCTTCTTTATCTCTTACTATAGCCTTTGTTTTAAAGTGCATTTTGTCAGATATAAGTATTGCCACCCTGGCTTTTTTTAAATTTCCATTTGCTTGAAATATTTTTTTCCATCCTTTTACCTTCAGTCTATGTGCATCTTTTGTTTTAAGGTGTGTCTCTTGTAGACAACATATGTATGGGTTCTGTTTCTTTATCCACGCAGCTACCCTATGTCTTTTGATTCGATCATTTAATCCATTTACATTTAAGGTTATTATTGATATGTAGTTGTTTATTGCCATTTTATTCTTTAAAGCTGTATTCTTCTTTTGCTATATATATTCTTTCCTCTCTTTCAACTGTTCACAACAGGCCCCTTAATATCTCTTGAAGAATTGGTTTGGTTTTAATGAATTCCTTGAGGCTTTTTTTTTTCTGGAAAGCTCTTTATTTCTCCTTCAATTTTAAATGTTAGCCTTGCTGGATAGAGTAGTCTTGGTTGTGAGTTCTTGTTCTGCATTACTTTGAATATATCTTGCCATTTCCTTCTGGCCTCAGAGCTTCTGTTGAGAAGTCAAATGTCATCCTTATGGGGGCTCCTTTGTAGGTGATAGGCTTTTCTTCTCTAGCAGCTTTTAAAATTTTCTCTTTATCCCTTAGCTTTGGTATTTTAACTATGATGTGTCTTGGTGTAGATTTCTTTGGGTTTCTCTTTAATGGAGTTCTTTGTGCTTCTTGAATGTGTAAAATGTTTTCCAGCCTTAATTTAGGGAAGTTTTCTGCTATGATTTGATTGAACAAAGTTTCTATTTCCTGTCCTCTTTCCTCTTCTTCAGGCACCCCTATGATGTGAATGTTATTTCTCTTCATGTTGTCACAGAGCTCCCTTAGAGTTTCCTCACATTTTTTGAGTTTCTTTTCTTTTTTCTGCTCTGCTTCTGTGCCTTTGTTTATTGTGTCCTCTAACTCGCTGATTTGATCCTCAGTGTCATCCATCCTGCTTTTAATTCCTTCCATTGTGGTATTCAGTTCTGATAATGTATTTGTCATTTCTGTCTGTTTCTTTTTTATTATTTCAATTTCCTTTTTTATACTTGTTATCTCTTTATTTAGGTGTTTGTAATGACTATCCATTGTTGCTCTAATTTCTTTGAACATCCTAACTATCATTATTTTAAATTCTGCATCTGGTAATTTGGTTATATCTGGTTCATTCAGGTCCTTCTCTGGGGATTTCTCTTGATTCATTTGGTTTGCATTCCTCTGCCTGCCCATTTTGTCTGTGTATAAGAAGGTTGTGGCCACTGGAGTTTAATGGGTGTTTCCTTTGTGTTCTCTAGGTGTGGTCTGTCTGTAGGCCCGCCACCCCCTCTGCCGCTGCCTAAGGTGGTTGGGTATGGGCGTTGCCAGTGCCAGCCCACTGCAGCTGTTGCTGTGATTTCCGCCTCTCCTCTGCGGAAGGGGCTATGTTCTGGTGCCCGTCTCTACAAGCCTCAACCTGCCTGGGCCTTTGCCTCACCCCCACAGGTTGGGTTGCGCACTGCACTCAAGCCACAAGCCTCAGCACCAAGGGTAGGGGTGAGCACCTTTGCTCAGCTGCGGACCCAGCCTGTTCCTGGGCTTCCTTCCGTCCAGCCTCCATGGTCAGAGCCTGCTTGCCACAGTTTCTCGGGTTGGATGGGGCTGCTGACGTGCACTCAGCTGTGAGCCTCTGCCCTCCGGAGCTTTAGCCCCGCCCCCGAGGCCAGGGCCCGCCTCCGCAGGATCGCAAACCGCAGTTTATCGGGCCAGTCGGGGCTGCTGGCGTGCTGAGCCCCCACCGGTCCCTGGTCCTAGCCCCGCCCCCGTGGTCAGGGCCAGCTTGTGCAGGGTCTAGTGTTGCAGAGCAGATCTCTGCCCGTTCCTGGCCTCCCGCTTTTCCCCTGCAGGTGGGGCTGCAGGCAGGCCGCAGCTGCTGGACCGCTTTCGTGCGTCCCCTCCAACCCTGCTGGACTAGACCGAACTCACACCGCCTAGGCCTTTGCCCCTGCTGACAGAGCCGCGTTTCAGCGTCCCGCTGCCACCGTCCCTCCAGCCAGCCCTCAGCAGTGTGGGTGGGCACACTGCAGCTCAGATTCTAACACTCCGTACTGTAGTCCTGGAAACTCCCTCTGTCCAAGCAGCTCTGCTCTAAGTGCCACGGGAGAGCTTGTTTGGCTGGTGTCCTCTCTCCCTTTGCCGGTATTGCTAGTTCCAGGGGAAATATTCATTTTTGATTAGGGAAGTGACTTAGCCCAGGAGTTAGGGTGGCTGTCCCTCAGAGTGTTTCTCCCTGTGCCTTCCAGTCCACAGTCTCTTCCCGCTGCTCTGCTCCTCTTCTCTGTCCCCATTCCCCGGAGCCCCGAGTGAGTGGTTGTGAGAGAGGTTTTCTGCGCTGTCCCTTTAAAAAGAATCTTGGGTCTGAGAAAACTGTCTCTTTCTCACAAACAGGATCCTCACTTGTTTCACAGCTCAAAACTGTCCAAACGCCTCTTCTAGGCTCTGGGACTGCAGGCTGGGGCTTTGTTCCTGGGATCCAGGTCCCTCTCTCTCCGCCAAACTCTCCTTCCTCCACTCGGGTCTCTCTGGGCTGCTATTCGCTCTGGGGAGCTGGGCAGTCCTATCTGCATTTTCGCTTTTTCTACCTGTCACAATGTGGCTTCTTCAGTGTTCCTTGGTTGAAGAGTCCACTTAGTTTAGTACAAAGTTGGTTTATCCAGATGATGGTTCTTAAAACTGAGTTATAATCCACTTTGGTTCTGGGAGTTGGTATGTCTGCCTACTCCATCGCCATCTTGCCGTCTCTGTATTCTACTTTTTTTGGCTGATAGTATTATTATAAACATTTCCCTATGTTATTGCAAAGGGTCATAGTGTCTTTACTTTGTCAATTAGGATACTTCTGGATGCAAATAACCAACTCAAATTGTCTTGAACAATAAACAATATATGATAAACACTATTATTGCTATAACAGAAGTCACAAAAGTAGGACACTCTCTATGTATGCTGTAATTTGGGTGTCCACTCTATATTTCTACAGTTATCTCATATCTGTCCCCCACAGCTTCACCCCATTCATGGTCTGACATTGTCTTCAGTCACCCTCAGATAACAGGCTGGGCAGCCTGCTTCCTTGCTCATGTCCGGCAAGAGCAGGAAAAAATGCTATCCTAACAATGAAATTAACTTCCATTTTTTTCACTATGATTGGGATATTTTAAGGTCATGCAGACATAGAACACATTCTGGAGTAAATTTAACCCTAACCCTAAACTTGTCTTAAACCAGTCACTGGCAGTTCCACTGGATGGGATTATGATCTTTGGTTTATTTGGAATCAACCTCTGGAGATGAGAATGCAATCAGCTTGTCTTTTTTTTAATCTTTTTTTAAATCAAGAGAGAGACTGACAGAGAAAGGGGAACAGACAGGAAGGGAGAGAGATGAGAAACTTCAACTCATATTTGTGGCACTTTAGTTGTTTATTGATTGCTTTCTCATATGTGCCTTGACTGGGAGACTACAGCCAAGCCAATGACCCCTTGCTCAAGCCAGCAACCATGGGGTCATATCTATGATCCTGTCCTCAAGCCAGATGAGCCCATACTCAAGCTGTTAACCTTGGGATTTTGAACCTGGTTCCTCAGCATCCTGGGCCGATGCTCTATCCCAGGGGTCTCCAAACTATGGCCTGCAGGCCACATGCGGCCCCTTGAGGCCATTTGTTCGGCTCTGCTGCACTTCCAGAAGGGGCACCTCTTTCATTGGTGGTCAGTGAGAAGAGCACAGGATGCATCTGCACCCATAGTTCCCATTGAAATACTGGTCAGTTTGTTGATTAAAATTTACTTGTTCTTTTTTTTAAATATTGTATTTGTTCCCGTTTTGTTTTTTTACTTTAAAATAAGATATGTGCAGTGTGCATAGGGATTTGTTCATAGTTCTTTTTATAGTCCGGCCCTCCAACAGTCTAAGGGACAGTGAACTGATCCCCTGTGTAAAATGTTTGGGGACCCTACTCTATCCACTGTGCCACTGCCTGGTCAGGCTGGAATCAGCTTGTCTTGTGTCATCTGAGTGCACTGACAAAGTATATATACCAGAAGAAAAATTGGGGTTCTGCTAGAAAGGAACAAGGTGAGAAGTGACTACTACTACTTTGTTTTTGTATTTGCTAATTTGGTAGGGGAAAATAGTTGTTGCAACTTTAGCCTCCATTTCCACAGTCTCCTTTATATAATCTGTTATTGCATTTCCATATTGTGTGGTGGGTATTTGCTAGTTTGTGGGCCCCTTATAGATTATAGCTTCTTAAGGGCAGGGAATCTATAATACTGATATTTGCTTCCTCAGTGCTTAGCAGATGTTTTATAAATATCAGTAACTGATTCAATGACTGTATAGATGAATGAATACAGAGAAAAAATACACACATTAAGATGGTATTTAGGATAGACATGGAACATACAAAATGGTATTATAACAAAGAAGAGATAGAGGCCCTGGCTGGTAGGCTTAGTGGTAGAGTGTAGCCTGGTGTGTGGATGTCCCAGATTTGATTCCCGGTCAGGGCACACAGGTGAAGCAATAATCTGCTTCTATATCCCCACTTCTTTCTCCCTCTCTCTCTCTCTCTCTTCCCCTCCCACAGCCATGGCTCAATAGGTTCGAGGGAGTAGGCCCAGATGCTGATGATGGCTCCATGGAGCCTCTTTCTTGGGCACAAAATAGCTTGGTTGCAAGCATGGCCCCAGATGGGGGTTGCTGGGTGGATCCCAGTCCGGGTGCATGCGGAACTCTGTCTCTCTATCTCCCCTCCTCTCACTTGGAAAAGAAGAAAAAAGAAAAGAAGAAGCAATGGAGATTTCTTTTCCTAACAAGTCTTTATTGAGGTTTTACCATGTATTACTGGCTGAAGACACCACAGGGAACAGAACAAAGGTGTTTGTACCTTCATGGAGCTTAGATTCTGATGGGGAAGAGAAACACCGGAGAAAGGACTATGAGTCAGTTTTACAAAGAGAAGTGCAGGGAGTTTTGGGCAATGGGTAGTCGAGGGTTGCTCTAGGCTTTGTTGAACTTGGAGCTGCTTCCCTTCTGATCAGAATCAGATCTTATTGTACATCTCTGGTTTACAATGAGACAGGCAACTCAGGGCACCTAAAGGAAGAGATCAAGCCAAAGTTTTTACCTGTTTTTGTTCCGTTACTCTGGTTTATCTCTATGAAGTTGTCATGGCACTTCTGCTAAATCTCTGACTGAAAGTGGAGCGCTGTGGTTGCTCTGACGGTCTTGCACGTGATAGCTGGCAGACTGTGGGCAGAAGGGAGAGACTGGGGCAGGTGGCACGGGGGCTTTGCCTACAGCCTACTGCTGTGGCAAACTGCCTAACTACTAGTGTGTGTGTGTGTGTGTGTGTGTGTGTGTGTGTGTGTGTGTGTGTGTTGGTGTTCTGATCTGCTTCTCTAGAGCAGAAATTGTGGTTCCATGTTGATATCCAATCACAACTCTCTCACCTCTCATTAAGGCACTGAGGAGGCATATTTCTCTTACAATTACATAACACAAAAAGCAAGCAAGCATGATTTCTAAACTAAAAGAGGCCTTTGATTGGGGATGTTTAGATGTTACACGCACTTCTCCTTATTTCTAAGAAGGGGAGTACCTTACTTAAGGACCATTTATAGAGAGTACAAGCCTGTTAATGACATCTACTTTCTTTGAGAATGATATTCCATGATACCGTGCTGACTGCCGAGCAATCCGGCCCTGTGAACTGTTTGCCATAGAGTACCTCCACGATAGGAACCTGACCTACTTTGGGAGATAAGGGACTGCTTCTGGGGCAATGATATTTCTGTTGAAATCTAAATGATGAGCATAATCTTTTTAAAAAAGGAGTGGCTTAGGGAGGGTAGCATCCAGGTAAAGAGGTAGCATATGTGGAGGCCTCAAGGACTTAGGCATTCAGGAAACTGAAAGTCTTATATGCTTGGTGTACGAAGAGTGAGGAGAGCCCTGGCCAGGTAGCTCAGTTAGAGTGTTGTCTTGATACCCCAAGGTTGTGGGTTCAGTACAGATCAGGGCACATATAAGAATCAGCTAATTCACTAATGCATAAATAAGTGGAACAACAAAATCGATGTTTCTCTCTCTCTAAAAAAATTAATAAATTAAAATTTAAGAGTGTTGGGAATTTAGGATTCAGGACAGGTATGAATTTAAGAAGGTCATCACTAGAACAAAGTTTATGTACATAATTCTTTTCTGCTCTTAAGGTTTCATTTAATAGTTAATTGACATTACAAAATAGATTAAATTTTAATTTTCATGTTGAATTAGAAGGTTGGCTTTTTTATCCCACATTTTATTATGTAAGTGTCAAAGAGAAAAACTAAAAGAATCACCTGGACTCTACAATTAGTGTTTTGCTATATTTGCTTTGTCACATATCTATCCATTTAGCCATTCCTCTCACCATTTACCAATTCACCTGATTTTTTGATGCACATCAAAATAAGTTGCAGATATCAGTAAACTTCATTCTTGGGTACTTTAGTATGCATGCCATTAACTAGAAGTTAATATTTTGTTTTTGTGATAGAGACAGAGAGAGGGACATGTAGGGACAGACAGAGAGGAAGAGAGATGAGAAGCATCAATTTTTTTGTTGTTGCACCTTAGTTGTTCATTGACTGCTTTCTCATATGTGACTTGATGGGGAAGGTGCGGAAGGACTGCCGCTGAACTGGTGACTCCTGGCTATGGGGTATGATCCCATGCTCAAGCCAGCAACCTCGGGGGTTCGAATCTGGGTCCTCTGTGTCCCAGTCTGACACTATCCACTGTGCCACTGCCTGGTCTGCCTGGTCAGGCTGTTTATTTTATTTTTTGTGGTAAAAGTCAAAGGTACTGAAATGCAAATATCTTAAGTATTCAATTTGATATGTTTTGATAAATATGTATATAAAAATTTGAAGAAGTTTCAAAAAAGATACAACTTTTATAAAACATCATCATATACTATTGTAAGGTCCATACATTATACATGAAGGGGTATAATATCAAGTCAAGGTAGACTGTGATGATTAAGGATGCATATTGTAATCTTAAGTAATCACTTAAAAAATATTATCTAAAAAGCCAATGGAGAAGATAGGCTGGTATACAAAAATGCTCAACCCAAAGGGATATTTATAAGAAGGAACAAAGAAGAGAGGGACAAATAAATATCAAAGTGGTAGACTTAAGTCCACTTGCAATATAATTATACTAAATATAAATGGACTGAATACCCCAATTGAAATACATGGTTGTCAGCTGGATAAAAAGCAAGGTCCAATCATATACTATTTACAAAAGATGGATTTAAATATAAAGACACAGTTTGAATATTAAAAAGTGTAAAAAATTTATACCTTGCAAACACTAAGCATCAGAAAACTAGTATTTCTGTATATCAAAGTAGATTTAAAGAAAGTATTTCTAGGTATAAAGAACAATAATGTAATGATAAAAAGGTCAGAAAATCAAGAAGACATAACAATACTGTGTGTGTACCTAATAAGAGTTTCAAAATATAGGAAAGCAAACCTTGACAAGAAAGAAATAGATTTATAATGATACTTGGATATATCTCTTAGGTGAAAAGAGGGGAGACATTGAGGTAGGCTCCTACATGCCCCCTTACTGGGATCCACCCGGCAATCCCATCTAGGGCTGATGCTCGAGTAACAAGCTATTTTTAGTGCCTGAGGCTGATGCACTCAAATAGAACTATCCTCAGGGCCTGGGGCCATGTTCAAACTAACTGAGCCACTGGCTGCAGGAGGAGAAGAGAGAGAGAAGGGTTAGGGGAGGGAGAAGCAGATAGTCACTTCTTCTGTGTGCCCTGACCGGGAATTAAACCCGGGACATCCATATGGTGGGCCGATGCTCTATCCTTATAGCTACTGGTCAGGGCCTACATATATATATTTTTTAAATGAGAGGAGGGGAGATGAAGAGACAGATTGCCACATGTGCCTGACCAATATCCACATGGCAACCCCTGCCTGGGCCCCATGTTCAAATCAACCAAGTTATCCTCAGTGCCTAGGGCCAGGGCCAAGTTCTAGCCACTGAGCAAACTAACCAGGACACATATTTGGAGATTTTAATGTTCCTTTTTCACTTAGTTGTGTACTCATTGGTTACTTCTCCTAAGTGCCTTGATTGGGGGCCAAACCCACAACCTCTGATGTACCAGATCAATGCTTTATCCATTCAGTCACCTGGCCAGGGCTCAATATTCCTTTTTTGTATGTGATAGAATAAGCAGACAAAACATCATTAAAAATATAGAAGTTCTGAATAACACTCTCACCAAGGGAACCTGACATATTTATATATATATTTTACAGGGACAGAGAGAGAGAGAGAGTCAGAGAGAGGGATAGATAGGGATAGACAGACAGGAACGGGGAGAGGTGAGAAGCATCAATCATTAGTTTTTCGTTGCCATCACAACACCTTAGTTGTTCATTGATTGCTTTCTCACATGTGCCTTGACCCTGGGCCTTCAGCAGACCGAGCCACCCCTTGCTGGAGCCAGTGACCTTGGATCCAAGCTGACGAGCTTTTGCTCAAGCCAGATGGGCCCGTGCTCAAGCTGACGAGCTCGGGGTCTCGAACCTGGGTCTTCTGCATCCCAGTCCGACGCTCTATCCACTGCGCCACCGCCTGGTCAGGCAAATTACAATTTTTAAGGCTTCTTTTAGATAGTGGGACAATCAAGGTCATGTGTATGGGAACTATATTATTATTGTGACTAGTGAAGGTTAGTAAAAAAGAGAAGTTCCTGTCTCAACAATCTGAAATGCAAATGTAGTTAAGTTTTGAAAGGTTTTTCCTTCTGCACACATTGAATTTTGAGAGGAGTTTCTCAAGGACAAAAGATCAAGCTGCTGTGTGGTTCTAACCCCCATACCCAGGAGATTTTGTAATTGGGTGAGGCTTGATATTCCCCAAGGAGTTCCTATTTCAGAAAGGGCCTATCGATTCTAAAGAGTCAAGTTGCAGCTGGAGTAGCAACACAGTTTCTTATCATTCCAATTGTCTAGGAAGTTCTCCCAAAGCTGGGGCAAAAATGTTTCCACCAGGGGAGAAATCTTCTCTCTTCCATACAGTGCTAGAGACGCTCTCTAAAAATCTATCTTTCATTTCATTTATTTTTTCTATTTATCTCTATAGTGGTGTTTTAATTTAAGAAACATTTATAACTTCTCTGTGCAAGCAATGACACTTCCGTTCCTATAATGTTACTCGAAATGTTCAAGTTACAGGAGGGTTGATTAGATCACATTTCTGTTTAAATAACACTCCTGAGCATACACTTTAAACACTGTGACTGCAGGTCACTTTCTAAGCCCCCTGCTCGTGTTACAGACCATCTCTTGAGAAGGATTACTTTTGCAATTTGGTCATCTCCACCATTTTGTCTTCATTCTTAGTTTCCTATTTATGGAGTAGGTATCAAGGCCAAACTAAGTGCTTCACTTACATTATCTAATGTAATCTTTATGTCACCTTCTCAAATAGGTATTTTTATTTCCCCATTTTACAACTACCTTACTTTAGGACAGAAGGTTAGGTGGTTGTAGAGTTGGATGTCAAATGCAGATCTAGGTCCACAAGAACAAAATTTGTGAACTACTCTATTTCCTTACTGAACCCAGAGGATGACATAATCCTGATTTTACCCCAGATTCTAGGCACCTTTTGGTAACTCCCTGTGTATTTACTATCAGTTGGTTGCCTAGTTGAGGCAGAAGAACTCTATTAGGCAGTATGGGGTGAGATAAAGCAAAATACAAGAAATTGCCATGCCTCCTAGACAAGCTTTTAATCTGGATAAGATATAGTGAAGCAGTTGTTTTCAACTTCAGATGCACCTTAGAATCCCCTCTGGAACTTTAACAAATATTCTGTTTTAATTGGTTGATGGCGAGGCGTGGGCATCAGGATTTTTAAACCCCCCTCGGTGGTTCTAATGTGCAGCCAAGGCTGGGAACAACCTAGTGTAAATGGGAAAAAAATTATATAAAATAACATCAGAATCAGCACAATGTACAAAATAGTATATTCTGGAACGTTTTTATTCCTTACTTCATTCTGCAAAAATATGACATGACTAAATAAGTATTTGGTACAAAATGAATTCCACTGAGGGGCACAGACTTTGAGTTACTTGTCAAATAGGTCATAGATGGGCTGGCACAAGTGTACTCAGTATAAAACTAATTCAGGTATGTTTCATTTCTCTGGTTTTGGTTTGCATGGCAGCAGTAGCAGATATGGGACAGAATAGTTCTCAGAAGACCATGATTGGTCCAGATACTGTTTCTAGGTGGTTGATTGGTCCAAGGACTGTTTCCAGGCAGTTGATTGGTCTCGAAACTGTTTCCAGGCTGTCTGGCCAGTAGATTGCCTTGTCTCCAAGGGTTACTCAATCTAACAAGTGAAAACAGGTCTCAGAAGCTTGTGTGGAATGAAAATTATTCCCCATTATGAAAGCTTATTGAAGAAAATACCAGATGACTCATAGCAATTGTGCATTTTTAAAAATCTAACTTCCCAAAGGGTTACAAATTGCTCATAAAGCAGAAGCCTCCTAAATAATTTTTTTCACAGGTCAGGAAATGCTGCAGCCATTCCATCAAAAATTTCCAGCTGTTAAAAGGGCAGTAGTAAACGATTCAATGCAGTTTAACTATTGGATTAGTTCCTGTCTTATTTTCCTCTTTTCCAAAAGCAGATGAAGCTGCTCTCAGTTCAATATCAGGAGGAAAAAAAGGTAGTGTAAAAAATGATGGCATAATAATAATAAAAGAAAACCAAGAAAAAAGGTAAAGTCATTGCAATTCTATTTCCTTAAGATTTAACTATTTTCATTTTAGCATATTTTTATTCTAATCTGAGGTCAATATTATTTAAATGATATATGTAAGATTTAAGGTTTGACTGTTTAACTGTACCTTTAAATTCTATCAATTTCTTTTTTTAAAATGCTTATTTTATTGATTTTAGAGAGAGAGGAAGGGAGAGAGAGAAGGACAAGAACATAGATCTCTTCCTGCACGTGCTCTGATCGGGGATTGAACTGGCAACATCTGTGCTACTGGCTGATGCTCAACCAACTGAGCTTTCCAGCCAGGGCTGGTGCTATCAGTTTTTTAATTTTATAGTAGCTTATTAAATTCCTTTGAAAGTATGATGCTGAAACATAACTTACAAGCTAAGTTTATATTTTTAGTGTCAGATTCAATTAACTTCTGGAGTGGGATACACACATGCTGGACATTTATTTTACAACAACAATAGTAAGCATATAGAGAGGCCACATTGCGGCAGGCAGGCTCTGTTCTAAGGGCTGGAGATATGGCTGGAAAAACAGCAGACAAAATCCGTTTTCTTATTGGAAAAGATGGGCAATGACAACCCTGACTGACAGAGATGCTTCTATGCTCTCCTGCTTTACACATATCAACTCACTTTTTAAAAGACTTTATTTATTCATTTTCTTTATAGAGCGGAGAGAGAGAGAGAGAGAAAGAGAGAGAGAGAAAGAGAGAGAGAGAGAGAGAGAGAGAGGAGGGGGGAGGAGCAGGAAGCATCAACTCCCATATGTGCCTTGACCGGGCAAGCCCAGGGTTTCGGACCGGTGACCTCAGCGTTCCAGGTTGACGCTTTATCCACTGCACCACCACAGGTCAGGCCACATCAACTCATTTTATTCTTTTAACAATCCTATGAAGTAGGTACTATCATCATCTCCATTTCATTGGAGAGGATATCAGTGCATAGAGAGGTTAAGTAACTTGCTGAAAGTCACAAAGTTAGTGAGCTTTAGGGTTGAAATGTATGACTGCATGCTTAACTGCTGTGGTAGTGTCCCTCTGTAATTAGCTAATTACTGCTTCTTCTGTTGATGCAAGGCACCATATTTTTCTTTTTTTTCTCAAATATTTTCCATTTTTACTTCAAATACTTAATATTTCTCTATAAAGGTATTGGATAATTATTTTTGCCAATACTCTTCAATTACAGGACATTCACTGTGTGCCTGGTACTCGACTTACCCAAGAAAAATGAGATGAAATATTTTGTTTGGCATACATGCAAAAATTTTGCTTCAAAATAAATAGCAGGTTGATAATAGCTATTATCTCAAATTAGAAAGTGATCTAATAAAGTAGTTTCTAACCTTCTCTACACATTAGAATCATCTGGAGGGTTTTAAAATATACTGCCACCAGGGTCCACCTCCAGAGCTTCCAACTCAGTTGGTCAGGAGTAGGGTAAGGCATGAATTCTTAGTTAATACGGTAATCTGCAAAGTGATAGAATGTTTAAAAGCACCAGACACTTAAAATCATAGTAATTAGCCTGACCAGGCGGTGGTGCAGTGGATAGAGCATAGGACTGGGATGCAGAAGACCCGGGTTCAAGACCCCGAGGTTGCCAGCTTGAGCGCGGGCCCATCTGGCTTGAGCAAAAGCTCTCCAGATTGGACCCAAGGTTGCTGGCTCTGGCAAGGGGTGGCTCAGTCTGCTGAAGGCCCGCGGTCAAGGCACATGTGAGAAAGCAATCAATGAACAACTAGGGTATTGCAATGGCAATGAAAAACTAATGATTGATGCTTCTCATCTCTCCCCATTCCTGTCTGTCTGTCCCTAACTATCCCTCTCTCTGACTCTCTCTCTGTCCTGGTAAAAAAATAAAACTAAAATAAAAATCATAGTAATTAGCAAAAGCACAGCTTTGAATCATATTGACCTGGATGAAATTCATCTACCACTCATTGCTGTGTGGTGTGGAAAGTTTCTGTAAAAAAGGAAAAATTCTCCTTTATTCTTTTAGGGTCTCCTGTTGGGTCTCTGAACTAAATTGATATAAGACATTGACAGGCCAGAGGCACGTAACTTTTATTACATTTTTACACATACGTGGGGGCCTTCACAAGAGAATGAAGTCCTGAAGTGACCAGAGCAGGAAGCTTTTATACCATTTAGGCAAAGAAATGATAAACTTGTAAAGAAATGACAAGCCGAAGGATTTTGGTTAGGGCAGTAAACTGTGGGCAAGTGACTAGGAAGTAAATGAGGAGGAGACCAGGGGAAGATCAGGCTATTTCAGTAAGTGTGTGTGTATAGACCTATTTCAGTGGAGCTTCCCAGTCTCTGGTGATAAGAATGCCCTTTTCTTCCATTTTACTTCAAATACTTAATATTTCTCTATAAAGGTATTAGATAATTACTTTTGTTAATACTTTTCTATTACAGGACACTCATTGTGTGCCTGGTACTTTACTTACCCAAGGAAAACGTGATGAAATGTTTTGTTTGGCGTGCTTGCAAAAGTTTTTTAAAACTTTTTAAAAAAATCATTTTTATTTATTCATTTTAGAGGAGAGAGAGAGAGAGAGAGAGAGAGAGAGAGAGAGAAAGAGACAGAGAGAAGGGGAGAGGAGCAGGAAGCATCAAGTCCCATATGTGCCTTAACCGGGCAAGCCCAGGGTTTTGAACCGGTGACCTCGGCATTCCAGGTCGATGCTCGATCCACTGCATCACCACAGGTCAGGCCTGCTTTTTTTTTGAAATAAAAAGGAAGGTATAGGGAGGATACCTTTCTCACAGAAAATCTTACGGTTCAGTTTTAGGTAGAAAAGGGTAAATCAGAGAGCCCTTTCTGCATCTGCTCTTTCTCAGATGTCTTGAGCTCAAAATAATTAATATGTCAAAGTAGCATAATTTTGTGTGTGGAGGGGGAGCATGTTGTGAACTTGAACTCCACTTCTAAATCCGGCTAAGCTTCTCTTTCCCCATCTGTAAAATGGAAATAATCATTTACCTCAGAGTTGTTGCAAGAATTAAAGAGAATATACCATTTTCACATTTCTGGAACCAAATGTGTGCCTAATTAGTGACCACTTTTACCCATTCATGTATTAATTAATTCAGCAAATACTTGCTGAGCACCTACCCTGTTCTAAGCTTTGTTCTAGGTGCTAGGGAATAACAGCACTGAGTAAAACAGACAAGGTCTACCCTCAATGTACTACTTAAATTTTATCTATCTATCTATATATTCCCTTCTTTTCCAAGTGAGAGGAGAGGAGAGAGACAGACAGACTCCCTGCATGCACCCTGACTGGGATCTAGCTGGTGACCCCTGCCTGGGGCCAATGCTCTGTTCATTTGAGACCATGCTTACAACCAAGCTATTTTTAGCACCTGAGGTAGAAGCTTCATGGAACCATTCTCAGTGCCCAAGGATGATGAACTTGAACCAACAGAGCTATGGATATGGGAGAGGAAGAGAGAGGGAGAAGGGGAGAGGGAGGAGTGGAGAAGCAAATGGTCACTTCTCCTGTGTGACCTCAAAGGAATCAAACCCGGGACATCCACATGTGGGGCTGATGCTCTACCACTGAGCAAACTGGCTGGGGCTTATTTTTCAGCTTTAATAAAATATGGTTAATCCCATGGAACTCATATTATTCTATACGGTAATAGGCATCTGAACTTGGGATCTTATCCTTACCTGCTCCCAGAGACCTTATGCCATCAGAGTCCCCTCTTCTCTCCTCTGGTTCTTTGTCATATTCATTTAAATGTAATCAAATTAAAAAAAATTATTTACTGATTTTAGAGATAGGAAGAGAGACATCAATTTGTTGTTCCATTTATTTATGCATTTATTGGTTGATTCTTGTGTGTGCCCTGACCAGAAATTGAACCCACAATCTTGGCATATCAGGACAATGCTCTAACCAATTGAGCTACTGGGCCAGGACCTCAGTTATTTTCATATAAAAAAAAATTGCCTGACCAGGCGGTGGCGCAGTGGATAGAGCATCCGACTGGGATGCGGAAGACCCAGGTTTGAGACCCCTAGCTTGCCAGCTTGAGCGTGGGCCCATCTGGCTTGAGCAAAAGCTCGCCAGCTTGGACCCAAGGTCGCTGGCTCCAGCAAGTGGTGGCTTGGTCTGCTGAAGGCCCGCGGTCAAGGCACATGTGAGAAAGCAATCAATGAACAACTATGGTGTCACAACGGCAACGAAAAACTAATGATTGATGCTTCTCACCTCTCTCCGTTCCTGTCTGTCTGTCCCTATCTATCCATCTCTCTGTCCCTGTAAAATAAATAAATAAATAAATAAATAAAACATTAAAAAAAAATCATGAACCAAACCCTTTGGCTTCAAGTCACCCAATAGTTGCTGCTTTAGCTCCCTTTCCCTTAGCTGCACAGGCAACTACAGACGTCTGCACTCACTGCCCCACTCTCTGTCTACTTCATCACTCTCATTCACTTTCCTGAGAATGGCTTCTATCTCCATTATTCTAGAGCAGCAATTTTCAACACATGTGCGGCAAGCATATTTAAAACATGCAATGCCTATTTAGTCAGGGGCACTGACATCTTTTCCTTTAGATTGTCTAAAGAAATAAAAAAAGACAACAGCCAACACAATAGCCAGCAGGTATGCATAAATCACAATTATACCTATCTTTTTTGTCAGACTGGCAAAAAATATCTTTTTTGGTGTGTTACAGAATTTTATATGTGCCACGAGACGAAAAAGGTTGAAATTTGCTATTCTAAAGGTAAATCTCGAGGTAAAGTTCAAACTCTTCTAACACTCCCTTTTCTACCTGCACCCCTCTCTGCCGCCCACTCCCCTCCTGCCCCACTGCTGCCCCCCTCAACACACACTGTAAATTCCACCCTATGGAACTGCTGTAGTTCCCCAGAAGCCCGTTCTTCTGCCGTTAGGCAGTGGTCCTCCGGTGCTGACTCGAACCTGCTTGTGAAAGTCTATGGTGCACATCTCTTCCCAATTCTGTGTTTATAATATGTCAACAAGAAACACCCAAACCTATAGAGAATTTTTTTGTGAGTTCATTTGAGCCAAACTGACGACACTTACAGAGAAGCAAAATCTCAACGGGTTGAGAAAATGCTCTCGAGAATGGCAGTTTTGCATTTAATTTTATACACCATAATAAAAAGAAGGGTTGTAACGAAGGGTTATATGAAATCCACTGCTGGATGATTAGGGAGGCAGGAAAAAGCAAAGATGAAATCTCTGAGATTAGATGAAAAGTAAAATGGAGAGACATTCTTTTACATTGGAGGGTACAGAATAGTAAACTACTGACATTTACAGCACACACAGATGGTGTTTGGGCAACAAGATAACAAAGAAGGATTCTGGGGTCTCATGCTCTAGTGCAGTGGTTCTTAACCTTTTTTTGAGGTACCGAATCCACCAGTTTTATATGCGCATTCACCGGACCCTTCTTTAGTGATAAATAAAATATGATTTTTTCCCCCAAATTCAAGACATAGGTATATGTGTTTTTACTGGTGCACAAAATGAGCCATGCATGAACATCACCTTGCTCAAAGAACAAAACCAACAAAGTGCATGAACTCACAACAAATTACGGTATTACTTTATTCTGGCCTTCACGGCAGAGGCTTCTAGGAACCCCTGAGACCAACTCATCGAACCCCTAGAGTTCGATAGAACCCAGGTTAAGAACCACTGCTCTAGTGGGAGGTTGTGCCCTGAGGGGTCTGGAAAAAAGGGGCTTACTCTGACATTTCGAAGGTATGTTATCATAGATACAAAAAGACAATAGAGAGGCTCACTAAGGAAAAGACTGACCTTTGTCAGGGAAGATACTGAACTAGGACGTGACTACCCACCACCCACTGTGACTCACCTTTTTGTGTGTGTGACACAGAGAGGGACAGCTAGGGACAGACAAACAGGAAGAGAGATGAGAAGCATCAATTCTTAGTTGTGGCTGCTTAGTTGTTCATTGATTGCTTTCTCATCTGTGCCTTGACGGGGGTGGGAGGGTGGGGGGGCTACAGCAGACCACTGATCCCTTGCTCAAGCCAGCGACCTTGGGCTTAAGCTGGTGAGCTTTGCTCAAACCAGATGAGCCCATGCTCAAGCTGGCAACCTTGAGGTTTCGAACCTGGGTCCTCCGCGTCCCAGTCCGATGCTCTATCCACTGCGCCACCGCCTGGTCAGGCGTGACTCGCTCACTTTCAGTTGGAAGCTTAATTTCAGACCATCCTCTGTGGTTACTGTCGGTTTCTGGGTTTGAGAGGCCCATAGTGCAGGCCTTCCCTGGGCTTGTCAGGTTTAGTATACGGCCCTTTTTCATCCTCAGACGTCCCACTGATAGCTTAAAACCTGCCATGGTGGGAGTATTTACATCAAGGAAACTGGCGAAATCTTCAAATTAGGGCATTCTGGCATATCCCCGGAGAGGCAGTTGTTAAACTTTTACCACGCAGCAGCATTGCTTCTAGGTCTTTGCACATTTGGTTCCAATCTCCCTCACAGCTTGGCTCAGCTTAAATGTCACTTCTCCAGGAAGCTTCTCCTGACTCTTCAAGATTGGAATGAATACCATTCTCTGTGATTCTATGGTAACGTGGGCAGCCCCCCATTATGGCACTTATTATACTGATATTTTTCTGTAGCTTATCCTGGCCAAGCAAAGTCCTTGAGGTCAGGGGCTTTGTCTTGTTCATGGCCATTATTGTCCACCTAGGAGAGGGTATGGCACATAGGAAGGTGTTAAATTATATTTTTAAATGAATCAATACATGAGTTGTTGAAATAAACTGTCCCTATTAAATAATATGTTTTTTTAAGGTTCAAGCAAGTGGCTTAACCTCTGGATTTCTTCCCACACAGTGAGCATTCAGTAGAAATCTGAATGTAGAAGAAATGGACTAGACATGAGTGTACTTTATTTCAGCCTGAAAATAGGGCCCAGTGTAAAATATTCATTCTAGAAGTGAGCCAATGACCTTTGAAGCTACCGTTCTATGAAACCCAAACCTGGAATTTTGAAGTACGTCACCAGAAGCTTAAGGTTTCCCCCAGCCAAATGAAAAAATAAGAGTAGCATGAATTTACTACTCTTATTTTTTCATTTCTCCTAAATGAGTGGTCCCCAGCTTACCCCACTTCCTTCTTTCTGCTTTATCGATAGCACGGACTCACTCTACTCACAGATTCATAGGCGTAGTAAATCACAAAGCAGAGCAGGAAGCAGTGTGGCTAGGTGAAAAGTGCTTGGGATTCAGAGCCAGGAGACAATGGCTGTGTTCCTGTTTGACACAACCTTCCCAGAGTCTGCATCTCTTCATTTGCAATGCAGAAAATGATATCTTCCCTATCTAATTTACTAAGTTTTGATTATAGGATCAAATGAGTTAACATAGGTGAAAATGCTTTTGTAAGCTGTAAAGCACTACACAGAGTACAGGAGGTCCTCGGGTTATGACACAGTTCTGTTCCTACGACAGTGACGTAACCTGAATTTTGGTGTAAGTCAAAACACACCCTAGCCTAAGTCACTCACCTATCCTAACACAGTTGTAAAATCATAATCTAGAACATAAAAACACAACTAAGCCACAGATAAAAGAACATAAATATACTGTATTGTACACTGTAGTAATAGAAAAAATGACCAAAAATGAGTGTAAAAACTTCCTTCCCTTTATTCCTGTGGTTGGCTTGCACACAGGAAGGTGCATTACAAGGTGGGAGAGAGTGACCTACTGGGAGGAGGAAGCTAGAGAAGCAGGAGAACCTGCAGAAGGTGCTGGAGACACTGGGTCAGGAGAATCAAGATTACCTAAGGAACATGCAAGAGACGCTGGAGATGATTCTACCTGTACTACAGGTGTTTCATGCTGAGAAGCAGCTGATGTAGAGGATACAGGATCTGTTGCAGGCCTCTCTACCATCTTAAACATTTGTTCCAGGCTAGTCTGGAAGGTTGACGACTTCTCTTCCAAAATCTGCATATAGCATTGCAAGGCATCCATAACAGCTCTGTAGATCTTACTAAATCTATCATTGCTGGGATCCTCAGCCTGAAATTTTGCCAACCCATTCTCTACCATAGAAAACCTTCTTGACAAACCCTTGGTAGTAAATCTCTTGGGTTCTGGGGTTTCTATCTCTTCCTCTTCAATCAGCTGCTTCTCCAGCTGAATGAGGTCCTCAGCAGACACCTCCTCTCCATATGATGCCAGTAGCTCTGTGACATTCTCAGCCTCCACCTCCAAATTAAGCCAAAACACTCATGTCTCAGTTTTTTAAAGTTTCTATGGGAGTGAGCATTATAAACTCGAAATGTCAGATGTCGATACTGTCGTAACCTGAGGACTCCCTGTAAATGCAAATTCTCTTAGATAAGTTGCTCTTAAGCACGTGGTATAGTTTAATAGTTCCCTAGCAAGCAAGTGTATAAAAGAATATTCCAGTATGGAATAAGTATAAAGATATACAGTTAAATAATGAAGTTATTTTGGGGGGAAACAGATGTTTTACCTGTTTTGCAGCATGTAATCAGGTAAATATTATGGTTTCCCACTGAGCAAGAGAACATATTTGCCAATGATACAACTGATAAGGGGTTAATTTCCAAAAAATATAAAGAACTTATACAACTCAACACCAGAAAGACAAACAATCCAATTAAAAAAAGAGGAAAAGATCTGAATAGACACTTCTCCAAAGAGGACATACAGATGGTCAATACACATATGAAAAACATGAGAGAGATGCAAATTAAAACTGCAATGAAATATCACCTTACACCTGTCAGAAAGGCTATCATCAATAATTCAACAAACAACAAGTGCTGGTGAGGATGTGGAGTAAAGGAAACCCTCGCACACTGTTGGTGGGAATGAAGACTGGTGCAGCCACTGTGGAAAACAATATGGGGTTTCCTCAAAAATTAGAAACAAAACTGCCTTTTGACCCAGTGATCCCACTTTTGGGAATATACCCTAAGAATGCCAAAACTAATTTGAAGGAATATTTATGCTCATTGCAGCTTTATTTATAATAGCCAAGATCTGGAAACAGTCCAAGTGCCTATCAGTAGATGAGTGGATGAAAAAGTTGTGGTACATTTACACAATGGAATACTACACAGCCATAAAAAGAAGGAAACTTACCTTTGCAACAGCATGGATGGGCCTGAAGATGATTATGTTAAGTGAAATAAGCCAGTCAGAGAAAGATAAGTTTTATATGATTTCACTCATAAATAAAGTAACAAACAAAATAGAAACAGAGGCATGGATACTTGGAACAGACTGACAGCTGTCAGAGGGCTGGAGGTTGGGGGGCTGGATGACAGAAAGTGAAGGAATTAAGCAAAAAGAAAATAATAAAACACGCAGATACAGATAACAGCATGGTAATAACCAGAGGGCAAGACGGTGGGGGTAGGTGGAGGTGGAGAAAGGGGGTCAAAATGGGGACAAAAGAGACTGCTTGTGATGATGGGTACACGATGCAGTATGCAGATGTTTTATTGAGTTGCAGACTTGAACCTGTACTCCAATAAATTCAATTAAAAATATGGCTTTGCATAGAAAAGACATAAAATATTAGAGTCATATCAGATGTTACAGAGAAAATAGTTTCCATCTGTAATAGATGCCAGGTGTGCTATCAATCAGGAATTTAAAAAAAAAATTGATCTTACCAGTTGAAGCAAATGATAAGCATATATTGATGGCTGATAATTGGAATAACAAAGCTTTATTCCCCAATGGGATCTAATAGGCTCTACTTAATCTAGAAGCATAAAATAATGTTAGAGATAGATCAATACCAAGTAACAAAGTCCCTTTCAAATAGCTACTACTAAGTATCTTAAACTACAAGCATTGTGGCAAATGTATGGTTTGCCCATTTCTTAGTTTTGGGACATATTTTCTCTTGCATATGTTAGTAATTAGCCTCCCACCACAGGAAGGCTAGGTGGGGCTGTCTGACAATCAGCAGCAGGGGCATTGCTTGAGAGCTTGTTAGAAATGCAGCATCTCAGACCTACCCCAGATCTATTAAGTCAGAATCTACATTTTAATAAGAATCCAGGGATTGAGTGTATTTAAACTGAAGGTGCACCTGTCTTAGGGGCCATTTAATCATTTGTCAAATGGGAAAAAAAATCAGGTCTTTTAGGGTGATTTTTTTCCCTCGAGGTTTAATACACTTAGGCAGCAGAGCTTGTTGAGAATCAAGGTATCCAGTCTTGGCTGCTGGGTTCTGCATCACATACCATCTCACAGCCTGGTTCTTTAGCCTCCTGGCTGAGAGTCTGTGCACAAGTTACTGAACCTCTCTGAACC
This sequence comes from Rhynchonycteris naso, assembly GCA_037038555.1. Taxonomy (NCBI): domain Eukaryota; kingdom Metazoa; phylum Chordata; class Mammalia; order Chiroptera; family Emballonuridae; genus Rhynchonycteris; species Rhynchonycteris naso. The sequence continues at coordinate 49,241,708 of CM073000.1, read as the reverse complement.
TGATACTTCATTTATAGAATGGAGATGATGGTGATGTTTACCTCACAGAACTGTGAAGATTAGCTCAAATTAAAAATGTCTGAACACTTTGTGCAAGGTAAGGCACAGTGCACCTGTATAATGTTATTGTTCTGAAACAGAATGGCAGACAATGCTCCTCATAATTTAAATAGTAAAAATAATTCTTATGGTACACAGAAGCAGATAGTTATGTATATCTCTGGAAACCATCACATCTTGACAGTAATGCTTAGAAAGCAAATGTTTTTCTTTTTAATGTTTCATATTTTCCAATGAAGAAACTTACATAAACAGCAGGGGCACTCTGCTAGTTACTGTTATTTAATCATTTTGTAGGTTAGACTGACATTTGTTATTAAAGATGTAACAGGGCCCAAGTGAACCTTTGCAAAAGGCGTACACACGTGTAATTGAAGAACCTGACTCACTAACCTACTTTCTTGGTCACCAAAACAGTTGGAGATTAGATTACCTGGGTTTTAGCTCCATCTAGTGGTCATATATGACTTAGTTTTCCGTTGTACAAACACTAGGGAATTCTGATTTTATCTTTTAACCCATATACATCCATTATCTTACTTTCCAGGATAATCGATCCAACATATACACATTTTTTATGCTGTTTTTATACTTAAAGTTGGAGATGTTCCTATTCAGAAGAGAAATACTGGTGTCATCTTTGTTGCTTCCCTCATTTATTTGGTATACCCATTCTATCATCACCCCCCACCCTACGTTAATCTCTCAAAACATTAAGCCTGAGCAATAGGGTTTCCAGCCTCACAAAAGATGTCCTTTCCTCACAGTGTGGCCAGGGAGCCATGTAAAGGGTCAGTGCAAGCTAAGTAAATAACAAGAGGCCAATCTTTCTTTTTCGCCCTTCCTTGGGCATGTATTGTCTGAGTCCCTGGAACCAAGATACAATTCTAGGCATAGAAATGGGGGCAGGGAGCACCAAGAATGCCAGAGATGGAATTTGCTACCGAAGGGTAGCAGAACATGCTATCCCTAATATGCTTCTTAGGCATAAGAATTATTTTGAACTGATTATTTTTTTTAGAATAGCAGAGAGAAGAAGCTCTGAAAGCAGAGAAGTTTCTCTTCTGTAAGGGAAATTTTCTTTAATAAAAGAAATCTCTATTTGTAAGGGCATTCCCCTCGCTGTATAACGAAGAGAAGAATGACCCCAAACCACAGGAGAACCTCATCAACAGAGAAGGCTGTGACTTAAATGTGTATAACACTTTTTTTTTGTCTTTAGCTGAAGATGGTATTTAAGGTGGTAGATTAGGCTATCTGGGGACGTTATTCAGTTTCCCTGGGTGTCTTCCACCTATACACGAGATATACTTGTCAATGAACTTCTGTTTGTTTTTCTCTTGTTAATCTGTCTTATTACAGGGGTTCTCAGCCAAGAACTCAGAAGTGTTGGAAGAAAATAGTTTTTCTTTCCCTACACTACCTATTTAGAAAGAAAAGAAATTCGGAATCAAGAATAAGTTGATTTACAAAACACAGAGATGCAGTGTCCTTGCATATAGGTTCATAGCTAGTGAGGGAGACCAGAGTTTGCTACCCCAAAATACGCCTTTTGGGATATTATATATTTTCAAGAAACAAAAGACTCAGAAGCTTTGACCCTCCTGCTTTACCTGCCTAAAGGAATTCAGAGAGAAAAACCCAAGTCGGGAAGAGAACCTTAGCATATTCACTATAGTATATATGAGTTAAGTGTGTCAGATAGGGAGCAGTCTAGCAAAGTCTGTGTCCCGTTGTTTCTGGGTGGCCCAGAAAGACTTTGTTTACCACATGTTTTGTCTTTCTCTTTGAATTGCTTAGTTTCCCTTTGAAATCCTGGACCCCTACCTCTCCCTCCCTAGTCCAGAATGGCATATAAGTCTCAAAAGCCCAGTGTTTCCTTGGAGTCTCCTTTTTTTTTTTTTTTTTTTTTTTTTTTACAGGGGCAGAGAGAGAGTCAGAGAGAGGGATAGATAGGGATAGACAGACAGGAACGGAGAGAGATGAGAAGCATCAATCATCAGTTTTTCGTTGCGACACCTTAGTTGTTCATTGATCGCTTTCTCACATGTGCCTTGACCGTGGGCCTTCAGCAGACTGAGTAACCCCTTGCTTAAGCCAGCGACCTTGGGTCCAAACTGGTGAGCTTTTGCTCAAGCCAGATGAGCCCGCGCTCAAGCTGGTGAGCTCAGAGTCTCAAACCCGGGTCCTCCCTATCCTATTCTTATGGAGCTACTATATGTAGTTATTTTTTTCAATTAAAGACAAAATTTAAAAAATTTCAATTCTGATTGACATGTAGTATTATATTAGATTCAGGTATACAACACAGTAATTAGACATTTATAGAATTTACAAAGTAAGCATCTTATAAGTCTAGTACTCATTTGACACCATTACAACATTACTGACTATATTCCTTATGTTGTACTTTAGTTCCATGTATGGACTGTCAAACAAAAACCTTTCATAGCTGAATGCTTTTCTGAAAGAAATGCTTTATTGAGCCAAATACTACCTAGAAAAGGACCAGGTCCTGGGGCATGAAGTCTAAACCACCAGCAGCAGGGCTGGATGGAGCAGGCAGCATATCCACCATCTTGAAGTTGATGGGACTCTTATTTTGTTGAAGAAAGATGCAAGTTGTTTTGAAAGAATTTACACTGGCTACAGATAAGGTGGGTAGAAAAGGTGAACCGCGAGCAGTTCTATGATAGGTGCACAGTCTGTAAGGAAGAAATATTTACCGTTTTTATTGATGATGGGCAACAGTCCTGAAAGTTCATGTGTAAGCAGGATGCAGTAGCATCTGGTAGTCACTACAGAAGTTGATTTAAAGCTCCAGCATACATTCAGGAAATGTGAGCAGTCTTTTGTTAGTTGCTCTATGGCTACTAACTGGTTCAATACTCTTGACTCTTTCTCTCTCTCCCTGGCCTGCTATAATTTAATTTAGGATATCTCAGAATTTTCCTTTTCTCAGTACATATGTAATAAATTTGGTCAGTTTCTTCTATAAATCTGTCTCATATTAATTTGATTATTGGTCCAGCCAGAAGAACTTAGAAAGGTGGAAGGACAATTAGTTTTTCCTCCCCACACCAGAGAATCAAATCTCTGAGTGCAGAGTGTATTCAGGGTTAGGTGTGTATTTGTATTCCTGGAACTGGAGTTATTTCATCTTGAGACCTTTTGGGAAATTGACATTGTTAAATTAATTAAACAAGGAGTTCATTTAGACTGAGGTGGTTCTAATGCCACTGAAGACCATGTAAGTGAAATGTAAGCCTGTATCTCTTGGTTGTGAGATCATAACGCTAAGGACAACCATTGGCAAACAGCAAATTAGGCTTTAAGTTAGAGTCAATCAAATAATTTCCTTTTTGCTTCCACCCTTGTCTATACTGTTTAAGTCTTCCCTCTGTATGTTAGTGTTCCTATCCATTTTCTGTTTGGTGCTATCTGGTTGGAATGAATTTTTGCTCATATAAACTCAACATTTTTAGCTTGACCAGGCGGTGGCGCAGTGGATAGAGCGTCGGACTGGGATGAAGAAGACCCAGGTTCGAGACCCTGAGCTCGCCAGCTTGAGCACGGGACCATCTGGCTTGAGCAAAAAGCTTGTCAGCTTGGACCCAAGGTCGCTGGCTCCAGCAAGGGGTGGCTCGGTCTGCTGAAGGCCCGCGGTCAAGGCACATGTGAGAAAGCAATCAATGAACAACTAAGGTGCTGCAACGGCAACAAAAAACTAATGATTGATGCTTCTCACCTCTCTCCGTTCCTGTCTGTCTGTCCCTATCTATCCCTCTCTCTGACTCTCTCTCTGTCCCTGTAAAAAAAAAAAAAAAGTTTGTGCTAAACTCTTAACATTTTTAAATATGCCTCAGCTTATCTTTTAACAAAGTGCAGACATGAATTTGGGGTTTAGAAGTCACTCATCACTGAGGGACTATCTGGAGCCTCTGAGGAGATTCGGTTTGAAAGTGTGCCACTGAAGACTCGAAACTCTTCAGGCAGGCTCAGCATTGTTGGTAGAAAGAAGGAAGGGAAGGTGAATTTGAATTTGCTCATATTTCATTCTTTGTAGCTCTCAGCAGTATACAAAGAAGGGGAGGGATATGGAAGGTGACTTTTAAGGCCTCTTACTCTTTGACTTTCTGAAAAACATGACTACTCACTGAATAAGGGAGAAATAACAGTTTTATTGTTTTTCTGCAGATATTTAATATTTTTCCATTAATATTTTTAAACTTTCTTATAACATAATCTAGTTTTGTGTTTCTTTTATTGTTCTTATTTAAGTATTAAATGCATGAAATAATAAACTACCTTTCAGTATATTGCTTTTCTATACCTAAAACAGTCATTGGGGCTGAGATGAGGTTGTTAAATTATTTGAATCCCACCACCAAGGAAGGCTCCTTCCTTGCCTCTTTTAGCCTTTGGTAGCCCGTCATTCCTTGGTTCCAACCTCTGCCTCTGTCTTCACGTGGCTTGTGTCTGTGTCTTTACGTGGCATTCTCCTTTCTCCTCTCTATGTACGACCATGTCCAAATTTCCCTCTTCACATGACATTAGTCATATTGGATTAAGGCTACCCTAATCCAGTCTAAGTTTATTTAACTTGATTTCATCTGCAAAACCCCTATTTCCAAATAAAGTCACATTCACAAGTACCAGAGGTTAGAAGTTCATCATATCTTTTTGGACACTTCAACCCATAACACCCACCCTTACCTCTGGAGGCATACCTAGACTTCCAGAAACACAAGCTTTCCTGAACCCCAGGAATTTGGGTTCCTCTTCGAGAGCAGATGAATGTTAAGAGTAAGGAATGTAAATTTGTGATTTCCACATTGGATGGCTGCTCAGGCACCCACCTTAGAAAGAACCCTGATTACAAGTGCCATTTTAACAACTGGTTCACTGAACTCAACAAAAAATTAGGTACAGGTTCTGCTGAACCAGTGTGAACTGGCTGAATCCCACCACTGGCCTTCCTTAGAGGCTTTGGAAGGAATGTGACCTTGCCAATGCTTGATTTCAAACATGTAGCCTCTAGAATTGAGAGAATTTGTTTTTTTTTTTAATTTTTATTTTATTCATATTAGAGAGGAGACACAGAGAGAGAGAGAGAAAGAAAGAGAGAAAGGGGGGAGGAGCTGGAAGCATCAACTCCCATATGTGCCTTGACCAGACCAGTGCAGGGTTTTGAACTGGCGACCTCAGTGTTCCCAGGTCGACGCTTTACCCACTGCGCCACCACAGGTCAGGCCAATAAATTTGTTTTTTTTTAAAAAATATTTTATTTATTATTATTGATTGATTTTAGAGAGACAGAGGGAGGGGGAGGGGGCAAGGGAAAAAGAGAGAGAGAGAGATTCTATTTATTGTTTTACTTAGTTGTGCATTCATTGGCTGCTTCCTGTATGTGCCTTGACCAGGGATCAAACCTGCAACCTTTGTGTTTTGGAATGATGTTCTAAACAATTGAGCTAACCAGTCAGGGCCAAATTTCTATCGTCTTAAGCTACATGATTTGTAGCCTTTTGTTATGGAAGCTCTAGGAAATTAATATAGTCGAGGAGCCCTCTGATGGAAGATGAATCTTTGGGTCTGAAGGCATTTTCTGGGGTGGACTCCCATCTCAGGAACAGGAACAGTAGACCCCTAGCCACTGAGGTCTGTGGACGTCCTGGCAGATACCTGAATTGATGTTTGCCACCAGAAGAGGAACCTTAAGGTTTCTGCCCTTGAGGACTTCAGTGCTTTTATAGTAAACAATGATTTAGTATCTGTGACTGAATGTCTGAGCTCTTTATAACATATTCTTGGGCAGCACTAAAACCTCAAGAGTATACCAGGTAAATTTAAAAGGGTTTGGGAAAAATTGTCTGATTAATACAAGGCCTAGGGACTTAGGTACAGAGAACACGAGCTCCAAGAGCTCTAGTACCAAAGCAGATGGGTTAGAACAGCAGATTCAGGTGTTGTGGGGCCTTGTATTTGGTTTCTAGAGCTATTGTAATAAATTACCCAAAACTAAGTGGCTTAAAATCAACATAAATTCATTATTTTACATTTTTGGAGGCTAGATGTCTGAATCCAAGCATAGGTGGGACCATGCTCTCTCTCTGCTAGCAGAGAATTGGGCATCAGTTAGGCAGACTGCGGTTCAGTATGAAACCGAGTCTTATTTTGTTCTGTCAAGGGAGGAGTGATACTTCCCACAAAAGGTCTCAGCAGCCATAACAGTGGGACAAACCTAGAGTGTGACCTAACTCAGTCTCTCTCACAGAGGTAGTCATTGGGTGGTCTCTATGGAAGAAGATTGACTAATGCCGAGAGGGTTCAGGTATACAGGGATTGAGCTGCCCCATAATTTTCCCATCGACTCTTTAAAATATATCCGCCCACTCATATGTGGGATATAAAACTGAAACTCATAGACATAGGCAATTAGGGGGTAGGAGGGTGGTGGTGGTTGGGGTTAAAGGGAGCCAAATATATAGTGTCAGAAGATGGCTTGACTTTGGGTGATGGGCACACATCATATACCATGGAGATGTACACCGGAAACCTGTGTGTTCCTATGAATCAATGTTACCCCTTTAAATTTAATTTCTAAATATAAGAAATATTCCCCCAAGCCTCACACTCTTGCAGTTCAAACAGTGCATTTTCGCTTACAGCCAAGGGACTACATTATAGTTAGCTTGCCATCACCCAGCTTTATATTTAATACTTTAACTTAACCTAGTACCTAAAGAAAGCTCTACTACCAGACGGCTTTTATAAAATGCTTCTAATCACCCCTGGTCCACTGGAAGGGAAAGACCATCTGGTAAGGCAAAGGAGAACAGCGCCACGTGTCCTACTCCATTGGATAATTCCTGCCTTTGCTAGTGATACACATTACTGAGACTCCGGCAGTCTAAGGTTCCCAAATATGCTTTGACACTTTGCTCCAAACAAAAAAAATTTTTTTGTATTTTTCTTAAGTGAGGAGGGAGACAGAGGAACTCCAGCATGCGACCAATCGGGATCCACCCCGTAAGCCCACTAGGGGGCGATGCTCTGCCCATCTGGGCCGTTGCTCCATTGCAACCCGAGCCATTTTAGCGCCTGAGGTGAGGCCATGGTGCCATCCTCAGCACCAGGGCCAACTTTGCTCCAAGGGAGCCTTGACTGCGGGAGGGAGAGAGACAGATAAAGGAGAGGGGGAGGGGTGGAGAAGCAGATAGTCCCTTCTCCTGTTTGCCCTGACCGGGAATCGAATCCGGACTTCCACACGCCTGGCCAACGCTCCACCACTGTGCCAACCGGCCAGGGCCTACAAAACTTTTAAATGTTTTTGGATTAATTTTAGGTATTACACGGATCCGCAGAAGTACCTCTCCGAAGAGAAAGTCTTCATTTGGGGTACTCCCCAGAAAAATCCCTCGCCCTTAAAATTCTCTTAAACTTCTTCTCTTGCCCCAAGTCAGGGAAAACTTCCCAAATTCCAAATCAAACCCAGATCCATCCAGGACGCAAGCTTGGCCGAAATAGGGCGATCAGGTTCTTGAGCTGTGACAGCGGTAGGAAGAAAAGCGATGCCCTTAGGAAAGCTGCGGAAAGGTCTACGCATTGAAGCGGGCTTAATTTCCGTTCATCTTTTTGGGTGTCCACCTGCTACCTGCTACTCGCCAGCTCTAAACGAGGCGACTGCGCCTGCGCAAAGCTGTTTACCCGCGCGCCGGGCTCTCGGCGGGGCGGAGCGAGAGAAAACCCAATCCTCTCAATCGGCTAGGCTTTTACTCCGCCCATCCCGCCGCGGAGCTTCCCGTCTAACCTCGGAAAGCAGGGGGCGGGGCCTTTGGGGCGGAAGTAGCAGTGCATTGTGGGCTCGCCTAGAGCGGTGGAGTTGATCCTGAATGAAAGTGGCGCGCAGCCCCTGACGTTATCCGGGGAGGAGCGGCTGAGGTCTGCACCTCTGCCCAGATTCGGGTGCTTCGCAGCTCCCGTGCGGAGCGGACCGCGAGGCGGCGGCGGGGGTGCGGCGAGCGTTGGCGGAGGGGGCAGCTCTGCACGTCCCCAAGTCATGGCTCAGAATAAGATCCCGCCGCGATGGCTCAACTGTCCGAGACGCGGCCAGCCAGTGGCAGGTAAGCGGGTCGGGTTCCCCGCACGGGCAGCTTCAGTGGTGGACCATCTGAAGGGCGCAGCCGTCGGTGTTTGCGTGCCGGTTAGTGGTATTTCAGGATCGGGATGCGCTCGGTGCGATGAAGCTTTGTTGTGGGTGAGTGTTTGGGAACGTAGACTGGAGGGGGTGGGTCCGTGGATGGAGGCACTTGTCACTGTCCTGAAAGGCTACGTATTGCGGACGGGAAGGTAGATGGGAGGTTTGTGTGGCAGGAACTGAGGACCCAAGAGTACGGTGGACAGTACTTTAAAGCTTACTCAGAAGTTTGTGAACATTTCAGGGTTCTTTGAAAGGGAAGGGACAAGTGTCAGTCTTGAGATGGAGGAGGGCTAAAGAAGAGGAGGGGCAGTTTTCTGCGATGTAATGGATCGACAAGAGACTGGAGGTTAAAACATTTTTTAAACGACTTAGTGTGGATTTGCTTCCCAGTTTTTTGAGTTGGACACACAATATACTTAAAAATGTACAGGTTGATAAATTTTGACTATATGCACACACATCATATGAAACAACCCAGAAACCATCACAACAATCAAGATAGTCAACATAACCCATCACCTCTGAATCTCTTCCTTCCCTTTTGTAATCTCTCCCTCTTTAGGGGACCACTGATCTGCTTTCTGTCACTATAAAGTAATTTGTATGTTCTATATGTTTTTAAAATAAGTGGAAACATTTGGTATGTACTTTTTTTCTGGCTTTTTTCCACTCAGGATTATTATTTTGATACCTATTCATGTTCTTGTATGTAGCAATAGTTCATTCCTGTTTACTGCTGAGTAGTATTCCAGTCGAATGGACACATGACAATTTGTTTATTCATTCACTAGTTTCTGGTCATTTGCGTTGTGTCCAGTTTTTGACTATTACAAATTCACTTGCTATGAACATTCATGTACAGTTATTTGTATGATCATATGCTTTCATTTCTCTTGTGTAAATCTCTAGAATAGGAATGGATCATATGTTAGGTGTACATTTTAAGACACTGCCAAACTTTTTTTCCAGTCTTAACATTTTACATTTCTCCCAACCGTGTATGATAGTTGTATTTGCTCCACATTCTCTCCAACATTTGGTGTGATCAGGCTTTTTAGTTTTACTCACTTTAGTGAGTGTTTAGTATTATTTTATTGTGGCTTGATGTTGAGCATCTTTTCATGTGCTTCTTGGCAACTTACTTTTTATTTTTGGATGTGTCCAGATCATTTGCTGGGTTAAAATTGGGTTGTTTATCTTATGGATGAGTTGTTAGAGTTCTTTGTATATGGCAAATACAAGTCTTTTATTGGGTGTGTGTTTTTTCTAGAAGGGTGTTTTGAAGCAAAAACTAAAGGGCTTTTTAATGGGCCATGAGTACATATCTATACTATGTCTACTTATATAAAATTACTCAAAGAGGAGGTTATTTCGGCTTTCTGATTCTTCTAGTTTGTCAGCTTTTTTTCACATTTTATATAAAATCTTTAGTCAGTAAAGCCGTATAAATGATGGATAAAAGTGTTACTGAAATATAATTTAAGCAAGTCTTAGGATGAGGAAATGTTCTTCTTTAATGAAAAACAAAATAATTTATGTTCTTTTTTTAGTGACAGAGACAGTGAGAGAGACAGAGAGGGACAGATAGGGACAGACAGGAAGGGAGAAAGATGAGAAGCATCAATTCTTCATTATGGCTCCTAGTTGTTCATTGATTGATTTCTCATATGTTCCATGATGGGAGTGAGGGGTGGAGGCTACAGCAGAGCAAATGACCCTGTGCTCAAGCCAGCGACCTTGAACTCAAGCCAGTGCCCATGGGGTCATGTCTATGATCCCACACTCAAGCCAGTGGGCCTGTGCTCTAGCCGACAACCTCAGGGTTTTGAACCTGGGTCCTCTGTGTCCCAGGCTCTATCCACTGTGCCACTGCCTGGTCAGGTTTGATCACAATTCTTTACATTTTCTTTATAGTTCTTACTCTCCAGTAATTTTGACTTTTTCCCCCTTACCATTAATATTGAATCCTTTCTTTTTACATGTGGTTTTCTCTATGAATTTATGGAGAGTCATCTAAACTTGGATGTCTGGCTTCTTTTTTAGGCTGGAGCTTATTTTCTGGATCCTTTCATTAGTTACCTGCTACATTGATTTGTGAGAAAAACAAAATCATAAAGAAGTTCTTGTCAAAGTGAATTTTTTTAAATTAGAAAAATAGTTTAAAAATCAGAATTTTAACATAGTCTGTAGGATGCCATTGACAAATATTAAAATACCAACTTATTGTTAGATTAAAAGTGGGACAAATATAATTTGACTGGGGGTTGATAGCAGCAGGTGAGGTACTGAGCTATAGGCAGCTTTATACCTCTCTGGGAAACAAAGTTGTGTATCTTTTTTCCCTTCCTCTTCTGGGAATGAAAGGTCAAGAATAAAAATTATTTCCTATTTAGTATTGAAATATTTTGGCCCCCAAAAGCTAGATTCTCACTTATTGCGGTTCAACAAGTCACTAAGTACACCTATTTGATGGTGGTCTCTGAACAGAACCCCAGGCCTCCTGACAACCAAACTGGGTCTTTCCTTACTAATCAATAGTGCTTCAGCTTGTGATGCTTATTAGAAAGTAAAGTGAATGCAACATAAAATTCTTGATGTTTTCCTGAATTCCCTTTAAAGTTTTGTCTCTCTATGTTCTAGAAGTGTTCAAGCCACATTGTGGAATTGGAAATGAGGAATTAGCAGTGTTTCATAAAGGCAGAGTAAGAAATACTAGATATATTCTTGTAAGCTTTAGTGAAAAGTGAGGGGTCATTCTCATTCTCATTTCCTATCTCCTTTCCCACACTTTTTTCTGATTTATAATAAGCATATAATAAGCATGCTTATTGTTTAATTTCTTTAATATTTTGCATATTAAGGAAAATGTATTATGCCTGCTTAAATTTTCACTTTAAACATTAGGATGCAATTTATTAATATTACAAGTTCATAACTTTCCTGAATCAGAGAGAAGATGGTGCTAATGATATATAATCTGTCTCACCGTGAAGTCTCCTTTTCTAATTAATCCACACTCCCAGTGAGAGAGCTCCTGTAGAGACAGGCAAGCTTTATTTCTGAAAAATTCTTTTTCCCCCTTCTGAGTGATAGATTTCAGGTGAAAACTTTGAAGAAAATAAACTTATTTCTTACAGGTTATTGAATATGAAATTATTTTGTACCTATCATGGGTAAGGAACTTACTAGGAACTAACTGGGCATATAAATACGGGACAGTCTTGTGATAGTGACGGTAACTTTGAAGTCATTTTACTTAGGAAATATTTGAGTGTTGACTTTATGCTACTCTTAGGGACTACAGAGATGATTATGATATAGTCCCTCACCTTAATATTTAAGGTATATAGTCTATTTATTTATTTATTGTGAGAGTAGGGGTGATAGACTCCGTATGTGCCCAGACTGGGATCTACCCGGCAACCCCCGTCTGGGACCGATACTCGAATCAGCTGAGCTATCCTCAGTGCTCAGGGCTGACGCTTGAACGAATCTAGCCACTGGCTGTGGGAGAGGAATAGAGAGAGAAGGGGGAGAGGGAGGAGAAGAGAAGTGGATGGTCGCTTCTCATGTGAACCCTGACTGAGGATTGAACCTGGGACATTCACACTCCAGGTTGACGCTCTATCCACTGAGCCAGCTGGCCAGGGCCAGCATGTAGTCTTATGGGAGTAGCAAACCATTATTTTAAAACACAGTTCTGTTGTAATAAATGCAATAATGAGTATTATAGAATATTATGGGATACTGTAGGTAATGGACCTGATTCTCTTTTTGAGGTTGGGTAAGAGGAGATGGGGAGAAAGAAGGGAATCAGAGAAGACTTCCCAGAGTAGCTGATACATGAATTATTTTGAATTAATAAAACAGTTAAGTAGATGGTTGGAGAGAGAGGTCCAACCATCTAATGGGATGAATCTTCTAATATATCATATTATTTGCTTTTTGCTTATTTATTATGTTTATAATAAGTTTATGGTTTATATTTTTCCAGTAGAATGTAAGCTCTATCAGGGATGTATTCCACAACCCTAGAATAATGCCTGGTACATAATAGGCATTCATTAAATACCTGTTAGAGAAACTAAATAGAAGTGTAATAATCTAGGTGAGATAAAGGTAGAGGTAGTGAGAAGTGGTCAGATTCTGGAAATATATTAAAATTTTTATTTTATTTTTTGTATTTTTCTTAAGTGAGAAGCGGGGAGGCAGAGACAGATTCCTGCATGTGTCCGACTGGGATCCACTGGGCATGTCCACTAGGGGGCGATGCTCTGCCCATCTGGGTCCATAGCTCTGTTGCAGCCGAAGCCATTTTAGGGCCTGAGGCAGAGGACATGGTGCCATCCTCAGCACCTGGGCCAACTTTGCTCCAGTGGAGCTTTGGCTGCGGGAGGGGAAGAGAGAGATAGAAAGAAAGAAGAGGGAGAAAGGTGGAGAAGCACATGGGTGCTTCTCCTGTGTGCCCTGGCCAAGAATTGAACCCAGGACTTCCACACGCTGGGCCGATGCTCTACCACTGAGCCAACTGACCAGGGCCTATATAAATTAAAATTTTTTTTTTTTTAGTGAGAGGAGGGGAAGCAGAGACAGACTTCTGCACTCCGACCGGGATCCACTGGGCAAGCCCACTAGGGGATGATGCTCTGTCTATCTGGGGCCTTTGCTTGCTTGAAACCAGAGCCATTTTTTAGTGCCTAAGGCAGAGGCCATGGAGCCATCCTTAGCGTCCGGGCCAACTTTGCGCCAATGGAGCTTTGGCTGCAGGAGGGGAAGAGAGAGACAGAGAGGAGGGAAAGAGGGAGGGGTGGAGGAGCAGATGGGCGCTTCTCCTGTATGCCCTGGTTGGGAATCAAACCCGGGACATCCACAGGCTAGGCTGATGCTCTACCACTGAGCCAACCGGCCAGGGCAGATTCTGGATTTATTTTGAATATAGATGTGATAGGATTTGCTGATGGATTGGATGTCCAGTGTGCGAGAAAGAGAAGGTTCAAGGTCAAGGGTAACTCTAAAGGTTTTGGCCTGAGCTAGCAAAAAATTATGTTACCATGAGAAGGGCAGGTTTTGGAGTTTGAATATTGAGAGCTCAGATTTGGATATCAAGTCTGAGATGTCGGTAAGACATCAAGTAGAGACTAAGTCACGTGGGCAGTGATAACTGCTAGCGTTAAGGGCGGGGTTTGGGCTGGAGATAGACATTTGTGAGGCATCAGTACATTGGTGACTTTTAAATGGAGGAGACTGAATGAGACACCAGGGGAGTCAGTGTAGGTAGAAAGGAGGTCCAAGGAGAGAGCCCTGACACAAAGCATAGAGTGCACAGGAAGATAAGGAGGAGCCAGTAAAGGAGACTGAGAAGGAAAGGCCAGAGAGATAAGAAAACCAGGAGATGTAACATCTGGGAAGCCAAGTGACTGTGAGTCAGGGGCTCCCTCTTGAATTAAAAAGTGATCTGTTGTTTAAGAACTGAGAAGTGACCATTGGATTTAGCAGTATGGAGGTTATTGGTAATCCTGAGTGGTTTTATAGAAAATAAAAATTTTAAAAAGTTATTTTTATTAAATTTAGGTTAAAGCCTCTGGACAGGTGTTAAAATTTCACTGAGATATTATTTTAGGTAGATATTAATTCTTATTTTATTGTGTTTTAAAAATATAAATTAGTTAAAATGAGTGATTTAAAAATTTATTATATAAGGTAACTCCTCCTATACTTATATTGTGATTCAGAATAAAAGATCAAAAAGATCAGTTAGTCTTGCTGAAGTTATAATCACTGATAGTTGTTTGGAGAGTGATTTTGGTTAGCATGATTCTCAGCATGATACTTATCCTTAGATGTAAGATAAGGTCCATAAGATGGAGAGAGTTCCAAGCTCATATTAAAAAGGTATAATAAGGAATTTTAAAGAATTGATTTAATTCACTCTGTTATCAATTTTCTAGTGCCATATCTTTAAAGGTTTTAAGGCAGTAATTTTTTAATGTAGTGGTTTAGAACTTAAGAGTCTTAGCCTTTCTTTTTTTTTCTTTCCTTTTGTATTTTTCCAAGTGAGAAGCGGGGGCGGTGGGGGGAGGCAGACAGACAGACTCCTGCATGCGCCCGACTGGAATTCACCTGGAATGCCCACCAGGGGGTGATGCTCGGCCCCTCTGGGGCGTAGCTCCGCTGCTCTGCAATCGGAGCCATTCTAGCACTTGAGGCAGAGCCCATGGAGCCATCCTCAGCTTCCGGGCCAACTTTGCTCCAACAGAACCTTGGCTACGGGAGGGGAAGAGAGAGATAGAGAGAGAGGAGAGAGGGAAGGGTGGAGAAGCAGATGGGTGCTTCTCCTGTGTGCTCTGACCAGGAATTGAACCCCGGACTTGCACATGCCAGGTTGATGCTCTACCGCTGACAGGGCCTGACCTTAAGAGTCTTTATGGAAATTACCATTACCTGGTAATTTCTCTTTTGCTGTAAATTTGCTTGTCAATTTCTAGAAGTTAAGTTCTCAAGAGTTCCAAGGCAGCATCTTTTAAAAGTATAGTTTAAATTGAGAATGCTTCATGAGCAGTTCATTTAAAACAATTTAAGAAAGTGATTTTGAGAATTGCTAATTATAGAATTTTAACCTGGACCTTTTTAAAAAAATATGAAAATTGTTACCCATCTTCATGTTGTTTAGGAAGATTCTTACCTCTGAAGACCATGTTAGGACCAAGATATGATAGTCAAGTTGCTGAAGAAAATCGGTTCCATCCCAGTATGCTCGCAGATTATCTAAAGAGTCTGAAGGTAAGAAACAAAATATTTTTGATCATCATTTAATATACTTTATTCTTCTTTTGTTCTTTATATGGCTTTAAATTTTTTTTCCAATTGATTTGAAAGAAAGAGCGAGAGAGGAGAGAGGAGAGAGAGAGAGAGATAGAGAGAGAGAAAAACATCAACTTAATTGTTTCATTTAGTTTTGTATTAATTGATTGCTTCTCCTATGCCCTGATGGGGGGTTGAACCCACGACCACTGGTGCACAGGTTAGGCACTTTATCCATTGAGCCACTGGCCTGGGCTGGTGGCTTTTTTTCTTTTAAAACATTTTATTTTGAAATTGCAAAATTTGTACACAGTACTATGAACCCTTCCCTTGTTTCTTTCCAATGATGTCATCTTACGTAGTTGTAGTACAATGTTAAAGGCAGAAAATTAACATTGTACAGAACCATTGAGTAGATTGCAGACCTTATTTTTAGTTTTTAGCAGTTTGTATGTGCATTCATTTGTGTATATGTATATATAGCTCTTTGCAGTTTGAGCCAATGTATAGAGTCACGGAGGTACTTAGAGAACTGTTTTAGACTCCCTTCCTACCCCCAACCCTGTTCAGATTAGCTTCTTCATAGTTTGATCATTTTGAGGATTTTATATAAATGGAATAAAACGGTATGTGATGTTTTGGGATTGGCTTTTTTCATCAAACATAATCCCCTTGTAGTCTATCCAGGTTGTTGCATCTAGCAACAACAGGGTTGTTTCTTTTTATTGCTGAATATGGTTCAGTTCTATGAATGTACCAGAATTTAACCATTTAACAAGAGAATAGTTTCCAGTTGTGGGGTATTGTGAATAAAGCTGCCATGAACATTCATGTACAGATATTTGTGTGAACATAGTTTTCATTTTTTCTGGGACAGATACCCAAGGGTATGATTGTTGAGTGTATGGTTAATTTTACAAAAATGTGCCAAATTATTTTCCTGAATGAAACTAATTTTTTATGTTATTCTGACATTGTACTGGTTGTATTAGTTTCTTAGGGCTGCTATAACAAGTTGCCACAGACTGGGTGGCTTAAAACAAGAGGACTTTAGAGTACAAACAGAATCTTAAAAGCAGCAAGAGAAAAGTGGTTACAGGGAGTCGTTAGGCTATGACAGTCTCAACAAATGGCATTTTAGATTTATGAAGCTCACACCCGTAAAAATTTAGAAAATTTGAGACTTGAGTGTTTTGGCTTACACTGTTAGTGTCGTACTTACGGACTATGTGGGCTGACTAGTTTGGGTGTGCGTGGTGGAAGAAAACAGTAATGAAGGAGATGAGTGAGGGAGTTGGTTTCCCCCGGTACGCTTATCTACGCCATTTTGGACTGTTAAAAGCACAAGTGTCTCATTTGTGTGAGGCTAGGGTGTGTTTTGACTTACACCAAAATTTGGGTTATGTCACTGTCGTAGGAACGGAACATATCGTAACCTGAGGACCCCCTGTACTTACCTATAAGGGAACTCCCATAAGACCATCAGGTGCTTTCTTAGAAGAAACTTTGCAGGCCAGAAGGCATTGGCATGAAATATTCAAATTGATGAAAAGCAAGGACCTACAACCAAGATTACTCTACCCAGCAAAGCTATCATTTAGAATTGGATAGATGAAGTTTCCCAGCCAAGAATAACCTAACCACCAAATCAGTCTTACAAGAAATGTTACAAGGTCTTTATGAAGAAGGAAAAAAGATATGAATAATAAAATGGCAAGAAATACATATCTATCAACAATTACTTTAAATGTAAATAGGTTAAATGTGCTACTCAGAAAGCACGCGGTGACTGGATAACAAAACCAGACCCGTACATGTGCTGTCCATGAGAGACTCACCTCAGATTGAAACACGTGCACAAAGTAAAGGGATGAAAATAGATATTTTATAAAGTGGAAACTACACAAAAATTAAAAGATGGGGTAGCAATACTTATAACAGACAAAATATACTTTAAAGCAAAGGCTATAATAAGGACAAGGATCCAGCAATTCCATTTTTGGGTATTTGTCCAAAGAAACCCAAAACACTAAATTGAAACAACATATATATTCATATGTTTATTGCAGCATTAGTTACTATAGCCAAGATATGGAAGCAACCTAACTGTCCGTCAATAGATGAATGGATAGAGAAGAAGTGGTGCGTATATACAATGGAATATGAGTCAGTCATTAAAGCAATGAAATCTTGCTGTCTGTGACAACATGATGGACCTAGAGGGTATTGTGCTGAGTAAAATAAGTCAGAGAAAGACAAATGCCAGATGATTTCACTTATGGAATCTAAAACAAAATAAATAAGCAGAACAGAAACAGACTCATAGCTACAAGGACATTTTGACAGTTGCCAGATGGGATGGTGTTGGGGAGATGGATAAAAAGAGTGAAAGGATTAAGAAGTACAAATTAGTAGGTAGGCATGGGGATGTAAAGTACAGCATAGGGACTATAGTCAATGTGATTGTGATAACTATGTATGGTGTCAGTCAGGTGGGCAGTAGATATATCACTTCATAAGTTATATAAATGCCTAATCACTGGGTTGTACATCTGAAACTAATATAACATGGTATGTCAACTGTAAATTGAAAAATAATTTAAAAAACCCAGACCTTTATTCTCTCTCTTACAGTTTTGGATGCTAGAAGTTCCAAATCAAGGTGTTAGTTAGCAAGGTTGGTTCTTCACGGAGGCTCAGAGGAAGAATCATTTCCCGTGTTTTTCTCCTAGCTTCTGGTGATTGCCAGCAATCTTTGGCGTTCCTTGGCTTGGAGCTCCATCAGTTGTCTCTGCCTCATTATTGACATTCTTCCTGTGTGTATCTGTGTTCAAATTATCCTCATATAAGGACATCCTGATTCAGCATGACTTTATTTTTTCTTGATTAGATTTGCAAAGATGTTAAAACTATTTCCAAATAAGGTCAAATTTATAGGGAGTTAGGACTTGACCATACATTTTTAGGGAACGTAACTCAGCTCAAAACGTTAATCTTTATTACTCTTTTTTATTTTATACTCTTTAGAGTCTGTTATTGTAGTCTATATATTAGTACATTTAACAAATGTTAGTACCAATTATGTACAAGGCTCCTATCATGGGATAGAAGTTACCATTTAGATTTATTTATTTATTTTTTATTTAATTAATTGTGTTTACATAGATTCTAGGGTTGCCCCGAATGCATCCTCCCCTCCCCTGTATTCCCCTCAACATCTCCCATGCCCCCCTCCTTATAGTGACCTCCCCTTCAGGTTTATCCCATCCTATCATCCCCTTTCCCTCTGTCCTCTTTTCCTCTGTTTAGATTTTGAAAACTTTTTACCCATCTGTTTTCTTGGTATAGTTTTGAGTCTTTATTTGCTAATATATTTTATTTTAGCTTAGTTACAAATTTTTAGTTTTTTTCATTATCAATAATTACATTGGAAGTCTTAGTGAACATTTACAAAGCATTAAATATTTCCTAGGCAGTGAGCTAAGAACTTGGGTTTAGAAGCCATCTTGGGTTTGAATTCTAGTTTGCCACATACAGTTTTGTGGGCAAGTTTCATAATCTCTTCATGTTTCAGTTTCCTCATTTGTAAATAAAATTAGTGATGTAAGGCATATAGATTAGTGCTCAGTACAGAATAAGGACTTTATTTAAAAACTGTATGAGGTAATACTATTATCTTTACTCATGGATTGAGATTATTAATTATGAAATATACATATGTATATATAGTAATTGTATGTGTACATGTTATTTTATTTTTTCTTAATTGGGATGACACCGGTTTCTGTTAAAAACCGTACAGGTTTCAGGTGCATAGTTCTGTGACACGTCTTCTGTGCGCTGTACTGTATGTTTACTCTCCCCAGTGGATGTGTGTGTGTTATACACACAGATACATTCACATAAAAACACATTATCCATGCAGGCACATTAACGCACATACATTGCTATGTATACATATACATACGGGGTTCAGGGCAGTTAAGTCACACAGCATACTTTCTCAGTTTTCTTGTCTAAAATATTCCTCTGTATTAGGAAATGTATTATGTTTGCTCAGCCTACTTTTCTTTCTTTTTTTATTTTTGGTGAGCCATCATCTTTAATTCTAGCTTGCACCCGGCGGGCAAGTAAGAACATACACTGGGCTCCAAAACCCACTCATTCAGTGCTCACAAAGTGCTGCAACAAAGTACTGACTTACCCGAGTTTCCTAGAATCAAAGGTTTCTAGCTCACCAGACTTATTCACCTCTGTTCCCCATCTCCCTCTCCCTGTACAAACTCTGCACAAACTGGCTTCTTCCTCAGCACTCCGCCATCTTGGCTGCTTCTCCTCTCCTCCATGTGGCCTTACTCTGCTCTCCTCTCTAATACTAATCTCAGGAACCCAGGGAGCTGCTCAGCCTACTTTTCATGCACGTCTCATTTTGAATGTGGAGACAGATAAAATGGATTCTAATTCTAACTCACTGAGAAGCTGTAATATGGTATCTAAATCTTTGTATTTTGCAGTGTATATTCTCTGAAGGAATTAAGATCACTGCAGAAGCTATGTAGGAAGAGAAGAGAAGTAGGTCCAGGGGTGGCAAATTGCAGAAAATACCATCAAACATACATTTCCTTAAGGAAGAACTCCCCTGATTGATAGACCTGCCTCTCATGAATACATGAACTCAAGAATATGGGAAAATCAGTCGAGCACATTATGGCCACTAGTAGACTGGGCTGATGGGTGCCTGGAACTTGTTTGGAATGAGGGGAATTTCAGATGGATACTACCCCTTGCGCTAACCTCTTGTCTAATAAATCATAGGTGGAGAGGCAGATGCCGAAAACTAGTGCTTGCTTTTTTTAGTTAGATTTTGGTGGTGTTGAAATGGAGTCTGTTTTGCTTATGTTCTTGTTCCATCATTAGTTTGGCGGTTGACTTGTTTCATTTATTGTCTAAGTTTTAGTGCCTTGAGTAAGACTTGGATGAGTGATACGTTATCAGTAGTTCATTGGCAGAGTGAGTGTAAATACTCCCACAGTGTAGACGAATGAACTGGAGTACTGCCATTTAGTCAGCTTGTTTTGGAACAAAACCACTTAATAGTAAACCTGCCCTTTTTTGTTTTTTTGTTTTTAAATAAGGTTAAAATGGCCTTGTTGGTGGATTTGACAAATACTTCAAGGTTCTATGACAGAAACGACATAGAAAAAGAAGGAATCAAATATATAAAACTTCAATGTAAAGGGTAAGTCATGTATTAAGATTCTTTAATATTGAAAATTTTTGCTGAAATGTGTAATCTCTTTTTTAAAAAAACGTTTTCATATTACTAGACATGGTGAGTGCCCTACAACTGAGAATACTGAGACATTTATTCGTCTGTGTGAGCGGTTTAATGAAAGAAACCCACCTGAACTCATAGGTATGTTTGACTTGACTTTACCACTGTGAAATAGTTTATTTCGCGATTGGGTTTTCTTCCTCTTTTTTGCAAGTGAGTTGGTATGGAGGTATTTTCTTCTTCTTTTTTTTTTTATTTTTTTATTTTCTTCTTTTTAAAGTAATAACCAGATGTATTTATTACAGTCATAGATTAACTTTTGCAAACTATAAGATAGAAAAAATAAAAAAGAAAAATATAAAAAACTGTATTTTTGTATAAAATAACTGTATGTTTATAAATAATGTTTTTCAAAATAAAGCTCTAATTGTCCCTCTTTGGATGTACTGTTGGGAAACTATATCTTAAACACTACATATTTCTTATAATTTTACATCTTATACTAGATATATTATTCTGAAGCTTTTTTCACTTAGTATCTGAGAGTGATCCATGCTCATGTTTATTTTTGCTGCTATGTAGGATTCAATCATCTGAATATACAGCAGCTTATTTATTTTCCTGTTGATGAACAATTTTTTTAGCAAATATTTATTGTTGCTACTCTTTGAGAGGTATAGGCTCTTAGAACATATCAGTAGAGAAAGCAAAAAGTAGTCTCTTCTCTTATGGAGCTTATATTCTAGTGTGGGTTGGAAGTGGGGGTGACTGGATAGGGGAAGGCAGGCAATAATCAATAAGTGTAATAAATAAGTACTTTTTGTGTGTGTGTGACAGACAGAGAGAGACAGCAAGAGGGACAGACAGACAAGAAGGGAGAGAGATGAGAAGCATCAATTCTTTGTTGCAGCACTTTAGTTCATTGATTGCTTTCCCATGTGTGCCTTGACAGGCGGGGAAGATACAGCAGAGTGAGTGACCCCTTGCTCAAGCCAGTGACCTTGGGCTTCAAGCTAGCGACCTTTGGGCTCAAGCCAGCGACCTTGAGCTCAAGCTGGTGAGCCTGCACTCAAGCCAGCGACCTTGGGGTTTTGAACCTGGGTCCTCTGTGTCCCAGTCTGATGCACTACCACTGCACCACTGTCTGGGCAGGCTAAGTACATTTTCTTAAAATGACGGTTACTTAAAATGGCATTTGGTTTATTTTCAAGTTTTTTTTTTATTTTTTAATTTGCTATTATAGATAATGCTGCTAGCAGTAGTCCTCAAATCTTTTTTTTTTACAGGGACAGAGAGAGAGTCAGAGAGAGGGATAGATAGGGACAGACAGACAGGAGCAGAGAGAAGTGAGAAGCATCAATTATTAGTTTCTCGTTGCCATTGTGACACCATAGTTGTTCATTGATTGCTTTCTCACATGTGCCTTGACCGCGGGCCTTCAGCAGACCGAGCAACCCCTTGCTGGAGCCAGTGACCTTGGGTCCAAGCTGACGAGCTTTTGCTCAAGCCAGATGGACCCGCGCTCAAGCTGGCGAGCTCGGGGTCTGGAACCTGGGTCTTCCGCATCCCAGTTTGACGCTCAATCCACTGCACCACTGCCTGGTCAGGCAGTAGTCTTCAAATTTTTTAAGTTTTGATTTTGAGCCTTGATTTATTCTTCCTGGTATTTATATTGGTATATAGTTTGAGTTGAGGATCCAATTCAAATATTTTTTATATAAAGAATCATTTTATTTATTTATTTATTTATTTATTTATTCATTCTTCTTTTTCAAGTGAGAGGAGAGGAGATAGAGAGACAGACTCCCGCATGCACCCCCACGGGGATCCACCTGGCAGCTCATGTCTAGGGGTGATGCTCTGTCCATCTGAAGCCGTGCTTGCAACTGAACTATTTTTAGCCCCCGAGATGGAGGCTCCATGGAGTCATCCTAAGCACCCAGGGGAGATGTACTCAAACCAATAGGATCATGGCTGTGGGAGGAGAAGAAAGAGAGAAAAGAGGAAGGGAAAGGGATGGAGAAGCAGATAGTTGCTTTTTCTGTGTGCCCTGACTATGAATAGAACCTGAACAGCCACATGCTGGCTGATGCTCTACCACTGAGCCAACTGACCAGGGCACCAGTTATTTGTTTCAACACAGTTTATTGAATAATTTGTCTCCTGATAGCTAGAGGCCATAAATTAATGTCTTATATATACTGTTGGAAAAATATTTTTCTTTTTTCTTAGCGGGAGAGAGAGACTGAGAGAGTGGAAAGAAGGGAGAGTCAGAAGGGAGAGAGATGAGAAGCATGAACTTGTAGCTGTGGCACTTTAGTTGTTCATTGATTGCTTCTCATACATGCCTTGACCTGGAAGCTCTAGCTGAGACAGTGACACCTTGCTCAAGCCAGCAACCTTTGGGCTCAAGCTAGCGACCTTTGGGTTCAAGCCAGCGACCATAGGATCATATCATGATCCCATGCTGAAGCCAGCAACCCTGCGCTCACACTGATGAACCTGCGCTCAAGCTGTTGAGCCCACACTTAAGCTGGTGACCTCAGGGTTTTGAGCCTGGATCTCAGTATCTCAGGTGAGTGCTCTATCCACTGCACCACCACTCCACTGGTCAGGTGGAAAATATTTTTAAAGTCATTTCTTTTATTATTTTTGGAAACATTTTAAAACTCTAGTCAATATATTTTGTGGTTTATTTTTTTAAATTTAAAGCAGCGAGTAGATTCTGCATTCAGAGGGTTAACTAAAAAATTATTAGTAATAAAGTTCAGGGGATATATTTGGATACAGATAAATAAAAATGTATGTATCAGCAACTTTCCTGCAAATAGCAATAACTAGTTAGAAAATATAATTAGAGAGTGGTCTCATTAATTTCATTATTAATAACATTGTCTAATATTTATTGACTATTTCCTCTCTGCTGGTCACTTTGTAAACCATTTTACATACATCATTTCATTTTCTTCTTACAACAATTCTGTTAGGCAGATATTATTTTCACCCCCATTTTATGATAAGACTGAGGCTTGGAAAGATTAAGTTACTGACTGAATGTCATTCACAAAGCTAGTAGGGTTAGAGTTTAGGTCAGATGTTAAGCAATGTGAGTTGAGAATTTACACTGTAGACCACTTCTCTTGTCTGTAAATGGAGTCCAAAGCAAGGAATAAAGTTATTAAGAAATATAGGAGGTCTTTATGAAGAAAATATACTTGAATATTAAAAGACTAGAAGAAATGGAGAGACTTAAAAATTTTTAATGTAATTCCATGCAAATACCCAATGAGACTTTTGAAGAACTTACTATATAGTTAATTTGTATTTTGTAAAATCCACTTCTTCCATTAAGTCAATAAATATTTATTGAGCATAGAAAATAATTGTTTGGCAAATCAAACAGGCAAGATTATGAGCAAGAAAAGTTTGAAAAACAAAGGTATTGAGGGGTTTTTTCTTACCAGGTATTAAAGCACATGGGAAAGCAGTGGAAACTACAATAATTTTCTTGTAGTAGGGATCTTTTTCAGATCAGTGGGGGAATGGTGATTATTTAACAAATGGTGTTGAGACAGCTAACTATATATAATAAAGTACATTTTAGATAGATTAAATATTTTTAAAAAGACTTGTAAGAATATAGGAGAAAATATAGGTGACTATTTATTTAATTATAGCATGAGGAAGGATATTCCCAGTATATCACTGAAGGCAGAATCCGTAAACACGTTTTTTTTCAGAGTGTTCTTGGACTGCTTGCATGAGAATTGCCTGAGGATTCTTTTTTTTTCTGAGGATTCTTATTAAAGATGTGTGTTTTAGTCCCATCCTGGACTCACATAATCAGAAACCCTGGGAATGAAACCTATGAATCTAGTTTAACAAGGGTCTTGGGGGATTTTTATGCACATGTAAATTTGAGAACTGTTACCAGAAATTAAAATGTGATGTCTATTTATGATAATAGTAACAGCTGTTGTTAGTGAATACTTATTTGCTTGGCAGACATGGTGAGAAAGAAGGAATGAACGACTGTGTAGTATGTGATGATATCTCTGTTTTAACAACTCTGTGTAGTGTGTGGTGATATCTCTGTTTTATAGATAAGAAAATTGACTCTTGGAGAGGTTAAGTAGTTTGCCCATATTCACACATCTCATAAGTGTTTAAACCAGGCTTTTAATGCAGTTTCTGACTTCAAAAGCCCAAATTTCTAATTAGTTGCTACACTAGTCTCTAGGTTGATCACATAAAAATGAAAAAAATTTCTGTATTATAAAACACAACAGAAGCAAAGCAAAAAGATATTTGACAGATGGGAAAAATGTTTGAAGCATATATAACAAACAAAAAGTTAATATTTTATATATAAGGAGATTTTATCTTATAGGCAAGAAAGGTATTCCTCAATAGAAAAATACGGAAAACGATAAAAATGTAATTTATAAACAATGAAATACGAATAGCCAAGAAACATGAAAGAATATTTTTTCTTTTTTTTTTTTTTAATTCAGTGAGAGGAGGGGAGGCAGAGAGACAGATTCCCGCATGCGACTTAACTGGGATCCACCTGGCAAGCCCACTAGGGGACGATGCTCTGCCCATCCTGGGCGTTACTCTGTTGCTCAGCAACCAAGCTTTTCTTAGTGCCTGAGGAGAGGCCATGGAGCCATCCTCAGCACCTAGGGCCAACTTGCTCCAGTTAAGCCATGGCTGCAAGATAAGGGGGTGGGAGAAGAGAAGTGATAGGGGGAGGAGTGGAGAAGCAGATGGATGCTTCTCCTGTGTGCTCTGACCAGGAATTGAATCTGGGACATTTGTATGCTGGACCGGCGCTCTTCCACTGAGCCAATCGGGTAGGGCCCATGAAAGACTTTTTGTTCTCAATTGTTAAAAAAAGATACAAATTAAAATATATGTTGTTACCATTTTCCATTAAATTGGCAATGATCTAAAAAATTATAAAGAACTAGATAAAATGTGTGTACTCATACATTTATTGGAGTTAATTGATACACCCTCTCTGGAGGGACAGCTTGGTTTTGTTTGTCAAGATCATTAAAAGTGTTTATACACGTGGATTCATCAAGACCACATCTAAGTATTTTAAGGAAGAAGTTAGAGGTAGTCATTAAGATTTATGAGGAAGGAGTTTCATCACAGCTTTCTTTGTAATAAAAAAAGAACTGGAAACAGCTTACATATCTGATAAAAGCAGGCTGTTTATATTTTACAGTATGCAACTACTGTCTAACAAGAATAATAATGGGAATACATGACATACAGTATTATGATATGTATGTTTATATATTTACACGTTCACATGAATGTATATAACAAGTCACATACATACACATATATTTAGGTATATGACTAGAGGATATACAGCCTAAAATAACATTGAGGCTTTTATTTGAATATTAAAAACAACTGTTTTCTCATTTGAGAGAAGCCATTATAGGGCTATATGCTAATTATTCTTGAATATTTCAAAGGAAGGCAGTCAAGTCTTAACATCTGGAATCAGATGTCATGATTTCAGAAAGATTAACACTCAGGTTTAGAAAAAGAAGTCAGCTTTTATTATAAATTGTCTAGTTGTATTGGAAGAACTGATTGGGAAAAATTAGTAACTGGAGTGTTTTACAGGTTATAAAAATTATAGAACTCTGCTACAATGTATTATGTGTTACTATACATGTTTTATATCATGGGTAGTGATTCTCTTCATGTGGATTGAAGTGAAAGGGCCTGCCAAGTGTTGGAGCACAGGTTGTATTGATAATTATAGTAATATTCTGAAGACAGTAACGGCAGCTGGTTGTTGGTAACACTTTTTCAAACAAAAGATGATAAAGAATCAAATTTAATGTTCTTAGGGTCTGAAAATATTGACCTACTTTTACAATATTTTAATATCAGTTATGGATTTTTTTTTAATTAAATGAGAGACGGGAGGCAGAGAGACAGACTCTTGCATGCGCCCTGACCAGGATCCACCTGGCAAGCCCCCTATGGGCGCTCTACCTATCTGGGACTGTTGCTCTGTTGCTCGACAATTGAGCTATTTTAGTACCTGAGACAAAGTCATGGAGCCATCCTCAGTGCCCGGGCTAGCTTGCTTCAACCGAGCCATGGCTGTGGGAGGGGAAGAGAGAGAGCGTGAGAGAGAGAGAGAGAGAGAGAGAGAAAAGGAAGAGGGAGAGGGGTGGAGAAGCAGATGGTCACTTCTCTTGTGTGCTCTGACCGGGAGTTGAACCTGGCCATCCACATGCCAGGCTGACAGCCGTCTAGGGTTGCAAATGACTTTTCTGAGTCTCATTTCTTCATGTATTATCTGGAATTCTTCTTTTGTAAGGAACTATTCCTTGGTTATACTGAAATGCAGTGTACAGGAAAGGCAAGTTAAATGTTTGATTCTTTCATTTCTTAATTTTCAGAATAGTATGTTGGCATGTTAGCAATCTTCAGTGGTACTGATTTTGTTTTTGAGAGTCTATGAATTGGGTATTTTTTATATAGTTGATGTATTTGAATTAGTTGCAGTCATAATTTATTATATCAAAATTGCTTCATCCTAGGCTAGTGGAACCCCGTTTCTATATCCTTTTGGTATCATCCCATCAGTCTTGATTGTTTCCTTGTTTTTTGGCACAAGATGTTTTCCAGATGTGGAATCATTTATTTTTCTAAGGGGCCTGGTTTCTGAGTTCCTTGTAGTGGAAAATAGTATTTAGGGATAATCTGGATGTTAGACAGCTTTTCATAATTAAACATTAACATTTTTGCAGTTAAACATGTGAGTATACCAAGTGGGGAAAATAGACTATAAATAATGTCACATCAGTTCAGGTCAGGTTTTGTCCCCAATTGATTTATCAAAAATCTTATTTATTTTAGAGCTGTTTTGAAATATAACTAAAATTAGAGGTTATGTAGCTATAGTGTATTTATTTGCATGCACAGAGATAACTGTTTTGAAAATAAGAATTTTGTGGACTGGAGAAATTAAAAAATCTGTGTTAAAGGAGAAACATCTGATTTCTTGGTAAATGATAGACTATGTATAATAGATACATAGCTTAACTAATACCTGTAATTACTTTACATGTTTCTAGTTATAAATATATGTGACAGCTTTGTGAATATGTATTTTCATTAGTAGCACATGCTTACTTTTGTAAAAAAAATCTTTTGATTAGACCTGTCGTGGCGCAGTGGATAAATCATCTACCTGGAATTCTGAGGTCGCTGGTTTGAAATCCTGGGCTTGCCCGGTCATAGCACAAACAGGAAGCAACTACTACAGGTTGATGCTTCCTGCTTTTCCCCGCTCTTTCTCTCTCCTCAAGAAAAACCTAATAAAAGAAAATTTAATAAAATCTCTTAATTAAGTAAAACTAAGATAACAGCACATTATAAATTCTTAATTATTAATTTCCTTTTAGTGTTCTTATTTTTGTTGCTCATTGAGACCAGGTCTCAACCTCTGCACTATTGAAATTTTGTACTGTATAATGCTTTATTTTGGGGGACTCTCCTGTGCATTGTAGAATGTTTAACAGAATCCCTGGCCTGTACTCTCTAGATGTTAGTTATGACAATTAAAAAGATCTCCTGATATCTTCAGGTGTTCTTGGGTGGGGTAGGAGGGTTGGGGTCAAAAGTACCCCCTATAGAAAACCACTGATTTTAGACTAAACAGATAAGTTTTTTCTTTTTTTTTCTTTTTGTTATTATTACTTTTTAATTCAGTGAGAGGAGGAGAGGTAGAGACAGACTTCCACTTGCTTCCCTACTGAGATCCACCCGGCAAACCCACTAGGGGGCGATGCTCTGACCATCTAGGGCCATTGCTTCGTTTCGCCAATGGAGCTTTTTTAAGTGCCTGAGTTGGAAGCCATGGAGCCATCCTCGGTGCTTGGGGCTAACTAACTCGAATGGGGCCATGGCTGCATGGGGGGCGGGGGAGAGAAGAAGTGAGAGGGGTACGGAGAAGCAGATGGGAGCTTTTCCTGTTGGCCCTGACTGGAAATCAAACCCAGGACATCTACACACTGGGCTGATGTTCTACCACTGAGCCAACCAGCCAGAGCCAGATAAGTTTTTTGACCCTAAAAAAAATAATTTATCTGACTAGAGAGATGGAAAGGAAATTGTGTATATTGAGATCAGGCTTTATTTATTTATTTTTTTACAGGGACAGAGAGAGAGTTAGATAGGGACAGACAAATGAGAAACATCAATCATCAGTTTTTCGTTGTGACACCTTAGTTGTTCATTGATTGCTTTCTCACATGTGCCTTGACCAAGAGCCTTCAGCAGACCGAGTAACCCCTTGCTCGAGCCAGTGACCTTGGGTCCAAGTTGGCGAGTTTTTGCTCAAGCCACATGGGCCTGTGCTCAAGCTGGTGACCTCGGGGTCTTGAACCTGGGTCCTCCGCATCCCAGTTTGATGCTCTATCCATTGCGCCACCGCCTGGTCAGACCTGATCAGACTTTATTTAAAAGACATGTTAGCACTAGCCCTTTATAACTCACTTCTTTCTAATTTATTTATATACAGTGTGTCCGTAAAGTCATGGTGCACTTTTGACTTTTGACCGGTCAAAAGTGCACCATGACTTTATGGACACACTGTATATCCAGTATGTATATTTCTAGTGTTATATAGTTCATCTTTTTCTCCTTTTGTTGGAGAGATTCTTTTCTTGATTTGATTGTAAAAGAACTACAGTTTTTCCTAAAAATAAAGAATAATGTTAATAATTTTTGAAATGCTTTATAAATTTATTTCATTATTTTTAACTTAATTAGAGGATGAAGACAGATTTGACTAAGAAGTTGACTTGACTTCTTAGTCATTTTAGTTTAAAAATGAGCTAATCTTTAGTTCTGAACTCTACTTTACTTGCCACTAGATGGACCTATTCTCATAATGAAGAAAACTGAAATCTTTTGAATGTTGAAGATGTATCAGACTAAACTTGTAGTAAATTTAAGTAATAGACTTTTTTTACATTAAATGCACAATCTTCTTTTATTGGGGTAAAGATTTGTCAATAAGACTAAAACTATATTTTCATAACAAAGAGTATTAAAAGAGCAGTTGTACTTCCTTAAATTAATGTACTGTTGTCAGATGACAGTCACTTAATTGGCAATTATTCTTACATTTTCTATTCATAAAATATTTAATCTTGCTATAGTAAAAATTAGATACAAAAACTGGTGATTTAGGTGAGAAACATATCTAAAGTTAGAATATATGTTGCTTAAATTGGTTTGAAATATAAAGTAGAAAAGAAACTTACATGTTGGGTTAAGATACATGTTGAATAAAAGAAGTCTGTTTACAGCTTAATGCTTTTGTGTAACCTTTTTGAGTACCCCTTTTTTACAAAGCAATAGAGAATGATGGAATTTCTAGAATTTCAGTATTATAGCCATTTACTTATAAGATGGGTCTTCTTCTGTTTAGGGATGATCTCTTTAATTTCTTTCCTTCAGAAACTTCATTTCAGTTATATTCTTGTTCTCTATTTTTGTCAACCTCTGTGACTTAACTAGGTCCTTTCTAGCTTGGAAGCTTAGCTAAGCCTTTCATATTAGATGCTACCACCTCTGCAACCCCCCCCACCCCCAAAACAAAACAAAACAGAAACCACACACACACACACACACCCAGAATTCTCCAAACCACACCTTTTCTTCTGTTTTATATTTCCCCTTTCCAGCTGACTTTTTGAATGATTGATACTTGAATTTATTTATTCTCATTTATTTTTTTGCAACCTGGAATCCTTCCTCTGTACTCTTTAATCACAATTTTCAGTTCTAATCATTAAGTGACAATTATAAAATTAAACACTAATATCTTGAAATTTCCTCTTTGTTTTCTTAATGCCATAACAGTTCATTTTTAATCTTTGTTTCTGGTCACCCCTGGCCCCATTTATTCTTGCAAGGTTGATTTTCCTTATACTTCATTGTTAATTTTATTCTCATTTTATTTTATCTTTTTTTTAGTATGTGTGTGTGTGTGAGAGAGAGAGAAAGACAGACAGACAGGAAGGGAGCAAGATGAGAAACATCAACTCATAGTTATGGCACCTTAGTTGTTCATTTATTGCTTTTTCCTATGTGCCTTGACTGGGGGACTCCAGCCAAGCCAGTGACCCCTTGCTCAAGCCAGTGATGTTTGGGCTCAAGCCAGCAACCATAGGGTCATGTCTGGGATCCCACACTCATTCTGGTGACCCCGTGCTCAAGCTGGATGAGTCCACATGCAAGCTGGCAAATTTGGGGTTTGAACCTGGGTTCTGAGCATCCCAGGCCGACACTCTATCCACTGTGCCACCTCCTGGTCAGGTTCTTCTCTTATTTTACACCCATTGTCAGCAATCTTAATTACACCATAGGCACCTTCTATAGTTGACTAATATGATTATTCTTGACTTTGTAACTCCAGCCAGATTTCTCTATAAACTCTTTACCATTACACTGGGGAACAAAATATTTGTTGCATCCACAAAAACACTTGTTCTTACCTAATTCGAGTATGCTGATCTCAAATCTGACACTAGTTTTTCACTGTAAGCTACAGTGTTTTTGCAATTCAAGATTTTAGGTTTTCATCTTATTGTAAAATTTTCAACATTTAGTTTAACATAATGAAGTAGAATGTCTTCTTGGGCATCATCTTTGTGAAAATATAATAATTTATATAATGCAGTTAATACACTAAAAGATATGATTGCATCAGAATTTGTCTACAATTTTGAAATAGAACGTATAAAAACACTTATTTTCACCATAAAATTTGTGCAAAACTTATTTAAATTCTCCTCAGGCAAAATTTGTGTTTGTAGCTCTTGAGTTTGCATACTTGTTGAGGACAATCTCGGTTGATGCTCCAGCAGTAGTCTGCCATCATATTTCTGTCCCATCACCCCTGATAACACTCTTCCATCGTCTTCAGATCTCGATGAAAGTGCTCTCCCTGCTCATCACTAACAGCTCCAAGATTTTCGGGAAACTTATCAAGGTGACTATTCAAGAAGTGAATCTTAACACTCATGTTACATCCAATGTGGCGGAAAGCCAACAAAATCCTTTGAACCAGGAGTTCATACTTCTCTGCTTTTTTGTTACCAAGAAAGTTCTTTGTAACTGCCACAAAAGACTGCCATGCTGCTTTTTCCTCCTTATTCATCTTCCTGGCAAATTCTTCGTCACATATGAGGGTTCGAATTTGAGGTCCATCAAATACACCTGCTTTTATCTTCTCGAAAGACAAGACAGGAAAGCAGAAATAATATGTTGAAAGCATTCACTTTCTATATTCAAAGCCTGAACAAAATGCTTCATTAAACCAAGTTTGATGTGAAGTGGGGGAAAAATGATCCTGTCTCAATTAACTACAGGTTCATTCACAATATTTTTTATCCCTACTTCCAGAGCTTCACGTTTCGGCCACTCCTTCTGTGTCCAGTGTTTTTCCCGAGCTCATCTGTCCCACAAACACAGAAAGGAAGGATACTTTGTGAAACCTCTCTGTTGTCCTAGCAGGAAATTAAACATTTTAAGATCCACACAAATGATCCAGTTATGCTCCTCATACTTCAGAAAGTCGAGGACAATTTTTATGTCATTATAATCTTCTCGCAGATGAGTTGAATAACCAATTGGAACCATTACCGCTGTGTAGGAGAACACATTTCAGACTCTGTTTAGAGCTGTCAAGAAATAGCCACCATTCTGTTGGACTGTAAGTGGTAACACCTAGCTGGCTGAAAAGACTACTTATATTACGACTGTAAACAAAGTGTTTGTCTTTGGAAAAAAAGTCCACAAAAATTTGTTCACATTTTCTGAAATGGGATACTTTAGCTGACTGGTGAAGTACATTCTTTTCTTGAAGCCTGGAGGCTAATAACTCAGATGCTTTTTTTGATAGGCCCAAATCTCTTACTAAGTCATACAATTTGGGTTGGCTAAACTGCTGAGGGGTTAATGACTGTTTGGCATCAGAAGAAGACCCTTCAGATTCTACAACCATTTCTCATGCATCTTATCAAAATAGACTTGATCATCATGTTCATTTTCTTCGTCCTTAGAAGAAATAAAACCATTGAAAACTGGAATTGGGATTGTCTCAGAGTGTGGGATAGGTTGTATTGCTGAAGAAATATTAGAATATGTGATCATGCTGTTTTTTCTTGCCGATGCCCTTTGTATGGATCAGACAGAAATAACAGTCACTGCTGTGGTTCTTAGGTTCACGCCAAACCATGGGAATACCAAAAGATATTCTTTTGTGTTTTCCTTTTGTCCAGTCACAAAGCATTTCCTTACAATTATGACACACAATATGAGGAACCCAATTCTTGTCTTGAGTGCCAAGGGGAAATTGAAAATAGGCAATATATACATGTGTCACAAATGATGAAATATTGTGCCTTTGACGTTGAAGTGTGTAATAGCCACATATATAACAGAAGGTGTCAGGACTATTCTTACATTTACACCTACTTGAAGAAGCCATTATTCAATCTTAAAACAAAATAAGAGGGTGTTTATATCAGATAATAATTTTTTACATTTAAAAACAACTGCAATTATGTAAAAGTGATGTTTGTAAAACATGAATTGCCTTGTGGTTATGTTCAATCCAAGAGTCGTTGACCATTAACTCCAATTTAAAAACCAATGCATGCCATTAAGTGCAACAAAAAGAAATTAAAATTGCATAATAACTAGAGCATGCACCAAAAACAGATTTCAGATTTGGAATTAGAGATGCAGAAATATATAGAAAAAATTCTAAAACCTTATTCAACAGAAAATTAAAAAAAATTGTTTCCCAGTGTTATTTACAAAGACTTCTGAATCCCATAAGAATCTTTTTTTTTTTTTTTTTTTTTTACAGGGACTGAGAGACAGTCAGAGAGAGGGATAGATAGGGATAGACAGAGTGGAACGGAGAGAGGTGAGAAGCATCAGTCATTAGCAGTGGTTCTTAACCTGGGTTCTATTGAACCCTAGGGGTTCGATGAGTCCTTCTCAGGGTTTCGAAGAAGCCTCTGCCCCGGAGGCCAGAATAAAGTAATACCGTAATTTGTTGTGAGTTCATGCATTTTGTTGGTTTTGTTCTTTGAGCAAGGTGATGTTTATGCACGGCTCATTTTGTGCACCAGTAAAAAAACATACCTATGTCTTGAATTTGGAAAGAAAATCATATTTTATTTATCACTAAAGAAGGGTTTGGTGAATGCGCATATGAAACTGGTGGGTTCGGTACCTCAAAAAAGGTTAAGACCACTGATCATTAGTATTTCGTTGCCGTTGCAACACCTTAGTTGTTCATTGATTGCTCTCTCACACATGCCTTGACCGCGGGCCTTCACCAGGCCAGCAACCCCTTGCTGGAGCCAGTGACCTTGGGTCCAAGCTGGCGAGCTTTTGCTCAAGCCAGATGGGCCCTTGCTCAAGCTGGTGAGCTCGGGGTCTCGAACCTGGGTCTTCTGCGTCCCAGTCCAACGCTCTATCCAATACGCCACCGCCTGGTCAGGCAAGAATCTTAAACAGCATTTCCAACTGTACCTACTCATTGCCTTGGCTGTAAGATGATATAAACTCCTGTACTTCCTAACCTAGTAAATGGTACTACTGCTAAATTAGTCCCAGTTCAGAAAACAAAGACTCCTTGTATCTTTTCTCTTAATATTGACAGTCATTAATCCTCAGATCACAGATTCTGTCTTACCTGTCTCTGCAGCCTGCCTTTTCTCCTTGTCCCCATCACCGCACCCCATTCACTCAGACACCTGTCTCACACAGAAATCAGTGAGGTGGCTTCCTTACTGGTTTTCTTGCTTCATTGTTGCCTCCTCTGTATCTTCTGTTGAGTTTAGCTGCCACTGGAGTGGATTGTATGAAAACTGAAAATTTTCTTGCTGTGCTTAAAATTCCTTTTTTTAAATTTATTGATGTTTGCAGAGAGGGGAGAGAGAGAAAGAGGGGGAGAAGCAGGAAGCATCTGCGCATAGTAGTTGCTTCCTGTATGTGCCTTGACCAGGCAAGCACAGGGATTCGAACTGGCTTCCTCAGTGTTCTAGCTTGATACTTTACCCACTGCACCACTACAAGTCAGGCTTAAAATTGTTTAATATCTCCCTGTTGCCCTTATAATTTCTTTATTATAGTATTTTGACCTTCTTGTTGAAACTGCACTTGGCATTACTTTCTTATCATATTCCATGCTCTAACCATTTTGATTTGTTTAAAGTTTGGTATATGTACTATTTTGATTCATAAATGTATATTTGCACAAATTGCTTCAGCTGTCTGCAGTTCCTTTTAGCCTTGTTTATTGAGCATTTTTCATTGAGTAAGGTTTTATTCTAAATATTAATGATTATTTTATTTACTATGAATTATAGAAATAGATAATTTGGCTCAATATTGGTTTTTAATAATTTTTAAGTAGTAAAGACATATTTTAAAAAGAAATTTTCCCTATTACAGAAAGGAGATGGAAATGATTTTTTATTGGTATACTTTAAAAAAATTATCCAATTTATAACATTTTCAATAAAGTCAATGCTGAAAAGAAGGCCATGTTGATGAACATTAACATTTGGAATATGATATTAAAGCCAATTGCAGACTTGTACTATCATCTCACTTTAACATCTAATTTTTTTAAAAAAGCAACATTGTGGAAGTATACTTTATATATAGTAAACTGCATTCATTTGACGTGTGCAGTTTGAGTTTATAAATTTTTTTTTTTTTAATTTATTGATTTCACCGAGAGGAAGGGAGAGAGAGAGACAGAAACATCGAGCTGAGCTGTTCCAGTATGTGCCCTGACTAGGGATCTAACTGGCAACCCTTGCACTCTGGGACGATGCTCTAACCAACTGAGCTATCTGGCCAGGGCCTGTTTGATGTGTTTTCACAGAGATACGTATGAAACTATAATCAAGATCAGAGCATTTGCACCTTATGTCCCTTTGTGTCCATCCTTTCTTCAACACTTAGTTGTAGATTAAGCAATCACTTTCCACTTTGTCACTGTAGATTAGTTTGCAGTTTGCATTTTCTACAATTTAAAAAATGAAATATATTTGACATATAACTGTAACTTAAAGTGTACAACCTTTAGGTTACCGTTAAACAGAGATAACAGGAAAGCCTTCATTTTGAAGGTTTGTAGGAGAGTGAGTTAACCTGTCAGTAATGTCATGTTGGTAATGTCTATTGAGCTGTTACTACTTTTTCAAAGTAATTGGAATGACTTAAAAATGTCATTTTTGGAGTTTATGAAGCTCATTTACGGTTTTCCATTATATAGAGGTAGGACCACACTGATCTCAATTCCTGAAGAAAGGTTTAAGAAAAATATATTTTTTTTCTCAGCAGGTTTTTCTTCTAAAAGTCTTTTTGAAAGATTATAAGGTAATGTAAAGATATAGGCAATTGGTTTCTACAAAACTTCAAAGTAGTTTTATTTTTATTGTGCTTTATATCCATCAGTCAATTATTCTTATTTTTCCTTCATTCTCCAAGTGAGAGGAGGTGAGGTAAAGAGACAGACTCCCATATGTGGCCTGACTGGGATCCACTGGGCAACCCCATCTGGGGTGGATGCTCTGCCCATCTTGGGCCATGCTCTCAATGGAGCTATTTTTGGCACCTGAGGCAGAGGTTCCAGTAGGCTCCACGAAGCCATCCTCAGCACATGGGGCCAGTTTGCTCAAACCCGTCAAGCTGTGGGAGGGGAAGAGAGAGAGAGAGAAAGAGAGTAGGGGGAAAAGGGGAGAGGGATGGGTGGAGAAGCAGATGGGTGCTTCTCCTGTGTGCCCTGACTAGGAATTGAATCCAGGACATCCACATTCCTGGCTGACGCTCTACCACTGAACCAACTGGTTGGTTATTTTCTATTCCCTGTTTGTGTGTGTGTGTGTGTGTGTCCTTCGAGTTGTGTGTTTGATAAAAATACCTTCTTGTTTTAAATGCTTGAAATCTTTTGGTTTTAGGAGAAATCTTTAGATCCTAGAGATAATTTTTAGCTAATAAGTCAATATGTAACATTTAAACTTCTAGCTAGTGCTATAAATTAGATTCTAAGCAACTTAAACTGACAGGTTACTAAGGGCTGAGTCTTTTTAAAATTTATTGTTTTTTGTGAGAGAGGAATGGGAGAAAGAGGGGAGGGGGGACATTGAGCTGTTCCTGTATGTACCCTAACTGAGGATTGAACCGACAGCTTCTGTGATTTGGAATGATGCTCTAACCAGCTGAGCTGTCCGGCCAGGGCTAGAGAGGGCTGAGTTTTTAAAATGTAGTTATTTTATAAATGGTTGAAATGTTTTTATAGCATATTAGAATTTTAAAGTAAAATGTGTCCTCTGAAGTGATTAATTTTAAAACAGTGCTACTTTATTTTCTAGGAGTTCATTGTACCCATGGTTTCAATCGCACCGGTTTCTTGATATGTGCCTTTTTGGTGGAGAAAATGGATTGGAGGTATTTGTTTCTTGTTATAATGGAAGAAGACATATTTAGTAATTGATAAAGATTATTTTCTTTTAGTTTTAGCACTGTATATTGCCCAATTTATGGTGAAATCATGATTACTATAATTTGAATTTGTTTTTGTTTTAGATCTGGTTAATCTTTACATGCCATTAATTATGTTTTTTTTTTTTTTTTTGGCAAACAGATAGTGGGACAGATAGGGACAGACAGGAAGAGAGAGAGATAAGAAGCATCAATTCTTTATTGGAGCACCTTGGTTGTCCATTGATTGATTTCTCATGTGCCTTGACAGGGTGGTGGGGGGAGGCTACAGCAGAGCAAGTTACCCTGTGCTCAAGCCAGTGACCTTGGGCTTTAAGCCAGTGACCATGGGGTCATATCTATGATCCCACGCTCAAGTTAGAGACCCTGCGATCAAGCTGGTAATCTCATGCTCTAGCCAGTGACTTCAGGGTTTCAAACCTGGGTTCTCTGTGTCCCAGTTCCGACATTCTATCTACTGCACCACCACCTGACCAGGTTGTTGGATTTGTTTTTTTTTTTAGAGCGAGAGAGAGGGACAGACAGGAAAGGAAAGAAATGAGAAACACTAATTCGTGGTTGCCGCACTTTCATTGTTCATTGATTGCTTTCTCATATGTGCTTTGAGGGGTAGGGCGGGGGGTCTCTAGCCACGCCAGTGATCCCTTGCTGAAGCCAGCAATCTTTGGACTCAAGCCTGTGGTTATGGGGTTATGTCTATGATCCCACGCTCAATCTGGGAACCCTGTGCTCAAGCTGGGGTTTAGAACCTGGTTCTTCAGCGCCCCAGGTCAATGCTTTATCCAGTGCGCCACCCCTGGTCAGGTGATTATCTGGTGTTTTGTACTAAGTAGCCTTTGAGTTGAGTGCTTATAGAGTCTGTATATTTGTATTTTCTTATCCAGATGTTTTTTACTTATCAGAGACAAGTTCTCCCAATATTTTGTGTTTGTATTCACCTTTGGAAGTTCCTATTGTTCTTTTCATTTTTAGCAGAGCTTTTTGTTAGCTGCTAAGTAGTAGGAAAAACTTATAATGCTACAGTGGTACCTTGAGATATGAGTTTAATTCATTCTGTAACTGAGCTCGTAGTCAGTCAACTCATGTATCAAACAAATTTCTCCCATTTAAAATAACTGAAATAGATTTAATCCATTTCAGCCCTGTGAAACATCCCCAAACCATCCTAAATTAATAAAAAAGACATGTTTTTAATTAAGAAACACACATGTATATTTTACTAATGCGTAACAAAATATATGAAATAAAAGAAAAAAGTGTTATTTAGTACTGTATTCTTACCTTGGAGACAGACGAGTGTGGCTAACGGAGGTGAATGGCGGAGGAGGAGCGAGGGAGGAAGGGATGCAGGTACTGTAGACACATAAACTAAAACTGCACTTTCTTAACACTAAATGTAAACTAAAACTGCATTTTCTTTACTATAAACAAATCTAAAACTGCACTTTCTTTACTTAAAATGAAGCCACAAAAACTTAATTGTAAAAAAATGCACTTTCTTAACTTTAAACTTAACCTAAGCTTAACATTAACGTATTTTTCATTTAATCATCCCCTGGTTTTGCCTTTTTGGCTGCACTTTCGGCACTTTCACTTGCAGGACTTTTGAATAAAAATGTATTCTAAGAGGTTTGCTTTTGCCTGCCTTTTAAAATGTTACGGAAATGTGATAAATAAGTGTCATTAAAAGATAAGCACGACCAGTTGAAACTTTTTCTGGGTGTTTCTTGTCAATGAAACTTGAAAGCTTCTCCCACATTGCCAGCATGTCTTTAATTTCACTTGTAGAAATCACTTCCTCCCACTCTACCTCCTTCTCACTACTAATCTCTTGCAGAAGCTCCGTATGTTGCATCATCTGTAGCTCCTTCAACTCCTAAGTTGGGAGTTCCTCCTCATGTTTCTCGACGAGCTCGTTTACGTCACCCTCATCTACATCCAGACCCATCGACTTTCCGAGGGACACAATCTCCTCCAACCCTTCTACCTCGGTCTCGGTCTCTGGTTTGAATCATTCGAAGTCCCTGTCTGCAACAACATCAGGCCCTAACTTTTTCCATGCCAAGTTCAAGGTTCTTCTTGTAACCTCTTGCCATGCCAAGTCAATAATGCATAAACATATTACGATGTTGTAGTCATCTTTCCAAAACTCTTGAAGGGTTAGAATTGTATTCTCAGTCACCTCAAAGCAGCAGCAGAACAAGTGCTTTGTGTAAAGCTTTTTAAAGTTGGAAATGACCTGTTGATTCATAGGTTGCAAGATTGAAGTAGTGTTGGGTGAGAGGTAGAGGACTTTCACGGATTTGAACTCATCGAGAATGTCATCTTCAAGACCAGGTAGGTGGGCTGGAGCATTATCAAGGATTAGTAATGCTTTCATTGGTAGTTTATTTCTTAAAGATACTTCTTCACTGCAGGACCAAAGATGAGATTTACCCATTCAATAAAATACTGCCGCGTAACCCATGCCCTAGCATTGGTGCGTCATATAACCTGCAGTTTTTCTTTAAGAATCTTGTGAGTCTTAAAGGCTCGAGAATTTTCGGAATTATACACTAACAGTGGCTTTACAGTCACTGCATTTGCACACAATGCAAGGGTCAGACGGTCCTTCGTGCGTTTATGGCCTGGCAGCTGCTTCTCCTCTGTGGTCATGAAAGTCCTCTGGGGCATTATTTTTTCAAAACAATCCTGTTTTGTCACAGTTGAACACTTGTTGGTAGATGTAGCCTTCCTTTGTGATAAGCGCAGCAAAACATGTGATGTACTCCTCAGCTGCCTTAACGTAAGCACTCAAAGCTTCACCATACTTCACCACGGAGTGTATGCCAGATCTCTTCTTGAAATTTTCAAACCAGCTGTGACTTGCCTTAAACGTATCTTCTTCCTCTTTTGAGGTTGATGGTTCTTTCTTCTTCAAGTTGCGGTAAATAATACGTGCCTTTTCACGTATCTCTGTCACTGTATCTCCTGCCAGCTCTTTCTCTTTCACCCACACCAGCAGAAGCTTCTACATTTCTTCATGGATTTTTGTCCTTAATTGGGACAGGGTTGTAGTTTTTTTCGCTGGATTTGCACTTTTGATGGCATCCTTTTGTTTAAGGATGGTACAAATTGTAGATGTATCGCGGTCATACAGCCTTGCCAGTTCAATCACTTGTGCACCACGCTCATGTTTTTCTATTATTTCTTGCTTTACTTCTATCGACATCATTCTCTTCTTCTACTCACCACTGTCCTTTACAGTCACATTCTTCAGCCCCATGATAACACACAAAAAAAGTTAGTAAAAAATGCAAAAATGATGCAAGAATGAGTACAGCGCATGAGATTCGACTTGATTCTGCGGGTAACACATGAGAAAGAACAAGATGCTGGTTGGTGTTGTGCTGCCGATACTGGACCAATGCGCCAACTAGCGGCAGTTTCCCAAATCACAACTCGTATCTCGGAATTTCGCTCAGATCTCAAACAAAAATACGGACCGAGTCTCAGGTCATATCTGAAAAAATTTGTATGTTGGTCTGCTCGTATCTCAAGGTACCACTGTATATAGAAAAGGAATATTTGGGACAGGGTTACTCTATTTAAATCAATTAGTATGTTTTTATTGAGCACTTCTTCTTAGTGAAATACCTTTATAGATCCTCAGAAATTAGAATTTTAGTTACTCAGAAATTTCTAAGAGAATGGGATATTACTAACTGAATTTCCTCATTTACTGACTAAGGGTTATTACTTAGTTTACAGAACTATTCACACAGCAGGACCTTCTCTGAATATAATCAGATGAAGTACACATTTGATTGTGTATTTTATTTCCTTGTTCATGCATCCTCAGTAGTTTTCTTCTGCATGTACTTTGGCACTGCTATACTTTGGCACTGCTGGCCTTTCAGCTGCTCTACACCAGAAATTTTCTTGTGTGTGTGTGTCAGAGGCAGAGATAGAGAGAGACAGAGAGAGGGACAGATAGGAATAGACAGGAAGGGAGAGAGATGAGAAACATCAATTCTTCATTGCTGCAGTTTAGTTGTTAACCAATTGCTTTCTCACATGTGCCTTGATGGGGGGAAGGGCGCTACAGCAGAGCAAATTACCCCTTGCTCAAGCCAGTGACCTTTGGGCTCAAGCCAGCAACCATGGGCTCATGTCTATGATCCCATACTCAAGCCAGCAACCCTCATGTCCAAGCTGGTGAGCCTGCACTCAAGCTGGATGAGCTTGTACTTAAGCTGGGTGAGCCTGTGCTCAAGCCGGCAACCTTGGGGCTTCGAACTCAGGCTCTTGCTGTATCCACTTTGCCACCGCCTAGTCAGGCTCTACACCAGCAATTTTCAACCCTTTCCATCTCATGGCACACATAAACTACTAAAATTCTGCAGAACTCCAAAAAATGTATTTGTATAATTTTGATTCATTAATATTGGAAGACATTGTCATTTTTTTGTATTTGATAATCTAAGGGAAAAGAGGTCAATGCCCCAGACTAAATAGTTAGGTATTGCATTTATTAAAAATTCTTGCAGCATACCAGTTGAAGATTGCCACTCTAAAAATGACCCCAGAGTTCTGTGTCAGATTCAACCTATGTGTAGCCTTTCTTTGATGACCCATGCTTATGTTGTCTGATGTTGTTGAAAGTTCCTGAAAAACCAGCATGCTTTTTACTTTTATTGATACAGCTATTCACATTTTTTTGACTAATGTTTTTCCTTAGAGTCAGACCTCAACATTTAAAGCTTTAAATTTTTCACAGACTATCTAGGTCTCCTTTATACACTTATTGCAGCTTACTTCTAGGAGTTATCAATGTTTCTTATGTTAAAACTGTTTCAGAATGATTTTGTTCCTTGTGATTTGTCTGTTTTATAAATCTCTATAGACTTCTTTTGTGTCTTCAATATAATAAGTTTTGAAAAATCTGCATAAATGGAGAGTAGTGAGGAAATTGCATGGTGTTTGTTCTCCATAGTATTGAAGCAGCAGTTGCCACTTTTGCTCAAGCCAGACCACCAGGAATTTATAAGGGTGATTATTTGAAAGAACTTTTTCGTCGCTATGGTGATATTGAGGAAGCACCACCCCCACCTCTATTGCCAGATTGGTGTTTTGAGGATGATGAAGATGAAGATGACGATGAGGATACAAAAAAGGAATCAGAACCTGGGTCAAGTGCCTCCTTTGGCAAAAGGAGAAAAGAACGTTTAAAACTGGTAATGTTTAAAAATATTATAGTCTTTTTCTTCAGCAGGTTTATTGAGATTTATGAAAACGGAATGTTGACTATTTGTTTTAATAGATTTGTGAGGTTATTTTATTCTAGCTATTTCTAAAGATTCTTGATAGCCACAAGACTTTGCCTTTTCTACAAGAACAGCTTGTTAATAGCACTGGGTGGGTAGCTTAACGTGGTTAGAGTGATGTCTTGATATGCCAAGGTTGTGGGTTTGGTCCCTCATCAGGGCACATACAAGAATCAACTAATGAATAAATAAATAAGTGGAACAACAGATTGATGTTTCTCTCTCTCTCTTCCTTCCTCTCTCTCTAAAATCAATAAATAAAAATTAAAAAATAGAAAAAATTTGTTATGTAAATTTATTTCTGTTTTTGTTTCTTAGGTAAATCAAAGAACTCTTAGATATTAGATTGAGAATTTGCTATTTCTTTGCAAAGTATTTATTATGAAATTCCAACTAAATATCTAGTGAAAATTTTACTAAAGCTCTACAAAATTGTCACAGAGTTAAAATAACTTTACATATAAACTCTGCTTCTTGTGGGTGATATTTTCATATTTTCTGTAAAGTTGAATTGAGAAGACACTTCTATGGCCAACTCCCATTGATCTAAAAATAAAAGGCCTAACTGAAAACATTGGACATTTTCTCTTTTTCTTGGGGGGATCTGAGATGTTGAGAAAAGTACTGGTTGTACTTGTACACACTCTAGTTTATGGTATAGGCCAAAGTGGAAAGTGTGGAGGAAATTAAGTATAATAAAGTTAGTAATTAATATGTGTGTTGAGATCATGGTTGAGGAGTAAACACAACTCATTTTTTAGTTGACAGTGATTCACAGACAAGGAAGAAAATGCCTTATTTTATGTAAATTGTATAATAACGTGCTTTAAAAAAAGTCCCGTGTTTGAAAAACATTGTTTTAATATGTATTTAAACCTTTCAAACTTCAAAACTCTGAGGCCAATGAAAATTATAAATTGCTTTGAAACAAGTAATTTCAAAAATAGTTTATATATTCTTTTAGTCTAACTCATTCTAACTCATTCTTTCCTGGATTTAGATACCTGAAATTACTGAATCACATACCTAGGAAAATAGGAATCAGATCCTAAAGAGCGTCTAAGAGCATAACATGACAGCATATAGGTGATTACCTTCTAATGATATTTTTGTAAGGGATGGTTTTTATAAGGGATATAAATTTGTAAGGGATGATTTATGTTTTTTAGATATGCAATCATGAGCATATACTTAGTTTCTTTCCAGAAAAATTTTGCCAGCCATATCTTAGATTACTATGAAGAGTTTTGATGTCATAGATTCCTGTAGGGTCTCAGGTAACTCCAAGGGTCCCCAGGCCACACTTTGAGCACTACCACTCTGATAGGATATTAGTAACTTTATGAGTTTGTTAATGCCTGTTTAGTTCCTCGAGATCAATAATAATTCATGCTTTTCCTTGTCTCCCCACCTTGATTTGTGCATTCATTAATGCCCACTGAGGCAGTGGGGACACCTGCTACTTGTCCCGAGGAACCTTTAGACCCGAGGGTCAGGCAGGGGCAGCAGTGATAAGCACTTTAATAGAGGTGAGTGGAGGGCTACCATGGACAGAGCTGGGGAGATGGGTTGACCAGGTTGAGGTGGAAGGGGCAAGAAGGTAAAATTTCTGGCAGAGGGAAACATCACTGAAAAATTTAAGGACCTGCGATATTATGGTTCGTGTGGAACAGGGAAATCCCAGTAAACTGGCTGATGTCCTGAACTTGGAAGCTGTGAGAAGCTCGATACCCAGGACTTAGCTGATGACTGTCAATAGGGCTAGAGGGCAGCTCTTTCAGGGAGATGCTTTACCCCAGGGCAGTGGAAGGCCTCTTCCCTGGACCGATAGCCTCTCCCAGACCCCATCCACCAAAGAGATGTTGTATGATGATGGATGCTGTGCCCCTCAGGGTCAGCGGGCTGACAAGGGGAGGTGGATCCCACATATGTGGTATGAACTTTGGAGGAAGCATTCACACTTGAAGGG
The DNA here is from genome assembly GCA_037038555.1 of Rhynchonycteris naso. Lineage (NCBI taxonomy): Eukaryota > Metazoa > Chordata > Mammalia > Chiroptera > Emballonuridae > Rhynchonycteris > Rhynchonycteris naso. The sequence continues at coordinate 49,197,504 of CM073000.1, read as the reverse complement.
CATTCACACTTGACTTTGGCTTTTTGAAGTCTGTGAGAATATAGTTTTGTCACAGCAGAAACTTGGGGAGGTTTGTGTGTACCCTTTGATGAGAAGTCCTTATTACAAGACTCCGGGTATGTGCATCAAGGAAGTGTGAGAAACAACAAAATAACCTGGAATTGGAAAGGGCACCATTTTGAGCAGGCTCTCTTACAATGATGTGTTTCACCCTAGAATATAAGATGAGCTGAGCCGTGCAGCAGAAGGCTGTATTAAAGCTAGGTCTACAAGGTGCATGTAGCTCAGTGAGGTAACTGCCATGCAGGGCACACTGGGTGTGTCTGTGGACAAAGAAGGGGGCTCTTGTTTGTGATCTTCGCAGCCACCTCCACAAGTATCCAGAGTGCTCTCTGATGAGTGTGGGCCAGTTTGCACCAATGGTGTCTTGCCAGTGTATTGATTTAAATGCAGTAGCTTGCAGCCCTCAGCATGGAAGATTCATTTGCCTCTGTTCTTAAATTAGGTTAAATGGCGTCTGTGTCCGTATTTACAGACTTGAAATATACGGATCCTGAGCAGTTCTGATGTACATCTGAGACTGATGGATGTGTTGGTCTCAGTTTGGAAAGGGAGGGCCCAGTGGTGGTCGATAGCTGCTAGGAGCTGGTTGTTACCTGATCACCAGGAACATTTGCTGCAGTTGTACTGTCAGACCCTCTCCAAGGGTGAAGCCACGTACGTCACTGTGGGTGTCTTTTTTTACCTTCAACTTGCTCCAAACATTTTCTCGATCAGAATGTCAGTGCATTTCTTGATGGCTGGGAGCTGTGGCTTGAACTGTGGGACAGCTTTGTGAGCAGCTGCTGGTGCTCCAGGAACTGAATCTTTCTGATCCTCACACAATTGCTGCCTGGATCAGCAGTTTGTGGTCTTCCTCAATTTTTTTTTGGGGGGGAGTGTGCTTTCTTCTTTCTGCTTCTGTTTGGTTTTCATTGGCACATTGATGTTAATCCTTAGTTTCTTATTTTTATAAACAAGATAAAATTTTATCAAGGTATCTGACTTAAGTTTCACCTCCACAACATTTTCATTTTTGTCTTCCAACACCAGTAACTTTGACTTCAGTACAATCTGTAGAAGGGGTGCCAAAGCGTTCATTTTGAGTTGGATACTGGATTTAGCTGCTGTACTGTGTAAGCATCTTCGTGTTGTACTGAAGCAGGATTGCCATCTGGAATGTAGACACCTGTGAGGTTCCTCCCATACAAGAAAGCCAAATTTAAACACATGGAATATGCCCAAAAACATACCGCCTAAGTTTGAAGCATTAGGACAAAGTATGCCTCTCTCGTTTTACTCAACATTACTTATTGCAGAGAAAAATAGAGAAGATAAAAAAAGTAAAAATGAAATTGATGTATTGTGGACAAGATTAAGGAAGATGAAAAAGAAATACATAGATGATACATTTACAAGATGGTTTAAATTATCTTTCATAAACTCAGTAGTTGTTAAATATGTACTGAAGCTCAGTGTTTGTTCTGTAAAAGTATAGCTTGTTTAACTGCATAGACTTATTAAAATATTTCTGTGGTAATTTTGTAGAAAGTACTTGGTTGAATGTTGGTTATATTTCTAGTGTTTTAGTCCTTTTTATTGGAAAAAGTATGTTTGTGTTTTTAGGATCAAATTATGCTAATTTGGACTTTGCTTTATGCTTATAAACGAAGCTAGATATCTTCCTGCAAAACTAGTACCTTCAGAATAAAGATGCTGAACATTGAACACTCATAATACTTTCTTTTTTCTCTTTTATTTTTGGGACAGAAATGGAGAGAGAGACAGAAATGGAGAGAGAGACAGGAAGGGAGAGAGAGAGGAAGGGAGGGAGAGAGAGAAGCCTCAACTCTGTTGCTTTACTTTAGTTGTGCATTGATTGCTTCTCCTACATGCCTGAACTGGGGAACTGGGGATTGGACTGGCAACTGCTCAAGCCCAGCCCGTGACCCCTTCCTTGCTCAAGCTGGTGACCTTGGGCTCAAACCAGCAACCTTGGGTTTCAAGCCTGCAACCTTGGGATCACTTGGAGATCCAGCACTTAAGCCAGTGACCCCATGCTCAAGCTGGCGACCCTGTGCTCAAGTTGGGAGTCCATGCTCAAGATGATGACCTCGGGTTTCAGATCAGTCACCTCAGCATTCCGGATTGAGGCTCTATCTACTGCAATATCACTGGTCAGGCTGCTTTCTCATTTTATGAGTTTTTAGAAATGTATTTATTGATTTTAGACAGAAAAGGGGAAGGGAGAGGGAGAGAGAGACAGACAGACAGAAATTATTTGTTGTTCCACTTAATTATGCACTCATTGGTTGACTCTTGTATGTGCCCTGACTGGGGATTGAACCTACAACCTTGGCATATTGAGAGGCTGCTCTAACCAATTTAGCTACGCAACCAGGTGCTTTCTCTTTTTAATTTGTATAAACATACATACTTTTATAACAATATTAAAGTTATCAGTGTATTTCGATGACTGGTAAAAAATCCGTTTTGATCTGTTTAGCTTTCCTTTAAAATTTTTTCTTTTTTCTTTTGTCTTTCTTCCTTCCCTCCCTCCTTTCCTCCCTTGCTCCCCCCTCTCTTTCTCCCTTCTTTCCTCCTTTTCTCCCTTTCTGTGTCTTTTTTCTTTTTCTCTTCTCTCATTTCTTTTTCTTTTCCTTTTTCCCTTCCCTTTTCCTCCCTCATTCCCTTGTGCCCTCCCTCTCTCCCTTCCCTCCCTTCCTCCATTTCTCCCACCCCCCACCCACTCACCCAGCCTTCCTTTCACTTATTTGTTATTATATTTAATGGTAGAGAGGTGATGGTGTAATAGAGATAACAAATACTCTTTGATCTTTGGCTCATGAAATCTATAAAGTATGCTTATTTAAGAAAAAGTAGACAACATAGCAGATAACTATAGTGTAATTCAGAATTAGGATCTGAATCTATCGGTTGGACTTGACTCAGAACTCTTTTATATTTGACAGGGATGTATGTATAATATATTCTTTTTTTCTTTCTTTCCAAGTTGCTCAATTTGCCAGAAGGTTGATCATTACAGATTGTAAACCATGTTTTTTTATTCCCTAATTATATTAACAGCTAGAGTTATTCATGGGTTTTGCTTAAGGCTGATGCCAGACCTCTTATGGGTTTGAATGTAATTGTAACATGTAGACTATTTTTTAGTCTTCAAAGTTTTCAGGAGTGTTATTTATTTGATTTATAAATTTTCTATTTGCTTCATTTTCCCTGTGATATTTAAAAAATATGCTTGCTTGTCTGATCTGTGGTGGTGCAGTGGATCAAGTGTTGATTTGAAATGCTGAGGTCACTGGTTCGAAACACTGGGCTTGCCTGGTCAAGGCAAATATGGGAGTTGATGCTTCCTGCTCCCCCCTCCCTCTTCTCTTTAAAATGAATAAATAAAGTAAAAAAAGAAAATGAATATGACACCAAAGAAAAAAAACAGTTTAAAAATATGCTTGTCTGAAATACAGTAAGATACTTTATGTAGATCTGAATTAAAGAATTTAAATAAAAAATTCAATGATGAGTATTATTTAGTTTTTATGTTGGTACATCCAGTGATTGTAGCTTAGCTACTTTGTCTACTGTTATATTATTCTAGAATACAAAGGTATATATTGTGGGTGTTTATCCCTTTAAAATCCATATTCAATAAGTGAGTGGAGGGCAACTCCCTTACCCCTTCTCAAATGAGAATCATTGATGAATGGTATGGGGTAGACCTGGGTTCGAAATTCTGTTTTTAACCACTTGAATAAATTACATGCAATCTTCATATCTCATATACTCATTTGTGAAATAACTATAATAAAATCTACTTTTCAGAATTATTTTAATATGCCAGATACTCGGAGCTTGAGTAGATGGTTAGCAAAGTTATTATTGCTGTTATGATTTCTTTTCTTTTTTTTTTTATGACAGACAGAGACAGGGAAAGATAGGGACAGACAAACAGGAAGGGAGAGAGATGAGAAGAAGCATCAATTCTCCATTGTGGCATCTTGGTTGTTCATTGATTGCTTTCTCTTTATTTTTTTTAAAATTTCTTTTTATTTATTTATTTTAGAGAGGAGACACTGAGAAAGAGAGAGAGAGAGAGAGAGAGAAAGGGGGAAGGAGCTAGAAGCATCAACTCCCATATGTGCCTTGACCAGACCAGTGCAGGGTTTTGAACTGGCGACCTCACTGTTCCCAGGTCGACGCTTTATCCACTGCGCCACCACAGGTCAGGCTGATTGCTTTCTCATATGTGCCTTGACCAGGGGGCTACAGCAGACCGAGTGACTCCTTGCTCAAGCCAGTGACCTTGGGCTCAATCTGGTGAGCTGTGCTCAAATGAGATGAGCCTGCGCTCAAGTTGGTGACCTTGGGGTTTCAAACTTGGGCCTCTGTGTCCCAGTTCAATGCTCCATCCACTGCTCCAACTCCTGGTCAGGCGCTGTTATGATCTCTGAATAGTGCCTAAGGATGTTTTGACAATATGCTATAGACACTGGGCTATATGTATACATTGAAAATCATTTGCTGGATTATGGAAAACTGGTATACAATCCCAGGGGAGTTTATAGAGCCTCCCAGAGTAGATAATTTCTGTTTCATGTATGTGCTTAGATTTGTGAAAATAAACAATTCTGTCTTGGTCTAGTCGTTGGAAATAGATTTGAACTCTAATGAAATATTTTTCTTTTCCTTTTATTTTAAGGGTGCTATATTCCTGGAAGGTGTAACTGTTAAAGGTGTAACTCAAGTAACAACTCAACCGAAATTAGGGGAGGTACAGCAGAAGTGTCATCAATTCTGTGGCTGGGAAGGGTAATAAATACATTAATGTTTTAAATAAAATTTATTCTTACTCTGCAACACTTATCATTGAATAAAACATTAACATAGCTTTTGTGCTTCTTGAAATTTGTATGTTTATATAGAGTGCTTGAAAAGATCTCATGTAAGAGTTTATCTTAGAATTGGGCACTTGAAACCTGTATGATTATTTATGTTAACCAGTGTCACCCCAATAAATTGAAGTAAAAGAAAGAGTTTCTCAGATTTTTCTCAAGACAAGCAGTAAAATAAATAGACAGTTGAGTCAAAAATTAGATGATTCACATTTTCTCGGGAGAATAGAAAGTTACTGTTGTCACTTTCCAGGGTTTGTTTTGTACATTTGACTCTCCTGTCACAGATGAATGTTTGGGTTGCCCTTATTGTATTAAGGGGGAAGAGGTGAAAATTAAATGTGCTGCATTTTTCAGTTTTCCTGTAATTGGAAACCTGGGAGAGTCAGCTTTAATATATTCTGCCCTCTACCATGACCTGAAATTATTTATCAGACATTTAATGGGAGAGGATTCAGGAGAGAGTTTACTGCTCTTATCTGTTGCTCTTGGTCTATGATTATTTCTGTTGATCATTGCTGTCTGTGGCAGAAAATTGTTAATGCATCCAAAATAACATGATGAAACAGTATTATTAATTTAAAAATTCCTGATATAAATGTCTTTTTGACTAGTACATACAGGTCAATCACCTAGAAATAATTTTAACTAAAAGATGAAAGTGTTGATGAAGTAATACTGGCTTTAGTGTTATGTCAAATTCTTGCCAGTGTACTTTAATCTCAACCTATGTTTCTCCTGTTTGTCACTTCTGGACATCTTTTGAGGAGATACTTGCCAACCCTGCATAGTTATACCAAGCTAGCTGTGTCATAAGAGAGGAATAGGGGGTCTAGAATAATGTAAGATGACTAAAGCAAGACTTAAACTTCTTCCTGATTACATAGACTTGTAAACATACCTGCTTACTATTGAGATCATGAATGTTAATATTTAAAAATTAGCCTAGTAGTTATGGTACAGGCAATTAGAATCTTGTTAACTTGCATTCTAAAATGTAAAGAAAATAACCTTTTGTTAGCATTCTTGTGAAATCTAATATTACCACAATCGACATTACTCTCATGATAGATAGGGAGAACATTTTAATAAATGTGTGACTCACATGAGAGTGGTTTAAGATATGTATTGCTTTGTATGGTTATGAACCATAATAGTAATGAAATGTTCTTCTTTAAGGTCTGGATTCCCTGGAGCTCAGCCTGTTTCCATGGACAAGCAAAATATTAAACTTTTGGAGCAGAAGCCATATAAAGTCAGCTGGAAAGCAGATGGTACTCGGTAAGTGTGGGTTCTAAAAAAATTATACAAATAGCTCTAATGCTTGAAGAATATTGCTTTGTTGTTAGGGAAGGTTTACATTCTGGGAAGTATGAATTTCTGACTTGAACAGCAAAGTAAGGCATGTTTCAAATATGGGTAGTATTAGCTTTGCTAGTACTCATAGCTATGTAATACTCTTGTTCTGCTAATTTTTGGTTTCAGAGTTCAGTTAGATGGACATAAATCTATACCAAGTTTAAGTTTGAAAGTTCTCTCTTGATAATATTGTGTTTTCCTGCTTTATTTATTTATTTTTTTTACAGGGACAGAGAGAGGGATAGATAGGGACAGACAGACAGGAACGGAGAGAGGTGGGAAGCATCAATCATTAATTTTTCGTTGCTGTCGCAACACCTTAGTTGTTCATTGATTGCTTTCTCACATGTGCCCTGATCGCGGGCCTTCAGCAGACCGAGCAACCCCTTGCTGGAGCCAGCGACCTTGGGTCCAAGCTGACGAGCTTTTGCTCAAGCTGGCGACCTTGGGGTCTCGAACCTGGGTCTTCCGCATCCCAGTCCGACGCTCTATCCACTGCGCCACTGCCTGGTCAGGCGATAATATTGTGTTTTTTGGTATGTCTGCTGCCTACTACCTTGTCTGTGATGGTTGCTGGGCGATTCTAAATTTAACAGATAATGCTGTCAGTTCACAATTAAAAAGTTACTAAGTCTTTCTGATTCATTCTATATTTTGTTTCCTTAAGTAGTTTTTCTCTTTCTCTTATTCCTTGCTAATGTTCTTTGTAGTTTTATATACTCTTAAGGTTGTTGAATTCTTACAGCAAACCTGTGTGTCCTGGTTGCTAATTGAACCTGGGATATCTACATGCTGGACTGATGCTCTACCACTGAGCAAACTGGCCAATTATTTTTTTATAACTACTGTTATGCAAATAGTACAGTAAAAGGCAATAACTCAGACTTTGTTTGACATAGGAAAAAATGGAAGACTATGGGAATAATTTGTAAGAGACAAGCAAAAGAGTTGTAATGAATTGATACCCATAAGGAAAGTAAGCTCCTTTAGGGCTGGGACTTTTATCTTTTTAATCACTATGTCCCCAGTGCCTAGCATAGTGCCTGTCACATGGTAGGCCCTCAGTAAATACTGACTGAATGAATTAGTCAGTGAAAAGGTGCTAATATTTTTGAATAAAATATGTGAAAATACTTTATGTGGTTGTTAAAATTTTGAAATTTAAGAAAATTACAACTCGCTCTGGCCAGTGGCTCAATGGTAGAGTGTCGACCCTCTGTGTGCATGTCCTGGGTTTGATTCCCAGTCAGTGCACAGAGGAGAAGTGGCCATCTGCTTCTTCCCGTCTCCCTTCTGTCTCTCTTACTCCACCGCCTCCCCACCCCTTTCTCCTGCAGCCATGGCTTGATTGTTTGGAGCACATTGGCCCTGGGTACTGAGGATGGTTCAGTGGAGACTCCGCCTCAGGAGCTAAAAATAGCTTGGTTATGAGCATGGCTGCAGATGGGCAGAGCATTGGCCCCATGTAGGGGCCTGGTGTATCCTGCTCAGGGTGCATGTGGGAGTCTATCTTCCTTCTTCTCACTTAAATTAAAAGAAAAATTACAACTCTGTCACATTTAATTTTTAAACAAACATGTAAACCATTTAGCAAAATAAAAAACGTATTTCAAGGAAAATGATGTAGTAGGGCAGAATTTAAAGCTAGAAAAGACTTAAAGAACTTCTTTTGTTTGGATTTATAGTAAATAGGGGTGATCTGTTGTTATTCCATCGAGTTGTTATAAAAGGAATAAATGAAGTAATTAAGTAATTTACTAAGCAATTAGATGCTCAGTAAAAGGTAGCTTCTCTTGTCCAGGTGGTGTCCCAGTGGATAGAGCCTCAGCCTGGGACACTGAGTACAAAACCCTGAGGTTGCTGGCTTGAGCGCAGGCTCATCAGAGTGAATGCGGGATTGCTGGCTTGAGTGAAGAGTCACTGGCTTGGCTGGTGTCCCCCCATCCCCAGTCAAGGAAGATATGAGAAAGCAATCAATGAAAAACTAAGGTGCTGCAACAAATAATTGATGTGTCTCATCTCTCTCCCTTTTTGCCTGTTTGTCGGTCTGTGTCTCTTGCTAAAAAAAAGAACAGGTAGCTACTGATTTACACATACATATACTTCTGACTTACAGCTATATATAAAACACACTCATATATACAAAGATACTCTGCTTTAAGAAAAAACTGAATAGGCAAGGTAAATTATTTCATGAATTAAAAAAAAGGCACATATGCATTTATGAAAATCTAAATTATAGGCAGCTTTTCATGATGACACATCTATTTAAGTAACTGAGATATATTTGTATAACGCTTCTTGGAGGAAATTGTAGATGGATTTATTCTTCCTGAATTGTGGTTTGGGAATCCCCTTTTTATCATTCATCCAGAAATTATGTTGAAAACTTCTCTGTCAGGTGCTGAATGGATCAGGAGTGCTTAAAGAATCCCCAGCCTAAAGATTATTTTGTGTAATTCAGGGTTCAGCAAATGTCTCCTGTAAGGGACATAGTATACTGCTCACAAAAATTAGGGGATATTTCAAAATGAATATGAAGCTATAAAATATCCCCTATTTTTCATGATTCGTATAAATATGTTAGGTTTTGCGGGCCATGTGCTCTCTGTCTCAACTATTCAGTGCTGCCCTTGGAACACTAAAGCAGCTATATCCTGCTGCTCTTACATAAACAATTGAGTAATACTGTGTTCCAATAAAGCTTTATTTACAAAAACAGGTAGACCAGATTTGACCCTTGGGTCATAGTTTGTTAACCTATTATGGAAAACATTCTCTTTAAATGATTATCTTTATATCTCAAATGTTCTTTCTTTTCTTTATAAGAAGGTGCCAAAGTGAGCTCAAGGTAGGAAAACATAAGGTTAATATAAAACATTTTGTTTTAAAATTTATTTCAGTAAATTAAAATTATTTTCTCATTGATTGTAAGTTATTGCTAATGCCCTGGTATTTCTATAAGATTATTATTATATTTTTAGAGAGAGAGAGAGACAGACAGGAAGGGAGAGAGATGAGAAGCATCAACTCGTAGTTGCATCACTTTAGTTGTTTATTGATTGCTTCTCATGCATGCCTTGTTGGGGAGCTTGGGGGGGTCTATGGCAGAGCCAGGGACCCCTTGTTTAAGCCAACAACCTTGGGCTTCAAGCCAGCAACCTTTGAGCTTAAGTCAGTGACCATGGGATTATGTCAGTGATCACACGTTCAAGCCAGCGACCCTGCACTCAAGCTGGTGAGCCCACGCTTAAGCCAGATGAGACCACGCTCAAGCTTGTGACCTCAGGGTTTGAACCTGTGACCTCAGCATCCCAGTTTGTTGCTCTGTCCACCGCACCAAAGCTGGTCAGGTGATTTTCTTTAATATATAACCTTGAAAGGTATATTAAGCCTTTTTACCCCCTCATTAAATCATGTCCCATGCCTTTCTAACAGAGTGCTTGATTTATATTATGGTCAGGCAGCTTCTATATTCACTGCTCTAACAGTTCTATGCAGAACAATGTAATTACCCCAGGTAGTTAGTAGCTCACTTGGATCTCTTGATGTATATCTCATTAATAATGTTTGTACCAGATGTTTATACTAAAGTCTGGAACTGAATGTTCAGACAGGAATATTGTGCATAAGGTAATGAGATGCTAGACTGGAAAAGTCTTACATACTGAGAGGAATACTAAAGAGGTTTCAGATGTCTCTGGAATAATTTTCAGTGAGTACAAAAACAAACACTTTTATATATTTAGGAATGGAATGAGTAAATCAAATTATGATCAATTAAGTTCTGTGTATACTACTTTAATTGAGATTTGTTCATTTAGTTGTTTTTCAGTCCACACGAGGGAAGAGATCAGAGCAAAAACAAATTTCTGTTTAGCTCTGTTTTTCTTTTGATTGCAAAGCAAATAGTTTTTTATGGTATATAACATAAGAATTTTGACTGAATATTGGTATTAAATAAGAATTTATCTTCTATTTTATTTACTGGTAAATATTAATTATAGCCATAACATCATATCCAGTATTTAGAAACTCATTAGTGTATATAGTTATACTTTTGGAAAAATATCTAATTTTTATTCTTTTTTAGGGAGACTTAGAGTTTTTATGGAGGCATCTGATGGGCTAGAATCTAATAAATAAAATACTTGCTTTGGTTATACGAGTCAATAGTCACAAAGTCAGCAGCACAGTTCCATGATACTTGAAGAACTGGTTATTTGCTCACATGCTCTGTAATGTGTGATTATAGAAATGGCAAGTACTAGGTTGGGTAAAAGAAAACAAATTCATTCCTCTTTGTGAATTGGTGAAAAATTGCTTGAGAGAATTATAATTGATTTTTAAATTTTTTTTAAAGAATGCTTTATACAAGAGAAAATTGAAAGTAGTCAGCCATGCCAGGGACAAATATAAAATAAAATGAAACCACTTAACCAGGTGGTGGCACAGTGGATAGAGCGTCGGACTGGGATGTAGAGGACCCAGGTTCGAGACCCCAAGTCGCCAGCTTGAGCGCGGGCTCATCTGGTTTGAGCAAAGCTCACCAGCTTGGATCCAGGGTCGCTGCCTCAAGCAAGGGGTTACTCGGTCTGCTGAAGACCTGTGGTCAAGGCACATGTGAGAAAGCAATCAATGAACAACTAAGGTGCCGCAACGAAAAACTGATGATTGATGCTTTTCTTCTCTCTCTGTTCCTGTCTCTCTGTCCCTGTTTATCCCTCTCTCTGACTCTCTCTCTGTCTCTGTAAAAACAACAACAACGAAAAACAAAAAAAACCCGAAACCTTTGGAATATATTTTTTGATGTTTTCTTTTTATGAGACTTTTATAAAAAGGAAATCATTTTCTGCTCCTTTGGTATATAAATGCTGCCCAAATCATTTTAAGAGGTATTTAAATACTATTTTCAGATCAACATAAATCTGAGTAATCGATACAATATTTCTCTCTCTAATGGAAGACCACTTAAAAGGGTACTGTAGTTTACATATTTAATTTGTGTGTGGCTGTGCAGTTCTAAAAAGCATAACCTGTAACATTCATGGTAATTAGTACAAATCATTTGAATTTTTATACCTTGAAGTCTTGATAAAGACATTTTATACTCTCATTATGAACAGAGCTAATTAATGTAAAAGAAACTAATTAGAATAACTAAGAGAGTCTTTTTATCTACAGAACTGGTAGATTTCATGAGATTTGTTTACCAGTATTGGTACTAATCACCTGATTTATGCAGTGAATAACAATATTGCAGTATTCCATTATCCTAAAAGATATTCAGATCCTCTAAATTAGGTCAAGATCAGTGATTTCTGTATGTTATTAAACTTTTGCCATTATTAGTGGTTATGACTTTTTCTAACTTAGACTTGATATACATTTTTGTAAAATGTCTTTCTTTGTCTTGTGATTCTGGTCTTGTGCTGATTAAGAAGTGATAGTGTTTTTAAAAATATTCCCCATTATAAAAGTAATTTATATTCATTGTAGAAAATTTAGAAAAAGATAAGGAAAAGGACAAAAATAAAAAGCCTCTGTAATCAGTCAATCACCAATTAGATTTTGGTGTATATGCTTTCAGACCTTCCTCTCTGTCTGTACATTCTTTTGTTTAGTTAAATTAAAATCTATTTATTCCACAACATATTTTTATTTATTTTTCCACAGTATTTTTTTTTTTGTGTGGTATGTGTCAAGTACCATTCCAAGTGCTGAAAATTATGGAGGTCCCTGCTACATTGGAGCTTCTGTTAGCTGAAACACGTTTTTTACATAAATGGTTTAGTATCTGTGATTTATAGTTTAGTAATATCTATTTGTACTTAATATATCCTTAATTCTTTCCCATTTCATTAAATAATTTTAATTAGATGACTAAAAATAATAATTATAAAGGTAATACCTGTTTATGGTTAAATGAATCCAATAATACTGGAAAGCTTACAAGGGAGAGCACTAGAACTCTTTCCCATCTCGTCCTTCTCTCCATTAGTCTTGATCCCTAAAGGCAATCACTTTTAATCCTTCTGTTTTTAACTGATTCTGTGATTATCCTCAAATCTCTAAATAATATGTTTAGATTACTGTTTATTATTTATTTTTTAGTGCATGCAAGTGCATGCGCAAGAGAGGGAGAGAGAGAGAAAGAGAGAGAGAGAGAGAGAACCCAGACAGGAAGGGAGAGAGATGAGAAGCATCAGTTCTTCATTGTGGCATCTTAGTTGTTTGATTATTTTCTCATATGTGCCTTAACTGGGGCTCCAGCTGACCCAGTGACCCCTTGCTCAAGCTAGTGACCTTGGGCTTCAAGTCAGCGACCTTTGGGCTCAAGCTAGTGACTATGGGGTCATATCTATGATCCCATGCTTAAGCCAGTGACCCCATGAACAAACTGATTAGCCTGTGCTCAAGCCAGATGAACCTGCATTCAAGCTGGATGAGACTGTGGTCAAGAAGGTGACCTTGGGGTTTTGAACCTGGGTCCTCAGCATCCCAAGTTGACACTATCCACTGCACCATCACCTGGTTAGGCTAGATTACTGTTTATTAATTGGCCTTAGGTGAGTTCCTTGTGTGTTCTCTGAGGATATAGCTCGCCAAACTCTTGGTATCCTACCTTTGCTTCTAGTTTCTCATTATAGTTAAACTATTAATTAGTTCTTGATTTATTGTACCTGTATATTTAATCTTCCCTTTATCCTAATAACCACTGTGTAGTGTTTGTTGATCTTTGTAAGATGAGAACTTTAGAGTCCTCTGTCTTCCAGCTACCTCTGCCATGTCAACTCTAAATTTAGTATTGTCAACTCCATTTACATTTACAGGCTGTTTGGTAAGCATGTGGTTTTTCTTTTCCTTTTTGAGAGCATGAAAAGAGAAATCACTCTAATGCAGTGGTTCTCAAACTTTTTGAAGTCGGGGCACATTAAAAATCCTACAAATCATTGTAGGCACACTATATACAAATTTCTGAGAAATATGTTATAATAATTAAGTCAGATATTAAAGAAAAAATACAAAGTCCAAGCATGCTTTTATGGTAATTAAATGAAATAAATATGACAAAATTAAATTTATTTTGACATTAAAAAACATTTTTATGTTACAGTTTTTGAGTTATGTTTTTTAGAATTTGTAATTAAGGGGTTAAAAATTAAAAATGACAAAAAAGTTATCTTTTTATATATATAGATACATTCTTAGTAAGATTTAGTAAATTCGGCAGGTTCTGGTACAAATGTGTTAAGTTTTTTCATTCTTATGTTTATGAGAAACATGAGCCTGATGTGTCCTAGCGATTTCTTCAGTGTTTGGGCATATATTTTAAAATCAAACTCAACATTTTCTTGTCAATACATTGAAGAATTCCTCTCTTTTTACTCTTAATTATGTTGGGGGTAGAAAATCCTAATTCACATAAATAGGATGTTGAAAATTGTAGTAAAATATTCAAAGCTTTTTTAGATATTGCCACATATTCTTCTTTTATAGAAATACAAAAGGCTTCGAGAGACAATTCTTTATGTTTAATCATCAATCCACGATCAGTGTATATAGCTGCCAATTCTTCTTCTGTTAATGTTAAACCAAAATTTCTTGAAGCTTCCATGAATGGGTTTCTAAATCTAATTGTATTGTTCAGTGTTAAGTGGATGGAAAAATGCTATAAATTAAATTCTGCTCGTCAGCCTTCAAGTCCTGTTTTATTTACACTGAACTTTTGCTCACTTCCAGAATTGGATTCTTCACTATCATGCTTCTTTTTGAGAAATCTATCCATTTTATTTGGGTGTATTTATCTAAAAATAATATAATGATATGTTAATAATAAATATAACAACGATGTGTTAACAAAAAGAGTGGTATTTTCGTAATGAAATGGTATAATAGACTAACTATATTTATTTTTATATCTGGGCACATGCCGCGAACCAGCATAGCTAGTAATTCTAGGTCCTGAGTGGGAACGGTGTGGAATTAGGAAAATATGTGGAATTAAGAAAATATGGGGTCGGTAGGGCTCTGTAATTACTGCTGGCAAGATGCCCCAGAACTGCATCTTGCTTTATTTATAGGGCAAAGTGAGGTCATTAGCAAATCTTTTTTTTATTTTTATTTTTTTTACAGGGACAGAGAAAGAGTCAGAGAGAGGGTTAGACAGGAACGGAGAGAGGTGAGAAGCATCAATCATTAGTTTTTCGTTGCCTTTGCGACACTTTAGTTGTTCATTGATTGCTCTCTCGCATGTGCCTTGACCACAGGCCTTCAGCAGACCGAGCAACCCCTTGCTGGAGCCAGGGACCTTGGGTCCAAGCTGGTGAACTTTTTGCTCAAGCCGATGGGCCCATGCTCAAGCTGGTGAGCTTGGGTCTTGAACCTGGGTCTTCCGCATCCCAGTCCAATGCTCTATCCACTGCGCCACCGCCTGGTCAGGCATAGCAAATCTTAACTTTACACCAAACAAAGGATAGAAGAAACTTGCCTCCAGTCTTTCTGGGGAACATGGAAGGTAAACAATCCAGCACCACAGCTTAACAGCCTTTTACAAACTAATCAGGCAAGTGAGGTGGGGGGTTGGGCAGACTGTCAGCTTACAGCCAATTCCCCATACCTCTGTCCCCTCAAAATCTAAACTCCAAAACCCCTGTTGGTATTTTGGTCCCCAACAGGCACATATTTCTCTCGAATACCATAGGGCACACCTGGGAGACTTCTAGGGCGCACCAGTGCACCCTGGTGCACACTTTGAGAACCACTGCTTTAAGGTATCAAGCAGATAGAGATTAATAATAAGATTGCTTACAAAGGCATTGAAAGGATGGCGAAGCAAAGGGTCACCTCAAAGTCAGGGGTCAGGATGCTGCTACTATCCCTGGTTTCACCTTGTTTGGCACTTACTGCTAATGTGTTGGAGGAGAGGCACCTCAGCTTGGGCTGTTGCTGCTGTAATGCACTCAGTGCTGCAGCACAGCAGCCGCTCGCTGGGGGGACACTGCGGAGCAGAGACCCTAACCCTGTGGCTGCTGCCTTCAGTGCCACCTGAGGTACTTCCAGAAGCAGTCAGTTTCCAGTCTCTTCCCAGGGAGTCTGGGAAATGTAGTTTGCTTGCTTTCTCAAACTAAGGTACACTGAGAGCACACAACTGTAGGGCTGGAGCTGATTACAGAAAGACAGCTAACTTGCCCTGGCCAGCTGGCTCAGTGGATAAAAGTATCTGCTGAGGTCATGGGTTCGATTCCTGAACAGGCCGCATTTAAGAAGCAATCCATGAATGCACAACTAAGTGGAACAACTAAGCAGAACAATGAATTGATACTTCTCTCTCTCTCTCTTTCTTTCTCTCCCCCTTCCCCTTTTATCTCTCTCTCTCTCTGTCGTCCCCTTTTCTCTCTTTTTCTCAAATCAATGGAAGAATTAAAAAAAATACAGAAAGATAGCTAACTTGCCCAGCAGCAATCTTCTTTGTGTTTTTTGTTATGTGTGCCCTGAACTGATCAAGCACCAATAGGGCAGGTTTGCCTAAGAGCCCACCTGGTCTCCTTCCCCAAACTTTCTCAAACCAGATCTTTCTCCCATCCTGATCCATCCAACCCTTGTCATGAATGTGGACAATCACTCCTCTAGGAATGTCTTCTTTTGGCATGGTTTTGTGTTTGAAAATCGGCGTAGGAGGCAGCTTGGTTCCGTCGGCACAACAAGCTAGAACAACTGTAAAATCACTCTTTTCATGTCCACTTGTCTTCACAGTTGCAGTTTTCACCTCCTTCTTATCAACAGTTCTGTTACTTGGGACATCATATTGAAGGGGTACTTTGTCCATATTTGTAATCTGTCCCAACTCAAACTGATTTGTCTTTCAACATTGAATGACAAAATGATGAAATTCAAGGGCCTTGTGTTCATAGCTTTCAGGCTTCTTTTGGGCAAGTCTGGTGTGTGTACACATGCTTAGTCAATTCTGTTTCATAAACCTGAAGCACCAATGGTGTCCTCCTTTGAAATCACTAACTTCTTTTTTATCAGCCATTCTTCATGCCTCATGCTGAACCATATTTGTGAACCTAGGAATTCCAATTTCCCTTTGCTTTTCAATCCATATTTTCAATTTCTTCTCTAAATCAGGCCATTTTGCTGACTTGCCTCTCAAGGTTGCCTTCTGCCTTGGTGTTTTCAGTAGGGTTTCTTCTTTTCGTAGCCAGTCTCAGATTGATTTCTCAGTTGGAAGAGGACCAAACTTACATTCAGCAGCATGATTTCCATTCACTTTTGCAAACTGGATCATTTTTAACTTAAATTTAGCACTGTACACAAATCTTTTCTGAGCCATTTCTGGGCAGAACATGGCAAAATGCAACTTACCGTGATATATACCAATAACAAGTGTGAAACAATAAGTGCGAAAAAGCAGGAAATGCAAGTAAAATAATTTACAGTGAGTGCAAAAATAAGCACAAAACAGTGGGAAATTCAAGTAAAAAATACTACAACCACTGTATAAGATGCATCCAGTTTTTAGATTCCAAAGTTTTCAAAAAAAGGTGTGTCCTATACATGGGGATATACTAAGGTGACCAGGTGTCCCAGTTTTGGCGGGACAGTCCCGATTTTTAACAATTTGTTCAGTGTCCCACGGCGTTTTAAAAAAGTCCCGATTTTTGGAAAGAATGCATGAAAAGCTAGGGAATGGTGGGAGAACAGGAAGGGAATATACGGTTTTCGGCAGGGAAACCTGCCTCGACCTGGAAGCGCCCGCACTGCCACAAGAGCTGGCTGCCCCGTGTGGGGCCCCGAAACAAAGAACTTCGGGCGGGACGTACCTGCTGGGGCGGCAGCTGTCAAGTCCCCTAACTACCTATAGGCCCGCATCCTGGACGCCAGTGTGCGGCTCCAGGCTCCGTGAGGCGCAAGCCGCTCAGTCTCCAGCGGGTGGCGGGGCTGGACGCAGGGAGCATGGCGTTGCAAGGACAAGTCCAGGTGGGGAGTGTGCTCCACCGCTCGTGTGCGAGCATGCCAGTGGTGCTGCTCTGCCTGCTCCTGTCCGCTTGTGCAGCTCCGGCATGGGTTTCGAGACTGTGTAACCCGATCCCTCTGACTCACTCAAAATTTCACATATAGTAATATTACTGAAAATGATCTTTTTAATGAAGTATCATTATTAAAAAAATTAGATTGATAAGGAAAAGGTTAAATCTTGGGCATCAGCAAAAATCACAATAGAGAACAAATGGTTAGAAATATTTCATCATTTTGAAACAAACCATGTTGCATACAATAATGCACTAAAAATTGTGGAATATGTGCTGTCTTTACCAGGAACTAATGCTGAGACTGAACGTGTTTTTCCTAGGGTAAATAAAGTGTGGACATCAGAAAAATCACAATTAAGTGTTGAGACTTTGAAAACCATTTTATGTGTAAAATATAATTAAACAAATTCTTGTGAAAAATTTCATGACCTTTTAAACAACGATAGCAATCTACTAAAAAAAATTCACTCAAATGAGAAATATGCCAAAGAATAAAATAATACTATACATAATTTTTTAAAATTTATTATATTTGTAAATTGTACTTATGTTGAAATTTAAAAAGATATATTAACAATACTACTTTTGCATTCTATGAAAATTATTTTTGCTCCATATAGACCAAATTTTTAATCAAGAACGCCGCCCCCCCCCCCCCCCCTTCTGGGGCAATGGTGTCCTGCTTTACCAATTTTAAAATCTGGTCACCTTAGGATATACAGTAATTTAGCTGGGTGCTTCTGGCTCAGTGTCTCTCATGAGGTTGCTGTGTAGCTGTTGGTCAAGGCTGTCACCTCAGGGTTCCACCTCCAGCCTTATTCATGTGGTTAATGACAGGCCTCACTGTGTGCTTGCTTTTTCCCTGAAGCCTATATTCATTGCCTGTGGATCTATCTATAGGTCTTGTGGGGAGGGAAAACTTTTCTTCTACCTGTTTAGGCTCAGTTTTGCTGGACCTCAGAATAAAACTGACAAAAGACAAGCTAAGAACCAATTTAATTCATATGTAATGGGAGTACACAAAAGAAGTGGCTTGCTAAATGGCTGGAGTTAAGGGCTTATGTACTTAATAGGGGAAAAGATGGGGAAGAAAAGGCTTCCATGGGGAGATAAAATAGTTTTTTTTATTAGGAAAGACATGGGTTTTAAGGGTAAAGAAGGGGAGATAAGAAAGTTTATGGTAATGTTTGTTTATACTGATGCTAGCCATCTTTTTCTTCTTCATGGCCGTAAAACTCCCAGAGAGGGAATTTAAGATAGTTTCACTCTTAATCTCCTTCCTTGGTGTGAAGCCTCCCTCAGAAGGGGATTTATAGAAGCCTCATTCTCATAAATTTCTGCTCTTCGGTTAGGGAAGCTTTGAGAAGGTTTATGCATCTGTTGAGCCTCAAAGGTCTTCAGCTTAATCTTACTAGCTCTAGGTTCCAAGTGGGTCCCCACAGCTGCCTGAGTGTCCTCACCACATAGCAGCCAGCTTCCCCCAGAGCAAGTGATCAGAGAGAGTAGGCTCTGTAAGGCAGTGATTTTCAGCCTCAACTGGTGCGCCACAAGAATTTCCCAAATATACAATACTTGACTATTTAGCCAGAGGCACTGACCTCTTTTCCCTTAGATTGTCAAGTGATAATGACAGTAGCCCACACAACAATAGTCATCCAGTGTGAATAAGTCACATACCCCCTTTATTTGGTCACATCAGCAAAAAATATATATTTTTGGGGGGTGTGGCAGAATTTTAATTATTTATGTGCGCCATGAGATGGAAAAGTTTGAAAATCAGTGTTCTCAGATATCCAAGATGGAAGTACTGGTCTTTTTATAATCTAATCTAATCTCAAAAAGTATTTTACAATCACTTCTGCCATATTCTATTTGTTGGAAGTGAGATATAAATCTAGGCCACACTAAAGGAGAGGGAAATTAAGCTTCACCTCTTTGAAGGGAAGAATGCCAAAGAGTTGAAGACTAGTAGACATATACTTAAAATAACAGATGGAGCCCTGGCCTAGTAGCTTAGTTGGCTAGAACATCATTTTGACGTGCCAGGGTTTCAGGTTCAGTCCCTTTTCAGGGCACATACAAGAGTCTACCAATGAATGCATAAATCAGTGGAACAAGAAATCAATGTTTCTCTTCTTTCCTCTTTCTAAAATTTTTTTTTTATATTTTGTGGCAGAAACAGAGAGCGTCAGAGAGAGGGACAGATAGGGACAGACAGACAGGAAGGGAGAGAGATGAGAAACATCAATTCTTTGTTGTGGTTCCTTAGTTATTCATTGATTGATTTTTCATATGTGCCTTGCCCAGGGGGCTATAGCAGACCGAGTGACCCCTTGCTCAAGCCAGTGACCTTAGGCTCAATCAAGCTGGTGAGCCTTGTTCAAACCTGATGAGCCTGCGCTCAAGCTGGTGACCTTGGGGTCTCGAACCTGGGTCCTCCACGTTCCAGTCCGACACTCTATCCATTGCGTTTCTGCCTGGTCAGGCTAAAAGTCTTTAAAAAAAATCAAAAAATACCACTTGACCAGGTGGTGGCGCAGTGGATGGAGCGTCGGACTATGATAATATTATTCTATATAACATTTCATATGAATATGAATCTGATGCTTCATTTATTGCTATACTCTATACATTTGATGAAAAATACTTTAAAAATGTGTATTTTTTAAAAGTAAAAAAACTCCAGTGCATAAATATTTTTGTTATATTTTCTGCAGCGATATTTTCAGGATCATGGTCTGAACTAGTATATTTTAATGATTTACTAAACAGATTCATAATGAAAAGTTTTTTCTAGTGGCTTTTGGTTTTGTTATGCTATTTTATGAGTTCACTAGAGGGCAGCAGAGGACCAGCTTTAATTCAGGATGCTTTTCTGAAGTAGAATTTTAGTTGTATCTAGTGTAATGTATATCTCAATCATCCCAATTTATTAATTTGGGATTATTAAGATTTTATTAAGGATCAGGGGGATCAGTATACATCTACATTGAAAACATAGCAATTTTGATAATGCTGACATGGTCTTTTGGGATTTACATATGAATTTTATTTGTAGATGACATGCAGTGTCATTTTGGAACTATTTTTGTAAAAACTAATTTGCCATATTAAAGTTCCTAAAAGTGTTTTTGTTTGCTTCTGGAAGCAGATGTTCTCAGAGTTGAAAGAATGATGTAGTTTGTGTTGGGAACAAAGGCGTCCAATAGAAAAACTCTGTTGAAATGTAGCTCTTCTATTTTACATAGTGAAATTTAGGTTCATAGGGTAGAAAAGTCATTTGATATTATATATGGTATGTGAAGAACAGTGATTTGGATATATATGCTTCAATTATATTTTGGGAGAGAAATTTCTATAACCATATGCTTTCTTTGTAAAAAATTACATATCAGGTAGTATTTTTACTTTCTTGAGGAAGCATATTCAGATTTTGCATGTTAATGGGAATTTGGCTCCCAAAAGGAATTTGTATCTGTGAACCAGGTACAGAAGTAAAAAATGAGTAATTCTGACAGCTCTTTTTTAAAATTGTACAATCAGATTTATTGACGACTTTTAGGCAGCTCATCTTGGAGCAGTAGTGCATCTCTAACTCTCAGTCCAGATCTAATATTGTTGCCGTTGCTGATATTTTTGCTGGCAGGTGAGCTTTCCTGGATAAATTTTATTTTAGTAACATCTTAGAATTTAAAATTTTAATTATTTAAATACTTTTTTATTTATAAAAGAACTAAATTTTGCTTCCTCATGAACTATTTAGAATGACTTTTAAACTTTTTATGTGTTATATTAGCCTTATAAAATGTAAACCATTGGCTACATGAAACAGTTTATTCTTATTTTTTTATTAATTATTGTATTAGTTTTCATGTGAACAACTGTAAACCTACTTTTGCCATTCCCTGGATATCTTGGATAAATTGCTGCTTAAATTGTAAACTTTAAGCAACTGCACAAAGTCTACTTTGTGATCTAGCCTTGGCAGTTGCTTTAATATTATTTAAGAGTTCATATTATACTTATTTTCGTAGCCTTTGTAGTATTTAGCTACTTATGTTTAGTATTTACCTGTTGAGATTGGTGCGTCTAGAATTTCTTCTGGTACTTTTGTAAGAACATGAACAAAGAAAACTAATTTCTAATAGTGTGATCCATTAAACTTTTGTGTGCTAATAGACAAATTAAAACTCATTTAAAACATTTGGTGCACTTAGATATAATTTTACTCACCTTTTCCTTATGTGCATAAGGCAATATTAAATTAAAAAAAACATCATCATGTTTTGAATTATCTTTCTTAAAAAAGACCTTAGTTGTGCTACTAGTTCATTTATAAATTTAAATAATGGAAGATCTTAATAATAAACTATTTTTGGAAAGCTTTAGTATGTATTAAAAGTAAAATTCTCTCAGTTATCTTGTAGATTAGGTTTATCCATTTCACTTAAATAATTAAGAAAATTGTTCATTCTTCTAGTAGAAATAATGTGAAAAAAAGATGTTGCCTGCTTTAAATAAAATTTCTAGGCTCGACAGGTTTTAAATGATAGCTGTTCTGACTATGTACTTGGTGCCACTAAAAGTGTTTTAATGTGTGGTCAATTTCCATGGCAATGATAGTTTTGAGAGGAAAATTAGTTTGTGCCTATTTTATTATATATATTATATTATCTATCTTAATTTTTTTAAATTCAAAATTCTGAAATACATTAATTCCAAAGGTTTAAATGAAAAGATATTCTAAACCAGTTTTAGATATTATGTGTATACAATAAAATCATGGATTCATTAAAGTAAAGTACTCTGAGCCAAACTGTTACTTTCAAAGAGAAAATCTCATAGTCATGGTAAAGTTCTATTTTTTAAATCTGTACGTTACGAAAAGAAAATTTGATGTGGTTAATGCTTTTAAGTGGGTGAAAATATAATAGTGATGTTAAAATGGGAAGAAATGAAAGAACAACATGAAACAATGACAGACTTTTAAGAATGGAAGTGTTCGTCGGAGGAGGATGACTAGGAAAGAGTGAGCCACATGGACAAGGGGAGCAAAGAAGGGAGCCATGAGGTGGAAGCAGCCTGCCTGTGCTGGACAGACAGACCTGACTACTAATTGGTATAAATCTAGAACAGTGGTTCTTAACCTTTTTTGAGGTACCGGACCTACCAGTTTCTTATGCGCATTCACCGAACCCTTCTTTAGTGATAAATAAAATATGATTTTTTTTTCCAAATTCAAGACATAGGTATATGTTTTTTTACTGGTGCACAAAATGAGCCGTGCATGAACATCACCTTGCTCAAAGAACAAAACCAACATTGTGTATGAACTCACAACAAATTATGGAATTACTTTATTCTGGCCCCCAAAAATATTTCGGCCCCATAAAAGAATTTCAGCCCCCCAAAATATTTTTTTTACTATTTTACTAATTAAAAATAAATTCGGAGTTTTTAAAGAATTTAACATTTTTTTAATAACTTAGTGTTTTTAATTTTAAATTTAATTTGTCTTTTGTCATTTTGAATCCACAAAATACTTTTTTGGGGCCAGAATAAAGCATTGCCCAAATTAAATACCTGCAAATCAGTGTGACTTCTATTGTTTTTAGGAGACCAGTTTAGATATGCGTGGTTTCATCTTGGCAAGTGCTACTCTCATGTCATCTTCACAGCAAAGTCTGTTCCTTTTCTTTGTTTTTATGTCCAGCATCCTCGAAAAGGATTGTTCGCAAAGATGTTGTAACAAATGGTATAAAAAATTCCAGGGCTTTCTTAGCAATAACTGGGTACTTTTCCATTTGTTGACACCCAAAAGTTGAGAGTGTTGTTGTTCTGAAGAGCTGCAGTTGAACCTCGCTCTGCTGAATTTCAATGATTTCGTTGAGGTATTCATCATTGACATCCGCTGTCTCAAAGGTAATGTAAATGGCTGTCTCACCCATGCTGGATATGACTCTCTTGTAGGGAAATATCTGTCGAGAGACTTTGCAAGCTCATCTAAGTGTGTGGCAATTGTTTGCTTTAGTTTCATGGGTTCAGAACCATCTCCAATTCCAGACACATCTTCGATCTTACTTACACAGTTGTCCAGAAGGGGAAAGTTTGCGAAGTTATTCTCTATTCGTCGTTTCCATACGGTAGTTTTTTTTGAAAAGCCTTCAGGTTTTCTTCCGCTTCCATGATGTTGACTCCACCACCATGCATCTGCTGATTGAGATGATTGAGAGCTGCGAATATATCAGCCATGTACACTAAAATCACAATGAATACAGGATTTTTGAAGCAATCTGCATGACAATGTTGCTGCTCTTGCAAAAACATGGCTAATTCCACACGCATGGCAAAACACGATTCAGCACCTGTCCCCGGGATAACCACTGAACATTAGAATGGTACAGGAGTACCTCGAATTCAGAGCCCATTTCTTTACACAGCTCACTGAAGATGCGGTGCCTCAGAGCACTATTTTGCACATAGTTCACACATTCCACCACAATTTTTAATACATCTGCCATTTTTGGAGGCAAGGTTTTAGTTGCCAACGCATGCCTGTGCAGAATACAATGCATAACAATGATGTGTGGTGCATCGGCTTTTACTAGCGCACCAAAATCAGACTTTCTTCCCAGCATGACTGGAGCTCCGTCCGTACAAACTGCAGAAACCATATCCCATGAAAGATTGTTGTCTCTGAAGTAGTCATCCACAAGCTTCTTCACATCGGCTGCATTAGTTGTCAGAGGCTTACAAAATAAAAAATCTTCTTTTATCATGTCTTCTTTCCCATAGCGCGCGAAATTAGCAAACTGACTTAGATTAGAAACGTCTGTGGTCTCGTCAAGTTGAAGACCGAATTTTGCTGGACTTGAAATTAGATCTGCAACTATTTGAGCCAAGATGTCTTTACTCATGTTCTCTATTCTGTCGCTGATGGTGTCATTTGAAAGAGGAATTTGGGATAATTTACCTTCAGCCACTGCTCTGAGTATCAGATTCGCCATCTTTAACGCAGCTGGTTTTATGAGTGTTTCACCGATGGTGTGTGGCTTACCCTGCTTTGTGATCAAGTAAGCAACTTCGTACGATGCTGTGAGGATCGGTTTGTTCACGGGTACAAATCCAAGAGCAGGCAGAGTGGCCCTTTCATAGAATCTGGCTCGTTTTACCTTGAATTCAGCAGGCATTGTGTTCTTGTATTCACCATCTCCATGCAGCTTCAAGAAGTGCTCCTTTAGTTTTGCCGGTGCGAGACTAGAGTTGCTCAACTTGGCATTGCATATCATGCAGATAGGACGCTGACTCCCATCCCGTTCCGTGATATATGTGAATCCATGTTGTACATATTCGTCCGACCACTTTCTTTTTTTGCTTGACATATTTAGCATGGATTAAAATATTGAGAAAGAAACCACACGACGTACAACTACGACAGCCATTGACTACTGCACGCACTAAATTCCCCACAGCACTGGTTGGCCAAGCAATGTAACGTGATCCTCTGCAGGAAGTGATGGCCAAGCAGGGCGTGTCATCACGACTTTACACAAGTGTGTCTTTACCTCCACGGCAGAGGCTTCTCCGAACCCCTGAGACCGACTTATCAAACCCCTAGGGTTTGATAGAACCCAGGTTAAGAACCACTGATTTAGAATCTGTGGAAGTTCTGGCCACTGAGCAGCTACATACTTCAGGGAAAAGGAAATGATTATACTGGTGGCTGGTTTAATCCTTCATTTATATTTTTAAACATGTCAAAGTTTTAATGATTGACAAGCCATGAGTCTCTCATTTAAATTTTGACTCTTAGGTCAACTCCTGCTTCTTAGGAAGTTGCAAGGTGGGAGATCCTTTATCTCAGTCTTGAAGTTTAAGGCTACCCGGAATTGCCGAGTCAGTTGTTTTGCCCAGTGGCCTTTGATGTACAAAAAAGAGCTGTTTTCTGAAATATTTTTTGAGTGTGGTAAGAGTGTGTCTTTTGTAGTGATGTAGAAGGCAGGGAAACGCACACTTGAGGAATACCAAATTTCCCCATATATAAGAGGCACCTTTTTTCAAAAAAATTTGGGGTCTAAAAACTGGGAGCGTCTTATACAGTGGTTGTAGATTTTTAAAATGTGCATTTTCTCCTTGAGGAGTTGTATGAATTTTATGATGAATAAAACTTGAGTTCAATAACTTTATGTAATACATTTTTTTTTTTCAAATTTCAGGCCCCCAAATTAAGGTGCGTTCTTATACATGGGAACATCTTATACATGGAGAAATACAGTAGTTTATAGTGGAAGGGAAGCAAACTGTCTACTTCTGTGACTGGAGGAAGATAGGAAAGGGGGTAATGTAATAGAAAGCCATCCACTGAATTATCCTGGCAGAAGACATAGCATGTCCCTATAGCAGTTAGCTCCCAGTAATCTCTCTACTTTGTTTCCCATTTTTAGTTATAATTCAAGGGCTGTTATGGGAACCTCTTTTGGGACTTAGTAAAACCTTTTCTTGGAGGTCGATTATATTAGTATTCACTGAGTCTAGTCAACAGTGTCAAAAGTTGCATAGTATAGAGTGTGAAAACTAGAAGATTATGACTGGAATTAACTTATGATCTTTCTTAGTCTTTTTCTTTTTACTCCTCTTCCCATAA
Organism: Rhynchonycteris naso; assembly: GCA_037038555.1. Lineage (NCBI taxonomy): Eukaryota > Metazoa > Chordata > Mammalia > Chiroptera > Emballonuridae > Rhynchonycteris > Rhynchonycteris naso. The sequence continues at coordinate 49,171,516 of CM073000.1, read as the reverse complement.
TTAACATTAAAAAAGAATATTTCTATAGCTGGGAAGAGAGGAAAGATCTACAGAATATAACTTTGGGCAGGTGCTTTAATGGAAGCTCCCTTTTCCTGTTTTAAAATTTCTTTTGCTTATTTTGACTTGTTTGACTTCCCTGTTTTCTTTTGAAATTTGAGTGTTAAGGGTGATTAGAGGTTACCTAATCTAGCACTTTTCATAATTTAACATACATACCAATACCTGGCATCTTGTTAAAATGTAAATTCTGATTCAGTAAGGTTAGGGCAGTAGTTCTCAAAGTGTGTACCCTAGAAGATTTCCAGGTGCGCCCTATGGTATTCCAGAGAAATATGTGCCTGTTGGGGAACCAAAAAAACAACAGGGTTTTTGGAGTTTAGATTTTTGGGGGACAGAGGTGTGGGGATTTGGCTGTAAGCTGACAGTCTGCCCAGCCTCCACCTCACTTGCCTGATTAGTTTGCAAAAGGTTGTTAAGCTGTGGTGCTGGATTGTTTACACTATCCCCCATGTTCCCCAGAAAGACTGGAGGCAAGTTTCTTCTATCCTTTGTTTGGTGTAAAGTTAAGATGATATGTATGGTGGGGGTTTTCTGCACTCAACACAATTAAGAGTAAAAAGAGAGGAATTCTTTAATGTATTGATGAGGTAATGAGAGTTTGCCTTTCAAATATATGGCCAAACATTGAAGAAATTGCTAGGACACATCAGACTCATGTTTCTTATAAACACAAGAGTGAAAAAACTTAACATATTCGTGCCAGGACCTACTGAATTTACTAAATCTTACTAAGAATGTATCTATATATATATATAAAAAGATAACTTTTCTGTAGTTTTTTATTTTTATTTATTTTTTTTACAGGGACAGAGAGAGAGTCAGAGAGAGGGATAGATAGGGACAGACAGACAGGAACGGAGAGAAATGAAAAGCATCAACCATTAGTTTTTCAATGATTAGTTTTTCGTTGCCATTGCGACACCATAGTTTTCATTGATTGCTTTCTCACATGTGCCTTGACCACGGGCCTTCAGCAGACCGAGCAACCCCTTGCTGGAGCCAGCGACCCTGAGTCCAAGCTGGCGAGCTTTTGCTCAAGCTAGATGTGCCCGCGCTCAAGCTGGCAAGCTCAGGGTCTTAAACCTGGGTCTTCCGCATCCCAGTCTGACGATCCATCCACTGCGCCACCGCTTGGTCAGGCTAGTTTTTTATTTTATAACCTCTCTTTTTTACGAATTCTAAGAAGCACAACTCAAAAAATGTAACATAAATATGTTTTTAATATCAGAATATATTTAATTTTGTCATATTTATTTTATGTAATTACCATAAAAGCACGCTTGGATTTTATATTTTTTCTTTAATATTTGACTTAATTATTATAACATATTTCTCAGAAATTTGTATATAGTGCGCCTACAATTATTTGTAGAATTTTAAATGCACCCTGACTTCAAAAAGTTTGAGAACCACTGGGTTAGGGTGAGGCACAAGATTCTGTATTTTTTTGCCTGACCAGGCGGTGGTGCAGTGGATAGAGCGTCGGACTGGGATGCGGAAGACCCATGTTCGAGTCCCTGAGCTCACCAGCTTGAGCGCTGACCCATCTGGCTTGAGCAAAAGCTCGCCAGCTTGGACCCAAGGTCGCTGGCTCCAGCAAGTGGTGGCTCGGTCTGCTGAAGGCCCGCGGTCAAGGCACATGTGAGAAAGTAATCAATGAACAACTAAGGTGTTGTGACGGCAACGAAAAACTAATGATTGATGCTTCTCACCTCTCTCTGTTCCTGTCTGTCTGTCCCTATCTATCCCTCTCTCTGACTTTCTCTGTCCCTGTATAAAAATAAAAATAAAAAAGATTCTGCATTTTTAACAAATTCCCAGGTATGTCAATGCTACTTGTCAACACACTTTAAGTAGCAAGAATCTATTTCAGTTTCTTAGAATGAAGATATCAAAGATAGATTAAGTTTGTTCAATGACCTATGCCTAATTATTAGCAATTGTGGGTTTTTACTTTTCAATGTGACAAAAAATATTTGTCAGCACAAGGAAATATTTAAAATGAAGAGAAACCCTCTCCTCCCCCTACTTAAATGGCAACTCATTTCTTTATTCAATTTGAATTTTTAAGATAATACTTGTTGGGCAAACCAATGTATTTCAAGTGTGAAACAAATGTGTTTAGGTTTGCTGGCTTATATTTTGCATTGGGGCGGGGTAGTGCCATGTGTGGTCTGTGAAAGGCTGGGTGCTTGCCCTCAAGACGACAGGTTGCAAGTTGCAGACTGCCTGCTGCCATTGGGAGGGGCCATTGTTTGCTGGAGAAGGAGTTATTTCCCCCAGTCTGTTTTGCTGGAGAGAAGGGTGGGGAGAGAGCATGCACACTCTGAAGGGTTTGGGAGCCCTGAGATTTCTGGCTGGTCTGTTTGGCTGGGGACTGCTGAGGCTGGTGGGGACCTGTGAGTCCGGATGAGCCTGGAAGAAGAAAGGGAAGTGGTCTTCCCTGCCCGTTTGCTCATCTGCTAAGGATCTTTTATAAACGGAATGTCCCACTATTTTCTGGCTCCACAGTTCTTTTACTGTCTGCCCAAATCCAATGAGAACCTGCATGGCATAGCGGTGGCCACTGACCTTACAGATACATCTTAAGACTTATTTTGTCTAACCTTATACTTTTCATGATTTGAAGAAATTGATTTATTGAAATATGTCTGTATACAGTTATTGTTTTAGAGTACTTTTTGAACTTCAGGTGACCATTAAGAACCAAATTTCAGTGAGCTTAGAAGATATTTAAAAATATCTATATTATATTCAATCTAGTTTTTTTTTTTTTTTTTTTTTTTTACAGGGACAAAAAGAGAGTCAGAGAGAGGGATAGATAGGGACAGACAGACAGGAACGGAGAGAGATGAGAAGCATCAATCATCAGTTTTTTGTTGTGACACCTTAGTTGTTCATTGAGTGTTTTGTCAAATGTGCCTTGACCGTGGGCCTTCAGCTGATGGAGTGAACCCTTGCTTGAGCCAGCGACCTTGGGTTCAAGCTGGTGAGCTTTGCTCAAACCAGATGAGCCCGTACTCAAGCTGGCAACCTTGGGGTCTCGAACCTGGGTCCTCCACATCCCAGTCCGACGCTCTATCTACTGCACCACCGCCTGGTCAGACTCAATCTAGTTTTTGGGGTAGAAGTTTTTTGCCATAGAAGGGTGAATCATATGTTTTTATTTATATCTAGTGACTATTAATGTACATTTGCATGCAGTTACAAACCAGAGGAGTTAATATAACCAGGTAGTACCTCAGTGATTACTTTTGGTTCCTATTTGCATTTGAGTCTAGCTGGTTTTTCTTGTGCCTTAAGTGCTGTTAGTATTGTTGTAGGGCTGGAGGTGTGTGTGTGTGTGTGTGTGTGTCCTCTACTTGATTAAAGTGGGGCTACATAGAAACCCTTCCAGCCCTTTAAGATTCCATAATTCTCTAATTCTTTGTAGATTGGTGGAAAGAAAGAGGGAGCGTACTCCAGCCCACAGAAGTGGCAGTTAGCCAGATGCATGATGATGGTAGCAAATATATATATTTAGTCCTGGCTTAACAGTTCTTTTCATTAGTTGAAAAGTATGCTTTGATATTCTACCTTGCATTTCCCCAAAACTTTGTTAATTAGTTCATTTTATAAACTTGTACATAGGAAGGTACTTTATTAGTCAACTCTCATTGTTGTGATAATTACTTCTTTTGGGTTGGTGAGAGAATTAAGAACCTATGTAGAGTTAATTATAATCATAGTTAATTTATGCTATTACTAATTTTTATTTTAATAAACTAGATTGTGGGACAAAAATGTGATAATTTTCCATTGTGTGCAATAGCTTTTGGAGTCACTGTGTATTTATACGTACCATTGTTGTTAGTAAATCTTAAGATGCTGTTTCAGTACATTGGAATATTTTAGGCTCAGGTTTGTTTTTATCTTTCTAGTGTTTGGAAAACAATTTTCTAGACAGATTGTGAGATCCACCTGATTCCAGTTCTTTTATTTGAGTTTTCTGTTTTGAGTTATTGCTCACTCAAGTAGTATAGCTTCTGATTTTACAAAATTTACTTGGGTTGTACCTGTTCATAGAAAAATGAATTAACTATTTACTATAGTTGTTTGCCATTTACTATGAAAATATGCTTATAAGCTTAAGTTTGTGGGCTGTGGATTATTTTATATTTTACGGGGAATTATTTGTGGTTTATTTCTTTTCATTTTAGAATTTCTGCATTCATGCATCCTTTTTTTTTCTGTTTGAATGGGATGCTCTCTTCTACGTACAAGTTCTTCAAGTCTTTTGGATTGTGTAAAGTAGTATTTGTAGGATTAATAATAATCATATCCAGCCCTCATTAAGTAGTTAATATGTACCTTAGACATAATGCAATAATAATAGCTGATGTTTTTGCTACCACATTGCCAGGCACTGTTCTCTACCTTTTAGTATATTAACTCACTCTATTTTAGTTTTTTTCTTGTGTTAAAATAGACATAAAATTTATACTCTTAATCATTTTTAAGTATATGGCTCATTAGTATTCAGTACAATCAGAATGTTTGCAAACATTACCACCATTCATCTCCAGAATTCTTTTTCATTTTGCTAAACTAAAACTAGCCATTCAACAGTAGTTCTCCATTCCCTTCTTCCACAGCCCCTGGCAACCATCATTCTACGTTCTGTTTCTCTGATTTTATATTATATTACGCTATATACCTCTTATAAGTGGAATCACGCAGTTTTTGTCTTTTGGTGACTGGTTTATTTACATATCTATATGTAAATAAAAATATATAGTTTATATAATATAATAAAAAAATATATTTTAGAGAGAGAGAGACAGACAGACAGGGACAGACAGGCTGGAAGGGAGAGAGATGAGAAACATCATTTCTTCATTGCGGCATCTTAGTTGTTCATTGATTGTTTTCTTATATGTGCCCTGACCAGGAAGGAGCTCCAGCAGAGTGAGTGACCTTTTACTCAAGCCGGTGACCTTAGACTCAAGCCAGTGACCATGGGGTCATGTCTATGATCTCACGCTCAAACTGGTGGGCCTGCGCTCAAGCCAGTGTCCTTGGGGTTTCAAACTTGGGTCCTCAGCATCCCAGTTCGATGCTCTATTCACTGTGCCACTGCCTGGTTAGGCTTATTCATATGTTTTATTCCTCCTTTTAAGGATGAATAATATTTCATTGTGTATATATATCACATTTTGTTTATTTATCAATAGATATTTGGGTTGCTCCCACAGTTTAGTTATTGTGAATAATGCTGCTATGAACAGGGGTGAACTCATTTAGTTCTTAAAACCATTTTAGGAGGTTCAGACTTCTGATGAGAAACCGATCTTAGAGAAGTCAAGTGATTTGTGCAAAATCAGTAGCTAGGAAGAGCCTGTCCAGATGCCTGTTCTTAACTACCACAGTAGACTCCCAATATCTTTCTGTGTTGGCTTCTGCTTTGCCTACAATATCTTTATTTACTGTATCTTAATATATAGTTAATGGTATATAATACCTTTAATACTAATGTTGGCAAATGAACTTTCAGTATATTATTTTATTTTTAATGTTGGTTGCATTTTACCTATAAATCAGCTCAATTAGAAAGTAAAGCTGAAACTCAAACTGGATTTCCAGGATCCTGCTTGCTCCCTGAATATTTCTTTTCTACCAGAGGTGGTTGTTTCTTGTACATTATAGATTTAGAATTTTTGGAAAGCTTAGATTTATTTGAATAGGACATGTTATTTGGAGTATGAGAGATTTTATGGAAGGGATTTTTGAGTAAGAATTCGAAGATATGTATTTTAGGACAAGATGGTGTAGTAGTTATAGACAGGTAGGCTTAGCAATAAGCATGTACAACTTTCTGAGCAGTGGAGGATGGGAAATTGAAAAAGATAAGGAAGTTGTAATTCTGAAGTTAAAGTGTATACTTAGTGGTTGGAGAGTTAGGATCATTTCATAATACAGGGGTTATTCAGGTTACGACACAGTTTTGTTTCTATGACAGTGATGTAACCCGAATATTGGTGTAAGTTGAAACACACCCTAGCCTAAGTCAGTTACCTATCCTAACACAGTTAGGATATCTAGAACATAAAAACACAACTAAGCCATAGAAAAAGGACATAAATGTACTGTATGTACACTGTACTGCTTATTCTTCTGCTGTGCGTAACCAAACTAGTTTGCCCACATAGTCCATAAGTAGGACGCTAATGGCGTAAGCCAAAACACTCACATCTCAATTTTTAAAATTTTTTATGGAGGTGAGTGTCGTAAACTTGAAAGTCGATGTCGAGACTGTTGTAACCCGAGAACCCCCGTATGTGAGATTGAGATTTTGGCTCTAATCTGCCTGCCTGTTTTTTAAGGGTCTAGGTAACAGCATGGTTGAGTCTGGTATTACAGTCTCTGGAACTGGAATATTCTTCCCAAAGCCCATAATGATAGCATCGATACTATTGACGCCTCATGTAAACAAAGTAAGCAAGTTAAATTCTTTTTCTAATTGTTGGGTGGTTTAGAACAAATTTACTCTCTATCTTATTATACACTGATAATCTGTGTTACATATCACTTATTCGGTGGAATGGAAGGGAGAAATGTAGACACTGACACTGGCCCTTATGCCTTGCCAAACTCTTTTATGGTGCTTATTTTTAAGCTTTGCATAAAGACTTACAGTCTTGCTGATTAAAGGTGATTTCTTGAAATAGAAACCGTACTTTGAAAATTATTATTTTGTTAATAGAAATAAGCATATGTGATATTTTAATGGGAAGGCTTGGAGAACTTGTAATTATTTTTTTAATTGTAGATACCACTAGATCATCAAGATTTACTTGTGATGCGTTACCTAAATTTAAATAAAAGAGTTTTTTGACTGATGATATTTTCATAGACATAGTTTACCAAGTACCAACCTTAAACAAAACTTAGATAACAGATCATAGTACAAATTGCTGTATAAACAACATATAAAATAAAGATGACTATGCTTTGGTAGAAGACATTTATATGTTAGCAAATTGTCCAAGTACTCAGTAGCATGAGTACAATTAATATTCAAGATCAAAGGTTGGTTAGACAAATATGACAATTGAATTGGTGGGGAAATGAATGATCTTGGCAATTTAAAAGGAAATAATACATGATGTCTGTTTAATTTCTGTGGTAGATATGTAAGTGATCACATAATAGAATGAAATTGTGGGCTTAAAGTGAATTTAAGACCATAAAAATCTAATCACATCTGCTTCATGACTTAGATTGATGTGATATGAGGATTAAAAAAGAGCTAATCCCAGGCCCTGGCTTAGTAGTAGAGTGTTGGCATGGTGTGTTGGAGTCTTGAGTTTGATTTCCGACTGTGGCACAGAGGAGAAGTGACAATCTGCTTTTCCACCCTTCCTCCCTCCCCTTTTCTCTCTCTCCCTCCTGCCTTCCTGCAGCCAAGGCTCCACAGGAGCAAAGTTGACCCAGGTGCTGAGGATGGCTCCATGGCCTCCACCTCAGGTTCTAGAATGGCTCCGGTTGCAATGGAGCAATGCCCCAGATGGGCAGAGCATTGTCCCCCAGTAGGCATGCCGGGTGCATCCCGGTTGGGTGCATGCAGGAGTCTGTCTGCTGCCCTACTTCTCACTTCAGAAAAATACAAAAAAAGGGGGGGAGCGAATCCTTTTGAAGAAGTCTGCTATGCTTATAGAATCAATAAATCAAAATAAAAGTACCTATTGGAATCTTTCATAATATTGAATGAAAAATTTGATTGTTTTTGATTGACGTGTGTGTTCTGTTTAATTTGCGATTGTGAAAATAAGAATGACTTTAATATGAATTCTTTGATTTTCTGGGAAAATGAATTAAGGTAAAGCTGTCCTTCTTCAAATAACTCCCCTCCCCCCGCCAAGGCTTGAAATGTAACTTGTGTGTCACATAAACAGACAATAGCTATTTGAAAGTAAAGCTTTGTAGAATTACATTATTTGGTCATCAAATATTGATACTTTTGTGGGAGTGATACAAACAATGATGTTTGAAGTTATCTGAAGTCATTTTCTGAGATTCTTTAAGTTATGTATGTTAGTGGACACAACTTTAAGTTGTATTTCCATAGAATTCTAGTCTGACAGGTGGCTAGGTTTATAACCTAGCCCAGGGGTCGGGAACCTTTTTGGCTGAGAGAGCCATGAATGCCACGTATTTTGAAATGAAATTCCGTGAGAGCCATACAATGTTTAACACTAAATACAAGTAAATGTGTGCATTTTATATAAGACCAACACTTTTAAAGTACAATAAGTCTGAATTCTTTTTAATAATGTTGTTATGCTGTTTCTAACCAATGATGAATCAAGTACTTCTTACCATTAATGCGACTTCTGGTGCTGGATGGTTTTGCTGATGGCTTTGTAGTCTGGTTGATACGTGGTGAGGTTAAGCACCATGCAGGTGTTGAGACTTCCATCCGTTAAACGTGATTGTAGGTTGGTCTTAACGTTCTTTAGATGTGAGAAAGACTGCTCACATGCATACATAGAGCCAAACATTGGCAGTACAGCAATACTCACACTGCAGTGTGTGGTATGTGACGGGAAGCGCATTCCAAGTTTTGACAATCAGCTGGTCCGCAGGTTGAAGTTTTTTCATTTCTCCCCACTTGTGTTTGCTGATCAACTCTGCTTGCTGTCATGCAAGTCTTTCCAAATCTTCATTCAGTGATTTGAACTTATTCACCCACATGTCTGAGACCTTCAGGTCAGCAGCTTGTAGCTCAAACTCTCTGACAGAGACACCAGGGATGTAACTCAGGTCAGTGCTGTCCACCGCACACTCGTGTGGATGGGTAATGAACCTAAAAAGACGAGTGAACTCACGAAATTCTCCAAAGCCCACTTTGAATGACTGCAGGAGATTAGATGTGAAGCCCGCTAGCTGCTGGAGATGAAGATGTTGAGCAGGGTCACTTGCTGTGCATGCATTTTTAAACTCTCTCAGTTTTTCAAAGTATATTAAACGACATGTTTTAATGTCAGCGATGAAGAGTTCCAGCACGTTTTCAAATGCAAACACTGATTTTTGAAGGGATACGACTGTATTTCCAATATCTTGCATTTTCACATTGGGCGGTGATGATGTTCAGTCATGTTCACAAAATAGTAAAACTTCAGGAGCCACTCAGTGTTAGCTAACTCAGGATGCTTGATGTTTTTCATTTCAAGAAATGTCTGGATTTTGCTCAGACAGCCGTGAAATGCTTGAGCACCTTCCCTCTTGACAAACAACGCACATTGCTGTGCAGAAGCAGATCAGGATAATTATTGCGAACTTCATCCAGCAGTGTTTTAAACTGGCGATCATTTAAAGCTCGGGCAATGATAAAGTTGACCACCCGAATGACCAGTGACATCATCTCACCAAGCTGCTCACCACACATCTGAGCACAAAGCACCTCTTGATGTAGGATGCAGTGAAAACTTAAGATGGGTCTCTTTTCATGTTCACGAAGAAGCACTACGAATCTTCTGTTTTTCCCCACCATGCACGGGGCACCATCAGTACACACCGAAATAAGTTTATCCATTGGTAGATTTTTTTCTTTAGGGAACTCAGTGAAAGACTTGAATAAATCCTCCCCTCTTGTTGTCTCTTTCATAGGCAAAACAGCAAGACTTTCCTCATGTAGTGTGTCATTGACAGCATACCTTGCAATCACAATGAACTGGGATAAATGGCTTATGCCTGTTGACTCATCCAAAGTGAGAGAAAAGAATGGTGCTGCATTTATGTCCTTCACTTGTGTTGCCTCAATTTGATTTGCCATCATGATGGTACAATTGTGAACAGTTCTTGCCAACAGAGGCATGTCTTTTATTCATTTGATTATCTTGTCTTTATCCGAAAAGTCGTCAAAAAGTTCATTGGCAACGTCAAGCATGAATGTTTTGGCATACTCCCCATCTGTGAATGGCTTTTCATTTCTCACAATTGCTAAAGCACCAGCAAAGCTAAACAAATTCCAGTCACCTTGTTGGGTTCAAACATGGAGTTGCTGCTGACTAGCTTGCACTCTGCACAGTAGCTCTTGACATGCTTTCTTCCTGTTGTCCCCTGCTGGATATTTCAATGCAAATGTAGTATGGCGTGTGTCGAAGTGCCGCTTTATATTTGACCATTTCATTGATGCAATTTTATCATTGCATATTAGACACACTGCAGAACGTGTTCTTTCCACAAAGGCAAATTGCTCTATCCATTCCTGCTGTAAAGTATGATACTCCTCATCTTTTTTTCTTTAACCATCTTCTTTGTCAAAAGGGTTTCTGCAATTAGCTAGCTGACTAGTTGATTAAAAGGAGGGAAGTTTGCCTTACAAGGCGGTGGCACAGTGGATAGAGTGTCGGACTGGGATATGGAAAACCCAGGTTGAGACCCTGAGGTCGCCAGCTTGAGCGCGGGCCCATCTGGCTTGAGCAAAAGGTCGCCAGCTTGGACCCAAGGTCACTGGCTCCAGCAAGGGGCTGCTCGGTTTGCTGAAGGCCTGAGGTCAAGGCACATGTGAGAAAGCATTCAATGAACAACTATGGTGTCTCAACGGCAACAAAAACTAATGATTTATGTTTCTCACCTCTCTTTGTTCCTGTCTGTCTGTCCCTGTCTATCCCTCTCTCTGACTCTCTCTCTGTCCCTGTAAAAAAAAAAAAAAAAGGAGGGAAGTTTACTTCTTGACCTCACAATGACCCGTATATCTTATGCATTATCCAATAAAAATTTGATGTTGTCCTGGAGGACAGCTGTGATTGGCTCCAGCCACTTGCAACCATGAACATGAGCAATAGGAAATGAATGGATTTTAATACATGAGGATGTTTTATATTTTTAACATTATTATTTATTTTATTAAAGATTTGTCTGTAAGCCAGATGCAGTCATCAAAAGAGCCACATCTGGCACACGAGCCATAGGTTCCCGACCCCTGACCTAGCCTATATAGCTTGCTTAATTCTGAAGGTAGCTAAATTCATGTGTATGTCTGCTGTGAAAAATGATAAAATGTACTGTGCTGCTGGTAGTTAAACAAACCATAATTTCAAGAAATGTAAGAAGTTTATACAAACTTTATTTTGAGTTGTCAAAAATCCCTATTAGGGCAAACAGATTTGATTTTATAAGATGAGAGATAGATCGAGAGTATAATGGAGAATGTGAAGGGGGCTCTGACACTGATACTGTATTTTGTCGAGGTGAATTGAAAACTACGACTTTTAACCCTTTGAGTAATGAATTTTTTGTTAACCTTTTGAGTGAGGATGGACATGAACGTTTGTACTACTCAGAGGGGTTAATCTTGTTTGATTAACTGATGTCAGTAGCCTTGATTAGAGTTTTCTTAGGCTAATTAATGGAGCTAAATGAATGAGGTAAGAAGGAGGAAAGTCGTTTTTTCATTTAAAAAATTGTAAAATGAACCCCTTTTATTTCCTTTTTTTGAGAGAGTGAGAGAGAGGCAGGAAGGTACAGAAATGAGAAGCATCAACTTGAAGTTGCAGTACTTTAGTTGTTCATTGACTGAGAAGGCTCCAGCTGAGCCAGTGACCCCTTGCGCAAGCCAGCAACCTTTGGGCTTCAAGCCAGCAACCTTTGGACTCAAGCCAACGACCATGGGATCATGTAGATGGTCTGCATTCAAGTCGGTAAGCCTGCACTCACATAGGATGAGCCCACACTCAAGCTGGCAACCTTAGGGATTGGAACCTGGGACATCAGTGTTCCAGATCAACGCTCTATCTACTGTGCCACCACCGTCAGGCTTTAAAGACTTTGAAGAAATGGGGAAAAAAGTGGGTTAAAGAAGACATTGATACACTTTTTAAAAGAGATAAAATTTACTGAGCAGTGGGTTAGTGAGAGAAAAAGGAACAGTGTGCATATAAGTCTCCATGGGGAAGGAGGAAAGCTGGAGTTTGGTAAGCCAGCTGTTCTTGTATTGTTTTTAGGATAAAATTTCATATGACAGGTGTTCATGGCTAGGGGGCAGAGTCTGATCAGCTAACTGGTCTTATGTCAGGGAGTTGTATAATTGTATCTGATGAAGTGACTTTAAACTGTGAGTTTTCTTTTTAAGACATTTTAGTACGCCTGAATTTATTTCAGGATCTCTACAAACTTGAAAATTAGGTTTCAGAATTGGGACTTGTGTGCCAATTCTGTTGGGAGTAGAAATGAGAGGAAATATAGCTGGTATAGAAATAGTAGAGGTTTGGCAGTGAATTCTTATAAGAGAAAAGATACAAAGGGAAAGTAAACTCTGAACAATACACTTATCTCTGTTGAAGGACAGGAAATACACTGCTCACAAAAATTAGGGGATATTTTATTGCTTCAAATATATAGCTTTAAGCGGTATAGTTGGCATGTTTCTTAGCATGAAGTTATTATGTAAAGAGCTAATACCATGTAACCCTTGATATTGAGGATATTTTGGGGAACATAACAGTAGAATTACATCATAGACACATTTAACTTATTTACATTAAGATGTATATAGTAGGCAAAAAGAAAAAAGCCCAGCATATGCGTTAGCATTACATTGTAAGCAGGGGAAATATACTTTGGCTAATTTAAGCAGAAGGAGTAATTGGAAAGCTCTCAGGAGAACCACTCTTAGAAAATGAATAGGAATCGAAGGAAGCCAGGCAGCAAGGACCAGTGTCAAGGTCAAGCACTTTGAGTAGGAAGCCACCATTGGTGCTCACTGATAATGCCTTTGCAATTTTTCAAAACAGTTTTCCAGCTATTTTTACGCCTGTCATTCAAGTTAAAAGTTTTGAGGAAGGAACATTTGATTGTCTTAGATCCTGACCTTGTTTCTAACTTGCTAAGTACAGGGATGGAGAAAATTTGGACCTTTTGGTTTCCAATGTGAAAATGAAATGATCCATGTTCACATCCAAAATATAGTGCTGTTATTTTTTCCAAACTAAACTGAGCCGTTACCTCTTCCTCCTTAAATGCTCTATGGCTTAGTAAATAAAATGCCCCAGTTTCTCAGGCCAGAAGCTTGGAAGTCATCCTTGATTTCTCCTATTCCCTCAGCCCCATGTCTAATCAATAGCATACTGTCCTTTCAGTCTGCCTCTTAAATGTTTTAAATTTATCCACCTGCCTCTAAGTTACTGATGCCACTTTAGTCCTACTTGATGTACTATATAGAAGCCTCATCATTTCTCTGGTCTGTGGATTGGCTCCTTCCCTGTGTGGGGCTGAACTTCTAAAAGTACAGGTCAGATTATGCTGTTAGTTTGCTAAAACCTTTCAGTGGTCTGCTGTTTACTGATCAACTATTTCTCAGCTTCAACCTACCCTTTTAAATTGTGATGGGGGACAGGGACTTTGCAAACTACAGTTCTCCAGCTTCCTTACCAGCATGTTTTCTGTTGGATTTTCCCAGTAGAGCCCTGACAGAAATTTGGAAGGTGAGAGAAGGAGTTTCTCTTGTTTCTAGTTTCTTTATACCTCCAGTAGCCAATGACAACTATCTCTTTGTTCTCTAGTTCCTTTTGGCATTCCTAATGCCGCCAGCCTTTTTGCTCGCTCTCAGGTACCAACTTCGGGGTGGTGCATCCTAGGTAGAGAGAGTGCCACTTGCCCCATTTCCTCAGCCACTGGACTATGTCCCCTAAGCTGTTTCAGCATCTTCCCTTTTGTACCTTCTCTGTAGAGATTGAGAATTGAGTTGTAGGTCTCCTCTCCTTAGGGGTCTGAGCACCCAGCTCTGTGCACCTCTTCCACCCTCTTCCAGGCATAGCTTCATAATGCCCTTCCTTCAGACTCCTAGCTTCTGATAATACACCTCTTTTGTTGTGTTCCCCTAGTCCTCAGATGGTAGTGCTTCCTGCAGTTATTCATCTCGATTGCCGTAACCTCCCTTCTTACCTCTTCAGCTTTTCATATCTATTTAATGCAGTAACCAGTGTTTCTGCATTAAATCTCCTGTGTTTGAATTACCCAGTATGGTTTCTGTTTGCCTTATACAAGAGGTTTCCATTTTCTAGGATAATGCCATGCCATTTCCCTTTTTTATGCTTCAGTATTTTTAAAAATTGCTGGAACATGTACATTCTGTTTTAGCCTCAAAGATATTGCGAGATTGTGTACCAAGCCCTGGTTATCATCAATACAACCCCCCACCCCCAATCTCCTGTCTTTTACCCTCTTCCCCATAGTGATTGCTTGGCTAACTTTGCATTATGCAGGTCAGAGGCTGTATCCGATAGAGGTAAAAGAGATAGGTTGTTGTTTACATTTTAATATCAGCTTTGCTGTCTTGCCAGCTTTATGACCTTGGGAAGTTATTTAATTTATCATAATTGAAAAATGCTTGAATAGTGTGCTCTTACGTGGATATATAATATTCATTTAACTGATCTGATGAACATTTGAGTTTTTATTTTTCACTGTTATAAAATGTTCTGAACATCCTTATACCTGTTAGCTTTGTGTAAGAAGTAATTGTTGAGTTCCTTCTGTGTGTATTCAGAAAACTGGGCAAGACACTTGGTCGGTGGGAAAGAACAAAATTAATACGATCTCTGCTTTCATAGAGCATAAGATAAATTTCTAGAAATGTAATTGATGGTAAGCTTTGGTCTGAATTGGTGGTAGACTTAAATTATAAAATGTTTAAGTTCTGTTTGACTCTGAGACTGTGAGTGTTAGGAATGTGAATTAGTGCTTTCAATGCTATTAGTCACCAGTATTTTAAAATTATTCTCTTCTTAAATTATGTACTTTCTCAACTTTGTTAATGTATATTTGGTGGTTTTACTTGATTAGCTATCTCATATTTTGGTGATTGCCCTGAAAAGTTGTTTCTAGTAAAGCTGGGATATGAGCATTTAAAGTAAAACGTTTATAAATTGGGCTTTTCTATAATTTAAAAGCTCCTCTGTATATACTTTATTATAAAAAGTAAGCCAGCATTTTCTAATTCAGTTAAAGCTTCTATTGAATTAATTTTTGTTTTTCAATGAGAATAGATATAATACAGCCAACTTTGTAATTATGAATATTAAATTTGCAATTGAAGTAATTTCTTAGTTAATAAGAAATTATACTATACTTGTAAATTCTGTCTTCTGAAGATATAGTTATATACTAAGCCAGCATCTGACAGTATATGGGATAGTTGCCTCTTTTTAAAGAATCTGGTTGGCCCTGGCTGGTTTGCTGAGTGTCAGAGTTTCGGCCGGTGAGTGGATATCTTGGGTCTGATTCCCAGTCAGGGCACACAGGAGATGTGCCCATCTGCTTCTCCACCCTTCTCCCTCTCATTTCTCTCTCTCTCTTTGTCTCTCCCTCCCTCCCTCTCCCTCTTTCTCTCTCTCTTCTTCCTGCAGCCCTGGCTCGATTGGAGAAAAAGTTGGCTGTGGGTGCTGAGAATGGCTCCATGGCCTCCGCTTCAGGCACTAAGAGGAGCCTGGAACTGAGCAATGCTCCAGATGGGCAGAGCAGCACCCCGTAATGGGCTTGCCAGGTGTATCCCAGTCATGGCGCATGTGGGAGTCTGTCTTTGCCTTCCTGCTTCTCACTAAAAATAATAATAATAAAAAATATATGTATATATAAAGAATCTGGCTGTTGTTAGAAACTTTGGAGTAACGTGGAAATATTTCCACTTTTTTACCTTCCTTCTCTAACATGAAATAGCTCCTTATTCATAGGTATCACATAACAAAGAAAACATAATTTGGAGTTCAAATTAAATATCATATCCCAGAAACTTTTGTTCCAAAGCCTGGAAATTTGTACGTGCAGAAGTATCCCTAAATATCACCTGCTAAATAATTTTTCTAGTGTCTCTGTAGATGCAAGCAGTGTTTCCCATGAGCAGCAAACCTTTATAGTGAATTCTATCCCCTAAAGTGTTTTTTTACTTGGCTTTTAAATCTGTTTATATGTGAGTGTATGTATATAGTATTTTAATTGATACTCCACTTGAAGTAGAAAGAAAGATCACACACACACGTCAAATAAGCATGTTAAAATATGAATAGAAAATAAACATGCACCAGCATCCGGAGATTTAATGTATATTCTGTTTGAACATAGTTAATTCTGAACTTCCGGGAAGCATGAAGGGAATATTTCTGTCATTATGTGGTCATAAGAGAAAACCCAATTTTTTTTCTTAATTGTAAATTTTATTAACATAAGTCAGGTTTTATTAAATTGTGAATATAGAACCCTTATTCTGCTAAATACTAACATATCAGGTTAAGTTTAGTAAAAAATTAAAAATGGGCTAAATAAGATAAAGACTATGCGTTTTTCATAACCTTAACTATTCCTTATATGTACCTTCACTTTCTCAAAGAAAGATGAAGTATTTCCCTAATTTATTTTGCTATGCTTTTCAAAGTAAATAGTAAGCTTTGCAAAATGCTTGTCTAGATCCTTAGACAATATGATGGATTCTGCCTTCAATACCATGTTTGCAGAAGATATTACAACTGCTTTTTATTGGAGTTTTTAAAAAGATTTTATTTATTGATTTATTTATTTATTTTTTTGTGAGATAAAGAAAGGTAAGGGAGGAGGAGCAGGAAGCATCAGCTCTTAGTAGTTGCTTTTCAAAAGTACCTTGACCAGATAAGCCCTGGGTTTCAAACCAGGGACCTCAGCATTCCAGGTCAATGGTCTATATCCACTGCATTTGTTTGACCTCTTCTTATGTTGACTTAAATTTTTGGACTACAGTTCAGGGCAAGGATAACTCTTCCAAGAAGCTTGGATTCTCCCTATCCTTCAGGGATTGCTGTTTTTGAAAAGCATGAGCAGTAGGGCTTTGGGGACTAAGTATTTCTGTTGTGTGCCAGCATACTGGCCTGGCAGTTGGTCTAGGAGTCATTTCAGATGCACAGTTAGTTCAGACTGCAGCTGATTTAATTATTCCTGGTGAAAACTGAGTCTCTCCAACCCAGATATAGGAGGGCTAAGGCTCTTTCAATATGTAGGAAGGGCCTGCGTGCTCTACCTCCTCTGCATGGGCCTGCTGGGACTAATTATTTTGAAAACATTAGTAACAGCATGCTTTCAATCCATCCCAAAATGGAGCCCCTTTAGTCTTCCTTGCTGCTCTTCAACCTGTTGTTACATACCACTTTTACCATAATCAGCTCTCTCATTTCTCCTCAGCTAGCCTAAGCATGCCTATATGCTCTTTAAAACACTTGTTTATGGGATCCAAATTATCCTCTATTATATTAGGTACCCTGTACTATGTTAGCTACCATCTCTTTATTTAATGTTTTATCTATTCCTTGGCCTTATCTTGATTCAGCTCCATCTTTCAGTTTTTGCTTCTTTTTTCTGACCTATCCCATGGGTAGGAGTTGGGACAGACCTGCTAGCATTCTTCTCTATTCTCAGTGGTACAACCAGACTTTTATTCTTCTACTCTTTCATTTAACAACAACAAAACAACAACAAGAGGATTCTGTCCCCTTGATGCCCATACCTTTTAACTTACTTATTTCTGGCTGTTAGTTTTCTCATTCTTGGAAGATTTTGGTACCTGGATACGGTCTCCAGTTTTACCCTACATCTTGCCATTATATATTTGGTAGCATTGCCTATCAACCTGTAATTTTCTGAACTTGAACCCGTCTGGACTTTATTTTTATATGTGACATGAAGTAGAGATTTGTTATCGATGATCTGCTAATGGGAATCTGATTATATCTTGACCATTTGAAGAATGATGCATTCTCTTGTTCTCTCTCTCTCACTCTCTCTCTCTCTCTCTCTTTGACAGAGACAGAGAGAGAGACAGAGAGAGGGACAGACAGACAATAAGGGAGAGACTATGAGAAGCATCAGTTCTTTGTTGTGGTACTTTAGTTGTTCATCGATTGCTTTCTCACATGTGTCTTGACCGGGTGGCTACAGCAGAGAGAGTGACATCTTGCTCAAGCCAGCGACCAATCGCTCAAGCTGGTGAGCCTGTGCTCAAACCGATGAGCCCACACTCAAGCCTGTAACCTTGGGGTTTCGAACCTGGGTCCTCTGCATCCTAGTTTGATGCTCTATTCACTGTGCCACCGCCTGGTCAGGCGTGATGCATTCTAAAGTACATAAATTCTCTCTCTATTGATTGGTTTTAAGAAGATAAGGGCAATAGAAATTCTCATGAGCTTGAGTTTAAAAACATTTTAATTTGAAGTAATAAGTAAGAATTGTACCTGAAGTGGTGATATCTTGGCTATATTGCAGTTTTGATTAAAGGAGAAATGGTTGTTTTGCTAACTGTAGTGTAGCAGAAAGAGCTTTGTATATTTTGAGGTCTGGCCATTTGCAAATCACTTACTGTCTTTTTTTTTTGTACTACAAAGGAGAAAGGGTAATACATAAAAATGCAATTAATTACATATATGTGTGTTTGGTAAACTTTGATGTTTAAGATATAATAAAAATTAGAGAACTATTCTCTTCTAAGATGGATCATAAGGTTGCACTTGAACATCACATTGTCTCCATAAAAACTTCATTTCTCTATAGCCTGTGTTTTTTATAGGACACAATTTTATTTTTAATGAGAATATTTGTGCCTGACCTGGCAGTGGCATAGTGGATGGAGCATCAACCTGGGATGCCGAGGACCCAGGTTTGAAACCCTGACGCTGCCAACTTGAGTGCGCGGTCTCATCTGGCATGAGTGTGAGGTTGCTGGCTTGAGCGTGGGATCATAGACATGACCCCATGGTTGCTGGCTTGAGTCCATGGTCGCTGGCTTGAGCAAGGGGTCACTGGCTCGGCTGGAGCCCCCTGGTCAAGAAATATATGAGAAAACGATCAATGAACTACTAAAGTGCTACAACAACAAATTGATGCTTCTCATCTCTCTCTCTTCCTGTCTGTCTGTCTCTCTAGCTAGAAAAGAAATAAATTTGTTATTAGTGGTACTTTAATTTGAAAGATAGGGGGGATAGGGAGAAGTCTAATGAACAGTATTCCATGCAGCTATTCTGAGTCTAAGGAAAAACAACTTAATTGTTATTTCTTATGACCCTATTCCTGAATTATGCTGTTAATATTACTTTTTAAATGTTTTATTTACAGGTATATGATGTTGATTGATGGCACAAATGAAGTTTTTATGATTGATAGAGATAATTCAGTGTTTCATGTTTCAAATCTGGAATTCCCATTTCGTAAAGATCTTCGCATACATTTATCAAATACTCTCTTGGATGGGGTATGTCATATATTATCCTTTAATAAAAAATTAAACATTGTAATTTTTTTTCTCTTGTAAGTAAAAGTATATTTTTAATAAATAGTAAATTTAGATTCAAATCTAGTTATTAAAAAGTTTTTTTAAATTGAGGTATAACTGGTATATAAAGAATTGAATCTAATTATTACAATGTTAAATTCCATTTATTTCTATTTGCATTACTGTCACTAGATCATTGTCTTGGGTATGAGAGTAAGTGTACAAAACTCTTAATTTTTTTGTTTTTTGTGATTGAAAAAAGTTCTTGTTGAAGAAACTAATTTTATTATTTTTACTTGTCAGTTTGATTTTAATTATGTGACACCACATATTATTGCATTTTTCCTTGGCTCTTTAGCTGATATGGACTAGTTGTTCTTGAAAGTTGATAAGAATTTTCCCATTTCAGAAATATCTATATTTATTAATCATACAGTTAATTGATGAAAAATGTTTTAACTTTCATGTAAAAACATTTTTACATGAAAGTTAAATTAGGGTAGCTTTTCCTCCCTAATTCTAAAATATTGATTCATTATAAATAAAAATTAAGATAATAATACATTTTACAAAAAACTGGTTAAGATTATCTGAACTCCTACCATTGGAGTAGCTTCTGTTACCAGTTTGATGAACATTATTACAGACTTTTCTCTGTGCCGGAATGTTCAGTCTTACGTTTGCTTGGAGAGATGGAAAACATTCATACTGGTGATAGCAACTCACAGCATAAATTCTTAAACAGAACGTGTATCAGAGTTGTTAGGGGAGTTGGGACTTTTTCCCGGCCCAGTAAATTCTGAATAATTATGGTACTTCTGCCTTGTTTGAATATGAGTGCTCTGGTCAAATCTGTACACACATGGATAGTTACATAATTTACATGAAAGGAACCAAATGTTACATGAGTTTTGTAACTCATCTGTTTCCACTTAGCAATTAGTTTTAGACATCTGTTTCATAAATGTCTGAATGATATACCCTTGTATATATGTATGTACACAGCATAACCTGATGTTTCCAAACAATTTTGATTGTGAAAATTGTAGAGGATGCTTGTTAAAAATGTGACCCGTCCCAGTAGCCCATCATAAACCTAGTGAATTAGATTTTCTTATTGATCAAGGTATCTGTACTTTTAAAAAAGTACCCAGTGATTCTAATCAGGCAAGTTTGAGAAACAGTTCTATCATTTTTAAACTAATTTTCTTGGAGGACATTTTGATTTTTTTGTAGTGTTGTTTTCTATTATAAGACACACTTGACTGCATATTCTTATATCTTTTCCCTTTCACACTCGTGCAATTTTATAATTAAGAAGATTCTTAGAGGTGAGATTGTAGTAAATATCTAGAATCTTTTGATCACAAGTGACTGAAGTCCAACTTAAAGGAACTGAAGAAAAAAATACTAGCTTGTCACAAATAATTAAATTTCAGGTTGGCTTAACAGGCTGGATCTGTGGGCTCAAAGGCACTGGCCAGGCTCTTTCTTTGCTTTTCTTGTCTGTTTGGTCTCATTCTGCATGAAGACTCTTTCCACTTAGGAGACAAATTGCATTGCAGCCCAAGCAGAAAGAAACTTTTTCTCCCAACATCCATATATCAATCCAAGGGCCATGCCTGAGTTATATACTCATGGAGGAGTTACAGTGGAGTCCAGAAATGCACTGGTTAGTAGAATGGAATGTAGGAAGAGTTATGTTCCCAAGAAGGGATGGTTATAGGTTATACTGTGTTTGCTATGCTGGATTTGAAGGCGTGCCCATTTTAAATTAAAAAAATTGTATAAAAAAACCCCATGTACAATTGTAGGAAGTTTGAACACATGTACAGTTTTAACAACCAAATGTAAAGGGTCTGTGCATTGTCTTAAACACTGGGTTTGAAATGTGATGTTTTCTAATTTGGTTAAGGAAAGAATGACTTTTCCATTTTAAGGGACAGTATACCATAGAGGTTAAGAACCCTAACTCTAACTGATGGTGCCTTATCGGCTCCATCAGTTATTATATGAAGGACGTTATATAATTTTCTCAATTTCCTCATCTGTAGTGAAGTGAGGCTAATAATGGTACTTAGTCCTTGATGCTGTTATGAAGATTCTAAGTTGGATAATTTATAAAATGCTGATAATAGTGTCTGGTACATTGTTAAATGCAATACATCTTTTAGTATGCATTCATGAGACTTGTTAATGAGGTCTAACATCTTTTTCACTCCTTAATGAATTATTGTGTTATGTGAGTTGCCCAGTCAAGTCCTTATACATTTTTTCATATTGATTTATGAGAAATTTTTGTCTGTTGGGGATATTACTTTATGAAACATTTTGAAAACTATGTTTTTAATTTTTTTGCTACTTTTTGTGGCACAAGTTTAAATTTATATAGGTAAATTTATAAACCTTTTGATTTTTAAAAATTTTATTTATTAAAAATTTTTTATTGAATTTATATAAACCCTTTAATTTTTAATATTTGGCTTTTGTGTCATTTTAAGAAATATTTTTATTTCAGAATTACTGTAATATCTGTATTTTTTCTAGTACCTTTATGTTTTAATTTGTGTAGTTACATATTTGATCTATCTGAAATACATTTTGATTAATAGAGGTGTAGTTTTATTTATTTCTAGTTGTCTAAACTGTTGCCTCAGTACCATCTACCTAATCTATTTTACCTTTTTAATTGGATATATCATTCTTACTGTTTGATATATTCCTTTATATCATTGTTTTTTTTTTCTTATTTATTTTTCCATTCTTAAAATATTTTATTTTCTTTTTTTTTTAAATTTAAATCAAGTGAGAGGCAGGGAGGCAGAGAAAGACTCCTGCATGCATCCCGACTGGGATCCGCTTGTTAACCCCTGTCTGGGGCTGACGTTCTGCCTATCTGGGGCCACTGCTCCATTGCTCAGCAACCGAGCTATTCTAGCACCTGAGGTGAGGCCATGGAGCCATCCTAAGCACCCGGGGCCAGCTTGCTCATTTGAGCCATGGCTGCTGGAGGGGAAAAAGGGGGGTTTGGAGAAGTAGATAGTTGCTTATTCTGTGTGCCTTAACCGAAAATCAAACCCAGGACTTCCACATGCTGGCCTGATGCTCTACTGCTGAGCCAACCATGGCCAATATTTTGGTTTTCCAGTGGAATTTTTATATTGATTTGAATACTGTGACTTTAGCATGCACTTCAATGTCTGACAGCCCAAGTATAACCAGTCTCCTGGCTATTCTGAAGTTTGCCACTTAAAGTTTGCTCCTTTTTTTTCTTTTTTGACAGAGAGAGGTACAGATAGGGACAAACAGGAAGGTAGAGAGATGAGAAGAATTAATTCTTCGTTGGGGCACCTTAGTTGTTCAGTGATTGCTTTCTCATATGTGCCTTGACCTGGGGGGGGGGGTGGCTACAGCAGAGCGAGTGACCCCTTTCTCAAGCCAGTGACCTTGGGTTTCAAGCCAGCGACCATGGGGTTTTGAACCTGGGTCCTCTGTGTCCCAGTCTGACACTCTATCCACTGCACCACCACTTGGTCAGGCAAGTTTGTTCTCTCTTTAGCTTTTGGGTAAACAGGGTATTTGAGAAGTTAGGCTAAATTCGTTTGTTACATTATATGCAAATCTATATACTGATAAGCTTATTTTTCTCTGGTAGTCCTGTCCACAGACCTTTCTGTTTGCTATGATTGGTTGTGTAGCTTATCTCCCTGCCATACCTTCACTGCCTTTCCTTGGAGGGAAAAGGGGCTCTCCATTTTTCTTATAACTTCTCACAATTTCAAGTCTCCTTTCTATAGGGATACTACTTACATTATTTAAAATTTCTTCACTTTCTTCAATGTTGAACCTTTTTTACAAGCCAGATTGAATTATGTCTGGCTAATATTGTCTGGAATTTATATGAGAATACTTTCTGTCTTAAGATAAAATTTGCTCCTCTCTTTCTGGTTTAATGGAACAGTATCAGGACGATTGGGAGTGGCTGGCTTGGGAATGTTTAATTAATTGAATTTTCAATGATGGAATTACCCTGATGAAAATCACACACACACAAAGATATTGTTAAATACCACTTTCCAAGTGACCTAAATATTGGAGTGTGCAGTATTCTTTCCCCAGAAGGTGGAAGACTGTGGTTGGAGAATAGGATGTTTGAGTTAGTCTGAGGTATAGTTTTGAGTGATGAGAAGGTTCAGGATGTGACCTAGGGAAAGTGAGAGGTTGAAGTCGTGTGAAGCAGAGCAGTGGAAACAAGATCAAGGAAAGTTTTGGATGGATCATAAAGAGTGATAGCAGGAGTCCAGGATGACTCTAAGGTAGGTACAAAAGATTCAAAACATAGTAAAAAGATAGTATAGTTGAATGGAGACTGAGCAAAGAGTACATATAGAGTCACAAAACAAGGAGTTATCTATACCGTGTGTACTCTGTGAGGCTAATAGTATATTTTTATTCCTGTGAGAACGTGTGTAGTAAAATAGCATTTTGTAATAAATATGACATATACATTTGTATATACATAAACTTTTGTAACTTATAAGTGTGTATATATGTGTACACATGCGTGCTGCATGCATCCACACACATGCCCTTGTGGTTGACAGAGCCACTGCACAAGGTTGGAAGAATTGTTTATTATGCATCTCTAGGTTGTGCCTGATGTGACTGGCACCCCTGGGGTTGTACTGTGTATAAATTGCATAGCCAATGTGGCAGTTCTGCTTGTTAGTTCACAGGAACAGCAAGAATATTTTAGTTTTTGTTTATTTGAGATACAATTTTTTTAGCATTGTAATTAAGAAAAGGACTTAAATCACAGCATTTGCAAACATTTAGTATAGTTTATAATTGAATTATTATTTTTTGAGTGCCTGTCATGTTCAAGTTGCAGTGCCAGGAGTGCCAACATAGCTTAGAGGATTGAGACAAGGGTCTGACCTTTGAGACATTTTACTTTGTTGGGCAGGGGTGGAGAATGATTGGTAATGGATAAAACGATAACCTAGGTTCGAGACCCCGAGGTTGTCAGCTTGAGCGCAGGCTCATCTGGTTCGAGCAAAGCTCACCAGCTTGGACCCAGGGTCGCTGGCTTGAGCAAGGGGTTACTAGGTCTGCTGTAGCTCCACAGTCAAGGCACATATGAGAAAGAAAGCAATGAACAACTAAAGTGCCACAACGAAAAACTAATGATTGATGCTTCTCATCTCTCTCCCTTCCTGTCTGTCTGTCCCTATCTGTCCCTCTCTCTGACTCTCACTCTGTCTCTATAAAAAAACAAACAAAAGAAAACAAAAAAACCCCCGATAATCTGAAGATTGGTATTTGAAACAGGTCCTATGGTGAAGACATACGTTGTATATAGTTAGGAACTAAATATGTTTTATAGAGGAATTGACATTAGATGTGGAAAGATTTCTATAGAGATTTTTGTTGGATGTGGGCTGAGGGCATTCTAGGTAGAAAATAATGCGTAAAAATTAGATGTTTAATAATCTGCAAATTTAATTTAGCAATACTATTTATTTTCACCCCAAACTTGGATACTGAGAGCAGCATAATAGACTCTTTTGAGGTTTTAAAATAGCAATGTAATTCATGATGTCAGTTTACTTGGACCATATTTTTAGTTGCCATACTTGTTTTTCCAGTTAATTAAAACAGTCCTCTGTAGTTTCCTGTTTTTTCTACATTTTCATTTGCAACTTGTTTTTGTAAAATTCCAAATCCAAGAATAACTCAAAACTACCTAATTGTCAGGCTGTCAGATGTGAGCAGTAAAGCTTTTGTTTTGCTCTCAGAATGATGTTTTTTGACCCACAAAATCTGGAAAATAGGAGATTAGTAATATAGCATTAATTCACTTGAAACAAATCAGTGAAATTCAATCAGTTTATATTGAGGTTAAGAGGAGGATATGGCAGTTAATCATTAAAGTTAATAGCAAGAAACTTGGGAAAATGGTATGTCTTTTCAACTGTTAATTTTTTGTAAAGGAATATGCATGTTTATTTAGAAAATTTTGGAAAGCCTTGTACATTATAAAGTAGAAAAATTCAACTCTCAAGAGGAGATTACATTTTAACGTTTTGATGTACTTCCTTTTAGTCATTTTGTTATGTCTATATTTATAGAACATGTATAATGAATGTATATGTAGCTGAATTTTAATATATGCCGTGTATCCGGGGTTCCGTTATTTTTCTTCACTCTGAAGAACTGATCTTAGGATTTAAAAAAATTTAGTTTTATTTTTAAAAATTAAAATATAATTAACATACTATAAAATTCACTTTAAGGTGTACAATTCAGTGGTTTTTAGTATTACTATCTAATTTCAGAATATTTCATCACCTAGATGGATATGATAATTAGAAATGAATGGGCCTTATCTGAAAGGATTTTAAAGAAATGAGTTACCCTTGAGATGGGCTTTGAAGACCTACAGGTTTTCCAGAGAACAGTTAATTACTTACTCTCATTAAAACCCTTCAAAGGTTCCTCATTTCCCATAGCATGAAAGGCAGAGTCCTCATCATAATATTCTTTATATCTGAGCCATGCCAGTGTCCTTAGCATCATCTTTGACTGAGAACCCTTGAACCGTAAGCTCCTCCTATAATGAACTTTGGACAGTTTACCCCAAACCATCCTTTTCCTTGCCTTTGTGATACCATTTGACCCACCCACCATCCTGCTAGAAAATATACACTGCATCTTTCGGAGTTGAACTTGAATTAATGGGTTACACACCTTATTATTAAACCTTTCTCTTATTCTTCAAGTAGAAAAAAGTACTATTTTTTTCTTTTTTTGACAGAGTCAGAGAGAGAAGAGGGTCAGAGAGAGGGACAGATAGAGACAGACAGACAGGAAGGGAGAGAGATGATAAGCATCAATTCTTCATTCCAGCATGTTAGTTGTTCATTGATCGGTTTCTCATATATGCCTTGACTGGGGGGGCTACAGCAGAGCAAGTGACCCCTTGGGCTTCATCCAGAGATCATTGGGCTCAAGCCAGTGACCATGGGGTCATATCTGTGATCCCACACTCAAGCTGGTGAGTCCACTCTCAAGCTGGTGACCTTAGATTATAACCTGGGTTCTCTGCATCCCAGTCCTATGCTCTATCCACTGTGCCACTGCCAGGTCAGGCTGAAAAACCTACTCCTTAAGTTTATACCATATGTCAGTGGTTCTCAAACTTTTTGAAGTTGGGGCGCATTTAAAATCCTACAAATAATTGTAGGCACACTATATACAAATTTCTGAGAAATATGTTTTAATAATTAAGTCAAATATTAAAGGAAAAAAAGTCCAAGCGTGCTTTTATGTAATTAAACAAAATAAATTCTACAAAATAAAATTTATTCTGACATTAAAAAACATTTTTGTTACATTTTTTGAGTTATGCTTTTTAGAATTCGTAAAAAAGAGGGGTTAAAAATTAAAACGACAAAAACGTTTTTATAGATATAGATACATTCTTAGTAAGATTTAGTAAATTTGGCAGGTCCTGGTGTGAATGTGTTTTTTCATTCTTGTGTTTATGAGAAACATGAGCCTGATGTGTCCTAGCGATTTCTTCAATGTTTGGGCATATATTTGAAAGGCAAACTCATTTCCTTGTCAATACATTGAAGAATTCCTCTCTTTTTACTCTTAATTGTGTTGAGGGTTGAAAATCCTAATTCACATAAATAGGATGTTGAAAATTGTAGTAAAATGTTCAAAGCTTTTTTAGATATTGCCACATATTCTTTTATAGAAATTCAAAAGTCTTCAAGATACAATTCCTTATGTTTAATCATCAATCCCAAACCCCCACCATACATATCATCTTAACTTTACACCAAAGGATAGAAGAAACTTGCCTCCAGTCTTTCCGGGGAACATGGGGGGTAGTGTAAACAATGCAGCACCACAGCTTAACAGACTTTTGCAACCTAATCAGGCAAGTGAGGTGGGGGGTTGGGCAGACTGTCAGTTTACAGCCAATTCCCCATACCTCTGTCCCCCAAAAATCTATACTCCAAAAACCTTGTTGGTTTTTTGGGTCCAACAGGCACATATTTCTCTGGAATACCATAGGGCACACCTAGAAATCTTCTAGGGCGCACCAGTGCGCCCTGGCACACACTTTGAGAACCACTGCCATATGTCCTTTATTGTCTGGAATGGTATAGGTGCATATGATTTGTATGAGTATAATCATTAATAGCAATCTATTTCAGTCTCAGAAGTATACTGGTTTAGACATTAGCTTCATGGTCCTTCTATCTATATGGCTCTCTGTCATTAAAACTATAACTCTTCATTGGACCTAATTTTTGTATTTTCCTCTCTGGGATACTAAGTCCCTTGAAGGTAAGGACTATACGCTTAATTTCTCCAGCACTTAGAGCTATGCCTAATATATAGTTTGGGCTCAGGAAATATTGGATAAGCAGAAGCGTGGATGCTAAGGAC
Source organism: Rhynchonycteris naso (assembly GCA_037038555.1). Taxonomy (NCBI): domain Eukaryota; kingdom Metazoa; phylum Chordata; class Mammalia; order Chiroptera; family Emballonuridae; genus Rhynchonycteris; species Rhynchonycteris naso. The sequence continues at coordinate 49,143,720 of CM073000.1, read as the reverse complement.
TTCAACTAATGGGAATGGAATATAGAAAAGTCCAGAGGATAGAAAAGTCAAACATGCAGAATTTTTTTTTTCTTTTGATGGGTCCCATATTGAAAGAGTCAAGCTTCATATTTCTCCACGGTAATATTTAATTATTTATTTTTAAAGAGAAGAAATTATTGATTTTTTTAAAGAGAGACAGGAGAGGTGGGGGGGCGAGATTGATTCCACTTATTTATGCACTCATTTGTTGTGCCCTGACTGGGGATCGAACCCACACCTTTGTGTATTGGGACTATGCGCTAACCAACTGAGCTACCTGGCCAAGGCTTCCACAATAATATTGAATACAAAAAGGACAGTGGAGCAATTTCTAACTTGAGGTATCTAAAGTTGATGTGCCTTGGTGTAGTTTCTTATACTTGGGGTTTGTAATCTTTTACAGTTTTCACCAAAAGTAGAAAGATTTTTGCCATTATTTCTGCCTTTCTCCTTTGGAGATTTAATTACTAATGCTCTTTTAATTAAAAACAACTTTTTTCTCTCCATTTCATTTTGGATAGCTTCTATTGCTATGTCTTTACTGATATGTGCTTCTGCTATGTCTAAATTGCTATTCATTCCAATCACAGTACAGTTCACCTCAGACATTGTAGTTTTTTCCTCTGGAAATTCATTTTGAGCCTTTATGTGCATGTGTGTCTTTTATGTCTTAACATTTGAATTTATCGAATATTGTTGCAATAAGCCGTCTTAATGTTCTTGCCTCCTAACTCTAATGTCTTTTTCAGTTTGGGGCCTATGTTGATTGATTTTTCTTTTTATGGGTTAGATATTTTTGCTTCTTTGTATACCTGGTAATTTTCTGTTGGATGCCAGGCATTTTGAATTTTACTCTGTTGGGGACTTAGTATTTTTGTATTCTTATAAATATTTATGATTTGTTCTCAGATGCAGTTAATTTTTTTGAAACTAGTTTGTACCTTTTGAGTCTTGCTTTTAAGATTTGTTAAGTGGACTATAGCAGACTTTAGGGATAATTACTCCCCACTACTGAGACAAGGTCTTTCTAATACTGAATACCCTGTGCGTTAAGAGATTTTTCTAGTGGGAACAGGCACCTTGTTCTCAACCTGTATCAGTGTCAAATATGCATCTCTCTAAAGATTTTTCTTTGTTTGACCTGGAGTAGTTTCCTCATATGTGTACTCTGCTGAATATTCATAGGAGTCCAACTGCAGATCTCTGGAGTTCTTTCTCTGGCATCTTTCTCGCTCTCTGCTACTCTACCCTGAAGTGAAAACTCTTGCTTCAGACAACTTTGGTCTCTCTAGACTAGGCGTGGCCAACAGTTTTTGCCCCAGGACAGATGAAAACTTATTTTACGGGCTGGATGAAATATTAAAATTAAAAAATGTTATATACAAAAATGATCCTTTTAAGTAAACAAAATTTTATTATGTAATTTATGAATAAATGTGAGTGAAAAATATTTTAATATACAATATTATTTTAATAAAAATATAATTACATACCATGTAAATATCCAAACTGTATTGCAATCAATTGAAACAATATTCAATTAATAGAATGAGCTTGAAGGGCTTATATTGCAAATAAAACAATTATTTTGTTTTACAAACAGCCTGGACACCTTTTCAGTTATCAACTGCAGCTATTGTCTATGCTACAATGCCACTTGATTCAGCATACTTGACCACAAAAATAACAAATTGTTTGACCTTGGCTGCGCTCTGGCAAACTCCGTCTAAAAGAATGTGGGTTTCACATTGCCGCTAAACGTCATACAGTTCATATCTAGTACAGACGAGCACAAAAGTTGTAAATCTTTATAATAGATTTTTTAAAAAAAATAAAGAAGTATTATGAATCCATTCCACCAATTATTGGAAGTTAACCCTAGATTAATCACATGTGGAATTGTTTTCCGCGTATCACTATCTTCTTAAATATCTTGATTACCAATAATTCACTGGGGAACAATTTATTTTCATTTTCTGTTGCATGAGGTTTTAGAACTTTTTCAATATATTTATGCATCGCTGATTCCAAATCTGGAATCCGTTCTTTGGTGCATGCTCTAGTTTTTATGCAATTTTAATTGCTTTTTGTTACAGTTAATGACAAGCATTGGTTTTTAAATTGGAGTTAAAGGGCAACGACTCTTGGATTGAACATAACCACAAGGCAATTCATGTTTTACAAACATCAGTTTTAGATAATTGTAGTTGTTTTTAAATGTAAAAAATTATTATCTGATAAAAGCACCCTCTTATTTTGTTTTAAGATTGAATCATGGCTTCTTTGAGTATGCGTAAAAGTAAGAATAGCCCTGACACCTTCTGTTCTATATGTGGCTGTTAGACACTTCAACGTCAAAGGTGCAATATTTCATCATTTGTGACATGTGCATATATTGCCTATTTTCAAGTTCCCCTTAGCGATCAAGACAAGAATTGGGCTCTTCATATTGTTTGTCACAATTGTGAGGAAATGCTTCATGACTGGACAAAAGAAAAACACAAAAGAACGCCTTTTGGTATTCCTGTGGTTTGGTGTGAACCTAAGACCACACCAGTGACTGTTATTTCTGTCTGATCCATACAAAGGGCATCAGCAAGAAAAAATGGCATTTGATCGCGTATCCTAATATTCCTTCAGCAATACAACCTATCCCACACTCTGTGACACTCCGGTTCCAGTTTTCAATGGTTTTATTTCTTCTAAAGACGAAGAAAGTGAACATGGTGGTCAAGTGTATTTTGATAAGATGCACGAGGAAATGATTGTAGAATCTGAAGGGTCTTCTTCTGATGCCAATCAATCATGAACCCCTCAGAAGTTTAGCCAACCCAAATTGAATGACTTAGTAGGAGATTTGGGCCTATCAAAGAAAGCAGTTGAGTTATTAGCCTCCAGGCTTCAAGAAAAGAATGTACTTCACCTTCAGCTAAAGTATCCCATTTCAGGAAGCGTGAACAAATTTTTGTGGACTTTTTTTCCAAAGACGAACACTTTGTTTACTGTCATGATATCAGTAGTCTTCTCAGCCAGCTAGGTGTTACCACTTACAGTCCAACAGAATGGTGGCTATTTCTTGACAGCTCTAAACAGAGTCTGAAATGTGTTCTCCTACACAGCGGTAATGGTTCCAATTGGTTATTCAACTCATCTGCTAGAAGATTATAATGACATAAAAATTGTCCTCGACTTAACTGAAGTATGAGAAGCATAACTGGATCATTTGTGTGGATCTTAAAATGGTAAATTTCCTGCTAGGACAACAGAGAGGTTTCACAAAGTATCCTTGCTTTCTGTGTTTGTGGGACAGCTGAGCTCGGAAGAAGCACTGGACACTGAAGGAATGGCTGAAACTTGAAGCTCTGGAAGTAGGGATGCAAAATATTATAGTGAACCTGTTGTTAATTGAGACAGGATCATTCCCCCCCCCCCCCACTTGACATCAAACTTGGCTTAAGGATGCAGTTTGTTCAGGATTTGAATAGAGAAAGTGAATGCTTTCAACATATTGTTTATGCTTTTCCTGCCTTGTCTTTCAAGAAGATAAAAGCAGGTGTATTTGATGGACCTCAAATTCGAACCCTCATACGTGACAAAGAATTTGCCAGGAAGATGAATAAGGAGGAGAAAGCAGCATGGCAGTCTTTTGTGGCAGTTACAGAGAACTTCCTTGACAACAGAAAAGCAGAAAACTATGAACTTTTGGTTCAAAGGATGCTGTTGGCTTTCCGCGACATCAAATGTAACATGAGCGGTAAGATTCACTTCCTGAACAGTCACCTTGATAAGTTTCCTGAAAATCTTGGAGCTGCTAGTGATGAGCAGACTACTGCTGGAGCATCAAACGAGATTTCCTCAACATGTATACAAACGCAAGAGCTACAAACGCAAATAAGTTTTGAGCAAATTTTATGATTAAAATATGTTTTTTAATATGTTCTATTTCAAAATTATAGACAAATTCTGATGCAATTATCTTTTAGTGTATTAGTGTATTTACTGCATTATATAAATTATTATATTTTCACAAAGATGATGCTCAAGAAGACATTCTACTTCATTATGTTAAACTAAATGTTGAAAATTTTACAATAAGATAAAAATCTAAATCTTGAATTGCAAAAAAACTGTAGCTTACAGAGAAAAACTAATGTCAGATTTGAGATCAGCACACTTGAATTAGGTAAGAACAAGTGTTTTTGTGTATGCAAAAAATAATTTTGTTCCCTAGTGTAATCAAAGACGCTTCCACTTCTGAGTAGCTGAGATTTTAAAGTAGCGGAGAATATTAAAAATTTAATCGTGGGCCGCATAAACTCATTACGCTAGCCGAATTTGGCCCATGGGCCGTATGTTGGCCATGCCTGCCCTAGACAACCTACTCTATTTTTTTCAACTCAGGCAGAAAGCTGGACTCCACCTTGGATCCCCCTGCCTACATCGAATCCTGGAAACTCTCCTCAGGCAAGCTGGGACAGTTTTAGGGCTCATTTTTAGAACTTTTATATCAGGTAACTGAAACTTTATACCCATAGAACAGCTCCCTATTACCCCAGTCCATTGCAACTACCATTCTACTTTCTTTTTGTATGAATTTGACACTTATAGCTCATATAAGTGAAGTCATATAGTATTTGTCTTTTTGTGATTGTCTTAATTCACATAGCATGTCTTCAAGGTTTATCCATGTTATAGTGTCTGATAAATTTTCTTTTCACAGCTTAGTAGTATTACACTCACTATCTGTCATCTATCTATCTATCTATATCTATTATCTATCTCAAATTTATGTATCTATTTATCTGTTTGACATTTGGGTTGCTTCTACCTCTTAGCTATTAGAATAATACAGCTATAAATATGTGTTTCTCTTCAAGACTCTGCTTTCAGTTCTTTTGGCTATATACCCAAAACTGGGATTTCTGGAGCATATGATAGTTCTTTTTTTAATTTTCATTTTCTTCTTACTGAATTTTTTTTTGGCAACACTGATTAACAATTATACAGGTTTTATATGCACAACTCTGCAACACATTATCTGTACACTGTATTGTGTGTTCACTACCCCAAGTGAAGTGTCTGTTTTTAATTTTTTGAGGGAACTGCCATACTTCTATCCATAGTGGTTGCAGCATCCTACCAACAGTGTACAAGGGTTCCAATGAACTACATTTTAAGCCTAGGTATTTTATGTTTACCTGCTTTTACGTAGCCTAGGGCAATAGTGGCAACTGTGGGGAAGGGTACATTGTGTGTTGAGGGCTTCATTGAAAGCATTCAGCGTAGGCATTGGATATTTGTTTGAAACTGTAGGTTTGTTTTCTTAAAAATTTTCAGTGACTGTTTCTTCAGCTAGTTGGGAATCATATTTTATTCTAATAATGCTCAGATTATTCAATTCAGCACAGAATCTGGAAGCATCAATAGTGCTCTGCTATTTTTATTACTCTACAAATCAGAAAGGTGGGGGGGGGGAAAGACAAGAATAACCACTGAGTTTACATCTATCCATATTTGAGTGTAATAGTGATAATTATCAAGAATTTGACATTTTACAAGTCGGGCTCCTGGGAGTTTAGTGGGTTTGGAGCTGAACCCTGCTGTGCCTTTTTGTTTCTAGAATCTTGGTAGTTTCTGTGGCTGTCAATTTTTAAAGCTTACTCATTTGTTCATTACTTTTTACTTGTTTTGATTGCTGATAATAAATTTAATTTTGCCTTTTTTAATGTTTAAAGAATGATATATTTTTGCTCATTTTGTCAGGTAATTTGGGAGGAAAATTCTATGATGTTTGCTATCTGAACCTGGAAGGCCAGTTAATTTCTCTCCACCCAAGTTTTAAAAAGAATAATTAATTGAAACGTATTATTGGTACCACCTTGTTGGCTCATAAATTTCTCAAATACAAGTATTTAAATTAAAACATTTCAGTAAACAGTTTAAAATAATGAAAGTGATATAATTTATGTGAAGTGTTGGGTTCAAGACAATAATCATAAATGTCTGTAGCTTAACAAACATATTCAAGAAAGAAATTAATTGGTAGTAGTTTCTTAAATGACAAACTATACCTTAAATCAGTGTGTTCTCTGTAATTTTAGATCGTTATATGTGGATTTTCTTTCATGAAATTTGATTTAAAAAAACCCTGTTTAGTTTCCTAGAAAGAATATTTGCAGTAAAGTGATTTTAGGTAAGGCTATACTTAATAAAATTTGGCCCTGGCCAGTTGCTCAGTGGTAGAGCATTAACCTGGCATGTGGAAGTTTCAGGTTCGATTTCCAGTCAAGGCACACAGGAGAGGCGACCATCTGCTTCTCTGCCCCCCTTCTCCTTTCTGTCTGTCTTTCTCTCTCTTCCTTTCCTGAGTCCATGGCTCAATTGATTTGAGCATGTTGGACCAGGGCGCTGAGATGGCTCCATCAAGCCTCTGCCTTGGACGCTAAAAATAGCTCAGTTGCAGCGGCCCCAGATTGACAACGTTGGCCCCAGACGGGGGTTGTTAGGTGGATGCTGGTTGGATCCTGGTTGGGGCACATGTGGGATCTATCTTTATCTCCCCTGCTCTCACTTAAAAAAAATAAATTTTATAAAGTACTGTATTATATACCTATAATACTCTCTAGTGTCCTTTATCTCTTCTCTGTCAGAGTGAGACTTTAAGTTCTTTTCATTTAATGACTGATATGTAATATTATATTCTTTTTTCTGTTTTCTTTGGTCAAAGTAGGGGGATGTGGAACCAAGAAAGACCATGTGGTTTGTAAGGGGATTGTATCTATTATAAGAGCACTATTTCTATCTATAGATTTTATGATTAAAGTAATTGGTATGTAATAAAACATAAAGCAATAATGATTTAAAAAAAGGATTTTTAAAATGTTTCTGATATTTGGCACTTAAAATTTGTACTCTTTTTATCCTAATAGTTGCTACTAAGCATATTCAAACATAAAACAAACCATAATATAGTAATTGAAATATAAAAAATATAATGAGATATTGTCATATTTTTATTTCATACAGAGTAAAGTCATGATGGGAATTTTTGGGGTGCTTACAATGTTCATTTGATTGGGATATTAATGTGTGCACTTGAAATTTTATCTGGTGGTGTAGTTATGATATATGTGCTTTCTGTGTATGTTATATTTCAATCAAATTAAAGAAATTGCTGTTAAAGAAGAAACTTATCTTTTTTTCTCTTTCAAGGAAATGATTATTGACAGAGTAAATGGACAAGCTGTTCCTAGATATTTGATTTATGACATAATTAAATTCAATGTAAGTACCTTTTATAATTTATAAAATAAAAATGATCACTGAGGTTAGTAGATGTTTTTAACAAATAAAAAGTATTACTGCCTTAGAGTAGGAAGGAAAAATTGTGACTCTGTCGAGTTACTAATTTGTTAATTTTTATCAATGCTTTTACATCTTTCTTTCTCTTACTGCCTAATATTTTGCATATTTGTCTTTAGAGTCTTCAGGTACTTCAGGTGATTAAAGAAAAACAGTTTAATTTTGATAAAACAAGATAGTGTATTACAAAATGAAAACTTGGTTTTAATTATCCTGTACTTGATATAAAAAAAAAGTCTGCAAATTTTATTACTGTCACTTAAAAAAAAGAGAGAGACACTGAGTATGAGTGTTGTACATGTAACCTGGAGGCATAGAATAGTGAGTAGATATCAGAAAATAGAAATTATATTTTCTTCCCATTTCCTATAGTTTTAGACTAGCCAAGAATGTGTCCCTGTTAATATTTATTGGTTGTTGAAATTCTTTAGAAGGTACAAGATGAATTATGTAAATGGAAGAAATTTTTTCAGTAGTATACATCTGTGAAAAGACATAATCATTGTTCTAGGAATATATTACTCAGATTGCATAATCATTTAGTATTTCAGGCAGACTGAAAGCAGGTAAGTATTCTGGAATTAAAAGTATTAAGTTTTAAGGTTTTGAAGATTTAGAGTAAAAGTTTTAAGACAGTTATTCCCCCCCCAGAGGGTATATATCTTAAATTGCAGTATTTAGATTCAAGATTATATTGATCCAGATGACTTAGAGGTATTTTTTCCAGGAAATTTTTAATGTATAAATCTTATTTGTTATTGAACTTCTGTATTTCAAACAATTTCAAATTTAGGAAACTCAAGATAAGAAACCATCAAGCTTTAGTTTTGTTCTGTTTTTGTGACTACTGTACATTAAAAGTAATGCTTTCCAGAATTGATTTTCTCTTATCACAGATCCTGGAATAATGTTCATGGGCCCATAACAAGACATAGGATGGGTGCAGCTTTGTTTCTTTGTGAATGGGGCAGTGCTGTCTCCTTTGCCTCTTGTTATGAGCTCTGCTTTAAAATGTGTTCAGTGTAGGTTCACTTCTTAGCCTGGGAACTTTGTCTTATACAACAGCCTTCACATTCCTTTTTAAAAAGAAAATTTACAGCATACATAAATGTATAACGAATAATATAAGGAATACTTACGTTCTGATCACCAGATTTGTTGAAACTTAATTTGTCATTTTTACTCAGCTTTCTTTTTAATAAGAAATAAATAATTATTGATCCAGTAGAAGTGTCTTTGCATACTTCTGTCATCTTATCCTTGACCCCCTTACCCAGAAGCAATAGCTTCTACCGTGAATTTTGTGTTTATCACCACCATGAGTGTTATGATACCTTCGCTACCAGTGTATGAGTATAAAATACATGTGTTGTTCTTTTGCAGGGTTTCTCGTGTTATGTGAATGTCATTGTACTGTGGTACTGAGCATTTGCTCCACATTATTTTGTAGAGCTATATCTGTGTTAATACACATAGGTTTAGTTCATTCACTTTAATTGCTATTGATCATTATATTGTATAACTACATATATGGAAGTTATCTTTTTTTTGATAGTTTCTCCAGGATATTTGTCATTCTTGGTATGTAATCACTTGGGAACTGTTTAAAAAGTCCAGTCCCTCATTCCTATTACATGGAGATTCTCATTAAATTCGCAACTTCACCTTATAATCTGCATTGTTAAATTCTTTTTAGAAGCAATTGTACTGATTTACCACATTTGGATTATTACATATCTAATTTTTGCCAAATGGCTACATGTGAAATAATGCCTTGTTTTAACATGCTTTTTCCTAATTACTAATGAAGTTAAGCATATTTTATATGTTTGTTTTTACTTTTAATATAGTCTTCTTTTGGTGAATTTATGTATATTTTAAAGTAATATGTTTCTAGGAGGCAATTTACACTAATATATATTTTAACAGTTGTTAGATTCTTAATTTTATTTTATTATTATTTTAAAGTGAGAGGAGGGGCGATAGACTCCCACATGCACCTCACCTGGGATCTACCTAGCAACCTCGTCTGGGGCTGATGCTTGTAACTGAGCTATATATATTTAGCACCTGAGGGAGAGGATCCATGGAGCTATCCTCAGTGCCCTGGGTCATGCTCTTGAATCAGTCAACCCATGGCTGTGGGAGGGGATGAGAGAGAGAGAGAGAGAGAGAGAGAGAAGAAAAACAGATGGTCACTTCTTGTGTGTACCCTGATCAGGAATTGAACCTGGAACTTGAACCTGGGACTTCCACCTATAATATTCTGATAGGTGTCAGAATTTTACTGGTAGGGTCGAGAATCTACCACTGAGCCAACCAGCCAGGGTCAGATTCTTTATTTTCTTATAAAATGAGGGTTTGCTTGTTCCACTTTAATTTTATAGGGGTTTGAATTGATCTAATAGGCCTTATAAATAAACCTAACTTTTTTTTTTTTTTTTTTTTTTTTTTTTTTTTTTTACTTTTAATGATACAGGTGATATGGAAAAGGTTACACGTGGACTGTGAGGTTATTTATTAGCATTTCTTCAATGAATACTCTTTATAAACAGTTTTATGCCTTTATGTAAAGAGAACGTACTCTTCTTCTTAGATAGCTCTTGCTCCCTTTGTCTTGCTTCTTTTTCTTTACTGAGTATCAAAACTGTATTCCTTTCGAAGCTGAGAAAAAGTTATCCTTGAGCCATATTTAATGTTCACAGCTTAAGCAATGCTGCAATCTCTTTGTAAAACATTAGCTCGGGTGAATGTTAAGTTGAGTAATATAGATTAGAGAAGAGGAAGAAGATGGGAAAATGCATAGAAGGGTGTCCAATAAATATAAAGAACAGTGGTACTTGATATACCATTGAGGTGATGCTACTAATCTAGATGGTTACTGTCACTCATTTGATGTGTTAAGCTACATTTGTATGTACCATTAGGATACGGCAAGCCTCTACTTTCAACAGATACAGAAACTTTTCTGTACTTTTTATTTCATGGTTCAAAACATATATACTATATATGTATACCATAGAGTGTATATATAAGATATATACATATGGGGAGAAAAGAAGCTTCTTTATGGCTGTATAGTAGAATATATTATATAAACGTCTTTCTATATTAGTTTTCAGAGTTGAGGCTATATTTGTCTAATAAATATCTTCAGCTTGCTGATGCCTGTAAAGTGTTAGTGCTTTAAACCAGAAAAAAACATTATAGGTGATGATATTGCTTATTTTGATGTGTTATTTGCTTATACTTATCAGAATTATGTGGATTTTCAATTTTTATACAGATTTTATGAATTCATATTTTATTAATATAAATAATAAAAATGATTAGTGAGGTGTATATATTAATACATTAATTCAGATGTGAAAATTTTGTTAACAGTTTATATTGGAGAAGATTTATAGCACTTTCCTATATTTTATGCATTTATAATTTTGAAATAAATAACTGTATGTGTGTGTGTGTGTTTAAATATGTTTCCATCATCAGTCCAATTAATTTTCAGTGCTGGCCTGTGTGGTTGTGCAGGCTCTGTATTGGACAACTCCAAAGGATGCTGTTTGCAGAGACAGCTATGTAAAAAGTGAAAGCCTTGATAATTATGCTGGAAAAGTGGTTTTTAGAGTTGAAATTTAAATAATTGTCTCATTTAATTCAGGCACAACCAGTTGGAGATTGTGATTTTAATATTCGTCTTCAGTGTATAGAACGAGAAATAATAAATCCTCGACATGAAAAAATGAAGACTGGGCTCATTGACAAAACACAGGAACCATTTAGTGTCAGAAATAAGCCATTTTTTGACATTTATACTTCAAGAAAGGTAACGTTTTCTAAATAATACTTATAATGTGTCCCAGATCAGCTTGTGAGAAGAATATGAATGGCATTTTCTTGCTTAATTGTCTTGATTTTCCCTGAAATTTCTTAAATTGAATATAGTACTATTTTGGACAAACATGTACAATTACCAAGTGTTCTCTTTAGTAAGATTCTTAGTGATAGACACAAACTAGGTTGCTTCCTTGTATTTCATAATATTTTTTGATTCATGGCTGTTACGATTTATATGCTTTTTAAAAAGTGCTAAGCTGTATAGAGTTACCTAAAAGTGAAAGTAACTTGTTAGGCCTCCTGAAGGTCAACAACATTTAGTACATAGTTTTATTTAAAATGATCATTTTATGTATATGTGTATATATATATATATATACATCGGAGGATTTCTTTTATTATGTATTTTTGTTGTGTGGACACTTAGCTTCTGAGATCAGACGAGATGGGGCTCGTTCAGGGTGGTATGGCTGTAGACTGTTGTGTGGACACTTAAAAATACATTATATTAAATACTCTGAGTCTGTTTTTATTCTTCTTTTACTTAACAGTGTGGCTTAGAAATATTTCTGTGTCAACAGATATTCGCCACATTATTTTTTAGCTGTGACATAGTATTTGACAGTAAAGTTTTACAGGTTCAACGTGAAATCATTATTTATTGAAGGATGACTGGTTATGATAGAATAATATAGGCAATATAGCAACACATGCAATTATGTTTTAATCTTCTTTCTCATATAGCTTCATGAGAAATCTTACTATGTTAGGTGATGTAAGATTTTGTATTTTACCTGCTTCTATTCATGTCCACTCAATTTGGTTAATATCAGCATTAATGCCAACACTGTTGAACCATCTTCTTCTCAATGTATAAATATATGAATATATTGAGAAGAAAAATATAGTTATTATTTTTTCATTAATATTTTGCATGGGACCATTGGTTGACTTCTGCTGCTGTGATATTCTTACAGTTCACCGCTTGCCATTTGTGCCTGTTCTGGCAGCAGGCATATAGGGGTACTTACAAGAGCCTATGCACTTCTATGCCTTGCCCAATTGATAGGGTAAGAATAACGTTGACATTTAATGTGGGTCACACCCTTGGTGGAAATCTGCTAATTGGAGCTATGTACTCTTACAGAAATATTTTCTAAATTACAAACACAGTGTAAGTTTGGGCAGAAGTCAAATTGTTTCAGTTTGCATTCGTTTGTAAAAAAACTGATTTGACAGCTTGTGCTGTCATAATTCAGAGTTTAGCATTTAAGAAATGTGTCTTGGATAGTATGGTTTCATTAGTTGATATCAGTGCTTCTTAGAAATATTTGGCAGTAAATGACTATGAGAATTGTTCTTTACGGATCTGAAGCAGTTATATTGAACAACTTTTCATGTAGTTTTTCACTAGGAAAATATGATGCTCTTTTTTTCTTTATGCTTAGCTCAGATAACACCTTTTTAAAAGTATAGAATTAAAAATAAATAAGTTCTAATATTTAAATTTGTGCGTGTGAGTGAGAGAGAGAGAGAGAGGAAGGAAGAGAGATGAGAAACATCAACTCAAAATTGCAGCTTTTTAGTTGTTCATTGATTGCTTCTCATACATGCCTTGACTGGGGGGCTCAGGCTGAGCCAGTGAACCCTCACTCAAACCAGTAACCTTGGGCTTCAAGCCAGTGATCTTTGGGCTCAAGCCAGTGACCATGAGGTCATGTCTATGATCCCATGCTCAAGTGGACAACCCTGCGCTCAAACTGGTGAGCCCATGCTGAAGCTGGCGACCTCAGGACTTTGAACCTGGGATCTCACTGTCCAGGTCAACACTCTATCCACTGTGCCACCACTGGTCAGGCTAATATTTAAATTTTTAATTATTAGTTTTCCCTCGTTCTTTTTTTTTTTTCCCTCAGTTTCTCTTGGAATTGTTTTTGCTTGTAGGACACAGAAGGAAAGCATAGTTTGGAGCAGAGTTGGTCTTAAGGGGAAGACTGTAGTAACACCAGATACAGGAAAGTAGCTATAGTGACAGATTATTGCTCTAGAGATTTTATTATTTTTATCTTTGCTATTGGGAATGGGAAATAATGATATTATGAATGATAAAACATTTGTCAGGGAAGTATATGTCATTTTTTTGAGGAAGACCAGTTTTTATGTGGTTTTAAACAAAGTTTACATGCATGGAAAAAGACATACTTTTTTATAGAAAATAGAATTTCATTTCTGTATATCTATAAAATTTTGAAGACAACTTTGATTTTAAGACTTTATTAGTATACCTCTATTAGCCTTTTGCTTTTGTATAATTTGATCCATCAAATACAGTGCAGGAATACTGAGTTTTCAGTGTTTAACTGAATATGCATAGTTATAATAAAGTACCCAAAATAGTAATAGTAAGTAGCAATTTCTTAAATTATTCTTTTATTTGCATTTACAGTTTGAAGGCCAATTAAAAAAGAACTATTTGTTCTTTCTCATGGCCAAGTAGTAGTCCATTGTGCAATTGTACCACAGCTTTCTTATCAATTTTATCTACTGATGGACACTTTGGCTGTTTCTAGGTCTTGGCTATTGTAAATAAAACTGCAGTGAACATAGGGGCGCATGTATTCTTTTGATACTTGTTTATGGAATCTAATGAACAAAATAAACTAATCAACAAAATAGAAACAGAGGCATGGATGCATGGAACAGGCTGACCACTGCCAGAGGGGTAGGGGTTGAGGGAATGAATGAAAGAAGGTGAAAGAATTAAGCAAGAAAACCCATATATTTTTAATATAACACATAGACAGAGACAAACAGTATGGTGATAGCCAGAGGGAAGTGGGAGGTGATAGTTGGACATGGGCAAACAGGGGGAAAGTAGTGATGAAGAGCCTTGCTTGGGGCAATGGCTCACAGTGCAGTGTGCACATGATATTTTACTGTATTGAGTTGTGTATTTGAAACCTGTGTGGTTTTGTGAACCAGTGTCACCCCAATAAATTCTATAAAAAACAATAGAACATATGCTATAAGGTATGTTAAAAAATAAAAAAGAATTATTTAAATAGATTGATTGAAGTTAACAAAATTTTAAGTCACACAGCAAATAATTTCTCTGAAAGTTTCCTATCCATTTTATCACCTTCTCAGAAAAGTATCCAGTGCTTTTGCATTTAGTGTATTCACTGTAATTTTTTATGTATGCATATACAAGTAAATGCATTTATTTATAGCCTTATTAACCTTTACTCAAGAGGTGATTCTTAGTATACTGTTCTTTCTATTCCTTGTTTTCTACCTAACAATATATCTTCAGTTTCCTGGATCCAGTAGTGGTACATAGTGATTGCTTTCATTTTTTTTTTACAGATATATAGATTTCCATTTTATCAGCATACCGTAATTTATATAATTTTTCCATAGTCATAGACGTTTGGGTTGTTTTAAGCCTGTTATATTTTTGTTTGTTTTACATACGGATATCCAATGTTTCTGTACCAGTTATTGAAGAATATTTAAAAAAAAAATTTTATTGATTGATTTTAGAGGGACAGAGAGAAAAGACAGAGGAAGAAGGAGAGAGGGAGGGAGAGAAAGAGAAAGGAGCATTCATTTGTTGTTCCACTTAGTTGTGCATTCATTGGTTGTTTCCCATTTGTGCCTTGACTGGCAATCGAACCCGCAACCTTGGCATTTCTAGATAACACTCTGACTGAGCAAACTGGCTAGGGCCGAAGAGACTATCCTTTTTTCATTGAATTTCTTTTATAACTTTATAAAAAATAAGTTCATGTATATCTGGGTCTATTGCTAGACTTTTGTTCTATTCCCTTGATCTATTTGTCTATCTTTATGCAAGTACGATGCTTTCTTGTTTATTTTTGTTTATAATAAGTTGTGAAATCAAATGGAATAAATTTGAACATTGTAATTATTTTTAAATTTATTTTTATTTAATTTTTAATTGAATTTATTGGGTTACTTTGGCTAATAAAATTATATAGATTTCAGGTATACAGTTCTGTAACACATCATCTGTGTATTGTATTGTATTCACCACCCTAAGTCCAGTCTCCTTCTATAACCATTTCTTCCTGCTTTAACTTTTTCTAGCTCCTCCCACCCTCCTTTTTCTCTGGTAATCACTATACTGTTGTCTGTATGGGTTTTTTTATGCTTAATCCCTTAACCTTTTTCACCCAGCTTCTCAACACCCTCCCCTCTGTAAGCTATCAGTCTGTTCTTTGTATCTATATGTCTTTCTACTTTGTTTAATTTGTTAAATTTCACATTTAAGTGAAATCATATGGTACATGTCTTTTTCTGATTGGCTTACTTCGCTTAGAACAGTGGTTCTTAACTTGGGTTCTATCGAACCCTAGGGGTTCGGTGAGTTGGTCTCGGGTTCGGAGAAGCCTCTGCCGAGGAGGCCAGAATAAAGTAATGCCGTAATTTGTTGTGAGTTCATGCACATTGTTGGTTTTGTTCTTTGAGCAAGGTGATGTTCATGCATGGCTCATTTTGTGCACCAGTAACAAAACATGTATATACCTATGCCTTGAATTTGGAAAAAAAAAATTGTATTTTATTTATCACTAAAGAAGGGTTCGGTGAATGCACATATGAAACTGGTGGGTTCGGTACCTCAAAAAAGGTTAAGAATCACTGACTTAGAATAATACTCCTCAGCTCCACCTGTATTGATACAAAAGGTAACATTTTCTTCTTTTTACTATCAAATAGTAGTATACCATTGTGTAAATATTCAGCTTTTTTATTCACTCATCTACTGATGGGCACTTGGGCTGCTTCCAAATCTTGGCTATTGTATGTAATGCTGCAGTGAACATAGGAGTACATATATTCTTTCAACTCAGTGTTTTGTGTTTCTTTGGATTTATTCCTAATGTGGAATCACTAGGTCATAAAGTAGTTCCATTTCTAATTTTTTTGAGGTAACTTCATATTGCTGTCCACCGTGGCGGCACCAATCTGCATTTTCACCAGTAGTCCTCCAGGTTTCCTTTTCTCCACATTTTTACCAACACTTGTTGATTGTTGATTTATTGATTCTAGCCATTCCGACAGTTGTGTGGTGATAATCTCATTGTGGTTTTAATCTGCCACTTCTCTGATGATTGTGATGTTAAATATCTTTTTGTATGTCTGTTGGCCATCTCTATGTCTTCTTTGGAGAAGTGCCTATTCAGGTCCTTTTATAATTTTTTAAATTAAATTGCTTATTTTTTTGCTGTTGAGTTGTACAAATTCTTTATAAACCATGGCTATTAACACCTTGCCAGATGTGTAATTGATGAATATGTTCTCCTATTCAGTGGGTAGTTTTTTTATTTTGTTGATGTTTCCTTTGCTGTGCGAAAACTTTTTAGTTTGAAGTCCCATTTGTTTATCATTTGTTTTCTTTGCCCAAGGAGATATATCAGAAAACATATCCCTATGATAAATATTGAGATTTTATGACCTATGTTCTAGGATTTTTATGGTTTTGAGTCTTTGATTTAGGTCTTTAATCCATTTGGAGTTTTTTATTGTGTATAGTGTAAGAAGGCTGTCTATTTTTCTTTTTTTGCGTGTATCTGTCCAATTTTCCCAGCACTATTTACTGAGTAGACTGTGTTTACCCCATATGTTCTTGACTCCTTTGTCAAATATTAATTGACTGATAGGCACGGGTTTATTTCTGGGTTCTCTATTTTGTTCCATTGATCTTTGTGTCTGTTTTTATGCTAGTACTATTGCTGTTTTGATTACTATGGCATTATAGTATACTTTGATATCAGGTGGTGTGATTTCTCATCTTTGTTCTTCTTTCTCAAGATTGCTGTAGCTATTCTGGGTCTTTTGTGGTTCCATTTACAGTAAATGTTTAGACTATTTGTCCTAGTGCTGGGAAGCCAGCAGTGGTACCTTGATAGGAATTGCATTCAACGTATAGATTGCTTTGGGTAGTATGGGCATTTTAATGATGTTAATTCCTTCTATCCATGAACATGGTATATGTATCTACTTATTTGTATCTTTTTTAGTTTTTTTTCCTTCAGTGTATTATAATTTTTCTAGTATAGTTGTTTTTTTTTTACCTCCTAGGTTAAGTTACCACTTAGGTTTTTTTCTTAATGCAATTTATAAATGGGATTAATTTTTTAGTTTCTCTTTCTGGTAGTTCATTATTGATATATAGAAATGCCACTGATTTCTGGATATTTTCTTATTTATTTTCTGTATTTTCCACCCTAGTTAAAGTGTTTTGAAGTTTCAAGCTGGAAGGGCCTTTTTATTTTCTGAATTTATTACTAAATTTATTTATTAAATTTTATTGGGTTGAGATGAAGAAATAATTACTTTTTCTGCTTTTTAGAATTTATTATAAGGAATTATCCATTTTTGTTCTGCTCAGACATATTAAATAATGATATTTTAAGGTCTTTTTGGTAAAGATTTTGATATATGTCAGAGCTACCTTACTAAGTATGTTTTTGTTTTTAGTCTTCCATATTCATATTTTATTTTTTGGTTTAATTGATTTGTTATGGACTAAGGTTGGTGAGTCAATGCCTCCTAACACTAATGTCTGTTAAATTATAATGCCTTCTAAAGTTTTCTTTTTATGAATATTCAAGTTTTCTGGTGATAATAAAGTTATAGATTTTATTCATTTGGATTTATATTTCTTAGAATTATAAACTTGTTTTCTTGCCCTTTTTTATTTTTTATTGTCTTGAAATTTAATATCATAACTAATATTGTGAGTCCTGTTTCTTTTTGTTTATATTTGCCTTTGTCCATCTTACTATTTCCATGTTTTTAAGTTACATTATTTTAGGTATATGCTTGGTATACAGCAGAGTTTTATTCTTTGTAACTCTTGTATTTAAAATTTTAAACAAATTTATTGAGATATAATTGCTTATCATACAATTAATCCATTTAAAAGTACAATTTTATTGAATTCAGTTCAGTGCATAATTCAGAGATACGCAACCATCACTGCAATCAATCACTTTTAGAACATTTTGATCACCTCCAAAAGAAACTGGTCTCATCAGCAGCCATTCTTCACTCTTCCCCAAACCCGTAGCTGTTGACAACAGCCACTGGTCTACGTTTTGTCTCTGTGGATTTGCCTATAGTAGACATTTCATGGAAATGGAGCTGTACAGTATGTGATGTTTTGTGACTAGCTTCTTCCATAGCCTGATGTTGTTAAGCCTCATCTGCTTTGTAGTAGAAGTCAGTATTTCATTCTTTTCTATGGTTAATAATACTTTAGCATATGGGTTTATAACATTTTGTTTAGTCATTCTTTAGCTGGTGGGCATTCAGTTTGTTTCCATTTTTTGGTTATTATTCATTTTGTTGCTATACATATTTGAGTGCAGGTTCTCATGTAGACGTGTGTAACTTTATTTTTTAAGTGATAATTTATTCCATATACATTTATCCATATGATAGATATATTGTATATCAATGGTGTTATTATGCTATGTTTATAGTCAAATGCCAGTCTTTAATTCTGCTGTTAGAATGTGCCTGAGTGCAATGTGTTTGCAGTTTTCTGGTGGTAGGATGATGTTGGTTAAATAAGTTTGTAAAATATGATTTTTATGTTTGTTCGCTTATAGTTTGCATTGGGGTTCTGGGCAGCACCAGGTATATGTGGGTCTGTAAAACTGCAAATTACTTTCCTGCTTGTTTTGCTAATGTTTGCTGGAGGAGAGGTTTTCGCGCCAGAAAGTTTTGAAAAGAGAGCAGAAGGAGAAGAAGAGAGAAGCCATGTTTTGGAGAGAGAGCAGAAAGAATGCAGAGTGCTGAAGAAGAAGCCATGTTGGCATAGAGGAGAAGGTGTGCAGATGGGGAACCAGAGGTGAGGGGCTTTTGCGAGCTCCACCGAGGCTGGTGAGGCCTTTGATTCTAGGAGAAACCAGAGATTTTCCTGGTTGTGGAACTAGAGAATGTGTCAGAGATTTGGGAGCTCCGAATGAATGAAAGGGAAGTGTTTTCTCTGTGTGTGTTGCTTGTTGGCCAGTGCGAGACTTTAATAAAGGAATGGCCCACCATTTTTTGGCTCCACTGTGTCTTTATCGTCTGCCCGAATTCATTGAGAACCTGCGTATATATGGCCATGACTGCGGCAACTACTGGTCTTACAGATGGTTTGTACTTTTGTTTTAGTGGTTAGATACATAATTATAGCTTTATATGATATCTTTTGTTCTGTATTTCTTTATACACTAGCTATTAAATCCCTATCTATGAATACTATAAGTAGCATGTGTTTTCATCTTCTCCCTTTTATTCTAATTTCTCTATTTTTAATGGATAATATTGCTTTTCTACTGTTAAATATATTTATATTCTACTGATTTATTAGCATTCAATTATAAAGTTGGAATCCTAGCCCATCCTGCCTCCCTTTATAATCTCAAATTTTATTTATATTTTTTCATATTCTTAGGGTAGGTGATTTTACCTTTCGTTCTTTGTTTTTTCATTTTAATCTTCACTTTTTTTTTTTTTGAACAGTTAAGTACTCTGATGATTTGAGAACAGTAGTCCTTTCCCACAAATTTCTCAGCTATTTCTTGCTTGGCTGAAGTTTATGTCTTAGTAGTTTATTCAAGAATACTTCATAAGAACAGTGGTCTCTTAGTTCTTGTATGTTTGAAAATGTTTGCTTGTAACCTTTACTTTTGGAGGGTTGTTTAGAGGGATATAAAATCCTTGAGTGTTGTTCTTCCGTCTTCTAGCATTTAATACTGTTGTGAAGTAATAAGATGCTATCTGATTTTTAGGTCTTTTTTTTCTTCCCATTTTAATTAACTTAATCCTTTTGTCCCTTTGCTCAAAAGATTATTTCTTCATTTTTAAAGTTCAATTATTTACTTGATATGTCTTGGAGTTGACTATATGAGTTCAGGTCAGTATTTTTTTGCGGGGGAGGACACTTGTGCCCTTTTAATATGTAGATTTAAATTTTAAGTTTTCTTGACTTGTATCTTTAAATATTTGTAATGTTATATTGTTTGGTTTTCTTCTTTGGGCATTCTGACTGCTTTTACTGTGTCCCCTTTTCCATCTTCCAAAAGCAGAAGTTCTCAAACTTCCATGAACATCAGAGTTATTTAGAGGGCTTGTTAAAACAGGTTGTTGGGTTTTGCTCTCAGATTTTCTGACTTTAGTAGGTCTCTAGTACCCTGAGAGTTTGTAATTTCTCGCAAATTCCCAAGTGAAAGTGCATCTGCTGGTCTAGGAATCCTACTTTTAAAAATCTCTGTTCTAAATTGGATATTGGTTCCCTTATTCTTTTAAACTATTTTTCTTAATTTTGCTTCTTTTTGTTGTGTCCTCTAAATATATGTCGTGCCTTGTGTTCTTCATTTCTGTGATGATGGTTTTTCCCTTAAACATTTCCCGTGTTTTGTCATGTTACCTTTTATCTTATTCTGTCATTATGCCATCTATTTCCTTGAATCTTTATATTATTGCTTTGTTGTTCTTTATATCAATGAGAAATTTATTAATTTTTTAAAGTCATGAGAAAGTGTTTGGCAGTAATTTTAATTCATTGTACAGCAGTAGTTTTCTGCCAAGTCTGCACTGTCTCTTTGTATTGCATTTCTGCCTCTTTTATTTGGTATTTTTGTATTGATGCTATATTAGTTCTTATAATATTACTCATCTTTAAATAAATTAGATATTCCTGGGTCAGTTATTTGCAGGAGGTTGCTGTGGGAGAGGCGTTTGGGGAGTGATATTTTAGATTATATTACCTATAGCTTCACTTCTGCTATAGAATCAGACTTGTTCTAGGCAGTATGGCTTTTCTGTGTGGTTCTTTTCAGTAGACTTGTGAAATCTATTTCTTTAAACTAGTTTCGATGCTAAAGTGCTCGATCCCCAGCCTTTTCACCCTGGTTTCTATACTCAGTATTTCAAACATTGAAATTTGCTTTTACCCGTAAGGGCAAACTATTTACTTTTAGGGAATGTATTTTTGCTCAGAGTTTCTGTGATCTGTTGCTAGTTCTTTTAGCCATAAACTGAACTTTCCTTAGCCCCTTTTCTCTGAGGTTTCTCTCATAGTCTAGCTGTTGTATTTCAGAGTTTGAGGATTATAGTTACCTCTGAATATGTAGAAAACGGGTTATTTTTTAAAAATCTTTTTGATAAGTAAAAAATCACATACACAAATCTTTCCCTGTTGCTTAGATGTGATTTGCAGGATGAGAAGGAGAAAGCTGCACCTATGTTCGTGTTGCGATTTTAAGGCAACAATTTGAAAACCTTGAGTTTGATCAAAGCACTAGGCAGGTTTATTATTTTTGCTAGAGATGACATTAAGTTCTATTACATCATACAATTTATTTTTGACTAAAGAAATATAAACAGAATTTCAGTTCAGGTTTCTCTGTGTGACATATACCTATGTATCACTGGAATTTATTTTGCTGTTAAATGAAGGAAATTGTAAGCATTAGATGGTATTTAAGGTAGAAATATCCTAAACTATTCATTAGAACATAATTGTGTCATGAAACAAAGATGGCAGAAATCTCCAAATGTAATGATAGCTAAGTGATGCTTAATCCTCATTACTTTTGTTTGATGACCTAACAGTTTCAGAGTCATTCGCCTTAGCTGTCACTTTACTGATGGTCAGCTCTCTCTTCTCCTAAAGTGACTTTTCCTCCAGGGTTGTGGTTTATCTGTCAACGGGTTTTTATTTTCTGTATTTCAGAAATTTATTGAAATCTTTATCATCTTCTGATCGTCTTTCAATTTGGTCTTTCAATTGCTTTTTATTGTTCTGGGGCAGTTTCATTCCTGTTATTTTATTAGTGTCTTTGGTTACAGGGTTGAAGTACATACCATCTTTAACTACAGTGCTAACTCAAGTACATTTTCAAGAAAGACATGGGTATTAAATGTCCTTTATACTCACCTCAGTTCTAAGTGTTCTGGTATCTTTGCACATTCTTAAAATTGTTATCTTGGATGTTGATTCTTTTTATACAATATGTTGATTTACTTTTTCTTTTCTACTACTCCCCATCCCCCTGAATTCTGGAAAATCTTGAGATTAGGACTCACATGAAAGATTAATTTTCTTTATTGTCACTTCTTTTTTTGAAACTGGAATTATTAACCTTTTCTGCAATATTTACTTTTTACTTTACTAACCTTCCCTTAAGCTCATCCTGTAATTTTTTCTTACCTAGTTTTTTTCTTATTACTTGATTTTTTTTCCCTTAAGGGGTTTTGTCCTCTGGCATCCTACTGAGGATATAAACCTTTTCAAGAACTTTATTTCTTCTTAATGGTGTTTTAAAATGGAATTTTTTATATATATATATATTTTATTATTATTAATTCTAATGGGGTGACACCGATAAATCAGGGTACATATGTACAATGAAAACATCTCCAGGTTATCTTATCATTCAATTGTGTTGCATACCTGTCACCAAAAGTCAAATTGTCCTCTGTCACCTACTATCTGGTTTTCCCTGTGTCCCTCCCCTCCTCCCTATTCCATTTTTCCCTCCCTCCCCCCATCCCGTAACCACCACTCTCTTGTCCATGTCTCATTCTCACTTTTATGTCCCACCTACGTATGAAATCATGCTGTTCTCAGTTTTTCTTTTTTTCTGATTTACTTCTTTCACTCCGTATAATGTTATCAAGGTACATCCATTTTGTTATAAATGATCCGATGTCATCATTTCTTATGACTGAGTAGTATTCCATATATATATGTACCATAGCTTTTTAATCCACTCGTCTTCTGACGGACACTTGGGCTGTTTCCAGATCTTCGCTATTGTGAACAATGCTGCCACGAACATGAGGGCGCGTTTCTTCTTTTCGAACAGTGCTATGGTGTTCTTAGGGTATATTCCTATAAGTGGGATAGCTGGGTCAAAAGGCAGTTCGATTCTTAATTTTCTGAGGAATCTCCAAACTGTTTTCCACAGTGGCTGCACCAGTCTGCATTCCCACCAGCAGTGCAGGAGGGTTCCCTTTTCTCCACATCCTCGCCAGCACTTATTCTGTGTTGTTTTGCTGATGAGTGCCATTCTGACTGGTGTGAGGTGATATCTCATTGTGGTTTTAATTTGCATTTCTCTAATGATTAGTGATGTAGAGCATTTTTTCATATGCCTATTGGCCATCTGTATATCGTCTTTGGAGAAGTGTCTATTCATTTCTTTTGCCCATTTTTTGATTGGGTTGTTTGTCTTCCTGGTGTTGAGTTTTATACGTTTTTTATAAATTTTAGTTATGAAGCCCTTATCAGATGTGCTGTCGAATATGTTCTCCCATTGTGTGGTTTGTCTTTTTATTCTGTTCTTATTGTCTTTAGCTGTGCAAAAACTTTTCAGTTTGATATAGTCCCATTTGTTTATCTTGCCTTTTATTTCATTTGCCCGTGGAGATAAATCGGCAAATATACTGCTGCTACAGATGTTGGAGAGCTTGTTGCCTATGTTTTCTTCTAAGATGCTATGGTTTCACGGCTTACATTTAAGTCTTTTATCCATTTTGAGTTTGTTTTTGTGAATGGTGTAAGTTGATGGTCTAGTTTCATTTTTTTGCAGGTAGATGTCCAATTTTCCCAACACCATTTGTTAAAGAGGCTGTCTTTACTCCATTGTATGTTCTTTCCTCCTTTGTCAAATATCAGTTGTCCATAAAGCTGTGGGTTTATTTCTGGGTCCTCTGTTCTGTTCCATTGATCTAAGTGCCTGTTCTTATGCCAGTACCAGGCTGTCTTGAGTATAATGGCCTTATAGTAAACCTTGATATCTGGAAGAGTGATACCTCCTGCTTTATTTTTTCTTTTTAGGATTGCTGAGGCTATTCGTGTTCTTTTTTGGTTCCATATAAATTTTTGGAATATGTGTTATATATCTTTGAAGTATGTCATTGGTATTTAAATTGATATTGCATGGAATTTATAAATTGCTTTGGGTAATATAGACATTTTAATGATGTTTATTCTTCCTAGCCATGAGCACGGTATATGCTTCCACTTGTTTGTATCTTCCTTGATTTCTTTTATCAATGTTTTATAATTTTCCGAGTACAAGTCCTTAACCTCCTTGGTTAAATTTACTCCTAGGTACTTTATTTTTTTGGCTGCAATAGTGAAGGGGATTGTTTCCTTAATTTCTTTTGCTGACAGTTCATTGCTGGTATATAGAAATGCCTCTGGTTTCTGAGTATTAATTTTATATCCTGCCACTTTGCTGAATTCATTTATAAGGTCCAGTAGTTTTTTGACTGAGACTTTAGGGTTTTCAATATACAATATCATATCATCTGCAAATAGTGACAGTTTTACTTCTTCTTTTCCAATTTGGATGCCTTTAATTTCTTCTTCTTGTCTGATTGCTGTAGCTAGGACTTCCAGAACTATGTTGAATAAGAGTGGTGAAAGGGGGCATCCCTGCCTGGTTCCTGATGTTAAAGGGATTGCTTTTAATTTTTGTCCATTTGGTATGATGTTTGCTGTGGGTTTGTCGTAGATGGCCTTTATAATGTTAAGGAATGATCCCGGTATTCCCACTTTACTGAGAGTTTTGAGCATGAATGGGTGCTGGATTTTATGAAATGCCTTTTCTGCATCTATTGAAATTATCATGTGATTTTTGTCCTTCCTTTTGTTTATGTGGTGAATCACATTGATTGATTTGCGAATATTGAACCAGCCTTGCCTCTCCAGAATAAATCCCACTTGATCATGGTGTATGATTTTTTTCATATATTGCTGGATCCGGTTGGCTAATATTTTGTTGAGAATTTTAGTGTCTAAATTCATCAGGGATATAGGCCTATAATTTTCTTTTTTTGTGTTGTCTTTGCCCGGTTTTGGGATCAGAATTATGCTCGCCTCATAAAAGGAGTTTGGAAGTCTTCCTTTCTCTTGAATTTTTTGAAATAGCTTGAGGAGGATAGGAGTTAGTTCTTCTTTGAATTTTTGATAGAATTCACTTGTGAAGCCATCAGGCCCAGGACTTTTCTTTTTTGGGAGTTTTTTGATAACTGTTTCGATCTCATTTGTTTTAATTGGTCTGTTTAGGTGTTCTGATTCTTCCAGATTGATTTTTGAAAGGTTATATGATTCAAGAAATTTGTCCATTTCACCAAGATTGTCTAATTTTTTGGCATAGAGTTCTTCATAGTATTTTCTTACAGTGCTTTGTATTTCTATTGTGTCAGTTGTTATTTCTCCACTGTCCTTTCTAATTTTATTTATTTGAGTCCTCTCTCTTTTTTTCTTGGTGAGTCTAGTTAAAGGTTCATCAATCTTGTTTACCTTTTCAAAGAACCAGCTTCTGGTTTCATTGATCCTCTGTATTGTTTTCTTCGTCTCTATGTCATTTATTTCTGCTCTGATCTTTATTATTTCCTTCCTTGTACTTGTCTTGGGTTTTATTTGTTGTTGTTTTTCTAGTTCTTTTAGATGCAGGGTCAGGTTGCTTATTTGAGCTTTTTCTAGCTTCTTATAATATGCCTGTAGTGCAATAAACTTCTCTCTCAGAATTGCTTTTGCTTTGTCCCATAAATTTTTAGTTGATGTATGCTCATTATCATTTGTTTTTAGAAACTTTTTTATTTCTTCTTTGATCTCATTGTTAATCCATTCATTATTTAATAACATGCTATTTAGTTTCCAAGTGTTTGAGTATTTTTCAGTTTTTCTTTTGTGGTTAATTTCTAGTTTCATGGCATTGTGGTCAGAGAAAATGCTTGATATGATTTCAATCTTCTTAAATTTATTGAGACCATTTTTGTGTCCTAACATGTGGTCTATCCTAGAAAACGTACCATGAGCGCTTGAGAAGAATGTATATTCTACTGCTTTAGGGTGAAAAGTTCTGAAGATATCTATTAAATCAAGTTGATTTAGTGTCCTTTAAGTCTGCTGTTTCTTTATTAATTTTTTTTCTTGAGGATCTATCCAGTGTTGTTAGAGGGGTATTGAAATCCCCTACTATGATAGTATTGCTGTTAATCTCGCCCTTTATATCAATCAAAGTCTGCTTTATGTATGTCGGGGCTCCTATATTTGGTGCATAGATATTTATAAAAGTTATATCTTTGTGTTGAATTATTCCCTTTATCATTATGTAGTGACCTTCTTTATCTCTTACTACAGCCTTTGTTTTAAAGTCCATTTTGTCAGATATAAGTATTGCTACCCCTGCTTTTTTTTCATTTCCATTTGCCTGAAATATTTTTTTCCATCCTTTTACCTTCAGTCTATGTGCATCTTTTGTTTTAAGGTGTGTTTCTTGTAGACAGCATATGTATGGGTCCTGTTTCTTTATCCATGCAGCTACCCTATGTCTTTTGATTGGATCATTTAATCCATTTACATTTAAGGTTATTATTGATATGTAGTTGTTTATTGCCATTTTATTCTTTAAAGCTGTATTCTTCTTTTGCTCTATTCTTTCCTCCCTTTAAGCTGTTCACAAGAGGCCCCTTCGTATCTCTTGCAGAATTGGTTTGGTTATTATGAATTCCTTGAGGCTTTCTTTTTCTGGGAAGCTCTTTATTTCTCCTTCAATTTTAAACGTTAGCCTGCTGGATAAAGTAGTCTTGGTTGTAGGTTCTTGTTCTGCATTACTTTGATTATATCTTGCCATTCCCTTTTGGCCTCAAGTGTTTCTGTTGAGAAGTCCGATGTCATCCTTATGGGGGCTCCTTTGTAGGTGATAGCCTTTTTTTCCCTAGCAGCTTTTAAAATTTTTTCTTTATCCATTAGCTTTGGAATTTTAACTATGATGTGTCTTGGTATAGATCTTTTTGGGTTTCTCTTTAATGGAGTTCTGTGTGCTTCTTGAATGTGTGGAGTGTTTCCCAGCCTTAATTTAGGAAAGTTTTCTGCTGTGATTTGATTGACCAAAGTTTCCATTTACTGTCCTCTCTCCTCTTCTTCAGGCACCCCTATGATGCAAATGTTGTTTCTCTTCATGTTGTCACAGAATTTCCTTAGAGTTTCCTCACATTTTTTGAGTCTCTTTTCCTTTTTCTGTCTGCTTCTGTGCCTTTGTTTATTGTGTCCTCTAACTCGCTTATTCGATCCTCAGCGTGATTCATCCTGCTTTTAATTCCTTCCGTTGTGGTCTTCAGTTCTGATACTGTATTTGTCATTTCTGTCTGATTCTTTTTTATTTCAATTTTGTTTTTTATACTTGTTATCTCTTTATTTAGGTGCTCATAGTGACTATCCATTGTTGCTCTAATTTCTTTGAACATCCTAACTATCATTATTCTAAATTCTGCTTCTGGTAATTTGGTTATATCTGGTTCATTTAGTTCCTTCTCTGGGGATTTCTCTTGATTCATTTGGTTTGCATTCCTCTGCCTGCCCATTTTGTCTGTGTATAAGCAAGTTGTGGCCACTGGAATCCAGTAGGTGTTGCCTTTGTGTTCTCTATGTGTGGTCTGTCTGCAGGCCCCCCACCCCCTCTGCCGCTGCCTAGGGTTGTTGGGTATGAGCGTTGCCAGCGCCGGCCCACTGTGGCTTTTGCTGTGATTTCTGCCTCTCCTCCGCGGGAGGAGCTGTCACTCAAGTCACAAGCCTCAGCACTTCAGCTCACCTGCAGACCCAGCCTGTTTCTGGGCTTCCGCCAAGAATCCGCAGTCTGAGCCTGCTCGCCACAGTTTCATGGGTTGGGCGCGCCTTTTGACGTGCTCTCAACCTTGAGCCTTTGCCTGTCCGGAGCTTTAGGCCTGCCCTCGAGGCCAGGGTCCTTCTGCGCAGGGTCGCAAACCCAGGTTTATTGGGCCGTGCGTGTTTGCTGGCTTCCGCTCCGCTGCGTACTTCTGCTCGTCCCGGACTCTGCCCCGCGTTCGGAGCCCGCTCGTGCTCGTATGAATGCAATCCGCGGTTTCTCTGGCCCGGCGGGGATAGTAGCGTGGGCTCCGCTGCGAGCTTCCACTTGTCTCAGGGTCTACCCCGTTCCCATGCTCGGAGTGCTCACGCATGTATATTGGCAAACCGCGGTTTCTCCGGCCGAGCCGTGCTGATAGCGTGAGCTCAGCCGCGAGCCCCTGCCCGTCCCTGGTCCTAGCCTGTCCCCCGACGTCAGGGCCAGCTTGCGCAGGGTCGCAGAGCAGATTTCTGCCTGTTCCTGGCCTCCCGCTTTGTCCCCGTATGTGGCATTACAGGCGGGCCCGCAGCTTCCGGAGCACTTTCGCAGGTCCCTTCCACCTCTGCTGGACTAGACTGAGCTCACACCGGCTTGGCCTCTGCCCACGCTGACAGAACTGCGTTTCAGCGTCCTGTCGCCCCAAACCCTTCAGCAACCCTCAGCAGAGTAGGAAGGGACCTAATACTCCACACTGTACGCTTGGGAGCTCCCTCACTTGTTTCACCGCTCAAAACTGCCCAAACGCCTCTTCTAGGCTCTGGGACTGCAGGCTGGGGCTTGGTTCATGGGACCCAGGTCCCTCCCTCTCCGCCGAACTTTCCTCCTGCCACGTGGGTCTCTCTGGGCTGCCGTTGGCTCCGGGGAGCTGGGCAGCCCTCTTCGCGTTTTCTCTATTCCTACCAGTCTCAATGTGGCTTCTTCTGTGTTCCTTGGTTGAAGAGTCCACTTAGTTTAGTTCAAAGTTGGTTTATCCAGATGATGGTTCTTAAAATTGAGTTATAATACACTTTGGTTCTGGGAGTTGGAAGTTGGTACGTCCGCCTACTCCGTCGCCATCTTGCTTCTCCTAAAATGGAATTTATTTTTAAAGGTCTGCTTTTCCTACAAGTGTTCATGATGGTACTGTTTCTCTTTTCTTAAATAATGAAATTTTCAGTCCGTCCTACCTAGTGCTTGTTAGTTGACAAGGTTGTAGACTGTTATCTTTTGCACTCTGTTTTAATTTCAGTTGATGTGACAGTTGACATTCATGGCAATTATCTGGCTGGGACTATGCTAAAATATAATGGAATATTCTTTTGTCCTCTACTGTATGATCCTCTGAGTAGATGAAATATATGAATATTATATTCTCCAGTGTGTTCTGTTCCATGAGATCCTCCTGTCTGTTTTCAACTACTGCACTTCTTTTTTGAGTGATCATAAAACTCATACACATATTTTTCCTCCTAAGTTATTATTTTGAACTTGCTGTTTATATCAGTAAAATAAGTGAAATTCTTTAAAGGGTTTAGACTGTCCAGAGTAGCAGTTTTCAGGCTTTTTGGTCTCAGCACCCCTTTACACTTGTGATAATTATTGGAAGAGCTTTTATTTATGTGGATTATGTTTAGCAATCACTAACATATTAGAAATTAAAACTAAAAATATTCATTTAAAAACAATATTATACCTACTATATTAATAAAAATAACATTATGTAAAAAAGGATAATATATTCTAAAGCAAAAAATAATTTAGTGTGAGGAGTGGCTTTATTTTACCTTTTTGCAAATCTTCATTAAAGACAACTACATTCTCATGTTCTTTTTTGCTCAGTTTGTTGTGATATCAGGTCATGTAGTGTCTGAAAAACTGCACTGTATATTCATGAGAAGTGATAATGAAACTGGTAAATTATTTCTTAGTATTATTATGAAAATAGTTCTGCTCTCACGCACCACTTGAAAGCGTCCAAGGAACCCCCAGATATTCATAGACACACTTGGGAAGCCATGTATAAGATGGAGAAAGAGGTAGGAGCAGGTTGCCCCATGATGTTGTACACACATGGAAGAACAGCTGTGTGGTTTCTGGTGGACGTCAGCCTTGTGCTTGTGATCTAAAGTGGACAGCGAGGTAACGGGAGATGGGTCATTTCTGTGGGCCAGGCTTGACGCCTGCACAGTATGCAAGGTCTATTGATCAAACTTTTCAAAAGAGATCTATGGCCTTGAAGTTCTAATAGCATATGGACTTTTTTGTCCTGGTATGAGATTTAAAGTTTTAATCTTGTGTTTTTCATAGGCATTTTTATAGACATTTGGAAAATTTGTATCAGAGCTGCTAGACAAAAAGTATTTTAAACTGCAGAGCCCTATTAATTGTTTTTTCAGTTTGAGAAGCTACTTTTATATTTTACAATCATTTCCCCTTCTTATTTTTAGGGCTTCGGTGTTAATCAGTTATATAAGTAAATGAAAAGTCCAGTCTTTAATTTTAGCCATTTATAAAGCAATAAGATTGACAAGTATTCTTACCCAATTGCCAATTTCTGCTAGAATTGGCAAAAAGAATTTTCTTCTTTGTTTAACTCCACATTTTTACTTTTATATGACTAAGACTGAGCTTGGATTTTTTTCCCATTTTACAAAGTTCTGTTTCTGCCGAAATATTAAATTGTTTTTATTTCCTGTTTGTGTGCATCTCTCAACTTTATACTCTTCCCTTAAGGATAGTTATGTTTCCTGTAGTATTGTATATAGTTAGGATTCAGTCAAAAAAGTTACCAGGAATCAATCTTGAATGGTTTTAAGAAGTCAGATTGATTTAAAAAAATAAGCAAAACTCTGTCCCTCCTCTTCCATTTCACTCAATCGAATAAAATATATATTTTTAAAAATGGAATGACCTAATAAGCTCTTAAAAGTTACCAGCAGTAAGTTTGTTGCTTATCTGTGCTTGGAGTTATTTTATTTTCTCATGTGCAGTTTGACTGCTTTATTAAAATTCTGTGGAAAATATTTTTTATGATGATATGTTTATTGTTGTTTTGAAAGTAAAATGTTTACTGTGTAGATTGAAAGAGTAAAATACAGTGCAGCAAAAGTAGGTTTACAGTTAGGAGTATACAAAACAGTTTATTCTTGTGTTCTTTATTAATTATTGCATTATTTTCCATATGAACAGCTGTAAACCTTCTTTTGTCCCTACCTGTATGTGAGGATCTCCTTTCTGATAACTGTTGAGAGGATTAAAGAATTACAAAAGCGATTCTTTTACTACATTTAGTTTTTCAAGGACTTCTCATCTAGCTTAATAACAATTTGACAGGTATTCATCTCTAATTATTTTGCATATTTTGCTAGGTAGGAAATTTAGGTTTATTTATATTTATGTATTTCATCTGCTATTCACATTTATTTTCTAGGTATTATCTTTTCTTTACTTTTTAATTTTATTCCTAAGTATACATTTATAGTTCTTGAGCATTTATAGTGTTTGAGCAAGACTAAGTAGTTCATAAAGAAAATCTAGACATAAGGTTTGCTATTTATATGTACAAATGCTCTGTGAATTTATCAGTTTTGTATTGTGTCATAGTAAAAGAAAAATAACCTTTGAGAGTTTGTTATTGTAACTGTGGTTGAAGAGAAGAAATAATCTTTGCTTAAATGTGAAGATCTTTTGTTAACACAGGTTTTCAATGATTATACCTAATTTTTATGTGATTACAGATACAATGGTGAAACAAAGGCAGATGTAAGATAAAATGAGGATAACAATCTGTATTCTCGTATTTCTAGTGTTGAGTTTTGCATTATCTGATCTGTTAATATTATCATTCATTACTGAAACTGAATATGGCCTGATGTATCCTTTTGGTCTCATTCATTTACCAATTCAGAAGAAAAACTTAAGAAAATCCCAGTACTACATAATAAAGAGAATTCTTAATTGTTTTTGTATAGTGAGCCTCAAGGTTTATTGTCCCAGGAAACTTCATTTGGATTAGTAAATCTTATTCACTGATAGAAGAAATTGTTATATCTGGTGCCAGATATATTTTAAATATTTTTATGAAAGATTCACAATTGTAACATGGGGAAATTTCTGTTTGCTCAATATAACAGCTTAAAAAAAGTGTTTTTTTACAATCAACATTCAGGAAATATGTATTAGTAGATTCAGGAAAAAAAAATTATTGGCCTCTCAAATGATTAGGATGCTGTTTTTTTCCTAAGAAATCTGATGGATTAAGTGTTCTAACCAACCATGGTTGTAAATCTCCTGCAGTTTAACAAAGGCACAGGGCCGCTATATCACACAAATGTCTTTGAATTAAACTGAACACTTTTTTTTACAAATGGTATATAACTCTTAGTGTGAGCCAGTCCTTTGGTATGAATCCTGGCCTGTAGATTTATTAGAGCTTTAAAATGGCAGGCTAAAGTTGAATACTGTCATAGCTTTTGCCCTTTCCAGTAGTATAGAATAACCAAACCTTCTATGCTGATTGTTGAAATGAGGGAAGTTCCCAGCACATGAACATAAAACTAACTTTTATAGTACATCTTAAATGTTTCATCAAATTGCTGAAAGAGTAGATATATAACAACTTAAGACTTTCTTAAAACCTGCAATATATACGTCTCAATTCTCTTGCAAGAATTGAAAAGATGATCTATAACTGGGAATGGACTTGAGACATGGTTAAGAAAATATAAACTTTTGGAATGGGTAAGCAAAATCAGGGGCATATATATATATATATATATATATATATATATATATATTTTATATATATATATTTTATTATTATTAATTCTAATGGGGTGACATCAATAAATCAGGGTACATATGTACAATGAAAACATCTCCAGGTTATCTTATCATTCAATTGTGTTGCATACCCATCACCAAAAGTCAAATTGTCCTCTGTCACCTTCAATCTGGTTTTCCCTGCGTCCCTCCCCTCCTCCCTATCCCATTCTTCCCTCCCTCCCCCCATCCCATAACCACCACTCTCTTGTCCATGTCTCATACCCTCACTTTCATGTCCCACCTATGTATGTAATCGTGCTGTTCTCAGTTTTTCTTTTTTTCTGATTTACTTATTTCACTCCGTATAATGTTATCAAGGTACATCCATTTTGTTATAAATGATCCGATGTCATCGTTTCTTATGGCTGAGTAGTATTCCATAGTATATATGTACCATAGCTTTTTAATCCACTCGTCTTCTGACGGACACTTGGGCTGTTTCCAGATCTTCGCTATTGTGAACAATGCTGCCACGAACATGGGGGCGCATTTCTTCTTTTCGAACAGTGCTATGGTGTTCTTAGGGTATATTCCTAAAAGTGGGATAGCTGGGTCAAAAGGCAGTTCGATTTTTAATTTTCTGAGGAATCTCCAAACTGTTTTCCACAGTGGCTGCACCAGTCTGCATTCCCACCAGCAGTGCAGAAGGGTTCCCTTTTCTCCACATCCTCGCCAGCACTTATTCTGTGTTGTTTTGCTGATAAGTGCCATTCTGACTGGTGTGAGGTGATATCTCATTGTGGTTTTAATTTGCATTTCTCTAATGATTAGTGATGTTGAGCATTTTTTCATATGCCTATTGGCCATCTGTATGTCCTCTTTGGAGAAATTTCTATTCATTTCTTTTGCCCATTTTTTGATTGGGTTGTTTGTCTTCCTGGTGTTGCTTTTTATAAGTTCTTTATAAATTTTAGTTATTAACCCCTTATCAGATGTGCTGTCGAATATGTTCTCCCATTGTGTGGTTTGTCTTTTTATTCTGTTCCTATTGTCTTTAGCTGTGCAAAAACTTTTTAGTTTGATATAGTCCCATTTGTTTATCTTGCCTTTTATTTCAGTTGCCCATGAAGATAAATCGGCAAATATACCGCTGCTACAGATGTCGGAGAGCTTGCTGCCTATGTTTTCTTCTAAGATGTTTATGGTTTCACGGCTTACATTTAAGTCTTTTATCCATTTTGAGTTTGTTTTTGTGAATGGTGTAAGTTGATGGTCTAGTTTCATTTTTTTGGAGGTAGATGTCCAATTTTCCCAACACCATTTGTTAAAGAGGCTGTCTTTACTCCATTGTATGTTCTTTCCTCCTTTGTCAAATATCAGTTGTCCATAAAGCTGTGGGTTTATTTCTGGGTTCTCTGTTCTGTTCCATTGATCTATGTGCCTGTTCTTATGCCAGTACCAGGCTGTCTTGAGTATAATGGCCTTGTAGTAAACCTTGATATCAGGAAGAGTGATACCTCCTGCTTTATTTTTTCTTTTTAAGATTGCTGAGGCTATTCGTGTTCTTTTTTGGTTCCATATAAATTTTTGGAATATGTGTTCTATATCTTTGAAGTATGTCATTGGTATTTTAATTGGTATTGCATTGAATTTATAAATTGCTTTGGGTAATATAGACATTTTAATGATGTTTATTCTTCCTAGCCATGAGCACGGTATGTGCTTCCACTTGTTTGTATCTTCCTTGATTTCTTTTATCAATGTTCTATAATTTTCTGAGTACAAGCCCTTAACCTCCTTGGTTAAATTTACTCCTAGGTACTTTATTTTTTTGGCTGCAATAGTGAAGGGGATTGTTTCCTTAATTTCTTTTGCTGATATTTCATTGTTGGTGTATAGAAATACCTCTGATTTCTGAGTATTAATTTTATATCCTGCCACCTTGCTGAATTCATTTATCAGGTCCAGTAGTTTTTTGACTGAGACTTTAGGGTTTTCAATATACAATATCATATCATCTGCAAATAATGACAGTTTTACTTCTTCTTTTCCAATTTGTATGCCTTTTATTTCTTCTTCTTGTCTGATTGCTGTAGCTAGGACTTCCAGAACTATGTTGAATAAGAGTGGTGAAAGTGGGCAACCCTGCCTGGTTCCTGATCTTAAGGGGATTGCTTTTAATCTTTGTCCATTTAGTATGATGTTTGCTGTCGGTTTATCATAGATGGCCTTTATCATGTTAAGGAATGATCCCTGTATTCCCACTTTACTGAGAGTTTTGAGCATGAATGGGTGCTGGATTTTATCAAATGCCTTTTCTGCATCTATTGAAATTATCATGTGATTTTTGTCCTTCCTTTTGTTTATGTGGTGAATCACATTGATTGATTTGCGAATATTGAACCAGCCTTGCCTCTCCAGAATAAATCCCACTTGATCGTGGTGTATGATTTTTTTCATATATTGCTGGATCCGGTTGGCTAATATTTTGTTGAGAATTTTAGCGTCTAAATTCATCAGGGATATAGGCCTATAATTTTCTTTCTTTGTGTTGTCTTTGCCCGGTTTTGGGATCAGAATTATGCTCGCCTCATAAAAGGAGTTTGGAATTCTTTCTTCCTCTTGAATTTTTTGAAATAGCTTCAGGAGAATAGGAGTTAGTTCTTCTTTGAATTTTTGATAGAATTCACTTGTGAAGCCATCAGGCCCAGGACTTTTCTTTTTTGGGAGTTTTTTGATAACTGTTTCTATCTCATTTGCTGTAATTGGTCTGTTTAGGTGTTCTGATTCTTCCAGATTGATTTTTGGAAGGTTATATGATTCAAGAAATTTGTTCATTTCACCAAGGTTGTCTAATTTTTTGGCATATAGTTCTTCATAGTATTTTCTTACAATGCTTTGTATTTCTGTTGTGTCAGTTGTTATTTCTCCACTGTCCTTTCTAATTTTATTTATTTGAGCCCTCTCTCTTTTTTTCTTGGTGAGTCTAGTTAAAGGTTCATCAATCTTGTTTACCTTTTCAAAGAACCAGCTTCTTGTTTCATTGATCCTCTGTATTGTTTCCTTAGCCTCTATGTCATTTATTTCTGCTCTGACCTTTATTATTTCCTTTCTTCTACTTGTCTTGGGTTTTATTTGTTGTTGTTTTTCTAGTTCTTTTAGATGCAGGGTCAAGTTGCTTATTTGAGCTTTTTCTAGCTTCTTATGATATGCCTGTAGTGCAATAAACTTCCCTCTCAGAACTGCTTTTGCTGTGTCCGATAAATTTTGAGTTGATGTATGCTCATTATCATTTGTTTCTAGAAACTTTTTTATTTCTTCTTTGATCTCATTGTTAATCCATTCATTATTTAATAACAAGCTATTTAGTTTCCAAGTGTTTGAGTATTTTTCAGTTTTTCTTTTGTGGTTAATTTCTAGTTTCATGGCATTGTGATCAGAGAAAATGCTTGATATGATTTCAATCTTCTTAAATTTATTGAGACCATTTTTGTGTCCTAACATGTGGTCTATCCTAGAAAACGTACCATGAGCGCTTGAGAAGAATGTATATTCTACTGCTTTAGGGTGAAAAGTTCTGAAGATATCTATTAAATCAAGTTGATCTAGTGTCTCCTTTAAGTCTGCTGTTTCTTTATTAATTTTCTTTCTTGAGGATCTATCCAGTGTTGTTAGAGGGGTATTGAAATCCCCTACTATGATAGTATTGCTGTTAATCTCGCCCTTTATATCCATCAAAGTCTGCTTTATGTATGTCGGGGCTCCTATATTTGGTGCATATATATTTACAATAGTTATATCTTCCTGTTGAATTGTTCCCTTTATCATTATGTAGTGTCCTCTTTTATCTCTTACTACAGCCTTTGTTTTAAAGTCCATTTTGTCTGATATAAGTATTGCTACCCCTGCTTTTTTTTCATTTCCATTTGCATGAAATATTTTTTTCCATCTTTTTACCTTCAGTCTATGAACATCTTTTATTT
The DNA here is from genome assembly GCA_037038555.1 of Rhynchonycteris naso. NCBI lineage: Eukaryota > Metazoa > Chordata > Mammalia > Chiroptera > Emballonuridae > Rhynchonycteris > Rhynchonycteris naso. The sequence continues at coordinate 49,107,089 of CM073000.1, read as the reverse complement.
TAATGTGTGTCTCTTGTAGACAGCATATGTATGGGTCCTGTTTCTTTATCCATGCAGCTACCCTATGTCTTTTGATTGGATCATTTAATCCATTTACATTTAAGGTTATTATTGATATGTAGTTGTTTATTGCCATTTTATTCTTTAAAGCTGTATTCTTCTTTTGCTCTATTCTTTCCTCCCTTTAAACTGTTCACAAGAGGCCCCTTAGTATCTCTTGCAGAATTGGTTCGGTTTTTATGAATTCCTTGAGGCTTTCTTTTTCTGGGAAGCTCTTTATTTCTCCTTCAATTTTAAACGTTAGCCTTGCTGGATAAAGTAGTCTTGGTTGTAGGTTCTTGTTCTGCATTACTTTGATTATTTCTTGCCATTCCCTTCTGGCCTCAAGTGTTTCTGTTGAGAAGTCCGATGTCATCCTTATGGGGGCTCCTTTGTAGGTGATAGTCTTTTTTTCTCTAACAGCTTTTAAAATTTTTTCTTTATCCATTAGCTTTGGAATTTTAACTATGATGTGTCTTGGTGTAGATTTTTTTGGGTTTCTCCTTAATGGAGTTCTGTGTGCTTCTTGAATGTGTGGAGTGTTTCCCAGCCTTAATTTAGGAAAGTTTTCTGCTATGATTTGATTGAACAAAGTTTCCATTTCCTGTCCTCTCTCCTCTTCTTCAGGCACCCCTATGATGCGAATGTTGTTTCTCTTCATGTTGTCACAAAACTCCCTTAGAGTTTCCTCACATTTTTTAAGTCTCTTTTCCTTTTTCTTCTCTGCTTCTGTGCCTTTGTTTATTGTGTCCTCTAACTCGCTTATTCGATCCTCAGCGTCATCCATCCTGCTTTTAATTCCTTCCATTGTGGTCTTCAGTTCTGATACTGTATTTGTCATTTCTGTCTGATTCTTTTTTATTATTTCAATTTCATTTTTTATACTTGTTATCTCTTTATTTAGGTGTTCATAATGACTATCCATTGTTGCTCTAATTTCTTTGAACATCCTAACTATCATTATTCTAAATTCTGCTTCTGGTAATTTGGTTATATCTGGTTCATTCAGGTCCTTCTCTGGGGATTTCTCTTGATTCATTTGGTTTGCATTCCTCTGCCTGCCCATTTTTTCTGTGTATAAGCAAGTTGTGGCCACTGGAGTCCAGTAGGTGTTGCCTTTGTGTTCTCTAGGTGTGGTCTATCTGCAGGCCCCCCACCCCCTCTGCCGGCGCCTAGGGTTGTTGGGTATGAGCGTTGCCAGCGCCGGCCCACTGTGGCTTTTGCTGTGCTTTCTGCCTCTCCTCCGTGGGAGGGGCTGTCACTGAAGCCACAAGATTAGCACCAAGGGTAGAGGCGAGCACCTTTCCTCAGCTGCGGACCCAACCTATTTCCGGACTTCCGCCCAGAACCAGCAGTCGGAGCCTGCTCGCTACAGTTCCGCGGGTTAGGCGGGGCTTTTGACGTGCTCTCAGCTGTAAGCTTTTGCCCGTCAGGAGCTTTAGCCCCGCCCTCGATGCCAGGGCCCTTTGCGCAGGGTCCGAAACCAAGCTTCCGCCGAGCTGCGTACTTCCGCTCGTCCCGGACTCTACCCCGCCCCCGCGTTCGGAGCCCGCTAGTGCACGTATTAACGCTATCCGGGGTTTCTCCGGCCGGATGGGGATAGCAGCCGTGGGCTCAGCTGCGAGCCTCCGCCTGTCTCGGGGTCCACCCCGTTCCCGCGCTCAGAGCCCGCTCGCGCACGTATACTGGCCAACCGCGGTTTCCTCGGCGGGCGGCGGGGGGGGCGGACTGGTAGCGTCAGCTCAGCCACAGCCCCTGCCCGTCCCTGGTCCTAGCCCGGTCCCCGCTGTCAGGGCCGGCTTGCGCAGGGCCTGCCTGTTCCTGGCCTCCCGCTTTGTCCCCGTAAGTGGGTTTAAAGGCGGGCCCGCAGCTTCCGGACCGCTCTCGCGCTTACCCTCCGACCCTCTGGGCTAGACCGATCTCCCACCGGCTTGGCCTCTGTCCACGCCGACAGAACCGCCTTTCAGCGTCCTGCCGCCCCAAAACCTTAAGCAGCCCTCAGCAGAGTAGGAAGGGACCTAATACTCCACACTGTAGGCCTGGGAGCTCCCTCACTTGTTTCACAGCTCAAAACTGTCCAAACGCCTCTTCTTGGCTCTGGGACTGCAGGCTGGGGCTTGGTTCCTGGGACCCAGGTCCCTCCCTCTCCGCCAAAATCTCCTCCCGCCACACGGGTCTCTCCGGGCTGCCGTTTGCTCCGGGGAGCTGGGCAGCCCTCTTCGCGTTTTCGCTATTCCTACCAGTCTCAATGTGGCTTCTTCTGTGTTCCTTGGTTGAAGAGTCCACTTAGTTTTGTTCAAAGTTGGTTTATCCAGGTGATGGTTCTTAAAATTGAGTTGTAATCCACTTTGGTTCTGGGAGTTGGAAGTTGGTACGTCCGCCTACTCCGTCGCCATCTTGCTCCCCATGAAGGGGCATATATTTTTTTAGTTGAATACATACCTAGTGATTTTTATACCCTAAGCAGAGCCAGTCTTACTAAAATTAAAATGGAAAACTTGTGTATTGTTGCTGAACTAGAATAAAAATTTAAAATTTTCTATGAAAATTTATTTGTGGCTACTTATTTTTTGTGACTTTCCTACTTATTGCAGTGTTATGTTAAATATATTGTATAACGTTTAGTCTTTGAAAATATAGTCTATATTGATGACTTCACAGGGTGCAAGTGAAGCATTGAAGAACTTGAGTTGATTGTAGAGTCACTGATTAAGTACTCCTAAACTGTGGCATAATCCTGTTATCTAATTACTTGGATGTGGCTTTATTATTCATGAAACGAAGTCACTTCAGACAAGCTTTAGATTCTTTGGTTCAAGCATTCTCCATAAGGCTATTATATTTTGTCTTTTTTATGTTTTTCTAATATTTAAAAAGTAACATGTATTTATTAATTTTATTTCTCCATTATGAACTTTATTATAAAAATAAGTAGACACAATTTTTCCATTTGTTTTTAGTCATATTTTGCTTAGAAATATTAATTTTTAAAATATAATTTTATTTATATTCTATTTAAAATTTTAATATCTATTTTTATTTTATATATTTTATATTTTTCATTTTTTTGTATTAGGGCTTCTTAAAATGTTCTACATTTTGCCTGACCAGGCGGTGGTGCAGTGGATAGAGCGTCGGACTGGGATGTGGAAGATCCAGGTTTGAGACCTGGAGCTCGCCAGCTTGAGTGCGGGCCCATCTGGCTTGAGCAAAAGCTCATCAGCTTGGACCCAAGGTCACTGACTCCAGCAAGGGGTTGCTCGGTCTGCTGAAGACCCGCGGTCAAGGCACATGTGAGAAAGCAATCAATGAACAACTAAGGTGTTGTGACGACAACGAAAAACTAATGATTGATGCTTCTCACCTCTCTTCGTTCCTGTCTGTCTGTCCCTATCTGTCCCTTTCTCTGACTCTCTCTGTCCCTGTATAAAAAAAAAGTATCATAATGTTCTACATTTTACATTTCTTTTAGCATATCTGATTCAACTTTTTATATTTTAGTGCTATTCAGAAATTTATTGAGAATGTGAAGAATATGCATTCTAAAATTTGGCAAATTCTGTTTTACATGTGTTTTAAGCATACTTATTCAGTTTTATAACATATACTAAAACATACATGAATTACACGATTGCAGCTTCAAAAATTTTCACAAAGTGAGTAAGACCGTGACACTTGGCATAAATCTAGAATTCTACCAGTATTCCAAAAGGACTGGGTGTCCCCCTCATCTCTGTCCCCTTCTTCCCAGAGATTATCACTATCCTCACTTCTGTCATAAATATTACATATTATTGTTTTTGAACTCGATATAAATGAAAAAAATATTATATAAATTATTTTGTGTTTGACTACTTTTGGTTAATATTTGTACAGTTCTGCTCTTGTGACATGTAGACATAGTTTGATTATTTTTATTGCAGTATATCTGAATATATTATAATTTATGTATTTATATTATTATTGATATTTGGGTTATTTCTAGCCTGGATTCTTTCAAACATTTTAGCGCATACAGGAATATTACCTTTTTTTTTTTTACAGGGACAGAGAGAGAGAGAGAGAGAGAGAGAGGAATAGATGGGGACAGACAGGAACGGAGAGAGATGAGTAGCATCAATCATTAGTTTTTCTTTGCCGTTGCGACACCTTAGTTGTTCATTGATTGCTTTCTCACATGTGCCTTGACCGTGGGCCTTCAGCAGACCGAACAACCCCTTGCTGGAGCCAGCGACCTTGGGTCCAAGCTGATGAGCTTTTGCTCAAGCCAGATGGGCCCGCGCTCAAGCTGGCGAGCTCGGAGTCTCTAACCTGGGTCTTCCGCATCCCAGTTCAATGCTCTATCCACTGCGCCACTGCCTGGTCAGGCCAGGAATATTACTTTAAAAAATATATATATATTACCTAGGAACAAAATAGTCAGAAAATAGGGCCAAATATATGGTCACTTAAATTATGACAAAGGTCACACTGTAAGCAGAGGAGAAAGAGTGGAATCTATTCAATAGTGTTTGGTTAGTTGGATATCACCTCCCTCCTTTTTTCTTCCCCCTTCTTCTTCCCCCTTCTTTCATGTTGATGAGAAAAATAGGCCTATATGATTTCTTTTTTTGTATTGCATTTAAAAAATTAATAGACTATTTTCTTAAATTTTTTATTAATTTTAATTTATCGTGTTAACATGAATTCAAGTGTCCCACTCAGTATAACTTCCTCAATTCCCCACCCCGTGTACCCCGGTACACCCTCTTTACTACCCTTTGCCTAACTCCCTCCCTCCTTCCCTTTGGGTTTTGCTGTCCTGTTATCTGTATCTGTGTTATGTATATATATATTTTCTCTAATCCCTTCAGCTTGTCTGATCCCATTCTCTTATCCCCCTTCACTCTGATAGCTGTCCCTCTGCTCCCTGTGACCCCACCTCTGCCTCTATTCTGTTCCTCGGTTCTCTTTCTTCATTAGATTCCACATATAAGTGAGATCATATGATATTTGTCCTTCTTTGCCTGGATTATTTCACTTAGCATAATAATCTCCAAGTTCATCCATGCCATTGCAAAAGGCAAGATTTCCTTTTTCATGGTTGTGTAGTATTCCATTGTGTATATGTACCACAGCTTTTTTTTTTAATTTATGATTTTAATTTGTCTTTACATAGATTCAAGTGTCCCACTGAATATATCTCCCCCACCCCCTTATTCCCCCTCGGTCTCCCCTATGCCCCCTCCCTCCAATGTCTTCCACCTTCCCTCCAGGATTTGCTGTCCTGTTCTCTATAATGCTGTGTTATGTATATGTAATTTCATTAATCTCTTTCCCTTCTCTGATTCTATCTTCTCTTCTACTTTCCCACAACTTTTTAAAATAGACTACTTTTTAGAGCTGTGTTTTGTTTATAGAAAATTGAACTGAAAGTACAGAGAGTTCTCATAGACATTCTTCCCCAGAATACAGTTTCCCCTATTGCCGTGTTGCATTAGATTGGTATATTTGTTACAAGTAATAAATTGGTATTAATTATTTTGGTTAACTAAAGTTCATAGTTTACATTAGGGTCATTTCTGAGTGTGGTGCATTTGTTAAAATTGATGAACCGACATTGGCACATCATTTACCTACAGTTCATATTACTTTTGGGTTCACTCTTGGTGTTGTATGTTCTGTGCCATTGACAAATGTAAAAGGATATGACTTCCTTAGAACAGTATCATACAGGTAGTTTCACTAAAAATCCTCTGTGTTCTGCCTTTTTTTTTTTTTTTTTACAGGGACAGAGAGAGTCAGAGAGAAGGAGAGATAGGGACAGACAGACAGGAACGGAGAGAGATAAGAAGCATCAATCATTAGTTTTTCATTGCCATTGAGACACCATAGTTGTTCATTGCTTGCTTTCTCAAATGTGCCTTGACCACGGGCCTTCAGCAGACTGAGCCACCCCTTGCTGGAGCCAGCGACCTTGGGTCCAAGCTGATGAGCTTGTTTTGCTCAAGCCAGATGGACCCGCGCTCAAGCTGGCAACCTCGGGGTCTTGAACCTGGGTCCTCCACATCCCAGTCTGACGCTCTGTCCACTGCGCCACCACCTGGTCAGGCTGTGTTCTGCCTATTAACTCCCGCTTCCTCCCTAACCCTTGACAACCACTGATCCTTTTACTATCTTTCTAGTTTTGCCTGTCCCAGAATGTCGTATAGTTGGAATCAAACACTATGTAGCTTTTAACAGTTGGGTTCTTTCCTTTAGTAATATGAATTTAAGTTTCTCCATGTATTTTCCTGTCTTGCTAGATCACTTCTTTTTAGCACTAAATTGTATTCCTTTGTCTGGATGTACCACAGTTTATTTTTCCATTTACCTATGGATGGAAATCTTGGATGAATCCATGTTTTGGCAATTATGAATAAAGCTACTATAATTATCCACTTGCGGGTTTTTGTGTGGATATACGTTTTCAGCTCCTTTGGGTAAATAGCTAAGGAGTGTGATTCCTGGGTTGTATGGTAAGATATGTTTAGTTTTGTAAGAAACTACAGACTCTTCCAAAGTGGCTATACCAATCTGCATTCCCACCAGCAATGTATAAGAGTTCCTATTTTTCTATATCCTTTTCAACATTTGCTGTTGTCAATGTTTAGGATTTTGGCCATTCTAATAGGTGTGTAGTGGTATCTCATTGTCATTTCAGTTTGCAGTTTTCTAATGACATATGGTATTGAGTATTTTTTTTATATGTTTACTTGCAATCTGTATGTCTTGGTGAAATGTTAGGTCTTTTGCCCATTTTTTTTTTTAAAATTCGGTGTTCTTTTTCTTATTGTCGAGTTTAAAGAGTTATTTTGGAAAACAGTTTTTATCAGATGGATTTTTGCAAATATTTTTCTCAGCCTGTGGTTTTTCTTCTCCTTCTCTTGGCATTGTCCTTTGCAGAAGAGTAGTTTTGAATATTAATGAAGTCCATTTTATCAGTTACTTCTTTCATGCATTGGTGTCTTTGGAGTTGTGCCTTAAAGGCCATTGCCGTGCAAGGTCATTTAGATTTGCTTCTGTTACCTTCTTGGAGTGTTATAGTTTTGTGTTTTATATAGGTCTGTGATCCATTTTGAGTTAAATTGGTGTAAGAGATGAATGGGGAAGAGTAGAAGAAAATGTCAGCAAAGTTGATAAAATTGAGGACTTTGGATATTAAGATTCTGGTGGATTGTCATATGGATGCTAGCAGGATGATGGCACCCATAAAGAAGTTAAGCATGACTCAAGTGCTAAAGTTCTTTTGAGTTTCATAGATGGGCATTGAAAAATTAAGGTTAAGGTTAGAGTGAGTGATTGGTGGATATGACCTGAGGATTAGGATTTTGTACAAAAGTAAAAAGAAAAGTCTTGGAAATAGCTTTAAATTGCTACGAGAATGCAGATTTTACCTTTTGGATGGTGATTGTAGTGGGTCATTTGTTTATTAGTTGCATAAGCTATTTTTCACCTCTTCTAGAACTTGCCTATCGCATTCTTCTTGGAGCTCCTTAATCAGTGAGCCCCACCTTGCCATCTCTGTTGCTTTTTCCTACTTGAAACCTTACTCTAATTGACCTTCTCTTTTCTGCATTTTCTTTGAGATGTTAAAAAGTCATTTTAGAAAAATGATGATTAATATTTCTCCCTTTATTTTTTAAACATATATGAAAATATAGTCTTGGGGGATACTTAAGGAAAAAAATTTTCTAAAAATTTTATTTTTAATTATTATTATTATTTTGTATTTTTTTGAAGTGAGAAGTGGGAAGGCAGACAGACAGACTCCCACATGCGCCCGACTGGGATCCACCCGGCATGCCCACCAAGGGGGGATGCTTGGTTCATCTAAGGCATCGCTTCCCTGTAACCAGAGTCATTCTAGCTCCTGAGGCGGAGATCATGGAGCCATCCTCAGTGCCTGGGCCAACTTTGCTCCAATGGAACCTTGATTGTGGGAGGAGAAGAGAGAGATAGAAAGAAAGGAGAGGGGGAAGGGTGGAGAAGCAGAGCAGCGCTTCTCCTGTGTTTCCTGGCCGGGAATTGAACCCAGGACTTCCACATGCCAGGCTGATGCTTTACTGAACAATTCTCTAAATATTAAATAGTTTACAGGTATTCAGGTATTATAATAACAACTATATATTTCTGAATTAAAATATTCCAATAATTTGTCATGTTTCCTGAATGATTAATCAAAATAATATAGGTTTAAGATATTAAAGGAATTGTATAATTATCTTTATGGAACCTTTATTGTGGGTATAATTTTACCTATGTCAACAAACAAATTCACTGGGGAACAAAATTTTTGGTGTATCCACAAAAACACTTGTTCTTACCTAATTTGAATGTGCTGATCTCAAATCTGACATTAGTTTTTCTCTGTAAGCTACAGTTTTTTTGTAATTCAAGATTTTAGGTTTTCATCTTAGTGTAAAATTTTTAACATTTAGTTTAACATAATGAAATAGAATGTCTTCTTGGGCATCATCTTTGTGAAAATAAAATAATTTATATAATGCAGTAAATACACTAATACACTAAAAGATATGATTGCATCAGAATTTGTCTACAATTTCGAAAAAGAACATTAAAATACTTATTTTCATCATAAAATTTGTGCAAAACTTACGTAAATTCTATTCAAGCAAAATTTGCGTTTGTAGCTCTTGCATTTGTGTACATGTTGAGGAAAATCTCGATTGATGCTCCAGCAGTAGTCTGCCATCATATTTCTGTCCCATCGCCCCTGATAACGCTCTTCCATCGTCTTCAGATCTTGATGAAAGCGTTCTCCCTGCTCATCACTAACAGCTCCAAGATTTTTGGGAAACTTATCAAGGTGACTGTTCAGGAAGTGACTCTTGACGTTCATGTTACATCCAATGTCGCGGAAAGCCAATAGCATCCTTTGAACCAGGAGTTTATACTTTTCTGCTTTTTTGTTGCCAAGGAAGTTCTTTGTAAGTGCCACAAAAGACTGCCATGCTGCTTTCTCCTCCTTATTCATCTTCCTAGCAAATTCTTCGTCACATATGAGGGTTTATTTGAGGTCCATTGAATACACCTGCTATAATCTTCTTGAAAGACAAAGCAGGAAAAGCAGAAATAATACATTGAAAGCATTCACTTTCTCTATTCAAAGTCTGAACGAACTGCTTTATTAAGCCAAGTTTGATGTGAAGTGGGGGAAAAGTGATCCTGTCTCAATTAACTACAGGTTCATTCACAATATTTTGCATCCCTACTTCCATAGCTTCACGTTTCGGCCACGCCTTCTGTGTCCATTGTTTCTCCTGAGCTCGGCTGTCCCACAAACATAGAAAGCAAGGATACTTTGTGAAAATTTTCTGTTGTCCTAGCAGGAAATTTACCATTTTAAGATCTACACAAATGATCCAGTTATGCTTCTCATACTTCTGAAAGTCAAGGACAATTTTTATGTCATTATAATCTTCTAGCAGATGAGTTGAATAACCAATTGGAACTGCTGCATAAACATTATCGTCGCGTAGGAGAACACATTTCAGACTCCATTTAGAGCTGTCAAGAAATAGCGCCATTCTGTTGGATTATAAGTGGTAACACCTAGCTGGCTGAGAAGACTACTGATATCATGACAGTAAACAAAGTGTTTGTCTTTGGAAGAAAAGTCCACAAAAATTTGTTCATGCTTTCTGATACAGGATACTTTAGCTGACCAGTGAAATACATTCTTTTTTTGAAGCCTGGAGGCTAATAACTCAGCTGCTTTCTTTGATAGGCCCAAATCTCTTACTAAGTCATTCAATTTGGGTTGGCTAAACTTCTGAGGGGTTCATGACTGCTTGGCATCAGAAGAAGACCCTTCAGATTCTACAATTATTTCCTCATGCATCTTATCAAAATACACTTGATCACCATGTTCACTTTCTTTGTCCTTAGAAGAAATGAAACCATTGAAAACTGGAACTGGAAGTGTCTCAGAGTGTGGGATAGGTCGTATTGCTGAAGGAATATTAGGATACGTGATCATATGCCATTTTTTCTTGCTGATACCCTTTGTATGGATCAGACAGAAATAACAGTCACTGCTGTGGTCCTTAGGTTCACGCCAAACCATGGGAATACCAACAGGCATTCCTTTGCGTTTCTTTTTTTGTTTAGTCATGAAGCATTTTCTCACAATTATGACACACATAATTGAGGAGCCCAATTCTTGTGTTGATTGCCAAGGGGGACTTCAAAATAGACAATATATGCACGTGTCACAATTGACGAAATATTGCGCCTTTGACGTTGAAGTGTGTAACAGCCACATATATAACAGAAGGTGTCAGGGCTATTCTTACATTTACGCCTTCTCGAAGAAGCCATGATTCAATCTCAAAACAAACTAAGAGGGTGCTTTTTATCAGATAATAATTTTTTACATTTTAAAACTACTACAATAATGTACAAGTGATGTTTGTAAAACATGAATTGCATTGTGGTTATGTTCAATCCAAGAGTCGTTGCCCTTTAACTCCAATTTAAAATCCAAGGCATGCCATTAACTGTAACAGATAGAAATTAAAATTGCATAAAATCTAGAGCATGCACCCAAAAACGGATTTCAGATTTGGAATCAGTGATGCATAAATATATTGAAAAAGTTCTAAAACCTCATGCAACAGAAAATGAAAATATAGTTCCCCAGTGTTATGAATGTGAGAAAGAAAATGTCTGGTCACATAAATGGCATTGGAGATCTAAATAGGTTTATTTTTTAGAAGAGTAATTATTACTATTTGCAAAATTATATTTCTTATTGATTTTCGAGAGACCAACTTAATTTCATTAAAATTATTCTCAGTATTTATTATACCAAAATTATTTTGTTCAGTTGATTAAGGTTTTTGTAGCACAGTGACAAAATGTTTTCAACCATGGTATCATACCCATAATGAATTGGTTCTATTTTCATAGTCTTATTTTTATCAGTAAAAATGCATTAATTTTTAGGATGACTAGATTTGGTTGTACATTGAGAAAGTTAAATTAGGCTTCTGGTTAACCTGATGCCTTGAGTTTATTGACTTTTTTATGATAGTGTAATTAATTATCTATTTATTTTTAGAGAGGAAAGGACAGACAGGAAGGGAGAGAGATTAGAAGCATCAGTTCTTTATTGTGGTATCGTAGTTGTTCATTGATTGCTTTCTCATATGTGCCTTGACTCGAGGGCTCCAGTAGAGCAAGTGCCCACTTGCTCAAGCCGGCAACCTTGGGCTTCAAGTCGGCAATCTTTGGGCTCAAGCCAGCAAACGCACTCAAGCTGGTGAGTCCACTCTCAAGCCGGATGAACTCATGCTCAAGCAGGCGGCCTTGGAGTTTCAAACCTCGTTCTTTAGCATCCCAGATCGACACACTATCCACTGCAACATTGTCTGGTCAGGCTATAATAGTGTATTTAACTAGTGTGTTTTTAGGTGCTTAAAATACTCAGGAATAATTAGACAAGATACTTAGTCTCACAGAGATTATATTTGGATACAGGAAGTCAAACTGTTAAATGTTGAATCATCTTACCTTTGTGTTGATAAAATATTTTTAATCTGACAGGTGGTGAGGCAGAAGTGGTGGGGTAGACTTGGGTGGTGATAGAAGTGTACGGATAAAGATGAGTTAGTTGTTTTTGTTTTTTGGTGACAGAGACAGAGAGAGGGATAGATAGGTACAGACAAACAGGATGGGAGGAGATGAGAAGCACCAATTTTTTGTTGGGATGCCTTAGTTGTTCATTGATTGCTCTCTCATATGTTTCTTGACCCGGCGGGAAAGGCGGTACAGCAGACTGTGTAACCTCTTGCTCAAGCCAATGACCTTGGGGTTTCGAACATGAGCCCTCCGCATCCTAGTCCAGCGCTCTATCCACTGTGCCACCACCTGGTCAGGCGAGTTAGTTATTGTTTATATTCAAAGTTTGGCATAGTATTTGTAAGAAATAGGCCTAAGAGTATTTGTACAACTGGAGGGAAAATATATAGCTATATCTCTTATTTTTGATGGGATGACCAGTAAAAGCAATCTGTAAAAGACCCAAGAATATAGCTTCGTGGCCTATCTTTCTAATATGTATGAGTTGAGTTGAGATAAGTATACTTAGTCCAGAAATATGACATTAGGAGGTTCAGAATTATCTCTCCATTATGTTTGTAGTCTGAGAAGAAAAACATTTATGTGAACACCTTACGTGTTTAGGATTTCTCTAGGCACATTAGACTAGAGTTGTTTATGCTAGAATATAAAGCCTTCATATTCTTATTTGGAAATAATGAAATAGTGAGTCTCCCTTACCCTATGCATGCTTTTCCCCACCCCTGGCTGTGATTACATACAGGGAAAAATGAGGTTTTAAATATTCACATATCTTGGTCATGTTTTTAAAATCTTGGTGTATTGTTCCTCTGTTTTATTAAGATGTAAGTAGGATGGATTTTTATTACTGATTCTATCAGTATCCCAAAGATATTTTTTTGAATGTTATTTTCAAGTAGAATCTTAAATGATTCATAGGACAAAAGAATAACAAATCCAGAATGATGCTGTTATTGGTAAGTGCATTTCCCTAATAATACCTAATACCTAACATATACTTTGCTTACCCTTTCCTCTGAAACCTATTATTTTGTGTCAAGTACCATATCATAAGGTATGGGTTTCTTTCACTGGTTCTATCCCTTTCTTTTCTTCATTCACAGCAATTTTCATTTCTTTGCACATTTTTATCATTTGCCTTTCTTTTAGCCCGTTGTTAGAATTCCTGGTCTTAACCCAGGGACTGCGAGGGCACATCCACATCCACGTGTCCTCTGTGCATGTGTGTACACCCTGTGAGAAGAAGAATGTGACTTGCTAGGCTGAAGTAGGATGGGCTTTTGGGGAGATTGTAAAGGTAGATGCATTGACGAGAAGTAGTAAAAATATTAAGTTGCTCAAAGGAGGTTTATGACAATACAGCTAATGAAAGGAAGTATTCTTTAAAAGTGATATGTAAAAGTCTAGTGAACCATCTAATTACTTGCATTAAATTATTGATAAATGCTTGGCTTTAAGTATTAGAAATTGAATCATTTAACAAAGGTTGAATATATATTGGTATTTTGTTCATGAGTCATTTTTTACAGTGGTTTAGGTATAAATCTTAGGCCCAATTTCTATATGATTTTGAGCTTTCTATTTCTATCCTGCCTTAAAATTGATACAAAGAATAAGGGAAATGTTCTATGCTTCTTATATAGTAAAAACAAAGTTTATTTCTTAAAGTCTCATTCCATTTTTCTGGTACTTTATTAGGCTATAAAACATATTTAGTTTACAGATAAATGCCATTTGTTATCTCAGTATGAAATGTCCTCTTCTGGAGATATTAATGATCTCATCTGTAATGACTAAGTAGGTCACTTTTACCATTAACTGAGAGGGCACCTATGGCATTGTTCTACAGTCTGCCACGTCTTGAATAGCTTCTTGGCAATAATGCCCAACAGTGGAAGTCATATGCTTTTCTGCTGATGGCTATGACTTGGATGACAGTTTAAATTGTATCAATTAGAGAGGTACAGTGACAAAACTTTTATTGCAGTGAATTCAGGCCAACTGCATATTCTCTTACAGCACTGCCCTTACTTAGATACCAGCTGCAAATTTTGGAATCTCCAGGGCCACCTTCACTTCAGACCTGATAGCTACGAATTCTGGGGTTCCCAAGACTCCTTTAGGTTTGATAATTTACCAGATATACTCGCAGAACTCAGGAAAACATTACACTTATGATTTCAGTTTTACTGTAATTAAAGGATACACATTAAAACTGCTCAAAAGAAGAACTGCATAGAGCAAAATCTGGGAGGGACCCAACTCTGAAGCTTCTGGTTATCCTCTCTCCAGGGGTTCATGGATGGTGTTACTCAATCTTGGCTAATATGTGTGACAATATTAGAATATTGCCAACTAGGGAAGTTCACCCAAGTGTTTGGGATGCAAAGTTTATATTGTGGTTCAGTCATACTGCATGACCATGTAGTTTCCAGCCCCTCCCAGAAGTTCGGCTAATACATTTATTCTTCAGTTTTTCTGGAGGTCAGACCTGATATAGTATACTCCAGAGACCCCATTGTAAATCATATTAGCCTGTCTAGCAAGCAAAGGTACTTTTTTCAGGTAGGACATTCCAGAGACCTAGAAATCACTTCCCAGTAGTGGCGGGCAAAGGCCAAGCCTCTTTTTTGGTAATGTTAGTTCTTCAGTATATTCAAACAAAGGATATATTACTGAATGAGATAGATTGTTTTGTAATTTAATATATTGTTCTTTGTTTGAAAGTCTTAAATTATATTTTACAAATAAGTATTATTTTCCTTTATGCTCAAATTACAAATATTTAACCTCTTACTTGGTTTCTTTATCTCTGTAAATTTTTGTCTTTTTCCTTGTGACATTCAGAATGGTCACTCCTATAGATTAGTTTTATTTTAATTGCATCACTTACATGTTTATGGCTAAGTATTCATTCTATTCTTGCATTCCTTCTAAAAATGTTTAGTATTCTTCCAAATTAGTAAGTTGTAGTTTCCTCCCCACAAAGGAAATATTCATCTATACTTCTTACCAGCTGTAGTCTGAATAAACATTTTAGAAAACATTTAGGAGAGGCTGCCCTTAAAAAGAAAGGGGAACTTAAAAAATGTTAAGGAAACTTGGACTGCAGACAATGAGGAGCATTAAAAGAATTTTTAGGTGTGACTGTGACACAACAGATTGTTCTAGAAAGTTAGTTCTAGCAGTAATGAGCAGAAATAGTTTGGAGAAAGGAAGTTAGCCTACAATCAAGAAGACCAGCTCCTCCCACAAATACATCAAAATTATAACTAAACTACAGAATAGTTATCATTCAGAACCTCCTGAAATTGAGCTGAATGAAAGTCCTACAATTAGGAAGTTAAAGAAGATGCTACATTAAAACTGGTAGGAGGGGTGGAGATGAGGAATGGACTGGTCCCATACCCATGTGTGGCAGATAAAAATCAGAGGGTTAATTTGGCTGTGGAAGATCCCCCTGCCGAAGAGTGAGGTATCCCAGTCCCACACCAGGCCCCCAGGCTCAGGGTTATAGTGTCAGGAAGAAAAGTCCTTAAAACTTCTGACTGTAAAAACCAGTAGGGATTGGGGCTGAGAAAGACAGAGGCTGTTGGGGTCTCTGACAGTTCATCTTGAAAGGCCCACACACGGATTAATTCAGACTCACTTCCTCTGAGCTTCAGCTCTGGGGCAGCAGTTCATAAAGCACCAGAAACATACAGGGAGGAACTCAATTGTCTGGCATCAGGATGAGAGCTAAGGGGAGTGGCTTTCTCTCAGACAGAAGTGTTGGCAGAGGCCGTTGTTCCTTTGATAAGTCTGCCTGCCAGAGAGCAAAATGGAAATAAGCAATACTAAATGGAAAGTTTAAAACAGGCCTGACCTGTGGTGGCGCAGTGGATAAAGCGTCGACCTGGGAACACTGAGGTCGCCAGTTCAAAACCCTGCACTGGTCTGGTCAAGGCACATATGGGAGTTGATGCTTCCAGCTCCCTCCCCCCTTTCTCTCTTTCTCTCTCTCACTCTGTGTTTCCTCTCTAAAAAAAAAATGAATAAATAAAAAAAAATTTAAAACATGGGTTATAAGGGTGCTCAGTGAACTTAGTGAGAACCTCAACAGAATAAATAAGGAGCAGTCTGAAATGAAGGGGCATATGTAATTGAAATTAAGAATAATTTCCATGGTATTAACAGTAGAGTAAATGAAGATGAGACTTAGATCAGCAATTTGAAATATAAGGAAGCAAAAAACACCCAATCAGAACAGCAAAAAGAAAAGAGAATCAAAGAAAATGAGGATAGTGTAAACAGTCTCTGGGACAACTTTAAATATACCAACAGTCACATCATGGGGGTGCCAGAAGGAGAAAATAAAGAACAACAAATAGAAAGCCTATTTGAAAAAAATGACCGGAAACTTCCCTAACATGGTGAAGAAAATAGACATACAAGTCCAGGAAGCACAGAGAGTACCCAAGAAGATGAACCCAAAGAACTCCACACCAAGACGCATCACAATTAAAATGAAAAAGATTAAAAACAAAGAGAGAATCTTAAAAGCAGTAAGAGAAAAACAGTTATCTACAAGGGAGCTCCCATAAGTTTCTCAACAGAAACTTTGCAGTCCAGAAAGGAATGGCAAGAGATACTTGAAGTGATTAAATCAAGGACCTACAACCAAAGTTACTCTGTCCAGCAAAGATATCATTTAGACTCAAAGGACAGATAAAGAGCTTCCCAGGCAACAAAAAGCTAAAGGAATTCATCAACACCTAATTAGTATTATATGAAATGTTAAAGTATCTTCCTTTAGAAGAAGTAAAAAAAGTTAAAAAATATAATAGTAAAATATCAATAAGAAAGTATCAACAATTGAATCTAAAAAAACATGGTAAAGAAAATAGACCCCCAATATAAACGAACAATCAGAACAGAATCAGATTCATAGACACAGAGAATGTTTTGACAGTTGCCAGAGGGGAAGGAGGTTGGGAGTATGGTTGAAGAGATTGGGAAGTACAAATTGGTTGTTACAGAGTAGTAGTCATGGGTTGTAAAGTACAACCTAGAAAATATAGTCAGTAATATTCTAATAACTATATATGGTATTGGATGGGTGTGAGATTTATTGGGATGATTAGTAAGTTATATAATGTCTAATCACTGGGGTACATCTGAAACTAATATAATATAGTGTATGTCTAATTGAAAATAAAAAATGATATATAAAAAAATAGGAAACCAGTTAGGAAACTTTCACTGTCATCATCTTCACTGGAGGTAATGAAGGCAATATGAGACGGTTTGTGAGAGGTTATTAATTATGAATCATGATTTTAGCATTTAAAAAAACCTTGCCACTTTTAGTAATCTTACATGCATTAAGTCAACAGCTTTTAATACTTCTCATCATTTTTAATGTTTTCACGTTACACAGCTTTTTGGGATATAATGCATTCCTTGTGTATTTTACCTAACCAGTATGTATCAGCTTGTTTTTTATCAATCCTGTTAGTATGCTGTTTATTTAGCACATTTGTTGAAGTGACAGCTTATTCAATGCCATATTACTGTATTAGATACTGTGGAAAGTGTGATAATAAGATGTGATTCCTGATCTTAAAAAGCTCCATTTAGTAGTCAGACAATTAAATAGGAAAATTCTGTGATCGAGGGGAACACAGGGTGCTATGACAGTATGTCAAAGGACTATATAACCTAGGCTGGGAATGGGAACCCCTGATTTAGAAAAGTAGTTAAGAACCTGGACTCTGGAGCTAGAATGATTTTGGATTTTCAGTTTCTTTCTGTGGTGTCTTAAGTTCTAAACTTCACCCTTAAAATGGGGATAATAATGGTTCATACTCCTTAGATTGTCATGAGGCTAAAATGAGTTAATAAACAGTGTGTCCGTAAGGTCATGGTGCACTTTTGACTTTTGACCAGTCAAAAGTGTACCATGACCTTACGGATACACTGTATGTAAAGTGTTTAGAACAGTGCTTGGTATATAGTATTATATGTGTTACCTTTTCCTGATAGTTTCCTTTTTTCAGTGAATACATAATTAGTACTCAGTAAATATTGAATAAAACTGTGAATGATAAATGAAATTATAATTACTTTTTTGTTCCCTTAGAATTCTTTAACTATCTCTATTACAAGCACTTACTGTAAAATGACTATTTTGTGTGTATTTAGGTCTGTATTAACCAAAAGTCATAAACTGGTAGGGCCTAGAAAGTTTAAGCTCCCATAATATTTTAAAAATAATGAATTTGCTTGTAGATGAGGATGCCATCTCCAGCTTGTCATAGTCTCTGTCATCTTAGGTTTAGTCCCTTTCTGGCCTGGCATCTATAGGCATTTGAGTTTGTGACTTCTGATACCCTGACTCTAGTTCTTTCAGAATACAGACTGATTGATCTCTTTTAAATCTCAAACACTTGATAGAATGGTTGTTACTTTTTGGCACTAAATGTATGTTTGTTGAATGAATGAATAATTGATGCCTCAATTGTGAAATTAAAACTAAGACAACCACCAAAAATAATAAATAACCTAACCAGGTGTTAACCTGATCAGTGGATAGTGTCGCGTTGGGATGCTGAGGACCCAGGTTCAAAATCCTGAGGTCGCTGGCTTGAGCACAGGCTCATTCAGCTGGCTTGAGTGTGGGCTTACCAGTTTGAGCATGGGGGCGCGGGCTTGAGCAATCATAGACATGAGCCCATGGTTGCTGGCTTGAGCAAGGGGTCACTGGCTAGGCTGGAGCCCCCTGGTCAAGGAACATATGAAAAGACTGTCAATGAAAAACTAAGGTGTTGCAATGAAGAATTGATGCTTCTCATCTCTCTACTTTCCTGTCTGTCTGTCTTTCTCACTATAAAAAAATTTATAATACACTATATTCTCTAGAAAAATTTTGTTTTTAGATTTTCTAACTTGTCATAAGGGTTTCACCAGAATTTTTGTGCTTAATTTTAATTGCAGTGCTATGGGTTAATAAAAGAGCCAATGATAGTATTCCAGAGGTTATTTATATTTTGATTAGCTGACTTTAATGTTATTGTTGTTTATGTATTATTGGAAAGTAATAGAAATCATTGTTTTTAAAAGAAGTAATGATACTGACTTTTTGTAGAGCAAAACTAATGAATTTTGTAGCATGATTTTGTACTGATTACAGGAATATTGAGGGTACTGAAACACTGGATAACCTTAGCCAAAACCAGAGGTTTGACTTTGGGAATGAAAAAATAATAAAGACTACTATCTAGGTGAATGGAAATTTCCATTTTAAACTTTTTATTTTATTCATTTTAGAGAGGAGACAGAGAGAGAGAGAGAAAGGGGGGAGGAGCTGGAAGCATCAACTCCCATATGTGCCTTGACCAGACCAGTGCAGGGTTTTGAACTGGCGACCTCAGTGTTCCCAGGTCGACGCTTTATCCACTGCGCCACCACAGGTCAGGCTGGAAATTTCCATTTTAGAAGATTGATAAAGCTACACCTTGAATATTAGGGGAGTTATGAAAGCACATAAAAAGTCAGCAGATATAAGCTACTATATTGAGTCTTCTCAGAGAGTCAGCTGAGGTGATGTGGGAATATTTGCTCAGAAAACATCTGATGTAAGTAGAATAGTTCATAACAGAAAAGTGGATATAATTTATATTTTTCTCATTTAAGAAAAGAATATTATTTTTCTATACTATAACAAATTGACGTTGCCAGTTTTCATTCCTAGTTACATTGCAGATTCATTTTCTTTATTTGTAGATTTAATACATTATTTTGCTAATTTCTAAAAGACCCTTTCTATGCTTTGTAACTTTACAGTTTGTTTTTTATGTTTCTAATTTCAAGCTCTCTTGCATTATCATTCACTGCTTATGCATTTATAATGATTTGGTTTCCAATTACTTCCTGATTTATAGACATATAAATTGTCAGTTTTAGTTAATCACCTGGTATAACGTTTTTTAGTTTCACCAATGGAAAGTTACATATCTTCTGTAGGATATTAATGGTGGTATTCAGGTAATGTTATTATATTCATAGATAAGAAAATATAAATTTTATACATAAAGCTTTATGAAATACTATCATGCTTTATTAATAACTATTTGATATATTATGCCTACTATTTTCCCTTTTACCTATTAATTTTACATCAGGGATCGGGAACCTATGGCTTGTGAGCCAGATGTGGTTGTTTTGATGGCTGCATCTGGCTCACAGACAAATCTTTAATAAAAAAAAGAATAATAATGTTAAAAATATAAAACATTCTCAGGTATTACAATTCATTCATTTCCTACTGCTCATGTTTATGGTTGTGTGTGGCTGGAGCCAATCACAGCTGTCTTCGGGGACAACACCAAATTTTTATTGGGTAATGTGTAACATACATGGGTTGTTGTGAGGTCAGGAAGTAAACTTCCCTCCTTTTAATCAACTAGTCAGCTAGCTAATTGCAGAAACCCTTTTGACGAAGAAGATGGCAGAAGAAAAAAGATGAGGAGTATCATACTTTTCAGCAGGAACAGACAGAGGAATTTGCCTTTGTGGAGAGAGCAGGTTCTGCAGTGTGTCTAATATGCAATGATAAAATTGCATCAATGAAATGGTCAAATATAAAGCAGCACTTCAACACTTGCCATACTACATTTGCATTGAAATATCCAGCAGGGGACAGCAGGAAGATAGCATGTCAAGAGCTACTGTGCAGAGTGCAAGCTAGTCAGCAGCAACTCCATGTTTGGACCCAACAAGGTGACTGGAATCTGGGTAGCTTTGCTGGTACTTTAGCAATTGTGAGAAACAGAAAGCCATTCACAAATGGGGAGTATGCCAAAACATTCATGCTTGATGTTGCCAATGAACTTTTTGACAACTTTTCGGATAAAGACAAGATAATCAAACAAATAAAAGACATGCCTCTGTTGGCAAGAACCATTCCTGATCATACCATCATAATGGCAAATCAAATTGAGGCAACACAAGTGAAGGACATAAATGCAGCACCATTCTTTTCTCTCGCTTTGGATCCAGTCAACAGACATAAGTCATTTATCCCAGTTCAGTGTGATTGCAAGGTATGCTGTTGGTGACACACTACTTGAGGAAAGTCTTGCTGTTTTGCCTATGAAAGACAACAAGAGGGGAGGATTTATTCAAATCTTTCACTGAGTTCGCTAAAGAAAAAAATCTACCAATGGATAAACTTATTTCGGTGTGTACTGATGGTGCCCCGTGCATGGTGGGGAAAAACAGAGGATTCGTAGTGCTTCTTTGTGAACATGAAAAGAGACCTATCCTAAGTTTTCACTGCATCCTACATCAAGAGGCGCTTTGTGCTCAGATGTGTGGCGAGCAGCTTGGTGAGGTGATGTTGCTGGTCATTCGGGTGGTCAACTTTATCGTTGCCCAAGCTTTAAATGATCGCCAGTTTAAAACACTGCTGGATGAAGCTGGCAATAATTATCCTGATCTGCTTCTGCACAGCAATGTGCGTTGCTTGTCAAGAAGAAAGGTGCTCAGCTGTATTGCGACTTATCTGAGTGAAATATGGACTTTTCTTGAAATGAAAAACGTCAAGCATCCTGAGTTAGCTAACACTGAGAGGCTCCTGATGTTCTATCTTGTGGATATGACTGTACATCTGAACCAGCTCAATATGAAAATGCAAGGCATTGAAAATACAGTCGTATCCCTTCAAGAAGCAGTGTTTGCATTTGAAAACAAGCTGGAATTCTTCATCACTGACATTGAAACATGTTGTTTACTACACTTTGAAAATCTGAGAGAGTTTAAAGATGCATGCACAGCAAGTGACCCTGCTCAACATCTTCATCTCCAGCAGCTAGTGGCTTCACATCTAATCTCCTGCAGTCATTCAAAGCGCGCTTTGGAGAATTTCGTGAGCGCACTCGTCTTTTTAAGTTCATCACTCATTCACAGGACTGTGCAGTGCACAGCGCTGACCTGAGTTACATCCCTGGTGTCTCCGTCAGAGATTTTGAGCTACAAGCTGCTGACCTGAAGGCCTGAGACATGTGGGTGAATAAGTTCAAGTCACTGAATGAAGATTTGGAAAGACTTGCATGACAGCAAGCAGAGTTGGCGAGCAAACACAAGTGGGGAGAAATGAAAAAACTTCAACCGGCAGACCAGCTGATTGTCAAAACTTGGAATGTGCTTCCCATCAAATACCACACACTGTAGCATGTGACTTGCTGTACTGACAATGTCTGGCTCTACGTATGCATGTGAGCAGTCTTTGTCACATTTAAAGAACTTTAAGATCAACCTAACGATCACGTTTAACGGATGGAAGTCTCAACGCCAGCATGAAGGTTAACCTCACCAGTATCGACCAGACTACAAAGCCATCAGCAAAACCATGTAGCACCAGAAGTCGCATTAAGGGTAAGAAGTACTTGATTCATCATTGTTTAGCAACATTATAACAACGTTATTAAAAAGAATTCAGAGACTTATTGTACTTTAAAAGTGTTGATCTTACATAAAATGCACACATTTACTTGTATTTAGTGTTAAACATATTGTAATGCTCTCACGGAATTACATTTTAAAATATGTGGCGTTCATGGCTCTCTCAGCCAAAAGGGTTCCTGACTCCTGTTTTACATGGTGAAAAATAATCAAGAGAACTATAATTTTGAAAAGGAATATATCCTAGTACCTTTAAAATAATTCAGCCATATTCCACTTCAAAAATTTTTAAATGTTTTACAGTTAAGTATTTTTAAAGTAAGGTATTTTTGTTGTTTTTAGAAATGTTTTAAAAACATTTTGGTTAATTTAAATAGAACATTGTTTCTGAAGAAAGATCGAGAGGGAGAAATGGCTAATTACATAATTGCATTTAATATTTTTACTGTTAAACTAAAATTAAGGTATCATTTAGGCATATTGGCCTAGAGTTATATTTTCACAGGGTCTTCAGTGTCCTACTGCTATGTGGGTCCTAGCATTGGTAGGTGGTCAGGAAATATTTACCCTAATGAACACTGAATGAAAATTTATTTTTATTTATGTATTATTATCCAACAAATCTAAGAAAACTTTAGCACTTCTTACATAATACCAGTTCAACTTTTTAAAATTTTATTTATAATTTTAAGTTATTGTGCTTACATAGATTCAAGTGTCCCACCAAGTATATTTTCCCCCACCCCCATGTTCCCCTCAGCCCTCTCTCTGCACCCTTCACCTAATGCCTCCACCCTTTCTCTCCATGCTTTAGTGTCCTGTTCTCTATAATGCTGTGTTATGTATATATAATTTCATTAATTTCTCTCCCTTCTCTGATCCCATCTTCCACTTTTCCGCTGACTGCTTTTCCTCTGGTCCCTTTGATCCTGCCTCTGCCTCTGCCTCTGTTCTGTTCCTCAATTCACATTGTTCATTCCTCAAATGAGTGAGGTCATATGATATTTTTCTTTCACTGCTTAGCTTATTTCATTTAGCATGATAGTTTCTAGGTCCATCCATGTTGTCACAAAAGGTAAGATTTCCTTCTTCCTTACAGCTGTGTAGTATTCCATTGTGTATATGTACCACAGCTTTTTAATCCACTCATGCACTGATGGACATTTTGGTTGTTTCCAGATCTTGGCTATTGTAAACAATGCTGCAGTAAACATGGGGGTACATTTCTTTTTTTAATCAGTGATTTGGAATTCACAGGATATATTCCTAGAAGTGGGATAGCTGGGTCAAAGGGCAGTTCGATTTTTAATTTTTTGAGGAATCTCCATACTGTTTTCCACAGTGGCTGCACCAGTCTGCATTCCCACCAGCAGTGCAGGAGGGTTCCCTTTTCTCCACACCTTCGCCGGTACTTATTATGTGTTGTTTTGTTAATGAGAACCATTCTGACAGGTGTGATGTGGTACGTCATTGTGGTTTTAATTTGCATTTCTCTAATGATTAGTGATGTTGAGCAATTTTCATGTACCTATTGGACATCTGTATATCCTGTTTGGAGAAGTGTCTATTCATTTCTTTTGCCCACTTTTTGATTGGATTGTTTACCTTCCTGGTGTTGAGTTTTAGAATTCTTTATAAATTTTGGTTATTAACCCCTTATCAGATTTATTGGTGAATATATTCTCCCATTGTGAGGGTTGTCTTTTTATTTTGTTAATGGTGTCTTTTGCTGTACAAAAGCTTTTTAGTTTGATATAGTCCCATTTGTTTATCCTGTTCTTTATTTCACTTTCCCGTGGAGATAAATCAGCAAAAATATTGCCACAAGAGATATCGGAGAGTTTACTGCCTATGTTTTCTTCCATGATACTTATGGTTTCACGACTTACATTTAAGTCTTTTATCCATTTTGAGTTTATTTTTGTGAATGGTGTAAGTTGATGGTCCAGTTTCATTTTTTTGCAAGTACCTGTCCAATTTTCCCAACACCATTTGTTAAAGAGGCTGTCATTACTTCATTGTATGCTCTTACCTCCTTTGTCAAATATCAATTGTCCATAAAGGTGTAGGTTTATTTCTGGGCTCTCTGTTTTGTTCCATTGATCTGTATGCCTGTTCTTATGCCAGTACCAAGCTGTTTTGAATACGATGGCCTTGTAGTATAACTTGACATCAGAACGTGTGATACCCCCACTTTATTCTTTTTTGTCAGGATTGCTGAGTTTATTTGTGTTCTTTTTTGGTTCCAGATAAAATTTTGGAATATTTGTTCCATATCTTTGAAGTATGTCATTGGTATTTCAGTAGGAATTGCATTGAATTTATAGATTGCTTTGGGTAATATAGACAATTTTAATAATGTTTATTTTTCCTATCCATGAACATGGTATATGCTTCTACTTGTTTGTATCTTCCTTGATTTTCTTTGTCAATGTTTTATAATTTTCCGAGTACAAGTCTTTAACCTCTTTGGTTAAAGTTACTTCTAGGTATTTTATTATTTTTTTGTTGCAATAGTGAAGGGGATTGTTTTCTTAATTTCTCTTTCAGACAGTTTATTGTTGGTGTATAAAAATGCCACTGATTTTTGAATATTGATTTTATATTCTGCCACCTTCCTGAATTCATTTATCAGGTCCAGTACTTTTTTGACTGAGATTTTAGAGTTTTCTATGTATAGTATCATATCATCTGCAAATAATGATAATTTTTCTTCTTCTTTTCCAATTTGGATGCCTTTTATTTCTTCTTCTTGTCTGATTGCTGTGGCTAGGACTTCCAGAACTATGTTGAATAAGAGTGGTGAAAGGGGACACCCCTGCCTGATTCCTGATCTTAAGGGGATTGCTTTTAATTTTTGTCCATTTAGTATGATGTTTGCTGTGGGTTTGTCATAGATGGCCTTTATCATGTTAAGGAATGTTCCCTGTATTCCCACTTCACTGAGAGTTTTGAGCATGAATGGGTGCTAGATTTTATCAAATGCTTTTTCTGCATCTATTGATATCATGTGATTTTTATCCTTTCTTTTGTTTATGTGTTGAATCACATTGATTGATTTACTAATATTGTACCAGCCTTGTCTCCCCAGAATAAATCCCACCTGATCATGATGTATGGTTTTTTTCATGTATTGCTGGATTTGGTTTGTTAATATTTTGTTGAGAATTTTAGCATCTAAGTTCATCAGGGATATTGGTCTATAGTTTTCTTTCTTTGTAGTTTCTTTGCCTGATTTTGGAATCAGTATTTTGCTTGCCTCATAAAAAGAGTTTGGAAGTTTTCCCTTCCCTTGAGTTTTTTGTAATAGCTTGAGAAGTATAGGAGTTAGTTCTTATTTGAATATTTGTTAAAATTCGCTTGTGAAGCCATCTGGCCCAGGAGTTTTTTTTATTGGGAGTATTTTGCTGACTGTTTCTATCTCATTTGATGAAATTGGTTCGTTTAGGTTTTCTGATTTTTCTATATTGATTTTTGAAAGATTATTTGTTTCGAGAAATTTGTCCATTTCGTCTAGGTTGTCTAATTTTATGGCATACAGTTCTTCATAGTATTTCTTCATAGTATTTTCTTACAATCCCTTGTATTTCTGCTGTGTCAGTTGTTACTTCTCCTCTCTCATTTCCAATTTTATTTATTTGAGTCCTCTCTCTTTTTTTCTTGGTGAGTCTGGTTAAAGGTTCATCAATCTTGTTTACCTTTTCAAAGAACCAGCTCTTGGTTTCACTGATCCTCTCTATTGTTTTTTTTAGCTTCTATTTCATTTATTTTCGGTCTTATCTTTATTATTTTGTTTCTTTTACTTTCTCTGGGTTTTACTTGCTCTTCTTCTTTCTAGTTTTTTTAGATGCAGGGTTGAATTGCTTACTTGAGCTTTTTCTAGCTTCTTATGGTATGCCTGTAATGCTGTGAACTTCCCTCTCAGGACTGCTTTTGCTGTGTCCCATAAATTTTGAGTTATTGTATGTTTGTTTTTATTTGTTTCAAGGAAATTTTTTATTTCTTTCTTGATCTCATTGTTAACCCATTTGTTATTTAATAAAGTGCTATTTAGCTTCCAAGTGTTTGAGTGTTTTTCAGTTTTTCTATTGTAGGTTATTTCTTGTTTCATGTCATTGTGATCCGAAAAGATGCTTGATATGATTTCGGTCTTCTTAAATTTATTGAGACTTGTTTTGTGTCCTCACATGTGATCTATTCTAGAGAAAGTACCATGAGCACTGTAAAAGAATGTATATTCTGAAGATATCTATTAAATCCAGTTGATCCTGTGTGTCCTTTAAGTCTGCTGTTTCTTTGTTAATTTTCTTTCTTGAGGATCTATCCAGTGATGTTAGTGGGATATTAAAATTCCCTACTATTATAGTATTGCTGTTGATCTCGTCCTCTACATCCATCAAAATCTGCTTTATATATTTAGGTGCTCCTATATCAGGTGCATAGATATTTATAATGGTTATATCTTCCTCTTTGATTTCTCTCTTTATTGTTATATAGTGATCTTTTTTATCCCTTACTATAGCCTTTGTTTTAAAGTCTATTTTGTCAGATATAAGTATGGCTACTCCAGCTTTTTTAAAATTTTCATTTGCATTAAATATTTTTTTCTATTCTTTTACTTACACTCTATGTGTATCTTTTGTTTTTAGGTGGGTCTCTTTTAGACAGCATATATACGGGTCCTGTTTTCTTATTCGTGCAGCTATTCTATGTCTTTTGATTGGAGCATTTAATTCATTTACATTTAAGGTTATTATTGATATGTAGTTGTTTATTGCCATTTTATTCTTTAAATCTACATTTCTCTTTTACTAGATTTTTTTTCTATTTATTCTGTTTATAGCAGGCTTCTTAGCATTTCTTGTAGCTTTTGTATGGTTATAATGAATTTCTTGTTTTTTTTTTTAATCTGGGAATCTTTTTATTTCTCCTTCAATTTTAAATGATAGCATTGCTGAATAGACAAGTCTTGCTTGTAGGCTCTTGTTTTGCATTACTTTGAATATTTTTTGCCATTCCCTTCTGGCTTCTAATGTTTCTGTGTAGAAGTCAGATATCATTTTTATGGGTGCTCCTCTGTAAGTAATTGACTGCTTTCCTCTTACAGCCATTAGTATTCTTTATCTCATAATTTTTGTATTTTAATTATGATGTGTCTTGGAATAGGCCTTTTGGGTTCATCCTTAATGGGACTCTTTGTGCTTCTTGAAGTTGTGTGACTTTTTCCTTCATCAATTTAGGGCCATTTTCAAATATGATTTCTTCAATCAGATTCTCTACCCCTTGATCTTTCTCTTCCCCTCCAGGAACCCCTATGATGTAGTTGTTATTTCTCTTCATTTTGTCACAAAGCTCTCTTAGCGTTTCTTCAGACTTTTTGAGCCTCTCTTCTTTTTTGCTGCTCTGCTTTCATGTTTTTGTTTATCTTGCCTTCTAAATCACTGATTTAATCCTCAGCTTCATCCATCCTGCTTTTAATTTCTAGTATGGTCTTCATTTCTGATACTGTATTTGTCATTTCTGACTTATTCTATTTTATTATTTCAATGTCATTTTTGATACTTGCTATCTCTTTATTTAGATGCTTATTATGTCCATCCATTGTTGCTCTAAGATCTTTGAGCATCCTAACAATCATTATTTTAAACTGTGCATTTAGTAATTTTGTTATTTCTATCTCATTCAGATCTTTTTCTGGGAATTTCTCTTGTTGATTCATTTGGGTTGCATTTCTCTGCCTTCCCATTCTGTCTGTGTATAAGAAGGGTGTGGCCACAGTAGTCCAATGGGTGTGTCCTCTGTGTTCCCTAGTTGTCGTCTGTATGCAGGCCCACCACCCACTCTGCTGCTGCCTTGGGCGTTGGGGCATAGGTGTTGCCAGCAACGCAGCCCACTGCTGTGGTCTCTGTGGCTTCCGTCTTGCCTCTGCCAGTGGGACTGCTTTTGAATGCCCAATCTGAAAGCCTAGGCCTGCCCTTGGCCACCACACTGCCCTCGTGGGTGGGACCGCACTTATGGGCCTGGGGTGCAAGCCCTGGCTGGTCCCCAATTTCTGCCCCTTTCCTGTGGGCAGTACCATATTTACGTGTTCGGGGTGCAATCCTTGTCTGGCCCCTGGCCTCTGCCCCTCCGCTACCGGCCCGACTGTGCTCATGTGCTGGGCTGCAAGCCTCATCCAGTGTCCCGGCTTCCGTCTTGCTCCCTGGCGGGACTGTAGGCAGCACTGCTCTCACGCACCCAGCCCGCAGCTGTGGGTCGGACCACTTTTGTGTGCCCTGTCCGTAGCTGCGGCTGGCCCCTGGCTTCTGCTCTCATGGGCTGGACTGCACCTGTGCGTTTGGGCCATAGCCGTGTTGGTGGCCAGCTTCTGGATTCCGCTCGGGCTGATGGGACTGCGCTCCCATACCTCGCTGCTGCCCGCCCTCTGGTGAGCATTCAGAAGTGTAGGGGTGGCGATGTAGCTTATACCTCAGCACTCAATACTGTAGCCCTGATGGCTACCTGCTTCTAAGTGGTTCTTTGCTCTGACTGCAGCAGGAGAGCTTATGTTTGGCTGGTGACCTGCTTCCCTTTGCTGGTATTGCTGGTTCCAAGAAAAATATTCACTTTAGATTTGGGGAGTGACTCAGCCCAAGGTTTAGGATGGCTGTCCCTCAAAGTGTTTCTTTCTGTGCCTCCTAGATTATACTCTCTTCCTGCTACTCCGGTCCTCTCATCATTCCCCGTCCCCCAGATCCCCGGGTGAGTGGTTGTGAAAGAGGTTTTCTGCGCAGTCCCTTTAAGACGAATCCTGGGTCTGAGAAACCTGTCTCTTTCTCGCAAACAGTATCCTGGATTGTTTCGCAGCTAAATACTGTTCTTACTCCTCTTCTAGGCTATGGGGCTACAGGTTGGGTCTTTGGTCCTGGTGCTCAGGACCCTCCCCTCTCCGGGAAACTTTCCTCCCTCCACGTGAGTCCCTCCGGGCTGCTGCTCCCTCTTGGCATGTGGCAGCCCTCTCTGCATTTCTTCCTTTCCTTGCTGTCTCAGTGTGGCTTCTTCAGTGATCTTTGGTAATAGATTTTTTTTGGTTTAGCCCAAAGTTGGTTTTTCCAGATGATTGTTCTTAAAATTAAGTTGTAATCCACTTTGGTTCTGGGAGGTGGAAGTTGGTACGTCTGCCTACTTCATCGCCATCTTGTTGTCCCCTAGTTCAACTTTTTAATTAGTCTTACTTAAAATATAGATAAGGAAAAATACAAAGTATTTTAAAAGTATAAGACAATCTATTTTGGAGTATAATGTTGGAGACAAAAGAATCCCAATGTGAGTTTTAAATTATTTGATATTTAAATTATTAAAATAAAACCTACCTTTCAAGCCATGATATCTTAACTAAATTCATTTTTACTTCCTGGTAACTACTTCCTTGGAGACTGTGTCTGACTTAAACTCTTTTCTCAAGGCTGCCCATTATTCTTGCTTAATACAACTTCCCTATGTAGGTTTGATCTATTTATAACCCTGGCCTCTCTCTCCATTTCTTTGAAATTCTTTTTTCATGACTTTATTCTAATTTAGTCACTTTGACTTTGGCAACTTAGCCCTGGCTATTATTCGTACATTAAAGTGTTAAATTAGACATACAGGTATTGATCGAATTACAACCTATGCAACTTACGACCATTCGACTTTACGACCACAATCACTAGCCACAACTGCTCCGCTTCTGGAGCAGTTTTTGTATGCACCTGTATTTTGTAATTTTTGCAAATATTAAACCAGTTGTATTGGTAATGCAGTGTTTTACTTAAACCTGACGAATGTAAAAATAAGAAACAAAATGGTATAGGGATGATACAAATGGCATAATGTGAACAAAGAAAATTATGATATATAACAATAATGAAAGAAAATTATGATAAAATATGACTTAAGGATTTTTATAACATCATTTCACAGTACTGTACATATAGCCTACTCAACTTACGACCAAATCGTGTTACGACCGGTCTGTCAGAACCAATCGTGGTCGTAAGTTGAGCACTAGCTGTACTGTTTTCTAACTACAAATTTCTGTCTTTAAAAACTGGTGAGACACTTCATCAGGATATTTCATCTACTTTCCCACCATCGAACAAGCGATGAGCCTCTGCGACATGAGTCTTAGCCTGAAGGGTTCATTGGTTATGTAGTCTGAGCCCATGTAGTTCCTTGTATCTGTGATCCTAAATTCTCTACAGTTCTCCTTAGTTTCTTAGGGTAGAAGTTGATACTGATTTGTGATCTTTCTTCTTTTCTAATTAATAATTTAGTGCAATAAATATTTCTGTAAGCACATGTTAGCTGCATTCCTTAAATCTGAATATACTATACTTTCATTTTCTTTCAGCAAGAAATACTTTAAATTTTCCCTTTTGATTTTTTCTTTTATTTGTAAATTATTTAGAAGTGTTAAGTTTCCAAACCTTGGGGAACTTTTCATACATCTTTCTCTTATTGATATATAATTTGATTCATGTAGTCAGAAAACATTCTTTGTATTACTTTGACCAGAAAATGTGTTCTATGCATTTGGGGAAAAAAGTTTTTTCTCCTGTTGTTGAGTGGAGTGTCCTATAATTTTCAATGAGCTTAGATTGTTTCAGTGTTTGTATTCTTACTGATTTTCTGTCTGTGTTTTATAAGTTTTGTCAAGACATCTTTACTCCTGCTCTTTGATTCTTAGTTCTGTATCATTTTGTATTTCAGTTGGAAAAAGTGTTACGTACTGTTTTCTTCAAGTTCAGTGATTTTTTCTTTGTTGTTATCAATCTGCTGATAATCCCATTGATTATCATTTTCATTCATTTCTCCTGATACTGTATTTTATTTCTTGCATTTCCATTTGTCTCATTTTTAGTTTCTTTTTTGTTGAAGTTCCACATTTGTTCGGGCATCGTTTCCACCTTCTTCTTTACAATGTTAGTGTTATTTAAAAGTCTTTGATAATTCCAAAATATGGGCCATCCTTGTGTCTTGTTCTATTCACTGCCATATCTATTGAATGAAGTCGTTTCTCTTTCTTGCTTTTGTGTATGTGACACATTCTTATTAGATACTGAACATGAACACTAGAGACTGAAGTAAATATCTTTGTGCTTAGTGTGGGCATACCTATTTCAGTTTAATAGGGCTCATTTGCAGGAGAGTAATATATTTGTATAAGAGATGGGTTTGTAATGCTGTAGTAATCTTTGGTGCTCCAAAGACTTCATCAGCAGATGACTGCTGTTGAGAGGACTAGGTATGAAGTGGTATTTCCCAGTGTTCCTGTGTCACTTTTAGCTTTTAGTGGGCTCTGCTTGCATATACATATCAGATAGTGGCCTGGTTTTCTGCTCTTGGGCTCTTCTTGATCTACAAACAAGTATTTCTTGTCACTTAGTAACTGAGTATGGGAACTGTGCAGTTTTCTTGGTTTTCCTCCTTAAGCCTTAGTATTAATAGTAGTATTTGAGCAGACCTTGAGCACCTGAGGCTCAGGGATGAGTTTTCCCTCAGTGGGCCTTACCTCTCTCTTTGTTGGCTGAACTTGGCCTTGCATAGGTGGGATGTTTTGTCAGGAGCAGGTTTTTCTTTTCATCAATAACATGTCCTTGGCCCAAGGCTGTTTCTAGCTGCTTGTGTAGCTGCAGGTGACTTTATTCTCAAATCACTTTTGCTTCATAAAAAGTTAGAGTAAAATAAAAAATGATGTTACTTTAATTTATGGAGCAGGTAACATCATGTTATCTAGAATCTTTTTTTTTTTATTTTTTACAGGGACAGAGAGAGAGAGTCAGAGAGAGGGATAGATAGGGACAGACAGACGGGGACAGAGAGAGGTGAGAAGTATCAATTATTAGTTTTTCATTGCCGTTGCGACACCTTAGTTGTTCATTGATTGCTTTCTCACATGTGCCTTGACCGCGGGCCTTCAGCAGACTGAGCCACCCCTTGCTGGAGCCAGCGACCTTGGGTCCAAGCTGGCGAGCTTTTGCTCAAGCCAGATGGGCCCGCGCTCAAGCTGGTGAGCTCGGGGTCTTGAACCTGGGTCTTCCGCATCCCAGTCCGACTCTCTATCCACTGTGCCACTGACTGGTCAGGCTTGTTATCTAGAGTCTTAACACTTCTATATTTTATGCTGTTACTTTATACGTACTTGATATATAGAATTGGTCCAGTGTATGAAGTCGAGAAGTTATATGGAAAAGTTATATTTACTTGCTGTAAATGATGTACCTACAATATAAGGAGGTCAAATTTTTTAATCTTTTAAAAATGTTTTTAAAAAGATGATTTGGATATTTGTGTTTTATTGTACCCTTTCTCAGCAAGATTTGTGCTATGAATTTACCAGGTTACCTTTTTTTATATGATGGGTATTAGGTTATATATTTTTTATTTGAACTTTTACCCATCATTCGTGGATATTTGAAAAAAAGTTAAAATATAACACAAAAGTGCATATATATATATATATATATATATATATATATATGTATATATATATATATACCTGTACACTTCTCAATATGAGCACAGATTTCAAAACTTTTCTTTCTCCAGTATGAACGTATAACATATATGAAACCAAGTCTTTAGTTTAACATTACCTTTCCGATTCCCAGCAAGTATGGAAGCTGATATTTTGACATTTTGATGTTTGGAGTTTGTTTTCACCTCTTGAAAGGAATTTATAAAAAGTCAGTGCTTTTAATCCATATTGGATTTTTTGTTAGGCAAGTTTTCTCCTGAGATGACTAAGTCATTTAAACTAGGAGTGATTTGGAGACCAATGTAGGAATTCAGATTTACCTTGAAATGCTTGCCTAATTGGCTAAACTCTAGATAATAATAGTTCTGAGAATTCCAGTTTGCAAGGTCCCACTTCCATAGTATTGTAATGAGAGGAAAGAACGAAACAAAACAGGAAATATCGAGAGTATTATCTTTCTTTTTTAATTGAGGCAAAATATATATAGCATAAAATGGAACATATGAACAGGTTTTCAGCATACATTCCAGTTGCATTTAAGTACATTTACGTTGTTGTGCAGCCATTGCTGCTCTGTCATCCATCTCCAGATTGCTTTTTATTTTTCTAAACTGAAACTGTGTACCCATTAAATACTTAATTCCTCACTCACTTTCACCCCCAGCCTCTCCTGTTTCTATGAATCTGATTAAGGGGTATTACAATTTTAAGGGAATATGAACATTCAGATTCAGATTGGTCCGAAAGCAATTAGAAAGTAGAATTGCTCTAATTTAGCTCACTGCCCCAGTTTAGAGAAATTGTAGATTTTGAAGAATGAAATGGCAGAGAAGGTGTAGTCACAGTTTGGGAGAGAAACACAGACCTTGTTGTATGTGAACATACTTGCAATTTTGCTTGTTGCTTTTGGGATGCAATCTCCTTGTAAGTGTAGTGGTTTTAAGAGGATGTGATTGTGATAAAAGATTGTGATCTGATAACTTACAATGTATCCCAAATTTTGCAGACACATATTTGAATTCCAGAACTATCTTACCTGGCTCTGTGAAAGTTTATTTTGTTCTCTTCCCTAAAATGCAGAAATCAATGTTTAGGACCTCTATGCATGATACATATGTTTAGTTCTTTACAATAATAAAATCTGTGACAAGGAAGCATTTAAAGCTACTTGCTTAGAATTAATTAGAGAGCATTGGGGGTATAACTCTGCCCTTTAGTAGATAAGGCATTGAGAAAACTGTCATTTCTATTTTGTGCTGTGTATCCATTGTAATATTCTTGGCTTGAAATAAATATAAAAGAGACAAAAAATAAAAGTTAAAGTGTTTTTCTGCTTGAGGGTTTGGGAAAACCCCAGGCAGTGTATTTTTGGATTGCGTTCCCCGTGTTTGAGCTAGCTGTAGTTACAGATTTTCAGAGGATCCCACCTCCCTCCATCCCCAAGTGAGGATGTCTCCTTTGTTGTGTATGTTTATTATTTTATTCCCTTTATTTATTACTTCCCAGAGTTTCTACTTTTACTTTGTCATTGAGGTCAGTGCTTTTAATCCACATTGAAATTTAATCCATATTAAAATTCCTTTCATACTGGTTGAGCAGTGCATTGAAAAATATGATTTTTATATTTTATTCATCATTTTGGTTGTTATAGTTGGGACTTCATTCAAGACATCTAGCCTGTCATGGAAATCTTCATATATTAAAAAATCTTATAATATCTTACCCTATATTACTCTGGACCACCTCTCTCATTTTATATGTCACTATTTAAAATTTAAGAAAACCATTATAAAGCTTACAAAAATTTAAAATATTTTTGAAGTTATTATTATATTGATTATTGCATTTCTAAAAATACATGTATTTATTTTATAGCTACTTGAAGGAAGTTTTGCCAAAGAAGTTAGCCATGAAATGGATGGACTTATTTTTCAGCCTACTGGAGTAAGTTCATGTGTGTGTGTGGGGGGGTATATAAATATGTGTGTGCACACATGCATGTATATATAAAGTACATATTTCTCAGACATTTACTTAGTATTGACTACTCCTATACTCACCATTTTTCCATAAAATAAATTGTTTATTGTAAAAGATTTCATTTATACTGAATATATAAAATAGTGTAATGAACAATTTTTGGCTTTTCACTCAGTTTAAGAAATAAACATAGCTGATAATTATTTTTTATTTTTTTTTCTAGTGAGAGAGACAGAGAGAGACAAACAGGGACAGACAGGAAGGGAGAGAGATGCGAAGCATCTGTTTTTCATTATGGCATCTTAGTTGTTCATTAGTTTCTTTCTCGTATGTGCCTTGCCCTGGGGGGGGACGCTCCAGCAGAGCCAGTGACCCCTTTCTCAAGCCAGTGACCTTGGGCTCAAGCCAGAGACCATGGGGTCATGTCTGTGATCCCATGCTCAATCTGGCATTTCTGGGCTCAAGCTGGTGAGTCTGCACAGAAGCCTGATGAGCCTGCCCTCAAACTGGCAACCTCTGGGGTTCAAACCTGGTTCTTCAGTGTCCCAGGCTGATGCTCTGCCCACTGCACCACCGCCTGATCAGGCCTGATTATTATTTTTGAAGAAAGTTAGTTTTAAAATTTTTTATTCTTGCAAAATGAATGTCAGCTTATGTTTCTTTACTAGAAATCTACTAAAATATGTTATATAAATGCTTATTTCTTACTGTTGGCCAGTATACCTTTAAGTGTTAATATTTTTAAAACTTCATTTTGCTATGGATAAGTAAAATTCAAAGAGTTATCTATATTTGAAGAGAAATACAATTCTTTGAATAGGATTCCATGTCCAATCTCTGAAACTCACT
This sequence comes from Rhynchonycteris naso, assembly GCA_037038555.1. Lineage (NCBI taxonomy): Eukaryota > Metazoa > Chordata > Mammalia > Chiroptera > Emballonuridae > Rhynchonycteris > Rhynchonycteris naso. The sequence goes on along the minus strand of CM073000.1, from coordinate 49,071,655 downwards.
TAAGGGCTTTCACCAACTTGGCAGTCAGATCATGTATTTGGAGTCAGTTTTGTTTTACTCTGTGTATGGTTTCATAGTATGAGCACCACTGATGTTTTTTGCAAGTCAGTTCCCTGTGTGGGGAGCTAGCTGGCCTGTACATGATAGAATGTTTAGTAGCATCTAAACTGTCTGTATTCAATAAGTGCAAATATTACCTCTCCCTCTTATACCTCCAGGTTGTAACAGCAAAAAATATATTTATTCTCTGCCTAAGTTCCCCTGGAGAGCAAAATCACCTCCACTTGATAACCTGTGTTCTATATTCTGTAGGGCAGTGTTTCTCAAATGTGGCTTGTGGACAGGAGCATTAGCAACACCCAGAAGATTGTTAGAAATGTCACTCATCTCAGATGTACTGATCAGAAACTCTGGGAATGGAGTCCAGAAATTTGTTTTTTAACAATCTCTCCAAGTGACTGACGCGAGTTCAAGTGTGAGAACCACTACTCTGTAGGAAAGGCTTGGGTTTCATGTGCTACCCCTCAGCATTTATTGCATTTTGCCTTCACTAACTCTATCCTTAGAAATTAGGGCATTAGCTAGTTGTGAAATTATGGAGAAATATATCAAGCTGGGTACCTGGAGAGAAAGAAAGGAAACTAATATTTTTGAACATTATATATTAAAACTATGTAATACATGCTTTACATATATAGTAAAACTCTGCTGTTATGCAAGTTAAGATATAACGTAATATGTGATTGTCTTCTGTCTTCGTCCAGTGCCCTTTGCCAAACAGATGGAAGTTTGTGGTTGATAGGGGAGAATTAGAGACTGGGACAGAAATTGTAGAAAATCCTATCTTAAGAAGGATGGAAGTTAGATCTTTTAAGTTTCAGTATTTTCCAGGTCTAATCTTTTTGGATTGAAAGATTTAAAATCTAAATACAACAGTGTTAAATTTATGGTTCAGTCTCATGCACATGTGAGATTTTGGTGGTATGTAACAGAAAGTGATCTGACAGATAAGCGAGTCTCTATGATGTCTAATACAGTCAGTTGATTTATTAGTCTGTTCTAATTTTAGTAATCACACGTGTTATTACAATGATTTTCTAATTGATATCTGCTCTTTGACAGGATCCTTTTAAATATTTATGGATATTTGGTTTAACATATAAGTTTCAGAATCAGTTTGTCAGATTACGCACAAATTTTTATTGGGAGTTTATTTGGAATTGATTTAAATTTAGATTAATGTGGAGAAAAATCTATGTTTTTATGGTGTTAAATTTTCCTAATGAATAAGGTATAGCCCTTTAGGTCTTTTTTTCTTTAGTTGAGTTTAAGTTCTTAATTATTATTAATCCAATTTCTAGATATTTAACAGTTTTCATTTTTATAATAAATGGTACCTTTTAAAATTTTTGCTAGTTCTAGTGTACTGTCACAGTGTTGATTATTTTATTGATTCAACAATCTTCCTGAACACTTTTAATTCTAATTAGTGTCTAGTTTTATATATTGGCCAAGATCTCTAGTACGGGTTTAAATATTGACTCTCTGGATAGAGTAGAGGGAGACATTTATACTTTATTTTTAACCTCACAGGGAATGTGGCTGACTTTTCTCCATTAAGTATGTTTATGGTAGATTTTTGTTAGATACCTTTTATGTTAAGAAATTTTTGTTTCTATTTATACAAAGGTCTTTTTTTTTTTTTTTTAATCATAAGTCAGTTTTGGGAGTTAAATGGCTTTTCTGTTATCTGTTGTCTATGCCTTTTCTTTTGAGATTATCATGCCATTTTTTCTTTTTTGACATTCATGTAGTAAATTACAGTAATTTTCCCATGTTGATCCCTTCTCGCATTATGCTACTTGATCATGACAAAAATAGTTTCTAATATACCTTTGGATCTGTATATAATACATAGTTTTTTGAGGATTTTTGCCACCTTATTTTTTTCAGTTTTTCCCTCTTCTTTTGTATATTCAAGATAAAATAGGTAAAATTATTATGGAAAAATTATGTAAGTTCTAAGTAATATATAATGCATGCCCATTATATTAAAAGTCAATTAATATATTATGGCTTATACTAAAAATTAATAGTCTCTTCTACCTTTCCCCACACTGCAAGTACCTGTCCTAGGAGGTAATCATTTTCTATTGTTTTAGCTGCTATTTTTCTTCCTTTATTTGCAAAATGTATTTATGCTGTTCTTTCTTTGTTTTTGTTTTATACATGATCTGCTTACTTTCTGCTATTGAAGAACAAGATTGAGCTTTCAACTCCACCAACACTCCCTCAGCCCTCCTCCTCTGTATTATATAATTATATCACATGTTGGTTAAATGAATATTCATTATTTGTATTTTTATAGTGACATGAATATTATTTATATCTGAGTCAACTAGTATATTTTTCTTTCTTAGAAAACTTTGCCTTGGAGAAATTGCTAAATCATTTGTTATGATCATTACTACTTCTTTTCTTAAACTCTCTAAAAGACCTGTTAAATTTTTTTGAATTCAGATACATATATTAAGTAATATATCCAGTCCAGTTTTCACTTTCTGAAGCCCTCCCATTCTCTCCTCCTTCTAAATTAGAGACCCTTTTTCCTTCCTAGGTTCTTCTCTGAAATTTTTAACTTATTCCATGTCCTGGTTATAGACAGGTGAAATTATGATGAGTTCATAGATTGATTCTGCTCTTTGTGCACTTTCTGCCTTCATTACTACACATTGATGTTGTTGAAGCTACGTATTTCTAAGTTACCCTTGTTATTCTGATGGTAATATATTAGGTTATATGTAAAGGAAATGGAAAAGTAGTTACCCGGTTTCTTCGATGTCACCTTAGGCATGAACATCTCACAGCTCTTGAGGCAACACTCACACATGCACATTACAGAATGATTTTTCTATCATTAATTTTAGACCAGTTTGGTTAAAGTGATTTCTAGCCTCAGATACACCTTTGTCTAGATTTTTTTCTCGTGACAGTCTAGGTCCTGGTCACCAGCCTGTGCCTTTCCCTTTCCTGACATGGAGTTTCTTAGGTTCTCTGATGCCAGCTTATCTCATTCGGAGTCCTCCTGACCAAAAGAAAGGTAATATTGTGAATTAAAAGAGCAGCAATTCACGTTCTAATGAGATCTTGGGTTTCTTTGCATACTCAGTCTCTCCCTTGATCTTCATTCTATAGGACTTATGGAGGAATGGTTTGCTTTTATGGTGCTAGAATTAATTAATGTTATTTTTTTTTCCTTTTTTTTGAACAGTTGTTACTCAATTGCCACATATCTTTAGGACTAAAACAGGTCACTTAAAGACTTCTCAAAGCAAAAAAGATCTCCTTTGAACGTATTTGGTACTGTTACATCTGACAAGAGGTTAACGTACAAAATTTATAAAGAAACTTATAAAACTTAACACCAAATGTCAAGCAATTCAATTTAAAAATGGGCAAAAAGGACCTGAATAGGCACTTTTCCAAAGAGGACATACAGATGGCCCATAGACATATGAAAAGATGCTCAATATCACTAATCATTAGAAAAATGCATATTAAAACCACAATGAGATATCACCTCACAGCTGCCAGAATGACTATCATCAGTAAATCAACAAACATCAAGGGTTGGCGAGGATGTGGAGAAAAGGGAACCCTAGTGCATCGTTGGTGGGAATGTAGACTAATAGAACCACTGTGGAAAACAGTATGGAGTTTTTTCAAAAAAATAAAAATGGAACTGCCTTATAACTCAGTGATTCCACTTTGGGGACTATAACTGAAGAAACCTGAAAAACTAATTAAAAAATGTATGCACCCCTATACTCACTGCAGCATTATTTACAATAGGCAAGATTCGGAAGCAGCTCAAGTGTCCCTCAGTAGATGAGTGGATACAAAAGCTGTGGTACATTCACACAATGGAATATGACTCAGCCATGAAAAAGGAAGGAAATTTTATGCTTTGCAACAGTACAGATGGACCTGGAAAGTGTATGCTAAATGAAATAAACCAGTCAGAGAAAGACAAATATCATATTTGTCACTCATATGTAGACTTGAATGAACAAAATAAAGGCAGACTCATAGATAAAGAGCAGGCTGAGAGCTATCACAATGGGGTGGACTGGGGGGAATGAAGGATTGAATAACAAAAAAAAGACATGGACTTTGACATGAGTGTGGTGATTGCTGGGGGGAATAGGTTGGGGAAAGGTGGAGGGACTAGAAGGGGATAGATGGTGATAGATGAAGACTTGATTTGAGGTGGTGAACTCACAATGCAGTGTATAGATGTGTTGTTGAACTGAGTACCTGAACCCTGTATAATTTTGTTAACCAGTGTTACCCCAATAAATTCAATGAAAAGGAAAAATAAAGAACTCATACAACTCAATACCCCCCAAAATAAAAAAAACACAACTAAATACAATTAAATAATGTATTTAATTAATAATAATACAATTAAAACATGGACAAAGGACCTAACTAGGCACTTCTCCAAAGAGGACATACTAGTAGCTAATAGACATATGAAAGGATGCTTGATATCACTAGTCATCAGAGAAATACAATTTAAAACCATAGTGGAATATCACTTCACACCTGTCAGAATGGCTGTCATCCATAAATCAACAAACAAGTAATGACAAGGATGTGGAGAAAGGGGTACCCTGGTGCACTGCTGGTGGGAATGCAGATTGGTGCAGCCACTTTGGAAAGCAGTATGGAGTTACCTCAAAAAAATTAATGGAACTACCTTATGACTCAGTGATTCCATTTCTGGGAATATATCCGAAGGAACCTAGAAACACTAATTTGAAAATATATGCAGCGTTATTTGTAATAATCAAGCTATGGAAGCAACCCAAGTGGCCATCAGTAGATGTATGGATAAAGAAGCAGCCATACATGTATACAATGGAATATTATTTGACAATTAAAAAGAAGGAAATCTTATCATTTGAGGCATATAGGTAGACCTAGAGAGTATTATGCTAAGTGAAATAAGTCAGTCAGAGAAAAATAAGTACCATGTGATTTCACTTATATGTGGAATCTAATGAACAAAATAAATGAACAAACCAAACAAAACGGACTCATAGATATAGAGAACAGACAGATGGTTGCCAGAGGGGAGGGGACTGGGGACTGGGTGAAAAAGATGAAGGGATCAAGAAGTACAGATTAGTCTGACCAGGCAATGGTGCAATGAATGAAGCATTGACCTGGGATCACGGAGGACCCAGGTTCAAAAACTTGAAGTTGCCATCTTGAGCACAGGCTCATCCGGCTTGAGCGAGGGCTTGCCACCTTGAGCGCAGGGTTTCTGGCTTGAGCCCAAAGGTCACTGGCTCAGCTGGAACCCCCAGTCAAGGCACATATGAGAAAACAATCAATGAACAACTGAAGCGCTGCAGCGAGTTGATGCTTCTCATCTCTTTGTTCTGTTCCTGTCTGTCCCTCTCTCTGTGTTTCACAAAAAACAAAACAAAACAAACCAACAAACAAAAAAATATATATGTTACAAAATAGTCATGGGGATGTAAATTATAGCATCCCCATGTTGATAATATTGTAATAACTATGTATGGTGCTAATTGGGTACTGGCTATATCAGGGAGAGCACTGTAAACTGTATGAGTGTCTAACCAATATGCCGTACACCTGAAATTAATACAAAATAATATTGAATGTAAAAAAAAAAAGGATCTCCTTCAAGATGCCTTGCTGTTTCTTATACTAGATAAGGTAGCTACCACCTTAATATGTACCTATTGTTATGATGTTTTTATCTTTCAAAAACTATAGGCTTTTTTTTTTAAGGTTATTAGTCCTTTCTTTCTTTATTTGTCTACAAATGTCCAGAGTCTAGGATACTGTTTGGTCTAACAGGGCTTAGAAAATGTTCAGTAGAGAAATGAAAATGTATTCTGATGTTTTTCCCTAACCTTTCAAATTTGACTGGCTCTATATTCTACCAATGTGAGCAGCAAAGATTTTTAAAAATTTATAGCTATTTTATCCTTCTAGTTGCATATACAGATGTATTTTCTAATTCTGTGACGTTTCTTCTTTTAAAAATCTTTTCTGCTAAAATCTATGTAAACACAATAAATTAAAATCAATAAAAAATAAAAAGACATAAAAATGTTTTCAATGACTTTAAATTCCCACTTGTTTCCTTGCAAGAAGTCTAGAATGCAAACATCCATTCTTCATGAAATAACCTGAGCTGTGCCACTTACATGTCCTCCTCAGAGACATCCCAGGGGGTTAGAAGCGGTCTCTTGTTTGAGATAAGCCCCTCAATATTTCTTTGGTTCTCCAGTTTCATCTGTAAAATGTACAGGCTGTGACAGCTTAGCTCTGAAATTCTGTGGTGATCATATGATAATCAGTATATAAATATAAAGCAATACTTCTTTATATTTCTTCTTTCTGCCAGTCTCTATGAAAATGTATTAGGTAAAGGGTTTTTAATAAAAGAGAGAGAAAAATTTTTATTCTTATTTTACTTTCCTAAAAACAATATATCTCTTAAATGGAAATTTAGATGGTTTCAGTAGATAAAAAAGACTTATGCAGTTTATTAGTATCAATCACTATTACATGATTATATTACTATTACATTTTTACTTCTGCCATCATTTAAATCAGATTTTCAATTTTACACACTTGACCTCCAAAATTATACAGTATATGGGATAGCTCTGAAAGGGTCATATTTTGTTCATCTTGAGACATTGTCAGTTTCTTATTAATTTAGCATAGCAGATTCTTAGGTTAGTATATAGATACAAGAAATTTCACTACAAAATGTTTCTCACCTGCCTATTTTGGTAAAAGTTTAATAGCATAGCACTATACTGTACTAGTCACTAGTCTTTGGTTAGTCCTTTATTTTCCATGACATTTTAATAATTTCAGTCTTTATTTCTTGATACGTTCCTTTGTTATTGTAATTTCTCATGATCATGATAACGTTCTATCTAGTTTCTTTTTTCTTCAAAGTACACTTTTCCAACACAGATTTTTACCACTAATACAGGGTGGGGCAAAAGGAGGTTTACAGTTTTCATATGGAAATTGATACAGTAGTAATTAATAGCAATATAAGGATAAACTCTGTATTTCAGGTACTCACAAACATAAGCCAACTTTTACTCCACCCTGTATATACTTTCATAGTGTTTTCGGTGTTCCCTTTAGTGGCAATTTACTGTCAGTTAATAGAATGGCATCTAGCTATAAGAAGGATGTTAGTCACATGCCTGCCCATTCCATTTAATGCGGTGGTTCTTGTGCACTCCTACTGCATTTGTGCTAAATCTTCGAAAGGGCTTTCATTCTGAGCATAAACTATATTAATGCTGCCATCCAGAATAGACTCCAATTTAGCTTGAATCCATTCACAATAAATAGGAGGCAGTTTTCTCACTTGTATACAAAATTTCATTATATTCAATTGGGTAGCATTTGTTATTTTTTATCATTTTGCTTTTGCAGTTTCAATCTGATTTTTCTAATCTATCTTACAGCTTAGACTACCATCACAGGAGTACCCCTGTGTATTCCATTTTCAAACTTTTGATTTGCCAAAGCCAGAGGTGAGACTGTACTTAGCTTCTACACAGAGATTTGTGACTTTTCTACCTCTTTTCAAAAATGGAATGATAAGTTTCTGTTAAATAGATGAACTTGAATGACAATAGATAACACTGTATTTATGATATTCTGCTAAACAAAGCAACTTAAAGTACATTTTTCTGATAATTCATGACTCTTACGATATCTCTTTACAACTTTCAAAGAAGAAATACTTGAGTTTTTTCTCTCACTTAATTCTTTGGAATTGAAACTACTGTTCTTATACATTGTCATCAAGCTTCTTTTCTTTACTAAGAGAAGTGGCCTATTTATGAGTACTATTGCATTATAAAGACCTTAATTTTCTTTTTCAGGAGCTGTAAGTCTGTGTAAGGTGGTAAGAAGAGAATTGATTACAGACAGGTGTAGCTTCCAGTGGTGGGAGTAGATCTGATTTTAGATGGGACAAGGAATTGAATTACATTGCCTCACACAATGAGAAATTTAGTCTTATTCCAGTTTTTATTTATTTTCTCAGTTTATAAGGGGAAAGTAGTTTTATATCTAAGACTTTCTCATCTTTCCCTTTCAACAAAATGAGTGTGGGCTTAATTGTATACTTCAAAGGGCAATGTTATCTACTGGAATTTAGTATCATTGGTTAATTTTTATCATATCTAAATTTAGGACTATTTATTATTTAGGGTAAGTAATACCATTTTCTATTTATGGTGTATAAATGGTACACAATTTGGTAAGAAGTTTCCCAAATATCAGTGGAGGCCATTTTTCAGTCTTCCAAAGTTGATAAGGCATTTTCAATTAATAGCTGTTGACTCTAATACCCAGTGTAGTTTCTGATTCTGTCCTTGTAAGATTTGTAAGTTACCTTTCTTCCTTAAGCTTTCTATTTAAAGAAGTTATGAAGAAGAAGTTTAGGACTCTTTTTGTTTTTAGGTGAGAGGAGGGGAGATAGTGAGGCAGACTCCTGCATGCACCCCAACTAGGACCCACCCGGCAGCCCCATGCCAGAGGGGAAGTGAGGGGTGATGGAGAGGAAGAGGAGAGGGAAGGGAAGAGAAGCTGATGGTCCTTCTCCTGTGTGCCCTGACTGGGGATTGAATCTGGTATATCCATATGCCGGGTCCATGCTCTATCCATTAAGCCACCGACCAGGGCCAGAAGTTTATTACTCTTACTCAGGCCAAGAACCCTTTAATAAATAATTTGCCAACATTTCTAAATTATTTCTCTGGGGAAGTCTAAAACCTTTGATAAACTCAATTTTAATAAGTGTAGACAGGGTAAGTAACAGACTCTGATGACAATATCAGATTAGAAGTAACCTATATTTTTTATTATGTTAAAATATGTATAAATTTCTCCATCCATCCATCCATCCATCCATCCATCCATCCATCCATCCATCCATCCATCTATTTATTTATTTATTTATTTATTTATTTATTTATTGTGACAGAGACAGAGAGAGGGACAGACAAGGATAGGCAGACAGGAAGGGAGAGAGATGAGAAATATCAACCTATAGTTGTGGCACCTTAGTTGTTCATTGATTGCTTTCTCATACGTGCCTTGACTGTGGGGGCTACAACAGAGTGAGTGAACCCTTACTTAAGCTAGTGACCTTGGGCTTCAAGCCAGGTACCTTTGGGCTCAAGCCAGTGACCATGGGGTCATGTCTTTGATCCCATGCTCAAGCCAGCGACCCTGCATTCAAACTGGTGAGCCCACGCTCAAGCAGGCAACCTTGGGGTTTCGAACCTGGGTCCTCTGCATCACAGTCTAATGCTCTATCCACTGCGCCACTGCCTGGTCAGACTCACTCTTTATTATTTATTTTGTACTTTGTTTTTTAATTTTAATGGGGTGACATTGATTAATTAGGGTAAACTCACCCTTTGTTTTTAAATTGGTGGATATCCAAATGTTAGAATTTGTAGTTCTTGCCTGACCTGTGGTGGTGCAGTGTGTCAAGAGTTGACCTGTTATACTGAGGTTACTGATTTGAAATCCTGGGCTTGCCTGGTCAAGGCACATATGGGAATTGATGCTTCCTGCTCCTCCTCTCTTTTCTCTCTCCCCTCTCTAAAATGAATAAATAAGAAAAGTATATTATTAGTTCTTTTCTTTGGCATTCTCTAGCATTTTCAGGGACCAAGACTTTTGGTCTCATTCTCATGATCAATAAGATAAAGGGCGAGGGCCCACTCTTCAGTAGGTAAGCTTTCACTGAACTCTCCAGGTGTCAGCTTTCCTCCACTGTTATGCTTGAATTTTCTGGCCTGGAGCTTCTGTCCTCCATTTTTTCCGCAGAATGGACATATCTGCTGCATTTGCCTGGGGTGGAAGAGGGAACCTAGAGGTGTCAATGCATCGTGTACAGATTTTCAACCAGTCTCCTTGTCTTCAGAACTATGGTCACCTTTTGCTCCTTTCCAACCTTCTCAGTTATCTGTTCCTTATATTACCTCATCCTTTCAGAGGAACTGCAGCACGCAACAGGAATTGCTTTGTGTTGATATTCTTCTCTTAGTACTCAGTTTTTTTTTATCTTGCACTATTAATTTCTCCACCTACTACCTATCTTTTAAAAATGTATTTACACGTTTTCTTCTATTGACTTCTCTTTTATTTTTTCTTTTCTGTTGATATCTCTTCTTTAACTCCCCTTTTAGTGAGGTTTCAAATCAAAATGGATATAAATGCACATGTTTAATCCACCACATTTCTCAGAAAATCCCCAGGACTTCTTACAATGTAGTGTTTTATCAAATAAATGAAGAAAGGTACAGTTCTGATTGAATAGACTAGTTATCTGCGTGAGTCTGTAGGATGTGAGGAGAAAGGCATCGTCAAGGGTAGGCATAGCTTGATTTTTAAACTGCAGTCTGTTCCCTGGTACTACGGAAGTATTCCAAAGGCAAATGAATTGTGAAAGATTCATTTCCGTGTGAAAAAATTCCTTGGTCTACATTTATTTGGTGCTAGTTATTAAAACTTAGCAAGAAGTCAATTCTGCTCCATTACATTAATTATAGTGAGTAAATTGAAGATGAAGAAAAGGTAAAAGATGTTACTACTGCTTAAAAAAAAAAAAATTTTTGAATCCTGGAAAAAAATTCAAGTGATAAAGATACCATATTAAAGTGATGATTCTATTGAGGGAAAATCTCAAACACTAATTTAGAAGAAAGTTTTTTTACCTTTTGATCTAATGGTCTACATTCAGAGACATAGTCTTATAGCACATCCAGAAATGCACATAGTTCATCACTTTTATAAGGAAATGCAAAAGCAAAGTTAATGAATGATACAGTCAGAAAAATAAAGCTGAGGGTATTTCTTTGTTTATAAAGAAATAGATCAGTCTCTGATACTTACTAAAGCATAGAACACTCATTAATTATCATGAAAGCCTCAATTTAAACAAAGTAGATGAAATTGGATTTACAGAATTAGAATCAGAATTGAAAATGTACTTCCTAGATTATCTAGCTCATGGTTTTAAAATACTAATTTCCAAAGTTCTAGGTTTCTGTGTATTGCCTCAGGGCACCACATGGATGGATAGGTTACAATATAAGCATTCTTTTTACTTCACTGAAGCCCTGATTTATTTCTTTATATATTGAACTTGTAGCTAAGATTGTGTTTTAAAAAGGGCTTAAGTATATATGGTTTGAATCAACTGCTATTTTGAAAGATCACCAGTGACTTCTCTTGATTTGCAAAATCAAGATTATTTTTCACTCCATTTCTTAATCATCTAGTGATAGTTTATACTGCGGTACATGTCCTGGAAATCCTCTCTTCCATGGCTTTTATGACATTATATGCTTCTGATTTCTTCTAGTCTTCTGTCATTTCTTCTCTGTGCCATTCAAGCTCTTTGTCTTCTACTAGTAGTCATTGAAGTTTGGAGTTTTTGAAGACTCAGTGTCCTGGACCTCCATTTTGTCTCATTCTCTGCTCTCTCTCTAGAAATCTCATCCGCCCCATGGGCTTTAGTTATCTCCTAAAAGCCTGTGACTCAGTCAGACTTTGAATTTTTTAAACTGATTTTTTAAGTTGATTTATTTCTCTAATTGCCTACCTTGATCTTGCTTTTGTAATTTTTGAGAAACTTCAGAAACTTAATATATTTTAAAGCTGAACTTTATTTCTACTCTCCAGCCAAGCTGTACAATCCTTCCCCAGCACCTTCAACCTTACTTAAATGAGAATCTAGATGTTATCTTTGAGACTTTCCCCTCTTTCATCTCTCTGATCCTTCTCCAAGTTTTGCTTTGCATCTCCAAATTATCTCTTAAATTATTTTCTTTTTTCTCCCATCACCACCGGCACACTCTAATCCGACTTGTCACTCATTGCCTCTTGCCTGGACCACTGCAGTGGCATCCTAACTGGTCCTGCTCCATCCACTTTGTCTTTTTTCACACTACATCCAGAGTGATCTTTCTTAAACTCTAGTGATTTCCTCTTGCTTTCAGTTAGCAACCAAAATTAGGTTAGAGGGCAGTTTACTCTCTATCACAGCCTTTTGGTTTCCCCATGTTTTGCTGTTGATGGAAAATGTTATTTTTACTTATAAACAGTGGTTTTAAAAATCTGAAATATAAGCTATACTTACAATATTCAAATATCTTAAAAATGGATATTTTCTTCAAAGAAAAAATTAGCTGTTTATTTTAATATAAACCTATACTCTTTCTAAGGTTTAAGGTTTAAACTTTGATTAAACTGAAGAGATTAGTTTTAAAAAGAAGCATTTGCAAATTAAAATTTCCATTTGGTTATCAGTCTATACAGAAGCCGGTTAGATTTTATTAGACTCTTTTATATATTATTTTCAGTTTTATAATTTCATTGACATTTTGAATTTTGTGGTTTGTCACCTAAAAATGAAAATTTTAAAATGGCCATTTGGCATTTTAATATACTAGAGATAGTAGTAGATCTTTTACTTGACAGCCATTAGATCTTTTAATTTAATGTACAAAGTTGATAACACTTATTTGTTTACTACCTTTTACAGGAGGATTTTAATGCTTTATGTAGCATAGTAAATTTTTACTTGTGGGAATAACAGATTAATTTCTAACCTTTTAAAAGTCATATTTAATTTTGCTTTTGTCATCTGGAGATACTTAGTTTCTAGATGAGAATTTTTTGTCATTAATCCATCACTGAAATAAAAACATAATTACACATAATAATTTATAAAATAGAGGTAATAATAAAAACCTTGAAAGTATTTTCTTTACTATTTTTAAAAAGATTTTTCTTTTATATACCAGTTGTACTATGTTTAGTAAAATATTGTTTCTATATTGAGTCTAGAGTATTTACTTTCAAGCAAGAGTGATATAATTGGTTTTCTTTTATGTTTTCATTACTACCTTGATTTCTATAAGATGGATTAGCTTGATTTTATGTCTCTCATGTTAATCAGTTTGTATGTAAATTGAGTCAGATTGGATTTTAATATTGTTTTCTTGTGAAATATTAATGTTTTTATTAAATCTTTACTACTTTCACATATATTGAATGTTATGAATAGATTATAAAATGAAAACTGGAAATAGTCTAATGTCTTGTCTTGAAGTACATGATGAATTAGAGTGGTTTTCCTCTGTAGCAGGGATGATGTTACCATGGTGAGTGCTTCTGTTGCCATGACATTAGCTTGCATATTTTGATAGGTCTTCAGTTGAAGAAGGGCTCTGTTTTCTGGCAGACTAGAAAAGTGTCATTCTGTCTTATCCCAAAATATTTTTTAATTGAAAAATACAGTAATTTCCAAAGAACTGTAAATAGTTATGTGCCAAGAAAGAAAATATACCTTGTTTATTTTTAATTCTTTTTTCAGTTCAGCTTTTGAAACATAGAAAAATACTCAGCTTGCTTTGTGTAAGGAAGTAAAAGGAGAAAATCATTTTTGTAGTTTCCTTAATAAATAAAATATTTGCTTTTCCATTGAATTTTATTGAAGTAGCTAATGGTGAATAATTTGTAATCTGTCTCAGCTTGATATAGATATAAAATGTTACTGTACAACAAAAGACATTGCTAATGATGATATATTAGCAGCAGAGAAAGGATAAGTAAATATAAATAAAGACTTCACAAAAATGAAAGGATCAGTGTATTCAAGAGGGTAAATTACATATAAAGTACAAAATCAGTTTTCATGTAAATGATACATATTAAACACAGCATATTAGGGTTAGTTCTTCTAATCTAATAAATGTCCTTCTTATTCCACTTTTCAAGAAAAATAACATTATTTTTCACTTTGCTTTTTAGAATTTGTTCCAGTCATATTTTTTAATGTATATTTTATTAGTGCTCTGACTTTAGCATTTGGGGATATACTGGAATCAGCAGAAAGATAAGGGCTAATTGTTGACATATCTTCCAACCATTATGCCTATGGCAATTCAGCATTTGAGGAGGAAATATTTAAAAGCATACGTTTTGTCAATTTAGAATTAAAAATTGATTCTCCTTTCGTTGAAATTTAGTGATACTGTTAGTGGCTTTCTTCTGATAGACCAATTCATTTTGTAAAAGCTACAAGGTAAAATATTCTATAAATGAGTTCATATTTGCACAAACTGTTTTTCTGCTTCAAAGTATTTTCTTTTTTGTATTAGTCCCATTTATCCTTGGATTATCAAATTAGATGATGGTGTTGCTTTCTTGGGGAAGCCAGTCTGACTAGCTGAGTGTGATTTTCCCATTCTTCTTCATGCCAGTCCTAGGAGCACAGGCAGTTATTTTAGTGATACTATACAGTACAAATTAGCAAAAAGTAAGTTAATGTGGTTGATGTGTAAAATAACTAGGCTGCAGGTATTGCTTGTATCTAGAGTTTGATCACCTAGTAGTAGACTGCTTTTATTAGATGTGTGTCCACCAGACAAAAGGAGAAACTGAGTTGGTTAGCTCTAAAAGTTAATGGAATTTTATACCAGATGATGGTGGTCTTGGATATTGAGTGAGTTAATCCTGAGTTGTGAACTGTATTAACTCATTCTTTTCATCTAATGAATGCCATCTATTATACGTCATCTATAGTGTGTCCGTAAAGTCATGGTGCACTTTTGACTTGTGACCGGTCAAAAGTGCACCATACTTTACGGACACACTGTATATTGCTGAGTTTTAGAAATAATAACAATGAATAAAGACAGGGTTTCTGCCCTCTAATGGAGTTAACATTCTGTGAAGAAACTGAATATAGCAGTAATTTACATTATGGTGTAAAAAGGGAAAGAGTGCAGACTGAGAGAATTAGGGGAGGCGTTTTGGTGGACCTAGCGAGTAGGGTCGGGGTGCATTGGGAGATGCAGCCTGTGCTACAGGTGTGACAGGATACCTGGTTCGTCAGGCTTTTCCTGGTGCCTGAGTGGTAGAGTTTGGCTGAGTGGTTTAGGTGCCAAGGTTTCTTAGACTGTCTGAGCTTTCTTGCTGGGAAGCTAGCCAGGCCACTTACCAGTTGCTTTCCCCTTCTACTTACCGCTCCACACTCCACACAACACTAGACTAAGAGTAACTAAGATTGGTTTCCTATGGAACAGTTTTATATTCTGGTCATTTAATTCTAATCCAACCTGTTTTTCCTTTCATTATTTGCTTTTGGACAAATGATACATTTTATTTTGTTAATGATAGAACAATTTCTGTGCTACAGTTATTTGGGAATATTTTGGACAAGTTATGACTTTTCTGGTTATTAATTAGTTTATCTATAAAAAGAGGGAGTTGACTGCATGCTTGCAGGGCCTTTTTTTTATTATTTTTACACAGATCTAGTAACTGGCCTTACTACTAACTAAGTATTTTCATTTAACTTGCCTTTATCTGTTTCCTTATTAAATTTTAAAATCACTTGTAGTTCTATGTATCTGCCCAGATATAGAAACTAATGCTGAAGTTTCAGAAGTCTTTCTGTAACTATAGTTTTTTTTTAAAAAATGTTTCATTAGAAAGATAAACCACAGGTTATTTTATATTAAAACAACAGGCCTGAGCTGGGTAGCTCCCGTTGGTTGGAGCGTTGTCTCGATAAGCCAAGGTTGCAGGTTCAATCCCTGGTCAGGGCATGTACAAGAATCAGCCAGTTAATGCATAAATAGGTGGAACAACAAGTTGATGACTCTCTTTCTCCACTCTTGCTCTCTCTTTCTCTCTTCCTCTTTCTCTGAAATTAATAAATAGATAAAAAATTTTAAATTAGACTTGTGAATAAAATAATAAAAGTAATCGATGTACTTTTGCGTAATTTTTCCAACCTGGATAAACCAAGAAACTTTAATTCTCGAATAATTTCACTCTCAAATCACAACTTCAGTTTCCAAAAGTAGCAATAAAACCTTACTAAGTAAGTGAGAAATGTCAGCAAAGGGGAAAAAAGCTCATAGACATAGACAACAGTGTGGTGATGATCAGAAGGAAAGTGGTGGGAAAGGAGGTGGAGGAGGGTACCTTGGGGATAAGTAGTGATGGAAGGAAACTCGATTTGGGGTGGTGAACACACATTTCAGTATACAGATGATGCATTATGGAGTGGTATACCTGAAACCTACACAATTTTATTAACCAGTTTCACTTAATAAATTCAATAAAAAATTTAAAAAAGTAAAAAGAAATATGAACAAGCTTTGAAAAAGGAATTTTCTATTTTTTTCCCCCTGCTTCTTTCCATGGTAATTCTCCTTACTATCTCTACCAAGTTTGTGACTTTGCAAAATAAAATACCAAGTGATTGCCTTGACATATTTTTATTGGAGAATGGCTTTCCTCTTTCTGTATCAATAAGAGCAGCATAGAGTAGTGAGCTAACTTAGTCTTAGAAAACTTGAGCAAACTTTCCCCCAACTCAAATACATTCCTGGTCCTATTGCTTAGACCTTCCTTGCATCTAATTGTTATTAGGAATTCAGTTCATGCATTTCTCTTATTCTCTTATTTACCCCTATACCCCTGGTTTTGATGTACTTCCTTAGCAACTCTTGTGTTCATTTTAGCCCTTCAGTAAATTTCAGCTGCAGATTAGATTAAAAGCCTCATGTGGTTGGGCTCATATCTTCTCCGAGCACACACTTAGTATTGAATGAATGACTTTCCCTCCATATAGGGTATTTATATGTCTTGTTTTGCTCAATAGCTATTTAGTATACTGCTTAAAAAAATTAGAGATTTCAAAGTGAATATGAAGTGATAAAATATTTACTTCTCAATGAAACGTAGACAAAGGATCTACTTAAGTACTAAGTCTAGAGTTGTTTTACTCTTCTATTCAGTAGCATTACCAGTAGGATTTCTTCGTTTTTCTTTAAAACTAAATGCTAGAACAACAAAAGTAAAACTAACATTATGGTAAGGCCAGGGATCTTTTTTAGCTTCAGGATGTGATCCTTGTGAAGAAGGCATTATGGTTTCAGTGTAGGGCCTGGAATATGTATAACGTATTTGCTCACATTTTACTACTGGAAGTCATAAAGTAGGGCTGCAAAGCATTTTAGGTATTTTTGGTTTAGATATCTTGTTTTAGCCAACCAAAATGATATTATTACATTTTTACAAGCAAGATGGATGAAGTCCACACTTTGAACTGCTTAAAATCATGAAGTAGGTAGTTAGTAGAGGCAAAGAGGATCTGAATATCTTGTTCTCATTGCTATTATTACTGTTATCTTCCTTTACATAAGAGTTTTTCATTTCTGGTACAATTGACATTTTGAATTAGAATTCTTTGTTGTGGTCAGTTGCCCTGTACATTGTAGGATGTTTAGAAATATCCCTGGTCTCTACCCACTAGATGGCAGCAGCATTCCCTCCCTTCCCCAGTGTGACAACCAAAAAATGCAGTCATTGCCAAATATTCCCTGGAGGGCAAAATTGCCTCTTAGTTGAGAATCACTGCTTTGTACAACAGAATAATATCACTTATGCCTCCATTTTGTTTTCTCTTTGAGACTTCTTTTTGGCATATGGCCATCCTCTGCCTCCGAGGCCAAATTCTATTCTCATCTTGTAAACATTTTCCTTAACATCTTTTTGTTGCCTGACATTTGCATTTATTACATTTTTGATGAAAACGTATATCTCAGGTATATTGGTAATTGTCTTCAGATTTCATCTATTTCCAGTTTTTTATTTAGCTCATTTGGTAAAATCAGATTTATTTCTGTAGAACTCAGTATTGTATGTAACAGTGAAATATAACGTGATAATTTATTTAGATGCATGCTGAATATAATGAATTGAAATGCACTACTCCCTAATTATACATTGGAACATGTAGCTTGAAAGAATGTTTTTGTATCCTTGTTTATATTTGAGCCAGATTTTGCATTTCAAGTTTGATAATTCACAAATATTTATTTTTAAAAGGTTTAAATCCCTGTATTATTTAATATATTTGTCCTTATTATTTTGGGGATTATGAATAAAAGAATTTTTATAGTGATTTATATATATAATCTTTCATGAATATTGATAATTTCAATAATTTTGTAATCTAAAGTAACCCATTTTAAAATAAAGTTAACTATATCTGAGACTAATATTTTGTAGTAAGTTTTAAAATTTTGCAGTTTATTATATTTATTATTTATCAATTTGTGGAACATTTTACTAGATGTTTTATAGGGACATAATTAGACATAACTTTTGCTGAAGTAGAATTTACATTCTAATAGGTGTTTAAATATATTTTACTAATGGAATCTGTCATTATTAAATTTACATTCAGTAATTGAGAACTACAATATTTTAAAAATATAATTTTCTAAAATTTTTTATATATTTCATTAATTTTCTTTAAAGGTGCTTTGAAATTTTCAATCTTATCACTCTAGAATTTTGCATAACCTAAGTGATTTGATATGCTGTGAGATGATGAATGACTTCAGTTTTTAAATTATTATAAAAACAGAAAGTTGGTACATGCTCTGTTCTTTTTATTTTTTTTATTGATTTTAATGGGGTGACATTAATAAATCAGGGTACATATGGTCAGAGAAAACATCTCCAGTTTATTTTGACATTTAATTATGTTGCATACCCATCACCCAAAGTCAAATTGTCTTCTGTCACCTTCTATTTGGTTTTCTTTGTGCCCCTCCCTTCCCCTCAACCCTTCCCTCTAGTTCAACACCCCCCCCCCCCAAGTAACCACCACACTCTTGTCCATGTCCCTGAGTCTCATTTTTATGTCCCACATATGTACGGAATCATATAGTTCTTAGTTTTCAGATTTACTTATTTCACTATGTATATATATTATCAAGGTCCATCCATGTTGTCGTAAATGATCCGATGTCATCATTTCTTATGGCTGAGTAGTATATATGTACCATATATGTACCACATCTTCTTTATCCAATCATCTATTGAAGGGCTTTTGGGTTGTTTTCATGTCTTGGCCACTGTGAACAATGCAGCAGTGAACATGGGGCTGCATGTGTCTTTACATACCAATGTTTTTGAGTTTTGGGGGTATATACCCAGTAGAGGGATTGCTGTGTCATATGGTAGTTCTATTTTTAATTTTTTGAGATACCACCATACTTTCTTCCATAATGGTTGTACTACTTTACATTTCCACCAACAATGGGTGAGGGTTCCTTTTTCTCTGCAGCCTCTCCAGCACTTGTTATTACCTGTCTTGTTTGATGATTGCTAATCTAACAGGTGTGAGGTGGTATCTCATTGTAGTTTTGATTGCATTTCTCTACTAGATAATGAAGGTGAGCATGCCCTGTTCTTAATAGACATGATGAAATCTTGATTTCCAGAGAGAAGAATCTAAAGGATATTTAATATTTATTGTACAAATAACATATACTAGCAATTAAAAATAATTTGTCTTAGGTACCCATTATGAAATATTATAAAACTATACAGTCATTAAGCTTTCCTTAATTTAATAGCTGAGATTGATACTGGTTTCTAAGTGGTCTCGTATTTATAGTCATAAATAAATAGGAACAAAAGTAAATGGTGGTCTGTGTGTAAGTATGACGTTCCCTTGGCAGAGGTTGTGAATGGTGTTGGTGTGGGATAGTTACACTCCTTTCTCCCCTTAGTCGTTTTTACTCCTCACTACCATAATGAACCACTCTCACTAAAAAGTCTGTGACATTTCTGTCTGATATACTTCATTAGGAAAAAGACTAAATTTTATCAGATTATTTTCATTATTTGGATGACAGTTGGAAACTTTTGCAGTTTTAGCATTAATAAAAAATTATATTCAGCAAGTCTGAGATTTATTTGCTATAATCCTGAAGGATATATGCTACCTAAAAGAATCTCTTAGGGCAAATAAATGAATGAAAACTTCCATCGAAATATTATATATTTGACTTTATATTTAGGTTTAAACATAAGACTTGGGGGAAAATAGCGTATATTATGTTCTTAATTTTGTTACAAATAAAATGTCTTTCCTATTGACTCCATGATTTATCTTTCTTAGCAAAACTTAAGTTTTACTAAATCTGTCATTATAATTTGCTACAGTGCAATTTGACTTATGTATTTTAAAAAATGTATTAATAATGTGAACACTTAGTTTTTTCTTCCTGAGTAACTTTCTCATAATATGGTCCCACTTAGTGGTAGGAATTCAAATAATTTAACAACTGATTTTTAGCCCTAATGACTGTTTTAAGTATAAAAACTGATTTACCGAAAGGTAGTTTATTATTTCATTCATTTAATACTTAAATAAGAACAATAAAAGAGGTACACAAAACTATATTATAAGAAAGAGTTTAAAATATTAATGAAAAATATTAAATAATACCTGATAAAAAATAAAACTGTTATTTAAGATATTTCCATATTGCTTCTTGATTGGCGTCCTCACTTGCAATTTTTTTCACCTGTGAATTAACATTACTACGGGCGCTTAGAATGTACTGTTGTGCAGGTGAACGTTAAAAAAGAGTAAGGAATGTAAGTTTGTGATTTCCACATTGGGCGGCTGTCCAGAGACCCACCCTTATGGAGAACCCCGATTACAAGCGCGATTTTAACAAGCTGTTCGCTGAACTCACCAAAAAATTAGGTATCGGTTCTGCTGAACCCATGTGGACTGGCTGAGTCCCACTACTGGTCCCACTCCCCATTATGTCCTCGCTGAATCAACATACTTGCCTCTCCTTCAGTAGATCCTGTATTTTTTTACTATTGTGTTTTGCTCATATTTACTTCTTGCTGTAAGTCTACATGAGGGAACATACTTCAAGTTTCACAATGTTCACTCCTCTATAATCAGTCTTTAAGCCACAGAAGTAAAGTATTTTCTCTTTTTACTATGTTCCCAGAATACATTTAAATCATTTTTTCCCTATAGTCTCTCTCTCTCTCTCTTTTTTTTATTTACAGGGACAGAGAGAGAGTCTGAGAGAGGCATAGACAGACAGGAATGGAGAGAGGGGAGAAGCATCAATCATTAGTTTTTCGTTGCCGTCACAACACCTTAGTTGTTCATTGATTGCTTTCTCACATGTGCCTTGACCGTGGGCCTTCGGCAGACTGAGCAACCCCTTGCTGGAGCCAGCGACCTTGGGTCCAAGCTGAGGAGCTTTTGCTCAAGCCAGGTGGGCCTGCGCTCAAGCTGGTGACCTTGGGGTCTCGAACCTGGGTCTTCCACATCCCAGTCTGACACTCTATCCACTGCGCCACCGCCTGGTCAGGCCTCCTTATAGTCTCTTTAAGTGCATGGACAGTGTTTTACAACCATTTCCACTATTTCCAAAAATTTTACATCACCTACCAGAAATTATGTCATCGTTAAGCGATAACTCCCCCTTCTCCCAACACCCCAGCCTCTGATACCTCTAATCCATATTCTGTCACTATTGACCTTTTGTGTCTGGCTTAGTTCACTTAGCACAGTATTTTTGAGCTCCATTCATTTTGTAGCATGTATCAGAACTTTTTTCCGTTTTATGGCTGAATGTTATTCCCTTGTATGTACTTGACTACATTTTGGTTATCCATTCATATGATGATGGAAACTTAGGCTTTCCACTTTTTGACTACTGAAAATAATGCTGCAGTGAGCATTAGCATTAAGTATCTGAATTCCCATTTTAATTTTTTTGAATGTGTACTTAGGGAGTGGGGTTGTGCTGAACCATCGAATAAGTCTATGTTTAACTTTCTGAGGAACCATCAAACTGTTATCATAGTGGCTGCATCATTATATATTCCTTACAGCAATGTACATGGCTTCTAATTTCTTCATTCTCTCAAATACTTGTTTTCCTTTAAAAAAAAATGATAGCCACCCTAGTAGATAAGAAGCAGTGTCTCATCATGATTTTAATTTGCCTTTCCCTCCTGGCTGATGATAGTGAGCATCTTTGTATGTGCTTATTGGCCATATGTATATCTTCTGTAGAGAAATGTCTGTTCAAGTTTTTTGACAGTTTTTTAATTGGGTTGTCTGTCTTTTTGTTGAGTTCTATGAGTTCTTTATTTTGGATATTAACTCTTACCAGGTATATGATACCATACTTTTCTCTCCATCCTTTAGGATGTCCTGATGCACAAAAGCTTTTTTTGTTTGTTTTGATGCATCTCAATTTATCTTTCTAAATAAATTACTCATGCTTTTAGTGTCCTAACTAAGAATCTACTGCCAAATTCAAGATTTATGAAAATTTACTACTGTGTTCTTCTAAGAGTTTTATGATTTGAGCTCTTATATCTAGGTTGTTGGCCCACTTTTAGTTAGTTATTGTATATGGTGGGAGGTAGGAACCCAGCTTCATCATTTTGCATGTGGAAATATAGCTGTCTGAGCATCATTTGTTAAAGATTATTATCTCTCCATTTAATAGACTTAGGACTCCTGTTAAAAAATTAATTGGCTATCGATATAATAGATTTATTTCTGTACTTTTAATTCTATTCCTTTGGTGTTTGTATCTACCCTTGTGTCATCAACTTTTTTTTTGTGGGGGGGAGATGAAAAGCATCAACTTGTAGTTTTTACTTTTGTTTATTGATTGCTTCTGATACGTGCTAGGGCTCAAGTCAAGCTAGTAGTGACTTCTGCTCAAGCCAGTGACCTTGATCAACATGATCTCACATTCTACCCCACAAGGTTTTAAACTGGGGCCCTCAGTGTCCTCAGTCGACGCTTTATCCACTGTACCACCACTGGTCAGGCAGCAGCTCTATTTTGATTACTGTAGCTTTGTATTTAATTTTGATATTGGGAAGTGTATTTAATTTTGATATTGTTCTTCTAACTTGTTCTTTTTCAGGATATATATATATATATTTTCGTGAGAGGAGAGGAGTCAGAGACAGACTCCTGCATGTGCCCTGGCTGGGATCCACCCGGCAAGCCCACTGGGGGGTGATGCTCTGTCTATCTGGGGCCCTTGCTACATTGCAACTGGAGCAGTTTTTTAGTACCTGAGGTGGAGGTCATGGAGCCATCCTCAGCTCCTGGGGCCAAATCGCTCCCATCAAGCCATGGCTGCAGGAAGGGAGGAGTAGAGAGAGAGAGAAGTGAGAGGGGGCAGGGTGGAGAAGCAGACCAGCACCTCTTCTGTGTGCCCTGACCCAGAATTAAACCCTGGACATCCACATGCTGGGATGGGCTGACACTCTAACACTGAGCCAACTGGCCAGGGCCTCAGGATTTTTTTTTGACTCTTCAGAGTCTATTGTGACTATATGAAATTGAGAATCAGCTTTTCTGTTTCTGTAAAAAGGCTGTTAGAATTTTGATAGGGATTGCATTAAAATTTAGATTGCTTTGGGTAGTATTGACATATTAGAAATATTGTCTCCCTAAATTGGTCTTCTGAGACCGATTTTTTTGTGGGAGAAGGGTTTTCTCTGCACCAACAAACACTTTTTTGACGCAAAACGGGTGTCCTACAATTCAACTCAATTCTGACACTGCCTGGAGACCGCATCAGATTACAGAGGTTGAGGGCTCAGGCCTATCTATATACTGCCCTGCAGTTCCTGCTTCAGTCATGAGTCTCAAGTTCAGGCTGTAGATTGGAAGTTCTAATCACTCCCTTGTTGGAGTTTAGATGCCAGTCATAAATAAGTCTAGGTTGTTAGTTTATTTACAGCTACTGGCTAGAGGTTCCTATGACTCCCTCTAAGGTTCTCTTAGTTTGCTAGGGTGGATCACGGAACCCAGAGAAACACTTTACTTACTATATTACAGGCTTATTATAAAAGGTATAACTCAGGAACAGCTAGATGGAAGAGAGGAGAGGGCAAGGTGTGGGAAAAGGTAATGGAGCTGCCATGCCCTCTCCAGGCACGCTGCTCGCCCCCAACTTCCACATGTCCACAAGCTTGGAACCTCTTTGAGTTGGGCTTTTACGGAGGCTTCAATATAAAGGATTTATGATTTCACTCATATGTGGAATCTAATGAACAAAATGAACTAACAAGCAAAATAGGGACAGACTCATAGCAGGCTGACAGCTGTGGGGTGTGCTGGGAGAGGGGGATGGAGGGATTGAACAAAAAAAGGACAAAAAGAAAAATAACTTACAAATATGGACAACGGTATAGTGATTGCAGGGGTGGGAGGGAAGAGGTGGATGAGGGTACGGGAGGATAAACGGTGATGGGTGAAGACTTGCAGAATTGAGTGCCTGAGACCTGTATAATTTTGTTAACCAGTGTCACCCCAATAAATTCAATTAAAATATATTTAAATAAAGAGCAGTGAGATAAAAACAAAAAATTATTACATGTGGGCCATTGATCCAGCCTCCAGCCCTTCTTCCTTCCCCTGAAATTGGTGGTGGGGGTGGGACTTAAAGTTCTAGCTCTCCAATCACAAGGTTGGTTCCTGTGGTAATCAGCCCCTATCCTTGGGTACTTTTCAAAAGTACCTCATTAACATAACAGAAGAACATATTACTCATCCAGTAGAAAATTCCAAGCGTTTTAGGAGCTCTGTGCAAGAAAGAGGAAGACCAAATAATTATTTTTTTATTATAAATCACAGTGTCACACTTCCTGTGTATGAACATGGGGTAGCTTTTTAAGTCTTTTCTCTTTCAATAATATTTTTGCGGTTTTCAGTATACATATTATTTATTTCCTTGGTTAAATTAATTCCTAGGTATTGTGTTTTTAGATGCTATTGTAAATGGAATTGCTTTCTTAATTTCTTTTCTGGGTTGTTCATTGCTGTTTTATAGAAACACAACTGATTTATTATGTTGATAATACCACCAAAAATATTAAATTAGTAGAAATAGATTTAACAAAAGTTATGTAAGACTGTATATTGAAAACTATCAAACACTGCTGAGAGAAATTTAAGAAGACCTAAATAAATAGATTTGCAGTGTTCATGAATTAGAAGATTGGTTATTGTTAAGATGTAATTTCCCCCTTAATTGATCTATTCAATGCAATTCTAATTAAAATCCCAGTAGACTTAATTTCATAGAATTGACAAGCTGATTTAAAAATGTATGTGGAAATATAAATGCTGCATTAGATAAGGGAGTTTGGATAAAGAAGAACAAAGTTTGAGAACTTACATAACCTGGTTTCAAAATGTATAAAGCTACAGTAATTGAGACAGTGTGCTATTCGCAGGAAGAAGGGCATGTTGATCAATGCAGCACACTGGTGAGAATAGAAATATCTCTATATCTATAAATAATTGGTTTTGACTAAGGTGCCAAGGCAACTCAGTGTGAAAAAGATAATCTTTTCAACAACTGGTGCTGGATCAATTTGATACCATCTGTCAAACAGTGAACCTAGTCCCTTACTTCATACCATAGAAATACATTAACCTCAAATGGATTACATAGCTTATAATAAGAACTAAAACTGTAAAATTTCTCTAAGAAAACAGTAAATTACAGTGATGGGTGAAGATTCCTTAAGAGGTTTTGGGGGCACAGAAAGCATAAATTATAAAAATTTAAAATTAATGATTTTGAAAATGCTCAGCATCACTAATCTTCAAGGAAATGCAAATCAAAATCACAGATCATCTCACACCAGTCAGGATGGTCATTATCAAAAAGTCAAACTATAACTGTTGGTGAGGATTTGAAGAGCAAAGGGACAGTGTGCATTGTTGTGGGGATGCAGATTGATACAGTTATGAAAAACAGTATGAAGTTTTCACAAAAAATTAGAAATAGAACTACTATATAATCCAGCAATTCCACTCTGCATATGTAGCCAAAAGAAATAAAACCAATACCTTGAAGAGATCTATCTCCATTCCCATGTTTACTGCAACATTATTCACACTGACCACAATATGGAAATGATCTAAGTATCCATCAATGGATGGATGGATGAATGGATGAAGAAAATGTGGTATACATATACAATAGGTATTATTCAGATTTAAGAAAGAAGGAAATCCCTCTGTTTAGGTCAACATAGATGAACCTTCAAAGTACAATAAATTATGCTAAATGAAATAAGCCAGAATCAATGAGACAAATATCACATGATCCCACATATATATGGAATCTTAAAGAAAAAAACAGTTGAACTAACAATAAAATGGTGGCAGAGGCTGGCAGGTAAGGGAAATGGGGTGATACTGATCAAAAGGAAAAAAACTTTCAGCTATAATATAAGTTCTGGAGACCTATTGTATAGCATGGTGGCTGATTAATAATAATAATGTAAACTTGAAATTTGCTAAGAGAGTAGATCTTCCATGTTCTCACAACCAAAAAGAAAAAAAGTAACTGAGATGATGGATATGTTAATTAGCTTGATTGTGGTAATCATTTCACAATGTATACATATGTCAAAACATGTTGTATACCTCAAATTTTTATTTCTCAATTATACCTCAATAAGGCTTGAAGAAAAATGACTTTGACTTCATTAAAATGAAAATAACTTTATTGTTTAAAAGAAGTTAATAAAAATGAAAAGGCAAGATAAAAACTGGTAGAAAATATTTGCAGTACAGATATCTAAGCAAGACTGTTGATGCAGAATATATAAATGACTTCTGTAAGTGTAATAAAATTACCCAGTAAAAACAAGGATAAAACTTTGAACAGACTCTACACCAAGGAAGATACAGATATAGCAAATAAATCAGATCTTCAATATCTTTGGTCATTAGACAAATAAATATTAAAATTATTAGACACACTTTAGAATTAAAAAGACTGACTATTAATACCTGGACCTAAGGTAAATTGACCTCATACTTTACTGGTGGGAATGGAAAGTGTCATAGCCACTTTTGAAAACAATTTGACAGTTTCTTACTGTGTGACCCAGCCATTCTACTCCTAGGTACGATATTTACCCAAGAGTTACGAAGCTACATCCACACAAGTGTTCAGAACAGCATTATTCCTGATAGTTTAAAACTGGGAAAACCCAGATATCCATTGACTTGTAAATACATAAACAGTTTGTGGTAAATACAGAAAGTGGGATCCTAGTCAGTAATAAAAAAGAACAAACTACCAATATATGCATAGACACCAATATACCAGCATAGATAAATTGCAAAAACTTTGTTAAGAATTTCTTATGAATTCTAGAAAAGGTACAACTATAGTGATAGAAAGAAGGTCAATATTGCCATAGAGTTAGTTGGTGGAAGGGGATTGACTAAATGTTAGGAGGAAATTGTTTGGGTGGTTGAAATTCTAGATATCATATTTTGGTGATGGTTACATAATTGTATCCATTTTGCTAATTTCATTGGTTAATTTTATTCATTATAAATTATCTCACAGTGAAATTAAAAATTAAAATTAAAAAAAAAAACAGCCACAGGAAAATTTCATTCTTTTTCTGACCTTGCACAAAAAAGGGTCTGCATACTTTGACAGGAAAAGGGGAAAGGCCATCAGTGAAAAGGTAGATATCTAGCTTTACTAATCAGTTGAAGATAAAAATTATATTCAGAAAAAATAGTAATTTTGCTTAATAAAAGAAACTGATATTATATTTAATAAGTCAAATGTTAATTTCCTAGCTTCTTGTTAACTATTATTATTTTAATTCATTTTAGAAATATAAACCTGGTCGATGTGATGATATTTTGAAATGGAAACCTCCCAGTCTGAATTCTGTGGATTTTCGCCTAAAGATAACAAGAATGGGAGGAGAAGGGTAAGGACACACTGTCATTTCCCCCACCGTTTTTACATGATATAATACTGTTTGTATAAGGCTTCATTGTTTACTTGGTGTTTTACATATACTTTACAAAAACAACCAAACTACAGTTTTGGACAGTATTTGACAGTATCCTTTATACCCTTGTCTATACATCTTAATCTCATTTTCACAGATTTCTCCTTTGACCTATTACATCTAACATTTTACAGCATCCTTTGAACTTTTTACTATTTTAGTCTTAAAAATATAGTTATTTCTAATATAATAATGAATTTTGTTCAATTGTAAAAGTGAAAATGTATTTACCTGAAGGTAATACTGTTCATTGAATTATAAATGTGATCATTGTTATAATGAAATGTTTTGAAATAAGCCTTTTGTACTTTGAAGAAAACTACTTTATGTTTGCATTTGCATAGCAAACATTTTTAATTGTCAAATTTTATTAATATTTTTCATACTGTTTATTGTTTTAATTTTTTAATTTATTGGTTAATATTTTTAAATGACTTAGCTGTTTTATGTCACCTTAAAATTTTTTTTTTTTTTTTTTTTTTACAGGGACAGAGAGAGAGTCGGAGAGAGGGATAGATAGGGACAGACAGACAGGAACGGAGAGAGATGAGACGTATCAGTCATTAGTTTTTCATTGCTCTTGTTACACCTTAGTTGTTCATTGATTGCTTTCTCACATGTGCCTTGACCATGGGCCTTCAGCAGACCAAGCAGCAACCCCTTGCTGGAGCCAGCGACCTTGGGTCCAAGCTGGTGAGCTTTTGCTCAAGCCAGATGGACCCGCGCTCAAGCTGGCGACCTCGGGGTCTCAAACCTGGGTCTTCTGCGTCCCAGTCCAACACTCTATCCACTGTGCCACCGCCTGGTCAGGCTGTCACCTTAAAATTTTATCACACTGTGTGACAGTAAATATAATAGCAACAAAAGAAATGTTTAATCAAATAAATCATAAAGAGAAAGTAAGATGACACAGGCAGAGAGATTAAAAGTTTCCCAATGAGTGCTGTGAAATCCTTTTCACTTGCCAAAGGGAAACCACAGATTTGCTTTTTTGTAGTTAATGAATGAAAGATATGTGATCAGTTATATGAATCCAGACTCCAGAAGATTATCTCTTAAGCAACTGCATTTTTAAATAAAGGGTACTGTGTAGTATGTTGAATCCTAAGTAAAAAAGGGAGTTTAATAAGTCACATAGGTAAATTTATTAAAGAAATGGAGTATTTAATATTTTACATCCTTAAGTAAGAATTTGTGACTTAATAGCAAAATATGGTTTAGTCAGAATAATTGTCTGGGACCCAGATAGTGTTTAGGTATTTTGCTCTATATTGGTCTGATTTAAGGATAGAGAGTTAAATTTTTGACTATTTATAGGAATATATCTGTATTCGGTTAAGTAATATAAAAGATTAGATAAGAGAAATAATATTGCAGCAGCCCAGAATAGCTGTACATGAGATACTTTGACAGGAAGAAGAATCTTGAGTTTATTACTTATTAATACTTATCCAAAAATATTACTTTTCTTATTTTAACTTGAACAAATATTGATATTAATACCAATATCGATTGTTTATAATTGATATATCAATTATATTAATATAATATTAATACAAATAATTATTATTATTATAGATTTTTGAGAAACTGCCACAATCTATATTTTTATTTTAAATCTTTGGATATGTATTGAAAGTAGTAAATTCATGTTTATTCTTCCTGACAATGTATCTGTATACAGATGTTCTGGGTCGACTGGGGCGTCTGCATCTTTCTTTTGCTTTTTTATTTTAAAGACAGATGAATATAGTTCTTTGGAAGTGACACCTTAAATGAAGTAAGATTTGTTAAGTTGCTTCATTACTAAATCTTCTATTTTGCCTAATGCTATATTTATAACATTTAGTTAAAGAGTATAAACCCTTGTGTATTTTTATTGATTGTTTGCTTTGAGTTTTAAATAATCAGTTTGTTTTGCTTTTTATAGATCATAATTTTTAGCAGTACCTAAAAGCTACATGAGGCTAAATGTAGAATGCCATTCTTTTAAGTAGCAAAAATGATAACTTAATATTTTTCTTTTCAATTGTCCATTGCACTTAAATATAGCAAAATGTAATTTAGTTTACTAGTTTGTCATTTTTGTTTTGCTTTTGTCCTTAGTGTGTTTTTGAATATATTTTATTCTTTAAAAATTTTTACCTATTTAATATCTTTTTACAAAATACTGATTTGATTTTAGTGCATATTTAAAACACACTAAATGTCATCATATTCAAGTTACATTAGTGTAGGTACACAATTTATTTATATAACATGAGTGTCAGTTTTCAAAAATAGGGTGTTTTCCATGGTCAGATAGCTCAGTTGGTTAGAGCGTTGTCCTGAAGCACCGAGGTTTCTGGTTCGATATTCAGTCAGTGCACATATAGGAACAGATTGATGTTCCTGTCTCTCTTTCTCTCTTCCTTCTTCTCTAACTAAAATCAGTCAATAAACATAATAAAAATTGGGTGTTTAATATCAGATATAACATGATAACTAGTACTAAAACATGTATTATTCAGTTAACCAGAATAAGATTTTTAACGTAAAGAATGTTATATATTATAGCAGTTTTTACTAAATAAATGAGTTTATATCTTATGCTTATGTTAGATGCAGTGTGTTAGAAAGCACTGTAAGAAATATGCCTGAAATAGTTTGAAAAGGGAGTAGCCATGTTTCTGAATCATCAGAATCACAGCATGTGACCAGTGGTGGGGCTGATATTAAAATGCCACAAGAGAAGCTAATTCCTTTTCTTGATTATGCTTCTAAATATTTCTGCAAAACTTAGAATGGAGTGGAAATTCTTGAAAGGTATAATGAAAACACCAATCTTTGAAAATGTCTTTAGTGATATTTTAAGTTTCTTTTTTCACTCCTAGATAATTTCTGAAAATTTGAGGCATATTAATTTAATACTGTTCTATCGTGGCCTAAAACAACCTTTGTGTATCTTAACAGTTTACGTTGTATTGAGCTATATATAGACATGTAATATAGAATTTCATCTGAAAGCTGTGTATTTAAAAAAATTATATTGTGTTTATATTAACTAAGTCACAACCAAAAACCATGGTCATTGTCAAAAGCTAGGTTAACAAAGGTAGTCTGTATTCTGGAAAGTGCTTATAAATAAGTATAAACTTATTTATATAACATAGTAGTTTAAAGCCCAAATTCTAGAGCTAGACTGCCTGGGTTTAAATCTCCTTATTAGCTGTGTGATGTTAAGCACATTTCTTTTTTCTGTGCCTCAAATGTTCCATTGATAAAATAGGAATTGGCCTCATAAGACTTCTGTTGAAGGTTAAATGAGCTAATGTATGTAAAATGATTTAGAACAAATGGTACTCAGTAAGCATGTAAATGTTTGCTATTATTTTTATTGTTTTAATTTAGATTTAAAAGTCCACATTCTTTTTGTCATTCCTATAGTTCCGTTGTTTGTTGAACTGTATGAATCATTTCCTGTTTGATTTCAGTGTCTGTTTATTTTTTCCTTTTAAAATGTATATATTTTCAAATTATTAGTGTAATTAATCATAAATTGTTAAACACCTGTAGAGCAAGAATATAGTAAAAAGTTTTATTTATAGAATTTTTGTAACAAATGTATTAAAATCACCTTGGCAATATGTACAGTTAGTTGTTAAGAACACGGGTTGTTGGCCAAGATTACACAGACCAAATCCTACCTCCCCTACTTCATCTTTCTAAGCTTCATTGTCTATAAAATGTCCACAGTAATCATGCTTACAATTTGTTGTAAAGATTTGTTCATACTCTATATGTAACTGCAGTAGTTAACAAAGTGAAAACGGGTCTGCCCTTGTAGACTTCACAATTACAAGCTAGTGGGCTAAACTATAAAAATAATACTACTTCATGAGGTTTTGTAGTGATTAAAAAAGATGATGCAAGCCCTGGCCGGTTGTCTTAGTGGTAGAACATCAGCCCGGTGTTTGGAAGTCCTGGGTTCGATTGTCAGCCAGGGCACAGAGAAGAAGTGCCTATCTGCTTCTCCATCCTTCCCCTTCTCCTTTCTCTCTTATCTCTCTTTCTTCCCCTCCCATAGTCAAAGCTCCATGGAAGCAAAGTTGGCCCAGGCGCTGAGGATGGCTACGTGACCTCTGCCTCAGGTGCTAGAATGGCTCTGGTTGCAACGGAGCATCAGAGGGTCAGAGCATTGCTCGCCCCCTAGTGGGCATGCTGGGTGGATCCCGGTCCAGTGCATGAGGGAGTCTATCACTCTGCCTCCTTGCTTCTCAGAAAAATTTAAAAAATAAATAAAAATAAAATAAACTGAAAAAGATGATGCATGTAAGGAACTCAGCACAGAATTCTAATTTTGTCATTTTGATGGTTATAATTATTAATTTAAGCTCAGCAGAATGGATGGTTATGTCATAGATTAAAAATATAATCTATATTATCAATTAGGGAAAAATAACTGTGATTGAAGAAGCTGTACTTTTCTGTGAAAATATAAAGATGTTTGCTCCTTCTAATAAAAAAATGCTTTCTCAAATGACAGCGAACTTTATTTTTTAATCTATCCATTGGCAACTGTCAGCATCATCCTTTTGATTGGGGTGTGAGCAAACAGGCACTCTCCTAAGCTGTTTGGTAGGAAACCAAATTGGTACAACTCTTCTAGTGGGCTACAAGGTGGAATATATCCTGATAAAATAGGCTTTAAGTTTTGTGGAAGGAGAGATATTAAATGTCTTCCACATGTTTGTATTCCTTGTACCTAGCATGGTGGCTTGTGTATAAAAAGCACTCAAAAAGTTATGTGTATAAGCTTATATTGAAGTATCACTTATAATAGAGAAAGGTTAGAATTATTCAGCATCTTTTTCTACTGTTTTAAGTCTTTTGTAATATATATGCACATGTCTTCATATGTGTGGTTCTGAGAAAATTGCTAATAACATTTTATTGTCTGTTAATAGCGTCTTTGACAAATGGGTCCAGCCCTTTACGATACATGGTTTTTTAAGAGATTTGAAATTGAACTCAAACCTAGCATCCAGCATTGTTTGATTTTACATTCCCACATGGTTATGTAATGTTAATAGATATATCAGTTTAGGTCAAGTCAAAACAGAAACCACAGAAATTATTTCAATAGAATTAATTTAACATGAAGAATTGTTATCAGTTATTAAAGGACTGAAAAGGCAAAAAAGTGTTGAAGATACAGTAACTGCAGGAAGCATCTACTACACACAAAGGGCTAGGGAACAAAGGAATGAGAGTGAATCATTAAATTTAGAAGTTTGAAAGAGGCCCTGTGGAGCTCATGAGAAGGTACTGCCACCTGGTGTTGCCTCAGATCTTGGATGGATTATGGCTCTGTATTTAGACATCTTGAAGAAGAGGAGGAACACAGGTGTTGTCCAGAAGGTGTTGGTTTCTCATTGGAGCCCAAGTGAAGCTGGTTCTAGACTATAGGAAAAACCTGTGGAACCAACTGTTCCTGGAATCAGCTGTCACCCCATAGGGTAGAAGACTTATTGCAAATATAAGAGAATATGTCCCTTCTTTATCCTCCAGTCTTTTAGTCCCTCTACCCACTATGTACCCAAAGGGTTCTAGCATAACAAAATGGAGTATAGAGAGTGAGTTTGAAGCCAAGAGATAATAGCTTATTATTAGCACAGTCTACTGCTTACAAAGTCCCAATAATCATTTATCTATTTTTGGGAGACAGTCATATTTATCTCTGGGCCATATTAATCACTCCTGAAATTCAGTCACAGTTTTTCTGAATATTTATTACTTAATAACTATATTGTCAGAGTATTCATTAACAGTCTTGACAGTGGCCATGAGCCCATAAGTGAAGCTTTCTTTTTCTACTTTTTCTTTTTTTTTCTCTTCTCAGCCAGGACTTGAGGATTTTTACTTAGTGGGGTGACACAAGACCTTTAGTCTGATAGATCTGACCCTCAGTGGATCAGATATTTTTTGTTTCTGTAGTCTTTCATTTACTTTTACTATATATATGGCATGGAAGTATGAAGAGGCACCCCAGAGAATACCCTGGGTATGGACATGGTCCTACCTAATGGTTTTTCTGTGGTAATTGAATCTCTCATTTTAGCCAGTAATCTTTTTTTGCCTATTGGTTCAATTACATGAGGAGCACACAAAATGGTCAACTGACAGTTTCAGTTTCTAGTTCATTGGACATTCTTGTGTACCTTGATATAGAAGCATTTGTATTTGCAAACCAAAATTTCCAAACCAAAGCTGCAGGGGTGGGAACCAAATATTCTGAAAATAGATAATTAGGAATAATATTGAGATGATGACGATTCTTTGACTCACATATTATGGCTAAGGGAGAAACTATGCTTTATATTTGGTCACAGTTTTAAAACATGTATCACATTCTGTAAGAACACCATATTTTTAATATGTAGTGTTGTAACTAACTTTTCAATTGCCCATTCTACTGTTCTGTTATGCCAGCCGCTTCTAGGTTTGTGTGTGGGAAGATGAGGGGGAGACCCGTGAAATTCAAGGCCATGAGCCTATTGTCCCACCTGCCTTTTCATGAAGTAAATTTTATGGCAAGCCATGTTAATGAATAAGTCATGTCATAAGCTCGTGGAAGGTGATACTAATTGAAGCTTTAAGGAGAAAAAGTAATATTTTATCTAGAATACTTACGTGATCCATTGAGGATAAACTGCTGCTCCCTCCATGATGAAAGCAGTCAGTGTAATGAAATTATATCTGGTATTTTCACCATAGCGTCTTTGCTGTAGACATCTTTGCCATAAGCATTTTGCAGCATAACTAACTGGCCATAAGGCAATTTTGCTGTAAAAAAAAAGTAAAATTACAAATAAAAGAGAGACATTTAAAATTTAAAAGTTTATGGCAAAATACAAAATATTTGAAGATATTTAGAATGTGTCTAGATTCATGGTCATACTACACAAATAACTGATTTTACCGTATTTCCCCATGTATAAGACGCTCCCTTGGATAAGATGTACCTTAATTTTGGGGCTTGAAATTTGAAAAACAATTACATAAGGTTATTGAACTCAAGTTTCATTCATCATAAAATTTATAAAACTCTTCATCAATGTCAAAACTCCCATCCATTAGCTTGTCCTCATCCGTGTCTGTTGATGAATCACAGTCTTCATATATTGCCTCATCCTCAGTTCCATCTATGGCATTTGAAATGCCACAACCACTGTATAAGACGCACCCAGTTTTTAGACCCCAAGTTTTTGAAAAAGGTGCGTCTTATACATGGGGAAATGCAGAAGAGGCCCCTGAGTGCCTCTCTTTCTCCTTACAATGTATGTTTCAAAATTAAAAAATAAACCAATTCTTATGGCAGAAATTATCATCTGGAAGAGATGCTAACTATTTTAAGATCATTACTACTGAACTATTTAAATTGACCACTTTATCAATGGAGAAATGAAATTAAATGGAGATTAGCTTAAGCACATTTTAAGTCTGCTAAAGGCAGTTGATTTAATGGAGAAATGAAACCAAACAGACTTCATGAAAACCATCAAACTGTCAACTGGTTAGTTTGTCTTTTTCATGACAAAATTGCCTTATAGCCAATTAGTTATACAGTGAAAATGCTTGTGGCAAAGATGCTATAGTGAAGGTACCTCGAACCTAATCATCTACCATTATGACCTATAAGACGCTGTCAACCTTGCATAACGATCCTTACTGTATGAGTCAGTGGCTGGCTGCTCCTTCTGGGGAATGAGGCTGTATGAGGGCTCTCAGTGTTGGTCTCAACTATTTGCAGGTTGAGCACTTACTGGTAGCTTTGACTCGATCAACTGTGCTGAGGAAAAGTCCATGTTGTTGAACCCATGCATAGCCTTTTTTCCTTCAACTATTGCCATTTTTCACAAGGGCTTATTGAGAAAACTCCAGGATGGCTGGGGAAATAAATGAACTGAAATTCAGAATGGTTCATTTTGGTCACCTGATTATTGAGAGCCTTCTCTGTGATAGATGCATATTTCTTCATAATCTATGCATATTCTTCAAGGTTCTTCCACATATCCTCCCCAGACCTCGTTGTCACTGTCTTCTAGTCCTCTACTTTCCGTGGCCTTGACCAGTCTTCCAAACTATTTACAATCAGTGTAGATTTGCACTTTTGATCATCTTTCATTCCAGACTATACTTCTCCAAGTTTGGCTTATTGGAATAATTCCCTCTCACCGATGTGAGGTTATTATTGTGTAGCAGTTGATTTCCTAATTAACTTTAAGCTATACCTAAGTTTTTCTCCTTCATTCATCTGTTTATAAGAAATTCCCCCTGCCTGACCTGTGGTGGCGCAGTGGATAAAGCGTCAGCCTGGAACGCTGAGGTTGCTGGTTCAAATTCCCGGGCTTGCCCAGTCAAAGCACATACATAGGAAGCAACTACTATGAGTTGATGCTTACCACATCTCTTCTCTCTCTCTCTCTCTCTTCCCTCTCCCCTCTCTCTTAAAATCAATAAAGAAAATCTAAAAAAAAAAAAAACCATAAAAACAGAAATTCCCCTATGATGTTAGATATAGATAGAAGAAAAGGTAGTGCCCCAGGAAAGAAAGCCATATCTTTCCATGTTTTCTGGACCTGCTCAAGCCCAATATCTTATATAACTTTCTAATTACTGATAGTTTGTTCTTACGATGCCTTCGTGGCTCAAATAACACCCATTTCATTGTGAGCAACTTGGGTCATCATGTGGTTTCAGGGCCCTCTAGGAAACAAACTATTACTCAAAAGAATAATGGTCTTTAGGAAACGGCATGGTTTTGCTCTAAAACCCTGAAGATTTGTGCTATGATTCTCCTGTTGGGACTTGCTCCACGCTCCAGATAATACTGAGTTACAAGGCTCAAGTGGTAGAACAGTTGATACAACAGCTTGGGGTTCTTACAGAGCCTTCTCTAACTTGCAGATAGTGCACTTGTCTTTCACTTTGGAGAAGTTATCTCACAGGTCTCTGGCCAATGGACTCATGAAACCTTACTTCAATAATGAACCCCTTAATTTGTGTGGATTTTATTTATCATCTTCTGTCTTAACATATATCTTACTAAGGCATCTAAAGAACTTTATACTTCTTCCTCATTACTTCCAGTAACCTGAAAGGATATGGAGGAATTGTAACCTTCAAACATTGATACTGAGATTGCAAACTGGTCAGCCATTCTGGCAGTTCCTCAGATTGGTCAAGATAGGCTTACCATGTGACAGAGCAGTTCTACTCTCAGCTTTATAATCAGGAGAAATGAAAACATGTTCACAGAAAAATGTATACATGATTTTCCTTAGCAACATTTTTTATAATAGACAAACAACCCAGATATCCTTCAATTGACAAACGGATAAATGTGTAAGCCAAATAGCTCTTTTTTTTTTTTCCCCACCAGACTAGGGTAGTGGATCCTGTTAAGCAAAGGGGCTCTGGAATTTCATAATTTGGATTTTAATTTTAGCTCTGCCACCCTTTACTTAGGTTATTTAATCTCTGTATTGCTTGTTTATAAGCTATATACTGTGGGTAACAGAAATGCCTACCTCTTGTGGGAATTTTTTTTTTTTTACAGGGACAGAGAGAGAGATTCAGACAGAGGGATAGATAGAGACAGACAGACAGGAACACAGAGAGGTGAGAAGCATCAATCATTAGTTTTCGTTGCCATTGCAACACCTTAGTTGTTCATTGATTGCTTTCTCACATGTGCCTTGACCGCGGGCCTTCAGCAGACCGAGCAACCCCTTGCTGGAGCCAGTGACCTTGGGTCCAAGCTGACGAGCTTTTTGCTCAAGCCATATGGGCCCTTGCTCAAGCTGGCCAGCTCGGGGTCTCGAACCTGGGTCTTCCGCATCCCAGTCTGACGCTCTATCCACTATGCCACTGCCTGGTCAGGCTCTTGTGGGAATTTAATGAGACAATATATAAAACATTTAGACCACTGCATATTACATAAGTTATATAATGATACTAAATATGTCTTAACTATTAAGAAAAAATGACCGCTTTCTTCATGGATTGTACTGTAGCAGAGAGTGAGAGAGTTGATACTGAGATTGTAAATTGGTGCAGATATGTATCTGTGAGGTATACTATTAATCATTCCAGGCAAAGGTAAGTCTCTTCTGATAGTACCTCAGGTTGTTTTAGAGACAAACCTATTTGTGGTCTTGTAGTTATATATAAAACTTCAAAGACTGTGTTGATTTGCTTTATCAAAGATAGCACATGTGGAACAGCAGCTGTAATTGGTCACAACCTGATTACATTTGTGATAATTCACATTTTTTATGATACTTTTTGTATAGGCTAAATAAATTAAATGGATATGTGATTGATATTATTACCCTGGATCTATTTAAGTCTTTGATGGTGGTACTAATTTCTGTACCTCTGCTGGGAATAGGGATGCATTATTACTTTTGCTTTATATCCCTGGCAGGGAGAACAAGCAAGGAGCTTTCATACGGCTTTTCCCAGCAACATAATGCTTACTCCATGGGTCAGAGAGCTAAGTAGAACATATTAGGAAATGTTTTCCTTCCAGTTGTATACACTTAGGAACTGGAAAATAGCCACAGATTATATCTATGAACATATGTCCCACTGAATAGTAAACTTGAGCCAGAAACTCATTTATCACATGATCGTCCTAAACTCTCCTAAGTGACAGACCATGGTGGCATTTTGGGTCCCTGGCAATTAGTGTGTTTAAAGTTAGTATCTGATAATCTCTGGTTGGTCTGAGTATTCCTTTTTTTTAGTGCACAGCCATTCTGGCAAATGCTGATTGTCCTTTAAAGAACACTTGGTGGGTTCAGACCAGGCAGTGGCTCAGTGGGTAGAGCGTTGGACTGGGACATGAAGGACCCAGATTTGAAACCCTGAGGTCGCTGGCTTGAGCACGGGGTTGCTGGTTTGAGCGTGGGATCATAGACATGACCACATGATTGTTGGCATGAGCCCAAAGTCCGCTGGCTTGGAACCCAAGGTCACTGGCTTGAGCCCAAGGTTGCTGGCTTGAGCAAGGGGTAACTCGTTCTGCTGTAGCGTGCCCCTCCATCAAGGCACATGAGAAAGCAAGCAATGAACAACTGAAGTGCTGCAACGAAGAACTTATGATTCTCATCTCTCTTCCCTCCTGTCTGTCTGTCCCTCTCTCTGACTCTGTCAAAAATAAAAAGAAAAGAAATAATTAAAAAAAAAGAACACTTGGAGGGAGATTTATAATAAGGGTCAGCACATTTTTAGCTACAGAAGGCCAGATAGAAATTATTTTAGGGTTTGCCTGCCCTACAGTCTTTGTGTCAACTACTCAACTCTACCATTGTAGTGCAAAAGCGGACATAGGCAATATGTAAATGAATGAGTGTGGCTGTATTCCAGCAAAACCTTACAGAAACATGTGTCAGGTCAGATATGGGCTGTGAGCTGTAGTTGGCCAAAGCAGGTTTATTCTGTATACTTGTTTATACCTGTGGTAGTTTTGCAAGGTCCTTCTGGAAGGGGACTTGGCCTCTTCATTCTGTCAAGGGGCTCAGGTCTTAATACACTCAGGTTTGTGCACTTGGAGTTGAGAAATGCTAGCTCATTAGCAAGCACGATGAAATAAATAGACTCCACTACATAATTTTACTTTTTCTCCTATTGAAAATATATGGAAAAGCCCTTTTACTTTGCTGACTAGAATACTTTTTTTTTCTTTTGCTCAAATTTATTTAAAAGATAGAAAGGTGAATTCTATTTCTCATGCTTATTTGAACTGGTGTTATTCGTTTTAAGAAAGAAATCATAGTAAAATTTTAGAGTGTTGAAGAAAATGTTCTTGTATAAAAAAGGATTGTGTCAGCAAGAATATAGCTAATAAACTATATATGGAAAAGAGTCTTATTTCTTTGCTGAGCAGAGCCTTTTTCTTTCTTGGCCTCTATTTTGGAATGAAGTGCTTAATTCTTTTATTTACATTTTATTTAAAATTATTTTAAACACTAATATAATCAATATTATTAAGTAGTACACTTAATGACTAAGCTGTTTGGCATATGGTTAGTCTCTTTTGGGGGCATAACAGTGGCTATTTTCATCTTTTAGCAAATGGACCATAATAACAATTTTGGTTATCTTATTTGAAAATATTCTCATTATCCAAACATATTTTAAGACGAATGCTTCCTTGGGTTTCAGTCTTTTGAATGATTATTACATCAAGTTCTTGACTTTGTGTCATTTCCATTGTGGGTTAGAAGAGGGAAAGAAAGCTGTGGCTGACTTTTCAGTTTCTTTGCCTGGCTATCTACTAGATTAGCAATTCCTGATAATACTTTCATTTCATCCTCCCTCTTCCCGCAGAAAATTCTTCTCAGGCTGTCTCCCAAAACTAAATACCGTAGTTCAAGCACTTAGGAGTAACTAGTAGAAGAGGTGCATGTCCTTTCCAGACATCTGCTTAATAACCTCACTGGAGTCAAATTACTTTCTTTCATATGTTAATTTACTAAAGAGAAAGTGATATCTTTGTTTTATCATTTGGTTCTTGGAATTTAACTTTATATTTACTCAGTTTAAATTATTGTTCACAATGACAACATTTTGCTTGTGTCATTTGTTCTAATGTATGTATGTTTTTCTTACCTGCAATATCTTTGAGTTTATGTTTTGAGAAGCTTCTTACCTGGTAGATATCTCTGGGGAATGTTGTATGGCTTAAACTAGGAATTGGGAACTGTTTTGGCTGAGAGAGCCACGAACGCCACATATTTTAAAATGTAATTCCGTGAGAGCCATACAATGACCTGTGTACGTTACGCATTATCCAATAAAAATTTGGTGTTGTCCCGAAAAACAGCTGTGATGGGCTCCAGCCACCCGCAACCATGAAC
The DNA here is from genome assembly GCA_037038555.1 of Rhynchonycteris naso. Lineage (NCBI taxonomy): Eukaryota > Metazoa > Chordata > Mammalia > Chiroptera > Emballonuridae > Rhynchonycteris > Rhynchonycteris naso. The sequence continues at coordinate 49,030,907 of CM073000.1, read as the reverse complement.
ATGAGCGGTAGGAAATGAATGGATTGTAATACATGAGAATGTTTTATATTTTTAATATTATTATTATTTTTATTAAAGATTTGTCTGTGAGCCACAGGCAGCCATCAAAAGAGCCACATCTGGCTCGCGAGCCATAGGTTCCCGACCCCTGGCTTAAACACTAGTTTAATTCCTACTTTGAGTCCCATTGAAGTTGGTGGGCAGAGAACTAATCAAAGTAACTTAAGAACATAGCACTTGGCTATAGACCCTCTTGAGGGGGAAGGAGAGAACTGTAATGAGTCTTTTTTAATGTTTGTTTCTCATAGCACTGTAGGTGTAGACTTCCTCTTATAACCATGCATGTCTCTTTTATTTTGATCTTTCTTTTCTTTTCTTTTCTTTTTTTTTTTTTACAGAGACAGAGAGGGATAGATAGAGACAGACAGACAGGAACGGAGAGAGATGAGAAGCATCAATCTTCAGTTTTTTGTTGTGACACCTGAGTTGTTCATTGATTGCTTTTTCATATGTACCTTGACCATGGGCCTTCAGCAGAACGAGTAACCCCTTGCTTGAGCCAGTGACCTTGGGTCCAAGATGGTGACCTTTTGCTCAAACCAGATGAGCCCATGCTCAAGCTGGTGACCTCGGGGTCTCGAACCTGGGTCCTCTGTATCCCAGTCATCTTACCTGCTTCTCTTCTCCTTCATGTGGCCTTTCTCTGCACTCCTCCAGAATGGGATCCTCTGCCCCATTTTATAGTGTAGAAATCAAAACTTTTAATCCAATATATAAACAAGGAAGTCTCTGATACAAAGGCACTTATCTGAGGCATAATGGGATTCCTCATCAGAGTACACCACTCCACATCATGCAACAGTCAAGGGTATGGGAAAAGCTTAGTTTTGAGAAGATCTTAGTATTAAAAGGGTGGGAGAGGCTTAGTCTTAAAACTAAGCCTTAAGCTATAACGACTGCCTTCTTATAACCTGTCTCCCACACCCAATGCAGACTATAAGCGAGCAAACATACATATCATATTTACAAACGTATTTGACCAACATTCCACCCCTTTTGCTTACTTCACAATCTAAAGCACAGGTATTCCTGCACAAGGAAATTAGGCACATTACACAAATTACAACAACATGACAAATCATACAATTTCAACAATTACAAAGGTACATTTCACCAATCTCTGAGCACTTTGCCAAAAGCACAAAATGTTCTTGGCCTTCTTTCTATCCATTTGAAAAGCTTCCCAGGTCAGGGGGAGGGCTTCCAGCAAAGCCGCCCCCACCCCCATCAGGGTATTTCACATTGTCTAAAACCTATAAGTCCAACAAAGGAGGCAGTGCCCACTCTGGTCATAGTCCAGAAATCAGTCCACTCACATGGGGCCTCAGCCACTGCCCTCATCCCTGCCTTCCTGGTAGGTCTTACACTGTCTCAAGGAGGAGCACATGGCAATGGCAGTCAGCATTTCCATCTCTGCTCCAGAGAGCATGTTGGCATCCACCCCTATATCCCAAAATCGCAGATGTACCAGGGTGTAGTAGGTACTCCTTGCTGCTGGACTCTCACCTTCCGGGGACTGCAGATTGCAACTCCAGCCCTATTCTCTTCATCCTCCAAAGAGAAACTGAAAACACCAGCTCCTGCTGCTGGGCTTGAACCCTGGGCTGCCACTGCCATCTGCTCCATGGGCCTTGCAGCCACAGCTCCGACCTCAGCCCCAGCCTCCTGCCGCTGCTGGCTTTCCACACGTCCAGGGCAATCTGCAACTCATGAACCCGTGATTCCTTCTCCAGCGGCTGCTGCATTTCTAAGCGAATCTCACGAACCTGGTCGGCCTCCTCCGGTGCTTGCTCCAGCTTCAGGGCTGGCATCTCTTTCTCCCACGTTTGTTCCAGCTGTTTCCACTGCTCAGTTTGCAGGTTCCAGGCAGCCTCTTCCACAGAGCTCTTGGTTTCCTCACATATGGATGTAAAAGTCAGCCAGCCTACCGCCCCCCAAAAGACAGCCATACGGAACCATAACAGCAGCCAGTCCTCTACTCCACCACTCAGAGGTGGTGGTGGCTCCGTATCGATCTGTATCGAATCCTGCCACAGACTACGCCAAATGTATGGCCAGTAGCTATGGCCACCATCACAACCACCTGGCCTATGCAGGTTTTCATTTGATTCAGACAGACAATAATGAAACAATGGAGGCAAGAACTGGTGGGCCATTAGTTTTAATCCTAGCTTGTACCTGATGGGCAAGAAATACATACAGTGGGAAAACACTTTTCTTTCCATTCAGGGCTCCCAAAGCCACTGACTTACCCGAGTTTCCTAGAATCAAAGGTTTGTACCTCACCAGCCTTATTCACCTCTGTTCCCCATCTCCTTCTCTCTGCACAAACTCTGCACAAACTGGCTTCTCCTTCAGTATTCCTCCATCTTGGCTGCTTCTCCTCTCCTCCATGTGGCCTTTCTCCGCTCCAGTATGGGCTCCTCTGCCTCATTTTATAGTGTAGAAATCAAAACTTTTATCAAATAAACAAGGAAGTCTCTGATACAAAGTAACTTATCTGAAGCATAATGGGATTCCTCATAAGAGTGCATCAACCCACATCATGCAACAGTCAAGGGTGTGGGAAAAAGCTTAGTTTTGAGAAGATTTTAGTATTAAATGGGTGGGAGAGGCTTAGTTTTAAGGCTGTAACGACCCTACCTGCTTACAGCCTGTCCCCCACACCCAATGCAAACTATAAGCAAGCAAACATATATATCATATTTACAAACTTACTTGACCAACAGCAAGATTCATTTTTTTCCTTTCCTTCATTTCACTTTCTTGTTAAGATTCATTTGTTCTTTAGATAGTCATTTCTTGAGTATTATTCTCAAATAGAGCCACATAGATTATTACTTTGAATTCCTGCATATCTGCAAATCTCTTTTTCCTGACAAGTTAATATATCTTACCTGAGTACAGAATTCTTGAGGTGCAATTGTTTCTTCTCTTTTTTATTGCCATTTGGCCCCAGTGTTAAAGTTGAGAAATATAACGCCAGTTTGATTTCTTTTATTTATGGGTTACCATGCTCTTATTTTTGTTTATTGGTTCATTGGGGATCAAGTCTGGTTGTTGGAGTGTTATAAATGGTGACAGTCCACACAAGAAGGAAAAATATGTGTTCTTTATCCCAGTGCAGTTAGTTAGGTAGATGCTTCCAGTTTTCTGCAGTCAACTGCAGAAAGCTTCCCCTGCTTTGCTTACTCTGTACGCTTTCCCGGCTCAGGTCTCAGACTTTCAGCCTTATCTCCTAGCAAGCCAGGGAGTCAGGCACCTCATGTGGGACCAATGTTCACCTTATCACTAGATTTTTCACAGATTTATGTGGGTGTGCTCTTCCCTGGATTTGCCAATTTTCTGTCCTCATTTTAGGGCTCTTTCCAGCCTACTGAGGAGAAAGCCACAAATCACTTTTCTTGCCAGTGATCCCTCAAATTCTATTCCTCACTTTTACACAGAAGACACTAGGCTTAAAAGGCTATTAACTTGGAGTTCAGTATGAGGATTTAGACATGTTTTTAAATCACCCTCCTGGGATCCTTAGGCTTGTTAATTTTCAGGTAGTCTTTCTTGTGTTTTCTTTTTTATTTTTTTTACTTTCATTATTTATTTATTTGTGGTTTTTATTTACTTTCTTGTTTTATAAATTTTGATTACAAGGAGGTTTCTGAACAACTGTTTTCCCTTCCTTACAAAAAGGTTTCTGAACAACCGTCTTCCCTTCCCTTAACTCTGGAAGTCAGTTGGGACTTCATTACAAAATACTACAGACTTAAATATCAGAGGCTTAAATATGGCAGGCTTTAATATCAGACATTTATTTCTCACAACCTGGAGGCTGGAAGTCTGATACCGGCATGCCAGCATGGCTGGGTTCTGGTAAAGGGTCCTCTGCTGGATTACTCACCTCTCCTGTCCGTACTTGGTAGAAGAAGAGAATGCTAACTTTTCCGGCCCTTTCTTATAAGGACACTCACTACCCCTATTCATGAAAGGGAAACCTCTCAGTCCAATCTCAAAATACTACATTTGGGTTTATATTCAACATAAGAATTTTGAGGGAACACAAGCATTCAGTTCATAACAAAAGTAATACAGATTTTCTTTATGGTCTAACACTCTGTGTGCTATTTTAACTTCTTTTGTCATCATCCATAAGTTTGTCCAAGGGCTCTTAATCCTATATTCTTCTACATATCTGACCCTAGAGTGACACTCTATCTCTTGAGACTGCCGTGTTTAAGACAAGAAACTCAGTATGCTCTTTAGTCATTGCTACTTTTGCTTTTTGTCAGTATAATTTGTGACTTTGGATCTAAGTTATGTGCAGTATATTTTTAGTTTTCTTAAAATAATTTTTTTTTTAGATTTTATCGATTGATTTTTAGAATGCGGAGAGGGGAAGAGAGGGAGAGAGAGAAAGGTGATGGGAGGAGGAGTGGGAAGCATCAACTCATAGTAGTTGCTTCCTGTATGTGCCTTGACTGGGCAAGTTCGTGGTTTTGAACAGGCGACCTCAGGGTTCCAGGTTGATGCTTTTATCCACTGCGCCACCACAGGCCAGGCTAATTTTCTTTATATATCTTTCAGTTTGTTGGAATTTATGTTTTAATTATATAATCAGATTTTAAACCGTTATTTAAACTTACCCCTATTTTACCTGGCTCTGGTGCTCATTGATTCCTTGCCTTTATTTTTTTTTCGAGAACTTTTTTCTCAGTTTAAGTATATTTTCACATAATGTTTTAAACAAGTATGCTTAGATAATATTTTTTCATGACCAAAAATCTTTCTATTATGGATTAATTTGCAAAAAAATGTTTTGCCTTAATGTTAGGGGAAATAAAAGGTCACATTATAATAGCTGTCATGGCTTCATGTATTTATTGAAGTTATAAGAGTTAATTTGAAATAATAATGCTGTTATTTCTATTTATTTTTTCTAAGAAACTTTCTTGAGTGTAAAAAGCACTTTCTGCTTTTAGAATCTTCATTAGGTTTTTAGGACATCAGCAATCTATGAATTGTCCTTGAATAGTAGAAAATTTTCATTTACTTCTAAAATATGTTTTTCTAAGTTTTATTGTATATATAAAAGAGAGTTGTTTTCTGTGGCATTAGTTTACTGCAGAAACAATTGTGTTTAGAATGAAAATAATACTAAGCCTTGGTAAAATGAACCACTTATGTGGTAGTCCGGTGGCTTATATTTGATATAATTATGGATGAAATTTTAAAATTAGCAATTTGTTACAGTTTGTTGTATTAGGATTTGGCCTGAGGCACTTAGAAAGTTATGTATTTATTGCTAAATACTGCACATTCAAATTCTTGTTTATATCTTAAGGATAAAAAGAGGAAATATTTGAATCTATACATTTCTCAGTTAAAATCAATTATGGAATAAATTAAATAGCTCTGATAATTACAGTAATTGCAAAATAATTAGTAATAAAATTATATTCTTTTAACTTTCACAATCTGTTTTGAACCAAGCCATTTAATTTAGTTTAAAGAGTTAATTATGACAAGAGGATATTTAATATCCTCCAGCATATGACAGCTTCAAAATATGAATATGGTAATTTATTATAAAAAGAAAGCTAAGGCACATCATTGTTAATGCAGTCCTTTTATCTCTAGAAAATGGAACTCATATTAAGCTTTGACTCTCAGGGGAGAGAATATGGGGGAGGGTATGTGAAGAGCTCATTTTGTTCTTTGTGTACATCAGAAAACTATCTTAGCAAACTGGAGTTTCAAGTGTAAAATAATGGGATAGTAGGAATAATTATGATCCAAGATTTTTTGCAAAGCTACATATAGTTAGGGATGGTGCTAGTGGTTGATTTTAATATTTCATTTTAGCACCTGTTATTTATGAGTTTAGTTAAAAAAATTCATAATTGATTTTAAGAAATGCATATCACTGTATAATATCAATTTAAGCTTAGATATTCTCAATGCTCATATACCATATCAGCATTGTCCAATGTAGAGACTGAAGATTTCACAATCGTATTTATAATAAATTGTTATGCTCTTTTAATTAGAAACCTCTATAAACTGAATAAACTGGAAGTTTTAAAATCTACAACTCAAAGATACATCATGTTTATATTGATAAACAGAAGTCATTGCAGATATTAGGCACACTGTATGTTTCAGGCACATGTTTTTAGTCATCAAAGAAAGACTAGATTATGTTTTTAAAAAGTACATTTTATATTCATTTAATTATTTGAAAATTGACCATCTAAATTATATGTAAGTTAACATGTACGTATCAAGAATATTTTTACTAACCATTATACAGTTGTATCAGTTCCTCACATATCATCAGATTTACTTCTGTTGGATAATGTTGTAATTTATATAAGTAGAGCTAGAATATGTATTATTTATATTTTAAAATTACTTGTACATTTGAAGATGGACTTATTTCAGCAAGTATAGGCCATATTACATAGCCTCCAGGGATTTTAGAATAAATTAACTGTAAATTGCATGAATTCATTACTAAGAAACTAAGACCTTTATTCGTCTTTTTTCAAAATCTAATTTATAAAAACAATCACTATCCTACTTGTCTTCCATTTACTTTTAGATTTTCAGCATAGTAAATAGCAGTGCAAGTTATAACTGACTAATCACTGTTCAGTAAACATTTATTGAAAACCGTTATGTGCAAACTATGATGGTAGGTGCTAGGACTAAAAAGATGGATAAGCCCTAATCTGAAGATGTAGGTAGCCTGAGTGAGGAGACAGATCTAAACCTCAGTGTGATAAGTGCTGTACTATCAGTGTGAAGAACATACTCCAGGAGCCCAAACAGTCTTAAATTACATATAAAAATATTTTAAATGTCAGTAATAGCACAAAGAAGGTTCTGAAGAAATGGTATATCTGAATAGAAATTTGTAAATACATAGGCATGAGATTTAAGACATAAAATATGGTCCGAAACAACCTAGGAAATTAAGTAAGAGTATTTATTGAATAACTAGAGTTTATGGAACTGTAGGTTTGAATAAAGTAGGCCAGGACCAGATTGTGATAAACCAAGGGTAAAGAGTACCAAGAGTAAAGCCAGAGTAAATAATTAGGACTAACCTTATAGAGTTAGTGAAGATTATAAAAAGAATTGATATCATATATGTTTTAAAAAATAACTCTGGCTAGACGATAGAGGTTGCCAAAATATTCCGATCCGTTTCTCAAACCAGAAACCTACTAAGTCATCATTGTCTCCCCTATCTGGTTATCCAATGAAGTTCTATCAGTTTTACTTCCTAGATATTGCATAAATCTATTGACATTTTCCTGTTTCATAGGCGTGATTCTAGTTCAAACTAGTAGTATATTACCTGGACTACTCTAGTAGTCTTTGTCTGGTCCTACTCTGCTGCCCTTGCTCTCCCTTAGTACGTAATTTGACATTATTAGACATTACTAGCAGTCAGCCAGCTTCCCCCCTTGCCACTTTAGTTAGTGTTTGCCTGGAGTAGTAGATTGGATTGTGTGCCTCAAAAAGGTATATTGAATGCACTGACCCCTGTGCTTGTGACCCTGTTTGGAAATAGTGTTTTTGTAGATGTAATTAAGATGTAAGTTAAGATGAGGTCAGACTAGAGTAGGATGGGCCCTTAGTCCAGTATGACTGGTGTCATAAAGGAAGGAACAATGAGAGGAAAAGAGATACAGAGGGCTTGAGGAGAGAATGTGATGAATGATGGAGGCCAAGATTGAAATGCTGCAGCTATAAACCGAGGGATGCCAAGGATTGCTGGCAGACCACCAGAAGCTAGCAACAGGCAAGCAAGGGTTCTCTGTACAGTTTAAAGGGAGCACGCACGGTTCCGTTAACATCTTGATTTCAGACTCTAGTCTCCAGAACTGTGAGACAATGCATTTTTATTGTTTCAAGCCATGTTGTTTGTGGTAAATATTTTTTTTACAGAAGCCTTAGGAACCCAAGACACCTGGTATATATAGTTTTATCTTTTAACGTTAATCTCTTTCCTTATATTTCAAATTTAGCTCTTGTAAACAGCATTTAGCTGGATTTATTATTTTTTGGTTATACTTAATAGTCTTTATCCTTCAAATGGGGTATTTTGTTTCTTTGCACTTACTTCAGTCATATTTATGAATTCTTTTGCCATCTCATTTTGTGTTATTTGTCCTACCTTTTCTCTTTCTTTTATTTAGATAGATTTTTTTTTCCCATTGCTTTTCTTCCCTGCTCAATTTGAAATTTTGTTCTTTTGGTGGTTCCTCTTTCAGTGGTTATAGGTCCAGCACCATTTCATCTAGTGGCCTTTTAACCTTTAGTCTGAGGGAAGTAGGAGGCATTGCATGGTTTTGGTAATGGGCATCGACATGATTTGATTTACTAAGACTCTTTTCTGACTGCTATGATGAGAGTGGTCAAGGAAGCCAGTATTCCCTTTCCTGCAGGTATCCGGTTAGAGCTGGCCTCATGAAATGTGTGGTAATTGCAACGGCAGCAGCCATTGCATTTATATGTGCATGTTATCTTTGGTCTTCTGGCTTACCCCACTGATGTAGGACAGTAGTTGGCCCTCAATCCCATCTCTTCCTTCTCTGACTTGTGAGCCAGGTGCGTGTGCAGCTCTGTAAGAAAGAATCTGTTTAGATTCTTCTGCAGGTCACCTTCATCATCAAGTATAGCCACAGTAAAAAATAGACACGGGTTCCAGTTTATTCTTGGGTATTCCACATTTTCTCAGTTTATATCCAGATTTTCTTCCCAACTGTCTGCTATGCTGTCATCATTTTCAGAACCGCCATCAAACAGAGGCAACAGGCTTCCACAGACTTCTTTAATGGTCCCTCATCAGTAATTTTTCTCTGATGCTTCAATCATCTCCATGATCTTTACTCCTCAGCTTCTCCCACAATAGTGCAAAGTCTAATCCTTATAGTAAATTCCTGATTCTATATTAGCGGAAGGTTCTTCTCCCCAGATTAAACCATAATAAATATGTAGAGCTGACAGGTATGAAAGAAAGAGATAAGTCAAGGTTGACTCTAGGGTTTTTGCCTGATCACTGGGGTGATGTTGCTATCATCTGAGAATGGGAAAGAATTAGGGAAGAGTGGGTTTAGGAAGAAAGATTGAGATCAGTTTTGAATATGTTGAGTCAGATAGTCTAATAGTTAATCATCTTTATGTCAAATGGCTGATAAGTACAATGAGTTTAGAACTTTGAAAAGCTATTTGGATGTTGTCATTATATAGATAGAATTTGAAACTATGAGACTGAATGATACAGCCAAAGGAAGAAATGTGGATTAGGAAGTGGATGAAGGATTGAGCTCGAGGGTCTGTCAACATTTAGATGCTGGGGAGGAGAGGAGGAATCACCAAATAAGACTATTGAAAAAAGCAAGGAATTAGAAATGATGACTTTGGTTAATTAATAATCCAAAGACAAAAATCCAAAGTAATGAGAACTGAGATTGACCTTTGAATTCAAGATAACTTATGGTTTTTAATATTCATCTTCTTTTCTAAACTAGTGTGATGTATTTTGTATTGCATTTTTATTTTTATTACTTTTTAGACATTTTTTATTTTTCAATTATGGTTGATATACAATATTATATTATTTCAGGTATGCCCCAGTTATTAGACATTACTTACTAAGTGATCATCCTGATAAACCTCACACCCATCTGACACCATACATAGTCATTAGAGTATTGACTATGTTCCCTATGCTGTACTTTACATCCCCATGACTGTTCTGTAACTACCAGTTTGTACTTCTTAATCCCTTCATTGTCTCACATTTTTATGTGTCCTGACATTCGTCTGAGATAATTATTGTGTTCCATTGATCCGTATTGAGAAATATGTTGTACTTTAAAATTCTGAAATAGGCAGGTTGTCAATTACTCTTGTTTTTCTTGTTAGAAAATCATAAACATTTTATTAGATTCTTTTTAATATACTAAATTTACTGTTTTTAAATGAATTGTAATCACCTATCTCTTTGGGTACCAGTTAATCAGATATCGATCCATCAGAATAGTTCTTTCTTTTTTTCCCCCATACTTGTGCACTTTGGCTATTTCCAGTTTTCTTTGTATGATCAATTCAGACATATCTTAGAAAAGAAAGCTCATCATTCAGTTTTGATGTTTAGCTGCTAAATTTTTTAATAATAACAGTATTTTGAACCTGGTATCAGAACTTATACTTATGTTTACTAGTTATTGTCCTGTCTCTAAACTCTGACAGGTTAAGCTAAAGATTCACGGGAGACCGATTCCTAGAGTTTCTGCAGGGCCACAGGCTCTAAACAGTAAACTAAAATGCTTTTTCTTATCAGGATGTTTTGTTCTCCTGGATACGTGCAACTTTGTGGATCTCCTCTGAGGCGAAGGAAAAGTACTCATGTCTGTATTCACCTCTGTCTCTCCCCCGACAGTCTCTTTCCTATGCCTTACCTGCTCCCTAAGAATATACATAGGTTTCTAGAAAGATGCAGAGTTCTGTAATCTGATGCTGGCTATAATAAGTTACCTGGGAGAACTAAGAAAGTTCTGTATTTCCCTATTAGATCAGAAAGACAGCAGCCATTCTAGTGTGTAAAGAAAGGAGAGTTGTGGAGAGTCAGACTAGCCACATAATGGAGGCTACCATAGCTATGATAACTTAATAAGGCTGTAGTTTACTGAAAAGAAGTCAGTTAAGCTATCCTGATACTCTTTTTTTTTTTGTATTTTTCCAAAGTGAGAAGCGGGAGGTGGCAGACAGACTCCCACATGCTCCCTACAGGAATCCACCCAGCATGCCCACTAGGGGGCAATACTCTGCTGCAACTGGAGCCATTCTAGTGCCTGAGGTGGAGGCTTTGGAGCCATCCTCAGCACCAGGGCCAACTTTGCTCCCATGGAGCCTTGGCTGTGGGAGAGGAAGGAGAGATATAGAAAGGAGAGGGTGGAAGGGTGGAGAAGCAGATGGGCATTTTTCCTGTGTGCCCTGGTCGGGAATTGAACCCAGGACTTCCACATGCCGGGATGACGCTTTACCACTATCCTTATACTCTTTATTCTCTGTTAAATTTCGTATTTTCTTGGTGTGGGGTCCTTCGTTAATTAGATTCTAATATTGTCCATATGGTGCAATTCTACCACCCCTAACTAACTTTTGTCATCTGAAAAATAAAGACATTGGAAAATTGATCTCTAAAGTAACTCTCTGCTGTAAATTTTTGCTATTGACTCTAAACAGTTGATTCTTATTTGCAGATTCAGTAGTTTGAATTCACCTCCTCACTAGAATTGATTTGTCACCTCCAAGTTAATACTTGCAAGTGCTTTTGCAGTCAATCACAGACATGAGCAGAGTGATCAAAAATTAAAGTAATCTGTTTTTATGTGTTCCTTACTGAGACTGAACAAGGAAATGCTTTGCTTTCTTGTTTTACCTTTCATACTCTTAAGTGTATACTTTTCACTATGCTGTATTTTTCACATTTTGGTGCTTTTTGTTGGTGAATTTGGTGTTTTAAACGGCCTCCAAATGTAGTACTAAAGTACTATTTAGTGTTTTCAAGTACAAGAAGGCTGTAATGTGCCTTTTGCAGAAAATGCATGTTTTAGATAAGATTCAGTCAGGCATGAGATAATGTGTTGTCAGCCATGTGTTTAGTGTTAGTGAATCAACAAGATATATTAAATAATGTGTCTTTAAATAGAAGCAAAGAGAAGACTGGTTATACATGTATATTAATTGGGTTACAAAAATATTGTGACCAGAGAGGATTGCAGAAATTTTATGCTATATTTTCGATAGGAGCAATGGTTCAATATCTACTAATTTGGTGTTCCTGGTGACTTTATCCCTTTGAGTAGTATGAACATTCATGTACGTCCTTGTGCCTCCTGACCATTCAGGGACAATCATACATGTACGATGGCAGCATTAAAAAAAGGCAAATGTATGTTCTCCATATTTCCATAAATTGGTTATCAAAGAAACATGATTTTAAGTTAATAAAACTGTAACTGGAACTAATTTCATTTTTTTAAAAGAAAACTCACGCCTGGGGGTCAGTGAGCATGAAAAAAAACCTCACTATTCAAAGGGTTATAGAATATAACTACTGTGAATAACAAGAATGAATTGAATATTTTTTCTTTTATCTTGTCCTTATACTCCTTGAAATAATAAGCTTTTGTTCCTTTTTTCCCCCCTAGGATCTATCTTTCTGCAACACAGTAAATACTTGTTCAATGAACAAATGAATCTTTGTATCTTTCACATAATAAGTGACTAAAACATTTCTGTTGGGAAAATTAGTATTGATTAATTTATATTTGAGTACCGAAGATACTACACTAGAATGTTACATTTATTTTAGAATTTTATTTTGTTATATTTGAGAAATGAACTCTTTAGCATTTTAGAGATACACACAGGTATGAATATTATTGATGAAAGGCTTTCTTCTCTAATATTCCAGAATATTGTCTTAACTTGATGAAAACAAAGGTGTCATTTGAAGATAACTTAGGTTTGGAGTCCTTATGGTTACAAAAAATCCTGGAAGTATTTTTGAAACAATAGCATTAGAAATGTTCTGGAAAAATTCCCTGTAATTATGTTTACCTACCAAAATTTCACTGGCTAATTTGTGCCAGTGAAAGTTGTTCTTCAGAATGTTTTTCAGACAAAGTATTAAGTGCCGTTTGGTTTTCTTTCTTTTTTAAGTCTGTTTTTCATGTATATCCTATGTTTTATATACATCCTACAATGTTTGATACATCATATATTTCTGCTTACTGAAGGTCTAAAAACCAGAATTTTATGAACCTCATTTAGGTGAAATTGGTTTAACTCCCACACATCATCACCACCATTGCCACTCAATTTGTGTGTCTTGTTGAAGTCCAATGTGCAGGAGACTAGCAAATCTAGGGACAGTTGACTTTCTCATCGTTACCTCTTTCTGGGCGTCTGCTTCCTCGCCTGATGTCTTTACTTTGCTTTGACTCAGATGAGAAACTCAGTTCTTTCTCTACATAAGGCAGTAGTAGTGGTAAGTTGTAGTACTCTATTACATTTCAAAACTTCTCTGTGACCCTCTAGTTCCATTTATAGTGCATCTATAATTTTGAGATGTGCACCCATCCCTCCTACATTTTTACATCTCTGAAGTCAGGATGGTTTTTTAGTCAGTGGTGTCTGTCTTAAGTTGGATTCCTAGAAAGTAGACTCTGAGGGAGAAATGTGCATGCATGCTTATAGGAGAATTTTCTCAGAAACACCACCTGATAGAAGCAGGACTGGTTTGAGGGAAAAATTGAGTTGTGGTATACTTGCAACAGAGGCATTAGCTTATTATATGGGAAGCTCTGGAAATAGAATTGTCCCTCAAAATTGTTTCTGTTTGAAAATCAGGGGCTGGCCCTTTGACTTCCATATCATTAGATTCCAGTAACCATAGGAAAGGATTATATCCCTTCAGCTGTGGAAAATTCCTAGAGGATGACTCAACTGTGAGCAGTCAACATCTAGTGCTCCTGACACTAGTTGGAGGCGAGTGCCTCGTTTCTGGAGAGAAGGGTCTGATAGCCAATCATAGCATCTACTGCTTCTGTCACATAGTAGCTTTTTATTTCTTTATGGTACACAAAGAAATTGTGACTTACAGTCAATAACATCTTAGATTTGATGAAATATGGTACTTTTAAGAATGATTTAGAGGTTATATTGATAAAATCTGATCAAGAAGACAGAATGAAACATTTGTCTGGTTTATCATAACCATATGTAAAGTTGTGTACTGTCACTCATTCAATAATTTTTTGAGTAATTACCACATATCAGATGCTTTTTTAGTGACAGGGTTAAAGAGAAGGTTCCTGCAATCATAGCTCTTACAGTCCAAAGAAGAAAGACAAAAGAAGCAAATAAATATGTTACGTGTTAGGTTGTCTGACATTTTCATAGCTTTGTATAATTCGATATTTACCGTGAAGTTGATATTGTGTTAATATGGCTCTATAACCAAGAGTTTGTAAGGACACGCTAGCTTTCTCTTTTTTTAAATTTTTTATTTAGACGATTAAATATAACAGGGTGACATTGGTCAACTAGAATACATAGATTTTGGGCAAACATCTCTATTAGTTTTCTTGACTAAATTTCTTAATTAAGGTATTGCATCACTATGGGACTTTCTGTCTCAGTTGTGGATGTTGAATCTTTTAGAATTGTTTTGCGAGGACCTTTGGGGTTGAATGAGAACTTTTTGAGTGTAATATGGTTCATAAACTTGGTTTTTGTACATGTTACTAGATTTTTCAGTTTTCCTACTTCTGTCCTGAGGAACATTATTATTTAAAAAAAAATACATTAGTTTGTGTTAGAGACAAAGAATTTTTACTGGAGAGTTAAACTGTTGGAAAAATACCTTAAAAGTAACAGTATTTTAAAATTTTTGTCTAGTCTAACCTGTGGTGGCGCAGTGGATAAAGCGTTGACCTGGAATGCTGAGGTCCTAGGTTCGAATCCCTGAGCTTACTTGGTCAAGGCACATACAGGAAGCAACTACTACAAGTGGATGCTTCCCACTTATCTCCCATCTTTCTTTTCCTCTCTCCTCCCCTCTCTCACTCTCTCCTCTAAAAATCAATAAAGCCTAATTAAGTAAAATAAAATTTCTGTCTAACCCATTGGTTACTAATTTTGTGTTGGTGAGATAATTTAAAGCCTGGCGCAGTGGATAGAGCCTCCCAGTCTGACGCTTTATCCACTGTGCCAGGCTCTAACCACTCTTGATCTTTTGAAAATATTCTTTTAACCACATAACTGCTTCACAATGGTTATTGGACCTGATGTCACATTTTTTGTCTTCAGTATGTGCTGGGGAGTTGGGCTGATACAGTAGAGCGCTTTTCCATTTCACCTTTTGATGGCCTTTAATCCTGCTCTCTTATTTCTGAACTGGTCTAAACTCTTGAGTGGCTCTTTTGCTTTTCTTCTGAACATCCTTTTCTACTTTTCTTAATGTTCCTTTTTTATCTTCTCTGATATCTTTTTCTTTCTGCTTCTGGAAAAGAAACGTTGAGATTTCAGCATACATTTGGTTTCTTGAGAGAAGAGTAGGATGATACCTGGGTGTCGGAAGATTGGGAGCAATTGATTAAAATTTATTGTATTCATTCCTATAATATGGTATTAGTGTATAAGTATATATTTTATATGTTATTTAATGGTTTTGTTTTTAAAAATTAAATATTATCTTAGGAGTGAAGGAAATAATTTACTTGACTATGACAAAAACTTTATAGCATATATTTTGTCAATATTCTTTTAAATTAAGCAGCTGCTTTATTTATTTATTTATTTTTATTTATTTTTTTTACAGGGACAGAGAGAGAGGGATAGATAGGGACAGACAGACAGGAACAGAGAGAGGTGAGAAGCATCAATCGTTAGTTTTTCGTTGCCATTGCAACACCATAGTTGTTCATTGATTGCTTTCTCACATGTGCCTTGACCGCGGGCCTTCAGCAGACCGAGCAACCCCCTTGCTGGAGCCAGCAACCTTGAGTCAAAGCTGGCGAGCTTTTGCTCAAGCCAGATGGGCCCGCGCTCAAGCTGGCAAGCTTGGGGTCTCGAACCTGGGTCTTCCTCATCCCAGTCCGACGCTCTATCCACTGCGCCACCGCCTGGTCAGGCTGTCGATATTCTTTTAAAAACTAAGTTTAACCTATTTCATATAGCTAAAGGACAAATTTTAATAGAAACTTCCTATAACAATTCAAATTTTGGACTTTCTTGGGTTTTATAATCAAATTAAATAGTGTGAGCTTAGATACATGGAACATGTGTTAGGCAGGACATAATTAAAAACATTTTCTTTTCTTTTTCTTTCTTTTTTTTACACAGCAGTTACATGGGGGAAGTATATCCTAGTTCTAAAGTGAGAAATTTGAACTGGCAGAATTTTACACATTTTAAAGTCCTTTTAATCTTTTATATGAGTTATAATTTTAAAAATAAATCTGCTTTGGGGCCCTGGCCGGTTGGCTCAGCAATAGAGTGCCAGCCTGGCTTGTGGAAGTCCCAGGTTCAATTCCCGGTCAGGGCAAACAAAAGAAGTGACCATCTGCTTCTCCACCTTCCCTTCCTATCTCTCCCTCTCTCTTCCCTTTCCACAGACATGGTTTGAATGGTTAGAGCCAGGTTGGCCTGAGGCACTGAGCATGGCTCTATAGCCTCACCTCAGGTGCTAAAATAGCTTGGTTGCTGAGCAACAGAGCAACAGCCCAGATAGGCAGAGCATTGCCTCGTAGGAGGCTTGTCAGGTGGATCCCAGTCTGGACGCATGTGGGAGTCTGTCTCTGCTTCCGTACCTCTCAATAAGAATAATAATAAAAAAATCTGCTTTTGTTACATAGAAAATAGTTTCTAAAAGCAAAAACTCTCTTCTATTTAATTATTTTCTATTTTCACACACAAACATAAATCTTGTCTAAAGTTTTTCAAATTGTCATTAAGGACCATTAATTTATTATTATTATTTAATCAATGAGACTTCTTACATTTGAATATGGGAAACTGAGGCCCTTTCATGTGATGCTTATCCTTTCCTGTCTCACCTGCTTCTGCATTATAGCTCCCGCCTAGCCCTTTAATAGACTTGTGCTGTAATTTTTGCCAGCTACTTTATTCAGCCTACATCTGTACTTCATTTGTGCCATGTTTAATGAGTAAACGTTGTACCCAGTGGAGAGGAAAATGTTAAAATGTTTATCCAGCAATACAGGGATATAACCAAATGAAGTTGTAATCAAAATTTCATATTTTAAAATTGTTTTTGAAGTTTGTATAGACAGATGTTGGGAGGTTATTGTCTCTTAGCACTTATAAAAATATATTTATTTTCTATTTTATTGTTCCAGGGGTGGTTTTTATGTTAAAAGATATTTATTTAGCAATATTATTGAATAGCTTTCCTGTTTTATGGAGGCTGTTATCTCTTTGTTATGCTTCTTCCTTTTTCTTTTCTGTATTTTCCTTTTGTTTATCCCACATCTAGCTAGAAGTATTTCCACTGTGAATTGTTTGGTAGTGACCCAACATGAGGAATCCTCTGACTTAAAAAACACCTTACAAAAGCTGTTAGTTTCGTAATTTTGCTTTACTTTTTGCCTTTTGTCAGATTGTTAGTAATAATAGTATTTATTTGTTGAATGCTTTCAATATGCTGCATTTCACTTGTAGAAGTATTTTATAAATTATATTGGCTACTATGGAAATCAGATAAAGTTTTTCTATAACCTTTTGATCTTTCTATCTTATAATTTAGTAGCAAAAACTATAAGTTGGTGTTCATTTTTTAAAGTAAAGAATTTTCAGATATGTAAGGATTGTCTTATATTAGGACTTTTAATGTATTAACTACATTTAGATTATAGGTTATTTATTTTTAAATATCTTTAATGTCATTGCATTATTACTTCCCGTTTTGGAAGTATGTGTGTTTTATTTAGAGAGACTTCAGTTTTTTTAGAACCATTTTAGGTTTACAGAAAAATAGGGCAGGTAAGACAGAGTTACTATATACATCCCACCCAAGAGACTCAGTTCCGCCTTTTCATCTCTTATAGCTTTACTGTCATTTACTTAGTTTATTTACATGCTATAATCACCCAATGCATATTATTACTTTGAACTAACAGCTACCTATTAAATCAATTAAGAATAAGAATAATTAGCCCTGTCTGGATAGTTCAGTTGATTCGAGTGTCCTCTCAATACGTTAAGTTGCAGGTTCAACCCCTGATCAGGGCACATACAAGAATCAACCAAGGACTGCATAAATGGTGGACAACAAATTGATGTTATTTTCTCTCAGTCCAATTCTCCCTCTCCCTTTCTGAAATCAATCAAAATATTTAAAAAGAATAAGAATAATTTAAAATTTTATTTTTCCTTCATTTGTTCCTTCTTTAATACTTTCTTTTTTCATGTAGATTTGAGTTTATGACCTATATAATTATTTTTCTCTTTTAAGAACTTCTTTTTAATTTCTTGCACAGCATGTCTACTGGCAACCAATTTTTTTAGTTTTTGTTTGCCATAGAAAATCTTTCTATTCATCTTTTACTTTTGAAGCATAATTTTGCTGGATAAAGAATTCTAGGTTAGTGGGATTTTTTTCTCTTCACAGTGAAATTTCATTCCACTGTCATCTTGCCTTCATAGTTTCTGACACAAAATCTGATGTAATTCTTATCTTTATCTCCTTATATTTAGGTAGGTTGTCTCCCCCACCCCCCACCCCCCACCCCCAGCATTCTTTATGATTTTCTGTTTGTCTTTGGCTTTCTGTAGTTTAACTATGATGTGCATAGATATACATTTTTTAGTAGTTATCCTGCATCATATACTCAGAACTTTCTGGATTTGAGATTTGGTGTCTGTCATAAATTTTGGAAAATTCTGTCACTTAAAAGTAATTAAAAAATGAATAAAGGTTATTTCTAAATTAAGTAAAAGTAAGAGTGAATAATTTCTTATTCAAGTTGAGATTTTCTTGACTCTCATTGTAACTGATGATTTTTAATTGAAACATGGACGTGTTGGGCACTGTAAAACTCTGAGTCTTGCTTTATGTAAGACTCCTGTTTTAGCAGATCTCCCTTGACATCTCTTCAGCAGGGAAAGGAGGTAATGTCTTGTTATTTCCAGGTGGGAGTGGAAGCTCGGGTTTCCCAAGGGTTCTCCTTGTTTCTGCTGGGCAGGAGTGTAAGTTTCAGAATTCCCATGTGGCCTTTACTGACACTGTGTTGGAGGCAGGATAGCTTTCTTATCACTGGTGAGTGGTGAAAATACTGATTCTCTTAGATTATCCCAATAAGAAATGGAGGGATGCCTCTTTTTAACAGGGCAGGGGTAGAAGTCTCTGTTCTACTTGTGGTCTTCATTAGTATTGTGGTTGGGATGTCTCATACTCCTTGGCTACCCATTTAGCTGTCTTTGTCCATATTCTGGCTCTTTGTTATAGTCTTGTGAGGATGGAAGTCTAGGCTCTTCACTTGGCTTCGGCTGTGAGGACTGGGAACGGGCAATTTATTATGTAGCGTTTCACTAGAGTAGAGTGGTAATTATCTAAAAGTTGTCTCTTTGACTAGGTTTCCCCTTTCCTGTATAGAGAGAGAAGCTTTCTTGGGTCTTTTTCTTTTTTTCTGTCTCCTCCCATTGACATTTGTGGCTTCCTGGGTCTCTAATACTCAATCTGAAATAAATAAATCAAAAAGAATACCTAGCTATTTATTACCATCTGTTTCTGGGGTCCTGAGCTCTCCCTAGTTGGACTGCCTTCTTCTCTCCACCTTTTAGAGTTTTATGTTTGTTTTAGTGGGAGAAATAGGGAAAAGTTTGTCTACTTCATCTTTCTGGAAGAGGTCCCAGGAACGTTTTTGATTTACAGAAATTTAACTACACATAACCTTCTAAGAACCATTGACACTGCAGTTGTTCACTAATTACTTATTGAATTGAATCAAAAGTGATGTATATGTCTTTCGGAAAGCTGTGTCTTTAAGACATCTGTGAACTGAGAAAAGGAAGATGCAAGTAAAATAAATACATGCAGCATTTCTACTGAGTTAGTTTTCAAATATATCAGTGTGTGTGCTTCTTAACAAACATCATGTGTGGTTTAGGAAGGGAAAGGTAGAATGTATTGTATTGAACAGTAGCCACAATCTTTTCCTGTAATTTCTGTTGTTAACTGGAAACTGGTTCTATTATGTTAAATTCATTTTGGGTGGCCATTTGTCTTTTAATTTTGCTGTGCTGTGGATTGTTAAACGAGCCTGGTCTTTTATTACAAAACCATAGATCAGCTCTGAAGTTGCTGAGCTGGTCAAAGCATCTGTTCTAAATTATAAGTTGTCTCTTATTTTTAAATTACTGCATATGCTTTGAAAGGTAAAGGTCAGATGCATCAGATGATTTGCAATAAATACTATTGGAGTATTCAGTTCGGGTTTTAAAATGTACTTTTTAAAAAGTTTAAATTGGATGTTTTTATAATTTTCTATTTTCACAGTATTTTACCCACTCATTAATTAAAGTAAATAGTATCTTCATGAGATAAGATTGTTATCTCCATTTTACAGATGAGGAAATGGAAAAATGTCATTTATTTTATGACTTATCCAAGAGCATTCAGTGAATTGAGATTATCACTGGAACAATAGACCAAGATTGGAACTCTAAATATTTTTTTTACTACCATCTTGTGTTCAGTTCGGTAGACTGTGCCAGTAACCAAATTAAATTTATGTATCTTTTAAAATGAGACCAAGGGGAGGGGTTATCCAATTAGAACTTTAGCATTAGACATGGTCTGTAAATATCTAATTTTTCAGTCTGATGAATCAGTATTTCATCATTATTGTATTCTTTCAAATGCAGCATAATAAAAAGTCTATGTAATACAATATAATTTCAAAAATATGATTTGAAATTTTTTATAATTTGAAGAAAAACAAAGATATGTATAACAAATATGTAAATATTAATACATTCATTTGCCAATAACTGTATTCCATAGTTATATCTTATATACTGCACATATGCAATATAAAAATTATTGAAAATTTGTGATAGGTTTACAGACTATCAGTGATATTATGTTAAAGAATATTACAGTGTAAAATAAGTTGGAATTTAGAAATGATTTAATTTTCATTCCATATTTGTCTTCTTGGTTTGAAATGTTTATATGAAATGTAGATATGCTTTCTTTTTAGAAATGTGTTGTTGGGAAAAATTTATCACTAAAAATGAAAGGGCTAGGGACCTAGCTGTAGCTCTTACTCTAATAAATATATTGATCACAGAAGCACATTTTCTGTATTGTTTTTGAGAATTAGAATCCTGATATAAGTTGATTAATATTTTAGCATCATGGACATTTTTTTTACTTTCTACTTTTTCTCCTATTCCTAAGCTTCTCTTTTGGTACTCTGTCGTTAAAATTCCAGTCAGTGTCAGGTATAGCTTAGTCATAATGTATTGCTTTGCTGTTCAGTGCTTCTGTTTTGCTCATTGGGTGTTTTCTTTAAAATGATTCAGTTTGAGGCAATATACTACATAGAAAAGTTTAAAAATAAAGCCCTTATCTCAGCTGTACAAGATTAAGATTGCCTATAAGGAAACTAAATTATCATAAATTTTATTTCCTAAGTCCAAACTTTTTCTACCTTTGTAGTCCCATAGTTTTTTATTTACAATTATTATATTTTGCCTTGTATTATAGTGAACTGTTAATTTGACCACCACAATACTTAAGTGCTTTATACTTTGCCTATTTTCAGTTACATGTTGTGAATTAAATTCAGTTCCCTGAAGACATGAGAAAGATACTACCCTCTGATATTTGGGTTTTTAATATGGATATATTGATTGTGTTTCTATTCCAGCTTGCTTCATATTGGGCTATCAAATTATGTATTCATATTTATTTTATTATCTATTCATAGTTAGTGTTTTTCACCTGATTAGGATATTAAGATTTTGTTCCCCAGTAATCTTTTAATTCACATATTGAAAGATCAGATTATTGCTCAATTATTTTAAAACATAAATTCCATTCTAATAAAATACCATCTTGATGACCAGTCCAAAGTGCCTGACACATAGAAGGTGCTCAGAAAATGAAGAAATGGATGAATGAGAGAGCTAATGAAGGGTTCTTATAACTTGTTTGTTTAACAGTTTATCCACATAGATATTTACTGGTAAGATCACTATGTTGAAGTATTTGTTAAAAATTCATTTTTATTTAAGTTTCTTAGTGCTGCAGGCTGATTCTCTGCATGAACATGCTGCATAAAACCTATTAACTTCATTAAGATGTGCCAGGTTAATAGTTATTCAATGTCAGTTGGTAGGGCCCTTTAAACAGAATTGCATATTATTGTTATAATGAGATCTAACGTGTGAAGGGAGTCTATAGACGGTAAACTACTACACAAAGGTAAGTCTGTTCTTTAAGCAAGCTTTTATTATTAATATGGAACCAGTAATACATGTTAAACAATATTGCTATACCATAAATACATAAGACACTTAAGCAGTTCTGTATTTTTGGTTAGTTCTTGTGTCAGCCAGCATTTGGGAGAGTTCTATGAAGCTGAAATTCAGATTTGTTGTAATTCTTTTCAACACAGAATATAATAATCATAGTCATTCTGGGGTCTGTGATTTTTAATAAACAACATTTTTCTTTTTGACTGATCATAGCTGTTGTTGAAATAGCTGATAACATGTGACTTGGTGCTATAATTTAGACTAAAAGAATTGAATTGTGAATTATATTCGCTCAGCTTAAATTTTTGTTTCTATTCTCCAAAGCATCTTTTGTACTTTTTTTCTGCAGAAACAGCTTCTTAACATAATGTTCCTACATTTTCCCAGGGGAAAAGGAAGATTTCACAGTCAAATTCTTGTTCTAAGTATACAAGGTGAACTTACACAACAAAGAAAGGGGGAGGGAATAGGATTCAGAATTTCTCAATACGGGAAATGAAAATTTTATTCCATTTGACCTTTTAACAAATGTGCTTTATATGTACATCATGAGATCAATGTCAAGGAAATGAAAATTTATGAATAAGATGATACAGATGATTCTAGATGTTTAGATTTGAGGCTAATCCATTTTTCTCTCTCTTTTGTAGGTAGAAGTAAGCTGTAGAATAATTCTTAGGATCATTAGGGAACAAACTAGGCAGAAAGCTAATATGTTTAATGATTTCCCTGTTAAAATCCAGTTTCCAACTTATTCAGCTTCATGTTTACACAGACAATTCTTCAAATAGTTAATCAAGTATATATTTAGAATGGTCAGGATGGATCAATTTAGAATTATTTGTAGACTCAGTTCACTATATGGCCTATGAAACAGTTGTAACTTTCTTTTTTTAATACAGTTAACAGGATTTGGAGGATGAAATTTGTACATTTTTTACAGCTTTATTGAGTAGTGACTTCTAGAATTTAATATAAATGGAAGTTTTATTTATATTTTTTATATTTTATGTTTTCAGAATTTTATATAAATGGTAGCATATTATGTCTTCCCACTATCCCCAGTGCTTCTTTCACTACTGAATTTATACATGTGTCAGTAGTTCATTTCTTTGTATTAATGGGTAATATAGATAGAGCAGAGTTTACTTCTCCATCCTCCTGTTGATTGACATTTGGGATCTTTCCAGTTTGGGGCTATTAGGAATAAAACTTCTATGACTGTTGGGTACAGGTCCTTTTCTGGACATATGCTTTCATTTCTTTAGGATAGGGGTTTGCAATTTTTTCTCTCTAAAGGACCAGATAGATGGTAAATATTTTAGGCTCTGTAGGCCTAGATTCTGTTGTATTGTGGTCTAAAACTCCATATAGTAAGCTGAGGCAGTAGCAGGAATCATTTCATTTGTTTCCCTTGTCTCAGGTACCACTGACCTGTGCTCCCTCTTGTCCAGTTTCTGAAAACCATTATACCACCCCGCATACTTAATTGTTCAGTGGGCGTAGGGCCTAATCTCGTCCTTGTTACTCTCTCTTAGCCTAGAGTGGAAAATTTATCTATACATTTTTAACATAATTGTTTCTTTTTCCAATTTTAATGTCTTTGTGTTTAAAGCCATTATGCTTAGATGTGTATTGTGTTTTCATATTGTATTTATGCCATAGAATATGTAGCTCCAGTACAAAGATGGGAATGAGTGACTTTTGGATTCCCTAGTAGCTTATCTTCTAAACCCCCCACCTATTTATACAAGAATATTAAAATATTATTGTAGCAATTAATATTGTACCCTCTAAGTTAGAAGTCACTCTAGCTCTTCCTGAGTGCTTATGTTGGTTTTTTTCTTAGTGCTTTTTATATTAAGACCTTTTATATTATGAAGTATAATATACATATAGAAATGTATATAAATATAAACATGCAGCTTAATAAAATGTCATATAAGCAACACCCATTTACTCAGGACAAGAATGAAATAGCATCTTAGATTCGTCCAGCATGCTCTTTCTCATTCATAGACTTCTTCCTCCCACCAAGGATAACTGCTCTTCAGACTTCTGTGGTTTTACTTTTTTGCTCTTCTTTATACTTGTATTACTTAGATTTGCGTCTCTAAACAGTAGTATTTGGTTTTGCATGTAAATGCAAACCTATGTTCTTTTATGTTTGACTTCTTTTGCTCAGTGTTGTGAATTTGAAATTCAGCCATCATATATGGAATTCATTCCTTTTTATTGCTGTCTATACAGGGTGGGACAAAAGTAGGTTTACAATTGTTTGGAAAATAATACAGTAATTAATACACAAATAAGCTGTGTTGCACATACTCAAAACTGTAAACCTACTTTTGCCATACTCTGTATATATAAAACTTAATATAATATGGTGTGTGAATGGGTGGCAGTTCAGGGGGGATCTGCCACAATAGCCAAATGTACTTTTTGGTGTGTGTGAGACCATGCACACATATGTCTGTTGGTTATATATATCTAATACTGGTATTGCCAGGTCCTAGGTTATGTGTATATTCAATTTAGAAGGTAATGCATTTTATAAATTTCTTTTACTTTGTAGCTTCTTTCAGTATCTGAATAATATCATTTCAAATTAGTATTTTTCCATAGTTTTATTGAGATATGATATTGTATTAATTTAAGGTGTGTAACAAAGATTTATACAGTTACCACAATAAGTTAATATACATCACTTCATGTAGTTTTACAAATTATTTTCCTGTGATGAGAACATTTAGATATACAATACAGTATTATTCGCCATAGTCACCATGCTGTCCATTTTATTTATCTTACAACTTTGTAACTGTGGCTATTTTCACTCAACCCCCATCACCCACAACCTTTGACAGCTACCAATATGGTCCTTGTTTCTTTGAGTTTGTTTTTTTTTCTTTTTAGATTCCACATACAAATGAGATCATATAGTATTTTTCTTTTTCTATGTGCCCTATTTTTTTAGCATAATGTTCTCAAGTTCCATCCATGTTGCTGCAAATGGCATGATTTCCTTCTTTTTTATGGGTATTATAAATAATGCTGCAATGAACCTGGGTGTGCTGGTATCTTTTCCAGATGGTGATTTTGTTTCCTTTGGATTTGTACCCAGAAATGGAATTGTTGGATCATGGTAGTTTTGTTTTTAACTTTTGTGAGGCACCCCCATACTGTTTTGCCTAATGGGCACACTAATTTACATCTCCACCGACAGTGCACAAGGGTTCCTTTTTTCCACATTCTTGCCAATACTTGTCTGTCTTTTAACAGGTGTGAGGTGATGTTCATTGTGGTTTTGATTTGCATTTCTTGGTGATTAGTGATGCTGAGTACCTTTTCATGTACCTATTAACCATTTGTATGTTTTTGTAGTTCCTCTGCCCATAGTTTAATCTGATTGTTTATTTGTTTACTTTTTGCTATGTAAGTTCACTATATATTTTGGATATTAACCCCTTATCAGTTATATGAATTGCAAATATATTCTCCCATTCTGTAGTTCTCATTTCATTTTTTCCCCTTTATTATTAATTTTAATGGGGTGACATTGATCAATCAGGGTACAAAGGTTCAGAGAAAACATCTCCAGGTTATTTTGACATTTGATTATGTTGCATCCCCATCACCCAAAGTCAAATTGTCTTCCTCATTTTGTTGATTGTTTACTGTGCAGAATATTTTTAGTTCTACTTGTTTTTTTGTTTTTGTTTTTCTTTTGCTGTCTTTGCGTTTAGTGTCAAATTTAAGTCTTCACTAAAACCAGTGTCAAGAAACTAATCCCTTAATGCTTTCTTCTAGGAGTTTTATGATTTATATTTCAGCCTTTAATCCATTTTGAGTTGATATTTTTGTGTATGATGTAAGATAAGGTATTCTATCAATATTGGTAGCTCAGCATTTCTTCTTAATACACCTCTGTAAAATGAGTCCGCTTTCTCTTGTTTCCTTCAGCATCTTATTTATCATCTCCTAGTCTTACTTCTTTATTTTCCTTATTTCAGTCAATATATATTTCACTTAACCAAACATCATTTTCATTTTGAGGTAGTTTATTTTTATTGGCACACAGATTATTTAAACATGTTATAAGTGATGATTTTGGTTGTCTTTCTTTACAACGAAAGTTGTCTAGAGCATTTTTATTTTCTCTAGGGTTTATTTAGAAAGCAAAGCAAAACAGAGTAGGCTATGAAGAGTTTCTAAGGATAATAATAAATTAACTCATTGGCTCATCCACATTTTATCTGGGCCAAAGGGCACATGTTGCTTTTATTTATAATCTATTGGAAGTCTCAAAGAATGTAGGCCTTCTCAGTAACATGCATTTTCTCAAATTCAAAAGGGCACTATTAAAGCCATATTAATTTCATTTGTTTTGTCTTTTTTCCCCCTAAGGTTTGTATATTAGATGTAGTCAGCTCTTCAGAGAATGTATTGTTTAGCTAAAAAGTGTGATTTTATGTAAGTCAGTATTTGAGATACTATATGTTTCTTTAAGGTATTTTTTTTGCAGTTTAAAAATATATGTTAGTGGGTATTGTAATTATGTCTTATAGATAGAAGTTATTTTTTTTGTTATTTAGTTTACTCTTATTTTAAAATCTTTTTTTAACTTTCAGTTTGAAATAATTATAAGCTTAATTTCCTTTTAAAGCAATATTTCTGTATCTGATATATCATCCATTTATGATGAATGACATTCTTTTAAATAACATTTATTTGATTACCTGACAAGTTTTGTTTTTTCTTTAAATAAGAAGCTTTTCTAGAAATAATTTTGCATCTTTTCAGTAGAAATTCTTGATAATATTTGCATTTGGGAAATTGAAACAAAATGAATATCATTCTTGCCTGTCTTTTGAAAAACTCTTAATAGATTTTTTTTTTTTTTACCCCTCAACTGTGCCTTTTTGTTGCTTCTGCCAAAAACAGACTCTTTGGTAGCCACTATCGAAACATTTAGTATAAGCAAATATGCTGCTCACAAAAATTAGGATATTTCAGAATGAATATGAAGCAATAAAATATCCCCTAATTTTTGTGAGCAGTATATTTTGTGAGTTGTTAGCATTTATGTAAAGGTTATATTAACGTTCATGTAAATTAAGGGCAAAACAATTACCTGGTACTAAGTGAGTCAGGGTTTCCATTTTAACATATATGTTTAAATCATCTGTTAGTGCTGAATTAATGCCTTACTCTAGAGATTTAAAATGTGATTGCTATATTATATACAAGGACCCTGTTATTGTAAAATGGTGCCTATTATTTGACAATAATTATGTATGCAATTTGGCAAAAGTTATAAAAGGTAAAAACATCTTAAGAAATGTCCCATCGCAAAAGTGTGAATTTGTGTACCTAGTGAATGCATTATTTTATGCATAGCAGGCCTTTAAATTATGATACATTTTAAACCCACTCAAATGGTAAAGGTAATATAATCTATGGTGAGGAATAATAAGAACATGAAAAAGAAAGAACAGTATTTTAAAAATGAAATACATATGGCATGCAATTAATAGATTTAGAAATTTCTTGTTTAGGAAAAGGTAGTTAGTTATTAGGTAGGAAAGTTAGAGAAGGGGGACACACTAATTAGTATTTTGGCAAGCTTTCTGAAATGTGAATGCAGAATAATTGGAGGCATATTGATTTTTAAATGTCAACCTGCTTTTATTCACTTCCTTTCTTTATGATCTATTTGTATGAACAGTGACTTTTCTTCTACAAAGGGTTTATTGAGGCTTTTGTGAACATTTGTTATATAGGAAATAAATTACCACTGTTAAATTTAACGTATTTATGATAGTAGTAATGATTTGTGAGAGATTTAAAGTTTTGTTGGTTGGATTAATTTATTTATTAATTGATGGCTAAGGATTTCTCCATTTCACAG
This sequence comes from Rhynchonycteris naso, assembly GCA_037038555.1. Taxonomy (NCBI): domain Eukaryota; kingdom Metazoa; phylum Chordata; class Mammalia; order Chiroptera; family Emballonuridae; genus Rhynchonycteris; species Rhynchonycteris naso. The sequence continues at coordinate 49,002,850 of CM073000.1, read as the reverse complement.
TTGAGATTTGGGGACCTATGTTCTCAGAAGACTGAATAGCTACCTTATTTTATAAAATCTAAGGTGTGCTTTCTTGGTCTAACTAAACTGAGCCAGTGGGAGGTAATCACACGGCCACCCCACAACCATCACCTGGTGACAGTGATTATAGGACACCATAAAGTGTCAGGGGCATTTTCATTTCAGAGAAGTTAAAACATGAATAAATGTATATCTTGGAATTGTTGAAGTAGGGTTTTTGAAGTCTCTATCTTTAAAAGAATAACTATGACATTCTTGTGTTCAGATTTTCTATGGTTAGACCAATATAGTGCACTGAGAATTTTCCATTTTATTGCATTGAGTTTGCAGTTTTTTCTTCATTTTATTTTCTTTAATTGAATTTTTCTGGGTGACACTGATTAACAAAATTATACAGGTTTCATTCAGATGCCTAATTCTACAACACATCTCTGTACACTGTATTATGTGTCCCCTTAATTTTAGAGATAATTATTTTACCTTCCATGAAAGGCTGTTAATTTTTACTGTCTAGAGTCTGAGGAGATGTATTTTGGCCTAGTTACTTTAGGTGGGGCAATAGGCAAATTTCTTTTTTTTTTGTATTCTTTATGTACAACAATTGTAAGGTTGGCGTTGTGTCCATTTACTCACAGTGTTCATTAGAACAGATTTATTATAATAGATGAAAGACACACAAGAATATTTAATTTGCTTTTTTCCTACCTTGTACTACTACACGTTTCATCAGCACAGTTCTAAATGATGGTATCTTCATTTGCAATGTTCTCGTTAAGAATGAGGGGCCTCTTTGAAGTAGGAATAGGAAAGAAGGGATGATGCAGAGAAGGTAACCATTATATTTTTTTCCACCCTTCTATTTGGTTTGATTTTTAAAAATTTTAATTTATTAATTGATTTGAAAGAGAAAGGAAGGGAGAGAGGTAAACATCAATTTGTTGTTCCACTTACTTACACCTTCATTTGTTGATTCTTGTATATGCCCTGACCACCAGGGAGTGAACCTGCAACTTTAGTTATTGGGATGATGGTCTAACCAACTGAGCTGCTTGGCCAGGACCCTGATTTTTATTTTCATGTGTAATTATTGTTTTTATAAGAAATACGTACATCTTATAAAAATTGATTCCATATTGCTTATAAAATAAAGATACGGCATTTAACATTCTTCATGGTCCGTTTCAAGCTCCTTTGGGTTTTCTTCTCCACCTAAACTATCCAGTACTCCAGATTTGTCTCAAATCTTCTGCATTCTCGACTTTACTTAAATTTCTCCCTATGCCTTACCTGCCCTTTAATGCTAAGCCCAAATCTCACCTATTTAAACTTTTTCAGTTCTCTTCATAGCAAATACCTTTTACTTCACTCCTTTGCAATGATGAATACCTGTATAAATAGCACTTAAAAGAGGCCACCTTTTGGTTGGTAAATGATTTATGTGTCTGGTTTTCCTGTTAGGTTTTTGGGACCTAATTATTTAGGTTTGTATTATCTCCTTTAAAGCGAAGTACAGACATACAGTGACTGTTTCTTGAGTTGACTCCTTATAGGTTTTAAAATATATACATATTTCATTTAATTCTCCCCTAGAAACATTGTGTGGCAATTTTGCTTGAAGTTAAGTTTTCATTCTCAACATTTACCCACCTTTTCTGAAGTATAAGAATTATTTTTTTCTGCTAGTTATTAATCCATAGTGCAAAAGATAAGAATTGCATAGATTTTCATATTTTTAAGCAGTTATCATTTCTTCATTATCTGTTTTATTTTTCATCTTTCATATAACTGATGATTTTGCAACCTTACATTTAAGGCAGATTATTTTCTAAATAATGCTTTTCTTTTTCTTTGTAGGTTGCTTCCTCAGAATGTTGGCCTTCTCTATGTTGGAGGTTATGAAAGACCCTTTGCACAAATCAAGGTATGATTGTTCATTTTCCGGTATACTTTTCCTAGACGTAGTTCACTTGTCCAGAACCTGCCTTAAACATTGCAAATAACCATCAACATATCAAAGATATTGTGAATTATGAATTTCATTTGCTTTTGCATACCTCTGCTGACGAAGTAATTCAATTTTGTAAAGAATTATTTTAATATTTTTATCCATAGTAGAGATGATATTGATGAGAGTACTTAAATTATTAGTTAAGAAGAGGAAAATTATGAGCCACTGATTAATCTTTTAGATTACCCCGTTTGCCCTTAAGATTTTTTGACAACTTGATTGAGGTATAATCAACATACAATAAACTGTACACAGGTAAAGTATACGTTTTAATAAATTTTGACATGCTTATTACAGTTTTGAAACCATCACCCCAAATGTTTCCCTGTACCCTTTTGAAATTGTACCCCCCGCCCGCCTTTCCATTTTCCCTTCCAGTTGTTAGGTGACCACTCATCTGATTTATGTCACTGTAGATTAATGTGCATTGTCTAGAATTTCATATAAGTGAAGTCATACAGTATTCTGTGCCCCACCCCTCTCAGCTTCTTTCACTAACCATAAGTATTTTGGAATTCATCCATGTTGTTCCACTTACCATAGTTCATTTGGTTTTTCGTTTCTGTTTTTTGTTTTTTATTGTTGAGTAGTATTTCATTATATGGTTATAGCACAATTTCTTTATCCCTGTACCTGTTGATGGACACTTGTGTTGTTTCTACTTTTTGGCTATTTAAAATAAAACTGCTGTGAACATTTGTATATAAGTCTCTGAATGGATGTATAGCTTCTTTTATCTTGGGTAAATAACTAAGAGAGAAATGGCTGGGGTAATGGCAGTTGTATGTTTAAGAAACTACAGCCTGCTTTCCCACCAGCAGGATGTATGAATGCTAGTTCCTCCACATTCTCATCAACATTTGGTATGTTAAGTCTTTTTAAGTTTAGCCATTCTTGTAGGTCTGCAATGGTATTTCATTGTAGTTTTAATTTTCATTTCTGTAATCACTAATAATGTTGAGCATCTTCTCATGTGCTTGTCATCTTTATATCTCTACTGAAGTGTGTGTTCAAATCTTGCATTTTAAACTGGGTATTTTGTTTTCTTACTGTTGAGTTTTTAGCAGTCTGTATATCTTGTGGATATAAGTCCTTTATCAGGTATATGATTTGCATATATTTACTCTCAGTTATTGCTTGTGTTTTTATTCTCTTAACAGGGTGATCAAAAAGCAGACGTTCTTAATTTTAGTGAAATCCAGTTTATTAATTTTTATTTCATGGCACATGCTTTTGGTGTTGATCTAAGAAATATTTGCCTAAACCAAAGTTACATAGATTTTCTCCTATGTATTCTTCTAGGATCTTTATAGTTTTAGATTTTTAATTTACATGAGTTAATTTCTTTAATATGATTCAAATTTCAAGGTACAGAAGACTGTCATTTCTCTCCCGTTGCCTTTATTTTTTTAAATTTTTTTTTTTTTACAGGGACAGAGAGAGAGAGAGAGAGTCAGAGAGAGGGATAGATAGGGACAGACAGACGGGAACGGAGAGAGATGAGAAGCATCAATCATTAGTTTTTCATTGCCATTGGGACACCATAGTTGTTCATTGATTGCTTTCTCACACGTGCCTTGACTGCGGGCCTTCAGCAGACTGAGCCACCCCCTGCTCAAGCCAGCGACCTTGAGTCCAAGCTGGCGAGCTTTTGCTCAAGCCAGATGGGCCCGCGCTCAAGCTGGCAAGCTTGGGGTCTCGAACCTGGGTCTTCCGCATCCCAGTCCGAAGCTCTATTTACTGTGCCACCGCCTGGTCAGGCTCTCCCGTTGCCTTTTTTTGGGTTACATAGATATCCAGTTATTGCAAAACCATTTGTTAAAAGAATACTTTTCTACCATTGAATTGCATTTGCATCTTTGTTGAAAATCAATTACCCATATACAAGTGTGAGTCTATTTCTGGATTCTTTATTCTGTACCACTGATCTATTTGTCTGCCCTTCCACAAATACCACATTATTTTTTCTTTTAAAGGTTTTTAAAATTGATTTTTATAGAGAGAGAAGTGGGAAAAGAGAGACATCAACTTGTTGTTCTACTTATTTATTTATTCATTTGTTGATTTTTATATGTTCCCTGACCCAGTGAAAATCAAACCTGCAACCTTAGCATATTGGGATGATGGTCTAACCAACTGAGATACCTGGACAGGGCTAATACAACACTGTTTTGATTAATGTAGCTTTATAATGAGTCATGCAGTGTAAATTCTCCAATTTTGTTATTTTTCAATGTTGTTTTGACTAATCTAGGTTTCTTTAATTTCCATGTGAATTTTACAGTCATCCTGTCAATTTAAATAAAAATGCCTGCTAGGATTTTGATTTGGATCATGTTGAATCTATAAATCAATTTGAGGAGAAATGACATTTTAGCAATATAGAATCTTTGAATTCATGAAGACTACATTTTTTTTCATTTATTTAGATCTAAAATGTCTCTCAGCAATATTTGATGTTTCAGTGTATTGATCTTGCACATTTATTTTATTTTTTCCAAGTGAGAGGAGGGGAGACAAAGAGACAAAGTTCCTCATGTGCCCCAACCAGGATCTACCTGGCAACCCCCATCTGAGACCATGCTTGCTACCCAGCTATTTTTAGTGCCTGAGGCAGAGACTCCACGGAGCCATCCTTAGTGCCCAGGGCCAATACACTGGAACCAGTTGAACTTGAACCATTGCTGCAGGAGGGGAAGAGAGAGAGAGAAGGCGGAGGGGTATACGAGTAGCTGGTTGCTTCTTCTGTGTGCCCTGACCGGGAATCGAACTCTGGACATCCACATGCTGGGCTGATGCTTTACTGCTGAGCCAGCTGACTAGGGTGGTCTTACACATTTAAAAATAAATTTATAAGCATTTTGTATTTGTGGTCCTATTATAAAAGTATTTCAATTTTAATATTTGCATTTCTGGTCTATAAAGATGATTAAATTTTATGTTTACTTTAAATTCTACAGTTTTACTATATTATACTCTATTAGTTCTAGTAGCTTTTTTGTAGATTTCATATTTAAGTGATTATGTCATCTAATAAAGACAGCTTTCCTTCTCTTTTTCTGATTTGGATACCTTTTATTGCTTTTTCTTGCTTTACTATGCTGGCTAAAAGCTAGAGTATAGAGTTGAACACCCTTGCCTTGTTCCTGATCTTCAAAAGCATTTAATATTTCATCAAAAATTGTTTTTATTGACCTGACCTGTGGTGGCACAGTGGATAAAGCATTGACCTGAAATGCTGAGGTCGCTGGTTCAAAACCTTGGGCTTGCCCAGTCAGGGCACATACAGGAAGCAGCTACTATGAATTGATGCTTCCTGCTTCTCCCCCATTTCTCTCTCTAAAAATCAATAAATAAAATCTTAAAAAAAATGTTTTTATTGTTATATTAGTTGAGGGTTGATTATAGGTCCCATCTAGGCCTTCTTGCAAGAAATGGAATAATATTATGAATGTTCAAGATAGTTAATAAAAAGAGAGGTTTGAGATCATCCTTTTTCTTTGTTATAACTTTTTGTTAATGTTTTCTGACAGGTCTATAAGATTTGTTTTCTTGCTTAGTTTTCTGATTTTTCTTCACATTTATTTTTTGGCTCAATGAACTACTTTTCTCCTATTCATTTGAGAGGTATGAATTTAAATTACTTTCCACTGCATACATGACATGTATTTTTATGGTTTGAAAACCAAGAATATTTCAGACTAGTCTGAGTCTCGATAATGTATTCAGGGTACATAATACTGAATAGATTTAGTCACATGATGGACATTTTTAAATGAAAAATTTTAGTTACCATGCATCACCACCTCTTTAAATACCTCCTTAATTCAGCTTAAATCGACACTCTCAAAAGTCCATCATCAGGGTAAGTGGTGGACTCTCTTGAGCTTTTCTGATTCCTTAATGACAAGCATTCAGATACATTATTTTTCTTCTATTTCTGATAAACCTGGAACATGATTGAAGTTTGCAGGCATCTCTTCAGAAACCTTCCTCACCATCCTATTCACCAAAATCAGTTTATAGCCAGGAATCCTATTATGTTTAAGCAGGAATGTTTTTGAAAGCCCAGGTTTTTTTCTGTCCGTTGGTTTAGAAAATCCTGTTTTACCTCATTAGAACTGAAGTAACTAAAAAGTGAGAATTATATTTGATATATTTAGAGATTGGTCGAATTTGTTCGTGTGTGTGTGTTTTGCATGTTTTTCCAAAACAGTCTAAGTGTGTGTGTATGAGGGTAATTCTTCCATCACTCACCTGATTCATTAACATAACATTTTCTTTATCCAAGCCCTTCCTAGCAAGCCCAGTGACAGAGGTCAGTTGTTTGTCAACCCTATATGCCTGGATAATCACTCAATAGAAAAATGGTCATCGTTTTAAGGCATCTTTTCCCTTTGATGTTGCTGTGGGAAAGGTTTCTCTCATACACTCTAAAAGGATTTCTTATTTTTATTAATTATTGATATTCTTTCATAATTCCTATGGTTCTTAAGAAGAACCTTTATAGATTCCTACCTAATTAGATACTGATAAGTTAATGGAAGAACAATAAAAAAATTATAGTTTAAATGCTTTAGATTAGGATAGAAATTTAAGATTCATTTCTTTCCTTGCCTTGTACCTTACTTCTTTAGACATGAAATATCAGTATTTATGTTCATTTTTCTCCTCATTAAACTAAATGTAATGATACTGTGTTTTGTGGCATATACATCAGAAATAACCTTTAATAAATGGAAACTGCTTTACTTTTTTTTGTGTGTGGAATAAAGGCTTTATTAAGTACCACGCATCCAGCCCGACAATGTCCCCCGGTCCCAGGGTTCAGAGGCTAGGCAAGTTGCCCTAATTTGACTGTGTTGCTTTACTTTTTTTAAAGGAATATTTGTTGTTGAATTTTAAAAAATAAATCAAGGTAGGAAAGTTCTCATGCATTTACGCAAGACGAAGTATGAGTGGCTTGGTGTTAGGGGCCCTGTTTATTAGAAAGACATGATAGAATTGTATTTTTAAAAAGGAGCTTTGTTTTATAAAGCTCAGAAAGAGAAAAAGAAAAAAAGAATAATAGATATTTGAACAGATGTTAAATGAGTTTATAAATTAGCTCTATCATGCCAGTAGATATCTGTACTATTAGTATATAGCATGAGTCATTATAACCCCTCTGCAGACACACATGCACATACTCTTCTCCTATTGTCCATCTTTTAGTTTTCTATCCAAGCCCTGGATAAACGTACAAATATGAACAAACATGGAACTTCATTATAGGTTAAGACTAATTCGTCTTCATGCTAGTTTCAACTTTTATTATTTTTAGGGGAAGTTATTCCAACTTACTTCTTCTCTCTTAATATCTTCTATAAATCATCAGGGAGATTTTTTTTTTTTTAAATAAGCTCAGTCCTTTTATATATAACTTTGACACAAGGCAATGACTCTATTCTCAGAGCATTGATCTCATTGAGAATCGCATGAATTTACACACATTTGCCCTTTTACTTATAATTTCAGAGGGTTCATGGCCTCACTGAAGTACATTTAAGGACCCCAAATTAAGAACTCTAAGAAGTAAATAAAATACGTTTTCTATATTTTTACCATTAACCGTAAAGATACTAAAAATATAAATTTAAGTGTTTAGGGAAAATTTGTCATGTGAAAACTTGATTTTGAACATACATGATTATTCTTTGTTTTTTCCTAAAATAAATTAAATGAAGCACTGGTCATTTTGTAAGTTGTAATATAGAGTAAGAAAGGAATCGCCTCACATATACACAAGTGGCATTTTGTGCTGTAAATGAAGCAGATTTCACCTTCATTTAAGACTAACTCTTTCTGCTTTATTGAGATGTTGATTCTAAATATACTGTCTATGACTTAGGCTTTTCTTAGAGATATGACTCATTATACCTTTATATGCTATCTTTGAAATTAGAAAGGGAAGTTTTGATTAAAATAAAATTTTGCTTATTTCCTATTAGCATGCTTTCAAGCTGTGAGAAGTTTTTCAGAAGTCCCTAATTTTGGAGGGGGGTTGTTTCTGCATGTCTTTGAATAATACCTTTATATGAATTGGGCATATATATATATATATATATATATATATATATATATATATATATCTCCTATTATTCATAGTTTATTTTTGAAGATATGTTCAAGTTTAAGCAACAGTTTACATTTTATACCTGTTTTTCTGTGTTGTTTTTCTGGAGCGTTTTATAGTCTAGTAAAAATATTAATGCTATTCTCATAGGTTTCTAGTCCTGGAGGCTTCACTTAGCAGCCGAAATCCATGAAACCAAGAGGGATTGAAGCCTGTCAACATCACTTTTAATCAATTCAAGGGTTGTTATGGAAAGTCTCCAGGCCACAGGGCTGTCCCTCCCCGTAGGTCTTGGTATTAGTTGCTTCTTCCAATTTGACAGCCAAAGAAGAGTGTTAGACTGAGGCTGAGTCAGACAGTTTCCACTTTGACACTGCAGAACAGTGAAGAAATGTCTTCTGTATTTTAACTGAATTTTATGCAGCAGCTATGTGAAAAGTAAGGAATGTAACCATTGTTATGAGGAGATTATATTTTAATCAGCATGGTAGTTTCTCCTTATCCACAGGGGAATGTTCCAGCACGCTCAGTGGATGTCTAAAAACACAGAAAATGTCAAACCCTGTATAAGCTATGTTTTTTCCTATACATACATGCATATGATAAAATTTAATTTATAAATTTGATACAGTTAGAGATTATAACTAATATTAAAATAGGACAATTGTAACAATATACTATAATGAAAGTTATGTGAATGTCATCTCTCTCAAACTATCTTACTGTACTGTACTTACTCTTTTTCTTCTCGAGATGATATGAGATGATAAAATGCCTATATGAGTAAGGAGTTACTTGAATATGAGCAATGATTATCTATCAATAACTGAGATGCTTATTAAGTGATTTGTGGGCAGGTACTGTACTTTGTACAGAGTGGTTTCACTTGATAGAGATGATCACGTCCTGGTAGGGCAGTGGAGGAAGTTGCAAGATTTCATCATGTTACTCAGAACAGTTGAAAACTTATGAATTGTTTATTTCTAAAATTTTCCATTTAATACTTTTGGTCAGGGGTTGACTGAGGGGAACAAGCCATGGAAAACAAAACTGTAGAGAAGAAAGACTACTATATGGCTAAGTTATTTTCTGCCTTGAGCTTGGTTCTGTCTCTGCTGAGGGACTGGCTGCCTTTAATCTCAGACTTATTTAATAAGCTTATTAAGTTTGAATTTTTAAAAATCTCTTTATAGCCAAGAAAATATGATTGATGTTTGTATTCATATACATATGTAGTAGATGTAAAGAAATAATCAACTCTTCTTTATTTTTGAAATCATATTGGAAACCTCATCAAATAATCCCTCAGACTTTTTTCTATTAAAAAAGAGTAAAATATTTTTCTTTTAAGGTATATTGAGTGTAGAATGTTGTTTATTACTTAAAAATATTTTTGAGATGACTAATAACTTATTTAATTTTAATTTTTAGGATAAATTGAACTATTTGAGGTTCCTGTTGTGAAATACTGAAAAATTTTGAAAAATGATTTGGTTTATATACTGTCTTTTAGAAAACATGTGGTTTATTAGATCAATACTTTTTACTAAAATAAATTATTTAACATCCATATTTTAAATCTCTAAAATATAGAAAGTATTTCATCAGATGAATATGCAGTCCCTAAAACTTAGTATTCTAGTTTAGTGGCTTATAGACTGTTTACTGTGACCTGTGGTAGTGTAAGAAATGTCTTTCTGTTGAGATCCATACACATACATATATTTATACACACAAAACATAAACCAGAGTTTCAGAATGTATGATGTAATAGCTGTATTTTCCATTCTATTCTGTTTATTTTTCAGTTCATTTGGGTTTTAAATGCTAGTCTCAACCTACTAAATTAACTTCTCTCTTGGAAAATGGGTCATGACTCACAGATCGGCAGACACTGCTGCAGGATAGGACTTGTCCAGCTAATGCTGCCATATGCTTCTGGCAGAAGAAGGCCACATTTATGCAGTGCACTTGATAGTGGAAACTCTCCTGTCCCTGAGTCAGTGGTAGTCCTTGAAGTGACTTTGGAAGGGAAGAAAATGATGAAATGTCATAGTTCTTGGAAAATGGAGGAGGAAAGTATAGGAAAAAGGTAAATGAGAAATGAATTAAGATGTTTTATAGAGCCAACAAAAGTGATTTTCAGTTTCAAAAAAAATGTAATTCTCAAGAACAGAATGGAGGCTTCCATGCCTACTCTGTCTTCCAAATGATTCTGTGTATTTTGTGGCTAGAGAAAGAAATTAAGGTGAGATCTCCCTTAGATGAAAAATAGAAAGAAATGGGTATGAGTGAGAAATCGACAGCAGAATCAGATCTAGATTTGTGTGACATATTCTGTGGCTACGTTAAGTCCTGACAGCTTTTTACCCTGCACACTTGCTGACAGAGTGCTTCAGGGTCACTGCCGGGCTCTCGGGGAGCCCATATTGGAACTTGAATGCACTGTTTACAAACAAGTCACATAGTAATTGCAGAGCAGGGTTCCAAAAAGTATTCTTATAGTACTAGTTCTCTTGCCATTTTTACCAAGGTGCTTTTGGCAGCATTACTGCCAGAATTGAGTGACACAGCTTAAAGTCACACATGTTTCAGTTTCATTAATCTTGTTTTAATGTCCTTAGAAAATTTATCTGCAAGATTATAAGCTCCATAGATGCCGAGCAATGTCTTGTGTAGTTCCTGTGCATTTAGCCTAGTTCCTGAGACATAAAAGGACTAAATAAATATTTAACATTGTTATTGAAGAATGCCTAGAAAACCAAGTGTTATTTTTTGAGATGTAATTGACATATAACATTATATTAATTTCAAGTGTACTACATGATTTAATATTTGTATACATTGTGAAATGATCATCACAATACGTGTTAACACCAGTCATATTACAGTTACAAATTTTCTTTTTTCTTGAGATGGGAAGAACTAAGGTCCACCTTCAGTAACATTCAAATATGCAATACCGTACTGCTAACTATAGTCACCATGCTGTACATTACCTTGTGACCCATCTCACCCATTTCACCAATCTCCCAACCCCCATCTCTGGCAACTACCCAACTATGCTTTTATGTCTATGAGCTTTGGCTTTTCTAAATCATTAAGTATTTAGTCTGACCAGTGGTGACACAATGGATAAAGTGTCGACCTGGGAGCTGAGATCCCAGGTTTGAAACCCCGAGGTCACTGGTTTGAGCATGGGCTCATCCTGCTTGAACATGGGGTTGCTGGCTTGAGTGGGGGATCATCGAAATGACCATGTGGTTGCTGGCTTGAAGCCCAGAGTCGCTCGTTTGAACCCAAAATCAATGGCTTGAGCTAGGGGTCATTGACTCAGCTGGAGCTCCCCAGTCAAAGCACATATGAGAAAGCAATCAATTAACAACTAAGGTGCTGCAACTATGAGTTGATGATTCTCATCTCTCCCTTCCTGTCTGTCTGTCCCTCTCTCACACACTCTCTCTCTCTCTCTCTCACGCTTAAAAAAACTAAATCATTAAGTATTTACTATGAAGTTCATCAAAGTATTTAAAACTCTAGTTCTAATTACATACATTTTTAAGGTAGTAAATATACTACCTGAAAACTTTATTTTCCAATTTCTATTACATCTTGAGTTGGGATATCTTTGAGGCAGTCTAAATTTGTTTTCTGATTTAAGATTGTGGTTGTAAATTATTAACATTAGTAGCTTTATTTGAAATGTAGATTTTGTGAATACATTATTATGAAAACGTTTTAAATATAGTCCTTAAATTAATTTTCAATTAAGAAATTAGCATTTTTCTTAGCTGAAAATTCCAATAACCTTCAATCTCTCTTGAGCTAGACACTTCATTGAAAGATACTATAAAATATTTTAGTATATTCTAGTTTTTTTTTAACTAGACTGATGTCAAGCTGAGTTCTTGTTAAACGTGGTTTAGAAAGAAAAAAGAATAAACAGTTCTTTTCTTGTAGTTTTGTAATGTTCTCAAACAAGTAGATGATGTCATGCCTGCTTAAGTATTTATATGCAGTGACGCTTCTACTTCGCTGAAAGGAAATAACCCATTCTGTTTATTCTACCAATATTTCATTTCCAAAAAGAAGTAAATCTCCGACTTGAATTTCAAAGGCACTGATAACCATATGAATACAAAAAAGCACATCTAAAATGACTATTGGTGAAGTCATATATTTGACAAATAATGCCACAGTTTCTGATCTAGATTTATATTAGGCACTTAGAAGTTATATATATATTTATTCCCAGAGAAAGAGAAAAATAATTTCTCCAGTAAATAGTCAATAATGAGGAATATTCACTTGTCATCTTGCCTAATAGTTTCAAAAATGACATTTTAGATCATTTGACTATCCAGAATTTCTTCTCAATAGATTGTAATATTTTCAAATCAGATTTGACTAAGGCTTAGATAATAAAAACAGGTCTCTAGTGAAGAAGTCATTTAATATAAAACTTGTTTTGGGTCGAAGGAAGTTGAGACTTTGTAAAGCAAGTAATACAAAAGTACTTAAATTTAATGTATCCCTAATGTATAATAATTCTTAATTTTTATGATCAAATGTTGGAACAATATTGCTACATCTTTGCATATTTCATCTTTTTCCCTTCTTTGTCAGTATTTGAAAAATTTCTAACATGAAAAAGAAAACAGAATAATTTATTGCTTTAAAACCAAAAGTGTGAACAGTTACAGTTAGAACTGTTATCACACAGAAAGATATAATAGGCAACACTTTTTGAGCACTCTATGCCAGGCACTGTTTTAATTGATTTTTAAGCATCTTATAAAGTACGGGTGCCCATAGCCTTTTCCAGCTTAGGAAGACATACAAGACTGAGTGACAAGTCCAAGGTTATACTGCCAGCAGATAGTACATTGCCTCCTGTTATTTTAGAATATACTATTTAGTGTCTGCTAGTTACTATTCATGTTACATTTTTATCATATGCAGGATATTATTGTAGCCCTTGAAGCCCGTCTTGAATTTTGCTTGCACAGTAGACCAAAATTATTTTTATAAATTTTTAAATTAACTTAAATGGGGTGACATTGATAAATCAGGGTACATATGTTCAGAGAAAACATCTCCAAGTTATTTTGACATTTGATTATGTTGCATACCCATCACCCAAAGTCAAATTGTTTTCTGTCACCTTCTATCTGGTTTTCTTTGTGCTTCTCCCCTCCCCCGTCTCCCTCTCTTCCCTTCCTCCCACCCCGTAACCACCACACTCTTGTCCGTGTCTCTGAGTCTCATTTTTATGTCCCACCTATGCATGGAATCATATACTATTTTTGTAATTGATACACTACTAGTTAAGGCACTGACTGGACTAAATGCCTTAACTAAAGGAAATGATGGTCCACCAGAAGGATTAAGACAGTCACTGTAGTTTGTTTACATAAAAAGATATGGGAGTGTAGAGAGCTCAGAGTTATAATCTCACCTCAGCTACTTATTTAGTCACTGTGGAGTGTTTATGTTCCTTAGCTGTTAATACCAAGAGCTAAGAGTTCTTGCATAATGAACATCTGTAAATCTGTGAAATATTAAAAGTCTCCTAATTATAAAAAAAAAAAGAACAGAAAGTTTCCTTTCTGTTACCAGAGCATCTTTTTTGAAGTTTATTGTGTCATGTGTTTCTCCTCAGCCATCATTTTTTAGGACTAATCCTACTTGTTTGTCTTTTGTATTAAATTCTATTTTACTTTTATTACTTTGTAATATCTAAGAGATTTGGGTGAATGTATTGTATAGTTATTAATTTTAAACAGTCTAGAAATCTACTTTTTTATTGTTCCAGAAAGTACACCTTTATTATTTTTTAAATTGAGGTGACATTGGTTAATAAAATTATATAGGTTTCAGGTGTACAATTCTATAATATATCATCTGTATTTTGTACTGTGTGTTCACCACCCCAAGTCAAGTCTCCTTCTATCACCATTTAACCCCTCTCTACCTTCTTCTTTCTCCCCCTACCCATTTTCCCTCTTTTAATTACCATACTGTTGTTTCTTTCTTTAAAAAAAAAAAAACAAACAGCTGGCAGGAAATCAGGTATATAAAAAAGAAATCACGTGAACACCGAGTGCTCTGATTACCTCAGAGTGTCTACTGCCATACCACCCTGATCGTGCTCGATCTCGTCTGATTACCTCAGAGAGAAAGAGTTTATATCTCATTTGCAAGATATTTTTTCAACTCGGTGTGACAGTTTTGCTAGTGAAAAATAGTTTCCCCTTTTCTGGCTCCAAGTTGAGTGTATGCTTTGTGAGCATAGCTGGAATTAAAACATTTTAATTTTTTTCAAGATCAGTGTATCTTTGAGCCATTTTGATAACATAGGGCTGATGTTAGCTACAGAAAGAATTATAGCGGAATTGCAGGAAGATGACACAGATGGTTTTTAAGTTTCAGGATGAGTAGGTTAGGTGCATAGCACAGGGTAATTGGATGATGAAAAAGGCAGTTGCTATGAGAATAAGCAAGATGTTCTCATGATGGTTATGGTTTAGCAAAGCATGAATGAAATAAGGCAACATGCACATGATATAGGTCATCAGATGTCACAGTATGGAGATTTCTGGAGTGGAAGAAAGCCACACAAGGAAAAGACAGAAATTGTGTTAGTGAGGGTAGGTTACTTTTAGTGATAAACTATTTCATGCTGTTGTTAATGTAAGGAAGTAATAGGAGATACGACTGAAGAGGTAAATTAGTGTCCTCAGTTTTATCATTTGTAAAGTGGAGATACCAAGAGAAAAATAATAGTAAATTAGCTAATGCTTGTGAAGCATTCGAACAGTGCTTGGCCCTGAGTGTGGGTGCTATCTTCATCACCTTTATCATCATCTCAATTATTCATTTACTTAGGTGGCAAATAAAAATTTAAAATCTTTCCTCTCCAGGAACTTAAGATATATATACAAACAGCAGAAAAGCAAAGAATAATACAAAAATAAGCATAAGGGAGGTGTGAATCAATTTCTGGGAAGGAGCAATCCTTTCTGGGAGTGGTGTATGATTTGTGTCAATTACTTGGCAAATACATACTGCTTGTAAAATCTTATATTTGCCTCTGTTTTTATTTACCTTCTAAGATTTTACCGCTGTTTATCTTGCCACTGAAACTTTCCATATTTGAAGTGAGAAAGTATATACCTCACAGACTGAAGTACATGTATCGTATGCTCAATATGGTAATAAGTAGCCTTGGAAACCTATTAAGCTTTTTGGGTTACTTATGCAAAAGCCGTATAACTGTTGGATTCCTTACTTATAATAATATCACACACTTTAGGTAGACACAGTATTAAGAAATGGATGTTGCTTTCTCTAAAATAAGAACTTATTCTTCATGGATGCACCATACGATGATTCCACCAAATGTCTGTTTTAATATTTTGCTGTAGTAGAGTGGGGTCGTTGACGTTATTTAAAAAAATATATTACTTGGCCCTGGCCAGTTGGTTTGGTGGTAAAGCATTGGCCCAGCATGTGGATGTCCCAGGTTCGATTCCCAGTTAGGGCGCACAAGAGAAGTGACCATCTGCTTCTCCACCCCTCCTCCTTTTCTCCCCCGCCCATCCTTTTCCCCTCCCACAGCCATGGCTCAATTGGTTCGAATGTATCGGCCCAGGCACTGAGGATAGCTCCATGGAGCCTCCACCTTAGGCACTAAAAATAGCTCTGTTGTGAGCAGGAACCCAGATGGGCAGAGCATTGGCCCCAGATAGGGGTTGCTGAGTGGATGTTGGGTGGATCTCAGTTGGGGCTTGTGCAGGAGTCTGTCTCTCTGTCTCCCTTCCTCTTACTTGGAAAAGAAGAAAATAAAATATTATCATATTCAACTGGAAAAAATTAAGAGTGAGCATCAAAATTGCTAATCATTTTAAAAGTTTTTTTGTTTGACATCATAATTCCCTTAAGCTGATGAAAAATGAGAAGCTCACAGTTACATATTTCAACAAATTGAAGTTTTCAAAATGTTGCTTACATTTCTCTCGAGAGAAAACAGTTATTGTGTGGTAAAGATCATATTGTAGCTTTGAAAAAAGTGTGTATTAAACATGTAAAAATGGGAAAGTGCCTCTGCTTATATGGGTAGAAATCATTGTAAACATTTGAGTCAATAATACCTATATGTCTGATTTACTAAAAAAAAATTTGTGAACATTTTACTTGCTGGAATCTTTTGTTCTTATGTTTTCATAGAGTACATTCATGATTAAGATGAAAGGTGTTTTGTCTAAATTTTAAAACATAAAACAATTCCTTTTAATACACATATTTTCTTCACACTTAGGTGGAACATTGAATTTATCATAGCAAACAAAATGTCTCATAGGTTAGATCATCCTCCCAAAAAGTAAACTGATAGATGCTTTAGTTAAGAGTAGTCTTCAGAAATTCTGTGGTAACAGGTCTTTGCAGTGGCTTTTAAACTCTCAAAACACAGGCTTGTCTGGGATGATACATGAATTAATTTTCCAGCTTTTGACAAAATTGAATCCTGAAACCATGCTTATACATATGACAGTCACGTCTAGAGAGTCATTAGCTTGCTATAAATATGAGATTTCCTTGAGGAAATTGCTCATGTTCTGTAACCAGTAGAGGAGTTTGGCAGACGAAGGGAAAAGTACATCTTATCCCAAAGAGTAGAACCCTTCAGTTTTTGAAGTTTATTTTGTTTCTTGTACTTATTTTTACTCAGCCTTAATTGTGAGAAGTGAGGCATGTTCATGCCCTTTCTGAGATGTAGGGTTAACTTTCATAATTGGTTTTTAAAAATCTTTATGGAAATTTTTTCATGAATCTATTAAAATGTATGAGGATGATTTACCATTCAATTGAAAAGCAAACAAATCCCTGAACCTTAGGGTAGACTTTAGAACTGCATGAACCTGGTGGGATTCTTATGCAATTTATGTACTATCGTAGATGTACCTTGCTTTTCATCTATAAAATGGAATGACATCTGTGTCTTAGAGATATTATATGTATTGTATAAATAATACGGATAAAGCACCTATCACAATAGCAGGCTTATAAAGGTCATTTTAAAAAATGGTGTTTCCTTTGACCCCATCACTCTCCCCCAAGGCATTTAACAAGCCATTACAAATAGGGGCCTTATTCTTTTATCACCTTGAGATCCAGATCATTAGACTCTTCAGATGGTCCTTCTTTTTCACATTTTTCTTTCCTATGACAAATTGTGACATGAGAAGCTTACTGAGCAAATAACTAAAATCACTTTGTTATAGGGGACTTGGACTCCCTAACACTTGATACACCCGGGTATGTGGGAGCGCTGTGCTTAGAGTTCATGTCTGTGACAGGGTTCCCGCTTAAGGAGACACAGGGAGCCCAGGTGTTCTGTTTCAAAGGCAGGCTTTGGTTTTAATGCATAAATAACTCATGGAATATCCAGCCTTTTCCAATTTAGGTTGACAAAGGATAGAATGAAAGTAAACCAAATAGTCTGTTATTTGCCTTCATTTACTACCACTAATAGTTTTATGCTAAAGCATATATTGAACCACATACTGTTTAGTTTATTTATTTAGTTTTATTTTCTTGTTTAAAATGAAAGTAGAAGGAAATGGAATGGAGGGAAAATTCTTCTGTTTATGTAATACATTATCACATTTTTCTACATAAGTTGAGTGCAGAATAACCTCAGGAAAATAAATGGGAAAGCAGACTAACAGAGTTGCCCTCCCTCCAGTGTCTGCCAAACTGTGTACCTAGGTTAAGGCGTTCAGTCCCATCAGCAGCCATCTGGCAGATCGGAGCCTTACACTTCAGGCGACATAGCTTAAAACTGCCAGCATAGAGCAGCAGGGCTAGCCTCCCCGCTATGCCGGGGCACAGTGCATGTGTATTAAAAACACTTGCGTCAGGATTTTAACCTAGTTCTCCCTACTCCAAAGTTCTCTATATTCTCATGTAGTATTATTCCCATCTCAATAATCTAGCAAAATGAGGAAGATACTATGCAGAATTGTCTTTAAATTGTATGCCATGTAGTTTATATGTGAAGAAGTAAAAAGGAAGCAGTGTGGTATGTTGGAAGGAGGTATATTGGGTGTGATATTTAGAGTTCTCATCTTTGTCTTAAAGCAGTTTTTTTTTAATTAATTTTTTATTAAACCATGTCCAAGATTCTTTCTAGTTTCTTTTTTAACCAAAACTAAAATACAGTCATTTATGATTATTTGACTTTTAAGGATTTTAAAACAAAGATGAAAATATTCAGACTGAAATAAAATAGTAAATGCTTTGAGAATTTTATTCAGACTATACGGGTAAGATCTTTGGGGTCGGAGGAAAGTAAATTTGAAACCTTCAATGACTGGCTGTTTGAATTTTGTAAACACTGTGACCTCATAGAAAACACTGTCTGTCCTTCCTTATAAACTTGATCTAGAGTACCAAAGGGTGATATATTAACATTAATAAATTAAAACTACTCTAAAACAGTCTTTCTCATAGAGCAGAGTTGAGAATAAGTTAGATCTGTCAGAGGGTTCACCATACTGGCTTCCTAAAAGAACAGATCCATCCCGGATATTCAACAAATGCCTGTATCAGAGACAGAGGTCAAATGAGACCCTCCTCCTCACTCGGCAGGGCAGAGTTAGTCCTGACCATGAGAGATTTGAGATTGGTTTCTATCTGATACAAATATACTTCTACCTGCCTTCCCGGAAGGGGTGGCAGAAGAGACCTTTTTGATTTGTCAGAATATGACTGCATAATAATATGAACTGAAGAAATATTTGCTGTATAAATGACCTAGTGCTCTTAAAAGAGAAAATGTGCCCCTATTTCTGTACCAAAGTGCAGGAGAGGGCTGACTTGTATAATGATGCATTTTTAGATACCAGAGTATGTTCTAGAAAACACAAATGCTATATAGACAGATTTAAATGCTATAAATAGAAATAATCACACACATCCAAATGCTGCATTAAAGTATATGTTAGGCTGTGTGCTATAGATGAAAGACTGAGGACAGATAATCAGGAATGTAGGATTTTGTTCCTGAACCTGTCATTTTCTGGCTGCACAGGCAGTTGTATATGAGTGCATTGAGGCCTCCTCTTTCTAGGCCCTGGAAGGTTTAAAAATGAAAGACAAGCTTTCCGTTCTTACCCTAAGTTCTCTATATTCTCATGTAGTATTATTCTCATCTCAATAATCTAGCAAAATGTTCTTACCCTACTCCAGAGGTTACCCTAACCTCTGTTGGAAAGTTTGATTTATTACTCTTTCTACTTTCTGGATCTGGTATTTAAAATCTGAAATAAACACACACACACACACACACACACACACACACACACACACACAATATACAATTGCACCATATACATACAGATACACTTGTAAGCATGTTCACCTCCCAACCCCAAACACAGGAAACAAATACAAAAGAATTTATTACTTCTGTGTTTAGTTCTTCCCTGTTACTTTATCTAGGCATTTGGTAGTTTTCTGGGTGAACACAGAGAGAAAGGATGGAAAAAAGAGTGAGCCTAGCAAACTACTACTCAAGCTTAACCCCAGGTCTTTGTCCATCAGTGATAGAGTTTTTCTTCCTTCAAGTGTCCTTGCTCAAATTTTACCTCTCGCTACAGTAACATATGCTCCTCCTCCCTCTTTTTCTTTTCTTTGTTTTTTTTTTTTTTTTAGAGAGAGAGAGAGTCAGAGAGAGGGATAGATAGGGACAGACAGACAGGAACAGAGAGAGGTGAGAAGCATCAATCATTAGTTTTTCATTGCCGTTGCGACACCTTAGTTGTTCATTGATTGCTTTCTCACATGTGCCTTGACCACGGGCCTTCAGCAGACCGAGCAACCCCTTGCAGGAGCCAGCGACCTTGGGTCTAAGCTGGCGAGCTCTTTGCTCAAGCCAGATGGGCTCATGCTCAATCAAGCTGGCCACCTTGGGGTCTCAAACCTGGGTCTTCCACATCCCAGTCCGATGCTCTATCCACTGCGCCACCACCTGGTCAGGAGCTCCTCCCTCTTTAAAGGAGTAAGAACTATTAATAACAACAATAATATATAAATACAGTGGAATATCTCATTTTAATTCTTGTTCTGATAATCTACTATCATTTCTCTCTCCATGGTGCTTATAGCTTTGCTATTTCTTTTACATATTAAATATTTATCAGGAGTTAATCTTTTATATGTCCAATCCAAGTTATATTTTATTTTCTGCTATTTCTTTTTGCAAAAATACTTCCTTTAAAACTGTTTCATTATATTACTTTCCTTAATGAGTATTCAAAAGAACCCCCAAATTTGAATTTATATCTATCTTATTAGTAGGCCATTTATTAAGTCATCTATTGGGTCATTAATAAAGTGATAAATTATTAGAGACTTGAAGCCAACCCTTTGTACACTCAGGGCAGTCTCTTAATGGCATGTAATATGTCTTTTCTTGGTCTGCAGCCTTTCAGCTTTGTGCAGTCCTATTGAATATTTTTATTAAGGCCACTTTGAACTAATTTGGCAACTCATATTTCTTGAGACAATTTTCCAATTCTTCTGTTCGCAGATTTGGTGGGAAATTTTGATGGAGATACTTTTTAAGATTTTTCTTGTGGAAAATTATTTTAGAAGGAAATGTAGGCTCCTTTTAGAGTGGCAGATAGGAAGGTAGAAACCTATTGTATGTTTATTTTTATTTACAGTTCTAAGTCATTGTTTAAAATAGGAATCTTACACAACTACTCACAAGAATGTGAAGGGTTAATATTTATAAAGACCTTTGAGTTTCTATCAGTAGAACTATGTAAATAGATTACTTATTTAAAATTTGAAAATTTGCAGTGCTTCTCCTATTTGGTCACTTGATGTGAAAGAGAATGACATTTATCTTTTTCTCTTACTGTGAACAATATTGATGAATGCTGGGTGGATGAGTCATTATCTTTCATATTTTAGGAAGCAGAAAATTCTTGGTTTATAATGAATATGATACTTTAACTATTTTGTGTGTTTGTTTCCCATCTGGTAGGTGGTTTGCTTCTTTCTTTCTCCTGCCTATTTTCCCCTTCACTTCTTCGCAGTCGCTAACATCCTGTTTCCTCTTTGACTAGATAGCATACACACATCTACAAAGGTAGGAGGAGCCTAAGTTTATGTGGCAGCGTGGTTGAAAGGGAATTGAACTCAGAAAACTATGGTTGATTCAACTACTAATTATCCTTAATACTATGTAACTAGATTGAGTTTATTTTATTTTGGTTTGGGTTGGTTTGGTTTTCAGACCCAAAGTACATAACTTTTCCTGTATATGCATGTGAAAATTTTTATTTTAATACTATATACTGGGCACTGTATTAAAGTTCATCTTGACTGAGCTTTATTCTCAAGCAGGAAACAATCCAGTAGGCTGTCTTTCTATGATAAGGGAACAATCAGGTGCTATAGCTGTAAGAGTGTCTCAAAGAAGCAGATTCTGAAATTAGAGAGTGCTTCCCATAGAACGTGACCCTGGTAAAGAGAAGTGGCCAGCCAGAGGGGAAGGGAGGAGGAGATGCCTGCTATTCAGAGGGAGAGTAAGCACCAAGGTCTGGAGCAAGAGAGCCTGGTCAGTTCAGGGGATGGAAGTCATTTAATAGCGGCTGGAATGGTTTGAAATCTGATATCATTCTTATCATTTCTTTGTGTAATGTTCACTAAAGGTTTTTTTTCAACACATATTCATTGAGTACCTATTATGTGTTTAGTGGGATGTGGTAGTGAACAAAACAAAGGCCCTTACTTTGTTTGTTTGCTCAAGGAGCTCACTGTCTAAGGTTAGAGTAAGGAATTATATATACCCTAAAACAATAATATGTGGTATTTCAGGACATGACAAAATAGATTCAGTTCTCTAGAGAAAGATGTCACCTGGAATTATTAAATCAAGCATCAGCTTCTCTCTGCCAGCATGTTGTGCCAGCAGGACTATGGAAGAGATGGATGAATACTTTGCCTGCCAGGGCAGCCTCTTCATGAGTGCCACAGAGAAACCAACAGTTAGGAGTGAGGGGCACCTCTAGACCCATTATCTGTTTTCTATTATTGGATCTGCATGTATGTTTGTTCACTCTTTGTGAGGTGCCACGGTGACAGAGGTATTTTTTAGGCATTTACATGTGCAGTAGGAAATATCTAGTTCAGAGGGATTGTCCAGTCTCATTCCCTCTGGCACCTGAAGGCTGCCTAAGAAAGAGAAATCCAGTCATAAAATAAAGAACTTGTTTACCCCACTCATATGTTTGGATATTCAGGGTCAATTTTCTTGTAGGTGTTCACCAGTTTTCTGAGATAGCAGTGATTAAACTGACATAAGTATAGCAAAATAGTACATGTTATAAACTAAGTTTAAATTCTCAAAGAAGAGTTGTGCTTGTAGCAGGTTTTTAATGTTACGGAGCATAGAACTGTGTGGCTGTTGGAAATGCAGAGCTGTGGACAAGCCTATTCAGGGCTTTGTTAGGCAGCTCTGTTGACACATGAATACATTTCATATAATTATCATAAAACTGTGGCCTGGAAATGGAGCAGTCATGGTGCTGCATTCCAGGCACACATCTATAATAAAGTAAACATTTTAAATGGATTTAAGAATAGGCATTACTTGTGATCACAAATGTATGTTCAATTGAAGTGCTTTTGAAAGCTCAATTTAACAAAGCAAACAAATTTCCTGGCATTATCAACATAATTGTTCTTACTGTTGGGTTTTGGTTTCTAAAAAATTATTTAAGCACGAGAAAACCAAGTTGATAAAAAAAACAAAATTAGCTAAAGGAAATGTAACTAAAAATGAGCTACTTTTTCATGTCAGATTAAAATTTAAAAAAAATCCCAAATGTTCACTTGGCCACTTCCCCTAGTTTGCCAAACCATTGCCAGCCTGTGTAACTTGTAATTTATATTTTATGATTTAATCCAGTTGTTTGCTCTGCCATGAGCAGGTTCTGGAGTAGAGCCACATGGCTTTCATGTGCTGGTGAAACTCCAGGCTGTGTGATAGTTAACACAGGGACGTACCCCTCCCCTTTCCTAAGAACAGAAAAGAACTAGAATATCCATTTAACACCAAAGTTGGGAAATAGGACTATATGTAAATTTAGCACCAATTGGATGGTAGGACTCAAAGGACTGTTGTTCCTGGAATATTCCGAAAGCAAAAATGGAAATAATAGGGTCACATAAAAAGTATGGTAGCAAGAATTTAAAGCAGTCATAATTTGGAGCCTCTGCGCACAGAACAGTACCAGGAGGTGATCACCAGGTTTTCAATGGCAGCTGGTACGCAATGCAGATGCTAGAGTGTTTTCAGCTTGTTGGTGCCCATCACTCCATAGTGTGTTCCAGTTTTAAATACACTTCCAAATCAAACATCCTTTATGTATTGTCAGGTGGCTAGAGCAGACCCTCATGTAGCAGGTGTGCTGCTGGCACAACAGTTCACCCCAGTGGAGCTACAGGAGCTCAGAGTGGCAGGTGTATCTACTGAAAAGTTGACAAAGACACAGACAGCATGGCATTGGTAGAAGGAGCCCTTTTCAAAGACTCTAATGATGATTTTACATAGTCATGGAATTGAGCTGACTTTAAACATTAGAAAGAGGCACACTTGTGCGAGAACATCTCATAAAATACTGATTTAAAAGCATACCTGCCACCTGACTAGGCAGTGGATAGAGCGTTGGACTGGGATGTGGAGGACCCAGGTTTGAGACCCCGAGGTTGCCAGCTTGAGCACGGGCCCATATGGCTTGAGCAAAGCTCACCAGCTTGGACCCAAGGTCGGTGGCTTGAGCAAGGGGTTACTTGGTCTGCTGAAGGCCCGTGGTCAAGGCACATGTGAGAAAGCAATCAATGAACAACTAAAGTGCCACAACGAAAAACTAATGATTGATGCTTCTCATCTCTCTGCGTTCCTGTCTGTCTGTCCCTACCTATCCCTCTCTCTGTCTCTGTCTCTGTGAGAAAAAAAAGCATACCTGCCAAGTGTACTACTTACCTGCTATATTATTTTTATTAAGCACCAAGGTTGTGCTACTTTTTAGAGAAAAGATGTAAAGCCACCTACCTTACTTATCCTGCTTAATTCCAAGTAGTTTAGCACTATAGTCCAGTAAATAATTTCCTTCCTAATAGGTAACCAAAACCACTTTATTCAGTATACGGTCTCTAAAGGCTTGATAAAAGAACAATTGAGTGGTGAATGTCCAAAGATACAGGGATTTTTTTTGCCCATGTAATTTTGATTTTTGTTCTTTATTCTAGGAGACATCCCCATTAGCCTCATCAAAGACAGGACAATAACCTAAAGGAGTGTGTGTGTGTGGGGGGGGGAATGAAATGAGAAATTTAATTTGATTTCCAGTGAAATCTTGGTACTTGTGAATTGTGACAATTTTGATTTCTCAAAGATAGGGCAACCAGATACTTCTGAATGTAGAACTCTTTAGATAATAGCCAGTATTTTTTTTTTTTTGCATGTTACATACATGCATAATTCTTTGCAAAGATCCTTTTTCTCAAGTTTGGAAATAACATATGAACCACTTGCCGGGTCAGGAATGATGTAAAAGTTGCTAGAGCCTGCTAAAAAATTAAACAGCTCTCTAATCATCACTAAAATCTTTGCTGAATAGACCTTAAGTGAGAAGCACTAATCTCCATCTCAGAGACCTGGTTTAGGACACCAGGACTTCCTTTGTCATCTTCTCTTTATCCACTCTTGATACTTCTCCCACTTGGTTCCTCCTAACTTCTTTCCAGGCCGCTTTCCCCAGACTCGTGTGCAAACCCCTGGCACTTGAGGCTGGTGTTCATTTGTGGGGTTTTGTTTTTGTTTTGCCTCTTTGTTTTTCTCACATGCAGTCTGTTTCTTATTTCTGTTTTAGAAGATAAAATTACCTTAAATTTAACATGACCTTCTAGAGTTCAATGTCTCTTTTTAGTTTTTGGTGACTGCAAAGGATACTCTACTCACTTTGGTTTAACTATTTCTTGATTAAGAGTAAACAGTAATAAAATTCTCATTTTCCTCTAGTACGTTGTATTTCCTAGGTATTACCAAGAGACAGTCTGATATAGAGCTCTAGATCCAGACACAACCTTGAAAGAATTAGTTAACTGCTCTGATAATTAACTTCCTCATTATTGTAAAATAATGTATATAAAGTACCCTGCACAGTGCTGGCCTGTAGCAGGTGGTTAATAAATGTTAGTTCTCTTTCCTACCCTTCCCATGAAGGAAAAAAAGAAATCTCAGTCAATAATTTTAAAAGTAAGTATCTTTGATGAAAATAAATGTCTTGGGTAAAAACATTAAGTTAGTTTTGAGTACAAGTTACCAAAGTAATGAATTTTCTACTCTGCCTGTTCGCCGGTTTTATATCTCCTCAATGCATGAATGCTCATGTAGATGCATTTATTAATAAAGAAAATGGATGCTGCACATCTGTACTTGAGTATTTCAGAATAGAAGTATTTGATTTGATGAGATCCAAGTTTTCTATCAGCTCCAAAATGCTGGGTTTTAAGAAGGGTAGTTGTTATGTGTTTTGAAAAAAAGCATTGTTGTTTTTTTTTTGAGGAAGGTATTTAGGGGGTGTGAAACATGATGCAGATAATTTATCATAATCATTCTCAAACTGTCAACATTGTCTGAATGGTTTGTGATAACCGCAATACCTGAAGCTGATGAAGTAGATTTAACTAAATCCCATTGTGAATGTCGTTCAAATAGTACATGGAGACACAAAATAGAACCCCTAGGGTTCTGAGCGGTGTTATTATCACTCTATATTTTTGTAATGCCTTTGTTGATAATGCCAGGATTTCTCTCTCTCAAAGAAGAAGTATAATTGTTGAGAAAGCATATATAAAAATTAAATGCATTGTGCACGGCAAAAAGTGAAAGAATGACTAAATTGCCAATCAGATGTAACAGAAGTAGATTCCTCTGCTGTGGCTAGAAGATCACAGCGGGTGCCTGCTCTGACCTGAGGTGCGGGCTTGTAAGAATAGAATCCTGGAAAGCTTTGTTTACACGGCTGGGTCCCAGTCAACACAAGTGCTTTGTCACTATACTAAGGAGTT
Source organism: Rhynchonycteris naso (assembly GCA_037038555.1). Lineage (NCBI taxonomy): Eukaryota > Metazoa > Chordata > Mammalia > Chiroptera > Emballonuridae > Rhynchonycteris > Rhynchonycteris naso. The sequence continues at coordinate 48,976,553 of CM073000.1, read as the reverse complement.
CTTCAGACCCAGCTAATGACTCAGCGGCCTATTGGGCAGTGGGCTCTGGTGCCTGTTAGTGCTGCGGGAGCAAATTGAATCATCTCGTAGAGTTGATGATCAAAAGTGAAGAAGAACTTCAACATTTTTGTTAGTGTTCTAAGTGGTAGGCAGAACAGGAAAAAATCTTCACTTATTATTGTAGCATTTTGGATTATTGCTACATGCCATGTAGATGTATATCTAGAGGACAGTTCTCTTGAGGTCTCTAAAGAGGGCACAGTTGAAAAGCTGGGTTTAAAATGGGTGAAAGGAGATAAAGTTACATATTACTGGACACATTGCTAAAGAAATTTTAAAAATGAATGTTATTGGGTTCAAAGTGTTAGCAGGTCCTTGGAAAGTAAATGAAGGACTCATTGAGATAAATTTGAACCATGCACCGACATCTTAATGAGTTACCTAGCTCAAACATTGGATTCAGTATAGTATGAACTTCATTAAGCTGGGTATTTAATGATCATTAAAACGATGTTAAGGTAGGTGTTACCAATAGAAGTAGATAGACCATCTATCAAATTCAATCTGACATATGTACTTTATGACTTATTTATTTGCATTAGTTGTGGCAAAGACATCTTAAATAACAAGCAACATCAGATAAGTCTGCCATCACACTTAAAACCATTTAGAAAGAAAAACAAATGTTAGATATGCATATTGCAAATTAGCCTCCTCCCCATGTTAATGGTAGATTATAAAGCTTTCCTTGGTTACACATCAGTACTGAGTCCACGACCTGCCTATAATTCTCATCATGCTTTGTACTAAACAGACAGGGAGTGATACATTGTGCCGTCATTTAACAGTCTTTTTAGTAAGTCATTACCTCACCTCACCTGGCAGAGCTACCTGTTTTGTCCATATGACCTTTTCCTTTTGCTAGTCACGCCCATGGAAAAGATTGTTCAGTCCAGTAACTACTTCTCATTTGCTCTAGAAATCAGACAAAAGCTTTGCAGCTGTGAAGTGCAGCCCATTTTAAAATTAACCTATTGTAAATCCTTAATGATTGAGAAATTCTGCAATTTGCTATGATTTGTGGTTTGGGCTGCAACTGGAATAGCAAACAGCAGAGACAATGCAGGTCAGAATGGTGTGCATTTGGAAAGTGAAAGAAAAGAAACTTGATAGATGTTGTGCTTTAAGCTGATACATTATGCCCTTCTTCCCTTCACCCATCATACATCACTTCATCTTCCACCCACACTCTCCCAAGTGGAAGTAATCCTTGGAAGTAGTTACTTAAATTACAGTTTATTACCCAGAAGTAAGAGCATCCACAATGTAGTCTACTTTTACCTCCATTAATATTTTTTTCAATTTACAGCTTATATTCTTAGGGAAAAGAGAACACAAGTTTGATTCACAAAGGTGTAGAATTTGAATTGTGACACCAACACAAATTAGTTCTGTATCCTTATTCAAGTTACATGAACTCTCTGGGCCTCAGTGTCCACATTTGAAAATCTCATTGTATTCTCAGTCAGGTTAAATTAGATACTGTTTTAGAAAACCTAGCAGGGATATAATATGTTCACTGCCACTTACTAGCTATGAGACCCTAATCAAATTAACTAATTTGTGCCTCTGCTTCCCTATCTGTAAAAACGGGATTACTTCCTAGGGTTGTTGTGAACATTAAATAAATCAATCCATGTAAACAGCACTCACTTAGAACAGCACTCACCACCTAGTAAGGAGTCAGTAATTATTAACCATTTTGGTTGATATATATTAACTAATTAACAGATACTGTGTTTACAAATTATGATAAAGGAAAGGTGTAGAGTGCTCTAAGGCAACTCATATGAGCTAGAAAGATAATCAGAGTTTTTTACTACTCTGGCTTTTAAATGCTATATACATAAGTCAATGTGTGGGTTTCGAGACTCAAATCTGGGAAGTGATGAATTAAAAGAGTTTAGGGCAGAGGTGGTTTAAATTTCCTTGATTTTGCCTCATCGGCAGCACCTCTAAGCCACAATAAATACAAGTTTCATTTATGAAGTGGATAGATCCTGTCAGTTTAAGTGTTTATGTCCTAACAATTTGGCATGTGTTAAGGACTGTTAAACTTCTCAAACCTTGTGATCAGATTGTATCCCACCAGTCTCATTACTGTTCCACACTAATTTTTGTGATACTTTGTTTTTGTCACAATAACTGCCAAACACTCTGCTTTGCAAAGATATATGTTACTTAAAGGAATCCCACATCAAAACTGTGAACTAATTCCAGCTAGTAGTTTGCATGGTGTCCAACACATACTGCTGTGTTTCCTTAAAATTTTAAAATATCCCTTCCGTGTTTCTGTAAGTTTGTGGCAGCGCTCTGGGGTACCTCAGCGCACAGTTTGTGAACTGGTCCCCTTTTCCAAGACTTTTTGTTTTGTATTTAAATATTTATCTCTTCTTATTGTTTTGTACCTCTATAATAAAAGGTAACCTGATGTTTATCATTTTTTATGAAATACAGTTTATCTTAGAGAAAGATTTTATTATTTAAAAAATTTAAAGTTAAATATGTATAATACAGGAAATTTGGAAAATACGGCAAAACAAGAGAAGAAAAGTTAATCCTAATTCTCTCATCCATTAGTCACCACTACATGTTATTTTATCTTTGTGGTTATTTATATGAATATTTATTATATTTTGAATAACTATGACTGACTGATTTTATTAGAAGGTAATAATCTAATGTTCAATGGGAGTTTCATGTCTGGCAGTTGTGACTTGTCATTACTTTGAGGTTAAATAAGGCAGAGTTCTAGCTACTTTCTTCTTACTGGCTACTTTCATTAGCTGAATGCTTGATTGGAGGGCTTTGAAGACCCCCTCCATGCATGAGCTAGAGACTCCCCGCTGCTGTGTTTCTAACCTGCCAAATGCAAGGTGTGTTATTTGCACAGTATTTCTTCATTATAGAGGCACAAACACGCATAGATCTTAGTGGAGGAACTTTTCTTTTCCATTGGTAGGTATAGTCTAGCATATTTTTAAAAAGGGCAACTATATAGTTAAGTAAATGGATATACTGTACTTCCCCATGTATAAGATGCACTTTTGGGGGGAAATTTGGGGTATAAAAACTGGGTGCGTTTTAAACAGTGGTTGTAGATTATTTTTACTGGCATTTCCTGCTTTTTTATGCCTGTTTTTGTGCTCATTGTTGTAGATGACTAAAACTCGAGTTCAATAAATTTATGTAATACATTTTTTTTTTATTTTGGGCCCCCACATTAAGGTGCATCTTATACATGGAGCATCTTATACATGGGGAACTACAGCACTTTCTAAAAGTATCAGGACCCTAATATAACGTAGTAGTTCTAAAATATCTAATAATTCAAATTAAAGCTGTTTGTATAGTTCTTATAAGGAAAAACTTGTATAATTCTATTTTATTTTTGATTTACTTGTTTTATTTTTTCTGCCTTTGTTAAGTGCTAGAAATTGAGTTGATTACATAAAAATAAGAGTTTTGTTTGATTTCATCTTTTCATAAATACTTTTGAAATCTACCTTATCGCACTATTGAAGTAGAACTTGAATTATCAGAAAGTAAAATTATAACTTTAGAAAGAAAAAATGGGCCACTTTGTTTAGCTCCAGATGGGGTAGAAACCTCTAGATACAAACGTATTTGTATTTATAGTTTCATTGTCATTTTCTCTTACTCATTCTTACTCTAATTCCCTTTCTTTCTCCCTCCTTGCCCTTCTCTCAATCATACTTTTAAATTGTGATTAAAACAAGGAGTGGCAGTACTTGCTTAGCATAGCCTGAACTGTTCCTGTACAGTTCTGGTATAGGATCAGGGCTGACTCCAAGACTGGAGCAAAGAAAATACAAAATGAACCTGGAGTAGTATCTTTTATTGCCAGAAACTAAATGCTAAAATATATTTATTTTGTAAGTAAAATTGGAAGCAAGTTGAAAGGACAGAGCAGTCAACCAGAGAGAGTTCCCAGTGGCCAAAACTAGAAATATTTGAACAACAAAATAAATGACAATGGTATTTTATTGTAAACTAAAGAATAAAATAAATATCTATGAGTCTATACTGATATAAATAAGCAAATAAATAAATGAATGAGAAGGGACCAATTTTCCCTACAGAAATTGTAGATAATGTAGAAGGAATGAAGAAAGTAGAATATTCCATTAGCACACCACAGCGATTGCTACAGGCAGGATTCATGGATGAATGCTCAAATTAATGAGTGAAACTTTAAGGTGAAACAGGATTTTTATATAGCCTTCAGATAGCTATTTCAAGAAACTTATTAATTTCTGTGGTAATTTTAGTATATGTCCACAAATTCCTTGATACCCTTCCTTCCAGGAAGTGGAGTTTACTTCCCTTTTTGTTGAGTGGGGCTGTGCCTGATGACTTGTAACTAAGTGAAAGAGTATTAAAAAAAAAGATAAAAGTATTAACTTTACAGTAGAGAAACTTGGCAGGCACCATCTTAACTAAGTGGTCTGAGTAAACATCACCAGTAATAAACCATGTTGATATTGTATACCCCCAGATATTATGCAGTGAGAAGGGCACTTAACTTCTTTTGCATTTTTCCCCAAAATCAATAACCTCAGTTTAATAAGAAAAATATCAGAAAACCCCAAATTGAGGAACATCCTACAAAATATCTGACTAGAACTGTAAAAGTGTCAAGGAAAATCTGAAAAACTATCACAGAAGAGAACATGGAGACATGATGACTAAATGCAATGAGGTTTTCTGGATTGGATCCTTGAACAAATAAAGATAGTGGAAAAACTGATGAAGTCTGAATAAAGTCAGCAATTTAATTAATTGTGTTGTACCAATGTTAATTTCTTAAAGTTGATAAATGTACAATGATATGTAAAATATGAACATTAGGTAGGGGTGACTAGAATACTGGTACTCTCTATACTATCTTTACAACTTTTTTATAAATCAAAATTATTTTGAAATTGAAAGTTTAAAAATAACTCACTGGTAGCTTTCCAGTTCTAAGGATATTAATTTAAAGTGTCTCTTGAGCAAATTAGTTCAGAGAAATCCCCCTCTTCTCAATCCTTTGTGCTGTTTCTCTAAATGAAAGATAAAGCTCTTGATAATCAAACAGCTTGCACAGAGCAAGGACAGTAAGTTCTAGAGTCTTCTGTCCCACCACTAAAAATAGAATTGTATCATTGCCTGCTCTTTGCGGGTGTCAGCCAATGGTTGTTGGTACCAATTCAACTCCAACAGGAATCCCCCAGTTTGGGATGCAGTGAAGAAGGAAACTTTATTCAGTTAAAACAGGTCACCTGGGATACAGCATGGTTATGAAAACAGCATGGATGCGAGCAGTGGTGGGATTCAAATAATTTAACAACCAATCTCTGCCCTATTTTAAGTATAAAAAACGATATAGTGAAAGGTAGTTTATTATTTCACGTACTTAATACTTAAATAAGGACAATTAAAAAGGTACACAAAACTAGATTATAACAAAAATTTAAAAATATTAATGAAAAAATATTAAATAATAACTGACAAAAAACAATAAAACCATTATTTAAGATATTTTCATATTGCTTCTTGATTGGTGTCCTCACAATTATTTTTTTCGCCTGTGGATGTTATGAACATCACTACCGGTGCTTAGAACACTCTGTTGTGTAGATGAACGTTAAAAAAGAGTAAGGAATGTAAATTTGTGATTTCCACATTGGACAGGCTACCCAGGCACCCACTTAAGAGAGAACCCTGATTACAAGTGCCATTTTAACAACCGGTTTGCCTAACTCAACCAATAATTAGGTATCAGTTTTGCTGAACCTGTGTGCACCGGCTGAATCCCACCACTGGCAAGGCTCCTCTCCAGCTAGATCAGTGATTTTCAACTGCTGTGCCACAAGAATTTTTAAAACATGCAGTACCTATTTAGCCAGGGGCACTGACCTCTTTTTCCCTTGTATTGTCAAGTAAAAACATGTCAGCAGCCAACACAATAGCTGTTGTGAATGAATCAAAATTATACCTTTTTTTGTTGTTGTTAGATTGGCAAAAAAAAAAAAAATTCTATACCATGGGATTTTAGTAATTAGTTTTATATGTGCATCATGAGATAAGAAAAGGTTGAAAGTTGCTGAGCTAGATAGCTGTACTCTGCTCCTTTCTGGTCTGCTCTCCTTCATACAGTCTGCTTTGCCCTGCACTGGTCTGCTCCATTCTGCTTTGGTGAGACATTTTCAGTGTTTCAGCTCCAGCTAGGGAAATGCAGTCTTTAGTGGAAAGGGAAAGTATGATCCCAGAGCCACAGCAGGAGCTGACTTATATAGACAGAAGTCCCCACCCCTTGTCCCTGATTGGTCTGCAATCATGTAAATGAGGACTCCAAATTCTTACAGTTTGATTGGTCCAGCAGGCACAGTCCTGACTGGTTAGAAAGGAGAAGCTCTGATTGGTTAGTGATGAAGCTGATGAAAAGGATATTTTTAGCTGCACAGCTTCAATTGGGTGGCGAAAACATTAGTCCTATTGGTTGAAATATGATTCCAGGAACTCCTTTATAAGGCTTGGCTCAGATGGCAGAAACAGTGGGTAGGCAATTCAGTGCAGGCTTCTCCCTGAAGTGCAGTTTGCATTAAAGGCCCCTCTGTAGAAATGGCTAGTAGGCTGGCTGGAGGCGGGAGGGTTCTTGGTTGTTTGTTTGCTTTTGTTTTTAAAATATGAGCCTAGTTAGCCACTGGAAACCCTTTTTTGTAAGTATTTTCTTTTTCTAGATCCACACACTGATGCTTTGCTTTTTGTGACTTGTAGTGTGCCCAGCATCTAGGTTACAGAGAGTATTCTGTGAAAACAGTGTAGAGTGGAGCAACAGTGATTCTACCTACCTTTGTTTTGGGCCTTTCATTCCAGGTGTTATCATTGAGCTGCTAATTTAAAATCTTCAGAGGTACTATATTTGGTTTTATCTGTTTCTTAACCCTAGATTATTAGTAAATTCAAACAGTATATAAAATGTGGTACTCAATAAAATGGACACATGAAAAAAATACTTTTCAATATAAACACACTGCATATTGCTCTTCTTTTTAAAAACAGTAAAATATCATTAGTTTAATGTAATTATGGGTAGAAATGTAAAATCCTGATTTCTAAATATTATTATCAAGACCTTCTTAACTCAAACTAGGATAACCAGAATTTATTATAGAAGTCCTAATTGGGGACCTGTTTAAGTAAATAATATGTAATTGGCTGAGGATGATTATTGTCATAGTAACAAATTAGAATTTGTTTGATACTAAAATTAAACTCCTCCTCTATATGCCATTCATTCTCTTGATCTGACCATTAGTGAAAACTGTCTTAATTTGTGCACATATGAGAGGTAGTATTTTTATCTGTTAAGTACCTTGCAGTGTATCCATCTTGACAATATCACTGGTGCGGTTAAGGAAGGGCAATGCACTGTTCTTGAACATGGAAATAGGTTTGGTATGAATGGCGGAAGGTACATACATTTTTTGGAAAGCTCTGTTTTCTGGGTTGTTAATGCATGCCCGAGTATATACACAGTTACTTAATAATAGTGCTTAATTGCTGTCATCAGATTGAGCAATACATCATTTATTGCAGTTCTGAAACTAGGAACACAAGAATAATAGGCTGTATAATAAAGACTTAATACAATTACTAGTCAATAAAAGTATATACTGCATAGTATAGATAGCAGATCGTTCTTATAAAATGCATATGATACAATTTTCTTGACAGCTATTTCCAAAATGGACCTTTTCATGTCATCCTGGTTTCTTTAGTGAATTTCCTCAGAAGGGTTACACACACACACACACACACACCCGTGTTTGACTTCCAAATCTAATTTTTCCTGTTCAATTAGGAAGTTTACTGGTTTGCTACTATGTGCCAAGCACTTTCACTTATTATTTTTCCAGTGTCTCAGAATTCCTTTGCTCATTTTAGAAATTAGAAAATGGAAACTGAAAAATTTAGAAACTTATATCTGTTAGATGCTATGTATGGTTTAATATAAATGGGTTACTTAGCTGAATGAGTTGCCTAATACTTAAATGTAGATAATGTATAATAAAAGAAGGTGGATCCCTTGGCGAGTTTGTTAAGTGAAGTATCACTGTTTGGGGCGGGTTTGGTTCCAGAGCCACTGAATATATTGCACGCAATGAATCTGTTGAAAATGCAAATAGTGCAATCAAGGGTAATACTCATTAAGAGAAGAGGAATACAATTTGAAAGTTTTTATGAAGCCATGCATTTCCTAATCTGTGAATTGAAAACATCTTTAAGATTTGCTTCCCTTTATATTCCTAGGTGGTAGTGAATATGGGTAGAAAAATGAAAGCGTTTCAAATAATGCTAATGAAGTTAAGTGATTGCAATCTACCATATTGTGAGGAAAAGTTGTTAGCTGAGAAAGATGAGGACAGAATTAAAATATTACCATGACTGGCATTTGATTTGAAAACTGCAAAGATAAGCTTAGGTTCCTATTTATGAAAACCAGTCTCACAGTCTGATGAAATATCTTTTAAAAGGTTTTACAGTTACCATGGATACTTGTTAGCTTTGATAGAATAAGTTGTAATCCATATTTAATCATCTGAGGTGAAGTAGCCAAAACCTACCAACTAAAATCAAAAGTAGCTTCATCTTTAAATTCATATCAGTTTGGTAAGGGAAAGGTTAAATACCCTAAAGATTAGATTTTTGGGTAATTATCACTACTTGAAAAGCAAGATATATAGGCTGCACATTATCTGAATGTGAATCCATTGTTACTTTTTATGTGTAACTCTTTCATATAACTAGTAGATGGCACTTCTTGGGTTTTGATGTAGGAATTTGGACTGTTCTGGAAGTTGATAAAACATAAGCAACAGACTCAATTTCTGAAAGCCTGAGGGACACAGACAATATTGAAGACACTGATCCCCATGGCAACATATTTGCCTTTGGTCCAGAATTAGCTGATTTCTGCTTAGCTTCTTTTAGCTGCTATATATTGACAGCCATTTTCACAACTGTTTATAAAATGTTGGATTATGAGCATGTGTACAAGGTAGTGCCTACTGTAGCCTTAGGCTTGATTAGACACCTCAGATGACAGGAGTCGTGCATGAAGAGTTACTGAGGTGTTTTTGGCGTTTTCTAATGCATCTGTCACATAGTGGAAGCTAAAAGCCTTTCAAATGGTTTAAATATTTTCCTCTATTCTCTTATAAAACAGGTGACAAAAGAGCTAAAACAGTATGACAACAAAATTATAGAATGCAAATTCGAGAACAACAGCTGGGTCTTCATGAGACAGAGAACAGACAAAAGTTTTCCTAATGCCTACAACACTGCCATGGGTGAGTGTGACAACCTGCTGCTGCTTGTTACATTAAAAAAAAAAAAAAAAAGGTTATGGTGTTAGAACCCAAATGTGCTCTGTTGTTCTGCTTGATGGTCAGTCATGTGGACCCCTGTCCTTGCTTGCTGGGATCAGGGTCATCAGGTCTGCACCCAGCAGGCTCCAGTTGGTTTTTAGGTTCTCCTCTTTCTAGAGACCTCTGCAGGCTTGTGTTCGTGTGTCCAAGAGAGAAGTTTAAAGGGCTGTATATGAGTTACATTTGTTGAACAACAACAGCAAAAGCCATGATAATTTCAGTTCTATTCAAAACTATAGCAACCATTGTTTGGCAGACGGTAAAAGACAAAATTAGCAGGGGAGAGTAATTTCCAGCTCCTAAAATAGTTTTATAAACAATGCAGAGCAAAGTAAATGAAAGCTATTAAAAAAAAAAAACCTGAAACCCACTATGCTATCCTTTAGCGTGTTCTTTGGGTGCAACAGGGATTCTTTGGTAATTCAGGATAGTAATTTTCTTTCATGGGGAACAACACAATTTAATAAAGTTTATAAGGTAAACTAGTAGTAGCGATTGTTACTCTGGATTGCATTTATAGTGGAGTTAAGAAAAACAGATAAAAACCAAGATGAAAGGTTAACGGAATCTTATAGTTTTAAAGTCCTCAGTCACTGGTGATGATGATTATGTGATAAGCCTATGAGAAAATAGAGAAATGGCAGTTTGAGTTTCTCAGCTGAAAAGTTACTGTTTGTGCATTTAAAGGTTCTGCTGGAATGAGCAGACATGTTGAGGAGATGAGTTAATTTTGAAAATCAGAGTAACTAAGAGCCAGTGTCCTTTTTCCCAAAACCAAATAGTTACATAAAGTTAAAAAGGCTGGTACTAAATTTTGATCACATAAGAAAAGTTGCTTTATTTATTAGTAATTTTTTTATAATACTTTACTTCAACCAAGTTATTAGAATAAAATAATCTTACCTGCCACTGCAGTTGAAACCTGCCTAATCGGTGGGAACGGAGACCGGTGCTGAGTTACATGCTTCTCGGTGTGGACTGGTTTCTGAGAGAAGGACTGAGGACTAGAGCTCATTTCTTTTGTAGAAATTTTGGTTGACTGTGGTCTGTATTATGATGCACTACACTAGATTAAAATCCTGTAAAAATTGTTTTGGGGGTAGAAAACGATAGTGAATAATACATGCTTATTTGTAGCCCAAGTACTTGGTTTAAAATTACCATATTTCCCATGTATAAGATGCAACTTAATTTGGGGACCTGAAATTTGGAAAAAAGAATGTATTACATGAAGTTGTTAATCTCAAGTTTTATTCATCTACATCTGTGAGTGCAAAACAAGCACAAAAAAGCAGGAAATGAGTAAAAAACCCACAACCACTATATAAGACACCCCCAATTTTTAGACCCCAAAAATTTCAAAAAAAGGTGCATCTTATATGTAGGGAAATACGGTGATAGCACAGTAAAGAATAGCCACCAGGAAAACACTCATTTGGGGACCGGGGAGGGAGAACAGTTTAATCTGAAGCATGTTACTCCTGTAGGTGAAATGGAAGTGTTTAGCATTCTGGGATGAAAATCTGTTTCCTTTCTCATCTCCCTGAGGTGAGTCAGCTGCCTTAATTAACCCTCACGTGAGACACGTGTCTCCCTTTGTCCACAGCTGTGTGCAACAGCATCTCAAACCCTGTCACCAAGGAGATGCTGTTTGAGTTCATTGACAGATGTGCAGCAGCTTCTCAGGGACAGAAACGAAAGCGTCATCTGGACCCTGACAGGGAGCTCATGCCTCCACCACCTCCCAAAAGACCTCGCCCTTTGACCTAAGTGCTGCCTCTGACTTCCGGATTGAGAGGAAAGATGAGTGAGAAAACAATGCTGTTGCCCCACTTACAGCCAGAGAAGTTCAACAAAGAATGTGTCTTGATGTCGATACACATTTGAATGTTTGGTTTTTTTTTAAAAAGTATTGTAGCCAGCCTGTAAATATTTGATGCATTTGTTTTCTTAGTGCTACAATAAATATATCATGGACTTAAACATTTTACTTATTTATGATAAACTCAGCCTTACCTTGTGGAATCCGAAGATTGAAATATCCAAAGGTTTGAACAGATTGAAATCAATGAAAAAGAGGCCTTGTTTATATACAGATAACTTCTACCTTTATTTTATAAAGTTAGCAATCTGGAGCTGTGAGCACCAAGAACACTGTATTTTTTAGAAGCTGTATTTCCGCTATGATAAATTTTCCTTTTACAAAAGTTAAGCAATGGCATTAAACATTCTTCTTATCACTTATCATGGATTTCCTCCATTTCTGAGATTCTTGTATTCAAAAACAAATGACAAGGTTGTTAAGTATTGTACTATTAAACGACTTGGTCTGGCTTTATTATTTTAAGAAGTTCTTTTGGAAATGTAAAAGTAAAAGAGTGAAGGTCCATTTTTGTGAATGGCATCTTTTCTGAAGGAAGTACATTGAATATTTTCATCTGCCTCTACTGTTTGCACTAATCACAGACCTCTACTGTGTCTGTTCTGGCAGTGGGATCGAGGTTCTTCGTAGAAGAACTTAGATGTGAACTACCAGGTTCTTTATGTATTGTTTCCTGGGAGACATTTTTAAATACCGGGGCTACTGCTTTACCTCAGTGGTATCAGCACATTGTAAATTAATATTAAAACACACAACTCACTGTGATTATAGGAGTGACATCAAACACAAGCAATGCGGTGTTAGTTCTCTTGAACTAAACGGCAAGGGAAATGCCTGCTGACTCCTTTGATTGGAAAGTAATGTCAGTGGAATAGAATGCTATCCCTAGAAAATCCTCTCCCACTGCTACCAAGTGCAGAGGCAAGAGTAGAATCTGTAGGAACTAAACATCTGGGAAGCCAAGGTATTTCTTTTCAAAGCCAGAATGCCATCTCCATTGTTTTCTGGGAATACTATTTCTGTTGTATGTCTGAATTATAAAGTGTTTACCAGTAGATAATGGATTTAAAGAGCAGCTAATTGGTCATTTGCCATTGTTGAGAAACTTCTGATTGGTTTGTGAAGGAACTGAGAAGTAGCTGGATTAGAGGTACAAGTTTTAAGTATGTATATTTAAATTTTTTTCCATGATCTGAATTTTATATATGTCTATGCATATATATGTGAGTATATGCAACAGTGTATATTCTTCTAATGTAGTCAGAATGAAAATGCAAATAACTTTCCTAGTAGACTGACTATCTGACAGGATTTCTATATGTTATAGCACAAATTAACCAAAAATGTATTTATATTCATCTGAATTTAAATGTTTTTAAACCAAGTTTTCTCCTGCAGCGCTTTTCTATATGAGACAGTAGTGTCATGCTAGGGCGTTTTCCTTTGTTGTGCCCAAGTTATGTAATGTATAGTGAATTTATCCAAAATGCCATTTAGTGTTTCTTTCCAGGAGTACTTTTGTGTGCTTGGGCGCTGAAGAGATTAAAACACCCAACTGCCACAAGGACTGTAAAAAGATGGAAATTTGTCAAGATTATATCTATAGTGTCTTGTACAAAGTGGATCTAAAAAAACACCTGTGCAGCTCCAAATAGTGTGATGTCTACTTCACCAGGTTTAGTGACTCTTTTCACCACTCTGAGTTGCTCTCCTGAGCCTGGGTAATTCAGGGCCCTTTTGCTGATGTAAAAGCAAGCTTTTGCCAGTGATCTTTAATGAAGTAAAATGTTTATGGTAATTGTAACCTTTGAAATGAGTCATGTGAAAAGAGCATCTCATTTTTAATACACTCAGATATTTTCTCCTTGCCTTTGTGCATTTTTCAGCAGTTAACTTTTCTTAATTTTTCCTTCCTTTTCAATTATAGTGAAGTATAATAGTTGGCCTTGTAAGTAGACCCATCTATCCCCTGAACACTCCGCCATCTGCAATATCACAAAACGTCGTCTAGAAAGTCAGGGGCAGGGAGTCTAGAGCCAGGATTTGGAACATCAGGAAGGAAACACTTCCATTCTCAGCTCATTCAATGTAATTATTTTTTGACACTGAGGTTTTATAGACAAGAATAAGAAAACTTTGTTTTTCTGAATTATCACAAAAGCTTTTGCATTGCATTGGAAAGATGTGGATGACTTGACTGCCTGGATGGTTACACGTGCTTTCCATGAAATGCTCAAAAAATGTCAGGACATTCCTTCTCTAATTGTGTGTCAATGTGTGTTGTAATAAAACTACTGATTTAAAATAACAGAGAGTGTATCTACTTTGTTTTACTGGTGATGATGCCTTTGTGTCCTTTTATTTAACTGATGTTTTGTGGCCCTTCTATTGCTCTCACCAGGTCCTACTGCTATCAACCACTCCCAACACAATCAGTCTATCTGGCTGTGTTACATTAGCAAGACTAGCAGAAAGACTTGGGGAAGTCCTCTTTTTTTCTTCCTGAGAAACCAAGAAATTTGATTGGCGTGAGGGATACAGTTTGCACCTTTTGTTGTTGAAGTGTAGGGGAGTGGGGAAAAACACACTTACATGATTTTCAGTACAATCTGTTCATCCACCTCATTTTAGCACTATTATATGGGTAGGTATTTTGTTATATTACTTTTAATGCATTTAATTCTTTTAGAATACTCAACAATAAATATTCTAAAATGATGAAGTTAGGACCTACCAATTTTTTATTGACTGTGTATTTTGTAGTATCCAATTTGCCATCTTTAAATGTTTAAATGTTACCGCTATTTTTGAAATACGTGTATAGTTTTTTCTGATCAAAAAACTTGGAAAGTCAAGAACCTTATACTTCCAGGTAGAGAAAGCTAATGTGATGGAGAAAATTCTGGGGTAGGCCAAGGAACCAACTTTAGGCTCTGACTCTCAGTGGTTCTGTGTTTTCTCTAAAACTGGTTTCTCCCCTCCTCCACCTACAGAATGCCAAGATTGGGCCAGATGAGCAGGTCTAACATGATTCTTGTATAAAAGGTAGTGCTTTTTTAACTATCTTATATTCACAATTATAGCTATGTTACCATTATTGAATATTCACCAAGCACCAAGACTATCCTAAACAACACTCTACAGTAAGTACTGTTGTTAATCCCATTTTGTAGTTGAGGAACCTGAGACTCAGAGGGTTAAGTAACCTAAGGTAACCTTGCTAGTAAGTTGTGTGCTGAAACACAAACATAGGTCTTGCTGACTCCAGCACTTTATTAATTGTACAGTATTCTTCTAAAGGCTCATTCAGGAACATGGAGGACTGCTTCCATGCTGGGGGCCCAAACTGACGAAGGTGTTTTTTTGGTACTAACAGGTAATAAGCTTCAAACACCTCTCTCTAAAAAAGAGATGAAATTAGGAGCAGGGAAGTAAATACATTTTTAGGAACTTATTTACTTATTTTAAAATATTTAAATGTGAATGATGCAGAGGCCATGAAAAGAAGCTTAATATTTTTATTAAGATGCTAAATTGAAAAGATGTAATTAGAATATAGTAAGTGATGAAATTACACATTGGGCCAGTGTTTCCCTGATTGTTGCTTAGTTAGCCATCACCTTTGCCACTCTGGCAGGTCATTGTGGGCCTGGGTGAACCCTGATGTCCCTCCCCTAATCGGGATCTGATAGCAGGTGACTGCTGCGTGATGAGCAAGGTGAGGAGGGCACTCATAGCAAGGGCCTCCCAGGCTTCTCAGAAGAGTTCACATTTCAAAAAATCAGTGCACAGATCTGGGATTGCCAGCTCTTTTGTTGTGGACAGGTATCTACCAAAAATTTTGTGGCCGTTATTTCATAAAATAATGGGAATCTTAACACCCTAAGAGGCAGTAGAGCATAATTTAGAAGACAGGGCATGCCTATACGTAGAACAAATTTTGTTTTATAAACAACTTGCAACACTGCCCTTTGCTTCAACATGTCACCTTCAACTGGTGACAACTTTGTCATGAACCAGTGATGGGAATTGTGCATGGGTCAGGTTCCAGATGGGGCTCGTAAGTGGGAAGGAGGTAAGAAGACCCTTAGGAAGAAGCAGCCCTGCTTTCCTAGCTGCAGGTAATATTTATAGCCAGAGTTGACCACAGTGAAATTATCTCACAATGCTTGATTATATTGTGCTCTTGTGATACCAGGTATATAGGTGAAAAACGAAATGATCTGAATGTTTAAAAATACCCAAATAGAGTAAAATCCTCAGCTGTTTGAGGTACCAAAATAAGCATAACCAAATACAACAGAAAAACAGAATTTGGCTTTGACAACAAATCAGACCAAGAGAGTGACCAGTTTTCACAACTTTGAAGTTGGCAGACAGTCTGCTTTTCCCTTAGATCACTGCCACCAGCATGATCCTTCACAATTGCAGGCCTTCTCCTCTTACCCATCCCCAGAAAGTGCTTCCTGGCCCATGACGCTAAAGGCCCTCTACGGTCTGGTCTCAGCTTGTGTGTGCAGGCATGGATTACACGCCTGTTTATGAGATAGTGGCGTGACTCCTTTCCGTGCCCAGAATGCCTGCTCTCTGTCCCCACATTTCATCTCAGGCTCAAGGAGGCCTTCCTACCATAGATACCTTTCTAGATTCCCCCATGGTATTGCGATGATCTCCCTGGCTTTTCCTCCAGACAGGGCACTTTGGCATCTCTGTGACCTATAGCCCAGGGCCTGGCGATCGTGGGTACTCGGCGGTCATTAGGGCGGGAGGTCCAAATGCCCTTTTGTACATGCTGTTGAGACTCAGTCAATGTGCGGTTGCTGTTGACTCCCTCAGTTCAGCCCCCTGTGAACACACAATTTTGTCACTCCAGCCTCATTGTAATAGACGCACCAATTCCATCTCTCATTTCTTAACAGTTTCTTCAGAGGCCATCTCTGATGCCTCTTGTATTTAAGCCTCACTAGAAGTGTCTTGTCTTTGCTTTTTGCACTGAAAATGAATGCTTCAGAGGGAGATTTCTCAGCAGAAGAATCTTCATCAAGTGTCTGTGATACACTCTGATGGAGGTGTGAGGGAAGTCGTGGTTTTAATCATTAGCTTATTTTTTAGCACAGTTTCTCTGAGTTTGCCACATCTTAAACTAGCCCGCTCCTTCTCCTCACCCACCTACTCCTGCTCAATTTCTGATGTTTTTCAAAGATAAGTCTTGATAATTGCTGAGGCTTTTGTTAGTTTTAAAAATAAATACCAGTTTGTGATCCCTTAGCACGTGGTGCTTCTTGCCAGGTCTTGAGAGTGGAGTTGGCAAGTGAAAGATGTTATTCTCATTGCTACTATAGAATGCTATTCTCCAGGATCTAAAGGAATAAGAAACCTTACCGTTTCTGTAGAAGTTCTGCTTCCCATCTGAAAGCTGTCAGGGGAACATTGTGTAGTTTTGGTCTATGGCATGAACACACAGAGTGCTCTGCTACACAAGGAAGACGAGGGCTACAGAGACCCCAGTTGAACCATAACCACAACCAAAATTCAGCTATAAAAATTTCTTGAAAATTCTACACGAAAGTAGAAACTGTACACCTGCAGACATCACACATAGTTGGGATGATGCAGGAGGTAAGATGTGACCTAGGCCTTGGTGGATGGGTAGGAGGAATGGGTAGGGTGGTGTGGACAGAAAATCTGGGGAAGGGTGCCTTGGAGGTTTGTCTAGGGCTGTGTGAAGGACCGCGGTAAGAAATATGGTTGTAATCACTCCATCTTCAGCCAACCCCCTTGGCCCCTTGATCTTCCAGCTGCTGACCCATTCCTCTATTCCCTTCCTGCACAATTCCTAGACAGAGATGACTGCACTTGTTCAGTCCACATCCTTTCCTCCTATTCTCTCTTGAGCCACTGCCAACAGGCTCTCCTCTCTGCTTAGCCTGCTCTGCTACTACCACCAATGCCCTCTACAGGGTCAAGTCCACTCTCCTAATGGACCTGTCAGTACTATCAGCATTGGACACGGTTTCTCACTCACTGTGTTTTGTTATTATTTCTTTGCTTTTGTTTTCACTCTTTTTAATGAGAAATTTCAAATACACAAAAGTAAGGGAAATGATACATGATCAGTCTGTGGTAGCTCTTGTTTATTTAGACACCAGCTCGTCCTCCTCTCTCTTGCACATACAAACACACGATTTTAAGACAGATCACAAACTACTTTTCTCCTTGTTGAACCCTTTTTGCACTTGGCTTCCAGACCACTGTAGCCTCTTAGTTTTCTTTCATCCTACCTTCTGGTCTCCCTTGCGGAGCCCTCTTAACATTCTCAATCTCTACGTGTTGTAGTGACCCAAGCTCAGTCCACTGGCCTCTGTCTGCAGTCTCCCTAAGAGGTCTCTCCTAATCTCTGCACACCAATGTCATCTACACACAATTTCCCAATTTCTTTTTAGCCTGGAACTTTCTTGTGAATTCTAGGCTCAAATATCCAACTGACAACTTGACATCTTCACTGGGATGTCTACTAGTTACCTCAAACTTAATACATCAAAACCTGAACTTCCCTCCTCCTATAGACTTCCTTCTCTTCCCACGCTGTTCTTACAGAGCTTAGTTCATGGCAACAGCATTTTTCCAATTGCTTCAGAATCATCCTTGATTCTTTTCTGTCTCTGATACAGTGTCCAATCCATCAGCAGATGCTGTCGCCACTCCCTTCAGACTCCATCCAGAATTTGACAACTTCTCAACCTCCCCAGCAATTTTCATCCCATCTCTTGCCTAGAATATTGCAAGAGCTTCCTAACTGGTATCCAGTTTTCACTCCCCCTCTCCCCCCAGCTATTCTCCACACAGCTGCCTGTAATATTTTTTAGAACATGTCACTCAACCACTTAAAACCTTCCAGTGCCTTCCACATCATTCAGAATTAAATCATAAGTGTGTACCACAGTCCACGAGGCCTTCAGAACCTGGGCCCGCTGCCCCTCTGATCACACTCATCTTCCTCACTCACTCTCCTCATCCACACTGGCTCTTTTGCTGTTTCTCTGACTGCCAAAGCTGTTCCACTTTCAGGACTTTGAACTTTCTTTTCTCTCTATCTGAAAATGTTCTTCCCTGGGCATTCATCAGTAAGTCTCATTCATTTCATTCAAGTCTAGGTAAATGCAACCTTATCAGAAGGTTGCCTGACCATCCCATCTAAAATGCCATTCCCACACCATCTATGCCCTTACCCTGCTTTATTTTTCTGCGAGCGCTTATGATCTAACATACACGTTTACTTGTTTACCTGTTGTCTGACTCTCCTCTCTAGAATGTAAGTTTTATGAGAATTGAGAATTTGATTTCATTTATTGCTATATTTCCAGCAATAAATCTGGGCCAATCTGGCATAAAAATAGGACTTCAACAAATATGTCTAGAATCTGTAAATGAACTAAGGTTAGATAGTAAGACTGAGGACAGATCATGAATGTCTAGCTAAGAAGTTAGGCTAAGTTTGCCCTGCCTGGATAGCTCAGTTGGTTAGAGCATCATTCCAAAGCACAGAAGTTGCTTGTTCAACCCCTAGTCAGCGCACAGTCAGGAACAGCTCAATGCTCCTATCTCTCTCTTTCTCTCTCTCTCCATCTCTTTCTAAAATCAATAAACATTAAAAAATAAGGAGGAGGAGAAGTTAGGCTAAGTTTAATCAACAACGAATAAGGAAGCTCGTTGTGAGAATAAACTGGTAATTTGTCTAAGGTGGCAGAAAAAGAAAAATAAGATGCTAGACCAGTGGGAGGCTGTTGTAATAACCCAGGGGAGAGATGAAGAACCTAGAGTAAGGGGAGATGGATTTGACAGGAATTCAGGAGGGAGGATCATCAAGATTTACCAATCAGTTGAGAAGCCACAGTTACTTTCAAGGGTTTGAGCCTCAGTTAGGGAATGGATGGTGGAGCCCTTAACAGAAACAGGGATGTGAGAAGAGAAGCCGATTTGGGGCGAGGTTGAAGAAGGAGCTTGTGAACATAATGAGCTGGAGGTGCTGTCAGGAGATTTAGATCGAGATCCACTGAGAAGGCAGAAATTGAGAACTGAAGCTCAGACAGACCACACAACAGTGATGATAAAAGCAATGTATAGAGTGAAAAAGAGGGTCAGGGATTTCTGTGTTATGGGTGGAAGAAAACAATAACTGGTATAAAGTAAGGCTTCAGTAAATAATAAGGTCACATGCAGATCAAGAAAGTGTGGCCAGGAAGTAAGAAGAGGCTCAAGAAAGTAGAGCCCCCAAGAGCTAAGAGAGAGTTGTTTCATGATAGAAAAGGCAGAGAACAGTTTGGGCTGCTCCAGGAAAGTCATGGAGAGCCAAAGCCTGAGAAGAGGGCCATCTCTAAGTGACTTTCAGAAGCACTGTGGGGATGGCTGGAGATGAGGGAAAAATGAGGAAATGTGAGGAAGTGGAGGTGGTCAGTTTGGGGTTTAATATGTGTCAGCAGATGAGGTAATATACCCAGGGGTAGAGGTTACACGTGGTGTGATCACTCTGTGATGATACATCCTTGAGCTGTCCAGACATCTTTCCAGCCACTGTTTAAGACTCCCTGCTGTGTGGCCAGTGATCCTTTCAGCTAGAGGGTCCTGCACTGTTGCCTCCAGCGAGAGACGCCTCTGATCTCCTGGGTGGTGGCACCTCTGGGCTCCCATAGGTGAAAGCACCATGGCCATCATCAAGGGCACGTGATGTCCTGGTGCTCCATCATGGAGACTGGGCAAGGCCAAACGCAGAGCATGACACTGCTCAGCCCAGACAAGTTGCCCATGGAGCTGCTCTGAGCACACGGCCTCAATGTGGTTGATCAGAAGGGGACTTCGGGAGGCTGGAGAAGGCTGAATATGTCAGAACTCATATCAGTGAGCATGTCAGATACTCTTATCCGTGATGGTTGGTGGACTATTATGGTGGTATTTATTTTAGGTCCAAGGAGACCATTTTAGCAATGCACATGCATTCTGCACATTAAGGCTTCATGATTATTTGGAAATAATTGATGTAAAAATAATCTTATTGGGTTAGAAGTCCACTTGCTTTATCACAAGAAATGCCAGCAAGATATCACAAGAAATTAGTATGTAGAAATGAAAACAGAAAAGTTATTTGATTCTGTAAATATAATTTAAACTGTTGACATTTTTGAAAGGTTTCCAAAAAATGGTTTTAATTTTTATTCCCAACATGTGCAAGGTTTCTCATTGATAGTGACTCTCAAGAATTTAAAGAGATTATCATTACAAAGTTTTAGTCAGGATTTGAGAACACATTTGAAGCATGAAACCTGATATAAAAAAGGCAAGTTCTAGGACACAAGTTTCTCATTTAACATTTTGAAAAGATTTTTTTTAAAGTTTCATACAAAGCTGTATCTTTCCTGGGACTTTCTATTTTACTTTTTCTTATCACAATTTTATAATATAAAGAAAAATGCAATGGACTTTTTATCCTCAACACCCATATAGTCACCCTAATACTTTAGTTTACCCCCAAGGTGTTCTTCAAAGATTGTCGTTTTCTGTGTTTGCCATGATGTAAATAGGTCTGGGAGCATTGTTCTCATGACCAGGATTTGAAATTGGCAAGGTAAGAACAGAAGATGGTTGAAAAGGTAAGAGACTTTATCCCAGACTGAGTAAGAAATTAAGTCAGAAAGGGATGATGACCTGGGTGAATGGGAAAGAGTAAGGGGACCAGATCCCAGGGTTCGATTTGTAGAGCCATCTCCAAAAAGCTTGGGGGGGGGGGGGACTGAGATGGCAAGCCACCATCTTCCATCTCTTTCGTATATCTGTATTTCCTTTGCTTCCTCATCGCCGCATCGGGACTTTTTTATAAAAGGACAGTAAAACAAAGTTACCTACTTTAGATTACTGAATAGTCAGAAAGCAGAGATGATTTTGGAATGGCTTGATCCAGGAGCTTTCCATTTCTCAAATCCTAGCAAAATTGGGTTTCACGTGGTGGCCCCTGTTGTCTCAAGAATCACAACTCAGCATCCATCATAAAGAACAAATATCTATCATTGGTCCCAGCAAAAGTTTTATTATACCTCATGGCATCCTCTTGGGTCATTTACCTATTTCTTAACCAGTTACTGTGGTCAGGGAAAGTAATGCCCCTTCTGAATGACCAGGCTTAAAGGCTGGTCCTCATCATGACAGCTGAGAATAGAACCCAGTATTTTCTTTCTTATTACTTTAGTCATATTCAGTAGTTATAGTCAAAATATTAATCAACTGGTAGGCATGGGTGCCAACCAATCAGAACAGCTCTGGTGCAGCATACTGTAGGTTCCCTACCTAGCCAACTGTCAACATCTTTGATTGCTAGGTTGTGGGGTGGTCTAGGGGTTCCACAGGAGAGGCAGGATAGCTGGGAGGAGGAAAGACACTATGTAGGGGATGGTCAGAGAAGTGGCTGTTTCCCAACTAATATTCAACTAGTATGATCTTCCAATATTCACAAGCAGTGTTGCTATAGCATGGATATTGACATTGTAATTGAGCTTGTAATCCAGCTGTGCGTGTGTGTGTGTGTGTGTGTGTGTTTAATCCTTTCCACCACCATAGACGGATTATTGTCTTAAACCTGTTTATTTCTGAATCTATAGCACCCAAAAAGGCATTTGTCCATTTACTCATTCAACAAGCATTTTTGAGCCCAACAAATAGAAGGTGCTGAATAATTTTATTTGAATGAATGACATGTGTTTTTTTTTGTTTTTTTGTTTTTTTTTTTAAGCAAGAGCAAGCAAGAGAGAGATAGGAAGGGAGAGAGATGAGAAACATCAACTTGTAGTTGTGGCAATTTAGTTGTTGATTGATTGCTTCTCCTATGTGTCTTGACTGGGGTTGGGGAGTCCAGCTGAGCCAGTGACCCCTTGCTCAAGCCAGCGACCTTGGACTTCAAGCTAGTGACCTCTGGGCTTAAGTCAGCAATCATGGGGTCATGTCGATGATTCCACGCTCACGCCAGTGACCTCGGGATTTTGAACCTGGGACCTCAGCATCCCAGGTCAGGGCTCTATGCACTGGGCCACCACCGGTTAGGCTGGCATGGTTTTCTTTAAAAAGGTTGCAAAGAAAGTATTAAGTTGGAGAAATAAATACCAAGTTTCATTTAAGGAAAAGAGGTAATCAAAGAGGTTGAGGAAACTGACAAAACTCTAGGGAGTTTATCATAGACACTATCAAGTTGCCCAGGGACAATGACAGAAGCTTACCTAAAGTTAGTCCAGGTTACAAATATGTTATCCCAGCTATGCTGTTGATGGCATCCAGTGGAGGGCGCTGTTTGTTGGGTGGCGAGGGCTAGACCAGGAAGGCATGTGCAGAAGGGATAGCTGCGCCCTGCCAGAAGCAGAGCTGCTGTTCTCGAGGCAGGAGGAGGGTAACATGCAGGAGGATAGATAGGTGGAGGAAGTTTGGAGAGGAGGCAGCTAGTTCCTGGACACTCACCACCTTCTGGGATCTTCCCAGAGAGAGGGAAAGCATGAGACTGGGTTTGAGCTAGAAGTCGTCTTCGAGAGCCTATGGTCCCATTTTAAAGGTGAGTAAAGTGAGACCCAGAAACACTAGGTGATGTTAACAAGAAAGCACAGCTGGTCTCTTGACTGTCTGATTCCAGGCTCATTTGGCATCATTCCCTGTGGTGATGAAGGCGGGGATGAAAAAATACTCCTCCAATTAGGGAGACAATTTGACCTTTGACAAAACCCGTAGTGTCTCAGAGGTGACTGCCCTTCACTACTGCCCACCCTGGAGCTCAAGGACCTGGGGTGCTCGGACAACCTGCAGAGCACAGGATATCTCCGGGGCTTAGCAGTTTATCCAGGGTGAAGCACAGACCCCAGGTGCCGCTGGTGGGAGCTCGCTGTTGCGTAATCCACACACGTCTACTTTGGCAAGTTTGATTTTGATTGCCATAGAAGGCAAAACATCTTGAAATGAAGTTGAGCTATCTTTGGGTAGGATGCAAAACCGCCCATGGGTATATCACATCAGATACGATGTGTGATTTCTTTCAGTCCCTCAACTCAAAAAAAGATGAACAGATTTAACTGATGCAGTCTAAAAATAAATAAATAAATAAAATCTGCTTCGAGCTTGGAGCCCAGTGTAGACGTTTCAGGCCCTCTCTTCTTTGGGTGGTGGTGGGGCATTCGGGAAGGCGGAAGAAAGGGTGGTGAGGGAAAAAAAAAGGTTTTTTGGTTTTTTCTTTCCAGTGTAAATACAAAATTATATAGGACTGTTTTAGCTCTGAGCATTTTCTGCTGGGAATAACAAGAGTACTAAAGGTTACAGAAACAAGGTTGGCTTGGAAAACATTACAAATGGTGGTTGTACATTTAAGTCACCACATACGTGCCTGAGGAGATTTCTTCCGAGTTCAAAAATCAACATTCTTTTAAAACGTGTTAACTTTCAATAACAAAACAAGTCAAACCCAGAGCTGACCCTGCTCACAGGACCCAGATCTGGGGAGGCAGCATTTGCCTTTTGGGGAGAACCCTTTGTGGAGGCCTGGCTGGTGGGTGGTCTCACACTCTTCCCACCAGCCTGGGTCCCAGGGCCTCAGGACAGGGGGCAGCCCTGCGGTCCCTGTGACGCAGTCATCCGCTCTGGGGGCCAGAGACACAGCGGCCTCTCTCTTCTCTGGGGCCCAGCGGAGCTTTCACTTATTATATAACAGGGTTTTTTGGAGAGAAGCAAAATGTCCTTTGGAGGTCAGCCGCTATAAAAATAGGCAAGTTAATTAATTTTGTTGTATAATCACCCCCATGCCCCCACACTTTGGAGTGAAAGTTTATTCTTTTGGCTCTCTTTTGTCTCTTTCCAAAAAGAGATTTAATGTATTACTGTGATACAGAAAATCAATGCTTTGAAATCAATGGTAATTTTTCAGGCTGTTTAAAATGATTCACATGACTGGCTATGCCTGCTGCTGATAGAAAAACGGCTTTGTTGCAGAGGAAATCAAGTTTGAAACATCACTACTGTGTGTATCTTTGCGACTTTTCTACCTAGTACTTGAATATTTATCCCACAACGCTAAGTCATTTGATCCAAGCAGTATTCATTTAATCCTAATATATGCTGGAGGTTTTGGCCCTCACAAGCTTACAAAAGTGTGAATGTGTATTAGAGCCCAGGGTGGTGGAGAGTAGATAACAAATACACGTTGCATGATGGGTAATAACTCACCAGGCAGAAGAAGAAGGAGATATGAAGGGGACAAATTGCTATGGGGGTTCCAAAAGGCTGAGAAGGTTTTTGGTTGGCTCCGGGAAGCTGCTTTCTGGAGGATGGGCCCTGATCCTGAGCAAACACTGTTGAGAACCCCATAGTGAACCATCCGCACCTAGCTTGGGACTACATCCTCAAAGCAACTCTGTGACCTCATCATTCTTCCCATTGTGCTGGGGGTATGCTGGAGGTTGCCCAAGGTCTTGTGGCCGGGAGGAAGTGGGACTGCTTTCTCCACATAGCTGGCTTTATGGTGGCACTTTATGTGGGTCTTTAGGGGGGCATTATTTCAGATTTTACTGATGGACAGAGGCACATTTCAGGGGGATTTATGTCTGCAAAGGCATGAGCCCAGAGACCAGATTTGGTGTCATGGGTAGACATTAAAAAAAATAAAAGACACAGTTCCTCTCCTGGAACTTATCCAGAGGTTGAGAAGATAAGGTGCCTAGTGTGAAAACCCTGGACAATAATTTGTGGCAACTTGTAAGCAGAAATAATGTTGATTCACATCTGCCAATGACTCGAGCATTCCTGGCAGGGAGCTCCGTCTTCCCCTTAGAGGCCTGATTGTTTGATGCTACAGTGAACCCCTGTCCCAAATACTAATGCTGAACAGATGGCTGGCCCTGTCCTGTTTGTCCTTACGGGACAGCTTCAGGTCTGGACAGCTGCTAGACACCCTCCTCCTCCGCCTCTGACCTGGGCCCATCATCACCCTTGTCAGTAGGGGGTCATTCAGAGGCCCTGATCACCTGTAGGGTGTGCCTCTGGGAATTAGAAAAACTGTCTTCTTGTTTAGCTTCCTACGCCAAGAGTGAGCTGGCTCTCAGCCCTTCCTACAGCCTCGGCAGGGCACTAAGTGCATGTCACAAGGGGCGAGCCCAGTCATCCCTCTCAGCCCCTCCTTGGGCCAGCCAGTGCTCTGCCAAGCAGCTCACTCTGTTTCTGCTGCCCCAGGAGAAACGTTTGCTCAACAGCCAGCACTTCCATTATCGCAGCTAAGAATTTGGTTTGCACAGTGATTCCTAAAACCTCTAGTTCTGACGACCACTCCAGAGCGTCCAGTGTGCAGTTTGGGGGAGGAAAAGGCAGCTACCAAATAGATGGAAATAGCCAGTGCTGGATGGAGCCTTGTTTCAGCTGCGAGGCAGTGCACACTTCGGTCACACCAAGTCACAGCCCAGCCCGCAGGCCATAAATCATACCAAGGGTAAGGGAGCCTACACAAAATTCATCACTAATGTTGTCACTAAACATGCCCTAGACAGTCGCCGCTCAGATAAATGATCAGAAGCAGACGAGACACCCAAGAAAACATTGGTGACGCACTCCAACTCAGACAAACTCTTGGGGCAGCTGGGAATTAGGTTAGCGTGTGTTCTAGAGAAAACCAGCTCCTTCCTGCATTCTCCGCACCATGCCACAGGCATGTCCTGCTTTATCTGCACAGACATTTCTGAGAAGTTGTAAATATTTTAAATTTTGGTAAAAATGATCATTTATACTGTGTTCCGTAAATGACTTTGCATGGTAAAGCAGTGATGAATCCTCTCTTTGAAGGAATTTTTTTTTGTCAACTTCTACACTAGGACCTTAACCTGAAGGCTATGAATAAACTCCGAGGTGCCTGCTTTCAGGGGAAATTATAGGCAAATTTAGTGCATATGTTTATTGTTTCTGGAATCCTCATTCCCGAAACTTCAGATCTAGAGCTTCTCTGCCTAATTAATACTCAAAGGCTTCTACAATCCACAAAGTTTAAGAATGTAAAACAGTTTGGGGGACATGTTTGGAGTTGGGGTGTTTGCGCACACATGACCAACAGCACAGGACTGTCCTTTACAAGGGCCGCTGCCATGAAGTACGGTTCTGGGCAGGTGACTACCTTAGTTTTGGCCCCTAGCAGATTATCAGACCTTTTTGTGTGCATTTGTAAAGACCACGGAGAAGGGATCCCAGACAGAGCTGACCTTGTCTCTGTTTCTAAACAGAATGGCCAGCGCATGTTTATCACTGAGTGGTACAACAATTAGAGCCCCTCTGGGCTGTGCAGGTGACGGATGCTTCTGTCAGTACAAAGTCATAGCATTGCTGGTTTAACACTGCTGCCTTCGAAGCAGCCCATAATATGCCCTGAGCTTCCTAGAAGGTCATGGTCCTTCCTAGAAGGTCACGTGTTGAAGAGTCTGTGTCAGGGTCCAGCTGCACTGCCTACCTTGGCCCCAGCCCTTCTCTCTCCTTGTTGCCTCTTTCGTGAAGTAATGGCACATTCCGCACTGTGGATGGTGTCCCTTACTGCCAGCATCTTGGCTGGGAGTTGTCATGAAGTGCTGGTGGGTTGCTGTTTTTTGGGGGAGGTTTTTTGCATCATATTGAACCCTAAAGGACAGTTAACTGGGAAACGTGTTGAGGCTGATCCCATGATGGAACGTCAGGTGGAGAATGGGGAAAGTAGGGGATTCTTTTTACACACCTTTAAGTGAAAGCCAGTTTGTCTCCTCACTGGGACTTCAGGGTTATTATTTCTTTGTCTCCAAGGCAATGTGTTTGTTCATGAAGCTTTGCCCAATAAGTCACCGCCCCAAGGAGCCAGTGTGTGAGGGAGGGAGCCTAATGCTCTGAGACCCTCAAGGGGTTGCTGGGCTCTGTTCCTAGTCCTTCCAAATAAAAAGCTGAGGCTCTTTTATTTTCCTAGACTCCTAGGGGTGAAATATGGGCCCAGAACTAGCCTCAAACAACCCGCTGCGAAGGCTGGTTTAAGTCAGTGAGTGGTGGGTGGACAGTATTCCACCTCGAGTGTTTTCATTGTTGTCCCGTCCTGTCCATCCTAAGGGGAGGATGTGGACCTAGCATGCTGGCCATATCCGCAGTGATTTGTAAGTAGGAGCTTAGTCTTTTCTCTCCCACCTTCCGCATGACCTGAGTGCTGCCTGGGAAACGGACCGATGTCTCAGTGGTCCAGAAACTCAGAGAGCAATCTTGATAAAGCTAATCAGGCTCCCCTGGTGTGTTTTAGACAACCCAGTGACATAGAGCATTCCCTTACCAACGCACATGATATTCGGTTTTATTTTTGATGATTTCAGATTCAAAAATGTCAAATTCTGGCTGTAAATGTCCCCACAGTGATTTTGTCATTTTGTAGAGAAAAGAATGCAGCTTCCCTACCACCCCTTTCAGAAGAGTCCAAGCTGTGGGGCCCAGCCCTCCTCTCACCATCCCTTCCTACCACACCCCCATTTCCTGATCTATTCCTATCCTGATCTTCCACACCCTTGAAAAGATGTTCCCACCAAAGAGAAAATCTCCCTGGTGTTTTTACAGCCTGCCATCCAAGGGCTTCATCTGCATTCGGGGCCTGTAGCTGCAGATCAGATTCGGGATCTTTGACGTCTTCCCAATGGATTCCAGGCCGAAACGGAGTCCTGAAAGATGAAAAGTGAAGAGGTGGTTTGGAAAACCATGCTGGCCACGCCCTGGGCAGTGGGCGGGACTGCCGAGAGCTGGCAGGCCCTGCCGCCTCCCAGGAGGAGAGCCCGTGGGTTGGCCTTGGCAGTGCCCTGGTGGAGTAAGAAGCTGCAGCCTGGGAACTGGAGGGCGGAAACGCGGAGGAGGACAGAAGAGTTCATGAGGAGACCCCTACTTCGGAGTTAGGTGGCTGTCTGGATGACAGGGAGGTCCTGCTGGAGGAGGAGGCGGCAGAGGGGAAGACAGGGCTGAGGAGTGGGCTCCTTAGAAAGAACTGCAAGTGTAGGGAGGGGACAGAACTAGTTCAAGGTGCTCTGGAGCAGAGAAGGGGAGAGGCCCAGCAGGCAGCTGGACAGCTGGACATCTGGACGGGAATCTCGGAGTGGCAATGTGGGCCGGAGGTGAGGTGTGGGAGGTCCTCTGGTAGTTGGAGACTTGAGTGAGGGTTTTAGCCATATCTCTTTCACAATCAAGGATTTCGTGCTAATTACAGATAACAACAGGGCTCATTTACATATTAACAACTAAATGCCCTAATTACAGATTAGCTTTATCTATTCATTAAAACAAGCCCAGGAGGCTTTTTGACTTAGAAAGGCTTTGATAGCATTTAGTTAAATCACTGTGTGTGCACCTGGACGCATAACCGTGGAGTTTTCTCTCTACTGTGGTACTTACTAATCAGGATGGCAGAACCGAGGCTTCCATGGGTTTTACACCGGAGAGGGGCATTGATTTTGTGCCCTCCTCAAAAAGCCAAGGTTTGCACAGGGCTAAAAGTACTTTCTAGGTTAATTAAAAGGAGAATCCAATTTTTTTTTAGCTTTTAAGTAAAGTTTTGTATAGCTTCTTGTACCGGAGAAAGCATGGTCCCAAACAGTTCCCGAGAGGTCCTCTGGAAGCGAAGTGAATTTCCAGGTTGAGGGTGAGAAGAAGTTCCCGCGTGCCCGCTGGGCAGCCTGCTGGAGTGTGGCGCCCGTCCCTGGGGGCCGGGGGAGGCAGCGCAGAGGGAACCTTCAGGGAAAAGGGAAGTCTTTGGAGGGTCAGCTGTACTTAGTAGGAAAGGCTATTTTGGGCTCAGTTGGGCAGACTGAGAATGAGTTGGTGATAGGTACATAGAGAAACCAAGCAAATGGACAGTTACTCTAAGAAAAACAAAAAGCAAACCCAAAGAAAACAGCTTTGCTGAAAAGACTAAATTAGCCACTGATTTAGCTGAGTGACATAACTATCTTGAGAAAGAGAAGAGGAAACGAGGTGTACGTATGGGAGAGGGCGTGGCCTTCCACAGCAAACCTAAAGTGAAGAAAGCAGTGTGGAGGTACGGACCAGAGAAGGAAGACATCTTTGGGGAATGAGAACTGGGAGGGAGGCAGACGGGGCAGGAACAGCTGTCTTCTATTTCACACTTCATAGCCATGTTTGAGTTTTTAACACTATATACGTACATGTGCCGCTTTGATAAAAAAAATAAAAATGCATTTTAGAGGGCCTCTGGTGACATGAAGGAATGGTTTGCTCTGCTTCCATTGCTAAGCAAAGGCACTAGCAAATAATGTTGCCTTGAGTCCCCTCAGCTCAGCAAAGCCAAACTGTGGCAACTGAGTGTGTGACCATCTGAGACCCAAGTGCATGTTGCTGGAACAAGTCTTGGCTGATCTAAAATGCAGTCACACGATGGCACTCACCTGTCTCAGTGTCTTCAGGGGCTTCCCATCAACTACACGAGCAAGTCCCAGCTCTGCAGCACTGATCTTCGGGGGGTATGTCACATAGCCCCTGCCACCTCTCCCCTTCTGACAGTCATGTCCCACCCCCAGGTTTGCAGCTCCTGCAACTGGAAATGGCTGGCCTACCCGGTGGGCTTGCAACACACCTGTGCTCATCTCTCACATGACCGCCAGTCACACCCGTCCCCCCATCTCATGAGCCCCTTGGGGTGTGAACTGTGCCAGTACAAGTTGTATAGATAAATATGGCTACTCCAGGGATGATCTAAAGGCTGAGAGCAAGTCCTTCACCGCGTCTCATACTCCCTTCCTCCGTCCATCCGGGTCTGTCTGCCAACAAGGCGCTGTCCGTGCAGAGTCCCCTCAGCCTCTGCCTCTGCCTCCCCTGCAGGAAAGAGAAAGCCAGGTCCCTGAGGGAGGAGAATCAGACATGTCTCACCCAAAGAGAGGAAAAGGCCTGTGAATTAGGACTTTGTCATGATTTTTGAGCTCAATCACTTGCTAGAGCACAGAGGGAAGATTTTAAAGGCCTGGCCACATTCAGGTGGTCCCCCAGCTCAGGTGGTCCCTCATTAAAAGACCCCTCGTTCCCTGAGCCTCTCCAGGAAGTGGCAAGTCTTACATCTCATCCATCCACATCTGACCAATAAGCTTGAACTTTGCTGCCTGTCTGCCCCCTCCCTGACCTTAGTGGGACTGAGCTCTGCTCCACTTTGCAAGAGCTTTGTGGCATCCCAGCTCCCCCACAGGGACAGAGCCTTTCAAAGGAACACTTGTCAGCAATGGCAAGCACCAGGGGAAAGGGACCTGCGTGCATGACAGGCCATATGACGATGAGAATAAATACAAAATGATGGCAAACATTTCCTGAACTCCAGCTTGATGCCAGGCACAGTGCTAAGTGCCTTATGCACATGCCCTCGTTAGTCTGGTCAGCAGCCTGTGCGGTACATGACATCACTGCCCAGCAATCAGCAGACGTGCCTCTGGGGCTCAGAGAGAAGTCTGTTGTGCAGGTCACAGGGGGTATAAGGTGAAGTGGGGTCCCATCCCAGGTCTGCCTGGGCTCTGAGAGTCTGAACTTGTAACTCGGATGTTCTGCTGTATGGACCAGGTTGGCAAAGCAGGGGAGAAGCAGAGAAAACGAAGGGGATGGAAATTTCTTTTTTAAACTGAGGGGAATTAAATTGCAAGGAAAATCTAGCTCCCCCAACGACCCCCATCCCCATTTCTCCTAAACCCAGTCCAGCAGCCCAGACACTTCAGGGGTCCCTTTTTCTTCCTCAGTTCCCAAGTTGAATCAACTGTAAACAAGCGAATGTTTTAAATAATGCTCCCTGAGATGCGACCTTAATCTGCATCTCGTCTAGACTTTCTAATGCCCCTGCAGGAACACGGGAATCTTATCAGTGTCTACATTTTGACAAGCAATAAACTCACACTTATCTAGGCTGATGGCTTTGGGGGCCTTCCGCAGCTAGTTAGTAATTTCAGATGTTGTGGGAGGGACTTCTCGGTAAAAAAAAAAAAATCGCACTCTCAATCCAAAATTAAAGCTCAATTTGGTCTAATTGTCTTTGGTTTTATCAGCTGCATAAAATGGCTGATTCCATATGCAAAAATAAATAAATAGTTGTGGAGCTTCGAAATTCCTTCATCTTGGGGACAGCTCCCATCAAGTTCTTTGCGATCTCCCATGCTATTTTCACCCACCCTCCAGTGCTGATCTTTTTCTATCCATTTCTATTTTCTCTCCTTTCTTTGCACTCTCCCAGCCCTTACCAAAAAGGAAAAGCCTAGTGTCGCTGTGTGTGCCCATCCCCTGTCTGTGTCATGTGTAAATTGGGATGGAGTTTCCTTAAGAGCAAGAATAGTTCTTCATGAGCTGATGACACTCAGAAATCTGGACATGCCTATTTAAGTGCTAAATTGGTAAATTGGAATCAAGAAAATAATAAAAAGTGTCCATGTATTTCTCTAGCAGTCATTTTTGTTGCAAAATCCAATAACAGAGACCATATTTCAGGACTGGAATGAAGAGGCAGAGAAATTGTTCCAGGCCTCTGGTGGGAGAATGCTTTCCAAGAACATCTGAAGGTTTACCCTCCAGCGGTGAGGGTTCTGGGAGGCAACCAGTCCTCGTGGCCAGCAGCCCTGAGATGTAACCCGCCTCTGCTCTCTCTGGTCAGCTCCGTGACTTTGGGCAAGTCCCTTCCTGTCTCCGGTACTCAGGTTCTTGCTCAGGAAAGTGAAGGACTGGAGTATGGTCTGAGGTGCATTTCAATGGTGGTCCAAGTACCCCTGGGAAAAAAGAAGGAGGTTGGTAGTGACCCAGAGAACAGATGGACGTGATGGAGGCCCAACCAGGGCAGTGGCAGAGAGCTGGAGAGAAGCTGAGGTATTGGAGAGAAATTGGGGGGGGTTAACAGAAACTGGTACCCAGTGGGTGTGGGGTGAGGAGGAAATAGTCTGGAGACATGCTTTCATTTTGGCCTTGGGGACACAAGATGGTGTGGAGGATATCAGTCAAGATGGCAATGGGAGGAGAAGGTATTGGATTTGGAATTTACCACTTATGCTGATTTTAAACATGCCCACAAATTAACGCTCTTCTCATCTGGAACATGGACTTGCCTTAGTGACTAACTTCTAATGAATACAATGCAGCAGAAGTATTGCTGTGTGATTTTTAAGACCAGGTCATAAAACAATTCAGCTTCTTCATGGCTCCTTCTTTGTCTCTGGCCCTGGGAACCCAGCCACCATTCTGTGAGGAAGCATGGCCATATGGGAAGGCCACAGACAGGTGCCCCAGCTAAGGTCCCAATGGAGAGCTGGACCATGCAAATGAGAAAGACTTTGAGATGTCTCGAACCCCTGCCATCATCCAGCCCCTGCCATCATCACACCATGGGCTCTTGAGAGACCTAGAATGGGAACCATCTACTTGGGCTGAGTCAACAGCCAGAACCATGGGAAATAGCAGTAATACATGCTGCTGCTGTGTTATGTTGTTATGTTATGCAGCAATAGGTAAGCAGAATCTGCTCCACATAGAAAGGGTGCTGGGTCATTCTGGGTTTCAGCAAAACACAGGTGGTTTGTGCAAAAGAGCTAAAAGGACAGAGCTTGCAGAAGTGGCTATTTACAGAGGTGTGGGCAGGGCAGGGTTTGGAGGACCAATGATGGGTGGTAAAGTACCTGAACAATAGCAAAAGGAGGAGCCATTCCTGTCTCTAGGCCTGAAGGGACAAAGGGGAGGGGACAGTGAGACTGGAGTCTTGTGGTCATAGCACAAATGAAAGAGAGGCCCAGGAAAAATGAGGGCCCACTAAAATCTCAACAGGGAGAAGGAGAGTAGGAAGGAGAGGGTCATAAATACCCTTCTCTCTCCCCTGGTTCTCCCCGCTCCTGCTGGAGTCCCCCATTGGCTGTCCCAGCTGCACGCCAGAGGGCAGGGAGGCAGTTGGTGCTGACAAGGCTCCCAGAACATGGCGCAGGGTGGAGAATACATTCAACAATAGCAAAGGGAAAATGATGAGCAAAACATAAATAGAATGAAAGAGGGAGGTCTAGGCGGAAAGGCAGGACATGCAACATTTATGGACAAAGTGAGGCAGAGGTGCCTGCCTGTAAGCGAGAAGGAGAAGGTGAGCTCTCACTGCAGGAGGAGAACCTGGTGGGAAAGGTCTGCAGCCCATAAACCCATCAAAGGGAAAATTTGAAAGGGAACAAAGGGGCCAGGATGACCATGTTCACTTGGGAGGGTCCTACATTGTAGAGAGCTGAGCCCCTCCTGGACTGTGTGGGAACCGCCTGAAGGGGGAATGGGTAGGAAGGTGGCCACAGCAGGTTCATCTGTCTCTTCGTGCGACTGTCTGGTTGACTGGTCTTGCCTCACCTTCCAGATGCTCGATGCCTCACGGTCAGGGACAAGTAGTGCTTTTTATATCTCTTGTGTTGTGTATACAGGTCCCACCTAAAGAGTGATCCAGAAAGGCCAAGGGCTCCTGCCAGCGCCGCAGAGCCAGCCTGGTGGTCATTTCCCCGACCAGGTGGAGGGGCTGGGAAGCTGAGGCAGCCTCTGATCCCAGCCACACTGGCTGGAAAGAGTCTCAGAGTTTGTATCTTGTTTCCAGTGAGTGTTATGGAGGTCAAGAGTCACCGACCCCTCTCTGGGCAACTCCGCTGTCTGGTGTGACTCTGACCTTCCTGAGTCCTTACATTCCTGGCACAGGGACGTGGTCATTGGGCGGTCCTGTGGTATAGACAATAGTGACTGCAGAGGGCGACTGTTTAAAAATCCACTATGGAATTCATGTTTGGATGTTGGGAGTTATTCCTCTGACTCACAGGTATTGTGCTAAGGCCTTCTCAGAAAGAAATAAAGGAGGAAATTCTGGGCGTGAGGGTTTAGAGCAGAATAATTAGAACTGTGTCTGTCATTTCCATGTTAGGACATTTCTCAGCCCCAGGACCCAAAACCCTGTGGGGAACAGGGCTGTCAGGAGAAATTCCACAATGGTAGAAATGTGTCTGCATTTTCTAGCTACAGGTTGCTACTGAGAAATTGAAAAATGGCCAGTGTGACTGAAAACTGAATTTTAAGTTTTATTTAAAAAAATTTATTGGGGTGACATTGGTTAATAAGATTACATAGTCTTAAGTGTACAATTCTATAAGTCATCATCTGTGCATTGTCCACCATCTGAAGGCAAGTCTCCTGCCCTCACCATTTATATCTCTGTACGTCCTTCCTCCCCGCCCGCTTTCCCTCCGCTAATCCCCATGCTGTTGTCTGTGTGTATGAGATATTTGTTTTGCTTGATTTCTTTATCTTTTTCACTCAGCCCCTTAACCCCACTCCCCTCCGAGAGCTGTCAGTCTGTTCTCTGTATCAATCAGGCATAAAAAGAAGGAAATCTTACTTTCTGTGACAGCATGGATGGACCAGGAGAACATTATGCCAGCAAGAGAAAGAAAAAGATATGATTTCACTTAAATGTGAAATTTAATGAACAAAATAAACAAACAAACAAAATAGAAGTTTTATTTAACCTTAATTACTTTGAATGTAAATGTACAAAGCCACATGTGGCCAGTGGCTAAGCCAACTGTTCAGTTTTCAGTCCTGGGTCTTTCATGGGGCCCAGAACCGGTGAGGAGTAGAGTCTCTGCTCTGGGGAATCTGAGGAAGGAAATAACGACACACCCTCTAAAATAAAAAAGGACTAGGGCTGGACGGCACCTTCAACAGCACCTGGTGTAGGTGCTTCCTTACAGGGGAGGATCTGGGACCAGCTGGGCCCATGGTGTGCTGGGGACGTTGGAGGGGGTGGGCGGGAGCAGATAAATAGGGAAGCGTTTTCTCCCCTTCCAATATAACAGACATGCCATTTAGGACCAGCATTTAAGACAGAGCATAAAGTTGGGGAACTGGAAAGAGGAGAAAGAAAAAGGAAGCCACCCAGGGGGACCCCTTCCCAAGAAAGCCCCTGCCACTGGGACTCAGTGGTTTAGCCCCAGGGGTACTCACACTTGCCTGACCTGCCAGCTCAGAGCCAGGTTCTTTTATTTTTCTTGTTTTTATTGATTTTAATTTATTGTGTTTACATAGATTCTAGAGTTGCGCCGAATGCATCTCCCCTCCCTCGTATTCCCCTCAACATCTTCCTTGCCCCCCTTCCGACAGCACCATCCCCCCTTCCCTTCAGGTTTATCTCATCCTATCATCCCTTTCCCTCTGTCCTCTTTTCCTCTGGTCCCTTTGATCCTGCCTCTGTCTCTATTCATTTCCTCAGTTCACATTGTTCCTTGGATTCCTCAAATGAGTGAGGTCATATGATATTTTTCTTTTTCTGCCTGGCTTATTTCACTTAACATAATAGTTTCCAGGTCCCTCCATGTTGTTGCAAAAGGTAAGATTTTATTCTTTTTCATGGCCCCATAGTATTCCATTGTATATATATGTACCACTGCTTTTTAAGTCACTTGTCCACTGATGGACACTTGGGCTGTTTCCAGATCTTTGCTATTGTGAACAATGCTGCCATAAACATGGGGGTGCATTTCTTCTTTTGAATCAGTGCTATGGTGTTCTTGGGTTATTTAGGATATTATGAACCTCAAAGTGTTTTAGTATTTTTCAGTTTTTCTGTTGTGGTTGATTTCTAGTTTCATGCCATTGTGATCAGAGAAAATGCTTGATATGATTTCAATCTTCTTAAATTTGTTGAAACCACTTTTGTTCCCTTACATGTGGTCTATCCTAGAGAATGTACCATGAGCACTTGAAAAGAATGTCTATTCTGCTGCTTTAGGGTGAAAGGTTCTGAATATATATACTGAATCCAGTTGATCTAGTGTGTCCTTTAAGTCTGCTGTTTCTTTGTTAATTTTCTTTCTTGAGTATTTATCTAGTGATGTTAGTGGGGTATTGAAATCCCCTACTATTATAGTATTGCTGTTGATCTCGCCCTTTATATCCATCAATAGTCTGCTTTATATATTTATGTGCTTCTACATTAGGTGCATAGGTATTTATAATGGTTATATCTTCCTGTTGGATTGTTCCCTTTATCATTATGTATTGACCTTCTTTCTCTCTTACTATAGCCCTTGTTTTAAAGTCCATTTTGTCTGATATAAGTATTGCTACCCCAGCTTTTTTTCATTTCTATTTGCATGAAATATTTTTTTCCATCCTTTTACCTTCAGTCTATATGTATCTTTTGTTTTAAGGTGTGTCTCTTGTAGTAAGTCCTGTTTTCTTATCCACGCAGCTACCCTATGTCTTTTGATTGGATCATTTAATCCATTTACATTTAAGGTTATTATTGATATGTAGTTGTTTATTGCCATTTTATTTTTTAAAGCTATATTTATCTTTTACTATATTCTTTCCCCCCTTTGATCTGTTTACAACAGGCCTCTTAACATTTCCTGCATCATTAGTTCGGTTGTAATGAATTCCTTGATTTTTTTTTTTGGTCTGGAAAGTTTTCTATTTCTTCTTCAATTTTAAACAATAGCCTTCCTGGATAAAGAAGGTTTGGTTTTAGGCTCTTGGTCTGCCTTACTTTGAATATTGCTTGCCATTCCCTTCTGGCCTCAATTGTTTCTTTTGAGAAGTCAAATGTCATCCTTTTGGGGGCTCCTTTGTAGGTGATAGCCTTCTTTTCTCTAGCAGCTTTTAATATTTTCTCTTTATCTCTTAGCTTTGGTATTTTAATTATGATGTATCTTGGTGTAGATTTCTTTGGTTTTCTCTTTAATGGAATTCTCTGTGCTTCTTGAACTTGTGTGACTTTTTTTCTGCATCAATTTAGGGAAGTTTTCAGCTATGATTTGATTGAACAAAGTTTCTATCCCTTGTTCTTTCTCTGCTTCTTCAGGAACCCATATGATGCGGATGTTATTTCTCTTCATGTTGTCACAGAGCTCTCTTAGAGTTTCCTCAGACTTTTTGAGTCTCTTTTTCTTTTGCTGCTCTGCTTCCGTGCTTTTATTTATCTTGTCCTTTAACTGGCTGATTTGATCCTCAGCTTCATCCATCCTGCTTTTAATTCCTTCCATTGTGATCTTTATTTCTGATATTATATTTGTCATTTCTGACTGATTCTTTTTATTATTTCAATGTCCTTTTTTGTACTTGCTATCTCTATTTATGTGTTCATTATGTCCATCTATTGTTATTTTAAGATGTTTGAGCATCCTAACAATCATTACTTTAAACTCTGCATCTGGTAATTTGGTTATATCTGACTCATTTAAGTTCTTTTTTGGGGATTTCTCTTGATTCATTTGGGTTGCATTTCTCTGCCTTCCCATTTTATCTGTGTATAAGAAAGGTGTGGCCAAGGTAGTCCAATGGGTGTGGCCTCTGTGTTCCCTAGGTGTGGTCTGTCTGCAGGTCTGCCACACCCTCTGCTGCTGCCTTGGGCGTTTGGTATGGGCGTTGCCAGCACCTGTCCACTGTGGCTGTCACTGTGATTTCTGCTTCTCCTCCACGGAAGGGGCTGTGTTCACATGCCCCTTGGTGTCCTAGGCCTTCACACTACTGCCACAGAATGGGCTGCGTGCTTTGCTTGAGCCGCAAGCCCAGAACTGCAGGTGGGGTTGCGCACCTATGCTCAGCTAGGGTTCTCCGCCTGTTCCCTTGCTTTTGCCCTGCCCCCGCAGGTGGAGCTGTGCTTGCACCTTCGACCACAAGCCCAGGCTCTGCGGGCTGGGCAGGCTGCGCACCAGCCCTTCGCCACGGGTTTCCGCCTGTTCTCGGGCATTCCTCCCACCACTGCTGTGGAGCTGTGCTTTAGCATGTCGGGCCACAAGACTTGGCTCTGTGGGCTGGGCAGGACTGTGCACCCCTGCTCAGCTGCTGGTCTGCACCTGTTTCCGGGCTTTTGCCCCACCCTCGTGGGTTGAGCTGTGTTTGCGCATTGGACCGCAAGCCCCTCGCTCCGTGGGCTGGGTGGGGCTGCATGCCTGCACTCAGTCAGAGGTCTCTATAGTTCCCAGGCTTTCACCTTTTCCCTGTGGGTGGGATTGCAGGTAGGACTGCTCTTGCTCGCCTGGCCCTGCAGCCCTGGCCGGACCACTTTCGTGTGTCCCCTCTGCCCCCACCTGGCAAGACTGAATTCATGCAGGCTGGCCCCAGGCTTCCGCTCCCGCCAACAGGACTGCTCTTTCATGTCCCATCACTGCCCGCCCTCTGGCAATCCCTTAGCAGTGTGGGTGGGGACAATGCAGCTCAGACCCTAGCACTCAATACTGTATTCCTGAAGGCTCCCTCCTTCTAAGCAGCTCTGCTCTGAGTGCTGCTGGAGAGCTTGTTTGGCTGGTGTCCTGCTTCTCTTTGCTGGTATTGCTGGTTCCAGGAGAAATACTCACTCTAGATTTGGGGCCAACTCAGCCCAGGGGTTAGGGTGGCTGTCCCTCAAAGTGTTTCTCCCTGTGCCTCTAGATTACACTCTCTTCCTGCTACTCCGGTCCTCTCATCTCTCCCTGTCCCCCAGATCCCTGGATGAGTGGTTGTGAAAGAGGTTTTCTGCGTGGTCCCTTTAAGAAGATTCCTGGGTCTGAGAAATCTGTCCCTTTCTCACAAAGAGTATCCTAACTTGTTCCGCAGCTAAATACTGTCCATACCTTCTTGTAGGCTCTGGGGCTGCAGGCTGGGGCTTTGTTCCAGGGGCCCAGGACACTCCCCTCTCCGCTAAACTCACTTCCCACCGTGCAAGTCCCTCCGGGCTGCTGTTTGGTCCCAGGAGCTGGGCAGCCCTCTGCGCATTTCCGCTTTTCATACCAGTCTCAGTGTGGCTTCTTCAGTGTTCCTTGGTTAAAGAGTCCTCTTAGTTCAGTTCAAAGTTGGTTTTTTCAGATGATGGTTCTTTAAGTTGTAATCCACTTTAGTTCTGGGAGGTGGAAGTTGGTATGTTCGCCTACTCCGTCGCCATCTTGCCACTCCTCTCAGAGCCAGGTTCTTCAAAGCACATGGCAACAAGGGAGCAGGCACTGGAGGAAGTGTGGGGAAAGAGCTAGCCTGGCCCTGGCAGAACCCTATTGTGAGCTGGGGACAGGAGGGTGGGCGCTGTCCTGAACTTCCTGCATGATGATCAGTCATTCTTTGAACAGCCGCCAACAAGGGAGTCGCTGGCTAATGCCCCAGAACCACCAAACTCAGGTTTGGGGCTTGGAAGTAGGTCCCGGACTTCAGCCCAGCTCTCCCACACTAGGAGGCCAGTGCTCTGCATACTGTCGGGGCCTGGGCCTGAGAAGTGAGTGGAGATGCTGCCTCGCAGCTGGGAAAGGGCTCTGTCGTGCACACTGTTCTAGTGCCAGGGTTCTCATTCCTGCTGAGGTTGGGAGAGAAGCTTCAGGGCCAGTAAACACAGATTTTTATTTATTTTTTTAAATTTTGATGAACCACTTTTGAAATAAGAATAATGGTCGCTTGTTGAATTTGGCCTTGAAACTGAATAACTCTGTGTCTTTGTTCTCAGCTGAAGGTCTTTTCCTATTTACTCTCTTTCTTGCTTGCTTAGGAAAGTGTTGTTACATCAGCCAAGGCAGAGGCACAGATGTTGGTGTGGGTGTGAGTCCTGCACGTTACCTGTACATCCGTCCAATCAGTCAGCCAAGGCCAGAGCCTGGGAGGAGCTGAGTTTTCCCACAGGCCACCAAAGAGAGGAAGGCTGGCAGACCCCCCACCCCCCACTCACTGAATAGAGGCTTCAAGGGGCTATGGAGCCTGCTGTTGCTCCCTTTTTACCTCATCCATCCATCTGTCTGTCTGTCGGTCCATCCATTTATCCTTTTATCCATTCATCGATCCACCCATCCACTTACCTGCCCCCCCCCAATCCATCCATTTTGAGTAAAAATCCTTTAATATCTTCACTCCATGCCTTCACTTTTAGGGGTATGCTCACCAAACAACACACAAGAAGTTCATTTTGCACTTTACTCAACCCAACTACATTTCTTTCACCAATGAGTGTATTTGTACTTTTAAGCTTAACACATAGGCTAAACATCTTTCTCAGGAAAACATTCTGAAGCCGTGTGTGAGGAGTGTGACAAAGCATGCCCACATTTTTTTTTTTTTTTTTTTTTGCAGATTTTGGATTCCATTTGGATTTGGCTCAAAAAAAAAAAAAAAAAAAGCCATTTTATGCCCTTCTACTTTGAGTGAGTTTTTCTGTTGGTGACCAGAGCAGGAAGCCCTCTTTAGGAGCAGACGAGGTGAAGAGGCATACCCGACAGTCAGCCCCACCCGCCCCTCTCACCTTCCCTCCAGGGACTGTGCAGATGTGCAGCCTGAGGAGCACGAGTGGGCCAGGTGGGTGTTCTCTGCCTGGTTGGTGCTTGCCCAAATCCAACTCTAACTGTTGCCAGGAGCCGAGACTGGCTCTCACGTTCCTGAGAAAGTTTGTCAGTTTACTCACATTCTGTTCCCCAAGCCAGGCAATGTGTTGTCTAAAATAATAAAACTCTACAAACGGCAGTTATGTCTCCAAGAAAATGCCTCACCTAAGAAATGATCTCGCTGTGCCAATTGTGGGATGATCATTTTCCACACCAAAAACACGCTAAAAATGTTGGCTTTTAAGACACATTAGACAGCAGATGCAAATTCACTTGCTCACACAGAAAGAGAGAAGAGAAACCACATCTACTTAGAATGGCAAGCGGGTCGCTCTGCTGCTGGCGTGTGCTCTTCCCAGCTCATGTTGCCACTCTGCTCAGTAAGGCTGCGTGGGCTTTTTCAGAGGAGATGGTACCTTTGGCAGTGCCTTGTGGATGACATTCCTGAAACTCACAGAGGTCAGGCATCTTTACCCAGGTCCCCCAGAGTTGGCTATGGGGTGCCGATCAGGCCCTGGGGTGGCAGTCTGTGGTTGTTCACAGTGCTCAACCTTCCTTACAAATCTGCAGTGACGAAGACACTCGCTTCCTCCTATAATGTTTTCTGCTCGTGCTTGTTTAGTTTTGCTTACAGCCTGTAGTGAGTTGCTGGAGCCAACCTGTAGTCAAATTCAAAGCCAACCTGGCCTAGCTCAGCAAGGCGTTGGAAAGTGTGAAGTCCCGGTGGCTTTGTTATTGCTTTGTCTGCCTACGGGCACCATCCCCCAAATCTCACCAAAGGCTGGTCTGTGCTCTGATGCTGTCTGACAACGAGAATTAATGTTCCTCTCATGTAATGTATAAAGAACAAAAACAAAACCTAGTGTTCCTCTTTGTTCTGTGGGGAAGTAAGAGCAGATACAGTTGTATCATGAGAATGTCACCCACAGACACCAGGGAGAGCCCATGTGACAGGAGGCTGCCCTGGCCCAGAGTCCAGGAGTCAAGGCTTGCCTCAGTGAGCACCTATTTATAACCTTAAGTTTCTCTGGGTGCCTGAGCACAAAACTTGCCATTAAAACTGAACGGGGGCTTCTGATTTCAGACAAAATGGAGTAAGTGCATTACACCTTTTTTCTTCTGCTGATTATCACAACTCAAAACTGTAACAAAATGCATAAAGCACTAACTACCAGAAGACCCTGAAAGGAGTAGGAAGGAAGACAGATGGCTAGACACTTTGGAATTTGAGAATAACCCAGAAGTGAGAGGTGTGTGTGTATCTGTTAGCCCCCCTATATCCTGTCCTGGGCACTAGAGATGCTCCCAACCTAAAGATGCCACTGATTCAGACACACACACACACACACACACCCCTGCAAGAAAGCCTGTGTTCTCTAACCAAAGGACTAGGAAAAGGATGGTCCTGTAAAATCCATTTGTTTTCACTATACCTTCCCACGGCAAGTAAAAGATGAGGAAAAAGCTGCAACTGTCTGCCTCCGCATTGGACCCTGTGGCTATGGAGGCTGTGGCCAGAGCCCCATGGACCGTTCCTCACCTGCATTGTGGAGACGGCATCTCCCCTCTGCCTGCCTGTCACTGTGGCGAGTCTCCCCGCACTACACGAATGTCGGAAGTGCCTCCGCGCCCCTTCCCGCTGACGCCCCTTCCCGCTGGCGCAGCGGCTGCAGAGACTGGGGAAGGAACCCCGCTGACCAGGACCACGCTGTAGAAGGGAAGAGCAACAGAAGCAAGACCCAGCCTTCCTGAATAGAGACTAGAGGGAGCTGCACAAAAGCCTTGTTAAATCTATGAATGAACTCGTGGGCAACCCTCAGGTGAAACTGATCAGAATTCACACAGCAGTAGGTTTGAGAGCTGAACTAATACCACACAGGTTTCAGATTGACTTCTGGGTGGAGCCGATGAGAAAAGCATGAGGAAGGCCTTGGAACTGAGGGTGACTTTCAACCCACCGCCCACACAAGCGGGCCAGGATGTGTGTTCTGAACCTAAGCAGGGTGAGGGCTGGCCAAATTAGAATGCTTAAATAGGTACCAAGGTCTCATGACATACTACTCAGAATGTCCAACACACCATCCAAAATACCTTTTTCATATCAGTCTAAATGAGAAAATAAAATAAGCCACACTGCTGAGATAACAGATGTTTGAATGGTCTTAAAATTTTTTTTATTGTGGTAAAATACATATGACATGCAATTTACCATCTTAACTATTTTTAAGTGTAAAATTCAGTGGCATGAAGTACATTCACATTGTTGTACACCCATCACCAACATCCATCCTTATAACTCTTCACCTTGTAAAACTGGAATTCTGTACGCTAAACAATAACTCTCCTTCCCTTCTCCCCCAGCTCCTGGCAGCCACTGTTACACTATTATATAGCGTCTGTCTTTATAATGTGACTACTCTAAGTACCTCATATAAGGGGAATCATATAGTATTTGTTTTCTGGTGATTTGTTTATTTCACATAGAATAATATCCTCAAGCTTTATCCATGTTGTGCGTATGACAACATTTTCTTTTTTTTTAAGGCTGAATAATATTTTGGTTTTACATTTAATCACCTATGAACATCTGGTTTGCTTTTATGTTTCAGCAGTTGTAAATAATGCTGCTATGCACATGGATGTATATGGATATCTTTTTTGAAAACCTGATTTCAGCTCTCTCGTGTATACACTCAGAAATGGAATTGCTGAGTAATATCTTAATTTTATTTTTAATTTCTTGAGGAACTGCCATACTGCTTTCCATAGTGGCTGTACCATTTCACATTCCACCAAGGCACAAGGGTTCCACCTTCTTCATGTACTTGCCAACACTTACTGTTCTCTGTTTTTGTTTTGTTTTGCTTTGTTTTTGATACTAGGCACGCCAATGGTTGTGAGATGGTGTCTCATTGTAGTTTTGATATGCATTTTCCAAAGGATTGGCGGTGTTGAGCATCTTTTCATATGTTTATTGACCATTCATACATCTTCTTTGGAGAAATATTAATTCAAAACCTCTGCCCATTTTTTAATTGGGTTTTTATTTTGTTATTGTTGTTGTTTTAGTTTTCTATATATTCTGGATATTAAACCCTTATCAGATATGTGATTTGCAAATATTTTCTACAATTTTGAAGGTGACCTTTTTTATTCTGTTAATGTATCCTTTGATGCAAAATATTTTTATGTTTTCAAGAAGTCTGACTTGTCTATATTTTTCTTTTGTTACTTGGTGTCATATTCAAGAAATTGTTGCCAAATCCAATGTTATGAAGCTTTTGTTTGATGTTTTCTTTTAAGAATTTTATTGCTTTATGTCTTACATTTAGATCCTTGATCCATTTTGAGCTAATTTTTGTATATGGTGTTAGGTAAGACTCCAACTTCATTCTTTTGCATGTGAATATCCAAGTTTTCTCAGCACTCTTTGTTAAAAAGACTGTATTTTTTTCCCCATTGAATAGTCTTAGCACCCTTGTCAAAAGTTTG
This sequence comes from Rhynchonycteris naso, assembly GCA_037038555.1. Taxonomy (NCBI): domain Eukaryota; kingdom Metazoa; phylum Chordata; class Mammalia; order Chiroptera; family Emballonuridae; genus Rhynchonycteris; species Rhynchonycteris naso. The sequence goes on along the minus strand of CM073000.1, from coordinate 48,932,337 downwards.
TTTCTGTTTTCATAGAACCAACTTTTGGTTTCATTGATTTTTTCTATTGTTTTTCTAACATCTATTTTGTTTACTCTGCTTTCATCTTTGTTATTTCCTTTCTTTTGCTAGCTTTGGGTTTCGTGATTTTTGTTTTCTAGTTTCTTAAGGTCTAGAGTTAGGTTGTTGATTAAAATTTAAAAAATAAAAATCTCTAATGTTTTTAAAATTTAAATTTATTAGGGTAACATGCTTAATAACATATAATTCTCAGGTGTACAACATTATAATTCAACATCTGTATATTACCTGCTCACTACTCGAAGTCTAACCCCTCCTTCTTTCTTCTGCCTCCTGTCTGGAATCCAGATGTGACAGTTGGTGTTCCAGCATCAGTCTCTGCTCACAAGGTGACCTTCAGGAGGAAAGTCAGAAGCTAAAGAGATCAAGCTAAACTTTTGAAGAAGCCTTATTTCTTGACTCTCATTGTGATGTCAGCCTGGAACTGCCACCTGTGAACTTTTATGTGAGAGAAAAATTAAACTTCTGTCTTCTCTTTGCTCTCACTAGCAGTTAGATACAATTCCTAAAAGAGACACTCCTGGCAAGCCCTGGCCTGTCAGCCTTGGAGCCTATTACCAAAGGGGATGAGGTAGCTGTGGTATGAACATATGCTCTTTCAAGGCAATGTGCTGATATGTTTGAAGAACAAGGTTAGAAAGTGAAGAGTGTGGAGACAGGGAAGAGGGCAGGTTGCTGTGGGAACACTGAGGGGGAGAGGGCTGATTGAATGTGCAGGAAGTTTGAGCTATACTTTTGGCATCAGCTGGGAGGGGGTCACTTTCTTCTCCCCCTCAGTGCTTCCAGAGTCACTCCCTCTGCCCAGTAGTCCCTGGGCACTGAGTTGTGGCTGCCCTCAGCCCCTGCCCAGAGGGGAGCTGTCACTGGCCAAAGTGAAGTGAAACCGGGGTGAAGGGTCACTTCCTGAGGGACATGCTGTGAGAATGCCTCAAGCCACAGTCAGATTTTGGCCTGATGTAAATTCAGGACTCTGATTTTACACAATATAACCCATAGTTTCAATGCTATAGAAGTATTTACTTGAAACTTATGTACTCGTATTGAGCAATGTTACCCCATTCAATTTAATTTCTAAAAAAAAAAAAAAAAAGCCAAGGGTTGTGCAAGAGGGGAGAATCGAGTGTGCACGCACTGGGCGTTTATGTATGCAGTGCAGAGTGCGATGCTGTGCACAGCTCACAGGTGGAAAGAGGACTTACCGGATGCCCTTGGTTCTTGAATGGGCTGCAAAATCTGTGTCCAGGTTTTGTGCAAGGAGACAATGAGAAAGAAGAAGCCCTGGTGTCCCCCGGGTGTCACTGTGGCTCTGATGGCTGATGTTTCCGTAGAACAAGTCCTCTTCCTTGCCAGGCTAGTCGGCGCCCTTGCGCGCAGGCTCCTGCCCTCTGTTGTGATGGGGCCACTGCGGTGGATGTGTGCTTGGCCACAAGGAGCTCTGTGGCTTCCTCCTGCAGTGAAAACTGTTGCTTTCTTTTGTTTCTGTGAGAGCAGAAACGACATCTCTTAACTTTCGCCCTCTACCCTCCTCCCGCAGCTGGGCTCAGTCTTACAGTTTGGTCTTGTTGGGGGACGCGCACTGCTGAAGTGGCCTGGCCCCGCTTTGCTGGGCCTCATACAACTGGGAGGCGCAATCATGCTCTTCTCTCAGCTCAAGATAGGAATTTAAATTAAACCTCATTTAGTCGGGCGCTTCCTTTTGATTTATCGGCAGATGCCTCTTGCTGTTTGAGCCTTGTTAAATTGCTGGCAGACACTTCACTGGCCAGCTGTTCCTATTAAGCCGAAAGAGCTCTGCGGAGCAGGGTCAATCCCTTTGCACTTTGGATGGATCTTATATGTCATCCCTGTGGAGCGGCCACAGGAAGGGCATTATCCCCTGGGCCCTGGGAGCTGGCTTGTTAATGGCAGTGAGGAATTCTTCTCTGCCTATGCATGGGAACGGGAGGAACCCTTTGCTCTGTTCTGCACACACGGGTTCTGTCACGCTAGACTCTGGGAGAAGGCAAAGGCCTGATGCCCAGCTCTGTGCTAACCATCACGTAGGAATCTGCCCGGTGTGACCAACCCAGCAGGTGGATAACTTCTGCCCCACTTTACCAGCCAAAGGTGTGGTTTTGCGCCCAGACCCGGGTACCGCTCATTCTATGGAACCCAGGTGTTCCTCAAAGGAAGGGAGGGGGACACGCACTTTCATTAACTGTCTCACAGTCATTCAGTTGACATGTAACTTATCGTCTCCTTTGTGAGAAGCCCAGGCTTGTCCGCTTGAATGTGCTGCATATTTGTGTGAATAAGAGAGCAGCCCTGTCTTCCTGGTGAACACAGCTCTGTGCTCAGGCCAAGGCCTGGTCAGGTGGGCTGCATGTTGGCTCTGCCTGCAGACAGGTCATGCCCCTGGGGGGCACCTTTGTGGCGGCGGGGGGACACAGCTGCCCCGGGCCCCCAGTCAGTCACTACCAGCACTGAGGGAGCTTGACTGGCTGCTTAGCTTTTTTTGCTCCAAAATGTGCTTTCCCCACCACTCCGTGTGCCCTTTTGTCCTCCTATCCTTACGCTTGCCCCATTCTCGCTCCTCCAGCTGGAGCCCCATCAGGTCGTGAGCACCCCTCTCCATGGGGACTGAGCACAGATCAGAATGGCCCTTGGATGCCTCGAGTGAGGCCATCTAAAGCTCAGCTTAGGGCCTGGCTCCTGGATCAGGGCTATGTGGGTCCCATGTGCCAGACCCAGGGACCAGGGAAGACCTGCTTCCAAGTGCTTGGTGGTGGTACTGACACGTGGATCCAGGTGGGACCCACGAAGTCACAACTTCCATCACTGTTCTTACCTGAGATTCTATTGCCAGGCAGCAGAGGCATTGCTTGGGACTTAGAAGTTCCAGCAAAATGTATTAGAGGAGAGGCAAGATCTTCAGAATGTTCCCTTGAGCGCAGCCTAGGACTATATACTTTCCCTGCAGCTTCGGACCTGCAAACCAGGGCCAGCTCTGGTTGAGATGACTTGGAGGCTTTAATATGTCCTGGGAGTCAGGCCATGTTCTGGCTTAAGTCCGTCTCAGAGAAAAACTCCACAAAGCTTCCTTAAGGCTACTATCAGAGTGTCCGAGTATCTGATCCAGTGTCCTGTCTCTTTACAACAGAAAGATAAGCATATAAAATAGATCTTGGGCCAGAGGGACTCTTGATGTAACCTGTCCAGGGACAACATCACCTTCTCTGATCTCATCATGGTCACACCCTTGAGGAGGGTGTTGTGCTCTGAAAATCCCAGGTTCTGGAGCTCATTCTCATGATTCAAAATGGGTCACTGTGGCCCAGTGTCCTCTCCTGTACACTCGTCAGCCCACACTGCCTTCCTGAGATGCCACAGGGAAGTCCACGCAGCCACCCAGGGGCGTGGAACCAGGAGGGTCCTTGGGTTGCTCACAGAGCGCCGTCTGATGCTGCGCAGTGAGTGTTTCACTGACTTTTTTGGTGCCTCTGACAGGCAGCCCTGATTTTTCTAAGAAAAACAGTTTCCTTTTTATGCCTTACAGTGGGATCTACTCATTTTTCTAATGCAGGCCTTATTTTCACCTTGGTGAGGGTTTTGCTTGTTTTATTTTTGTTTTCTACTTTGTGACCCATGTGCTCCCTGCTGAAGACGTCCAGTGTGTTTGCCTCCTGCCCTGCAGGGGTTCACTGGGCAGCTCCGCACCCCCTGACATGGCCCACACCTGCCCGGACTTTGCTCAGGAAATCTCCCTGTGAGTTCAATTGAGACGATTTTTCTCTGAGTGCAATTCCTGGCATTTTGTCCCCCTAAAACTTCCCTGCCATTTCCTTGTTCATGCCGGCTTTGAATACTTCTCTGCACTTTGATTCCTTTCGCTCAGCATTTGTCCGCAGACTTGGAGAACCATCTTCCCTTTCAGCATTGCTACACGTAGTGAAGTGTGTTCTGATTTGAGAGCAAGGCTTCATGTCTGAATCCTTTAGGATCAATTTTCTGTGCCCTCCTTTGCTCTTCACTGACTTCAAAAATACAAAATAAAAATTGGGTGATGGGTACACAAGATAATCAACGGTTCAAATGCAATGGATGTGTTTACTTGAAACCTATGTATTATTATTATTATTATTTTTTACAGGGACAGAGAGAGAGTTAGAGAGAGGGATAGATAGGGACAGACAGACAGGAACGGAGAGAGATGAGAAGCATCAATCATCAGTTTTTCGTTGTGACACCTTAGTTATTCATTGATTGCTTTCTCACATGTGCCTTGACCACAGGCCTTCAGCAGACCGAGCCACCCCTTGCTGGAGCCAGTGACCTTGGGTCCAAGCTGACGAGCTTTTGCTCAAGCCAGATGGGCCCGCGCTCAAGCCAGATGGGCCGCGCTCAAGCTGGCGCCCTCGGGGTCTCGAACCTGGGTCTTCCGCATCCCAGTCCAACGCTCCATCCACTGCGCCACCGCCCAGTCAGGTGAACCTATGTATTCTTATTGATCAATATCACTTCATTAAATTTAATTTTATAAATAAAATTTTTAAAAAAAGTTTTCCCTCAGGTTCAGGGAAGGGAGGCACAAGAGTTTGAGCCTCCTGCCTTGCCCACATCTGAGCACACTTGAGGTCCACACTTTGGGGAGGCAGCACAAGATAGCAGAAACGCTTCGGGCCACTGAGTCAGACCTGGGTTGAATCTTAGCCCCTTTCAGCTGTGTTATCTTGGGAAGCTTATTTAACCTCTCTGAGCCTCAATTTTCCAATATAAAATGGGGATAATAATCTCCGCCTCAGAAGACTCCCAAACAAAGAATAAGGAGGATGGACGAACAGGAATCACGATAAGCAGAAATCATGGAGGGTAGTTTATTTCCCGGGTGCCGTGGTCTCCCTTTGCTTCCTAATCTTTATGTTAAAAAAAGGATGAGCCCCTGCTCTTCTCTAAAAATGTACTTTTAAACACTGAATTGATTGTACATTCATGTTTATAGAACATTACATACAATAACCCAAAGGTAAAAGCAAGCTACGTATCCATTGATGGATGATGAGTAGATAAACGAAATGTGGTATATACATGTAATGGAATATTATTTAGCCTTAAAAAGGAGTGAAATTCTGACACATGCTATCATATGGATGAAACTTAAATACATTATATGCTCAGTGACATAAACCAGTAACAAAATGACATATACTATTCCATTCCACTTATATCAGGTTCCTGGAGCAGTTAAACTGTTAGAGATAGGAAGCAGCATGGTGGTTGCAAGGAGTTAGGGGGAGGAGAGGGAGTAAAGGGAATTAATGTTTGATGTATATAGAGATTCTGTTATGCGAGATAAAAAGAATTCTGGAGATGGATAGTGCTGACGGTTGCACATAGTGTGAATGTACTTAACGCTACTGAACTGTACACCTAAAATTGGCTGAGAGGGTACATTTTATGTTATGGGCATTTTAACCACAATTTGAAAGAGAAGAGGTGAGCTGGCTGTGCTTTTCAGTTATGTTGTCTTTTAACTACCTGCCAGGTGAGAGGAAACATTTTGTTTTCCTTTCATTTTATCATAGTAACACATGCACACAAGTGAGAAGAACCAAGCAGCACTGTGTTGAAAAACAGCCGTCCCCTCTCTGACCCGGCCCCTCCCCATGCTCCACGGGCCCTCCGATTTTTTTCAGCTGGGCTAATAAAGCTGCCTTCAAAAACCAGAGGAGAGTCGGAGCAGATTATTTCCGAGCAGTGCTCAAGGCCAAAGACGTAAGGATGTGATAGAAAAACCAGAGGGAAAGGCTGGCTCTCCTCTCAGGAAGAAGCCAGGCTGCAGGAAAAAGCCTGGCTGGCTGGCTGGCAGGCAGATGAGGTGTGGCGCAGGGACCGGCTGCGCCTGTTCAGCTTCCTCCAGGCTCTTCCCAGCTTTGTGAACTCGAAAAAAAAAAAAAATCCCCAGTTTTGCTTAAACTAAAAGAAACTGGAAAACCAGAGGTGTGCTGGGAATGGATAATACAAAAGTTGGCTCCAATTGGGATCAGACTACAGCCAGTCCAGGGTTTGGGTCACCCATCGCTGCAATAGCCAATGAGCAGAGACTGGGTCTGAGAGTGTAACAGGCATCTTGAATCAAGATTGCCAGCAATTTGAGAAGACAGGGGGCTTATCCTAGCCCAAAGCCTGCCTTCCAGTCTCAGTTGTGAGGGTTGATGATATACTTTTTCAGGTGAGGTTAGTACAATGGGGGACAAGCAGTTGGTCATAAAGTAGGATAGCTGGTTGCCAACACTGTAAGAGTCATCAAGCAGGGTAGCCGGGTCCCAGGATTTTAATTTCTTCTCCATGGCGTTCTGATCTAATCGCGGTCTTTATTGCTTCTTGGGCACTAGTCATCTCCTCAGGGGTGTGGAAGAGTCTGGCTTCAGTAGTTCTCATGCATTATCGTGGGAGGAGGGGATGCTAAAGAGAATCTAGGAAATAAGTTACATGTGGTGCACTAGCAATTATATATATATTATTGATTGTATACTATATTGATAGCCTATCATTCCCCACTGTTAGTTTTTACAATCTTATATCTATAAGATTAGTTTTACATGGAAGTAATTACTTTGCTGGTTCCTGCTCAAGAGAAGTGACATTTTCCTTCAGAGCCAAGAGGTCGTTGCTCCCTGTCAGAGGGAGAATGAGGTCTGGGCACAGGGGGAGGTGGTGTTCCCTGAGTACGAGTAGGGCTTGTAACCTGGTGAAGACAAACTGGTTTATAAGTTCCAGTATTATTGGGGCAAAAGCTAGAGTGACAGAACTATGAAACAATGTTTAGTTCTTAATGATTTCAAGTCAAAGAATAGGAGAGAAACAAAGCAATAGTTCAGAGGGTAGTAGCCAAAATATTCAAGAAAAATCAGAAAAATTCAGGAACCGGTCTAGTTTCTGATATTCATAACTGTGTGTTAATAGATTTTACTAAAATACAATTTTTCTCCCTAAAAGTACTCTTATTTTTATTAAGAAGACAAATGAAGATTAACCTAGTTACAGTATTAAATCTAGTTTTAACTTGGTCTGGTAATTTGCATAAACACAACAAGAATAGCAATTGATCATATTGGCTTTTTACAATCTGCTTTGCTGGAAATTTATAAGGAAATTTTGAACTGAGATTTTCTTTTTTTTTGACAGAGTCAGAGAGAACGAGAGGGACAGATAGGGACAGACAGACAGGATGGGAGAGAGATGAGAAACATCAATTCTTTGTTGTGTCACCTTAGTTGTTCGTTGATTGCTTTCTCAAATGTGTCTTAACTGGGGGCGACAGCAGAGCAAGTGACCTCTTGCTTAAGCCAGTGATCTTGGGCTCAAGCCAGTAACCTTGGGCTTCAAGCCAGCGACCATGGGGTCATGTCTGTGATCCCATGCTCAAGCCAGCGACCCCATGTTCAAGCTGGTGAGCCGGTGCTCAAGCTGGCAACCTCGGGATTTCGAACTTGGGTCTCCATGTCCCAGTTCGATGCTCTATCCACTGCGCAACCACCTGGTCAGGCCAGATTGAGTTTTGATTAACCCTTCAGTGCACACACAAAGCCAAGCCATACAGTCACCCTTAGACTTTACCTGCAATACCTGTAAGTTTGGGTGAATTCCTCAAGCTCCTGAGATCCCCAAGAATATCCCAAGGTTCCTTTTTGCTGTCCCCTAGGAAAGCAAATTTTGTTCCTTACCTGAAAATGCTATGAGCCATGAATAAGCAAGGTAAAATCTATTTCTTCATTGGCTTTTATCAGCTTTAAAGTCAATTTTATTTCCTTAAAGCTTTCTGATAACATCCAGGGTCTAGGCATGTCCTTTTGAGACATGGTATTCTAGTCAAAGTCTTAGAAACTGGTTCTGTATCTTATAAAGAGAGCAGATTCTTACTGGATTTATGCAAATAGATACATTACTATTACAATAATACTCACTAAGAGTTGCCAGATTCTGCAGGGAGGGAGGGAGGGAGGAAAATATAAATGCCCTAACATCATTCATAAAGATATACTTTGTTAAACTGCTTTAAGAAAAAACAGGTTTCTCATATCTGGAAAACAAAATGATTTAATAATCAACAATACTTTGAACAAAATTAGAAAAATAATAACCAATTCCTATTTATGCTGGCCATTTGTCAGTACTTTGATGAACCCAGTCATTTTTCAGATCTCTACAAATCCTTACCTGGTTCAAAGGAATAATCTTGACAATTTATTTTCAGAAACCCATATTCTAGAATAAATTTAAGTCCTTTTTCATGTATCATCCTGAAGCTGTATAATACATTTGCAAATTTATCAGACCAAAACAGTTGCTGTTCCTAAACAACAAAAAGAAAAAAAACCCCTCAAAATATGAACTAATAAGTATTTCCAATCTTTCTTTCTGGGCATTTGCGTGAAATCTATTTGCCAGTCCTCAAGGGATATTTCCCAGAATATTGTCATCCTTTTTCTATTTGGCATGGTCCAGTCTTAAGGTTGTTTTTCTGACATTCTGACAGAGCACACATGCAGCAGTTATTTGCCATAGTGCCTTGGAAATTCCTGGTCTAGTGACCGATGGCCTGACATATTCTGTTAGTGCATCATCCTGTAATGAGTGGCCTCATGCAGATATTTTATAACTGGCCTGAGAAGTTTTTCTGGCAGTAGCACTACTCCTTTCTTATTCTTCCTCTATTTCTTAATGAAGGTTTCTTCCAGAAAACCCCATTCCTCTGCTTTTCTGCTATCATCTTCTATAAATTTGGGGGACAACTGAGATAAGTCTTCAGCAGGTGTTAAGGGGAGTAAAACAAGTCCTCGGCTGCTTCCTTGGCAGCCTGGCCAGCTAGGTTATTCCCTCTAGAAATCTCAGAGTCAGTTTTCTGATGACCTAGGCAGTGCATTACTGCCCTTGAGCTGGTTTCTGAACAGCCTCTAAAACCTTAATATTTCAACAACATATTTAACTCCCTTTTCATTAGAGGTAAGAAGTCCCCTTCCCTTCTTGATAGAGCCATGAGCATGCAAAATCAGAAAGGTATACCTTGAATCCGTGTATATATTTATCTTCATTTCTTGCAACAGTTCAAGAGTGTGCTCAATTCTGCCTTCTGGGCTGAAATACCAGGTATTGATGCCTGGGCTTCAACCATTCTCTCAGGTGTCATGACCTCATAACCAGCTTTCTGGTTCCTTCTGTTTATATAATTGGTCCTGTCTACATATCCAGTCAGCCTCTTCTAATGGTTAGTTCTACAAGTCAATCCTGCTGGAGTAAACCTCATCAATTGTCTCAACACAATTATGTTGTGGGAGTTCTGAATCCACATCTGTTTTGGAATTTTAGCTGACCTACTCTTTTCAATGGTGACAGCAGGTACCCAGGGTTTCATCACTGGTTGCCAAACAAGCTCTGGTGGAACCTGTAGGTGTTTAAAAAGATATAAAGAAACTTGTCACTTAGCATAGAGTCCCCAATTAGGCAATTCAAGAGCTTCTAGAAAAGATTGATTTTTGGGGTATCCCAGAGACCCCCATTACAATTACAGTTTGCTGAGACATCCTTGCTGAAGGAGTATTGATCACCCAAATTGTAGCTCCTGTCTCTATTTAAAAAATCTACAGGTGCACCCCCACTGTTGGTTGTACCCGAGTTTACTGGGGGTTACTTTGATAAGGTTGCTGAAGCAAAAGAAACTCTGAGATTCATCATTCATCAGACTCTTCACCCTTCAAGAAGTCAATTTGAACTTCCCTGGGACCAGGTTTAAGATTCCCCCTTTTGGGCCATTCTTTCTTGTAGTGACCTTTCTGCTTACAATATACACATTGATTCTTGTCATAATCTGTCCTTGGGATTTCCTCCATCTTCAGGACTTTTCCTTTTCACCTTTGTACACTTTCTCAGTTCCTTCTCTTTTTGCTTCTTCCCTCTGCACAAACCTTCTACAACCTGCACAGACCTTCTATGACTTACACAATCCTTCTGTAACTTTTATAAACTTTCTTACCTATTCAGAAATAACTAGTTTTCAGAAAAATTTACTTTCTTCCTTTTCCTTTGAAAGTACTTCCATACCATATACCTTTTGTCATTAAAACCATACAATTGCTGAGTCCCCTTTATTGCACACTGAGAAGGGTCATGACCTGCTAGGAAGGGTCAGAATGTCAAAGGTAAGACCAGGAATTTGAGAAGAAAAACACTGGACCAGAGCCACAGAGGTTCTAAGGATGGTAATATTTATCTGTCCATCTGTCTGTTCACTCATTGATTCATCCAATCATCTATGCACCTTTTTAAAAAATCTATTTATCTTTCCTTACTTCCATTTTTCTTCCAATCATCCTTATTTTATTCATCCATCTCCCCCTATATTAGTTTGCTAGGGCTGCCACAACAAAGTACTACAGACTTGGGGTGGCTTAAGCAGCAGATATTTATTTTCTCACAGTTCTGGAGGTTGGAAGTCCAAGGTCAAAGTGTTGGCAGGGTTGGTTTCTCCTGAGACCTCTCTCCTTGGTTTCTCTAGATGGTCAAAGAACATATGGTCTTTCCTCTGTGTGTGTCTATCTCCAATTTCCTCTTCTTATAAGAATACCAGTCTGCCTGATCAGGTGGTGACATAGTGGATAGTGTCGGTCTGGGACACTGAAGACCCAGGTTCAAAACCCTGAGGTCACTGCCTTGAGCATGGACTCATCTGGCTTGAGTGCAGGTTCTTGAGCTTGAATTCAGGGGCACTGGACTGAGCGGGGAATCATAGACATGTTGTCATGGTCACTGGCTTGAGCCCAAAGGTTGCTGGCTTGCAGCTTAAGGTCTCTGGCTTGAGCAAGGGTCACTGACTCATCGGGAGGCCCCTGGTCAAGGCATATGAGAAGCAGTCAATGAACAACTAAAGTGCTGCAACTACAAGTTGATTCCTCTCATCTTCTCTCTCCCTTCCCGTCTATCTCTCTTTCTCCTGCAACAAACAAACAAACAAACAAAAAAACCCAGTCATATTGTATCAGGTTTCACTATAATGACCTTATTTTAACTTAATCACCTCTTTAGAAGCCCTGTTTTTTAAACAGTCACATTCTGATGTAGTAGGGATTAAGACTTCAACATATGAACATTTAGGGGTCACAATTCAGTCCATAACACTTTCTTTCCTGCCTTCATATTTTTATTCATCCATCTATCTTTCCTTCTATTAATTTACTTATTTATTCATTCAGCAAACATTTATTGATTGACTATAATGGGTTAGACCAGTGGTTCTCAAAATGTGTGCCCTAGAAGATTTTCAGGTGCACCCTATGGTATTCCAGAGAAATATGTGCTTGGTGGGGACCAAAAAACCAACAGAATTTTCAGAGTTTAGATTTTTGGGGACAGTGGTGTGGGGAATTGGCTATAAGCTGACAGTCTGCCCAACCCTCACCTCACTTGCCTGATTAGGTTTGCAAAAGGCTGTTAAGCTGTGGTGCTGGATTGTTTACACTACCCCCCATGTTCCCCGGAAAGACTGGAGGCAAGTTTCTTCTGTCCTTTGTTTGGTATAAAGTTAAGATTTGCTAATGACCTCTTTTTGCCCTATAAATAAAGCAAGATGCGGTTTTTAGGCGCTTTGTTCTTGCCAGCAGCAATTATAGAGCCCTACCGACCCCATATTTTCTTAATTCTGTGTATTTTTTAAATTCTGCACTGTACCCACTCAGGACCTGCAATTACTAGCTGTGCTGGTTTGCAGCATGTGCCCAGATATAAAAATATAGTTACTCCATTATACCATTTCATTATGGAAATACTGCTCTTTTTGTTAACACATCATTATTATACTTACTATTAACACATCATTATATAATTTTTAGATAAATACACCCAAATCAAATGGATAGATTTCTCAAAAAGAAATGTGATATTGAAGAATCTGATTCTGGAAGTGAGCAAAAGTTAAGTGTAAATAAAACAGGACTTAAAGGCTGACGAGCAGAATTATAACATTTTCCATCACTTAACACTGAACAATATGATTGGATTAGAAACCCATTCTTGGAAGCTTCAAGTGATTTTGGTTTAACATCAACAGAAGAAGAACTGGCAGCTATATCCACTGATCATGGATTGATGATTAAACATAAAGAATTGTATCTTGAAGCCTTTAGGATTTCTATAAAAGAAGAATATGTAGCAATATCTAAAAAAGCTCTGAACATTTTACTACAAGTTTCAACATCTATTAATGTGAATTAGGATTTTCTACTGTCAACACAATTAAGAGTAAAAAGAGAAGAATTCTTCAATGTATTGACGAGGAAATGAGAGTTTGCCTTTCAAATATATGCCCAAACATTGAAGAAATCAGTAGGACACATCAGGCTCATGTTTCTCATAAACACAAGAATGAGAAAACACATATGCACTGGGACCCACTGAATTTACTAAATCTTATTAAGAATGTATCTAATAAAGCGTCGACCTGGGAACACTGAGGTCGCCAGTTCAAATCCCTGCACTGGTCTGGTCAAGGCACATATGGGAGTTGATGCTTCCAGCTCCTCCCCCCTTTCTCTCTTTCTCTCTCTCTCTCACTCTGTGTCTCCACTCTAAAATGAATAATAATAATAAAAAAAAAATTTAAAAAAATAATAAAAAAAAAAAAGAATGTATCTATATATATAAAAAGATAACTTTTTGTCATTTTTAAAAAATTTTAACCCCTTTTTCACAAATTCTAAAAAGCATAGCTCAAAAAATATAAAAATGTTTTTAATGTCAGAATAAATTTAATCTTGTCATATTTATTTTGTTTAATTGCCATAAAAGCATGCTTAGACTTTATTTTTTTAATATTTGACTTAATTATTATAACATATTTCTCAGAAATTTGTATATAGTGTGCCTACAATTATTTGTAGTATTTTAAATGCACTTGACTTCAAAAAGTTTGAGAACCATTGGATTAGAGACTTAAAGGATAGAAAGGTCACAGATCTCCCTAGACAGTGGGTAAATAGACAGTTACAACCTGTTGAAGAAAGTCCCGGTAGAAGGATGTTTCCAGTGAGATGAGGAAGATAAAAAAAGGGGCACCTAAACTGAGATATAGGTGGGGTGGTGGGATTGAGGCGGTGGGGAAAGATTATTAGAAGACATGATACTTAATTTAGGTATTGAGTATAAATTACATTAGCAAACAGAGTGGAGGAAAGGAGAGGGGCCCTCCAGGCAGAAGGAATAGCATGTGCAAAAACAAAGATGTGTAAGAGAAGGCACAACTGGGAACTGTAACAAGTTCACTGTGCCTGGAAGGTGCAGTGCAGGTAGCAAGCATAGAACAGGAAGAGTGGACACAAAGAGTTGCTCCTGGACCTAGGGGCTTGAGTTTTATCCTAGAGACAGTAGAGGGCCAAGGATAGTTTTGAGCAAGCAAGGAATAGGACTCTTATCAGCAACATCTAACACTACAGATTTTGCTTATTTGTCTTGCTTATTTTCTGCCCCACCTTCTAGATCTCAACCTTTCCAAGGGCAGGGAGTTTTGTTTGTTTTGTTCATTACTATACATCCAGCATCTGGAACTTTTCCTGGCACATTGTAGGAGCTCCATGAACATGTGTGGAATGATTTACATTTAGAAAGCTCATTGGGGCAGACATTGGGTGGGGCCCATAAGTGAAGCTGGGACAGATTGGTATGACAAATCACAGTGTGAATAGCTGAGAGATTACTTCATGTGAGCCAGGAGAGGGGTAGATGAGGCCTTCTTTCCAGTCTGGCCTTCCTGAAAAGGCTGCCCACTGCTCTCCTGCTCCACGTGGCTGATGCTTCGTCGTCGTCCTCCTCCTCCTCAGAAAACAGGGTGGTAAAAGCCACCTCCTCCCACCAATCTTCTCCTCTCACTCCTCTGCTGAAGCCTAGGAAGACCATCATTAATCTGATGTGCTCTTCACATTCAGCAAGTATTTATTGAGCATCTACTATGTACCAATCACCACTCTAGGTGCTAGAGATACAGCAGTGAACAAAACAAACAAATATTTTTTCCTTGTGGCTGATATTCAAGCTGAGGAAGGCATTGGTTATTTATAAACCTAATAATTAAGTAAATAATATGGAATGCAAGGAAGTGGTTAATATAGAAAAAGATCATGGAGCAGGGTCAGAGGGAAAGGAATTTATTAGTGGGGTGCAGTAAAACATAGGTGGTTTTACTCCCAGCTTAAAGGCCTTGAGGTGGGAGCTGATCTAATGTGAATAGATGATGTGGTTAGAGACAGGGGAGTGAGAAGAGAAAAAGAGAAAAGGAGGAAGTCACAGTGTGTGTGTGTGTGTGTGTGTGTGTGTGTGTGTGTGTGTGTGTTGGCAGTGATGGGGTACAGATAATACACACCATGAAGACTATCATATGGACTTTTGCTTTTATTGAGGGTGAAATGGAGAACCATTGCAAGGCTTTGAGGTGTCTGCTCCTGGGTCTTTGGAAACTCATGAAATCTTAAATCTCATTTTATAAGCTTCCAAAGGGCAACACTGGCATTTAAGTGATTTTTTACAGAACCACATCATGCAGGTATTCCTTAACTACTTCTAAATACTTGTGATGGGAGTGGAGTAAGTTTGGGGATTGGCCCAGGAGTTCATGGGGGACATGGGGGAAAAATAACCACTCAAGTAACGGGTGTCATTTGTAGCAAGAGAGAGAGATTTAAAATCTACAAGAAAGAGATTCCTTTCTGGATAATTAAAAACTGGAGGTTGTCACTGAGAGAATGTCCAGAAAGCCAGACAAATACCTCTTGACCAGCCAAAATGTTGTCCTGCCTGAGCCTTAGATTGGATCAAATGGACTTTTCATAATTTTCAGTTCAGAGACCTCTAAATCCATTTATTTCCTTTTCCTAAAATAATTTCTGACATGAACTGTGATGACAGTGTGAAATTATATTTTGGAGCCTGCTGGGGCTTCTCTTTCCCCTCCTTAGTTCCTTTTCATATTGCTGTGGATTAACAAGCACAATTAACATTGCTATTGTCAAGGCTCTATAACAGAAATCCGTAAAAAGAGGTATTACCAGAGCGAGATAAATTATTTATTTCCTGGAGTCAGCAAATTTCAGAGTGGGACTTGAAAGCCCTTTTTGGAGAGAGAAGCTTATTCTCAGGGCTGTCCATCCTGCTCAAGTTTAAGAGTGTGGCCAATTTTTCAAATGCTTTTTTAACATTTAGTGATACGATTCTGTGACTTTTATCCTTCATTTTGTTTATGTGATATATCACTTTTATTGATTTTCAAATATTGTGCCAGCCTTGCCTCCCTGAAATGAGTCCCTCTTGACTATGATGTATGATCTTTTTAATATATTGATGGATCCAGTTTGCCAATGTTTTGTTGAGGACTTTTGCATCTATTTATGATAAAAACTCTCAGCAAAGTGGGAATAGAAGGAGTATACTTCAACACAATAAAGGCCATATAATAAACCCAAAGCTAACATTGTATGGGAATAAAAGAAAAATGTTTCTCTCAAGATCAGGAACAAAACAGGGAAGTCCACTTTTACTACTCTTATTCAACATAGCACTGGAAGTTCTAGCCACAAAAATCAGACAAAAATAAGAAATAAAAGGCATCTACATTGGAAAGAAAAATGTAAAACTGTCATTATTTGCAGATGACATGACTCCAACAAAATCTACTACATCTGATAAATGAATTTAGTAAAGTAGCAGTACACAAAATTAATATTCAGAAATAGGTGGCATTTTTATACACCAATAATGAACCATCAGAAAGAGAAACAAATAAAATAATCCTACTTACAATGCCAACAACAACAAAAATAAAATACCTAGGAGTAAATTTAACTAAGGAGGTAAAAGACCTGTACTTGGAAAATTATAAGATACTGAAGAAAGAAGCTGAGAAAGATATAGGAGCATATACAATGTTCATTAATAGAAAGCATTAACATCATTAAAATGTCCAAACTACCCAAAGCAATCTACAGATTCAACACAATTCCTATCAAAATGCCAATGGTATTTTTCACAGAACTAGAAAAAATACAGGGATGGGCAAAAATAGATTTACAGTTGTGAGTATGCAGAACACAGATTTTATTCTTGTATTATATTTATTAATTGTTGTGTTATTTATTTGTATTATAACTGTAAATCTACATTTTCCCATCCTGTATTCCAAAAATCATGCTATCCGATATCAAATTATACTACAAGGCCATAGTAATCAAAACAGCATGGTATTGACATAAAAACAGATGTATAGATCAATGGAACAAAATAGAGAGCTCAGAAATAAATTTATTCCTTTATAGCTGATTAATATTTGGCAAAGGAGGCAAGAACATACAATAGGGTAAAGACAGCCTATTCTATAAATGTTGTTAAGAAAATTGGACAGATACTGCAAAAAAAGAAAGAAAAGAAATGAGATCACATTCTTATACCATATACAAGAATAAACTCAAAATGGATTAAAGACTTAAATGTAAGACTCAAAACCATAAAAATTTTAGAAGAAAACAGGCAATAAAATCTTGAACATTTCTTATAACAATATTTTTTCTGATACATCTCTTTGGGCAAAGAAAACAAAGAAAAACAAATTGGACTACTTCAAACTAAGAATTTTTTACATAACAAAGGAAACAATCACAAAATGAAAAGACAATCCACTGAATGGGAGAACATATTCACCAATGATACATGTGATAAGGGGTTAATATCCAAAATTTATAATGAATTCAACTCAACACCAAAACAAAACCCAACCAAACAAAGTAAATAATCTAATTAAGAAATGGGTAAAAGACCTGAATAGACACTTCTCCAAAGAGGACATACAGATGGACAATAGACATGTGAAAATATGCTCACTAATCATCATAAAAATTCAAAATAAAACCACAATGAGATATCAGCTCACACCTGTCAAAATTGCTATTATCAATAAATCCACAAACAATATGTTGGCAAGGCTGTGTAGAAAAAGAAACTCTCATGCACTGTTGGTGGGACCGCATATTGGTGCAGCCATGGTCAAAATAGTATGAAGTTTCCTTAACAAATTAAAGATTGATCTTCTTTGTGACCCAGCCATTCCAATTCGGGGAATATGTCTGAAGAAACCTGAAACATGACTGGAAAGAATACATAATCCCTATGTTCACTGCAGTGCTATTTACAAAAGCCAAGATTTGGAAGCAACCCTAGAGCCCATTAGGATATATGTGGATAAAAAGCTGTGGTACATATATACAATGAAATACTATGCAGCCGTAAAAAGAAAGAAATCTTACCTTTTGTGACAGCATGAATGGACCTTGAGGATATTATGCTAAGTGCAATAAACCAGTCAGGAAAAGACAATACCGTATGATTTCACTTATATGTGGAATCTTATGAGCAAAATAAACAAACAAAATAGAAACAGATTTAATGATAGAACAGACTGACAGCTGTCAGTTGGGGATTTTGGGGATGAAGTGGGGAGCTGGGTGAAAAAGGTGAAGAGATTAAGCAAAAAAAAGAGAAAAAGAACAAAACTCTCATAGATATGGACATCAGTATGGTGACTACCAGGAGGAAAAGGGTGTGAAGGCAGGTAAAAGAGTGTAAAGAGGAGGTAAATGGTGATAGAAAGAGGCTAGACTTGGAGAGGTAAATACACAATACAATTATACAATGATGAATTACATAATTGTACACTTGAAATGTGTATCATTTTATTAACCAAAGTAACTGCAATATATTCAATAAAAGTATATTTAAAAACTGTGTGGCCAACAAGAGCTTTGTGGAATTGAGTTTATTACCTAGAAAGAAGTGGAGAGAGACAGGTTGCACAAAGCATAGGCCTGAAAACAAATATTCACGTCTTCTGGTACACGTATGTCTACCGTCACGGGCTGTCAAAACAGCTGAGGCAGGTTTGAGTGATGCTCTTGACAATGTGGAAAGTTTCACATTTATCTAATTCTCTAAAAGACAATTTTATACCAAGAGATTATTATCAACTTTGTCCCCGTGGAAGTTACGGGTGCCCTGACTTCAGGGCTGACAAAGTAATGTGCTTTTTTATGGCACCTGTCAGCCAGATGGATGGCAAAGCCATTGCTCACCAGTGAGCAGATTGAAAGGAATTTGGGAGATTAGAACCAGCAATATCATCACCTGGAGGTGACGAGATGTCAATCAGGGGCTATCTATCAGCCTGCTGAGAAACGGGAATAGAACATTATACATATTGACGCTATAATTGACTGAGTCTGACTTGTAAACACGTCTAGTATGATTAAGATTTTCCCCAAGCATTTGGGAGGCATAAGAGAATGGAATAAAAAGTGATCTTCAGGCCAAAAGTAACCTTCAATTCTGGTCAAAAATCTGTCACTTTTTTTGTAAATTCTCCCCAGTGATCTCAACGCATGGCTCTAAGCCAGTGGTTCTTAACTTGGGTTCTATCGAACTCTAGGGGCTCGATGAGTCCATCTCAGGGGTTCGGAGAAGCCTCTGCCGCGGAGGCCAGAATAAAGTAATACTGTAATTTGTTGTGAGTTCATGCACTTTGTTGGTTTTGTTCTTTGAGCAAAGTGATGTTCATGCATGGCTCATTTTGTACACCAGTAAAAAAACATATACCTATGACTTTAATTTGGAAAAAAAAATCATATTTTATTTATCACTAAAGAAGGGTTCGGTGAATGCGCATATGACACTGGTGGGTTCGGTACCTCAATAAAGGTTAAGAACCACTGCTCTAAGCATTCTCTTTGACAGTGCCCACTATCAAAGTTTTGAACTTTTAACTGACATCTTGCATAGACATACTTGTTATTGGAAACATGACATAATTTCAGCTCAAGTCTCAAATGTGGTCCGTTGATGTTTAAGTTGTAATGTAACTCATAATTCTTTACAGAAAGGTTAACACTTAATTAAACTGCCTGGAAATTGCCTTTTTGATAAACCCGGCCTTTGTGCTTCCTTTGGCTCTCAGTGCAAAAGAAATAATCTTCTGTGATCTGTAGGCCTCTGATGAAGCACAGTCATTTCAGGACCAAGAGGGAAGCCAAAGACAGAATGGAAACAATTTGCTGCCCCAAACCCTCATCTCTACCCCTCCACTGCCCCCCACCCCCAGGACAGCAGCCCCTGCTGAATAATTCTCCTTGCAAGAGAAATGGTTGACTGGGCCACTGGCCAAATGTTGACTTTTTCTTTTGTTTTCAGTTAGAAACCAGTGAAGGTTAAGCTAAAGGCAGATTGCTGGTTTCTCCTTGAGTTAATTACTCAGAAAAGAAACGGTATTAATTATGAGAAGAAAACCTGAAAGATTGTATAGGCTGGGGAACCAGAAAGATGTTTAATATATTGCTTACAAGCTTTGGAAGATGAAGAAAGCATTCTATGGCCTAAAAAGTATGATAAACTAACCCACTACTAAAACTTTAAAACCATTATTAATTTAGCCCAGAAAGATGCTGCTCTTTACTCGTTTAGCCAGAAGGGCTTCCGAAGCCAATCCTTCATCTTGATCAGATTTTTGTTTTTTTGGTCTGCTTTATTATATTGCAAAATATTTTTACTTCTGATATTTCATCTTTTTATTTAATTAAATTTTTTTTCAATTACATTTGACATTTAAAGTTATTGATCTGATTTTGAACCGGGAGTGGGCAAGTTGGGTGGGCTGATCAGCCAGGGCGATGGGCTTACTGACTTTGGGAGGAGGAAAAGGATCAGAGCTTGGCCATGCACCCAGGAAAACACATGGGGCACAAATCTGGATCCCTTTGTGCATTTTCTAGAGCTTCATTTGATCAAACTGAGTATGGGAAAAGTTTCCTGTGACATTTTTTTTTTCCATAAGGGAAGCATAGAATATTGCTTGGTGCCAAATTCTATTTTCAGCTCTTTGCCTTTATATAAAAGCTCGCCGAAGGCATTAAAAATGAAGGCATAAGAGTTTTATCAGAATAAATAAGTTAAAAATATAATTCAGCTTATGTATAAAACACAACTGCAAACAAACAAGTGCCTATCAAATTCTTATAAGGCCTTGTCGCTTCTGAAAACTTATTTTAAAATGATAAAGATATTTATGTACAGAGTGACAGAAAAGTCATTATTATATGGTAGATGGAGATGGGCCAAATCACAGGAGATTAAAGTGCATGGTAACAGGGCTTATCTATAGCTGTCTTCTTGTTTGCTAGCTTGCACAGTTCATGGACAATTGTCAGCGAGCACTGGAGTTGAGTGACTCTCATTAGTAAATGCCTGATGGCTATAAATGTGATGTGACTGGCTCCTACGTGTTGCTTGTAATTTCTTTAGACACAAAATCTGATAATGAGCTTGTCTCTCTAATGGAGGTCCTCTGCTGTGAACTTAGAGACTTCTAAGTGAATCTACAAGAACCTGTGTTGGACCAGGGCCCAAGCTTTTTTTTAGCATATCTGATTTAGAAATCAGAAATTCCGACAGACCACTAATGGGCTCAATGACAGCAGGAAGCATGTGGGGAGCCCCACTTTTAAGGAATGAGGGAGAGCTGATTCTGCCCTTCTCTTTGGCCCTATACTCTGACACCAATTGGAGGGCAGTGGCTCAGTCGACATAGTCTAAAAATACGAACAGCGCTGACACAGAGGTGGCCTCACATGGTGGCCAATAGCAATGTCTCCAGGGCAGCATCCCTTACCAGCTGTGTGATCTTGGGCAAGTTCCTTAATGCCTCTGTATCTTAGTTTCTACAATGGTAAATGGGGATTCTAATGGGACCTACCTCCCAGGGCTATTGTGAGAATTCAATAAATTAACGTGTAAAGTGCTAAGCAGTGCCTGGCACTTAGCTCACTAAATGTTAGCTCTTAATCATTATTGTGTGTTAACTTGGTTTGTGTGTTAACTTGGTTTTTGTGTTATGGGAGGAGGGACTGATCTTCAGTTGAGTTTTCTCAACAAAATCTGCCAGACCTTGGTGTTTGGCAGGGCCAGTGACTAAGAGGTGAATTGGGTTAGCCTTTCTAAAAGAGCTCTGATAAAAATCTCAGTCTTGGCAAATGAACTAGGGACAGATAAATATACTCAATGTTTTTGGTCACATCCTCTATTATTAGTAAGAAGCACATTTCCTTTTGGGGTGAACATTTGGGACAGAAATAAGGCTCTTCAGATTACCACCTCTTTATATTAATGCTGTTGAAGCACCCGGTGTGCATTGAGGCCGACTGGCAAATGCACCCTCATAAAAGCAAACGTGGCCCATTGAGTATCCTATTCACTTTGAGCAGAAAGAGTGGGATTTTGGTGCTAAAAATGTAAGGCATGATTTCATCAGTGGTTATTAACATTCTTAGATGGGGGGTGTTTCAGGTGGCAGCTCTTAGGGGTCAGACAGCAAGGAGCAGCTGAACGAACGTTATTTTGAGACTCCCAGAAAGATTTGCAGGCATGTTGCTATCTGTGTGCAGGCAGATTTATCTTTAATAGCAAATAATTTCACTGGAGCCTATTTCTCAACTTCAGCAGGTAGATATTATATCTTTCAGTGAGTTTAACTTTTATTTGGAAATACTGAAAGAACAAGAAAAAAATATCAAAGCATTGCCTGATGGCTTAATTCTCTCCAAATCCTTTAAATAAATTTGCCCTTCCCAGCATTACCAAGTTTTTTGACTTTTTGCCTTATGAGAGATCACAAAACTAAAGAGAATTTTCTTCAGTATTCAGAGTTTTCATCTGAAGAGAAACCTGTAGCACCTTGGATCCTGGGAAACATGCCTGCCTAGGACAGCCAGCCACGCATGCTGCCGGAACACAGGAACAGTGGGATTCACTCTGATACAAGGAGCTGTCAAGCAGCTTTGCAAATTAGAAGAAAGCAAGCCTCCCCATTAGCTTTCTCTGCCACCCAGATCCATTTCCAGCATGAGTTCGGGTTTGGGTTTGGGAATGCAGGCGAAATGAAGTTGAGCAGATTTTATAGAAAACTTAATGTGTAAATCCACAACAGATTAGTTTACCTGTCAAGATGGTTTCTGGCTGTAAATCTAAGGAAAAGGAATTTGGTTCTACCACATTTAAAAAAACTAACAACTAACTAACTGCCACAATGGTGAAACTGGAACTCCTCATTTGAGTTTGGGAACACGCAAGGCTCAGACATTTTAGAGACATACACTGAAATGAAGTTCCAAACAGAGACCGTGAATCCTATTCTTGGAGACTTTTGAGAAGAGGGGAGACTATAAGAAGAGCAGATAATGGGAGCTGAAGAAATTTTCAGCTTCATTTTTTTTATGATTCTATTAAACTTCAGCCAGAAACTTGCCTTTGTAAATACTCAAGTTACATTTAAAACAAATCAGATGACTAGAGGGCTGATTCAGTATTTAAATTGTTCTGGAAAACTTTTTAAAAACTGCTTTTGCATTTATATTTTATGGAGTGAAAAAGGACAATCATGGAAAAGCACAACCAATTGTGACTGATACAAGTGGAAAAAAACCCGAGCATAACAATGAGAAGCCTCATGGGCGGAATTGCAAGAAGACAGCCCAAGCGCTCTTCATCCGCATATGCAATTATATATGGATGAAAAATTACAGAGGCTAATAATTACAGCAGCAGTTGTCCACTTGCAGAACAATTAGCCCTTTGCTCCTCATTCTGAGAATGTGACTAATTGTACCCACATCATGCCAACTATTTGCACGTTTGTTTTGTAATGAAATTTTATGTTTGCCAGAAAGTGCCATCTACAGGATCACAAGATCTAGGGTTACCATGAGACCCAGGGCCCAGAGACCTAAGGCTTTGAAATACCAACAGGACAGACACTGAAGTATATGGGCATGAAGGTAAGAATGCCAGTAGTGGAGCTCTCGTGGACCACTTCATGCCATCATGCCATCTATCTATCTATCTATCTATCTATCTATCTATCTATCTATCTATCTATCTATCTATCATGTATGTATGTATGTATGTATTATCTATCTATCTATCTATCTATCTATCTATCTATCTATCTATCATCTATCTAATGAGGAAAGTAAAAAATAGATTCAGGTAATGATAACAATTACTTAATACATACCTTTCATCAGAGATAAAAAGTGTCTTCTAGTTAAATTTCATAGCCACCTGTGAGACTTAAATAAAAAATATTTGTAAGATAAACTTTACTTTTCAATCAAAGAAATAGAAGTATGTTAGGCAGTGGTCAATCGTGTTATGTTTGAAGTGAATAGAGAATAAAATCCAGAGACTTCTGATATATTTTTTAAATTATTTTTTATTTTTTTAGGTGAGAGGAGGGGAGATAGTGAGGCAGACTCCCACATGTGCCCTGACCAGAATCTACCAGGCAACTCCATCTGGGGCCAATGCTTGAGTACCAAGCTATTTTTAGCACCTGAGGCTGACGCATTGAGGTCAATTGAGCTATCCTCAGTGCCCCAGGGCCACGCTTAAACCAATCGAGCCACTGGCTGTGGGAGGGAAAGGGAGAGAGTAGGGGGAGAGAAGCAGATGGTTGCTTCTCATGTGTGCCCTGACTGGTAATCAAACCTGTGACGTCCATACACTGAGCCAACGCTCTATCTACTGAGCCACTGGCCAGGGCCAACTTCTGACTTCTTATTCTAGAAATTACAGTCCTGCTTGTTTGGTTTAGGTAAACTTTTTTTTTTCAAGATAATATGTATAATATGTCAAGTGGGTTAGAGAGTGGCAAAATAAACCATTCCACCACTCCTCTTTCCCACACTTCCCAGACACAATCACATTCACAGATATATTAAGTTACTGGTTCGAACAGCCAACAAAACAAAGTCTTATGAGATGCGAGGGGAGCACCTAGGGCAGGAAGTGATGGCCTGTCTCTGAGTGGCTTCCTGGAGCCCCAGATTTCTGTGAGAGGGTCACATAGCTGTTGGAAACACTGTCCACACACTCAAGTCCCCAGCAATTCTTGCACAAACCTCAGACCTGAGTTCACATCACCATTTCAGAATATGTTACTCAAATTTCCCTTTTTAGAAAATAGTCGCACATGTTCTTGAAAGCCATTGTCAGGTCCCTGGGGATGCTGAATATTCTCTTGGCTTGCAACCTCTTAGGGTCATTGAGCAGACCACCTTCTGACTCTGAGTATATTCTTATCATCTGGGTATTTAAATAGTTTTATCTGAGAACTTGATTACAAATCTATTTGGTTAAGGTGCATATACCACCTGATCCTGGGTTTGTTTGCTTGTTTGTTTTGCATTGGCTGTTCTCAGACAGTGTGTATCAGATAATACATTGTTGAACCAATATACAAGGCTCCTTTAAAGGGTAGGGCCCTGGAGGGCTCATCTCAGCCAGGTCTAAGGGTAAACCTGCTGCAGCATGCAGCCTTCTTCCTCTCAATCTCCTTTCCTATGAAAGCTGGGAGTTCTTCATCTTCCTCATCTAGTTACGTTTCAATGGACATCCTTCCTCACCCCCAACTCACTGGTTGGCTCATTTACCTTTGGTAGGTCTGGCTGGGCATGGGATACCATCTCAATTTCTCTGGTGTGGGGAGGCTAGGTGGATATGGGGGCCTGGTTCTGTTGGCTAGGGGCTCTCACCACCCCTCCATTCCTGCTTGCCCTGTCTGTCTGGCTTTGTCCCTTGTGCTAATGTTCCAAGTAATGGCACACAATCTCTCCAGTGCATCTGTTTCCTCTGTCTCAAATCCCTGTAGTTATTTTCTCCATAAAAGACATACCATTTTTACCCATGAATAAGACACACTTTTTTTCAAAATACTCGGGGTCTAAAAACTGGGTGCGTCTTATACAGTGCTTGTAGTTTTTTAATTTGCATTTCCCGCTTTTTCACGTTTATTGTGCTCATTTTTGAAGACAATGATTTGTCATCAGACACAGATGAGGACAAGCTAATGGATGGGAGTTTTGACAGTGATGAGGAGTTGTGTGAATTTTATGATGAATAAAACTTGAGTTCAATAGCTTTATGTAACACTTTTTTTTTTCCAAATTTCGGGCCCCCAAATTAAGGTGTGTCTTATACATGGGATAGTCTTATACATGGGGAAATACGGTATTTTATAACAACCCTGATTTTTTTTCTTTTCCAGTACTTGGCACAATACCCTAATTCAATCATACCCATTTCTCAATCCCCCCAACTTCTACAATATCCATCTTCCCCAGCATTTCCCTACATGAAGAAAGGTGGGAAGTGCAGGTGCCTGATCATCCTCCTTAGCTACCAAAGTCACTGTGACCTCAAGTCATGATTCTAAGCTGACTAAAAAGAGAGAAAAACACTTCTTTTCCTAAGACTTCTTTCTTAGAGACACTGGGCGCACTGCCAGCTTCCCCTTATCCCTAATGGCTCTGATCCAGCAACTTCATTTATGCCCCAAACAGAATCATGTCTAAAACAACAGAAGTTAGATATTTAATGCTTTAACTGAATTGTCTTGAGACCATTTTAATTCAGTATTTTTGGATACCATGAATATCCTGAAAATGATGCCTTATACTCCTTCTCTTGTGTATTTAGCCCAGTACATAAATACGCTATTGTGTCAAGTTACATATGAACACTTGTTTCATGTGTAAGTTTTAAAAAGCAATTGCTAGATTAAGGCAACAAACCAAGATATGTTAATCAGGTACACCTAACACCAAGCCGGAAAATATTTGCAGCAACCCCAATATCTAACATTCCTTCCTGCAACTCAGGGCTGACACCCTTTGTTGGTCTCAGCACACCTGAACTCAGGTGTTTTTAAAAATAAAATTTCCGACGGGAAGATGGCGATGGAGTAGGCGGACGTACCAACTTCCAACTCCCAGAACCAAAGTGGATTATAACTCAATTTTAAGAACCATCATCTGGATAAACCAAATTTGAACTAAACTAAGTGGACTCTTCAACCAAGGAACACAGAAGAAGCCACATTGAGACTGGTAGGAATAGCGAAAACGCTAAGAGGGCTGCCCAGCTCCCCGGAGCAAATGGCAGCCGGGAGAGACCTGCGTGGAGGGAGGAGAGATTGGCAGAGAGGGAGGGACCTGTGTCCCAGGAAACAAGCCCCAGCCTGCAGTCCCAGAGCCTAGAAGAGGCGTTTGGACAGTATTGAACTGTGAAACAAGTGAGGATACTGTTTGTGAAAAAGAGACAGTTTTCTCAGACCCAAGATTCTTTTTAAAGGGACAGCGCAGAAAACCTCTCTCACAACCATGCACCCGGGGCTCCGGGGAAAGGGGACAGAGGAGAGGACCAGAGCAGCGGGAAGCAAGTGTGGACTGAAGGCACAGGGAGAAACACTCTGAGGGACAGCCATCTAACCTCTGGGCTAAGTCACTTCCCTAATCGAAAACAAATATTGCCCCTGGAACTAGCAATACCAGCAAAGTGAGACAGGACACCAGCCAAACAAGCTCTCCCACGGCAATTAGAGCAGAGTTGCTTAGAGGGAGGGAGCTCCCAGGCCTATAGTATGGAGACTTAGGGCACTTCCTAATCTGCTGAGGGTTGCTGAAGGGTATGGTGGCGGCAGGACGCTGAAATGTGGTTCTGTTGGTGGGGGCGGAGACCCAACCGGTGTGAGCTCGGTCTAGCCCAGCGGGGGGGAGGGGAAGCACGAAAGGGGTCCAGCAGCTGCGGGCCCGCGTGTAATCCCACCTGCTGGGAAAAAGCAAAAGGCCAGGAACGGGCAGAGATCTGCTCTGCAATCCTGCGCAAGCCAGCCCTGACTGCGGGGATGGGGCTAGGACCACGGGCGGGCGGGGGCTTGTGGCTGAGCTCACGCTAGCAGCCCCGCCCGGCCAGAGAAACTGCGGTTTGCCATCCTGCGTGCACAAGCTGGCTCCGAACGCAAACAGGGGGGGGGGGGGTAGAGTCCTGGACGAGCGGAAGCTCACAGCTGAGTGCACACCAGCAAACATGCCCTCAATAAACCGGTTTGCGAACCTGCGCAGGAGGGCCCTGGCCTCGAGGGTGGGGCTAAAGCTCTGGATGGGCAAAGGCTCACAGCTGAGAGCACGTCAAAAGCCCTGCTCAACGCACGAAACTGTGGCGAGCAGGCTCTGATCGCGGGTGCTGGGTGGAAGCCCAGAAACAGGCTGGGTCCACAGCTGACCAAAGGTGCTCACCTCTACCCTATGTGCTGAGGCTTGTGGCTTGAGTGACAACCCCTCCTGTGGAGAAGAGGCGGAAATCACAGCAACAGCCACAGTGGGCTAGCACTGGCAACACCCATACCCAACCGCCCTGGAGAGCGGCAGAAGGGGTGGTGGGCCTGCAGACAGACCACACCTAGAGAACACAAAGGCAACACATACTGGACTCCAGTGGCCATACTTGCTTATATACAGACAAAATGGGCAGGCAGAAGAATACAAACCAAATGAATCAAGAGAAATCCCCAGAGGAGGACCTGAATGAACCAGATATAACCAAATTACCAGAAACAGAATTTAGAATAATGATAGTTAGGATGTTCAAAGAAATTAGAGCAACAATGGATAGTTACTATAAACACCTAAATAAAGAGATAACAAGTATAAAAAACAAAATTGAAATAATAAAAAAGAATCAGAAATGACAAATACAGTATCAGAACTGAGGACCACAATGGAAGGAATTAAAAGCAGGATGAATCAAGATGAGGATCGAATCAGCGAGTTAGAGGACACAATAAACAAAGGCACAGAAGCAGAGAAGAAAAAGGAAAAGAGACTCAAAAAATGTGAGAAAACTCTAAAGGAGCTCTGTGACAACACGAACAGAAACAACATTCGCATCATAGGGGTGCCTGAAGAAGAGGAGAGAGGACAGGAAATGGAAACTTTGTTCAATCAAATCATAGCAGAAAACTTCCCTAAATTAAGGCTGGGAAACATTCCACACGTTCAAGAAGCACACAGAACTCCATTAAAGAGAAACCCAAAAAAATCTACACCAAGACACATCATAGTTAAAATACCAAAGCTAATGGATAAAGAAAAAATCTTAAAAGCTGCTAGAGAAAAAAAGGCTATCACCTACAAAAGAGCCCCCATTAGGATGACATCGAACTTCTCAACAGAAACACTTGAGGCCAGAAGGGAATGGCAAGATATAATCAAAGTAATGCAGAACAAGAACCTACAACCAAGACTACTCTATCCAGCAAGGCTAACATTTAAAATTGAAGGAGAAATAAAGAGCTTCACAGACAAAGAAAACCTCAAGGAATTCTTTAAAACCAAACGAATTCTGCAAGAGATACTGAGGGGCTTGTTGTGAACAGTTCAAAGGGAGGAAAGAATATAGCAAAAGAAGAATACAGCTTTAAAGAATAAAATGGCAATAAACAACTACATATCAATAATAACCTTAAATCTAAATGGATTACATGATCCAATCAAAAGACATAGGGTAGCTGCATGGATAAAGAAACAGGACCCATACATATGCTGTCTACAAGAGACACACCTTAAAACAAAAGATGCACATAGACTGAAGGTAAAAGGATGGAAAAAAATATTTCATGCAAATGGAAATGAAAAAAAGCCGGGGTAGCAGTACTTATAGCTGATAAAATGGACTTTAAAACAAAGGTTGTAGTAAGAGATAAAGAAGGACACTACATAATGATAAAGGGAACAATTCAAAAGGAAAATATAACTATTATAAATATCTATGCACCAAATATAGGAGCCCCGACATACATAAAGAAGACTTTGATGGATATAAAAGGCGAGATCAACAGCAATACTATCATAGTAGGGGATTTCAATACCCCACTAACAACACTGGATAGATCCTCAAGAAAGAAAATTAATAAAGAAACAGCAGACTTAAAGGAGACACTAGATCAACTCGATTTAATAGATATCTTCAGAACTTTTCACCCTAAAGCAGTAGAAAATACAGTTTTCTCAAGCGCTCATGGTACATTTTCTAAGATAGACCACATGTTAGGACACAAAAATGGTCTCAATAAATTTAAGAAGATTGAAATCATATCAAGCATTTTTTCTGACCACAATGCCATGGAACTAGAAATTAACCACAAAAGAAAAACTGAAAAATACTCAAACACTTGGAAACTAAATAGCATGATATTAAATAATGAATGGATTAACAATGAGATCAAAGAAGAAATAAAAAAGTTTCTAGAAACAAATGATAATGAGCATACATCAACTCAAAATTTATGGGACACAGCAAAAGCAGTACTGAGAGGGAAGTTCATTGCACTACAGGCATATCATAAGAAGCTAGAGAAAGCTCAAATAAGCAACCTGAACCTGCTTCTAAAAGAACTAGAAAAACAACAGCAAATAAAACACAGGACAAGTAGAAGGAAGGAAATAATAAAGATCAGAGCAGAAATAAATGACATAGAGGCTAAGGAAACAATACAGAGGATCAATGAAACCAGGAGCTAGTTCTTTGAAAGATAAACAAGATTGATAAACCTTTAACTAGCCTCACCAAAGAAAAAAGAGAGAGGACTCAAATAAATAAAATTAGAAAGGACAGTGGAGAAATAACAACTGACACAACAGAAATACAAAGCATTGTAAGAAAATACTATGAAGGACTCTATGCCAAAAAATAAGACAACCTAGGTGAAATGGACAAATTTCTTGAATCATATAATCTTCCAAAAATCAACCTGGAAGAATCAGAACACCTAAACAGACCAATTACAGCAAATGAGTTCGAAACAGTTATCAAAAAACTCCCAAAAAAGAAAAGTCCTGGGCCTGATGGCTTCACAAGTGAATTCTACCAAAAATTCAAAGAAGAACTAACTCCTATTCTCCTCAAGCTATTTCAAAAAATTCAAGAGGAAGGAAGACTTCCAAACACCTTTTATGAGGCAAGCATAATTCTGATCCCAAAACCAGGCAAAGACAACACAAAGAAAGAAAATTATAGGCCTATATGCCTGATGAATTTAGACGCTAAAATTCTCAACAAAATATTAGGCAACCGGATCCAGCAATATATGAAAAAATCATACACCATGATCAAGTGGGATTTATTCTGGAGAGGCTAAGCTGGTTCAATATTCGCAAATCAATCAATATGATTCATCACATAAACAAAAGGAAGGACAAAAATCACATGATAATTTCAATAAATGCAGAAAAGGCATTTGATAAAATCCAGCACCCATTCATGCTCAAAACTCTCAGTAAAGTGGGAATACAGGGCACATTCCTTAACATGATAAAGGCCATCTTTGACAAACCCACAGCAAACATCATACTAAATAGACAAAAATTAAAAGCAATCCCCTTAAGATCAGGAACCAGGCAGGGGTGCCCCCTTTCACCACTTTTATTTAACATCGTTCTGGAAGTCCTAGCTACAGCAATCAGACAACAAGAAGAAATAAAAGGCATCCAAATTGGAAAAAAAGAAGTAAAACTGTCATTATATGCAGATGATATGATATTGTATATAGAAAACCCTAAAGTCTCAGTCAAAAAACTACTGGACCTTATAAATGAATTCAGCAAGGTGGCAGGATATAAAATTAATACTCAGAAATCAGAGGTATTTCTATATACCAACAATGAACTGTCAGCAAAAGAAATTAAGGAAACAATCCCCTTCACTATTGCAGCCAAAAACATAAAGTACCTAGGAGTAAATTTAACCAAGGAGGTTAAGGACTTGTACTCAGAAAATATAAAACATTGATAAAAGAAATCAAGGAAGATACAAACAAGTGGAAGCATATACCGCGCTCATGGCTAGGAAGAATAAACATCATTAAAATGTCTATATTACCCAAAGCAATTTATAAATTCAATGCAATACAAATTAAAATACCAATGACATACTTCAAAGGTATAGAACATATATTCCAAAAATTTATATGGAACCAAAAAAGAACACGAATAGCCTCAGCAATCTTAAAACAAAAAAATAAAGCAGGAGGTATCACTCTTCCAGATATCAAGGTTTACTACAAGGCCATTATACTCAAGACAGCCTGGTATTGGCATAAGAACAGGCACATAGATCAGTGGAACAGAACAGAGAACCCAGAAATAAACCCACACCTCTATGGACAACTGATATTTGACAAAGGAGGAAAGAACATACAATGGAGTAAAGACAGCCTCTTTAACAAATGGTGTTGGGAAAATTGGACATCTACCTGCAAAAAAATGAAACTAGACCATCAATTTACACCATTCACAAAAACGAACTCAAAATGGATAAAAGACTTAAACGTAAGCCGTAAAATCATAAGCATATTTTTAGAAAACATAGGCAGCAAGCTCTCCAACATCTGTAGCAGCAATATATTTCCCGATTTATCTCCACGGGCAAATGAAATAAAGGGCAAGATAAACAAATGGGACTATATCAAACTAAAAAGTTTTTGCACAGCTAAAGACAATAAGAACAGAATAAAAAGACAAACCACACAATGAGAGAACAGATTCGACAGCACGTCTGATAAGGGGTTAATAACCAAAATTTATAAAGAACTTATAAAACTCAACACCAGGAAGACAAACAATCCAATCAAAAAATGGGCAAAAGAAATGAATAGACACTTCTCCAAAGAGGACATACAGATGGCCAATAGGCATATGAAAAAATGCTCAACATCACTAATCATTAAAGAAATGCAAATTAAAACCACAATGAGATATCACCTCACACCAGTCAGAATGGCGCTCATCAGCAAAACAACACAGAATAAGTGCTGGCGAGGATGTGGAGAAAAGGGAACCCTTCTGCACTGCTGGTGGGAATGCAGACTGGTGCAGCTACTGTGGAAAACAGTTTGGAGATTCCTCAAAAAATTAAAAGTCGAACTGCCTTTTGACCCAGCTATCCCACTTATAGGAATATACCCTAAGAACACCATAGCACTGTTTGAAAAGAGGAAATGCACCCCTATGTTCGTGGCAGCATTGTTCACAATAGCGAAGATCTGGAAACAGCCCAAGTGTACGTCAGAAGATGAGTGGATTAAAAAGCTTTGGTACATATACACTATGGAATACTACTCAGCCATAAGAAATGATGATATCGGATCATTTACAACAAAATGGATGTACCTTGATAACATTATACGGAGTGAAATAAATAAATCAGAAAAAAAAACTGAGAACAGCATGATTTCATATATAGGTGGGACATAAAAGTGAGACTATGAGACATGGACAAGAGAGTGGTGGTTACGGGGTGGGGGAGGGAGAGGAGGGTGGGTTAGGGAGGAGGGGAGGGGCACAGGGAAAACCAGATAGAAGGTGACAGAGGACAATTTGACTTTGGGTGACGGGTATGCTACACAATTGAATGATAAGATAATCTGGAGATGTTTTTATTGTACATATGTACCCTGATTTATTGGTGTCACCCCATTAAAATTAATAATAATAATAATAAAAAAATAAATAGAATTTCCTTTTGAAACACACACACACACACACACACACACACACACACACACACACACACACACACATGCAATTGCTGACCTGATCAGTGGTGGCACAATGGATAGAGCATTGACCTGGTACACTGAGGACACAGGTTTGAAACCCTGAGGTTGCAGATTAAGGACTGTACAGTCTTTATACAGGTATTTTTTGCTCATATTTCCTTCCTCTGACTGTCCCAGTGTGGGCTGAAGGGAGAAGACTTGCCTCACTATACATACATCTCACTGCCACAGACTCCCCTGCAATACCTTCAGGTATAAATTTTCATTAAGTTTCTTTGTTAAGTGGCCAAAGATACACAATCTTATTGGAGTTGGTGAGGCCATGTAGAGTGGAGCACACAGAGTGTATTTTGGTGTAGGTTCTCCTGGCCCCTGAAAAAAAATTTTGTGTGTGTGTATTTTTCTGAAGTGAGAAGCAGGGAGGCAGAGAGACAGACTCCCGCATGTGCCCGACTGGGATCCACCCAGCATGCCCACTATGGGACAGTGTTCTGCCCATCTGGGGCTGTTGCTCTGTTGCAACCAGAGCGATTCTAGTACCTGAGGTGGAGGCCATGGAGCTGTCCTCAGCGTCCAGGGCAATCTGCTCTAATGGAGCCTTGGCTGCGGGAGGGGAAGAGAGAGATAAAGAGGATGGAGAGGGAGAAGGGTGGAGAAGCAGATGGGTGTTTCTCCTGTGTGCCCTGACTGGGAATCAAATCTGGGACATCCACATGCCAGGCCGATGCTCTGTCACTGAGCCAGCTGGCCAGGGCCAACCCCTGAAATTTTTAATTGGTTCCTGGAATTGCCAGTAATATAGTCTAGTTCTTTCTAGATCATGAAAATAATTTTTACTAAAACCATATCCTTTTAATATCAAGGATTATATCAATATTCTAGAAAAATTCACACTAATAGTTCATGTGTTTCCATTTAAGGAAATACTTATAAGCATGCCTTAGAATTTATAAGGCCAAGACTTCATTGGTGGGGCTTTAATGAAAGTAAAATTGATGATACCCAGATATCTCTGAATCACATCTCAACATCCAACTTTCTAGTATTCCCAAAATCCCATTTCCTCACAATTATTTTTTGTCTTATTTTTTCAAGTCTATACAATGATTCTATTGTCTACTGAATGTAGTATAACCAGCCAGGTCTAATTGAAGGTCTTCCATACTTCGTATATACCCTGCCTATCCAATGTTGTCTTCCAGGGCTCAATTGCTGTATTTGCATATGTAATAAACTGTTTCCTTATATGAAAACCATGTTATTTCCCCCTCCATGCTTCTGCATTATACTATTTTCCTAACCCAGAATATTTTCAACCCTTTTTACTTATTTTATAAATTTTGTATCAGATATTTTTCCAGCACCTATTTACCCTTTTTCTGGAATTTTCTTCTAGGAATCACCCCTTTCCCTGCTCTCAGCCAGGTGCTCTAGGTGAGACTTCACTTTCCTAATCAGAGAAAGGCATTCTGCATTCCCTTGCCTCAGGTCACATGCAGGGATCAGCATGTGGTCCACTCAGAACCAGAGAGTTTGGCTGAGAATGCTGCAATGGAGGCAGACACTTTATTCACTAAGCCTGATTGAGAGGAAGTAAGATTTGGATATACCGGCCAAATTCTTGAAATTATGAGATACAAGCCAAGAGGAGAAAAGGGCTAATCCAGAGAAAGTAGAGCCAGGGTCTGTGAGAAAGAAAAATGGATCCTGCCATTGATCCTTGCATCAAACTAACATAAAGCCAAACTTGAACTTTTTGTTATGTGGTCTTTTTGCTTCATACCCTTTTGCTTAGATAATTTTTCACCGAGTTATCTATCTACCTTCTGCAATACCACTTTACAAAGGTTACAATAAAGATGATATGGGGAAGTGCATATGATGTGCTTAGCACAGTGTTTTATGTGGAGAAATTGCTCAATAAACGTTAGCTATTATTAGGATCATGGTACAGAGAGATTAAATCAATATAATATTTAAATATTTTAAAGGATATTTTTTTTCCAACAGTGAAGAATAGCTGTGAAATGCTTGATTTGTACAGTAATGAATGATGAGAACTTGGGAGGATGGGCAGGAAATATTACAAGGTCTGCATTTGATGTTGGACTTTGTTATTTTTTAAGGATCAGTAACAGTGCCTCATGTGTGAAGATTGTTTTTTCATGCTTAATAAATTCCCTTCATCATATCTGATTTTCTTAGGCATTTTGTCATATTTTTTAGTAAGCTAGAAAGGTGTTCAAAGAGCCTTTCTTTTTTGAATTTTGATTTCAGAGTCTCAGATGTGGGATGGCACATAACTTAACATCACAACCACATGCTTCAGTCTGACACACTCTGTTGGATACTAATCTGAGTTTTCTCATATGCCTCCAGTCTTAGGACCTTAGAAAAGGACCATTTTCCCGGGTGAATATCTACCAATCTGGCAGATGTTCCCCAGATGGGGAATTAATTTGCTCATTATTTTAGATGCACAGTAATTTATTTGCTTTAGAAATGTTTTCTATTGCTTAACAACAAGATCTTCTTTGAATGGTTAATATTAGCCTCTCCATCAGAGTCCAAAGCTTAGCTTGACCATTCATTGACTTACATAACTTTATCAAATAGCTCAGCCTCTCAGTACATTACAGCAGCAATATTTATGAAATGCAGAAAGTTATATTTTACACTGGATGTTATAATATTGCTTTGTACTCTGATATTAATGTGAGATGTTCCAAAGCCAGTGGTCATTATCACCTTCAACCATTCTTAGTGGAAGGGGATTTAATAATGTTGATTCATTTTCTTTTGGTCTGATAATTATAGAGTGTGTGATTTTAGTCCAAATAAAGGTTAACATTTATCTAGGTTTGTTTCAATTCTTTTTCCCTAAGTTCCTTATATGAAGAAGAGTGATTGCCATCACTATTATCACAAAACTTGTATGACATGCTGGTATTTTCTATTGCACCCTGTAAGACAGAGGTTACTCTAGTGCTTACTGTGTACGAGAGACAATGTTAATGAATAAGTATGAGAAATTTACCAGTTCATGTGAGTGTTTAGCAATCTTTTCTGTGAGCCTTCCGGAAGGACAATGGTTATAATGGTTACAACTGTCTATAAGTAGTTATAAATGACATAAAACCATTATTCTTTACTCTGCACCCTGTAGACATTGTTTCTCCATAGGACAAACATAGTGAACTAGAAGTTGTTAAGAACTCTTTAGAGAAACTGCACCACAAAATGGTATAATTTTCTATAGTTGCTATTCTCATTTAATATTTAGATTCTGGAATTTTGAGTGAGTATTTTTTTCCCTGTCAAAAATGCAAACTTGTAGATTATGACAAAGAAGAGCAAACAGTTAAATTAAGTGAATATAAATCAAAATGTACTCCCAAGAGAAAAACAGAAATGATTAATAAAATCAGGAATTTGATATGTTGTTGGTAGAGCACAGAGCATTTACCTGGCAGCTGTGGCTGATGCTATGCTGTAAGAACACTCCAGCAGGTTAAATCCCTCCTCGGAACACCCAGGAAGGGAGCTCGCCCACTATACGGAAATGACTCAGTGCCAGCCAGGCAGCCTCCTGAACTTTTCTGGCCATTTGCCCTACTAAAACATCCTATTGGCTGAATCCACGCATATAAGCTAGTTTACTTCCTAAATAAAGTGGATTTGCATCACTGAACCTTGTCCCCGGAGTCGGGTCTCATGCATCTCCATTGTCCTCACCTCCGGGCGGGCCTTGACCACAATATGTAATATAAACTCTCAACAGAATTTCAGTGGGTTAATTCAGGTAAGAAAAAAAAATTTTAAGAGTATAAGCTGGGGGGACACAAGATGGCAGTGGAGTAGGCAGATGCACAGACTCCCAGCTCACACCACCAAACTGGATTACAAAATAATTTAGGAACAACCAGCATGAAAAACCAACTCTGGACTACAAGAACTGCTCTCAAAAACCAAGGAGCAAAGAAGAAGCCACACGGAGCCTGGTGGGGAGCGCTGAGGAGCAGTAAGCCTCCCCTGCTTACAGAAACAAAGGGGGGTGGTGAGGCTGACAATCCAGAAAGGCTCTCAATCCAAGGAAAACAGTAAAAAATATCACTCACAGCCACTTGCCAGGGACCTGGGAATGAGGTGTGTTAAAAGAGTTGGCTTGTTTTCCAAAAGGAAAGGGGGAGAGAGAGACAGCCGGTGACAAACAGAGGAATGCATGGGAGGACCTGAGTAGTGAACTAATCCAGTGCTGGATGCAGCCATACCTGGGGGAGGTGCTAGAGGCAGCCATACCTGGGGGAGGGGTTGATCCTCCCACATAACACAAGACTAAATAAATGGTTCCGGGTCACCCATCAAAAAATATCTCTCCAGCTCCAATCAGCACAACAAGACAGGGCTGAAAACAAGAGGTGGGGAGGAGGGGCAGTAACTCAGATCTCCATGGAGATCTGAGATACACCTCCCCCTACTGAAGCGGAGAAAGCACCCGCCCCCAGAGAGAGTAACTGGCAGATCAGATCTTCAGAGTCTCAGGTTACACCCACCACATTCCTGGACACAGTTTTAAATAAGTCCCCTGCTGAGATCAGTAAACAAGATTACCACCGAGTTAAGAAAACTGAGAAGAAAACAAAAAAATCAAGAGTTCAAAGCAACTCTATAGAAAAGCCAAATTCTACAGTGGATTACAAACACCAGCTGAAGCCAACCCAAGAAGACCTAGAAATAACACAACTGAAAATTGGAGGCAGACAACACCAAGGGTAGACTTAACCAACTCAACAAACAACACACCCAAACACACAGACGTAATGAGAACATAGAAAAGTGCAATCCAAATGAAACCACAAGAGAATCCTCCAGGAAATGAACTGAGCGATATGGAAATAACCAAATGTCCAGATGCAGAGTTTAGAATAATGATTGTTAGGATGCTTAGGAATCTGAGCACAACAATGGATGGTCATCATGAACGCCTAAATAAAGAGATAGCAAGTATAAAAAAGGAGATTGAAATATTAAAAATAATCAGTCAGAGATGACAAATACAATATTAGAAATGAAGACCACAATGGAAAATATTAAAAGCAGGATGGATGAAGCTGAGGATTGAATCAGCGAGTTGGAACACAAGATGAACAAAGGTATGGAAGCAGCTCAGAAAAAAGAAAAGAGACTCAAAAAGTCTGAGGAAACTTTAAGAGAGCTCTGTGACAACATGAAGAAAAATAACATCCGCATTATAGGGGTTCCTGAAGAGGAAGAGAAAGAACAAGAAATAGAAACTTTATTCAATCAAATCATAGCTGAAAACTTCCCTAAATTGATACAAGAAAGGGTCTCACAAGTTCAAGAAGCACAGAGAACTCCATTAAAGAGAAACCCAAAGAAAACTACACCAGGACACATCATACTTAAAATACCAAAGCTAAGTAATAAAGAGAAAATATTAAAAGCTGCTAGAGGAAAAAAAGGCTGTCACCTACAAAGGAGCCCCCATAAGAATGACATCTGACTTCTCAACAAAAACACTTGAAGCCAGAAGAGAGTGTCAAGAAATATTCAAAGTAATGCAGAACAAGAGCCTACAACCAAGACCACTTTATCCAGCAAGGCTATCATTTAAAATTAAAGGAGAAATAAAGAGCTTTCCAGACAAAAAAAAAAACCCTCAAGGAATTCATTACAACAATACCAATGCTGCAGGGCCTGTTGTAAACAGATCAAAGTGGGAAAAGAATATAGCAAAGAGGAATACATCTTTAAAAAGTAAAATGGCAATAAACAATTACATATCAATAATATCCTTAAATGTAAATGGA
Organism: Rhynchonycteris naso; assembly: GCA_037038555.1. Taxonomy (NCBI): domain Eukaryota; kingdom Metazoa; phylum Chordata; class Mammalia; order Chiroptera; family Emballonuridae; genus Rhynchonycteris; species Rhynchonycteris naso. Next base: position 48,893,949 of record CM073000.1, on the reverse strand, counting down.
TTAAATGATTCAATCAAAAGACATAGGGTAGCTGCGTAAATAAGAAAACAGGATCCGTACATATGCTGTATATAAGAGACACACCTTAAAACAAAAGATGCACATAGACTGAAGGTAAAAGGATGAAAAAAAAATTTCATGCAAATGGAAATGAAAAAAAAGCTGGGGAAGCAATACTTATATCAGACAAAATGAACTTTAAAACAAAGGCTATATAGTAAGAGATAAAGAAGGTCACTACATAATGATAAGGGGAGCAATCAAACAAGAAGATATAACCATCATAAATATCTATGCACCTAATATAGGAGCACCTAAATATATAAAGCAGACTTTGATAGATATAAAGGGCAAGATCAACAGCAATGCTATAATAGTAGGAGATTTCAATACCCCACTAACATCACTTGATAGATCCTTAAGAAAGAAAATTAACAAAGAAACAGCAGACTTAAAGGACATGCTAGATCAACTGGATTTAATAGATATCTTCAGAACCTTTCACTCTAAATCAGCAGAATATACATTCTTTTCAAGTGCTCATTGTACATTCTCTAGGCTAGACCTCATGTTAGGACACAAAAATGATCTCAACAAATTTAAGAAGATTGAAATCATATCAAGCATTTTCTCTGATCACAATGGCATGAAACTAGAAATCAACCACAACACAAAAACTGAAAAATACTGAAACACCTGGAAACTAAATAGCATGTTATTAAATAATGAATGGGTTAACAATGAAATCAAAGAAGAAATAAAATAATTCCTAGAAGCAAATGATAATGAACATACAAGAACTCAAAATTTATGGGACACAGCTAAAGCAGTACTGAGAGGGAAGTTCATAGCACTACAGACATTGCTTAAGAAGCTTGAAAAAACTCAAATAAACAACCTAACCCTTCATCTAAAAGAACTTGAAAAAGAACAGCAACTAAAGCCCTGAGGTAGTAGAAGAAAGGAAATAATAAATATCAGAGTGGAAATAAATGACATAGAGGCTAAAGAAACAATACAGAGAATCAATGAAACCAAGAGCTGGTTCTTTGAAAGGGTAAACAAGATTGATGAACCTTTAACAATACTCACCAGGAAAAGAAGAGAGAAGACTCAAATAAATAAAATTAGAAACGAGAGTGGAGAAATAACAATCGACACAACAGAAATACAAAATATTGTAAGAAAATACTATGAAGAACTGTATGCCAAAAAATTAAACAACTTAGGTGAAATGGACAAATTCCTTGAAACATATAATCTTCCAAAAATCAATCTGGAAGAATCAGAAAACCTAAACAGACCAATTACAACAAAAGAGATTGAAACAGTTATAAAAAAGCTCCCAAAAAACAAAATCCTGGGGCCCAATGGATTCACAAGTGAATTCTACCAAATATTCAAAGAACTAACTCCTATCCTTCTCAAGCTATTTCAAAAAATTCAAGAGGAAGGAACACTACCAAATTCCTTTTATGAGGTGAGCATAATTCTGATTTTAAAACCAGGCAAAGACAACACAAAGAAAGAAAATTATAGGCTTATATCCCTGATCAATTTAGGTGCTAAAATCCTCAACAAAATATTAGCAAACCAGATCCAGCAATACATGAAAAAAATCATACATCATGATCAAGTGAGATTTATTCTGGGGAGACAAGGATGGTACAACATTCGTAAATCAATTAATGTGATTCACCATATAAACAAAAGGAAGGAGAAAAACCACATGATAATTTCAATAGATGCAGAAAAAGCATTTGATAAAATCCAGCACCAATTTATGATCAAAACTCTTAGCAAAGTGGGAATACAAGGAACATATCTCAACATGATAAAGGCCTTTTATGACAAACCAACAGCCAACATCATAATTAATGAGCAAAAATTAAAAGCAATTCTCCTAAAATCAGGAATGAGGCAGGGGTGCCCCCTTTTACCACTCTTATTCAACATAGTACTGGAAGTCCTAGCTACAGCAATAAGATAAGAAGAAGAAATAAAAGGCATCCAAATTGGAAAAGAAGAAGTAAAAGGATCCTTATTTTCAGATAATATGATACTGTATATAGAAAACCCTAAAAGCTCAGTCAAAAAACTACTAGACCTAATTAATGAATTCAGCTAGATGGCAGGATATAAAATTAACACACAGAAATCAAAGGTATTTTTATACATGAACAATGTAATGACAGAAAGAGAAATTAAGGAAACAATCCCCTTCACTATTGCAACCAAAAAAATAAAGTACCTAGGAGTAAATTTAACCAATAAGGTTAAAGACTTGTACTCAGAAAATTATAAAACATTGATAAAAGGAATCAAGGAAGACACAAAATAGTGGAAGCATATACCGTGTTCATGGTTAGAAAGAATAATTATCATTAAAATGTCTATATTACCCAAAGCAATTCATAAATTCAATGCAATACCAATTAAAATACCAATGACATACTTCAAATATATACAACAAATATTCCAAAAATTTATATGGAACCAAAAAAGAACACGAATAGCCTCAGCAATCTTAAAAAGAAGAATAAAGTGGGAGGTGTCCTACTTCCTGATATCAAGTTATACTACAAGGCCATTGTACTCAAAACAACAGCTTGGTACTGGCATAAGAACAGGCATATAAATCAATGGAACAGAACAGAGAACCCAGAAATAAACCCGCATCTTTATGGACAATTGATATTTGACAAAGGAGGTAAGCGCATACAGTGGAGTAAAGACGGTCTCTTTAACAAATGGTGCTGGGCAAACTGGACAGCTACTTGCAAAAAAATGAAACTAGACCACCAACTTACACCATGCACAAAAATAAACTCAAAATGGATAAAGGACTTAAATGTAAGCCGTGAAACCATAAGCATCCTAGAAGAAAACATAGGCAGTAAACTCTCCGACATCTATCGCAGCAATATATTTGCCGATTTATCTCCACGGGCAAATGAATTAAAAGACAGGATAAACAAATGGAACTATATCAAACTGAAAAGCTTTTGCACAGAAATGAAAAATTAAAACCACAATGAGATATCACCTCACACCAGTCAGAATGGTGCTCATTAACAAAACAACACCTTATAGGTGCTGTCGAGGATGTGGAGAAAAGGGAACCTTCCTGCACTGCTGGTGAGAATGCAGACTGGTGCAGCCACTTTGGAAAATAGTATGGAGATTCCTCAAAAAATTAGAAATGGAACTGCCCTTTGACTCAGCTATCCCACTTATAGGAATATATCCCAGGGACACCATATCACTGACTGAAAAGAAGAAATGCGCCCCCATGTTTATGGCAGCATTGTTCACAATAGCAAAGAGCTGGAAACAGCCCAAGTGTCTATCAGTGGACGAGTGGATTAAAACGCTGTGGCACATATATACAATGGAATACTATGGGGCCATGAAAAAGAAGGAAATATTACCTTTTTTTTTTTTTTTTAAACAATTTTTTTTTAAATTTTTTTTTTTATTTTTATTTTATTCATTTTAGAGAGGAGACACACACACACACACACACACACACACACACACAGAGAGAGAGAGAGAGAGAGAGAGAGAGAGGGAAAGAGCTGGAAGCATCAACTCCCATATGTGCCTTGACCAGACCAGTGCAGGGTTTTGAACTGGCGACCTCAGTGTTCCCAGGTCGACGCTTTATCCACTGCACCACCACAGGTCAGGCGGAAATATTACCTTTTGAAACAATATGGAGGGACCTGGAAACTATTATGTTGAGTGAAATAAGCCAGGTAGAAAAAGAAAAATATTATATGACCTCACTCATTTGAGGAATCCAAGGAATATTGAGAACTGATGAAAGGAATTGAGACAGAGGAGGGATCAAAGGAACCAGAGAAAAAGAGGACAGAGGGAAAGGGGATGATAGGATGGGATACACCTGAAGGGAAGGGTGGAGAGCACTGTAGAAAGGGGGGCAAGAGAGATGTGAAGGGGAACATGGGGGCTGGGGGATGCATTCAGGGTTACCCTAGAACAGTGGTTCTTAACCTTTGTTGAGGTACCGAACCCACCAGTTTCATATGCACATTCACCGAACCCTTCTTTAGTGACAAATAAAATATGATTATTTTTTCCAAATTCAAGACATAGGTATATGCTTTTTCACTGGTGCACAAAATGAGCCGTGCATGAACATCACCTTGATCAAAGAACAAAACCAACAAAGTGCATGAACTCACAACAAATTATGGTATTACTTTATTCTGGCCTCCGCGGCAGAGGTTTCTCTGAACCCCTGAGACCGACTCATTCAACCCCTAGGGTTCGATAGAACCCAGGTTAAGAACCACTGCCCTAGAATCTATATAAACACAATTAATTAAATAAAAAAAAAGAAAAGAAAAATAAAAAAGAGTATAAGCTGACATCATTTATAGAAAATTTAAAAACACACAGAATAGTCCCTGGCTGGTTTGCACAGTGGTAGAGTGTTGGTCCAGCGTGTTCAAGTCCCAGGTTCAATTCCTGGTCAGGGCACACAGGAGAAGTGACCATTTGCTCCTCTTCCCCTCTTGTTCCCCCTTTCTATCTCTCTCTCTCGCTGTCTTCCCTACCTGCAGCCATGGCTCGAATGGTTCCAGCAAGCTGGCCCCGGGCACTGTGAATGTCTCCTGGGCCTCACCTCAGGTGCTAAAATAGCTCAGCTGCTGAGCAACAAGCCGTGGCCCCAGATGGGCAGAGTATCCTGGGTAGGGAGCTTGCTGGGTGGGTCTCAGTTGGGTGCATGTGGAAGTCTGTCTGTCTGCCGCCCTGCCTCTGAAATAAAAAACAAAAAAACCACACACAGAACATACTAATTATAATGTATGGATGTCTGCACATATTTGAAAAATATATAAAAAAAGATGGAAACAAAAAGCAAAAAGCATGTTTGTCTTAGGATAATATTAAGCTCTTGACAGAAGTGGAAAGAAATCAAGAAAGTCTTCAAACAGGGCTTCAAATATATTTGTCTTATTTTATTTTTATAAAGAGAAAATTTCAAGAAAATCTCAAATTTTTAAGATGTGTTATATATTAGTGGATGGCAAATAGTTATTTTATTGTTGTTTGTAATTTTCTGTATTTTTAGAACATTTCACATGAATAGTATTTTTTTAAAAAATTTAAGGAAATGCATTATTTATGTAAATAGAAGAATAAAATCATGGAATTTATAAACTGAGAGATTAAAGTATAATTCTACTTTACGCTCTGCATTGTATGAATGAGGACACCAGACTTGGAGAAGTGAAGTGATTTTTTTTAATGTCACAGAGCTGGGCACCATCAAGATGTAATTCAGATCCACGACAGCCCCCAGGCAAGAGCTCTGTTCAACATAGCTCGTAAGAGTGGTTCATAAGCGAAACCTTCCTAATGGTGAGATACATGGATCTCAGGATAAGTGGCAAAAGATTTTTCACTGGAAACATTAGAAGCATGTCTGGACATTTTGGAAAAATGACACTTTGGGCTTAAAGTTAATTCAGTTCAGCAAATACACTGAGTACGTAGTAAGGCCAAGGCATTGGGTGTCCTCCCAAGACAAGAGCCTTATAGATCTTTTCCATCTTTAATTAGCTTTCAGATGTCTTTTCTGTTAATTGGATTAATAAAGGCAGAGATACATAATAATGCAACCAAATGTCTTTTATACAGCTGGGGAGGGGTTAGAAGCCAAATACTAAGTGGGAAAAAAAAAAACCCCAGGACATAATGATCTTGAATTCTCTTGGTGTGAAATGCATATATAAAAATAAGTGATGAAAGGGTGTCTGTGGCCAACTGAGGCAGAATATCACTTAGTTTCTCTATGGAAAACCTGAGTGATTACGTTGTCATTTCAGTCAGATTTCCAGGATCCAGAAAGATTGAATAGGAAAACTATCCTTCTTAAATCATCTCTCTGATAGTCTATATTAGCAGTTTTCAACCTTATTCACCTCATAGCACACACAAACTAATTACTGAAATTCTATAGCACATAAAATATATTATAGTTTTTACTGATCTGACAAAAACAATAGATATCATTTTGATTCATTCACACCAAATGGCTATTGTGGTGTTGGCTGATGTCATTTTTTTAAATTCGACAATCTAAAGGAAAAGAGGGCTGTGCTCCTGATTAAATAGTTACCAAGTTGAAAATCGCTGGTCTATATAACCAAAAATGATTACAAAACTTTGGAGCAAGAAAGATGATTAAAGGTTACAAAGAAAAGAGCAGAGCAGGGGTTGTCCTACAGAGAATGTTTCACTTTGGCCAATAAGAAGGGATAAATCCTGAACCGCAGAGCACATGAAAGAAAAGGAGTTTCTGGTTGCTCATGTTGGCAAATAAGAGAGTAGGTTTGTTATCCAGCCTGTCGTGGCACAGTGGATAAAATATTGACCTGGTACACTGAGGTCGCCAGTTCAAAACTCTGGGCTTGCCTGGTCAAGGCACATACAAGAAACAACTACTATGAGTTGATGCTTCCCGCTTCTCCCCTCTGATCCTCTCTGTCTCTGTCTCTCTTTCGCTCCTCAAAAAAGAGAATAGGCTTGTTCAAACAGGCTTTGGAGCCTGACCAGGTGGTGGTACACTGGATAGAGCATCGACTAGGGATGCTGAGGAACCAGGTTCGAAACTCCAAGGTCACCAGCTTATGCGTGGGATCACTAGCTTGAGCATGGGGTTGCTGACTTGAGTGTGGGATCATAGACATGAACCTGTGGTCTCTGGCTTGAGCCTAAGGTTGTTGGCTGAGCCCAAGGTCACTGGCTTGAGCAAGGGATCACTGGTTTGGTTGGAGCCCCCCATCACTGTCAAGGCACATATGAGAAAGCAATCAATGAACAACTAAGGTGCCACAAGAGAAGTTGATACTTCTTATCTCTCTCCCTTCCTGTCTGTCCCTATCTGTCTCTCTCGCTCAAAAAAAAAAAAAAAAAGAAAAAAGGAAAAAAAACCCAGACTTTGGAAGCTCCATCTCGAGACAAACTCTAGCAACAAAATTTATTCTTATGTAACTGAATCCATTTTCTTTAAGGTCAGTGGATAGAACAGCCATGTTCTCCAGGGTTCTCCCAAAACTGTGATTCTAGATTTATTTCTGTTGTCAAAGCTAAGTGTTGGTTAACCAAAGAGTTGCTAGTATTGTTTGCCTAGAGTTATAGGTACTGAAGCAAGTTTGAGTGCTTCTAGATTCCATGATATTAATGGTTTGAAGGAGCTGGTGGTGGTGTGGTGGATAGTTTTACTATGAGGTCAGTGTTGGTAACTAAAGAGCAAAGGACAGAGAAGAGTTTCTCACATGCATTTAGGAGCCACACACCTTCCTGTTAAAGCCACTATTCAGCCATCTCCATTTGGTCTCATTATCGATAATGGCAGAATGTGAACGGGAACACGAGGGGAGTTGCTGCGGAGATGACTGTGCCAACATCTACTTCCCTCCCCGACAACCATTGCTCCCCACAGGTCACTGCAGGAAATGAAGGTGAATGTCCAGAGATGAGGTGAGGGTTGATGGGGACCTGGGGAGAAGGAAGAGAAGGATGATTGGCTACACTTCCCAGTTTGCTTACCTTTTTTTCATGTAAATGATTGAAACTATAGCCCCTTTCACTCTTAGAGGTGTCTCTGTTTGGGTGATACATTATGTAATTACCCCAGAGGGGTCATGAGACATAGGACAGACATATATAGGACCTGTGTTAATCCAGCTGAAACATTGAGATCATCCCTTGAAAATTTTGGCACTGTGCTAGTTGGTGCTCTGACTCACAGCTGACTGAAGGGGCAAAATGTCAGCATCACCACAATTTCTTACATGAAGCTGTAACAAAGGCTGTGAATTTAAATGGTTCCTATCCTTGAAGCTGCCAATGAACCTTACCAAATTCCCAGGTTTGTCAGGGTCCTCGCAGAGATACGAGCCCAGGAAGGGCAGACTGACTACTCACCCAAATTACCTCCCCAGCTCTGCAAAAGAGAGTTTGAATATCCTCTGCTAAGACATTGCTTTTTATAAAAATTACCTTCCCATTCAAACATGGAAAGCTAAGCCACATATATTTTGCAGCATGCTTGAGGATATATTCCTAGAAAATACAACTGATTATCTTTAAGACCAGCTAACATTGATTATCATTCTTGCACAGATGAAAGAATGAATGATTAAATCTGAAAATAAATGGGGGTATTTTAAATGAATTGGATTCTTTTGCCATCATCATCATCATCATCATCTTATTCATGCGTTTTTCTCCCCTGGTAACATTTTGATATACAGTCCATGTTTGTGATCACCAACGGAAGCAGGCACAGAGTTGAAATGAAATGAACTTCAACAAAAGACAGTTTTAGGTATTCTAGGCCATGCTTCCCACGGGCCAGGGAGTTCCTGATAATGAAATAAAGGTCTCTGGGCACACCAGCAGTCCACAAAGCAACTAATTTGGTATTTCTTGCAGAAAAAGAACTGGAAGCTGCACAGGGTTTGTTTAGGAAAGAACTTGGCCAAGTTAGTTGATTAGGGTGTTTCAGAAAGAACAGATTATACTCCAAACACCATCAGAATACAAAATAGAGATGTGAAGTGAATTCTATCTAGGATCAGCCTTTTCCTGCATCCCATATTGGGACTAGGTAGAGTTTTTCCCATAAAGGAAAATTATACCTTTCTTTTCTCATGAAAGTACAGAGAAAAAAAATCCACCTACCTGCTAATATAAAGCCCCCACCTGTTACACACAGAGGTGCAAGAGTAAAAACCATCATCTCTGTGTGGTTTGGGGTATGCCCTGAATGTAATTAGAAGTCCAGATGGTGCAATGAGAGAGAGATCAAGAAGTATAAACTTGAAACTGAATTTGTAACCACATGTCACTTGGGAGGAAGAAGGTCACAGGGAAAAAGGGGGTAGCTCCTGAGCTCGACTGGCACTTCACAGTCAAAGGAGGAGACTGGCCTGCCCTGTCGCTCTTATTCAGAGGCCTGGACAAGAGCCAGCAATACTGGTGGAGTGGGTGCAAGAAGAAAGGGGCTCCAAGAGGAAAACACTGTTTTGAATCTTCTGCTAATTTCAGAGAGTACGAGAATGAAGATGGTGATCTCAAGTTTTGTGACTCAGATGTTTACAGAGCATTGGGGGGGGGGCTATAGCTGCAGGATGGCTGAGATAATGACATCCTCAGCTCAGGGCCATAGGGCAAGCCCGGGGCAGCCTGATCCCCTCTGTGGTGGCCTCAGACCATGTGTGCCTGCATTCTTGCTCCAGTGTGATGCTGAAATATTGTCACTGTGTCTATGCTGTGAAAAAAAGTTGAGAAGTCTTGGAATAAGATACTCAGTTTGGGAACACCTGGGTGGTGGAAGGAGTGAGGAGTGTTGTTGAAGATGTGTTGAATTGTGGCCCCACAAAAGATATACCCAAGCCTGACTCCTGGTTCCTATGAATGTGACCTTATTTGGAAACTGAGTCTTTCAAATGAATGAAGTTCATCTCAAGATGCTATCATCCTGGAGTTAGGGTCGGCCCTATATCTAATGACTGAAGTCCTTATAAGGAGGAGATTTGACACAAACGGGAATAAGGCCACGTGAGGATAGAGGCAGAGATTGGAGTTACGCGGCCACATGTCAAGGAGTGCAGGAGCCATGAGAAACTGGAAGAGGCAAAAAGGGATTGTTCCCTAGCACCTCTGGAGGGAGTATGGTCTTGCCATCACCTTGACTATGGAGGAAAGAATAAATTTCTGTTGTGCTAAACTACCAATTTGTGCTAATTCGTTGTGAAAGCTCTTGGATACAGACATAATTTCCATCTTACCACCTGTTCTTTGTGGAGAAGGTTAACATTTTCTTCCCTTTCCCTTGTATTCTACCCCCACCCTCTTTCCCTATTTCCTGCTTCCCTTACAAAGGTCTTCACTAACTATTCTATTCCAGGTTCTGGTAGAGAGTGGGACTCCAGAGACATGTAAACATGCTGTCTGCTTTCAGCTCAGTTTGGTGGAGGAGACAGACCTACACAGGTATTTCAAAGTATAACAGGTGCTGGAGCACTATGTGAATTCAGAAGAGGGAACAGATAATTCAGTGGGTGGGTGGGGACGTTTTCCCAGAGATGGGGGCATGTGAACTGCATGTGTTGAGGGCTGAGTAAGACAAAGACAGGAAGGCAGTGGAGACGGGCACTCTACACAGAGGGAAATGTCATTTCGGGTGGATCTCTAGTGGATGACTCCCCAGTGATAGATGGTTTATGTGTGCTTCTTTCTGCTTTTGTGACATGTGATGAAATACGAGGCTGTTTGGTATGTTCCATTACCTATGTTCCATTTTCTGGGTTCAAATTCTGGACTGCATGGAGCATGGGAATTGATTATAGCCCAGAACTGTGCTAGGATGTGGCCTGGGAGGTACAGGCCGTAATAATCTAGGATTGCTCACAAACATGATTTATTGGCTGAAAGTAGAACAGAACCCCTGGGTCATTTTGAATGCAATCCTTGGCTCAGCACTCTCGTGGGATCGTGGGTACAGATGAGGACATTCCAAGGCTGCAGCGAAGTGCAGAGAAGGGCACTGTGGATCCTTCTAACCTAGAGGTGAACTGGCCCAGTAAGGACTCTCTAACAGTTTCTTTACTCTGGGGAATGGAAAACTCATAGGACTGTCTCATATTAAAATTAGAAGTACTTTGAAGGGGGAGACTTTGGTATTATCCAGGTTTGAAATGTATGCTTTTGATTTGTCAGTTTTGGTGTCTGAATTTAAGAACCTTCATCTGACTCTGGGCATTCCACATTTTAATTAGAGGTGGGTGGACTTGGTCCTGAAACCTTAAATCTGGTCTATGGTATTTCAAATATGCTAACGTAAGCCAAAGGGGGTTAATTATGTTCCCCCACTTGGAGGTAGGTCACTGTTAAACAAAAGGAGCCAACTTAGGGTAAGGGGAGGGGAGGGAAACAGATGCTCCTGGCATGGTGTAATACCTCCCAGTGTACAGGTGCCAGGGCTGACTCACCCCCCCCCCCATGTCATTGAACTAATTACTTAGCCCATTTGTGCCTCAGTTTTCTCACCTGTAAAATGGGGTATTAATACCTTCTTCATATGTTTGTTGTCAAGTTAAAATGAGGCTACATGTCAAGTGCTGAGCACTGTGCCTGGCACATAAATAAGCAATAGTTAAAGATCATGATCATGACCATGATTACTTATCACAAAGAATTACATGAGATGATCATATGAATGCCTAACATAGTTCTAGCACTTGGTAGATGCTTAACACGTCTTAATGCCCCCTTTTCTGAAGGCACTCCTGAGGTGACCTGGAGTCCTAACTAAGGACTGAGTGCTGCAATGCATGTGGATTGAAAACAAATACAGCACAGGCAGCAGGGAACACCTGTCGACCACAGAGAAGGAGATGGCTATTGCAGTTTCTCAAGATGCCAGGCCTTGGAGGTGACAGGAACCATCCCTAGCCACCCCTGCTCCAGTTCTGGCAATGAACAGTCACCCTTGGTGGCAAATTTGTTTCCTTAATGACATCTCTAGAAACTGCGATTAATGCCTGAAAAAGAGCAAAGGGGTCCTGCATTTCCTAGTAGGGGGGTCTGTGCGGTGATAGTGGTGTGTGTCAGAGGTGGGGTGGATGGTCTAGCTCAGTGGTCGGCAAACTCATTAGTTATCAGAGGCAAATATCAACAGTACAACGATTGAAATTGCTTTTGAGAGCCAAAATTTTTAAACTTAAACTATATAGGTAGGTACATTCTTTATCGAGGTAGCGCCTGCACATGGTATTTTGTGGAAGAGCCACACTCAAGGGGCCAAAGAGCCGCATGTGGCTCGCGAGCCACAGTTTGCCAACCAGGGGTCTAGACCGGAGCAAGGCAAGGGCTACTCTGGGGTGTGGGGAACATCACTGAGCACAGGCTTAGTGCCACACATGCAAGATCTCATTGGACTCTCATTTAACCTGGAATTTTTGACATTGAATCTGCTTTTATAGGAGAGGAAACTGAGGTTTAGAGAGAACAGTGACCTGCCCTAGGCTGAGCAGCTGGCAAAGGAAGAGCTTTTGACACAAACTCAAAGCTCCAATTCTTTTCCCTCCTGGTCTGACCTCCCTTTAATGGTGAACATGCACACTGTTTTTCCAATAAGATATTTCTCTTCTAAATTTTGTATTAAAGGAAAAAGCAACATGTTTTTCTGGTTCAGGTAAGTAAAATGTTTTTGTGCCTAGAGGAATACCTAGAAAATTTCAGACAGTAATGGAATTGAACATTTAAACTTTTAAATTGACTGCAAATACTGTATTCTTGTAAAGATTTTACTTAGTTTTGCTTTCAAAAGAGGAATAAGCCAGGGAATCACAGGAAAAGCTTATTTTCCTTATGAATCTGGAACAAATTGAAACTAGGATGTTATTGCTACATTTATATATAGAAAAATATTGCTTTGGAAAAAGAACATTTGAATTGTTTTAGATACTCATTTTAGCTCCATAAAATAAAATGTGCAGTAAAAAAGAGATGGTAAGAAGGGCTTGTAGAATTTCTGCTAGACTGGTTTCTTAGCCTTGGCACTATGGAGATTTCAGGCTAGATAGTTCTTTGTCTTGGGTGGCTCTCTGATAGATTGTTGGATGTTTAGTAGCATCTCTGGGCTCTACTCACTATGTGCCAGTAGCACTCTCAAGTTGTGACAATCAAAGATGTCTCTTGACATTTCCAAATGTCCCTTGGGACAAAGTCACACATGGTTGATAACAACAGTGCTAGATTAAGAAATGCTATCATCAATTAATATTAGTGCTTATCCTCCTGGTCTGTGGCCTTGTATCAACAACACATCTGCCTCCTGGCAGTTCCCAAGGCCTTAGGGGACAGCAGAACAGAGACTGTCCTTGACAGGATTTTATTAGGACTCCATTCTCCTGTTGTTTCAATAACAGTTTCATTGAGACAAGTCATGTACAATAAAATTTCTCCATTTAAAGTATACAATTCAGTGTAGTTATGGAGTTGTGTAACCACTCCCACTATTTAGAACTTTTCATTACTCCCACGAGAAACTCCACACCCATACCAGTCCAGCCCTTTCCCAGTCCCTGGCCACCACTAATCTACTTTCTGTCTTTATGAATTTTCAGAGTTCCATTCTTAAATGTGAGATTTTTGGCGTGAAAACCAAATAGCCCATGTGAATAGGGTTCCATCTTTTGACCCAATAACTTCTCTTAACCCTTAGATGTTTTTAATCTTGTTTTAAAATCCAGCTCAAGATTTTTCTTCCAGGAAGCCTTCCTTGGTTTCTCTGTGGTCTTTCTCATTGTCACCCCAGGGCTCCCCAGAGTTGAGCCAATTGCAACTTACTTTGGCAGAAAACTTCTCATCTTGCACTCAGGTCATGGCTCAGTGGAATCTAGAGTGTCTTAGAGTCAGTATTATTTGGTGGCTGATCTGTCCTGAGTCTCAAAGGGTGCTTTATGGGTTGAAATAAAACAAACAAACAAAATGGAAGATATTAAGTGAGAAATTATACCAGCTAGGTCTACAGTCAGATTTCCAGAAAGTCCCATGCGTGACTGGGCCCTTGGGACTGGACACTGGGGTGATGGCAGGGATGGATATTCACAAATGGTCCCAGTGGCGACACTCAGTTACAACAGGAAAAAACAAGCAAGGAGTATTATTAACTCTCAAGTGTCAGTGGTTTTATTTGTGGAGAGTCAGAGCCCAAGAAGTTAGTGCTGGTCCTATAACTACTTCCAACCCACCACGTTCCAGCTTTGAAGTAGTGGCAGTAAGTCCCAACCCAACACTGGGGCCTCTATGAGAAAAATGTGGAAAAGGAAGGAAACTAACTTCCTTCCTGTCCGCTCTGGGCCAGAATGATAATAGCTAAGCACACGGTGTCCACTGACTCCCCAGCTCAGCAATAAATGCTTGAGTTTAACCCTCACAACTACCCAGTGAGACAGGTGCTATCACTACGTCCATTTTTGAGTTGAAGAAACTGAGACCCAGAGTGATTGAGTAAATTGTTCAAGGTCACCAAAAAAAGTACTGGAATAGGGTTCTGGTCCAGAATCAGGGTTGTAACCTTTGCATACCCTGCTTCTCTGAGAAACACTGCGGGATCTGGCATACATTAACTTCTCTTAGTCCCATGGCGAATCTGTAAGATGAATATTATTCCCCATTTTCTCAATGAGGAACCTGATGCTCAGAGAGGTTGGCTGACATGCAGCTCACCGGTGGTAGAGTCAGGACTCAAAACAAGGTTAAATGTGTTCACCCCACAGGGATGATGCCACCAGGACAGTGCCAATGGTCGAGTCCTTCCAAAGACCAGCCTGCAGACTTAGTTCTTATCCTTCTGGGAAGATGAACCCCTGTTTATTAAGGGGAAATTATTTAGTTGGTTTTTTATCTCCAAGTGAGGGTGAGAAATACAACATTTCTCTAGAAGTATCTGACAAGTTTTCCTGCCAGAGATAGAAAAACTATGGAAAAAAAGAAGCATGGTGTTCAAACTCCGAATCCTGAAAAGTAGTTAGGAGGAATAGGATTCACCGGCTTGCATTTCTTGAAAGAATTTTTAAGACTTGAGGACTGGTGGGCATGTGAGTTGAGCTTGGAGAGGAGGGCTGATGGCCAGGCCAGCTTGGTCAGGATGCTGCCATGACAGTTCTCTGCAAAGGTGCACCTGCTGCAAGCGCCTGCCTGTCTGGGAGATCAGCACACTTCGAACCCGATAAATATAGTTGAACACACTTTGAACCTGAACGGGAACTCATCAAAGAAGAGAGCTAATTACAGGGCTAGTTATTTACATAATTTAGATGACAATCTTGAAAATAGTTATACTTCAGAGATTCATGATTTCAATCAGGCTGCAAATAGTGAAGAATAACACAGATCAAGCCAGACTGATGTGCACTGTTATTAAACATACAGGTCAGCACAATGCCAGAGCAAAAATGCCAGGGATTGTAAATCATCTTAGCCATTATGGAGAAATGGGATAATGGATTAAATAAAAGTATAAAAAATAAAAATTGATCACAACAATTACTTGAAGGTGTAATTAGATGAATCTGTAACTGTTTTAATCAAAGTATATAGCTGTAACATAAAAGGGTATATCTTAGTGAAAGCTTAGTGGGTAGAAACATGGTCTAAAAGAAAGAATTTTATTACCATAAAACCATCAAGTTCAATTTCATGCAAAAATAAAAATGACAGGCAATATAAAAATTGGGCTATATAAGAAATAATATTCCACAGACATCATCTACCTTTGGGATAGCAGTAGACAGTTTGATTGGTTTAGAAACACATAACTGACCCCATAAAGCATCTTGCTTTTTCTCTGGAGGCTTTACCCTGCCTGCAGATTTGTATACGTGCCATTGCTTCTGCCTGCAGTGCCCTGCCCCTTCTTGAGGGCTAGCAAACACATATTAATCCTACAAGATAGAAAGTAAGGCATATTGGTACCATAGTAAAAAGAGGCTCTTGGGATTGCTGTTCCAGCTTAACCATTAACCAGGTATCTGATCTAAGCAGTTTACCTAATTTCTCTGATCCTCTGACTCCCACAACCTTCAATAAACAAGGCTAATCTCCATCCCTAATGAGTCACTTTTGCTTCCCTTCTCACTAATAGCATTCACAATTAGTCCACTGGCTGTTTATGTGAATGTGGCATGTAAGTTGTAAGGTCTTGGGTTCAAATTCTGGAACTACCACTTACTTGCTAAGACTCAGTTTTCTCATTTTCAAAATGGAGAAAATGCCTGTTGAGGCAAAGACTGACAGCTACATAATTATCAAATGTGTTTCTTTTTGTCCTGGGCACATAATGAGATCTCATTTCCTAGCTTTCCCACTGATGCAGGGTCATGTGACTGAAGAAGGCCAATGAAATATGAACAGGAGTTAATAAACCACATACAATACTGGCCTCTAATAAAACTTCTTTGCTTTCCCCTTCTTTCCCAGATTAAGGCAGTTTAAACTGTGACCTAATAATCAATCAGTATTTTAAAGGCAGCAGAGACATAAGATGAGGGAGGCTTAGTTCCTGAATCGTTACTTAGAAAAGTGCATCTCTCTAACCCAATTAGGAATAACCTAATTTGTGGCTTCAGATGAGTGAGAAATGGACATCTCTTGTAGTAAGCTACCGATAGCTGCAGCTTTATTTGTTACTGCAGCTAGTATTACCTTAGCTAATACACCAATCCTGAGCAGACGTCTTCAAATTTTTTATAAAAACGGCCCACTTTTGCAGTGTTGGTCTACCTGGTCCCTACCGCCCACTAGTGGGCATTCCCGCTTTCATGGTGGGTCAATTGCAGTGCCTTTTGGTTGCTCCACTACTGCCCATCATGAAAGCTGGAACGCCCACTAGTGGGAGGTACGGACTAGGTTGACCAGCACTGCAAAAGTGGGCCATTTTTATAAAAAGTTTGAAGACGTCTGCAAAGTGTGCACTATTGTGAAGATGATAGCAATAGTTGACAGAGTTCCTGGAACATAATAGGTCCTTAACAAAGTCTGACAAATGAATGGGCTATAAAGTTCTCCAAAAGAGAAAATAGAATTGGTACATAAAATGATTTTCTCTTAAAAACTGAGAACTGCATGATTTCATACATAGGCGGGACATAAAAGCGAGACTATGAGACATGGACAAGAGTGTGGTGGTTACGGGGTGGGGGGAGGGAGGAGACGGAGGGAGAGGGGGCAGGGGAAGGGCACAAAGAAAACCAGATAGAAGGTGACAGAGGAAAATTTGACTTTGGGTGAGGGGTATGCAACATAATTGGATAACAAGATAACCTGAAGATGTTTTCTTTGAACATATGTACCCTGATTTATTAATGTCACCCCATTAAAATTAATTAAAAAAATAAAAAAATTAAAATAAATGATTTTCTTTTCTGTCAAGCCAAGTTTAATTTTTTTTTTTCTGTCAAGTTAGATACAAATATAATTGGGATTCCTAAAAGTTTGTAAGGTTTGTACTCTCTTGTGGCTAAATTAACTTAACTTATAATCAAATGTCTCACAGAGTTTTAGAATATTGGTGCTGAATGGGACCTTAGCTAGAAGGTTACACACACAGCCTTCTCATTTTGTGGATGAGAAAACCAAGGCTTAGAGAGGTTGTAACCCTCAGATAATCAGGGGCAGGGGTAAGGACTTGTAACTTGGAATTATTTTTGCAATTGAAAGAGAAGTTTCCTGATTGTAAAAGTTACAAATGATCGTGGCTGAAAATTGGAGAAATAGAACTGTTTTATTTGACAAAGAAAATAAGAATGGCTCTAATGCAGACATGGGTTATACTTCTGATCTTTTATCTATGTGTATATCTCACAGAGTTTATGGTGGTGATCATACAATTTTAAACACTGGGCCCTATACCTTGGATCTAGACATCAGGGAAACATTCAAGGCTTTTGGGGCCCTTCTTGGAGCTGAGATTAGTGTGGGGTAAGGTTGCTGTGGCTGTTTTGACAAAAATGACATCCCATAGAGTGGAAGAGTTCTCACCTTCTTCTTGAGGAGGCCAGGGAAGGAGGGGTGAGAGGTGGAGCCTGCGAGTTCTGGGCCACGCCCTCTGCTTGGGGTTGGGCATGGGTGGGTTGGGGATGAGGCAGGCTTTTGGGTCCCCATAGCCCGGATACAAACCCTGGTTCACAGTTTTCAAAGCCAGGGAGCTGGAGCTAGGGGGTGAAAGCCAAGGAGCACCTCTGCTCTCCTTCCCAACCACTCTCAACTGTTCTCCCTTCAAATACCCTGAACGGTGATTTTGGGGAACTGCTCACTTCTTTTTGCTCTAATGTAACTTCTCACCTGTGATAACTTGTTCATGATTTCAGTAAACCCTAAAAGAAGAGGGTTGCTTTTTCATAGGTTCCCTTTGGCCCCCCAAAATGCTGGGTTCACCCAGATCAACTGCCAAGAGAGATCCCTCCTGCCCTAGGAAGTGCGGTCAGTAGCCTCTGCAGCGGTGAGTCATGCTCTCATTGCAGTGGTGTCTCCAATAAGCATGTGACTGTGAGCAGTGGCTGTTAGCATGGCTGCTCTGACCACAGAGAAAATCATGAATTAGCATTTAGCAGGAGGTTGTTTTACTGAGTGGAAATGTGGGGTCTTGGGCAGTGGTGGGATTCAAATAATTTAACAACCGGTTTTCTGCCCTGATGACCATTTTAAGTATAAAAAAGATATACCAAAAGGTAGTTTATTATTCCATGCATTTAATACTTAAATAAGAACAATAAAAGAGGTACACAAAACTAGATTATGTTATATGAGTTTTAAAACAGTAATGAAAAATATTAAGAATATTAAGTAATATCTGACAAAAAACAATAAAACTGTTAAGATATTTCCATATTGCTTCTTGATTTTGTAGTCTTCACTTGCAATTTTCTTCACTTTTATCCGAGCATCATCGGCTGTGTGATTTATCCTTAACCATATTTTCACTGTAGGAGCAGAATCTCATTCCTTTACCTGTGGACAGAATACACATTCCTACAGGCACTTAGAATACAGTCTGTTGTGTAGATGAATGTTAAAAAAGAGTAAGGAATGTAAATTTGTGATTTCCACACTGGGTGGCTGCCCAGGCACCCACCTAAGAGAGAACCTTGATTACAAGTGCCATTTTAACAACTGGTTTGCCAAACTCAACAAAAAATTAGGTATTGGCTCTGCCAAACTGATGTGAACTGGCTGAATCCAGCACTGGTCTTTGGGTTCTTTTGTGATTGTCATTGCTCTATAAGTGACAGAGTTCAGGATTTGAGGACAGTCTGATGGACAAACTGAGCCTGACTTCTTCATACTATTACAAGGGGCTTATTTACTCCTCTTTTTTTTTTCTCTGAACACCATTCCCTAACCAGTCTCACATTCTTTGCTAGCTCTTACTCAAACATAGCTTCTTCAATGACGCTAGACACATCTGTCATCCGTATAAAGACGAGCTGCCACATGACCCTTCCTCAGCGTGGAGTCACATTCAAAGAAAAAAATCTATTACCTTAGACATAACTTGAGTCTTTATTACAATTTATTGAGAAAATGCTGAAGACGGACTCTATTCATAATGCACACAAAATTTCTAAAAATTCTTTTTCTCTGTCCCCCAATACAGCAGGTTCTCACCAGCCCCCCCCCCACCTCCACCCAGCTGTGCTCTTCATGTAACTTATGTATTCTCCACTCTTTCTAAAGCAGACCTAGCCAGGAGTTGAGGTTCTTCCCCCATAACCTGTTATGCAGGTAGAAGAAGCCCAAGACTTTTTTCAGGTTGGCTAAAGGCAAGGCTCTCAATAGTTATATATGTTAATATTTCCCATCTCAGAGCTTCAATTCATCCCTCCAGTTTTAGTTGTGCTTTCCAGTGACACGGCTTCATTTCTGCGAAGGAGATCCTCACAGGTCGTTTGCTTATACATGCATCAGGCAAATTTAAAGCTGAATCAGGCTCACAGAATTGAATAAATAAGAAGGTGACTATGTGTTCAAGACATTGAAAACAAAAGCTCACAAAGGCAACAGGAGGCAGGCAGTTGTTTCCAAAACATTTTGCCTTGAGAGTCCTTGGTCCTACTGGGCGCTAGTTCCCTTTTTCTTTCTGTTCTACCACCCCCACCTCACCCCCCGCCCCACCGCCAGGCTGTCAACAGCAGTGCCCAGCAACACTGCCCAACACAGAATTTTACTGACATCTGCTCTGAAAACAGTAAGAACAGAAGAGAAAAAGGTTCAGGGCAGGGAAAGGGAGTACAAATTTATACTGAATTTCATAGATACGGAAAGGAAAAACCACCCTGAACTCCTGAAACTGCGAGTTAATACTTCGAGCCAAAGAAAACTGTGAAAGTGAAGCCCTCACAGCATTGCAGACGAAGAAGTCTGGATACCACACTTCTATCTGGCAACGCACTGCCACCGTCCCCTCAAGAACTGGAGTGGGGTGTGGAGTGAGAGGGAGACGACTCACAGTACAAAGTCACACAGGGAGATTTTATGTGAAAAATATAACTGTAGTTGACATAATCAATTTCATGGTACAAGACAGATTTAACTACTTAGAAAGCATCTCTAAGGAGTGGTACGGATGAAGCACCTGGTCGAACACCACTTGTGGATTTGAGGTTAGACACGCCCTGGTCTGGGCTACCACTGATTTGCACGTTGATGAATTCCTCACTGGTCGGCTTATAGCAGCTGTCTGATAATCACTGGCTATTGATTGACTGATTAATTAACCATATTTAGTATGTCATTATCAGGAACTCGGGGTGTTGCTGGGAGATCTGAAAGCAAAGAGTGGCAGTTCTGAAAGACCCACAGAATCTGTCTGTGTTTGTGGAAATGACTGCTCGACTTCTGTAGCTATTGCATTATGCATCCCATTCAAAGTGTTTTTCTGGCGTTGCGTTGAGTGGCATTTCCCCCATTTTCCCAGGTTATTCTGGTCGAGTTCACTTCATGTTCTTCCATGTCCTCTATTATACCTGCCCCCACTGTGTCCATGACAAGGACAGACACAGGCTTTGTTCTCAGTCTTCCATTCTCAGCCTTCTCTCCCATATTCCGAAAGGTGGCACCTGCCATAGATAACAGCTCTTGTCAGAGGCTGCCTGCCCTAGGCAGCACATGCTGCATCACAACAGGAGATGATTCAAGCTGGAAACCCTTTGTTCATTAACATCTCCTCCCCAAGGATGTTACGGGAGTCATCACCTCATGCAAGCCATTTGCAGCCCAGGTGAATAAGGCATTTTGGCTCCTTTTTATGTAAAACAGTCTTTGTTATAAAGTTGACATGGTAGCAGCGAGGCTGTTCCCAATTCCATGATATCACTCTTCTTTTCAGCAAAATCATGTGTGTGCCTATTTCGTGCTTACTGTGTTGGGTTCTGAGACTGAAAAAGGATGAGCAATGCCAGTTCCTGCCCTTCAGCAGCTCATAGTCTAGAAATTATTGCAGTACAAACCTGTAGTACCCTGTTTAATGTCAGCTCTGTGGAAACAGCTCCAGTCCTTCCAGGGCTCTGGAGGAGGAAGGAGGGCAAGCGCTCCAGGCGGGGGAAAGCTCCTTCTCCCTTCCCAAGTCAGCTGCTCTTCTTTTCAGTTAATTTTGAGACTCTTAATCTCATTTCCCATCTTATATTTTTACCCTTTGTCTTCATGCCTTCCTTGCCCTTAGCCTCTCTGGCATAGTCAACAAAAGTGTGGGTTTAGTCTCAACCACGTTTTTAGACTCTCATATCCTCCGATTCTGGCCTCCTCCCCCCACGGCCTTGATAGCCAGTGTTGGTCAGGTGGCTGGCTGCTCTCCTGGCCTTCAGGCTCACCCTCATCCGTGCTTCTCAATCCTATCTACATGGCTTTCCTAAAATACAAGCCAGATGGCATCACTCTTCACTTAGAGACCATCACTGACTCTCTTAGCTTACAGCGTGACTAGACTGTCACAATCTGCAGACACCCGGCAGAAGAGGGGGTAGTGATGCAAGCCCTGACCCAGGAAGAAATGTGAATGGAAGGGAAGGGGACTCATCCTTGAGCTAGGATGGGTGAAGGCAGGGTTATGGTGGTGACTGCTCATCAGAACCACCTGGAGAGCTTTCATAAACCATAGACACCAGGGTTGCACAACCCCTTCCAGCCACTGGATTGGGATCTCTGCCCGAGGGCTCAGTGTTTATAGATTTGAAAAGCTCCCCTGAGTGAGTCTATCGAACAGAGAGTGTCAAACCCTCTGTGCTGGGGAAGCCAGCAGGCTCTGTACTTTGGGATGGACTCTGTTTTTTGAAAAAGGGTATTCATATCAGCTTCACCTCATAGGACATGGTATCTTTGCTGGTTCTTTGGCTCATGTCCACCAAAAAAACAGTGGCCAGTTGGCCCACGAAACCATCAGAACCTTAATCTTGGTTCTGCTGCTCTGCAAGCTCTCTCTGACTGACCTAACTTGCCAACAGCCAGTCTGTTTCACACATAATATGTTTTAACACTTAACTAATTTCTTATCCTAGATATGTATATGCTACTTTCTATATGAACTTAGTCCATAAAATTTTACTTGTCTTCTTAAAATAGCATGGTAGTATATTTTATGAAGCACGACTCAAACCAAATGCAATCTTTGCTTCAGGCTTGATTTGGAAAGCTTCCTCATAGGGTTTGTGATATTCAGTAGGTTTAGAAAATATGTAGATTTGCTTCTAATTCACTTAGAAAAATCTGTTGATCTTGTAGGACATTTTTTAAAAATAAGTATTGGTTTGTTTTCTTTCAGGGTTCAGGAAATGTGTGTATATGTATTTAAAGTGTGAGGGGAGGTATGGTTTTACTTGATTTTTGGCATATTAGTTCATGTCTTATTAGGAAACACATTTCCTTTGGTGGTAACCACAACATGACAGCTGCAGTAAGCTATTTTATGGCTGCAAAAATATAAGGTATAGGAAGCCTCATATTTATTTTTGAGGATGGTAGATAAGTCCAAGAGTTTTTTACTTTGTTATATAAGTCTCTGCTACTGTCCTCTGGCTCATCCAAACAGCCTCATTATTTAAGTCAGGGCTGGCCAGGCCTTAACGGAGTGTTTTTGCTACTCACCCTGATGTGCTTCAGACTCCACGTGTATTGCCTACCATGCTGTACTAGCCTGAAAAGCCTATTTGCCTGAACATCCTCATCTCTACGTGCCTTGTTTTCTTTTCTTTTTTTTATTAAGTGAGAGGCAGGGAGACAGAGAAACAGACTTCGGCATGTGCCTTGACTAGGATCCACCTGGCAAGCCCCAACAGGGCAATGCTCAACCCACCTGGGCCCATTGCAGGGTTGCTCAGCAACCGAGCTATTTTGGCACCTGAGGAGAGGCCATGGAGCCATCCTCAGCACCCAGGGCCAACTCACTCTAGGCATTCGAGCCATAGCTGTGGGAGGAGAGGGAGAGAGAGAGAGAGAGAGAGAGAGAAGGAGAAGGGGGTGGAAAAGCAAATGGTCACTTCTCCTGTGTGCCCTGACTGGAAATCAAACTTGGGACTTTCACATGCCAGGCAGATACTCTACTGATGAGCCAACCAGCCAGAGCTTGCCTTGCATCCTTAATGCAGGTCTTCAGTTTGTCTCAGTTGCCCTGCCCCTCCACCCACTTTCTTCACCAATTTTCCTCACCTAATAATTATAAAGAAAAATGTTAGCAACAAAATCTTCCCCTCCTCTCTTGTTCTTTTATCTACATAAGTATTCTTGACTGAGAGATATCTAGGACAGCATGTTCATTAATTTTTAATTTGTCTCTTTTTGTGGTTATTATGTTCCAGGGACCAAAGGACCCAAATAATGGTCTTCAAAACCTTATTCTAAGTAAAATAAGCCAGTCAGAGAAAGACAAGTATCATATGATCTCACTTACGGTATATGTGGAATCTAATGAACAAAATAAACTATCAAACAAAATAGAAACAGACTCACAGATACAGAAAGCATACTGACCTCTGTCAGAAAGAAGAAAGTTTGGAGGGCTGGGTGAAAAAGGTGAAGGGATTAAGCCAAAAAATAAAAATAAAAGCAGCCAGCAGATAACAAAATGGTGATTACCAGAGGGTAAGAGGACTGGGGGGGACCTGGAACAGGGCAAAGGGGGGGATAAATGGTGACGGAAGGAGACTTAATTTTGGGTGGTGTGTGAATGATGCAGTGTGCTGATGATGTGTTACAGAATTGTAAACTTGAAACCTGTGTGGTTTTATTAACCTATGTCACCTCAATAGATTCAATAAAAAATACAAAGTAAAAGAATAAAAAAATAAACAAATAAAAAGCCTCGGGCTAAACCTTTTCTCTTGTATGCAGGTATAGAGGTGAATGGAGTCTGATTAAATAAATATCTGTTACCTGAAACAGTCTGTTGAAGCTGAATATGGATTTTCACCACATTAAACCCAAGCTTGTAAGCCACAGTTTTTGTGCCTGAATATTATGAGGAAACAGAAAATTAATTTTCAGAGATGGCAGACTGAAAGAGTTATCCCCACAGCAGAGCTGCCCCTGAAGCAGCCCAGAGGGCTCTGAGGACAGACAACTGCACAGCCCCTGCG
This sequence comes from Rhynchonycteris naso, assembly GCA_037038555.1. Taxonomy (NCBI): domain Eukaryota; kingdom Metazoa; phylum Chordata; class Mammalia; order Chiroptera; family Emballonuridae; genus Rhynchonycteris; species Rhynchonycteris naso. Next base: position 48,869,776 of record CM073000.1, on the reverse strand, counting down.
CAGCCTCCCTGCCTTTCCAGGATGAGGAAGTCTGCAAAGCGCCTATCTGAGAGGCTCATGCCTGCTCTTGGTGTTCTTCACGGCTCTGGAGACAGCCCAACCCACTTCACCTTTGTAGTATACACTCACCTTGGAGGATCTCGTCCACTCCTTGACCATCCCCTGTCGGTACCTTGACAATTTCCACAGTTGTACCTCCAAACAGCATCTATTACATAATCAGAATCAATTGCACAATGACCTCCTGGGAATCTCAAAGTGTATCCAGAACAGAAGTCACTCTCTGGACACCTCCAGTCCTGCCACTGAACACGCTCTTCTGAATGTTCCTCTCACAATATTGGCACTATTGTTTATTGCATTTATAGGCTGGAAACCTCAGGATTCTCCTTAGTTCCTTTTCTCTCCACAGTTTTGCCCAATGCTTAGCTGTGAATACTCCTGATTATATCTCAGATACGTCTCTTAAGGCCACTCAAAACATCTGTATCCTAGTTCATTTACTTGCCATCTCTCTCCTTGATGGGCGAATGCCTCCTAGCTGAGTTTTTGATAGCTACCCAGCTTCCACTCTGGGCTGTCTTCTACACCACTAGGAACCATTACTCCATAGAACCCATCTTTTTAGGCTACAGACAATAAATTTCCACAGGCACTTAGAAGTCTGCAGGATAAAGTTTAAATGTCTCTTTATAGTTTTTTAGACCTTTCCCAATCTGGATTCAACCTACTCTGCTAGCCTTATCTTCTCTCAAAAAGTGGCACTCTTTAATCTCTACCTACTAAACTCTCCTCCTCCTCCTCCTCCTCCTCCTCCTTCTTCTTTTTAATTTTAGTGAGATAAGGGGAGGCAGAGACAGACTCCCATATGTGTCCTGATCAGGATCCACCTAGCAAGCCCACTAGGGGACAATGCTCTGCCCATCTTGGGCCCTTGCTCAGTTGTAACCAGAACCATTTTTTAGCACCTGAGGTGGGAGCCATGGAGCCATCCTCAGTGTGAGGGGCCAACCTGCTCCAATCAAGCCATAGCAGCAGGAGGGAGGAGAAGAGAGAGATAGATAGATAAGTAGAGAGAAACGAGAGGGAGAGGGATGTAGAAGCAGACAGGCATTTCTCCTGTGTGTCCTGGCCAGGAATTGAACCTGAAATATCCACATTCTGGGCCAGTGCTCTACCACAGAGCCAAACAGCCAAGGCTTCATTTAAATTCTTAAGCTGTTCCTACTGGGTGACAAGTGCTCTGTTGGGCACCACGGTTTCAGAGGGGAGTCGGGCACAGCTCCTGGAAATGTTCAATGTTCAAATGGGTAAATTAGACAAGAATAGATGTCATAACAACGAACAGAAAAAAGATAAGGACATTCTCTAAGACTTTAAAGAAGGGAGCTTTTAATTTTTCCTGAGAGGCTTAGAAGTCTTCTAGAAGAGTTAGCTGTAAAACTAAGATTTGAAAGACAAGTGCAAGAAGAACAGTATATGCAATAGCACAGAATTATAAAGTGTCAAAGCATGTCTTTGGAATGATAAGCAAGTCCACATGACTAGAGTAGAAAATACCCAGAAGAGTAAGGTAGGGAAGGAGGCACAATAGGTAGGTGGGTGAAGAACAGAATATGCCAGGTTAGGTTTGTTCTGCCATTTTATTCTCATTCACAGTGAGCATGTGCCTCCTGTAATAGTTTTCTAGGGCTGCTGTTAAAAAGTGCCACAAACTGGGTGGTTTAAAACAACAGAAATTTATTCTTTCACAATTCTGGAGGCTTGAAGTAAAAAACGAAGATGTCAGCAGTGTTGGTTTCTACTAGAGGCTCTGAGGGAAACTGTTTAATACCTCTCCCCTAAACTATGGTTTCCAGCAATTGGTATTCTTTGGGTTATAGCCATATCATTCCAATCTCTGCTTCTGTCTTCATGTAACATTTATCCCTGTGTGTCTGTGTTCAGTATTCCCCCATCTCGTACGGACACTAGTTATTGGATTAGGACCCATCCTAATTCAGCATAACCTCATTTTAACTTGGCAACATTTTCAAATACCATATTTCCAAATAAGGTCATTATACAGTTACCAAGAGTTGGCACTTGAACATATCTTTTTAGGCGACACAATTCAACCCACAAGACAATCTTTTATTTATTTATTTATTTATTTGGCAGCCAAGATAGTAAGGGATTATGAATTGAGGAAATGGTGCCAAGCCTAAGGGTAAGCCAGTGCTTGAAGACCTGGCTCCATACTGGCTCCCAGGAGGTGGGTATGTAGGGGGAAATTATTAATTATGGTGGCTAAAGGAGTTGAGGTTATGGGCTCCCCTGATTTATTGACACCAGGGTAGTAAGTTATTTATCATTGTATCAGGTCCTGAAGTCAGCTTGGCAGTGTACAACAAAACAACGTTCTTGATCTCAACCACGTAAGTTTTTAAACAAATTGCGTTAATTCAATTAAACGGATATTTATGGAGTGCTTACTCTGTGCTAAATGCAATATTATTAGCCTTTCTGTGGAACCCGGGCATGGAAAGTAGATCTGGGACCAGCACCTCCAGTGCTCAGTGGAGCAGTTCATATCACCTAAGGCTCCCCATGGAGAATCCTATCTCAGCCGAGAGACACCCAAACTCTACAATGAACAGGAATTAAGCCAATTCCATGAATGTTTTTTATTTGAGTGATTTTATTAATCTAACCAATATTTAAGAGTCTACTACAGATAGAGTTCCCATGGCTCATACTTGTCAGGGTAGTCCTGGTTTGTGCTGATGGTTTGGGTCTCCATTGAGGTAGAACCCTTTCCACCCTCAAAATTTCCTGGTTTGAATGTTAACTTTATGGTTACCCAACAATAAAAAAACTATTGTGTTAGGTGCTTGAGGTACAGCTATGGAAAGGAACCCCTGCCTTTAAAAGATTCACAATATTTTGCAGGAAGGAAGTGAAGAGTCATTCATAATGCAGCATGACCAGGGCCCTGCCTTCAGCAGGACAGGATGCTAGGGTAGTACCCAGGGTCAGTTCATCTAAAGTCAGTTAGATGAATGCCAGGGATAATTTCTAATGGGTCTGGGATAGCTGGCTGGAGAGGAACTTCCCTATTACTCTGTTTGGGAGTCTCTCTCTCTCTCTCTCTTTCTCTCTCTCTCTCCTTCTGGAGCATATGGCCAAAGTCAGGAAGTCCTGTCTAGTCTAGTCTCATCGAGGCCTCTGTCACAGCCTGTGATTAGAGCTCAAATCCTGACAGCCAAGGGGTAAAGAGCCTGTGCGCAGGTGTGGATGAAGGAAGTACACAGGTGGGATGGAGAGCTGGCATCAGCAGGAGAGCTGCTGCTGTCGAGGGAGCAGGCCTTCCCTTCCCCCTTATGAGGCTGGATACGACAAAACGAAAAACGAAAACCGTGGGGGAAAATGTCTTCAAGATTTGTTGAAACCCACTATGCACCACGGATAACTATAAACTTTTTAAATTGTTTGTGGAAATTCTTGGTGATGTGATAGGTTGACAAATTAATTTTTGGCAAACTTGTGTTTTGTAGAATTTCCTTTTGGAGAAATGGATGGGTTCCAAGCATTAGATATCAACAAAGAAAATACAAGAAATCTGAGGCAAAGGGGTTAAAACGTCAGACCATGGAATGAGTTGAATTAGAAATTCTGGCACTTGCATTTAATACCTGTGTGACTCTGGCAGTCAGTTAACTTCTCTGAGACTATTTCCTATCTCAGGAAGAGAGTTAGGGGATTGCGTTTGACACACATGTAAAAGCTCTTTCAGAATGCCTACCCCAGCGCATGTAGCAGTTGTTATTTTACTGGATCAGAGTTTCCAACTCCAAGTTATAGGCTGGCCAATGGCTGAGGATCCCTGGAGTCTAGATTATACCTCTGGGAGGGAAGGTTTTGCTTCTTCCTGCAGAATTGTATTAAAAAGAAAGTTCCCTCTTGGTTACGTGCAAAGTGTTTGCTTTCCTGGAGCAGTAAACATGACCTTTCATAGCAGGTGAAGAGCCTGGACTGAGGTAGCGACAACAAAGGGGGACATTCCTCTGACTGTGCACGCAGCATCTCCCATCTCTGGGCTGCTTCAGCTCCTGTGACCCTCCTTGTTTCGGGGCTTTTCCAGGCCAGCCCCAGGGAGTGTCAGAAGAGGGTGGGGTCCTGGGCTTCTTGAGTCCTTGGGCAACCAGCAGCCAGCAGTGATGCTTTGCAGCCAGTGTCAAGTCAATGCCAGTGCCTGGGCCCAGGGAGGCTGCCATGAAGTCCTTCCCTGCAAGGGGGGCTGAGGAGCTGCCATTTGCTGTCATGATCAAGTTTCAGAAATAGGTAAAAAAAAAAACCCTTCTTCTCTCTTTCCCTTCTTCCCTCCCTCCCTTCCAACTAAGGGCATATGAGAGGCAATGCTACCTTTTATTTTGTAGCACTTAGGGCTTGATCTTCACACTGGAGGTGAGTACATATGAAGGATAAAAACATTTCCATGGAAAAGTTTCCGTTTTTTTCCTCAGGCATCTTACTTGCCCACTAAGATGAGTCCTCTTGTAAGAGAGGAGTGTTTAAGTCTATCAAAGGACACTACCAAGAGGGTGGATTCATTATTTTAAAACCCTTTCAGGGTCACTCTGGCACTGCACTCCCCTGAACTTCTTTGAATGATAACTCAGAAGGTGAGATTATTCTTCTCAAGGGATCTGTGTAGTTTTGATAGACTAGCAGTATAAAAGATGGAGTTGCATGAGGAACGACCTCAGATGGAGCCCAGGGAAAGAGCAGTTTACTATAATTTCTCATTTGAATGATCCCATTGAGTTACCCGAAATGTTTTCTTACTTACTTATTTATTTTCTTCAAAACACCTCTACATGATGGACTGATACTTGACTTTTTTTTTTTTTTTCTGAGAAGGAAAGTGGAAGCATTGAATTCTTAGTGAATCTCAGGATGCCATGAGAAAGCATCTTGGTTTGGCCTGGTTGAAAATTGGAAAATCCTAATCTATAGACTGCTAATTCTCTTTCAGCTGCTGTGACTGACAGGCCCTGCAGTCAGGTCTGTAGCCTCCAAAGCACCAGCAGAGCCTTAGACCCGCCCCATCCACCCCCATTCTGCCTGGGCACACAGACATACTTTACACCTTGAACCACACAGACTTTTGTTCCTCTGTCTTCATGACAATTCCCAGAGTCTACATCAGGCAGCAAAAACTTCAGAGCAGATTTTCTTTCTTTTTTTTGGGGGGGGAGTAATTTTTAGATTTTGGAGAGAACATGACCAGTGTCACCTTTACAACAAGACCCGCTACAAAGAAGAAAACAAAGAACAAAAATTATTTTAGGTGTATTCTCTACCATGCTTTCACCACTTAAGTGCCACTTCTTGCTGGTCCTGCCTCACAATGTCCCAGCTTGGGGACTTCCCACTTTAGAACAGTGTAGTGTTCTTTGCATAGCTGACAGGAGACAGCATGAGACTGTGGAAAAGACTGATTCCATCATTCCATCCACCGACCCACACATCCACCTGTTATTCATTTATTGCTCAAACTATTAAGCACCTTTTGTATATAAGGCAAGGCTAAGACCTGGCTCCCAGTCGTGGCTGCTGGGTGGAGAAAGCTTAGTCCCTTCACCTTCTAAAAGGAAAGGAGAGGTTCCATAAAGAATGATTGAGAAACATCAATAAGAAGGAGTGGCTTTCTGGGAATCACATTGTCCAAGAAGAATCGCGATCTTTACCCATTTTCAATTACAGCCCAACTTTGTGTAGCTAAGCGGGTTTTATCATTTTATCTTGTGGAAGGACACAGTAAATTCTGCAGTCAGTGAGCCATCCATAGAAATGAGAAGTCAGGAAGTAGAGCCATCAGCTAGAGATACACTTTGCCCTTGTAGTCAGCAGTGGCCACTGGACTGGGTTTGGAGCTAAGTGGGAATAACATTTGCCACCTTTGGATCAGGCCTTACAGAATTGGGTATTTATTTCCTCCAAACCAGTCTTCTTTCTTCTTGTGGACTGGACCCATATTCCATCATGCATCTGACACAAACACTGTGAATGGCAGAGCCACAAGTAGAAAAACCTAGGTTCACCAATGAGTGTGTGAATCAGAACCTGCTGCCAGTCTAGAGTGCTCACTTCTCCTGCATGTGAGAGAAATCACTTGTTGCATTTAAGCCACATCTTGTTGGGCTCTATGTTACAACAATTTATGTTTCACCCTAATACAAAGTGGTAGAACAAGTGTTCTTCCTTTCTTTCCTGAGCTTAGAACCAACGGAGAGAGGGAGGCTGGTCTCATACAGATGTGGAACAAATACTGAGTTTGTTACTGACACAACTAGGCTGGAGAAGTGGTTTAAAGCAACAGCCAGGTGGGCTTGCTAGTATCTCATTTCTGAATTGGACTTATCCACCTTGTCAGGGGCTGGCACAGTGGAGGGTCAGAGATGGGGTCTCCAGGAGGGAGAGAAGAGGCTGAGCCAAGAAGTCTCATTTTTTTTTCTTCCCAAACTCACCAGTCAGCCAGATCATTTCCCATCTTCTGGGACAGAATAAGGGAGAGGTAAGGAGCAAGAGCTCTTAGATGTGGAGAACAGGGCATCTGTTCTCACATGGCAAAGGCCCTGCTAGTGGGCACAGGGGTAGGTGCATCTGAGACCTGCTGGGCTCAAAGCCTAGCATTCTGGGTCTAGCAGGGGTGATATGATTAGCAGCAAGTCTAGAACTTCTGGCCCAGGCATAAACCCCAAGGGCACTTAGTATTTCCATATGACAAGCAGTGCAGGGGCAGGGTGGGTTCAGCATGCTTTCAGGGACCAGGCTCTTTCCTTCTCTCCACCTCAGCCTCCTCGGATCTGGCCTCACCACCTCCAGGCCCTACATCGTCCAGAATCAGAGGTCAAGAGTGGATCTTTCTGAAGGTTTGTTGGAGAATGATGGGAACTTTACCCAGCACCTCTCTCCACCCCCACTTCCTGTTAACTTGCTAATGAGAGCAGGTCACAGTCCCCTCTTCATCTGCCACACACAAGGATGCTGGGACTACTTTAGACCAGCCAGCCTTACCAGAGATGGGACAGTTCTGGCGCTGGTCTCTCTCTCTCTCTCATTCCCCCATCCCTCGTATTTTCTCTCTTTAACCCAGTGGTTGTGTAGTGTCCTTCCAAGACCCAGGCCTGGTGTCATTCACCCGCTCTGAAACCTCTAAGGGTTTTTCATTTCCTAAAACGTGAAGAAAAATCTCTTGCCTGACACTAAAGCCCCCTCCGATCTGGCCCCGATAGACACTTTCGGCGCTATTTCCCCATTATCCACTTCAATTTGCCCCACACTCTAGTGAAGCTAAAGAACCCCCGTCTGTCCATCCACTCACTGATTCATTCCTCCCACATTCGGAAAAGCCTCCTTGTCTCGGAAGAGCTGATAACCCCCTGAGAGGACCCCCTGCTTTCACGTTTGTCGCTGGTGTCTACTCTCACCTCAGCAACCGCAGCGGTCTTGTTTAAGTCAGGGCAGACTATGTCAGTCCTCCGCTCAGAACTGTCTAGTGTAGGGTGGCCAGATTCAGCCAATAAAAATACAGGATGGAATTCAAATTTCAAATAAATGAATACTTTTAAAATATACATGTTTCACACAATTTTAGGGATGTATTTATATTAAGAAAATCACTGTGGCTCTGAAGTTTGAATTTGCTGGCTGTTTTGTGTTTTATCTTGTGACCTTACACTGATCATTTTTTTTATCTCATTCAAAGTTAAAGGCAAAATGCTCACAATACCCTTGTCTGGTACGGTGTCTGTACCCGTCTGATCCTATCACTCTCTGTCTCTTCTTCCTCGTCCATTGCCTCTTTTGTTCCTTGAACATACCAAACATATTCCTGCCTCCGGGCCTTTGCTGTTGTTTCAACTGCCTACAATACTCTTCCGTCTCAGATAGTCATGTGTGTTTCTCCGTTACTTCCTGCAGCTCCCTGTTCAAATATCATCTTATCAGTGAGGTTTTTCCAGATGATTCTGTCTAAATTGCCACTCTCTCCACGCTGCCGTCCCCTATTCTTCCCTGCATTATTTTTTCTGTAGAGCTCTAATTATCATCTGCTAGAATTTCTATTTACTTGTTTATCTGCTCATTGTCAATCTTTCTCCTCACTCCTGACTGGAATGTAATTTCTGTAAGAACAGGCATTTTGGTCTGTTTCCTTCTGTGCTGCACTCTCGGTGCTGAGGAAGGCCTGCCAGAGTAGGTAATCAATAAAAAGCTGATGAATGGACAAATAAATCAATAGACAAATAACTACACAATACAACTCCAGAGAGCGATAAATGCTACAGAGACAAATTAAACAAGGCAAAGGAGGATAGTGATGGATGGGACTAGCTTATCTGGGGTGGTCTGCTCTCAGGAGCTGATTCTGATATTTTAGCAGAGACCTGAATGCAGTTTTTAAAAAATTATATAATACAGTGTTATCAACTATGGTCATCTTGTTTTACATTAGACCCTCACTGAATTAAGTTTTGACCAAAGCCCTTCCCACCTCCAACCTTCCTATTGTCCTTTGCTCTACCTGAAATAACCTTCACCTCACATCCTTGGGTAGCAGTTCTGCTTCAGAAGCACAGGTGGCTTGGCTGTCGGACCTTGTCCTATGTAGGCATAAATAAAGGCAGACTTTCCCCTCCATTTTGGCCCATGTAACTGGCAAAGGGAACAATGAATGAATAGGTGGGAGAGGCGGTGGAGTTTATTTTGCATGCCTTGAACATTGTTGTAGCTGCTGCCCGAATCCTGCAGACAATCACTGACAGCTGCTCCGAGCTGTAGCACCCCTCCCAGCACTGCCCCCTTCCTCCTGACCGCAGGGGACTTGGTGTGGGAATTCTGAGGTGGCTCTATGTCCTCACTCTGCACTGAGGGTCACAGAGCAGAGCGGAGCTCTGCCAAGAAGGTGAAAATAAAAGTTATGTTTTGTGAGGATCACACTCTAGGAGTCTAAGGGTTTCTTGTCTTACATATATAAAATGAATAAACTGTATTCTCAATAAGGACCATCTGGAAGATAGTGTTTTGAAGCTCAAGAGAAAAAATACTAATGCTTTAATCTTCTTAGTGCCTTTAAATATTAGGTCTCCTTTTTCAAACTCAGCCAGGGGATAAATATTTTTTGTCTACCTTCGTGTTGCTTTCTGAGAGGATATGTTCCTGGAATTGTACACAGAAGCCTGGGTGCCTTGCCTGAGCCTTGCTTTAGGGATTTCCAATAAATAAGTGTTAAATTCCTTCTGCAGGCACAAAAACCTTCAAAAACTGCAGGATTAGTAACTCGGTTGGGAGGGTGGTTTTTATCTCTCAGTAAACTCATTTTTGTCTTCTGTCTCCTCAGGATTTTCCAGAGTCATTTTGCCTATTTAAATGGTAAAACAGTTGTGTGAAAAACTTTCTTATAGCTTCCAAATATTACAGAAACGAAGCAGCTTTGCTCTGAATGAGAAAACCCAATAACACAAATTTTATTTTCATTTCATTTTCTCTTTGGCTGTTCTGCGAATTTATATTGGCCATTTAATTTTACTGTTGTGATTTTATAAGGATATTATCTGAATGTACAATAATGTTGTTTTTTAAAGAGTTGTAAATTGTATTAAAGCTTTTGAGTCTGAACTTTTGAAAGCTAAATATTGCAATCATTTTGTTTTCTGTGTAAATTTTGAAAGTCATGCTCTTTTCAGATTGGTATGTAAAGACCTGTAGGTAACTAAAAAATCCTGGAATTTTCTTCCATTTCATTATATGACTCTCTGGAAGTTGCTTCTCTAATCATTTGTAAAATAGCATTTATCAGGTAATTATTTCTGTTTTTGTTTAGTGTACTATTCAAAGTCAGTTAAAGACATGTGACCAGTGATCAAACATTGGCCAATGCTCACAATAGAGATAAAATAAATTTATTTGACTTTTTTCACATTTACATCCTCAAAGTGTAGTAATTCATGACTTCCTCTTTATCAAAGGTTTGAATACGTCATGAGAATAGTTGATGAGACCAATTTCATAACCTATAAAGAAATACTTGTGAAAAATTAAATGACTTTCATTTACTAAAGTCCAGTATTAAAGGCAGACAGAGTAATAACTACCATTTATTAAATGTTTACTCCATCGGAGGCACAATGTTAAATGTTTTTCATGGATTATCTCATTTACTCCCTATGACAGCTCTCTAAGTAGCAATCTATGATTACTCCCTTATACAGATGAGAAAACCAAGATTTAGAAAGTGAGTGTCATAAAACAGACAAGGGGCAGAACTAAAATTTGAACTTCAGAACCCTGGAACTTAACCACAGTGCTAAAGTATCAACCAGCTTTGGAAATAGTAGTGTAAACAGAAATACAATTTCTAATTTTAAGCAAAACTATTTTTTTCCTGGAAAGAATTGTGGTCATTCTCCTGTATCTGGGTAGAATATCTCACTCTAGGCCTAGAGAATCTTTCCAAACTTCAGTGCTCAACTACTCTAATGACTAGTCAACTGTGACAGTTCTGTCACACCACAGCTGACATTTGCAACTCAGATTCTACTTAATGATAATATTTTTAGAAATTTGTAAAAGTGTCAGAGGGACACTGCCCAAGAAGAATTATACTGTCCAAGATCACAACTCAGTAAAGCTCAACATAGAGAAAATACATTCAAGGGATAAAATTTGTACATAATCAGAGTATGATAAGAAATTGAAGAATCAATGTGATTGTATGCTCAGGGTCCTGGAAGGCATCTGTAACTCCTACAATGTCTAGCGGAATGCCTTTCATATAGTATATACTCAATAAAAACTTGTTGATATGGGCATGGAAAAAAAAATCTACTAATCTCACAGGATGCCCAGCACTCCACTCAGCATATAGGACCTTGTCACAATATTAATAACTTTAAAAGGCACTTACAAGTTGTTAGGAAGAAAACAGAAATAATGCCTAAACATGTTAAAATAAGAATGATTTTATTGACCCTCAGCTTCAAAAAAAGAAGGGCTTGAGGAGAAAATAGCCTCTGCTAATGAAGAGAAAAAGTTATTACCACAATTATAACACCTTGTCAAGTCAAGTCAACTTTACTTTCTTAAAGTAGAAGTGGATGATTCAAGAGCTAGAGAAAATCGCATGGATTGTCAACAAAGCTTCACAGTTGGCAAGATCATTACAAGGGATTTTATGGATTTGAAAGTAGATGAAAAACACTAACAGGAGATAAGTAGACTAGAACATCCCTGAAAGGCAAGATTAATGGTTTAAAATAAAATCAATAGGTAAATTAGACATGTCATTGTCAAATGCCTTTCTGTAAAATATAGAATAAAATAAAATGTGATATTTTCCCAAAGTGCAGAAAAAGTGTTGAATAGTGTAACTTCAACACTCATTTTTCCTCCTTCATCAAATTCTGTCTTAAAATTTTCATTTTTACTGTACGAGAGAATAGATGGGAATAAAATATTATTAGAAAATAACAAAATACAATAATTAATTGAACAGTTTGATATTTTATGAACATACATTTATTCTTATTTGTGATTTTTATAATGTTTACATTTTTATTAATGAAAATATTCTTGGTCAGTGTGATGGAAAGTTTATTTTGTTTATCATTGCGTGTTACACTGACATATGCAGCTTTTATTGTAAACCAAACACCTCAAAATTTAGAGACTTAAATCAATAAATATTTATTATTTATTGTGATAGTGTGGGTCAGTTCCTCTGATATGGATTGCCTCAGCTTATCTCTGCTGAGCTAGTTCATGCATCTCTGGTCAACAGGATCTGCATCGTCCCATGCCAAGGGCATAGATACAGGGAAAAAAGAATTTGTGGCCATTTTTTCAATCTATGCCAATTGGATATATGAACAAGCTTGAGTTAGCCTGCTGGAGAATGAGAGACCAGTGAAGACTGGAGGCAGTGCACTGTATATATTACAAACTGCCTACCATGTGAATGAGGCCATGCTAGATCAGCCAGTTGCCCAGTCAATTCACAGAATCATGGAAAGTATTAAATGGTCCCTGTTTTAAGCTATTAAGTTTTGGTGTGGTTTGCTATACAACTATGGTAGTTTGCAGTGTGACTTCACTGCTATCTTAGGTTGGGTTTTCTGGGAAACAGACTCTTAGATGAAGATTTGCATGGACGTAGTTTCCTGGGGAATGCTCTTAGGAAGGTCTGTGAGCATATGAGTGAAACGTGGCTGGGCAGACCTTCCTATTTCAATGTAGTTGCAAGAGTGGCCTTAGTCAATCTCATGGAAGTTCTGAATACAAAACTTCGGAAGTGTTCTTCATTGAGGTAAGAGGTCTGTGTCAGTGGACTGGAGTGACCTCTGGGGATGAGGTATAACCTGGACCTAGGAAACTCTCTTTGGCAGAGGGCAATTTCTGGGGAGGGACTTATTGTGAGCCATCAATAACCAATGTTCTGGAGGATGAGGGAACAAGACCACTACATTATAGCATCCGCTATAGCTACTCTTCCCGTTAAAATGTGATGTTTGTTTCTTGGCTGACTTTCTGACTTGCACTGAACAACTGAATGTGATAGAAATGACATTTGTGGAGCCTAGGCTACAAGATGCTTTTCAACTTTGGCTTTTGGCCTTTTGGATCCCCACTCTATCTTGTAAAGCAGGCTGGGCCAGCCTTTTCAATGAGAAAGCATGTGGAGCTCTTGACCAGCACTGACCAGCAGAAACCATCCAGCCCTCGGCAAACTTCTAGAAACTACAGCTGTGCGAGAGACCTTAGGAAAAACAGAAAAAAACACTAGATAGGCTGAGTCCAGATACACAGAATTATGAAAAAAGTAAAATCACTAACTTTTCGAGTGGTTTGTTACTCAACAAAAGATAACTGATAAAGCAGAAGACTCTAACTGGTAGAAAAATTGATACCTAGAAGTACTGCTGAAACAAAACCTCAAAACATATGCCATCAGCCTTAGTGCTGGGTGGTGGATGGGTCTGAAACAGTGGAGAGGAAACTATTGGTGAAGTCTGAAAAGATGATGAAAATTGTATTTGAAGGTTGGAAAAACGGTGACACATTACATAGTTGTAAACACTTGGCAAAAATATTGCACATCATAATTTGGAAGATGGAAAATGTAACTGACAAAATTGTAGATCTGGCTTAGCAGATTTTCAGATGGAATGCTGACAGTGTCAGGGGCCTTCTGGATGTATGTAATAAAATATTGGAACAAAGAGATGAGCTGAAGAAGGAACTCTTTACTCTGCAAGTGGTATTTAGAAGGAAATAGCACAGGATAGTTTTTTAGCCACAAATTCCAGAAAGTTTGACTCTAAAGTTGAAAGGAGTCCTAGGGCCCAAGACCAAATGAGGGGTGTGACTAGCATATTCTTGGCTTAAACTTTTGAAAGATTTGTTAAGATGATGCATGTTACCCCATTTCAGCTGGGTAACAGGGCTTCTGAGAATCTTTAGGCATTATGTGACAGTAACCTAACATGCTGCCCAAAGTAGAAAGAGGCCTATTTTGAAAAGAATTGTGGATGGAGTTTTTGTCAATTGGAGTGACTGCAGTCTGTGGGAAATGGGGTGTAGACTGCTGGGGTTGTTGTAGCCTAATGATTGGTTTGGGATTGAGCCTTTCTTACTTTCTTAATACTAAGATCTCTTAATACTAAGATCTTTTATTACTAGGATCTTTTAATAGTAAGATTTTTTTCAACACTAAGTTTTTCTCCACACCTTTGACTGTTGCATGATGTAGGGTGGTGCACTCTTATGAAGAATCCAATTTATGCCTCAGATGAGTGGCTTTGTATCAGAAACTTCCCTATTTGTATATTGGATTAAAGGCTTTAATTGTCTGTGCTATATAATAAAGCAAAGACTGGTGACTTGCTCTCTCTGATATTGCCATTAGCATTGAAGAAGCCTCCTGATCCCATCCTCTTTTCTCGGTAAGTCTATTTTCTTAATTCCACACCGTTCTCCCTGAGGACCTGGAATTACTAGCCACGTTGGTTTGCAGCAAGTGGCACCCAACGTGGGGCCTGGGTACGAGAAACTAAACTAAAGGCAGGTGACAGAACTCCCCAAGTGTGCACAGTGAGTTTTGGGGGAGAGTATAGTCAGGAGTAATAAATTATGAAACAGCTAGGATAAAAAATAAGGGAACTTTTTGTAGAAATGTTTCCATATGAGGATGAATCATTGTCTGAAAAATATTAGGGTAAGTCAGAAATGGAGGGATGTGAATATGAGAACAACTTGGGAGTTTGAAGATGATTTGGGGGATAAAAATTTTGTGGCTATGGCTGCCTTAACTGTGGGGCCTCCACCACCCTTGGCTCCTTCCTACATTCAATCCTAAAAACTTGCTAATTTAGCCAGGCTGCTCCAAGCTCCAAGCTGCAAGCTGAAAGGCTTAAAGCAGCATAGATTTGCTTAATAAAAGTGTGAAGTTTTTTTTTTTTTTTTACTATAGGAAAATAATGAAAGTCACACTGGAATTTTCCAGCTTTAATATATACTCTTTAAATTGCCTGTTAATTGATGTTAAGAAAATGTTTTAATAAATATGGGAATATTGCTTGAAAATGCATTTACTATATTATGTTAGAAGTTAACATAAAGACAAGTATTTCTTACAATCTTTGAAGTCAAAATATTATAAAGTGTGCTCAACAAATGCTTAAAGGACAATTTATAAATTGTAAATAATATAAGAAAAAGGCAGAGTCATATCCTGGAGCTCCTGCAAATCTACCTTATCATGCTTTTTACTTTAAAAAATTTGTTTTGAATGCTAATGTACAGGAGATGCCAAACCTCTTTGTCCTGCAAACTTCTACCCTCTTTTATTTGATCCAGCTAATAATGCTGTTTTGTCTTTTTCCAAATAGCTCCAGATATATGGAAAAAATTTATATAGGCAGATGAGGACACTCAAACCCCTCAGCGAGATCTTCTGAGCATGGCTTTTAAGGTCTATAATGACCAAGAGACAGACAAAACCCAAAAGAAATCAGGTAAAATTCTAGCTCTTGGTATATGCCCTTAAAAGTTCCAACAGCCTTAAAGGGCCTCATAGGACTCCATTAGGGTCCTGCTTCAAGAGTGGAAAGAAAGGTCATTGAGCTAAAGCCTGCCAGGCTTCTTGACCCCCACCAGGGACATACCTTTGCTGTGGGGAAAAAAGGACACTGGAAGGTAAGCTGCCTCCTCGCTCCTCTAAGGGCAGGTTCAGTCTCTTCCAGCCCTGCTCCAGCCACCTGTGACCTAACCTTGCCCAGCCTGCTGGAACTTGCCACTGAAGGCTAAAGGTGTACAGGGCCTTTGGCCCCATCTCACATCACTTTGGACAAGTCTAGGGTGTTTCTTCTAAGTAGCAAGTAAACTGATCTCATTTCTTATGGACACAAGGGCCACTTACTATGTCTTGCCTGACTATTTGGGTTTTGATTCATCCCTTGAAAATCACTGTGGTGAGTGTTGATAATCTTATTTTCTGCTGCTTTGTTTAATATATAGTGTCCCCTTAATTCCTCTTGCCTCAATGCCCCATACCTATTTTAGGCTGGGACCTGCTCCTAATTTAGACGAATTTACCTCTGCCACCTAGCATAGTGTATCCCAAGGTCCTCCTCACCACCTCATGGCTGCAATACTACAGGACCCCCTGGTCTCATCTCTCCAAGCTGAGGAGAACAGGGCCTCCATCTCAACACTTGCCTGCAGATGGCTTTTTCAGTCTACCTGAATTGTTACCATTCAGATGAGAAGCAGTGGTCATTGAGACTTAGACTCTAGCTGCAAAGTGTAGAAATGTGACAACAATTCCAGTGCCATGCATACATTTCCTGGATGTGTTGCTGGACTCTTGGACTTTTCCTGGATGTGTTTCCTGGACTCCTGCTCCTTGTGACAGCTCTTAATGGACTGAACTGGGGTTAGGTTGCATTTGCAGGGAATGTGGAATGATGATGAGTCAGCATGGACTTGGTAAACATGTTAAAGACATTCAAAACATCAAAGACTCTGTTATAAATCCTGTTATATTGGCTAAGAATTTGCTTAAAGGCATTAATCCCTGTAATGTATTAAGACACTTGTTTCGGTATCTGTTAACATTGGCTATGCTAATTTTCTGTTTATTCTGTATTTTTTCTATCTGCCTCTGTATTAGAATCTGGGAAATCAGATGAGTGCAAGTCTCAGCACATGAGCTAAATTTAAAAAATATTAAAAAGGGGCATATATGGGAGACAGGTTGTAAGCTGGCGGGGTTGTTGTAACCTAAGGCTTGGTTTGGGACTGAACCTTTCCCACTCTCTTAATATTAAGATCTCTTAATACAAAGATCTTTTCAACACTAAGCTTTTCCCCACACCCTTGACTGTTGCATGATGTAGGGTGGTGCACTCTTATGAAGAACCCAATTTATGTCTCAGATGAGTGGCCTTGTATCAAAGACTTCCCTATTTGTATATTGGATTAAAGGCTTTAATTGTCTGTGCAATATAATAAAGCGAAGACCGGGAGTTCTCTCTCTCTGATATTGCCATCAGCATTGAAGAGGCCTCCCAATCCCATCCTCTTTTCTCGGTGAGTCTATTTTCTTAATTTTGCAACATTCTCCCTCAGGACCCAGAATCACTAGCTGTGCTGGTTTGTGGCACCAGTCAAATACACAGCAAGCCCACAGATAGTTTTAAAGAGTCAAGTCTACAAAAGAAACTTGTTTGTACTAAAAGGAGGCTCAAATTGCAGAGGTCACCCAATTTCCTGTATGTAAAAATCAGATCTCAGGAACAATGTAAGGGCTGAGATTTTAGCCTATGGCAAGATAACCAGTTAGCCTGTCAATTTTTTGGGTGTTGACAAAAGATCCAACCCTTTTGGGTCAGAGATGATGAGTTTATCACTCAGGGCATAGCAAACAGCATGAGTAGGAGCATATTTATATTCTTTGAGCCCCAATTTCCATAGGGTGATATGAAGAGGCCTGGATGACAACTACACATGCAATGAATGGGTTATATTATAGGAGAAGCACTCTGAAGACTGAAAACCTGAATCTTCTGTATTGGACAGGAAGTCTGTCTGACTGTGCTCTGGAGGTAGACATCATCTCTGTCTTGCAGAGCTATAAGCAAACCTTCCCTTTATTCCATAAAGTGGCACTATCTTTACATCCCAAGTCTGTTCACTATGTATTTAATTTTGTGTGTGTGACAGAGAGAGAGAGAGAGAGAGAGAGAGAGAGACATATACGGATAGGCAGAAGGGAAGAGAGACGAGAAACATCAATTCTTTGCTGTGTCACCTTAGTTGTTCATTGACTACTTTCTCTTATGTCCCTTGACCAGGGTCTACAGCAGACCGAGTGACCCCTTGCTCAAGCCAGTGACCTTGAGTTCAAGCTGGTGAGCTGTGCTCCAACCAGATGCACCCGCACTCAAGCTGGCGACCTCAGGGTTTCAAACCAGGGTCCTGTGTCCCAGTCCAATGCTCTATCCACTGAGCCACCACCTGGTCAGGTTATTATTTAAACATTTTTGAAGAAAAGACAGCCCAAAACAAAGGCAGTCACTGTCTCTACATGTAAGATGTACACAATGCAAAACATCCACAGAGACTTGTTCTCCCAACAACAGGCAGCTTCACACATGGACCATTCTAAGGAAAAAAGAAGTATGTCTCAGGAGGCATTGCCAAGATTCCAGAGGATGAAGCCACAATCTTGAAGACAGTAGAGCCACTCTTGGGAAGAATCACAGAGAAGTAATCTGGATAAGTATTTCCAGGGAGCAAAATTGAACCCTTAGCTACTTACTCTGCTCACAGAGCAGGGAAACTTGGCAACATATGCCCAGCTATATTTCAAAATTGCTATGGACTGGTAACTGCTGGGTACCTCCTTTCTTTCCCTTTTGAAATGGGAGGTGCCTATTGCAGTTACTCTCTCCTTGTATTACTGTTGGATATTAGGTGTGTGAGGACAGATAACTTGTCTTTTAAAAAATATTTTATTTAGACAATTAATTTTAATGAGGTGACATTGATCAATTAGAGTAAATAGATTCAGAGAAAGCATCTCCAGATCATTCTGACATTTGATTATGTTGTATACTCATCACCCAAAGTCAAATTGTCCTCCATCACCTTTTATCTGGTTTCTTTTATGCACCTCCTTCTCCTCCCTTCCCCTCCCACTGCACTCTGATCTATGTCCATGAGTCTCTTTTTTATGTCCCACCTATGTATGGAATCATACAGCTCTTAGTTTTTTCTGATTCACTTATTTCACTCAGTATAATGATATCAAGGTCCATCCATGTTGTTGTAAATGATCTTATGTCATCATTTCTTATGGCTGAGTAATATTCTATAGTATATATGTACCACATTTTCTTTATCCAATCTTCTATTTAAGGGCTTTTTGGTTGTTTCCATGTCTTGGCCACTGTGAACAATGCTGCTATGAAGATGGGGCTGCATGTGTCTTTACGTACCAATGATTTTGAGTTTTAGGGGTATATACCCAGTAGAGGGATTGCTGGGTTATAAGGTAGTTCTATTCTTAATTTTTTGATGAACCACCATACAGTGGTACCTTGAGATATAAACAGACCAACATACAATTTTTTTTCATCAGAAGACGAGTGGATTAAAAAGCTATGGTACATATATACTATGGAATACTACTCAGCCATAAGAAATGATGACATCGGATCATTTATAACAAAATGGATGTACCTTGATAACATTATACGGAGTGAAATAAGTAAAGCAGAAAAAAAGAAAAACTGAGAACAGCATGATTTCATACATAGGTGGGACATAAAAGTGAGAATATGAGACATGGACAAGAGAGTGGTGGTTACGGGATGGGGGGAGGGAGGGAAGGGTGGGATAGGGAGGAGGGGAGGGACACAGGAAAAATCAGATAGAAGGTGACAGAGGACAATTTGACTTTTGGTGATGGGTATGCAACACAATTGAATGATAAGATAATCTGGAGAAGTTTTCATTGTACATATGTACCCTGATTTATTGGTGTCACCCCATTAGAATTAATAATAATAAAATATATTAAAAAAAGATATGAGCTGTGACTCGATCCATATTTTTGTTCAATATCTGAGCGAAATTCTGAAATATGAGTTGTGATTTGGGAAGCTGCCACTAGTTGGCGCACTGGTGCACGGGTCCAGTTTCGTCAGTTTGATATATGAGTTGACTGACTTACGAGCTCGGTTACAGAATGAATTAAAATAGATTTGTCTCTCAAGGTACCATTGTACTTTCTTCCATAATGGTTGTACTACTTTACATTTCCACCAACAGAGAATGAGGGTTTCTTTTTCTCCACAACCTCTCCAACACATGTTATTACCTATCTTGTTGATACTAGCTAATCTAGCAGCTGTATCTCATTGTAGTTTTGATTTGCATTTCTCTAATAGCTAGTGAAGATGAGCATCTTTTCATATATATTTTAGTCATTTGTATTTCTTCCTGGGAGAAGTGTCTGTTCGTATCCTCTTCCCATTTTTTTTTTTTTTATTGGATTGTTTGCTTGTTTGTTGTTGAGTTTTGTGAGTTCTTTGTATATTTTGTATATTAGGCCTTTATCTGAGCTGTTGTTTGAAAATATCATCTCCCATTTAGTTGGCTGTCTGTTTGTTGTGTTGTCAGTTTCTTTTGCTGTGCAAAAGCTTCTTAGTCTGATGTAGTCCCATTTATTTATCTTTGCCTTCAGTTCCCTTGCCTTTGGAGTCAAATTCATAAATGTTTTTTATGGCCAAGGTCCATGAGTTTAGTACCTATGTTTTTGTCTATATAATTTATTGTTTCAGGTCTTATGTTTAGGTCTTTGATCTGTTTTTGAATTAATTTTAGTACAAAAAAACAAACTGTAGTCCAGTTTTATTCTTTTTCACATGGCTCTCCAGTTTTCCCAGCACCATTTATTGAAAAAGCTTTCTTTTCTCCATTGTGTGTTTTTGGCTCCTGTATCAAAGATGATCTGACTGTATATATGTGCTTTTATTTCTGGGCTTTCTATTCTGTTCCACTGGTCTTTGTGTCAATTTTTCTGCCAATACCATGCTGTTTTGATTGTCGTGGCTCTATAATATAATTTGAAGTCAGGTTAGTAATGCCTCCAGCTTCGTTCTTTTTCCTTAGAATTGCTCTGGCTATTCAGGTTTTTTTTTTTTTTTTTTTTTACAGGGACAGAGAGAGAGAGTCAGAGAGAGGGATAGATAGGGACAGACAGACAGGACTGGAGAGAGGTGAGAAGCATCAATTATTAGTTTTTCGTTGCCGTTGCGACACCATAGTTATTCATTGATTGTGTTCTCACATGTGCCTTGACCGCGGGCCTTCAGCAGACCTAGTCACCCCTTGCTGGAGCCAGTGACCTTGGGTCCAAGCTGGCGAGCTTTTGCTCAAGCCAGATGGGCCCACACTCAAGCTGGCAACCTCAGCGTCTTGAACCTGGGTCTTCTACATCCCAGTCCTATGCTCTATCCACTGCGCCACTGCCTGGTCAGGCTATTCGGGGCTTTTTATAGTTCCATATAAAACTGATGATTTTTTGTTCCATTTCTTTAAAAAAAGACATTGGAATTTTGATGGAAATTGCATTAAATTTGTATATTGCTTTGGGTAATATGGCCATTTTGATTATATTTATTCTTCCTATCCAAGAATGAGAAATATTTTTCCATTTTATTGTATTTTTTTCAATTCCCCTTAACAATGCTTTGTAGTTTTCATTATATAAGTAGGTCTTTTCAATTCTTTGTTATGTTTATTCCTAGGTATTTTATTTTTCTTTTTGGTTGCAACTGTAACAGGGATTTTTTTTTGAGTTCATTTTCTGATGATTATTGTTGGCATATAGGAAGGCAATAGACTTCTGTATATTAATTTTTTATCCTGCGACCTTACTGTATTGGTTTATTGTTTCTAATATTGTCCTAATTGCTTTTGTGGAGTTTTGGGGGTTTTCGATGTACAGGATCATATCATCTGCAAAAGTGAAACCTTTATTTCTTCTTTCTCAGTATCAATGCCTTTTATTTCTTTCTCTTGTCTGATTGCTCTGGCTAGAATTTCCAGCAATATGTTCAATAAGAGTGGAGAGAATGGGCAACCTTGTCTTTTTCCTGATTTTAGAGGATAAGTCTTCATTTTTTGCCATTTAATATGATGTTTTCTGATCGTTTGTCATAAATGGCCTTTATTATGTTGAGAGTTTTTTCTTTACCCATTTTGTTGAGTGTTTTAAACATAAAGTAATGTTGTATTTTATCAAATACCTTTTCTGCATGTATTGATAGGATCATATGTTTTTTGTTCTTTGTTTTGTTGATATGGTGTATTACATTAACTGTTTAATGTATGTTGAACCACCCTTGTGATTCTGGGATGAATCCCACTTGATCATGATGAATTATTTTTTTAATGTGTTGTTGTATTCGATTTGCTAGTATTTTGTTTAGAATTTTAGCATCTGTATTCATTAGAGATATTGGTTTGTATTGTTTTTTTGTGTGTGTGTTGTCCTTGCCCGATTTTGGTATAAGGGTAATGTTGGCCTCATAAAATGTATTTGGAAGTATTGCTTCTTCTTCAATTATTTGGAAGGCTTTGAGTAGAATAAGAACCAAGTCTTCTTTGAATGTTTGATAGAATTCACTAGTATAGCCGTCTGGCCCTGGGCTTTTATTTCTTGGGAGGTTTTTGATAGTTGTTTCTATTTCCTCCCTGCTTATGGTTCTGTTTAGGCTTTCTGCTTCTTCATGACTCAGTCTAGGAATATTGTATTGTTCTAGAAATTTATCCATTTCTTCTAGATTTCTCCTCTTTCATTTTGGATTTTGTTTATATGAGTCCTTTCTCTTTTTTCCTTAGTGAGTCTTGGCAAAGGTTTGTCAATTTTGTTGATTTTTTCAAAGAACCAGCTCCTTGTTTTATTGATTTTTCCTATAATTTTTCTGTTCTTTATTTCATTTATTTCTGCTCCGATTTTATTATTTCCTTTCGTCTGCTGGTTTTGAGTTGCCTTTGTTCTTCTTTTTCTAGTTTTTTAAAGATGTGATGTTCAGTTGTTTATTTGAGCTCTCTCTTGTTTGTTCATATAAGCCTGTAGTGATATGAGCTTCCCTCCTATTACTGCTTTTGCCGTATCCGAGAGATTCTGATATGTCATATTGTCATTTTCATTTGTCTGTATGTATTTTTTGATCTCTGCTTTTATTTCTTCTTTGACCCACTCATTTTTTAGAACTGTATTGTTTAATTTGCACATTTTTGTGGGTATGTTTACTTCTTTTTTGCAGTTGCATTCTAGTTTCAAAGCTTTATGGTCAGAGAATATGCTTGGTATAATTTCAATCTTTCTGAATTTGTTGATGTTAGTTTTGTGGCCCAAAATATTGTCAGTTCTTGAGAATGTTCCATGTACACTGGAGAAAAATGTATACTCTGTTGTTTTGGGATGAAATGTCCTGTAGCTGTCTATCATATTCAATTGTTCTAGTGTTTCGTTTAAGGCCCATATTTCTTTATTGATTTTCTGTTTGGATGAATCATCTAGAGCTGTCAGCAGCATATTGAGGTCTCCAAGTATGATTGTATTTTTGTCAGTTTTTATTTTTAGATCAGTTAGTAGATGTCTTGTATACTTTGGTGCTCCTTGGTTTGGTACATATATATTAAGAAGTGTATCTTCTTGATTCAATGTCCCCTTTTTCATTATGAAATGACCATCTTTGTCTATAATTACCTTTGCTGTCTTGTAGTCAGCATTATTAGATATGAGTATGTCTACTCCTGCTTTTCTTTGGATGTTATTTGTTTGAAGAATTGCTTTCCAACTTTTCCTTTGAATTTGTTTTTATCCTTGTAGCTTAGATATGTTTTTGGAAGGCAACATACAGTTGAATTTTCTTTTTTGATCTACTCTGTGTCTCTTTATTGGTGAGTTCAATCCATTTACATTTAATGTAATTATTGACACTTGAGGGTTTCCTATTGCCATTTTATATATTGCTTTCTGATAGCTCTGTATCTTGTTTGGTTCTTCTCTTTTGTTTTTCTGTCATTTATTTTTGGTTATATTCCATACTTCTTTCCTCTGTTTCTTCTTTTTTTAAGCCATATGTTTCTGTAGTGGTTTTTTTAAGGGTGGTTACCATTAGGTAATAGAAAGGATATATATCATATTCATTGTAGTCCATTATCTCATGAGCGCTTCTATACTCCCTCCTCCTTTGCTACTGTTAATCTTTGTCTTCTTCCCTTTTTTGTTTTTGTTGTCACCGATTAATCTTTTTTTTATCGTGATCTTGTTGGAGCTTTTACTTGTGAGTTTGGTTTGTTTTGTTCTTTGTATCCGGTTGGATAACCCCCTTTAGTATTTTCTGAAGTGGGCGTTTTCTGATGATAAATTTCCTTATCTTTTTTATATCTGTGAATGTTTTTATTTTTATTACATATTTGAAAGATAGTTTTGAAGGATATAGCATTCTTGGCTAGAAGTTTCTCTCTTTCAGTACTTTTAATATTGGAGTCCACTATCTTCCAGCTTGTAGAGTTTCTTCTGAGAAATATGATGATAGCCTAATGGGCCTTCCTTTATATGTTGTATTCTTCTTTTCCCTGGGTGCCTTGAGGATTTTTTCTTTGTCATTGGTCTGTGCTAATTTCATTATGATGTGTCTTGGAGTAGGTCTGTTTGGGTTAAGGTAACTTGGTGTTCTGTTTGTTTCTTGGATTCGAGGTTCTAATTTTTTCCACAGGCTTGGGAAGTTCTCATCGATTGTTTGAATATGTTTTCCATTCCATTTCTCTCTCTTCTCTTTCTGATATACCCATTATTCTTATGTTGCTCTTTCCGATGGAGTCAGACAATTCCTGTAGGGCTTTCTCATTTTTTTAAATCGTGAATCTTCTCTTCTCTCTGTAGTATCTCTAGTTGCCTGTCTTCTATATCTGTTCTATCTGGACTGTTCTATTAACTAAGCTTGTTACCTTGTTTTTCAGTTCAGGTAATAAGTTTTTCATCTCTGCTTGGTTTCTTTTTATAGTTTCAATTTTCTTGGTGAACTATATTTTTTTGTTCATTGAATTGTTTTTGAACTCTTTAAATTGCCTTTCCATGCTATCTTGAATTTCCCTGAGTATTTTTAGGACTTCATTTTTAAATTCTTTTATTTAATTCAAAGATTTCCAAGCAGCTGAATTTTTTTTCTAGAGATTTCTTATCATCTATCTGAGTTACATCTCTGCCTTTTTTATCCATGATATTTTATTTCTTTTTCCTTAATGGCATTTGAGATTGGTATTGTTAATAACACTAATAAGAGATAATTTAAAAAAAATAAAGGTTTTTGAAATGAAATAGTTATAAAAAAGAGTGAAAAGTGTAACTACTATGGATAATGAAGTTCAAAAGGAAAAGGAAAGAATAAAAAGGAAAGAAGATAAAATAACCAAAGTGGGGAAAAAAAAGTTTTAAAAAATGTAATTTTTTCCTGGTTTTGAGAGGTAGCTTCTTCCTTTCTTTTCCAGCAGGTGGCGCTGTACTATAGGATTTGCTCCTGTGGGTCTCTTGAGCAGGTTTGCTGTTGTATCACTATAGCAATGACATAAGCTGGGCCTCAGTCCCGTTGGTATGCAGGGCTTGGAGATTCTGACAATGGGAGTCTCAGTTTTCCAGGTGCCTCTCCCCATGTTTCTCCCACCTGAGCTAGCAGCCCGGGGACTTAATTGTGAGGTTCACCCCAGCCACTGCTTGAAGAACAAGAGGCTCTAAGAGCAGCCAGGTCCTTTTCCCAGTACTGCTCAAAGCACAGTTCTGGGTAAGGCTGTGCCAACCAGAGCCACCAGTGAGGACAGGCAGGGCTGGGAGCTGGTTGCAGACCTAGTGCCTTTCTAAGGGCCAGCAGACAGGTTTAGCATGTCTCAGTGTGCCACGGGCTGGGAGCTGATTGCAGATCAGGTACCTTTCTAAGGGACTCTGGGCCTGTCTAGTATACATCAGTGCTCTGTGGGTCTAATCTTCACAGGCTTCTCCCTTGTGCACTGTTTGGTAGCCCACAGCAAGCCATGTGCATGCCCAGCCCCCACAACTTCTACAGTGCACACAGAGGTCTGCTCCTACCCACTTAGGCATACAATGCCTGTGATCTCAGTCAGAGCCTGGAATGCAGGAATGCACTTTGGAACCTGTATCAGGTCAAGGAGACACCCTTCTCAGACAGGTCCAGGTCTAGGGATCCCAGCCCTTGTGCACTTCCCGTGCTGTTGGTCAAGGAGCAGATGTCCATTGCTGATAATCTCAGACTAACACCTCCAGCCCATGAGCATGCATGCCCATGCCAGAGGTGCCAGTTGAAGTCACTTGCACACTGCCCACGATTATGGACCTGGGAGCATACGAAGCTGCTGGTGCCAGTGCTAGCTCCTGCAGGCCCCTGCACCATCCACCTTTGTCAGAGCCTGCTGCCAGTGCTCACCCTGTGTCTGCAATCTCAGGCTGAGCCAGCTCATTCTCTCTTCTGCTTGATCATCCACCCTATCCCAGCTCCTTCCCTCTGCCCCAGATCCTCCACTTCTCTTGGTTCCAGATGAAAGTAGCCCTTCCTCAGATCAGTGAGGAAAGCAAAATACTCTGTTCTCTGTCTTATTTCCTTCAGAGTGGATTATATATTCAGCCACCTTTTCACCCAATCATACCTTTGTCTGGTGTGTGTATATTTCAGGTACTCCTGAGGTTTTTTTTCTTTGTATTTAGTTGTTGAATCTGTTGAAATTTCAAGGGGAGATATCGGAAGCACCCCTCACAGCGCCACTTCTCTGATGTCATAACTTGTCTTTTAAGCTCATCCACCTATGGGTCAAGAGGAGCTATGTGTGGACCTGATATAGATCATGAGACCTTGTACTTCAAACTTATTACCAGAATTGGGTGGTATTTTTAGATGTCCTGGGATAGGAGTGGGTGTACTTTTCATGCGAGAGGAATGAATAATTGTGGCTGGGATGGACAGTGACAGATTGCAAGAATAGCCATATGGTACCTGTGCATTGGGGCTTGCATCCTCTTGCTGTGACTGGAACCTGAGACTGCCGTGTGAACAAGCCTGAGCTGCTTTGTAGAGGATGACAGGTCACATGAAGAGGAATGTAGAGAACTTGGCCAACACTTACCATCTGGTGAACATGTGAGGTCATCCTGCTAGCTGACCAGACACATGAGCAAACCCAGCACAAGTCTTCCTTGTTATCTCAGACTTGAATTACCTTGCCCTTACACAGAATTGGGAGAAACAGTATAGAGTGGTTTAACGCAACAACATTTTGAGTTGATTTAGTATCCCCGCAAAGTAAACTGATACGCCTTTGCACCTCCAAATTCAACATGCAATACTCAATAAATACTTGTTGAATTAATATTTATGATGTTATAATAAATTAAAGAATATCATAACTACTTACAAAAGGCCACCAGATCGAGTTTGTAAACCACTGAATTAGATTATATGCTCTGAAGACTATCAGGTGTTAGGATAGATTTTCAAGAAAGATGTTAATTGCAAGAGGCAGTTAGGGAAAATGCAAAATGATAAAAACCCCAACAGCTACATGCCTTATTTCTGTTAGATGTTTACTTAGTTAATAAGAATAAAAGTAGTAAGATTAGGTTAGAAAAATAGATTATATTCTAACTCCGTGTTTAAAACAAAATAGAGTTTAAAATATTTTTACATTCTATCCCTGTAAAATAAAAAGAGAAGACAAAGGAAAACGGTGAAGTTTACTGTAGAGAATGTTATGTAAGCTTAATGGAATGAATCTGTTACAGACAAAAGAAGTGTTATTCCTATTTAAACAACAGCAACAACAATGATAAAGCATAATCAAGCACTTAGCTCCTAAGGAAGTACCCTTGAAACTAACATAAACTGACAGGTAGAATGCAATCTAAAATGAACACTTACGCTGGCATGAAAAAATGTGCTGCTCTCCTTGACTAAGCTTGCTTTGCCCTGGCAGCCATCAGTAGCCAAGGGTGGATAAATGGTCCAGGGGGAATGTAATACGTTAGTGCTTTTTGTCCCTTTGCCATTCTAGAACTTGCTGGAAAACTGATTTTAAAAACTAGTGAAACTAAGATTTCTTCACGCATTCTGCTTGCAACACACTTAAAGATAAAATTTCATGGTACAAATCAAATTAAAAATGCCTTCCAGTGGCATCTTTGTTACTTCCATCCTCCATAGGGACCCCCATGGAGTCAGTCTCTATGAATTACCTGTCATCATTCTAATGGAGACGATGACCCCAGAATGACACACACTGTTCTTTAAGCTGCATTTAAAAACAAACAACAACAATGATTTCCCATGTAGGTGAGGACATATCATGAACCCTCTGATCCTTACTTCACACTCTGTTACACTGACCATGTGTATCCCCCATAAGTGACCCTGGCAGAAGTTGGAGGAGCTTCAGTCTGACACAGAATCAGGAGTTGTCTTCATAGTTGATCTTTGATTTTGGTCTACTGTGATCACACCATGCACACCAAACAAATAAAGAATAAAATTGCAAGTCCCATTTTAGGTTGCTGGTTTCATGTATTACCAAGTCTCAAGCTGATCTGTTTCAGTTGAAATTTGTTTTTTCCCTGGGGTGTTAGGACTTTAAGAGCAGAGAGCCCGTTGTGTCATCTCTGGCATAAGCCCACTCCAGGTATGCTTATCTCCTGCACACACTAGTTTTGCTTCTGGAGACAGACAAGTAAACAGATTGTGGAGTTTAGCTCAAAAGAGGTTGAGAGAAGGCTTTCTAAGGGTTTGTGGTCTCTTAAGATAGATCTGAAAGACTTGAAAGAGTTCCCAAATGAAGGAAATGGGATTCATACAAAGGCCAAAGAACAGAATAGCTATTTTGGGCAGCAGAAGTAAATCAATGTGACTGCAAATTAGGGGATGAATCATGGGCAGGTGGTTTAATGTTAAAAGAAAAAGATGCAGATATAGGCAGGTACCAATCCAGAAATCTTGTGCATCCTCCTTAGAGGAGAATAAAATTTGTGTTTTCTCCTGAAAATTATGGGTAACTTTTGAAGGATTCTAAGCACAAGACCAGCATGTTTTCAGAAAGATGCACTGGGTTGTGGTGTAAAAACAAATTGAGCATGTGTAATGGTGTGAAAAGATTGTGGAGGGTGAAGTCAGACAAAAATGGAAGGAGGGAGGACAGCTATAAACAAACAAGTAAACAGAAAACAATTTTATTCAAAGCCTGAACTTGAAGAAAGAGAAGACATTGATTTAAGAGATAAAAGATGTGGGGAGTATACATGACTTGGTTTGAGATAAGATGTGAAGTTGAAAGAGAAGATAGGGTCAAGGTTGACTTCTGAGTTTCTATCTTGTACAACAGGGTATGTGCTTCACTGAAACTAAGAATATTAAAGGAAAAGGAGGTTCTAGGGGAAGATGAGCCCTCCTTTGGCTACATTAGGTTTGAGGTGCCTACAGGAAGACGGGGAAGCAGGGAATGAGTGATATTGATATATTTGGCACTCAGGGAAATGAAACTTGAGGTAGAGACTTTGGAATTGGAATCCCGGGAGACAAGAGAGGTAAAATGGGTAAATGTGTGAGGAAAGGATGTAAATTAGTTCAGCACACAGACAAAAACATCTTCCTATATACTAATGATACAAGGCTGGAAAATGCAATGAAAATGTAGATTCTGTTAAAATAGCAACAGGATATTGAATCCTTGGCTATTAATATAATCTATGGAAAGAGATCTATTTGAAGAAACTATAAAACTCAATGAGGACAATAAAGACAGACTTGAGTAAGTAGGGAGCTATAACATACTACTTATATAAAAGACCAAAAAGAGTGAAGGTGACAGACAATACTCCCTAGGTTAATATATGGATTTCATGGAATGCCTATTAAAATCACAGCAAGATGCCTTATAGAAATTTACAAAAACAATGGTAACATTCTTTTTGAAATAATCAGTGGGGAAGAATGCATATATTGATCAATATATAGAAAAATATGTATATAACATTTCAGATTATACAAAATGCTTTCACAATGTTATCTCATGTAATTCTTATAATGACTCTTTTAATGAGGTATGTTTAATCATTCCCCATTTTAGGGTGACTATAAGTCCCAGTATACCTGGAGCAGCCCTGTTTTGTGCAATTATTCGAATGCTTCTCTTTCGTTTAATATTCTTTCTAGATGGTTTCATTTTTAAGAACAGCGTTATTATTAATAGTTGCTCTAAAATAATATGGGGTAGATTTGGCATCATCTCCATGAAGTGCTTCTGGCCTCCGGTCATGGTCATGTCTCTAGTGGGTAAGAAGCATGTGTAGGGAACAAGATTTATACACTAACATGTATTAAATCTGAAAGATAAACAATAACACCCACCCTCATACTTACTTGATGCAAAGTCACTAATGCCTCCCTTTAAAGAGCAGCATGCAGAATGAGGATACACTCACCAATATAACAAATGCACTCAGATTCTGTAGAGTGGTGTGCCAACGGGCTGCTCAGATGAGCCAGTTGCATAAAGGTATCAGGCTGCCTTTCTCTATCTCTCTTATCATTTGCCTTTAGTCATCATGCTATGAAGCAGTATAGGTCCAAGTTCAAGTCATATAGAGAGGACACTAATAGCTTTTCCAACTAACAGTCCATGTGAAGGTCACAGATGGCAATCAGTATAATGTGAATGAGGGAATCTTCAGGTGATTGCAGTCTCCAGCCTTCCAATCACATTAGCTGACACTGAGTGGTGCATAGATGAGCCACAATTACAAAGTCCTGCCCAAAATGGAGATTCATAATCCAAGTAAATATTGTCATTGGTTTGAGTCTCTAAATCTTGGAGTAATTTGTTATTGAGTCAAGGGAATCAGAAAAGAGTGTTAATGTATTGGCTCCATTGAAGACAAATAAGTTCATTAACCGTTAAATGATGCTTATTTTGTATCACTGTCATCAGTGATACACTTTAAATAGAAATATGAGGAGTTCTGGTACAGTATTTAGATGACGTCTCAACACATGTATTCTGATCTTTGCCTCCATGCAGGTAAATGAAACCTTATCATGGTTCTGATATCTAGGAACTGAATCATCACATTTTCACCCAGTGTCTGCATCTATGCTTTGACAGGTCCTCTAGGAATGAGGCCCTTTATTTATGATACTACAAGCAGTTACCATTATTAAACACCTACTATGTTCCATGTAGTGCACAACAAATTTTAGTTCTTCTTTTATCAATAGAAGAATAAGGTTCAGAGAAGTTAAAAACTTGTTCCAGATGATATAAGCAGAAGGAAGATATGATTCTCCACTGCCAAAGCCCAGTCCTTTCCACAGAGTCCCAGGAGAATCCCAACACTTGGCTAGGATCTGCTAACCTGATCATAGGAATTCATAGTTATCTTCCTGTTTATGCTTTTGAATGTTCTTGGATCTCCGTTGATAAGCCTGCCTATCTGTTTGTCATTCATTGTCACATCTTGCTGGACCTAGTTAACTGGCTGTCTGGATTTTTCAGGTTCTCAGTGATTAGCTCTGCCTCATTCCCAATCTCCCATAACTGGATGTTTCCTAGAATTGAAACAGCACCAGCACAAGAAGTTATGACTTAGGCAGAGAATGAACTTGGACCTATTCACCCTCCATACCAAGCAGTATAAACAGATTAAAAAGTTAAGTGAGCAGTAACAACAGCAACACTATTATCAGTCTTTCCAAAATTTGAAAATAAACAATACTGAATTTATCCTTGATACGAATGAAATAAATTTCTTTCTAATAAAGAGATGAACATATCATGGAAAACAAGATGAATGGATTTGAATATGGAAACATTAAAAACAAGAAGAGAAAAAGAATACAGTATAGAAAGCATTTGAGTTAATTTTTCATCAGAAATAATGTAAGTTAGAAGGCAGTGGAATGGCATAGTCAAGGTTCTTGAAAGAAAACAACTATCAACTAAATAACGAATAAAAGAATATGTTGCTAGAACATCTACCCTACAAAAGATATTGAAGAAAGTCAGAAATCAGTCAGGCTGATACAAAATTCTACCAAATGGTAACTTAAATTCATAGGAGAAAAGAAGAGCATCAAAAATGTTAAATTTGTGGCAACCCTGGGTGGTTGGTTGGCTCTGTGG
Organism: Rhynchonycteris naso; assembly: GCA_037038555.1. Lineage (NCBI taxonomy): Eukaryota > Metazoa > Chordata > Mammalia > Chiroptera > Emballonuridae > Rhynchonycteris > Rhynchonycteris naso. Next base: position 48,838,483 of record CM073000.1, on the reverse strand, counting down.
TAGAGCATTGCCCAGCATGTGGATGTCCTGGGTTCGATTCCCTGTCAGGGCACACAGAGAAGCACCCATCTGGTTTTCTAGTCCTTCCCCTCTCACTTCTCTTTTTTTCTTTCTCCCTGCAGCCATGGCTTGATTGGAGCAAATTGTCCCTGGGTGTTGAGGATGAATCCATGGCCACTGCCTCAAGCACTAAGAAGAGCTTGGTTGCTGAGCAATGTAGCAATGTCCCTTAGTGGGCTTGCGGGGTGGATCCTGGGTGGGGTGCATGCAGGAGTCTGTCTCTCTGCCTCCCTTACTCTCACTGAGTAAAAAAAGAAATGTTAAATATGGGGGTAAATATAAGAAATTGTAATACATATTTTTTCTTTTTTCATACCTTAATTTAATAAAATGGTTGCTTAAAGCAATAATTATGATACTGTATTGTTGGTTTTGTGATATGTATGATGTACAATATATAATACAATGTACTATATATGATATATGGTCACTTATAAGATCATATATCATGTACAGTTATATATGATATATATGATTGTATGTGGATGTATAGTACCTATAATGCTATCTAGTATGTAGAACAATAACAACACAAGATAAGAGGGAAACAAATAGAGCTATATTGGAATAAAGTGGTTATATTTTACCAAAATTGTCATTATCAGTCTGTAGTCAGCTGTGATAAGTTAAATATGCACATTTTGATACTAAGAGCAATCTCTAAGAAAATAACTTGTAAAATACAACTGAAAAATCAACAAAGGAGTTGAAATGAAACACTAAAACACTTTTGTATTACATATGAAAAGGCTGTAAAAGAAACAGAGGAAGAACAAAAGATGAGAACTATAGAAACAAATTACATATCAATAATTATGCTGAGTGTGAGTTGACTAAACATTCATATTTTTAAAGCTATTGATAAGTAGAGCAACAGTTGTATTGATGTGCCACAATTTGCTCAACCATTCTCCTGTTGCTAAGAATCAGGCTATTTACAATTTTCTACTATCATAAATAATGCCACTGTAAATATTTTTATACATATTTTTTTTGTTTTTGTTCATTTCTGCTTGTGATAAATTTCATAGAATGGAACTAAATTGCATCAAAGCTTTACAGCTTCTGATTAGTATTGATGAATTGCTCTCCCAAAATATGTAAGAATATCTATTTGTGAACAGATCTATCCACAATACTTAATAATTATTTAAATAGGTGAGTAATGATAACCTGAAGTTGTTTAAATTGACATTTGCTTCATTGCTATTGAGGTGACTTTTCTATCCTTGATAATCTGTTGCTTGTATTTAAATATGTGTAAATTGGTTGCACAAACATTTATTAGGTGGACTATGTATAGTCATTTGTTTTTCTCAATTCTATTATAGAGATGCAAGTGACTAGACTTTAATATTTTCTAATTTTCCCCTTATACTAGTTATATCAGTAATTAAATTAGCTTAATGATAATAACCCCTTGAGAAAAAGAAATAATTAAGAAAAGATTTTGAGGAAGGCTAGTAATAAGTGAAAAGTTGCTCCATACCTTTCAGAAGTTCACCCCGTGGCTCTCAGTCCTTATGGTCCCTTTCTGAGAAGAGCTTTACAAATGAAAGACCTCTCACTTCCTGTCTGCCCCAAGGGCTCTGAGGTGAAACCTAGCAAAGAGGGGCTGACAGGACACTGAGCTGGAGCATCTTAGTTGGAAGGCTTAGCTGAGCTGGAAATAATTAAGGGAAGTTTTAGTGCCAAAACATTAAAAATAACACATTGATAATGCTCCCTATTAGCAGACATGGTGTTTTACATGGATCCAGAAATAGATTACCACTCAGGTCAAATGAGGATCTCTGAGTGTTCTGAAGAAAAGTAGTAGAAGAGAGAAATTTGTCTCATGCTTCAGACCTACAGTTCCTTTTCCCGTACAGGTTTGAGGTATGGCACCTGCATTACTCTAAGAAATGTATCTTAATGTTCTGAATCATACTTTATGGAGAAGTATCCTAATACCAGGAGCCACATGGTATTTTCCGATTGTTTTCTTTTTTTTTTGGTATTAAGCTTTTATTTTTATTTTTTCTATTTAATTGAATCTTATTTTTTTAAATTTAAACTTATTGGGATGACATTGGTTCACAAAACAATACAGCTTTCAAGTGCACAACTCAGTATAACACCAGCTGCCCACTGCATTGTGCACCCATAGCCTCAAGCAAAGTCTTTTTCTGTTTCCATTTTCCTCCCCTTGCCCACCTCCACTTACCTCCACCCCCATTTCCCTCTGGCTATCACCACACTTGTCTGTGTCTATGTGTTATGTATATGTATATTTTGGCTAATCCCTTCATATTCTCTCATCTGGTCCCCTATCCCCCTTCCCTCTGACGCCTGTCTATGTATTCCAAGTGTCCATGCCTCTGAATTATTTTGCTCATCAGTTTATTGTGTTCATTAGATTCCACATATAAGTGAGATCATGTCTTATTGGTCTTCCTCTGTTTGGCTTATTTTACTTAGCATAATACTCTATAGGCAAGAGCCATATAGTTTAAGTTCTGACCTTCACCTCAAAACTAGCTTCCTTTCACGCATTGCATTATCTGCACCAACGTTGCTATGATTAGTTTAGGAATGAGATTTTATAAAAATTTAGATTTTGATGATGAAAATTGGATAACTCTCAGATGTCATATTTCTTGAACCATAGTATAGCACATGATTGAGAATCACGGGGAATTTGAGGTGAATGATAATTGAATGTTACCAGGTACAAGGCATTTTGATAATCTGTGATGATGCAAAGGGAAAACATGGTGCTCATTCTAGTTTCTAACACCTTTGAGATAGAATAATTCTATCTTTTTTGTAGGAGTTTGAGGAGACCCTCAGAAGAAGGAACCCTGGTTTGTGGGTGACGGCCAGAAGTTAATCTTGTTTGGATGAAGTTTACCTTGTAAAGGGCTGTGAGCATCAAAAATCTAGGTTCCTTCCACCCCTCCTCACACCAGACATCTTGGCTAAGTGCACCTGCCTGCAGACACAAACTTTCCCACCGGAGGGCTAGATGTGAGAGGAGGGATCCAATGCAGAACACCGGTCAGCTGATTTGGCTGCACAGCCATGCATTCTATTGCTGTTACTATTTTTATTCTCACCAGTCTGATCTCCATATCTATAAGTAATTTTATACCTAGGCCTTGAAGAACAGGACTATTGGGTTTCCTCTCAAGTTCTTTCCTCTAGGAAGCTTAGAGGCGGACGTGTGCTTGTTTTACAGAAAGTGCATAGGATTTTAAGATATGCCTGTTTGTATCATTCCTAGCTACCTTGTATGCCCCAGTCTTTATTATTTGGCTTTTCATTTCCCATCTAGCTCTTATTTATGTTACTTTGTACTTTCTGTGCCCTTGTAAAATGCCTTATGTTCTTCCTGGAACCAGGCAGGGTATAAGCACATGAATAAATATAGCAGGCACCTGGCTCACTGAGCCTCTGGCTCCACATTATGCCTCGTTGCTTCTCAGCCTTTTAGCTCAATCCAAGCACAAGGTAATAGGTCTGTTTTTGCGTGGGATGGTGCCTCAGGTACTCCCACTCAGGACTTCTCTCAATATTTGGTTTCTTCTTGCTTAAACAGTTTGATCTGGATTGCTGGTCCCTGTTGTCTGACTGCAATCTACTATGTCTGGCTTCTCTGCTGCCAACCTCTTCCTCACCCTAAGTCTGGACTGTGCTTTCTAAGGTCCATAGTTTCCGCATCACTCTGGCTTTAACTAATATCTCTGGATATAGTCTCTAGACTCTAGACTGGTTTATATGCAACTTTATAACCTTGAGGAGGCAATATGGTGTGGTAGTTTTGGAATCATTATGATTTGGGTTGGTCCAATTCATCCGTCCATCCATCCACCGATCATCCATCCAACATGCCATCTATCCATCATCTATCTATCTATCTATCTATCTATCTATCTATCTATCTATCATCATCATCATCATCATCATCATCATCATCAATCATCTATTTTTCTATATAATATCTATCTATCATCCATCTATTTATTTGACTACCATGTACCAGATACTGAACTAACTAAGTGTTGGGGATATGGTAGTGAACCAGAGATAGAATCCTGAATTATAGAGCTTGCAGTCAAGTTCTGTGAGTTTGAATCTAACCTCTGACTCTTGCTAACTCTAAGGAATTAGGCAATTACTTAATTTTTCTGAGTCTGTTGTATCAGGTCATTTCAAGAATAAAATGCAATAATGTATGAAAAACAAATGGCCCAGTACACACTCTAGAACACAATAGCTATTATATTAATGTCTGTTGTGTCTGATCACACACACAGGTGAGTCTTTTTTTGTCACTCTCTCCCAGACATTCTAGGCTGCCTCCTCTTTATCTGTTTCACCTATCAAACCACTCTCATTTGTACTTGTTTTCCAGAAATTTGCTGCAATTTCTTGTTTACTGGTAACTTTCTATTTCTGTTCTGTTCCTTGTTATAGATTTCCTTCTTTTATTCTTGTGTTTGGAAAACAGAACCTCTGTTTGCAGTCAACAGTAGCACCCTGACTTGCAAAACAGAAGAACTGTACCAAACCCATGACAGGCAAGATAAGCTAAGCTCCAGCTGTTTTAACACCAATGACTATATTACTAGAAATCCCTGTGGACTCGTGAGTTCCTAAGAGCTCTGATTGTTCCAGCAACTGCCTAATTTCCAAGTTCTGACCAATCTTTCCTTAGACTATGCTTTCTCACTTCTACCTTAAAGTCCTTCCATGACCAAGGTCTATAAGTACCCTCTGTCAAGGGGGTGCTTCCTTTGCTCTGCCAGTTTAATACATCACATTGCTGGTGGTTTCTGGGAAGGGTGGCATTGGCCCATTTATATTTTGATGGTACTGTAGTGGGGTTCTACCAAGAAAGATGACAGGCAAATATATATGTCTAGTCTGCCATCATGAACCAGAAGTTCCCTCCAACACATTTTTGCTGATGGGGTAGCAAATAAACAAACAAATAACCAAACAAACCAACCCAGATACATGCAGGATTGCCTCATTTTCCCCTTTGTCTTTGTGTCTACGGGTTACATCAGTGGAATGATTTCTCTGTAGGGAAAGGTTCAAGGGGGCAGCACTTTTAAGTGGCAGTAAGAGGAGTATCACCAAACTCCACCCCTTTTCACTTTTCCCCATGCCCAGACCCCAGTCATTCATCATACCAATGCCCTGTACTGAATGCTGGCAAAGTGCACCATCTTCAGCAATACCAAAGTTTGAAAGAGAACAACCTGGGGTAAGAGTTGTTCAGGAAGCGGCCGTGGTTTCAGATTTAATGAGAAAGAGGAAGGCAGATGAATTTGGAGGCGGTCTCAGTCTTCCACCTAATTTCCACTTGCCGGGGTCACAAATAAGCTTCTGTTAGCTTCAAAGGTTCTGCAGGCTGTCTGGTCTCTCAGCATGCCTGTGTGTTGTTGTTGCAGGGCCAGGGAACGTGATCTGAATGTTTGATCCAAAAAGAAGCAGTTTGGTGGTGGTGCACTCGAGCATATCATTGCCAAACAATTTAAAGAGGATGGATTTTTTTTTTAAGTTTTATTTATTTATTTATTTTTTCCAAGGACAGAGTGAGAGAGAGTCAGAGAGAGGGACAGACAGACAGGAATGGAGAGAGGTGAGAAGCATCAATCATTAGTTTCTCATTGCCCTTGCGACACCATAGTTGTTCATTGATTGCTTTCTCACATGTGCCTTGACTGCGGGCCTTCAGCAGACCAAGTAACCCCTTGCTGGAGCCAGCGACCTTGGGTCCAAGCCACGAGCTTTTTGCTCAAGCTAGATGGGCCCACGCTCAAGCCGGCGAGCTCGGGGTCTTGAACCTCGGTCTTCTGCATCCCAGTTCGAGGATCTATCCACTGCGCCACCGCCTGGTCAGGCTAAAGAGGATGGATTTTTATCCATTCAAACATCTTTCTCCACAGCAAAGATGATTCTAGAAAGAGTACTCCTGCCCTTTCAGTGAGGCTCATGCTGATGAGTGCAGCTGACACACTAACAAATGAGAAAAAGTAAGCTTCTCCTGATAATTATTGCTGGAGGAGCCCATGATTATAAATTTAAAGACAGCCTCAGAAAAGAAACTAGAGCCATTTGTATTAAGTTGTAATGGGGCCTTAAGGAGAGTGTATATTCAGCTGACAGATGCTGGTCTGACTGTACCAGTTATTAAATAGTCAGTGCTTCAGTGCTGGTTAGCAAACAGCCACTGTCTCAGGCCCTGAAAGCCCCTTACCCTTCCTGTCACCTCCCAGACCTGGTGCCACCAAGCAGCAAGGGTTAACTTGGCACAGTGGAGTCTAGGACCCTGCCTCAGCTCTCATGTGCTTTTCTAGGCCCTATTCCACCTGTTATTGACCATTTGGAATATCATACCTTGTCTCAACTGTTTTTGATTCACAAAGTGAAGGTAATGAGAACTCTATTCCTAAAGAGTAGAGAACACTGGGTAATGGTCAGACTCAAGGGACACCGTGCATGCACTGCATTGGTGGCTGACACCTGGAATGGACCCTTGAAAGCGATGTTCCCAAAGGAAAGAAAAATCAATGAAAACTAGGAGGTCCAGTATGGAGGCTGCAGTGATGGAGGGCGGGGGCAGTCAGAAGGGGGCTCTGGATGGCCTCTAGGAACTAGTAGGATGGCGATAGAGCCTCCTGTGGAAGCCTAAAACAATAAAGGGACAGAAAACAAAAGTCAAAATACAAGGATATTTTCATGAAGTAACAAGATCCGTGTCTGGGAAAAAGAGGCTGAAGCTCATCAGCCGAATGGTGGCCACATGGTCACTGTTTCCTCCTCAACCCCCACCCACTCCAGCCAGTGGCCTGCCTCAGGGTCTTTACTGCCCCCTCTACCTGGTCCCAGTCTGCCAGATTTCTGCACGGCTTCCTCCTTCACCTTTTTCAGGTCTTTCTTCAAATGTTACTACTCCTACAGCCCAACCCTACCCAAACTGTATTACACTCGCACATCCATACCTTCCCCTGCCTTGACTTATTTCTCTCCTTAGCACTTATCACCACCAAATATACTACTACATGTTTGGCTCATTTATTCAGTTTATTGCTCTATCCGCTTTACTATAATGTAGGCTCCACGAGGGCAGAGACATTTTGCTCTGTTTTTTCACTGTCTCATCTCATCCCTGATGCCAAGAAGATCATATAGTAGGTGCTCGGTGGATATTTGTTGAATGGGTGAATGAGGAACAAATGACTTTGTGTCTGGTATGAACTGCGCATTGCATTATATTTCATGCTTTTCCCATGGAGCACCGTACTAGTCCTCACAGAGCTGCTGCAGATGTGCATTACATCCTCCTCTTTCTACATTTGTAATTTTAATTAACATAACTTTTAAATAACCACACAGGGCTAGCATCTGTTGTACCGGACTCCAGCATAAAAGGCAAAAACAAAAATGGAGGTCATGCTCTAGTTGAGTGGACGGGAGTGTTTGAATTTACCCAGTGGCCCTTGGCAGTGCAAAAACCTCTGGCCTAATTTCTGGAATCTTGGGATAACCCCAGGCTAGTCTTCCCTTTTCACTTTGTCTTGACCTGAGAAGGGCCAGGCTAGGGTGGGAGTGAGGCATCACCTCAGCTGTACAATTCGAGGGGGCACCGAAAACCTCACTTAAATAGTAATGCAATATCTTAAAAATTAAATTAACACAAAGATCCGTGATGGAAAAAATATCAACATTTTAAATAAACGCAGAATCAGTATTCCCTTTTTTTTTTTTTCTTCTTTTGCTTCAATCTGCATAATGGCTTGGCATGCACTGTTACTGCTTATGTTACAGATTATACAAATGGTCAAATGAGAAGTGAAGATGTGTTCAAGGCAGTGGTTCTTAACCTGGGTTCTATCGAACCCTAGGGGTTCAGTGAGTCGGTCTCAGGGCTTCAGAGAAGCCTCTGCCGCGGAGGCCAGAATAAAGTAATACCATAATTTGTTGTGAGTTCATGCACTTTGTTGGTTTTGTTCTTTGAGCAAGGTGATGTTCATGCACGGCTCATTTTGTGCATCAGTAAAAAAACATATACCTATGTCTTGAATTTGGAAAAAAAATTATATTTTATTTATCACTAAAGAAGGGTTCAATGAATGCGCATATGAAACTGGTGGGTTCGGTACCTCAAAAAAGGTTAAGAACCACTGGTTCAAGGTAAATGTGACCTCTTAAGAATTTTTAAATGTAAAGTGGAATTAAATGGGATTGTGTATTGAACAGATATAAAAGGCATATCTGGACTGGAAGGTATGTAGGTTAGAGCATGCAGGTCTTGGAGATCCTAAGAGAAGAATGATACTGTGTAAAACTGTGCATTTCAGCTTAGTACAATATATATCAGAAATCCTACCTGGGCATTTTTCTTTACTGTATTAGATTATTAATATTTAAAAATAATGTTATTTTTCATGACAAGTCAAATAAAAAAAGAGACATATGAAAAATGTCTAATTATAGCATTCCCACTCTACTCCACATTCATCGCCACCAAGATAGTCTTCCTGTTACTCTCTTCTCTCTGTGCATCTAGACACATACATATGCTTTGGTTTATTTAGTGTTTTAATATAAATGGATCATATTGTGTATTTGCTCTGTAAGTTTTCTTATTCTTAATAATACGTTGTGGACACTTCTCTAAGTCCAAGCCTATAGATCATATTTAAAAACTAAATTTTATTATTTTTGTAAAGGACTATACATACATGGGTAAAAAATTAAGAAAGGAAAAAATGTTATTCAATGCAAATTAAGTGTACCTTTTACTCCTGTTTCATAGACACTCACTTCCCCTCTATAGTGCAATCACCATTCTCAGTAATATTTTGAAACCTTATGAGCTAGTCTATGCATGAAAACACATGCTTTCTAATTCAGGTAGAAATCTCACACTGGCTTTGTTTTTATTTTTTTTTCATTTAATAATATATTATCTTGGAAAGTGTTTTATATCAGTACATGTAAAACTACCACATTCTTTCATTATTATTTTATTTTAATTTCTTTAATGACTGCCTAGCTTCACATTATATAGATAAAACAAAATATATTTAATGCACATACTACCAATAGAACTTTAATCTATTCGCCCTGACTCCTTTCCCCCAACACTCCCCTCACTTTTACCAATAATATTGTAATAAATAATCTTGTAACTATATCACTTTGTATATATGTAAATTTATCAGTGGGACGCATGTCTAGAATGAAATTGCTAAGTCAAATGTGATGCATTTCTAAAATGAAATTGCTAAGTCAAATGTGTGACTTTTAATTTTGACATTTATAGTCCAGTTGCCTTCCAGAGAGGTTATATCATTTACACTTGTACCAGTAAGGCAAGACCCAAATCTCCACATTTTTACAATATGAAATGTCCTAAACTTTCTGTCCCTTGCTGGTATGATAGGCAAACTGATATCTCAAGGTAGTTTTAAACTGTGTTTTCCTTATGAATGAGACTGAGTGTCATTTCCTGTCTTTAAGGGCATTTGAATATTTTTCCTATACACAATTTGTATTCTATGCCCATTTGAAAAATTATGTTATTTATTCTTTTCAATATTGATTCATAGAGCCTCTTTGTATGTTAAGAAAATTTAATATTTTAATGGTTGCATAATATTATATGGTATTGTAGTATTGATGTTTATTATTAGATATCTCTTCTTGTCCCACCATGGTTATTTTTGGTGCATGTTTTCCTGGATAAATAATATTTTAGTCCATTACTGGTGGTTTTATTTTTGTAAGATAGATTTTTTCCAAAGTGGGAGAGCTTGCTCAAGAAATCTGTATATTTTAATTTTAATAACTGTTGTCACATTACCTTCCAAAAGTCTGAAGCATTTCATAGTCCCACCAGCAATGGATAAGACTTCTTGTTACCATGCAACCCAGTTAGTATTAGTTGTTATTACTGTCTTAAATTTTAAAGTGACAAATGGTATCTTCTTATGGTTTTACTTTGTATTTATTTGACCACTGATGTTGAATATCTTTAATATGTTTTTTAGGTACCTACATTTTCCTTCCATGAATTGCTTGTTTATATCTTTGCCTATTTTTAGTCTAAATTTTTGGCCCCTTTTACAACAATTTGTAGGGACTCTGTATCTATTCACAGTATGAAGTATTTATTTGTGAAAAACATTTTCCCCAACCTCTTATTTGTTTCTGTACTTTGTTTATAATACTTTTACTTAAATAACTTAAAATTTTAGACTGATAAATATATCTTTTTATTTATACCTTCTAAGCTTTTTGCTTTATTAAGTTCTCTCTACTCTTTAATTCTTTCTGCTAATGGGTCAAACAACAAATATCTTTGGCTTTATGGACTGTACAGTCTCTGTTGCAACCACTCATCTCTACCATTGTTACTTGGAAGCAAACATAGACAATATAAAAAAAGTGGTTCTGGCTGTGTATCAATAAAACTGTATTTACAAAAGCAGGTGGTGACTTGCTGGCTGTAATTCATTGACCTCTGTGTTAAGGTATAAGTCAGATGTTAAAATCCTTTGCTAAATTTCTCCAGACTCCCATGTCACTTAGAATAGTAAAACCCAAAATGATCAAGTTATTGGCCCTCATTACTTCTCTAACCGCATCTTCTACAATTTTTTCATTGGTTTCATTTGTTCAGTTGTACCACCTCACCTCCGTTCCTTGGACCCACCAGACAGACCCTACACCAGGCCAACTCCTTCTTTGCACCCATTTTTGCCTCCATTTAAAATGTTTTTTCCCTAGATAGTTGCATGGATCTCTTTCCTGCTTTCTTCAGGTTTTATCAAATTGAAACATCTCAGGAAGCCCTTTCTTAACCTTAATTTAATATTTAACCCCTGTCCTCACATATAGTTTATATTCTACTTACCTTTTTCCCCCCTTTTGCACTTACCACTAACACATATATTTCACTTATTTATAATGTTGATTGGTTTTTTCCCCCTCTTACAATATAAGCTGTTTTGTGTCCTCAGCACTAAGAAGAATTTCTGGTATATATAAGGGTTCCCAACATTTTTGTTGAATTATTGAACACATACAATAGAGAGAGAGAGATAAAGATACAAAGAAAGAGGTGATAATTTCAAGAAGGAAGTCTTTGAGAATGAGGAATAACTAGTTTTGATAGGGGCAAAGACATTCCTCTATTGGAATAAGAGAAGAAAGGGAGGGGTATCTGTGCAGGTTGATATATACTCAAGTTTTTCAACCTTGGCACTATTGACATTCTGGGCTAGGTGGTTCTTTATAGTTGGGCTGTACTGTTCATTATTTGATATTTAGTAGCATCTCTAGCCTCTATTTACCAGAAGCTAGTAGCTCACCCTCTTCAGTTTTTAACATTCAAAACGTCTCTAAACCTTGATGGATGTCTTTTGGGGGTGACATTTCCCTTGGTTGAGAAACACTGCTCTATATATTTACATTAGGAACTTATAATAACTACTCTTATTCTCTCAATTAGATATAAGATGGGACATCATTTGAGAGTTTGTGGGAGAAGGAGTAAGAAGTTTAGAGAAAGAGACGTCATGAAATGGTAGTCTCAAAGTGGAAGGAGGCAATGGTGAATAAAAAATAGGCTTACCTGCTTCCTGGCCCAGGAACATGAACTATGAGGGAAAATAGCTTTATTTCCAGAGGGATGCAAGGCAGGCAATGTTCTTTCTGGACAACCCTTCGGAGATTAGGTTTCCAATTGTTGATTAAGAGTTTTAGAGAGCTCAATGAAATAATTTAGGAGGAAGGAGAGGGGTGGGGAGCTGGATGGGATTAGGGCTTGTTCAGTGTAGTGTAGAGTTGAGAGAGCCCATAAAAATTGATAATGGGAAGGATTGTGCTCATGAGGGAGAATAATATAAAATAGGCATATGACATAGGTTCAGATTAGTCCTGAGAGCCTCATGAAAGATTGAAAAGCTATCAGGTCAGTATCACAATCCTGAATACTTTGCTCTAAGTTTCCTGGAGGAGAGATTAGCTCCCCCATGCTTTTAGAGCTAATGCAAGTGAAATTATTTTTCCATTTCCATTTTGAATTAGTTGCCACTAACATAAAAGAAAGCCGCACATTTTTGTATATTTATTTTATCTTCAGCCTCTTTGCCAAATTCTCTTATTCATTCTAATAGTTTTAATGCAATGTTTTAGTTTTTAATTTATTTTTATTTTATTATATAATCTGCAAATAAGTTTCTCACTTTAGTGAGATCAAAACTAATGAAGTCTCAATATGAGATCCATTTCTGTGACTTTCTTCAGCCCACAATGAGTCTTCCTTCCTCCTCATGATTAAAGCAGTTACTCTGTTCAACCACTGGATGACACAGAGACTCAGTATGTCTGAGTTACTCTGTTGATCCATAGCTCTGCCAGAGATGTTAGCTAAGTAAATTTCCTACCATTAGAAAAACACTATCTTTAGCAAAGTCAAGATATAGACCTTTCTTCAGAACCAATGAACTATCAATTAGCCATAAAGATGAAAACTACAGATCATCTCTTATATCAAAGTAACTAAAACAACTGCTTGCTCAGTAAGAGGTCTTCCTGCTTTTATGGTCTTTCAACTATCCAATGACTTAAAGGATTGGATCATTTACAGCAGGCAAGCTCTTTATGTCTCAGGAATTCTTGCTTCTCAGGCACAACTTAAGTTTAGATCATCTCCAAAATTTTATTTTGACTATTTGAGATTATCTCCTTCTATCCAAACTAAAAATGACACTAATCTTATAAAGTCTTTTTTTATTAAAATTTTAATTTCCTATGCTGCACTTGATAGGTTGACCTGAAGAGGAAGGAAGGGTACATTTCAAAACAAGGTGTCCTTCCCAGTTCCATTTCTCTAATACAATCTCAAAAAACTTAATTTATAGACATTCTCAATTTTTTTACTTCTCTATTTATTGACCTTTTTTTGTAACCAATAGAATGAATTATTAACCTTAGCCATACTGGGAACTAAAAATCCAGGAATACAGATGCAAATCCTATTGGATTCTTAAGATAAAAAATAAATTACCCCAAAATACATATAAAATTTATGTTCTCTGAAAATAATATATACAAATATAATTTTCTTTACATAAACAATTGCGTTTTTGATACAACAAAAATCACAGATTATATATTCTAAATTTCTCTTACCCTTTAGCAGGACTCAGCAAACTTTTTCTGTAATGAGCCAGTTAGTAAATATTTTCAGTTTTGTGGGCCATACTGTCTCTTTGTTGAGTATAAAAGTAGCTCCAGACTATACATAGATGAATGAGTAGAGTTGTGTTCTAATAAAACTTTATTTACAAAAACATGCAGTGAGCCAGATTTGATCTGTGTGTCATAGTTTTCAATACCTCCTTTATAGAAACATTGTTCAATAGAACTCTAAAGATGTGTTGGATTTAAGCAGACAAGGTGAGAGAACAGGTAGACAGTCAGTGAAGACAGAGAACGGATTCAAGGGCACATCAGGGCCCATGGAATAGGTGTCTATTGGAGACAAATTCAGATTTTACCTCAGAGAGGTGGCTGTGAAAATGGAGCTACAATATAAAAGAAGGAAGGCACAAGGCAGGGGCACACTGTTGGGATCAGATTCCTCATCTGATTTCCTTGTTGCTATGAGAATCATGCTGTTAATCATAGTGTCCTAGAACTGTTTCTAACCCCATTGTTTCCTGGGAGTACTGAGTTATGTCTAGTATAAAAAAAGTGCATTTTGGTCAGTCAGTGTTTCACAAGGGGAATTCCTGAAAGAAATTGACACTGGTGAATGTGTTAGGGTTTCTGCTCATTAGAGAGTCCCAAGGGTCTAAGTATAATAGTGTAATAGTGGTGTTTACAGTCATGCTTAACCTTTCATCACACTGAGGTATCATAAGGGCTTTTATCTTTATTCTTTGGGTAGAAAGAGAAAGAAAAGAATCTATTAGTCTCTGATATGAAGATGGTCTTTTGACCCAACATAAGAGGGAGGTCAGAGACATGGGGAGGCCAGCACATGAGCAAGTGGCCCCCATAGCTGTCCAGAGTATCAGGAACAGAAACTGCCTGAAGTCTTCACTTTTACATGTCTGGATCCTAGACAATGCCAGGCACATAAAATGTGCTAAAAAAAGTCATTTTTAGAATGAATAAATGAAGTAGTTCTTATAGGATTAATAAAAGGTTATTTGGTATACCTGTTTCCCTCATGTTTCATGAAATAGTGAGAAGGAGGAACTTAAGACCAATGGTTATATAGAAATTCATTCTAGCCTGACCAGGCTGTGGTGCAGTGGATAGAGCATCGGGCTGGGATACAGTGGACCCAAGTTCGAAACCCCAAGGTCACTGGCTTGAGCGCAGTCTTATCTGGCTTGAGAGTGGGCTCACCAGCTTGAGTTCAGGGTCGCTGGCTTGACTGTGGGATCATGGATGTGACCTCATGGTTGCTGGATTGTCCCCAAGGTCACTGGCTTGAAGCCCAAGGTGGCTGGCTTGATTGAACAAGGGGTCACTTGCTCTGCTGGATCCTCTGGGTCAGGCATGTATGAGAAAGCAATCAATGAACAACTAAGGTGCCGCAATGAAAAACTGATTCTTCTCATCTCTCTCCCTTCTGGTCTGTCTGTTCCTATCTGTCCCTCTCTCTATCTGTCTCTGTCACGGTAAAAATAAGTCATTTTACATTTCCATAATTTTGAGGTTTGGGTCACATTCTTTCTCTAACATGAGGTCATCTCTCTCAACTTAGCCCATCAAGAACCCTCATTCTTGAAACCCATTCAACACTGATTACCTACTTCGTTCATTTGTGTATTAAGCAAGTATTCAGTTTAGCTTACCTTTTTTATTTTTATTTTTTTGAGCCAGGTTCTGGAGTACAAAAATGAGCAAAAGAGTTTTCACTCTTAAAGAACTCATGGTGTGACATATCTTTGCTAAGTGTCTATGTCTTTTGTCCTCTGAATACCTCAAAAACCCCTTGCTGACAGGAACCCCCTCATTCCCTTCTTTTGAATCTGCACAGTAACAAATAAAAGGCTGAGGATTCAGCATAAGGAATAATTAATTTAAGTGGTTACCAGGCCACTTTCCAGGCATAGCTCTGAACCAAACTGAGTATTTTTGAACTGCCACTCAAGCTGGGAGAAAGCTGCAGTCAGAGTGAGACGAGTCCAAGTGCATGTTCCAAGCGTAAGTTCTCTCAGCTTTACCTTCGAGTCATTCTCCTGCTCGAAGCGACTTCAACACTCCCCTCTTCTCTCTGTTCCTTCACATGAAAGATGAGGCTACATGAACGCCAACACCATGTAGTTTTTGTAGTGCTCTGAAATTTTTGTTTGAAGAGATTTAGGCGAAATATGAGCACATTTTTATATGAGTATTATAAGCTTTTATCTCAATGCCTTTGCGGTTTAGAATTTCAGATGTGAAATAAAATCACCTCACGAATGGAGAACTGTTAGCTTCCAGCGCAGCAAAGAGTAAGGCAAGGTTGACTTTGGTGCCCCTTCTCTCTCTAGGGTAGCGGTAGCCAGCTCAGCTACACATGTCTGGAAGCTCAGGTAACCCAGTGCCGGCTCGTGGCTGCAGCAAGCTTTGGGTTGCTAGCCCCCAGATGGCCAGTGCAGCTTAACCATGGGGAATGTTGCAGCCACTTCCATCAAAAGAGCTCTGTATGCACACGGGGGGAATGTAAATTCTTGGAAGACATTATACTTTTGCTGTTTGTTTTTTATTTTTAATTATTTTATAGTACATTTTCACCTCATTTTAAGTCAGGGTTCCATGTTTTTTTTTTAACCTTTATTGAGAATATCAAATAGTGCATACAAGCATGAGTGGCAGAGCTACAGTGAGGTCATGACTAAGGATTGAAGCCTTTCTCTCTGATTGGCTCGACATATGTCATTAGGTTTATGGAAACCTTCATCCCTATTTCTTTCTTAGATAAGTCTTTCAGCAATAAACTTTACCTTCAAAGGAAAGCTGACCACATTTCTAAGACAGGTAACTGACTGGGTAGATCAGAATGACTATCACATGTATACACTCCTCTCTCTTGGCTGCCTTGGCTGATCCAGAAGTCCCCCCTCAGCAATGTCCCCTGCCTAGTCCATATTCCACAAAGCATTTCCTAAGTCAATCTTACGAGCCGCCATTGCTTCAGCATGAACTGTGGTGTCTCATGGTTCCAGCTAGACCCAGACTCTCATAATCTCATTCTCCTAATGGAATCCTGTTCTCAGATAACTGTGTACTGCAAGTTAACATATGGACTTGTTATAACTTTAGTTGTACTTGCAATAGAAATTTATCATTTTTTGTTGGGGAGGCAATATATTGATTTTGAAGTTTATGTCATAAAATAAACATGGAGAAATTATCAAGAAAATTTTGAAAATGAACAAGGTGAACTTACTCTAACAAAATTTAAACAAATATATTGATAGAAATAAAAACTGAATGGTACTATTATATAATTCCTGACAAATAGGTCACTGGAATAAGACAGAGAATATACAAAGAGATCTAAGTGTATTTAAGGAATTTGATATACAAAGGAAGTATTTCTATTTAGTGAGAAAATAATGAATTACTCTTTTAGTGGGACTGGGACTGGCTACCATTTGAATAAAGGGTTTTATACTTGCCCAAATATTTGTCATTTATGATATTCATATTTCTTTGTGTACATCCAAATTCTCATCTGGTATTATTTTTCTTCTGCCAGAGGAACTTCTTTTTAACATTTTTGCCCAAAAAAGCCTTTATTTCTCTTTTTTTTTTTCAGGTAAGAGGAGAGGAGATAGGCAGACTCCCACATGCACCTTGACCAGGATCCACCTGACCATCCCACTGGGGGCCAATGCTTGAGTACCAAGCTATTTTGGGAACTTGAGACTGATGTGCTCCAACAGAGCTACCTTCGGCCCCAGGGCCACACTCGAACCGATCAAGCCACTAGCTGTGGGAGGGTAGATGGAGAGAAGGAAGAGAGGGAGAGAGAGAGAAGCAGATGGATGCTTCTCCTGTGTGCTCTAACTGGGAATTGAAACCAGGAACATCTATACACTGAGCTGACACTTTATCCACTGAGCCACTGTCCAAAGCCAATAAAGCCTTTATTTTATTTTAACTTTTGAAATAAAGGACTCTGTAATTCTCAACAGATAGAAACAAACCAGGTAAAGCAACAGAAGACCTAAGAAAAAGCACCCTAAAAACAAGCAGGGATGGTGGCCATTGCTCATCCAGTGCCTGTTTCTATCGATTGGATTGGAAAACCTCATAACCCACAGGATAGAGTATACTCAGAAAAGTTTTTGCCTCAGCTGTGGGAACTTATTAGCTTTAGATCAAATGCTGCTCTGTACCCACTAATAAGTCTCAGGAGCCAAAATCAGTTTTTCATGGTATCACTTACATGTGGATTAAAAAAAAAATAGAACTCATAGAAATTAAACTCAGAGCAAAAAAGTGTCTAGGAGGAAGGGGAAATGAGAGATTTATAAAAAGTACAAACTTTCAATAATAAGATGAATAAGGTCTGAGGATTGAGTGTATAACATGGTGACTATAGTTGATAACACTGTATTATATAACTGAAATTTGCTAAGAGAGCACAATTTAAATGTTCTCTTACATACACACACACACACACACACATACACAGAAAGAAAAGTCAAATATGTGAAGTGATAAATATGTTAAAAATAGGATGGGATGAATTCTTTCATAATGTATATGCATATCAAATCATCACATTATATATTTTAAATATACACATTTTTATTTGCTAGTTATCTCAATAAAGTTGAGGAAAAGGATTAAGTTTTCAAGGAAATTAAATGCATCCAAGAACAAAAAATGTTCAACAATATTTATAGAGATTTAAAAATATCAAGCCTCCCACAAGGTACAACTCATAATCTCTGGTACCCAATCAAAGATCTCTAGGCATGACAAAATGCAGAAAAATACAACCCATTATGAAGAGAAAAACACTAATCAAGCAAACTAATTGAGAACTGATGCAGAGGTTAAAATGAGCACAAAAGGATGTTAAAATAATTATTACAAGTAATCCAGATGTTTGAAACATTAATTGGAGTCATGGAAGATATAAAAGTGATCCAAATTAAACTCCTAGAGATTAAAACTATAATGTTTATATGAAAAATACTCTGGATGGAATTAATGTTAGATTAGACATTGCAAAAGAAAAAAATTAGTGAGCTTGAAGACATAGTAATAAAAACTATCCCAAATGAAACACATAATGAAAGAAAGATTAAAAAACATTTTAAATAATTAATGAGGTTATTGGGGAGCCAAACAGCCTAATACAGGTATAATTAGAGTCCTGAAGAATGGAGAACAGAAAAAAATATAGAAGAAATAATAATATCTGAAAAAAAAATTAAATTTGGTGAAAACTGTTAACTCACAGACCAAAGAAGATCAGCAAACCCCCAGTACAAGAAACATGAATAAAATCTAACCAAGTCACATACTATTCTAAATGCTCAAAACCAATTCTAGAGGGAAATATCTTTGAAAAACATGAAAAGAAATACTTAAAAAAACCCAGAAAAAAGACATGTCATATATAAATAAATAAAAAGTTAAAGATGACAGCAGCTTTTTTTACCAGAAACAAATCAGTAGTAGAGCAACATCTTTAAAAAAACTGCAAAGAAAAATTCTGTCAACCTGTAATTCTATACTTACACAATAAGGACACTAATTCAATTCATGATGTAATCACCTTTCAAAGAACTCTGCCATCAAGTACCATCACATTGTGGATTAGTTTTCAACATACGATTTTTTTGAGGGGTGAGGGGACACAAATTTTAGCATATAGCATATTAACATCAGCATACATAGCATTTAGGAAATAATTTCAGGGAATACTAATAAGTCCCTGGGGAAGTGAGATAGAGAAAGAAAGGAATGCATGATGTGGTGTTTTATCAAGAAATTGAGCCTGACCAGGCAGTGGCGCAGTGGATAGAGCATTGGACTGGGATGTGGAAGACCCAGGTTCGAGACCCTGAGCTCGCCAGCTTGAGTGCGGGCCCATCTGGCTTGAGCTAAAGCTCGTCAGCTTGGACTCAAGGTCGCTGGCTCCAGCAAGAGGTTGCTCGGTCTGCTGAAGGCCCGCGGTCAAGGCACATGTGAGAAAGCAATCAATGAACAACTAAGGTGTCACAACAGCAATGAAAAACTAGTGATTGATGCTTCTCACCTCTCTCCGTTCCCGTCTGTCTGTTCCTATCTATCCCTCGCTCTGACTGTCTCTCTGTCTTTTTAAAGAAAAAAAAAAATAAAAGAAATTGATCACTGCGGGCAACTGGTATTTAATCCCACTGGAAAACTTTGTGAAACAATATAAATACATATAAAGACATACCTTTGGGCTATCCTGTCCAAAGTGTAAGGGAGCTGGGATACTTATTTACTAGTTACCAGTTAAAGGTTGCTTTTGGGGGCCATGAAAAGAAAAAAATATATATATATATATATTTATTTTATTTTATTTTTTTTATTTTTGAGAGGAGACATAGAGTGAGAGAGAGAGAGAGAGTGAGAGAGAGAGAGAGAGAGAAAGAGAGAGAAAGGGGGGAGGAGCTAGAAGCATCAACTCCCATATGTGCCTTGACCAGACCAGTGCAGGGTTTTGAACTGGCGACCTCAGTGTTCCCAGGTCAACGCTTTATCCACTGCGCCACCACAGGTCAGGCATGAATATATATATTTTTAATTTCAAGTCTGTGCCTCATT
Organism: Rhynchonycteris naso; assembly: GCA_037038555.1. Taxonomy (NCBI): domain Eukaryota; kingdom Metazoa; phylum Chordata; class Mammalia; order Chiroptera; family Emballonuridae; genus Rhynchonycteris; species Rhynchonycteris naso. Next base: position 48,818,599 of record CM073000.1, on the reverse strand, counting down.
CAGGTAGAGTTGTCTCCAGCAGCACTGTAGAGCTCTTAGGCATACCCTTGGAGGATTTGGCAGTTGGAAACCAAGCCAGCAAGTATTAAAATGATAGGTATTAAAGGTACACTGGTGGGGTCCTGATAGCACTGATGGTTTTTAAGGTATGTTACAATATTTTATTTCCTTTAAATGAGATTTAATCTAATCCCAAGCCTTCACATAGTTAGCCTGTCAGAAAATATAACATCATCTATTAACAGAGTTTTTCTTAGCCCTTTTCAGGGTTGAACCAAAGTTCCAGGAAACTCATGTAAAGTAAACTATGCGGAGAGTCCTGATTATCACTCCACTATTGTTTAGATCAGATGCCTATATGTCTGGAAGCTTTGTGGTTTCCTTGGGTCTGGAAAGGTTTACTACAATTATGAACTCCAGTGCTAAGAATTTACATTTTGCTTTTCCCCAGAACCTAAGTTCACTGAAACGCAGTCAACTATGGGTCTTCATTAGTTGGAACTTAGAAGTTGGTCTTCTTTTCTCTCCTTCTGGCTAATGTTGCTACCCTCCAAAGAAAGTCTAATAGTTCTATCTCACCCTTAACTCTGAGTAGTGTCTCCACATTTGGCTCAGGCTTTGGCAAACCGAAACAAGAAAGATTGGCTTACTGCAGGCTACCTCTGCGGTCTCCTGTCCAACTTCCTTTGATGCAAGGACTAACAAAAGTCTGTTCATCTGCTAAGCGTAGAGGCAGGAGAGAAAAATACAGAAAAAACAAAACATAAATCAATAACATTATTTTGCTACAATTAAGTCAGAATGAATCAGAATATTTCAGTGTTTTAATATAATTTTTATTGTGATATTGGTGACCCTCCAAAGTACTACTAGAAGGTCACCCTTCTGCTGAGAAATTTTTCTCTGACCTAGTGCTGAACTGCATGATATCTGATAACAAGGCAAAGGGGGATGTCCTAGCATATAAATATAATCTTACCAACAATCAGGATAACTTTATCATATTGAGAAAGGACCTGGATTAATTAATTCAAGGATCAATGAGGAATAAGTCATATTAGCTGGAAGATGAGATGAGTTTTCTGCTTATAAAATCTTACAGTGCTTCTTTATCTCAATCTATTTCTTTTTGTTGTTGTTATGATGTTAAAATAAATTAACACACCGAAGCAGACTTTCTTGGGAAGGAGCTCTATAAGTTTAAACATATACATTTGTGTCTAAACAACAACTTGGGTACAAAATAGTCCCATCACCCCAAAACAACACCTCAGGCTACCTTATTGTAATCATTCCTTCCCTTAACCACTAAATCCTGGCACCATTGATATATACTGCTCACAAAAATTAGGGGACATTTCAAAATAAATATGAAGCAATAAAATATACCCTAATTTTTGTGAGCAGTGTCTTTTCTATCACTAGTCTTATATTTTCCAGAATTTTAATATGAATGGAATCATATAGTATGTAAACTTTCTTTTTCTTTTGTGACAGAAACAGAGAGAAGGACAGATAGGGAAAGACAGACAGGAAGGGAGAGAGATGAGAAGCATCAAACCATAGTTGTGGCACTTTAGTTATTCATTGATTGCTTTCTCATATGTGCCTTGACTGGGGGCTACAGCAGAGCAAGTGACCCCTTGCTGAAGCCAGTGACCTTGGGCTCAAACTGGTGAGCTTCACTTAAACCAGACGAGCCGGCGCTCAAGCCAGTGACCTCGGGGTTTCAAACCTGGGTCCTCCTTGTCCCAGTCCGATGCTCAATCCACTTCACCACCGCCTGGTCAGGCACTATGTAAACTTTTGAAATTGATTTCTTTTAAAAATATTTAAAACTTTTATTATTATTATTATTATTATTATTATTATTAGCAAGAGGCAGGAAGAGAGAGACAGAGAGACAGGAACATCCTGCTGTTCCTATATGAGCCCTGACTGGGGATCGAACTAGCAACCTCTGTACTTTGGGACAAAGCTCTAATCACTTGAGCTATATGATCAGAGCTTAATGAAACTGATTTCTTTCATTCAGTATAATACTTTTAAGATTCTCTGTGTTGGTATGGATTATCTATAGTTCTTTCTTTTTAATTGCTGAACAATTCCATTTTTATTTTGTTTATTAATTTACACATTCAAAACATTTGAGTTATTTTCAGGTATTTTTGTGATTATGAACAGAACAGTAGTATAAACATTTGTGTGAGCATACATTTTCATTTCTCTAGGATAAATATCTAGGTGTAGGATTGCTGGGTAATCTAGTAAGTGTTCATTTATTTTTATAAGTAATTGGAAAACTGATTTCTGGAGTAGCCTGTACCATTTTAACCACTTTAAATTTCACCAACAATATAAGTGTTAGTGTCTTCTCATCTTTGTCTGCACTAGATATTACCAGTTCAGTTTTTTAGTCATTCTAGTAGGTATGTATGGTATCTTATATGGTTGTAATTTGTTCCTCTGTCTGCCTGTAAGATTTTCCCTTTGTCTTTGGTTTCTAGAAGTTTTGTATGATAAGCCTAGCTCCCTCCTCCTGTGTGTGTGTGTGTGTGTGTATGCTGCTTATTCTGCTGAACATTTTTGATCTGTTTTGATATTGTCTCATAGATCCTGGATGCTCTGTTGAAGGAATTTTTTTAAAAAACTTTGATATGGTGGCTTTGATATTATTTTCATTTGATTTATCTGTATAGTTTCTATCTTTATGCTGAAATTATCAGTTTTATCTAGCATGTTGTATACCTTTTACATTAGAGCCTTTAACCTTTTAGTCATTGTTTTAAATTCCTTGCCTGATTTTTAACACCTATGTTATATATTAGCTTGTTTCTGTTGAATATTTCTCTTTAGATTTGTTTATTTCTTATCTTTTTGGAAGCTTCATTTTTTAAAGAAAGCTGTACATATTTTGTAGGCTAGAAGATGCTGTTATTATTATTATTATTTTAAGTTAGAGGAGGGGAGATAGTGAAGCAGACTACCACATGCACCTTGACTGTGATCCACCCAGCAACCCCATCTGGGGCTGATGCTTAAATACCAACCTATTTTTAGTACCTGAGGCTGATGCGCTCCAATAGAGATATCCTCCATGCTGGGGCCACCCTTGAACCGACAAAGCCACTGGCTGCAGGAGGAGGAGAGGGAGAGAAAAAGGAGAGAGATGGGGGAGAAGCAGATGATCATTTTTCCTGTGCTCTGACCGGGAATCAAACCCGAAACATCCACACACTAGGCTGATGCTCTATCCACTGAGCCACTGGACAGGGCCTTAGGTTATTATTTTTTATGCTTGAGTATGAACACATCTTTTTTTTTTCTTTGCTTTTAGGGTGGAGGTTTTTGTTAATCTAGGCAGGAGTTGGGCTGAGTTTAAAGTTTATTTTTGTGCTGGGTTATCCTTACTGTGCTATAGTCCTCAAATTTCTCTAGTGACACCTTGTTTTTAGGATGTGGACTACTTTGCCAAAGGATTTTTCTCAGTGTCTACTTCCTAGAGAGAATCTGTCACTTACACTTCTTCCAGCTACATTCTGCTGTTATTTTCACTATGCTTGTTACCGTGGTATGGGGGAAAGAGGAGGAGTGGCTGTTCTCTGATGTTCTGAGTCTTAGGCAGTCACTGTGAGCCTGGATCTGAGGAATGTGGCCTTCATAAGTAAGTGATCTTAGCACATGATCTTGTCATTTCCCCAGGGAGGAAGCTTATTACACATTCATTCTCTTAGCTGCCATAGGTTTCAGTTAGTGTTCTAAGGTGTCAATTTTGTTGCCCATCCCCTGGCAGATTAAAGCTTTTGTTACATAGAGACAATGGAAGCAATAAGTCTGAGTGGAGCTCCAGCAGTGGCTTTTGTCTCCTGGTCTCAGCCAGCACTATGGACAAAGGCTTCTCAGGATGTGTGTCCAACGGGGTTTGTGGAGTAAAATAGGCAAGAGGTTTCAAATTCCTCTAAGTCTGTGGCTTCCAGGGACTTCACACCCCCACTCACCCACACTCAGCGTTTGTTAACCCTTTACATTTTCACTGTACCTTCTGTCAGCTTACTGGGCACTCAGCTGGCAGTGTTGGCCCCAGGAAAACAAACACTTGGCTCTGATTTGCCCTTCAGGTGCCTTTCTTTCCCCAGATTTTAACTTGGATATTTGCCCTGTGACCTCAGTTTTCTCATGGGTTCAGGAAAAGTTGTCAACTTGGTTTTCTTTTGTCCTACTTTTTCTTGTTACAGGTGTGACTGCAATGCTTGGTCCAGCTCTGCATTTCCAGCGTGAAACTGGAAATATCAACTGCTTTTTGAAAGTTGTTATATTTCCAAGCCATGATCTTAGGTCAAGAAATAGGAGGAAATTCTGTCCCTGCCGCCCCTCCTCTTCTCTCATCACCCCTTCATGCAAGAGCGTCTGTGTAGATCAGCTCCTTCTATTTCCAGTCACTTCAGTGATTCCCACTATCTCTTTGATTTATCCATTTCCTTGTTTTAATCTTTATTGATGTACGTATTTTTGTTAACTTGGTTAGTTGAATGTGTGTGCGTCCACAGCCCTCACAGTCATTTTTGTTATGTCTTTATTCTTGTCTGTTATGTGTCACTGGTTGTCAGACACAATGCATCGCCTTCTCCGTGAAGCTTCTTGGTGGACCCCGAAAGGAGACTTACTCCCTGGTGGCACACGGGTCCCTGCTGCACAGCTGTGAGGGGGAGAGGAGGTGTTGGCTTTTCCTTCTGCACAACCAGGGGACTGCAGATGTAGCACTTACACATGGGTCTTCCAGACAGAAGGCACAAACCCTCCGCGGCACTGTCGTCCCTGAGCTCTTCGTGTGCATGCATACTTCATTATTACGAGAAGTGCCAGTGCGTGCACAAACACCCAAACACACCCGTCTCACCACAAATTGCAATTTCAGAATGGTCTCATTTTCCGTTGGCAAAGTAAAAAGCAAAGATGAACCTGCTCGGCTTTTTATTTTTAAATAGGAAATATGTTTATTGATTTCTTCTAGCCACAAAATTATTATGGAATTACTGCAAAAAAATTCAGCTACAACAAAAACATAGTGAAAGTTAGTTCTCTTTCTCCTTCTTTCCATACCTCTGGTTAGAGCACGATTGATCACAGGTTGTGGTACATTCTTTCAGGTTATTTTCTCTTATTATGCACAAGAATATCTATTTTAATTTTTAAAAAGTCAAATGACAAGCTAACATAACTGTCTAGTTGTTTTGTCAAAACGGATTCATGGAGACTACTTTCTTTCCTCTCGGCAGCTCGAGACTTTGATGTTATGAGTGAAGCAGGAGACAGGAAGCCAGGAAGAAGCTGCCACGCATCCCTACTGAGTGAGTGTGTGCAGGAGAGCAGAAGCTAAAGCAGCTAATGGAAAGGGAAGGGGCTCAGGGAAGTGTGGGCCAGCCTTGTGTTTGATGGTGTGAGGTGTTTCCAGCAGAGGGTGGCATCCAGGGCCAGCCTGGATTAGGTATAGGCACGCTTTCCAGAGAGCACCCTTTGCTCCCGTCTGGTCCTTTCCTCACTGTCCTGTGTCCCCTGGATCTCTGCACAGCCCTGGCTGTCACCTCACACAAGGAGCACTGAAGCTCTTTCTAGCTGCTTCATTACTAAAAGGTCATTTCACTCCTGTTTTCCTCTCAGTGGTCCTGACTCCCAGACAGGAGGAGTGCTGACCTTCACTGTGATCTCTAAACAGGAGGACTCCTAGGGGAACACCTGTGTCAGCAGCAAATGTGTATTTGTGTCATGTCTGTCTCGACAAGGAGGGTGCCAGTAGGATTGTCAAATGTCAGCACTCTAAATTTGGCAATTCTGTTCTCAACTGCAAGTTTCAGGGGAGGAGTGGGTTCCAGAGTGTGCATTTGCAAAGGGGTTTTTTCATAATTGACTATATTTCAAAGATGATGAGAATTCATGCTAATACAGAATTGGAGATTTGATACAATGAAAGCTATGTCTTAAAATCAATCTGTGGTGTGAGTTTATAATATTAACATTATACAGGCAAGCAGTTTAGCTGAAAATGCAGATCTTGGACAATGCCTATGGGGATGCAAGGTGCCTGAAGAAGAAAAGGTATCACTGGCTGGATTATCTCTGATTCACCTAAGAAGAAAGAAACAGTTTCATTGTTAACTAAGAGATACATCCTTTTTCCCATTAGTTACCCTTCTACTGATTTCCATAGCAGGTTGCTCAGTGACTCTTTTCCTTTATGTGACTAATAATTACAGTGTTGATTCTGTGTTAGGCAGTGTCTCGACTCCAGCCTTCCATCTGGTGAGGTTCTCTCTGGTCTGAGAGCTCCCGCTGGCTGGACTGCAAAAGAAAGAAGCATCACCAATGGAGATTAATCCTCCCATCAGCCTTTAGAGAAAGGGCCGAAGACCCCATGTGGAGTCTCTCAGCATGCCTCTGACTTTATTAAACAACACACTGGACAAAGGATAACAAGACTTTTCTTCTTCCAAAACAGCATTGTGCCATTAAGGACCACAGGTTCAGGTTCAAATACACCCTTTTTCATAGCGTGTGATGAAAGCACTGGGCATAGTCAATTTGGAGTAGATAAAATGTCCTTCATCATGTCTGGGAGGAATAAGACTTCATGGACAGGTCAAGCCTTGCTTATAATTTATTAATTCATTTAACAAATAGTATGGAATGAAAATTTTGTCTTATGCTGGGTGTAGTGTGCTCAGTGGTGGCCCCCAAATATATATCCATGTCTTAATCCACAAAATTTGTAAATATCTCTGTAAATGGCAAAAGGTGTGATTAAATTAAGGATCTTGAAAGGAGAAGTTTATCCTGGATTATCTGAGTTGTCTCTAAATATAGTCACATGTGTCCTTATAAGTGAGGAGAAGGCAATGTGAAGACAGTGGCAGAGATTGGAGCAATGTGGCTGTAAGTCAAGGAAAGCCAGCTGTTGCAAGAAACTGGGAGAGAGGCATAGAACCAACACCCCCTAGAGTCTGAAGAGAAGGAACAGCCCTGTTGACACCTTGTTACAACATGACCTTGGCCCTCTCTCAGGAGCTTGTGGTCTTGTACAGGGAGAGAGAAAAACATGTGACCTACAATAAGAGTTCTGAGAGACCTACAGGGACATGGGTGGCTTCAATGAGCACACACAGGGAGGGTGAGGCAGAGCCAAGGGCAGGGAGGGGTCAGCAAATTGTGTCTGTAGCAATGAAGGACCATAGTTTTGAATGCCTATCTGTCTTAATATATTTTGCTTATATCAGTGCAACAAACTACTTTTTAAAAAATAATGTTAAAATTATGTTCCGATTATAAAAGGAATATACACACATTGAGGAAAACTGGATAAACACAGGAAAATATAAAGGACAGAAATAAAATTTGTCCATAATTCTACTATCCAAAGATAATCCTTGTGAATATTTCCAACTATAAATGCACACACACATAATACACATTTTGGTCACATGTAATTTCTGCATTGTTCTGAGTGTCATCTCACATCTGTGGGTAGGTGACTTAGACATCTGGGTAAAAGAAACAGATATTCACCTAGTTTGGGAAGGAACAAGGGTTTGGGTTTTAGAATATACTCGGTAGAGAAAGAGAGAAAAAAGCCCACACATGGGTTATTCACTGTCTCCTTCCAGAAGCGACAGCCCTCATCTCATGGCCCCATCTAACTGGAAATATCTGGGAAGTATAGCGCAGTACAAACAACATTTGATTCTGTGAGACTAGAGCATAACTGACTTTGTCAGGGAGTAATGCATGTGTAGGCTGGACTTCAGTGAACACAAAGAACCACCAGGACCTGCGGCAGCTGGAGGGACAGTGCTTGTCTCATGTATGGTCTCTTTCTTACTTTCCCTAATGATTCTGTCAGGTCAACCAGTTAGGAGCAGACATCCACTTCCCTGAAACTGCCTGTCCTCCCACAAGTGTGGGTTGGGGTAACATTGTCCCGTGTACCGGCACTGAAAGAATTTAGAACCTATTATTTAGGTTTAAACTTTAACCTGGTGAGAGGGGCCTGATTTGAAACCAGAGAGTATTGAAGAAATATCTTTCTTTTCTTTTAAAATTTTTTTTATGATTTTGTTTGTTCATTTTAGAGAGGAGACAGAGAGAGAGAGAGAGAGAGAGAGAAGGGAAGCAGCAGGAAGCATCAACTCCCATATGTGCCTTGACCAGGCAAGCCCAGGGTTTTGAACTGGTGACCTCAGTACTCCAGGTCGACGCTTTATGCACTGTACCACCACAGGGCAGGCCAGAAAAATCTTTCCTGTAGCGGAAAAAGTAGGAGGAAGGTAGTTAATAAAAGTCAATGTTCATCTAAACCTTATTTGGGTTTGATCAGTTTTGTGTTCTGATGCATAAATATAAATTTAATTTTAGTACAATCATTATTACATTAAAAATCAACAGAAGTACAGTAAAAATAAGGAGGAAGTCTGTAAACCCTCACTAACCCTTTTCCCACACACTTGAATTACTTCTGCATGGGAACCTCCTTGTTAGTAATAGTAAGAAGAAATCCAAGCTTGGTGAAATGGATTTTAATTTTAAGAAAACATTACTGGAAAAGTCCTGGATGGGTAGCTAAGTTGGTTAGAGTGATGTCCCAATATATCAAGGCTGCTGGTTCCATCCCAGTCAGGGCACATGCATGAATCAACCAATGAATACATAAAAAAGAGGAACAACACATCTCTCTCTCTCTCCCACTTTCTCTCTCTCTCAAAAGTCAATTTTAAAAATCATTAAAATTTTCTCCTTTAGCAAAGAAGGTCCTGGTGTATTCCAGAGCCAGGAGTTGACAGCACTGAAAGAAGATACCCTTGAATGTTCATGTATGTACCCAGGAGAAGAGCCTGGGCAGTGGAGTGAGGCGGCCTTGAATACGCTTCAGCTGGGGATTAAACAGTTTTCAGAGCTCAGTAAAACTACCTCCTGCCCTGACCACTGGCAGAGGAATACAGGAAAGATTTGGGATTAGGTTTCAGAATTGTCTCCAGGAGAGCTATCTCTGCAAAAGGAACTTTTATTCCACTTCTATTCAGAGCTCCATTTTGATCAGTCTGGGCTTACGTGCCCACCTTGAGAGCAGCTTTGTGATTACGCTGGAGGTTTTCTGTCCCTCTGAGCACCCATGCAGGGTATTGTGCATGAAAGGAACTTCTGAAATTCTCAAATTTCTAAAGCCTCCAGTGAAAAACTAGAGGATTCATACTCATCTCATTTCTAATTGGCCCCCTATTCTTGATACCTTGATACCTTGGTAATGTTTTGTCCATTAGGCATTGTCATTAGCATTGGATAGGTGAGGCAACTGCGGATGAGAGAAGTCAGGTAATGTCCTAAGGTTATACTGTTTGTAAGGGATGAAACTGCTGAGGAAACCCAAGTGTGTCAACTTCCTAATCCACACTCTGTGTCTGCCAGGTGAAAGTGAGCTTTGCTGTAAGTTTCTTGAAAAGCTAAGATCAGAACAGGAGCAGAGATCAAGAGGAAGTGAAGTGAGGCTAACAATACAATAAAAGATAGTGCAAGGTACCTTCAGAGAGAACATAGATAGTGGGGTGGAAAACAAAGTTTTGGGATGTAAGGTCTTTGTACATTTGACAAAAATACAGCTGAAAAGGGAATAATACAGTGTGTCCGTAAAGACATGGTGCACTTTTGACCTGGGACCGGTCAAAAGTGCACCATGACTTTATGGACATACTGTATGCTCTCCTGGCTGTTTGCTGCCATTTGGATAAAAATTTTTGGCCATGTAACTAAAATTTCTATTTCTCTTCCTTCTGTAACACAGAAGGACATGTTGACATCATCCTAAATTTATTTTTGGCAGCAACTGTTTATACCTGTATTCTTGGTATAACCTCACTGTATGTAGGTCAAGGTAAAGGCTTCCTGACAAGTATACATTTTCCTTTTGCATTTCTGGTGCCAATGAATTGTATTGCACAGGGGAGTCTCGTAACTGGAGGATGTGAGGTTGGGTTGAGTACTCTAGCATCTCTACCTAGTAGTTGAGTTTCCAGTTTCTCTTTAAAAGTAGAGCTAATGATATATTTGCATTTAGGGCACCCTGGGAGATCTCTTTTCTGGGACTCTCATGAGCTCACAGTGTGGGGTAGGGTGACGGTGGTGAATTAATAGCTTGTTAGATTGGATGAGTCTGCTCCCACCTTTCACAGCAAGTTATGGATTCCCTGATTTCAGAGCAGAATTCTTTGGAAGTTGGCAGGAGCAGAGCCATGATGCAGTGTGGGATGTGTGATCTGATCCCAGATATTGCCTGCTTTTTGGAGGCACTGAGAGAGGTGAAGGAGAGCCTGTATTCCTGTGAAAATAACATTTGGCAGAGGCCAGCCAGAACATGTTAACCAGTATGATGTTCACAGTTACCAGAGGGATCCACTCTGTACCAACTTCTGGTATTGGAACCTATAAAATGCATGATCATTAGAAAAGTCCGCAGGCGTTTGAGGAGAATCAGGAGCCAGTGCAGGAGATCTAGCTGAACAATTGGTGTCATTGCTCCAGGGAAACAGAATTGATGGTGGACATTTGGAGAATAAATAAAAATCTGTGTAGTATCTTCATTAAATTATTTTATTTTATTTTTTTTCCTTACAGGGACAGAGAGAGAGTCAGAGAGAAAGATAAATAGAGACAGACAGACAGGAATGGAAAAAGGTGAGAAGAATCAATAATTAGTTTTTCGTTGCCATTGTGACACCATCCATAGTTGTTCATTGATTGCTTTCTCACATGTGCCTTGACCGCGGGCCTTCAGCAGACCGAGCCACCCCTTGCTGGAGCCAGCGACCTTGGGTCCAAGGTGGCGAGCTTTAGCTCAAGCTAGATGGGCCTGCGCTCAAGCTGGCGACCTCAGGGTCTCGAACCTGGGCCTTCTGCATCACAGTCCGATGCTCTATCCACTGCGCCACCGCCTGGTCAGGCAAATTATTTTTTTTGTGGTACCCATAAAAAAAGAATAGGTTACTATACAAAAGGAAGAATATGAACAAGGAGGATTCTCAGACATTAAACGATTTGAGGAATTAAAAATGTAAAAAAATAAGAACTCAAAATAATTTTGTTTCTTCTTGGTGCCTTCACCGGAATGATTGTTTTTTCTATAATGGAAATGCATATTTTTTAGAGTTAGGACATTCCAATAAAGGTTATTTAAAGATTTAAAGACTTGAGTTTAATTTCTTTTCCATTTTAGTCTTCAAGTTAATTTTTTAATATATAATTTTAATATTTCCATAATTTAGTTCCTGATTGAAAAACTTATAACAAGCCAAAGTTATTTTAATTATCAATCTTTTTTTTAGTCACAGTAAAACATGGTAAGCTAGAAGCCAATAATTGGCCTTATGTATCAACATGCTAAAAATAAAAATAGCATATAGCAATGTTTTTTTCTGACTACAAATTCACATGCCCTTCAAGCATCTTTAGCTGAGTTGTCTTGAAACAATAGTTTTGTAAAACTGCATCCTACAAACAGCAAGAAATCTTCAGCGCCTAGAAATATTATGGGTATTCCATAATTCAATAGGTAGAATGAAATAACATTCTTGATATATTTGCTATTTTTGAAGGCAAAGGAAGGAATTTGATTCCGACCAAGAAACCACTGCCAAAAGAATTATGGTTTAAGTAGCAGATGCATTTTTCACTTTGGGGCATAAGATAAGCTTAAAAAAAGGACTAAATCTCACATTTTATACAATTTCACTTACAATCTAAAAACAACCATTCTTAATATTTTTCCTTTGCCAATTTTAAAGCAAATAAAATGAAATCGAAGATGAAAAACTGCAGGATAACAAGAAAGACAGTGACACAAATACTCTGTTGGGAATTGCAGATAATACAAGAATGACAGATAGGGATGGGGGAGGGGTAGCCTGGAAGTTGAACACGAATCAGTAATGCAGCTCTGTTACTATGACGGGGGATACTGGGTGAGGATAAAGAGTGGAAATCAAGAGTTCTTTTTTTTACCCCACGTGTTATACTTCAAAGCACCATTTTCATTTATCTAATGGACTATGAAGACCTTTGTGAGGGAAGCACAGGGGCTCTACAAAGACCAACATTAACAAGTTTTAGAAAATAAGAATCTTGAAAGTACATGAAATAATTTATTGGCTCAGAACCCAAGCAGAATAAGGCAAAGGTATAAGAATGCAAAAGGTATAAGAATGCAAAACAACCAAAATAGCAAAGAAATATTTTAAAAATGATGTTTATTTGATATGAAACAAATGGAAAGGCTAATTCATTAATTACTTGTGAACACAGCAGTGTACCGTGTACCTAGAGCTTGAAGGGGAGAGTGTTTTCCCACTGTGAGGACTGCAAGGTAGGGACAGAACAGGAGCAGGAAAGACCCAGGTGTAAAAGGTCACCTCCTTGCATGAGGTTATGTCATTAGACACTGATGTGGTTATAAGAGGAAGACTATGGAATCTTTTAAGGGGGGGAAAGAAGAGAAGAGGGGACAATTTATTTATGATTGTATTTGTCTCTCAAAGAACTCTGTTACTTTATAAAGAATCCAGAAAGACAGAGCTAGTCTCCGGCAGCGGTTTAGAGAAGAGAGCAGGTGAGTTGTCTGGGTACCCGTTTGCGCCTGAAGGGCTGAGCGCTAGGTCCCCGCCACAGCGGGAGAGGCCAAGGCAGAGGAGTGGACGCAAAGGAAGGAAAGACTGTGATGACGAAAAAGAGCAAAATGAGAAGCAAAGAGCGGGCTTAGGTCTGCAGCCGACGGGGCATCGACCACAGATATGTTAGGGAGGGACTCACCCAGCCGAACACTGGTGGCATCCGGCCTGCTGGCTCCACACTTTCACCCTAACCCAGTGAACTCGAAACCTTGTGATGTGGACAAAGACGGTGTGTGTATCTTAGCCTTCCCAGTACAAAAGACTGGTAATGGTAGAATACATGTATGCATGAATAAATGGAAGGGGCTGCTGCCTCTCATTGTCTAGTCAGTGCAAGGATATCCAACAGAGGTATAATGAGAAATGCAAATGCAAGACATGTATGTAATTAAGGTGACCAACTTTTTTACAATGAAAAGGAGGACAAAAATAAATTGAAGAAAACAATATTGTAAATAAAAGAAACATTTTATTAATTACAACAACAATACACTATAATATGATAAATGCATAATAAAAACATTTGTAATACTTATATTGTAATTATGCTTACATGCCTATTAATTTTTAATAATAATTATAAGAAAAAAGTACTCGATACAAATACGTCACATCACACGCAACAGATTGACTCTGCACTGATCGAATACGGACATTTACAGATTAGTCTTCTAATATCAAAAGGGAAGACATGTAGGAGAATACTTTTTGAGGGAGGACAGAACTTACAAAAGAAAGACTGTCCTCCCTAAAGGAGTACGATTGGTCCTAAAGGAGGACGATTGGTCACTGTAATGTAATTTAAAATTTTCTAGTAGCCATGCTAAAAAAGTGAAAAGAAATAAGTGAACTTAATTTTAGTGATATATTTTATTTAACCCAACATATCCAAAATATTATCATTTCAACATGTAATCAATATAAAAGTTATTAACAGGATATTTTAAATTCATTTAAAAAAAATACTAAATCTTTAAACTCCAGAGTGAATTTTACAATTATATCACATTTCAGTTCAGACTCGTTATATTTCAAGTTTTTTGTTTGTTTTTAAATATTTTATTTATTGATTTTAGAGAGTGGAGAGGGAGAGAGAAAGTGGCGGGGAAAGAAGTTGGAAGCACTAATTCATATTTGCTTCTCATATGTGCCTTGACCGGGCAAGCCCAGGGTTTTGAAGCAGCGACCTCAGCATGCTTTATCCACTGTGCCACCACAGGTCAGGCACATTTCAAGTTTTTAATAGCCACATGTGGCTAGATGTGGCTTGTGGCTACTGTATGGGACAGCGCAGCAATATGGTCTGCTCTATTTATATTTTAATTTTTGCAACATATTGGCTCAAAAGTAAAATTATGTTCTTTCTAAAACAACCTAGGTAATGCTCATAAAAATGTCTCTCTGTTTCCTTACTTGAAAGTTTTTAATAAATGTTTTTATATAAAATAAATAATTTTTCAAATCATCAATTATTGTAGAATTTCAGTCTGACAGAACAAATACTCATTTGTACCTCAGCTGATTCAATTTCAAGGGAACAGTTTAGTGAGCCTTAGAGGGTCCTGGTCCCTGCAGAATCCTCTGATCTAATCTAACAAGTTTTCTCCTTGCCCAGGTATAGCAGGATGGTTCCAATTTGCCAATACTGTGTCCCAGCTTATTATAACGATGATAATGGTCATTTGTTAAGCTATGTATTAAGCATATAATTCTATGTTCTTTGAACATTATGTCATCAACTCTCACAATAATAATGTCAAAAAGGTACTATTACTCTCCCAAATTTGGAGATTAGAACATTTTAGTCACCTAAGATTACATAGCTGATAAGAAACAAAGCAGGGCTTCAAAGCCGGATTTAACAAACACCAAGGTCTATGTGCCTGCTTCTCCTCCTGCCTCTTGACCCTCCATCTAGCAACAAAGTCTTCCCCAATTAGTCTCCTTCTCCAGATTGCTGTGATCACATACACAACCAGCGCCTTGTACAATGTGCTGATTTTTCAATTTCCGTGAAGGAATAATTCTCTCACCTCCTGTAACTCTCTAGGTCTAATTGGAACACGCTGGCTGCACGATCTCACTTTGCCGTCTAATTCTCTAGAACCATCTAAAGTCACCTGCACATTTGTCTGAGGGCTGTGCAGAGTCTGGCATATCCTCGGCCAGAACACCAGGGCACTTCAAAAACTTTCCTTTTCTTTGGTCCTTTTCCTATTTTGTGCAACGTCCCCAAAGCTGAAAGCAACCCACCTAAGGTACAGAAAAACTTGAAAACTTAGCTCTTGTCTGTGGCTACTGTAAAAAATTACTACAACTCGGTGGCTTAAAACAGTAGAAATTTTTTCTCTCATAGATCTGGAGGCTGGAGATGGAAACCAAGGCATTGTCAGGGTGACACTTTGTCCTAAGGTTCTGGGGGAGCATCCTCCTCATCCCTTCCAGCTTCTGGTGGCTCAGGCTTTCCTTGGCTTATGGCCATGTGACTCCAACCTCTAATTCTGTCTTTACATGGCCTTCTTTCTTATTTTGTGTCTTCTTTCATCTTATAAGGACACCTGCCATTGCATAGGACATCAGTCACTGAATCGCTTTAAATCCTTAACCAATTACATCTTCAAAGACCTATTTCTAAATAAGGTCACATACTGAGGTACCGGGGAGACATTAATTTAGTGGGAATACTATTTAACCCTCCCAGGAACATTTGTGCCAGGCAGAGCACATGTGACTAACACATATCAGGATTTGTTGAAGACACCTTTTTTCCCCTTTGGGTCTTGGCATCAAGAAAGATAAAAGAAGGCAGAAAAACTTCAAGGGCCATGGATGCTGTCCCCCTCAGACTCCACTGCATTTTAAACAAAGAGTTTACAGGGAATTATGACAAAACTTTGCAGGCAAAATAAATTTTAAAGGAAACCAAATATAAATTCCGTGTCTTTCTTAGGAAAGCTTCAAATAATATTCTCAGTAAAGTATGTTACTCCTCTGATCTCCTTTTTATTCTACTTTTTAAGTTTACAACAATTTATTGAGCAGGTACCAGTGCCAAACATTAAACTAAATAAATTGAAGGGGTAGATTGACTGAGAAGGGACAAATGCACTGAGGAGGGGTGCTGGGTGGCGGTAGATAAATGTGACAGAGACACTGCCCTCAATAAAGTTTGCCATCCAGTGGGGAAAAAGGGCGCAGAAGATGATAAAGGAAGAAAGTAAAAGAGGGAGGGGCTGTAAGTCTGGTATAGAAGCAGCCACCTTCTAGTTTTGTATTGGAACTTCATTATATACACACAATTTGCTTCTTCCAATAACATCAGTTCTGGGTCTGGAGGCAGGAGAATCTTATATTCCCTCCCTGTTTGCACTTTATTCTGTGGTTCTTTGAATACCAGTCTTCGCATTTCTCTTATTTGTAATTCTTAACAGGAAAGAATATTAGAATCAGTGTGTGTGGAGTACCTGGGCGCACAGAATTGAAAAGTAGCTCCAGGTGATTCCAGCCGCCTCCCACCCCCACTGCACTGAGAACAGATGTATGTAGATGGAGACGAAGACTTTCTTAGTTGTTGTCTGCTATCCCAGAGCATATAATGCAAGGCATTGTCATGAAGGCAGTGAATAATGTTTGTTGCATGAATGTACCAATGGATAAATAGTATCATGTGATTTCAAACTATGAGCCTATGTGATTCCCTGATGATTCTCTCTTAATTGCTGTAGTTGCAGACTCTGTCATGTCCCACAGATCCCCGTCTCTAACTAAACATGCCCTTGTGTAACCCCTCCCCCTAAATGTGAACTAGACATACTGACTTGCCTTTGACGAATAAAATATGGCAGAAGCAACTGGTTGTCACATTTGAGATCTGGTTATAAAAAGACTGTGGCTTCCTTCTATTTTGGACCCTTTCCCTTTCTCAGTGTCTCTCTCTATCCCCCCTCCTTCCTCTCTCTCTCTTTCTCAGAGCTCTCACTCTGGGGGATGCCAGGTATCTCGTTGTGAGTTGTCCTGTGCAGAAGCCCATGGAGGAAAGAATGGATGTCTCTGGCTGGCAGCCAGCCAGGACCAGACACCCTCCATCCCACAAACCTGGAGGAACTGAGTTCTGCCATCAGGCACATGAGTGAGCTTGGAAGTACATCCTGTCCCTGTTGAGCCCCAAGATGATTGCAGCCCTGGCTAACAGTTTGATTGACGGTAGAGAGAGACCCTGGGTCAGAGGCCCCAACTAAGCTGAGCGTAGATTCCTGATGCACAGTAACTGTGACATCGTAAGTGTTGCTGAAGCTGCTAAGTTTTGGGATAATTTGTTCTGTAGTGATATGTAACTAACATCATTGCTGAGTACCCCTCTGCCTAACCCAATGTCTCACATGAGAGACGTCTGAGAGAAAACCTTGAGAAAACATATCTGAGAGAACCTTGGAGACCGTCCATCCAACTCCTTCCCTGGACAGACACAAAGACTCAGGTTCAGAGGGGGGCTATAATCTGACCAGAGTGCTAATGGGGAATGGCAAAGTCAAGGGTGACTGGTCCTGGATCCTAAGAACACCCAGTGCAGATCCCCCCTCACTACTCAGCAGCTGCCTCCACTGAGAAACTGATCTTTGCACTAAATACATAATTCAAGAACTGTCACCATAGTGATTGCAGTTATACATCAGCTGCAGTTTAATTGTCTACATGTTGGAAACAATGAATCAAGATAGTTATGAAAAATGCAAAGAATTTGATACTATTAAACACATATTTTGCAATAAAATAAATCAGAATAATTTTTTAATAATATATAATACTAATTATGTATTACAAATGTGTTATTATATCTATAATAATAAACTATACTACTACAATTTTTACATTTAAAAATCTTCATATGTTAACCTTGAAATAATCCTATGATATGAGTAATTATTTCTACTTTACAGATGAGAAAACTGAGGCATGGGTATGTCAAGTCATATGCATGCATTCACAATCAGGACCTGACCTGAACCCAGATCTCTGATCCTACACTCCAAGGTCATCCACTCAATTGTCACACACTTTTAGAACCCTCTTTAGGGTTCTGGGGTCATCCTTAGGCCAGTGCCCTTGACATTACTGCTGTTCTTTATGTCTAGGCTGCTACTCTGCCTTTATTCTGGTGTCATCTCTGTCATTCCTATAAGAATACGCTGTGTGAAATAAAGAATATTTTAACGTATATATTTTTGGCACCCCAGGTCTTAATGACAAAGAATAATAATCAGTAATAGTAGTCAAGGGAGTAAAAAAAGAGCAAAAGTTTTTTGCAGAATAGCATTCCCACTGCGTCTTCCACCCAGTCTTTTAAAAAGTGGAGTCATCTGTTTTCTCAAAATCAGCAGGAAGCCTCCCTGTTTCATGTTCTCTTTGCTGAAACCCTTTTAACTGGTGGAAGCACCACATGGAGGCTTTAAAAGGTAGCATCTGAGATGGATTTGACTTAGTCTTCCTTACACAACTCAGCTGCAGGGTGTGACAACAGACTTCTGGACAGGGTTATACTATAGACCCCCAGGAAACCCTTTCATATCAGTTGACTTCAGAAAGCCATCAAACTCTTCCAGCCCTTCATCAGGGAATGTGCTATACAAATGCTGCTTGGGAATTATGACTCTCAAGAAGACACCGGAAACCACAGACTTATCAGTGACCCCTAGCCTTACAACAAGCTGAAGAGAAAGAAACCACCCCCCCCAAAACAAAACAAAAGAAATAAAAAGAAAAACCCCAGAACACAAAACAGCCTCAAATCACCTGAAGGACATTTTCATAAAGGAGCCTGAGATTTTTATGTCAGTAGAGGACCTCTGAATATAGTATGATCTTTCTTCTTCCTCTGTCCTCACTTCTTTCTCCAGCGACTCTCTCTCTCTCTTTCTCTCTCTCTCTCACACACACACACACACACACACACACACTCACCTGCTCATATGGACCTGTGCATTTACACAATTACATGTGTAATGCACACACATGCCTTTGTACATCTATACTCCATATCACTCCCATCCCTTGCTCATTTCAGACCTATTTATTTAAAAGCCCCCTTCATCTTGTTATTTCACTTTCATCTCTAACTTGCAATTTGTGTGCCTTTAACTTGAATTTATTAATTGATTTTTTTTTCTCTCATGTAATTTTTTATAAGGCATTTCATTTCAGGTACTCTATCAATTCCTTTTTTCCCCTGCAGATCCCCCTTCACCCCTGGAACCACTGGTCCTCCTGCCCCCACTCTGGACAGTTGGTCGTCTCTTCACATAATGGGAATTTCATGTTGAATTTCCACACTTCAGAGTCTTTCACTCACTTGATTTTTCTTACTTCTATAAAAAATATTCTTCATCTGTTTTTTAAGAAAGAGTATGGGAAGTCAGGTTTTGAGACTTTGCTATTCTGAAATGCCTTTGTTGTACTTTGGGGCTTGATTGATAGTTGGGCTGGGGGTATACTTCAAAGTTTTAAAAAATTTTCCTTCGGAATGTTAAGGATCTTGCTCTGTTGTTCGCTGGTATTCAATGTAGCTATTGAGAAATCCAGGGCCATTCTGATATATGTTACTTAGAGTATGGTGTTGTTTTCCTCTTTGAATACTTCAAAAAATTGTTATTAATCTTCTCTTTAGCTCTGGCAGTCTGAAATTTTTACAATAATATGTCTTCATATGGGTCAATTTGCAATATGTTGAGTGGCACTTCCCATGTAGATATTCATATAATTTTCTTAAACTATTTCTTTGGTAATTTTCTTCCTCCCATTTTGTCTATTTTCTCTTTTCAGAACTCAGATGTACTTCCTAAGTTGAAACTTCTATATATTTTTTCTCCTATTTTTCTACTTTTTTGTCTGCTTGCTTTAACTTTTGGGGGAGTTTCTTGATTCTATCTAATTTTTTATTTTCAAGACCACTTCCTGATTCTTAACTTTTTCTTTTGAAAAATTTCTATTCTTATTTTATGAATGTAACACAATTCTCTTATCTCCCTAAGGGTATTTATTATTTTGGGGAAAAAATTCTTCTGTTTTCTGTGATTTCTTTTCCTTTCTCTGGGCTCCTTTTTCCTCTTTTTGTTTTCATCTATTTCTTTCATATTGGAAGTTTTCCTGAAATGACAACAACCCTTGGCTGTCTTTTTCTTTTCATTTTCTTTTTCTCTTTTAAGTGAGAGGAGGGGAGAGAGACAGAGTCCTGAATGTACCAGGATCCACCCAGCAAGTCCCCTACCAGTGATGCTCTGCACATCCAAGCTCATTGCTTGGCAATGGAGCTATTTTTAACGGCTGAGGTGGAGGCTTCAGGGAGCCATGCTAAGCACCAGGGCCATCTTGCTGGAACCAATCCAGCCATGGCTTGTTTGAGAGAGAGAGAGAGAGAAAGGGGAAGGATGGAGAAACAGATGGTTGCTTCTCCTGTGTGCCCTGACTGGAAATGAACCTGGGACATCCACACATGGGCTAATGCTCTACCACTGAGCCAACTGACCAGGGCTGGTTGTCTTTTTCTAATAATAATAAAAGAAGCAGTGAAGAATTTCTTGGAATCTCTATATGCACAAATGGGAGTTATCAGCAGGGAGACTTCTTTATAGGGTGATCAGGCAGTGAAGTAGCTACCTGATTTTGAAGTGGGGCCTACAAGCCACTTTCTGGAATTTTGTTCTATGAAGTGTTCTGTTTCTGTGAGAAGAATTTTCCAGTTCACTCACTGTGAACCATATAACTAGCTGCCAGCGTCATGGGAATGAGCAAGGAGAGAACCACCCACCACTAAGTATTGTCTCTTACTTTTAATTTTTTCACTTAATGTTCTCTCTACATGGTCTGGGATCTCCAAGTTTAGTGCTTCTCCCTTGAGTTCTCAAGGAATAAAGTCTCCCTTCTCCTGCTTGGGGCAGAGGTTGGGTGTAGAGATGGGGGCTTAATTGTCTAACTTTCTGACAGAGTAATGTGCGAGAGAGAACCTCCATACATGCAGACTTTCAACCAATCCCTTTTGTCAACCTCATGCCCTACCCCCTCTTTCTGAAGTATCCCACCGATAGCCTGAGAATCTCAGAGCTATTCTTTGGAGAAAATGGTTTCTCATCTGTAAGGCTCTTTCAAATATGATTTTCTCTGCTAAATGTGATACTGCAGATTAATCTGCCTCCTGTCTTCTTGTGTGTCTTGTGTGATGATATCTTATCTTCCATTCTTTTTATCCTTGTGAATATGTACACATACATATAATATATTTTATCCCTTTATTTTCACTTAATCAGGGTTTTGAGAGTGTGAGGAGGCACCTGTGTAGGATCAATCACCCATGTTTAAAATTTTCTTAAATGGACTTGTTGATGCTGATAATAAAACCAATGGAAAAAAAAAAAACTAGCATGTACCCTGGGACTCTGGAAGGCAGAGCAGGTGATAATATGGCATCAGATTCAACACCACACTCAAAATCTAGTGGGTGGTGGATTACATATAGTTTAACCCAGTAATATCACTTGGGAGCCCAGGCTTAAGAAAATAATTTACAGAACTTAAAAAAAAAATCCCTTTTGTTTGAAAGCTTTTACAGCTGTATAAAGTATAGTAGAGTAGCTTGAGAATGTTATGGCTTAAAACTAGGACTATTCAAAATGTCCAGTGATGGGTAAGGAGGACTGTGATATGTTAATGAAAGAGAAGAGGTTTGGAAGGGGTTGACAGGAAGGAGTCACAAGAGAACTTTCTGGAATGATGGAGATATTCTACATCTTATTTGCAGTCATGTTAATTGACAGAATCTATTTGTTAAAAATCACCTAACAGTAAATTCAAAATGGGTGTGATTGATAGTATATAAATTATACCTCAACAAAGTTGATTTAATAATAAAACCTTTATGAATACCCCTTTTTAAGATGAAGCACAGACTGCCAGTCAAGCACTACAAACTAACTATCCTCATACTGAAATCTCCCTCCAGTATGAAGGGTTGTCCATTTTCTCTTAACATGCCATACCTTACATCTGCATATTTACCATGTCTTTTTTCATACCCAGACTGCCTCTTAAATCTTCTCTTTTCCTTTTCCAGGAAGCCTTCTATGACCATTGGGCACTAAAAGATTACTGTTTCTTCTACTCTTCATTTATCTTTTTGTCTATATCATTTATTTGGCATTTCAAAATGTACTATTTTGAGATATCTCTATTTTTGTCTTGCAGTATTTTAACTTCTGTGCTGATATTTTACTTTCCATGTGTGCATTCTTATTGTTCTGAAAAAGGTGAATTTTCTAGAGGGCTAGAAGTATGCATTATACATCTTTATGTCTTTCATAATATTATACACATAGTTGGCAGTCAATAAGTATATGCAGAGTGAATAAATCATGAAGGCATTTTAAAGAGGAGAAACTAAGAATTTTAAAGCTAGATTTAGAGAGGGTTTGATTTACCAGTGAGAACTGGTAGGATCAAATCATTCAAAGACTATATTGAATTAACAGAAGGCCCGAGTCATTTATAACTTACATTTTGTAAAGGATATATGTCATAGTGAAGTCAACATAATTTATAAAATTAATACAGAGGACCTATGGGACTGCTAAGAACAGTCTATAATTAGGATATGGCCATTGTAAACTCTAGTGATTCCTGAATTTATTCCCATGGACTTATTATGAGGAATTCTGACATGGCCCCAAGAGGCAATGTCTTGAGCTAAATATGTCCTTCTTCTTGTCATTTCCTCTTCTTGCCTTGGTGTCATCAAGATAACAAGCACTTCTGCAATTCAAGGTAGAGTGTATACACTGCAACCAGTATAAATGAATTCAGCCATAACATAAGCTACACATTTATTATGCACAGCTTGTTAGATTCTGATTTCTGATCTGCCATTTCCCCTAAAGAAATATAGACTTCCAGTGTGGCAAAAAATATATATGTATAAATGGCTATTTTATTTTAAAAGGCTGGCTATTTATATAAAATAATGCACCAAATAAACTCATCTGTAAGCCATATATTATCTTCCCTTTATTTACTTATTAGATGAATTTATTTATGATAAGTATATCTTCATGGTATAGTATCTACCTTATCACAGAGAGAAAGAGAACATACCCAGAAACTAGACGCCACATGCCCTCACTCTACTTGCAGTAATGAGGGCTGTTCTCCCTGATTTCCTTTGCTGCCTGACAGACAAGCAGGCTGTTCGTTTTATCATTGTTGCCCACACCTATCAACCTCCTCTCCAATTTGATGACTACCACAGCAATATATAGCAAATCTCCTCAGGGACTATAATTATTCATTTTTCAGAAGGCACAAGATCTATAATAAATGAGTGCGGTAGATAAGAAACCAGTTTATAAGTTTATCTCCTGAGCAAAAGACGAATTTTTCTTTATCGGAAAATAGATCATGTTATTTAATAAATGAGTTGTAAGTAATAAAAAAGATTCTGTGAAAGTATTTGTGACTCATCACATAAACACTGCTGTGATATGCCACGTAGAAGAAAAGTGGATGCATCCAGTTCATCGGACCACTCTGGAAGCTAGAAACTCCAGAGACCTGTCAGGAAGTCTCATCTTGTTCTCTTGAGTTATAAATTGCTCTTAAATTAATATTGCTACTGCTGCTATTGGGAGCACCTGATTTCAAAACATTCAAGGCACTCAAGCTATTGTTTCCATCAGGGATGAAGGCTTACAATGTCCCCTGTGGCATGTGTCTTGGTTTCCCATTGTATCTCAAGTTGAACATACAATCTATTTTGCCCTCTCCTGTTTAGGTATCATGTTATCTAGGAGTGGATTTTTCACCATTTGTTTTGCAGTGTTTTTTTTTTTTTTTTTGATTTTCACTAGTAGAGCTTGTTTACTCACTGATGAATTTGAATGTTATTTATGCCAAATAGTAAAATGGTTCTGCTAAACTGTGTTTTGATTTGTCTTAGTCAAGGTTTTTAGAATGCAAAGAAAACAAACCCTTACAAAGTAGCTCAAGTGGGGGCTCTTCTATAGAAACATCAGGTAATTTCCTGGCTATACATGGATTCCAGGAATGAAGTGAAGAACTTACGGTTCCCCAACATCTTAAGGCCATACAATCTCTCTTACACATACTTTCTCAGCTTCTCTCTCATCTGTCTATTCTTGTTCTTGTGGTCAGCTTTTTCTCTTATTCATCTTGCCCATGACCCAGTAAGGCCACAATTCCAACTCTGTTTCATGACCTCTGCCTCCCTTCAATCTCTATTCCTAAATTTGAACTCTTTTCCTGAAAATCTGACTGGCCTTTCTACTCCATAGGGATGACACCTTTGGGATGCTGTTTACAAGGCCCAAGGGTAGAACATTTTCTTTAGAAGGGGCCCTAAGAAACAGAGGCCATGAAACATGACAAGTCATGATCTTCCCATCATGCTCTGACTTCACTCTATTGCCTCAGAAGTGATTATATCACATGTCTGTACTCTCAAATAAACATCCAGTTTCCATTTGAGTTACAGCATCTTAGTCCTTCAGAAACTATAATATTGAAGCAGTTTCTGGGAGTTTCTAGGTCAGGGGTTATCAATCTGAATGATTTCTACTTCAAAACACCAGTATCTGAGTTCTTTTTCTTGGCTGTGTTGGCCAAATATTTTAACTATCAGTGACTGTGCAGTAGATCTAAGAGGGAAGGGCTTGGATCTAGTAAATCTACCACAAACCAGGGCTCTATCTCCCCTAATGTAAATTTAGGTAAAGCCTCTTGTTCAAGTGATATTATGCTATAATGAAGCCTATGTACAAATCTGTTTTCTTAAAAAGAGCTTGAGGTCTTTTAAGGCATAAATGATACACCATTGTCTGTGAGTCCCAGGCTCTACCATAGTACCTGACACATAGTGGTACTCAAATAAATAGATGGATGATATGAGGAGACCTCTTTGCTGATATCAGCATGACCATCCTCAAGAAGCCTGCTTTTCTTTTTATACCTTCCAGCGTGTGTGGAATATTAAGCTGGTTAATCATCTTAATTAAAATTTAAATGTGTTTTCTAATCTTAGGCAATTTTAGGAAGTGCTTTTTTTCATTGTTAGCCTTCAAAGGAACTGTTCTCATTTTAAATCTTCTAGTTATAGCATTTAATATGAGTTAAAGGAATACATCTTCTTAAGTGTTTAAGATCTATAACATTTAGAAACCATTCTCTGCCATGTTCGCCTACTTAAACCTTTCTATACCACCTACTCCCATTTGTCATTTTGTCACGTTTTCTGCTCTTGGGATGTAAAGCACCTGTCTGCACTGTGACGTCTATGGCAAAGCACTGACCTCCTGAAGCCCTTGTGTAGACCCTGCTCCTCAGTCCCCAAATGCTCTCTATTTCTTATATCTTTGCCTTGAAAAAGACTTATTGCTATTTTTACAAAATAAAACATGTTTAAAAGGTAAGCAGAAATAAAATAACCAATGAGCTATAGACTATATAACCCAGAGATCACTATTAAGTTTCTTAAAACCTTTTTCTCTATGGCCATAGGATTGTTACAGTATTTTAAACAAAAACAAGACAACATTTCTTTACAGCCATCTCCCAATACTAACAGTCTCATTCGAACTCCAGCAGCAATAAACCTGCTCAGCTTAGTAAGCAGCATGCCCTGGAAGCATACAGAGTTTTGGTTACATTGTTCACCTTAATTTTATTCTTATTTGTCACCTTTTGCTGCATTATAACACCATGGCACATTTTGATCTGTTTGGTTTATTTTCTGGATTTATTGAGCCTGAACTGAGTAGTTACTTGACTCTTTGGGTTTAACAATGATAAAAATGTTAGAAAAGAAGGGGAGACTTCTATTTCCAGTAGTGCAGGCAGATGAGATGCCCTGAACAGCGCCCTTAACAGAAACAAGCTAAATAATAAATAAAATTAAAAAAAATCTTTAAAAATGTATTGTTGAGCTGGCATAAAAGTTAGGGCTTTTCAGAGGTAAATGTGGAAGCTAGTGCTTGCGGGGGCAGTGGGCTGACCGCTGAGAGCCCTTGCTTTCGTTTTGGCGGAGGCATAAATTCAAGGAATGAGACCGACAGCGAGGGAAGAGGTGATCTGCACATACACCAGGACTTTGAAAGTCTACCTTCTTAGTGCCATGGAAATGAGAATGAAGCCCACCATACCACTATATAGAAGAGGGCAGCAAGATGACTCGCCTGGCTCGAATTTGGTGTTGAGAATAAGAAAAACAATGTCTAATATCTTCCGTGTTCATTTGAAGCCAGCTGCAAGCCCACAGTTGGGTTTGAAGGAAAAAAAAAAAAAGGAAGAAAAAAGGAGGAGAATAGACAATAGAGATACAATGGGAAAAAGAATAAAATTGTAAAAGCATATTAAAATATAGATGGTTATTGTAGAAATTTCTGCAGCTAATACCTTTCCATTAAAATACCTTTTGGTTTTTAATAACAAAATATCTCTGAATATTTTTGTATCAGCTAGTGGTTACATAGGAGTAGTGTCTAATTACATTTCAAATATTCAGTGCATTTTTAACAGAATGATGTGCTAGAGAGGTATCTATCAGGTTGTATTTCAGATTCAATGGATAAATCATCAGAATCACATGAAAATTTTTTGAAAAGCATGCAGAGCTCCACAAAAGGGATACTGGCCTTGAGCGGAACATGATAACATTACACTCCACAGGAGCCACTCTTTACTGCTGTATGTTTGTCCTGAACACATTTCCCAAGGGCCTTTCTCATATTTTGCCCCATTTTTGACTAGTGAATGAGTTACACACACACATACAGTTTCAAAAGTATTGAATAAAAATATGGCAAAAGGAGAAAAGAAATGGGAATTCAAACAAGCCTCTATTTTACAAATTTCTCATCCTTAAATGTTAGTCTCCTGCTTTGAAGATGTGTCATGGCTTTCTTGTTCAGGAGCTTTTTCTGCAGTGCCAAATGATAGAGAATTCTTATCAGCTTCTAAGTTGGATAGTTTGCTTGGAATTGCTATTGTCATCTCAATCTACATTAGCACAGTCTATGACCAGTGACAAACAATTATACCTGGTCTTGCTCCCTCCTCAGTTTTCTTCAAGTATCAAGTTTTCTCCTCACTTGGAGAGTTACAGTGTATTGTAGGTAATTGTCTTGTTTTTATTAGAAATTTCTCACTAAAATTTTTTCTAACAAATATATTTTTTGTTGTTATTTGCTTTGCCACATTGTAAACATAATGTTCATGGAATGCATTCAGACTTTCATGTTTGGTAATCATAAAATAATGTTTTAAGCATTTTAGATCCCTATATGATAGTGAAATTTTATTTAAGTATTTTACTTAAGAAAATTGGTTAAGAGGTAAGGTTAACATAATGCATCATAAATTTCTCATTTAAAATAACAGAAAATAGACTTTCAATGTTTTCATGCAAAATATCTGATGGATATTTAGAAATGGATTATTGATATTAGCAGGTGTGATGATCGGTTTTATTTTCTTTTTATCAATTTGACTGGGCCATGGGGGTGTCCACATTTTGGCTAAACATTATTTCTGAATGTGTCTGAGAATGTTTCTAGAGATTAACATTTGAATTGGTAGACTGAGTAAAGCAGATTGCTCCCTTCTGTGTGAGTGACCATCATCCAATCAAGTAAGACCTGACTAGAGTAAAAAAATCAGAGGAAAGTAGAATTGCCTTTTCTTCTGACTGAGCTAAGACATTGGTCTTCTGCCATTGGAGTGAGACTTACCCTGCTTCTAAGGCCTTTGAACTTAGAGTGAATTATACTGCCTACTTTCCTAAGTCTTTAGCTTGCAGATGGCAGATTGTGAGATTTTTAGCTTCCATAGGCATGTAAGTCAATTTCTCATAATAGATATCCTTATAGATATTGATTAATAATATAAAAACATTATATATAATATTTTTATATTAATCACAATAAATGTAAAAAGACTAAACTTTATAGGTAAAATATAAGGATAACTAAGCTGTATTAAAAAAATAATCAAGACATACAGTATTAACCATAGACCACATATGTCAAAAGATATCTAAATTTTTAGAATTAGAAGATGGAAAAAATATATAATTGACTAGTAATCAAAAGAAATTTGGGACAGCTATCTTAATATTAGACATTAGATGATAAAGAAATAAAAAATAGAGCCAAATTACAAAGAAAAATTGGAATTCTACTACACTAGTACTTTCTAGAATACCAATAGAGCAAGCAGACAAAAATTAGTAAAGCTATAAAAAATAGTAATTAAACAATTAAGATTGGCCTAATAGACATTTAAGAAAGAATGCATTTAATGGTTTGGAAATACATAGTCTACATATTAAAGTGTAGCTCACATAAAAATATTTATAAAAACTTAATTTTTTCTAGGACAAGAGCCTGTCCAACCTATTTTAAATCATTTTCTGACCATAGTACAAGTAAATTAGAAATAGAAAAGGCTTAAATCATAGGAGAAAATTGGCGAATGTTGGCTACATTAATATTAAGTATGCCTGTTCACAGACATACATTAAAAAAAGAAAGAAATGTACATCAAAAACAAGGAGAAAATATCTGTAAGACATACAACTCAGAAGATTACATTTAAAAAAACTCTTAGAAATCAATAAGAAAAATGAGCAGCCTAATACAAAATGGCTCTTCTATCAAAAGAGTCATTCCACCTGCCCCATAAACATGTGAAAAGATGCTCAAACTCAGTAATCAGGAAATGTAAATTAAAACCATAGTGAGGTATATTTTCACACCCACTAGATAGGTGAAAATCTGAATGTTGTTCAATACCATTGCCAGATGTAGGTCAGTAGAACAAGATCCTTCATTCACTGCTGGCATGAGACAATATACACTGTTCACAAAAATTAAGACATATTTCAAAATAAATATAAAGCAATAAAAAAAGAAAGATTTGATTTTTTTTATTAAACAAGAACATCAGAAAAGCAACCACGTCAAAAAAAGTTGTTTGATTATGCAAATGAGATGCAAAACCAACTTTATTTCATTGGTGAAGATGCGCTATACAAAAGGCTGAAAGTACTGGAGTATCTGCACATTCCCTGATCTTGAAAGTGCACATCCTGCAATTTCCCAGCCCTTGCAATGCTCCTGCAACACGATTTGTTGCGATGCGAATCCTGGAGAGCCATAAGATGTCTTGAAGCTGGTCAAACGCAGACAACAGTGGCAACAGCACTTAGAACATCCCAAAGCATGATTAGCAGACTGTGAAATTGCTTTCAAGAGACTGACACAGTATGAAGAAGATAAAGGCAGAGTAACCCATCTGCACAACAGAAAGAGATGACCACTACTTGACCTTATTGGCAAAGAGGAACAGGTGCAGCAATGCAACATAGCTGCGGGGACAGTTTCTTGCTGCCACTAGATGACGGATATGCACCCAGACTATATGGAATCGGCTCCATTGTGTTGGACTGCATGCCCAGTGACCAACGGTATGTATTCCATTACTTGCTGAACACCATAGAACCCTTAGAAGGTGGGTTGATGAGCATCGTCATTGGACCTGTGATGAGTGGTCAACTGTCCTCTTCTCTGCTGAGTCATGGTTCAATCTGAAGTCTGACAATCATCGTGTCCTGATCTGGCGTGAATGGGGAACACAGGAGAATCCATGTTTCATGCAAGAAAGGGACTCCTTTGGTGGTGGTGGAATCATGGTGTGGGCTGGTATCAGCATTGGTGGTCATACCGAAATCCACATCATCAGAAATGGATCTCTGATTACTGTCAGATATCGAGATAAGGTCCTGCACCCTATAGTGGTACCCTGTGCTGGAGCAGTTGGAAACAACTTTCTTTTTATCGACAATAATGCAAGGCCCCACCTTGTGCATCTCATCAACAACATACTTTAGGAGGCAGGAATTGAATGCATGGAGTAGCCTTCATGTTCTCCAGACCTGAATCCCATTGAACATGCTTGGGAAGCACTGGGAAGATGTCTGGCAAACCGTCTAATGACTCCCACAACACTTCTTGAGCTGGAAGTTGCTCTGGAGCAAGAGTGGCAGAAGATCCCACAAGAACTGCTGGCCAATCTGACCCTGTCCATGCCCCATCACTGCAAGTGTGTTTTGGCAGTCTTGGGTGACCATGCACCCTAATGCTCAATCAATGTGTGGCACTCTCATCCAGTTTGACATGTGCTTCTGTTCACTCCAACCAATATGTTACTTGCTACTCAATCACAATAATTGAGTGTACATCTCATTTGCATATTCAAACAACTTTCTTTGATTTGTTTGCTTTTCTGATGTTCTTGTTTAATAAAAAATTAAATGCTTTTTTATCGCTTCATATTTATTTTGAAATATCTTCTAATTTTTGTGAGCAGTGTAGGAAGTATACATAGATAGAAGCGCTATAAAGGAAAGCAAGGGGATGAGTATCTTAAATTCAGAATGGCAGTTATCCCTGAAGGGAAAACAAAGGAAGGATGATGATTATCCTTTATTTTTTTTTGTATTTTTCTGAGGTGAGAAGCGGGAAGGTAGCCCACTGGGAAAAATGCTCTGCCCATCTGTGCCATTGCTCCATTGCAACTGGAGCCATTTTAGCACCTGAGGCAGAGGCCATGGAGCAGTCCTCAGCACCCAGGCCAACTTTGCTCCAATGGAGCCTTGACTGTGGGAGGGGAAGAAAAATAATAGAGAAGAAGGAGAGAAGGGAGGGTGGAGAAGCAGATGGGCCCTTCTCCTGTGTGCTCTAGCCAGGAATTGAACCTGGAACATCCACGCACCGGGCCAACACTCTACCACTGAGCCAGCTGGCCAGAGCTAATGATTATCCTTTCGATACTTGGTAGATATTGAGTTATGGTTGACAGAAAAGCAATGTGCTGTTAATGTGCCTTTCATCTTCATTATCTGTGCTTTTTCTAATGCTTTCCTGTAGTAGGCCTGAGCTCTAGTCAGTTACACCAGCTATGCACATTAAATATCAAGAGTTTGTGTTGCCTATTTGTCACAATCCAAACTACCTTGTTTACAGCAAAACTTTTTAAGGCAGAGGGACCATAAACCTAAGGCTGTTTAAACTAACATTACTAATGTTGAATAATAGTATGTTCTAATATTATTTAAATCTCTCAAACATTTACTTTACTCAGGTTGTGTTTTTTAGAGCCTTTTAGCTTTATTTGGCAAGATTTCCCTTACAAACTCATACTGCTAATGTATTCTAAAGTGTTTTTGAACTCTCTAAATCATTATTTGTTTTAGTTTTCTCTTAAGATGGTTTCCATCCTTTTAGAAACCCTAAGGAAAATAAAGATCAAACCATTTCTCCTTTTCTTGTGATGATTATCAAACTTATTAAAACCATATCTAGCTAAGGCTAAGATTTTGTAAAGATTCTGTAGTAATTTACTAAGTCAACAACCAAAAGCTTCCTTTATTTGGCTCTAATGAGTCATCTCAAATATCTATCTATTCCTACAAACTTCAAGGACCATCTGTCTCTTATTTGAGTTGAGTTTACACTGTCTGCCTTTATATTTATACTTTTTGGTGTGGTGGTATATAAGCAGGTGCCAAGAGCAGCCTTCAGTGGCTACAGGTTTATTCTTGCGACTTTCCCCAGGATCTCTGAAGGGAGGAAGCATTTCTTCCTTTTCCCTAATCTAATATCTTAAAACTGTATTTTAGATTTTATTTTTTTCTTCTTTTTGAAGGGATTTTCCTTCTATAATAATTCTCTCCCATATCATAGCTTCTTCTATTTCTTCTTCTCTCCCTCTTCCCAAAAGGTTTACTATATCATTTTTCTTTAAACAATAAAAACCTCCTGTGATACCAATGAGTCATTCAATTCCAGTCCATTTCATCTCTCCCCCCTTTTTTTTCCACTAGCACTAGCAAACTCTTTGAATGCTGTAAACTTTATATTCCTTCCTTTTGATCCTCAGTGCACAGCTACCTGGCCATTTCTGAGAGCTCATCTCATTTATTGATATTTCTTTTTTAAGCTCTGTCAGCCACAATGATCTCCCTACTGCTCCTTAAGCCCAAGTGTGTTCCTGTCTCAAACCTTGGTGTTTGCTCTTCCCTCTGCCCTGATGCTCTTCCCGCATATAGTTGTAAGACTTCCTTCAGATGTCTGGTCAGATTACCCCTTGGTAACTCTATTTTTATAAAACCAAAATAGTAAAATAATGTTTCTCCATCCCAGCCTCCTTAGATTACTTATATTTCTTCCTCCTACTTACCACTATATGGCATATATTTGTTGGTTTTCTGCAAACATAATGAAAATACTTCACCCCTTTGTTCCCTGTTAGAACAGTGCCTAGTTCATAGTTGAGTCCAATAAATCTCTGTGGATTGAATCAATTAATGAATGTTGACAATGCCCCGTTTAAGGTCTATAATGATTTCTGTTTCCTCAATTTCCTGTTCTCTGTTGCATCTTGTTCTTCTTATAGCACATTCTTTCTCTTGGCTTCTGTGACATTATTCTCTTTATTCAACCTCTCACTGCTCTTCTTCTGCTTTCTTCAAGTTCCTTTCAAATTATAGCTTCCTTTAAGGCTCAGTTCTGGGTCTTAGAAACTTCTTTTTTCAGTGCTCACATTCTCAGAGATTTCTTATATTCTTTTTTTTTTAAATTGTGATAAAAATGTATAACATAACATAACCATTTTTAAGTGTACACTTCAGTAGTGTTAACATGAGCCTTCTTGTGCAACTGATCTCTAGACCTCTTCATCTTGCACAACAGAAGCTCTCTACTCACTGAGCACCTTCTCTTTCTTTGCTTACCCCAGCCTTTGAGAACCTTGATTGTACTTTCTGTTTTTATGAGCTTGACTGCTTTAAATACCTCATATAAATGGAATATTGTGCAGTATTTGTCTTTTTTAATTGGCTATTTTACTTAGCATAATGTGCACAAATTTTACCTCTGTTGTAACATATAACAAAATTTTCCTCTTTAATAAGGCTGAATAATATTCCACATGTGTGTGTGCATGTAAATACACTGCTCACAAAAATTAGGTGATATAACTTCATATTCATTTAGAAATATCCCCTAATTTTTGTGAGCAGTATATTTTCTTTATTCATTCCTCTGCTGATGGACATTTACATTGTTCTTATCTCTTAATATTCAGGATAATGATGCAATAAATATGGGCATGCAAATTTCTATTTGAGATCCTGCTTTCAATTGTCTTGGATATATACCCAGAAGTGGGTTTGCCAGATCATCTGGTAAGTTTTTTTGAAAAATCTGAATACTGTTTTTCATTTTATATTCCCACCAAAACATACAAGAGTACCCATTTCTCCACATCCTCATCAAACTCTTATGTTTTATTTTTTAAACAGTGGTCTCCTAATGAGTGTGAGTTGATATCTCACGTGGTTTTGACTTGCATTTCCCTAAAGATTAGTGATGTTGAGCATCTTTTCTTATGCTTATTGTCCCTTTGCATATCTTCTTTTGAGAATATCTATTTAAGTTCT
Source organism: Rhynchonycteris naso (assembly GCA_037038555.1). NCBI lineage: Eukaryota > Metazoa > Chordata > Mammalia > Chiroptera > Emballonuridae > Rhynchonycteris > Rhynchonycteris naso. Next base: position 48,785,347 of record CM073000.1, on the reverse strand, counting down.
TCACTCATTTTTAAATCAAGTTATTTGTTTTGGTGTTGTTGAGTTATAATTCTTTCTATATTCTGGATTAAACCCTTACCAAATATATGGTTTGTATTTTTTTTCATTCTAACTTTGCCTTTCACTCTTTTCTTTTTTTTTCTGCTTCCCACAGATTTCTTCTATTTAAGACTTATTTTATACTTTATTGGCTCCCGATTTATGTCTATGTCCTTCACTCTCATCGGCACACCTCTCTGTACTTAAGCCTTGCTTACCATGTCTTCCTTACCTTTCTCTTTTACCTTTTATAGTGTCTAGTATAGGATTATATATTAAGTGGAAACTCAGTATTTGAGTTACTGAATCAAATAAATTAAAACTAGCACAATGTCTCTTCCAGTTTTGACTTCTTTTCACATACCCAGGCCCATGTCTTCAAATGTTTTTGAACATCTCAAAACTTTCTCATTTTCAACATTTGAGGCCTTATAATAATCTTTCTTCCTATCCAAACAATCATTAAGTCCTCTCTATTTCTTTTAGACAATAAATCTTAAACTGAACATTTCCATTCATGGGGTCAGTGTGAGGTAATCTTAACTAACATAGCCCCTCCCAATACTATCTCTTATTCTTCACTAGTTGTGTTTTTGAACAACAAAAATGTCAGCTCATTATTGTTTTATTGAGGAACTTGTTATATCCAGTCACTTCTGAGAATAAGATTGATCATTTCCCATGGTTTTTATTTTGTCCTCTAAGGGTGAGAAATACAATTTAAACCAATAATCCTCAAAATAGCCCCTCTGCTTTGATCAAATCATGTCTTCCTATGTCTCCAAAAATACCCTCTTCATCCTTGTTCCGTTCCTTTACTGTCTCCTGACATAATTTAAACCCTACCCTTGTCTTCAATTTAAATTTGTATGCTCCTCCATCCCCCCTTACAACTAACTAAATCACCTTTCACTTAACTTTGAATTTCCTAAGCATCTCTGTATATTTTAACATACTAACTTAATACCTTTATTAATACAATAGCATTTTTGTTTGGCATCTCTCTCTCTCTTTTTTTCTTTTGAGCAGTAGGAACCAACAATATCATAGTAATTTTTCCTAATTCTGAGTTACAGATTTTGGGAAAGTCAAGACACAATGATTTTTTGCAATGCCATAGCTGCTTAAAAAAAAATCCCAAACAATTAACTTTGTAATAACCTTAGGCCAGTTTTCAATAGATCTAAAAACTCATAGACCTAAAAGGCAGGGACTGTGATTTTGGATGAGTTTTCTAAGTAATTAAATACCTAAATAGTCATGACCCCAATACAAATGGAGTGTTGGATTCATAAACAATGTGCTGGGGGAAGAAGCTAAGGTTCATTACAAGCTTTCATCACTGACTCCATCTGTGATCTTGGGCAGTTCAATTAACTTGTTGATAACTACCTCTCTACTTGCAAATGGGGTGCAAGAGATACTGCTTTTAGGAACTTTTAGCCCATGATAGGTAAGACATGAATTGTGACATTAGGCTAAATAAATTTTCTTTTAATTTTTTCTCTTAGAAAATAGAAGATTGTCTATTTATTTATAGATATTCCATCTTATTCTGAAAAGAATTTTAAGTTGATATTTAAAATATATACTATAAGACCTTAATTTTTTTAAATAAAAATAAGTCAAGGTAAATGGACAATAAGAAATAAAAAAATAAGAGAAAAGAAGAGTAAGAAAAATAAGATGATGAAAAATAAGAGTGGGATTAATAGAAACTATGACTTGAGATGCAATTGGTACAGTTGGTACAGATGGATTGAAAATCTGACTCTGAGATTTCTATCAGCCAGCTCGGCTAGGAGAGCATGATCGGTTAAATGATTCATGAAGTCCACGCGTAAAAACAAACCAACTGCTCAAAAGCAAATTATTCTTGGTATTAAAAGCAGAGGAAAATTTCCTGTTCTAAGTAATGACATTCAAGTGATTAAAAGGCACAACAGAAGAGACACAATATTCTCCTTTTTAATGTTTCCGAGGGTTTCTTTTTTAGTATTTCTCTCTCCATTGCATTTTTTAATAACAAAATTCACAGTAAAGCTATATTGATCAAAAATGTAGGTAGATGAAAATAACTTTTAAGTGGAATTTGGAAGAAACAACTAGGAGTGGCAAAGGAACACACTTAGAAAAAACAGGCCAAGAGTATAAAAATGACAAGTTTTCAGGGTGAAGCAAGGGCAAAATAGTAAGTCAGAAGCCATCTGGACAGATGGAGTGTGGTGCCAAAGCCCTAAAGTGGCAGAGCCTGAGTTCTATGCAAAAGATAAAGAAAATGAACTTGTAGTTGGGACAAGGTCGTAATACAATCATAATAAATAAAATTATTTTAACAGCTATATTTATTTATCTTTTTTCTTTTCCAAGTGAGAGGAGGGGAGATAGAGAGACAGACTCCCTCATGTACCTCAACCGGGATCCACCTGGCAACCCTGTCTGGGGCCAATGGTCTACCTTTTCTGATGCCTTTACAACTGAGTTATTTTTAGTGCCTGAGGTAGAAGCTCCATAAAGTCATCCTCAGCTTTGGGGCCAACATGCTCAAATCAATTGAGAGAGACAGAGAGAAGGGGAAAGGAGGGGTAGAGAAGGAGATGGTCACTTCTGCTGTGTGCCCTGACCGGAAATAAAACTCAGGACATCCACACACTGGGTGATGCTCTACTGACCAGGGCCTTAACAGCTACATTTAATAGAATATTTTCTGTAATTTCATTTCATTTATACTATTCCTAGAAAAATTATATATTTAATTATTCTGTAATTGGCTTGAAAGGACTTTTACATTGTGGTTACAATTACTTCTGACCATCATGAAGGAAGTAGCAACAATAGAAAAATAACCAAGTGTCATGAACAGGCAATTAAAAAGAGAAGAAATTTGTATTTTTATACCACATATGAATAAAATATTTTGTAACTTTTACTAGAAAATACAAATAATAAGTTACAAATATATACTAGTGTTGTTTATGAATTAAAATTATACATCAAATTTAATTTTAAGTTATAATATACAGCATTGACTATTTCATACACTAGTGGTGTCAGCTGTAAATGGAAAGTTTTTATAGAGTAGTTTGTGTGTGTGTGTGTATATATATATATATAAATCTGGGTATATGGAATATATATATACAAAATATATATTTGAAAATCTTTACAAATCAGCACATACTTTAATTTAGCAATTTCACTTTAAAAATTTACTCTTAGAAAATAATTGAGAACAATGCCAAAGACATTCACTGCAAAATTCTTGTGATTGTTTTAAAATATAAAGGCTAAACATATCCAACAATAATGAATTTGTTAAATAAGTCATGGTTCAGAATAAAATACAGTGCATTCATAAAAGCTGAAGGTATCACAGTAGAATTGTTGTCTTGGGAAGATATTCATAACATATTGCTACATTAAGATGTACATTAAAGCTATAGTAATCAAAATAATATGATGGTGGTATAAATTTAGACAAATAGATTGCTGTAATTAAACAGACACACCAGAAATAAGTGCACATGTATACAGTCAATTGATTTTTAATAAAGGCACAGCACAATTGAAAGGGGAAATAACTTTTCAACAAATAATGTGAGACTTAGGTTCCCACGTGAAAAAAAGAAATAAACTTTATCCTCACCTCACACAATACATCAAAAAAGTAACTTAAGATGCATCATAACCTAATCAGAAAAGCTTAAGTTATTAAGCTTCTAGAAGAAAACATGGAAGAATATCCTTGCAATTTTAGGAAAGGCAAAGATTTCTTAGTTAAGTTATAAAAACCACAGACATAAAACATAAAATTGTTATATTGGACTTGATCAAAATCTTTTATCATAAAAACACACCATTAAGAAAATGGAAAGGTGTACTGCAGACTGGAATTAGATATTTAAAAATTCATATATCTGACAAAAATACTTGTATCCAGAATATATTAGTAATACAAACAATTAAAAATTTAAAAAATCAAACAAACCAAGTTTTAAAAGATGAGCAGAAGACTTGGGCAGGTTCTTCACCAAAGATTTAGAAATGGCCGTTAAACACATAGATGACACACAACAACACTGGGAAAATATAAATAAAACCATAGTGAGATATCACTATGCACCCACCATGTTGTTAAAAATTAAAAACAAAATTCAAATGTTAGTGAGTATATGTAGCAACTGGAAATCTCATAAATTGCTGGTGGAAATGTAAAATGGTACTATCACTTTGGAAAACTGTTTGGCAATTTTAAAAATAAAATTAGACATATAACAACCCTGTGACCTTGCAATTAAACTCCTTAGAAAAACTAACCCAAGAGAAATAAAAATGTATGTCCACAAAAAGACTTTCATAAGAATGGTTATAATAACTTTATTCATATTAGCTTCTAAATGTTGATAAACCAATATATGTCAACAGAAAAATGAATGAACAAATTGTGATGTATTCATAAAATAAAATACTTTTCAGAAATTAGAAAGCATGAGATACTGATACATTTAACAGTATGATGAATCCAGGAGATATATTGAGCCAAGAAAGCCAGACAGAAAAGAATACATATAATTCAATTCTATTTGCATGAAATATATGAACTAACAGAACAATTCTATGGTGGAAAATATCAAAATAGTGGTTCCCTTTGGTGAAGTGGATAGTACTTGACTGGAAAGGAGCATGACAAATATTTTTGATTGGTTATAGTTACATAAATATGTGCAGTTATCACAACCTACCAAATGTACACTTAAAATCTGTGCAATTTATTATGGAAGCCAGTTTCTAAGAAGACCCCTAAGGATCTTAGCTTCTTGCCGTCGTACCACATGGTACCTGGGTTGGTGTGTGCGACCCCTAAACCCAGCAGAAGTGATGTGGGTAACTTTTGAGACTGGGTTTTAGGAAAGACTGGCTTCCCGCTGGGTCTTGTTTTCATGCTTTTTCTCTCTTGGGTCATTTGCTCTGGGGAAACCAGCTGCCATATCTTGAAAATACTCAAGCAGCCCTGCGAAGAAGAACTAAAATCCCCTGTTCAACAACCAGTGGGTAGCTGGAGCCTACTGATAACCAGAGAGGGAGCTTGGAATTGGCTGGCCTGTTCAGGTAACTGCAGCTCGGCTGGCATGTTCACTGCGACCTCATGAGAAACCCTGAGCCAGAACCACCAGCTTCACCACTCCCAGATTTCTGACCCACAGAAACTATGACTAGTGTGCTTTGTATATACATTATATCTTAATTTTAAAAATGTTATAAAAATAAAATATCTAACATAACATATGGAATAGTTGGTTCATTTGTTTCTAAAATAATATTGTGCATCAAAATATTAACAATAGTTTTTCGGGTGGTAGGATAATGAGTGAGATTTTACTTTCTTTTTTATGCCTATTAGAATTTTTATTTCCTCTAAATATTATACTAATCTAACTTGTAAAAATAAAAAGTCTTAATAAAAGCAAAATAAAAAAACAACTGTTTTCTTTCTGTGTTCACTCTTCTGTAGATCAAGGGTTGTGGGGAGTCCTAATAAAATCCATCCTCTTCCAGTGACTACGGAAAAGGAAATCATGGGTTTAGCATCGAGTTTTTCTCTTTTATTAGTACATGAAAATCTTTTTCTGTATGATTTTTAAAAGGAGTTTCATTTTCTTTTAAGAAAAGCTACTCACAAAGCTGAAAAGAAACCAAGAAATATAAGGTGGGGCTCCCTGTGCTAACTTTCCTACTGCGTGTTGGAAAGGGTAGAGAAAATCAGTGTTATTAGTGCCGTCCCTCCGCCCCCAAAGTCATTACTATCCATTAAAAAGAACTATTCCACCTGACTTGGTTTTTGAAGTGGTCTATAGCCACTGGGCCCTTTGCTTCCTACTCTAAAACAGCTTCCTCATCTGTTCACCCAGTGAACCTCACTTTATATCCGGAACCTGATTAGAGGCAGAATTTGGGTTAGGGCCAAAAGCTTGACAGTGGCAGAAATTGTGATCAAAACCTATACCAAGTGCAGGATAATGGGAGCTTCCGAGGTGTCCTGGTGACTCTCTTTGCTTCCAGGGAGTTTCTCTATTAGCTTTTAGACTTCTTATTCTACTTGATCAAGCCCAGCTTTGTGGTACTTCCAGGAACACCAGGAAGTACAGCCACACAACTTGAAGTTAGGTTTCACACCGTTTGCTCACATGGTTGGGAATATATTCCTGGTATGATGCAGACACCCTTCAGTAGATACAGGCATGATCCACCAAGTGCCAGGGTCAACAGGCACACTCCCAGCTTACATTGTCAGGTCCTTATAGGCCATGTACAATATAAAAGATGTCAGGACTTAGCAAGTGACTAGTTCCATTTTCTGTGACTCTGGATCAGTGTATGCAGTTCGTATGTTCTTCATGCCACTTGCTGATTCTTCACTTTCCTGACTGGGGTCCTCAGGCCCTATTGGCCAAGCAGTATTGGAAGGAAGAAAGTAATGGTCACACTGCATAGGCCCTCAGTTATCGGCCTGGCCAAATATCTTTGGAGAATGAGGCTGAAACCATTGAATAAAGTGAAATTTGTGGATATACAAACATGTTCTGCTCTGTATGAGAATGCTCAGAAACCCATAGGGAACATGACGTGCATTGTTGGGATCATTGGTGTTTAGGTAGGAGAGTTTTCATTGGGGTAGTAGAGTTTAACTCTAGTAAAACGCACATAACATAAAATTTACCTTTGAACAATTTTAAAGTGTGCAGTTTAGTGCCATTAAGTACATTCACATTGTTGTGCAGCCATCACCATCAATCCATTTCCAAAACTCTTTTCATTTTGCAAAACTAAAACTGTCCTCATTAAACAACAACTCCCCAAATCCTTCCCCACCCCTCACCCCTACCAACCACGCTTCTACCTTTGACTACTCTGGGGACCTCAAATATGTGGAATCATACAGCATTTGTCCTTTGTTGATGAACGTGAGTTGCTTTCTCCTTTAGGCTATAGTGAATAATGCCACTGTGAAGATAGGTGTATCTTTTCTACCATTTTATCATGAGCCCTAGACCAGGCTGGGTATGTGACACACTTATTCCCATTTAATTTTGTGTCTCTTAAATATTTCCAGAGTATGGTCTGACCAAAAAAAAATTGACAATAGGAATAAATCAGAGGCAATGGGGCATGTAAAGTCCATCAACCCACAGTATATTGTTAAAGTTGGGTTCAAGTGTCAGACTACTATGGGTAAAAGATATCACTTGTGAAAAGTCTTTTGATACCTTCTAAAATAAACTCTCTTGAATGAAATACAAGTATTATTTGGCTTGATTGAGTTCTCTTTAAAAAGAGCATTTCAAAAATGTGGCAATGAGGTTGAAAGGATGAGTTTACACGAAACTATATCCATTGCAGTCTATTTTAAGTTTATGGTCCTTAAATTTGAACACACTCTAAAATCTAAAACATTTTTACTCACCCCCTCCACATTTATGTTTTTGTCATTGCTTATTTGTTTTTTATTGTGTGTGTGTTTGTTTGTGTGAATCTTTTAATTTGCTGTCTTAATAACACATGATCTTCCTACTTTTGCCTTTTAACTTTTGTATAAGCTTTAGTGTTGATTAATCCAGTGCTTTTATTATGTTTGACTTTGTCAGTGAAAATGGTTTTTTTTGGTGATATTTACTTATTCATATTTTTCTTTTTCTTCTTAAGGAAGCCCCTTTAATATTTCTTGTAATACTGATTTGGTGGTAATGAACTCCTAAATTATGTATAATGATATCCATGATAAACTATCTTAGACATATACCTATAAAAAATTTAAAGAAAATAAAAAAAACATTAAATACCTTAGAAATCTTGTTCTTCCACTAACTTTAGTTAAGAGTAAGGACATAATATCATAAATATTTACTGTAGTGACCATGGGTAAAATGTAGCAATTGAGAAATTACTATTACTGTAAATAATAATAAACTTTAAAAATTTGACTACAAAAACTTTGATAATACAATTAAAATAATAAAATAATAATTAAAATTTTCTACACAATAAATTGTTAGCGGGGTTGGTTCCATGTAGAGTCTCTGTGGGAAGTTCCTTTTCACACCTCTCTCCTGGCTTCTGTTGGCTGCCAGTAAGGCACTCCTTGGTGTTCCTTGGCTTGTGGTTACATAACTTCAATCTCTGTTTCCTACTTCAATGTCCTAATTCTCTACATGTGTGTCTCAAATATCATTTCTTTTTCTCATAAGGATACCAGTTATTGCCTTTGGAGTTCACCTTAAATCAAGGCAGAGGTTATCTGGAGGTCCTTAATTACATCTGCAAATATGTTGTTTCCAAATAAGATCATCGTCACAGGTAGAGAAGATTAGGACTTGGATGTAATTTAGCTTTGGTCATATATTAATGTTAACACTTAGACAGTCAGCATGCAGAGCTTCTCTGGCCATAAGAAAGAAGGTATGATGGCCAATTCTGAGAACATCCTGAGACAGTAGAATGTGCACCAGCTACTGTAGTAGTAGTTGCTGGAGCTGATTACCAAAGTAAAGGATGGGGTGGGGAGAAGCCCTTTCTATCTAGATGGTCAAAGCCATGCCTATGCCCTTGTTCTATGCCATCACCATGAGCTGAATCTTGCCTTGAATGGTGAGAATCTGTGACCCTGAACCCTCTCTCTGGCTAGAGATCCTGCTTTTTTCCTTGACAGGGTCTTCAGAAATACCATATGGTATTCAAATATGCTTGAGTTTTTATGTATTCTCCCTGAGTCTCTGTCTTAATGTGAGCATACTTTCACTTCTGTTTTTACTCCTAAAAATTGAGAGTAAGAATTAGATAAGCCATGAGAAAGCAGTAAGTTCTTGACTTCCAGTGTGGTGAGGTAGAAATGTCATTTGAGGAAGTCTTGGTATTTGTACAGGAGGAATCAGATCTAACAGATGGAGCACAGAGAGACCATGCTTGAGAGGATGAGCCCCAAGTCAGGGGCAGAAGGTGGCCTTGAGGAGGTACATGCACGGCACAGAAAGACTACACATTGTGAAGGTGAAGAAAGAATGGAAAACGAGTTCCTATCTGTGTACTGGGAAGTGGGGGAATTGCTGACAATACAAGGAAGACTGCAATGATTGAGTTGTCTTCAATTACCTTCGTTGTTGGAGGTTCATTTGTTTTCCACTTATTTTGACTTCTTGTGAGCCCTTTAGCCTGTTAATGCCTTGTTTCACACTAATCATCAGTGACTGCTATTGCCAAAATGTGACACATCCAATTTAAGATTCTGTTAGTTTCCTCAAGTTCTGCTGGAACACTGGCTGTAACTCTTTTCTGTCTTGTTTATTTGTATGTCATTTTAGAGTGTTGCTTCAGCTGCAGGGTTCCATGTAGTCTTTAGACCCTGCAAAGATCTATACTTATGTCAAAAGTTTGTCTGGTTAAATTTGATTTGTGTGTGTGTGTGTGTGTGTGTGTGTGTGTGTGTATGTGCATGTTTAATTGGTTGCTAAACTGTAGTGTTATAATGATCCAGAAATGCATTTAAAGATTGGTGGCATATTTTATAGTATGATTAAAAATGGTGCACTCAATCTAAATTCAATATATTGCCTTGTTTCTCTGTTAAATATAAAAAATGAATCGGACAATTTGCAATTAAGATTAATTCAACCGCCCATAGGATTTTGTTTTTAAGGTCAAATGCAGTGATATTAGAAGTAATATATATGTTTACTAAGTACTGGTGGTATTTTATGTTCATGTTGTTATGAGTATTCTAGAGAAATCTTACCAGAGTGAAGGAGTGCACAGAGAATTGATGATCGACTCATGTCTGAGAAAGCTGAAGTGGCCTGAGCCCACACAATTGACACTGCCTTTGGGCAATAACTTCACCCACTTTTGTCAGCAGATCAAAGGTATGAGAGCCCCAGTTATTAGAGGTAGAAACCACAGAGAATGTTGGCACAGAGTTATTTTAAAGGAGATTATTCCCAAGGGGTAAGCACTCAGAAGTTGTAGGGTGTATTAGTGGGAGAAGGGGCATAGGAGATTGAGCTGGCCAGTCATTGAAGAGGCCCCACATTTACTCAAGGACCTGTGGTCTGAAGGCCCAACAGAGGAGTCTTCAAAGAGCCCATGACAGTGCTGATGAGAAGGCACCCACTTCAAACTCTTGCCAGGCCTGAAGAACATGAGACCATCTTAATACATTATCAATCAGAGAAGAGCCATCCTATTTTCTCTTCCTTTTTTGCATTCCTTCTTACTTTGTATCCCCACTCCACCTTCACACTTAATTTTGATTGTGATGGAGGAAGAGACCAGTTTAATATGCCAATAAAAGAGGAAGAGTTCTAAGAAAAATTGTCATCATCAGAGGAAAATTGAAATATAGATTGATGTATTGGACTAGACATTTTCTGTATGTGTGTAAGTATGTGTTTTGTTTTTAACTTTTTATTTTGAATTGATATAGACTTACAGGAAGGTGAAGAAATAGTACATAAAGTCTCTTAAATCCTTCAACCAGCTTCCTCTGGTGGTGACAACTTATATAACTAACTAATATAATATGAAAAACCAGAAAATTGACATTGGCATATGCTGTTAACTAGACTACAGACCGTATTTAGTTTTCACTGGCTTTTACATGTACTTGTGTGTGTGTGTGTGTGTGTGTGTGTGTATATACACATACATATAGTTTTATAATTTGATTGCAAGTATAAGTTTGTGTAACCACCAACACAGAGTGCAAAAGAATAAAGAACTGTTCTAATACCATAAGAAAACTCTTATGTTGCTATACCTTGATAGTCAGCCAATACTCACTCCATTTTTGTTCCCTGAAAATCACTATTTTTTTTATCTCCATAACTTTATTTTGATGATATCATATAAATGAAATTATATAGAGTACATTACTTTCTGAAATTGTCTTTTTCCACTAAGCATTAGTGAAATTTTCACTGAGCTCTTATGATTCAGCTTAGTTGTTGGATATACAGTATCAATAGTTTAATCTTTTTATTACTGACCAGTTTTTTATTGTTTGATTGTTTCAGAATGTGTTTAACCATTCACCTGCTGAAAGATATTTAGGTTGCTTCCAGTATTGGTCTCTTACAAATACATGTATGCTATAAACATTATCTATACGTTTTGCATGAATGTAAGTTTTTATTTCTCTGGGATAAATGCCCATGAGTTGCTGGGTTATATCTAAAAAATGGCAAACTTTTACAGAGTAGCTCTATTATTTTACATTCACACTAGCAATATATAAGAGATTCAGTTCCTCTGCATCATTTTTTTTTTACCATAGATTATTCAGAAGTGTGTTATTTAATTTCCAAAGAGATTGGGTTTTACCAGATATCTTTTTGTTATGAATCTTTAATTTAATTCTGTACTGGATCAGCATATGATCTAACCTAGAGAATGTTGCACATGCATTTGGAAAAATTTGTACTCTGTAGTCTTTGGAGTATTTTATAAACATCAGGTGAAGTTGGTTGACAGTGTTGTTGAAGATTTTTCTGGTAAACCCAATCTCTTTGGAAATGAAATAGCACACTTCTGAACAATCTGTGGTCAAAGAATAAATAAAAATGAAAAGTAAAAATATTTTGAACTGAATGAAACAAAAACATAACATGTAAAATATACAAAATGAATCTAAAATGTTGAGCAGAAAGACCATAACTTGAAATATCTACCTTAATAATCTAGAAAAAAAGAGTAATTTAAACTAAAAGTGAACAGAATAAAGCAAATAACAAACAGAACAGTGGAAATTGCTGAAATACAAAACAAAACAAAAAAGAGAAGACTAACGAAACAAAAAGTTTATTCTTTAAAAAAATGAACATTTTGCCCGACCTGTGGTAGCGCAGTGGATAAAGCGTCGACCTGGGAACACTGAGGTTGCCAGTTCAAAACCCTGCACTGGTCTGGTCAAGGCACATATGGGAGTTGATGCTTCTAGCTCCTCCCCCCTTTCTCTCTCTCTCTCTCTCTCTCTCTCTCTCTCTCACTCTGTGTCTCCTCTCAAAAATAAATAAATAAAAAATAAAATAAAATTAAAAAAATGAACATTTTTTTTTTTCCTATAAGTGGGATAGCTGGGTCAAAAGGCAGTTCGATTTTTAATTTTTTGAGGAATCTCCAAACTGTTTTCCACAGTGGCTGCACCAGTCTGCATTCCCACCAACAGTGCAGAAGGGTTCCCTTTTCTCCACATCCTTGCCAGCACTTATTCTGTGTTGTTTTGCTGATGAGTGCCATTCTGACTGGTGTGAGGTGATATCTCATTGTGGTTTTAATTTGCATTTCTCTAATGATCAGTGATGTTGAGCATTTTTTCATATGCCTATTGGCCATCTATATGTTCTCTTTGGAGAAATTTCTATTCATTTCTTTTGCCCATTTTTTGATTGGATTGTTTGTCTTCCTGGTGTTGAGTTTTATAAGTTCTTTATAAATTTTGGTTATTAACCTCTCTTCAGACGTGCTGTCAAATATGTTCTCCCATTGTGTGGTTTGTCTTTTTATTCTGTTCTTATTGACCCAGCTATCCCACTTATAGGAATATACCCTAAGAACACCATAGCACTGTTCAAAAAGAAGAAATGCGCCCCCATGTTCGTGGCAGCATTGTTCACAATAGCGAAGATCTGGAAACAGCCCAAGTGTCCGTCAGAAGACGAGTGGATTAAAAAGCTTTGGTACATATATACTATGGAATACTACTCAGCCATAAGAAATGATGACATTGGATCATTTACAACAAAATGGATGGACCTTGATAACATTAGACGGATTGAAATAAGTAAAACAGAAAAAAATAACCTGAGAATAGCATGATTTCATACATAGGTGGGACATAAAAGTGAGACTATGAGACATGGACAAGAGAGTGGTGGTTACGGGGTGGGGGGAGGGAGGGGAGGGTGGGATAGGGAGGAAGGGAGGGGCACAGGGAAAACCAGATAGAAGGTGACAGAGGACAATTTGACTTTGGGTGACGGGTATGCAACACAATTGAATGATAAGATAATCTGGAGATGTTTTCATTGTACATATGTACCCTGATTTATTGGTGTCACCCCATTAAAATTAATAATAATAATAAAAGAAATGAACATAATTGACATAATTGTCTTGGCTAGAGTGACAGAGAAAATAAGAGAGAAGGTGTCACAGAAAACCAAAATCAGGAGTGAAAGAAAGAACATTACTACTGGTACTACATAACTTAAAATAATTATATAACATTATGAAATATTTTATGTTAGTAAACTAGACAACTTTGGTGAAATGGACAAGTTCCCAGAAAGACCCAAATTACCAAAAATTAAGCAAGAAGTGGAAAATTTGAATAGATCTATGACAAGTAAAGAAATTGAATTAGTAAGTAAAAATCTTGTCACATGGAAAACTCCAAATATTGCTAAGATAAATTTATGAAGGCAGAAATAAGTGGAGAAATAGTTCCTATTTTTTCTTGGAAAACTCAATATTATTAAGATGGATATTCTTTCCAAGTTGATTTATAGGACCAATACAATCTCTTTCAAAATCCCAGCAGGCTTTTATTTATAAAATTGACAACTTGATTGTAAATTTTTTTTTTGATGTGTCAACTTTGCTAGTCTTTAGTTTCCAGTTATTTAATCAAAAACCAATTTAGTCTGATCAGGTGGTGGTGCAATGGATAGAGAAAATGGCCTGGGATACTGAGGACCCAGGTTCAAATCCCTAAGGTCACTGGCTTGAGTGCAGGGTCACTGGCTTGAGCATGAGATTATAGACATGACCTTATGGTCAGTGGCTTGAGCCCAAAGAATGCTGGTTTGAGCAAGGAGTCACTGGTTCAGCTGGAGACCTCCCAACCCATCAAGGCATGTATGAGAAAGCAATCAATTAACAACCAGAGTGCTGCAACTATGAGTTGATGCTTCTCATCTCTCTCCCTTCCTGTCTGTCTGTCTGTCAACTAAAACAAAAGTCTGTCAATAAAAACAAAACAAAACAACAAACAAACAAACAAAAACTAATTTAGGTGTTGCTGTGAAGAAAATTTGTAGAGGTAATGAATGTCTTAATAACTTGAATTTAAGTAAGAGATGTTATAGTAGATAATCTTGATGGGTTGATTTGATTGGTTGGAAAGCCTTAAAATCAGGGCAGATTTGTCCCCAAGAGAAAGAAAAAATTCTATCTGTAGACAGTAGCTTCAGCCCTCACCCTTGAGTTGTAGGCTGATCTACCTGCCTACCTGCCTGCCTATGGGTTTCAGTTTGTTTAGTCAGCCCCTACAATCCTGTAAGTCAAATTCTTCCTTTTTTTTCTTTTCTTTCTTTCTTTCCTTCTTTTGCATGCATTTGGACTTTTATTTTTTATTTTATTTTAGAAATTAATTTTAATGGGATGACATTGGTTCATAAGATCACACAGATTTTGGGTGTACATTTCCATGGCACTTGATCTACATTGTGTGCCTGTCACCCATATTAAACCACCTTCTCTCACTGCATGTTTGGTTCCCTTTACTGCCAACTACACCCCCACCCCCATCCCTTCCCTTTGCTAACCACCATACTTTTGTCTATTTTTATGAGTCTCAGTTTTATATTCTATATATGAATGAAATTATATAGTTCTTCGCTTTTGCTGATTGACTTATTTTGCTTAGCATAATATTCTGAAGGTCTATCCATGTTGTTGCAAATGGCAATATTTCATCTCTTCTTATGGCCAGGTAGTATTCAATTATATATACGTATCATATCTTCTCTATCTAATCCCCTCTCAAAGGACACTTTTGTTGTTTCCATGTCTTGACCACCGTGAATAATGCTGTGATAAATAGTGAATAGTGCATGTGTCTCTGTGAACAATTGTTTTCAATTCTTTTGTGTAGAAATCCAGTAAAGGGATTGCTGGGTCATATGATAACTCTATTCTTAACTTTTTGAGGAGCTGCCATACTGTTTTCCATAGTGACTGTCCCAGTTTACATTCCCACCAGCAGTGAATGAAGGTTCCTTTTTCTCCATAGTCTCTCCAATACTTACTACCTGTCTCTTAATAATAACCAGTCTAACAGGTGTGAGATGGTACCTCATTGTAGTTTTGATTGGCATTTCTCTAATAGCTAGTGAAGATGAATATCTTTTCATATATATTTTAGTCATTGGTATTTCTTCCTGGGAGAAGTGTTTGTTTGTATGTCTTTAGGGGAAAGGTTTCTATTCTGGTCCTTTCCCCATTTTTAAATTTAATTGTTTGCTTTTTTAGTCTTGAGTTGCATGAATTCTTTATATATTTTGAAGATTAAACCCTTGTTGCAGCTGTTTGCAAATATGGTTGGCTGCCTTTTTGTTTTGTTGTTGGTTTCTTTTGCTATGCAGCAGCTTTTTAGTTTGATTTAGTCCAACTAATTTATTGTTTGCCTTTACTTCCTTTGCCATTAGGGTCAAATTTATATATATATATATATATATGTTCAATTAATGCTGTAAATCTATACACAAATAAAGAGATACAAGAATATTCATAGCATCATTATTCATAATAGTTCCAAAAGGAAAAAAACTAAATATCCATTGATTGGTGAATGAATAAACAAAACTGTGGCATATCTATGAACAGGATACAATTTAGTAAAAAAAGCAATAAAAAATTTATACATGTTACAACATGGATGTGAACATGTATATATGTGACAAATGAAACAAGCCAGACATAAAAGAAAATAAATTGTATGAATCCATTTGTAGGAAGTGTCCAGAAAAACCAGATTTATAGAGATAGAAAGTATATCAGTGGTTCTGGGGCTGAAGAAGGAGCAGGAATTCAGTCCAAATGTGTTTAAAGAAATGTAGGGGAAGTCATGTAAATGTTCTAAACTGGGCTGTCATGATGAATGTATATAGCTCACTAAAATTTACAAACAATATTACTGAATTATACATTCACAATGGGTCTTTTTATACTTTATTATATTTTAATGAAACTGCTAAAAATGTGAACAGAAAGAGGCCTATCCCAGTGATCATTAAGGTAAATGAAAGGGAAAATTCTCTACAGAACAAGTTTAAAGAGACAATGGAACAATAAAAATAAAGTGACTTTTGCAAATACATTTGAAGAGTTGGGCACGTTTTTATACACACAAGTTGCTAAGGTCAGTATGGCTTTAGCTAGTGTGGCCATCTTTAAGAACTCCATCCTTTTTCATGACATCAATGTATTTTCTCTCAATGCCATGAGATATATAAAGATAAATTAAAACTTTAATTCAATTATAGTTACCTTACCTTTTAATATAACTTTACAATTTTTAGTTTAATAAGCCATAAACCACTTTCTATTGGATTCCAAGTGTAATGGCAAAAGCAATGAAAAAATGACAAATCAGAAGACAACTGTAGAAATTCGTGGGCTCAGAGTCTTTACTTAGTTCCCACACCAGCATTTACTTGGAAGGAAAACTGCTCCAAAGTCAAAATCAAACCCCTGATTCTAGCCAATCACCTCAAAAATCTTTAGTTCTAATGGGCTTGGCAAAACAATGTGGATGGCTCAGAACACTTACCTTAAAGGTAGATAAGGGAACAGTGTAATTTCACAACTTGTGTTAACTATAAAAATCAAGGATAAAAAAGCATAGGAAAATTCAAGACACAGTTTCGCACTACTTACCAATGGCAACATCTGTCTTTGTTGTTTAAGAGCCAAAGGTTTTGGTCTACCACTTTATTTTTGTTTTTAATATTTGATCCAGAGTTTCCAAGGCAGGTCACATTTTAAGGAACACGCTTAGACTCTTCTACTTTGCGGATTTCTTGTTCACACCAGAGAATAATGTGGAGCTGTCCCTTGAAGAGAACTAGTGGTAGATGCTGGGAGCTTTTTGGATTCCGGGGCCCACTTGCTGTGATCATTATGGAAATGGGACCCAGTAAATTGTGTTTTGCAGACTTTAAGCTAGCATGGAGATATCAGATATTCTGGAAGCAGGAGCATTTTCTCATTCTAAATTGTATGGAGAAAATTTGGCCCTGCCTGATACTGAGATTATTGTCTTCACTGGAGTGTAAAAGAGGCCCTCGGATTCAGATTTCTTAACTCTTCTTTTGAAATGGAGCATATGAAACTTGCTTATCATTGTATTTAGTGAATTTCATTACAGGACTGTTACGTCTGTCATCGGGTGGCCACATGCCACAGCTGATTTCCCAGTTATCAGAGCCATCCAGCTGGATGCACCATCTTTCTTCTCTGCCCTGTGTACGTTATCACTGCCTGGCCAGACTGCGGGCCACTGCATCCTTGCTACTCAAGTTAATCTGGTACCAACACCATTAAAGTGACCTCAGCTAGACAATACTCTCCTTCTCCTGCCCTACCTGCCACCATCCTGACAATGGCTCCCAAGAACAGTATTTCTGGAAAGGTAGGTGTCACTCTGAAATTTTAGAGGCAGCTAAGAAACTCAACGTGAAGAAAAGAGGTGCTGTTTGTTAGGGATGGCAATAATAGTCATTGAACACAAATCTGCAGACTTCCAGTTGGTTCTTCAGGCCAGTTTCTGGGCCAGACACCCTGAGAGAATGTAGTCTCATTTCTCAACTTTTATTAGGGGCAATTAGATGATACAGTTTAAATCTCATCAGCTAGGAGAATGTAATCAGAAAGACCCAGATTCTTTTTTATATTTTTTAAAGATAAAGGAAATAGAAGAAAGTGTCTTTAATTTAATTTTTTAAATACTAAATACAGCTCTTGTCTCCATTTCCAAAATTCTAAAAGCTAATGTTTTTAATTTTACTATTTTAAAAAAGTCTGTGATTTTTAATTTGATGTCCTTATTGACCTACTACTTATTTAGGTCTAAGTTTTTTAAAAAAATGTTCAGGTTGCTTGATATTTGAGGCATAAGAATTTGTTACTGGCTGTCTATGAATTACCCTGACATTCTGCATATGTGGGTCACAGAATGTCTACTTTTTGAATTCAAAAGTTGTGTTCTTACTCAATTTTTATAAATAATTCATAAACAATTAAAAAAGTATATTCTCTATAGGGAACAAATATTATATAGCTATTAACTCAGAGTTACTATTTAAATTACTTAAAACTTCATGTCCTTATTACTGATCTACTTTAACCTGTCAGCGACTGAAAATGTCATATTAAACCTTCCATTGTGATTGCCTCTCTATCAATCTTTATGTTCCAAGAAAAAATTTTATCTTATATATTTCTTGATTCATTTTAATATATTTCTTAACTGCCACAGATTCATGATAAAGTTACTTCATTATAAAATAATTTTCTTTTACCATATCTAGTGTCTTTGACTTGAAATGTACTTTGTTTAATATTAATATTTTTGCCCTTGCTTTTCCTTTCTTTTTGCTGATAAAACTTGTTGATATTTTTTCTAAGTTTCAGCACCAGTTTTGAATTTTTGTTTTGTAAGAACTATCTGATTAGAGTTTGTTTTCTAAACCAATCTTAGAATTTTTGTTTTTAATTTAAAGTTTAAGTCATTTATATTGATCTATATGAATCACTAATTTTTATTCATCTCATCTTGTTTTATATTGACTTGTGTCTTTTGCATTTGTGTTTGTCTTTTCAATCTTTTACTCTATAAACAATATAATAAACAGAACATCTTGCTGGTAATTTCTTAAAAGTTTTAAAAATACTTTAAGCATATCTTTAATTTTCAGAATTTAAGAATAAAAAATAACTTTAACTTCATGATATGTCAAAAAAATGCCAGTATTAACTACATTAATGGTTATGGACTCAGACTCTTATATACTTCAAAACACAAGACTTTGGATTACAAGATGACAGCGGAGTAGGCAGACAAACAAACTGCCACCTCACTGGACCAAACTGGATTACAAATTAATATAAGAACAATCATCATGAAAAACCAACTTTGGACTAAAAGAACAGGACTTGAAAACCAAGGAGTACAGAAGAAACCACACTGAGCCTAGTAGGAAGTGCGGGGGGATGCAGTGGGGACTCCCCTGCTCCCAAGAGCAAGGGGCAACTGAGCGTCCAGAGGCTTTCTCATTGTGGGAAGAGAGACTCTGAGAGGTGGGGTTCTTCTGTCCCAGGACCAGAGCCTCAGCCTAGAAACCCAGAGACTGGAGGAGACAGTCTGACAACATTGACTGGGGAGAAAAGTGGCATTTCTGTCTGTGGGAAATGGCTGGTGAAGAAGTTGCAACCTTAAAGGGCCAGCACAGAAAAGATTGCTCACAGCCACTTGCCAGGGCTCCAGGGGTGAGGAGGGCTGAGAGAATTGGTCTTGCATGAGGAGAGTGGAGAGATCAAGGCATGGGGACACAAATGGTGACGGAGAGAAGAATACCTGAGCTGAGTCATTCTCCATTGTCAAGATGACCATTTCTGGGGGGAGGGTTGCTCCCTCCATCCAGCACAAGCCTAGCATGGATTCACCTCCAAAAAGCTCTCCAGCTCCAATGAGTGGGAAAGGCCATTTGGAAAGGAAGAAGTAAAGGGGAGGGGCAGTGCCTCAGCTTTCCACGGATACCTGAGCTACACCTTCCTCTTCTGATACAGAGAATGTGCCCTGCCCTTGGAGACTAACTAGGCAGACCACACCTTCTGATTCTCAGAAGTCACACTTACCACTTTCCTGGATAGAGTTTCAACTGGGGCCAAAGAGCAAAATATGCCCACCACCCCTGTCCTAAACACAGAAGTTCCCTGCAGGGTTCAGAAAACAAATAGCAGGGAAATTAAGAGTTTTAAGTGGCTCTACTAGTTAAGGAGAATTAAAATCCGAACAACCAGCAGAGGCTGAAGGATAAAGACATGTTAGAGGAGCCACATTCCATATACCAACCTCAAACCCATACCCCAACAACCTTGCAAACCACACACAGAAAAAATGGGAAGGCAGAGAAATGTATTCCATATGAATCAACAAGAGCAATCCCCAGAAAAAGAACTGAATGAGATGGAAGTAACCAAATTACCAGATGCAGAGTTTAAACTAATGATTGTTAGGATGCTTAAGGATCTTAAAGTTACAATAGATGGACTTATGAGCACCTAAATAAAGAAATTGCAAGCATCAAAAAGGACACTGAAATTACAAAGAAGAATCAATCAGAAATGGGAAATACAATATCAGAAATGAAGAATACACTAGAAGGAATCAACAGCAGGTTGGATGAAGCAAAGGACCGAATCAGCAAATAAGAGGACAAGATAAATAAAAACACAGAAACAGAGCAACAAAAAAGCTACGAGGCTCAAAATGTCTGAGGAAACTATAAGAGAACTCTGTAACAATATGAAAAGAAAAAACATCCGCATCATAGGGGTTCCTGAAGGAGAAGAGTAAGAAAGAACAAAGGACAGAGAACCTGTTTGAAGAAATCATAGCTAACATCTTTCCTAAATTGATGAAGGAAAAAGTCACACAAGTTCAAGAAGCACAGAGAGTCTCATTAAGAGAAACCCAATGAGGCCTATATCAAGACACATAATAATTAAAATACCAAAGTTAAGAGATTTTCAAAGAGATAAAGATAAAATTCTAAAAGCAGTAAGAGAAAAGAAATCAAATATCTATAGAGGACCCCCAATAAGGATGACATCTGACTTTTCAACAGAAACACTTGAGGCCAGAAGGGAATGGCAAGAAATATTCAAAGTATTGCAAAACAAGAGCCTACAATAAAGAATTCTTTATCCAGCAAGATTATTGTTTAAAATTGAAGGAGAAATAAAAACCTTTCAAGACAAAACAAACAAACAAACAAACAAAATAAAAACAAAACTCAAGGAATTCATTACAACCAAACCAGTACTGCAGAAAATGTTAAGGGGCTTGCTGTAAAAACAGCAAAAGAAAAAAGAAATCAAGAAAAAGAGGATTATGGATTTAAAGAATTAAATGGCAATAAACAACTACATATCAACACTAAACTTAAATTTAAATGGATTAAATGCTCCAATCAAAAGACATAGGGTAGCTGCATGGATAAGAAAATAGGACTCGTACATATGCTGTCTACAAGAGACCCACCTCAGAACAAAAGATACACATAGATTGGGGTTAAAGGGATGGAAAAAAATATTTCATGCAAATGAAAAGGAAAGGAAGGTTGGGGTAGCAATACTAATATCTGACAAAATAAACTTTAAAACAAAGACTATAGGAAGAGATAAAGAAGGTCACTACATAATGATAAAAGGAGCATTACAATAGAAAGATATAACTATTATAAATATATATGTACCTAATATAGGAACACCTAAGTATATAAAACAGATTTTGATGGACAGAAAGGGCGAGATCAACAGCAATACCATAATAGTAGGGGATTTTAATGCCCCACTAGCATCAATGGATAGAACCTCCAGAGAGAAAATTGACAAAGAAACAGTGGCCTTAAATGACTCACTAGATCAACTGGATTTAATAGATATCTTCAGAACCTTTCACCCTAAAGGAGCAGAATAGACATTCTTTTCAAGTGCTCATGGTATATTCTCCAGGATAGATCACATGTTAGGACACAAAACAAGTCTTAATAAATTTAAGAAGACTGAAATCAGATCAAGCACCTTCTCTGATCACAATGGCATAAAACTAGAAATCAATTACAATAGAAAAACTGAAAAACATTCAAACACTTGAAGACTAAATAGCATGCTATTAAATAATGAATGGGTTAACAATGGGATCAAAAAGAAATCAAAAACTTCCTTGAAACAAATAAAAATGAACATAGAACAACTCAAAATTTATGGGACACAGCAAAAGCAGTCCTGAGAGGGAAGTTCATAGCATTACAGGCATACCATAAGAAGCAAAGAAAGCTCAAAGTAACAACTTAACCCTGCACCCAAAAGAACTAAAAAAAGAAGAGCAAGAAAAGCCCAGAGGAAGTAGAAAGAAGGAAATAATAAAAATCAGAGTGGAAATAAATGACATAGTGAAACTAAAAACAGTACAGAAGATCAATGAAACCAAGAGCTGGTTCTTTGAAAAGGTAAACAAGATCAATGAACCTTTAACTAGACTCACCAAGAAAAAAAGAGAGAAGTCTCAAATAAATAAAATTAGAAATGAGAGTGGAGAAATAACAACTGACACAGCAGAAATTCAAAGGATTGTAAGAAAATACTATGAAGAACTGTATGCCCCAAAATGAGACAACCTAGATGAAATGGATAAATTCCTTGAAAAATGTAATCATTCAAAAGTCAACCTGAAAGAATCAGAAAACCTAAACAAACCAATTATTACAAGAGATTGAAACAGTTATCAAAAAACTCCCCCAAAACAAAAATCCTGGTTCTGATGTCTTCACAGGCAAATTTTACCAAATATTCAAAGAAGAACTAACTCCTATTCTTCTCGAGCTATTTTATAAAATTCAGGAGGAAGAAAAACTCCCGAACTTCTTTTATGAGGCAAACATAATCCTCATTCCAAAACCAGGCAAAGACACCACAAAGAAATAAAACTATAGGTTAATATCCCTAATGAACTTAGATGCTAAAATTCTCAACAAAATATTAGCAAATTGGATCCAGCAATACATGAAAAAATTATACATCATGATCAAATGGAATTTATTCTAGGGAGACAAGGCTGGTACAATATTCACAAGTCAATCAACATGATTCATCACAGAAACAAAAGGAAGTATAAAACTCATATGATCATATCAATAGATGCAGAAAAAAGCATTTGATAAAATCCAGCACCCATTATGATCAAACCTCTCAGCAAAATGGGGATACAGAGATCATACCTCAACATGATAAAGGCCATCTATGACAAATCCATAGCCGACATCATACTCAATGGGCAAAAATGAAAAGCAATCCCCTTAAGAACAAGAACAAGGCAGGGGTGCCCCCTTTCACCACTCTTATTCAACATAGTTCTAGAAGCCCTAGCTATAGCGATCAGACAAGAAGAAGAAATAAAAGGCATCCAAATTAGTAAAGAAGGAAAATTTTCATTATTTGATGATGACTTGATACTGTACATAAAAAACCCTAAAGTCTCAGTCAAAAAACTACTGGAACTGATAAATGAATTCAGCAAGGTGGCAGGGTATAAAATTAATATTCAGAAATCAGTGGCATTTATATACACCAACAATGAACTGTCTGAAAGAGAAATTCAGGAAACAATCCCCTTCACTATTGGAACAACAACAAAAATAAAGTACCTAGGAGTAAATTTAACCAAGGAGGTTAAAGTCCTGTACTCGGAAAATTATAAAACATTGATAAAACAAATCAAGGAAGATACAAACAAGTGGAAGCATATACCATGTTCATGGATAGGGAGAATAAATATCATTAAAATATCTATACTACCCAAAGCAATATATAAATTTAATGTAATTCTTATTAAAGTACCAATGTCATATTTCAAAGATATAGAACAAATATTCCAAAAATTTATATGGAACCAAAAAAGAACATGAATAGTCTTAGCAATCTTAAAAAAAAAGTTGAGGGTATTATACTTCCTGATACGAAGTTATACTACAAGGCCATTTACTCAAAACAGCTTGGTACTGGCATTAGAACTGACATACAGATTAATGGAATAGAACAGAGAACCCAGAAACTTATACTGTTATGGCCAACTGATATTTGACATAGTAAGTAAGAACATACAAAAAAATAAAGGCAGTCTCTTTAACAAATGGTACTGAAAAAACTAGACAAATACATACAAAAAATAAAAATAAAACTATATCACCAACTTACACCATTCACAAAAATAAACTCAAAATGGATAAAAGACTTGAATGTAAGTCATGAAAGCATGATCATCTTGGAAGAAAACATAGGCAGTGAACTCTCCAACATCTCTTGCAGCAATATATTTGCTGATTTATCTCCATGAGCAAGTGAAATAAAATACAGGATGAACAAATGGGACTATATCAAACTAAAAAGGTTTTGCACAGCAAAAGACACCACAAACATAATAAAAAGACAATCCACACAAAGGAAGAACATTTTCACCAACATGTCCGATAGGGGTTAATAACCAAAATCTAAAAAGAACTTGTAAAACTCAACACCAGGAAAATAAACAATCCAATCAAAAATTGTGCAGAAGAACTGAACAGCCACTTCTCCAAAGAGGACATACAGATGGCCAATAGGCATATGAAAAAATGCTCAACATCACTAATCATTAGAGAAATGCAAATTAAAACCACAATGAGATATCACCTCACACCTGTCAGAATGGCGCTCATTAACAAAACAACACATAACAAGTGCTGGTGAGGGTGTGGAGAAAAGGGAACCCTCCTGCACTGCTGGTGGGAATGCAGACTGGTACAGCCACTGTGGGAAATAATATGGAGATTCCTCAAAAAATTAAAAATCAAATTGCCTTTTGACCCAGCTATCCTACTTCTAGGAATATACCCTAAGAATAACAAATTACTGATTCAAAAGAAGAAATGCACCCCCATGTTTATTGCAGCAATGTTTACAATAACCAAGATCTGGAAACAGCTCAATCGTCCATCAATAGAGTGGATTAAAAAGCTGTGGTACATAAACACAATGGAATACTACGTGGCCATGAGAAAGAAGGAAATCTTACCCTTTGTGGCAACATGGCCGGACCTGGAGTCTATTATGCTAAGTGAAATAAGCCAGGCAGAGAAAGCAAAATATATAATCTCACTCATATGAGGAATTCAATGAACAATGTGAACTGAATAATGGAAGAGAGGCAGAGAAGGGTCAGAGAGTCCAGAGGGAAAGTGGTCAAAGGGAAAGGGGATGAGAGGAGGGGATCAAAGAAAGGAAAGACATTAGTAAAAGTATATACACATAACGCAGAGATAGAGGTCAGGACAGTAAATCATGAAAGGAAGTGGGGAAGGTGGTGGGAGGAGGGGACAAAGGGAATATCAAGGAGAACACGGGGAGGGGAGGGAGGGAGTTAAATTCGGGGGAACACTTGTAACTATGTAAACACAACAAATTTAAAAAAACCCCAAAAACACAAGATCGGAATTTTTTTCCTATTGGTAGTATTTATTATAGTTACTTATATTTAACTCCATACATTTGTTTGCTTTTAATGCTGATGCATATCTTTTCACATCTTACTTTTTAATTCCTAAAGTGTTAGTTAATATTAATTGCTTTTGAATTATTACTGTTTTTGTTTTGTCTAGAATTTGTGTTTGAATATTTGGGAGATAGTTACTTGAGGGACAAATATATTTTGGATGTCTTTGAATATATTGTCATTTCTTATAAAGAACAACCTAACTGGGTCACTATTATTTTCTTTCAAATAGTCACTTACCAAGTTCTAGGTTTTGGCATGCTGTTTTATCTCTTGAGAACTCACTTCGTATTCATAAAAACGATGATAATAGCCATTACACCAGTTATTTTACAGAACTGTGTGTGGCTAAAACCAGAAAATAGACATGAAAGTACACTGAAGTTAAAAAGGGCCACTGAAATATGAAATGCTACTATTTTTCACTGAGTTTAACATGAGGTACAATGTTTTAATCTTGTCTGGTCTGATTCATTTTTTATGTGATCATAAATCACTCCTGCTAAGTTCAGTTACTTTTTTTAGAAGCACCTTCTTCTCTGGATCCATCTGTTAACAGTGGCCTTCCTGGTCCAACCATCTGATGGGTCAAGCCTGAAGAGGCTTTTCTGCATTAAAAATACTTTTAATTTTTCTTTTAAAATAGAAAAGTGATTTTTGATCTCTGTGGAAAAACTGAAAATAAAAAACAATGCAAAGATAAACTAGTAATATTCAAATTAATTATAAAGAAATTAATTCTAAAGGATTCTTAAATATTTCTATTTCACAGGTGCAACTACATTTTGCCTTTTCTTTTTCCTATATATACATCACTGTTTTTTTCTTAAAATTAATAATTATACTGTTCTAGAAGCTGATTTTAAGTAACTTTTATTGGTGTATATAACAAAGTATACCAATTACCTGTATCATTTGATTAATTTTTCATTAAATGAACCCATGTGAGTAACCACAATGAAGGGCAGAAAAGGGAATATCAGCAACCCACCCTCTAGGGGCCTCCCCCTCCCCTGTATCCTCACCTGGATAATCCAGTTCCTTCCTTCCCTGAGTAATCTCTGTCATGACTTCTATATGACTTATTATTTTTATTTTCTTTATTTAAAGAGTTTATTTCTCTGAATTTTATTTTTAATTAATTAAACTCATAGGGATGACTACCCATTAGCTTTGATTACATTTGAACTTCATGTTAATAAACCATGCACTATTCATTCTTCTGATTTCGGCTTTTTTTAGAGCAGCATTGTGTTTATAAAGTTCATGTTGTTGCTGTTGGCAGTTTGTCTTGCAGTATTTCATTGTATGACTATACCAGCATTTATTTTTTCTTTCTACTATTACTGGACACTTGGTTTATGTCCAGTTGAGGTTACTCCAAACAGGGTTGCCATGAACATTTTTGTGCATGCCTTTCAGAGTAAATATGCATGCATTTTGGTTGGCTGTATGCTAAGGCATGAAAATGCTTGGTTATAGGTTATTTGTACATTCAGTTTTGGGAGATAATGTCAAGAAAGTTTTCTCAAATGCTTGTACCAATTTACAACCCCTAAAGTAGTGTAAAAGATTTTCAATCACTCCAGATATTTGTGAACTCTTGATAATTTTAACCATTATGCTGGGTATGTATTAGCATTTTATTGTGGTTATTTGTTATATTTCCATAAGATTAAAAAGGCAAAGAACCTGGCCTATGGAGGCACAGTATATAAAATGTCAACTTGAAACCCTTAGGTCGCTGGTTTGAAACCCTGGGCTTGCCCCATCAAGGCACATATGACAAGCAATTAATGAAAAACTAAAGTGAAGAAACTATGGGTTAATATTTCTTGTCTCCCCCCACACCTCTCTCCTCTGTCTATAAAACCAATAAATAAAAATTTTTTAAAAAAGGGCAGAGAATTTATTAAACATATTTATTACTATTTAGATACTTTCTTTTGTGAAGTTCTTGTTCAAACATATTGCTCATTTTTCTATTGGGTCATATTTTTAAAATCCATTGTTAAAATTTTTTATATATTTGGGGTGGGAGTCATTTGCCAGGTACATGTATATTGATATCTTCTATATTCTGACTTGCTTCTCACTCTTTTATAGGTATTAAGAAGTCCTTAATTTTAAGATACACAATTATAATTTTCTTTATTGTTATTTTCTTGTGTCATTAAAAAAAGCTTTGTCTACTTTAAGTCATAAAGTTATATTCAACTACAATTTTCTGGAGGTTTTATTTTTTTACCTTTTACACTTTTATTGATAGTTCATTTTTTAAGTATGGTGTGAAGTCATGATTCATTTATTTTTCTCTATATTGAAAAGACTATTCTCTTATGTATGTCACTTTTCTCATAAATCAAATAACCACATAAATATGAGTCTGTTTCTGTCTCTATTCTGTTCTTTAGGTCTATTTGTATATTCTTGGGTCTTGACCATAGCTTTATCTTGATACCTTAAAAGTCTTTCAGAGAAGTTCTTTGAGAATACCTTTACTATTCTTGATATTTAAAAGTCTACTTACAGTTTAGAATTATCTTGTAAATTATAAACAACAACAACAAGAACATGGTTGGATTTTTATTAGGATTAAATATATTGTTTAATTTGGAGAAAAATGGCAGCTTTATACTATAGAATCTTTCAATTCATGAATATTGTATATCTATGCATTTATTTAGGTTTTTAAAATTTGTCTCAATAAAGTTTTAGTTTTCTGGATCAAAAATTTGCATATATTTTGTAAAATATATTACAAAGTATTTGATGTTTTTATTTGATGCTTTTATAAATGTAGATTTTTAAATGTTTAGTGTTGATATATAGAAATAAAATTAATTTTTATATATTGACTTTATATCTAAAAATCTTGCAGAATTTACTTTTAATTTACACAGTTTATCTGTAGATAAATTTGGATTTTCTAAATACAAAATTATATTGTCTGTAAATACTGTTGATTTTATATTTTTCTTTTCAGTTCTTAAAAGTTTTTCTTATTTTTTTGGCTTGTCCTTTATTTTCTTTTTCTTTTTTTTTTAACATTGGTAATGAATTTACTGCTGCTAGCCAGAGCTTTGGGTAAAGCAAAAAAATGTGTGTATACATGAATGTGAGTGCATGTGCACGTGTGTGTGCACGCGTGCGTGTGTTGGGGGCAGGAAGGGCTGCCAGATGGTGCCCACAAGTCCTGCCCTAAGTACTGGGAACAGAAAGGAGGGGGCCTGTGGGACAGAGGTTGGCCCCACTGGCTTGGCCTTTAGTACAATGTTGACAAGCAGTGCTTGTTATAGGCTTCATTTCTGATCTCAGGGAGATAGTTTTCAGTTTCAACCATAGAATATAAATTTGATAGTTAGATACTTTCGGAGATATTTTTAACCAAATTAGAGAAGTTTATTGTTTTTCCCTAGTTTGTTAAAAGTTTTTATTATAAATTAGTTTGAATTCTGTCAAATACTTCAGGACCAAGTTTTTAATTAAGATTTGCTTTCTTTAGTAGATACATGACAATTTATACTATTTTTTCTTTTGTCAAATTTGCAAAATTATGTTTTCCAAAAAGAGTTTATTATATCTAAATATTAGAATTTATTTGCATAAAGTTGTCTATAATATTCTCTGTATATGTATGCGTGTATATATGTATTTATCTCTATTTATTAATGAATAAGTTACATGTCATAAAATTCTGCAACTGAAAATATGACTTCATCTACCTTTTTTATTCTTACATCTTGATTTTGGTTGGCATACCTTCAGATTTTTGTCTGCTTTATTATTGTTATTAATATTAACATTGTTAAATTAATATTGTCAACATAGCATTGTTTAGATATTAAGTGTCTTTGTTTTAAGAATTATTTTTGGTATTTAAATTTGTTTACCATATTTACAACAGCTATTTGTTATTTATTTTGTTTATTTCAAAACTCATTTAATTCAATTGCTTCTGTTTCCTGAATTTTTTTTATTGCATATTATAGCCATTTTGACCCTTACATTTTTTAAAAAGTCTGTTTTCTTTATACATTTCTTATTAATATTTGGGCATAGGATTCTCAGCCACAACTTTTCCTTTTAATATCAGCAAAATTTCCTTCATTTTATGTGACAGAAAAAGCAATCTGAAAACCAGAATTTATTATATATTTTTTTTGTTGGGAACTTTTGTCTTGACAGTTATTTTTTTCTCTAGTTTGTTCAACAATCTGCCAGGATATGTTTAAATGTGAATTCTTTTTCACTGATTTTGTATGCAAGAAATTCTTGCAGTCTTTAAATTCAACTTTCTTCACCTCAGTTAAGTTCGTTCCTATTATAGCTGTAATAATTGTTTCATTTTAATTTTCAGGTGGATTCTTTTGGGTACTTGTACCTGTTTCCTAATCTCTGTTCACAGTATCTATTAAGTTTTTAAAATATATTTTTATATACAATTTCATTTTCTCTGCATTTTCAAAAGACAAACGTTATCCCTGAACAGCCTTTTTTTGTAGTGATGCTAGTGCACAAAGGACCAGCTCATTGCATTTAGTTTTCACTTTTGTTGCAGTCTGCACCCAGGTATTCAAAATAAAAAATGTCTGCTTATAATGTTACTTCTACTAGCTGCACCCTGATGGGAAAATTTTGTTGCAATAAACAAGCTCTTTTATTAGCTTTCATCAGCTTTATTAAATAACATGTGCCGGTAATACTACTAAATATTGTTGAACTAAATTGTTGAAATGGGTTCTGAAAGAATTGGCTTCTATCTCTTATTTTTCACTTGCTTTTAGCCAAAACCCTATTATAACATATTTGTGGTTTTTTTCCTGAAATATATTCTTTCTTAAAACTTGACATTGCTTTCTTAAGAAGTTACCTTAATATATTTTAAAATTCTGTTTCTGTCTGCAACATGTCTAGCTAAAATTTCTCAAAGTCTGTATCTCCTAGATTGTCCAATTTTATTTTGTCATAACAGAGATGAAATTTCCTTTATATTCTTATCCCTTACGTTCTACTTGTCATTCCAGTCTGACTTTGGAGATGATTGGGGGAGAGATTTAATAACTTGAGTTCAATTACCATCTTACCTGATGACTGCAAAAAGAATTCTTTTATTTCTTTCTTTATTTAAAATTAGTGATTGAGTTTTAGAGAAAAATAAGGGAAGAGAGAGAGAAACAGAAACATTGATTTGTTGTTCTACTTAGTTATGCATTCATTGGTTGATTCTTGTATGTGCCCTGACCAAGGATCAAATCTGGAATCTTGGTGTATCAGGATGATGCTCTAACCAACTAGGCTACCTGGCTAAATCCAACTCTTTTCTTTCTAATCCTTCTTCTTTTCATAGTGATAATGTTATTTTAGTTGTTTTTATTTAACCCCTATTTTCTTCATAGATTCTCTGAGAGAGTAATTTATCAACTAGTTGTTGAGCCTTCTTGTCAAAAGTCATATACACTCTCAATATCCTAAATGAACACTCTACATAGTCAACTCAGGCTAATTATAAAGTCCAACATAAACTTTTAGAGTCCATAAAAATTTTATTAGGAATGCTGAGATTCAGAAAAGGGAGAGGATAATATGGATGCTTGACTTAGGAACAAATAGCTATAAAATTCTAAGGCTTAGAAGGTCTTTAAAAAATTCAACTCAGTTTCCCAATTTTATAGACAAAAAAACAAGAAAGTCAAAGTGACTTACTCAAGAATATGAGAATGCTACTTTAAACAGAAGAACTAAATAGATATAGCACACTCATTTTTTGGTCTACTCATCAGATTTTTTTTCTTCTGAAAAAAAACTTTATCTTCTCAGGAATTTATTTTAGGGAATTCTCTTTATCCTCTTCTCCAATTATATAACCCTAATAAGGTTTGAAAACCATACTGACATGTTCTCATGTATAAAATATTGGTATGTGACCCCAATTTAGGCCATCCAATATCCTTCCACAACATTTTAAAGTTTGACTTAAGTAAAAAAAAATAGTTATTCTCTGTTGCAAAGTTGGGAGGTGACCTGCAGAAAACTGTGTTTTCAATATTTTATAAAAGCTTATTTAATATAATGAAGGTGAAGTCCTAGAAGCATCAGAGATAAAAAAAAATGGAGATACTAGATCTTGACATTTGTGAGCTTAGTTCTAGATGTGCTGTGGCCACCTAGATTCTAATTCTATTCTGCCTATGGCTTGAATGTTTAAGTTCAAGAAATGCCATTTTGTCTAAGCTGGGTAAAGTATGATTTTAGTTACTTATAATCAAAAGAGTCCTGGCCAATTTGTGTGGCTGTAAGAAAAGGCAGAAATTAAACAGATGGAGAAGGGCAGGGAGGGAATTCTAGGCAGGGAGGGAGTTGAGCCAATATTTGAAGGCCAAAATGTCTTGCTCTGTTCTGACAGCTTGGTAGAATTAATACCTCAGTAGGTTAAGGAAGATAGGCAGTGGAGAGTACAAAGAACTCATTTCCTAGGGTGGGACTATCTGAGTATTTCACTAGGAGGAGTTCTGAAAGGAATGCTAAGTGGCTACTAGACAGGGTTACCTCACAATTTGCTTGGGAATAGTTCCTGATCTCCATACACTCTCTTCAGTCATGGTAAGCACTAGTGGCAAACTAAAGCAGACAAAAATGAACGTTTTCCTTATCTAGCTCAACCATAAATTTCCTACTGAATTTAAAAGGAAAATGAAACACTGACTCATCCACAGAGGGATATAAAGCAAAAAGGAAAGAATTCACTGTAATTAAGATTGCAAAATTGTTTCAGTATCATCTTCTCTTTGGTGGCTTGCGTATTTCTAATTTGGTGTCCTTTTAAGACTGGCAAAATGAATCAGTGAGACTTCAGCTGTGCTTGTCTTCTGAACACATAGTGCTTCTGTAATCCTCATTTTTTTTTTTGTTTGCGTTATTTCAATTTCTTATCTTGAGGTCCTTCAACTTATCAGTTGTATTCTTAATCTTCTCATTGGAGGTGATTGTAGTTTTACTTGCATTTTATTACTCTCTTTCTCATACAATTTAGTAGACTTTAGTGTGGGCTCCCTGCCAAGAACTAAGGGTATTACTGATCCGTGTAAGCTTATCAAAATTAGGACCCTAGTGTGGACACTGCAAAAAAGTGAATGCTCATCTTGCTCTGGCTTTTTCTTTAGAATCATTCAGCAGTGACGAATTGACTATAAGATCATGGAAGAGACTGGCAGAACTAGAGATGTACAATGTGTTAGAATCATGTAACCTTCTCTCCCCATTCTGTCACTGACCCACTTGTGCTCATGATTATCTTAGATCAAGCACGTCAGTCAGAGATTTACTTTGCTCTGCCACATAATGATAATGCAACCAGATAGCCTGATACCCATGGATTTTAAGAGAATGACTTAAAAAAGTGTTTTCAGAAATGGGAGTCATTTTAGTGTGGGTAATGGAAGGAAACCAGGAAGTTATTATGAGTCTACTACAAGCCATCAGAAACCTTCTCTCTGGCCATTCCTCCAGGGGAAATGCCAGTTCTTAGGAAATATCAGCTTTGTGGTAGTTACCCAATGCCTTCTTCTCTTTAAAATTTGCTTCCAGGCAGGTTTATTTTTCCTCTGGTTTTCTGTTAGTGTAGCTGTCCTAAAATTCTTTTTAGCCATGTGCCCCTATTGTCCTGACAATGCGATTTACATCAGAATCTTAAGAGCAGAGAAACATACAACTAGTTAGATGCCGTTTGAGAGTAAGAAGTGATACTCAGACTTCCAGAGCCACTCACACAGCTTAACCCGAAGTGCATTCAGTGTTTGTTCTGAAACATACCTACATTGAACCATAAATAGTGAACAGATAGCTTCTTCACAGACTGAAACCTCAGCATGACAAAGGCTGTTACATAGCTGGAAAAGAGTGGAGGAGCTTATGTCTGATGGGAAAAAGAGACTACATTGAACATGACCTGCAGGGTGATAAGTTTTGTCTTGTGCTCTTAGAAATTTTTTGTTTATTTCCTGAGAAGAAAATCTAATAAAGTGTCTAGTAAGTTTTCAATAAGGTTTTCCTTTTCAATGAAAGAATAGAGAAAAAAAAGTAAATATGTTTATTCCCAACGCAACAACAAAAAATACAATAAACTATATAGAGATGTTACTATTTGAGAAATGTTCACAATTTAGTTCCCAAGGAAGTGAGATAAATCTCACCATAGTACATGCAACAGAAACTAGTGGGAAAGCCCCACCAAAACAATTTCTACTTCTTCAGTGATTATGAGTGAAGGAGACATGTCTAGAAGAAAGGAATCTACCGTTATTTCCCCATGTATAAGACATGCCCATGTATAAGACGTACCTTAATTTTGAAGCCTGAAATTTGAAAAAAAATGTATTACATAAAGTTATAGAACTCAATTTTATTCATCATAAAATTCGTACAACTCCTCATCACTGTCAAAACTCCCATCCATTAGCTTGTCCTCATCTGCGTCTGATGACGAATCACTATCTTCATATATTGCTTCATCCTCAGTTCCATCTATGGCATTTGAAATGCCACATTTCTACAACCACTGTATAAGAGGCACCCAGTTTTTAGACCTCAAATTTTTCGAAAAAAAGGTGCGTCTTATATATGGCGAAATATGGTATGTAAATGTGTGTCACGTAAGTCTTCAGGGAAGCAGACACCATGATGGCATTAGAAGTACAAAAATTTTTTTGGAGAAATACCTGTAAATGATAAGGAAGAGGGAGCAGAGGTAGACAGGGAAAACCCGCAGACTGCAATGTAGGAGTGACACCTGTGAAAGGAGAAGATAAAGAAGTTTGCATAGGAAAAGCTTAAGATGTGGGTACTATTCTCAGAGTCCAGGCCTGTAGAAGTTCCCTGTCAAAGAATCTCATGTTAGGTACAAATGGCCAGGATCTGGCCCCCCTGCCACACTCAGTCACTGATTAGGACTGCATGTGTCCTTGATTCAAACACTACAGTAGATGCTGAAGACACACGTATATGGCTGTCCCATAAGAAATCTTAGCTCTTTAAGCAAGTTGTAGTCTTAAATTACTATATTTCATTTTAAGGGTTATTTTATAATAAATTTGGGGTAACATTGTTGTCAGAGGAGTTAGATAGGGCATTATCCCATACTACAGATATCTTAAAGGTACTGGAGTTGGCATTGGAAAGGAGGGCAGATGTTATATAACAAAAGTAATTAATGAAACTGAGGACTTTTGCTATGGGTTATAATCAGAGGCAGATTAAGTTTGGTTGAACCCCCTGGCAGAAAAGAAAATATTGAACCCCTTAAAAAAAAGATAGAAACAGGGAAAATAAAAATGCATGTAAACCATAGTTTTAAATAAATAAAATATATTATGTACTATTAATGTTAAAATTGCACATATGAAACCAAACTTGGTGTCATTAGAAAAAAGTGTAAAGTTGGAGTTTTTTGAGGCCCTTCAGAAGTCGAAGCCCGGAGCGCGCACCCGTTGTACCCAACGTTAAATCCACCTCTGGTTATAATTATG
This sequence comes from Rhynchonycteris naso, assembly GCA_037038555.1. Taxonomy (NCBI): domain Eukaryota; kingdom Metazoa; phylum Chordata; class Mammalia; order Chiroptera; family Emballonuridae; genus Rhynchonycteris; species Rhynchonycteris naso. The sequence continues at coordinate 48,750,646 of CM073000.1, read as the reverse complement.
TAGTTTATAAGAGACTAATAGTTCCATTGAAAACAACTAGAAAAGTCAGGGGAATAAAGCAAAAACAATTGTTTGAAAGGACTATAGGCTGCTGAGGCAGCCAAGAGTAGAAGGAAGATAATAAAATATGACAATATGATAAAAGATAACAAATATAAGGAATAAAGAGAAGATACTATTTTTAATCTTACATATAAGGATACAATGTATATTATAAGCAATTTCATGTCAATAAATTTGAATAAAATATGACATCTCATCTAAGAGAGATGACAATATTTGGTGAGTCAAATATTCTGCATGCTGCTTTACTTCTGATGTATTTTTAAAATCTTTGACTAGAGAAGGAGGCTAAGTTTCTCAGCAAAGCCATGGGCAATCTCAGAACTGGGATGGCAAATGGAGCGTGGGCTTGTGAAAGCAGCGAAGTCTTGAAGGGCCATGATCCCAGAGAGAAAGGGGGTCCAGAGAAGTAATTTCACATTTGGTACCAGTCTTTTCCTTGAGGCATTTCCTTAAGGGCATGGTCAGAGGTTATGAAGCTAAACAGAAAGCAGATTAAAAGCATAGTGATTATTTTTGGCAGTTTTATGGTGCTAAGGGAATAAAAATTGAAGCTATGTGGGCACTAGTTAAGGCTCTCTATTGTCTACACCATGAGGGCTAAGGTAGAATAAGCCTTCAAAGGGTGCAAAGCAATGTGCTCACTTCCTGGTAAAGGGCAGTGTAAATGCACCATGGATAAAGATAGTACAATATCTCAATGTCAATTTTTGGCATTCAGTAATCAATTATCACTCATATAAACAGGACAAAGAGACAAATAAACAATAGATATAGACTTATGGGTATCCAAGCTACTAAATTTTTCAGTCATACATTTTTCTCTTAATAATTGTGATTGATGTGTCAAAGAAAGCAGATTACAAGATGGAAAATTTCACCAGATAATTGGAATCTATCTTAAAAGGAGCTAAAGTAGAATTTTAAGAATAGAAAAGTACAATGACCAAAACAAAGCACCTAGTTTCAGTTAGATACAGTTGAGAGGATAAATAAATTGGAAGAGAGGACAATAAAAATATATAGACTAAAGCAGAGGAAGAAAAAGAATGGAAAATGCAGAAAAGAGCATAGCAACACAAGTTCTTTATAACTAATGAAAAAAGAAAAAATAATAAGAATATTAAAAAATTTCAAGTACATGATCACAAACTTGATATAAAAGAAATCTATGGAACACAGTCATATGAAAGAATCCACATTATTTTTCAGCACTTTTTTAACAAAAACTGACTGTATTCTGGGGTATAAAACAAGATTTAACAGGTTTAAAAGATTCAGAAAGTTAAAGAATGCTCACTGACCACAGTGGAATTAAGCAGGAAATAAATAACAAGAAAAACAACAATAAAACAAATAGAAAATTCCTCCAAAGTTTTAAAATTCAGCAGTATACTTCTATACGATGGACCAAAAAAGAAATTAAATGAAGGTGAGAAAATATTTTGAAGCTATGATAATAATATATGACATACCAAAATTTGCTGTATAAAGCTAAAGCTTATTTGAAGGCAAGCTTATGAGCCCACATACAAATAAAAAATATAGGTCTTTAGGTAAAAGTGAAGTGGTTACCAGGAGCAAAGGGACATGGAGAAAGGGGACAGAGAGGAGGTGGGAGGGTAGGATGTAAAGAGGGACAGATATAAGGTGACAGAAAATGATTTGACATTGGGTGATGGGCATACAACATAGTCAATAGTTCAAATGCTATAAAATTGTTTACCTAAAACCTATGTACTTTTATTGATCAGTGTCACCCTGTTAAAGTTAATTTTCTAAATAAAATGTAAAAAAAAGTATGTCTTAAAAACAATGATATAAGTATACGGCTCAGAAAGTTAGAATAATAACAACAAATTAAATCCAAATAGAAGTAAATGATAAAGGAAAGATTAGAAATTACTGAAGTAGAAAACAAATGTATAATAGTCATCTAACTCTTGCACTGTCTTATTTTTCTGGATGAATTGACATAAAAATATTAATAAAATTTGTCAACAGTGAGATTTTGACATTAGTACAAGCAGAAAGCTTAATTTACTGTAATAATAAATGAAGGATTTTAAAAATAGGCAAATAACCACCATTTTATAATAAAGATATTAAAACAAATGTATAAAAAGTAGCTAATAACATGTTTTATAACCTTTGTAACATACTTCACAATGTTCCCACAAATTTTGCTGTTTAATACTATAGTTTGAGATTTTCTTTGTGTTGCATTTTGTTTTGTGAATGCAGAATTTTTAGTTTAATGCATACAACAGTTCATGAAAAAATATTTTTGAGAAAGGCGAAAGTTGAAGCTTTGAAAAGACAGACATAATTGATAATTTCCAATCAAGAAAAAAAGAGAATAGGGACAGATAACAAATATAAGGAATAAAGAGGAGATACTATTATCAATCTTACATATAAGGATAAAATGTATATTATAAGCAATTTCATGCCAATAAATTTGAAAATTCATATGAAAATGCCAAATTTCTTTTTTTAATTGAATTTATTGGGGTGACACTGGCTAACGTAATTCTACAGGTTTTAGGTGCCCAATTCTACAACACATCTCTGTACACTGTATTGTGTCCACCCTCCAAGTTAAGTCCTTGCCCATTACCATTTATCCCCTCATACCTTCCACCACCTTCACCCTAAAATCACACATCTTACCAAAGTACCTGACTAGTTCTATGCTTAAAATTAGTGAATGTAAACTTAAAAATTTATTAACAAAAAAAATTCCAGTCTCAAAGGTTTCACTTGTGGACTTCTCCAAAAATTTAAGAAAGAAATAAGTTCTATTTTACACAACTCTTCTGAAGAACTAAGAAAGAAAAACATTTTCTAATTTATTTTAAAAAGCTAATATAATCTTGATACCATAACCTAATAAAACCTGTTCTATTTTTCTCATAAACCTTACATACAGCAATCCAAAGCAAAATAGTATCAATTACTATTCATTTATAAATAAAAAAGGCAAAAAATTTAACTAATCTGGATTTACTTTAGGTATAAAGGATTGATTTAACAGTTGAGAATTAATGTAATTAACTAGAACAACCAAATAAGGGAGAAGAGTCATCTAATCATTTCAAAAAATCAGAAAAAAATGTGATAACCTCAGCACTCAACAACAACAGTAATAATAATAATAGACTTGGAAAATCTGAAATGGAAGGAAATATCTTTAGTTTCATTTTTAAAAATTAGTAGAAAACATCACATATTATGGTGAAGTATTTGAAGCTTTCCTCTGAGTTTTGACATGAAATAAGGATGACTGCTATCATAATTTCTATTTAGTATTGTATTAGGAGTCCTATCAAATGCAAATCTAATATCTCCAAAGGAAAAGTGAGAAGAACTGAATATAAAGAAATAAAATAGTTTGAATATGGAAATAACAAGTGTGCAGAAATCCTGAAATAGTTTGTAGACCAACTATTAGAACTTATAAATACATTTATTATGGTCAGGTACAAGATCAATATACAAAAATCAATTATATTTCTATATTGCAGCATATTAAAACATAGTAAATGAAAATTAAGTAATAGTACCTTGCTGGCATTTCTTGTTGGCATTTACAATAGTGTTAAAAAACAATTCTTACAAATGAACTGACCAAAAGATGTGCAACAAAACTGTGTTTCCATAAACAAAATCATTAATCATATTAACAGACATTAAAGCAGGGGTCGGGAATGTTTTTGGCTGAGATACCATGAACACCACATATTTTAAAATGTAATTCCGTGAGAGCCATACAAGTAAATGTGCGCATCTTATGTAAGACAAACACTTTTAAAGTACAATAAGTCTCTGAATTCTTTTTAATAATGTTGTTATGCTGTTGCTAACCGATGATGAATAAAGTACTTACCATTAATTTGACTTCTGGTGCTGCATAGTTTTGCTGATGGCTTTGTAGTCTGGTTGATACACAGTGAGGTTAAACTTCATGAAGGTGTTGAGACTTCTATCCGCTAAACGTGATTGTAGGTTGGTCTTAACGTTCTTTAGATGTGAGAAAGACTGCTCACATGCATACATAGACCCAAACATTGTCAGTACAGCAATACTCACATGCTGCAGTATGTGATATGTGATGGAAAGTGCGTTCCAAGTTTTGACAATCAGCTGGTCTGCGGGTTGAAGTGTTTCCATTTCTCCCCACTTGTGTTTGCTCTCCAGTCTGCTTGCTGTCATGTAAGTCTTTCCAAATCTTCATTCAGCGACTTGAACTTATTCACCCACATGTCTCAGGCCTTCAGGTCAGCAGCTTGTAGCTCAAAATCTCTGACGGAGACCCCGGGAATGTAACTCAGGTCGGTGCTGTCCACCGCACACTCGTGTGGATGGGTGATGAACTTAAAAAGACGAGTGAACTCATGAAATTCTCAAAGCGCACTTTGAATGACTGCAGGAGATTAGATGTGAAGCCCGCTAGCTGCTGGAGATGAAGATTTTGAGCAGAGTCACTTGCTGTGCAAGCATCTTTAAACTCTTCCAGTTTTTCAAAGTGTAGTAAACGATTCAATGTCGGTGATGAAGAGTTCCACCTTGTTTTCAAATTTAAAAACTGCTTGTTGAAGGGATAAGACTGTATTTCCAACACCTTGCATTTTCACACTGAGCTGGTTCAGATGTCCAGTCATGTCCACGAGATAGTAGAACTTCAGGAGCCACTCAGTGAAGGACATAGGATGCTCGACTGAGCAGCTTCCCTCTTGACAACCAACGCACATTGCTGTGCAGAAGCAGACCAGAATAATTACTCCCAACTTCATCCAGCAGTGCTTTAAACTGGCAATCATTTAAAGCTCCGGCAACAATAAAGTTGACCACCCAAATGACCAGTGACATCACCTCACCAAACTGCTCGCCACACATCTGAGCACAAAGTGCCTCCTGATGTCGGATGCAGTGAAAACTTAGGATGGGTCTCTTTATGTTCACGAAGAAGCACTACGAATCCTCTGTTTTTCCACACCATGCACGAAGCACCATCAGTACACACCAAAATAAATTTATTCATCAGTAGATTTTTTTCTTTAGCGAACTCAGTGAAAGACTTGAATTAATCCTCCCCTCTTGTTGTCTCTTTTATAGGCAAAACAGCCAGACTTTCCTCACGTAGTGTGTCACTGACAGCATACCTTGCAATCACGCTGAACTGGGATAAATGACTCACGTCTGTTGACTCATCCAAAGTGAGAGAAAAGAATGGTACTGCATTTATGTCCTTCACTTGTGTTGCCTCAATTTGATTTGCCATCATGATGGTACTGTTGTGAACAGTTCTTGCCGACAGAGGCATGTCTTTTATTCATTTGATTATCTTGTCTTTATCCGAAAAGTTGTCAAAAAGTTCATTGGCAACATCAAGCATGAATGTTTTGGCATACTCCCCATCTGTGAATGGCTTTCTGTTTCTCACAATGGCCAAAGCACCAGCAAATCTAGCCGAATTCCAGTCACTTTGTTGGGTCCAAACACGGAGTTGCTGACTAGCTTGCACTCTGCACAGTAGCTCTTGACATGCTTTCTTCCTGCTGTCCCCCACTGGATATTTTGATGCAAATGTAGTATGGCGTGTGTCGCTTTGTATTTGACTGTTTCATCGATGCAATTTTATCATTGCATATTAGACAGACTGCAGAACCTGCTCTCTCTACAAAGGCGAATTCTTCTGTCCATTCCTGCTGAAAAGTATGATACTCCTCATTCTTTTTTTCTTTTAGCCATCTTCTTCATCAAAAGGGTTTCTGCAATTAGCTAGCTGACTACTTGATTAAAAGGAGGGAGTTTACTTCCTGACCTCACAACAACCTGTGTATGTTATGCATTATCCAATAAAAATTTGGTGTTGTCCTGGAGGAAAGCTGTGATTGGCTCCAGCGTCCCGCAACCATGAACATGAGCGGTAGGAAATGAATTGATTGTAACACATGAAAATGTTTTATATTTTTAACGTTATTATTTTTTTTATTAAAGATTTGTCTGCAAGCCAGATGCAGCTATCAAAAGAGCCACATCTGGTTAGCAAGCCATGGGTTCCCAACCCCTGCATTAAAGAATACCTTAATAAAAAGATGAATATAACACATTAATGAATTATAGAATTTAATATTGTTAAGATACCAGTTTTTCCCTCCACTTTGAATATTTACAGATTTATTGTAATCACAATTAAAGTTATACCAGATTAATCGTTTTTTTAAAACTGACAATTCTCAGTTTATATGCAGATACAGAGTAAACAATGGCAACACTGAAAAAGAAAAAAACTGAAGAATTTACACTTGCAGGTGTCAAAACTTATAAAGCCAGAGTAACTAAGACAAAGTGGTACTTGCAGAAGAGTATTTGCATAGATGAATTGAAAGACCCAACAAGAGACATAGGCGCATATGTTCAAAAAAGTAACATTGCAGTTCAGTAGAGGAGAAATAAATGACTTTTTTAAATAAATGGTTCTCAGTCAATTGCATATTTATAATGAAGAAAAAAAATCAAATGTCTCTTATCTCACACCAGGGTAAAAAATTAATTCCAAAAGGATTGTTGATTGAAATACGAAAGGTAAAATATTAAAGCTTCATCATTTTTTATTTTTTTTGTATTTTCCCAAAGTTAGAAGCAGGGAGGCAGTCAGACTCCCACATGGGCCCAATCGGGATCTACATGTCATGCCCACCTGGGGGCAATGCTCTGCCCATCTGGGGTGTTGTTTCGTTGCTGCCGGAGCCATTCTAGCACCTGAGGCAGAGGTCATGGAGCCATCCTCAGTGCCCAGGCCAACTTTGCTCCAATGGAACCTTGACTGTGGGAGAGGAAGAGAGAGAGAGAAAGGAAGGAGAGGGGGAAGGGTGGAGAAGCAGATGGGTGCTACTTTTGTGTGCCCTAGCTGGGAATCAAACCTGGGACTTCCACAAGCCGGGCCGATGCTCTACTGCTGAGCCAACTGGCCAGGGCCTATTGAAGCTTTTCAAAGTAAACTATGAGATATCTTTCTGACATCAAGATAGTCAAACAAATCACCAATCATAAAGGAAAATAATGATAATTTAGACTACATTAAAATTAAAAACTTCTAATTATTAAAACTCACCATTAAGAGAGTGAAAATGCAAGCACAAGAGAGATATTTTCAAAATATATCTGACAGGTGGCTTATATTCAAATGCACTTAGAAAAACCTAAAAGTAAATAAGAAAAAGGCATCCAACCCTGTAGAAAAATAGGCAAAAGACTTTAGAGCTCCTTCAGAACAGCAAATATCCAAAAAAAAAAAACTAAAAACAACCCCAAACAATAAACATATGAAAGGGTACTTAGTCCCTTGTCAACAGGGCAATGTACATGAAGACTACACGATACCACTATGAACCTACTAGAATGAATAAACTTAAAAATGCAGACAATGTCATGTGCTGTCAAGAATGTACAAGTCACTGCTTAGAGGAGGTTAAATGGATGTAGCTTTTTGAAAAACAAGTTGAAGATATGCATACTCAGTGACTTAACAAATCCATTCTCCGGTGGGATATGTGTGGGTTGGGCACCAGAAGACAGGAACCAGAATGTTCACCAATATGCTATTTGTGTCCTGTCCAGATAGCTCGGTTGGTGAGAGCATTGTCCTGAAGTGCAGGGGTTGCCAGTTTGATCCCTGGTCAGGGCACATACAGGAACAGATGTTCCTGTCTCTTTCCTGCTAGCTCCTTTCCTCTTTCTAAAAATCAATAAAATGAACATTAAAAAAAACCCCACAAAAAACAAATACTATTTGTAATATCTCCGAACTGAAAACAGCTCAAATACCCTTTGCAACCGAAAGGATAAATAAATTGTGGTAATAGAATAGCATAGTTCAATGAGAGTGAATCACTACTATACATCAACAATATAGATAAATTTTCTAAGCATAATATTGAGTGGTATAAGTGAGACACTAAAGAGTACTGTAAGTTCAAAAATAAGCACTGTTAATAGATTGTGATAAAAAAAGGAGAGAGTTGTGACTGGCAGTGGACACAAGTGTAGAGACATCTGTGATGCTGGTAATGTTCTTTTTCTTGACCTAGTGAGTACAGGATGTGTTTATTCTGAAAATTTGTTGAACTACACACTCATGATTTGTTTAAATTCTATATGTATGTTAAGCTTCAATAAAGGTTTACTTAAAATATTCCATAGAAGAAATTTCCTATGGAATTTGTGAACCTACAATTGACAATAGAAAGTCATAAGAAACAAGACCTTTGATCCAGCTTGCTATTGAATTATATTTTAGTATTTGAAGGAAACTTATAGTCGTTTATTGAAAAGTCTTTCCACACACAAAAAACAGTTATGTGAGAAAACTGCCATGACTTTATGAGTGCTTTAGCCTCTTTCTTCAGAATTTTATTTATGATTGGCTGGCTAAAGGCCATACAAGGAAATCCATTTTTGTTTTGTTTTTTTTAAATTACAAAATGATACATTCTGTTTTAATTGTTTACCTACTTTATTAGACTTCATGTGGCTTTTGTTTTGATTTTTTTCCCTCAAAAGATAAAAATTTACTATCATAAGGATATTAAATAATCTTATCTTTGGAATAGCCATGTATTCCCCAAGGGACTTCTTTTAAATAGCAATTTTTGGGATTGATATCTAAATGCTTTTCATACTCTATGTCCTTGTTAAACATCAAGGGCATTAATTTTTGGTAATGCTTCAGTAACGAACAAATTTCCATCTTCAGTGTATATTTTACTTAAATCTCCAGACTACATTGGAGGAAGCAATGCCAAGTATAATTAGTACTTTTGTTTTCAGGGTACAAGGGTAGCCAAATTTCAAAGATCTGAAGGATGACAAAAGTATACATAAATAATAGGTCAGAAGTTCTCAAAGTGCATTGCAATCTCTGAACCAGAAGCATCAGCATCCCTAGGTCAGTAATGCTGTGTGAAAATGCAGACTGTGGGGCCCCAATCCAGACCTACTGAGAAAGAAACTCTGGGGTGTGTTCACTAATCTGTGTTTTAACAAGTACCCTAGGTAATTCTGATACTATACACTAAAGTTTAAGAACCACAAACATAGTACTATAGCAGAAAAACGCAGTCTATGAGATTAGCCTTAATGCTTGCTTTGTCACTTCCTAGTTGGGTAATCTTGGGCCAGTCCCTTGGTTTTGAATGTTGAGTGTTCTCAAGAGAAAAATGGGAAGAATAATCCCTACAGTTAAAGCACAGACAGGAGGTTTACCATATATATTACTAATACTATTGCTGATAATTAGTACTGATAATACTAATAAGATTACTTATATTCTTAATTTTTATGAATTATTTTATAAATAAAATGAGATTTAGAAATCTAGCTTTCCCTGGAACAATTAGATATATAGAATTTCCCTGGTTTATGCTATACCATGGAATCGTACTGATCCATTTCTTTAGTTATGCCGCACATTTTACACTATTTCTGGTTTTGTCAACACTTGAGAGGCTTTCTTTGTTGATGAGAGCATCACCAAGTGGCAGTTTATTCTGAATTAGATTCTGCTCAGCACTGGACAAATAGCATATCCCGAGACGTTGCAGGTGACACTGCTAAAGAAAGAGCAAGGGCAATTCTTTGAAGAAAATTGCTGAACATGCATCAAAAACATTTTATTATACCTGCCTTTTTTTGTGCCTTTCATGCATTATTAGAAGACTCAAAAAGTTGCCAAATCTCTCTGCTGCTCAATCTTTCAGCTGTTTAATTATAAACCATTCTTTTTTTCTGGTAAATGGCTCTGCACTTGGAGACCTCCCTGTCTGGAAACAAAGGACCAGAAGAAATACCTTGACTCTTCATTGATTCCTTCTTATACCCTGAAGTAAGTGGACTAGACTCCAGTCTCTCCACCACATCATAGAACACACACCACCAAATGTGGCAGTAGAAAGACATTTCTCATTTTCTAGTTCCTTTTGTTTCCATCCATTGTCTTTGTTTTAGTGGTAATGATTTGGGAAGTCTAAACTAATCACTTACCCAGGTGACTCATTTTATAATTAAGTGAAGATTCCATGAAATGTCCAGATGTTAGGTCGCTCACAAGCATATTGGGTCAGGGTTAATTTCTTCATGTTTTTCTTTGTTTTGCAGAGGCTTTGGGCCTGAAAACTGTCCTTTAGCCTGTGTGGTCATGGCACTGGCAGACAATGACATTTCCCTTCTCTTAGCCCAGAGCTGCGGTCTACACTAGCAGGCTTCTATCACCTTGTTATATTTTCTCTTTCTTCTATTTTCTCCTTGAAATCTTTCTTTACCCAATAGAAGTGGAAGGGAATGTTAGCCTCTTTCAGCTTCTGCTTTAAAAAATAAAGATGACAATTTCCTTGAGACACTTACTCCAAGAGCAAGTGTATAAAGTGGCATTCAATGCATTTTATTTAATTCATCAAATTGTTGTTTACATACAAGTTAATTCGCGACACTGTGCAAATTAAAAAGCATGTCTAAAAAATGAAAGCTTTTAAATTTGTCTGAGAGATACCTATTATTCTTGGAATCAAGGAGCCAATTATAGCACACTCCATTAATGTCTTTCATATATTTCATCACTGAGATTTTTATAAACCTCATGCTACATGTACCTCCCTGAACATAAGTACATTGCCACTAACCATGGAAATCTGCTTATTTGCAGATAAATAAATGTCAGAAAGTGACTTTTATATTTTTAGAATCTCATTTTTAAAGCATGCTGTCATATTGGTTGCTTTGAATGATAATAAACATTTCCCCAAACTTAGAAATGGTGCTACATAGGTCATATATGGATGCTCACTTGCAAGATGTATATTGTAATAGAATGTCATGCACATTCATATGTATGGTCATTTTTGCACTTAAAAATGATGCATTACATATTGTACATAAAATGAGAGTGGCTAGAAATAGAACTACTTTTTCTCCTCCTTCTCCTTCTCCATCTTCTTCTTCTTCTTCTTTAGGTGAGAGGAGGAGAAATAGTGAGGCAGACTCCTCCTACATGTGCCCTGAACAGGATCTACCCAGCAGCCTCATCTGGGGCTAATGCTCTAATCAACTGAGCTATCTTCAGTGCCTGGGGGGCTGACACTTGAACCAATTGAGCCACTGTCTGTGGGAGGAGAAGAGGGAGACAAAGGGAGGGCGGAGAAGTCAATGGTCACTTCTCCTGAGTGCCCTGACTGGGAATCAAATCCAGGATGTTTATACACCAGGCTGACGCTCCATCCACTGAACCATAAAACTTTTTTTTTTTTTTTTTTTTTGAGAGGAGGAGAGGCAGAGAGACAGACTTCTGCATGAGACCCTACCAGGATCCACTCTGCAAGCCCCTTATGGGGCAATGCTCTGCCCATCTGGGGCTGTTGCCCTCTTGCTCAGAAACTGAGTTATTTTTAGTGCCTGAGGCTGAGGCCACAGAGCCATCCTCAGGGCTTGGGGATGACATTCTAGAACAAATCTAGCCATGGCTGTGGGAGCAAAAGAGAGAGAGGGAGGAGAGAGAAAAGGTAGAAGGTGGAGTAGTAATTGGTCACTTCTCCTGTGTGCTGTGACCAGAAATTGAACCTGGGACATCCACGTGCTGGGCTGATGCTCTACCACTGAGCCAACTGGCCAGGACTGAGATAAAACTTCTAAGTGGTCTGAGAAGATTGAAGTCCTGAGAAGAGCAAAACAGACAGTCTGAATGACACAGTGGGGAAGCACTCCACCTTCTTCATAGTTAGATTCATTGTGTGGCTTTTCAACTGGACTTACTGAAAAACCATTTCATCTTCATTTGTGTGAATGCTACAGCAGTAGAGGACTACCCCCATGCTAGCGTGCCGATGCACACACTAATCAGAGGAATTCATATGGATTCCGGAGGATGACACCGACTCTCAAGGTGATTGTTTGGAACTATATTTGGACATTTCCAATTGGTGCACTGACTGAAGGATGAGAGGTACACTAGTATTTAATGTATGGCTTCAGGAAATGTAAAATATTCAGCAACATCCTGAACAGTTCTGCATAAGCAAAAATTGTCATGCCAAACATATACAGCAGTCTCCCTTATCTGTAGTTTTGCTTTCCTTGGGTTCAGTTACCCATGGCCAACCACAGTTCAAAAATATTAAATGAAAAATCCAGAAATTAAACAATTCATAAGTTTTAATTGCATGATTAAATCTGAGTGGCACAATGAAATCTCACTCAGTCTTGCTCTGTCTGCCCAGAAAGTAAATCATCTCTTTGTCCCTCATATCCATATTGTATATATAAGCTACCTGCCCACTAGTCATTTAGTTAGCAAATCAACCATTGACATAGCAACCCTTGTGTCCAAGTAACCATTATTTTACTTAAGAATGGCCTTAAGCACAAGAGTAGTGATGCTGACAGTTTGGTTATGTCAAAGAGAAGCCGTACGGTATATGTGTGTATAGGAAAAGACACAGTATGCATAGGTTTTGGTACTACACATGGCTTAGACATCCATTGGGGGTCTTGGAACATAGTCCCTGCAGAAAGGGAAAAGTGCTGTAAATTATTCCCTCTTTGAGAAAAAGCTGGTCTTGGGGATTGATATACATCGATTGTTCCCATCTCAGGATCTTTAACTTTCTAACAGTTTTTGTGAGTGGTAGGAATCTGTAAGCCTCATATGATATTTCAGATCTCAAGCTCATCCAGACTTCTTTTCTGAGTTCTAGAATCATTATCCAACTGCATACTATAAAACATCTCCATCTGGATATCCCAGGGGACCTAATTTATCGTGTCCAAAATCAACTCTTTCTTGTCTCCCTAAAGCCTTTTTTTCATCTCATCCTCTGCATTGGTGAATGGTACTGCCATATAAGTTAGTTTAAAAACCTGGAGATCATCCTGTATGCCTTACTATCCTCACCCTCACATGAATTAAGTCACTAAATCCTGTGTCCCTACCACTTTAGTTTCTTTTACATTTTTTTCTATTTTTTTTTCATTCCTGCTACTACTACCTTAGTTCAACCTCTTCTCATCACCTAGCTGAACTATTTCATTAGTCTTCTAACTGATCTCTGCCTCACTGCATTACTTAGGAATCTTTTGGTTGCAAGTGACAGAGAACTCAACTAAATAGGCTCGCATAACTTAGAAATCAGAAGGTTCAGGGACAACTCAATTCAGTGTCTAAAGTAATATTGTTAGAGCTCTGTCTCACTCCATCCTTATACTCTACTTTCCTCTGTGCGGCTTCACTTAGGAAGACTCTCTTGATGTGAGTCATGCTGGCAACTCAATTTCAGGTCTGCTCTTCCAACAATCTCAGTTGAGAAAACCAGCCTCATCTCTAGTGGCTTCAGCACAGCCCCAGAATTAGTTCCCCTTGGAACCATGTTATGTGTCTAACTTCACCATGTTATGTGCCTAACTGAGCCAGGAAACAAACACAGACCCTATTGAATGGGCACAGGAACTGTGTTTTCTAGAAAAAAAAGAGAGACTGTGTACTTGGGAGTAAATATTCATGAAAACTTTCTCTAACCCAAACTCTATCCAGGTACCACAGTAATACTTTCCTGCTTTTTGAATAACATCCTTCCACAGATAAAATTCTTCCCTAATTATCCATTGCCTACATGATCAAGCCTAGAGAACCATGAGCAGCACTGCAAGATCTGACCTCTGCGTACTTCTCATGTTTCGCTTCTCCCCTTTTCCGGCTCCCACTCCGCCTTGGCTCCTACCACTAAAATTCCCTAAACATCCTATGGTTTTCTGTGCTTTGAATTTGCTCAGCAAGCACACCCCATTTCTCTACCTAGAAGATGCCTGTTTATTACCTCTCTTCTCCTAACTGTTTCAGCATCCCACCTTTGCATCTCCACTGAGCCTGCACTTGTCAGCCAGTCCTGTCTTGATTGGCCTGCCTTCCCTTCTGAACTGTCAGCTCCTTAAGGTCAGAGACAGACATTTATTTTTGTATCTCAAATACCTACAAAGGTGCGTGACTCATTGTTGGCACAGATAAATATTTATTGAATAATTTAATCAGTAAAATATAATTAAAACACAAAATGTTTATCACCGATCAAGTCACACAGAATAAAAATGCAGATTTATTGGTAGTTGAAAAATTAAAATGTACGGAGAAAAAGGAATAAAAAAAGATATTAGTGCCAGAGGGGCAATGACTACTTTGAGTGGAACATTGTGTCACAGTGTTATTTAGCAGGGCACTAATTAGTGTTAATTCGTTAAATGATCATTATCGAGGGAGGAGAATTTGGTAACTGTAATTTGGTTATAACCATACTTAAGATCTATTTTTATATAATTATGGTGGCCTGATAAAATATAAGCTTTAGCCAGTGAGTAGATTGCAGTGGATGTGAGGTTAGTAAAACTATTGGCAGTGATTGTTGTGTCTTCTACACCTAAAATCTTCCCAGAGTGTGCTATTCAAATGAAAACAACCACCAAGCACTCAAGCTAATGGCCAAGGTCATTTTCCAGCAAGGCAGCGATGCAGCTGTGTCCAGTGCCCTAGGCAGGACTTGAAAGAACTTTGTCTCTCAATTTCCAGTGTGTGTGTGTGTGTGTGGGGGGGCTTGTGGGGGCTACCGCTCCCCTGCACCACAAGTCTGCTTTGAACAATGTTCCAAAGAAAGCTCCCCTAGCACAGTGAATAATAAACAACTCTCTTTCCCCTTGAGGCTCAACTCAAAGAACATTTTTTATTAGTACTTTTCTAAGAATTTAGGGAGAGGAGATTTTGGGTTTTGTTAGAACAATGAAAGCTATAGATAATGGGGATCATGGCTGCATTTATCTATAATTTTGTCCTGAATTGACTGCCTCTAGAGTTCAGATTCTTCTGAAAATTGCCGATCTTCGTTTTGCTGTGCTGAACCATCATCTGAGCTAAGAATGGAACTCAGGTTTCTTAACTTCTCAGCCAGAACTCCATCTATTAGAACACTGTGCCTCTCAATTGTATCTTAAATTAGGCACATAAATGAATTCACTCACACTCTCGCTGCCTACCAAGTTTCTGCAGAGGAACTGATCAGCACTACATGATACAGTTGGGAGAATTTCCTCAGCTCTACAGTCAAACTCCTACAGACTCCGGGAGTGGGAGAAGCTCAGATTGAAAAGCTTAAGTTGCCTTGAATCTTCTAAGAGCTGCACCGTCACCCCCACCTCCAACCCCATCAGTCTGACCTGAAACGAAGAAATCCTTCTAGTCCTAGGCCAACTTCCTTAGGGAAGTTCCATGTTTAATGTGAGCCACTATTAGGACAGCAAGTTGGGAAGAGACTCTATACGTGTGAAAAGGATGGTGCTTGGACATAATTGCATGCCTCATTCCACCATCACTGGAATTGTAAACAGAGGTTCTGCCTCATTCCCCAGGCCTGTCTCCCAACTGCATCCATCTGGAGAAGTGAAAAGAGGGATTTAATGAATTAGAGCAAATTGTTTAGCATTGTGCTGACCTGAGATCTGGTGGGAGCGTGGGGGCATAGTGCCTTTTATTTTAAATGGGCACTTGCCTATCTTAAATTTTTTTTTCTTTGTGATCACTTGAAGCTCTGGTGCCTGTGTGGTGGGGGGAGGGAAGGAGAAAAACCACACAATAAACCCAAAAGGAGAATATAAATAAATATCATTTGGGATCTTGCATAATATCAGCCAATAGCAACAGCAGGTTTTTGACAGGCCTGCGAACTTCCCCAAAACAACATCCTGCCAGCCTGGCTGTGATTCAGGCATGAGTCAACACAGCAAGATGGGCTTCTGCCAGCCACTTCCCCAGCTCAGAGCAACTCCCCCCCGCCCAGGCCCAGGCCCAGTATCAGTCTATTAACATTTAGACTCCAGGCTGGACTGAATTGTCATTAGTGGCACTGGTTCCCCTCAAGGTAACACCAGGAGATCTTTTCTTCCAGGGTTGAAAATAAATCTGCAATGAAGAAAGAAAGAAGCCTCTTCATCACAATATGATCCTTGATAAAAAGGGGTCAGAGCACAGTTTTTACAGCTGACACAATTACTGTAGACGGAAAAGAGCCTTGTCCCCACCCCCTGGAGTCTTGTTATAATGAGGCCTGAGCCTGCAATCACCTATTTGTAATCCAAACAAGGGATGGAACTTGCTAAACTGGGAGGAGATGTCCTAGGAATGACCAGAGTCCCAAATGCTGTGGAAATTATTTCCTGCTGTTATTAGGAGACTACCTACCACAGATACTGTTCTCAAAGACTGCTTTTCACTTGGAAAGGGTGGCTGTGCTTCCAAGAGCAGTTCTCACTCTGTGCACGTGCAGCAACAATCACAATGGCCCCTTCCACCCTCCACCTCCACCCAGCCAATAGAACTGCCACCTTGCTGAATTACAATGCGGGCCTCTTATGGCATCCTCAGCTGGGGAAGCACAGCACAGTCATGATTCTGCAGACGTTGACTCAGACTAGAGCTATAAAACGTGAAATTTTCTTCAAGTAAATATGGAGCCAGGAGTGAGACATAACAAGGAATAAACAATATTCTTTGTTGGTTCTCGCCTGCATCGTTCTCCTGTGCTGGAACTAAGGAGCGATTTATAAAGCCAGAAAAAGGGGCGATATCTTTTTTCTTAAGGGCACGTTCTTCACTTCTTCTCTTTAACGTTTTGACCAGCTAATGAACTGTGTTACTCACAACACTTTTGTTAAATTATTTCTCCACCGCTGAAAACACAAAGCAACTTTTGATAATCTCACATTCGTCTGAGAATCTAGAAAGAATGATTTAGTTTGTGTAAGTCCTGGCTCGGTGCTGTAGCCTTTGATTCTTCAGTGATAGTTTATACCTGCTTTTTTGTCCATCCACAGCAGTGAGGAAAAAAAAAAATCCCCAAACCGATTAGCTGGCAGATTTCTTTAAAGGGAGCATTGAAACAGCCCTTAGAAAACAACAGGCATGCAACTGGAGAGTTTTAATATAGAGAGGATATTTTGGACATAGGATTCTTGCACATTCCTAATTATTTTTAAAAACAGCTTCTCTTGGCTTATCCCTCAAATGTCACTTGTCTTGTGGGAACACTTGTCCCTTGTGGTAAAGAAGTGACTCAGGTGTTAAAAATGATCTTGAAAACGTGGCGGTCTTGCCCTTGCTGAAGACGAAACTGAAGCTGCAAGATTATACTGGGAGAGTTATGACGGCTGTCAGTGGGCTCTCACTTGGGAAGCAACTCCTGCACGTTATGCCCACATCTCCTGTGCCAGCCACTGTGGGCGTGAATGGGCTTTCTCACAAATGCTGGCCCTCGCTTTTTGTTTTTGGAAATTTAGCTTTTGTTGTTTACTCTAGTTTCAGACATAATATATTTTAAAACCGCACTTGGAATCGCAGTATCTTTTCCCCTCCTTATCAAAATTCCAACATCACTTTGGCCATGGAAATTGACCTTGCTTATCACCCGTTCATAAGCCGTTGAGATGGCAAAGAGCAAACCGATGGCCTGAAGCCTAGCCAGCAAATTCTGGTCCTCACTATAAAGGTGCATTTATTTACAACCTGACTATCGTTTCCAGCCTCCTGTTTCTGCAGCTGCCTCCTCTCCTGCTCTTGATAGCCACAGATTTCAGCTTATCATCCATTTCCATACTGGCTTTGTGTGCCTCTTTATAAGCTCCGCTCCAAGTAGTTTCCGCAGCATGCGTGGTATTGTCAGCGACTAGTGGATAAGCTGCCTTGCCTGCTTCAGTCATTCTGGGCCTCCTTTGTCTTGTTTCCCTTTTGATGGCCTAATTTCACACCCATTCTGACTGAGGACTCCTTTCAAAACGGCAGCCGATATGGATGTGCTATTGTTCCTTGAGGCTGCCAGATTATTATTCTTTTTAATATATTCACCGCATAGATTTATCATGTAAACTCCTATTGAAAACCATTGTTCCTGAGAACGATTTGAGCATTTGGATAATTTCCTGAAATTCTCAAGTGTATGTGTTTGTGGCTTCTCTTTTTCTCTCCTTCAAATACATGCAGCCATGTCAGAACAATCCATAAACAATATTGATTGCACAAAGCCACAAAACTATCAATCTTGCAGCCAACTTGTACCCTACTGCAGACCCTAATCTCTGAGAAGAAGCACTCCCTTTTGCACAGGATGTAAAAGGAACACACTAGTTGGATTGCCATTGACAAGATCTAACCCAGTGGTTCTTAACCTTTTTTGAGGTACCGAACCCACCAGTTTCATATGCGCATTCACCGAACCCTTCGTTAGTGATAAATAAAATATGATTTTTTTTTCCAAATTCAAGACATAGGTATATGTTTTTTACTACACAAAATGAGCCGTGCATGAACATCACCTTGCTCAAAGAACAAAACCAACAAAGTGCATGAACTCACAACAAATTACGGTATTACTTTATTCTGGCCTCCGCGGCAGAGGCTTCTCCGAACCCCTGAGACCAACTCATCGAACCCCTAGGGTTCGATAGAAGCCAGGTTAAGAACCACTGATCTAACCTTTAGTGATATTCTACTAATTTTCTTGGTGTCAGCACTGTGTCAGTTGGGACTAAAGGCTGGAAAATTATTCTACCTGCGAAACACATATTGCTTAACCCAGCAGAGGCATACGTGAGGGCTATAATGCACACAATTCTGGGCCTCAAGCATGCAGTGTGTTGCTTTCTACCTGATTCGATCATCTAATACAGGTTAGACTATTAATAAATGAAATTGTTGGGGAACTTAATTGATTGTCTGAAATCTGTGCAAGGCAGTACTATTTAAGGATCTTTTCCTTTTTCTTCTAGAACTTTATCTTTTGAATAAATAATTCAGCTTAATAACCTCTACGATCTGTAAGGTGACTTGTCACCAGAAAAAATTCTACTGGTTTACTGGAGCCTATCTTTGAATGATTTTAACTGAATTATTTGGTACTTCTTGATTTTTCCTCTTGAGCCTTATATTTCCCAAATTCTATTCCAAAAACCATCACCACAGGTCAGTGTTTACATCTTGCTAATGTCTTTGTAACACAGGGGTCAAGGTTATTATCCAAAATTCATTTTTAAAAACTGCATTTGCTGTGACCGTTCAGGAAGTTCTTCTACCTTATAACCCAACCATGTATTCATATAAACACATATTCTCAACTAGCAGCTGCCCTCTAACAAATGTCTAGCATTTTAAGTAATTGAACATTAATGTGGACAGCAATAACAAATCCGTAGTTTAACCCCAAGACTGATTGGATTCCAGGAGTGGCGCTTTAATCAAGAGCTCTGTGAATTCAGGACAGATACTGGTATTATGCCAGGCTGGTAGCTAAATCTTGGATCAGACACAACTTTGCAATGACTCATACATTTTACTAATTTATAAGTGCAGCCTTCCTTGAAATTTCAATATAAAGACTAACATCCTGATCTATAAAAGTGAATATGACCTTGAAGTCAAATGAAAATGAAAGAATTGTTCATTGAATAGAGAACCCTTAAGCTTATCACTTTCCTCCTCCTAGCTTTTCATTTTCTTTTAGTTTCTCATGAAGGACTGTGTGAAGCCAAAAACATAAATACGACTTCTGAAGGTTTGTGTAGCAATAAACAATAAAACCTTATCTGGATAACTGACAGAAAAGGGTTGGACAGCAAATTCATTTAGGAAAAGCATCAGACTACCAAAGTTGGCCTTTGGTATTTTGCTCTGAGGCTGACTAGGACAGAGCTGTGTGTGATAGACAACTGGGGAAGTTCTCTCTCCCCTTATGCCCACTTTAGAAGCTTCTATTCTTTATTTCTTATGGCCCATCTTTACCCACCCCCTTGAAGAAGCTTTCCCCTGGCATCTCTATTCTGTGGTCATGGCTTAAAGGATCCATTTGTCTACCGCCAGAGGTGTTGAGTTCAGCAGACCAAATTTTCCTTTCACTCACTTCTTCTACCACTAACTTCTGATTTTCAACTCCTGCATATAAAAATGACTTCACTATAAGGTTATATAGAAAACCAGGATACAATATTGTACTTTAAAAAAATCCCAAATATACAAAAAAAAAAAAAAGAACTATATTGGAAGAAAATACTTCGTCAACATATTAGTGATCATTGTCCTTTGAGCTTTATACTTTCTCGATTTTTTTTACTATAAACATACTTTTATAATTAGAATGTATTGTTTTCTTTCATACACACTGTATAAGATACAACTTAAAATATATAAAAATCAAAATAAGAAAACAGACTTACAACACAAATTATAAT
The DNA here is from genome assembly GCA_037038555.1 of Rhynchonycteris naso. NCBI lineage: Eukaryota > Metazoa > Chordata > Mammalia > Chiroptera > Emballonuridae > Rhynchonycteris > Rhynchonycteris naso. The sequence continues at coordinate 48,730,279 of CM073000.1, read as the reverse complement.
CTTTTGGGTCTTCTCAAGTGCAATGAGAGAATTACAGAAAAGAATTAAAACACTTCAGGGACTATTAATAAGTTGACATTCTGAGTTAGTGTGGATTGTGGATTTCATTTAACAAGGTGAAAATCCCATTTTTTAATGAGACTGGGCATCACCACTGATTTTCTCTGACAAAATAAGTGTGGCTATGTAGATCTTAGGCAGAATTCAAACTGCATTTGTGTAAAGGTATATCAGTGGCTACTATGGGGTTCTCTTATGTGTACACTCACTAATTAGTAGCAGAAAGGGGACATGCTTGGAAGGAAAAAAGAGAATGAATGTAGTGGGAAGAGCTGATGCCCAAACTCCAACTCTGTTGCTCTTCAGAAAATAAGAAGCTGGCTGTGCGGGGTCCAAACCTGTCCAGGCCTCGCCCAGGATCCTTAGCTTGCCTGAACTCAGCTCAGCACTACAATGGGAGTGACAGAAACATTGCACACAGGGAGTCATATTTATAAAGTTCTACGTTTCAACATTTTATTTCTATATATGTGCTAGGTTATATATGTATACATGTATGTAGATGTCTTTATCATCTAATTTAATTTTCATACTGCTTGGTGAAGTAAGCATTACTTTCCATTTTCAGATAAAAGGTCTGACACAGGGGGGATGTCACAAGCTGGTAAGGAGGCATGTGTTGTGCTAGAAATGAAGTCTCTTGACCAAGTCCTGGGCAATGCTCACTAATTCACAGTTAAACTTATTAAGGAGCCATTAATTTACTTCCAGTTTCTGGGCTTTGGAAAATATTACTACACTCAGTTTACGAAGTCCAACATGCTCCTTGCTGCAAATGCAGAGTGCCTGTTCTGTGTTTCACATCTTCCTGCTCACTTCCTTAGGCCAGCTCGCAGCCTTACCAGCATTGCATGGCTTGACTTTGTGCCCTGAGGCTTTTTTGTCACATCTATGCGAAGCCAGCAGAGTGACCCATTCAGTCACTCTGACACATGCTCAAAGAGGTTAACAACCAAGGGCAATCCCTGGATCACTAGGTAGACCACAGGGATAAACATGCCCTTCTCCCATTTCTGGTGTAGACCACCCTGAGGGGTGCTCTATATGGCTCCTGAATGGTCCCTAATAGGGGTTATGTATATGAGGCCAAATAATCTCATTGCAGTTTTGAAACTAATATTGTTTTTTTTGCAAAAAATAGAAACTAAAAAAGTATAGGAAATAAAAATTATCTCAGTAATGTACCTGACATTTTTAGGTTGCTCTTCATCTCTTTTTCACCCTTCTAAGTTATCCAGTTGGACTCTAGTTAAAATGTCTTCCTTGGGACATGCCATAGACCTTTATATTATGACAGTTTTTGAGATGATTATAAGATGCAATAACTTTAATATCTTTTCCACTTTATCCTGAACTTTTCTGTCTACCACCAACATTTCTTTTTTCATCAAGCCTTACTGCTTTTCTCTTTTTTACCCACAATAGATGTGGCCTCATACATTACAGAGAAAATTAGAAGTCTTCATATTCTTGCCAGTAAATCACCAATCCTATTTGCATATACTCTATTTTCTTCATTCTCTTCCCGAAAGTTTATCTCTCACATGTGCTCTCAATCCCTGCTGTGTCTCCTCAACTCCCACTCAGTCTTCATCCATTTCTAACCCTGTCTCAGCCCTCATCATCCGCTAGAATGGGCTGCCTGAGCCCTAACCTATCACTCTTAAGTGGTGAGACCAGAGGAGGCTTTTCAAGCTTCCCTTCGAGATGTCTCTGCTGTGCTGGACTCATTCCTCCATCTCCTTCTGCTTGAGACACTCTTTCTAGGCTTCCGGAAGATCACACATGCCAGGCATCTTTCTGCTCTTCCTGCTACTCTTTTTCAGTTTCCTTAGTTGCTCCCATCTCCTCATCTTTTATCCAACTCTGAATGAATCCTTCAGGCTTGGTCCTGCCCTTCAGGGAAAAAGGATATAGGAACTAGAATTCAGACTGGACCTTCACACGCCATGTCTGTCCCTTATCTGTGTTCCTAGAGTGTTGGCTTTATCCTTTTTAAGTGAGGATAGATTCCCTACATTACATGGAACCTGGATATTCACAGGTTATATAATAGACTTAACTGGAGAATAAATAAGGATTTTCTCTCTTGAGATAAAGTTTTAAGATCTCTGAGAAGATCTCTAATGAGCCTGTCTTGGACCATGTGCCTTCACCCCAGACTGGTCCTGTGCTTGGAAAAGAATACTGACTTTGGTTTTAGGAAGTGGGAGCTGCAGAATTAAATATCAAATGTTTGTAAGTGGCTTTGGATGTGAATAGCAGGCAGAGGCTGGGAGAGTTTTGAGCTGCATTATAGCAGAAACCTAGATTGCTTTAACAATATATTGATAGAAATATAAAGATTAAAGGCACTTCCAGTGAGGACTCACATTTTATTGGAAACTGGAAGAAAGATAATTTTTGTTATGTAGTGACAGAAACTTAGCCAAATTTTGTCCTACAGTTGTATAAAAAGCAGACCTTATAAGTGATAAACTTGGATATTTAGCTAAGGAAATATTGAAGCAATGTAGGACCTAAATGCCATCATAAGCATTCTCATATAAAAGAGATATGGGGAGATTTGACCCACTCACAGAAGATGAGGAGGCAATGTGGCCACAGAGGCAGAGATTGGAGCTAGGCAAATACAAGCCAGGAAGGCCAGCAGCCACCAAAAGCTGGAAGAGTCAAGGAATGGATTCTTCCTCAGAACCTCCAGAGAGAGCACGGCCCTGCTGACATTTTGATTTCAGAGTTCTGGCCTCCAGAACGCTTGAAGTCACGTCTAACCCCATTTCTCTTGTCTCAATTAATTTCAATTCATTTCTATGACTTAACCCTTCAACCTCTAAATGAGATCTCAGATGTGGTCATTTCTCTTCATATTCACTGTCATCATTCTAATCCAAGCTGTAGTCATCTATCATCTGGGCTTCTGCAGTAGCCTCCTAACTGTTTCTCCTGTTCCACTCTTGCTCCATTTCATTTTTTATATACTAGCAAGAGGGAACTGCTGAAAATGCAAAACCTATCATGCCACTTTTATACTTTAAACCCTTCAGCGGTTTTCATTTGCATTTAAGATTAAATCTTAATCAAAGTCTATAAAGTCATGAAAGTGCTGTGTAATAGATGCTATCATGTGCTATCCGAAATACTCTTCAGGAATGAAGGACTTATTCTCCTAATGCTGGAAGTGGTCAGCTCCTTTTGGGGATTGCCTCAAATGAAGAGAGCTACCTTTTCTAAGGTGATAGCCCTTCATTCTGGAGTGGTCTTTATCCAGTAACTGATGGATGATGACAGAGGGTGGTATAAAAGCCCAGCCTTCTCACCCCAAAATGTCCAACTCCAATTTGGCCAACTCTAAAGGAACCACAGGACCCAGCTGATATCTCTGTTTATACTGTATCATGGCTCAACTTCTATATTATCATGTTTTCTTAGCTCCCTTCAATGGGTGGTGATTTTAAGAGCATTCTCTAATAAAACTCCCACAAACTAATTTTTATCACAGAGTCCATGGAAACTCAAACAGTGGCAATCTGTGAATTGAATGTTGAGATCAAGAGAGGTAATAATCCTACTGTCCTCTTTGATTTTTAAATTATATTAAAAATAATGTCATATCTCCATTGTTATGTTCAGTTTTGGGGTTACATTTTAAGAAAGACATCGACAAAGTGTAGCATGACCAGAAAGGACAAATAAGATTTAGAAGACCTAATAATCTCCCTGGCTTGTTTACTCAGCAGTAGAGCATCAGCCTGGCATGTGGATGTTCGGGTTCGACTCCTGGCCGGGGCACACAGGAGAAGTGCCCGTCTGTGTCTCTACTCCTTCCCTCATTTCTCTCCATTTTCCACTCTTGCCGACATGGCTCAATTGGAGAGAGCTGGCTCTGGGTGCTGAGGATGGCTCCATGGCCTCTCCTCAAGTGCTAAGAAGAGCTTGACTGCTGAGCAAAGGAGCAACTCCCCAGATGGGCAAAGCATCACCCCTTAGTGGACTTGCTGGGTGGATCCCGGTCAGGGCACATGCGGGAGTCTGTCTCTCTGCCTTCCCTCCTCTCACTGAATAATAATAATAATAATAATAATAGACCTAAAAATCATGTCATACGACAAATTGTTCAGAAATGGAGTTAGTTAGCTTGGAGTAATGTTAACTCAGTAGAAGTATGATAATTTTCTTTAGGTTTTTGAAAAGCAGCTAAATGGAAGAAATTTCACTTCTTGTTGCTCCAGGGAGTAGAATTAGTAGCAATGGGTGAAAAATTCCTGAAACACAAGCTTAGGTCCAATATAAGGAAAAAGTTTCTAGTAGCAATGTAATGGCCTCTTTGTGAAACAGAGTTCTCATTTACTAGACTTGTGTGACTACATAATAAGGATAAAGTAGCAAAGATATCTGAGCTTGGAGAAAGCTGACAAGGTAATTAAGTTCTCCATGATAATATTCTATGACCTTCTGCTCTAAGACAGGGTTTTACAAAGTATCTGAGGAAGTTGATAGCTGTAATCCTACAGTGAATTTTATGGCCAGATAAATTTAAAGAAAAAGTTAAATAATTTTAGGTAGGTTGTTTTTACTGCAGGATTTTTATTTTTTAGAGTTTTAATGTGTCAAAAATGCACTATGAATGTCCATAGAGGCCACCCAGGACTCAGTAGAGCTAAGAATTCTTTTGACTTAATGGTTAGTCAAAATGGGGCTAGTGTTCTGTGGAACCTACTTTGAGAACCTTTGCTTTAGAACAGTAGGTTCTTCTGAGTTTTTGGTGAGGAGAGCATAATACTTAACCTAGAAAAATGAAAATATAGATTGCTGAGCACCAGTAATTAAGGTTTCTACATGTGTTAGTATTGGCTAAAAAGTAATCAATGTCTCCCCCCTTTGCAGTGAGTGTATATTTTTTACAGTTGTGCCATGAGCATATGATTGAGCCTGCTAACCCCACCCTTGGCAGTGTTACAATGGATAATAAATAAAAGCTAGAACATTATCATTTGTGCTTACATTCTTTTAAAAAATTTATGTATTGATCTCTAGAGAGAGAGGAAGGGAAAGAGATAGAAAGAGATAGAGAGAGAAAGAGAGAGAGAGAGAGAGAGACCTACAACTCCACTCATTCGTGCAGTCATTTGTTGATTCTTTTCTGTGCCCTGACTTGGGATCGAACTTTCAACCTCGGCATGTCAGGAGGACACTGAGCTAACTGGTCAGGGCCATTTATATTCTGTACTAAGTGCCACAGTAACTGTTTTATAAGTTACTACCTATTTATATTTTGAGATAATCATAAGGTCGCTGGATAAAGAATTCCTCCAAATACATTTACAGATAAAGCATACAATAAAGGTACATACTTAACTATTTTAGTAAAAGTTTAGATCTTCAGAGACAGAAAACCTTAGCAAATGTTATCAATTTTTCTTTTCTATCTTGTTGCACTCTGCAGACACTATATTCAGTCACAATTACCCAGCTGCTTAATCAACACCTATAATTAAATTCTCTATGTTTGCTCCCCTTTATTCAGCATTTCCGGTGATTTTATACCCACTCTAAGAAAAAAGAAATTACTAGTGCAGCCAGACTGATACTTATGCCTGTCTTAATAACTCTGTGAACTCATTTTTTAAAATGCACATTCTAAAGGTCTGTTAATTGGCTTGATGCTTTCCGGTGAAGTGTGAAGTGCTCCAACAGCTCAGCCACAAAGTGTCAGGTTAGTCCTGTGACAATGAAGGACTTGTAGGAGGTCTTACCGTCCCTAGACCATGGTGCTTTTTTACTGATAGGTGAATAGTTACTTTAATTTATAGCTTTAAATAAAATGAAGAGAGAAGAGAAGATGGAAAGAATTGTAGGATTAACTCATGTTTTTCAGAAAGCTTTCCAGTTAGTATCCCCACCAAAATCTTCTGGAGTAATCACCACTTTAAAAGAAACTCTGGGCAACAGAATTATTTTTAATTATTTTTAATAATTCTGTTTGCTATGGAGACATTTTCCAAGGGCAAGAAAAAGTAGTAATTCAAAGTTAGTGGATAGCTAATTAAAGACAATTAAGTTATTTGAATTAACACCTCAAAGTCCTTCTAAATTTTAAGGAGGCAAATCAAATGATGGCAAATTGTATATTAATTAATTCATGTTGGAGTTAATAAATCGTCTCTAAGGCATGTGACTGATATAAGACTTATGTTGGCATATAGGTTTTGTTCATTTTAAGTGCTATTTATCTATTGGGGTTCCTTTTTGGTCAAAAATACACCCCCACTTCCAACACACACACTCATATAGACACATACAGTTATAGCACTGCTAGCAACCACCAGAGATTGTGTTTCCATGGTAACTACAGTTCATTTTATTGTAGTCATCTTTATACAAAATCAGTTTTAGAAATCCACTCTGGTCCTGGCTGGGTAGCTCAGTTGGTTAGATTGCAAGTTTGTTCTTCTGTCAGGGCACGTGGAAGAGTCAACCAATAAATGCATAAAGACGTGAAACAACAAATCGATCTCTCTCTCTCTGAAATAAAAAAGTTAGTAATTAAAAAAATAAATCTGTGATAAAAGGGGTATCTGTTTACATTTGTCAAATTAAGCTTTCTAAACCACTATTATTATGCGTCGAGAATCATTCTAATTTTATAGTTTAATTGATAAATATTGCATCTTACATGAACCATAATCCTCAAACACAGAATGTCACAAACACAATTACATTAAGGTACTCTATGCCTGACTGTGCTATCCGCAGGCTGAATAATCACTCTGTGATAAAAAGTGCTTTCAATGCCATAGGAGGCTTTTGGGGACACTCAGGGTGATCTTGTTCTTTCATGTACCTGAGTAGCTTTCCTGCCTCCCTGTGTTCCATAAATGAGAATCCATTTCCTTCTCAAAGCAGCAGACAATGTCAGGGATACAAGAAGTCTTTTGAGAGTGTCGAGTGAGTTCCTGTATTTTTTAGTGGAATAACTATGGGATTGGTGTCAGTGGCCCCTGACTCTGCTATTGATTGGCTTTGTAACCAGAGAGAATTATTTAACATCCTTGGGTCTCAGCTTCTTCATCTGTAAAATGAAACGTTGAGCTAGGTAACCTGTTAAGTCTGATTTGGCTTAAATCCTCTGTGACATTGTATTGAATGGATAAAGTAATTTGAACAAGTGGGATGGCACCTTTCTAGATGTAATCAGAAAAGAGAGTGGGGAACAAAACTATTTTCCTCCCTACAAAATCAAAGTGAATTTCAAAATATACAAATATATCTGCATATAACTTGCAACTTTAGTCAAATGACACAAAGCTAAGAGACTGTTTTATATTGAGGAACTTGTGACTGGATGGATGTTTATCATGGTTCTGCTTCCATGCCCTTGTTTCTTGTGGAGCATATGCATGGTGAGTTTGCAATAGGAAAACAGCAGGGCAGAAAGGGCTAGATCAGGCCAGTAAGAAGGTCAGAGTTCTCTTGCATCTAATCTAGAAAACAACAGGAAATAGGATGAAAAGGTTACTCTTAAGGTAGTGATCCACTGTCTCTAGTGACTCTCTAATTGACTTCAGAAGTTTTGAAATTTCTCTTTTGTCAAAAGCAGAGTCATTCTTTCTCCCCAGATGCCACTGTGCTTCCTGATATATTAAGAGTTATGGATATTTTCCACATGATCTCAGGCTGTTACAGTCTCTGTTAATCAGTCAGTCTCCCCACATTGCCCTTGCTACATGGTGTTGGCAGAGCAGACTTATAATATCTCAGCTGCTGCTCCAGCATTGCTTTATGGGGACAGAAGCCATATTTTCTCAACCAAAATTTAGGAAAACATGGTGTGACAAGTATGAATGTACTCACAAGGAGAATAAGACAGAATATTTGACTGTCCTGGAATAACTCTGATACCCAGATCAGTCTGGCAGCTTGCCATTCTTTCTTTGGTGCAGTGGTTCTTAACCTTTTTTGAGGTGCCGAACCCACCAGTTTCATATGCGCATTCACCGAACCCTTCTTTAGTGATAAATAAAATATGATTTTTTTTTTCCAAATTCAAGACATATGTTTATTTACTGGTGCACAAAATGATCCATGTATGAACATCACCTTGCTCAAAGAACAAAACCAACAAAGTGCATGAACTCACAACAAATTACGATATTACTTTACTCTGGCCTCCGCGGCAGAGGCTTCTCCGAACCCCTGAGACCAACTCATCGAACCCCTAGGGTTTGATAGAACCCAGGTTAAAAACCACTGCTTTGATGAAATGAGAGGACTGGTGGGTCTTCCAGTTAAATGATTGGATTTTTAAAAAAATTATTATTCACCCAGGTTCTTTAGATCTCCATGTCTTGAGTCTTCTCCTTGCATTCTAGATGTATATAGAAGGATAAGTTTTGGAATCTGGAGCTAAAGGATCCAAGACTTTTGCTTCCCTCATGCACCAAGATAAAGATCACACTTTCAAGTAATACGAACTCATTCTCTCTCACATTCTGTAGTGCCTGCCATCCATGCTTTCTTAGTCTGACTTGACCTTTGAGTGCTTTAAGGATGGAAGCTCTGTGAGGGCAGGAAATGTTCTGTTTGATTCACTGCTGGATTCTCAGCATTTAGAATTATACTTGGTACATAGAAGGGTGCTCAGTAAACATTGGTGGAATGAAAGCATGATAGTATTTGATCAAATTCTTTTCATAAATTTGTGGTTATATTAGAAATAAGGACATTTTGACAAGAGAAATCTATGATAGGAAGAATCTCTATACCCTTCTTATTTGGTTTCAACTTTAGATGAATTCCCCTTAATATATTTAACACTATTTCTTCCTGAATAACAGACCTCTCGACTGTTGCTTCTTTATTTCTTTTACATAAACAGCAGCACATAGAAAGGGCATGAGTCTTCAAGGTACAATGTAAGAGGTAGCTGATGTTTGAAAATAGTTTCAATATCTTCTTAAGTTATTGTTTCCTTGTTTAGGGCTTTTCATAAAAATTGTCTGTACAATTTTATCTAAAAAAAATAAATTAAGCCGTGGCCAGTTGGTTCAGTGGTAGAGTGTCAGCACAGTGTGCGAAAATCCTGGGTTCAATTCCTGGTCAGGGCACACAGGAGAAGTGACCATATGCTTCTCTACCCCTCCCCCATCTCTCTCTCTCTCTGTCTCTCTCTCTCCTCTTCCCACAGACATGGCTCAATTGGTTTGAACACATTGGCCGCAGGTGCTGAGAGTGACTTTGTGGAGCCTCTACCTCAGGTGCTAAAAGTAGCTTGGTTGTGAGCATGGCCCTAAATGTGCAGAGCATCAGCCCCAGATGGAGGTTTCCAGGTGGATCCCAGTGGGGGTGTGTGTGGGAGTCTGTCTCTCTATTTTTCTTCCTCTCACTTGAAAAAGAAGAACATAAAATAAAATAATAAAATAAAATTGCCACTTATCCCTTAAAGTCATTTCTGTTATATTTTATTTTCTACTAAAAAATTCAATTCAGCTTCAAATATTAATAACAAGGTTTCATTTATTTCAAATCACACAAACCCCAATGTTGTTTCAGCAATATGATCCTCAGATAAGTCTTAGTACTTCAGAGTGACAATTTTATGTTTTTCTAAATAAAAAAGACTGCAGTAAAATTTATCTATTTGGAATTTCTAATACTTTGGACAAGGAACTAAAGTTTATTTTCACAATACTTGGAAAGAAAAAGTTTGTTAAGCTACTTACTATAGCAAAAATTTAAATTATGTAGAACAGTTACTAAGCAACCTGAAAAGGCATTAACATAAATAAATATGGAAATCATACACTTTTGTTTTATACATAAAACAGTTTCCAAGGAACTCTACTAAGCAACATTATTTATCTAATTTAAATTACTATAAGAATGACTTATATGCATACAGTGCTTTGTTTTATAATTTACTGAACAACTGCCTATAATACATTTAAGTATCACAGCAACTGTGTGAGCTATGTATAATGCCCATTTTACAGATTAGAAAAAAGAAGCTCAGAGAGGTTAATAGACCAGCTCAAGGACACATGACTAGTAAGTGGCAAAAGCTGGAACTTAATTAAATATAGGCCTTCAGATGCACGATTCAAGAGAAGACTCACTGAAACACAGATGCCTATAATGGTTTAAAAAATGATCTGTTATTTAGAATTTTCATTAATCCTGACAGGTCAGTTATCCCAAATTAATGTGTTTTCCTTAAGTGAAAGGATAGAGCTTTGGGAAAAAGCAGGGTAAAAGCATCAATTTCCATGATCATTAACTAATGAGGATAAGAAATGCTTCTTATATCCAGGGGGGTTTAAGAATGATCCCATCTATATCTTTATAACTGAATCTTAAGTTTTGAAAAAACCTCACAGATCATCAGCCACTTTCATCCCAAGGGTGAACATGGGTATCTTGACTTGTGACGGAAGGAGAAGAGTGAGCATGGATGTGAATACAACTGCATTTATTTGTTTTTGCCCTTAACCAACAGAGGATTGCAAATGATCAGAAATTAGCATGGCTTCATATTATTCCAACAGCAACTTTGGAAAACACTAAAGCAATGTTTTCAAAGTCAAGGAAAAAATTATTTTCAACCTAGAATTCTATACTCAGCCAAACTACCAATCAAAGAAAGGGGTGGAACAAAGAGATTTTCAGGTGTGCAAAATTTTGTTTTCTTACTTTTTAAGAGGCTACTTTTGGAGAAAGCATATAAAGAGCAATAGAGGGATAATGCAATACAGAAAACAAAGCATATAAGACAGAGGAGAGGCTGAAAGAATTTCTGGGAGATTACTGAAGAGGGATCCCCAGAGAGGGTAACTAACCTAGATTGCAGAGTTTCAAATATTTGTCACCAAGAATAGTATAGGGCTCTATATTCATGGCCACCCTCCCTAGGTAGACATAATGAAAGTCAGTGGGTTGAGGAGATCTATGATTAGACAACAAAGTTCATATTTCTAATATGAAAGTCTGCACTGAAACTTGGTGCCTCCATTGTAATCCCTATTGACTGTAATTCAGAAGAAAACACAAATTACCTGAATAATAGATGTTTGCATATGCATGTGTGTGTGTGTGTGTGTGTGTGTGTGTGTGTGTGTGTGTGTGTGTGTGTGTTTACATAGAATAGAGCTGGAAAGATTCAAAAGCCAGTAACTGGTTGCTTCTGGGGATATGAACTGGGTGGCTATAGGGCCTGGGAGAGATACGTTTTCACTATACATGTATATTTTACAAATCTTTTTGAGTTGCTTATCATATGCAAAAATAACATAAAATATATTCCACCCTTTCTCAAAACCCCCTAATTCAACAAACATGCAGATAAATGCTTAATTTGATTGCTCATGGGTGGATTTGGGACTACCGAAAGAGCTGGTTTTCACTCCCCTGTGTGTTTTCTTTCCCTCTAGTTAGTCAGAGGCATCTGGAGTGCTGGCTCAAAGGTAACATTATAACATAGATTTCCAAACTGTCTCCTGAAATATGGTTCCACTTTATACAACCAACAAAGAATTGAGATAGCCCATTTTCTTGTACCCCCTAGACTTACAGTTATATTTTTTCTTACATTATTACATTATTTGGAGATGAAATTACTGAGCAACACTCAGAAATATGCTGTTTTTGTGTGGAGTTTTGGTATTAGTTTACCTGGACACAGAGTAGATGTTTCACAAGCTGGTGGCCTCTTGGCATCTCTGCACGAAATCTGCTGATGGCCAGACTCCACATGCTGTTTCTGAACACCTTAGGGTTTTGTTGTCCCAGACTCAGCAGAATGCTAATTGTCCTCATGTAGTATTCATAACAAAGAGTTGAATTACTCTGAATGACAGAAAAAGCAACTTGGCAACTGAAGATAGCTTCATAAACATAATACGAATTTCTCATCCACTGTTGGATTGCTTAAAACATTTAATACTGCACAAAAATTTCTGCTGCATTTTGCCATTGTCAGAATTCCCACTGCGTCTAAACAATGGTTCAGTCCCAGGAGCAGTCAATATGCTATTGTCAAAGCTCTCAGGGAGTAGGTTCTTTGCTGGTTTGTGTTACCCAGAAGTGAGGATTCTACTGCAGTGTCGTATAGTAGAGACAACATGGGTTTTAGAATTAGACCCATCTACTTTGTAGTTCAGCTCCACCTCTAACTAGCTATATAACCTTGGGGACTTGCTTTTTCTGAACCTGTTTCTGCATTTCTTAAATGATCACTATAATAGCTTTTAACAGGGTAGTAGTGAAAATTAAATGAAATATAAGACATATATGCAAAGCACCTAGTTTATGGGAAGCACTTAGCTCACTTTTAAACAAAGTGAGTTACTCATATTAGCCAAAATCATTTATTAAAGCACTTGGAAGAGTGCTTGGCTCATAATAAACCTTCAATGAATGGCAGTAATAATTCTTACCCTTTTTTTTGATAATGCAATAGATAGTTTCACTAAATTGAAAGTATTCTTTAATGAGTCAATCAAGTAACACCTATATTGAATTTCTTCTACATCCCTGCACTGTGAAGAGGTCAAAGAAATGCAGTGCCTTCCTCAGGCAATGCACAGTCTAGTTGAGGAGATAAGAAATAGACATAAAAGAAATTATTCAGCAGTGGAAAACATGTTGTCTGAAGCAGTAGGGAGATTCAAAAGGGGAGGAGGATGAGGAGAAGAAGATTCTATTGATTAAATCGTAGCACCCTCTCCAATAAAACTCACATGTTGAAGCCCTAATTCGCGAGGTGACTGTATTTGGAGATGGGGCCTGTGAGTAGGAGATAAAGGTTAAAGGAGGTCATAAATGAGGCTTTAATGTCATAGGGCTGATGTCCTTATGAGAAGAAGAAGAAATACTAGAGCTTGCTCTTTCTCTGCCATGTGAGGACATAGCAAGAAAGCAGCTGTCCACAAGCCAGGAAGAGAGCTCTCATTAGAAAGTGATCATATTGGCATTTTGATGTTGGACTTCTAGCTTCCAGGACTATTAGAAATAAACGGATGTTGTTTAAATCATTCAGTCTATGGTATTTTGTAATGGCAGCTTGAGAAAAGAAAGAATGAGAAAGAGAAAGAGAGAGACAGAGAGAACGTGTTTTCTCCGAGCCAGAACAAGAAATTTGCATCGCCCTTTTCAAGGCCTTTAAAGGAAAAATAGAAAGGTGGAGAAGATGGTTCTATTCCCCATGAAAGAACCAGCAGGCATGTCCCAGAACCGTGAGTGAATAGTTAGGGAAGCGAACTTGGCCAAATAATTATGACCAGCTTGGGAAAGACTTTGAACTCCTGCAACAGCAAGAAGGCATAAAGGGTGACAATATTTCAGGCAAAATAAAATCCAGCACAGGGTGCTTTTCCTAAACCAGCTGGCTGTCCTTTAAGAGTTTTTTTTGGGGAAAGTTTAATAAATCATTCCATGGGAATCTTCACAGATAATGAGAATCAAGTTGGCTGAGAACAAGTGAAATAAGGAGTCGTAAGCATGTCCCTGGCCAGTGAACTTTGAATTACATTGGAATTACTAGGTACATAATCATCATTCACTCACACAGTCTTCATTCTATAGAGACTGCCAAAGAGGCAAATGCTTGTATTCAACTGCATTTCAAAGAATCCTAGAATGTAACAAGAAAACTTAGAGACTGTCAAATACCACCCAGTAGAAGGTTTTCTTTTACAATTTCCAAGAGTAAGTGCCACTAATTCAGCCCCTGCCTAGACATTTCTTTAACGCTATCTTAAAAACAGCCTTTTCTATTTTCAAATTTGAGACTTTTGAATTCTTTTGGGAGCAACAACTGTAGAGTCTAACATTTACTGAGTGCTAGTTACTATATGTCAGTTACTGTGCTGAGTGCTTTACTTGTTTTATCTCACTTAAACTCCCAATCTGCACTGGTGAGCAAGTTTCTGTTATTATCCTTATCTTATGAATGTGGTAACTGAGGCTGTGAGAGGTTAAGTAACTCACCCAAGGTCACACAGCAAGAAAGAGGCTAAATTTGGACTCAGGAAGTCCTCCCTCATATCCTGAGCTCTAATTCAGATTTTATTTTGCATTACACTGCATCAGTGGTGTTCAATCATTTCTCCACGGGATCCACAGAAGGGAAGTGTAATCACTTATCAATAGTAATGGATCCCTGCAGTACACAGTCTCAGTGGGGCCTGAGTGAATGGGGAATATAGTTTGAAAAGGCCATTCTCATTCTCAGGGTGTTCATCTAGACTCCTTTCTCTTCTGGGATATGTGTCCAACCCCCAGATGATGATCAGCAATTCAGATGTATTAGACAACATCTTGGAAGAAAAGTATTTAAATTTAAAAGTACGGTTACAATATACAATTTTTTTTTTCAGATGAAAAAGAACTGTGAAAACTATAATGACTAATATGCCTACTATAAAATATCCCAGTGTCTTCATATTTTAAGGCATAAAATCAATAATAACATTGCTTTTTATTTTATTTTGCTTTTATAAGCAGAAGTCTGTGCTTTTGGCAATCATAGAGTAACATGAACCCCATTCCTTCATTTTTAAGTAGGTAACCTCCGAAATTCAACCATTACAAAAAAGGACACCACCTATCTTTTTCTCTTAAGTTGCAACAATTATTCATGTTACATCAAGAGTTTCTTCAGCTATAGTTTTAAAGACCATTGCCTCTGTGTAAGTCATGACCCTGTATAGAATAAAGAACAGTTAGACAACATTTATTTAGCAGCTTCAAACACACTGTTAAGATTGTTATCATCCGGACAGTCCATGGCTTTCTCTTCTCCAAACTCAAAAAACTTGATTCCTTCAGTGTCTCCTTGTAAGTCAAAAAATTTATTTGGAGCTCCTTGAGATATGTATGCATGAGACCCTGATAGGACCATTTAACCCCCATCTGCTCTCCATTCCTGACCTGCACCTCTGCCCCATCAGTTGGCTAATAAAAACATGACATAGGTTAAAAGGAAGACCTCAAACAAGTCAACAGCACTCCTGGAATAGCACAAAGTTCAAAGCCTCCCTCTAAAAGGGCAATAGACCTGTCTTCATATATAACAGCAGCATGTTTTACTCCTTAGGATTTGGCTTCAGGTACTATGTAATTTATAGAACTACAGGTGTAGAACACAATTTTTGTGTTTAATTTTTAAGATTAGCTATGTACTTTTAAGTTTTTATTAAATATAGCACAGTGAATTATTACAGGCATAGCACTGCTTAGCAAACAATAGCACTGAGTATGACTAAGACACAGTATAATTGTAAGGTTGTGTCACATATTCCACATTGTTAATTTTGTATCTTACTGTCATTTTCTTCCTTAAAAAATCATTGCAACTTGATTAATAGTTGATTAATTATTAATCCTATATTTTTTCCTTTACATATCTTATATTGCACAATACATCTGATACTACTGTGTTTAATTACATTTCCAAAGGAGGCTTACATAATCTAATGACAGTCTGTGCATTGACTTCCAGTTCTTCTACACTATAAGGTTCAATCTTATGCCTTAAATGACAAGTCACCTCTATGTAAGTTTAATGAATATAAGTTCAATGACATAGAAGACACTTAGAATTATGTTAAACATCTGTGGACAAAGGCATGAGCTCTGAACAATTTCTCTAATCACTAAAAGACATGCAACATGATGTCCCATCATCCTCTCAAATTAACACATGGCTTTGGTTTGATTCCAAAGTCCAGGAATCAAAATCAGATGCTCTTATTTCTACAAGTTACTTTGGTCTCCCCAGGGAGATAACTTATTTAAGCATTTTTGATGCTATCCTCTTACTATTCTATCATATTTCAGTTACATTTTTGAAGTGGCTTCTTAAGCTAGAGAAATTAATAGGCTTGGTTTTTATCATTAGAATTTGTCCTTTTCACAGGTGTTCAGCATTAGAAAATCTTTTGTTTGTCCTGTGTTAACAAAGTCTGGCTTTTGTGGTCCATAATCATGATTTCCAAACTCCATCTCTCCTCCCTAGCCAACAGGCACGACTATCCTCACACCCTTAGTGGAAAGACTTTCCATTAGGTTATTTCTGTGGACTTATTTGAAAGAGAATCTCTTTCTCATTTTCCGAAGATGAAATTGAAAGCCTCTTTTATGTTGTACGCTGACAACATTGTTACAGAATAAAGCTGCCAGTTCATATACTAGTATGGAGGAATCAAAGACTTTGAGACCTGTAGCCTTTCTTCTAGACCCCAGACTACATTTCTGGTGTTTCAGCTAGTAATTGACACCCTGATATAGGAAAAGAATCTAAATTCTACTCAAAGTTACAGAATGCTTTGAAAAAGACTCTTAAATCATAGCTAGGACATTATGCTGTTTTCTTTTAAATAAACAATTTTTAAAAACTACTTTATATTTTAAATAAATAACAATACTTTAGTCTCCTAAAAAAAAGGAACGGCATTGTCTTAAAGATCTAAAAAGGTGTGGTACTAGTTTAAAATTGGTAAAGTGGGACACCATTGACAGGGGGTTCTTGATTAAAAATTTGGACTATCTGAAGCAAAAAAAAATTTTTTCATAGAATGCAAAAAATAGTATTGTAATATATATTTTTAAATCGGGGCTTTTTAAAAATGCTGTGGGACGCAGGACAAATTGTTAAAAATCAAGGACTGTCCCGCCAAAAGCGGGACATCTGGTCACCTTATTAACTAGTCATATGAGAAATATTTTCACAAATGAGGGTTTTTATTTTCTCAGACTTTAGATTCTATTCATCTTCACTTCCCTTTCATCCTCTTCTGTATAAATATTAAAAACAAGCCTGATCAGACGGTGGTGCTGTGGATAGAGCTTCTGACTGGGATGCAGAGGACCCAGGTTCAAATCACCAAAATTCCCGTTTGAGCGCGGGCTCATCTGGTTTGAGCAAGGCTCACCGGCTTGAGCCCAAGGTTGCTGGCTCGAGCAAGGGGTCACTTGATCTACTGGAGCACCGTGGTCCAGGCACATATAAGAAAGCAATCAATGCTGACCAGTCGGTGGTGAAGTAGAAAGAGCGTCGGACTGAGATGCAGAAGACCCAGGTTCCAGACCCCGAGCTCGCCAGCTTGAGCGCGGACCCATCTGGCTTGAGCAAAAGCACCAGCGTGGACCCAAGGTTGCTGGCTCCAGCAAGGGGTGGCTCAGTCTGCTGAAGGCCCGCAGTCAAGGCACATGTGAGAAAGCAATCAATGAACAACTATGGTGTCGCAAGGGCAACGAAAAACTAATGATTGATGCTTCTCATCTCTCTCCGTTCCTGTCTGTCTGTCTCTATCTATCCCTCTCTCTGACTCTCTCTCTGTCCCTGTAAAAAAAATAAAAAAATAAAAAAGAAAGCAATCAATGAACAACTAAGGTGCTGCCGTGAAGAATTGATGCTTCTCATCTCTTTCCTTTCCTGTCTGTCTCTCTGTCTCTATCAGTCCCTCTCTCTGTCTCTCTCTCTCTGTCTCTATCACAAATACAAAATACAAATAAAATAAATTTTAAATGATGAAACATTTGAGAGACAAAAGTTTTTGGAATTAATATGAATACAAAATATATTTTAAAATATTAACGTTTAAACAACTTAAAAGTGCTCACAAATCCTTTTACCTTAACATTCTTGTTTATATCACTGATATGTCCAAGTCCGTATCATGTGGGTATATAGATTTTAGATATAGCAGTCTTTTTGCATTGGTAGAATTATGTTTCTAAAAGATTTTCTAGTTGGCAATACTTTTGCTGGCAAAATTATAGTTCTATAGGAGACTGTCAGGGATTAGGAGCCAACAAAACAAAACAAAACAAAACCCACACCACTAAGGCCCTGGCAAGTTGGCCCTGCGGTAGAGCATCGGCCTGGCGTCTGGAAATCTTGGGTTCAATTCCTGGCCAGGGCACACAGGAGAGGCGTCCATCTGCTTCTTCCCCCTCCCCCCTCTCCTTTCTCTCTCTTTCTTCCCTTCCTACAGCCAAGGCTCCATGGGAGCAAAGTTGGCTTGGGTCCTGAGGATGGCTCCATGGCTTCTGCCTCAGGTTGTAGGAAAGCTCCAGTTGCTGCGGAGCAATGTCCCAGATAGGCTGAGCATCAACCCCTGGTGGGCATGCAGGGTGGATTCCGGTCGGGTGCATGTGAGAGTCTGTCTGTCTGCTACCCTGCTGCTTATCACTTTGGAAAAATTCAAACACACACACACACACACACACACACACACACACACCACTAGACATATATTCTTAAGAATAACATTAAGTAAAATTTCTAAAGGCTCCTAAAAATGTCTGTATCATCTATTGTGGCATAACAAATTACTTCAAAACACAGTGGTTTGAACAACAAACATTTATTTGACTGTTTCTGTGGGTCATCAGTTCAGGATTAATTTAGCTGTGTGACTACAATTTAAGGTCCCTTGTAAAGTTACAGTCAACATGGCATCTGGAACAGCAGTCATCTAGAGGTTTTATTGAGTCTGGAGATTTGCTTTTAAGCTCATTTACATGGCTGTTGGCTGGAGGCCTCCATTCCTCTTTACATGAGCTTGTCCATGTGGCTGTATTAGTGTCCTCACAAAATGATAGTAGTGTTCCCAGAGCAAATGATCTGAGAGAGCTAGGCAGCAGCCACTTGCCTTTTACGTTCTAACCCTGGAAGTCACACACCTTCACCTACACTTCTTTTTATGCATTAGACGTGAATTAATAAGAACAGCCCACACTTAAAGAAAAGGGAATTATGCTCTACTTTTTGAAGAAAAAAAAATTAAATGATTTGTGGACATTGTTTAAAACCATCATGATTTTCAACACAAACCAGATTTGTTGCCATTAAGAACATGATGTAGTGCAAACCTGATTTATTACATTTATTTAGAAGTATTTGCAAACTTTGTAATACTCTAACGCAAATTATCCCTCAAGTTATAAATTAATAAAATGATATATCTTTAATGTCTTCTGCACTTGCATTTCCCTTTCTTTAATCTTCATAAGATGTAATAAAACACTCATATAACTGCCAGAAATTTTAACACTCTGTCAAGATGCTCAAGGGTGTCTATTTGAGGGATAGGAGTGTGTGTGCTGCTGCTATCTACCTGAGCACCAAGATGGTGAAGCAAAAGACACCCCTTTGCCTGGCTTACTGCCAGTGTGATCTAGAAGGGACTGAATCTTGTTGCTATATTATATTTTTTATGGCAACTAATATTATCATCAAATTGTTTAAGGAGAATGTACTAAAATTTTTTACAGAAATATAAAATCACATTATTCCAATACTATGACTGGCTAAATTACAGTTGAAAGATTGTGTTTTGTAAAACACTTTTGTGTATCTTCAGCCTCGTGTTTATCACCTTAATGCCTCCATAATTGTCCCCTAAGATGATATACCACAGATTATACAACCATTTCCTAGTCATTAGCTATTTGTATTTCTGATTTTTCCTTCCACTTTCACAAATAATGTTGTTATAAACATCTCTGTACAAATAACTTTCTTTTTTCATCATTTCAATCTTTTTTTTTTAGGGCAGAGTTCCTTAAACTGAATTATTTAGTCAAATAATATGCAGTTTTTAAAAAATTTTTATTATAAAAATATACAATAGTAGAAAGAATCTCATCATAAACTTGATGTATCTACCCTCTCTGCTTCAACAATTATCAGCTCATGAACATTCTGGTTTGTCTATACACCCTTATATTTCTTTTTTATTCAGTGAGAGGAGGAGAGGAAGACAGACTCCCATGTGCGCTTCAACTGAGATTCACTGAGAAAGCCCACTAGGGGGTGATCCTCTGCCCATCTGAGGAATTGCTCTGTTGCTCAGCAACTGGGCTCTTTTTAGGGCCTGAGGCCAAAACCATGGAGCCATCCTCAGTGCCCGGGGCTAACTTGCTAAAATCAAGATATGGCTGTAGGAGGGGAGGAGAAAGAGAGATAGATAGATAGAGAGAGAGAGAGAGAGAGAGAGAGAAGAGTGAGAGGGGGAAGGGTGGAAAAGGGGATGGCATTTCTCCAGTGTGCTCTGACCAGGAATCGAACACAGGACATCTACAAACCAGGCTGGTGCTCTACAACTGAACCAACCAGCCAAGGCCCACTTCTATTCTTTTTCCACCTCATCCTCTAAACTGGATTATTTTGAAGCAAATTTCAGACAGCTATCACTTCAGTTATAATACCTTTTTGTGATAAATACTGATGGTATTATTGTTCTTTGGAAATTCAAATGAATTTTCAATCCTAAAATCTAATAATGACATGACATCAAAAGAATTAAACATAAAAGAAAAATAAAGATAAATTGGACTTCAAAATAAAAAAATTTTACTCTGTGATGGCTATGCAACATAATTGAATGATAAGATAACCTGGAGATGTTTTCTTTGAACATATGTACCTTGATTTATGAATGTCACCCCATTAAAATTAATAAAAATTAAAAAAAAATTAAACAAAATAAAACTTCATGAAGCAAATGGTAAAAAAAATCTTGTAAGAGGATAAAATGACCTAAGTACATATTGAGAAAAAATATTTGCAAATTACGTGTGACAAAGAATATATAGCTTATCTATCTATCTATCTATCATCATCATCATCTATCATCTATCTGTTATAAAGAACTCTCAAAACTCGAAAGTTTAAAAAACCCTAAGAATTCAGTAGAATATGAACAAAGGACATAAAGCAACATTTCACTGAAGAGGATATACAAATGGCAAACAAGTACATAAAAAGATGTTCAATATTACTGGTCTTCAGGGAAATGCAAATGAATTATGATGACCTATCAGTACACTTATTAGAGCAACTAAAATAAAAATAAAATAGCGATGACAACAAATGCTTTTGAGGATGTGGAGAAAGTGAATCTCTCACACCCTGCTGTTGGGAATGTAAAATGATTTACAGCCAATCTCAAAAATAGTTTTCCAGTTTTTCACAGAAACTAAATAGATGCTTATCATACAGCCAAGCAATAACACTCATAAGCATTTATCTCAGAGAAATAAAAACTTAATCCACACAAAAATATGTGCGTGAATGTTCACAGCAGCTTCATTTGTAAAAGCTGAAATACTAAAAACAATCCAACTGTCCTTCATAGGGTAAATGGTTAAATGTATAGTGTTACATCCATACCATGAAATACTATGCAGCAATTAAAAAAGAATAAACTATTGTTACTGGCAACATCTTAGATGGATAAAGGGCATCATGCTGAGTAAAAAAAGCCAACCTCAAAAGACCACATAGTGTATGATTCCACTTATATAACAGTTTTGAAATGACATAAAGGGCAGTTGAAGGGAATCTGTTATGCAGATTAAACATCTTTGTAACTTGACTGCCATGGTAGCTACAATGTTATCACATTTACACTTATGATAAAATCTCATAGAATTATATACACACAGAAAAAACCAACTTTGGACTAAACTAAGGACTCTTCAACCAGGAACACTGAAGAAGTCACATTGAGAATGGTAGGAAAAGAGTAAATGCTGAGAGGGTTGCGCAGCTCCCAGGAGCAAACGGCAGACTGGAGAGACTTGCGTGGCAGGAAGTGAGTTTAGCGGAGAGGGAAGGGTTCTGAGCCCCAGTAACAAAGCCCCAGCCTGCAGCCCCAGAGCCTAGAAGAGGCATATTGAGAGTACTTAGCTACAAAACAAGTCAGGATACTGTTTGTGAGAGACAGATTTCTCAGACCCAGGATTCTTCTTAAAGGGACCACGCAGAAAACCTCTTTCACAACCACTCACCCAGGGCTCCAGGGGACAGGAAAGAGAAGAGGACTGGAGCAGCAGGAAGAGAATGTAATCAAGGAGGCACAGGGAGAAACACTTTGAGGGACAGCCACCCTAACTCCTGGGCTGAGTCACTCTCCAAATCTGAAGTGAATATTTCCCCAAGAACCAGAAATACCAGCAAAAGGAAACAGGACACCAGCAAAACAAGCTCTCCCCCAGCACTCAGAGCAGAGTCACTTAGAAGGAGGGAGCTTTCAGGCCTACAGTATTGAGTGTTAGGGTCTGAGCTGCAGTATCCTCACCCACACAGCTGAGGACTCGCCAGAGGACGGGTGGCGGGACACGGAAGCCAGGTTCCGCCAGCAAGGGCAGAAGCTGGCTGGCCATGACTGAGGCCTGGGTGTGAGCTCAATCTTTCTCAAAAGGGGCAGAGAAAGGGTGGGAACCCAGGAATGGGCGGAAACCAGCTGCTGAGCAAGGGTGCACAGGCACACAACCTCACCCAGTCCACGGAGCTGAGGTTAGCGGCCTAATGCACAAGATGACTCTTCCTGCGGGAGTGGGGTGGAAGCCCTGAAGCAGGTGGAGACCCGTGACTGAGAGAAGGCACACAGCCCTGCCCTTGGGGGTGGGGCTAAGGCCAAGGCCAGCCAAGGCTTGTAGACCCATGCACATGAACACAGCCCCTCCCATGAAGGAGAGGCGGAAACTGCAGCAACAGCCGCAATGGGCCGGTGCCAGCAATGCCCATACCCAAATGCTCTAGGCAGCGGAAGAGGGGGTGGCAGGCCTACAGACAAACCACACATAAGGAACACAAAGGCCACATCCATTTGACTACTGTGGCCACACCCTTCTTATACACAGACAAAATGGGAAGGTAGAGAAATGCAACCCAAATGAATCAAGAAAAATTCCCAAAAAAGGACCTGAATGAGTCAGATATTACCAAATTACTGGATGCAGAGGTTAAAATGATTGTTAGAATGCTCAAAAATCTTAGAACAACAATAGATGGTCATTATAAACACCTAAATAAACAGATAACAAATATAAAAAAGGAGATTGAAATAATAAAAAATAATCAGAAATGACAAATACAATATGAGAAATGAAGACCACAATGGAAGGAACTAAAAGCAGGATGGATGAAGCTGTGAATCAAATCAGTGAGTTAGAGGACAAGATAAATGAAGGCATGGAAGCAGAGCAGAAAAAAGAAAAGAAACTCTAAAATTCTGAGGAAACTCTAAAAGAGCTCTGTGACAACATGAAGAGAAATAGGAGTTCCTGAAGAAGAAAAGAAAGAACAAGGGATAGAGACTTTGTTCAATCAGATCATAGCTGAAAACCTCCCTAAATTGATGCAGGAAAAAAACCTCACAAGTTCAAGAAGCATAGAGAACTCCATTAAAGAGAAAACTAAAGAAATCTACACCAAGACACATCATAGTTAAAATACCAAAGCTAAATGATAAAGACAAAATATTAAAAGCTGCTAGAGAAAAAAAAGCTATCACCTACAAAGGAGCCCCCATAAGAATGACATTTGACTTCTCAACAGAAACACTTGAGGCTAGAAGGGAATGGCAAGAAATACTCAAAGTAATGCAGAACAAGATCCTAAAACCAAGACTACTTTATCAAGCAAGGCTATCATTTAAAATTAAAAGAGAAATAAAAAACTTCCCAGACAAAGAAAAACTCAAGGAATTCACTAAAACCAAACCAATGCTGCAAGAAATGTTAAGGGGCCTGTTGTAAACAGATGAAGGGAGAAAAGAATATAGCTAAAGAGGAATACAGCTTAAAAGAATAAAATGGCAATAAACAACTACATATCAATAATAAACTTAAATGTAAATGAATTAAATGATCCAATCAAAGGACATAGAATAGCTGTGTGGATAAGAAAACAGGGCCCATACATATGCTGTCTACAGGAGACACACCTTAAAACAAAAGATGCACATAGACTGAAGGTAAAAGAATGAAAAAAAATATTTCATGCAAATGGAAATGAAAAAAAGCTGGGGCAGCAATAGTTATATCAGACAAAATGGACTTTAAAACAAAGGCTATAGTAAGAGATAAAGAAGGGCACTACATAATGATATTAACATTATAAATATCTACGTAACTAATATAGGAGCACCTAAATATATAAAGAAGACTTTGATGAATATAAAGGGCAAGATCAACAGCAATACTATAATAGTAGGGGATTTCAATACCCCACTAACATCACTAGATAGATCCTCAAGAGAGAAAATTAACAAAGAAGCAGCAGACTTTAAGGACACATTAGATCAACTTGAGTTAATAGATGTCTTCAGAATTTTTCACTCTAAAGCAGCAAAATATACATTCTTTTCAAGTGCTCATGGTACATTCTCTAGGGTAGACCACATGTTAGAACACAAAAGCGGTCTCAACAAATTTAAGAAGATTGAAATCATATCAAGCATTTTGTCTGATCACAATGGCATGAAACTAGAAATTAACCACAACAGATAAACTGAAAAATACTAAAACACTTGGAAACTAAATAGCATGTTATTAAATAACAAATGGGTTAACAATAAGATCAAAGAAGAAATAAAAAATATTCATAGAAACGAATAATAATGAGCATACAGCAACTTAATATTATGGGACACAGCAAAAGCAGTACTGAAAGGGACGTTCATAGTATTACAGGCATACCTTAAGAAGATAGAAAAAGCTCAAATAAACAGCTTAATCCTGCATCTAAAAGAACTAGAAAAAGAACAGCAAGTAATGCTCAGAGATAATAGGGAAGGAAAAATAAACATCAGAGAGGAAATAAATGACATAGAGGCTAAAGAAACAATACAGAGGATCAATGACACAAAGAGCTGGTTCTTTGAAAAGGTAAACAAGATCAATGAACCTTTAAACAAACTCACCAAGAAAAAAAGAGAGAGGATTCAAATAAATAAAATTAGAAATGAGAGTGGAGAAATAACAACTGGCACAACAGAAATACAAAGAATTTTAAGAAAATGCTATGAAGAACTGTATGCCAAAAAATTTGACAACCTAGATGAAATGGAAAAATTCCTTGAAACATATAATAGATTAAAAATCAATCAGGAAGAATCAGAAAACCTAAACAGACCGATTACAACAAAAGAGATCAAACAGTTATCAAAAATCTTCTGACCTCTAGTGGCACAGAGGATAAAGCGTCGACCTGGAATGCCAAGGTCACCGGTTCAAAACCCTACACTTGTCTGGTCAAGGCCCATATGGGAATTGATGCTTTCTGCTCCTCCCCCCCTTTCTTTCTCTCTCTCACTCTCCTCTCTAAAATGAATGACAAAAACAAAAATAAAAACAAAAACAAAAAAAACTCCCAACAAACAAAAGCCCAGGGCCCAATGGCTTCACAAGTAAATTCTACCAAATATTCAAAGAAGAACAAACTCTTATCCTTCTCAAGCTATTTCAAAAAATTCAGGAGGAAGGAAGACTTCCAAACGCATTTTATGAGGTAAGCATAATTCTGATTCCAAAACCAGGCAGAGACAACACAAATAAAGAAAATTATAGGGCAATAACCCTGATGAATCTAGATGCTAAAATCCTCCCCAAAATATTAGCTAACCAGATCCAGCAATATAGAAAAAAATCATACACCGTGATCAAGTGAGATTTATTCTGGAGAGGCAAGGCTGGTACAATATTCGCAAATCAATCAATGTGATTCATCACATAAAAAAAAGGAAGGACAAAAACCACATGATAATTTCAATAGATGCAGAAAAAGCATTTGATAAAATCCAACATCCATTCATGATCAAAACTCTCAGTAAAGTGGGAATACTGGGAGCATACCTTAACATGATAAAGACCATCTACGACAAACCCACAGCAAACATCATACTAAATGGGCAAAAATTAAAAGCAATCACCTTAAGATCAGGAACCAGGCAGGGGTGCCCCCTTTCACCACTCTTATTCAACATAGTTCTGGAAGTCCTAGCCATAGCAATCATAAAACAAGAAGTAATAAAAGGCATCAAAATTGGAAAAGAAGTAAAACTGTCATTATTTGCAGATAATATGATATTGTACGTAGAAAACCCTAAAGTCTCAGTCAAAAAACTACTGGATCTGATAAATGAATTCAGCAAGGTAACAGGATATAAAATTAATACTCAGAAATCACAGGCATTTTTATATACCAACAATGAACTGTCAGCAAAAGAATTTAAGGAAACAATCCCCTTCACTATTGCAGCCAAAAAAAATAAAGTACCTAGGAGTAAATTTAACCAAGGAGGTTAAGGACTTGTACTCTGAAAATTATAGAACATTGATAAAAGAAATCAAGGAAGATACAAACAAGTGGAAGCATATACCGTGCTCATGGCTAGGAAGAATAAACATCATTAAAATGTCTATATTACCCAATGCAATTTATAAATTCAATGCAATATCAATTTAAGTACCAATGACATACTTCAAAGATATAGAACACATATTCCAAAAATTTATACGGAACCAAAAAAGAACACGAATAGCCTCAGCAATCTTGAAAAGGAAGAATAAAGTGGGAGGTATTACACTTCCTGATATCAAGTTATACTACAAGGCCATTGTACTCAAAACAGCTTGGTACTGGCATAAGAACAGACATATAGATCAATGGAAAAGAACAGTGAACCCAGAAATAAACCCACATCTTTATGGACAACTGATACTTGACAAAGGAGGTAAAAGCATATAATGGAGTAAAGACAGTCTCTTTAACAAATGGTGTTGGGAAACTTGGACAGCTACCTGCAAAAAAATAAAACTAGACCACCAACTTACACCATTCACAAAAACAAACTCAGAATGGATAAAAGACTTAAATGTAAGCCACGAAACCATAAGCATCTTAGAAGAAAATATAGGCAGTAAGCTCTCTGACATCTCTCACAGCAATATATTTGCTGATTTATCTCCACACGCAAGTGAAATAAAAGGCAGGATAAACAAATGGGGCTATATCAAACTAAAAAGCTTTTGCACAGCTAAAGACAATAAGAACAGAATAAAAAGACAAACTATACAATGGGCAAACATATTTGACAACATGTCTGATAGGGGGTTAATAACCAAAATTTATAAAAAAACTTGTAAAACTCAACACCAGGAAGATAAACAATCCAATCAAAAAATGGGCAAAAGAAATGAATAGACACTTCTCCAAAAAGGACCTACAGATGGCCAATAGGCATATGAAAAAATGCTCAACATCACTAATCATTAGAGAAATGCAAATTAAAACCACAATGAGATATCACCTCACACCAGTCAGAATGGCACTCATCAACAAAACAACACAGAATAAGTGCTGGCAAGGATGTGTATAAAGGGGAACCCTCCTGCACTGCTGGTGGGAATGCAGACTGGCGCAGCCACTGTGGAAAACAGTATGGAGATTCCTCAAAAAATTAAATATCGAACTTCCTTTCGACCCAGCTATCCCACTTTTAGGAATATACCCCAAGAACACCATAGCCCTGTTTCAAAAGGAGAAATGCACCCCCATGTTTATGTCAGCATTGTTCACAGTAGCAAAGATCTGGAAACTACTCAATTTTCTGGCAGTGAATGAGTGGATTAAAAAGCAGTGGTACATATATACAATGGAATACTATTGGGTCATGAAAAAGAAAGAAATCTTACCTTTTGCAACAACATGGAGGGATCTGGAAACTATTATGTTAAATGAAATAAGCCAGGCAGAAAATGAAAGATATCATATGATCTCACTCATTTGAGGAATCCAGTGAACAATGTGAACTGAGAAACAGAATTGAGACAGAGGAGAGTCTAAATGGACCAGAGGAAAAGAGGACAGAGGGAAAGGGGATGATAGGATGGGATAAACCTGAAGGGAAGGGAGGAGGGCATTATGGGGAAGGGGGCAAGGGAGAAGTTGAGGGGAATACAGGGGAGGGGAGATGCATTCGGAGCAACACTAGAATCTATGTAAACACAATAAAGTAAAATCAATAAATAAAAAAGTGCATGTACAGTAGAAATCAAAAAGTGACCATGAAGGGGAGGAGACTTTCCTGGGACAATCTGGAAAGTGAAGACTGGAGGGCATAGGGCACAAAAGCCAGTAAGCTCCGGGAGAGGCATTGAATAGAGGAGGGCACTCACACAGGGCTTGGGAAAAATAAAAACAGGAAAGATATTGGGTAGTTTGAAAGAACACCTTAGTTTTCTCCAAACCCAAGGAAATACCTGGAAGTTGAACAAAGGTCCATCTCCTGGTCGCAGCCACACAGGCTGGAGCTCAGCACTGACTAAAGCTTGGGTGCTATCGAACTTTGGCAGCTGACATGCAGATAGGGAGGTGAGGCACAGAGAAGTTAAGTAACTCACCCAGGGTTTTTCCTACAATACTGCAAGAACCTGTTTTCAGAACAGTCTTCCTCTGGTAACAATATGTCTGCACAAAGACTTGAATACAACTTTATCTGTAATAGCCCAAAACTAAAATCAACGCAATGTCCATCATCAGATCAAAAGGTTAACAAACTCTGGTAATTCCATACAATAGTCTACGACTCAGCAACAGATAGTAATGAATACATACATACTGATGCATGCAACAATGTGATGAGTCTCAAAATAATGTGCTAAGTAAAAAACGCCAGGCAAAAAACAATACATTTTCTAATTCCATTTATATAAACATCCTAGAAAATACAAGCTAATATATAGTATCAGAAAACAAATGAGTGGCATCTGGAGAATGGGAAAGTGTAAAAGGAGTGTGAGAAGGATGGAAAACAGGAATTACAAAGGGTTATGAGATTAATTTAGGAAATGAAAGTTATGTTCATTATCTTGGTCTTGTTCATGAATTTACAGTGTATACACATGTTAACTTATCAAAATCTGTACTTTATATGTGTGTAACATTTATTGCATATCATTTATGCCATAATAAGGATGCTTAGAAATTAAAAAAAAAAGAATTATATACACACATTTTATCAATGTCAGTTTTGTGACTTTAGTGCTGTACTATAGTTATGTAAGATGTAAATACAGGGGAAAGTTAGGTAAAAGGTCCATGGGACTTCTCTTATTACCTTTGTAAAATCCAGTGAATCTATAATTATTTTAAAATAAAATGTTAAAACTTCAAATATGGATTTTTGTGTATATTTTTCAGTTTGTATGTGTTAAATTAGAACATAGAGGCCTGCAGTGTTAAGAGTCATGGATAAATCTACAAAAAATCTCTCACCATAAAAAAATCTACATCTTTTTAGAATTTCTTAAACCTAAAAAATCAAAGCAAAACTCCTCCTGTGGTAGAAGTTACAGGACGCTGCTTCTTATTGAATTGATTCAAGGGACACTCGGCAGATTTGCCAGATCTTTCTATTAAGAGGGTATCCTTTCAGGGCATCCTCTGAATAGACGTGACTGACATCATAAAAAGTGGTCCTTTCTTCTTTGCGAAAAGGCATTTTCTTTGGAAAGAAGAACCCTGAGGGAAGTACTTTTACTTGTCCAGACTTACTATAGCTAAAACATTGAGAGACACATCCAGTCTCCAAAATTTGTAACTCAACATGTAAATACTTTGACTATCAAATTGGGCATAACTATGTCAGAAACCTGTAGAAACATGAGTAGAAGGCCACATAATGATAAGAAATGTGTGTCTTATGAAGTCAACAATGTAGTTAAGAGGAAATAGACATAGGTACATATGCACACACACAAACACACACTAACATACGCAAGTATACACACACATCACTATGTATTTCAGAGAACCTAGTCTACTTCAGCTCCCATTGAAACTACCTAGTAAATACTGAAATAAAAATGACAAACCCCCAACCTACAGACTCAATAAGCTTCTTTTTCAATAAGCTTCAGGTTTCAAGAACTTTTTATGGTATTTGATATTGATGACCTTCTTGAGATTCTATACTCTCTTTGGCTTTTGAGGACTCTGCTTTTCTTTGCTTCAACCTCTATCTCCTTGATTATTTTTATTAGCCTTATTTTTTCAGAATTGTCTTTCTGTACCATTACTTATATGTTGCATTCTTCAATGGTGGGTCCTTAATACTCTTCTCTGCTTACACGGTCTCTCTGAGGAATATTATGTATAGTTTTCATATTTTACCAATATGCTGAGGATCTCTAAATCTCTATTTCCAGCCTACTTCTTCCTACATTGAAAAGTCATATATTCAATGGTTACTGCGTATTTTCACCAGGATGTTCTACCAGCACCTTGAATTTCCTCTTTTCGAAGAAGAACTCATTATTGATCTTTCCACATCCTCCTTCTACATTCCCCACATGGTTGAAGATACTTTGTAGCATCTGTCAGAAATATTAGTATCCAACCTTTGTTTTCACTGCTACCCCACCCAATCGATCCCAACCTCTTGTGTATTCTATTCTCTTAATGTTTCTTTCTGTCATCCTCTGAATTCAATGTCACTGTTCCTAGTTCAAGCCATTTTCATTTCTTGCCTGTCTGCTTTAATAATGTCTTGACTATTTTTCCCACCCCAGTTTTATACCCTTCTCTTTCCCCCACCTCAATCTATCTTTCATCTACTTTCAAGATTTTTCTAAAGACATATATTTTTATAATACCCTTCTGTTGAAGGTTCTTCAGAAGTTTTTGCATTGTTGATAAGACAAGAGTTTTTCATAAGTTAGTAATCTACTATCTCTGGACTCATTTTTTCCCTCTCACCAATATGCATCTATTTTCAGCCATATTGATAAACAAGCAGTTTCTTCAGTCCAAGCTTTCAATGCCTTTGAGCCTATTCTTGCTCCGACAAGCCCTTCTGCCTGGAATGCCCTCCCTCTTGCCTTGCCTGCAGAATCCCTATTTATCCTTTAAGATTCAGATTGCTACCACATCTGCATGGCACTTATTTTTTATTTATTTTTAATTTTTTGAAGTGAGAAGCGGGGAGGCAGAGAGACAGACTCCCACATGCCTCCGACCAGGAACCACCTGGCATGCCCACTAAGGGGCGATGCTCTGCTCATCTGGAGTGCTGCTCCGTTACAACTGGAGCCATTCTAGCACCTGAGGCAGAGGTCACGGAGCCATCCTCAGTGCCTGGGCCAACTTTGCTCCAATAGAGCCTTGGCTGTTGGAGGGGAAGAGAGAGATAGAGAGAAAGGAGAAGGGAAAGGGTGGAGAAGCAGACGGGCACTTCTCCTATGTGCCCTGAATGGGAATTGAACCCAGGATTTCCATATGCCAGGCCAATGCTTTGCCACTTAGCCAACCGGCCAAGGCTTGGAGCTTATTTTGACCCTAAATACAGTTGGCTACTCCCTCCTTTATATTTCCTCTGCATCCTACAGAACTGTCTACTGTCTTATCTGAATAACTTTAGTTTATATGCTTCCCTCTACTGAAATGTAAGTCATAAGGAGAGGATTAACATCAAATTTGTTTTGAATTTCCAGAACCCAGTACAGTGTCAAGGGCATTGTAAAAACCTAATACTGTAGTCACAGTTAATATTTTTTAATACGTTATACTCTCGTTTATTTCTGAAAACTCTACTAGATAGGTTCTATTCCCCCCCCCCTTTAGAGATGATGAACAGTTACTTAAATTATAATTAAATGGAGTAATTTATTAAATTAAAGATTTTAAAATGGATGAACCCCCTACTACACAGTCCTCTTCCTGGGAATAAGACCCTGAAATACCCCACTAAATTTAGTTTTCTGCAGGAAGGACACCAAGCCCATATGTTATCCTGACATAAACTGTGGCATTTTATGATCTGGGGAAGGCTTGCAACCCATTTCTGTCATCACAGTCCATTTTCTGATTCAAAGTATACTCCTATGCCTGCAAAATTTCACTAATCAATTTTCATGTAAAGGACCTTGACCTTGTAACCCAGTTGACAAGTTATTAATTTATTTTATGTGGTGGGAGTTGTGATTACTGAATTCTAAAACCAAAGCCAGAGATAAATTTGTAGATTTTACATAAATAACAACTTGCTACCTCTCTGATATTATACCTTCATAAAAAGTTCCTCAGGAATTCTCCATTGCTTCTAAATAGACACTAGTCTAAACCGAAGCACACATTTTGATTCTAAATGAAACAGATGTAGAGAGTACATGAATTTGGAATCAGAAACTCAAGTTTTGAATCTCAAGTCTGACACTTACTAAGCAGATGATTTTAGGTGAATTATATAATTTTTCAGCTTCAATTTCTTTGGCAGATCAACAAAAATATTTATCAAGCACTCATAACAACTGAGTCCAGTGTCAAGCCATATATAGATAAACAATTATGTCTTTAGGAAAAGGTTGTTTTAGAGGTTTATAGATCGACAGCATTTGACACCTAAGGTTTTGGGTGTTTTTCTTTCATACATGGCAACGACTAAAATGAACTATTTTCTAAGAATAACTTAAATTCTACCCCCAAATTAATGCTTAGTTGAAAATTTAAAAGTATTAAAGACTATCAGAAAAACACTCAACAATAATTTAAACACATATATGTAAACATTTAAATATGCTCCTGAAAGGCTTGAAAATTAGTAAGTAAATTTAAAATTTTGTATTTTTAACAATTTGTACTCTGTTTGGCTGCTAGTTAAAAATGGAACATTAGAAGTCAGTCTTGGGACAAATAAAAAGCAAAATATATTGCTTTTGTATATATTTGCATAGTGCTTTCTAAATGAGAAACATGGAACTGTAAAAAGAACAAAAACAAAACTGAAAAATGTCACAGCAATCTAAGGAACACTGCTGAGAGTTTATGCCATGTTTCAAACATTTCTATTCTTCATGATGCCAGCGCCATTGTTTAATGCTCCCACAAGTCTCTGTCTAGAGTCTGTCAGCTGCTAGTTGTTTGGTGAGCTTGTTTTATGGTAGTTGTTAGATGCATTTTTCATTGCTTTGTCGTCTATTTCTCACTTAGAGAAAAATAAATGCTCTTTTCAAACACATGTCTTTACTACATGGATCTACAAGAAAATGTTTTTTAAAGCCTGGGTAATTTTCAATGTTAATAACTGTTAATTAGTTTTAAATGTCTCATGCCTCAAAGGAGAGTCTAAAGTTTCCCTAGGTAAACAGTCTCTGCATAACTTGATCACTTAGTGCTTTCAATCTGAGCAAATAATTATGAGTTTATGATTTTTTTCAATGGAGAATTGGTGCCTTTGTCCCCTCTTCTCAGCACACCCACTCTCTTCCTCCTCCTCCTCCTCTCCCTCTCTCTCCAATCCAAACCTAAGAAAGTGGAATTAGTTTTACCATTCTCTGACACTACACATGAAACTCATTTGTCCTTTATTTTAATGAATTGACTAAATATGCCTCACATTATTTCTATGCTTGTGTTTCACCTATAAAAGTAGGTGTTAGTTGCATTGTTTTTTTTTAAAGATGCTGTTAATGTAATCTACATTGGCTATATAATACTAAAACTACCACACTTTGAGTTTGCTTGTAAAAGTGGTATATTAATTCTTATTACAAAAATACTCCTGTATCATATAAAAACATATTTTATAAAATGCTCTGACAACGAAGGCTTGATAGCAGGAATATAATTCTCTTAACCTGGCAATTCATCACCCCGAAAACAATTTTCCCAAATGATAGATTGCCAAGATTCATGCTGCTGGATGCACATAAAGAAGAGACCACATGTTGTTCTGCAACCACAATCTAGTATTATTAACAATAAAAAAAAAAACAGATGTACAAACAGCCTTTGAATTGAGTATAATTATTCAAATTATTTGAAATATCCTTAAATAGCTTCTCTCAAAACTTATTTTTATTTAAGAATTTATGACATTGCTGTCTTTCCTCAAGCTTTCTGTGTATTGCTTCTTGCCAAGGATTAATTTGAATTAATCCCAGTTTTCAGCTTTACATTTATTGCATTGCAATTAGCCCACAGGAAACCCCCCTCAAGACTACTTAGAGTTGTAAACCAGTGCTCTTTGAGACCCCCCCCCCCCCCCATAAACCTACCTTTCACTCTAAAATGCTATAAAATAGCAGAATTTCAGAACAATCACAGTCAGATTAAAGATGGTAGTGTTCAGCAGCCACTCACAACCAGGGCTATGTACAGTCAGAGAGCTCATCAGATCTCCCTGAATAATGGCTGGGTTTTCATAGATGTGATGAGATAATATTCTTCAATGAAATCAATCTGTTTGATATTTTTTTCATCTCTCCCAAACATAAAAGCTGTAAACAGCCACAACCCTTTGAAAATGGAATGGCCTTCTATGACCCTCAGGCTGAAATTTCAGTTTTTTGTCACTGATTCATTTCCATTCCCATGGAAACAGTTACCAGGAGCAAGTCTGCTATCATTTTCAAGCACTTACCCTGGTCCCAATGATCTAATGCTGTGTTCATGGAACTCAGGAAATGAGCCTCGACATTAAGGAATGAACTAGAATAGCTGTCAACAGATAGGTTGAAAGTCAGATACTCCCAAGAAATCTTTCAAAATATATGTTTTAATGCATTTACAATTATAAAAGTAATTTATTGCATAAAACTCTGAAAGGATGCACAAGGATCTGCAAATCGTTATTACCTACTAGTAAGGTGACCAGACGTCCCGCTTTTGGCGGGACAGGTCCGATTTTTAACAATTTGTCCTGCGTCCCATGGCATTTAAAAAAAGTCCCAATTTAAAAGAATATATTACAATACTATTTTTGCATTCTATGAATTTTTTTTTTTTTTTGCTCCACATAGACCCCACCCCCACCCCTGTCAATGGTGTCCCGCTTTACCGATTTTAAAATCTGGTCACCTTAGGGAGAACTGGGAACTGGGAAGAAGAGAGAATGAAATGGAAGTTTTGTAATTTCTCTTTCAGTTTTTTATTACAGAAACTTTTAAACAGAAAAAGAGAATAATGTAGTGAGTCTCCACAAACCCATCACTCAACTTTTACACTTAGTTACACATGGCCAATCTTTATTTATACTCCCAACCCTCACTGGATTGTTTCTAAGCAAATTCCAGACATTATACAATTTTATTAACAAATATTTAGCACTTACCTTTAAAACATAAGAACACACTTTAAAATGTAAATGCAATACTGTTGTCACATATTAACATTTTAACAATAACTTAGGTATCATAAAAGAGTCAGAGTTTAAAATTGTGCTTACCTTTTCACACGGTTTGTTTATGTCACAATCCAGATGACATTTAAATCCTCTAACACATTTCCCTCTTCTTTTTTAAAAAAATTTTCCTGTGGAAGTCTAGTTATTTTTACTCTTTTAAATTAAATTTGTTGGTGTGACATTGGGTAATAAAATATGTTTTAAGTGGAGAATTCTAAATACATCATCTCTATATTGCATTGTATGTTTACCACCCAAAGTCAAATATTTTTTCATCGCCATTTTGAATTTTATTTTTTAAGAGTGTAATTTCCCATATTCCAGACTTTGCTGATTGATTCCATGGTGTCATTTTAAATGTTCCACCCTTCCTAGTGTTTCTGTAAACTGAAGGTTATATCTAGAGGTTTGATCAGATACAGGTTTAATATTTTGACAAGAAGACTTCATATATAGTATTCCATTCTCTTATCAGGAGATAGAAAATGTCCAGTAATCTTTCTTTTCGTAGTGTTAGCAGAGATTGCTGACTATTGCATAAATCCATTATTTTATTGAGGATCTAAATGAGGTAAATGAGTCATCTATCAAAAATTTATATTAAAAAGAATTCTTTTTAATTAAGAAAAAAATGTATGTGGTAAGATCCCGCCATAATAGTAAGTGGATTCTAAAAGAATTAAACATGTAAAATGATCTGAACAAGGTCTGTGTAGCTAGCCGGTCTGGTATTTTGGAAGTCCAACCAGGTTCTCCAATTCCCTTCCGGATCCAGATGTGGTTTGATGCCATCTGGTGGTACATGTCCACTCTGACATAAATATTGATGAGGATGATTCTGCGTGCTATAGCTAATTGGGACTTCCAGGAACTTCTAATGAGCTGATGCCCATTTTTGTCAATCCAATCTGGAGAAATCTGGCTATGAGAATACTGGGACAATAGGACACACACTTCAAGTTTTCTATTTCTCAAGAAGACCTTTCTGCCATTTCCTTAGTAGAGTCTCCCTCTCTTCGTTGTCTTATTATTCTCCAACTCTCAGGACATAAAAATTTTAGCAAAATGGGGACTTGGGTGAGGAGTGTGGACAATTGCTAATGGCATTGTAGCCAAATTCATATTGTTACATGAGAATTTTACTGTATAGGAATAAAATGTGATGAAAATAAGTCACTCATAAATTTGCCACTCATAGGCAGCAATGCCATTATTTTGGAATATCTTCTTCCAAACATTTCCATAATGTTCTTACATATACACCCACATAAAACCAAACCAATGCACTTTAAGACTCCGATTTGAAAAATAACATAAGTTATAGTAGACACATATAGGAGTGGTTCTCTGTTTAGAAGGCAGTGTTGGTGCTATTAACCCTACACCTTTGCTGAGTCAAGCAGAGGGAAAAGCAACTTAAGTTGAATCAAACAAATTCTCTCATGGGAATTGAATTGAGACATTCAGAGACAGAAGGTGGTTGGAGTGAAGACATGTGATGGTTAACGCTTACAAGAAAATATGAGAGCTCCTGCTGTTGAGGTCCTCAGGGCACTCCTTACCTGGGTCTTTTCTGATGCTTCCTTGTTCAACTTTTATTTTGGCTCTGTGACATACTCCAGTTTTCTTCCAATATGGTGGTTATTAATAGAGGCAGATTCTGCTACTTAAACTAAAATTATTTCAATTGACACTTGGGTATATTATACATGTTTCTTAAAAGTGTAAATTTTAAGGCCCTGGCTGGTTGGCTCAGTAGATAAAGCATCGGGCCAGTGTGGGGACGTCCCAGATTCAATCCCCAGTCAGGATACACCTGAGAAGCAACTATCTGCTTCTTTTCCCCTCCTTATCCCTCTTCTCTCTCTCTTCCCCTCTCACAGGCAGTGGCTCATTTGGTTAGAGCGTGGGCCGGGGCCACTGAGGATAGCTCGGTTGATTCGAGCATTGGTAACCCAGTTGTGGGTTACCATTCCAATTGGATCTTGGTTGGGGCACATGTGGGAGTCTGTCTTAATATTTCCTCTCACTTAAAAAAACAGTGTAAATTTTAATAGATAGATGGTGGATGTTCCACATATATTTAATCATTCCATTATAATTAATTATGATTGCTAACAATTTTCAATAACAAAAATAATGCTGTAAAATATACTTAAACAATATATATTTACATGTTTTAAATTTTCTTAAAAGTTGTTACAACTTTTTTAATGTACATGTAAAAACCAATTTTAAGAGGAATCATACCAAGTTACCAAATTACTATAATTTAATAATCAAATCTTTGTCTTACTACATCTTGATCACAATTAATTATTATAATTTATGGAAATATGCCTATTTAATGTGTGGGAAATTTATGTCAAAGCTGTTTCAATTAGGATGTTTCATTGTTATTGATGTTGAATATTTTGAATAGTTGCATATTTATTCTGCCACTTTATATTCTTTCTCCAATTCTTATAAAATTGTTCACCTTTTTATTGATTTCTAATTTATTTCTCTTTTGATGAAATAATACTCTTTTCTGTAATAAATACTGCAAATATTTCTTTGGTTTCTTTATCTTACAGGTTTTATTTTTCTACATGTATAGATAATTTTAATTTTTAAGTATTTGAATTTTTAAAAAATTTCTTTTTTAAAGTTCTTATTTTCTTAGAAAATTTCTATACTAGAATTTATATAAATATTCTTAAATATTGTTAAATATTTAAATCTCTGAAGCTTATTTGATTTTGTGGTGTAAAAAACATTCCCCCCCCCTCAAATGAGTAGCTAGATATTTCAATACTGTTCATTAAATAATCTATCAATTTCTAATGGTTTTGAAGTAAGAAATTTATAAAATGTTCATAATAGTGCACTGATTTTTTTTACCCACTTCTATGCCAGATCCATTTATTTTTATTCTTTAATATATTGTAAATTCTTACAGAGGAAAAGCCCATTTATCATTTTTAGTTTTCAATTTTTTTTCATTATTATCATTAGTTAATTTTTATGTAAGATAACTTTAGAAGCATGTTTTGCTCTTGTCAAGTTCATTTTGTGTGAGATTTTGTTTGGAAAAGAATTGGCATTTTGATATCAAAGGTTTCAGGTATGTGATATATATCTACATTAATTCAAATCTTGTTATGTCCTACAATATAATTGTTTATAGTTTTAAAAAATATACATAGCTCTAGGACATTACTTGATGTTTATTCTTTGATATACTGTATATTTGATTCCCCTTTGAATGTATCTTTTAACTCAATGTAATAATATATTTTTAAAAAATTGGTTTCACTCTGTTTATAAGAACTAACTCAGTTGACTTTCATTACTCTTGCAGAGAGACAAACCTATCTTCTATACAGAATAGAGGTTTTATCTCCTCTTCTCCAATATTTATGTCTTTCATTTTCTTTCAACTTTGTTGCATAGTTCTTTGGTGATAGAGAAGGCAGTGGTCATAATTGTCTTGGTTTTTATATTTTGATGTCATATTTGATCTTGCCTCAGATTGAGATTTTATTATTAATGTCATAAATTTTATCAGATTCCTTGAACAGTAATTGACACACATATTTCTCCTTTATTTAATTGATGAGATAAATTTATTAATTCAGTTCTCAATGTTGAAACATTTTTACTTTTTAAAAATCCTTCTAGGTCATGCTATATTATTTTCATTAAAGTAGAGAATCTTATTTTCTACAATGATGTAAAGAATTTTAGCTTTCTTATTAATAAGTGAGATTGGTGTATAATTTTGTGTTACCATTGTTCAGTTTTCGTGTCAGTGTTACCTTCCATTAGGATTTTGATTGAATTTGTGTTATATTTACAAATTATTTTAGAAACATTTCCATCTATTTGGTATTCAGTATTCTAATCTAGAATATATTATCTCTCCATGCATTTGAGTCTTGATGTTCGATCACTTTATTTGATCTGAGAGCTGAACAATGCAAAGAACTAACTAGGTGAAAGGCTGAGGTAGTGGGAGGCCATACAGGAAAAAGTTATAAAGGACAAGTAATGTTACCAAATTTGCCTGTGGAATAGATCTTCTTAGTTATAAATACAGTGAATTATATATTTCAGGTATCTATAAAAGGAGAAAAGGCTGTAAGAGGAAATGGAACTGGAAAAGGAGTGAGGAGTGTGAAAATATGGGCGAGATTTTAAGATTTTAATATTTACCATTGACCTAATGGTAATAGAATAAAAGCAGAAAGGAGAGGTTACTGGTACAATAGAATGAAAGGATAATTCATACTGTAGGTTTCGAAGAAGGGGGGAAGAGATGGGATGTAAGGATAGATTGAATGAGACTACTGGTGTATTGTGAGAAAGAGGAGGGTGGGTTCAGATGCAAGTAGGTGTATAGAATGAGTGGCACTAAATTGAGAGTTCCTATTTGATAAGGGAAGAGTCAGTTGATCTACTAAGATGAAGGAGGGGTAGTGGATGGATGTCTACAATGGGAAAAGAGTGTGGGGACGCAACTGACTCTGAAGGTAATGAATTTAGTGTGCTACTAATGAATGGGTATTTTTCTGTTACACTTTCTGACTGGAGACTGTTGACATATGAGAAAGCCAATGATATTAAATATGTATTTTTTCCTTATTCTAATTTACTAAACTTTATTATTAATTCAAGCAGTTTTACTTTATTTATTTAAAAATATATTTTATTTATTAATGTTAGAGAGGGAAGAATAAGAGACAGAGAGAAATCTTGATTTGTTGTCCCACTCACCTATGCATTCACTGGTTGATTCTTGTATGTGCCCTTAGGATCAAACCCCCAACCTTGGCATATCAGGACAATGCTCTAACTTACCTACCTGGCCAGGACTCTAAAAGGTTTTATTTTAAACATATTTTTTTAAAATTTTTAACCTAAAATCATGCCACTAGTAAACAATAATAATTTTGTCTCCCAAATTTCATATTTTCTTTCACATTTTATTTTATTGGCATCAGCTCAATGTATAATTTTGTACAATAACATTTATAGCAGGGATTTTTGCTATGTTCCTGATTTTAATAGTATGCCTCCAGTATTTTATCCTAAATGTGATACTGGGTTTCTTCTTTGATGATTTAATAATGTTAAAAAAATGTTCACCTTCTAGCTTTCTAATCTTTAAAAGAAAAACAAAAATGGGTCGTATCAAAACATTTTTCAGCAGGTATATATTATGTGTGATATATTTTTCTTATTGAGTCTATTTAATAAATCTGTAAATTATGGTGATAAAACTTGCTTGGTTGATTTAATATACCCTTGTATTTAGTTTGTTAGCAAATTATTTCAGTGTTTTGGAAATATAAAAAAAAAAGGCTTTTCTTTTTGTTTGAGTATTAGAGCTATGCTAGCTTTATAAAATAAAATATGTAGCTATCTATATCTTTATGTTCTTTGGAGCAGTTACATAGTATTAGTGGCTCCTTCAACATTTGTAAAAACTCCACCTGGTTTCAGAGTCAGTACTTTTTAAATGCATTTCCACGTCATCTGTGGTTGTGTGTATATTTGATTTTGACTCTTTTTTGAGTTAATTTTAGTAACTTAGTTTTTTAAGATAAGCTTATTTTTATTATTTTCTAATATTAACATTTAGCAATACAACACATTCTCTTTCATTTTAACTTGTGTTTCTGTTGTTAAAGACACATAAGCTCTATGTTATCCCTACATTATATTTATTTACTTCCTGCCTTGTGGCTTTTTCTCTCTATCAAGTCAACTTCATTCAACTTCTTTTGTTGCTTTCTATTTTAAATGTACCTTATTCACTTTAGTTCTTTCTTTACCTTTTCTGATATTCTTCTCTAAAATGTTGAGTTGAATGATTTATTTTCAATTTGTTTCCTTAACCTTGAAACTATTGGTTCAAGTTTTATTGTTTAAAAAATATCCTGCTTTTATTTTTGTTTTGAGCAAATAGTTTTTAACATGTCATTTGGGAGAAGACATATATGTGTTTTTCTTTATAAAAATGTTTGTTTAGCCCTGGCTGGTTGGCTCAGTGATAGAGTGTCAGTCCAGTGTGTGGAAGTCCAGAGTTCGATTCCTGGCCAGGGCACACAAAAGAAGCACCCATATGCTTCTCCATCCCTCCCCATCTCCTTTCTTTTTGTCCTTCTCTTCCCATCCTGCAGCCAAAGCTCCTTTGGAGCAAAATTAGCCCAGGTGTTGAGGATGACTCCTTGGCCTCCGCCTCAGGTGTTAGAATGACTCCTGTTACAATAGAGCGATGGCCCCGATGGGCAGATGCCCCCTGGTGGGCATGCCAGGTGGATCCCAGTTGGACACATGCGGGAGTCTGTCTCTCTGCCTCTCTGCTTCTCACTTCAGAAAAAAAAGTTTGTTTATATTATTGCTTAAGGGTTTGTTATTAATTTGTTGTTTTAGTACAGAGTAGACAGATTATGTATTGCTAGATTTATTTTGTGTGTGTGAGAAAACTACTAATGTTTTTAGTAGTAGAATACAAAATTTACAAAAATTATCATGACCTAAAATTCAAAATCAGGGAACTAGTAGACCTACATCCCCATAGAAGGTTTTGAGCCCTATATTGCAGTATACAGCAATATCCAGCAACATGTATTTTTTCACTATTATTTCTGCGTGTGGTCCAAAGTGTGAGTATATCCTTACTCTGAGCCCCTGAGTCACAGGTAACCTCACCTAGTGGTGAAGGTGATGTTGGCAACATTGACTGAGGTTTACTCGATCCTCTGTAAACTTCTGCAAGAGCAAAAGAGGAATTACCTGATCTCCTTTGTTAAAAATATTGCTTTTCTAGAAGAAGGAATTAAGGAAATGGCTCCTAT
Source organism: Rhynchonycteris naso (assembly GCA_037038555.1). NCBI lineage: Eukaryota > Metazoa > Chordata > Mammalia > Chiroptera > Emballonuridae > Rhynchonycteris > Rhynchonycteris naso. The sequence continues at coordinate 48,688,401 of CM073000.1, read as the reverse complement.
TTGGGACATTCAAGAGATGGCTTTTCCCATTTTATTAAAAATATTACAGTTGAGCAATCAAATGAGCAGAAAACATTTTTTTTTAACAAAAAGGTGCCCTTAAGCATAGAATTTGTAAACATTCTTTATGGCATCTATATAGCTTATCTATAGGAAGAGTTACCTGGTACATAGCACTACTTATTTAAGAATTAAAAAATTACCTCAGTTTTTAAATTTTGCTCCTCATAGAGAAGTATTTACATGAAAGCAGAAAAAATTTTCCAAAAGAACTTCAATACTTCTTTGAGGAGAAAAAAATATTAAAAATATGAATAAGAAAATACCAGAAAGAGAAACCCTTTACTGAAAACAAATAGTAAAAGCAGTGATTCAAATAAGGATAAAGCCAGTACAAAGATTAAGAAACAAAATTAAGAAGATCATGTGTAATTACATCAATAAATTAAGAGACATACACAAAAGAAATAAAAAATAATGACAAACATAAATGTAAAGGAAGTGAATAAAAATAGTAATTTTAGAATGTGTTTGAACTTAAGTGATCATCAACTTAAAATAAACTGTTATAAACATAGTTTGGTATATAAGAAGAACATGGTAATCACAAACCAAAAATCTACAAGAAATCTACAAAATGTAATACAAAAAGAACCCAAACACAACACTATAGAAAGTCATAGACATGCAAGAGAAGAAAATAAGAAAAACAAAACAAAACAAAGAACTACAAAAACAATCAGAAAACAATTAAGTGGCAATAACTATATACTTATCAATAATTACTTTACAAGTAAATGTACTGAATATTCCAATCAAAACACATAGGGAATTAAAAAATGACAGAAGTAACAACTGACACAGCAGAAATACAAAGGATTGTAAGAAAAAACTATGAAGAACTGTATGCCATAAAATTAGACAATCTAGATAAAATGGACAAATTTCTCAAAACATATAATCTTTCAAACATCAACATAAAAGAATCAAAAAACCAAAATGGACTGATTTCATCAAATGAGATTGAAACAGTTATCAAAAAACTCCCAACAAACAAAAGCCCTGGACCAGACGGCTTCACAGGCAAATTTTAACAAATATTCAAAGAAGAACTAACTCCTGTCCTTGTCAAGCTATTTCAAAAAATTCAAGAGGAGGGAAGACTTCCAAACTTCTTTTATGAAGCAAACATAAAACTGATTCTAAAACAGGGCAAAGACACTACAAAGAAAGAAAACTATATACCAATATCCTTGATGAACTTATATGCTAAAATTCTCAACAAAATATTAGCAAACCAGATCAACAATACATAAAAAAAATCATACATCATAATCAGGTGGGATTTATTCTAGGGAGACAAGGCTGGTACAATATCCTCAAATCAATTAATGTGATTTAACACATAAACAAAAGAAAGGATAAAAATTACATAATAATGTCAATAGATGCAGAAAAAGCATTTCATAAAATCCAGCACCCATTTATGATCAAAACTCTCAGCAAAATGGAGATTCAGAGATCATACCTCAACATAATAAAGGCCATCTATGACAAACCCAAAGCTAACATCATAATCAATAAGCAAAAATTAAAAGCAATCCCCTTAAGATCAGGAACAAGGCAGGGGTGCCCCTTTCACCACTCTTATTCAACATAGTTCTGGAATTCCTAGCCACAGCAGTCATACAAGAAGAAGAGATAAAAAGCATCCAAATTGGAAAAGAGGAAGTAAAACTATCATTATTTGCTTATGATATGGAATGTGCATAGAAAACACTAAAGTCTCAGTCAAAAAACTGCTGGACCTTAAAAATGAATTCAACAAGGTGGCAGGCTATTAAATCAATATTCAAAAATAAGTGGCATTTTTATACACCAACAATAAACTGTCAGAGAGAGAAATTTAAAAAATCAATCTCATTTACTATTGCAACAACAACAAAAAATATCTAGGAGTAAATTTAACCAAAGAGGTTAAAGACTTGTACTCAGAAAATTATAAAACTTTGATAAAGGAAATCAAGAAAGATACAAACAAGTGGAAGTATATACCATTTTCATGGATAGAAAGAATTAACATCATTAAAATTTCTATATTACCCAAAGCAATCTATAAATTCAATGTAGTTCCTATTAAAATAACAAAGTCATTTCAAAGATATACAACAAATTATCCAAAAATTTATATAAAACTACAAAAGAACATGAATAGCCTCAGCAATTTTCAAAAAGAAGAATATAGTGGGGGGTATCACACTTCTTGATATCAAGTTATACTACAAGGCCATTGTACTCAAAACAGCTTGGTACTGGCATAAGAATAGGCATAGAGATCAATGGAACAGAACAGAGACCCCAAGAATAAACCCACACCTATATGGATAATTGATATTTGACAAAGGAAATAAGAGCATACAATGGAGTAAAGACAGTCTCTTTAACAAATGGTATTGGGAAAATTGGACAGGTACTTGCAAAAAAATGAAACTAGATCACCAACTTACACCATTCACAAAAGTAAACTTAAAGTGAATAAAAGACTTAAATGTAAATCGTGAAACCATAAAGATCTTGGAAGAAAACATAGGCAGTAAACTCTTCAATATATCTCGTAGCAATATTTTTGCTGATTTATCTCCACGGGCAAGTGAAATAAAGGACAGGATGAACAAATGGAACTATATCAAACTAAAAATCTTTTGCACAGCAAAAGACACCATTAACAAAATAAAAAGACATTCAACACAATGGGAGAATATATTTGCCAATACATCTGATAAGAGGTTAATAACCAGAATTTATAAAAAACTGGTAAAACTCAACACCAGGAAGATAAACAATCCAATCAAAAAATGGGCAAAAGAAATGAATAGACACTTCTCCAAAGAGGACATACAGATGGCCAATAGGCAGATGAAAAAATGTTCACCATCACTAATCACTAGAGAAATGCAAATTAAAACAACAATGAAATATCACCTCACACCTGTCAGAATGGCGCTTACTAACAAAACAACACATAATAAATGCTGGAGAGGGTGCAGAGAAAAGGGAACCCTCCTGTACTGCTGGTGGGAATGCAGACTGGTGTAGCCACTGTGGAAAACAGTATGAAGATTCCTCAAAAAATTAAAAATGAAACTGCCCTTTGACCCAGCTACCCCACCTTTAGGAATATATTCTATGAATACCAACCAAATCACTGATTCAAAAGAAGAAATGTACCCTCATGTTTATTGCATCATTGTTTACAATAGCCAGTATCTGGAAACAGCCCAAGTGTCTGTCAGTGGATGAGTGGATTAAAAAGCAGTGGTACATATAAACAATGGAATACTATGCAACCAAGAGGAAGAAGAAATCTTACCTTTCGAGACAACATGTACAGACCTGGATACTATCATGCTAAGTGAAATAAGCCAGGCAGAGAAAAAAATCATATGACATCACTCATTTAAGGAATCAATGAACAATGTGAACTGAGCAATGGAACAGAGGCAGAGGTGGGATCAAAGGGACCAGAGGGAAAGCAGTTAGAGGGAAAGTAGAAGAGAAGATGAAATCAGAGAAGGGAAGAGATTAATGAAATTATATATATATCACAACATTATAGAGAACAGGACAGCAAATCCTGGAGGGAAGGGGGGATGGCATTGGGAGGAGGGGACATGAGGGGGCTGAAGGGAATAAGGGGGTGGGAGAGATATATTTGGTGGGACACTTGAATCTATGTAAACAAATTAAAATCATAAATAAAAAAAAGACATAGGGAGGCTGAATGGATTAAAAACAAAACCAATACATATACTGCCTACAAAAGACCTACTTCAGATCAAAGACTTACATACACTAAAAGTAAAGGGATGAAAAAAGATATTTTATCCAAATGAAAACAGAAAATCTGAGGTAGTAATATTTATATCAGACAAAATCAGCTTTCAAACAAGAGCTGTAACGAGATAAATGGAATTTACTTACAAGAGGACAACTCTAAATATCTACACTCCCAATGTCGGAGCACTTAAATATAAAAACCATATATTGATGAACATAAAATGAGAGATCAACAGTAATACATTAATAATAGGAGCCTTTGACACCCCAATGGAATCAATAGATAGATCACCGAGACAGAAAATCAACAAGGAAACAGAACCCTTAAATCACACATTAGACCAGATGGATTTAATTTATATTTTTAGAGTGTTTTACTCTAAAGCAGCAGAATATACATTTTTTTCAAGCACACATGGAACATCTTCCAGAACAGACCACTTGTTAGACCTCAAAATAAGTCTCAAAAAATTGAAGCAGATTGAAATGATACCAAGCATCTTCTCCAATCACAATGATATGAAATTAGAAATCAATTACAGGAAGAAACCTGAAAAACAAACACACATGAAGGCTAAATAAGATGTTACTAAACAATAAATGAGTTAACAGAAAGATCAAGGAATAACTCAAAAGATACTGTGAGACAAATGAAAATGAAAACATAACACAAATATATGAGACACAACCAAAGCAATTCTAAGATGGAAATTCATAGCAATATAGACCTACCTCAAGGAATAAAAAAAATCTCAAACAATATAACCTTATATCCAGCAAGCAAAAAAGAAGAAAGAAGCTAGGGGAAAAAAATCCAAAAATGAGTAGGAGAAGGAAATAATGAAGAGGAGAGCATAAATAAATTACATAGAGTCTATAAAATCAATACAAAAGATTAATAAAATTGAGACCTGGTTATTTAAAAAAATAAACAAAATTGATCAACCTTTTACCAGGCTCATAGAAAAAGAAAAAGACCCAAATAAATTAAATCAGAAATGAAGGAGGACACCAGAGAAATACAAAGAATTATAGAAAAATACTATGAACAATTAAATGCCAACAAATTGGGCAATCTGAAAGCAATAAATAAATTTTTAGAAACATACGATTTTGCAAGGCTGAATCAGGAAGAAAGAGAAAATATGAACAGATTAATAACTACTAATAAAAGTAAATCGGTAATCAAAAGTCTCCCAAAAAACAAAAATCTGAACCATATGGCTTCCCTGGTATATTTTACCAAGCATTCAAAGAAGAATTAATACCTGTTCTACTCAAACTATTCCAAAACCTTGAAGATAAAGGAAGGCTCCCAAAGTTATTTAACAAACCCAGCATTACCCTGATACTAACACCAAAGCAACTACAAAAAAAAAAGTTATAGGCTTATGCCACTGATAAACATTGACGCAAAAACTTCAACAAAATACTATCAACCCAAATTCATCAATGTATTAAAAAGATCATACACATGACCAAGTGGTATTTATAATGGGGATCCAAGGCTGGTTCAGTATGTGAACCAAATCACATATTACACCTATAAACAAAATGAAGGATAAAAATCATATGATCATATCAATAGATGCAGAAATAGCATTTGATAAAATCCAACATCCATTTATGATAAAAACTCTCATCAAAGTGGAGACAGAAAGAACATATCTCAACATAATAAAACCTATATGTGACAAACCTACAGCTAATATCATCCTTCAGTAGTGAAAAGCTAAAAGCTTTTTTTAAAGATTAGGAATATGACAAGGATGCCCACTTTCGCTACTTTTATCTAACATAGTATTGGAAGGCTGAGCCATAGCATCCAGACAGAAAAAGGATATAAAAGGCATCTGAAATGGAAAGAAAGAAGTAAAATTGTTATTATTTGCAAGTGACAGGATGTTATATACAAAGAACACTAAAGAACCCACCAAAAAACTAAAAAGAACTAATAAATTAAATAAAGTGGCAGGAAAAAAATAATATTCAGATATCAGTTGCATTCTTATACACCAATAACAAACTGCTAGAAAGAGAAATTAAGAAAATAATCTCATTTACAATTGTGTTGAAAAGAATAATATTCCTAGAAATAAATTTAACTGAGGAGGTAAAAGACCTGTATCCAGAAAACTATAAGAGAGTGAAGAAAGAAATTGAAAATGGAAAGATATACTATGCTTATAGACAGGAAGAATTAACATCATTAAAATGTTCATACTACCCAAAGCAATCTAGAGATTCGTTGCAATCCCATCAGAATACCAATGGCATTTTTTACAGAACTCAACTAAATAATCCTAAAATTTATATGAAATCACAGAAAACACTGAATAGCTGAAACAGTCGTGAGCAAAAAAGAACAAAGTTGAACAGAAACAAATTCATAGATACAGAGAACAAACTGATGGTTGCCAGATTGGAGGGGGGTAAGGGGACTGGGTAAAAAAGGGTAAAAAATTAAGAAGTGCAAATTATCAGTTATAAAATAGTCATGAGGATGTGCAGTATAGCATAGGAAATATAGTCAATAATATCGTAATAAATATGTGTAGTATTAGATGGGTATTAGACTTAAGTTTTATGTCTGATCACTATGTTTTATACCTGAAACTAATATAATGTATATCAACTGTAATTAAAACATAAAAATAATTTAAAAATTTCCCATAATAAAATTTATTGTTTTGTTGTTTTTTTGTGTGTGTGACAGAGACAAAGGCAGAGTCAAAGAGAGGGACAGATAGGGACAGACAGGCAAGAATGGAGAGATATATGAAGCATCAATTCTTTGTTGTAGCTCCTTAGTTGTTCATTGGTTGCTTTCTCATATGTGCCTTGACCTGGGGGCTACAGCAGAGCAAATGACCCCTTGCTCAAGCCAGTGACCTTGAGCTCAAGCCAGTGACCTTGGGTCAAGCCAGCGACCATGGGGTCGTGTCTATGATCCCACGCTCAAGCCAGCAACCCCACATTCAAGCTGGTGAGCCCTTGTTAAAGCTGGATGAACCTGCGCTCAAGCTGGCGACTATAGGATTTCGAACTTGGGTCCTCTGTGTCCCAGTCCTATGCTCTATCCACTGTGCCACTGCCTAGTCAGGCAAAATTCAGTTATTAATTAAATTAATTATAGTATTGTTATTCTATTATACAGCCATTAAAAATCATGCAATAAAAGAAAATGCACATGCACATGAGAAACCAGTTATAAGCTAATATGTGCAATGCAATTCTAATTGAGTTCATTACAAATTGAGAAAAGAAACACTAAATATATTTATAACACTGTGTAGATGTAAGATGTGAAAAAACCCAACTCCATCTATGTCTCACATTTCATTTCTTTTTTTTTTTTTTTTTTTACAGGGACAGAAAGAAAGTCAGAGAGAGGAATAGATAGGGACAGACAGACAGGAACAGAGAGAGGTGAGAAGCATCAATCATTAGTTTTTCATTGCTGTTGGGACACCATAGTTGTTCATTGATTGCTCTCTCACATGTGCCTTGACTGCGGGCCTTCAGCAGACCTAGCATCCCCTTGCTGGAGCCAGCGACCTTGGGTCCAAGCTAACGAGCTTTTGCTCAAGCCAGATGGGCCTGCGCTCAAGCTGGTGAGCTTGGGGTCTCGAACCTGGGTCTTCCACATCCCAGTCCAAGGCTCCATCCACTGTGCCACCGCCTGGTCAGGCTCATTTCATTTTTGACTCATGCTGTGAGCATTGACCAACCTCACTGTCCTTAGAAAGCATATCAAAGCATTTTGGTTGATGATTACATTGGGAAACAAAATTTTTGTTGCATCCACAAAAACACTTGCTCTTACCTAATTCAAGTGTGCTGATCTCAAATCTGACATTAGTTTTTCACTGTAAGCTACAGTTTTAAAATTTCAGCTACTCAGCCTGACAAGGTGGTGGCACAGTGGATAGAGTGTTGGACTGGGATGCGGAGGACCCAGGTTCGAGACCCCGAGCTTGCCAGCTTGAGCGTGGGCTCATCTGGATTGAGAAAAAAAAAAAAAAAAAGCTCACCAGCTTGGACCCTAGGTTGCTGGCTCAAGCAAGGGGTTACTCGGTCTGCTGAAGGCCGGTGGTCAAGGCACATATGAGAAAGCAATGAATGAACAACTAAGGTGTAGCAACGAAAAACTGATGATTGATGCTTCTCATCTTTCTTCGTTCCTGTCTGTCTGTCCGTATCTGTCCCTCTCTCTGACTCTCTCTCTGACCCTGTAAAAAAAAATCTCAGTTACTCAAAAGTGGAAGCATCTTTGATTATTGGAAATCAAGATATTTAAGAAGATAGTGATATGCGGAAAAGAATTCTGTGTGTGACTAATCTAGGGTTGACTTCCAATAATTGGTCAAATGGATTCACAATATTTCTTTATTTTTTTTTTAAATTCCATTATAAATATTTACAACTTTTATACTCATCTATACTCTATATGAACTGTTTGACGTTTAGTGGCAATGTGAACCCACATTCTTTTAGGCGGAGTTTGCCAGTGCGCACCCAAAGTCAAACAATTCGTTATTTTTGTGGTCAAGTGTGCTGAATCAAGTGGCATTCTAGCATAGACAATAGCTGCAGTTGATAACTGAAAAGGTGTCCAGGCTGTTTGTAAAACGAAATAATTGTTTTATTTGCGATATAACCCCTTCAAGCCCATTCTATTAATTAAATATTGTTTGGATTGATTGTGATACAGTTTAGATATTTATATGGTATGTAATTATATTTTTATTAAAATAATATTGTATATTAAAATGTTTTTCACTCACATTTATTCATAAACAAATTACATAATAAAATTTTGTTTACTTAAATGAATCATTTTTGTATTTAACATTTTTTAATTTTAATATTTCGTCTGCCCCATAAAAAAGTTTTCTTTCTAATCTGACCCCGGGTCAAAAACTGTTGGCCATGCCTGTCCGAGACCCTTACCTTTTTCTTCTTAGTCCAGACTGACATATATACCTTATTTTGCCTGTCTTTGGAAATTTCATACCTATCTGAATTCTCCCACACGCATATATTAAAATGCAATTTTCTCCTGTTAATCTGCCTTATGTCATTTAATTCTTAGACCAGTCAGAAGAACCTAGATGGATAGAGTAAAATTTCCTCCTCCCTGACAATAAAGATAACTAGATAGATATATCAATAGATAAATGATAGACAGAGTGATAGATGATAGATATATAGATAGAATGAAATAAATCTTCATTCATTCACTTTTTAAAATACTTTATTCATTTTATAGAAAAGAGAGAGAGAGAGAGAGAGAGAGAGAGAGAGAGAGAGAAGGGGGGCAGGAGCAGGAAGCATCAACTCTTATATGTGCCTTGACCAAGCAAGCCCAGGGTTTTGAACTGGCGATCTGTGTTCCAGGTCAACACTTTATCCACTGCACTACCATAGGTCAGGCAATTTTTATTCATTCACAATACCTGCTTTCCCCAGGAAAATGTGAGTGCTCTCTTTCCTTTCTACTCCCAGCATGGCCCCACATAGAAAGATGTCCAGAAATGTGCAGCATGTACAACCAAGTCTGAGTGGAGGTTGTGCTAGTCTGTAAGGCTGTGTACTTTTCCCTACCTAGGTGTAATGGTGAGCCAGTTGGCATCAGGAAGGTTTTTTGGAACCTGAACATTTCCCCTGCTCTCTTGATAAAGACTTCCACCTAGTTCAATATTATTGTTTGCTTAGAAGTTGTCTTTGTTTTTGGGGGATGTTGTAACATAGTATCATAGACTGGGTGATTTATAAATAACAAACAGTTTGTTTCTCACAGTTCTGGGGGCTGGAAGATAGAGATCAGGGTGCTAGCAAGGTTAAGTGAGGGCCCTCTTATGGGTGGCAGACTGCCAAATTCTCCCTGTATCCTCACAGGAAGAGGCTAAGAGGGAGTTCTGTGGAGTCCCTTTTATAAGGGCACTAATTCCGTTCAGTGGGCTCCACCCTCATGACCTCAGCACTTCCCAGGAGCTCCCCCTCCTAATACCATCACATCAGGGATTAAGATTTCAACATATATATTTGAGTCAGGGACACATACATTTAAACTATAAAAGAAGTATTCCTAAATTCCTATAATCCCCACATTTACATTTAAACAATAACACAAAGGGCATTTCAAGCCTAGCTATAAAATATTTTATGCTTTTATTTGAAACTGGATATTTATAAATTGATGAGAGAAAAACAATTTAATTGACTTTAAGAATTTCAATAAGTAATTTATAATTGTCTGCTTCATCTATAACTGCTTTGAATGATTTTGAAGTTGTGTTTAAGTCTGCATGTACTCACCATTTCTGACCCAGATATGGCATGCTTGTAATAAAATTAGCACTTGATAAATGATGACTGTGATCATGTCAATGACATGATGGTGATTATTAGAGGAATATTGACAAACCAATTCTTGCTAAAGCTTAACACGATTGTAGCAATGGCTTGCCTCTCTCAGAAACATTTGTGTTTAAAAAGAGGACCCTAATGAGATGATAGGCAGACCTCAGAATAAATGTTGAATGGTGTTATTTGAGTACCTAACATTTAAAGGTGAGTATAGGGTTGACCCAAAGTCCTTCAAACTGGTCACATGGCCCTCTACAAACTCTGAGCCTACAGAAACTCAGCATAGATTTTATAACCTTGGTATCAATTAAAACAGTCATCCTTGTTCTTCATCCCCAAGGGCATAAACTTCTAGAAGGAATTTCTCTCTCCACTGTCCCATGTCCAGAAGCTTCAGTCTTCCTTAGGGCACAGAAAGTTAGCTCTCTTCTACTTCCTTACTTCCACCTACAGACCAGAAAAGGGAGCATATAGGGAGGGGTAATTAAATCTGATGCCCTTTGAAAGGACATCAAGACTCTTGAATCCAAGCCTCTGGACACATATTCCAGTGGTTTCTACTACAGATTAAGGATCAAAGAGAAATGAATTCAACACAATCACACATTAATTACCAGTGGCCCTCTGGCTTCTTACACAGCGTTGAAAGTTTTGAGACCCGCCAACTATCTTCCACTGGATATGGAAAGAAAAATATAGCAAGTAGGATAATATCATTTGTCAGTTTTATTTATAGTTTGTTTAGCTTGGTTGAATTAATGAGTACTTATTAGGCAGACTTGCAAGGATCCCATTAATATTCTTAAAGAATACCATACAGTTTAATCTCACGGTGGTAGAATCATAAATAACAGAAGCAAAAACTCCAAAAATCCTTCAAGCTACTCAGATATGCATTTTTTTTTCAGTATCTACCTTTTACCAGTCAAGAATATTTTTGGTATTGGGCAAGGAGCAGGCATTAATGCAACACCTCTTATGTGCTTGTCATTTCAAGGAACGCACGGGGCTCCTCTTCTCTAAGACATGTGTGTTCTCTCCCTCCATCTGCTAAATTCTTCAAGCATTTTGTTGGTGGCCTTTGGGAGTACCTCCTATTTGCTTGTTTTTGTGTGCTTTTTTGCCCATGTCGTAGCCCTCCTTTGGGTTACAAGCTTTGTCAGGGAGCAGTTGTGCATTTTGCCGCTTATTTCCCATAGTGCTTTGTTTAGTGTTTCATATATGGTTGGGTGCTCAATAAACTGTTTCAAAGTAATAAAAACCAAGAAAAAAGAAAAGAAATGTCGCGCTTTTAAAAGTTTATTAATAGTTAATAATGACAGAAATACCCCCTTTTTCCCCCCTAAAAAAAGCACTTTCTCTGTGCCTGGCCTGCTACTATACTTGACCCTTTCAATACATCACCTCATTAAATCACATTCCAATTGTAAGAAGACAAGTTTGAGCCTTGCAGAGGTTAAATCAATATTAGCTTAATATACAGTCAGATTTAGGATATATCAGGTGCGCCTCTAAATTCTGATGTCTTAACTTTTATATCATATATTCCAGAATTTTAAATGGTTGTTGAAGTTTTAGTGTTATTAGTTTTTATCATCATTACTATGATATCCTGTATGCCAGAACTAACTATTAAAATTGCTGAATGTGCTAGAGTAAAGGACCAAAGACACACACTGAAGTAGATTGGCAGATTGCAGTATTGGCCCTTAATTCCCTACTATTGTGGCCTGCAGACTGTTGGGATCTTTATAAATATTCAAGACAAATTTAAATAAAGTGAAATAGTGGTTTTGTTTCTCTTTTCTAGATAGCATGGTGTTTAGCAGAAGGAGAGAATTACCAATCACAAAAGTGATCAATAGTGCTTCTGAGTAGTGAAGCAAAGTAATATCCTGTTTAACAGAGAACATTTGAGGTATTATTACACCTCAACTTTACTCTTGTACACACTTATTATCTATGAAGGTTTAGAAGTCTGCATAGGCACATGAAATATAAGATTGAATAGAATGTTGTGCCTTTCTTCAAAGTACAGCTGGGTGGACAATTGTAATGCATTTGTTATATCTTATAATACAGGCTCATAGGAAGTGCTATGAGAACAGGTATAAAAACAATTCTGCCTAATGATCAAGGAAAGATTTACATTGTCAGTGAAGAAGAGGTCTTCCGGGTATGTTGGTACTAGGGCTGAGGTGATAGGACAGTGAGCAGCTGATTGAGGGCTTGATTCTGGGGTTTAGATAATCCTGTTAGAGTAATTGGATCAAAGGACCTGGAGAGGTCCCAGAAAAAAAATAAACAGTGAATGTATAGGACACAGGTATTGGCTGGTGAGGTGAAAACTATAAGGAAGTTTGGTGGTAGGTAAAGAGTGGTGGGGCAATTGGCATTAAGAAGCTCTAGCACAAGAAATGGAACCCATACACAAACACCAGAGTTCAGGATCAAGCTCTGGAAATTGCCATGGAACTTTGCCAGGGACCCTTATGGCCTTAAGTTTGTCATAAGGAATAAGAACAGAGCAAGATTAGCCTTAAAGCTGACTTAGACTTGAACATTGATGATAAGGGACTTGTTAAATCTCTCTTAAAACCGAGGAAGAACAAGGTTGGCTTCAAAGTCTGAGCGAATGTGGGCATAGCACAAGGCAAAGACTATAGGGGGAAATGACAAGCCTTGAGGAACGAAGGGGGGCCAATGAACTGCCAAATATCATCATAGGTAATTCACTACACATTTCCTTGTCATTTTAAGACATTAACTGCTAAAGGTTTACTTAGCATTTTCTTTTGAATAATGACATTGGTGGAATAATTACTGGCATATCACTAGTAAGTCATGTGATAGTCCTATTACTATTGAAATGCTTATAAAATTTTAAAATATTTTTATAATATGAAAAGTTTATAATTATGGTACCTTATTCTATCACTTGAAAATAATCACTATAATATTTAATTAATTCATAGTTTTAGATAATTTAACAGGGGCTAGCCATCAGTTTATCTTTGATTGATTTTCTTTAACTATCATTTACTAGGCTAATTAAGTTGAGCAAGATTACAAGGAAAATGCTTAAATGACTTTTAAAAATATTTTTGACTATTCTTAAGTACTTTGAAAGCTACCATTTATATATCAATACTTAACTAAGAATTAAATAGTAATAATCATGACTTATTCATAAAAGTAGTTTTGTTAGTGATATTTACTTAGCACCTTAGAGATAACTCTCTGAATCATTATGGATATTTATGACAGTTAGGACTCTTTCCATTTTAAGTAACAGAAGCTCAACTTGAACAAGTTTAGGCTAAAAAGGATGATTTGTCACTTTCTTAACTGCAGGAAGAACACCAGTTCAGCTGAACTCCTGGAATACCTGGAACCAGGAAAGGAATAAATTCCTTTATATAGACAAGCTATGAATATCCTTAGTAGCAGGTCTCCACATTTTATTCCATCCAGCACCTCAGAGAAACTACAACTATTTTTCTCTGTTTCTGAATTAAAATGTATGATAAGTGTTATGGTTGTCAAAACTTGGTTAGATGTTCATCCCTTGTCAAATCAGTATGGCCAAGGGAGTCAGTGTTATGGTAGGGTCAACTTAGCTACTCATGTATAAATTAAGTACTCTAATATAAAAGTAAACTAATTTTTTTAAGTGAGAGGAGAGGAAATAGACTGCTGCATGTCTCCCCATCGATCCACTGGTTGAGGGAGGGGAAGAGAGAGAGAGAAGGGGGAGAGGTAAAAAAGAAGCAGATAGTCACTTCTCATGTGTGCCCTGGCCAAGAATTGAACTCAGAATGTCTGCACACTGGGCCCATGCTCCATCCACTAAGCCAATTGGCCAGGGCTTAACTTTTTTAAAAAAGAAAACTTAAAATATGTAAGTAAATGAAATACATACCATGTAATGAACCCTCAATAATTAAAATTGTTCGTTTACTCAAATATATACTAAGAATCTGATGTGTCAAACACTTTATTAAACAATGACAATTTCTCTCAACACATTTATAATTTTATTATAATTGTAATAAAAACTAAAAAAAAAAACAACCCTGATGAATATTTAAAGGACACTGAAAAGCTAATTATAAAGTTGATAAAGAAGTTAATGTGCATAAGAATAGTCTAAATATTTGTTTAAAGATGTCATTTCAATATATGTATACATAATATATGATACAACTAAAACATAAAGAAAGGGTAAATTTTATTTCAAGTGGTAAAATACTGATTCTAAATAAATTGTGATTTATTTCTAAATAAAATATGTAACCACTAAAAAAACTATTCAAAATATGTAGTAAAAGCACCATAGATAAACTAAAATGTTCATATAACCCAAGGAAAATTGGAAGAGGAGAAACAGATGAATAAAAAACTAAGGAAACAAATAGAAAATAAATAATAAAATACTAGACCTAAGTACAAAGATATAAATAATTACATTAAATGTAAATGGTAAAGATACACTAATTAAAAAAGAGAATATTAGGATACATTTTTAAAAAAATGTGTTCCAATGAAATGTTAGCTATAAGAAATATATTTTGTAAATGATCCGATGTCATCATTTCTTATGGCTGAGTAGTATTCCAACGTATATATGTACCAAAGCTTTTTAATCCACTCGTCTTCTGACGGACACTTGGGCTGTACCTTGATAACATTATATGGAGTGAAATAAGTAAATCAGAAAATAAAAACTGAGAACAGCATGATTTCATACATAGTTGGGATATAAAAGTGAGACTATGAGATATGGATAAGAGAGTGGTTGGTGGTTACGGGGTGGGGAGAGGGAGGAGAGGGTGGGATAAGGAGAAGGGGAGGGGCACAGGGAAAACTAGATAGAAGGTGACAGAGGACAATTTGACTTTTGGTGATGGGTATGCAACACAATTGAATGATAAGATAATCTGGAGATGTTTTCATTGTACATATGTACCCTGATTTATTGGTGTCACCCCATTAAAATTAATAAAAAAGAAATATATTTTGTATATAATAATATAGGTGGATAAAAAACACTTTTTTTTTTTTTTTTTTACAGAGACAGAGAGTCAGAGAGAGGAATAAATAGGGACAGACAGACAGGAACAGGGAGAGATGAGAAGCATCAACAATCAGTTCTTCGTTGTGACACTTTAGTTGTTCATTAATTGCTTTCTCATATGTGCCTTGACCACGGGGCTACAGCAGACCAAGTAACCCCTTGCTCAAGCCAGTGCCCTTGGGTCCAAGATGGTGAGCTTTGCTCAAACCAGATGAGCCCACACTCAAGCTAGCAACCTCGGGGTCTTCTGCAACCCAGTCTGATGCTCTATCCACTGTACCATCGCCTGGTCAGGCAAAAACCACATTTTTTTCTTTTTACAGGGACAGAGAGAGAGTCAGAGAGAAGGATAGATAGGGTCAGACAGACAGGAATAGAGAGAGGTGAGAAGCATCAATCATTAGTTTTTTGTTGCCGTCGCAATACCTTAGTTGTTCATTGATTGCTTTCTCACATGTGCCTTGACCGTGGGCCTTCAGCAGACCGAGCAACCCCTTGCTGGAACCAGCGACCTCGGGTCCAAGCTAATGAGCTTTTGCTCATGCCAGATGGGCCTGCCCTCAAGCTGGTGAGCTTGGGGATTCTAACCTGGGTCTTCTGCATCTCAGTTCAATGCTCTATCCACTGCGCCACCGCCTGATCAGGCAAGAAACACATTTTGACTAACATGATATAAGTGGATATGATAAAGAATAAAAATATGTATCATGTCAGCACTACTAAAAGGAAACTGGTGTAACTATATTCATATTATACAAAAAATGTACCAGAGATAAAGGACATGATATAATGAAAAATGGTCATTAAGACACAAGAATCTTAAATATGTGTGCATCTGGCATAGCAATATTAAAAAGCATAAACAACTGGATTTAATTGATGTTTACAGAATATCCTACACAATAACAGTAGACTAAACATTTCATTCTTTTCAAGTATACATGAAACACATTCACCAAGATAAAACATATATTAACAAATTAAAGATATTTATTATTACACAATGTATGTTTGCTGGTCAAAATGAAATAAAACTGAAAACTAATAACATAAAAGGATACTTGGATATTAAATAAAACACATATAAATTATCCAAAGATAAACAAAGGGAAGGAATATTAGAAAATATTTTTAATTAAACAAAATGAAAATGAAAAATATCAAAATGTATGAAATATAGTTAAGAGGGAAATTTGCAGCATTAAATATTATATATATATTTTAAAAAACCTAGTTTCAAATCAATAATCTTGATTTATCATTAATAGACTAGAAAAATAAGACCAAAAATATACAAAGCAAGCAGAAAAAATGAAGTAATAAAGTTATGAGTAAATATCAATGAATAGAAAACAATAAGGTCTATTTAGAAATAGAGAAAAATCAATGAAACAAAAAGCTGGTTCTGTAAAAAGATCAATATTGTTGATAAGCCTCTAGCAAAAGTGACAAAGGAAAAAAATGAAAACATTCAAATTACTAATATCAGGAATGAAAGAAGATGTATCATTATACCTCCACAGACATGATAAAGATAATTATTGAATATTATGAACACCTATGTGAAGAATAGATCTGAGATTGCTAGGGATCTGGGCTGAGGGAAGAGTATGAGTAAAATCAGAGAGCACAGGGTGATGGAGCTGTTCTCTATCCTGAATGCGGTGGGGATTCCAAACATCTATGAATGTGTTCAAATTATAGAACTGTACATCAAGAAAAATAATTGATTTTTACATTATGCTAATTTTATAAATAAAATAAGTAAACAGTGGGGTTAGACTTTAATTCATCTCTTTAAATATTTGCTTTTCTTGTACTCCTATATTAGAGAGGACAAAAGATACTAATTCAACTTTACTGAATTAGTAATTTCTGTAGGCCAGAAAATAACATAAACAATATTAACTAATTACTGGAAGAAAATATTTGCAACATATCCGATAGGCAAAATTTAATATACAGAACATATAAAATCTCCTTTATATAAAAAAGAAATAAAAAAATCTCAATAGAAATGAATGCACAAAAAAATTTGAAGAGGCAATTCCCAGAAGAAAAGACCAAATGGCCAATAGTATATGAAAAGATGCCCAACCACAATAGTAATAAGAAAGAGTACATCAAAACAACAATGAGATGTTTCTCACATTAGAATACCCAAATTGAAAAAGATGCATAATATCAATTTAAGCAAGTATGAAGAAATTGGCCCGTTCTTCCTTTGCTGGTGGGAGAGAAAACTGGTGGCACCCTTCTGGAAGACAATTTGGCAGATTCAATAAAAATGTAAAAGCAATACTCTTTTACTCAACAATTCCATTTGTAGTCATCTTTTCTAAAGAAATACTTGCCCATATGCAGAAAGATGCATGGGTAAGGGTAAATATCCATTGTGATATTATTTGTATTAATTAAAAATTATAAACAAGATAAATGTTTATTGGTAAGAGATTTAATGAACTACAATATTAAGAAATGCTATTGAGACACTAAAAAGAGTGAGATATATCAGAACGCACTGACATGGAAATATCTCCTAGCAGATTGTGAAGTGAAAAGGCAAGGAACAGAACAATGTGTATAACATGATGATAATTTATTAAAAAACAAAACAGTTATATAGGTATATGTACATATATATTATACATGTATATACATATATTACATGTATACACACATACATAAATGTGTAAATGTAGGAAAAATGGTCAGGAGTGGGAGTGAGCAGTGTGAATGGGTACAGTATCAGAGTTCTAATAGAAAATTAATTCAATTTAACTTTCTTAAATTAGAATAACTTGAGGAGGGTTTAATAATTAGATTATGGGCAGGCTGTGTGGAAACCCCAAGGAATAGTGCAGTGCCCTGGGTTAGAAACAGCAAGGATGTCACCGTCCCTAAGTCTAAGGGACAAGCACAGAGAGCAGTTCCCGGAACCCAGTAGGAGAGAATAATGGGATAAAGGCTGCATGAGTGCTGTGGTCAAGGGACACAGTCTATGACAACTACTCAGAGAATAAACCGGGAGAGTAAATATTCTGACTGACTTCATTTTTCTCCCTCCTTCTATTCTCCTGCTAGGGTTCTTCACTGCCTGAACGTGTCCAGAGAAAGAGGTGAGAGAGCCCATTGATATAACTTACATAGGCCATTTGGTGTGGAGCAGAGATCAGGGTAGAGAAGGGAAGAGGGTGGATTTGGAGGGGCAAGTGCAAAGCTTTCTGTACAGGTACTTTTATGCTTCATTCTACATTCTTCCATGTTATGTGACTCATTAATAATAACAATATATTACATGTGTAATTTTTCCTGTAAGAAAAGTAGTAAGGAGGAGTAAAAAGAAGACAAATATATGGTGACAGAAAATGAGTTTACTTTGGGTGGTGGCCACACAATGCAATCAACAGTTCAAATGAAATGGAGATGCTTACCTGAAACCTATGTACTCTTATTGATCAATGTCACCCCCTTAAATTCAATTTCTAAATAAAAAAAAAGTAGTGTCATGTTCTCCCATCTTTGGAGTATTCCCAGCTCTGAATTCATAGCATCCTCATCCAGTGGGTAGAAGAAACTTGAGTTTTCCTACCAACATAAGAATTCAAACAGTTCTGATTGAGTGGGATGTGGTAAACACTTTTGTTGCCCACCCATAATCAATTACCCCTTACCTCCTTTCTAACAGCCTTTGCATTTGTTAGGCATCCTCCAATCTCCTGAGTAAAGCCTCAGGGAAAGCTACCTGCCCCAGAGTGAGACTGACTGATCTAGGGGTGATCCCAGTCCCCTTTCCAGTGATGGGGAATAGGCAGATGACTCAAGAAAGGAAGCCTTTTGTTTTGGAGAGACATTGAGAAAGTCTTCCTCACTCCTAGAGAGCCACATGGTCAGACAATATCTGATTTCCTCTGATTGAATTAGATCTGAATATGGTGACTGAAGCTGCTGCAATGAGCTTGCTTCAAGCACAGGGGATGGCAGATCTCAAGATGCGATGACTCTGGGATTGAGTTTGAATCAACAAGCATGTGAATCTCACTATTTCTGGACTTGCAGGTATGTGAGCCAAAGCATTGTTTTCACAAAAAGTGTCTGTTCCTTGGGGTTGTAGGGGAAGGAAAATTACTCTCTCAGGTTCATTTCCAGGGGTCCTGCAAATTAGAAAAACAAAACATAGATTAGCAAGAGAAAAACAAACAAAAGTTTTTTTACGTGTGCATTGTACATACTGCTCACAAAATTTAGGGGATATTTCAAAATGAATATGAAGCTATAAAACATCCCCTATTTAAAAAAAAAATTTGTTTAAACAATTAATTTTAATGGGGTGACATTGATTAATTATAGTACATAAATTCAGAGAAAACTTCTCCAGATCATTTTGACATTTGATTATGTTGTCTACCCATCGCTCAAAGTCAAATTGTCCTCCGTCACCTTTTATTTGGTTTCTTTTATGTCCCTCCCCTTTTCTCATTTCCTCCTTCTCCTCCCTTCCCCTCCTGCTGGAAACCACTGCACTCTTGTCCATGTCCATGAGTCTCAATTTTGTGTTCCACTTATGTAAGAAATCATACAGTTCTTAGTTTTTTTCTGATTTACTTATTTCACTCAGTATAATGTTATCAAGATCCATCCATGTTGTCGTAAATGATCCTATGTCATCATTTCTTATGGCTGAGTAGTATTCCATAGTATATATGTACCACATCTTCTTTATCCAGTCATCTATTGAAGGGCTTTTTGGTTGTTTCCATGTCTTGGCCACTGTGAACAATACTACAATGAACATGGGGCTGCATGTGTCTTTACATATTAATGTTTCTGAGTTTTGGGGGTCCATACCCAGTAGAGGGACTGCTGGGTCATATGGTAGCTCTATTTTTAATTTTTTGAGGAACCACCATACTTTCTTCCATAATGGTTGTACTACTTTACATTCCCACCAACAGTGGATGAGGGTTTTTCTCCACAGCCTCTCCAACATTTGTTATTACCTGTCTTATTGATAACAGCTAATCTAACAGGTGTGAGGTGGTATCTCATTGTAGTTTTGATTTGCATTTCTCTAATAGCTAATGAAGATGAGCATCTTTTCATATATCTGTTAGCCATTTGTATTTCTTCCTGGGAGAAGTGTCTGTTCATGTCCTCTTCCCATATTTTTATTGGATTGTTTGATGTTGAGTTTTATGAGCTCTTTGTATATTTTGGATATTAGGCCCTATTCTGAGCTGTTGTTTGAAAATATCATCTCCCACTTAGTTGGCTGTTTGTTTTGCTGTCAGTTTCTCTTGCTGTGCAAAACCTTCTTAGTCTGATGTAGTCCCATTCATTTATCTTTGCCTTCATTTCCCTTGCCTTTGGAGTCAAATTCATAAAATGCTTTTTATGTCCAAGGTCCATGAGTTTAGTACCTATGTTTTCTTCTGTGTAATTTATTGTTTCAGGTCTTATGTTTAGGTCTTTGATCCATTTTGAATTAATTTTGGTACAAGGGGATAAACTGTAGTCGAGTTTCATTATTTTGCATGTGGCTCTCTAGTTCTTTTTTTAATGACAAATGATCAGTTAATATCATATTAAATGGCAAAAACTGAAGACTTTTTATCTAAAATCAGCAATAAGACAAAGCTACCCACCCTCCCCACTCTTATTCAACATAGTGCTGGAAATTTTAGCCAGAGCAAGCAGACAAAAGAAAGAAATAAAATGCATTCATATTGGGAAAGAAGAAGTAAAGATTTCACTTTTTGCAGATGATATAATCCTGTACATAGAAAACCCCAAAGACTCCATAAAAAGACTATTAGAAATAATAAACCAATACATTAAGGTCACAGGATATAAAATCAATATACAGAAGTATATTACCTTCCTATATGCCAACAATGAAACATCAGAAAATGAACTAAAAAAAATAATTCCTTTTATGGTTGCAACAACAAAAAAATACCTAGGAATAAACATAACAGAGTGTAAAGGGCATATACCGGTCAAAAGTGCACCATGACTTTACGGACACACTCTATAATGAAAACTATAAAACACTGTTAAAAGATACAAATGAAATTAAAAAAAGATGCAATGCAATGAAAAATTATTCCTTGTTCTTGGATAGGAAGAATAAATATAGTCAAAATTACCATATTACCCAAAGTAATATATAAATTTAATGTAATTCCCATCAAAATTCCAATGACATTTTTTAAAGAAATGGAACAAAAAATCATTAGGTTTATGTGGAACTATAAAAAACCTGAATAGCCAAAGTAATCCTAAGGAATAAGAATGAAGCTTGGGGCATTGCAATCCCTGACTTCAAATTATATTATAGAGTCACAAAAATCAAAATAGCATGGTATTGGCAGAAAAATAGACACTTAGACCAATGGAACAGAATTGAGAGCCCAGAAATAAAACCACATATATATGGTCAAATAATTTTTGATAAAGGAGCCCAAAACACACAATGGAGAAAAGAAAGCCTCTTCAACATCCCCTAATTTTTGTGAGCAGAATATATACAGGAGAAGTCAGTGATGAGTGACTCTAAGGGTTGACTAGAACTTGGGCTCACATGGTGTCTTAGAAAAGATCAATTAATTTGCAGTGACAATGGAGAAAGACTTTGAGCTTCTAGGGTTGGCAAATTGTGGGATGCTAAATATAAGGAAAAACTAATGGAAGATAAGGGCTAGTCAGTAAGGTTTGTTTGTATAGATTCTTTCTCAGTGGCATCTCCTCTCCAGTGATATGGTTGTTAACCCTTTCTTAGTAGGGAGGTGGTGGGGGAGAACATCTTCACAAGAGGAGTTTGTGTTCTGCTTTAAGGCAGATGGGGTGAGGAGGAACAGAGAACTCATCCTCTGTTTTTTCTCAGTTGCCTTCAGCTCACAATAATCTTTATGTTGGGATGACATATTTCAGTGTGGTATACCCAGATCATCTTCAGAGCTCAAAGAGGATCTTACTTGAGAACTCTTTGGTTCTTCCGGGGTCATGTTAGAGGCTTTCAGGTCAGGCTGCTTCCAGATTTCTTCAGAAGCTACCCCACATTCATTGCCACATTCTGAACCCAGGCATCAGGTCCTAGGGTGTGGAGCTACTTTGTATGTACTGACTATAAATTTTCAGGCCAATATAAATTGATATGAAAAACATGATAATTTTGAGGTACCACATATTCCAAGATTCACTTTAGAATTAACATTAAGCTTTAATGAGTTAAAAAAATAATTTATGAGTTTTTTAAAGTTTTTTATTTGTAAAGAAATATTTATTTCACTTTAATAATAAAGTGGTTCTATATATTTTTTATTGAATATATGAAATATAGAGAAAAGTAAAAAGAAGAAAATAAGTGTATCCCTAAATAACTACTGTCAGTATGTATGTACTATATATACTGAATCACTATATATGCATATATATATATATATATGTATGTATAATACTTTTATCTTTTTTCTCATACAGTAATGGGTTTTGTTTGTCTCACTAAAATGAAATCAAAGCTTAGCTACTGCATTGTAAGATGTTTTTGTCATTAGTTTATTATAAAACAATTATCTAACATCTGGTTTGACAGTCTCCCAAATGTATGGATGTAACATAATATATTTACCCATTTCTATGCTGCTCAGCATTTGGATTGGTTCTGATTCCTGAAGTCTTTTTGATTAAAAAAGAGAAATCCATGGGAATGAGAGAGAATTTAGTATTCAAATGTTAAATTTGAATAGAAAATTGAAATTGCTCCTAACAGTAAAGTACCCAGGGAACCAATAACTTAATTTCTCTGTACACTGTGTTTCTCTATTGGTATTTCACAATAGCCTCCCATCAATTGCAAGCAGGCAGGACCTAGAGGTAGGTCCCTGGACCCAGCAGTCTAATTTTACATGTCAAACTTAATACCAGTATCAATGTCACTGTGTGGAGTTGGGCTTTCAAGTAATCACCCTCTACTTTCAGTTTGTTCAATAGAATAATTGCAAACACCACGTTTTCTAGACATTCACCAAAATGACTGATGCTAGAAGGCACCTGGGGAGCCCAAGAAGACCTCAACTCAATAACAGGCTCCAGGTCCTTGTTACTGCACAAGAAAAGATTTGAGAATGAGATGGAAAGATTCAGCAAAGTACAGTAAATTTATTAAAATGAAAGTACACACTCAAGAAGTGAGAGTGCCTGTCTAGGTGGTGGTGCAATGGATAGAGCGTCAGACTGGGATGCAGAGGACCCAGGTTCGAAACCCCAACGTTGCCAGCTTGAGCATGGGCTCACCAGCTTGAGCACATGGTTACTGGCTTGAGTGTGGGATCATAGACGTGACCCCCATGGTCGCTGGCTTGAGCCCAACAGTTGCTGGTTTGAGGCCCAAGTTTGCTGGCTTGAGCAAGGGGTCAATCGCTCTGCTGTAGCCCCTGGTCAAGGCACATATGAAAAAAAAAATGAATAAACAACTAAGGTGCCGCAACAAAGAATTGATGCTTCTCATCTCTTTCCCTTCCTGTCAGTCTGTCTTTCTCTCTGTCTCTTTCACTGTCTCTGTCAAAAAATAAAAATAAAAAGTGAGAGTAAGTGACCTC
Source organism: Rhynchonycteris naso (assembly GCA_037038555.1). Classification (NCBI taxonomy): domain Eukaryota; kingdom Metazoa; phylum Chordata; class Mammalia; order Chiroptera; family Emballonuridae; genus Rhynchonycteris; species Rhynchonycteris naso. The sequence continues at coordinate 48,664,515 of CM073000.1, read as the reverse complement.
AAAGAATAAGACACCCAGATGATGTCTGGGTGGAAGGTTTTTATTAAACGTAGGCAAAAGAGGAATACGGTAGTCCTTGGCTTCTGATGCTGGTGGGATTACTGCCTGGGTGACCATCGGAGTGGCTCATCCTTGTCGCTCCTCATCAGATAGTGATTATTTTTTTTTCCTGTAACTGTCATGATGATTGGGGGCTGAGGGGTGGACAGAGTGGTTTGAAAACCACAATGCAAATTTATTATAATGACCCTGCTGGTCACTTTTAGGTCAGTATGACTGCTAAATCTGGTTGAGACTGGTTTTAGTTGGGAAGGGGGGTACAGGGGAACAGGTGGTCAGTAGAAGTCACATCTGTAGTATTCCAGCCAGGACAGAAGAGGAGAGGGGTAAAGCTTGAGGCTTTTTTTCCCTGTTCTAACTTTCCTGCCTGAAGACTAAATTAGCATTCCCAATAGTGAGAGACTCAAAGACGTTTCAAGACCTGTTTCTGCCATGGCGGTTTATTGTGATAGTTCATCAACAAAATTCATCACATGTCCTCTCTCTAAAGATAAAAATTATAACCCATGATATTTCTAGTACTTTGCAGTGTACAAAGAGATTTTACATTTTTATTTGATTTGACTACCACCTCCGTCCTTTGAGATAAGTAGGCAGGTGGATGAAGGTGTCAGGGAAATCTGCCTCCTTTATCTCCTGCCTCCCTTAACTTCAAATTCCACCCTCACTGGACAACACCTGCTGTTGATCATGGTAGACATGCTTTGAGACACTTGTGTTTAGAGGAATCTTCTCTCTGACCTTTTTCATCCAGCCTCGTGTGGCAGGCTTGCCCGTGTCTGGATTTTGGAAGTGGGTTGGTCAGTTTTTTAGCTTTCTTTTCTTCTTCATGTGTAAATACTGAGTGTTCTGGTCTCCAAGGACTGCTTAGCTGTGAGATTTGGCCTTCTAGCAGAGCAAGAAGACCTATTAAATTCAATTGAGTTTAAGAAATATGCTGCAGTCCAGATTACTACAGGGTATAGGCACTAGCCCAGTTAACAGTAAAATGGTCTCTGCTCCCATTTGCCACTGTTGTGTGTGTGTGTGTGTGTCCCTTCAGATCTTCTTTACCTGAATCTCACCAGTTCTTTTTGTGATAGAGACAGAGAGAGACACAGAGAGGGACAGATAAGGACAGACAGACAAGAAGGGAGAGAGATGAGAAGCATCAATTCCTCATTGTGGCATCTTAGTTGTTCATTGATTGCTTTCTCATATGTGCTTTGACTGGGGGGCTACAGCAGAGTGAGTGACGCCTTGCTTAAGCCAGCGACCTTGGGCTCAAGCTGGTGAGCCTTACTCAAAGCAGATGAGTCTGCACTCAAGCCAGGATCTCGGGGCTTTGAACCTGGATCCTTCATGTCCCAGTCCGACACTCTATCCACTGCACCACCTCCTGGTCAGGCTCACCAGTACTTCTAAGAGTAGTAATTTATGCTCATATTATAGAGAAAGAGACTGAGAATCAGAACTGGGCCTTCTCCAAGATCACAGGACTGATAAAAATAGAACTTGACCTAGCTCTCAGGGCTTCAGCTTTTTAGTCACCACATCAACTTTCTAGCACTTCCTTGAGACAAGGTCCACTTTGGCTACTCTTCCTCTTGTTAATAAGCAATGGGCGGAGCCCTTCTGGCTGTGTGCAGATTTCCTGTTAGCACTCCCTCAGCACAAATCCTCCCCTTCCCTCCTGTGACAGGGCCTGAGAATAAGGCTACTCTTTTCCAATCCAGAAAATTTCAGTAATGAATTTCTGACTTCTGTGTTGAGGGCTGACGTGGACTGTGGTAGTTTTCAGCAGCCGTAGAGAAGTATCAGGATGAATATATTTAAAAACCCTGGCTCCAGAGCACTTCTCCTTGTCTCTCAGGACAGTTTCCTCTCTTTCATTTCCTTGCATGACTTCTTAGGCTTTGTTTATCACTGAGACACAAGTGTTTTGTTTGTACCTACTGAATCTGCTCTAAGTACCATGAAAATAGAAGGCATATGAGCAGTGTTCCAACTGAACTTTCAACCTCTGTTCAACTTGAGGACCTGGCTGATATTTTACCCATTTCCAGTTCCTTTCTAACAAACTGTAAGAAAAGTTCTTTGTGTCAATTAAGAGAAGCAACCTGTTTTCACTGAATGATAATTCAGTTCAGCCCTTCTTGTTTGCTTTTTGTCTCATCACAAATGGTAGGTATTCTTTTGCTTTTGCCAGAAATAATGGCCTTGTGTTTATAATGAAAACAAAGTGTATATGTTGCAATACAGATTTTAAAGGCTGAGGCTGAAATATGCTTTCTTCTCTCGGTAATATTACTTTTATTACCCCTTTCTCTATTTTCTAAGAACCCACATGGTATATCCAATCTGACTCATGAAAAGAATAATAGAAGTGGAAAAACTGTCATTTTCCTCAAGAAATAGCTTTCTTCCCACAGTCGTAAAGCAGACCATTTGACTTTTATTACTAAGGTTTCCAACCCCCTGCGCACACTCCACTACCCGCCTGCAGAGTTTCCTCATACCATCAAGTTCCGCGAACTCAAGTTACACATTACTATCAAAGGGAAGTGGTCACTGGAGTCAGTCTTTGGGATTCCACAAATAATCCTTCCAGCAGTGTGAGGTTGCCATTGTAATCCTCCCCCCTCCCCGTAAGCCCCTGCATTGTTTGATGCAGTCTCTCTGCACAGTGTTTGTGGGCGGAGCATTGGTGGGCAAAGAGCCAATGCAAAAGCCGCAGTCTGTGGCCTTACAACATACCTGAGAAGGTACTGCCCAGGTGAGGTAGGTACCCAGGTGGATGCTAGAGATCTTCACACTTTTTTCAAATTCGTTAGCATTCTGTTTCTGACGGAGGCCCAAAGACAGCAGGGAGGGTTATGTGCGAAATAAAGCGAAAATCAGATGCCTGGTTGTTTTGTGTTGTCATACCATTGTTTTTTTTTTTTCACTGTGCTGTCCTGCAATCATCTTTGAATCTCTCTGATGTTATCTTTCTTTCTTGCACTTGCCAGCCCCCAGATGTGGTGTATCAGGCAACTTGTCATGGATGTGCTTTCCAGAGCCTCATGATGTAAGTTTTCTATTTGATTTGTAATATTAGGTGAGGAGAGGTTGTACATGATACCCTTAGCTATTTGCAGCCCCCATCCCAGCATTCTCAGTAACGGGGATGGCCAGCTGAAAAAAAGAGAGTGCTTTTGAAGATCTCAGAGCTAAAGCCATTGGGGCAAATGTCCTTTACATGGAGATCCTCCTCAACCTCAAGAGAAAAAGCAGTGAACAACCATAATAGTGGAAGTGACCTCATTGGTGTGAGAAGTAGGTCTTCTGAGGCTGACACTACTCACTTTGGGGACCATCAATCTCTTGTGAGGTGAACTGTAACACCCTTCTGGTTGTCAGCAGAAAACCCGCGAGCAAGTGGAAGGGATCTCGGAGTCCTGTTAACAACCTTCACAGCAGCCATGGGATTAAATACCACTGTAATTGTCACTTCTGCTCCTTAGATCCAGAAGAGGCACAGACAGACAGATCTACTCTGGAAGGACTTAGAACCAGTAATTGGAAAGACGAGCTTTAAATTAGAAGTTTTGGTGGGTATGAGCATGTTCAGCGGCAGGTGGTTGTTCTTATTTAAAGATAAATGAAAAACAGCTGAGTTATTGCCAACTAACTTAGGTGGTACCATGAGTTGTACTGTGTCCTCCAAAAAATGTTACATTAGAGTCCTACCCCCAAGTACCTCAGGATGTGACCTTACTTATGTGGGGCAGCTGTGTTAGGCTTGCTTGCGGGTTTTCCGGCTACAAGCGTTTTGCTCGATTAGTGTGTGAGCACGTGGCAGAGGCACGTGTGCACAGCCTATATAAGGCTCAGGGTGCTCCCCCTGGGTGGTGATTCTCCCAGATCACTTTCCCGCCCTGTGAGGTGTGGCTTTCCTTGCTCTCTTGCCCTCACTGCGAATAGCAGATTTTCCTTTGTTTGTTAGCTCTTTCTCTTATGTTGTTTATTTGCTCACCTGTCCTTGTGAGTGTTCAATAAACAGATATGGCCCGACACTTTCTGGCTCTGTAGTTTTTCTACTATCTGCCTGAATCCAATGTGAACCTGCCTGGCCTCGGCCACCGGCATTACAACTTGAAAATAGGGTCTTTACACAGTGTTGATCAAGTTAAAATGAGTTGAATAGGATGGGCCCCCATCCAATCTGATTGGTGTCCTTATAAAAAGGGGGACTGGGACCCCAGAGACATGCACACAGGGAAAACGGCATATGAAAATAAAGGCAGAGATTAGAGTGATGCATCAACCAGGCAAGGAGCGCCAAAGATGGCCAGCAGATCATCAGAAGCTAGAAGAAAATTATGGAACTGGTTCTCCCTCCCTTAAAAGAAACCAAACCTGCTGACACCTTGCTCTTGAACTTCTAGTGGCCAGAAACTGTGAAACAATAAATTTCTGTGATTTAAGCAGTTAAGATGTTACAGCAGCCCTGGAAAACTAATACAGATGATAAACTATAGAAAAATAATTTAATTCTGAGCAAGATCAGTTACTGCAGAGATTCTATTCTCGGGTATCATACAATTGATGGGTGGCATCGGGAACATAGTACTTTATGCCATTCTCAGGGTTATAAGCACAGTAATTGCACTGTGTTCAAACAGGATACCAAAGGTCAGCTTTGAGGCATGGTCAGTGAGTGTAATAAGATAGTGTTCTCTCTGTTGAACTAGCAGCTCTCTCCTTGCGTGCTGCCTGCCCTTTGTCCTTTACTCATCTCTAGGTCTTTTCTCTCCTTCAAAAGGTTGAAATCTGCTTTGAGGATGACAGTGTTTACTTAGCTGGTTTCCTGGGTTGGAGTATTGAAATAAAAGAAGAAAAATTATTGCAATTTTTTAGTCTTAAACTAAATTTTGATATTACAGTCATAACCTTAGCAAACCATTTTCCTGTGATGTTATAAGAAATTTCAACCATCGAGCAGCACCTACAATTGTCTCCCCACCCCCACTCTCATTTTTCTTTTTGTTTTGAGGGTTCTAACCTCTTCTGGAGGCACACTGAGCTGCTGAATCATTAGAATGGACATTTATTCCAAGGGTATCTTCTCTGAGTGAAATGGTTCTTTGAATAATCTCTTCCTCACGTCAAGAGCTAAGCCAGTCAGTTAACATAGAGGAAATATTAAAGGCAATATTTTTTTTTATTAAGGTAAGGCAGTAGATAATTCACTGCTTTGTTTTCCCATGTAAACACTAAAGTGAAAGCAGTCAACACAGTCTTACTGAGGAAGAAATAAGAAGCGAATTGATTTTAAAGCAAACAGATGCTGCTGATATGATATCTAGGAGAATGAAAACCTGCACCGCTTTAACCTCTCAACTTTTTCACCTCATGATAAAGTCCTACCCACTTTTTTCCCATTCATTTCAGCCTGTTTGCTAAAATACCATCTATCCACCTCATCTGAGAAAGCTCGTAGGCAACGAAGAAACTAGGGTAAGTTAAAGGTGGACTACAGAGATCATGCTACAGAGCTAGCTATACTGAAGATCAGACACTATTACAGAATCGTGCTACAGAGCTAGCTATACTGAAGATCAGACACTATTACAGAAGACAAAGAGTTCATCTGCCAGGTGCTAGCACAGCCGAACACTAATCGCCAAGAATTGCATTGGAGAAATATTTTATTGTGAATGGCACTACCCAGGAGAATGATGAGCCAATGCTCAAAAACCTGAACTCCCTGATGGTGTGTTGGTTATTGTAAGGCCAGTGGCCACTGTCATTGTGGCCATGCAGGTTCTCATTGGATTTAGGCAGAAGGTAAAGAAACAGTGGAGCCAAAAAATGGTGGTCCATTCTGTTTATTAAAGTCTCGCACCAGCCAATGAGCGAACAGGCAGGGAAGACCGCTTCCCTTTCATTCAGAGCTCCCAAAGCCCTGACGGATTCTCTGGTTCCACAACCCAGAAAATCTTCTCTGGTCCCTTCTGGAATCAAAGGCCCCCACCGGCCTCAGCAGAGCTTCCAAAGCCCCTCAGCTCTGTTTCCACCTCTGCACTCTTTCTGCTCTCCCAGCAAAACAGGCTGGGGCTGTGATGGCGAACCTATGACAAGCGTGTCAGCACCTACACATGTAGCCATTTTCGATGACACGCGGCCACATACCAGAGAAGTATGGGGCTGCATGCTGAGAAGGACGTTTCATCCTCGACACCTGCAAAGCCAGGTGCAGTAGCCGAGGATAAAACATTTGCTGTAGTGCAGACACTCTGTGCCAGAGGTCTGTAGGCCAAAACAACAGAACACCAGCACAGAGCGTCTAGTTCTGGGACTTCTGGTTAGGTTGTTTTTCTCAAAGTGACACACTACTCGAGTTATGCTTGGTTTTTTGGTAAATTTTGACACACTAAGCTCAAAAGATTGCCCATCACTGGACTGGGGCAACACAGACCCCTTCTCCAGCAAACATTACCAAAGCAGTGGCCCCTCCCAAGCAGAAAGGTAATCCACAATTTGCAATCTGCTTACCTAAGGGCAAGTACTGTAGCCTTTCACAGACTGCCCACACATGGTACTGCCCCAAGCCATTGCAAAATATAAGTGAGCAAACATAAAAAACATTTGTTAAAACATATTTGCCCAAGAGTTATACATTATTAAGGTGACCAACTTTTTTACAATGAAAAGAAAGACAAAAACAAATTAAAGAAAACAATATATTAAATAAAAGAAATATTTTGTGAGGCAGGTTGGCAATGGAGGAGGGTCAAGTGAGAAACCAAGCCCGGGAACTTTGGCTGGAACCACCCACACCCATGCGTGCCAAAAGAGACTTCCCAGAAGCCCTTTGAAAAAAAAACAATCATATGTCAGCCAATGAAATTTCTCCACATCATATCAACTAAACCACCCTAATGACCCTATAAATTACACCCACGCAGGAGAATCCGTGCAACTTCTCTGGCCCCAGTTTTGCAGACCAGAAAACATCGTCCAGGAAGCGCTCTACTAAATAAAGCTTTTTCTGTTCCACACTTCGTGGCTACGCCCTTCCTTCTTCCTTGGCGGGGGAAATACCTTACACATTTTACTCATTGCAACAATAATACACTATGATAAGTGCATAATAAAATATTCGTAATATTTTATATTGTAATTATGCTTACATGTTGTTGGGCAGATGAAATATATTATGCTCACTTTGTTAAAGATGGCACTGCCCACGTGCAAGTTTTAAGAGTAAGCTTTTCCCCACACCCTTGACTGATTGTATGATGTAGGGTGGTGCACTCTCATGAGGAATCCTTCCAGTACATCTCAGATAAGTGACTATTTGTATCAGAGACTTCCTTGTTTGTAGATTGGATTAAAGGTTTTGAATCTACACTATAAAGTGGGGCAGGCTGGGAGCTTGATCTCTCTTGGTTCCTGAGGTTAGTATTAGAGAGGAAGGCAGATTAAGGCCACGTGGAGGAAAGGAGAAGCAGCCATGATGGCGGAGTGCTGAGGAAGAGGCCAGTTTGTGAAGAGAGAAGGAGATGGGAAACAGAGGTGAAAAAGTCTGGTGAGCTAGAAGCCTTTGATTCTAGGAAACTCGGATAAGTCAGTAGCTTCATGAGCACTGAATGAGTGGGTTTTGGAGCCCAGTGTGTGTTTTTACTTGCCCTCAGGGTGCAAGCTGGGATTAAAGTTGATGGCTCACCAGTTCTTGGCTCCATTGTTTCATTACCGACTGTCCAAATCAAATGTGAACCTGCACTGGCCAGGCGGCTCTGATGGTGGCCTCAGCTACTAGCCATACACATGTCTGTTAATTTTTAATAATAATTGTAAGAAAAAAGTACTCATTTAGATACAAATATGTCACATCACACACAATGAATCGACTCTGCATTGAACGAGTATGGACATTTACAGATTAGTCTTCTGTTGGGCAGATAAAATATATTATGCTCCTTTGTTAAAGATAGCACTGCCCACTTGGAAGTTTGTTGATATTAATGTGTATTGGGGGTGGGCTGTGGGCAGGCAGGATCCTTGTAGCCTGGGGCTTGGTTTTAGGACTTTGCCTTTCCCACCCTTTTTGATGTAGGTTGGTGCACTATCATGAAGAATCTCATTATGCCTCAAATAAGTGACTTTGTATCAGAGACTTCCTTGTTTGTAGATTGGATTAAAGGTTTTGAATCTACACTATAAAGTGAGGTTTTGTATCTACACTATAAAGTGGGGTAGACTGGGAGCTTGCTTGATCTCGGTTCCTGAGATTAGCATTAGAGAGGAGAGTATGTGGAGGAGTGCCAGGGGAAGCAGCCAAGATGGTGGAGTGCTGAGGGAGAAGCCAGTTTGTGTAGGGAGAAGGAGATGGGAAACAGAGGTGAATAAGTCTGGTGAGCTAGAAATCGTTGATTCTAGGAAACTCGGATAAGTCAGTGGCTTTGTGAGCACTGAATGAGTGGGTTTTGGAGCCCAGTGTGTGTGTTTTTACTTGCCTGCTGGGTGCAAGCTAAGATTAAAGCTAATGGCCCACCAGTTCTTGATTCTATTGTTTCATTACCATCTGTCCGAATCCAATGCGAACCTCCATGTGAATGGCCACGATTGCGGCTCTTGGCCATACATCTTCCAATATCAAAAAGGAGGACATGTAGGAGGACAGAACTTACAAAAGAAGTATAACTGGCCACATTAACATTATATAGGGCAAGTCACAAGACACCATGGCTTAGGGGTTCAGGGTTTAGCTGAGAGCTGATTGGTTAGAGGTGAGGTAAAAGTGATGAATCATTTTTTCAGATCTTGAGGATAGTTCTGAGGTCTGTTCCAGTGTGCTTCTGTTTGGCTTATTGGGAAAGTAGACAAGGGATTGTTCCACTTTAGGGCTCAGGAGTTGAATCATGCCTTAGGTCACAACCTTATCTTTAGCCAGCCAGATATTCAGATCTTAGTCAATTTCTGGCTATTGTCTTCTGCTGCCTCAGGGATTGCTAATTATCCCAGGGGAACATTAGGTCTTTGAGGGGTATAGACACACATAGAGATGATTTATAGAGCTGGGATTTAAATCTAAATTTAATCAAAGTTATGAGGACCATTGGTTTCAATATTCCTCTGTGGTAGGCAATTAGACAGACATGAGCAGAGCAAAGACTGTAGGCCAGGTACAGAAGGCTACCCAGGCAGAAAGACCCAGGTGTCTAAAACCTTACCCCCATGGTGATCTTTCCTGCCTTAGCTAGTCATGTGGTATAAACCCCTGACCTTTAATAGCACTAGTCAAATGGTTTGTACCTTCCCCTCACCTTACCTCCCCTGGTACATTGCTAGTCATGTGGTTTTAGAACCTTGTGGGTCAAATAAGTTTGCAAATATAATGCATATGTTTGCTCACTTATAGTTTGCATTGAATGTGGGAGACAGGCTGTAAGCATGGCAGGTTCCTTATAGCCTAAGGCTTAGTTTTAAGACTAAGTATTGGTCAGATAAGTTTGTAAACATGATATATATGTTTGCTCCACTTATAGTTTGTATTAGGTGTAGGGGACAGGCTGTAAATATGCCAGGTCATTAGAGCCTAAGGCTTGTATTTAAGAGTAAGCTTTTCTCCACACCCTTGACTGATTGCATGATGTGGGGTGGTGCACTCTCATGAGGAATCCTCCCATTATGCCTCAGATAAGTGACTTTGTATCAGAGAATTTCTTGTTTGTAGATTGGATTAAAGGTTTTTATTTCTATACTATAAAGTGGGGCAGACCGGGAGCTTGCTCTCCCTTGGTTCCTGCTATCACTATTGCAGGGGCCTCCCTGATCCCTTTCCCTTCATGGGAAAAGCAGGCTTTCTGCTTTTTTATTGTCTTCCCTTGTGGCTTGCCTGTCTTGGTGAGACAGCAATAAACAGAATGACCCACTGTAAAGCCAGTAGCCAGGGTCACAATCACAGCTGCCTGGCCCATGCAAGTTCACATTGGATTCGGACAGATGGTAATGAAACAATAGAGCCAAGAACTGGTGGGCCATTAGCTTTAATTCTAGCTTGCAACCAGCAGGCAAGTAAAAACACACACTGGGCTCCAAAACCTACTCATTCAGTGCTCGCAAAGCTACTGACTTATCCGAGTTTCCTAAAATCAAAGGTTTCTAGCTCACCAGTCTTATTCACCTCTGTTCCCCATTTTCTTCTGTAAAGCCAGTTGTAGAGGCCACCATCACAACCCCCTGGCTCATGCAGGTTCCCATTAGATTCGAGCAGACGGTAATGAAACAATGAAGCCAAAGACTGGTGAGCCATCAGCTTTAATCCTAGCTTGCAGAGGGGGGAGCAAGATGGCGACGGAGTAGGCGGACGTACCAACTTCCAACTCCCAGAACCAAAGTGGATTACAACTCAATTTTAAGAACCACCACCTGGATAAACCAACTTTGAACAAAACTAAGTGGACTCTTCAACCAAGGAACATAGAAGAAGCCACATTGAGACTGGTAGGAATAGCGAAAACGCGAAGAGGGCTGCCCAGCTCCCCGGAGCAAACGGCAGCCCGGAGAGACCCGTGTGGCGGGAGGAGAGTTTGGTGGAGAGGGAGGGACCTGGGTCCCAGGAACCAAGCCCCAGCCTGCAGTCCTAGAGCCTAGAAGAGGCGTTTGGACAGTATTGAGCTGTGAAACAAGTGAGGGAGCTCCCAGGCCTACAGTGTGGAGTATTAGGTCCCTTCCTACTCTGCTGAGGGCTGCTTGGGGTTTTGGGGCGGCAGGACGCTGAAAGGTGGTTCTGTCGGCATGGGCAGAGGCCAAGCCGGTGGGAGATCGGTCTAGCCCAGAGGGTCAGAGGGGACCACGAAAGCGGTCCGAAAGCTGCGGGCCTGCCTTTAATCCCACTTACGGGGACAAAGCGGGAGGCCAGGAACGGGCAGGCCCTGCGCAAGCCGGCCCTGACAGCGGGGACCGGGCTAGAACCAGGGACGGGCAGGGGCTGTGGCTGAGCTGACGCTACCAGTCCCCCACCCCCCCACCCCACCCCCAGGCCGGAGTAACCGCGGTTGGCCAGTATACGTGCGCGAGCGGGCTCCGAGCGCGGGAACAGGGTGGACCCCGAGACAAGTGGAGGCTCACAGCTGAGCCCATGCTACTATCCCCATCCGGCCGGAGAAACCCCGGATAGCATTCATACGTGCACGAGCGGGCTCCGAAAGCGGGGGCGGGGTAGAGTCCGGGACGAGCGGAAGTACGCAGCTCAGCGGAAGCCAGCAAACACGCCCGCCCCAATAAACCTTGGTTTCCGACCCTGTGCAGAAGGGCTCTGGCCTCGAGGGTGGGGCTAAAGCTCCAGACGAGCAAAAGCTTAAAGCTGAGAGCACGTCAAAAGCCCCGCCTAACCCACGGAACTGTAGCGAGCAGGCTCTGACTGCTGGTTCTGGGCGGAAGTCCGGAAATAGGCTGGGTCCGCAGCTGAGGAAAGGTGCTCACCTCTACCCTTGGTGCTAATCTTGTGGCTTCAGTGACAGCCCCTCCCACGGAGGAGAGGCAGAAATCATAGCAAAAGCCACAGTGGGCCTGCACTGGCAACGCTCATACCCAACCACCCTAGGCACCGGCAGAGGGGGTGGGGGGCCTGCAGACAGACCACACCTAGAGAACACAAAGGCAACACCTACTGGACTCCAGTGGCCACAACTTGCTTATACACAGAAAAAATGGGCAGGCAGAGGAATGCAAACCAAATGAATCAAGAGAAATCCCCAGAGAAGGACCTGAATGAACCAGATATAACCAAATTACCAGAAGCAGAATTTAGAATAATGATAGTTAGGATGTTCAAAGAAATTAGAGCAACAATGGATAGTCATTATGAACACCTAAATAAAGAGATAACAAGTATAAAAAATGAAATTGAAATAATAAAAAAGAATCGGACAGAAATGACAAATACAGTATCAGAACTGAAGACCACAATGGAAGGAATTAAAAGCAGGATGGATGACGCTGAGGATCGAATAATACTAGCTTGCACCCAGTGATCAAGTAAAAACACACACTGGGCTCCAAAACACACTCATTTAGTGCTCACAAAGCTACTGATTATCTGAGTTTTCTAGCATCAAAGGTTTCTAGCTCACCAGACTTATTCAACTTTGTTCTCCATCTTCTTCTCCAACACAAACTCTGCACAAACTGGCTTCTTCATCAGCACTCCACCATATTGGCTGCTTCTCCTGGCCTCCTCCACGTGGCCTTTCTCTGCTCTCCTCTCTAATGCTAACCTCAGGAACCGAGAGAGAGCAAGCTCTCGGTCTGCCCCACTTTATAGTATGTATATCCAAACCTGTAAGCTAATCTGCAAATAAGAAAGTCTCTGATACAAAGCCACTTATCTGAGGCATAATAGGATTCCTCATGAGAGTGCACCACCCTACATCATGCAATCAGTCAAGGGTGTGGGGAAAAGCTTAGTCTTAAAATGAAGCCTTCAGCTATAATGACCCTGCCTGCTTACAGCCTGTCCCCCCCACCCCCACAATAATATAATTACACCCATCCCAATTATAAGGGCAACTAATATCACCTGGGCGATGGGTTTCCATGTGGGCAGCAACACCATCTTTAACAAAGTGAGCATAATATATTTTATCTGCCCAACAATCCACCCCTATGCTCACTTTACTACCAGCAATCCACACCACCAGCATTCCTATGCAAAGAAATTAGGTACATTACACAAATTACAGCAACATGACAAATCATACAATTTCAACAATTACAGAGGTACATTTCACCAGTCTCTGAGCACTTTGCCAAAGGCACAAAATGTCCTGGGCCTTTTTTCTAGCCATTTGGAAAGGTTCCCGGGGCAGGGCGAGGGCCTCCATCAAAGCCACGCCCTTAACCCCATCAGGGTATTTCACATTGTCCAAAATCCATAAGTCCATTCAACAAAGGAGCCAGGGCTCACTCCGATTGTAGTCCAGGAAATCAGTCCACGCACATGGGGCCTTAGCCTCCTCCCCATCCTGGAAATCCTGGCAGCTTTTCAGATGTCCCAAGGAGGAACATGTGGCAATGGCAGCCAGTATTTCCACCCCTTTGTCCCAAAATCTCAGTGAACCTACCAACAGTTTAGCAGGCACTCCCTGCCATTACAGTGGTCACATGGTGATGCATGCCTGGCTCCCGGGATGTCTGTTCATCCTCCTGCTGCAGCGACCACCATTTACCTTCTGGAGTCTGTGAATCGCAACTCTGGGCCAATTCTCCTCATCCTCTAAAGAGGAACTGAAAATGCCAGCTCCCACCACCTGAATCAAGCCCAGGGCCGCTGCCACCTTCTGCTCTGTGGGCCTTGCAGCCCCAGCTTCGGCCTTAGCCCTGGCCCCCTGCCGCTGGTTCTCCACAATGTTCAGGGCAATCTGCAACTCACGAACCTGTGATTCCTTCTCCAGAAGCTGCTCCATTTCCAGGCAAATCTCGCAAACCTGGTCAGCCTCCTTCTACAGTGCTTCCTCCAGCTCCAGGGTCCTCATCTCTTTCTCCCACATTTCCTCCAGCTCCTTCCTCTGCTCGGCCTGCAGGTTCTGTGCAGGCTCTTCCACAGAGCTCTAGGTCTCCTCACAGATGGCTGTAAAAGTCAGTCAGCTTATGGTCCCCAAAAGGACAGCCATGGGGAACCATAACAGCAGCCAATCCTCTATTCCACCGCTCAAAGATTGTGGTTGCTCCATACTCATTTGTATCAAATCCTGCCACAGACTACACCAAATGTAAAGCCAGTAGACAGGGTCACAATCACAGCTGCCTGGCCCATGCAGGTTCACATTGGATTCGGACAGATAGTAATGAAACAATGGAGCCAAGAACTGGTGGGCCATTAGCTTTAATTCTAGCTTGCACCCAACGGGCAAGTAAAAACACACACTGGGATCGAAAACCCACTCATTCAGTGCTTGCAAAGCTACTGATTTATCCAAGTTTTCTAGAATGAAGGTTTCTAGCTCACCAGACTTATTCACCTCTGTTTCCCATCTCCTTCTTTCTACACAAACTCTGCACAAACTGGCTTCTTCCTCAGCACTCCACCATATTGGCTGCTTTCCCTGGCCTCCTCTGCTCTCCTCTCTAATGCTAACCTCAGGAACCGAGAGAGAGCAAGCTCCCGGTCTGCCCCACTTTATAGTTTGTAAATCCAAACCTGTAAGCCAATCTACAAATAAGAAAGTCTCTGATACAAAGCCACTTATCTGAGGCATAATGGGATTCCTCATGAGATTGCACCACCCTACGTCATGCAATCAGTCAAGGGTGTGGGGAAAAGCTTAGTCTTAAAACTAAGCCTTCGGTTATAATGACCCTGCCTGCTTACAGCCTGTCCCCCACCCCCACAATAATATAATTACACCCATCCCAAGCATAAGGACAACTAATATTACCTGGGTGATGGGCTTCCACGTGGGCAGTACCATCTTTAACAAAGTGAGCATAATATATTTTATCTGCCCAACACCCACCATCCTTCGACTCTGCCATTTCTTAACCCCTGCTCGAATTCAATGGGAATCTTCATGTCATTGTCCACAATGGCGGCTCCTGGCCATACAATAAGCCTTTGCCACCCTTTTAAAACTAAGATCTTCTCAACACTAAGCTTTTTCCCACATCCTTGACTCTTGCTTGATGTGGGCTGGTGCACCCTTATGAAGAATCTCATTTATGCCTCAGATAAGTGGCTTTGTATCAGAGACTTCCTTATTTGTATACTAGCTTAAAGTCTTTAATTTCTACACTATAAAATAAGAGAGACCTGGGGCTTGCTGACTTGGTTCCTGAAATTAGTATTGCAAAGGAGAGGCAGCCAAGATGGCAGAGTGCTGAAGAAAAAGCCAGTTTGTACAGAGTTTGTGCAGAGAGAAGGAGATGGGGAATAGAGGTGAATAAGGCTGGTGAGGTAGAAGCCTTGGATTCTAGGAATACTCGGATGAGTCAGTGGCTTTGGGAGCCCTTAATGGAAAGGGAAGTGTTTCCCACTGTGTGTATTTTCTCGCCTGCCAGGTGTGATCTAGGATTAAATGTTATGGCCCACCAATTCTTGGCTCCGTTGTTTCATTACCGTCTGTCTGAATCAAATGTAAACCTGCACGAGCCAGGAGGCTGTGATGGTGGCTGTGGTTACTGGCTTTACAAACCCCCTTAGAAGAAGAATAAGGGGTAAGAGAATAGTCTCATGAGACTCCCTTACAAGTCCTTGCACAATCACTCCCTTAAGCAATAAGCTCTAGAAATAACATCTAGGCCAGTGTTTCAGTTCCAGGCCTAGAAAAGCAGCAAACGCAGATGAAGGGAAGCCATGGCTAACCTTAGGATCAGCTGCATTGACTAATGACCCCCATCCTGGTGCTCATCCATCAGTAGACACCAGGACTCTAAAAGGACACACCTGGGGAGATGATAAATATTCTATTGAAATCATCCCCTTGGGCCCCCTCTAAAACCTAAGGGTTAAAAACCCTGAGGATAGAGGACCCAGTGCAGTCTCTATCCCAGGAGCGCACCTGTACCCCCCTCCGCTCCTTTCTCCCCACACCCAGGTGCATGTTACTTGCCTCTCTCTTTCTCCTAAGCTCTAAGGGACCCTAGGAGACTTGCAAGCAGGGAAGCAGTGGGCAGCGGCAGCAGCTCATTCCAGGCTAACCCCTGATTCTGTGTCTTAGAGCCACTTTTCTCTGACTTTTTTTCTGCATGGCCAAAAATTCTTCCTCTAGTTGCTGCACTTTGTCTCTTGACTGAATTATTTCCTTTAAGAAGACAAGAATTGAGTTTTTATTGGTTCGTTAGTAACACCTCCTCCTAGTTTTACCACTGTAGACCATTTCAAACATCTCTGATATACCTGCTCCCCCCCAATTCTGTTTACAGTTGTAGTTCATGCCCACACAGCCAGGATCAAACGGCCCAGAAGAATGATCTCCACAATTCTGAGAACAAAAACTGCTGCTTAAAAACTCAACATGACTAGAATTTTTCACTGCAATGCAAAGAGGACTAAGGAATTCTTTTAACACAGAGGTCCACAAATCGTCAGGGATTGTAGCAATCTCTCCAGCAAGCAAATTTCCCTCCTACATTTTTTGGAGGTGGGGTGAAGAGTTAAGTCTACCACGAAAGCAGCAGAGCAACTGTTACACAGATGCCGTTGCCAGGTTGTGATACCAATCTCCAGTCATTGCAGTTCCTACACTTCAGTGATCTTGGTACCTTCTTCCTCCGTCTGTTTTTCTGTCCTCATTTTCACTGTTGTTCATCCTAGTTATCTATGGAGTCCTTGATGATTTAATTTTATCGCACTATGGCAAGATTCATCCATCCTAATTTGGAAACCTTTATTTATGTATAGTCTCCATGGAATGATTGTTTTATTATCCTAACTATAAAGGTTTTTATTCTTTTATCTTTCACCGTGCCTTTTGGCAAAGCTCTTGACTTCTTTATTCAAAACTCATCATCTCTGTGGATCTAGCCATAATTAAGTTGTAAAGCCAGTAGCCATGGCCACCATCACAGCCACCTGGCCCATGCAGGTTCGCATTTGATTCAGACAGATGGTAATGAAACAATGGAGCCAAGAACTGGTGGGCCATTAGCTTTAATCCTAGATTGCACCCGGCGGGCAAGAAATACACACAGTGGGAAAATATTTCCCTTTCCATTCAGGGCTCCCCAAGCCACTGACTTATTCGAGTTTCCTAGAATCAAAGGTTTCTAACCTCACCAGCCTTATTCACCTCTGTTCCCCATCTCCTTCTCTCTGCTCCCCTTTCTCTACTCTCCTCCACGTGGTCTTACTCTGCTCTCCTCAATAATGCTAATCTCAGAAACTGAGAAAGAGCAAGCTCCCAGTCTTTCTCATTTTATAGTGTAGAAATTAAAACATTTAATCCAATATACAAACAAGGAAGTCTCTGATACAAAGTCACTTACCTGAGGCATAATGAGATTCCTCATGAGAGTGCTCTACTCCACATCATCCAATCAGTCAAGGGTGTGGGGAAAAGCTTAGTTTTAAAACTAAGCCTTAGGCTATAATGACTTTGCCAGCTTTCAGACTGTCTCCCACACCCAAAGCGAGCAAACATATATGTCATATTTAAAATCTTATTTGACAAACATAAGTAAATGAAAAAAACTATTTTTTTATTATTATTATCCATAAAGAGAAGAAATGACAAAGCCAAAGTAGAGTAGCTTAGCCCAGGGCAACAAACCAAGTCTTAATAGCAGTTTTAGCCCCTCCCAGGATTGTGATCTTTAAATTAATTTGAAGTTTTCTTATTAACATTAGTGAGGTATACTGCCCCATAAGACCCCTACTGCCCTTCCCCTAAGAAAGATAATTCTGCCTGAGACAACCTTTCTTTCTACTAACTCTCTCATACCGCCCAATTTTTGCCTATAAAAACCTTCTATTTTTCACAACTTCTCAAAGTACCTCTTTATTCACTAGACTTGATGCTGCCTGATTCGTGAATCCTTCAGTAATGCCAATTAGATCTTTAAATTTACTCTGTTGAATTTTTGTTTATTAACATTGTTGGGCAGATAAAATATATTATGCTTACTTTGTTAAAAATGGCGCTGCACACGTGCAAGTTTTAAGAGTAAGCTTTTCCCCACATCCTTGACTGATTGGATGATATAGGGTGGTGCACTCTCATGAGAAATCTTCCCTTTATGCCTCAGATAAATGACTTTGTATCAGAGACTTCCTTGTTTGTAGATTGGATTAAAGGTGTGGATTTCTACACTATAAAGTGGGGCAGACAGGGAGCTTGCTCTCTGTCAGTTCCTGAGGTTAGCATTAGAGAGGAGAAGGCCATGTGGAGGAGATGAGAAGCAGCCAAGATGGTGGAGTGCTGAGAAAGAAGCCGGTTTGTGCAGAGTTTGTGCAGAGAGAAGGAGATGGGAAACAGAGATGAATAAGACTTGTGAGCTAGAAACCTTTGATTCTAGGAAACTCAGATAAATCAGTAGCTTTGTGAGCTGTATGGCCAGTAGTCAAGGCTACTATCACAGTAGCCTGACCCACGCAGGTTCGCATTGGATTCGGACAGATGGCAATGAAACACAGGAGCCAAGAACTGGTGAGCCATGAGCTTTAATTCTAGCTTGCACCCGGCGGGCAAGCAAAAACACACACTGGGCTCCAAAACCCACACATTCAGTGCTCACAAAGCTACTGACTTATCCGAGTTTCCTAGAATCAAAGGTTTCTAGCTCACCAGACTTATTCACCTCTGTTTCCCATCTCCTCCTGCACAAACTCTTAACAAACTGGCTTCTTCCTCAGCACTCTGCCATCTTGGCTGCTTCTCTCCTCCACGTGGCCTTAATCTGCTCTCCTCTCTAATACTAACCTCAGGAACTCAGGAACCAAGAGAGAGATCTAGCTACCGGTCCGCCCACTTTATAGCATAGATAATCCAAACCTTTAATCCAATTATACATACAAGAAAGTCTCTGATACAAAGCCACCCATCTGAGGCATAATGGGATTCCTCCCTACATCACCACCCTACATCATCCAATCAGTCAAGGGTGTGGAGAAGAGCTTACTCTTAAAACTAAGCCTTAAGCTATAACAACCCGGCCTGCTTACATTACAACCCTTCCCCCACAGCCATCACAAGCATAAGGGCAAATAATATCACCTGGGTGATGGGTTTCCATGTGGGCAGCACCATCTTTAACAAAGTGAGCATATTATATTTTATCTGCCAAACATGAGCACTGAATGAGTGGGATTTGGAGCCCAGTGTGTGTTTTTACTTGCCCTTCAGTGCAAGCTAGGATTAAAGATGATGGCCCACCAGATCTTGGCTCCATTGTTTCATTACCGACTGTCGGAATCTAAAGTGAACCTGCACTGGTCAGGCGGCTGTGATGGTGGCTGTAAAGCCAGTAGTCAATGCCACCCACCATCACAGCAACCTGACCCGTGCAGGTTCGCATTGGATTCAGACAGTCAGTAATGAAACAAAGGAGCCAAAAACTAGTGAGCCATCTGTAAAGCCTGTAGTCGAGGTCATCATCACAGCCACCTGGCCAGTGCAGGTTTGCATTAGATTCGAACAGATGGTAATGGAACAACGAAGCCAAAAACTGGTGAGCCATCAGCTTTAATTCTAGCTTGCACCCGGCAGGCAAGCAAAAACACACACTGGGCTCCAAAACACACACATTCAGTGCTCACAAAGCTACTGACTTATCCGAGTTTTCTAGAATCAAAGGTTTCTAGCTCACCAGACTTATTCATCTCTGTTTTCCATCTCCTTCTCTCTACACAAGCTCTGCACAAACTGGCTTCTTCCTCAGCATTCCACAATCTTGGCTGCTTCTCCTTGCCTGCATGTGGCCTTACTCTGCTCTCCTCTCTAATACCTCAGGAACTGAGAGAGCAAGCTACTGCTCTCTTAAGGGTTTGGATTTCCCACTTTATAGTGTAGAAATCCAAACCCTTAATCCAATCTACAGACAAGGAAGTCTCTGATACAAAGTTACCCATCTGAGGCAAAATGGGATTCCTCAGGAGAGTGCACCACCCTACACATCCAATCAGTCAAGGGTGTGGGGAAAAGCTTACTCTTAAAACTAAGCCTTAGGCTATAATGACCTGGCCTGCTTATATTACAGTCTTTCCCCATCACCTATCCCAAGCATAAGGGCAAATAATATCACCTGGGTGACGGGCTTCCATGTGGGCAGTGCCACCTTTAACAAAGTGAGCATATTATATTTTATCTGCCCAACACCATCAGATTTAATTCTAGCTTGCACCCAGCGGGCAAGCGAAAACACACACTGGGCTCCAAAACCCACTCATTCAGTGCTCACAAAGCTACTGACTTATCCGAGTTTCCTAGAATCAAAGGTTTCTAGCTCACCAGACTTATTCACCTCTGTTCCCCATCTCCTCCAGCACAAACTCTTAACAAACTGTCTTCTCCCTCAGCACTCTACCATCTTGGCTGCTTCTCCTGGCCTCCATGTGGCCTTAATCTGCTCTCCTCTCTAATACCTCAGGAACCAAGAACCAAGAGCAAAGTACTGGCCTGCCCCACTTTATAGTATAAAATCCAAACCCTTAATCCAATCTACAGACAAGGAAGTCTCTGATAAAAAGTCACCCATCTGAGCCATAATGGAGAGTGGACCACCCCACATCATCCAATCAGTCAAGGGTGTGGGGAAAAGCTTACTCTTAAAACCAAGCCTTAGACCATAGTGACCTGTCCTGCTTACATTACAACCTTTCTCCCACACCCATCCCAAGCATAAGGGCAAATAATATCACCTAGGTGACGGGCTTCCATGTGGGCAGCGCCATCTTTAACAAAGTGAGCATATCATATTTTATCTGCCCAACAGTGGCCTCAACTACTGGCTTTACAAACATATAAACAAAACATTTGGAATTATGCCTCTTGCAGCCACACGTTTACATTTCCAGTCATGACCTAGCACGGAGTATTCATCCTTGCTTTTACGAAGTATCTGTACAATCTTTTGATGCCCTGATGGGGTCCTGCCTCTGATTTCTGATATCCATCAGTGATTGGGACTTTTATGTCTTCCTTGAATCACTCTATATCTAGTTCCATTTTCTCTTTAATCTTTCATCTATGCAGATAAAATTGCCTTGTCACAACATCTTTTAAAAATATTACCTATTTGCTTATTTTTGTTATAGTTTATGTTGGGCAGATAAAATATATTATGCTCACTTTGTTAAAGATGGCACTGTCCATATGCAAGTCCGTTGATATTAATGTGTGTTGGGGGACAGGCTGTGGGCAGGCCGGGTCGGTATAGCTTAAGGCTTAATTTTAAGAGTGAGCTTTTCCCCACACCCTTGACTGATTGGATGATGTGGGGTGGTGCACTCTCATGAGAAATCCTCCCATTATGCCTTAGATAAGTGACTTTGTATCGGAGACTTTCTTGTTTGTAGATTGGATTAAAGGTTTGGATTTCTACACTATAAAGTGGGGCAGACCGGGAGCTTGCTCTCTGTCAGTTCCTGAGGTTAGCATTAGAGAGGAGAAGGCCACGTGGAGGAGATGAGAAGCAGCCAAGATGGTGGAGTGCTGAGGAAGAAGCCGGTTTGTGCAGAGTTTGTGCAGAGAGAAGGAGATGGGAAACAGAGATGAATAAGACTGGTGAGCTAGAAACCTTTGATTCTAGGAAACTCAGATAAATCAGTAGCTTTGTGAGCACTGAATGAGTGGGTTATGAAGCCCTGTGTGTGTTTTTACTTGCCCGCCATGTGCAAGCTAAAATTAAAGATGATGGCCCACCAGTTTTTGGCTCCATTGTTTCTTTACCTTCTGTTTGAATCTAATGCGAACCTGCATGAGCCAGGGGGCTGTGATGGTGGCCTTGGACACTGGCTTTACACTTTACAAATTTGATCAATGCTTAGAAAAAAAACCCCACCTCTTCTTAGGGTCTTGTATAAATGTATCAAACAGCATCAGGCTTGGGAGACAGAACTTCTCAATCTCTGATTTATTTGTGAAATGTTCCAGAGTAGAGGAATCCATTAAGATCCTGAAATAGTGTGTAGCAGTAGAGAGCACATAGGGACACATTTAGCAAACAATAATGACAATTATAGAAACAAAGAAAGAAGCTGGGAGAGGCATCCCCTGAGGCTGGAATTAATTGAAGGCGGAAAGTCACCAGAACAGTCAGGTTAGCTGCCCTTTCTTGCCCTCAACTTCTCTTACAAATGTCTTGTTCCTGGCAGTAAATCAAGGTAGAGAGAGTCTAGAATAGGGATTCTCTTTCTCACAATGTCTTGTTTTGGTTTAAAAATAAAGAAAACTGCTATCGCATTGGGTGTTGCTCATTCTTAAGGGAAGTGCCTATGTAACATTTAGATATCTTCTGAAATCTATACATGCTCTTTCTACCTGCTGTGTTCAATATTAGAACCCAGTGTCATCATTAAGGAAAAATAGCAACCTTTGTTTTCTCCTCCAGGCACATATTGCATTGGTTTCTTGTTTCCAGGGGAAAAAAATCTCCATTATTTTCTTAGATGAGGGAAGCCTGACCAAGCTTTCGGTGTCTCTGGCTCTTTTTGTGCACCAGCAATAGATACACCATAATCGAGGTTCACCAGCACGATATCCTTGATGTATTTGAAAGTCCCTCATGAAGACATCAGGGTATTTACTGTAATGGATGGTTTTCATTCTCTGTGTAATAAAGGCACATTCCTGAGGCAGACATTTCCATCAGAGATGGCAAACATCAGAAGTTTCAAAGGTTTAGTTCACATGTATATCCAAGCTTTCAAAGCTCGGCAGCATCTCTGGGATTTGAAAACTAGATTGGAAATCTGAGTTATACACTTCATACTTCTTGACTTAACCTGCATTTATACACTACATTTTTCTATCTTTATACATATCAGACCAGAGTTTTGGGGAAATACACATACACAGACACACAGACACACACACACACAGACACACACACACACACACACAAGATTTTTAAAAAAGCTATGTAGTTTATTAAGATATGATAAACATTTTGGTTGTGGGATTGTGGGTCAAATAAGTTTGCAAATATGATGTATATGTTTGCTTGCTTATAGTTTGCTTTGGGTGTAGGGGACAGGCTGTAAGCAGGCAGGATCCTTATTGCCTAAGGCTTAGTTTTAAGACTAAGTCTTTCCTCCCCTTTTAATACTAAGATCTTTTCAAAACTAAGCTTTTCTCCACACCTTTGACTGTTGCATGATGTGGGATGGTGCACCCTTATGAGGAATCCCATTTATGCCTCAGATTAGTGGCTTTGTATCAGAGACTTCCTTATTTGTATATTGGCTTAAAGTGTGATAAGGTGTCAAAGCACAGTAAAACTTAGTGTTGGCAACTCCATTTTAAAGAAGAAAAGTCAGACTTCTTTCTCCCTTTTATCTTTAGAGAATGGAGAAAGAAGAATGTGGGAGATTCCTGGCTTACAAGAACAACTGGATCATCTAGTCATAGTTTAATTATTGTTCTCTGAAAGAATAAAGGTTATCTGAAGAACTTCCTTTTCCTTTCAGTAGACAATATTTACATATCCTACACTGATTTAGGCTATTCCAGCATGCTTGGTGTCCTGAGAGTAAGATATACCTCTAAACAAAGGGATGGGGTGTAGAAACTAGATAATTGGGGATGTCTTTTGATATGTAAAATGACATTTTTAGCTATTGTGTTACCTTGCAAGTTTTAATATATAGGAATGTTTTTTTCCTTTCAATATATTCTATAGATGATTGTTGCAAACTTGTTAGTAATAAACTATTGCGTCATGCTACCCCAACCTGTAAGTGCTCATGTCTATATAACTAGCCTCAAAGCTATATTTGAGGCTGCACGATTTGGGATAGCTATACGTCTGTG
Source organism: Rhynchonycteris naso (assembly GCA_037038555.1). Taxonomy (NCBI): domain Eukaryota; kingdom Metazoa; phylum Chordata; class Mammalia; order Chiroptera; family Emballonuridae; genus Rhynchonycteris; species Rhynchonycteris naso. Next base: position 48,641,020 of record CM073000.1, on the reverse strand, counting down.
TAAATCATATGTAGCCGGCTTGTTAATAAATCTCCTCCTAATACTTCTTCTGTATTCTGCCTTGGTGTTGCTATGTAACCCATGAAATTAAGGTATGCTACTTTATAACAAAAGGTTTAGATTTATACACTATAAAATGGGGCAGAACAGGTGCTTGCTCTCTCTCAGTTCCTGAAATTAACATTGATGGAGAGGCAGCCAAGATGGCAGAGTGCTGAAGGAGAAGTTATTTTGTGCAGAGAGAAGGAGATGGGGAACAGAGGTTGTAAAGCAGTCGGTAATGAAACACAGGAGCCAAAAACTGGTGAGCCATGAGCTTTAATTCTAGCTTGCACCCGGCGGGCAAGCAAAAATACACACTGGGCTCCAAAACCCACACATTCAGTGCTCACAAAGCTACTGACTTATCCGAGTTTCCTAGAATCAAAGGTTTCTAGCTCACCAGACTTATTCACCTCTGTTTCCCATCTCCTCCTGCACAAACTCTTAACAAACTGGCTTCTTCCTCAGCACTCTGCCATCTTGGCTACTTCTCCTCCACATGGCCTTAATCTGCTCTCCTCTCTAATACTAATCTCAGGAACCCAGGAACCAAGAGAGAGAGAGAGCTCCCAGACTGCCCCAGTTTATAGCATAGAAAATCCAAACCCTTAATCCAATTATACAAACAAGGAAGTCTCTGATACAAAGTCACCCATCTGAGGCATAATGGGATTCCTCCCTACATCACCACCCTACATCATCTAATCAGTTAAGGGTGTGGAGAAGAGCTTAGTCTTAAACTAAGCCTTAGGCTATAACGACCCAGCCTGCCCACAGCCTGTTCCAGAACACATATTCATATCAACGAACTTCCATGTGGGCAGCGCCATCTTTAACAAAGTGAGCATAATATATTTTATCTGCCCAACAATGGGGAAGGACCAAACTTTCCTCTACCCTCAAGGTTTTCCTGGTAGTTTAATAATCAAATAGACATGTGTAAAGCCAGTAGCTACGGCCACCATCACAGCCGCTTGGTCAATGAAGATTTGCATTTGATTTGGACAGACGGTAATGAAACAACATAGCCAAGAACTGGTGGGCCATTACCTTTAATCCTAGCTTGCACCCGGTGGGCAAGAAATACACACAGTAGGAAAACACTTCCTTTTCCATTCAGGGCTTCCAAAGCTACTGATTAATTATCTAAGTTTTCTAGAATCAAAAGTTTCTACCTCACCAGCCTTATTTACCTCTGTTTCCCATCTCCTTCTCTCTGCACAAACTGGCTTCTCCTTCAGCACTCTGCTATTTTGCCTGCCTCTATTATCCTCCACATGACCTTTCTCTGCTCTCCTTTATCATGGGCTCCTCTGCCCCATTTTATAGTAAAGAAATCAAAATCTTTAATCCAATATACAAACAAGGAAGTCTCTGATACAAAGTCACTCATCTGAGGCATAATGGGATTCCTCATGAGAGTGCACCACCCACATTATGCAATCAGTCAAGGGTGTAGGGAAAAGCTTAGTCTTAAAACTAAGCCTTAGGCTATAATGACCCTGCCTGCTTACAGCCTGTCCCCCACACCCAATACAAACTATAAACAAGCAAACATATATATCATATTTACAAAATTATTAGACAAACAGTCCACCCCTGTTGCTTGCTTCACAATCTAAAGCACAGGTATTCCTGTACAAAAAAATTAAACAGATTACACAAATTACAACATCATGACAAAACATACAATTTCAACAATTACAAAGGTACATTTCACCAGTCTCTGAGCACTTTGCCAAAAGTGCAAAATATCCTCGGACTTCTTTCTAACCATGGGAAAAGCTTCCCAGGGCAGGAGAGTACAGCAAAGTCGTCCCCCACTCCCATCAGGGTATTTCATGTTGTACAAAATTTGTAAGTCCATCCAACAAAAGAGCCAGTGCCCACTCTGGTCATAGTCCAGGAATCAGTCCATGCACATGGGGCCTGTAAAGCCAGTAGCCGGGGCCACTATCACAGAAGCCTGACCAATGCAGGTTCACATTAGATTCGAACAGTCAGTAATGAAACACAGGAGCCAAGAACTGGTGAGCCATCAGCTTTAATTCCAGCTTGCACCCGGCGGGCAAGCAAAAACACACGCTGGGCTCCAAAACCCACACATTCAGTGCTCACAAAGCTACTGACTTATCCGAGTTTCCTAGAATCAATGGTTTCTTGCTCACCAGACTTATTCACCTCTGTTTCCCATCTCCTCCTGCACAAATTCTGGTCAAACTGCCTTCTTCCTCAGCACTCTGCCATCTTGGCTGCTTCTCCTCTCCACCACGTGGCCTTAATCTGCTCTCCTCTCTATTACCTCAGGAACCAAGAGAGAGATCAAGCTACTGGTCTCTCCCACTTTATACCGTAGAATCAAAACCTTTAATCCAATTATACAAACAAGGAAGTCTTTGTATAATGGGATTCCTCAGGAGTGTGCACCACCCTATATCATCCAATCAGTCAAGGGTGTGGGGAAGAGCTTACTCTTAAACTAAGCCTTAGGCTATAACGACCCGGTCTGCCCACAGCCTGTTCCAGAACACACATTAATATCAACGAACTTCCATGTGGGCAGGGCCATCTTTAACAAAGTGAGCATATTATATTTTATCTGTCCAACAGGGCCTTAGTCAACCCTCTTGTCCCTGCTATTCTGACAGGTCTTACACTGTCCCAAGAAAGAGCATTTGGCAATAGCAGTCAGCATTTCCATCTCTGTTCTGAAGAGCATGATGGCATCCACCCCTATGACCCCAAATTGCAGACATACCAGAGGTGTAGTAGGTACTCCTTGCTGCTGGGCTTTCACCTTCTAAAAACTGCAGATCAAAACTCCAGCCCGATTCTCCTCATCCTCCAAAGAAGAACTGAAAATGCCAGCTCCCGCTGCCATGCTTGAACCCTGAGCTGCTGCCAACTTCTGCTTTGCGGGCCTTACAGCCCTAGCTCCGGGCTCAGCCTTGGCCTCCCACCGCTATTGGCTCTCCACAATGTCCAGGGCAATCTGCAACTCACAAACCTGTAATTCCTTCTCCAGTGGCTGCTTCATTTCCAAGTGAATCTCATGAACCTGGTCAGCCTTCTTCTCCAGTGTTTGCTCCAGCTCCAGGGTCGGCATCTCTTTCTCCCATGCTTGTTCCAGCTCCTTCCACTGCTTGGTTAGCAGGTTCTGGGCAGTTTCCTCCACAGAGCTCTTGGTTTCCTCATGCATGGCTGTAAAAATCAGTAAGCCTATGGTCCCCAAAAGGACAGCCATTGGGAACCATAACAGCAGCCAGTCCTCTACACCACTGCTCAAACGTGGTGGTGGCTTCATACCAAATTGTATTGAATCCTGCCACAAACTATGTCAAATGTAAAGCCAGTAGCCATGGCCACCATCACAGCTGCCTGGGCAATGCAGGTTCACATTTGATTCTGACAGTAGGTAATACAACAATGGAGCCAAGAACTGGTGGGCCATTAACTTTAATCCTAGGTTGCACCCAGCTGGCAAGAAATACACACAGTGTGAAAACACTTCCCTTTTCATTCAGGGCTCCCAAAGCCACTGACTTATCTGAGTTTCCTAGAATCAAAAGTTTCTACCTCACCAGCCTTATTCACCTCTGTTCTCTCTGCACAAAGTGGCTTCTCCTTCAGCACTCCACCATCTTGGCTGCTTCTCCTCTCCTCCACGTGGCCTTTCTCTGCTCTCCTCCATCATGGGCTCCTCTGCCCCATTTTATAGTGTAGAAATAAAAACCTTTAATCCAATATACAAACAAGGAAGTCTCTGATACAAAGTCACTTATCTGAGGCATAATGGGATTCCTCATGAGAGTGCACCACTCACATCATGCATTCAGTCAAGGGTGTGGGGAAAAACTTAAGTCTTAAAACTAAGCCTTAGGCTATAACTACCCTGCCTGCTTACAGCTTGTCCCCTACACCCAATACAAACTTTAAGCAAGCAAACATATATAGCATATTTACAAACTTATTTGACCAACAACATGAGATTAGCAAGGGAAAATAACCAAATTTAATACGTACATATATATGGGAATCTCTCTTGCGTATTGGGTCTCTGACTCTCATCAATTCAGGGTTCCCATTCATGCATACATATCAAATTGGTAATTTTGTCTTGCTAATTGTAGAGCCAGCAGTCACAGCCTTCGTGGCCATGCATATGCAGATTCTAATTAGTTTTGGATAGATAGTAAAGAAACAGTGGATCTAAAAAATGGTGGGCCATTCCTTTTTCAAGTCTCACACCAGCCAATGAGCAACACACAAGAAAAACATGTCCCTTTCACTAATTCAGAACTCCCAAAGCCCTGACACATTATTCTGCAGTTCCACAACCAGAAGAATCTTCTCTGGTTCCTCCTAGAATCAAAGGCCCCACCAGTCTCAGTGGAGCTTACGGTAAACCCCTCACCTCTGGTTCCCTATCTGCACACCTTCTCTCTCTTTCCCTGAGGACATGGCTTCTCACTCTGTCTCTTCTCCTCTTTCTTTTTCAAAACTTTCTGGCATGAAAACCTCTCCTCCAGCAAACATTAGCAAAACAATGGCCCCTCCCAAGCAGAAATACAATCCACAATTTGCAATCAACTGCCCTGCTCTGAGGGCAAGCAGACAGGTGGTTGCCCAGTGCCATTTCCTACAATAAAAGTGAGCAAACTCAAAAAGTACAAATTTTACAAACTCATTTGCTCAACACTAATCTATTTCATATCTGCTTGATTATTAGACCATTCAAAACAACCTTAAGTATAGAAGAAAATTTTTTCTCTCTGAAGTTGGTTCTGTGAACAGGATGATAATAAGAGCAGAACTTTAGTAAACAAAAGTTTTCCCTGCCCTAGAGATAGGTCAAAATAAATAAATAAATAAATAAAGTTATCTCTGATCATCTCTTATGGGCAAGGCCTCCAATTGAAATTCTTATTAATAGTTAAGGAAGGCCCATAGAAATTTCTCTTGAGCCTGAGGCTAAAAGTTGCCTGAATCACAAAACAATCTGCATACCACCAAGGCACGTTTTAGGATGACTCAGTCTGGACTCCCACAGTTTCATGTGTCTACAAGCTACATGCTGGCTGAAAGGCTTGTAAGGACTTGTTACAGTAATATAATGTTATAGTAATTGAATATATAAAAAAATATAGAAGCTATATAGAAATAAGTTAGGAAATTATATTAAAAGCCTTTGAGGCAAGTGAATAAAGCTACGCCCTCTGAGTGGGAACTAATCTAGTGTGTACAGATATGAGAGGCAGACTGACTATGCACTTTGGCAGGGCCCAGTAAGTGTGTGTGTGAATTCTATAGATAAAAAGGAGCTTCTTGGGAAGAACTCCCTAAAAGTGGCTTGATATGACAATTCTGTTGATTAATATAAAAAAGAGCTCCCAAAAAAAGTGGCTTGATGTGATAATCTTGTAGATTAACACCTGTTAGAAGGCATATGCCAGAAGAGGGTACTAAAGCCAAGGGCCCCCAGCTGCAGTTAATCATCCAGACTCCAATGTTGAATCTGGACTGATTCCATGCCACTCAGACCAAGCACAGATGAGAGGAGCATGCGGACGGGACCCCATTAAGCTGTACCCAGGCACACAATAGGATTTGTGAGTAACAAACTGCCTGTATGATTCTTGCAAGTAACGTGTGTGTCAGTGGTGTCTTTCCTCTGGGGGCAATTGGTTTTGATACCAATAAGTAGAATCCTCATAGTCACCTCAAGAGTAGTCTCAAAGAGGCTGCCTGCTCTGGTGTTAAGCAGGAGTGTCCCACTGCATGGGGAAGTCAAATCGGGGATACCTGATCTATGTAGAGCTCGGGCTCTACTGGGACAGGGCCCAACCAGTCTCAATAGAACAAAAGACCTCATTCTTCTACGAACATGTCTGTACTCCTACTTCTGTGCAACCTGTCTTTTTCTTTTCTTTTTGAAATTTTATTTAGAAAAATAAAATTTTTCTAATATTTCTTTTACCAACGTAATGTTCCTTTTTTGCTCCATATATTTGTCTTGAATTCTTTTGTCACATATGAAAGTTGCTACCTTTCATCATGGCTTGGTATATTTTTTCATATCCTTTGATTTTTTACTTTTCTATGTTCTTTTTATAAAAGTATGTCTCTTATAAACAATATATTACTGTACCTTATTTTTAAATCCATTCTAAAATTCTCTGTGTTTTCAGAATGAGTTTAATATATTTGTGTTTATCTTAATTATTATTATACAGTATTAGAATTTTTTTTATGACCTTACTTTATATTTTACATTTACTGTATTTTTTTCTCCTTCCTAGAAGTCTTTTATTGCCTAAATCAACTTTTATTTTTTGAGTTTTAACATTATACATTCTGTTTGATGTTAGTGCTTAACTAAGATTTATTCTTATGCAAATTTATAAAACTTAATTTCTTCAGTGTATCAGTTAAGATCTATCCCATCTCTTCTGTTAGCAGGACAAGTATTTTAGCTTACTAACATTTCTTTTGATGTTTCTATTATCCACTCTTCTTATATGCTATCATTTAGAAGGTTTGGATTATTATAGATGGCCTGTTTCTTTTTTTTAGTTGTTTGTTTATTTTATTTGTAGTTTTTGTTTTGATTTTTGCTTGTTTACATAATACATGTTTCCAATTGTATGGCCAGTAGTTGCTGCCATCATGGTCATTCACTTGCAGGTTCCCATTAGATTCAGACAAACGATAAAGAAACAGTGGAACCAAAATATGGTAGGCCATCTCTTTATTCAAGTCTTGTGCAGGCCAATGAGCAAACACCCAGGGAAAACACTTCCCTTTCACTCAGAGCTCACAAAGCTATTGACACAACCTCCGGTTTCACAACCAGGAGAATCTTCTCCGATTTTTCCTAGAATCAAAGGCCCGATCAGTCTCAGCAGAGCTCGCATAAGCTGCTCCCCTCTCTGCCAACATGGCTTCTCACTCTGCAAAACTGGCTTGTCTCTCTTCTTCCTTCTCCTTTTCTCCTTTGAAAACTTTCCTGGTGCAAAAACTTCTCCTACAGCAAACATGAGCATAACAATGGCCCTTCTCAAGCAGGAAGATATTTGCAGTTTTACAGATTACATACCTGGTGCTGTCCAGCATCATTTTTAACAATAAAAGTGAGCAAACTCAAAAACACAAATTTTACAAACTCATTTGCCCAACACCAAGTTACTTGATCCCTTTAAGTTTCCTTATCTCTTGTAACATATTTATAGATATTTTTTTCTTCTCATTGAAGAACTTCTTCAAAGAGTCTTTTAAAAAGGGTTCTTCTGTGGAACTTTAAAATCTTTATATGCCTTATATTTATTCTTGCACGTATGTATTATTTTCCTACTTAATTTTATGGGAATCCAATGGGATCAGATTAGACACTATTAATAGCAATACAGAATAAATATCTTATGGAGCTTACTAATTTTAAACTTATTCTTTTCTCTTTATACTGCATTATTTACTAATTCTGCATTCATAAGAATACATTTACTGTTCAAAGACAATGAGTTTGGAATGTAAATGATCAAAGTAACTAGTAACACGCTATCTTCATCTAACTACTGGTAACAATTAAACATCTATTTGTCAGTAATGAAAAAATATTAAAATGATATCTCAAATGTATTTTAGGATAATTATAAATGCATCTTCAATTTTTAAGACTCCAGATTAAATAGAAATTAACTGATATATGTGTATAAGGGCAAACATGTTTCTCTTTAAACATGTCCTTGCATTTAAATGATGGATTGGATATTAATTCTAGGTTTAAAGTTCTTTTGCATTAATATTTTTAAAATATTAGACAACTGTCATCTTGCATTCAGTGTTGCTTTTGAGAATTCAGATGGACATTTGTTTCTTAATCTTTTAGAAGTTATCTTTTTTTTTTTCTGTAAGCCTTAAGGTGCTACTAAATTTCACTCTAAAATGAGATTATAAAATATCATAATAAATCCAGTGATAAGTATATCTTTATCTTGTTTGGCAATCTCTGAAGTCTTTCCAATTCAAGGTTCCTCATCTTTCTGAGAGGCAAAAACCACCCGCCAAACCAAACACATGAGGTTAGTGTGTTCAAAGAGTAAATTTTATTTTAAAAGCACCTGGATGCAAACAGGCTGAGACCAACAAAGGGTGTCAGCCCTAAGGGAGGGATAATCAAAGGGCCTGGGGCAAAAGCAGCTGATGTTGGTGAATCTGCTGGTGCAAAACAGTTTTCTCTGTGGATTGGAGTGCAGCCACAACTCCTCAAAATCCGTTTGTACCCTGACTCAACCATACTTTATCAGCAACGGAGGTTTGTACTGGGTTATTAAGTAGTCCAGTCCTTCCCCTTTGGGCCTGCATTATTCTGGAGATAGCAGCTGAGTAGCCGTTTTATTTATTACTTTCTTTAATTTTGAAAGGTTTATCATTGTTTATTTACTTTATTTCTGTTTTTTTCTCTTCTCTCTTCATTTAGGAACTATTTAAATTTTGCTATTGGTACTATGACTTCTATATCACTTATTTTCCTTATTAATTTCCTTCACTCTAAAGTTTACTGTAGCTGAAATCAATACAGCTATTTCTGCTGCTTCATTATTAATATTTGCACAATATATCTTTTCCCATTCTTTTACTTTCAAATAACCTATGTTGTTAGGTTTGATGGAGTTTCTTACAGACAGTTGGGTCATGTTTTATTAATTTACTCTGCTGATCTTTGTTTTGATTGGTGTATTAAACTATTTACATTTAGAATAATTATTGCTCTGTTAGGGCTTTAATATATCATTTTATTATTTGTTTTGTTTATTTATTCTGTTACTTGTCTCTTTGTCTGCACCTTCTTGTCTTCTTGTGGATCATTGGAACTTTTTTTTGAATTACATTTTGATCTATAGTGCTTTTGATTATATTCCTTAGAGTTCTTTTATTTTTTAAGAGGTTGCTCTAATATACATATGTAACATGTCATCATTAGTTGATTGACATACGTATTTTATCACTTAAGTAAAAGTATAGAAATCTTATTTTTATTTAGGCTCCTTACCCTCCTCAATTTAAAAATATGTCTCAAGTATTTCCTCTACATGTATTGATCACCATATCCAATAGCTATAATTTTTGCCTCAACCATTAAACTCATAATTTTAAAATTTGTGAGAATAATTTATTATTTTATACCTCTATTTTTTTTATCTCATTGTTCTTTCTTTCATTCTCAATTTTCAGTCACTTTTTGCTACTTACTTTCTGTTTAGACTAGAGACATTCCTTTAGCCACTCATTAAGTGCAATTCTGTTGGCAACAGATTCTATCTTGATTTCCCCTTTATTTCTGAAGGATATTTTTGTTAGGTATAGAATTTATGTTATTCTTTTCTTTCAGCACTTGAAAAATCCTATATCACTTCTTTCTGGAAGAAATCTGAGTTCTGAGTACCATCTTTTATTTCCATTTTGTTCATGCAGGTTGACAGTGGAAGATCTGCTTATCACTGGGTCTGCTTGACTCTAGAAATGGTGGGAGTAGAGTACAAATTAGTTCCACATTGTGCTTCCCATTCCACCTCCTTGATGCCAGGTAGGAGTGGAGGCTCAGCTGCCCCCTGGAGCCTGCTGTTACTACCCTGATGTAAGAATTATAGTGCATACCACCTGCTTCCTTCGGATAACCATATACACTTTTCTGTGCCCACTCCTTTACTACCTGGCTGCCTTAAGATCATTTTTTAGCAGATTAGTACTTATACCTGAGTGTAAGAGAAGGTGAAACAACACCTTGCAGGTCTAATTAGGAAAGACTGAACCAAATAGGTGAAACAGCAACAAATAAACTTTCCTTGCTTCTCTCTTTCAGAACTAGATCCAGACAAAAAAGCAAATTTGGTAGAATTTACATCAACACACCTTCTCTACTGTCTAATGGCGTGTCCTCACCTTGCTACAGGGCAGCAATTTTCAACCATTTTTTAGCTCATGGCACACATAAACTAATTACTAAAATTCTGTGGCACACCAAGGAATATATATATATTTTGCTGCTCTGACAAAACAGTAGGTATAATTTGATTCATTCACATTGGATAGCTATTGTTGTGTTGAATGTTGTCATTTTTTAATTTGATAATTTAAGGGAAAAGAGGTCAATGCTCCTAAATAGTCAGGTATTGTCTGTTATAAAATTTCTTGCTGCATACCAGTGTGCTATATAGTACACGGATTGAAAACTAGTGCAATAAGGCATTCAGCTGCCTTCCAGATACTACAGACATTACAAACCTTTCTATGCTGTTGATTTTTTTCTTATCACATCACTCATTAATTTGATAAAAACATTTTTTTACACGTGAAAGTTTTCTCTTTAAGGCTCCATTTTTTGGTGGGTCCTTAATAAGTGACCAACTAGCAAACTTGATAAACTAAAGTGTTAAATGAGATAATTTTTAAATATGTCACCCCTTCTGGGGAACAAATTGGAGGGAAGAAAAGAGTTATACAATATCTTCTTATTTTATTTCTAATGTAGTTGCATTTAACCAGAAGTCGTAACTACCTTAAGCAGAAGCATAGACATGAGAACATTTAAGGAATAGAATTGGTACAGAGGCAGAGGCATTTGGGGCAAGATATTTTTTGGAGTCCTTAAATAATATACTTATTACTAATGGTGGACTGGCTCATCTCTCCTTAGTTTGCACAGAGAATCAAAAGCTGCATAGTAGCTGCATAATTAAACCGTATGTATTATTTCTACTCTTCTGTATTTTATCAATTGGATATTGTTTCTCAGCTTTCAAAGTGCTTGGATAAAAGCAATGGCTTTCTTAGGGTGTCATTTTATCTTCGATTTTGCATTTCTGGATGAGTGATTTTAGATTTTACTGTCATTATTTTATTGTAGTTGTTTGACTTTAAAATTTATGATTTAGGGTTGACAGGACAAAATTTTAATATTTCTTTTTCTTTTTTCTTTTTTTTATTAAGTGAGAGGCAGGGAGGCAGAGAGGCAAAGAGGCGGGGAGACAGACCCCTGCATGAGTCCTGACTGGGATACAACTGGCAAGCCCCCTATAGGGTGATGCTTTGCCCATCTGGGGCCACTGCTCTGTAGCAACCAAGCTATTTCAGCACCTGAGGTGAGGACATCCTCAGTGCCTGGGGCCAAATTGCTCAAACTATGTTATGGCCACTGGAGGGGAGGGGAAAGAGAGAAGAGGGAGTGGTGGAAAAGCAGATGGTTGCTTCTCCTGTGTGCCCTCACTGGGAATTGAACCCAGGACTTCCACACACAGGGCTGATGCTTTACTGCTGAGCCAACTGGCCAGGGTCAAAATTTTAAGATTTTAAGGAAAAAAAAAAATGTCTCTGATACATTAGGGTAATGTAACTCTTCTCCCCCCATCAGGATAAACGCCTATTTTTTTAAAATGTATTTTTCTGTAAGAAGCGTGGCTATATAGCTAAATGCTCCTTAGGAGCTGGTATTGCTTTAAAAACAAGTCTTCTGAGATATTAAAATGGATGGTTGCAACTTGTAGCTGCCTTAGCAATCTGTATGTGGACACCACAATATTGACTAGTGTAAAGCCTGTAGTCAAGGCCACCATCACAGCAGCCTGACCCACGCAGGTTCGCATTAGATTCGGACAGATGGCAATGAAACAACGGAGCCAAGAACTGGTGAGCCATCAGCTTTAATTCTAGCTTGCACCCGGCAAGCAAGCAAAAACACACACTGGGCTCCAAAACCCACACATTCAGTGCTCACAAAGCTACTGACTTATCCGAGTTTCCTAGAATCAAAGGTTTCTAGCTCACCAGACTTATTCACCTCTGTTCCCCATCTCCTCCAGCACAAACTCTTAACAAACTGGCTTCTCACTCAGCACTCCACCATCTTGGCTTCTTTCCCTCCTCCACGTGGCCTTACTCTGCTCTCCTCTCTGATACTAATCTCAGGAACCCAGGAACTGAGAGAGAGATCAAGCTCCCAGACTGCCTCAGTTTATAGCCTAGAAAATCCAAACCTTTAATCCAATTATACATACAAGAAAGTCTCTGATACAAAGCCACCCATCTGAGGCATAATGGGATTCCTCCCTACATCACCACCCTACATCATCCAATCAGTCAAGGGTGTGGAGAAGAGCTTACTCTTAAAACAAAGCCTTAAGCTATAACGCCCCGGCCTGCTTACATTACAACTTTTCCCCCACAGCCATCACAAACATAAGGGCAAATAATATCACCTGGATGACGGGCTTCCATGTGGGCAGCACCATCTTTAACAAAGTGAGCATAATATATTTTATCTGCCCAACAATCCACCCTTATGCTCACTTTACTACCCACAATCTACACCACCGGCATTCTTATACAAGGAAATTAAGTACATTACACAAATTACAGCAATAGCCCAAATCATACAGTTTCAACAATTACAAAGATACATTTCACCAGTCTCTGAGCACTTTGCCAAAAGCGCAAAATGTCCTCGGCCTTTTCTCTAGCCATGGGAAAAGCTTCCTGGGGCAGGAGGGCCTCTAGCGAAGCCACCCCCACCCCCATCAGGGTATTTCACATTGTCCAAAATTCGTAAGTTCATTCAACAAAAGAGCCAGTGCTCACTCGGGTCGTAGTCCAAAATATCAGTCCATGCACATGGGGCCTTAGCCTCCCCCCTCATTCCTTCCATCATGGGAAGTCTCACACTGTCCCAAAAAGGAGCACGTGGCCATGGCAGTCAGCATTTCCATCTCTGCTCTGGGGAGCATGATGGCATCCACCCCTATGTCCCAAAATCGCAGACCTACTGGCAGCGTAGCTACTCCTTGCTGCTGGGTTCTCATCTTCTGGAGACTGCGGATTGCAACTCCAGCCTGATTCTCCTCATCCTCCAAAAAGGAACTGAAAACACCAGCTTCTGCTGCTGTGCTTGATCTCCAGGCCACTGCTGCCTTCTGCTCAGCAGGCCTTGGAGCTCCAACCCCGGCCTCAGCCCCAGTCCTGGCCTCAGCTCCGGCCCCGGCCTCAGGCCCGGCCTCATGCCGCTGCTGGCTCTCCACAACATCCAGGGCAATCTCCAACTCACAAACCTGTGATTCCTTCTCCAGCGTCTGCTCCATTTCCAGGTGAATCTCGCAAACCTGGTCAGCCTCCTCCTCCAGCTCTTCCTTCAGCTCCAGGGTCAGCATCTGTTTCTCCCACGTTTCCTCCAGCTCCTTCCGCTGCTCGGCCTGCAGGTCCTGGGCAGCCTCTTCCATAGAGCTCTCGGTTTCCTCACGCATGGCTATAAAAGTCAGCCAGCCTACAGTCCCCCAAAAAACAGCTATGGGAAACCAAAACAGCAACCAGTCCTCTACTCCACCACTCAAAGGTGGTGGTGGCTCCATGCCGAACTGTATCGAATCCTGCCACAGACTATGCCAAATGTAAAGCCTGTAGTCAAGGCCACCATCACAGCAGCCTGACCCACGCAGGTTCGCATTAGATTCGGACAGATGGCAATGAAACAACGGAGCCAAGAACTGGTGAGCCATCAGCTTTAATTCTAGCTTGCACCCGGCAAGCAAGCAAAAACACACACTGGGCTCCAAAACCCACACATTCAGTGCTCACAAAGCTACTGACTTATCCGAGTTTCCTAGAATCAAAGGTTTCTAGCTCACCAGACTTATTCACCTCTGTTCCCCATCTCCTCCAGCACAAACTCTTAACAAACTGGCTTCTCACTCAGCACTCCACCATCTTGGCTTCTTTCCCTCCTCCACGTGGCCTTACTCTGCTCTCCTCTCTGATACTAATCTCAGGAACCCAGGAACTGAGAGAGAGATCAAGCTCCCAGACTGCCTCAGTTTATAGCCTAGAAAATCCAAACCTTTAATCCAATTATACATACAAGAAAGTCTCTGATACAAAGCCACCCATCTGAGGCATAATGGGATTCCTCCCTACATCACCACCCTACATCATCCAATCAGTCAAGGGTGTGGAGAAGAGCTTACTCTTAAAACAAAGCCTTAAGCTATAACGCCCCGGCCTGCTTACATTACAACTTTTCCCCCACAGCCATCACAAACATAAGGGCAAATAATATCACCTGGATGACGGGCTTCCATGTGGGCAGCACCATCTTTAACAAAGTGAGCATAATATATTTTATCTGCCCAACAACTAGAAAAGTCAGGAAGGCTTCCCTCAGCCTTGATGTCTCTTCACAACAGTGTTTGAAGAGATTCTTTAAATGAGGTCATAAAAAGGAGAAAGAAAAAATGCTTGTAAGTGAACTTACATTAATCTTGTTTATGATAGTGTAATTTTATACCACAAATTATAACTTACATATCAAATCAAGTTTTGATATCAATTTTAAATTCTACTTTGCTAAGGAACTTATAGAAAACACTTAGTCAAGGGTAAATAGGGTAAAAGAATACATTACATGTCTTGCATAACAAGGCTATAGCACCTTAGGGCTCAAGGTGATCCACCTGTGGGTTTTTACTCTAATGTTGGAAGCAGAATGACTTCTACCTTCCATTCTCATTCAAACTTCATCTCTAATTTGTCATAAAAATTTTTGCTTTACTCATTTAAAATTTTTTTTATATTTAATAATAATAGTAGTAGTACTTATTATAAGTAGACCTTATAATAGTACTTAAGAATTTAAAGTTTCAGCAACCCTGGCCAGTTTTCTCAGTGGTAGAGCATCGCCTGGTATGTGGATGTGCTGGGTTCAATTTCTGGTCAGGGCACACAGGAGAGGCAACCACCTGCTTCTCCACCCTTCCCCCTTCTCTCTCTCTCTCTCTTCCCTTCCCACAGGCATGGCTTGATTGGCTACAGCGAGTTGGCTTCAGGTGCTGAGGATGGCTCCATGGCCTTTGCCTCAGGTACTAAAAAATGGCTCTGGTTGCAATGGAGCAATGGACTCCAGATGGGCAGGCAGAGCATCAGCTCCTGGTGGGCTTGCCAGGTGGATCCCAGTTGGGGCACATGTGGAGGTCTGTATCTCTGCCTCCCCTCCTCTCACTAAAATAAAATAAAAATTAAAACAAAAAAAAGAATTTGAAGTTTTACATAAAGTATCTCATAAGACACCATAAAAGGGGATGGATGAGATACCTGTTTAAAAATTATTATTAATAACTACACATGTCAAACAAAGACCAGAAAATATGGCCTTTACTTATACTTTTTAACAATAAGGGCACATTTTCTGTTTATGGATATTTATATATGTATTTATAGTATTAATTAAGTAACTTAAAGTTTTAGTGATTTTTTTAGAAGAAAAAATATAGACAATAACAATTCTTTAATACAGTGTGTCCGTAAAGTCATGGTGCACTTTTGACCCTTCACAGGAAAGCAACAAAAGACGATAGAAATGTGAAATCTGCACCAAATAAAAGGAAAACCCTCCCAGTTTCTGTAGGATGATGTGGCAGCATGTGCACATGTGCAGATGATGACGTAACACCGTGTATACAGCGGAGCAGCCCACAGCCATGCCAGTAGAGATGTGGACTGTACAGAAGGAAGTTCAGTGCCACAATTTCCAGAAGGTGTCATCTTTCAACAGGACGGTGATCCTCCACACTACACCACCATTGTTCGTGAGTTTCTGGATAGAACATTCCCTCGGCGGTGGATAGTTAGGGGTTCTGTCAAGCCATGGCCACCACGATCCCTAGATCTGACGCCTTTAGACTTTTACTTTTGGGGTTATGTGAAGCAGCATGTGTATATTGAACGTATCAAAGACGTTAATCACTTAAAACAGAGAATCACAGACATTATTTACTCTGTTACACCAGACGTCCTTACCCGTGTGTGGCAAGAACTTCAGTATTGTTTGGATGTGTGTAGGGCAACAAATGGAGCCCACATCAAACTGCACTGAATAGTATGAAACTGGGAGAGTTTTCCTTTTATTTGGTGCAGATTTCACATTTCTATTATCTTTTGTTGCTTTCCTGTGACCGGTCAAAAGCACACCATGACTTTACGGACACACTGTATATGAGTTCTTCTTCTAATGGGCCAGTTTCAGTAAGGGGCAGATTTTTAATCAGCCCTCTGCAGTCTGCAAATCAACAGAATTGGGAGAGAGGCTGTGTACTACCTTAGAAATCAATTGTTCTATGCCTGAGAGAGTACCAAGGGTAATTCACAGCTCAGGTCTTTTCACAAAGTTAGATATATGTGGTGATTTCTCACCTATTTAAAAAAATAAGTTATAGATATTAGAAAAATGAAACAAAAAACACTTGGCTCCTAAGAAAGAGAACATTATCTGAAAACAGAGAAGAAGAACAGATATTGTATGGCCTGTAGCCTTGGCCACCATCACAGCTGCCTGGCCCATGCAGGTTCACATTTGATTCAAATAGACGGTAATGAAACAATGGAGCCAAGAAATGGTGGGCCATTAGCTTTAATCCTAGCTTTCACCCAGTGGCAAGAAATACACACAGTGGGAAAACACTTCCCTTTCTATTCAGGGCTCCCAAAGCTACTGACTTATCCGAGTTTCCTAGAATCAAAGGTTTCTACCTCACCAGCCTTATTCACCTCTGTTCCCCATCTTCTTCTCTCTGCACAAATTCTGCACAAACTAGCTTCTCCTTCAGCACTCTGCCATCTTGGCGGTTTCTCCTCTCCTCCACATGACCTTTCTGTGCTCTCCTCCTACATAGGCTCATTTGCCCCTTTTTATATAGAAATCAAAACCTTTAATCCAATATACAAACAAGGAAGTCTCTGATATAAAGCCACTTATCTGAGGCATAAATGGGATTCCTCATAAGAGTGCACCACCTCCTATCATGCAACAGTCAAGGGTGTGGGGAAAAGCTTAGTCTTAAAACTAAGCCTTAGGCTATAAGGATCTGCCTGCTTACAGCCTGTCCCCTACATCCAATGCAAATTATAAGCGAGTAAACATATATATCATATTTGCAGACTTATTTGACCCACATATATCTCTGAAAATGATTTGCTACAAGAAACAAAATAATTTTTTTCAGGTATTTCTACTCGGCTAAAAGATAAATACAAAAATATGTGGAAAGTAGGAATAAAAAGATGGCTGGATTTGATATAAAACTAACAGGTTTAGTTGTTGGCTTAGAAAAAATGTAGGATGAGATAGAGTATATATTAAGAAATCTAAAACTGCTATGGCAGAATCAAAATGACCTCCCATTCCTACTTCATAAAATAAAATATATCTTTCTTGTATTACCCATGTTGACATAAGAAATGTCCAAACCTGTAGAGAATTTTTATGAATTTATCTGAGCCAAACTGATGATAATTGTCAGGAATTACAGTATCAACATACTGAGGAAATGCTTTGGAGAATGGCAGTTTTGCAGCTTACTTTATACGTTAGAATAAAAGGAGATGTAACGAGGGTTACATGAAATCTATTGGTGGTTAATTAAGGGGGCAAGAGAAAGCAAAGAGGTAAAATATCTGGCACTGGATAAAAAGTGAAAATAGAGAAACACATATTTTTTTTCCATTGGTGGTTACAGGATAATTAGTAATTAACTAAGGAAATAGTATGCAGGGAACAAGATAACAATGAGGGTTCTGTTGTTTTGCACTCTCCTGCTTTTGGTTGTGGCTTGAGGTGTCTAGAAAAAATGGCTAACCTGATATTTCAAATGTACGTTATCTTAGATGCAAAAAGATAACAGACAGGCTCACTTTAGATAAAAGTGACCTTTATCAAGAAAGCTACAGGCCTAGGGCATGACTAGCCACCACAACTAACTTTTAAATGTTTTTTTTTATTCATTTTAGAGAGGAGAAAGAGTGAGTGAGTGAGTGAGAGAGAGAGAGAGAAAGAAAGAAAAGGGGGAGGAGCAGGAAGCATCAACTCCCACATGTGCCTTAACCAGACAAGTGTAGGGTTTCGAATGGGTGACCTCAGTGTTCCAGGTCAAGGCTTTATCCACTGCACCACCACAGGTCAGGCACAACTCACTTTTAGTTAGGAATTTTTATGTTCAGACTAGCCTCTGTGGTTACTTTCAGTCTCTGAGTTTGTAAGGCTCATCATACAGCCCTCTGCTGAGCTTGTCAGGTTTAGTATGTGGCCCTGTTGGGCAGATAAAATATATTATGTTCACTTTGTTAAAGATGGCACTGCCCACGTGGAAGCCCGTCACCTAGGTGATATTAGTTGCCCTTCTTGCTTGGGATGGGCTTGATTATACTAATGTGTGTTGGGGGAGGGCTTTCACTCTAAAAGGTTTTAAAAAGAAGAGAGATCAAGTTGTTCTGGGGAAGAGTGATTAAGTTCTAGGAAGAGCCCATGGAGGGAGAGGAGAGCAGAGAAAAGTCACTTGGAAAAGCAGAAGCAGCCAAGATGGAAGAGTGCTGAAGGAGAAGCCAGGTTGTGCAGAGTTTGTATAGAGAGAAGGAGATGGGAAACAGAGGTGAATAAGGCTGGTGAGGTAGGAACCTTTGATTTTAGAAAACTCAGATAAGTCAGTGGCTTTGAAAGCCCTCAATGGAAAGTGTTTTCCCACTGTGTGTATTTCTTTCCTGCCAGGTGCAAGGTAGATTTAAATGTAATGGCCTACCAGTTTTTGGCTCCATTGTTTCATTACCGTCTGTTTGAATCAAATGTGAACTTGCATGGGCCAGGCGGCTGTGTTGGTAGCCATGGCTACTGGCTTTACATTTGGCATAGTCTGTGGCAAGATTTGATACAGATTAGTATGGAGCCACCATCACCCTTGAGTGGAGTAGAGGACTGGCTGCTGTTATGGTTTTCCATGGCTGTCCTTTTGGAGGCCGTAGGCTGGCTGACTTTTACAGCCATGCATGAGGAAACCAAGAGCTCTGTGGAAGAGGTTGCCTTAGACCTGCAAACTGAGCAGTAAAAGGAGCTGGAGCAAACATGGGAGAAAGAGATGCCGACCCTGGAGCTGAAACAAGCACCAGAGGAGGCCGACCAGGTTCATGAGATTTGCTTGGAAATGGAGCAGATGCTGGAGAAGGAATCACAGGTTTGTGAGTTGCAGATTGCCCTGGATGTTGTGGAGAGCCAGCACAGGCCTCTTTTTTGTCTACACTAATTATATCTGATAATTATTACTCATAAACTTTCAGAAAGGTTTGAAGAAGAAAACATAATTTAAAGAGAAAAGTTAATTAAAAAGAAGAAAACAAAGACAATATAATGACCCTGAAGGGTAATATAAAGCCAGTAGCCTCAGTCACCATCACAGCTGCCTGGCCCGTGCAGGTTCACATTTGATTCAGACAGACAGTAATAAAACAATGGAGCCAAGAACTGGTGGGCCATTAGCTTTAATCCTAGCTTGCACCCAGTAGGCAAGAAATACACACAGTGGGAAAACACTTCCTTTTCCATTCAGGGCTCCCAAAGCCACTGACTTATCCGAATTTCCTAGAGTAAAAGGTTCCTACCTTACCAACCTTATTCATCTCTGTTCCCCATCTCCTTCTCCCTGCACAAACTGGCTTCTACTTCAGCACTCCGTCATCTTGGCTGCTTCTCCTCTCCTCCACGTGGCCTTTCTCTGTTCTCCTTCAGCATGGGCTCCTCTGCCCATTTCATAGTGTAGAAATCAAAATCTTCAATCCAATATACAAACAAGGAAGTCTCTGACACAACGTCGCTTATCTGAGGCATAATGGGATTTCTCATAAGAGTGCACCATCCCTGTCATGCAACAGTCAAGGGTTTGGGGGAGAAGCTTAGTTTTGAAAAGATCTTAGTATTGAAAGGGTGGGAAAGGCTTAGTCTTAAAACTAAGTCTTAGGCTCTAATGACTTTGCCAGCTTACAGCCTGTCCTGCACACCCAATGCAAACTATAAGTGAGCAAACATATACATCATATTTGCGAACTTATTTGATCCACAGATAAATAACAGATATGAAACCTATAAATTCTACATATTTCCAAAAAAAGAAGACAGAGAAAATAAGCCTAAGCAACAATCAAGGCCACAGAGAAGGGCATTTTCAGATGTAACAAAACCTTTGACTGAGTACTTAAAAGAGTCTCCAGGCACCAGAATAATTGAGAGAAAAGAATAAAAAAACCAACACATATAGGGTAAATATTTTGAATTTTAAGAATAAGTTATGGTGTGTGAACACATTTGAATATTATGTCACATATATACATATTCTAAAGGTACTGAAAATATTTACATTATAATGTTAAGTGAGAAAAAAGCAAATGCAAAATTGCCACAAACACAACATCTCTTAGTCATATGAAAACATAAATTGAAAGGAATTAATCCAAAATGTTAATTGAGAGGATTTTCTCTGAGTGATGAGATTGTGTGTGATATTTTTATTTTTCTGAAACCAATGTGTCAGCTTGGGCACCTCATTTTTATTACTAGCTTAGACCTGTGCCCTGAGCTCCAACTCGCTCTTCAGCATCCTTCATCAGACTTAACATATCTGAAAGAAAACTACCAATTTTTCTCCCCATCCTCCTCGTCGCCCATTTTTCTACATTTCACTCAATGGCTAAGGTTAAAAATCTAGGAGTCAGGCACACAGATTTTCATCATATTGCTATTTAAATTATATGTATTATGTATATTCTTAATTATTTTATGAATATGAAATCTTCAATAATTTTAAAGAGGAGTCTAAAGATGTAAAGAACATACTGACCCAACCTAAAGGAGCTCCTCATAATCAAAATTGAAAAAATTTTGAGCGAATCAATGATCTCATCAGAGAACAAGTTCTTCCCATGCTGCCACTCTGCTCTTCTCAGTATTGGTTTCATCCTCAGACTGACAGCAAGCCAACTAGAGCCACACCAGGCAAAATATCCAGACATGACCACTCACAGAGAAGAAAGGAGAAAGTACCTTCCTGTGGTTCTCTCTCAGGAAAAAAAAAAATTTCCTACAAGTTCATCACCATTTCTCCTTTGTCTTAGTAGTCAGAGTTAGGACACAAGCTCATTCTTAAACCAGTAACAAACAAGAAAGTTGCAATTACCCTAAACACCAATAAAGTGACATCGGGGTTTGGAGGTGGGCCATCTTCGCCTGAGTCACAACAAATGTTTTTAAGCCAGGAAAAGGAAATTATATATAGATTCCATTTATTAAAGAAAAGTGTACCCAAGAGGTGTGCTGTTAGGGAGTGCTTACTTTTAAAAATGGCACCTACACAATTATTCACTCTTGTGGTTTGTTCTAACACATAGTTAGAAAATTAGATTCCTCTTATAATATTACCACAATTACTCACACAATCTATAAGATCACATAGTAGCTCTTCCCTTTTTTTTTTTTTTTTTTACAGAGACAGAGCGAGAGTGAGAGGGATAGATAGGGACAGACAGACAGGAATGCAGAGAGATGAGAAGCATCAGTCATCAGTTTTTTGTTGTGGCACTTAGTTATTCATTGATTACTTTCTCATATGTGCCTTGATCGGGGGCTACAGTAGACCAAGTAACCCCTTGCTCAAACCAGCGACCTTGGGTCTTAGCTGGTGAGCTTTGCTCAAACCAGATGAGCCCACGCTCAAGCTGGCGACCTTGTGGTCTCGAACCTGGTTCCTCCTCATACCAGTCTGACACTCTATCCACTGCGCTATCGCCTGGTCAGGCTTCCCACTTTTATCTCTTATTATAGTACTGCAATAAGTGTGCTCCACTTGAAACTCCAGGAACTTAAATGCTTTACTATGACAATGAAAATAGCAGAAGAGAAAAAATGTTAGGCTTTTAAAACAAGGGATAAAACCAAAAAGTCCATGGTTGGTTGGTTGATAACTAAATGACAAGATCATACGTGGCAGTTGAACTAGTAGGTTTAAAGTGAAATCATGAGCAGGTTATAGAAAAATCTTTGTATTCTTTCAGAGATCATTTAACAAGTACCAAATAAGAGTGAAGCTGGATTATGACAACATAATAGATTTCTATGCCAGGAAAGAAAAGAAGATATGCAATCATTATCCCAAAGAATGAAAAGAGAAAGCTTAAAACTATGGCTTTGTTTCCGAAAGTATTTGAAAGTAGAATGCATTCATTCTTAAATAAAAGCCATATCTATTATTTCATATGAAATACAATGTATCTCATTCTAATACCAGAAAAAAATACAGCAATAACTTTGCTAATACAAAGAATGTATATGTGATTAAGTACTGTCATCAGAGTATACTAAGTCCTAGAAATTGGACAAGTGGGAAGCAGCATATTTCTATTTTAGATTATAAGAGCAAGTACTTACAAAGCTTCATGAAAATGAACTTTATAAAGTAGTCTTTTGGTTTACAAAACCAAGGCCTTGAAGAAAAACACAAAAGAGAAAAAGGCAAAGAATACAGTAGACAGTTCACCAAGTAAACAAAATACAAAAGGTAATAAACATATGCAAATATATTCAACCTCAAAAATGCAGAAATGAAAAATGAAAGGAAGTAATACCAATGTTTATCTATCATATTGGCAAAAATTATTGACAGGACCCACTGTTGTTAAAGGTAAGGATACTTCTGCATGATTGATGGAAGGGGTGATCGATACATTATTGTGTGACAAATTATTAGTGTATCTGAAATATTTTATGTGCTACTTTAGATTTTCTAATCTTCACTTGTGCCTTTTTCCATGTTGTGGGGACTCAGTGTGGGCTCAGGTGGGTTTCGCAGAGGTGCAGGCTGACCTATTTCCTGCCCCACCCCAAGGTTTCTCTGATGACCTGCAACTCAGAACTCCATAGGAACACACACAAGGGCCAACACATGTGCAAACCAGATGGGTTAAGGACTCAATATCCCATAAGGTAAATCTCTGACCAATGAGGGACAGAACTGATGGATAAGTGCTTCCTCTTTTCCCGCTCTCTCCCACCCCCACCCAAATGGATGGTCTGGAAATACATTTCATATGGCTTCTCTTAATTTCCTGTGCATTTAAGCAGCCAGCCACCTATAGTAGCCACCAACTCAATAAGCTATCTTAGCATCAGCTCTCCTTCTTTCCCTACTTGACTTTCCCTTCTCATTCCTGCTCCTTGGGATCACATTCTTAAGAAAGTTATAACTTGTAAGCCTTTGTCTCAAGCTCTATGGAGATTGGGCAATGGCAGGTAATAGCCAACATCCTTTAGAGTGTCTGCCTAGCTTGCCAATCTCTCTTTCTGGACTCTTGCCTAGGGACAAGCTTACTAAAATGTTGCAGTGATATACATACAGGGATGCTCATTAATAGCATTTCTTGTAATAGGAAGAGAGGATCATTCTGTTGTACTATTAAATGAAAGGAACAAGTTATGGGAGAGTGTGTGTGTATAAAAATACATACATAAACAAGTCTGCAAGAAGCATCATCGAACTGTTTACAATGATTATCTTGTAGGAAGTACAGTAATTGGAACAGGAGCACCCAGTTTCTTTTCTTCTTTATTTGTATAATACAAATAAACCCAACCAAAAGATTTTTTTTTAAAAAAAGCAATCATATATCAATGCTTTTAATGTTATACAAAAGGAAAAGTACTTCAAAAATGTATGCTGACTCAAGGTAGAGAAATTGGAAGTTTGTTTTCTTCCCCAGTTTTAATTCTTTCAATGATTGTGTCTCTTTTTTTTTTTTTTAATCTTTTTTTTAAATTCATTGTAGAGAGGAGACACAGAGTGAGAGAGAGAGAGAGAGAAAGAGAGAAAGGGGGGAGGAACTAGAAGCATCAACTCCCATATGTGCCTTGACCAAACCAGTGCAGGGTTTTGAACTGGCAACCTCAGTATTCCCAGGTCGACGCTTTATCCACTGCGCCACCACAGGTCAGGCTCAATGATTGTGTCTCTTCCCTAATAAATCTCTACTCACCTTTGGTGTGGAAATAACTCACTCACCTCTTGTTTTTCCTCTGTCATCCCCAAGTCCATCAAAATTGAACTCTTCTTATTCCCATTCCTTTAGTGTGCTAAATTACAAAACTGATAATCTAGACACTGAGTCAGCATCTCTGAAGTGATCGTATCATCATTTCAGAGGTGAAGAAACTGGAGCCCAAAGAAGATAAGTGATTTGGTTAGAGGTGTATAACTACAGAGCGGGGAATAGAACTCAGGTCTTCCGATTCCAAGATTGGAGCTCTTTCCATTAAATGGTAATCAGAAAAAGTCATTAGGTTATGGCATAAGCTAATATTATGTGACTAGTTGATTTTATTCCTCTAAACACATCTTTTCAAAGGGAACTGAAGGAACAAATTCAATGAAAGCATACCACAAGGAACAATTTTGGGTGAGGTCTTATGCTATTACAGAAAGTCATACTTCATATGAACCCTACTATCCCAGGTGCACACCATCTTTAGCTCTACAAAAACTCTTACCAGCTTGTAATAACCATCACACAAGAACCGAATGATGGCAGATACTTTGATATGACTCTGCAGAATCTCCCTTTTGCTAGTAGCCTTGAAATCGCTGTTATATCACCCAACAGACCGAGATTCAGGTGGCCATATGCTCAAATGCATACAATTCAGGAGGATTGCCATTCAGGTTTTTTCTGATAATTTTTCTTTGATTTGCTAGCCTTTTTTTTTATGCCATTTATCTTATTTTCCCTCCTTTTGGGTAAAGTCTTTCTAAACATTTATGTTATAGTTGGTGCTGAAAATCACTGATTATGCATGACAGAAAGAACTTAAAGAAAATTATGCATTGCTCTGATCTAGCCTAAGGCACACAAATCAAAGCCTTCACTGCAGACAAGACAGAGTAAAATCGAAAGTAGCTACATTTTATATGGAAATTAGCTGCTTCTAGAAGGCAATATAGTTAAGCATATATCAAAACCAAAGACAATGAACATATGAAATCTATTTCAGCATTTGGACTACTCCTTTTCCCTTTTCTTCACATGTAGAACAATTTTTAGTGTGTTATAGTACATCAAAGAATAAAAAGTTTACTTTCTTAACATAAACATATGCCTACTTGGTATATTTGAGAAAATTTGGAAATTTTCTGTCTTCATTTCTTTAATATTTTACGGAGACTTTGAAAATAATTAGGACCTAAAAGCAGTAATCTGAAAACACTGTTCTAAATGCCTTTTGCTGATATAATCAGTAAAAAATGAAAAAAAAAATGTGTTTCCTTCAGAGCAGACATATGCAAAGAACATCTCATTTTTTTTCTTGATTATTTTTCTTTTTAAATTACAAAAGAAAAACCTGAAAAATACAGTAATGTATATATTGTTAAAGATTTTAAAGCTTTTAAATCTAAAGGAGAGAAATTGTTTTGTTTGAATAGCAGTCCTGTTCATAGAACGGTTTCCACCCAGGATCTGGTAATGCACAGCTGCCACATGCCAACTGTTTGTGAGAAGAGTGAAAAGAGAAACACAAACCTCAGGAATTTGGTCACTTCCTTGCAGATGGCCACAGATCACAAAGTTTACCACCAGTCTTCAAAACTCTTGGTTTAAATGAGATGAGGATCTGACTTTTAATTCTCAATACAGCTTTGCTTTTGCTTGCAAAAAACCAAACTGTGCTAGTTTACATAGAAAAGGAACTTATTAAAGCATTTCATGTACCCAAGTGAAACATCTTAGAGAACCCAAGAGTGAAACTTGGAGGCCATGCAGTCAGGGCCATGTCCATGTCACACAGCACGACATCTCCAGCAGAGAGAGCACCGTGGCCAGATGCTGAGGTTTGCTCTTCCCACCAGGCTAGGAATCCAGCGCCTCTCCTGGGATGGGTTAAACAAAATAATGGCCTATCAGTTACTTATCACAGACATACATCTCCATTAGTCAATGCCTCTTCACATGTTAAAGATATGTTATTTTAACTCATGCCTATATTTTAAAAATGGAGTGATTTTATCCCATAAAATACTGTGTACATATCCACAAATATTTGTATATACTTAGAAAATGTGGTATCTCTGGAGAGTGAGATTAGGTAGAGGTGGAAGTGAGAAGTTAATTATGACTTTATATATTTCTGTGTTGCTTAAGTTTGAAATGAGCATGTATCCCTTTTATAATAAGCATCCTGAAATGAAGCAAATTATTGTTTTATTTTCTTAACATATTTAAGGTAATTTTTGTGGTTAAGAGCTATGTTTATGAGCTATATAATCACTGACTATCAGAATTGGAAGAGACTTAGAGCTCAAGTGCAACTTTCCTAGCCAAATCTTAAAATGGACAGTCTATATTTATTACCTCCAATGTTTTACCTCCTGGTCACACTTAGAACAACTATGACCATATTGTATTAAAAATATCTTTATTAATTAATCAGAAAGAAAAATTAAGAAAACAATCCCCTTCACTATTGCAACCAATAAAATAAAGTACCTAGAAATAAATTTAACCAAGGAGATTAAAGACTTGTACTTGGAAAAAAATAAAACACTGGTTAAAGAAATAAAGGAAGATACAAACAAGTGGAAGCATATACTATGCTCATGGTTAAGAAGAAAAAACATCTTTAAAATGCTTATATTACCCAAAGCAATTTATAAATTCAAAGCAATACCAATTAAAATACCAATGACATACTTCAAAGATATAGAACACATATTCCAAAATTTATATGGAACCAAAAAAGAACACGAATAGCCTCAGCAATCTTGAAAAGAAAGAATAAAGTGGCAGGTATCACACTTCCTGATATCAAGTCATACTACAAGGCCTTTGTACTCAGAACAGCTTGGTACTGGCATACAAACAGGCATATAGATCAGTGGAACAGAACAGAGAACCCAGAAATAAACCCACACCTTTATGGACAACTTATATTTAACAAAGGAGCTAAGAGCATACAATGGAGTAAAGAGCCTCTTCAACAAATGGTATTGAGAAACTTGGGAAGCGACCTGCAAAAAAATGGAACTAGACCACCAACTTGCAACATTCACAAAAATAAACTCAAAATGGATAAAAGACTTAAATATAAGCCATGAAACCATAAGCATCTTAGAAGAAAACATAGGCAGCAGCTCTCCGACATCTCTTGCAATAATATATTTGCTGATTTATCTACACAGGCAAGGGAAATAAAAGGATAAACAAATGGGACTATATCAAACTAAAAAGCTTTTGCATGGCTAAAGACAATAAGAACAGAATAAAAAGACAAACTACACAATGGGTGAATATATTTGTCAATATGTCTAATAGGAGTTAATAACCAAAATTTATAAAGAACTTATAAAACTCAACACCAGGAAGATAAACAATCCAATCAAAAAATGGACAAAAGAAATGAATAGACACTTCTCCAAAGAGGACAGAC
Source organism: Rhynchonycteris naso (assembly GCA_037038555.1). Classification (NCBI taxonomy): domain Eukaryota; kingdom Metazoa; phylum Chordata; class Mammalia; order Chiroptera; family Emballonuridae; genus Rhynchonycteris; species Rhynchonycteris naso. Next base: position 48,613,662 of record CM073000.1, on the reverse strand, counting down.
AGATGGTCAATAGGTATATGAAAAAATGCTCAACATCACTAATCATTAGAGAAATGCAAATTAAAACCACAATGAGATATCACCTCACACCAGTCAGAATGGCACTCATCAACAAAACAACACAGAATAAGTGCTGGCAAGGATGTGGAGAAAAGGGAACCCTCCTGCACTGCTGTTGGGAATGCAAACTGGTGCAGCCACTGTGGAAAATAGCATGGAGATTCTTCAAAAATTAAAAATTAAACTGCCTTTTGACCCAGCTATCCCACTTTTAGGAATATACCCCAAGAACACCATAGCACTGTTTCAAAAGGAGAGTTGCACCCTCATGTTTATGGCAACATTGTTCACAATAACGAAGATCTGAAAACAGCCTAAGTGTCAGTCAGTGAACAAGTGAATTAAAAAAACAGTGGTACATATATATACACAATGGAATACTATGGGGTCATGAAAAAGAAAGAAATCTTACCTTTTGCGACAACGTGGATGGACCTGGAAACTATTATGTTAAGTGAAATAAGCCTGGCAGAAAAAGAAAAATATCATATGACCTCACTCATTTGAGGAATCCAATGAACAATGTGAACTGAGAAATGGAACTGAGACAGAGGAGAGATCAAAGGGACCAGAGGAAAAGAGGACAGAGGGAAAAGGGGATGATAGGATGGGATAAATCTGAAGGGAAGGGGGGAGGGCGCTATGGGGAGGAAGGCAAAGGAGATGTTGAGGGGAATATGGGGGAGGGGGATGCATTCAGGATAACACTAGAACAGTGGTTCTTAACCTTTTTGAGGTACTGAACCCACCAGTTTCATATGCGCATTCACCGAACCCTTCTTTAGTGATAAATAAAATATGATTTTTTTTCCAAATTCAAGACATAGGCATATGTTTTTTTACTGGTGCACAAAATGAGTGGTGCATGAACATCACCTTGCTCAAAGAACAAAACCAACGAAGTACATGAACTCACAACAAATTACGGTATTACTTTATTCTGGCCTCCGCGGCGAGGTTTCTCTGAACCCCTGAGACCGACTCATCGAACCCCTAGAGTTCGATAGAACCCAGGTTAAGAACCACTGCACTAGAATCTATGTAAACATAATAAATTAAAATCAATAAAAAAATAAATAAATGTCTAACTCTGGGACTCGGAGCTGGAGCTTTGTGAATGTGGGGTACCTAGTTGGCATGATCCCGCCGTGACTGGTTGTCCTCCTACCATAACATGAGTCTTGAGACGGAGCAGGCTCCCTTGGCTTAGCTCCTGAACCAGCTGACCCATGTGGTCCTGACAGCTCCTACTCCTCTCTACAGAGAACACACAATGTACACTCCTGGTTAGCCAAAATGTGACCGGGGTTGGCAGCAGCAGCAGATTTGGGAAGAGGACTAGTAGATTAACCTGGCTGAATCTCAGTTTTCTCATGACAAAAATAGGTGTAATTGTGTGTACACAAGTAAAGCACTTTAGCCAGACCTTGCACCTACCAGATTGTAGCTATCATCATAATTTAAATTCAGAAGTGGAAAAAAAAAAAAAAAAAGAAAAAGGGAAAAAATATCTTTATCAATTTAATCTTACTAATTTTTTTTATTTTTATTTTTTGGTTTTTTACTTTGTGAAATTCTAGGACAATCAGAGGGCTGGATTTTGCTGTTGGGATCGGAGAAGCCAACATCAGCTTGAGTGTTGGTCCAAGTGGCATCCTATTTACTCCAGACCCCTGGACTAGGGGGTAGTGAACTTCTACTGATACCACAGAACAATAACTGCTTTGGAAAAGATCTCCATAATCTTGTCTCAACCTGCTTGACAGCTTAGAAATAAGTAATAAAATTGTCCCTTTGTTTTCCCTGTTTAGGTTTCTATATGGTGTTCCTTCCTGGTTTCTCTCTCTCTCTCTAGCTATTCCCTTTGGTTTCTTTTGCTGGCCTCTCTCTCTTTACACAATCTTTGCAAGACTACTTTCTTCTCTCTACATTTATAACCATGGTTTTACTCATTCCTGTATGACTTAAACGATCTCCTGTCATCTGTTGTTCCCCAAGTCTATATCTCTAGTGCTGACTCCTCTCTTTAGTTATTCATTACCTGTTGCTTGGACTGTTAACAATGTCCTGACAGGTATCCCTGACTGGCCATGTCGCACACATTTTAAATTTATTTGGCTTTTTTGAGAGTAGGAACAGAGAACTACTCAAAATAATTCAGGAAACAGAAGTTACAACAGGTTGGACCTTAAGGAGACAGGAGTGGGAGGGTGTTTCTGCATTTAAAGAAGGCTCTGTAAGCTAGAAGCAAGAGTTGGCAAATTTGAAGAGCTCTTCATTCTGATGTCCTATCATAAATGTGACTTAACTGCATTCCCTTAAAAAACTCAATAGAAATGCAAAATTTAGCATTAGTTTTTTTTAAGAAAGCATATGACTCTTTCAACTCATATTTTACTTTTTTTCCTGATCTTAAGTGTAAAATTGAGTAATTATATCTATACATATTCCAACTTGTTTTACTTTATCTCTCTTATTTCTCATTGTCACTCTTTCCAAAAGCATTAATTCTAATATGTGTAATATATGTTCTCGGATGGTATGCATCTTTGAAAGGTAGCATTGCTTTGTTTAGGTCTCCATTTAGAATCTGTATAAATAATGCTAGATGATTGCTATATTTCCTTTTTCATTCCACGCTATTTTTAAAATTCATGCTTCTGTATATACATCCAGTTATGATGGCTGCAGGCTCTTTAGCATGTGCATTCATCATATTTTACTTCTCTATCCTCATAATGATAGACATCTGGATTGCCTCCAACTCCCTACTTCCAAAACAATGCTGGAACAAATAACTTTATATATTATATCCATTTATCAATCCACAACATCAATCTTCTAATTTTATATGTGTATGTGTATTTGTGGTGGTGGGAAGGGAATTGCTAGATATATGCATGATTAATTTTACCAAATAGTTCCAACTTACTCTCCAGATTGCCTTATCAAATGTACATTTCTTCTTGCAGTGCCTGAGGGTTCCCATTTCTCTACATCCTCATGAATACTTATATTAGTGCTTACCAAAGTGGACTGGTAATGTAGCTCATCTTTTCAAGTTTCATCTAGATCCAAGATTGGCCACTCTTGCCTTTGAACAGCTAGTGAAGGATGGAGTCACATGATAGATAATATTGATTTCCTTTCAGCAGGGGCAGTGTGTGTGTGTGGGGGGGGGGCAGCTTCTTCTATTGGATGGGTTTGCAAAGGAAGCAAAAGCATGCTCATTTACCCTGTTGAAAGGTTATGTTCACAGACTAAAACCCAAACTCCTTAGGATGTTCTGCCACCTGGCTCCTAACTTCCTCTCTGGCCCCAATGGACCCCCATGGTTTCCCTGGCAGGCCACACTGCTTCATATTTATGCTTTATCTCTTACTGTTTCTTGTGCTGGCAAAGTTCTTTGGCATCCCCAACTCACTCTTCTATGGAAGTCTTGACGAATCCTATTGAGTCTAAAGCTTTAACTTTAGACTCACCAACTCTAAAAATTGCCCATTGCAACCACTGTGTCTCCTTGGTTTCTCTGGCACTCTATGAGAACGTCCATCCTGTTCCTGTACTTACTACACTACTGTCTCCTCCAGCTTGGCTGCATGCTCTTTGAAGGCAAGACAAACATCTTATTTGGCTTTTTATTTTTAAAACCTAGCACAGTGCCTCAATCTACTGAGTACCTAACAAATGTTTTTAAATAAATGAATGAATAAGCCACTTAGTGTACAGAGGGTGTTGAGAATTTTATGGCTTTTCCAGTAACACAAAGTTAGTCAATAATGCTGGAAACAAAATCTAGGTCTCTTGATTTTTACCATTTTTCACTACACTACTGTGAAGAATTCCCTCACTTATCCAAGTGAATTATTTCCATTCTCCAGAAACTGAGAAATTGAGAAAGACTTCTTGCTAATGTCAAGAAACATTGCACCATATAGTTCTATGTAGGTTCTTAAACATTCCTTTGGATTTCTCCTCCTCATTGGTAAAATACTGGGCTATGTGAAAGCAGAACTTCTAATAGCATTTTGGATTGTAAATTATATTTAAAAAACCCACCATGGAAGCCTGAAACAAAGGATAGAAATATTTTTAAATCGAAAATTATATATACTAATTTTTAAAAAGCTGACATTACTGACTAAATAGTATTTTTTCTTTTATGTTATCTTTTCCAACTATTTCCTGACCGTATATCAGAGATATAGCAACCAAAGTAATCATTTCTGTCAAGAAACTTTGCAAAAAGGTTTACAATACTGAATGCACTATTATAAAAGTATGTCCTTTTCAGTTTTCAAAAGACCTTGGAGTGTTTTGCAGAAATTCTCCACCCACTTCAGTACTCTCCTTGACCTTGAGAGAATGCCACAGAGTTCCCACTAGAACTAAGGAGGAGAGAAACCATTTCTTCTGTATTTTTTCTTCCATTCCAAGGGTCATTCAGCAGGAGCTGGTGATAGTGGAACCATTAAACCTATGAATTTCCCCTGCCACTTTAGAAATAAAATAGACAGGTGTCAGAGGGAGTGTGTGGGGGGGGTTTCAGCAGCAAGACCAAGGGACTGCTGGTAGTTTGTTGCTACTGCTTTTCCAATTTACACAGATCTTCGGAAGGGCAATTGCTCCCCACTGCCTTGAGATCAGTTACCTATTTTTGTGCTGTGAATTAGAGGCAGGAATAACAATACTCCATGTATACTGAGGAAACTCAGATGCATTGAGAGTCTGCACTTGATAGTGCAAATCCGGCAACAAAACTGGGGACTTCTGATTCTCTGCTTGTTGTTTCCAGTCAGTTAGGAAAACAATTTTCCATCAAACAAGAATGCCACACAGGCTGATAGCATTAATGTTTATAACCATCGGGGAATCGTAATGTTTATTCACATCAGAGGCAAACTAGAAAATTATTTATGATATAATTTGTGTGTATCATTTAAACACACAGCGATGTTCTTTCTAGTAATGCTCATGAAGGGTGTCAGTGGGGAGGGCTGATGGCAAAGGAAGTAGGAGGCAGTGGTATTAGTGGGACTTGTGTTTGGTTTTTAACCCATGGTAAAATTATTCACAAACCGAAATACTTGAAAGTCACTGAATTAAAAGCATGGCCTTTCCAAGAACAAACTAATGTGCTATCTTATCATGAAGTAACAAGCATAATTATTGAAGGCCTGAAAGATATACTTTGTAACCACACCTTTAGACATATTGCAATGTATAATTAATGTTATTTATACTGATTACTTAATATATTTACATATAATATTTATATTAATTAATAAAGATTCATTAAGTAGATGCTTAGCACTATATACATCATTCATAAAGAAAGATATTGCCTCTTGTCTGAAGTGTAGACTAATTTAAGAAATTTTGTAAGATTTTTTTGTAGAAAAGAATTATTTGTGGGTTCATAGATTAATTTAAGTGGACCAGTTAGCTCTGTTAAAAAAAACACATTAAGAACTTTGCAAAACTATATTGTTCATGGTGGCCAAGACATGGAAACAGCCAAAATGCTCTTCAATAGAGAATGGAATAAAGAAGATGTGGTACATATATACAATGGAATACTACTCAGCCATAAGAAATTATGACATAGTATCATTTATGACAACATGATGGACCATGATAACATACGAAGTGAAATAATTAAATCAGAGAAAGCTAAAAACTGTATGATTCCATAAATAGGTGAGACACAAAATTGAGACTCATGGACATAGACAGGGGTGCAGTGGTTACCAGGGGGAAGGGAAGGGTGGAAAGGGAGGGGGATATGGAAAGGGGAGGGGCTTAAAGAGAAACAAAATATAGGTTGACAGAAGATGATTTGACTTTGGGTGATGGGTATACAACATAATTGACTGTCCACAGGATGTGGAGATGTTTCCTCTAAATCTATGTACTCTAATTGACCAATATCACCCTGTTAAATTTAATTGTCTAAATTAAAATAAAACTTTCCCAAACTAGCAAAGATATTTCCTCAATTTGATGAAAGTTTGGTTTTGATCATGAAAATATATAATAACCATAGAATAAGCACAATAAATAAAATCTTTAAATTGTGCTATAAATAAAATATTTTGTGTTAGCCAGGATTTGGTGACTTATAAAGGCAGGGAAAGATAGTGAAAGTAGTTTTCACTTGACCAGAATTCTGTTTGTTCTGTTTATTTGCAGATGAAACAAATAAATCTAATGTCTACTCTTTAGAGTTGTCTGACAATGGACAGATGGGTAGTTTCCAGGTAAGGATAAAGAAAAGAGTAAAAATTTGAGAAACATAAATTATTTTAACTTTTATTTATGTATTTAATTCTGAGATTATGTAAAAGTAAAAAAGATCTGTTATGCCATATAGGTGTGTATTGGAGCCAAGATAGGATTGTGAAGTGTCTATTCTAGATTGAACCATAATCTAGAATTTAAAAAAGTACATTTGATTTTTGCAGCTGAACTTCATGAAATTCTTCATGTAACTCTCCAAGTTCTTACTCGGAGATTTGAAAATGTATTTTATGCAGTGTGGTTCCGTACATTTTGGTCAGTACTTCTCTGAAATCAGCTCCAAATTACAACTCTTTCCTTTTCATTCCTTAAAACTTATCAAAGAAAAAAATGTATTACATTCCATTTATAATTACATTCCATTGATGTCTACTTTGAGAGGGGGCACATCGTCCGGTGGACGAAAGCTGCCAAACCAGCTTCATCCAACCCCTGTGAGCACTGGGCATTGCAAACTCTGATGAGCTTCATCCAGCCCCTGTGAGCATTGGGCATTGCCAACTCTGATGTTTCTGTCAGGATCATGACGTCCTCAACCAGCAGAACATGAACAGGTTTTGGTCCTGGGAGCTCCTTTTTAAAATTGAAGAAGAAGCTCTTTAGCTTCCATTTTCCCCATGAACCATTTGGAATCTTTTAGTCTATAGTCTGCCAGAATGTTCTACTTTTTATTTCTCCTCCTCCTTGGATGATGACTGTGGGCCCCAGGTGCCAAACTGTGGAACATAATTGTCTACTGATGGCGACATCTGGTTCGTTGGCAAGCTTCTTCCCGAGTTTTTCTCTCCTTTTTTTTTTCCTAGTGAATAAATGATAGCTTAGAGCTGGGTAATAATGGAGCTTTGTCTAACATGTTTGGGCCAGGTTTATTTCAAATTCATTAGCTTATGCGAAGTGTAAACTATGAACCAAAGATAACTAACCCTGGCTGCAAGTTACTCTTCAGAAAATCTGTAGTCATAATTAGCCTGGAATAAATTCTACAACTGATTTTTTATTAAAACATTTTTTTTTTTTTATCTCTAGGGATGCAGAAGTCAGAAAGATTTTTGATCCATTTACAAGGGAAAAAAATCAACTTTTACAACTATTACATGCTAATTCAAAGTAGGAAGAGGATTCTTTTGTGAAAGTTTTCCCAGAGATAAAATTTGAAAAGACTCCTGACTGCTTAATATAGATACAGTCTAGCCAATCTTTGTGTTTATTCACACACTGCACTCACTATCAACCTTTTGCCATTTTAAGGTGGTTTATGTCTACTCACCCATTATCCATATCTTGAATTAAAATCTAAAGACTGAAGAAAAATTGAGTGCTGACAAAAGACTAAATAATAAACTAAGTTACTATTTAAAAGCAAATTTTAAGTATTATTTTTTAAAAGAAGAGAAAGTTAAAAGTACTAACTGCTTGAATTATAAAAACTTGACCCCGATATTTTTGGTCCTATAATAAACAGTTTATGCATGTTTTTGTTTTTTGTTTTGACAGAGACAGAGACAGAGAGAGTCAGAGAGATGGACAGATAGGGACAGGTAGACAGGAAGAGAGAGAGATGAGAAGCATCAATTCTTTGTTGCAGCTCCCTAGTTGCTCAGTGATTACTTTCTCATATATGCCTTGACTGGAGGTTTACAGCAGAGCAAGTGACCCCTTGCTCAAGCCAGCGACCTTGGGCTTCAAGTTAGCAACCTCTGGGTTCAAGCTAGCAACCATGGGGTCATGTCTATGATCCCATGCTTAAGCCAGCGACCCACGATCAAGCTGGTGAGCCCATGCTCAAGCCGGATGAGCGTGTGCTCAAGCCGGTGACCTCAGGGCTTCAAACCTGAGTCCTCCACGCCTCAGTCCAACGCTCTATTCACCGCACCACCACTTAGTCAGGCATGCACACGTTTTTAAAGAAAGAAAACTATGCACAAAGTTCAATACAAATAGATTCTTAAGTTTCTATTCACTCAAATAGTAAATCTGCTAGTTCATTGCTTTGGTAAAGAATGGATAAAAATTACACTAAAAACTAGGTGATACTGTTATGTGGCCTTATTCTTCTACAAATAATTTTTTTTTCTACAAATAATTCTTGAGCTAAAAGTCAGATGATTCAGAAAATGAAGAATGTCACAAAGCTATCTCTGATGCATTTGTGAGGTTATATTTGCCTAAATATTATTCGTAGTAACTATTGCAGTTCTCTCTATATTATTAGTTTTAAAAGGCAAATTCAATGAATAGGAAAGTCAATAAGTTACCATTTTCTAGAGCTTTTAAGCTAAGCTACAAACAGGCAAAAATAGGATTTAGGATATAAACCAAGCTCAGATTTAAAAAAGAGTGTAGCTATAAGTGGAATCCATTTCTGAAGAAGAGGATAGGTTTTCACAGGAAATAATTGAAGCAGGAGGAAACTGAGTAGGAGGCTGCAGTATTCAAGGGAGGAAATAATAAGGGCAGAAGAAGACCTTAGCTGTGAGGCTGAGGAGGAAGAAAGTAACTTTAGAATACTATAGGAAGGAATGGCAGATTGCCAATTGCCTGGAAACTGAATGGAAAAGAGGGAAATTTAATGGGATTATAAGAAGGGACTTTTAAAAATATTTTAAAAGAAGAGGTAGTAAAAGTCAGAGCTGAACTTAGAGAAGTAAGCCTTTGGAGTAACTGATGTGAATGAGCTTTCTAAGGTAACATCTTTGAGTCAACCTTTATCTTCTTTCTTGAGTCTCTGAATGATTTAAGAGCAGAGTCAAGATGTTTTCCTTTTACCTCCACACTTTCACTTCTCTGTCTTCTGTTTCCGCTTCTATTGTCTCTTGAGCTGGCTCTTGAGGCCTTCCTGGGCCTCTTTCCCAGTAGCTTCTTCTCACTCGTTTCTCAGTTGCCTGATGCTGACCAGCAAGTGCTGGGCAGGGTTGTCTGCCCTGGTTTCTATGGTCCTGGGCTCTGCTGCTTTCCCACCTCCTCTCACAGTACTCCTTCTCGGGCCTCCCTGCCCCACCTGTGTCCTCAGCTTGGGTGTCTCCATCTCTCATCTCTCTTCACTCTTTCACTCTGATATCTTACATAATTTCAGGGTGTCAGACAACTCAGTGAAGATAGGTCTAAATCACTGCCTCAGGTGAACTTTTTCCCAAGTTCCTCTCTCACACTGGCCTGCTGGGCCCTCTCCCTGGAGGTCCCATAGTACTTCAAGCTTAAGGAGTTTGAAAATTAATTTTCTTTCCATTACAAAACCTGCTTCTCATCTTGTGCTCTTTAACTTTGCTATTAGTTTCACTGTCTTTCTGATCACCCCAGATCAGAGAGATTGGTTATTCTATATGTCTTCCTCTTCTTCGTTCCCAAGATTCAATTGTCAGGTCACCCTGCCTTAGTAATATCCCTCACATTCATTGACTGTCATTGGTCATTGTCACTACTCTGTTGATGCTTCTGCAACTGTAACTTTCTTATTATTTTCTCTGACTCCAGTATCTCCCACAGGGTGGACTGATAATATAATATGAATAAAAACTTACAGAGTTAGTAAATAATATCAACATTCATTCAATCAAAAGTTACTTATCAAGTGCCTGCTATATGCTAGACTAAAGTCAATGGAGACAGAGAATAATAAAAGGTATTTACACTTTAAAAAATATATCAAGCTCTCTTTAAAACAAGGATTCTTAATTTTTAATCTGTTAACAGATAAATAAACTGAGAAATATCACTTTATTTGTAGAGAAATAAATGTATTAAAGTTTGTTGATGGCAACATCTATCAAACAATAGAATAGGTTACAGCTAGTGCTTAACTTACGACCATGATTGGTTCCGACAGACCAGTCGTAACACGATTTCGTCATAAGTTGAGTAGGCTGTATGTACAGTACTGTGAAATGATGTTATAAAAATCTTTAAGTCATATTTTATCATAATTTTCTTTTATTGTTTTTATATATCATAATTTTCTTTGTTCGTTTTATGCCATTTGTATCATCTCTACACCATTTTGTTTATTTTTACATTTGTCAGGTTTAAGTAAAACACTGCATTACCAGTACAACTGGTTTAATATTTGCAAAACATACAAAATTACAAAATACAGGTGCATACAAAAACTGCTCCAGACGCGGAGCAGTCGTGGCTAGGGATTGTGGTCGTAAAGTCAAATGGTCATAAGTTGCATAGGTCATAAGTCGGTCAAAAGAAGACTCTATAAAACAATTGTAATGCAGGTATTGATCAACTTACGAGTGTCCGAGTGGATTAAAAAGCTTTGGTACATATATACTATGGAATACTACTCAGCAATAAGAAATGATGACATTGGAACATTTACAACAAAATGGATGGACCCTGATAACATTATATGGAGTGAAATAAGCAAAACAGAAAAAAACTGAGAACAGCATGATTTCATACATAGGTGGGACATAAAAGTGAGACTATGAGACATGGACAAGAGTGTGGTGGTTACGGGGTGGGGGGAGGGAAGGGAGGGTGGGATAGGGAGGAGAGGAGGCGCACAGGGAAAACCAGATAGAAGGTGACAGAGGACAATTTGACTTTTGGTGATGGGTATGCAACATAACTGAATGATAAGATAACCTGGAGATGTTTTCTTTGAACATATGTACCTTGATTTATTGTTACCCCATTAAAATTAATAAAAAAATAATATTATTATTCATCAAATAAATACTAGGGTCAGAACCAAAACAAAATCATGCTGGTAAGACTCAGTATACTTACTGATCCATTTACTTTAGTTTGTCTTGTTTCAGTTGATTTTCATATTGGAATCCACATCTGTGGGTGACCTCTGGGTACATTCACTAGAGGCAAAGACTTCTATTTTCTTTACTTACTGGTAACCAGAGAAGGCTGTGGATATTGCTTAGGGGAAAGTGAATGGTTTTAAAACTGTTTAAAAAGCCCTACACTTTGGTTTAAATGCTGTGTTGAATAGTTCATTATTGAAAATATACTTCTGGTTTCAGAAAATGCCCAAGCTCTGCATCAGAGGCAAGCTGCTGATTGTTAAGGGAAGGATGTGGTATAAGAATGAGCCAAGTTTTGATTATAAGGAAAGGCGAAGGCTTCCAGCTAGTTAGTAAAGCAACCTGCTAACAGTTTTCTGGTTGAAAATAGTAATCAAGGACTTCCCTTTGGACAAACAGCATCATTTTATTTCTCTTGTTCTTTTATCATCTAAAGGTTTGTTACAGTGGGAAGTTGTAGAAAAGCCGGCGTGGGAGTTGCCATCAGACCTGGGGTTGAATTCTAGTTCTATTGATTTGATGCTTATATAATCCTGAGAAGTCAAACTTGCTGAGTCTGTTTTCTCATTTACAAAATATGAGTAACAACAGTCACCTAGATCTCACAGTTGTGAAAATTTCAGATATGTCAAGGGCATCATGACCTAAAAATGCCCTAAATTATTTATGCAAGTATTAACTAATAACTGAAAGGAAGGTGCTGAGAACTAAAAGTTAGCCTTTTTAGTTAATCATAGTTAAATTCACATCTAAAAACAAGTTTCACAGACATAATATGAATAACAAATAAGCTCATAATTGTATTGAAGTGTTTATTTCTACCCTAAATAGAGATTATTTTTAAAAGCATATTTCAATTTACTTAGATGCTATACTTGATAATTCACTTGGAAATTAGTTTTCGAAATGCCTGGCATATTTTCCCTTAGAAATAATGCTATACATGGTGGTTGAGTCCCTAGCATGCTATGTAAACACTACTTTACCCAAAAGTAACTGAAAGGCTTTAATATGTTGGTTCTGAACATTATTCACTTTCTTGTGTCTTTATGTAGCAAAAATAAACTCATTTGTGCTTCTGCTGCTGCTCATTGGAACATGGGAAGGACTTGTGTTGACTTAGGTCATGGCTGTGTCTTTTCCATGTTCCCAGGGCATGATCAAAAGGGAATTCTTGAAATATCCTCACTTCTGTCTGCCCTGCACCCAGCACACGTCACACTAAGATTCCTTATCTTTTCTCTGTTCAACCTGCTTCGGTTTTGCTAAGTCCTTGACAACAAATTCTTAAAAAGGGTAAGCCTTGTGGTAAAATCCCCTCCACTCCTGCTGCTCCTATTTTTCTAGAAGGAGATATGGCCATCAAGAAAGTCTCTGTCATGGCTTCAGGAAGCTCCAGGTCATGTGGGAAGGAGCCAGAAGAAGTCATTAGAAGGCTTGAGATGCCTACTTCCTTTTAAAAAGTCAAGGATAAGAAATACCTTCCCTGAGCACAGATCAAATGGACACAAGTTAATGCTTTCAGTGGGAAGTTTGTAAGTTAGAAGTCTCCATGTAATGTTCCTTCACTACAAATTCTCGTGCTATTTTAAGAGAGGGAATATTTTCACCTTTTGAAAGAACAATCAAGAGAAAGACACAGTTGTTAATCTCAGCTTATTCTGTCTTATAATAAGGCACCATTTTGATGGTTGTAATAATATAAAATGATGAGAGCAATATCCTAAAAGATACAGTTCCATGATGGAACAAACAAGCTTATCTTTGAAAACCTATATAAGTATATCTCATGGTTAAAGGTCAACAGACATAGAAGAAAAAGAGTTTGTGAAAAATATGTATGATTAAAAATAGGTGAACCAGTATTGTTAATTATAATGATGGCAATGATATAAAATTCCAATGTCTCAGCTCCAGAGTGATTACTAGGCTGCCATCTGTGGTTGTACAGTTTGTGCACCGGACAAAGGGGCTAACCTGAGTGTTCGTGATGTTAACCCATCAAGCACTCTGATCCAGGGCTGAGCTGAAAAGACACCTTCTAGAAATTTGCACTAAAGTGCTGTACATGCTAGCAACTATCCTGTTTATTTATAATCAAACACAATATTAATCTACTTCTCTGACAAGAGAAGAAAAATTTCAGCTAGGAAATATCTTAAGAGAATTAATACCATCAACTCCATTAATTTTGTTTATTCCACATTAAAGTTGGCATGGACACTTAAACTTTTTATTTGGGAAGGAGGAGGGAAGTGAATGATTGTTGAGTGCCTATAGCATAGCAGGAACGGTGCTACTCTTTTGAAGGTTGCTGTATAGCTTTCATAAAATGGGCAAAAGTATTGCAAAGGAATACAAGCAGACAACAAATAGAAATTTTAAATGTCTTAAATTAGCACATTATTTTTTTACAGAATTTGAATATACTTTATCTTATTTATCACAATAATTCTGTGAAAGAATTGATATATACATCTGACATGTAAATTGTAGAAAGGTAGTTAACAAAAATTTACTTAGAAATTTAAACCAAGTCTTCAGTTTTTGAGTCCTAAACTCTTTCCATCACACCATTGAAAGGCAGATTAAAGAAATGATATCTGTAGACTGAATCTTGGAGTAAGAATCAATGTGTGGGGTTGGGAGTTGGTGAAAGAGGCTGATACAGGAGGGGTTTCAGGTTACAACACAGTTTCGTTCCTATGACAGTGACGTAACCTAAATTTTGGTTAAGTCGAAATACACTCTAGCCTAAGTCACTTACCTATCCTAATACAGTTGTAAAATCATAATCTAGAACAGTGGTTCTTAACCTTTTTTGAGGTACTGAACCCACCAGTTTCGTATGCGCATTCACCGAACCCTTCTTTAGTAATAAATAAAATATGATCTTTTTTCCAAATTCAAGACATAGGTATATGTTTTTTTACTGGTGCACAAAATGAGCCATGCATGAACATCACCTTGCTCAAAGAACAAAACCAACAAAATGCATGAACTCACAACAAATTATGATATGACTTTATTCTGGCCTCTGCAGCAGAGGCTTCTCTGAACCCCTGAGACCGACTCATCGAATCCCTAGGGTTCGATAGAACCCAGGTTAAGAACCACTGGTCTAGAACATAAAAACACAGCTAAGCCACAGAAAATGGACACAAATATACTGTACTGTGAACTATACTGTAGTAACAAAAAAATGTGTGCAATAAAAAGTACAACGGCATAAGCCAAAACACTCAGATCTGATTTTTTTTTTTATGGGAGTGAGTGTCATGAACTCGAAATGTCATATGTCAAGACTATCGTAACACAAGGATCCCCTGTATTGAAAAGATATTAATCTTTGAAAAGAAAGAAATTAAATAAACAGAATGTTAAATATAGCTCGGACCTGAAAACAGTGTAAATGAAAGAGGAAAACAGCCAGAAATATTCTCCAAGGCTAACAAATGAATAGAGGTGAAAACAGTGATGGAATTCAGCCAGTTCACACAGGTTCGGCAGAACTGATACCTAATTTTTTGTTGTATTTGGCAAACCAGCTGTTAAAATGGCACTTGTAATCAGGATTCTCTCTGAGGTGGGTGCCTGAGCAGCTTCCCAATGTGGAAATCACAAATTTATATTACTTAATATTTTTTAATGTTTATCTGCTTAACAGCATATTCTAAGCACCCGTAGTAATGTTCATTCCACCCATAGATCCTACTCCTACAGTGAAAAGATGGTTAAGGATAAATACACAGCTGATGATGCTCAGATAAAAGTGAAGCAAATTGCAAGTGAGTCTATCAATCAAGAAGCAATATGAAAATATATTAAATAGCAGCTTTATTAATTTTGTCAGGTATTGTTTAATATATTTTCATTACTATTTTAAAACTTTTTAATAACATAATCTAGTTTTGTGTACCTCTTTTATTGTTCTTATTTAAGTATTAAATGCATGAAATAATAAACTACCTTTCAGTATATCATTCTTTTAATACTTAAAACGGTCATTAAGGAAGAGAACTGGTTGTTAAATTATTTGAATCCCATCACTGGGTCAAAGTAAACCAAGACAAATAGAAATTGAAACAGTATTAAGATAAAAGCAGTAAACCAATAGCCATTCCTCTTGGATGAGTTGAGTGCCAATCCAATTTTATTATTATAGACACAATGGACTATATTTCATCAAAGAAATGATTCTTGTTAAAATCCAAAGATTTTTCGTTGTGCTGATGTTAATGAGTCCCAGCCTCTTTCCATTTATCCTTCTATCCTTCCATTCACCCATCGATCCACCTATCCATTCTAGAACCCAACCTTCAATTCATTCATTCCTCTGTTCATTTCTTCATCCAGCTAGTTATTTTTATATCCATTCATCCCTCCATCCATCCACCCACCCATTCATCCATCCAATAACCCCTTTATTCTTTCTCCTCAGCAAAAGTTAATTTCTTATTGATAATCAAAAAGTATGAATAAATAGCACTGGAAATCAAGGATGCATTTAGGGGTGTGCAAAATTCAGATATGTCAGAGGATGCAATTACATCCTTTATTATGGTCCTGGTAACCATTTAGTTTATCATATGCAGTTCAGAACTAAAGATAATCATTAATAATTACCAAATTTAATAATATTTTCTGTTTACCATTTGCATGACTTGTAAACATTATGGCAACTGCCATTTCAGTTTCTGAAAGTAAATTAAATCCATTTTATTATTCCTAGTGAAAGACTTCTATTGTTAATTTTAGGAACATTCTACTCACTTCTACAATATTTGAGGAACATTTGTTTTTATTGTTTAGCTTCATAGACAGAAATAATTTATTCCTGTTATAGGGACTTATAGTTTACAATACTCTTCTTCTTATATCCATCATCTTTGTTTCTCAATTAAAAGCCAAACTCAATATTTTGCATATGTTTTGCTGCAGTTCTCATTTCATCTCAGGTAAGCCAGCAGACCCCCTCTCTCTCCTGGGACATGCCCCGGTGTTGTTTTCATTAACTTTCCCCTGGTGTTTGTTTGGATATTCAGATGATGATGAAGTGGATGTTGTTCTCATTATTCCTGCCTCAGGATGTGGTGGACCACCATCTGCAGATGCCGTGTAAGTGATCATCTTGGCACTGACCCATATGCCACCTTTGTAGTCATGAGTATTCTATCTGAGAGATGCCATCTGGTTTTCACGGAAGCTGGTGGAAAAGTGGGGGTCTATGTTTTCCTGCTGAGAAGCATGTTCAGAAAAAAAAATTGAACATTTTTCACTCCCATTAGGGACAGAGCATCAGCTGTTGTGTTCTTTGTATAAAATTTTCTCAAAGCTTATACCTTTGTTGTTGTTATTGTGTGTATGTGTGCGTGTGTTTATCAGAAATAAATGGTAAGAAGCCCTTTACACTCTGTGGAGTGGCACTGGGATATGGGTTGGGTAGGAGAAGAAGGGGATGAAAGTGACTGCTCCATTCACAGAACCTAAGATCTTACATGATTTGGCTCAATATACTGATCACAAATTTTTAGTTTTTTAGATGCAGAAAACTGCTTAAGATGATCATCTTTATTTAAGTTTTATTAAGAAATAATTTCAAATTGTAGAATTACAAGAATCGTACAAAGAACTCCCATATATCCTTCACCCAGATTCAGCAATAACCTACGTTTTGGCAAATTTGCTTTATATATTTTTGATATATTTTATATATTTTTATATATTTTATATAATATATAAAGAAAATATTTATATATTTTATTGCTTTACATATAAATAATTGCTCTGAACAATTTGGGAGTTAAGTTTTAAAACTGTGTGCCATTTTCCCCTAAATACTTCAATGTGTATTTCCTAATTGCAAGACATTCTTTCATATAAACACAATGCAATTTTCAAGTTCAGGAGATATAACATTGATATAAACTATTATCTAATATGCAGTTCATAATTTTAAGACTTAAAACCAATACTCAGTTACAAAAATTCTCCATTATGTTTTTGCCTTTAATCAAGTTGGTAAACATTTTTATAGCTCCTCTTATTGTATCGCCACTTCTTTATAGAAACTTGACAATTTTTGAATGCCCAGTACACTTATCCCAACCTATAGCACAGAATGAGTATGGAACGACTAGAGAAACCTTTTACACTTGACTCCTCATAGAGCTTGTAGAAAGAAATTCTTCCTTTGTCCTACAAAGTGTTTCTCAGATTTGGACACATGTCAATTTCTTAATTCTCTTCTTTGCTTCTGGCCCAATTATCTAGTGCAAGGTTGCAGCTAGAGCAAGAATCCTAAATGAAAACATTTTTATTTTTTCTGCTTCCTATCTGTTTTCTCTTCCCAGCCCATATTCAAGTAAAGGAGTCTAGTCCAGTGGTGGGATTCAAATAATTTAATAACCGGTTCTCTGTCCTAATGACTGTTTTAAGTATAAAAAAAGATATACCAAAGGTAGTATATTATTTCATGCATTTAATATTTATATAAGAACAATAAAAGAGATACACAAAACTAGATTATGTTAAAAATTTTAAAATATGAATGAAAAACATTAAATTATATCTGACAAAAAACAATAAAAGTTATTTAAGATATTTCCATATTGCTTCTTGATTGGCCTCTTTACCTGTAATTTTTTTCACCCCCATGGAAAGAATGAACATTATTATGGGTGCTTAGAGTACTCTCTTGTAGAAATGAATGTTAAAAAAGATTAAGGAATGTAAATTTGTGATTTTCACATTGGGCAGCTGCCCGGGCACCTACCTTAGAGAGAATCTTGATTACAAGGGCCATTTTAAAACTGGTTTACTGAACTCAACAAAAAATTAGGTATCTGCTGTGCCAAACCTGTGTGAACTGGTTGAATCCCACCACTGGTCTAGTTGTTAAAACTGTGTCTTCTTATTCAGAAATTCACCCACTCCTCCAATGATCAAATTTTCTTCTATATAATAAAAGCCTAGGTGAGTTAGTTGTACTCTTTAGACTCCTTAGGATGGTATCACTGATTTCCCAGAAGTCTTTGAATGGAAATGCAGAGAAATAAGCATTATTTGCAAAGGTATTGTTTTCATAATCAGTAACTATTTGTCTCTTCTATTAGCAGGTTTATCAATTACAAAGAGGGAACCGGGCATCTGAAAGTAGTGGCAATCAAGGATACTGAAGAAAGCATGCTTTTGAGAGTGTACACACATTCTTACCTAGTTCCTATTGCCTTATGAATTTTCTTGGTTCACTGCATTTAGCTTTATAATTTATGTTCTGTTTCCACCATTAATTTTATTCCCTTGTTTACTAATTTATCCAGATAAATGTCTTGTAACCACAAAACATAATGAGATTCATTCCCAATATTATTTCTTATGTTTACTTTGTACCACCAATGGCTAGTTTCATATTTCGAACAGAATGTTTTCTTATAAAATACCCTTCTTTAAAAGAATGGTGAAACATTGAGACAAAAGACCCCAATTGGCAAAGTAATTAGTTGGTCAACTGCTTTTTATCACATAAATTACTTTTCTGTCAAGTGACAACAAATGTAATTTGAACTGAGATTAATTACATAATAATTATGCTTAACATAATTGGTTAAATAGAGGAATTTCTTATGAAATGGTAGATTCTTAAATTTATACAAATAAGACCAGATGGTGAACAGCTAGTTTTAATTAAATTAGGTTTGATAATTATAGATGATTAATTTCAGATTTGACTCAGATTAGAAAGACTATATTAAAGGTATTATTTTTAGTTTTTTTCGATAGGATAACAACATATTGTAATGATTATGAACCCTGATGCCTGGAATTAAATTAATAATCCCTTAATTTTACTTTGATAAATAAGACCTTGAAAAAGGTTGCTACAAAAATGATAAGATCTTTTTCCTTGAAGGTTTTTGAGATTCAATCAGACATCATGTATATAAAAGGTTAGTTGTTTTTCTTTCACAGAGATGGAGGTAGAGGAAGAGCAGGGGTTAGATGAAGTAAATGATTTCCTGAAGATATTTTTAATTACTGAATGTGGTAGCTAAGCCAGTATTGTGGAATAATGCATATTAATGCATCAGACCACAAAAATGGCTTCTGAAAGGGATGTAACATTCCACAGATGCACATATTGTAGAGAAAGCATTTTTCTCCGCATTTGCTTTTCATTCAGAAGGCATTTTCACATGGCTTATCATATGAACTCTGGCACAAAGAATTTGTAAATTGCTTGTAACCACAGGAGGCACATGTCACTCATCTGTGAAAAGTCTAAATCTAAAAGTGCAAAAAAAAGATAAGGCCAGCTCACCGAGGGGTCTACCCCACAGTAGGCAAGATTTATTTTTATTCTACATGGATGGCTTTAGATTATGTTTGTTTGTTCGCTCATTCGTTCTTTTCATTCATCAAATATTTATGGCATGCAAAGCCCTGTGTTAGTGATACGGTTTTATTAGGTACTTGCTTTCAAAATAAAAGGCTGTCACTGCAAAAGCTAGATTTCTATATTTTGATTGTGCCTATACTCTTCCAACAACATGTCTTCAGCTGCTTTTACTATTTCCTTTAACAGGAAAGCAAAGCCCAGTTCTAGCTCAAAATCAACTCCGTGCTGAAGTGTCCTGAATCTTCAAAATGCCCAACCAGGAGAACAGTTGCAGAGGCAAGGTCTCCAGAGGAAAGCACATACAAAGCCATGTGCACATGGCCACGTGTGGAGGAGACAGGGTGAGTCCATCGGGCTGTTTTAGAGCAGCTTCCTAGAGGTACCATCGTGGAGGATGAGCGGTTAGATTCTGGTTCACTGACTTGTGCAGGTCTGATCTTGAGTGTTGCAGAAATTCGCTTTAAAAACTATACAGGTAGTTTTAACTGACCTGAGACCGGATGCCTGAAACCAGCTAGAATCGTCTTTTTGTTTAGGGATAGATCTATAACTCTGCCAGATTATAGACAAGCACGAAATTAGAACAAGAGAGCTACGTTTCTACGCTTAATTATAGTTTTGTTACACAAGTCATCTAAAAGTATCATAAAGTTACCAGATAACAGGAGGCAGAAAGAAAAAAAATGACTTTCAACCTCACCATTCAGCAATTACCACTGTGATCATTTTGGGATACATTCTTCTAGATGTTTTTCTGTGGATATCTATTTTGATTCTAGAAAAAAAAAATGGTGTTTGTGTATACGCTATTTTGTAAGTCACATTTTTTTAAATCGAATAGCATATTATGAACATTTTTTCATCCTTGTATTTATTTCAGAACAATCACTTTGATGAAAGCAGGATATTTCATAATATGACCCTTATGTAGTCAATCCCGTATTTTTAGATATCAAAGACTCCGTTTCAATTTCTTTTATAAGTTTGGTGAGCTCCCTAGTCCACTGATGCTGAGTTTCTTTCCAGAGGACAAGGGCTATTCATCTGGAATTGGAGCACCCTATGGGCAGCATTCATAAAAAATAGCAAACTTAAATTCTAATTCTTCTCTCTTTAATTTCTTTCTGTGCACTTTCAATTACGAAGTGAGTATAGTTTATTTTTATCAAGTAAATTTTGGGTTAGTTACCTTATAATGATATATATATATATAAAGTAGCATCTTATTTAATCAGTAAAGTATAATCCTTAATTGGTAAAATATATTAAAATCACATAAACAAAAACATTATTACACAAAAGATGTCTTAGGTCAGTGGTTCCAAACTTTGGTTGTTCATTAGTACCACCTAGGGTGCTCTGAAAAATCTTAATACATAGAACTTTCACCTCAGTATAATTAAACCAGAACCTCTGGGTGAGGCCCTGAGAACTGGTTGGTATTGTCAATCTGGCTAGGTAATTATCATATGTAGCCAAATTTGGGAACCACTAATTCTTTATCAAGTCCCTCTCTGTTTCTGAATATAAAGTTTCCTTTGACTTCTCTGAACCTTTGAATCAAGCAATAACCTGAAGTGGGAATTAGCCAGTGGAGAGGGAAACCCAACATGTTGCTGCTTTCTTTCTTCCCCTGAAGGATAGGCTGAGGGTGGGGCAGTGGCTAGGGCTGGAGATTCATGGGATAAAACCTTGCCCTGCAAAATGGGTAAGATATGTTCTTCATAATGACAACAGCAAGACCACGAGCAGTCATTGTATCACTGAATGTCCACAACAGCTCAATGGGGAGGGTGCTGGGATCATCCCAGGTAGTAGTAGAAAGTAGAGGTAAAGAGTACACACTTGGAGCCTAACACCTGTTTTCTGTCCAAGCTCAGCCCCTTAAAGCTGTGTAACCTCCCAATGGTACTGTTTCCCTGTGGTTCAATTTTTGCACCCGTGGGCTAAAAATAGTACCCACCTCTACACTGGGAGGAATAGATAAATTAACAATTAAAAAGCTTTCAGAGAGAAAAAAAAAAAAAAAAAGCTTTCAGAAAAGTTTCCAGAACTCCTCAAAATACTCAATAGAGCAGTGATTCTCCATCAGGGGTGATGTTGCTACCCCCTCCAGCCCTCCACTCCCTGCCCAGGGAGCATTTGTTAATGTCTGGAGATATTTTGATTGCCACACTGGAGAACAGAGGGGATGCTACTAACATCTAGTGAGTAGAGGTCATAGATGCTGCTACACACCCTACAATGTCCAGGACAGCCCTCCACAACAAAGAATTACCTGGCCCCAATGTCCAATAGGGCTGTAGTTGAGAACACCTGCAGTGGACATTGGTTATTTAATCATTTAGAGATGGGGGAACTAAAGCTTAGAGAGATCGAACAATTTATCTAAGGTCATACAGCTGGTAAATGGTAGAGCTAGGACTTAAACCCAAGTCAGAAATGCAGAGTTATCTTTATCACAGTCTGAGAATGTGGTCTATGGTGTGGGATGTAACTTCATTTCCAAAGTGTGAGCACTTCTTCACCTCATCCTTAGATTTTACAAAGAACTCCGGGCCTGTGGGTTTTGGTCTACTGATAACAGTATGTGTGTCAGAGAGAGGTGCTATTTGGGAATGTGGGCAGTCTTCACCAACTCTGGTTACTATCAGCTCTCACACTTTTACATTCATCAGGGAGAGAAGGAAAAAGAAAACTAAAAAAAAAAAAGTGATGTAAAGAGTGTTACAAATACCATTATATGCTGAATGAGATTGCTAGAAATATAGGAATGGATATGTGCCTTCAAAAACTGTTGGTGATCTACTCAGCTTCACCTTTCCCTGGAATCAAACACACACACAGCTTCCATGTTCCTGTCCATTTACTGACACAGGCAAACTGCCCTCATGGGTAATTTAACAATCATACACATTTCAATTTCCAGGCTGTTTCATTCATTCTCCAGAAACAGTGACTAGACAAGAACTCTAATGAATAGGCTGACACGTTATAGCGGGCCTGCACAGTTCAGACAATTTAAAAGCCAGCAAAATTAATAAAGGTACATCAAAGTGTGCTTTTCAATCTGTTAGAGAAGTGAGAAATTGCATAATGCCTAATATAGAGGCTGTAATAAGACAGCACTTAGCGGCAGACTTTCTTTGCAGGTTCAGGATCACCTCTGGATGCCCATTATGGAACTTAATGCATCCCTCTTAAAACATTATTTTCACCAGAAGTTTCTTGGAGAAGCTCTTAGTCTGGGACATGGGCAGAGCTGCCTAGCCCTTGCTCCAGAATCACATCCCATTTGTATGGCGCTCACTTGGAAGAGCTCTCTCTTCATTATGTATCTCCTAGTAAATCTAATTCTTCACAGGCCTTTTTGTATCTTGAAAGCTGTGTTCTCCCCATGCCCATTTTTCAGCCATATCAGCTATGTAAATCAGCATATCCCCTTGGATTGATTTTCTTTGTGAGCCAGGAGCCATTTGTGGTGTTTCTGCCTGGCAGTGTAATTTGAGCTGTTTCATTGTTGAGTTTTTCAGGGGCTATTTTAATTTCTATACAGTAGGTCTTCTTTCTTTCACTTGTCCCTGATCTCAATCTGTTTCTATAGAGAATTGATTCTGCATTTAATAATGAGTTCACTTACAGTATATTCAGGACTTTCTATAAACCAGACTTAGTAGGAATGAAATGCATGTGCAACATGACAGTTTTCAACACTTCTGGAAGAGACATAATGCTTACACGCAGAAATAAAATTACCTGTCTGATGACGGAAAATTGAGAACACAATGATCATTGCCTTTTCATCATAAAGGCATTAAAAAATGAAATATAGCAATGACATTGCATTACAAATGGTTCATGTCTCATAAATGTGAAAAGACAATCATATGTAAATGAAAATGGGGGTATTTAATGTCATACTATGCTTTTAACATATTGAAAATTATAAATCACCTATAAAGTATTAAATTAACACTTTACATAATGTTAAATAAATTAATTCAAATAAATTAATTCAAATCTTGAGTGCACTTCAAACTTTTCGCCTTCCTAGATCAAAACTAAAATTTGAATATATTAGTTTATTAGAATAATGCAAGTATCTATTCTTTTGTGATGTGGGGAAAACATTATTAGAAGGGTATGTTTCTAGAAAAGAATTGATGCTTTTCAATTCTTTTCTACATGTTTTAATTCAATTTATAACAATTCAAAAATTGCCTTACAGATTTTAAATCTTTCTTTAATAGATATGTAGTAAATGTTAATTTCATTCTTGATAAATCACTTTAAAATCTGGTCATTTTATATCATTTTACTTTGTGTTTGAATATAGAAAGATTTAAAATGGCATCTGTTGGAAAATAAATTTATTTAAGTTCTAAAACTCATTTAAAAATTTTAATAGATTTTCCCAAGTGAGAATAAGTTAATCTTTAAAGTATCTCATAAAAGAAAGAAAATATTTAAAGCAGAAATTTAAATTAAATTAAGTTAAAAATAATTATATTAGTTTGTGAACAAATGTGTTAAATTTTACATATAACTGTGAATGTTATTTTTTTGTTTTGTTTTGTTTTAATAAGCTTTTTTTAGAGCAGTTTCAGATTCATAGCAAAACTGAGTATAAATTACAGAGACTTTTTATATACCACAGTCCCCATAAAATCAGCTACCTCCTCCACTACAATCAATGAATCTATACATTCTACGTGTTTTAATGAATGTGTAATGATATATATCTATCATTATATTATCATTGAATGTTATTTTTAAACGGAGAAACTCTAGCTTTTAAAAAATAGTTATATAAGTGTATGCATTAAATACCAAAATCACCCAATACACAAAATTAAAATTATTTTATTTAAAATGAAGAAAGAGTAATTTTAAATAAAATTTTACAATTTTTTTGTCTAAAATTATAATAAAAATTAATTATAAGGCAAACTATAAGTAAAGGAGATATATTTTAGCTAATAAATAAATCAAAATTTTAAAATGGTGTGCATGCTTATTTGTTTGTTTGGATCAACAGAATATGAGCAAAACAGACAAAATTCTTAAATTCAACCAACTACAATTTTATTTAAATTCAAGACTCTAAGTATTGGTTAATAAAACATCTATTACATTTTAAAATTAATTGATTTCCTGTAGAACTCTTCTCTAGTCCCCTACTTGCCTTCCTAATTTCTATATCAAGACATTCTAGATACATGGTTTTTCTAAATCATTGAGACTTAACTGTCAATTGCCAAAACATGAACACTTTGGTTTTATTTAATGGAAGTATTTATTTTTACTAAAATATTTAAGAAGTGCAGAAAATAATGTAGCAAGCATTAACCTAGTCACCCTCCTAGATTTAAACATCCTAACATTTCCCCATATTTCCTCCAGAGTTTACTGAAGAAATAAAATCTTACACAGACAGGCAAAGTCCATTTTGTGCCTGCCTCGATCCCATTATTTTCCCACCCTCCCTTCTCAGAAGTTGGTGAGTACATACTCCCAGTCATGTTTTTATGCTGATCCACTTATTTGTTGACTAAGACTTTATATTGTACCTGCATTTCTAAACTCACCCTTTCATTTTTTGTTGTGCTGTTTTGTTTTACTTTTCAAAAGTGAACAATTTGAAATATGAACCCTCTGAATTACATATATATGTATATTTGAATAGTAATAACACCCTGTCTCCCCACCCTCTTATGATCTTATTACTCCCTTCCTTACCCTGCTGTGCCCAGAGTTCGGCTCTATCCAAAATTGTGTTTCTTGATTTAATTTTTTCTCACATATCTTTAAACAATTATTATTTTGTTTTCCTTGCTTTTGAATGCATAGAAATGAAATGAATGTATATATTTCCCCATGACTTACTTTGTTTTTTTGTGTTTTTGTTTTTTTTTTTTTTTTTTTTGAGAGAGAGAGAAAGGGACAGATAGGGACAGACAGGAAGGGAGAGATGAAAAGCATCAATTCTTCATTGTGGTACCTTAGCTGTTGATTGATTGCTCTCTCATATGTGCCTTGACTGGGGGGCTGCAGCAGAGAGAGTGACCCCTTGCTCAAGCCAGTGACTTTGGGCTCAAGCCAGCAACCTTGAGCTTCAAGCCAGCTACCATGGGGTCATGTCTATGATCCCACACTCACACCAGCGACCCTGCATTCAAGCTGGTGAGCCCATGCTCAAGCCAGATGAGCTCGCACTCAAGCCTGTGACCTCAGTGTTTCAAAACTGGGTCCCCTGTGTCCCAGTTCGACACTCTTATCCACTGCACCACTGCCTGGTCAGGCATTACTTACTTTTTTATTCAATGATATGTTGTTGAAACTCATCTTTATAGCTATAATTCATTCATTTCCACTATTGTACAGAGAGATCTGTATAAATTAAAGCATCACAATTTATCTATTTTAATATCAATGGACATTTGAATTATTTCTATATTCAATCAAAGCTTTTAAGGACAGTTTTGTACAGATGGGCAATAATAGTTCCAAGTTTTATACTTAGGAGTGAAAATGTTGTGTATGTTCAAATATTCTAGGTAATGCCAAGTTTTTATTTTTTAAGTGATTGTACTAGTTTACTTTTCTGTCACCGTGAAAGAGTTAGTATAACACATTCAGCACTGCAATTGATTAAACTTTTAAACTTTTTTTTTTTTTTTTTTGCCAGTTTGGTGGCTAAGAAATGAGATTTTACTTTGGGTTATTATTTACATTTTCATGATTATTAATGAGGTTTGATATCTTTTCATATATTATTTTGGCATTTTGTGCTCCCTCTTCTGTAAAATGCCTGTTTAGATCTTTTGGCCACTTTGCTATTTGGATGTGTATATTTTATATATTAATATGTGCTCTTTATGTATTCTGTATACTAATCTTGTGTGATAGTCACATCAAGCTGAAAATGTACTCAGGCTGTTATAACAGTAATTTGTGGTTGGCATTCATTCTAATTGGTTCCTATGCTATATTAGTATGTTAATAACATCTTTATTTTTTTGTGTGTTCTGAATATCTTCTTGCAGTTTGTGGTTTGTCTTTCCACTACCTTTTCTGATCTCTTCTGAGGAACAGAAATTCTTAATTTTAATGGTGTCAAACTTAGCGATCTTTCCCTTTAGGAGTTAAACATTTCTTCGAACTTGTTTGGCATGATGTGGTTTGTAAATGGTGTTATGTTGAGTTTTAGACTTAAAAACTGTATGGTTTGGTGAACCATGTCAACCCAATAAGTTAAAATATAAATTTAAATAAAGAAGTCTTTCCTTGCACTGAAGTCATAAAAATTATATCCCATATTCTAAAAGTTTTAAAGTTTTGTTTTTACATTACAGTCCTTGATCCATGTGTGGAATTTATTTTCTGTATGTTGCGATCGATATTTTTTCAGCCTTTTCCACATGAATAACAGAGTCCCAGTTGCAGCCTGAGCATCCCCAGCTCTCTCTATTTGCCTGTGAGCCCTCTTTCTCCCAGCATCCTGAAGGTCCCTTCTCACTGCCTTCATCTCCACTTCTAACTGATGTCACTACTGCCTTTACTTCTTATTTCCAATCATTTTTTGCCATTTTCTTTACCTGCTTGCTTCTCTCATATCTTCTTGTTTTTGGGCTCACATAAATAATTTTACTTTTTAGAGTCATTGGCCACTGGTCAGGACATAGTCTCTTTTACAATGCAGTGTTTTTATAATATTTAGGCATTTGGTTATTAAATTTGTCATTTATTTCTGGATATTCAAGTGCTCTTTTATTTATATTCTCTCCTCTACTCCTGACTGCTTTTAGAAGGCTTGTCTCTAGAAAATTGTAATTTTATTATAATCACATCTAAGAGTTGAAGAAAAATGTAACATAATCTGACACCCTCCTGCTATGCTAAGTGAGTGGTAGGATCCAAATTATCCAAATAAGCACACTTTTCACTGGATGCCCTGGGGTGTTACTAACTGAGGGCTGACAAGTGCAACAATGGGTGCCAGGGTCCAGTGACCATGGTCAGGGGATGTGGCAGTGTAAATGGGGTGCTGAGATTTATGCACGGCAGGTGGAATTGCATCCCACATAAGGTAGATAGTGACATCATAGCTTCTTCCTGAAATGGGTCATTATCTCCCATCTAGGCTAATTTGCCATCAAGAAAGACAGAAGATAGTCAGGACTTAGGAGGCTGAGCTGGACTATGCCAGATGATTTAAATGGCTTCCAGTGAAACCAAAAAGAGACAGCTAGTCCAAAAGAGTTCCAGCTGAAAGCCACAGAGAAGAGTCTTTTCCAGGAAGTAGGACATGGTACCTATAGTAAACAGGAGTGTGATTATAGACTAAGAGGAGTCAATTGACTTCAAGGGACAAAAACAACAGTGTCCAGGACTGTATTTCAAAGGCAGGAGTCTCCTTCCAGAAAATATGTATGTGCAAAACTAGGAAAAGTCATACAGCTAGCTGCTATGTCTGCTAATAATCTCCACCACCAATAAAAATTCTCATGTCTGCTCTTTCCTGGTAGGTCACATGTTTAATATTTTATGAAATCATATGTTACACATATGAGATTATCAGTAGTTCAGTGATATTTTTTATAAGAGAAAGAATGTGATTAACATTTCTATCAGGGCACTCTATTCCCATACCCTGCCTTACTACCACAGAAACCCATCACTGGAAGGATTAAATAGTTCCAATTGATCAGGAAATGATTAAGCTGGTCAAATTGTTTATAGTATCACCATGTATATTTCAAGACTTATTCAGAACACATACCTTTACTGACATGATACAATTATTCATTTTTCTCATGTATTCATTCAGTAATAATTTTATGGACATCTGTTCCATTGGAAACCCTGTGCTAGGATATGTAAAGAAATATAAGCCTCAGGAATAGAAAATGGAGGCAAAAAGTTTTTCCTGCACTGGTCGGTTAAAGGGTGTATAGGTTTATGAAACAATGAAAACAATCTATGTGACAGGGATTCCCTCAGAGCTACAGGAAAACTCATAAAATAGAAAAATCTCTTTTTCTCTGTTGACTACTATATATAAAAGGTTCTCAGGTCAACTGTACAAAACTCAAGGATCCACAGAAACTGCATCAGTAAGTCACAAAGTCATTTTTGAAAATGCTGAGGTTAGCAGATAAATCAGTAAATTACACAAGCACTTACCATCATGCATAACATTACAAAGAGATCAACTCCTTTTCTAAACCCTTGGACGACCTTCAAAGTATAACCATCCGTCCTCTGCACATGGAACTGCACTGCACCTTTAGGACATCTGTTCAAATAGAGGCAGGACAAAAATGTGGACTAATGTGTAGCAATGAAATGCCCTTCCCTTCCCAGCACATTATTTGCTTCTCCTGGGGTCCAATTTTTCTGGTTTGAGTCTTAAAGTTGTTCAAGAAGAAGCACTCTCTCATTTGTAGGACAAAATGTAATGCTTACTTGAATGGTCTTGCTTTTTGTGACAAACTACTTGTCTGTTTGAACATGTTTAGTTTGGGATGTGTGCCATTCAGTATTCGGCTTGGAGTTAATAAGTGTTGGGGCACAGTGTCCATGACTGAACATTTACATAATGGATATTATGTCCTTTTGGCTCAGCAATCATCTAATAAATTAATATTAAACAATAATTTCCAGGCTGCTCAGAACACGGTGAATGTTCATTCTTCATATTCTGAGCTTAATATTCTTGTAACATTTTTCCACCCTTGAGACTCAGTAATATGCCTCATTGGACAATAAAACAACACCAGGAATTGACACAGTGCATTGATAAGAGAAATGTTTGCTTGGTAATTGTGCAGCTCATGTATATTGGCAAAATCAGAATCTTACCTCCTTCTTCCAAACTATCAAAATCCTAAAAAAAAGAAAAAATTAACCTTCTTTATGTTCTTATTTTTTGTATTATTATTGGTTCCTTTAGATGGCGATATTCTTGTGAGGCTAATAATAATAAGTATTTTAAAGAGTT
The DNA here is from genome assembly GCA_037038555.1 of Rhynchonycteris naso. Taxonomy (NCBI): domain Eukaryota; kingdom Metazoa; phylum Chordata; class Mammalia; order Chiroptera; family Emballonuridae; genus Rhynchonycteris; species Rhynchonycteris naso. Next base: position 48,584,135 of record CM073000.1, on the reverse strand, counting down.
AAAAGCTTATTCCACATTTGCAAAAAAGCTGTCTTTAGAGAATATTATAATGTAAAAAAAGTAATTGCTCCAACAGCCAATGTTTGAAAAACATCTTGAGAATAAAGGTCACTGAACATGTAATAAATGCAAAAGAATTTTCATGTTATATTTCTAACCTATAGAGGTTGTATATAGGAGTTAGAGCCAGAATTCTTCCAGTATACATTCCCTAAGCAGTTGTCATCTTCCATCTAATATCACTATATACCTAGAAAATAAGGAGGGGGAATAAGATATCCTGAGGAAGAAGAAAAGGTCAAAGAAATGGAAATTGGAAAAGCATATGCTATAAATACATCTTCCCTGATAATTTTGCCAAGGCACATATTTTATATCTTAATGTTCCCTAAAAATATATTTCTTTTTGTTGTTAATGTAAAAATAGGTTGATTTATTCTCCAGATTAACTGAAGATTGGAACAATAAATATGTAATTCTAGAATGAAAAGATCTAGGGATCGCTATCTTAATCCAGTGATCAGTCTTAGCATCACTAATGGTGAGACACCAGATGGTGTCTACCTCCAGGAGTAATGCAATGTGAAAGGCACTGCTCCTCCATGAAGCATTTTTGACCTGACTTTCAGTTTACAAGAAATACATGAGATAGAATAACAAGTTGAATGACTGTGAGGTAAATCCAAAAGTTTGGATATCCCACAGGACAGCTAGCCTTCCTTACTCAATAAGGCAATGCCATTTAAAAAGGGGGTGGGGCATGGACTCAGATTAATAAACTTCAGAAACATAATGACCAAATGGAACATATGGTTCTTGAGTAAACACTGGCTTTAAGCCAAATGTCAAAAATATTTTTGGATGAATAGGGAAAATTTGAATAGAGATTAGATATCAGATGTTATAAGGGAATTATTATAAATTTTTTGATGTCATAATAGTATTATGATTCTGTAAGAAAATATTTTTACTTTTTAGAAATATATACTAAAATGTTCAGATTAAAACTTCTCCACCTGACCTGTGGTGGCGCAGTGGATTAAGCGTTGACCTGGAATGCTGTGGTCACTGGTTCAAAACACTGGGTTTGCCTGGTCAAGGTACATATAGGAGTTGATGCTTCCTGCTCCTTTCCCCTTTCTCTCTCTCTCTGTCTCTCTTCTCTAAAAAATGAATAAATAAAAAATAAAAAAAGCAAAAACATCTCAATATCTGCAATTTATTAGTATTTCAGCAAAATGTTGAAGCATTATAGTAGATTTTTAACTATTAAATATGGGTAACTCTCTCTAATTTTATGTATGGATATACATATTCATAATAAAAGTAAAAAAAATTCAAATAAAATAGTTGAGGATCTTGTGCATGATATTACCATTTTTTCTTGAAAATAGTCTAGGCCTCACATTTTTTTCTTCTAAAATGCAATGAACTTATTATTAGCCATTATTATCATTGCTGTTATAAAAGTAATAACATGAACACTATCAAGTCTTGGTGAAGATGGGGGCAACTGGAACACTCGTACACAGCTGACAGTAGTACAATTTGGTACAACCACTTTGGAAAACTGTTAAAATATATAAAAGCTACTATATGAATCCATTTACACAAAATTCAAAAAGAAGCAAAAGAAGTAGTGTTAGAGATAAGGGTAGTTGTTAATCTTGAAATAAAGGAATTAGTGACTGGAAGGAGTAGAATATACAATGATAATGACCGATATTTCAATCTGAATATGGGTTACACTGGTAGATCGGCTTTGCAAAATTCATTAAGTTGCGTATTTGTGATTCATGCATTTCTCCATATGTGTATTATATGTCAATAAAAAGTATACAGAAATGTAACATATGTTCATTCTAACAAATTTAAACAACAGTATAGTATTTTCTTTTGGGGAATCGATTGCTTCTTATGGTTTAATTGTAGAGTCTGTTTGCTAATTGCTTTGTTATAAGAAAAAAACCTTAATTTATCCCAAACAATCATTCCATCTAATAAGTCAATGCCCTTAGGACTTCTGTTCAAAAAGCTATTGTCTAATACAAGTAGTTTGCCTTATCCACAGTTTTGCTTTCTTGATTTCAATCGCCTGTGGCTAACTGTGGTCTGAAAATATATTTTATTTAAAAATTAAATTAAAAAAATTGAATTTAATGGGGTAACATTGACCAATAAGAGTACATAAGTTTCAGATGAACATCTCCATAGTTTTTGAATGGTTGATTGTGTTGTGTGCCCATCATCCAAAGTCAAAACATTATTTGTCACTGTGTATTTGTCCCTCTTTATGCCCCTCCCCCAGGTAATCACATCACTTTTATCTATGTTCATGAGTCTCAGTTTGGTCTGAAAATATTAAATGGAAAATTACAGAAATAAACAATTCATAAGTTTTAAATTGCACACCATTCTGAGTAGTGTGATGAAATCTTTGTCCTTCTCATGATGTGAAGCATCCCTTTTCCCAGCAGATCTACCCTGTCTGTGCTTCCCTCCTATTAGTCAGCTAGTAGCCATCTTGTGTACACTGTATTAGATATTAAAGTGCTTGTGTTCAGATTTTATTTCATTTAATAATGGCCCCAATGATAAAAAATAACAATACTGACAAGTTGAATGAACCAAAGAGAAGTTGTAAAGTACAGGTATGTATAGGATAAAAAATAGTACAGTGGTCTCTCGTCTATCACAAGGGTTAGGTTCCAGGACCCCCCATGATAGACAAAAATCCATGAAGTAGCGACCTTATATTTATTTTATTATATATATTTTAAGGCTTTATAAACCCTCTCCACACTCTTATAAACCATTCCCACACTGTTATTAACCTTTCCCCACTCATAAACACTTCTTATGCTCTTAAACACTTTCTACACTTTTAAACCTACATGATTTTAACAACATAAAAAATTCTAATGGGTACTCACCAGTGAATATACAATAGTGTGCCATGTACGATCTCATGTGTGCAATCTAGCTCAAGCGGAAGTGGTCATAGCTGTGTTTTCCGTACATGCGAATCTTTGTTTACTCATCTACTGTACGCTACATATTTTATTTCGATTTAATATTCTTTTAAAATGTTTTAATTGATATTTTTATATATTTTAATATGCTTTTCAATTTTTTAGGTTAGAAAATGCTTATTTGCCCACCAAAATAATTAAAATATGTAAAAATACCTATATATCACAAAATTCCGTGATATAGCGAAAAATAGGCTATACAAAATTAGATATATACAATTTAAAAATCTGTGATACAGTGAGATCATGAAAAGTCAATTGTGATATGGCAAGAGATGACTTTATCTGTATATGGTTCAGTACTGTTTGAGGTTTCAGCTTCCACTGAGGTCTTGGAACATACCTCCATGATAAAGAGGGAGTGCTGTACCACCATTTGAAAAAACAGTGATAGTACTTTGAGACAACAATGGCTGCTCTATGTTTTATTTTCAGTGTAATGGATTGAAAAGAATGAAAACTTTAACACTGAAAGTTCACTCTGTGTGGATTTAGGTTAGAGATCTAACACAACTGAACTTCAAAGAGGTATTTCAGTTTGTTTGTTTTTTTGACAAAATGTCATACTCAAGTGAAAATTAAGTATAAATTTTGACATGTTCTCAATTATTATTTTATGTATTATTTTGTATATCGGGACCTTATACTTAGGTGTTATTTAAATGTCAACCATAACAACCATTTTCTACTATTAATATAAAATTATTTTTGCATACTTGAGGCCGTTGCTTTCAAATAAGGTCGTTGCTTCACCATAATACAATAGCCATGTTGGCTTTTCTATGGTCTATTGCAGAAGTTACCAGTTCACAACCTAATGTCAGGGGAAGCAGGAGCACAATGGAGGCATTTAGTAGCATTTTCATCAGTGTAATAAAATAACAATTATTAAGATCAATGAAGGGACTGAATACTGCCCTTGACTATGTCTATTTGTACTTCTTTTCCAGAAGGAATAATGAAATCTGAAACCTCCCTGGATGACTGCAAAGCAGAATCCTAGGTAGTTGCATGTTCTGTCTCCAACTATTATGGTATGTTACAAACTTGTAGAGGTTTGTACAGCAACATAAGTAAAATAATAGTTTTCAATTTTTATATACTAATAATAGCTTTAATTTACTAAGCACTTTCTGTGTATCAAGTGCTTGGTGAATTATTATTAGTTTCATTTGAATGTAATCTATTGTATTGGTTATGGTAATATTAGCTGCTGTAACAGTAAACCCAGATATCTCAGTGGCTTAACACAATAAAATATTTCTTGCTTATATGAGGTCTAATCTACAGTAGAAAAGAGTCTCTGTTCTACACTATCATTCCAAGACCCAAGTCAACAAATGTTCTACCATTTGCAATCCATAAATTTCTTTTTTTTTTACAGGGACAGAGAGAAAGTCAGAGAGAAGGATAGATAGGGACAGACAGACAGGAATGGAAAGAGGTGAGAAGCATTAATCATTAGTTTTTCGTTGCTGTTGTGACACCATTGTTGTTCATTGATTGCTTTCTCACATGTGCCTTGACCACAGGCCTTCAGCAAACCGAGCCACCCCTTGCTAGAGTCAGCGACCTTGGGTCCAAGCTGGTGAGCTTTTTGCTCAAGCCAGATGGGCCCACACTCAAGCTGGCAAGCTTGGGGTCTCGAACCTGGGTCTTCTGCATCCCAGTCTGACGCTCTATCCACTGTGCCACCACCTGGTTAGGCCAATCCATGAATTTCTTGATGGGCCTAGGATCAACAAAATACAGTTAACAGATATGGGGGAAAAAGAGAGTGAAGACTCATGCTGAAGGTATTTATTGCATGCTTAGTTAGTAGCAGTGTGTATCACTTTTCTTTGTCCAAAATTTAGTTACATTATCTTATTTCATTGTAAGGAAGGCTGAGAAACATGGATTTGGTAGATAGCTCTTCTCTCTTTGCCATGTATGTTCTTTAGGGAAGGAATGATGTGTGTGCACATGATTTAGGGGGAACTATAAGGAGGTAAGAAGAGAAAGAACTGGTTGATCTTAACAAGTTACCAATAGGCACATTATAATCTCTAAAACATAGGCATTAAAAATATCAAAGAAGCATCTCTCAACATAAACACATGGAAATTATAATACTTGCATATGTGGAGAAGAACTTTGATAAAATATGTTCAGCTACCAATGTCATCACCCAGTTTAGAAGAGTACAAATCACTAATTTGTGCCCTGATATTTGTGAACACCTTCATTTATCACTTTCCTAACAGTTTTATGAGTATTTATCACTAGGTTTTTATACTGAAGGCAAAATTGAGGAGCAATGATGGGAAGTGTGGACAGGAAAGTGGGAAGATGTAGCTCCTAGGCTGTCCAGTATGAAGAAAAGGTAAACTTAGTTTTTTTCAATGCTCTGCATTCTTTTTATCTCTGCCTACCAAGTATAAGGGATAAACATTTTGTCCCATTGATTAAACTTGCTAATGTTTTCACTGTTCATCAGCCAGGATGTTAACTTTAGTGTACACACCATTTGTTGGGTGCCAAGCCCTTTTGAATCAGTTGTTTAAATAAGGGAACAAAGATGGACTTATTGAGTTTATAAAAAGTTATCGATTTGTTTATGAGAAGATAAAAAATAACTTTTTTGTTTTGAAAAAATGGGTTGGGACCTCCAAATATCTTTGGCAATAGTAATAGAAACAGAGTGAAGTGTAAGGATAAAACTGCACATTGAAACACAGGCATGTGGGTGCAAGCACATGTACATATTCACACACATAATAAGCTGGAAATCAGAAATGCATTAGAATGAAAGAATTGATCTTTTGGCCTGTCCTCTTGACTACTGACATAGAAAATATCGGATTTCTTAACAAGCATATGTATGTGTATGTGTATTGCAATAACTGAAGAGAAATTCTGGGCTAGGGATATTTTTACTGGCATATTTTGAGGACATTTTCTGACCTTGTGTGAGGCTGCAGGAATTTGGGAAATATTACACCAATCACTGGTATGATGTTACCAAAGCTTGTATGATCTTAGACAATGAAATATATAGTAAGGCTAAGTTCAGAAGCTTGTGCAATAGCTAACTCAGCAAAAGGACTTTATTTAGTTTGCTTAATGTTGCAAACAGTCTAAATAGTATTTCTTATTAAATGTTTTCTTTAATGCCGTTTAAAATCTCTAATAAAAACTAAATTCTGTGCAGGTGCTCTCTACTCTAATTTTGTGCTTACTATTGTATAAAAGCTGAATAAGATATCATACCACTTGAGGTCAGAAAGGCATAATTTACAGAACTACAACTTTTAAAATAAAATGGGCAATCTTTACTATCAAAACCTTCATCTCTTTCTTTAAAGTTAGAAGTTTTAAGTATATCATTTCACTACTCTGTGGTATAAGATTGTCAATCAATAATTATTTATTTCAGGAAATAAATCAGAGAATAAGAATAAAAAATAATGATCCACTAGAAGAGTTAGAGCTGTGTATAATTTAATATTTATTTGATAGAAATTTAAACATATATCATTTAAACAAATGTCAGCTAAATTCTCTCTATTATCTTTTACCTTGAATAGAGCAGTAAAATATTTTAAATATCCTGTAGTTTGAAGGCGATAAAAATTTAGAATATTTTACAGGAATGGTTAAGAAAAATATATAAAGTTCACAATACCAGCATTGCTTCTTGGAAAAGCTTTAGTTCTACCATTTTAGTACTTAGTTTTTACATGTCTTTTATGGAAGGTTAAACTTCATGTTCAAATTAGTGGTTGCCTGTTTACTTTTTGACCAAGACAACTTCAAGCCCAAGTACATAAGAAATGAGTGGAATTCAAGTTGTGACACAAGGATAAAAAATGATTAGGACCCATGGAAATTCTGTTCCTGGGGAACATTTGAGCTCAACTAAAATGTTGATTTCAGAGCCTCATATCAGACATGCCCACACACAACATTACACTACTCACATGCAGACCTCCCTGCACATATACAAAGATACACATACACTCTCCTGCCACATATACTAGGCACATATACCATGCACACACTCATACACACATATCACAACCACACAAACACATATCACACATTCAGCAGACACATATATTTACATACAACACATTTAAGCACAGCCATATGCATACCCTATACATGCACCACACATTCACATACATACACACATCAGATACACATGCATTTCTTTTATTTTTTTTTAAAAAAGACTTTATTCATTTTAGAGAGGAGAGAGAGAGAGAGAACGGGGGAAGGAGCAGGAAGCATCAACTCCCATACGTGCCCTGACCAGGCAGGCTCAGGGTTACAAACCAGTGACCTCAGCATTCCAGGTTGATGCTTTACCACTGTGCCACCACAGGTCAGGCTTATACACACATTTCTATTCTATAAACATTTACTGGAAGTCAAAGATAAATAGGTACAAGGAATTCAGCACAGTATTTCATTATTCCTTTACATTTTCTCCACTGTGTGCATTAACAAAAATCCATAATAAAGATTTTGTCCAAATATTTCCAAATTCTCTATTCATACTGCATATTGTATGTAAGCCATGGTAAAAAGTGAAGACCTAGATTTGCATTGCATTTTATAATGAACAAAAATGCAAAAAAATTGTTGTCCTATTTGTATCTTAGCCTTTTTTACTAATCTTTTGGACATATAATATCTGTCATATTTCTATAATGATTTAGAATAGTGCTTTCAAATAAACACTTTTATGTAAGCCTTGCAGTGAGGTATTGAGCTAGGTATGATGACCCCTTTGTTAAAAGGCCATGTCTAGGAAGAAACAGTGTTACATATCCAAACCAAGACAAATAAATGTACTGTTTCTGAATGACAATTCCTGTCTATATTTTTCCTCCAAGGCTGTGCCATGGATCAGTGGATGATATTTCTGAACTTTGAACTGCTTGATTGTTGAATCCTCTTTCATTTCTCTTTTCTGCTATTGCCACCAGACCTTGCTGGCACTAATTGCAGAGAGATTCAAGTGCACAGGCATAGTCATGACAAAGTATTGCACAGTCCCACAGTTGATTTGGAATCAGATTGCCTTTCACAGTTGATTTGGAAGCAGATTGGAGACTCTTTCTGAGAAGACGATGCTGAGATATCACCAGCATTGGAAATGGTTCGTTTTCTACTCTATCAAAAGCAATGAGTATAGAAAAGAAATAAAGATTTCAGGGCTGAAAAAAATTGCACTTTTACATTGCCTTACACAGTGCCTGGCATATGTTGGCATTTAAAATAGTTTGTATACATAATGCACATGCAATTAAGTGGCACTACAAAAGTTAGAAAATTGATTTTATTTATTTTGCTGCTAAGTTTTGTCTACAAAGATTTCCCCCTTCTTTTACTTTTTTCTTTTGCATTAACTAACTTACTTACCTTATTTTTTAAAGCAAAGATTTATATGTATATATACCTTCATTTAGGTGAACAATTCTAAAAGTTACAAACATTAATTCTTCCAAGTGTAAACCACACCACAGCCAATTACAAAGGTCAGATCATAGCATGGGTTGTTCAGAAAAGTATTTCTTCCAGAAATGAATGACAGACACTTCTACTTGGCACTCACAAGCTTTTTTTCCCCACTAATTCTTATCATTTATTATAATTCCAGCATTAATATCCACTTCTATACTTGTAACTAATGAAGGATGTCCAACCCCGCCAATTCAAAATGAAGAAAACCTCTTATTTTGCATTTATTTTCTGAGTTTCTTCATAAACAGCTTTTTCTATTTTGGGAGGCTGAATTCCTTTTGTAAGTGGCTTTACTTAATAATCTTATTGTAGTGACAAATTTACAATTCTATTAGCCAGTAGGATAATGCTAAGAACATTCATATTTATAGGATATACTTAGATCACCGAATTTCCTTGGTATACGATTTATACGTCCAAATATTTGAACTTTAATATTTTAACAATTAATTTAGGGCAACCAATGTCAGTAAGCAGAAATAGTGCACTTATCAAAACGTAGCATAATTTCCTGTAGACTGTGTAAACTTTACTATTTGGCTTAAACACACTACCAAAAAAAAAAAAGCACCTGAGAAGATGTTCTGTTTAGGATGTTAAATTCAAATGCCATTCTAATGCACTCTTTGCTGCTTCTTAATTTAGCATATGGAGGTAATAATAAATGTTCTGGATTATGAATTATATGGAAATGGTCAGTTGTTGTAATAGCCATATGATATTTAAAATGCAGGGGAAGAGAAGACAGTGTGCAATATTTTACTATAAAATCTTTTAAAAGGGCCGAGATGGAAAATAGCTGTCCATGGTGCTGATAATCCAGAAATTGACAGGCGTGGAGATAAATGGGCAATAAATTCAAGATTAGAGATCAAAATACCACTCGTTCTCAATATGTGCATTCCCAGAGGGATAAGGATTAGTAATAGATTCTAACTCTCAGGATCCTCATGTTGATTCCCATTGAACCATTAGCACACACTAGCTTCAGTCGTTTGAAACCAAGATGTAGAGAACGAGTAGATTATTGGTGAGGGGAAAAGATGTGCATTTTAGCTAACTGAAGAGTTGTATTTCTGCTTTTCAATAGTCAATAATTTTGCAATTATTAACTGTAGCTGGATACAGAAGAGTTGAATTTTATTTTATCACTCAATAACTGTATAAACTTGGGAAGTTCACCTGTCTCTCTGAATGTGTGTGTGTGTGTGTGTGTGTGTGTTACCTGTGAAATTGGATAATAATATCTCATGGCATAATTTTATTTTCTATCTCTATTTATTTAAATTAAGCTTTCTGAGAGCAAGAACTTTACTAATTTTTTTTTTACAGATCTATCCAATGCCTTATTAGTTTCTCCAAACATGCTAGGTATTAAGTAAATATTTGATAAATAAATATTCAGGGGGAGGAAATTTCTTTAGTTTGGAAATTAAAAATTCCTGGCCTGTGGTGGCACAGTGGATAAAGTGTTGACCTGGAATGATGACATCACCAGTTCAAAACCCTGGACTTGTCTGGTCAAGGCACATATGGGAGTTGATGCTTCTTGCTTCTCCCCTTCTTCTTCTTCTTTTCTTCTTCTTTTTTTTCTTCTCTCTCTCTCTCTCTCTCTCTCTCTCCCTCTCCCCTCTCTAAACTCTAAAATGAATAAATAATAAAATTATTTTAAAAAGGAAATTAAAATGTCCTTGGATATTCTTAGATCCTAGAGAATACATATGGTAAAATGGCTGTTAGAAATAAAAATAGAAAAAGAAAACTGGAAAAGAGATAAAGCGAAATTGGATAAAATTAACTGGTGTCTGATGTACTACTTGGGAAACTATATTTTTGAAGGTTTGAATCTCCATCCAGATCACTAATTTTGAGAAAGTTCACTTCTTTAAAAAGCTGTGATTCCGACAGTTATATTTTGCATTATAACAGGCCTTTTGAATAATTTGGAATGTTTCTGTGACTTTGTCATGGAGTGATGCTTGAGCACCTGTGGTAAATAGTTGAGGATTTGTGTTTCAGATAAAGAATGTTATTCTGGCTTTGAAGGTTCTCCTTTAATTTTCTATCCAAAACCCTTATATCCTGGAATTTCTCAGTGTGACTCTGCCCTCTATTTTTCACACTGTCCAGGACAGTCCTGGCTTATTCTTTCCTCTATACTATACTCATAATGTTTTTCCCTATCCAAAAGAGTGCGATCTCTTTCTTTTCTCTAATCAAGTAATACACATTTTTAAAGTATACTCATTAACTCTTTTTTTTTTTTTTTTACTGGGACAGAGAGGGAGTCACAGAGAGGGATAGATTGGGACAGACAGACAGGAACGGAGAGAGATGAGAAGCATCAATCAGTTTTTCATTGCCATTGCGACACCATAGTTGTTCATTGATTGCTTTTTCACATGTGCCTTGACCGCAGGCCTTCAGCAGACCGAGCCACTTCTTGCTGGAGCCAGCAACCTTGGTCCAAGCTGGTGAGCTTTTGCTCAAGCCAGATGGGCCTGCGCTCAAGCTGGTGACCTCGGGGTCTAGAACCTGGGTCTTCTGCATCCCAATCTGATGTTCTATCCACTGCACCACCGCCTTGTCAGGCTATACTCATTAACTCTTATGACAATAGTTCTAACTATTTCTTATTCCATTAATCTCTTTAATTAATAATTCTTTATATTATTTAATATGATATTAGTCATTTTGTCATTAAATATAAACTATTTGTATTGTTAATTTTCTTTTGCATAAATATGCTATTGCCATTTGAAGGAAAATATATTTCTGATTTTATTTAAAATACCAGGTGTACTTCTATAGAGTATAGTGGGTACAAAATAAATGTAGACTTAAAATAAACTGATTGAATCCCTCTTCAAGTACACTCATTTTGAAGAATCATAAACAATTAAGTCTTCTACACAGGGGTTATTTTATGTTTTTCTAGTTATCTGGGGGTTTATTGTAATGTGATATTTTATTAATAGTATATTGAACAAGCTGAATTTTCCTGAAGTATATAGATGATATTAAGATGGAATTATTCCTAGTAACAACCTGAAGGGAGATAAAAAATTTAAAAGTTCAACTTGGAGGTAGTCATTGGAAGTGAATTTAATAAATCAAACAGTTATAAGTACATCACAGATATTTCATAAAAGAATAAATTTTAAAGATTACTCAGAAAGATATCAAAAGAACTAAAGCCCCATCTCTGATTATTACATAGATTTTAACTCCAAACCTTCCACTCTTCCCACTCTCACCCCCATTTATCTATCCTATTTGTAAACCCAGAGCTTTCTCCCCACCAAAGGCACCCTTTCTTACCCTCCTTCATATTCTTCAGGTTCACTCCTGTCTATTTGGCTCAGAACCATGGTCTTGAAGATTCCAGCTGTGTCATTCTTTCTTGAAGGTATCATGGGGCCAATGAGAGTGAGTTTCTGTCAACAGGACAACAGCAACAATCCAACAATGCAATCTAGTAGAATTCTGTGATAATGGAAATGTTCAATATTTACATTTCCCAATATGGTGGCACTAGCCACAAGTGGCCACCGAACACTTGAATTGTAGCTAGTGCAAATGAGGAATTACATTTTAAATTTTATATTTAAGTTTTTAAATTTAAGTGTAAATAACCACATGTGGCTAGTGATTGCTGAACAGCAAAAGTCTAGGGTTTTCAGGTGACAAGCAGGTTCTAGGGACTTATTGAAAAAGTACTTTCCATAACTCTCGCACTCTTTCTAGAGATACTTATGGCACAGAAAAATATACGAATGCCCCAAATTCAGATCCTGAGTAATCAAGAGAAGTCTACATTATATTTCATTTCATTCACTAAGTGTTAGGGGCTGAACTATGTCACCTAAGGTCATGTGGAAGCCCTACTACCAGTACCTCAGAATGTGACTGTACTTTGAGGTGGGTGTTCAAAGAGGTGACTAAGTTAAGACTGTTTGGTTTGGCCTTAATTCAAGCATACTGATGTCCTGATATAAAGAGGAGGTTAGAATACACATACAGAGAACAGGGGTGTTCATGCATAGAGATAAGGCCATGTAAGAGCACAATGAAAAGGTGTTCTTCTGTAAGCCGAAGAGAGAGGCCTCAGAAGAAACCAAACCTGCTGATACCTGGATCTTGGACTTCTAACCTCCAAAACTATAAAACTAAATTTTTGTCATTTAGGCCACCCAGTGTGTGGCATTTTCTTATGGCAGCCTTAACAAACTAATACATCAAAGGCAGTTAAAGAAGCAAGTGCAATATATTTTTCAAAATTCAATTTTATTTGGGTCTAAAATTTCAACCTTTGTTAAACTTTTATTTATTTTGCCTTTGTTTATTTGTAAAACCTTATGTCTTATTTTTGTGATATCTCTAATTCCCTTAAAACTGAGAATTTACAATCAAAACCAATGTGAAGGCTCAGAATCTTGTAGTCGAACATTCAAAGGGGGAAACCCAATTATAAGCTACAATTACTTGTTGCCAAGAAGTATTTTATATGCTATTCAATTTTAATTCTAAAAGCCATATTAATGACAGTTAAATGGTAGTTCCCTATGCATGATGACAGCCTTTAAAATGTGATTCCTTAACAGAGGATTGAAGAGAATTTCTGGTTGCTGAGCCCTGATTTGGTGCCGTGAAGGTCAGCATTCTTAAGTAGGGAATTGGCATTAACGTCTGTGTGTTGCAAGAGCTGCATACATTATTTCTTGCAATGGCCAGTTCTTTCAAATATCCCTGCTTGTAGTTATGATGAACATTGAGCGTGGGGAGGAGATGGCATCTTCTCTATTTTTCTTGTCAACAAAATATGTTATTATGTTTTATCCCATACTCTTTTCTTGCTACACATGTTGTCTTCATACATGTTTTGTTTTTTGTGATATCGCCAATTCATCAAATAATCACTAAGTGTGTCCCAACCTGTTATAGTACTTTGAATCATGTAAATATCAGACGTATGACAAGATTCATTGTTTTGCTGAAATGTGAGGAGGCTTCATAGGCAAGCCTAAAGCTACACATTTTAACAGAACTTTTTTATAAATTGGGATAAATGTTACATATTGGGCAGTAATTGATAAATAAACAAATTTTACTCAGTAGACAAAAAAAGGTATAAACTTATTTACAGAGATTCAGAGATCTTAACTGAAATTTGTCCCCCCCCTTTTTGATAAACATATCTAATTGTGAGAATATTTTCACAAGAAAAATCTCATTTGGAATCAGTATTAAAACTGACTTTTCTTCAGGATGAAATCATGAAGTTGGCAAAATCAGTTCTTCCTGCTCCTGCATTCCCTTGTGTTATTGTTCAGAGTGTGTTATCAGTTCTTTGGGGCAGTCTCCTGGTGCTTCTGACTTTTGGTCACTCTCTTTTGCCTTTAGATTTGTCTATAAAATGTCTTATTTCTTCTATGCTGTATGATTTCTAGTTAATAAACAATTCTTGCTAATATATTAATGGGTTGTATAGATAGACTTTCCACCTTTCTAAGAATCATCTTTGGTTTCACATTCTTTAGGTAAAGATGTTGATGGTAAATAAGAGATATGAATGGAGGTAATCTGACTCCATGGTAGATGGAGGAGGGGTAATGTTTCCTCCCAGATGGCGATTCTGTTTCCTCTGACATTTTATTTCTTATAAAGCTATCTACTCTTCCTACCTTTGTAAAGGCTTTGCTTTAGTAGGATTCTTCATGAAACTGGTAATTGGACATGAAGAATCCTACTTTTGAGGAGAAAAAGCAACTATTCCCACACTGAAATATGCCCTTTTCAGGCATCTTTTTGTAAGTCAGGCACCTGGTCTGTCCCTCAGAACCAGTAGAAATAACTGAACCACAGAGACTAACCCTAATTTTCAGAATGAGGATCAAACCTATGGTTGACCCACTCAAAACATCTATATCAATCACAATAGGCTAAAATATGCTTCTATAGTAAGCAACCCCAAAAATCTTAGTGATCTGTTATAATAAAGTTTGTCTCTTCTATATATATCCATCACAGATGAGCTAGGAATTCTATTCTAAATCTTCCCCTCCCAGGATCTAGGCTGAGAGAATTGCCCTTGTATCAAATGTTGTCAAACACCATGTCAGAAGAAAAAAGAGCTCTGGAAGGTCTCACAGTGGCAATTCAATGCTTAGCCCAGAATTGACATATGTTACTTCTGCTCATAACTCACTGGCCAGAACTAATCACAAGGCTCACTCAGTCACAGGGCCTTGGAAATGCCATCTCCATTTTCTTATGTCTGAAAGAGAAAAAAAAACAGGACATATTTGGTCAACATTTTGAGTGACAATCACAATACCTTAAAAGGACTGTTTTAGTTTGTAATTTATGAGAACAAAGCACTAGCTGAAATTAACTAGATGTGTATAATGAAAGAACTGTACTTACAGTACTAAATAGTTAAATTAGTTATAAACAAATGCACAGAAAATTATGAATAACTCTAACCAATAGTAACCAGAGAAGAATCTCTCTCTTAGGCCTGGTTTAGATCATCTTGTCCTGCTTTGGTATTCTGGGCTACTCCAAGTCAAACAGTCAACTTTCATCAGAGCTAATATATTCGTTTCAAAAGTTCTCAGTTTTTACCTCCAAATGGTAAAACATTTTTTTTTTTTACCAGTCAATGGCACCGTTAATTTTAAAGATTTATTTATTGATTTTACAGAGATAGGAGGAGATGGGGGAGAGAAGCACCAACTCATAGTTGCTTCATTTTAGTTGTTCATTGACTGCTTGTGGTACATGCCTTGATCAAGCAAGCCCAAGGTTTCAAACTGGTGACCTAAGAATTTAAGTCAACACTCCATTCACTGTGCCACCACAGGGCAGGCCAAATGTTAAAACTTTAATGTTTAACACAGAGAAATTTTCTGCCTTAATTATGCAAATTTTATTAAGTGAATTTCTATTAACTGGCTATTTCCCTTTTTATTTTACACAATAAAAATCTGTTAGTCATAGAAATGTGGGGGGTTCCTCAATATGATTGTGTTTTTCAGTGTGTCCCCCCATCTGTGAATATGTTCTGCAGAAGTTATAAATAGACAGGGTTGAACCCTATGAAACTGCCATTTTTGTAGGTCAAGCAGTTGAATATTGTCAATTACATAAGTTTTGACCTAATAAATATTTTCATGGCTTTAGATAAGAAAAATCTTTTCAAGGCTGAATATTGCTTTTAGAGTCCCTCCCATTTAGTTATAATCCCTATAGAGGTTAATAGTGTAGATATTGAATTCAAATAGTTCTGTTCTTTCATCAAAATTCTTCTTTTCTTAATCATATAGCCTTATATAGACTCTCTGGTCTTCTGTTTCCCTGTGGCCATAAAAGATAATACTAACCTCATGGGTTTGTTGTGTGAACAATTGTGTATGTAACACACCTACTGCTGTCCTTGGCATCTATCACATTTTCCCATATGGTAGTTTTGTACATTACTTCTTCTTACTTTCAAACACTGCTGACTGACACAGCTATATTAAAAATAAGCTACCTATAAACAAATTCTGCCTAGCTAGAGGTTTCCTGATCAACTGTCCCATATCCTCTGTGTGTGTATTGCAAGGGCACTTGCTTCTATGGGAATGGTCTGCTTCCTTCAAGGAGAATACTGGCACAAACATACCTTCCAAAGCCCCTTCATAGCTTCCATACCATGGTAAGTGTCTCTGAATTTACCCCAGAGGGGGAAAGAACTTAGAAGAGGGGGTAGGGAAGAATATAGGAACTCCTGCATTTCCACTGCAGCCTTGATGCTTCCCAGGAGAAAGGGCAAAGGCAAGGGGAAGTGCAGACCCATCAGCACAAAGGACAGCCTAGTTTTCTATGTGCATGCTTGCATGCTCTTCCTCCTGAGCCCTCCATTGGGGGTACCGAGTCAAGAATGAACTAGAATTTCTCAACTCCTATATTCCTCTTTTTTAAGCAACAACCTGTACAGAATGCATTAATAAGCAAATAAGAGGGCCAGCATGGATAACCAATCACTAAGAGTATCTAGTATCTGGATAGCCTCATTATGCTTCCTCTCTCATCACCAAATATGTATTTGGTAATAATTCAGTGCTTTTACAAATAAAGTTTAATCCTGTATAGACTGGCATTCACCAAACTAAGAAAGAACAGTAAGAGAATTTTAAATTAATATTAATAGTAAGAAACATTCCAGTAATTCAATTTACTCTTCTCTAATAGCTAACTTGAGACAACACAGAGTTGTTGGAACATCCATTCTAATTTTGTCTATCCTAATCACATTTGCTCAAAATAAAAACTCATAGCCACATGATGTGAGATAAAAAGGATATATTTTCAATGCCTTTTTTAAAGACATTGCATTTTACATAGTTAGAAATTTATGACACACAGAGGGGAAACTGTTTTCAAATTTCCAAATTTATCAACAATATTTATAAATTCTTAAATCTATTCTTTCACTTATTTGATTCTCTCCTTAAAGAAGTAATAAGAGCTATGTGAATAAGGTCTTAGTCTTTAAAATACCTTTCTGAGATAAAATTTGACCTATAATTTTATGTGGTTTCTAAGTCACCTTAGAACTAGAAACAGAATTACTTGAAAGTCAACAATCTTATATAGCACCTATCATAAGTATTTAGCAGAATTTTTCAATGCTCCATAAACATTGAGTGTCATGGAAAATTAGCTTTCAATGTTTTGACTTTTATTGAAAATAAGCATAATAATAGAAATTACAATGCTATAGAAATCAATGATAAAGCTTGCTTTATGCATAAAAAACAGCTATCTCCCTACATACTTGGAGTTGCAAAGGTACTTTTCTACTACTGAACTCAGCTTCTTCACTCTACACTACTATCCAGACTGGGGGCCACTTCCAGGGGTCTGAAAGCCCTTTTGTAATAACAGTCAATTTTGTTGCAGTGGAGGCTATTTTTTCCATGAGGAACGGGCCAGACTGAATACAAATAATTAAATGTTAAATCCCAGAAGCAGTCTTGAGCTAGTAACCCTTCCAGCACAATGAGTTTCATCAGAAGAGAGGGGACACCATGAGCTATATCCTGTTTCAGGATTCCTTCTCAGAAGCATACTGATAGAACCAGGTGAATCACATAATTTTCTCTGCTGCTTGCTCAGTAAGAAGCACTGTTTTTGTGCCAGTCTCACAGTGAGAGCTCAATCAATATTAATTGAATGAATGAGTAAACTGACATGAAGTATGTGGTGGGTGATGCTAAAAGACTTGCCCTGCAGTGGTCATATGGCCTTACTGGCACATAAATAATAGAATTCCTGGAGATTATTACTTTTTCTAGCTGGTGGCCAAGACAATGGCTTTGCAATTGACAGTGCTTGTCTATGTGAGAAAATGACAGTATATTTTCTGCCAGTGTTTATTCTGTTTTGGCATTGAATAGAGCTACAAAATTGGCTCATTTGCATAGCATTTTAGTTAGAAAGATAAAAGAATGGCAGGTATATTCTGCCATTTAGTCATAAACTTTCAAAAACTATTAAAGAATATGGATTATTATATAGTGATTTAAAATTTTTTTCCCATTGATTTGAGAGAGAGAGAGAGGAAAGGCAGGGGAGAAAGAGAGAGAGAGAGAGAGAGAAACATCAACTCATTGTTCTACTAGTTGTTCCATTTAGTTGGGCAATCACTGGTTGCTTCCAGTGTGTGCCCTGACTGGGGATTGAACCCACAACCTTGGCACACTGGAATGATGCCTTATTCACTGAGTCACCCATCCAGGGCCTATAGAGTAATTTATTTGTTAAATGACTAGTATTAATTGTATCTTCCCAAAGCATTCAATTTAATTTCAAAAGCATCAACAATGCTTATTTCCATATTCATATTTGATTGTATTGTATATATTTTTAAATTTACTTAATTACAGTAATAAGTATGATTGGCATAAATAAATTCGGGGAATGAACACAACTAACTCTTGGTCAAGAGCAACAACAACAACAACAAACTCAACGGATGAGAGCAGTAGTACACAGGCACATTTGAGAGTAGCTAAATAAATATGAGGGTGCTTAAGGCTTCAGTTAATATGTTTTTCAGATGGAATAAGAAGGTTTGTAAAACTAGCTGGCCAGTTAAATAGAGGTGAATTAAGACAGCTTCCCCTGTACTACTGTCTCAGTGCCCATGATGGCTCTCATCCCTCTTGTATCCACTTTTACTCCTTTCTGACTCTTTGATCACTTTGTACCTTTCTGCCTCCTTATTTACAGAGTCTGGAATATAATCTTTGTTCAATAAATGTCAATTAATGGATGTTAAACACCAACCAATCACAGGCTGTCAATTATGATTCTTGCATACATGATGCTTCTACAAATTTCCTTTCTCACTTGAGTTCTTTGGGTCATTTAGTACAGCACTATGTTAGTCGGTATTTAATCAAAGTGTACCTGGACTTATGTGTTCATAACTTTGATTGTTCTTCTCTCAGTGACACCAAAGTTTTAAGAATTAATGGTATTAGATGTTTGGTTTTTCCTTGTTAAATAAACCAAGTCTTCTAGCTTTTCTTCCTGGTCTTAATTGTTTGTCCTTTCATCATGCTTCTAAAGGTAAACTATAACTTAAGTTATAAGCCCATGAATAAACACAACATCTGAAAGAATGCCTGACTAGTTCTGAGAATAATTAACATGACCTCTTTTTGCTTATTGACAAGATTGCTCACGTATTTCAAGAATTATATTTGTTTGATTTTATAGTTGTTGCTTTAACTACTATGTTACACAAATCTAATGATAATGCATTCAAAATACAACTTTCTTTTTTAAAAATATTAGACTGCCTAAGGATGGAAATTTGGTCAGGAATCCTGGCTTTTGTACAAGTAACAGACAGCCCTATAATCAATTCAAGTCCCCAAAACAATCTTAATTCAGTAATCAAAACATCCAGTCTAAGACATTATTCAAGTCACTAAACTTTATTTAACATAAAAATAAAAATAATTTTCCTTTCTTTATCTTGAAGTTACTTCAGGCTGGAAGTCCGCAATGGGAAAGTGAGACAGGATAAAGTTTTGTTCATATTTCCACATTGGGTTTTTTCTTCCTTTACCTCCACTTACTACTGGTCAATTCCTGAACACTCTACTGAGAGACATTGGGAGGGTGGGAAAAGGATGAGTCATCAGAGAACAGAAAAAGCCTTATTCATATTAATACAGTTGTAAGCTGGCTTCACACTCTTGGAGCCTGGCTGAACTCTATCTTCCAAGAAACATTGTCATGGTCTCTTCAGAAGTCCCCTGGCCGAACCATCTGATGGCACTCTTTATGACGGAAGCAGTGGTGGGATTCAGGTAGTTTGCACAGGTTTGGCAGAACCAATACCTAATTTTTTGTTGAGTTCAGTGAACTGGTTTGTAAAGTGATACTTGTCATCAGGATTCTCTCTAAGGTGGCCACCCGGGCACCTGCCCAATGTAGAAATAACAAATTTACATTCCTTACTCTTTTTAACATTCATTTGCACAACAGCGTATTCTAAGTGCCCATAGAAATATTCATTCTGTCCATAGTTGAAAAGAATTGCAAGTGAAAAAGACAATCATGAATTAATATGAAAATATCTTGAATAACCGTTTTATTGCTTTTGTCAGGTATTATTTAATATTTTTTATTAATATTTTAAAACTCTTGTAACATAATCTAGTTTTGTGTACCTCTTTTATTGTTCTTATTTGAGTATTAAATATATAAAATAAACTACCTTTCAGTATATCATTTCTTATACTTAAAACATTCATTATGGCAGAAAACTGGTTGTTAAATTATTTAAATGCCACTACTGGATGGGGTGCATGAATCTTATTTCCAAGCTGTCACTTGCAACTCCTCTTATATCCCCTAAGAATTCTGAATTCACCTCCGATTTCTTGTTAGGAATCCTCCACCTTCCTGTGTGGTCCTTTAGGACAGGATGTAAAATGACCCTACAGCAATTTTATCTCTTGTGTGACTCAGATCTGGTACACAGGAAATGATATTTGTTAGCTTAGCACACTTTGAAAGTTCAGCCATGCTTCCAACACAGCCACCTCTAGTCTTGTTAACACAAGGATACGTTAACTTTCTCAGGCATCAGTCTTTGTGCCTCCCAACTTCCAATATATATTGCTCACAAAAATTAGGGGATATTTCAAAATGAATATGATGCAATAAAAAAGAAGCATTTGATTTTTTTATTATTAAACAAGAACATCAGAAAAGCAAAAAACAAGTTAAGAAAGTTGTTTGATTATGCAAATGAGATGCAAAACCAACTTTTATTGCATTGGTGAAAATGCACTATACAAAAGGCAGAAAGTACTGGAGTGTCTGCATATTCTCTGATCCCCTAATTTTTGTGAGCAGTATTTCAAAGTTCTCCAAGGTATCCCATAAAAACATCTCTCATGAAGCTTGAGAAGATAGAGCTAATATTCTCTTAGGAGGCTTACAGAGCAGCAACAGCTCTCTCAAAGAAATGTCATCACCAAATTTTCTACCATTTTCATGCATTTCTCTCCATTGATATCTGTGAGTCCTAAAAGTAGTTTTCCCTCATTTTTTAAATAAATTCTCAGAGGAGGGTTTGTCTCACACTCTCTCTGGCTTTCTTTTGGCACTTCAGTCAAAAATGAGACAGGATGAGACCTATTCTAATACCTGTTAAATAACCATTTTTATGTCATGCTATTATTGCTTTAGATCAAGAAACAAAGGAACGAACTGAGGCCAAACAAATATATATAAGAAATATATAATAAGTCAAAGATTCCTTGAAACTGGCATATAGGAAGTATTAGTTGTCACTAATGAAATGTAAAATGAAATAAAAACTGTAGCTCCCACGAAAGCAGACCCTGAAGGTTAGAAATGAATCTTGAGGCCCTGGTTGGTTGGATCAGTGGTAAAGCATTGACCTAGTTTGTGGAAGTCCTGAGTTCAATTCCCAGTCAGTGCACACAACTTCCCCTCCTCTTATCTTTATATCTCTTCCTCTCTCCTCCCACAGCCATGGCTCAATTGATTTGAGCATATTGTCCCTGCTGCTGAGGATGGCTCCCTGGAGTCTCCACTTCAGGTGCTAAAAATAGCTCAGTTGAGAGTATGACCCCAGATAGGCAGAGCATCAGCCTCAGATGGGGATTGCTAGTGGATTCCAGTTGGGGTGCATGCAGGAGTCTGTCTCTGTATTTTTCCTCCTACTCACACTAAAAAAAAAAAAAAAAAAAGTAAATCTTGGTGGTTAGAGATTCTTGTGTCCTGAAGTAAGATTGCTGCTTATGTAGTTACATTCTTTTTGGCTTGATTCCTCACCCAGAACCCTGAAAACATCTAATTAGGTAGCCAATTGGCTGACACATCAATTCTCTCCTTCCCTTAGAAATTATAGACATAAACTCACATACAAATATGTTGGCACAAAGTAATGAAAGAGCATTATTAAGAGAAAGTAAAAGCAGTGCAAATCAAGTATTAGACCACAGAAAGATAAGTCTCGAATCCTACAATACTCATAAGAGAATTCCTCAAATATTATTTTCAATTTCTGGATAAAGGACCTTTTCCTCCTAGGTTTTCCTGTCACCTCTGCTGTGCTCTGTTGGCATGAACTGCTGCCAGGTGCTTGGTTATTTGTCTTTTATTGGCAGCGTTGCTTTCACATGGTGTACCTGCCCCTACAAACGTGCTCTGCCCCCACAAGGAGTCTCTGGCCTCGCCCACTCACCTCCTTCTTCCGGAGCTGCATCTCATGCTGAATTAACTCTTGGCCTGCTCCTCTGTATCCAGTGACCTTTATTGTGCACCTGTTTGGGGGAAGGCACTGAACTGGTTAGAATTCTTGTTGCAAATGATAGAAAGTCAATTTGAACTAGTTAGGCAAAAGGATAAATTTATTGGCCTAGGATCCAGGATGGGCAGGTATAACTAGTGCCGCAGGAGCCAGGGACCTGTTCCACCAGGACTCTATCCCTCTTCTCCCTTTTCCTGGCTCTCTGGCTTCATTCTCTCTATCTGCAAAAAAAAAAAGATTTTTCTGGTCATGGTCATGACCAGAGAGGAAGGACCTCCATCTCTTTTAATTTTAGAGATAAACAGAAAGTTCTGGAGAAGAATTTTGGTCCACAAAATATGAGCTCCCAGTTCAATTACTGAGATCAGGTAGGCAGATCAGGGTGGTGGCTCCTTGCTGGGAAATACTTACAGGAAGATGGGGATGAGCTGGGAGCTCTCAACAAATGTCCACTGAAAGCACTATACTAAGACATTAATGAAAAGGACATAACATTTACCCGACAGGCAGTAACTATAAGACACTTCTTTAACAAGCTTCCACTTTTACACTGAGCTGCCAAGAGGAAGAATTCTCCCTTGAGACTATTTGGCCACCTGAATAATGTGGGGCCATGCCCAAGGGGAAGAACTTCTATCCTTTAGAACTCTTTATGTCTTGACCTAGAAAGAGGAAAGCAAGATAGTTATAGTGCAAGTTAAAACTTTTTTTGGGTCTCAATATTCTGCTAATACTCAATTTTATTTGATCTATTAAATTTTCTCCTTATAAAAATCTCACTAATATTTGAAAGGTCCTTGAAAATGACATAGAGAAAGAACTAGTTGTTGACAAAAATTGAAAATACAGATCTTAAGAAAGCTACACTAAAGGTTCTGGGTCAGGGATTCTGTCGTGTGTTGGCTTTCATAACTTCATTGTGGGGAGTTTACTTCTTGCTTCAGTCCTGGCCTCTGTCTCCCTCTTCCCTGGCATCAGGACAAGTGGCGCATCCCCTTAGGATGACAATTTGGTTAGTCAGAGGATTCCAGACCTCAGATTACTCCTCAGTTTGTGTACCTTTATGGACTTGCGGCATATTATATAAAGAAAGCAAATTAAAGAATTTGAATTTATCTAATTTTATATTTACAATTAAAAATATCAAACACTACTTCCCTAGGAATAAATTTCATTTTTATTATTAATTTTAAATTACATAATGCATCTTGATGCTTCCTCTTGGAATTTATTTATTTTTTCCCTGGGGTGTATTCTCTACTAATTCTTATGAAAGTGTCTATGAGTAATAAGCTTTCTGAAGTCTGTTATGTCTGAAATGTTTTACTCTACCCTTATATTTTAGTGACCGTGTAACTCGGAATAAACCTAGAGACTCAAAGCTATTTCTCCTTAACTTTTGAAGCTGATGCTCTAATACTCTGTTATATCCAATGCTGCAACTAATTTTTCTCTCTTTCTCCTATCTTTTAAGATTTTGCACTTAATTTTGAAATAACTGTAAAATGGCACCTGCAGGTTTTGCCATTATTGTGTTTGTTTCTTAACAAACATTTTAATTTTAAGACTTAAATTTTTATTTGGGTCTAAATTTTGTTTTGTTTTTGGCTTTTATGTTATGAGAATTTTTCTTTCAGTATTCTCCATATTCTTTGAGTTTGAATACCTACTGGATTGATGCTGATTTCCAGCCCTGTAATTTGTGTTTGTTTTTATTTTTAATCTTTCTTTTGTGTTGTCCTTCTACCTTTTTCATTTGTGCTACATTCAAGGATAATTTCTTGGTGCAGTCTCTCACATCACTAATGTGCTCTTTATTTGTATTTATTCTGCCAGTCAGCCCATTTTTGAGTTTTTCTGATTTCAAAAGGTTTATTTCATTTCCACAATCTCTAAGAACCAGGTAGAGACCAGTTAGAGTCTTCGTGATGTTTTGACCTTATTTCCCCAATATATAAATTATCTTACAGCCCTACACTATTCCCACTAGTATGAATTATTTTATTTGTCAAGTTAATGAATTTTTTGAAAAGAGCCACCCTTTTATGGTGTTGGTGTTCTTCATACTTAGAGAATATTTTCATCTTTCTTATAAGTTTTTTGGTAGCTGAACTTCTCTATTAGATTCTCTGTTAACTCTTTTTGTACAACCTGTTGGGGAAGAGGGAGCTTCTGCTGAGGTGCTTTGTTTCCAGTGATGGAGAAAAAAATCTATGGCTCTTAGTGAGGTAGGACATTCTGATTCTTCTGGAGCAGTGAGGACACGTGGGAGAGCTGCCTTGTCACTTTTTCCTGAGCTCCTACTACTCCTGTGTAGAGATGAATTTGCCTGGCTTGCACATGCGCACACGCGCATGCGTGTGTGTAAACATCAATATCTCTGTTTGATGCCACTGTGGTACCCTTGATAATTGCTTCGGGTTTCCTTTCTGTTGCCTAACTGCAACCCTTTCTGGCAATGGAGTTTATTTGGTGCTACTTTTATACATGTTCTGAGAAATATTTTTCCAATTTATCTTAAACCATGTACTTTCCATTTTTTTAAGGTTTCATTACCTTCTTGTCAAGCTAAATTTCCCCTCTTTTTTATTGCTTCTATATTTTAATAGGTATTTTAATCATTTGTATGGATTTTATATGAAAGCAATTGGTGCTAGTTCTACATTCTACCATTTTGAAAACAGAACTTCAGTTTTTTAAAGCAAGCCTTTATTGAGCCAACTCTGCGTTAAACACAGAGAGGCCTGGCAGTTAGAATAGTAACCTCCAAGTGTTCTTTACCTCTTCTCACAGAGCTGCTTTTTTGCTACTGTAGTGCCAACTCAAATTGGAAGGCAAAAATGGAAATATTATTGACTTTAGGGAACACTCAGTAATTATCTCAAAAGGTCAGATCAATTATATCAAGCTAAATAAGGTGTCAAGAAAATAGACAAGTCATGAATTATAGGAAAAAAAATTCTCTGGTCCTCCAGTGTTTCAGAATCATCTATGTATAGGGTGGCCATATGTCCCAATTTGTCTAACAATTTCCTGGTGTATGCCTCTTGTCCTTGTGTAATTTTTAACAGCATCCCTTTAACTCTCAAATGTGTCCTGGTTTAGACTCTAAATTATATGATCACCTTATTAAGAGACTATGTGAAGAAAATCAATAAATGACTATTTCTTGTTGGTAATGTTTGGAGCAGTTAAGGGTGCAAGGAGCAGGAGCAGTAAGTCATCATTCATTCATTCACTCATTCATTCATTCATCAAGGGTTTTCATGCCCCAGGTACTGTGCTAAGAGCTGAATGTACAGTGATGAGCAGCACAGACACGCTCATAAACTTTTCCTTGAAAAATGATTAGCAAGCTAATAAATCTACTTCTCAGATACAAACTAAGATTGAATTATATGATCACTCAAAATTATTTCCTAGTTCAAGAATATGATAAAACACTTTAAACTCTCTGCCTACTCAATCATATATGACAGATAAGGATTAAGTTAGCATATCAAAAGTACAGTATTGTTCAAAAGGAAAGATGAAATGCTTGTCTACCTAACAAATACAAATCAGGGGGCTCTATGGTTCATAATGGATTTGAAGTCACTGGCTGGCCAGTTTGGATAATTAAGCAAACAAAACATACCATTGAAAAAATTATCTAGATTGATGATTAACATGGCTTTAAATTCAAAAGATAATTTCATCACCTTCTTCACTTAGACACCAAGATAATGTATGTAACAGATGGATCACTCACAATTTGCAGCTCATTATGCTCAAACCCTCTTCATCAAATTCCTCACTCAGCATACATTGCCACAAAAGTGACAGCAAAAAGCAAGTTGTAACCCGCAGCTACTATTATTATTTATTCTTTTATTTAAAAAAATGTGATTCCTGCAAAGAGTTTGAATATCAAATGTTCCTTTTTATTATTTCATTTAGACAAAAAGTTGCAAGGAATTCTTTCATTTCTTAGAGATCAGTATTCCTAGATAGACTCTTATTGTAAACCCCAGGGAATTTTGAAAATGTCAGGAGCTTTTTAAATGGTGTGAAACCCACTTACAGCTTATTTCTTACAAGCTTTGATGTAGAAAGAGCAGAATGGATATATTTTTAAAATGTAGTATCAATAGAAATGCATTATTTGTGATATTATCCATAGTCAATTAACTCCGGCTAAGACGATACTGCTAAAATGTTTGAAGGCTGGGGTTCCATTCCTCATGTGTGATTTTTCCCTCTAAAATTACAACTCTCATTTTGGTCCCGGAGTTTGCATAGATATCATTACAAAAGTGGAAGACAGGTGAGCGTAGAAGAGCAAGTCTATATACTAGGAAAAAAACTAAAAAAAAAAAAAATTAAGGATGGCCAAAAGGTCTGTCAAGATAAATGTTAACATCTTTATAATATCTATATGTAGACATTAAATAAAACACTTGTACTTTTTTTATTTGCTCTCATAATTGTTAAATCCTAAGCTTATTCCTCTTTACCTTTTAACTCTTCCCTTATCATCTTTCTTAGTTAATGGCTCTGTGATCTACTCAAACTCACCATAGCAGAAAACTAGTCAATATCAATTCTTTCTTTACCCTTTATATCCAATCTCTTTTAGATCATTCAATTCCAACTCCTACAGGTCTCAAACTCTAACTGCCCTTCTCCTATTTCCCTGCCACAGCCTTCACTAGCACCTTCAGGCCAGCACGACAGCTTTCATTTAGATTTCCCAGCTATAATTTATGATTCTTCTGCTATAGGAATATTACTAAAATGCTTCCTTGCTTAGAACTGTTCAGTGATTTCCCTAGCATAGAAAGCAATTATCTAGACCTAAACTTCCTCGCCAGCCTTATCACCACCTGTCTCTGGCATGCTATATGCTCAGGGCATCCTGAAGTATTTATGTCATACACATATCATCTTCATTTAGGCCTCCATGGCTTTGTGTACTTCCTCATAAATCCAGAAAACCCTCTGCCACTTCTCTACCTTGTAAACTTCTATGCTCAGTCAACCTTATTTTATAAAGCCATCACTGCATTTCTGTGACAGTTATTCTCTTTCTTTTCTGTATCTATAACTCTTTATAATTAACTGCGTTATAACATGCATTATACCTCACCATAATTATTTGTTTCTTCTGGAAGATAGTGGAAATTACATTCTTTCTTATTATGCCTGTTCTTTGCAATGTTTGGCAAGTGGCATGCTCCTTAAATATTTACCGAGTAAATCATTAAACATGTCTTTGCTAAGTAATACAATTTATGAGAGTGAATAAAACTTTAGTCTATGAGTTATATTTTTTGTTTGTTTCTACCACCTTGGAATATATGTGCATGTGTGCAGATAATTTGTGTAAGCTTCTCTACCACCTCATGGCACAGAATAAAGACCACCAGAATGCTCTGATAATGCCAGCCAGGTCAGGCCAGGTTCTTTTGAAGAACAAGGGTAATGAGAGCATTAGAGCTAGGGCAGAGAAGAGTCCTACAACAGGGCCAACCCAAGTTAATATCAGGATATTCTAGGAGGTTACAGCACTATTCCCAGTGATCCACATATATTGGACTCCTCAACACAGAGAAACTTGAGCAAGGCCAATTCAGTAATGCTTGGAAATAATACCTCTGAAAAGAGCTTCTTCCTACTGCAAGAGTTGTCAGGGAGTCCAAAACTTTTTGCTAGGAACTATGAATCTCCAAAGTAAATTTTATGGCTTACAAATAGAGATCATCCCAGCTGCTCCATACTCCCCACACCCTTAGCCAGAGGCACCAGCAACCTTGTTAGCCTGAATCCACCCCAAAACCCAACTGACTGGAGTCTGGTCTCATGAGCCCTTAAGAATTTTTTGTTACACACCTTGAGTTTCACCATTCCTGGATAATCTATATGTCCTAGATAACAACAACAACAACAAAAACTGAAAGCACTATTTCCTCTAGATCTGATTTTGAATATCTTTAAAGTTAGAGAGCTATTTGCCAAACAAATTATTTCTTGGCAAGTAGCATAGTATAGTGCTAGATCACTTTCTTCAAATGAAAGTTCAAGCATGCACTGTGGAAAACAATATGGAATTAACCTCAAAAAATTAAAAATGAAACTGCTTTAGGACCCAGCAATTCTACTTCTGGAAATCTACCCAAAGAAACCAAAAAAAACCCACTAATTTAAAAGAATATATGCACCCTTCTGTTCACTGCAGCATTATTTATAGCAGCCAAGATTAAGAGCAGTCCAAGGGTCAATCAGTAGATGAGTGGATAAAAAAAAGCAGTAGTACATCTACACAATGGAATACTATTCAGCTGTAAAAACGAAGGAAGTCTTACCTTCTGTGACAACATGGATGGACCTAGAAAGTAATATACTAGCTGAAATAAGCCAGTCAGAGACAGACAACTACCATATGATTTCACTTATATGTAGAATATAATGAACAAGATAATAGAATAGAAACAGACTCATAGATATGAAGCCCAGATTACAGTTGCCAGAGGGAAGGGGGTTGAAGAGCTGAGAAGGGATTAAGCAAAGGAAAACAAAACTCACAGACACAGACAGCAGTATGGTGATCACAAGAGTGAAAGTAGGCTGGAGGAGGTAGAAGAGGGCAAAGGGGGATAAATGGTGATGGAAGGAGGGTGGTGAACACACAATGCCATATACACATGTTTCTGAAATGTATTATAGAATTATACACATGAAACCTATATAATTTTATAAACTAATGCTAACACAATAAATTCAATAAATCTCTTCCAATAATAAAAAAATAAATTTAATTTAATTTAAAAATAAAGTTCAGGCATAAGCTCAAAATATAAAATAAACAAAGCAAGCACTTCTCTTTTTGAAGTGGGAGTGAAATCTGAAAAGTCCTACTTGCTCAGCTTCCCTCTGGGTGGGTTTGAGGATCCCTAAGGAGTCCTCAGAGAACACTAATAACCATAGGCATGATTGGATCCCTTACCAGCTCTGCCATTAACCAGCTGTATTACCTGGGACCTCACACCTCTCACCCAATCACTCTTGCCATCAGCACTCTCTTACACCCATCTGTAGTAGTCTTTCCACAATCACACATGTGCTCAATCAGCTCTCATTTTCTAACATCTCACCCTTGACTCCAGGTTACCGTTCCATTTCTCTGCTCCCCTTCACAGGACAGTATGTAAGGCATTGATTTTTTTTTTTTACCTCCCATTGTTTCTGAAATATATTAGACTCCATTCACTCCCTGCATCTCTAAAGCCACTACTGGGTCAAGTCAACATCAAGTATCTTGCCTAGAAAACTGTCAGTGGCCCTAAGTCAGTCTTCCAACTTCTATTCTCACCTACTGAATATCCACTTTTGATAGAGCAGCTAGACAACTATTTGAAAAGCATAAGTAGGTCACGACACCTGACAATTAAAATATTTCAGTATTATCTCAATACATTTAGAATAAAATCTGAAGTCTTCCCTATAGTGTAGAAAGCCCTACCAGCTCTGCTTTCTTGTTTCTCCAAAGTCAACCTCTGGGGCTCTGCTCTTTCTGTTCCCAGAGTCTGGAACATTCTTGTTCTCATCTGCACCTACCTGATGTCTCTTCAATATCTATTTTTAAATCTCACTTGTATATTATGTCCTCAGAGAGGCTGTCATTGACCCTACAATATAAAGTTTTGTCCTCAATTCTTTTTCTCATTCATCCTGTTTATTATGAAAGCCTAAGTTCTCTTATTTCTTGTATTTCTGTGCCTGTTCCTCCCATTTTAAACTTTCAGATTTAAGCTGTCTTTTTTGTTCACCCACATAGCCCAATACCTGGCACAGATCTTGACACAGTACTTCTCACATAGCTTAAATGCTTGTGTGTTTTATTACTGCCAAAACAAAGTCCATTTGGGGTGACAAAAATGATCTAAAATTAGGTTATGTTAAAGAACACATAACTTTGTGACTATACTAAAAACCACTGAGTTTTACACTTTAAATGTGAACTGTATCACATGTGAATTATATCTCACTAAAAAAGTAGAGGGGACTGCTCTAGGCTTATGTAGCTCAATCCTGTGAGGTTATAATACACCTCAGCACATCCCAAGAGAATTTGATCCCTAGCAATTTGGCCTGCCTTGTAGAACTATTGCAGAGAGTTGCAGATGCTTAAAAGAATAAGACCTCATGTATCTGTGGTCAGGCACAGATGGTCTTCTGTGCTCCAGACATAATTTCTCAGACACACAGCAGCCCAGAGTCATCATTCTGGAGCAGCTGTTCACCTCCCATGGTACTCAGTCTCAGCGGTGCGTGGTTTTCCTGTACTGAGTTTTTCTGGACTCTGAACCTTCTTATTCTTCTTCCTAAATGCCTCCTGGAAACCAAGACAAATTAGAATCCTGGGGACCTCATTATCACAGAAGGTAGTGTTAGAAGCCAAGCCGAACTTTAGATTCCATGATGAAAGTTGCTGCTCTGCACAGAATGTGTGGAGAATTATGGTTTAATCAACTGCGAGATATATCCTGCTGCCTTCCCTACCATAATGTTTATTATAACCCAAGTGCAAGTCTAAGTTTCCTTCCCTCACACCTTTTATTTGCCCCTATATTTGTGGCAACAAGCTGGAAGTTTCTTGGGGACATTGTAAAACTGTAATAACCCTTATACAGGACCAGAAAAGGTAAGTAACTTATTGTAGCACATAAACTTGTACATAACTTTTAGACACCATGTTTTTGCACTTGCTACTTTAAAATCTGGAGTTAAAGCTATGTTAGACACTGCAGCTAAAATGACCCCGTGATAAATTGTTGCTTTGAAATTTCCCCTCATAAAACTAATGCTGCAAATGTTACCTTTCTTTACACTCAGAATTTCACTTTAGCTTTGTTCCATTTTGATCTTTTAAAGTTATTTTTAAAATTACATGGACCCACCCTTTGCTATGTTACATGGGTCATAATGACTTTTGATCAAATGTAATAAAATTTTGTCCCATTTCAGCTTACTTGTATTTAGTGTTAAACATATTGTATGGCTCTCACAGAATTACATTTTAAAATATGTGGCATTTATGGCTCTCTAAGCTGAAAAGGTTCCCAACCCTTGTCTTAGGACTTTAAAAGCAAAAAGCTTAATGTACTCCCAGAATTTTATATTACTTATGAAGGATATTAAATTAAATATACTTATTTTTAGTGACATACACTTTTCCAAAGTTATTTAGTGGTGTATGCACTCTATCTCTATTTCAATTATATATATATTTAAATTTTATTTAATGGGATGACATTGATCAACAAGAGCACATAGCGTTCGGTGAACATCTCTATAGCCTTTAAGCTGCTGACTGCATTGCGTGCCCACCACCCAGAGTCAAATCATTTTCCATCACCATATATTTGTCCTGATTTTATATTCTTACAAAATATAATTGTATATATTTTTTATCTTCAAGATGATTTAAAAATGTTTTTATTTAATGTGCAGGTCTACTCTTCATAAGTTAACTTGTAAAGTTTTGAATATGCCCTTCAACTGAACAGTTTGTTTAAAGTGGGGACCTTGTATCAAAAGAACAGTTGTTCAAGTACAACTTTTCCTCATATATTATATTCCGTTGTGGTAATTTGATGTTTAAATATTTTTAGTAATGCTACCCTAAAGATACATGTTACAATAGGCTGTTCTAAAAATCAGATAGCTTGAATATAGTAGATGAAAAACATTTACCGTATTTGTTTATATTTTTAAAAGGAACAGGTTTTTGTATATTAACTCTGTCCACTGACAAAACCTAGAAACATTGACAAACTGGATACAAATGAACTCTGCCAGGATTCAGATTGTGGTCTCTAAATAACCATTTCTCACTAAAATAAACTATAGCTTGTTGGAAAAACTGCCAGTTTCAGGTTATGGTCATAATGAAGTTGGCATGTCAAATGTGAAAGCTAGGAAGGCATTGAAGTCTAATGAGTCATGTCAAAGAAGTTCAGCAGCTAACTTGAAGAAGACCCACACACACACATTTTCCAAAAAGATATAAGTTCCCTTGCATTAGCAAGGTATGATGTTGCAACATAAAACATACTCTTACTTTTGGGTGCTTGCTCAGAAGGTGTTGAAGAACTCCAAATGTCATAAGAAAAACTTTGTTTATGTATTTATTTATTCATATATCTAACTACATACTGTCTTTTAGTACCTTTCATATTAAGTAAACAAGATAAAATATTCTGTCCTCAAAGATTTCAAAGTCTTAAAAAAATCAATGACGATTACAATTTACTGTCGTAAATATTATAATATTGTCTGCTTTTCACTGTTTTGCCTTAGCATGTAGCAATATCTGTCATCTAAAGATGCTAAATAAATATTATATGGATGGTTGAATAGATGAATGGTGTTAGGGCCATATGTAGTGGAGGAAATCAAGAAGAACCAAGAATACCATGAGAGCAAAATAATCTTTATCTTGAGGACTAGGGTTTCTTTGTTTTTAATAGACTATTTTTAGAGGGGGTTTTAGGTTCACGACAAAACTGAGCAGAAGGTACAGAGATTTCCTGCCCCCACACATACAGAGCCTCTGCCATTGTCATCATTCTGGCTTTTCAGATTGGCTTTTTATTTTGCTTAGTAATATGCACATAATTTTCTTCCATGTCTTTTCTTAGCTTGATAGATCATTTCTTTTTAGTTTTAAATAATATTCTATTATCTGGATGTATCACAGTTTAAATTTTATTTTTATTTTATTCATTTTAGAGAGGAGACACAGAGTGAGAGAGAGAGAGAGAGAGAGAGAGAGAGAGAGAGAGAAAGAGAGGAAGGGGGGAGGAGCTGGAAGCATCAACTCCCATATGTGCCTTGACCAGACCAGTGCAGGGTTTTGAACTGGCGACCTCAGTGTTCCCAGGTCAATGCTTTATCCACTGCGCCACCACAGGTCAGGCGTATCACAGTTTATTTATCCCTTCATACAAAAGGACATCTTGGTTGCCTCCAAGATTTGGCAATTATGAATAAAACAGTTATAAACATCCAAATGCAGGTTATTGTGCAGGACATAAGTTTTCAACTGATTTGAGTAAATATGAAGGAGTGCAATTGATGCATCATACAGTAAGAGAATGTTTACATTTGTCAGAAACTATTAAACTGTCTTCCAAAGTGGCTGTACCATTCTGTATTCCCATCAGCAAAGAATGAAAGCTCCTGTTGTTATACAACTTTGTCAACATTTGATGCTGTCAGTGTTTTGGATTTTGGGCATTCTAATAAGTGTGTAGTGATATTTCATTGTTGGTTAATTTCTTGACTGTCTGTCCATATATGTTCCTTTCTCTCTGACTTTCTCTGTCTCTATAAAAAATAAATAATTTGAAAACCTATTTTGAATCACAGTGTTTCTAGAGAGGGTAAAAGCTTCTTTTCTACATTATACACCGTGTCCTTAGCCTAACTAGTTTTGTTTCCAGAATAATAGGCTGATTAATATCCAACCTTATCAAATTTTCTGATTATATTAGATTTGTATCAAGTAAAATACTTTTTAGATATCCCTGTTCATTTATATTGTTACGTCATGGTTCATAGTTTTTCAACATTTTTATCTGTACAAGCCATATTCATCCATTTTCAAATGTATGAGAGCAGAGAAAAGCAGGAATAGCTTTACCCAAGAATCAATTTTCCATACATTCTAATTCAGGGTGTGGAGGAGAGACAAATTATGAGGTCTCTATTTTTGTCACAGTTTCTTGCTCCTTACCATTACATTCTCATCTCTGATAGCTTTTCAACTTATAATTAAAAGGACTGCCAAAAATAAGCCTCTATATTTTGGCATTTAACTTATAATTATTGAGAAGATGCACAAATTTTCCCTCCAGCTAGTTGACAACTAAATCATTAAGTGATCTAATACTACCCCAATCATAAAGTTCAATACCGACCATTTCCATTTCTGTGTGGCCTCTGGTACTATCTGCCTCCTGAGAAATCGGCTTAGAATTGCAATAGATATAGACTTGCACAAAGAGCAGTTGTTAGTTGCCTTGACTGCCAGCTGCCTAGCAAATCCAACCTGACGTGGACAAAACTGACCACACTAAGAATGAAATCTTGCTCATGTGCGGTATCCAGATTTTGTCACTTCATATTAAATAAGATGTGGACAGAGGGAGAAAGACCTAAATGCAAATATCAAAAGGGAAAATAAATCTCACAAGCAAAGACTAAAAAAAATATGGGCAGTACTCTTTGGCAGGAAATATCTAGCTTTGCTGGCATTGCACCTAGGCTAGGGTATTGAGGACAGAGGGGAGGAGGAAGGGTCCAGGAACAGGTCAAAGGTCTGATCTTTGAGCTCTGGATTTTCATTTTTTTCGTGAAGATATGCCTTCATTCCTTCCTATCCAGTGGTTTAACACACAGTCACCTCAAATGCTCAATTAAATTTCACCACAGTGTGTAAGAATTTAGGCATAATAACATAGATGGGGGAGAATCACAACTGTAATCATGGGTTAATCACAAATAAAACTTTTGGCAAAAATCTAAAATAAATGCTTTTAGGTGGTCATTGTTGACATCTCACTTTCCTTTTTTTTTTTTAAAAAAAGACATTTTAATTTTTTTTTAAATTTTTTATTCATTTTAGAGAGGAGACACAGAGTGAGAGAGAGAGAAAGAGAGAAAGGGGGGAGGATCTGGAAGCATCAACTCCCATATGTCCCTTGACCAGATCAGTGCAGGGTTTTGAACTGGCGACCTCAGTGTTCCCAGGTCGACGCTTTATCCACTGCGCCACCAAAGGTCAGGCTACTTTTTAAAATTTTTTGTTAATTTTTAATTTGTTGTGTTTACATGGATTTAAGTGTCCCACTGAATATAACTCCCTCACCCCCCACCCCTGTGTCCCTTTTATACCCCTTTTGCGGCATCCTCCTAACTCCCTTCCCCCTTCCCTCTAGGATTTGCTGTCCTGTTATCTACATCTCTGTGTTATGTTATATAGTTTCACTAATCCCTTTATCTTCTCTGATCCCATCCCCTCATCCCGCTTCCCTCTGACTGCTGTCCCTCTGCTCCCTGTGACCCTGCCTCTGCCTCTATTCCGTTCCTTAGTTCACTTTGTCCATTAGATTCCACATATATGTGAGATCATATGATATTTTTCTTTCTCTGCTTGGCTTATTTCACTTAGCATAATAATCTCCAGGTCCATCATGTTGTCACAAAAGGTAAGATTTTCTTCTTTTTCACAGCCACATAGTATTTCATTGCGTATATGAACCACTGCTTTTTAATCCACTCATCTAGATCTTGGCTATTGTAAACAATGTTGAAATAAATATGGAGGTGCATATCTTCTTTTGAATCAGTGATTTCATATTCTTATGATACATTCCTAAAAGTGAGATAGCTGGGTTAAAAGGCAGTTCCACTTTTAATTTTTTGAGGAAACGCCATATAATTTTCCACAATGTTTACACCAGTCTGCATTCCCACCAGCAGTGCAGGAGGGTTCCCTTTTCTCCACACCTTCTCCAACTGTTATTGTGTGTTGTTCTGTTAATAAATGCCATTCTAACAGGTGTGAGGTGGTATCTCATTGTGGTTTTAATTTGCATTTCTCTTATGATTAGTGACGTTGAACATTTTTTCATATGCCTATTGGCCATTTTTATGTCCTCTTTGAAGAAGCTTCTGTTCAGTTCTTTTGCCCACTTTTTAATTGGATCATTTACCTTCCTGGGGTTGAGTTTTAGAAGTTCTTTATAAATTTTGATTATTAACCTTTATGAGACGTATTGTCGAATATGTTCTCCCATTGTGTGGGTTGTCTTTTTATTTTGTTCATGGGGTCTTTTGCTATGCAAAAGCTTTTTAGTTTGATATAGTCCCATTTATTTATCCTGTCCTTTATTTCACTTGCCTGTGGAGATATCTCGGCAAAAATATTGCTGCAAGAGATGTCGGAGAGCTTACTGACTATTCTTTCTTCCAAGATAGAAAAATAAAAAAACTCTTTAAATATAAAGTTTCATTCTAGGTCAGTGATACTTTTTTTTTTATGTAAAGAGTTGGGGCAGGCTGAAGATGAAGAGGAGTCATTGATTTGGGCAGGGGTCCCCAAACTATGGCCCGTGGGCCGCATGCGGCCCCCTGAGGCCATTTATCCGGCCCCCACCGCACTTCTGGAAGGGGCACCTCTTCCATTGGTGGTCAGTGAGAGGAGCACAGGATGCATTCGCACCCATAGTTCCCATTGAAATACTGGTCAGTTTGTTGATTTAAATTTACTTGTGCTTTATTTTAAATATCGTATTTGTTCCCATTTTGGTTTTTTTTACTTTAAAATAAGATATGTGCAGTGTACATAAGGATTTGTTCATAGTTTTTTTTTTTATAGTCCGGCCCTCCAACGGTCTGAGGGGCAGTGAACTGGCCCCCTGTGTAAAAAGTTTAGGGACCCCTGCCTTGGGAATCTGATGACTGATAAGGATCTGATCTCCCCAGGAAAAAAATGCAAAGACCCATTTTTACACATAAGTTCAGTGGGTCATAAGACCTCTATTCTATTTCATCCGATTTTTACTTGCCAGACCAATGGCAATTTATTGCTTTTGAGTTCCTTTCTGCCTTTGGGAAAATGAAGTCCTTCCAGAATTGAGCCTAGCCTTAGATTGATCCAGTTTGGCTTATTCCAGCCCCTAAAAAATCAATTTTTTCAATTCTTTCCTCACCCACACAGCCAGTGTCCATGGACCTCTGCCCCTAGTCTAGCTCTTTCTCTCTACCATAACTTTCTAAAATGTGTTCCCTACTTTTTCTTCCAATATTGACATCTCCAAATCCTGGAATACTTGGTGATGTTGCCAGAAACATCTGGCATTTAGCAGCTAAGTTCACCCTCCCACCCACACCTCTCACCTTTAAAATTGCTTCTGTGGGAAACCGCAATAATGACACGGATAATAACAATTCCACAGTTTTTTCTCACAAATTTTAAAGCACTCAGGAACATTTTATTTACATTTTAATACAATAACCATTAGTCCCTTTATAGAGAGCTCAGCTCTTCAATAACAGCATTTTTTTTAACCAGTAAGGAATGCTTTATCACGAACCTAGATAAAGAAGATAAAATATGTCTTAATGGTTCTCTTCATGCATATATTTCATTAGAGATTACTCTATTTTCAGAGCTACGAGCACAAAAGGAAAATACACACTATTTTCACAATGTAAAAATAAGCCAAATCAGCATATTTCTTATCTGACCAGTTCCCTTTTTCCCACAAAAGGACAGCATATGGGTTAAAATTCTGTATCTTAAACATTAAACCCCTCTTGTGTTTCTTTTTATTTTACTGAGATATAGTATAAAATTACATTGTATAAACATACCGTTATACATGACATGCAGAGTACTTAATTGCAAACTTAATGTTGGGCAGATAAAATATATTATGCTCACTTTGTTAAAGATGGCGCTGCCCACATGGAAGCCCGTCATCCAGGTGATATTATTTGCCCTTATGCTTGAGATGGCTGTGGGGGAAAAGCTGTAATGTAGGCAGGCCAGGTCATTATAGCCTAAGGCTTAGTTTAAGAGTAAGCTCTTCCCCACACCCTTGACTGATTGGATGATGTAGGGTGGTGCACTCTCTTGAGGAATCCCATTATGCCTCAGATGGGTGGCTTTGTATCAGAGACTTTCTTGAATGTATAATTGGATTAAAGGTTTGGATTATCTATGCTATAAAGTGGGCGGACCGGTAGCTAGATCTCGCTCTCTCGGTTCCTGGGTTCCTGAGATTAGTATTAGAGAGGAGAGCAGAGTAAGGCCACGTGAAGGCCAGGAGAAGCAGCCGAGATGGCAGAGTGCTGAGGAAGAAGCCAGTTTGTTAAGAGTTTGTGCAGGAGGAGATGGGAAACAGAGGTGAGTTAGTCTGGTGAGCTAGAAACGTTTGATTCTAGGAAACTCGGATAAGTCAGTAGCTTTGTGAGCACTGAATGTGTGGGTTTTGGAGCCCAGTGTGTGTTTTTGCTTGCCCGCCGGGTGCAAGCTGGAATTAAAGCTGATGGCTCACCAGTTTGTGGCTCCTGTGTTTCATTGCCGACTGTTCGAATCTAATGGGAACCTGCGTGGGTCAGGCTGCTGTGATGGTGGCCTTGACTACTGGCTTTACACTTAATTATAAATATAATAAAAGGCTTGTTTTCTTTCAGGGGTAAAGTAATTATGAACAGTTCTAATTAATATCTGATCTGAATTTCAGGCTATATATTGTTTGTTAACAAATAACTTTTTTTATTATTTGCTTACCTTGTGTTTTTCTTTGTATGTCCCTTAAAGAATTGCCAGAAATAATGTCTTGTAAAACATACACCAATACAAGATATACTTTTTATGAGAGATTATTTGAACTTTACTTATTCAAATTTTGGGGAAACTTAATAATGTTAGCTATACTGTTTCTCTTACTGTGATAAAGTTTAGCAGTGAAAAAAATATGAAAAAAAATAGAGATACTACAATAAGTATTGCCAACATGTTGACATGTCTTTCAGTATATTATTTGCATTTGCAAAGATGCTATTAACATGAAATTTACTAGTGATACTTTATTTAGAGTCTCTCTAAATATAGCACCAAAACTCTAAGGTCAGGATGATCTGTGGTCTAAGTACAGCATGTCATATCAAACCTCTTTCTGGCACAGAGAAGATGGGGTGCCTCCCAGCTTTTGCACTTTCTCATAGTGTTTTGAACATACAGCTGCCATCCAAAACTACTTTACATTATTTATAATAGCCAAAACATAAAACAACCTACGATATCCACTGATGGATGAATGGATAAAAATGTATCTACACATACATACACACACATTTTATTCAACCATAAAAATGAGAAAATCTCATCACTTGCAACATGTGTGGAACTTGAAGGCATTAAGCTAGGTCAAACAAAGAAAGACAAATACTGTATGATCACATTTATATGTAAAATCTAGTTAAAGAAAGAAAAACTCCTAGAAAAAAGATCAGATTTTTGACTACCAGAGGTGAGGAATGAGCAGAAGAGGAATTAGAGAAAAGTAGTCAAAATTATAAGCTTCCAGTTATAAGATAAATAAAGAATGCAATATATAAAATCACTATAGTTAACACTACTGTACAATATGTAATAAAGTTGTTGAGAGAGTAGATCCTAAGAGTTCTCATCAAGACGAAAATTATTTTCTTTCTTTTTTTATTGTATCTATATAAAATGATGAATGTTAACTAAACCTATTGTGGTAATCATTTTAGAATATATGTAAATCAAACCATCATGTTGCATACCTTAAACATATACAGTGATATTTGCCAATTATTTTTCAATATAACTGGAAATAAAACCTGCTCTAATTCTCCATTTACCTACTTCCATCTGCAACTGCTCAGAAACTTGTAACCGAATATATTTTACTTGTTTTTGTGTCATAAGTGTCAGCTTTTTAACAGGTGATCAATAAATACTTCTTAAATGTAGATATGACATCAGTTCCTATGATGATCTGAATGTAACCCCCCAAAAATTCATGTTGAAATCTAATGTCCAATGTGATGGTGTTAAGTAGTGGGGCCTTTGGTCAGTGAATTAGTGTCTTTATATAAAGAGACACCAAAAAGCTAGCTCACCTGTTGGGCAGATAAAATATATTATGCTCACTTTGTTGGGGATGGTGCTGCCCACATGGAAGTTCGTTGATATTAATGTGTGTTCTGGGACAAGCTGTGGGCAGGCCGGGTCGTTATAGCCTAGGGCTTGGTTTTAAGAGTAGGCTCTTCTCCACACCCTTGACTGATTGGATGATGTAGGGTGGTGCACTTCTGAGGAATCCCATTATGCCTCAGATGGGTGACTTTGTATCAGAGAATTCCTTGTCTGTATATTAGAGTAAGGGTTTGGATTTCTACATTATAGAGTGGGGCAGGCCAGGAGCTTGCTCCCTCTTGGTTCCTGAAGTATTAGAGAGAAGAGCAGATTAAGGCCACATGGAGGCCAGGAGAAGCAGCCAAGATGGCAGAATGCTGAGGAAGAAGCCAATTTGTTAAGAGTTTGTGCTGGAGGAGATGGGGAACAGAGGTGAATAAGTCTGGTGAGCTAGAAACCTTTGTGTTGGGCAGATAAAATATATTATGGTCACTTTGTTAAAAATGGAGCTGCCCACATGAAAGCCCGTCACCCAGGTGATATTATTTGCCCTTATGCTTGGGATGGGTGTGGGGGAAAGGCTGTAATGTAAGCAGGCCAGGTGGTTATGGCCTAAGGCTTGGTTTTAAGAGTAAATTCTTCTCCACACCCTTGATTGATTGGATGATATAGGGTGGTGCACTCTCCTGAGGAATCCCATTATACAGAGACTTCCTTGTTTGTATAATTGGATTAAAGGTTTTGATTCTACGGTATAAAGTGGGAGAGACCAGTAGCTTGATCTCTCTCTTGGTTCCTGAGGTATTAGAGAGGAGAGCAGATTAAGGCCACGTGGAGGAGAGGAGGCAGCCAAGATGGCAGAGTGCTAAGGAAGAAGCCAGTTTGTTAAGAGTTTGTGCTGGAGGAGATGGGGAACAGAGGTGAATAAGTCTGGTGAGCTAGAAACCTTTGATTCTAGGAAACTCGGATAAGTCAGTAGCTTTGTGAGCACTGAATGTGTGGGTTTTGGAGCCCAGTGTGTGTTTTTGCTTGCCCGCCGGGTGCAAGCTAGAATTAAAGCTGATGGCTCACCAGTTCTTGGCTCTGTTGTTTCATTACCGACTGTTCGAATCCAATGCGAACCTGCACGGGTCAGGTGGCTCTGATAGTGGCCGCGACTACTGGCTTTACCTCACCTGTAAAACCAGTAGTCGTGGCCAGGATCACAGCCGCCTGACCCGTGCAGGTTCGCATTGGATTCGAACAGTCGGTAATGAAACACAGGAGCCAAAAACTGGTGAGCCATCAGCTTTAATTCCAGCTTGCACCCGGCGGGCAAGCAAAAACACACACTGGGCTCCAAAACCCACACATTCAGTGCTCACAAAGCTACTGACTTATCCGAGTTTCCTAGAATCAAAGGTTTCTAGCTCACCAGACTTATTCACCTCTGTTCCCCATCTCCTCCAGCACAAACTCTTAACAAACTGGCTTCTTCCTTAGCACTCCGTCATCTTGGCTGCCTTCTCTCCTCCACGTGGCCTTACTCTGCTCTTTTTTCTAATACCTCAGTGTTCGGCAGATAAAATATAATATGCTCACTTTGTTAAAGATGGCGCTGCTCACATGGAAGCCCGTCACCCAGGTGATATTATTTGCCCTTATGCTTGGGATGGGTGTGGGGGAGAGGCTGTAATGTAAGCAGGCCAGGTCGTTATGGCCTAAGGCTTGGTTTTAAGAGTAAGTTCTTCTCCACACCCTTGACTGATTGGATGATGTAGGGTGGTGATGTAGGGAGGAATCCCATTATGCCTCAGATGGGTGGCTTTGTATCAGAGACTTTCTTGTATGTATAATTGGATTAAGGGTTTGGATTATCTATGCTATAAACTGGGGCAGTCCGGGAGCTTACTCTCTCTCGGTTCCTGGGTTCCTGAGATTAGTATCAGAGAGGAGAGCAGAGTAAGGCCACGTGAAGGAGGGAAAGAAGCCAAGATGGTGGAGTGCTGAGTGAGAAGCCAGTTTGTTAAGAGTTTGTGCTGGAGGAGATGGGGAACAGAGGTGAATAAGTCTGGTGAGCTAGAAACCTTTGATTCTAGGAAACTCGGATAAGTCAGTAGCTTTGTGGGCACTGAATGCGTGGGTTTTGGAGCCCAGTGTGTGTTTTTGCTTGCTCGCCGGGTGCAAGCTAGAATTAAAGCTGATGGCTCACCAGTTTGTGGCTCCGGTGTTTTATTGCCGACTGTTCGAATCCAATGGGAACCTGCATGGGTCGGGCTGCTGTAGTAGTGGCCTTGACTACTGGCTTTACATTCAGGAACCAAGAGAGAGAGATCAAGCTACTGGTCTCTCCCACTTTATACCATAGAATCAAAACCTTTAATCCAATTATACAAACAAGGAAGTCTCTGTATAATGGGATTCCTCAGGAGAGTGCACCACCCTACATCATCCAATTAGTCAAGGGTGTGGAGAAGAGCTTACTCTTAAACTAAGCCTTAGGCTATAACGACCCGGCCTGCCCACAGCCTGTTCCAGAACACACATTAATATCAACGA
The DNA here is from genome assembly GCA_037038555.1 of Rhynchonycteris naso. Lineage (NCBI taxonomy): Eukaryota > Metazoa > Chordata > Mammalia > Chiroptera > Emballonuridae > Rhynchonycteris > Rhynchonycteris naso. The sequence goes on along the minus strand of CM073000.1, from coordinate 48,541,477 downwards.
ACTTCCATGTGGGCAGCGCCATCTTTAACAAAGTGAGCATAATATATTTTATCTGCCCAACAATCACCCCTTTGCTTTCTGCCAGGTGAGGGTAGAACATACAGCTATCTAGGAAGTGGGCTCTCACCAGATATTGAAATTTTTTTAGGACTTTCAGTTAAACTATTTTAATTAACCCTTTTATCATGGTTGCTCAATACGTGTTGAGTGCTAACTTGATTGTATGTATAATCCCTTTGCCTGGATTTCTTCTGGGCTGCTTTGCCTTATTAACACCTACTGATCTTTCAGTTTCAACGAAGATCAGGAGTCTCTTCCTGATCAACCTGGAGTAGGTTCCCCTTCAAGGTTTTTCTACAGTTCCCTGTGCTTCTTCCTCCGCTTCCATCACCAAGTGAAAAGACCAAAACCCACCAAACTTGTATTGAGATTACTTCAAAGTGAAAACATCTGAGCTACAGAAACTATAGAAAGAATGTTACCTGAACTTTCCTTATCTGACTAGAACAGACCTTTATGATAGTCAGTTGCCACAATCGCCCCCTCCAGGGAGATCTCCAGTCAGGGCAGTACTAATCTTAGGCATCAGAATATGTTTATATTTAATTGTGTAAAAAAGCCTCTGGAGAACCTTCCATTCTTTAAAGTCCTTAAATTAGCCCCACCCCACCAACTCTAACTTTTGGTAAATTAGTATATAAATATTTAGCCATAGTCATTCTAGAAGTTACTATTTATACAGTGTTGGGCAGATAAAATATATTATGCTCACTTTGTTAAAGATGGCACTGCCCACATGGAAGTTTGTTGATATTAACGTGTGTTCTGGAACAGGCTGTGTGCAGGCCGGGTCGTTATAGCCTAAGGCTTAGTTTAAGAGTAAGCTCTTCCCCACACCCTTGACTGATTGGATGATGTAGGGTGGTGCACTCTCCTGAGGAATCCCATTATACAGAGACTTCCTTGTTTGTATAATTGGATTAAAGGTTTTGAATCTATGCTATAAAGTGGGAGAGACCAGTAGCTTGAGCTCTCTCTCTTGGTTCCTGAGTTCCTGAGGTTAGTATTAGAAGAGAGGAGAGCAAATTAAGGCCACGTGGAGAGGAGAAGCAGCCAAGATGGCAGTGCTGAGAAAGAAGCCAGTTTGTTAAGAGTTTGTGCTGGAGGAGATGGGGAACAGAGGTGAATAAGTCTGGTGAGCTAGAAACCTTTGATTCTAGGAAACGTGGATAAGTCAGTAGCTTTGTGAGCACTGAATGTGGTGTGGGTTTTGGAGCCCAGTGTGTGTTTTTGCTTGCCCGCCGGGTGCAAGCTAGAATTAAAGCTGATGGCTCACCAGATTTTGGCTCCGTTGTTTCATTACCGACTATTTGAATCAAATGCGAACTTGCATAAGTCAGGCTGCTGTGATGGTGGCTGTGACTACTGGCTTTACATACAGCATACTCCTGCATGCATAATAACATCTTTTCTTGTTTTAATCTTTCTACTGTCAGTTAATTTGTAAGCTTCTGACCAGTTTGACCTAAGTTGGTAGAAAAGATTTTCCTCACAACATATGGCACTGTTTATTACAAACTGAGTTAACATGACTATAGCTCACTGAAAGCAGAGATTGTCTTTCTTGAATTTACTGAATCCCCCAAGAGGTTCCTTAAGCCAATGCTTATTATGCTTAACTATTTTTTCATTTCATTCACACATGAACACTTAAGTAATTGCATATAGAATTCATGTACTACAATCCTGTCTCCCCACGCACCACTACCCGAAGCTAACTGAATATTTCTCAATTGATCTAGTTGTTTGATCCTTGGTGGATATGCCAATTATTCTCCTTATCCACAATCCATCTCTGCCTTGATATTTATTTTATGTTTTTCTGCTCTTCTCTTACTAGCAGTTTTTGCCTTCGTTGGCATGCTTGCTGGCTCTCCCCTAGTTTGTTAAGCCAATGGGAGGTACCAGCAGGAGATAAGAGAGTAAAGAGTGGTCAAAGTTACCATGTTCCCATTCCCACCCCTGTTGAGGCTAATAGTAGCTGTATTTCTTTGAAACTTTAGAACCCACACAAGGCTCCTCCTCCAGGATTTCAGCTCATTAAACTCTGCTAAATCCATTTCTTCCCTCATTCTTAGCCCAAAAGTTTTAGACAGTTTTCTATTGTTGCTAATCTCTGTGTGTCTTATTTTCCTTGTTTGCATCTCTAACCCCTTCTGTAAATAATGCTTTTATTAAAGTCTCTTCACTGAACCATCAGAAGTGGTTCTCATTTCCTGCAGGTGTCATAACTGATACAGTAGATAACTTAATGAGTGGTTGTTGGTTTTATTTTGTGTGTCTGGAAGGGGGTGCTGAAAAGGTCTAGGATTTTTACACACTCTTAATAACTGAAAATGATTAAGTATTGTTGAGTACTGTTTTGTTATGGCATTTGCCACAGAGTACTATTCTCACTTTTTATATTTAAGTGTTTAGACTGAGTTTTTCTGGATCAACTATTTTTTTTCCCATTACGTCTTTGATCCTTGTTTCTGGTCCACGTATTCAGTTCTGTCCTTGGAGAATTCTGTATTCCTTAGTTGAATCTCCACGATCTTTTTTCATATTTTTAGATTATATTTTTAGATTATTTCAACACACTGTCACTCAACAAAATTGAAAGTTTAAAGATTAATTTAATGTTTTAAATCCCTAAGTGTTATTTTTATTAAAATGTCATTGTTTCCTAAGTCCTGAATCAAAATTCTTTCTTTCTGTATTTGGAGAGAACAAACATGTAGAGTCATCTGACTTACAATGGTAGTGGCAAGAAAAGAGCAAACTAATTTAGGAGAGTATATCAAATTCCCATATCCACATTCTAGCCATATGACTTGGGTATGTCATTTCAGCAAAGTTTCAGTTATTTTATCTAACAAATCAATACAGTACATGAAATTATATTAATAGTCTGAACTAAGATTTCCATAGCACTTTATGGTTATAATGTACTTTTGTTTCCTCTTTTTAAGTAAATAAGGCATGTTTTCCAGAAGGTAAAGAATACAAAAGACAAGAATGGGAGTTTAAAAAATCCTAAATGATCTCTGGGTGCTCTGAAGGTGGAACAAAAGGACATGAGTTTAAATAAAAAGCAGAAGGCCTGACTGGTGGTGGCACAGTGGATAAGGCATCATCCTGGGACACTGAGGGCCCAGGTTTGAGACCCTGAGGTCACTGGCTTGAATATGGGTGCATCTGGCTTGAGTGAAGGCTCACCACCTTGAACACAGGGTCACTGGCTTGATCACAGAATCATCAACATGATCCCAAGGTTGTAGGCTTGAGCTCAAAGGTCACTGGTTTGAGCAAGGGATCACTGGCTCAGCTTGAGCCCCCAAGTCAATGCATGGATAAGAAGCAATCAATGAATAACTAAAGTGACACAACTATGGGTTGATACTTCTCATCTGTCTCCCTTCTTGTCCTTCTTGCTCTTAAAAGAAAAATTATTTTTAAGTATTTGTTAAAAAGAAAATAAGCAGAATTTGAGGAAGTACTATAAAGTCCTTGACTTTTGGAATGGTTGAACATTAGCACAGTTTATTGAAAGATCAGGGAGCTTCTCTCATCCAAAAGGGCTTCGAAAATAAAATATACAAGGAGTTTTCTATGGTTAGAATGTCTGATGAACTGCCTTTTATTCTTTTAGGCCAAGACTAAATCTCATTCCAGTGAGAACTTCCCTTAATTGTCTTCCGTTATTCCAACTCTCAGTCTAGGAACAATTAGTTATGTTTTCTTCTATGTTTCCATAGCACTCTATATCCAACTCAAAGACTTCTATCACATGTATGTTTTTGCATCCACATTAATCTCCCCTGCTGCATTGTAAAATCTTTAAGGCCATGACCAATCTTATGTATTATTGCATCCACATCAATTCTTAAACTGATAATGATTTCAAGATTGTAACTGAGTAAAAGGTTTAGAGAATATGTAATTTTCATTGAGCAACCCCCAAAGAGTGAATAAATAAATGAAGAAATATAGGCATAGTGCCTATTATTTGCTATTTCTTTTAGGATCAATCAATATGATTTTGTGGACTTTTTTGATTGGTAAGTGATGTTCTGTGAGATATGTTACCTACTCTTAGGATAGAGAAACAGCTTTTTAAACATGTACCTTTGAGAAAGGATACCAGGCTGGAAATATTGCTAAGTCATCAGTCTACTGATACTTGCACTCTTTTTTTATTCATAAAACTACAGAAAGTATTTGTTATAGCATAGGCAGAAGGAAAATTGCCTGAAAAATTATAGGGCATACCAATCTTAAACTCAGGTGACAAAGTTGATGAACCAAACCCTCCAAACACTGCAATACCACCTTATCAGTATCAAAAGCAGAAGTGACATTCAGTTTTCCACGTTGCTTTAGAAGAGAAACAGACTCAAATTACAATAGAAAGACTGATCGAAAAAAAAATAAATCCAATTAAGAATGAAATGCCTTAAGAGGTATTTAATAATTCTTAGATTATACTCACTGGGAATAAAACATGCATAACTCTGTAAAATATTCTTGTGTAAAAGTGATCTAGCACAGTACTGGTTCTTCATAACCATTAGAATAGATAAATAGATTTGGGTGAAACAAGTTTGTACAAAGAAGTTTCTGACTTTTGAAACTTAAGCATAATTGTATGGTGAAATACAATTGCATCTTTTTATAATCTCAAAAAATAAAAATAATTCTTTGTAGAAGGTATTAACTAATTAATTCAATAAATGTTATTCAGAACTTGTTATACACTGTTACAGGTATTAGAACTAAAAAGATGAATAAAACATAGAGAACACTGCAGTCATGAAACTTGAATTCTGGTGGATGGAGCTGATATTTTAGTGACAATTGCAGACATAATTTTTTTAAATTTCAGAATCTTGTAGAAATACTATGGACAGTCATAATTTTCAAAAAATAAAAGTCAGCCAACAGCCTGACCAGATGGTGTTGCAGTGAATAGAGCATTGGACTAGGACACAGAGGACCCAGGTTCAAAACCCTGAGGTCACCAGCTTGAGCACAGGCTCATCCAGCTTGAGCATGGGCTCACCAGCTTGAGCGTAGGATCACTGGCTTGAGCGTGGGATTATAGACATGACCCCATGGTTGCTGGCTTGAGCCCAAAGGTCACTGACTTGAACCCCAAGATTACTGGCTTGAGCAACGGGTCACTCGCTCTTCTGTAGCCCCCTGGTCAAGGCACATATGAGAAAGCAATCAATGAACAACTAAGGAGACTAAGGAACTGAAATGAAGAATTGATGTTTCTCATCTTTCTCTCTTCCTGTCTGTCTGTCCCTATCTGTCCCTCTCTCTGTCACACACACACACACACACACACACACACACACACACACACACATGCACGCACACACACACACAGAGTCACTAAACAATAGTAAATCATTTTAGGAACAGTGGTGGGATTCCGCTGGTTTGCACCAGTTCAGCAGAACCAATGCCTAATTTTTTGCTGAGTTTGGTGAACCAGTTGTTAAAATGGCACTTGTAATCAGGGTTTTCTCTAAGGTGGGTGACTGGGCAACTGCTCAATGTGGAAATCACAAATTCACATTCCTTACACTTTTTTAATGTTCATCTGTGCAACAGCATATTCTAAGCACCCACAGTAATGTTCATTCTGTCCATAGGTGAAAAGAATTGCAAGTGAGGATGCCAATCAAGAAGAAATATAGAAATACCTTCAATAACAGTTTTATTCTTTTTCAGGTATTATTTAATATTTTTATTAATATTTTAAAACTCATAACATAATCTAGTTTTGTGTACCTTTTTATTGTTTTTATTTAAGTATTAAATGCATGAAATAATTAACTAATTCTGGTATATCTTTTTCTTATTGGATTTCAATTTTTTTCTTTAAAATTTTTTTTTAATTTATTCATTTTAGAGGAGACAGAGATAGATAGATAGATAGATAGATAGATAGATAGATAGATAGATAGAAAGATGATAGAAAGAAGGGGGGAGGAGCAGGAAGTATCAACTCCCATATGTGCCTTGACTGGGCAAGCCCAGAGTTTTGAACCGGAGACCTCAGTATTCCAGGTCAATGCTTAATCCACTGCACCACCACAGGTCAGGCTCATTTTTTATATATTTAAAATAGTCATTAAGACAAAGAATCTTTTAAATTATTTGAATTCCACAACTCTTAGGAGAGTAAGAAAGAGATTGAAAATATTTAAAGTGCAACAGAATAATATTTTAATTATGTAATTCAACCAAATAGTTAAGTTCATTCTGAAAATATGGGAATCTGGGCTATGGTTAGCATATTGTATAGTAAACTATATATCTCTTGCCTTTATACTCTCCTTCAAAAAGAGAGTATAAAGGCAAGAGAGAAACTACAAAAACTAACGGTTACATAGCATAGATTGAAGGAAAATACACACAAAAACACACATGACATATACATATATATGAAGATATTAAACTCAAGATCTGAAGACTAAGCCTAAGAAAGACATCCTGCTAGGTTACAAGACAGCATCCAAAATTTCTATATGAGACTAGAACCTTAGGAGAGAATTAAAGTAGCTCTAAATCATTAGTGTTGCCTGGCTTCCAGGAAAAGCAAAAGTAGAAGCAAATTCTCTGTGAAAGAAAATGCCGTCAATTTAGGTCTTCAAGATTTCCTTAGATTAAGTTGTACAGAATATAAGCTTTCTATTAAAAATCATGAAACCATAGAAAACAATGTAAAATAAATAAAAGTGAACAAAACCAATACATAAAAGATGATCAGCCATTAACATCATAGATAACAGATGTAAAATAATTATTATATCTGCAATTATGTTTAAGTAATGGAAATGAAATAAAAATGAGAAAATAACAAGAGAAAACACGGTATACTTGATGAACTAAATACAATATATATAAATAAAATAATCATAATTAAAAACACAGTGGTGAATGGGCCAAACATTCGATTAGACACAGCTAAAAGAAAATGAGTTAATGTAATTATAGACTTGTGAAAATTACCGAGAATGCAGTACAGATGAACAGGAGCTAAAAATTACAAAAGGGAAGTTAAAAGATCAGTAAGATAAAGTAAGGTCTAACTTGTGTCTAATTAGAATCTTAAAGAGAAAGAGAAGAGAATCATAACAGATGAACAATATTTGAAGTGATAATGTTGGAGAAACTTCCATATTTGATGAAAGCCATAAATCCACAAAAATAGAAGGCATGATTTAACAAAATGAATGAGTGAATGAATGAATTAATCTATATCTAGAAGCACCATAGTGAAAATGTAGAATATTGTAATGGTTAATTTATGTGTCAACTTAACTGGACACAGGAATGCCCAGATATCTGATAAAACATTATTTCCAGATATGTCTGTGAAGATATTTCCTGAAGAGATTATTATTAGTTGGAATGCTGAAAAGACTAATGCAGATGGGCCTCCCCAATGTGGTTGGGCATTACTCAGTCTGTTGAGGACCTAAATAAATCAAAAAGCTGAGGTTAGGGGAAATCTTTCTCTGAGGGCTGGGACATATATCTACTTCTGTCCTCAAACATTGATGCTCTTGGTTCTTGGGCTTTCATATTTGGACCAAGATTTACATTATCATTACTTCCCAACCCCTGGTTCTCATGCCTTTGTCCTCCAGCTTGCAGACAGAATATCATGGGACTTTTGGACCTTCGTAATAATTACCTGAGCCAATATATATATATCCTATTGGTTCTGTTTCTCTGGAGAATAATGACTAATAGAAACAGCAAAGAAATAAAGTCTTAAAAGTAACCTAAAAGAAGAGATAAATCACTTAAAACAGAATGACAACTAGTCAAAGCATGTTTCTCAACAGCAAGAATGAAAGGCAGTGACAGTGTAATTTAACTTTAAAGTGACTTCTGTATACAACTAAATTATCTCCCAAGAAAGCTGTCTTTCAAAAATAAAAGTGAAATAAATATAATTCCAGACAAAAACTGAGGAAGTTATCACTAGCAGATTTTCAGTAAAGAAACATTTAAACTTTTAAACTATACCTAAAACTTATTATAGCATTCACTCTCTGTCAGATTCCTTATATTCATTAGCTAATTGATTCTCAGAATCATAGGCACTACAGCTAGTGCTCGACTTACGACCACGATTGGTTACGACAGACTGGTCGTAACACGATTTGATCGTAAGATGAGTAGGCTATATGCACAGTACTGTGAAATGATGTTATAAAAATTTTAAGTAATATTGTATCATAATTTTCTTTCATTATTGTTATATATCATAATTTTCTTTGTTCATGCCATTTGTATAATCTCTACACCATTTTGTTTCTTATTTTTACATTCGTCAGATTTAAGTAAAACACTGCATTATCAGTAAAACTGGTTTAATATCTGCACAACATACAAAATTACAAAATACAGATGCATACAAAATCTGTTCCAGATGCAGAGCAGTCGTGGCTAGCGATTGTGGTCGTAATGTTGAATAGTTGTAAGTTGCATAGGTCGTAAGTCGATCAATACCTGTATCACTGTCTACATTTTATAGAGAGATTAAGGGCCAAGGTCAAACAGCTACTAAGTAACAGGTCAAGGGTTTGAATTCAGGCTAAGTACAGTCTCAGCGGTAGTCAACCTGGTCCCTACCGCCCACTAGTTGGCGTTCCAGCTTTCATTGTGAGCAGTAGTGGAGCAATCAAATGCTATAGTAAGTTGTTTTATAAAGATTTATTCTGCCAAATTTAGCAAAAATCCGACATAAAGTACTTGATAAGTAATTATTATTGTATGCTTTAACTTGCTATAACTCTGCTTTATAAATTTTATAAAGTAAAGTTACTTCCCTACTTTATGAATCACCATTACTGTGGAACCGGTGGGCGGTTAAAAAATTTTACTACTAACAGAGATACAAAAGTAGGCAGTAGGTATAAAAAGTTTGACTACCCCTGGTCAAAATGACGGTGCATTTCAGGACAAAAGAAAATATTGCCAGAAAGGTCTGAGATGCAAAAATAAATAATAGACAAAGAAATCAAGAAGTGTATTGATATATAAATTAATATTACCTGTATAAAATGATAATACTAATAATGATGTGCTATATAACACTGGGAACAATTTTTTTAATTTTCAGTTGCATGAGGTTTTAGAACTGTTTCTATATACTGCTACATTTCACATTCAAAATCTGAAATCCGATTTTAGGTGCATGTTCTAGTTTTTATACAATTTTAATTTCTTTTTGTTACAGTTAATGACATGCATTGGTTTTTAAATTGGAGTTAAAGGGCAACGACTTTTGGATTGAACATAACCACAAGGCAATTAATGTTTTACGAACATCACTTTTACATAATTGTAGTTGTTTTTAAATATAAAAAATTATTATCATATAAAAAGACCCTCTTATTTTGTTTTAAGATTGAATCATGGCTTCTTCGAGTAGGCATAAATGTAAGAATAGTCCTGACACCTTCTGTTATATACGTGGCTGTTATACACTTCAACGTCAAAGGTGCAATATTTCATCATTTGTGACACATGCATACACTGCCTATTTTCAAATTCCCCTTGGCAATCAAGACAAGAATTGGGCTCCTCATATTGTGTGTCATAATTGTGAGGAAATGTTTTGTGACTGGACAAAAGGAAAATGCAAAGGAATGCCTGTTTCAAAATTGTAGACAAATTCTGATGCAATCATATCTTTTAGTGTATTAGTTTATTTACTGCATTATATAAATTGTTATATTTTCACAAAGATGATGCCCAAGAAGACATTCTACTTCATTATGTTAAACTAAATGTTGAAAATTTTACAATAAGGTGAAAACCTAAAATTTTGACTTGCAAAAACACTGTAGCTTACAGAGAAAAACTAATGTTAGATTTGAGATTAGCACACTTGAATTAGGTAATAACAAGTATTTTTGTGGATGCAACAAAAATTTCTCTTCCCAGCGCTATGGGATTAAAAAATCATATAACAATTAACATTGTATAGAAATTCAGAGGGATTAGAGTTAAACTGTTCTAAGGTCTGTCACAATGATAGTAAGACATTAATTAACTTTAGGCTTTGTTGATTTAAGAATAGATGTTAAAATGGTATGCATAACTCCTGAAGAAAGATGTTGCTTATGACTGTGAAGTCTGTCTCTTGTACAGAAATCACACTAAGGTGGTGACTAACAGCTGATATCTGACACTGTGTTTTGCCACAGGCTGTCTTAATTAGAAAAAAGGTGAACCTTTTCATTCACAAAGGTGTCCTTACTCACCAATCAGTGAAGGAAAACACACAATAAAAGCCCTCTTTTCTAATCTGCCTGTCCACAAGGAGTGCATTATACTAAATGGCTCAGGGCATTTTGTAGACAGCCCTACCACCAGAAGAAGAGATATAGACTAAATATCTTTTGAAATAAAATAAAGAACACAATAAAAATAAAAGGAAAGGGATTATGGCAAGAAACAAATAGATAACACAATGATGTTAGAAACAAATCTAAACATAAAAAGTATTGCAATTATTGTAAATGGACACTTATCAGTTAAGACAGAAATTTTCAGACCAGATGTTTTAAAAAGAAAAATTACATGCTCTTAATAAAAAACGCAAAGTTATATAAAGATATAAAAAAGCATCCTAGCAAAATGTTAACCAAAAGAATGGGTATTTATACCATGTCAAGATGAAAAATTATTAAATAATAAGCATCACTAAAAATATTGTCACTAGATAATGCTAATAGAATAATTTAATTCACTAAGAAATAGAGCAAATTGAAACATAAATGCTCTTAATAAAATAACTGTAAATTTTTTAAATCAAAAATTGAGAGGAAGCAAGCGTGACATCAGCAAGATAGCAGACTAGGAAGTCCTTGACTCTCCTTCCCATGGACACACTATTGATAAATTCTCTTTATTATAAGACATCCAGAAGTTAAATGAGAGACTCCTACACCCCAGTTGAGTGTATAACCAGCCCCATTGAAACAACTAAGAAAATTAGAGACATCCTTTCACCATAATTCCCACCCCCAGCACAACATTATGTGATTAAGAAGAAAGCTCAAGCTCCCAGAATTTCCCAGAGGAAAAAGTTGAACCAAACAACCACATCCCATTTTTTTAGGAGTTGCCTGAGGGACTGGTTTCCCTCTTGCCTGTCTCAAATTGCTAGCAAAACCCAATATACTCTAGATACCTGGGGGTTGATAATAACAAAGATGGTGGCTTGGACTAGTATAAAGGTTTGCAAAGCCCACAGATGATCTGGCTGGATTGATTGATGAAAGTCTTCAGTAAGAGACAAATCCATGAGGCATGAGAAAGATGGCGGTTTTTTCTCATGTGTAGACAGATAATAGCACAAAAATCTAAGGAAAATAAAGAAATAGGATCCAAGCAAAGGAACAAGGCTAAACTCCATAATTGACCCTAAGGAAAAGGAGATATAGGAATTACCAGACATAGAATTCAAAATAACCATCATAAAAATGCTCAGAAAATTTCAAGAATACAATTCATGAACAAAGTAAGAATTCCAAGTAAAAGAGAAAAAATTTAAAAGAACCAAACAGAAATACTAAAAGTGAAGAAGATACTTAAACTAAAAAATTTCAATTGAGGGGTTCAACGGCAGACTTAAACAAGCAGAAAACAAATCAGTGAACTAGAAGACAGGTTATTTGAACTTATATAGTCAGAGGAAGAAAAAAGGAAAGAAGCTTGAAGAAAGCTTAAGGAATGGTGGAAAAATATCAAAGCAGACCAATATACGCATTATGAGAGTCCAGAAGAAAAATTAAAAGAAAATTGAATTGGCAGAAAGCTTATTGTAAGAAACAATAGCTTAAAACTTTCTAAATCTGAGAAAAGAAATGGACACCCAGATCCAAGAAGTGTAAGGAAAATCAAATAAGATGGGTTTAAAGAAAACCCTACCAAAATACATTAAAAAAAATTGTCAAAAGTCAAAGACAAAGAATTTTAAAGCTAGCAAGAAAAAAGCTACTTAGCACATACAAAGGAATTCCCATAAGACTGAGTTGGTTTTTGAAGGCCAGAAGACTGTGAGATGATATATTCAAAGTGCTGAAAGAAAAAACTGACAACCAATAACACTATACTTGGGAAAATTATCCTTCAAAAATAGAAAACAACAAAAAATAAATAAAACCAAAGAAAGAAACACTTCCCCAGACAAACAAAAACTAAAGGAGTAGTTTATTATCATTAAACCTGTATTATAAAAAATACTAAAGACATTTCTTTAAGTTGAAATAAAAGGATGCTAAACAGCAACAAATAGCCTAAGACAGAGACTTTGCTCAGGGTGATGGGTGCATGATGCAATGTGCAGATGATCAGATGATGGTTTATTAAGTTGCACACCTGATACCTGTACCCCAATAAATTCCATTAAAAAAACTCATCGGTAAAGGTAAATTTATAGACAAATATAGAATACTACATTAATGTAATCATTATTATATTAATTAATATAGCTAATATTTTTATGCTAATATTTCACTTTTAATATTAGCATAAAAATATTAAAAATTTTTTATTATAAAATTATATAGATACCTATATATATTTATATACAGACAGATAATTTTATGCATATATCTATTATTAAAGATAAAAATATAAAAAATAACCATAATAAATATTGTAATGGCAAAAGAATTTAAATATATGTAAACTGTGACATTAATAACAAAGTGTGGAGGGAGAAGTAAAAGTGTAGAGTTTCTGTATGCAATTGAAGTTATTATCTTAAAATAGACTATTATAACCATAAGACCCCTATCAATTATTTATTTATTTATTTTTTATTTTACAGAGACATAGAAAAAGTCAGAGAGAGGGACAGATAGACAGAAACAGAGAGAGATGAGAAGCATCAATCATTAGTTTTTCATTGTGACACCTTAGTTGTTCATTGATTGCTTTATCATATGTGCCTTGACTGTGGGGCTACAGCAGATCGAGTAACCCGTTGCTCGAGCCAGAGACTTTGGGTCCAAGCTGGTGAGATTTTGTTCAAACCAGATGAATCCACGCTCAAGCTGGCGACCTTGGGGTCTTGAACCTGGGTCTTCCACATCCCAGTCTAACACTCTATCCACTGTGCCACCGCCTGGTCAGGCAATAATTACTTTAAATACAAATAGATTACAGTCCCCACTCAAAAGATGTAGAGTGGTTGAATGGATTTTAAAAAAAGAGAGATCCATTTCAAGTGTATTCTATCTAAAAGAGGCTCACTTTAGATTTAAGAACACACATAGATAAAAAGTGGAGGGATGGAAAAAAGATTTTACATGCTAATGGTAATCAAAAGAGAAATTGTATACATAGACAAAAGAATAAAATAAACCTAAAATTGCTAATAAAATCTCTATGATCCATTATTAAATAAAAAACATGCTGATGATTAACATAAATAATATGATCAAAATTGTGTAAGAAGTAGTATTATATGTCTATACATACGTATAAAAGGTCTTTAAGGTTAGACATGAGACAACAAATTATGATTGTTTCTAGAGATTGGTACTGGGTATGTGGTAAGAAGAAATAATTTTCTATTTTGAGTTTTCATTTTATACCTCCCCCCCCCGATTTTTTCTATGTTCAGTATTTCTTTTATAATTAAAAAGCCCAAGATAATTTTATCTGTAATAAAGATTACCTTTCCATCAAAAAATGAAGAGAAAAGAGGAAGAAGAAATAAATAAATAGGAGAAAAAAAACAAAAAAATAGCAGGTTGTTGTAGTCATCGTATAAGCACATATACAATAATAGTTTGGTTGACCAGTTAAAAACTTGTGGATAAAAATAACTGCACCAAAGGAAATGTCAATGATTTGGCACACTGTTGCTTTTTGTGGGATTTCTAAAAATTCTTGTTTTTTTCATATCTCTCAAATCAAACCTCTTGCAGAAATGATCCAGAAAATAAATAAGGCATAAATAAACAGCACTAGGAAATAAAGAGCTGATTTAATACAAATAAACTAGAGAATAAGAAGATAAAGAACATACAGAAACTTTATGCTAATACATTTATAAATATATATGATATTAAATTCTTATAAGAATATAACTATAAGCAACCTAAATCAAGAAGAAATGAAAAACCAGCAATAAATAACCATTAAAGAAATTGAATCAGTAATTTAAAATCTTCCTTCACTAAGCCCCAATAGTTTTGCAGACAATTTAAGAAAATTAAAAAAAGAACTATTTAAGAAAGTTAATAAAGAATTATTTCAATATTATATAAAGTCTTTCAAAAGAAAAGGAAATTGTTCTTTTCTCATCTTATAAAGGTAGTAAATCTTGATTACAAGAGCAAGACAAAGATAGTACAAGGGAAGCAAAATTATAGGATAATCTTGCTTATAAATATAGCAGCAAACATTCTAATAAAAATATTACCAAATAATATTGGCCGTGTACAAAAAATATGTTGTGATCAAGCTGAGTCAAAAATGCAAGGTTAGTTTAACACTAGAAAATATTTAAATGAAATTCAAATAATAGGATTAAAGAGAAAAATTATAAAACCCTTTTAATTAATAGAGAAAAAGGTATTTGATTAAATTTAACACAATAAAGGGTATATCTACCAAAAATAGAGTAAACAGTGTTATTAATGGTGAAAAGTTAGAAACATTCTCTGTAAAATCAAGAACAAGCAAACATGCCCATTTTCAACATTTCTATTCAACACTTAATTGGAAAACTTAGATCAGGGGTGCTCAATACGTCGAGCGTGATCTACTGGTTGATTGCGAAGGAAGTGTGGGTAGATCGCATGACATTAAAAAGACATTTGTTTTTTGATTGGCATACAGGGTAGCCAATCTGACGTCTGAACTTTTGATACCCTACGCATGCGCGTTAAACTGCGATAACTTGTTCAGTTACATTGCTGCGTAGTTAGCCTTCAATTTATTTAAACTAAATACTTAACAAAGGGTATAAAAATGAGTGCCATACCTGGTCCAAGTAAGAAGCCTAAAACCTACCACTTTCATACAGAATGAGAGGGGATTTTTTCACTATGTCATATTCTAAGTGCGTTTGCCTCGTCTGTCTGTGTGCCATTGCTATTCCAAAGAAGGGAAATGTGGAGCGGCTTTATCGGACTATTCATAAAAACTATGATATTGACTTTCCTCCAAAAAGAGAGCTGAGAAAGAGAAAGGTGAAAGAAGAATACACAATATTAAATAGTAACTTAAATAATGATAATATAGAAGAAATAAATTTATGTTTTGCATTTTTATTGTAGGTCAATCATTTTGACTTGGTCATCTTATAAGTAGCTCACAAGCTGAAAAAGTGTGGGCACCTCTGGCTTAGATCATATGGCAACAGGAAAAAAATAGTAAAAGCAGAATGACTGGAAATAATAATAAAAAAACAATTCTATTTGCCCACATAACTGTTTACATAGAAAATCTAAAAGCAGTTACAGACAAATTACTAAATAGTTTAGCAAAGTGACTGAATATGCAAACAATATATAAAATTAATTGTATTTTTATAAATATATAGGAAAAGTACTTTTTTGAAAAAGAAATTTTATTGTGGTGATAATATATCTATAAAACCAGGAAGAAATCTATCAAAAATGTACAATGTCTTTATGATGGCTTTTATGAAACACTGAAATATATTAAAGAAGACTTGTACAGACCTATACACATGTTAGAGTGGAAGACTGAATGTAGTCAAGATGTTATTTCTCCCCAATCTATGGATTGTGTATAATTCCTTCAAGATCTCAACAAGGTGGATAGAGAAAATTGACTAGCTGATTCTCTAATTTATATTGAAAAGCAAAGAATGAAGTATCGACAACATACTCATATAGAAGGAGAAAATTAGAATTTCTGTTTTTTTGAATGACTATAAAGAAAGTAAAAAGCCAAGCCAAAAAATGGGAGAAAATGCTTGCGGCACACATAACAAACAACACATTATTATACAGAATCAATTTCTCTCTTTCTCTGATTATCGCTCACCTACAAATCAATAAGGAAAAAAAAACCTGTACTGTTATATACAATAAAATGTGCAAAAAAACATGGACAGAAATTTTATAGAAGTGGGAATAGAAATGTGAAAAAACATATGAAAGATGTTAAACCTCAATGGTAATCAAGAAAAGTAGAAATAAGATACATTATTTCCTTATACATATAAACTTTATACCCATTAAAGTAGAAAATAAAGTCAGAGAAAACCAAGTTTTGATGATGATATGAAGCAAGCAGCAGTGTTCTCTACTGAAGACAGGAGAGTAAAGTGTACAGGCATTTTTGGAAAATATATTGGCATTACAAACATGAGTTGAATATACCCATACACTGTAACCCAGCATTTTCATACTTAAATATATTTACCCTTGAGAAACTTTTGTCTCTTATCTGGACATCTGAACAAAATGTTTATAGCAACAATCAACCTTCAGAAGAAAACAGTTAAATTAACTGCAGCATATTCACACAAATATATACCATTCAGGAGTGAAAATAAATAAAGCTATTAAAAAAACAAGCTAGATAAATCTTATCTATATAATACTGAGTGAAATAAGCAACTATAGTACAATGTAGTTTTTATAAATATTGAAAACAGTAATTTTGGTGATAAATATGTGATAAAATTTATTTGAAAAGAAAAAAAGGCACTACAATACCAATTTCAGGATATCAGCTATTCTGATGGAGACAGAGCATATGAGACAGAAGAATACAAATAAATATGCATTTTAAAAATGAAAATTTACTGACTCTTAAGTTGAATAGTTATGCTCATCAGTATTTTATTAATGTTCCATAATTTATATCACATATATTCTTTTTAAATTAAATTTAATGGGGTGACATTAATCAATAAGCATACATAGATCTCAAGTGAACATCTCCATAGCATTTGAACTGTTGATTGCTTTGTTTTCCCATCACCCAAAGTCAACTCATTTTCCGTCACTGGGTAGATACCCAGTAAAGGCATTGCAGGATCAACATATATGCTTTTTCTGTTACCAAAACATGAGGAAGGTGCAAGAAGCCTGAATAAAAACTGATTTACTGACTGTGGTCCAAGAGAGAGTTGCCCTGAGCAGCTGACAGGGATACTCAACTCCATTAGTAGGTTCTCACAATAAAAGATGGGTGTGTTAGGTTTCCTTAGCTTTATGACAGCTTCTGGTAAGACCATCAACCTTTTCCCCTCTGTTCTCATGCCTACTTATTACCATCTGATAGTAATTTAGCTTCCTGTGCACGAACAAAGACTATGCTGATCAAGAGAATCACAAGTGTGCAGTTCTCACCATTGACTTTCATTTCAGTTTATATATATCAGTCTTTTATGAGTTCGATTACCATAAGACAGCATTCTTTAGGGGATCTAAGTCAATGAAAGATCTAGTTACAAGATGGTGTGTCTCATGATACAGAGCCAAGGGTCAGCCCGTGGAATTTCCATCAAGGTCCTGCCATCTGACTATCTAGTCTCCTTATACATCATGATTTTTTAATTTTCTCAGATGAAATCCTGACCTTTTCATAAAATGTAAACTTGTTCATGGCAAAAAAAAAATCTTATATGAGATAAAGGAAAAAATATTTCCTATATTCCTATGCAAGATATGTAATATTTTTGGGAAATAGCTGGATATATATTTTAATTCATTTACTTTTAAGCTCTTATTCTAGTCTTTGAGGCTGCAAGGTTCCTACTCTTATAGAACATATGAGAGTTCATGTTGAAAATGTGCTCTTAGACTAATTAGAAGAACACAATGGTTTAATATTTTTGAAGAATGGTACGATTGAGATGGACTTTAAACAACCATAAAGGAAAAAGTAACATAGTAGTGTAGTAGATTAATAACATTAACACATATACTTATATAAATATTAAAGTGTAATTTAGGTGATCTAGCCCCTTTGAAGTGAAATCAGACTGCATGAAATTATAAAATACACACACACACACACACACACACACACATATATATATATATATATATATATATATATATATATGCATATGGGTAAAGTAACCAGTTTAGACAAATAGTCACCAAATATTCAAATATTGATCATTTCTGGGTAATGGAATTATAAATTACTTTTGAGTTTATTATGCATACTTTTCTATAATATCTGAATTTTTACAGTAAGCATTTATTACTTATACAATGAGGAAAAAGTCTATGACAGTATTTCTTATTGAAAATAATACTAATAGCAACAACAATGTTCTCTGCTTACATGTGAAGATTTTACTACTGACATATTTCTAGTTAGTGGTGAGGATTTTCACTGATCTATGCAACCTGTTAGCCATAGATAATCAGTGAAACACATTTTCTAGATATCTGGTAGGCCTCAGTAAAGTCAGTGAGTATTTTCATGTTTTTAGTACTCTTCACTGTGCTTTATGATCACTAGGTTGAACAGTTTGCTTTCTCCTATGTACTGAAAGAAGCTCTTCTGCCCACAAATTGCCTGTACCTTTGGAAAGTACTGGGAAGAATCATCCTAGCTGGGCTGGTTTTCTGGAGTGGCTCTGTAAGACTAAAATTATACCCTACCTGAGGGTTCTAAGTTCTAGAGGGTGAAGAAAGGAGCCCAGAGCCTGAGCAAGCCATGAGTTCAAAAACTAGAAGCCACATAAATCAGTACTTTCTGTTTGAATTGAGGAACATGAATGTCCCCTACAACAGTGCATTTCAACCTTGTCAAACACTTGGCCTCTTCTTATAACAAATATTTTGTAGTACAGTAATCCTCCTTATCCACAGGGGATACATTCCAAGATGTTCAGTGGATGCGTGAAATTGTGGATAGTACCAAATCCTATATAGATGATGTATTTTCCTATACATACATACCTATGATAAAGTTTAATTTATAAACTAGGCAAGTAGGAAGTTAACAACAATAATAATAAAATATAACAATTATAAAAATATAGAGGCATACCTAGGAGAAGTAGTGGAATTCAAATAATTGAAC
This sequence comes from Rhynchonycteris naso, assembly GCA_037038555.1. Taxonomy (NCBI): domain Eukaryota; kingdom Metazoa; phylum Chordata; class Mammalia; order Chiroptera; family Emballonuridae; genus Rhynchonycteris; species Rhynchonycteris naso. The sequence goes on along the minus strand of CM073000.1, from coordinate 48,522,355 downwards.
AACCATTTCTCTGCCTTAATGACTGTGTTAAGTATAAAAAAAAGATATACCAGAAATAATAAAGGTAGTTTATTATTTCATGCATTTAATACTTAAATAAGAACAATAAAAGAGGTACACAAAACTAGATTATGTTATGAGTTTTAAAATATTAATAAAAATATTAAATAATATCTGACAAAAAACAATAAAACTGTTATTTAAAATATTTCCATATTGCTTCTTTTTTATTTTAAATTTTTCTTAAGTGAGAAGCGGGGACACAGAGAGACAAATTCCTACATGTGCCATGACGATGATCCACCGGGCAAGCCCCCCTCAGGGTGATGCTCTGCCCATCCAGGGAATGTTGCTCTGTTGCTCAGCAACCAAGCTATTTTAGCACATAAGACAGAGCCATGGAGCCATCCTCAGTGCTGGGGGCTAACTTGCTCCAACAGAGCAATAGCTGTGGGAGAAGAAGAATGAGATAAAGAGAGAGAGGGAGAGGGGGAAGGGTGGAGAAGCAGATGGTTGCTTCTCCTGTGTGCCCTGACCAGGAATTAAACCCAAGACATCCATATGCTGGGCTGACGCTCTACTACAGAGCCAACCATACAGGGACCATATTGCTTCTTGATTGGTGTCCTCACTTGCATTTTTTTTTCACCTATAGATGGAATGAACATTACTACCGGTACTTAGAATACACTGTTGTGCAAATGAAATGTTAAAAAAGGTTTTATGTAAATTTGTGATTTCTACATTGGGCAACTGCTCAGGAGCCCACCATAGGGAGAACCCTGATTACAGGTGCCATTTTAACAACAGATTCAACAAACTCAACAAAAATTAGGTATTGGTTCTATAGAACCAGTACAGACCAGATGAATCTCACCACTGCCTAGAAGGTATTGTGGGTTCCATTCTAACCACTACAAAAAAGCCAGTATCACAATGAAATGAAACCTAATATTTTTACTAGTGGAGGGTCTTGTCTCCTATTTGTAAAAAATGTAACTCCTATGTAGCACAATAAAGCAAAGAATAATAAAATGAAGTATGCTTGTACCATAATAAAAATTATGTGAATGTGGTTTGGTCTCTTTCTCAAAAAGTATCTTTTTGTACTGTATATACTCTTAATCTGATGAGGTGAGATGATGCCAGTGTGACAAGATAAAATGAGGTGAGTGACCTAGGTATTGTGACCTACTGTTAGGCTACTAGAAGAATTCCTGGAACACAAGCACTGGGATAGTGCAACTGATAACCAAGTTGGCTAAGTGACTGATAGCGGGCGGGTGCAGGGAGTATGTACAATGTGGGGACTCTGGATGATTCACATCCTGGGCAGAGCAGAGCAGGCCTCTCAAGATCTCATCACGCTACTCAAGACAGTGTATAATTTAAAGCTAATGAATTGTTTATTTCTGGCATTTTGCATTTTCTATTTTCAAACTTCAGTAGGGATTTCAGGTAACTGAAACCATAAAAAACAAAACCAGGATAAGGGGTGGCTATGATATAATCTTAATTGAAATGAAATAAAATTCAGAGATAAAAGTTACTACATACATGCTTCAAAAAAAAAATCAACATCTTGCCCTAAGTAAATTACAAAAAGAACTAAAGAAAGTAATTTATATAATATTCATATATACCATTACATATAAGCTTGGTCATAGTTACGGCACAGTTAAATTAAACATAGAATCACTGTGCATGCACTAGTTATAAATAGAAGCCAATAAAGACATGTTGGTTTAGGACTTAAATGCCACAGTGATGCAATTTTCCAGGGTATGAAACTCTCAACCTACTTGGTGGTTGTATTTCTGGAAAATTCAGTGTATATTAAAAACATGACAAAAAACCAAAACAAATCTTTGGATGAATTTACATGTAAAATATATTTAGGCTTTAGACTTAGAATAATAAAGATTCTTGGCCTGACCTGTGATGGCGCAGTGGATAAAGCCTTGACCTGGAACGCTGAGGTTGCTGGTTCAAAACCCTGGGCTTGCCTGGTCAAGGCACATATGGGAGTGAATGCTTCCTGCTCCTCCCCCCTTGTGTCTCCCTTCTCTCTTTCTCCCTCTCACTTTCTCTTTCTCTCTTTCCTCTTTCAAATGAATAAATAAATGAATAATTTAAAAAATGCTTTAAAATAAATAAATAAAGATTCTTCACCAGCATGAATGTTCACCAAAACATTTGTAAATTGTATGGGACATATCTAGGTCAATTTTAAATTGTGTGAGACTGCTTCTTCATGCATTGCAGCTTCTCTAACATCCCAGTTGCTTAGTCTACACTCCCATTATGATGGATTATGATTCCTACAAAGTCCCAAACTCCCTGTGGGCAGTGCTGGTCTAGTATCTTCAAGTTAGCCCAGTGCTATTTTAGGATGGGGCCAGATTTGGTTTTCACTTCACTCTAGCCATGTAGTTTATATGGTTGATCATGTCCATTTAAAGGGCTCACAATACAATTGGCATTTTCTTTCAACATTTGAAATACACAAAACTTTTACTCCAAAATTCCATTTCTAGGAATTCCTCCTTTAATTCACTCAACCAATTATACAATGTATTACTGGATAATATCACATTTAACAGTAAATACTTCTGGGTAGAGTTAGAGATGAGGGTAGGAAGTGGGGTTTGACTTTTTACTTTCTAACACATAGTTTTTCATTATAATGAGCATGCTGAACTTTTATTGGAAGTTTTTAAATTCTATTTTTACTTAAAAAGAATTATAAAGGCTGAGACTGCAACACTCAACTTCAATATTGAACCTATGGTTTGCTTCATTGACTGAATCAACTGAGCACATTAGCCCCAACATATCACTGTAATGTCAGTAAAAAATCTTGCCTTATCTTTGACATTGTATTTTCTTTGAATCATTGTTTAATCAAATAAAATGAACTGCTCACTATTTTTCTCAGTGTGCTTTAACTTTCAGCATTATTCTTAGACCTGTTTGTTTCTCTGAGGTCTGTTAGAGCAGAAATGAATTAGTCAGGGGCTGTCCTAGCAGATGACTCCACAAACTCTTCCAAGTCAGACCCTTAGAGCTATCTGTGAAAGCTGAGCACTGTGATTATTTCATATTAGGCAAAGTGTCAGACCACAGATTCACGTACCATCTCAAGTTTCTCAATTTTAGTACTTAAGAGATTCTTAGGGATATAAATATTCTTGAGAAAAAAATTCTCATTTTCTACTTTCCCCTTGTTTCTTTTTTTCCTTCAGTTCATTTTTTCCTTTCTGGTATCTGCCACCCATTCACCCACTCACCCACCCAACAGGCTCCATATTAACAAAAATGACTATTGAAGGGAGAAAGAACTAGAGAAAGGGTATAAAAGCCTTCTTCTAGACCATTCATTTTCAATCATTTTATTTTATGCCACACATAAACTAATTACTAAAATTCTATGGCACACCAAAAAATATATTTTTGCCAATTTGACAAAATATATATATATATATAATTTTGGTTCATTTATACTGGATTGCTATTGTTGTATTGGCTGCTGTTATTTTTCTACTTAGCAATCTAAGGGAAAAGAGGTCAGTGCCACTGACTAAATAGTCTGGTATTTCATGTTTTAAAAGTTTTTGTGGCACAACAATGAAAAAACACTGCTCTAAAAGGTGACAGAGGAGAGACTATTTCAGAGTACTGGAGGTGTTGTAGGATTCTCTTCATAATAGATCATTATAGAAAACTTTAGATTTGAAGTTTTTTTAATGACATTTCCTGATGCTTTATTTTCCCCATATATCTTCAGTAACTTTAATACTATAAAATTGTCACGATTTATTTTTCTAGACTGTTGTACCAAGTTAATACATGAGATAATATCTGAAAAATTATTAACAGCTTCTAAATTAACTTTTTATATGGTATTTCTACCCTTACAGGTATTCTTCTGATACCCAAGAACCACACAGTACACAGAGAGGTTACCCTTATTGTATTTAACACCTACTCAAGAATGAATATGAGTTATATAGTTATATAACTCAGCAACCAGTTTAGACAAAAATGATATGTTTAAAGAAATAATTAATCACACGTTTTCCTGATTTTTATGTATAAGGAAACTATGTCCCCTTGAGCTGAAAAAGTAACCCCTAATGGGCAACAACTTGTAGCTCTGTAGCAATAACCACAAGTGGATCAGACAATTTACCAGCTTAAAGAGATAGATCATCACTCCAACTGAAATTCTTATCCATATACATAATGATCCATTACATACATCCAGTTGTCTTACTTAAGAGTCTTCAACTTGGTTATCAGTAGACTACATCCTTCCCTGGCCTTGAGTAAAAATCAATGCCTTCAAAGCTCTCAGATGCACAATTTATTTATTGTTTTCCTTTGAAATGAGCAGAATAATGAAAATATCCTATGTAATTTGATACAACTGAGAAATCAGTGGACCATTGCACCAGATTTATAAATGGTATAAAATCTTTCATTGAAATTTTCTAGATTTTTTCAATGTGTTTCTACCTTTATTACCCTATTAGACAGTCTTAAAGACTGTGTAAAAAAAGTAATCTTGGCGTTATTCCCATCTCACAAATAAAAAAATGAGGTCTAGAAATGCTCAGTGATCACCTGGTTCATCTGTGCCATAGCTGGGGATCATAGCTATATCCCCAGATGTTCTCCTGGCACATCTTACCTATTCCTATCTAAATCAACAGTTCTTAAAACAAAAATTAGAAAACAATGTATTTTCAATTCTTCAATGCTGTTGAAGACAATAAAGGCTGAGCTATACCTGATTTATTTAATGTGTTTTGGATAAAACAGACCAGACAAGGAACCCACAGACTAATCATGCACCCCATTGGCTTTTGCCAATTCTCATTTTTACTGGCAGCTGCATTTCAAGGAACAGCTAGTGAACTGCAGGGAGTAGATAATGGGGACTTCTCAAGGAATCAGAACACCCAGACCACTGTGTAAAGCAGATAATCGACGACATCTGTTTAGAATGGGAGCGACAGCAAAGAAGTCACAGCTGAGCCCCAAGAAACCATCAAAATGTGAGCACTTTATGAATTAGCTGCCCCCCCCCCCCCGGCTTGAGAATTCAAAAGCCTCCAGCCATACTGTGGTTCTCTCCAGACACTGAGTACGGAATGCAGCTACAGTATAGCAGTAGTGATGGGAGAAATAATAACAACTCTCATTTATGGAGAGCCCAAGTTCCAGGCACCGGACTGGGAATTTTGTGCTTATATTTTATTTCATCCTCATAACCTAACATAGATAGATAGTCATTTCTTTCTTCTTTTTTAAGTTCCTACATGAAGCTGAAAAAAAACCATGAAGTATACAAGGAAGAAAGTTTACTCAAAGGGTCAGCCGAGTGACAAGTAAGAAGTACACATGCTGTAGTGCTATTTTTCTATGACTTGTCATATTTTCTCATCATAATACTGCTGCTGTTTGTTCTATTTTTTTAAAAAATGAAATATTTAGACATAAAATTGTGCAGCCTTTTTAATTATAGAGTTTTGATGACTATTTTTTTGTAAGCATTTAATCAAGAGGGAACAGAACCTTTATTAACCTGTTTTTCTTCCTCTCCTTATTTGCACTATGTGCTTGTTTATTATCTGTGAGAACATACTTCTCATATGGTTTGAAATGAAAGGATGATCCATCTCCTCATTACCAATCCTCCGCTTGGTGATGAGAAACAAAACAAAACATGGGAACAAAGGAAAAATGCCTTCCTGTCATTTCTCAGCCTTCCTTGCTGCTGCTCAGCTGGGACGTTAAAGAGTGGGATTTAATGAAAGAAGGTGAGAAGGTGAAAAAAAGAAAATCCCCTAATGAGCATGTGTTTAGTTTAAAGGAAAGATCACTGAGAAGCGGCTGTGATTTTCTTTGTGCCTAACATAACACAGTGTCCCCCTAGGTCAAAGAAGCCATTGTCTTTCCTTCCTCACCGATTCTTTCCCTACCCTGGCAACTAGCTTCTCCACCTGTCCTAGAACATATTTCATGAAGTTTAATTTCTGACGGTGGAGTGAAAAATAATGTCATTTCCCAGGACTAGCTTATGGCTTTTGAGGTGCAGGCGGGAAGAGGTGCGGGAGGTTCTTTAGGTTGCTTGCATCACTGGTAGAGCATCTCATGAGCAAGCATTTGAGATCCAAAGCTCAGGATGACAGAGCCACTTCACGGCCTGCAAGCTTGCTGACACCCTTCAGACTGGGAACGAAGTCTAGCAATAGAAAGTCACTGGAAAACAAAGTGCTTTAAATGCCTCACAAGAGTCGATCATAGCCATCAAAACTCTAAAGCAAGCATCTGAAGTAGAATTAAATTGTGTAGTCCTAATGTCATTCTGAAAATGTCTTTAATCGACAAGCATGCCAACCCTGTGGTGTGAGCATCACACTTCAAAAACCAGATAAAACATGAGAGCCAAACTCAAAAAGAACTCCCAAAACTAAGTGATGTTTTTGGTTCACCAGTTCCCAAACCAGGAAATTATTACTCATCATACCCGACAGACCACTCCTTGGGGAATAGAAGAGAGGCATGACCAGCCATACTAAGTAAAAAAAGAAACCTTAAAGCACAGCTCCTTTTGGATCAACAGCTATCTCAGGGAGGCAGGGCATGCTTCTCTAATGTCTGTGACCAGTGTAATGTTAACACTTGGGCAGGAATAGAGATGTTTCTTTGAAGTTGAAATATGCAGCCTTCACTTTGCTCTCATTTTCTACATTTCACTGAGTGAAAAACCTAAATTACACAGAATGGCAGCAAACTGACTTATCAGAGATATCCCTTTCTACTTTTAAAAGGGTAAATAAAGGACTAGAATACCAGACAGCCTCACATGTAGCAGTTCAGGGACCAATGAAGTCCATTAAGGGGTTGCCACAGTCTTTCCCCAGAAGGTCATGAGTTCAAATTCAACCTAGGTTTGTGGTGACTCAGGACCACTTAGTGTCTTGTGTTAAACGTATGTGTGACTTCAACACGATGTTCCTAACAAGGATGTCGACAGCTTGCATTTGTCATTCTTGCTGACTCTATTAGGAGTAGAGTGGAAGACCAAACAAATGTGGAAACTAAGCCATTCTCTGCCATATAAAGGTGATCCTTACAAAATGTAAACCTGAGTCACTGAAGAACATCTTGCTTTCAGCTGTCTATTGTCTGCCCTTCTCACACCTCTGAGAAAAAAATTATAGCAGCTCTTTGATTGGCAGTTTTACACCCTGATGAGCCCAGGACAGACTTTAAAATTTAAAGACCTGCAAGTGTTTTCCAAACAACATAATAACTCTATTAGTTTCCACAAAGCATTCACTTGTGGTAATAAAATGCCAGGTCATAAGTCAAATTTTGACTCCATTACTGGGCATTATCCTGGAGTTCTAAAAGTAAAAGCAGTACAGTTCATGAGCTGTCGGGCTCCAGCCTTACCCTAACCTTGAAACAACAGAAAAGCAGTCTAACCCAGTGGTCAGCAAACTCATTAGTCAACAGTACAACGACTGAAATTTCTTTTGAGAGCCAAATTTTTTAAACTTAAACTATATAGGTAGGTATATTCCTTACTGAGGTAGCGTCTGCACATGGTATTTTGTGGAAGAGCCACACTCAAGGGGCCAAAGAGCCGCATGTGGCTTGCAAGCCACGGTTTGTTGGCCACTGGACTAACCAGTTATACCTGCTGTAGTCACTACTTGATTAGATTCCTAATGACTGGCTCTGTCCACAGGTCACTTCAGCTAGTCATTCAACAAATAGACTTCAAACCATTTGGATCCTAGGTTTCTGCTTGGAATTTCATAAAATTCAATGAAGATATCCACCATCCATCAAAAGAGGTTTGGGATGACTTAGATTCACTTAAGGTAATTAGATTGCTCCTCTTGATGAAAAAGCCAATGTTGGCATAGCGGAGTTGAGACACAAAATTTCTATGGAGTTCTTTCCCAGGTTGTAAATACAGTAGTTCCCATCTTTAGATTTAATGTTGACCACCAAGGGGTAAGTTAATAAGTGGGACAATGCCCTATAGGAGGTACCCTCAGGAAATCAGGGTTGTACATCTGAAGGATGCTAAACAAGTTGGTCACCCCAAGAGCACAGATCACCTGGCTACAGGCAACCGTGTGAGCACTATATAAAATCCTAGTGCTTGAAAGACCTCCAGGAACCCAGCTTTCCAGCATTTTCTGTTGCCTGAAATATGTCCTGACATCAGAGCCAGAAGAACTGTCTAGATCCTTTCTTTCAATTGCTAGCAATCATTTGAATCCATGCTACCAGGAAGTGGTGAGACTTTGAAGTTATTTCTAGTCACCATATCTCTTGGGAAGTTAGTCTGGAAAGTCACAAGGAGAGCAAAACTTAGTGAATATTTCCTCCTGCCTAGGGTGAAGTTAAGGAAAAATCTAACCACCATGACCTCTGAAAGAAAAAAGGCAACCTATGCTGAAGTCTCTCTTTAACCCCCCATCCCCTTATAAATCTCCACAGCAACTCTCTTTGCAGTTGGGGAGAGGGGGATGAATCTGAGGGAGGCTGAGGCTTCAGGTTTAATGCTCTGTGCTCATCTCACATCTACCCACCTAAATATCAATTATTCCTCCATCCATTTATTGATGGGTCCATCAGATTTTTATTTATAACCTATTCCATCTGCCTACCTAGTAGACCTAGTAGAAATTGACGCTATCTCAAATAGCCATTTCCCTGATAGGGAAATGGGAAATACTTTTTCTAATTTAAAGCAATCTAGGGTTATTTTCAGACTAGCACTCTGAAGGAAGCCTTTCTTCTAGATTTGGCCTGATGTTTCCAAAACGCTCTTACAGTCTTCCCTTCTCCAAGGCTCTCTTTACCCACCAACCTTTTTCTCCCCCCCCCCCTTTTTTTGAGAGGTACGTAGTTCCAATATGGGGATCAGGACTGTTACAATTGCTTTGGGGCTCTGGGCTTATGCCAGAGGAAAGTGGAGGTGGGAACTAGATGGGGTGCAGGATAAGGACTGAGAAAGAACTTGCAAGATCCATGGCGCGATGTTACCAAATGAACGCCGAGGTGGCCAGGGAGAGGTACCGAACCAGGTGCCTTACGAGGGGCTCTTGGGGCCAGAGTGACGTGGCTCCATCAGGTGGGAAACATGCAGTCCGCTCCCGACACAACTCTTGAGAGATAAAGATGTCTAAATAACCTCGACCATCGCCGCCACGACCTTGCCCAGGCCCAGGGGAGGGAAGGGGGGGGGGCTTTTCCGCTCAAACAGCGGCTGGGGCTTGTTGGTAGGTTCGCAATTCACCACGATAAATGTAAAGACCAATTAAGGTTTGATCCGTGCACACGAGAGGCAGACGGCGACTGATAGCGGAACCAATTAACGAGCATGTCCCCTAATTCCTGCCGCGGCTGCTGGGCGCACCGTGGATTCCCAGGCGCCTGTGGCGACTACCCTAGAGCCCCGCGCTGCCCTGACCGGGCCCTGGAGGGCGTGTCCTCCTCCAGGGAGAAGGTGCGAGGAGCCGGGCCCCGGGGCGGCTGGGGAGGTCCGCGCCAAACAAGGGGGCTCAGAGCCAGCCGCTTATGGAGCCCAACTGTTTGCAACCGGGGCCGGGCAGGTGGGGTTCCCCAGAGTGGTCCGCGCCGGGAGGGGACAGCGTCTGGAAAGCACCCGGCGCGAAGCCAGGAGGTGCCCCGAGGGCGAAGGACAGGTGGCCGCGCGGCCGCCACCAGGTAGTAAAGGGCTCAGGAGCTGCGCGGCACGGTCCGAAGGTTTCACCGGTCCTGGGGCCCGGCTTGCTTCTACCCGCAGCAGGGGAGGCCTGGCGAAGGTGGTGTGGGGCTTGAAGCAGCATCCTTAGTCTGGGCACCCCGGCCTCTCTGCTCGCGCTCCCCTTTTCCTTCCGGCTCAGCCCGCTGCCCCAGACGTGACCCCCGCGCAAGGTGTTGGTGCTGCGCGCAGTCGGGGCGCGCGTGATTAATGGCCCCAAGGTCGGGGGCGGCGCAGGCACGAGCCTGTCCTTGGCTCCGCCAGGGTGTGAGGGTATTCGGAGGAGAGCCAGGTCATGGCAGTGGGGCCCCAGGGACAGTGGCGGCGGCGGAGGAGGAGGCAGAGGAGCCAGAGGAGCAGAAATGCGGGTTGGAGAGGCTGGTCCCCTCTAGCCCGGGGTGGGCAACGCGGCTAGTGCCCCGCGTCAGCAAAGTTTGGAGCCACTGGCACGGCGCTGCGCTGTGCGCGGGTCCCTCCCGCGCAGTTCCCTCGGCGGGGTCCGTGCCGCCGTCGCTGCCGGGGCAGGACAAAGGCTCATTAACACGTGATGGGACCGCGCCTCATAAATGGGACTGGAGCGAGAGGGAGCCAGAGACGGAGCGAGAGCGGAGGGAGAGGCAGGGACCGCGCAAGCTGTGAGAGGCGACGGGTGGCAAAGGCGGGCAACCTCACGCCGGGCCTGGAGGGGCGAGCGGGAGGACCCAGTGAAGAGCCGGGGGAAGGGGCGAGGCTCACGGGCAGAGGGAGAGCCAGTGCTGATCTTTGTCGCTGGCGGGCGCTGCAGGCAGGGGACACCAGCGCGCGGTTAGCGCGGACCGACTGACTTACTGACCGACGGACTGAGGCGCACCCGCTCCACCCCATCCCGTCGCATCCCAGCGCGGGCGCCGCCTCCCTCCCTCTACTCCGCGGCCACCCCTTCCTTCTCCACTTCTTTTCCGCCTCCGCCTCTCCTAGGCTCCCGCGGCGCTAGCGCCTTTCCTCTGGCCCGGGCGGGGCACCTCCGCTCCCTACAGAGCTCTCCGTGGAGTCAAGGGGGACGTTCCGTTTTAGCAGAGAAGCAACCCCTGCGTTGGGCAATTGGTGCCCAGGGAGCTTTCCATACGAGAACCAGGGGATGCGAAGGGTAAGACCTGGCAGACTTGCGTTTGGAAATACTTTTTTCTCCTTCATCCCCCTTTGGTACTGACCAGTGTAGTACCCAAGTGTACATCGTGGAGTTCTTATTCCTTGTGAGCGATTCGTGCCTGGGTGTTTACTTAACTGTGTAGCCCCAGCTTCTTAACCGTGATCTGTGCTACTTCTGGAGGTTTCCACCGTTTAAGAGTTATTGAATGTGTGTGTATACCTGGCTGTCTGTATGCACTGATGTCTGTTTGTGGAAAGTGTGTAATTGTGCATGTTTGAAAAACAGGCGCTTCAATTGGTGCTAAATGTCTATAAACCATATCTGTAAATAAGTCTTCCCGGAGAAATACATCTATCTCTGCACCAAATCTAGAAACTGTCTCAATTATTAAATGCCATATGAAGAAATGTATGTCAAATAATAAACTTTTGACATAGAAAAATATAGCCACAGGAACCACTCTGAGGAAAAATAAATGGGCATGTAACTAATATCTAAATTTGAATGTTGATGGAACCATTTAACTCAGAAGTGGCCATTAGCTGAAGTTTATGTGTTTTTAAAAGATGTTTCTTGCTAAGGCTCACGAGCATAAATGGATCACGTCCTGAATGTGTGTTTGCTGTGATAGACGTGAGCAACTGTCATTTGGTCATTTGAAAATTTAAAAGCAATATGCATGTTTCTAATTTTAGTTTTAAATTGAACAGAAGAGAAAAAAATTAGTCACTTATTAATCATTTTGTCTCTCATATCTTTTTTCTCTAAAAAGTGTTTTTCTTGTCTTTGTTGTTGATTTCTTGACATTTTATTAAACGTCCTCTAGTATTTAATCCAGCAAGAGATCAGAATAGATTTATTGGTTATAAAAGTGTTGAAAGATAGTTCTGTGAATCCCATAACTTCTCATTTTTATTACTAAGTTAATATCTTTTGAACAATGAAGGAAATGCAATTTCTTAGCGGAAACTGGGTGGACATTAAGTATAAGTGGGGTGACCACTGCTATCAATCAATTTTGCAGAATACTGAGAAGCTCAGAGCAACCAACCTTTAAGATTCCCATAGGACTTTATCTGATTTAAAGTGTTGCTCTTCTAATCCCACCCTGCTGACAGTTTGCAAAGGAAGAGAGACAGATTGATTTTTCTTGGTCCCCTTTTTCCTTGGTACTCTTTTCTCTTCCTCTACTCTTTTAACTCAGTGTAAAGCAGTTTTATCAAAGTAAAAGGCCATGTATAGTTTCTTAAGTGAGACAAATAATTTTCTCATAATATCCATACATAAATAACATCCACAGACCTCAAGAATTTTAAATGTTGTGTAACCTTCAGGCAGTTATTTCTCAGCACAACAGTAGTTACCATAGTTGGCCAGGAGGTTTCAGGATGAACATGCTTTTTAAAAATGAATCCACTTTAGGTTATCAAAAGAACTTACTGTAAAAGGACTCTTTTTGTTCCAAAGATGTCTTCTCTCCATTCAAGGAGCAGTCTTGGCTGAGGTATGTATCAAGTGTCTGACAGGGAGAGGTCTTATTGTGCTGCTGTCTCCATGAGGGTAAAATGATGCCACAGAGGGGAAATGCTCAGTTCTGACCTTTCAAAAATAAATGACTATGCTTGCATACACATTGTTAGGAAGGCACTTTAGATCTTATGTCTCCCATTTTTAATAGACAGTATCAGTATATGTGCATACAAAAAAAACTGTTATGCCTAGTCCCTCCAATAAACCATAGGTGAGAGTATTTAATTTGGTGTGTGAAGTTTTCCATTCTGGTGAAAATGGGATCTCACATTGGAGTAGTGCTCGGCTTTGTTTGCTATCCACTGTTTTCTGTCTTTTTCTGTTACCCTTTTCCCAGTGGACTGAGTGCCTCCCTGTCTCGTCTATGAGATTGTTCTTTTCTAATAAGCCTAGCTGCAGGATCAATGTGTTCTTTTTGGCATTTCAAAATGTTAAAATAGTGAAATTGTTAAATGTTACCATGATGAAACTGCTGGGAATGAAATTCTCCAGAAGAACTACTATATATTTGTGGCATATTTCAGTCTATTCCAAAAGAAAAGAAAACTCCTTGAATTGGTTTACCTATTTTCTCAAGAAAGAAGCAGCCCCATTGATTAGTGTTGATAAGTGTTTAGTATGCAGTGTCAGTTTATTAATTACTAAGGCAAAGCCTGAAAAACTCATTCAAAACAATTGTATGACATTATTCTCTGGTTTGACACAAAATTAATATTAAACACCAGGAAATTTAGACAGGCTCCTTGGTTGTCTTGCATGTTAGTGTTTAGAATTAGAATTGAAATACTTTGCTGTATAAGAATAAACTATTATGAAATGGAACTTATAACAGCAGTTTACAGTTCACCACGCTTACCAAATGTTTCTTCCCAGAAAACAGTTGGGCTGATAAGGAAGAGGATTATTTCTCATAATTAGCTCTCCAGGAATGCTGCAAAAAAGAGTAGAGTAATAAATTGAATTTGGAAATCCCTAATAACACATGATGAATAAAATGAGATTTGGTTATAATGCCTTGAATTTGGTCGGTGTCATGGAGCGTGTCCTTTAGGTTGCTGCCTGTTCTGGGGGTAATTATGTTAGCTCAGTTGCATGAAGAACACAGATGAGAGCTTTTATTCCTGCTAAAAGGGATGCCGTGTCTCCGCCAGTGTAAGTCTAGCTCCTCTATTTTTGTATTCATCATTTTCTAATTGAACTAACAAATTAAAATAAAACCAGCATTTAGATTTAAATTATTTATAATTCTGGTTGTTTTTTTGTTTGTTTGTTTGTTTTACTCTGAAACAACCTGGGCGCAGTAGTGTTTGAAAAACTGGGCTAGGATCAGGATTCTGTGTCGTATATCTATGTTTTGAGGGACCGCAAGTTCTGCTGATCTTTCTTTTCTGAAGATTGCTGGAGAAGGTAAAGAGTTAAGAGGAAATCAAAACCAATTGATGTACTCTATATTTGCAGAGTTTTAACTTCATATTTCTCCCTACCTTAGATCTCCAGTTCTTTCCTAACCCTGTTCTTGAATTATGCTAACTTCATATTATAACTGCATGAATGCAGTCTTTGAAAGGTGGGGGATTTCAGCATTGCCCCGAATTGCTATAAAATGTTTTGAAAACCATTTAATTAGATCAGATTAACATGATAACATATTATAGATCAACTCAGATTTCTCTCACATGTATTCTGAACTAAAAGAAACAATAATTGTCATCCAGAATATATATACAATATGAAATTATATGATGCATGATTTTAGATGAGTAGATGTGTAAACACACTTCTATACATAGGAATGAAAAAAACTTTTTTATAGATGTATATCACGACCAAAAGAAAGTGACACATTTGCCTTTACATATCTGAACATACAATTTAGGTTTTAAATAAACACTGTAGATTTGGGGAAGTGTCCAAATTTAGGACAGCTGTGCAGATGGACACTGAAGACTCAAGGCAAAAAGAAGTACCCACCTTGAATCAAAACAAGGCTGTTCTTATTTTCATCATACTAGAACAGTGTTTTTGTCCTCTGTGTTCTAAGAATCTTGCAAAGATGCCAGGATGGGCATAGCCATATTTGATCATAGTTTTATCATAAATACTAATTGCTGGTTTTAACAATTTTCACCAATCTTGCTAATTGTTTATTACTTTGGGGAAGAAAGTAGAAAGAAAGTTGGAAGAAAATATACGAAGTTATTACTACCTCACACAATGCATATCAACATAGTGATGTTTGTTACATACTGAATAACAAATTCTAATGCTATCACAAGTAAATTACTGCTATAAGAAATTTGTGAAGTCTGAGAAAGAGAGGAGTGAGTATGTTCAGTGGTTTCCCAGTACCTCTCTCTTGGTATTATTTGAACAATTTAATGTTAGATGAACTTCTGTCTCTAACAGCCATGCATGGATAATAGGTAAGTTAGAACATATCAGTAAAAATGCGTCAAAACTATTATATAAAGAATCAGTTTGAACCTCTAGTTCATAACATAAGATATATGCCAAATTTTTTCCTGGGTCATATTTCTTTAATAAACAGGGTACCTCATAAAAAATAAAGTATTATATTTCACTATAATAGTTTTTCTAGGACAGTGGCAATTACAGCCTTTTTTAAAATCTAGTTTTCATTGATATTTTCCATATATTAATGTATAATTTGGGGATATCCTTTAATTTAAAAGTTCCATTTGGATAAGTGTCCTTTTGTTTTGCATAACTTAATGATCATGGAATTCTTAAGGCTCATAGTTGCGTTTGTGTAGGTCTTTGAGGGGAGAATTGTTACTCACCAGACCTGAGCAAATGGGCTTGGGCAGAGAGAGTCATAGTAATTGTCCCAAAATACTATGAAGTCTGTTTTCACTCCAGCTGGTAAAATTTTCACACCTGACTTAAGGAAAAAAACTTTCAGAGTTTCTCTTTGTCTCTTTTGTTCTCTTGTTTTTGAATATGTGAATTAAGACTGGTTAGGTACAAATTAATATTTTTTAGTTCACTCTTTTCTTTAACCCACTGTACATAACATTCTGAATTTTCAAATAAGATTTCTAAAGTGGATTTTGTATTTTTTAAATGCAACAAGAAATGTAAGTTCTCTTTTTTATTAGCACAGATGGCAAATCATTTTTCCCTAAGAGTACAATATTTTATTATCTAATGTCTTATTTTGTACTCTAATTTAGATTCATAATAGTTTAGAGTTTGGATTTGTTGAATAGACATTTGATATATTTAGCTTGATTTCTTACCATTATTATCAACTCTGGATAGCATTTTAAGTTGTTGTTGTTTTTTTAAATTTTAGATGATAAAGTACAGTATAGTTACTTAAATCTCACAGTGTAATATCTATTTTTTTATCACTACTGGCAAATTTTATGCTATTGCTTTTTAAAGAAAAGCAGAGGCATTTTTCAAAGATGTGCCAGGCAATCTGTTGTGGTAGTTGAATATACTGGCAAATGCTTTCACAAACTGTGTGTGTCAGTAGTATATTTAAATATAATTAAAATAACATACAATTAGAAAATAATGTTTGTCAAAGTTTATGTTTAAATGGGAGGGTTCACTTCTTTCGTTCATCATTTCTTCATCTGTTCTTTTAGATCGTATATTTAGAGAAGAAAATTAGAATTAGTAAGTTCTATGAATTGTTTTAAGGAGGTTTTCGTTTAAATTGATGATAAATTCCTTTATGCTTTAAAAAACAAACAAACAAACTTCTGCTTCCATACAAGGACATTTGTACTAGGAAATTTCATAACATTGATTTCTGTTGGTGAAGAGTCTAAAAATGATGTTTTTTAATATAGTAAGTGAACTAACATCATAGGTAATATGCCACTCTTGCTTGCTTTTAAATGAGCAACATTTAAAAATAAATAAGTTTGACATATTCTTTACAAGAGAGACTTAATGGCACTATGATCTGTGTATTTTGGTTTATTCTAGTGTGGGTTGTTAAATGGACCAGATTTTCAACTCATTTTAATGCGTTGCTACCAGAATTTGTAAATGTTTTCCCCAGCTTTTATATAGGTTGTGGTGAGCAAACAACATGTACATGGAGAAAAGGAAAACTAAACAACATATAACCAAAGTAAGCAAAAGATCATCCAAAGAATTATGTATCTTTGCATATGTGGGAATTTGATTTTGGAAAATGTATAGCTACTTTTGGAAATTATATCTAAGTTCTTACAAATAAAAAACTGGAAATATTTGAATGAATTTAGTCCTCAGCTAAGGAAACTAATTATGAGTAATCTATGATCTATTTCTATTGATAAAATAATCAGAAAGAGAACAGTCTGCCCAAAGTCATATATTTTAGTACTTTGGGATACATTTTCATATATTTATAACTTTTAGGTATTTTGGGAAGATACTTGCCATCCATAAGCAGTGTAAATTGCATAATTACCAGGATAATTTTGTAAGATAATTTGCAGTAGATCTGCATTACTTAAGCCTACTGCAAAATTTCCATTTTAGTTTGTCATTTTCTGGGTTCCTCTCCTGTGTTACATTATTTTATGGTTCTGGAGGAAGAACAGAAACATTTCCATCTTTAAAAAACCAGCTGGAATGCTAACTACTTTCATTTTTTTCCTGTTCTTTTTTGTGCAGGAACTATGGGTTCTCTTAGAGTGGTGTTGAAAGAAATGGCTAGCAAGACTATGCAATTTTACATAGGCTTTGCCAGTAGGATAATTTTACATAGACTTTGCCAAAGTGGTGTAGAGTTCTTAGTTTATATCTGCATAGTGGGCACTTATATATTTTATCTTTAAGCCACTTTTCTTTGCTGGATCAGATATAAAACAAACAATAAATTTCCTGAACAGTGCAAAGAAGACCTGAATGGTAAGCTGGGAAGTTCTCTTTTTGTGCTTATTTTCAGGCTAAACTACATTATTCTATTCTAATCAGATAGAACAGCCTCAGTTTTAAAGATCTGGAAAATTACTGTGACCTTGTAGGATAATTTTATATCAGGTAGTATGATTTCTCCAACTTTGTTCTTATTTCTCAAGATTGTTATGGCTTTTGGGGATCTTTTGTGGTTCCTATACTATAAGGCCACAGTAATCAAAAAAGCATGGTACTGGCATAAAAACAGACAAAAAAATCAATAGAACAGAATAGAGATCCCAGAAATAAACCCACATCTTTATGGTCAATTAATATTTGACAAAGGAGGCAAGAACAGACAATAGGGTGAAGACAGTCTATTCTAAATAGTGTTAGAAAAGTTGGACAGATACGTGCAAAATAAATGAAACTAGACCACCTTCTTACATTATACACAAGACTAAACTCAAAATAGATTCAAGACTTAAATGTTAGACTCAAAACCATAAAAATCTTAGACAAAAACATAGGCAGTAAAATCTCAGACATTTATCACATATATAAATATATATAAAATCTCAGACATTTATCAATATTTTTTCTGATATATCTCAGGCAAAGGAAACAAAAGAAAAAAACAAATGGGACTAGACAAACTAAAAAGATTTTGCACAGCAAAGGAAACCATCAACAAAATTAAAAGACTCCCTGAATAGGAGAACATAGTCACCAATGATATATCTGATAAAGAGGTTGATATCCAAAATTTATAAAGAACTTATGAAACTCAACACCAAAACAACAATCCAATTAAAAAATAAACAAAGGATCTGAATAGACACTTTTCCAAAGAGGACATACAGATGGCCAATATATTATGAAAAAAATGCTCCACATCAATAATCATAGGAAAATGCAAATCAACAACACACATCTGTCAGAATGAATATCATCAATAAATCAGTAAACAACAAGTGCTAGCGAGGATATAAAGAAACAGGAACCTTCATACACTGTTGGTAGGAATGCTGACTGAGTTTCCTAAAAAAATTAGAAGTGGAACTGCCTTATGACCCCCTGATTCCACTCTTGGGAATACTGTATATGCAAAGAAACCTGAGACAACGATTTGAAAGAATATATGCACCCCTGTGTTCATGCCATGCTATTTATAGTAGCCAAGATTTGGAAGCAGCCCATGTGCCCATCAGTAGATGAGTAGCCAAAAATCAGTGGTATAGTTATGAATGGAATACAATTCAGCTGTAATAAAGAAGGAAATCTTACTGGAGAGTGATATGCTAAGTGAAATAAGCCAGTCAGAGAAAGACAAGTACCATATGATTTCACTTATGTGTGGAGTCTAATTAACAAAGCAAACTAACAAACAAAATAGAAACAAATTCATAGATATGGAGAACAGCCTGACATCTGTCAGAGGGGAGGGGTGTTGGTGACTGGGTGGAAGAAGTTAAAGGATTTAGTGAAAAAAAGACTCATATACACAGACAACAGTACAGTGATTACCAGAGAGAAAGAGAGGGAAGGGAAGTAGAAGAGGGTGCAAAAGAGATGGTGATGAAAAAAGACTTGGGGTGGTGAACACACAATGCAATGTACTGATGATATACTGTAGAATTGTACACCCAAAACGTATCATTTTATTAACTAATGTCACCCCAATAAATTCAATAAAGAAATCTGTGAGAGGTCACTTTGTCATGAGCTGGCTCCCTTAGCAATCCATTTCGATGATCTAAAAACCTGTATTCATAGAATTGTCTTTCTTGCTATCTGACCTCAATTATTTCTATTCCCTCCCTGCCTCCTTGGTCTTTTTCCTGGCCATAATCTTTAACAATGGTTTCTAAACTTTATAGTGTGTTAGAATTTCGTGGAGCCCTTGGTAAAACATGGATGCACCCCAGCCCTAGAGTTTCTGTTTCTGTAGATCTAAGGTGCATCCTGAAAATTTTCAATTCTCTTAAGTTCCAAGTGATGCTAAAGCTGCTGGAGATGACCCTTTGAGAGTTACTGACCATAAAATAACTCCATATGTACTGAGAAAGGCTGGGGGGGGGGCTGTTCTCACTTGTCTTATCGCATATTTCTTTATCTTCACGTTATTTTTTTCTGAATCCTTTCAGTTACTCAGCTTCATCCAGGATTGCGTAATTGCATTACACAAACCCTAGGAAGGATTTGACCTTGCTAAAGTACAATTGAACTACTTCATGGTTACAGTGGCATACAAATTCTGTTCTTGCATCCAATTAGCATACTTCCTTCTTAATCAGAACTATGTTTCCAAATCACATTTTGCATCTTTACTGAAACCTAGTTCTTCAGGTTCTCTTTGTACATAATTACTATTTGCATCTTGAAAGTATATTTCTCTGTTTATATCTTTTATTGTTAGTATACACTGAATATTTTTTATTTAACATTTCAACTTAAGTAAGTGATACATAAATTTCTAGTTTTTAAAATTATATCTGAATGGAACCCCAAATTTACACAATAATAAAAACTTACTTAAAGTCATTCCAATGATAGGAAGAAAATTGAATTGCTTAGAAAGCTACTGTCTCCTCAATTTGTATGAGTACTTGAACAAATATTCACTTCTCTTGTGAAGTATTTTAATTTAGCCCCTGTAATAATAGAAGACAATTTTTCATTTTTTTATCCCAGAGTTATGAACTGTGATGATGATTTCATATTTGAAAATTCAAAAGCTATATGTTTCATAAAATAGAAATGAGTTGAGTTATCAGAGTTGATTTGGGGCTACTGAGACATTACCTTCTTACTTTTAACCATATCTTGCATAAAAATATCATTTGTTTTCAGTAAAATTACTTTACTCATTCTTAATTATTTTTTGAGGCAAAATTCTAAATATTCACAATTAATTTTCATTAATATATTAAATTTTCTCAATGTTTTTTTGCCTCAAAAGAGTAATTTAAAATTTCATTTTTGTAGGCAGTAGTAATAACCCATTTTAACCCTCTATAACATGTTTTCTTATGTTTTAATTAATTCAGTTGTAAAATGCATAAAATGTTGTAGTAGGAGAAGTTACTCAACAGAAGCAAGAAGTATGGACTGAATAGAGTAACAACTTGATTCCTGAGGGCTTATAAAGGCCACTCCTTCTAGTGGTCAAATTTTTATGTAACTTCTCTTAAGTTGTGAAAATACACTTGCACAAGAGAAACTCATTTGGGAGAGAGCAATGCCTAATAGCAGGCATTTGCGAGAAGGAAAACTCCATTAAAATTTCATATATTGTCTCTTTAAAGGTCTATATCAACAGTGTATAACTAGGCTTTGTTTGTGACTGTGCACATCTCATGATTGATTTATTTATTTATCATTGTTATATGGTTAAACATTACATTTCATAATATATACCTGAGCTTAATAAGAATGAGAACAAAGTAAGTATCAGACCTTTGACCATAACCTACACTTGTTGCCATTATAACTACTATTTGATACTGAGCTAAATTATCCCGGGATAAGTAATTGTTCATGCTTTTTTATGTAACTTATACATGTGGGCACTTTTTTTTTTCATAGGGAAGTTTGTATGAGATCAAGACTTAGGTTTAATTTTCTAATGGTCACCTGACTTTACGCCAAGGAAAACTACCCTTTGTTAAAAGCCATTCTGCTAAGATAGGTCTGCCATGTTGCCAATCCACACCAATATTCATTTAGTGAACAGATATTGAGCACCCACCTTGTGCTAGGCAGAAGACATACAAGGCCATGTAAGATAGGGCCCTACCTTCAAGGTTCATCGTCTGAAGGATTTAGAAACAAAAAAGACTGCTATAAGATGAGTCAGCAGTGCCTATCCTCTCTCCTTGGGAGAAAACTTCAAAGCAGATATAGGAAGGGGATTTATACAGCCCAATACTATTGATAATGATGTATCATGTGCCTGTTACATGCATTCATATCTGATTCTGTTCTGTCCTCTGTGGGGGTTGGGGGGCAGATAGGCTTTGTTTGATGGAAGGAGGTTGAATGGTCAATCATTTCCATTGTTTTCTTGACCCATATTCATTGCCTGTATGATACATGGGTATATAATGTCTACAGTGCCACATTGCTATAGTAACAGCTCTGTGCCCTTCGGGCAGCAAGGTTTGCCACAGGCACTCTCTTGTTGGAGCCTTGCTATGGTTTACAGAGTTTCTTTTGCCTGATTCCAGCCAAGATCTTAGGAACTAGCCACTGAGAATCTTCTTCCCTCTGGGTCTCAGAAAAGTACACTGCTCAAGGTGGGAAGTTGAGCAATTTCAAGTGAATTTGAATTTCTCCGTATAAAGAATGAAATGTTTAAAGCTTGTTTACTAACAACAGTCATGTCTCATTGAGACCTAAAGAAGGGAACCCTCTTCACTCTCACTGGGGTTGGGGAAACGGTCATTACCATTCACAATCCTTATAATTGACTAAGGAAGAAAACATAAACCTACCTAACTAAAAATAATAGTGTCATTAATGAGCTAGATTTTATTTATTTGTCAACAGTCACTGCAAATAAGGTGCTAAATCAGGGTCGAGATTTACAGTTTATAGTTAATTGTAATACTTTGTCCCTGAAGACCATGGATCCAGGATGAGTTTCAAGTGCCATGGGTATCTTTTTGCGATCAGCACATCGTTCCTCCAGATGTTAGTTCTCTGTGTAAAATTATCATGTATTATTTATAACCTTCTTCTCCCCAAATCATCCCTTCCCCTTTCCTTAGAAATGGAAGGAAGAGTGTCTTCTTAAATGATTCTTTAACCTCACAGTTAAGAGAAGGAACTTTGAGTCATGTGGACCTGGTTGAAGTTATAATTCTTCCCCTCTAGTTGGAGACTGTGGACAAAAGCATCTTGTCTCTCAGGTTTCTCATGTAGAATGGGGATTGTAATATACCTATTTCATATAAATATTAAACAGAAGGAATATACATATATGCTTAGCACAGTGCATGGCACATAAACATTTAAATGTTTCTCATTGAAATGTTTGGGAATTGGAATTTTCTCTATTGTGCATTTAAAACACCCAAATTCGTTGAGATTGGCACCTCGAGAATCAAGACTTAGTTTTTAGTTGGATTTAATTTGTATGTTCATGGATTCAAAGAGAAAATAACTCTTATTGAAAAATATGAGAAAACTGGAAAGCATGCTGCACCACAGGACAATATGTGGCACACTTGAAACTATTGCTAGCCTAACCTGTGGTGGTGCAGTGGATAAAGCGTTGACCAGGAATGCTGAGGTCGCCGGTTCGAAATCCAGGGTTTGTCTGGTCAAGTCACATATGGGAGTTGATGCTTCCTGCTCCTCCCTGCTTCTCTCTTTCCCTCCCCAACCTCCCTCCTCTCTAAAATGAATAAATAAAATCTTAAAAAAAGGAACTATTGCTGTCCTTGGTAATCAAATTTAAAGATAACCCGTCTAATGGATTCTACATATACTACAGATTAGAAATATACATTGTTTTTGAGTTTTTATGACCAACCCTCATATGCAAGATAAAGACAGTCTTATGGAGTATATTATAAATGGATGAGGCTTCTTCTGTATTAAAAACTGCTCTATATCAAGAGAAGGCAGCTTCCATTATGCTTACTTTCTTTACAGATTATGTAGAAAAGTTACCCCTCTGGAAAAAAAGAAAGGTACTTATTAGTGGGAAAATCAAAATAGCAGAACAAAAGTAAATGGTAAGTGGAATGTTATAAAAGTCATCAAATCATTTCATTTATATCATTAATTTGCCTGAATGATAAACTCTTCTTGAGCATCATCAATGACTAGTAAGTGCTGATTCAGTGTGGTTTAATTTTTTGAACCCTGAAATTCTTTTAACAAATCTTTAAATGTTAAATAATTAAGCATACTTCAGGTTAAATTTAAAAATATAGCCTTAAAAGTGTTTTAATGTCTTTTTAGCTTGTATTAATTTATATATTTTTATGAAAAATCTAACAGTTTGTTACTAAGAATAGATGAGAAAATAATGCTTATTAGTAACTTGGATTACAAAAAAAAGAAAAGCTAAAGCTTTGAGAACCAACAGAGCATTATAAGCATAATGGGATTTTCTTTTATATATGTGGAAAGGAGCTGATATTAATACAAAGAAGAAGGATTATGTATTTTTGCCTGAATTATCAGGATAATTAAGTCAATCTTTTATTTCTCTCTGTTATATAGAAGGTGATACAAAAAAATCACCAAACTACTTTAATAATTCCAAAACTAGTGGTTAAATAAGAGTTAGGAAAGACTCAGTTGCCCATTTAACTGCAGAAAATACTGAGTTACGATGTTGACCTGTGAGATCTGCCATGTATATTGAGTGAGGACTTAGACATAATGCAATTATGAGTCAACTAAAATTTTCCATACTAACTTTATAGGAATACATTAGCAAGTTATTTTTCTTGATCAAATTAGTAGAAACCAGACTTGTTCCTAGAAGTGAATGGAAAATAACAAACAAATATATCCACTGGCACCATCATTCTCTTGGTTCTTTCCACAAGGCTAGCCAAGCAGAACAGCCCAGAATAAACAACAACCAAAAATGTAGGGAACAAACAGGGTTAAGCCAGGGCTTGGGACTCCTGCGTTTGATACCATGGACTGCTGTCAATTTAGAAACTGTGAACTTGGCATTGTCTCCTTAAAGCAACTATAAACTTAGAATTTTAGAGAAGGAGTCTGGTGGGATGATACAGTCTTTAACTATATTGGGAGCACCAGTCCTGATGTATCCAGTGGGCTTTTTGCCTTCCTTGACAGAACAACCTGCAGGAAGTGAATACTGTGTAGTGTCTGTCCCCCAGAGATGGTGCTCAGCCAGAAGTGCAAGGATTTTGACTCCAGATACAACAGTGATAAATATCTAAATTATTGAGATGTCTCTCTGAAACAAAGGAAGTTTCCAGCTGGGCAATGAAGAATAAAATAACCTGGTATTAAATTATACTGATATACAAAAGATGCTATTTGAAGTCTTGGTTTGAGGACTCTTTTGATGCTAACCTTATCAGAACATAGATGTCTTATACTCTTAATGGGTATAGAAACAAATATATAGATCCTGGGTAGAGTTTTTTTTTATAAAAGCTCCATACTGCTGCCATACCTGTGAAGTTTTTTTGATGATACCATAGCTTGCTAGTTGATGTATGATTTTGTGTGGAGGGGGGATGGAGAGGCAGGTGTGCATATACAGAGATAGATAAAAAGAACAGGTGATGGTAGTCTAAAAAACTGAATTTTTAAAAAAATAATAGGTGCAAAACAATGCATTAAAATATTTTATTATTGTTATAAGGCATGATTTATACCATAAATTATTAAACTATGTTGATTTTTTCCAAACAGAATTCAAGGAAAATCCCCTTAAATGTCATTCAGTCATTCTTTTACTATAACTGTAATAAAAAAAAAAACCAACTGCTTCTTTAACAGGTACATCTATGCATCTTGCTAGAAATTTCCAATTATGATCTTTCCAGTAGCAAACAAAAACAAAGTTAATGGCATCTGTGTCCCCCAAAGCCTGAGCTATATTACTAATGAACTCTCAAAGAACAACTCACAGTGCAAAAAATAAGCAGGTGGAAATTACTGTAATAATCCAAATGCAGAAATAAAGGCAAGAATTACTGAAACGCAGAGAATAGTCTTCTTGCCATGATCCCATTAAATTAAAATAGCCTGTGCACAGTGGTGTTTGGACATTAGTGAGATCCTTGAACTGTACAAAATTCATGTGTATTTTTCAACTGTATTCTTTAATTAAAGTTGGCTTATATTGGACAGAAATTACCTTGTATCTCATAACCACACCATGCTCTAGCTCGTATTTTACCATGCTAGTTTGTTTTGATGAAATGCTTGGTTGCATTAAAATGGGACATTGTGATCACATATGTGGTGATCTTAATCTACAGTAAATCATAGGCACACACGTTTTGCATTATGGAAATACGGTTTGTGATCCTTTTTCTTCACTTTATAGCTCTTCCAAATATTAACTTCAGTCCTTGAGGCCAAACCAGTAGGTTGATCCACCAAGATGGGCTGGTATAGGAAGTAGTGATTTAGTAGGAGGTAGTCTTAATTACTACACATTGACAAAATGCCTCAATTTTTGTCTTAAGCTAGAAGACTTGAATCTAAGATGCAAAATAGCTTTGTCCTAGTTACTGTTAATTGTTAAAACTACAAAAGCAGAAACTCTGAAATTTGAGAGACATATAGGTTCAGCTGCAAACTTTTCATATTCTAGACAATTTACTTAACATCTAGTGGCCTCCATTTTCTTGTCTGTGAAATGGGAATTATAAATAAGCATCTGATAGATTTGTCATTACAATTTAATGATAAGAATATATGTAGTCTAGCAAATGCCTAGAATATATGAATAGACATTTCTCTTCCTTGACCCATGTGCATATCTTCTCTTTTCTTTGCACTTTAAGTGCTGAGACAATAATAAAAATTAAATAAGCAGCCTATGATCTAATTAAAGCAATAGATTACATTGATATATAATTAATAATATATGGCTGAGAGCGTACTAAGTAATAATTATAATTAATATTTATTGAAAAGTTAAATTTTGTGTGTATGTTAAGTGCTTTTTTTAATATTTTATTTTCAGCACAGTTCTACAATTTAGGCCTCCTCTCCTCCCCATCCTCCCCTTCCTCCTCCTCCTCCTCCTTTTCCTCCTTCTCCTTCTTATTTTAAAGGTGAAATACTGAAGTTTTGAAAACTGACATGGGTTTGACACTAATCTTGGTCTGATAACTCTTAACTCATTGTTCTTTTAGTAGTGCCTTGACTAGTTTGCAATCAGTGGGGAAAATAAGGGAAACAGTAGCATCCTGTCTTAGGTTAGTGAGGTGGTATCCATAAAGGATATAAGCAGCTTTAAACCTGTACTTAGTCCAACGTGGTAGCCACTAGACACATGTGACTATTAAGCACTTGAAATGTGGCTAGTTCCACATGGTAAAATGATAATATTTTTGGATACACTGTATTAGTAAAATACATTACTAAAATGAATTTTTCCTTTACATGTGTGTTTTCACCTAGACACTGGAAACTAACATTGTACATGTGTCTTGCATTACATTTTTATTGTACAGTACTGCTCTAGAACTAGAACATTTGGGTTCTTTCTGGCTCTGCCACCTACTCGCTGTGCAAACCACAAGTTACTTACCCTCTCTGTGCCTTGCACTTATAAAATGGGGATAATAACAGCACTTACCTCACAGGACCATTGTGAAAATAGATAATTTTCTACACATAAGAGGCTTAGAATGCCACCTGCACATAATAAGCTCTCTGTAAGAGTTTCAAAAGGGAAAATCAGCAAGACTTAGTGATCTACCCGATTAGAGAGGCCAAGAAGGAGGATGAGTCCAGTGTAAGTCCAAGGTGTGAGCTTGGACGCTACAATGATTATTCACAACACCGCAGAAAATGTGAAAAATGACACGAGTGAAGGCAATTTATTGCAGTACTATTTGTATTATCAAGAAATGATATTCAACCTACACCTCCATTCATAGGAGGCTGGTCACATTTATCTCATGGATAACTTAAGGCAGCTGCTAAATAGAGGGAGGTTTTGTGCATTGATTATCTTCCTGTAAGTAGAAAATCAAAGAACACAATACTATGTATAGCATATTAGAGTTGGTCAAAAAGAAAGTAAAGGAGGAATGAATAGACACAATTGCTTGAATAGGCATGGACTATCTCTGGAAGGAGTAACAAGAAACTTCTTGCCTCTGAGGAGGAAAGCCGGTTGGCTGAGACATGCAACGAGAGACTGACTCTGCTCTATCCTTTCGTACCTTTGAATTTTGAATGAAATACTGCAGAATTTCAAATAAGTAAATCCTTTATTAGTAAGTGTGAAGAGAGAGTTAACTTGAGAAAAGGTGACCTCTGGGATGGACTGGCTCCCATAGCTGCTTTAAAATGGGCTCAAGCTTTGGTGTTTGGGTCAGATAGCAATCAAATACATTCTTTTGTCTCCTCTAATTTTAAGAAAAGGCGAGTAAATATTTTTAAATTACTGCTTTAATGTACCAGATACTAAAATTCACCTGTCACCTGCTAGATTCATCTGAACATTTCTAAGGGTGCTTAGCCCTTTCT
Source organism: Rhynchonycteris naso (assembly GCA_037038555.1). Lineage (NCBI taxonomy): Eukaryota > Metazoa > Chordata > Mammalia > Chiroptera > Emballonuridae > Rhynchonycteris > Rhynchonycteris naso. The sequence continues at coordinate 48,494,813 of CM073000.1, read as the reverse complement.
TTCTCATCTGTTATCCTATTCAGACTGGTGAACCATAGAAGAAAAAAAGATAACATTCCACATTCTATTTATGAAAATAATTATATAACTCAGGATTAAATGATATGATGTCTTGTCTCCACCCACAGTAATCCTATCTACTCTTGTCGTAAACATCCTTTTCTTGGGGAAGCCTCCTTCAATCCCATATACTGGCTGCTCCCACTGTCCTGTATTTACCCAGCTGTCCCTGTCACTACACCTTCTCAGACTTATGGGGTCAGTTGCCTGTCTTCTCTGTTACACAGTAAACCATGTGATCAGGGACTCTTTCTTGAGTCCTTAGTGGTGAGCACAGTGCTTGACACTCTATAATTTGTTGAATGGGTGAATAAATGAATTAATAATGCAGACAGGTAGGATTTCTGTATTTTAGCAAGACTCAGAATTTAAAATTTTTTCAAAGATAACAACTATCTGTTTTTTGATCCGATACTGTGTAATATTGTTAGGAGCAACAACAGTAAATAAATACTGATTTTTATGATTATTTTAATTATTTTAAATATCACTCAGTACTTCTAAGTTTTTTATAAGTTAACAAGCTTAATTGCCACATTTTCAAAAAGCATTTATAAATAGTAAAAGCAATTCTCTGGTTGTTTATTTTGAAACAAAACCAGATTGCTTAGCTTAGAATTGAAGAGCCCTTACCATTTGGCCTGTCCTTGCAGGCGTCCTGGCCACATGGGAAGCTGGAATGATGAGACCTGTCTCCTCTTGCCAGCATGCTTGTGTCACCACACTATCATGGGGACACTGCCAGGGAGTACTGTCCATCATCACTCCTCCTCAGTAATAAAGATCTTGGTCTTCTCACGAGCCTCAGTGCAAGTTTGCCCTTCATGACATTTTTTCTTAGGTGGTGTTGACATTTGGGAAGTTATTCTCAGTCATGGCTCAGTCCAAATGTGACCTCTGGGGAAAAAGCTTGCCTGACCGAGCCAGGACTGGAGCCCAGGTTTTCCTGCCATGGCCACATGTTTCCTCAGCCGTTTCTTCCTCCCCCTTTATACTCAGCACACAGACCACACCGCTCAATCTCTGATTCCACACTGTTTGTTCTAGGGTTGTCTTGCACATTCAGTCTCACCTGTGTGAAGAGGTGATTCAAGGCTTCAAGAGCAGAGATTGTATGATGTGTTGTTGCTTCCCCCGTCGGCATTAGGAGGCCGAGTGTGACCATTGAAGTCAGGTGGTAAACACTTTCTGACATGACTGGGAGATGTACACCATGCCTGGGACACATTTTCTTCACTGGACTGTCAGACCCTGGCAGTCCATTCAGGACTCACACAGTGACATACTCAGAGAGCTTAAATTATGAAAGCTTTTTGTTAACTCATTTTGTGGACTGAATCTGGCAAGGATGTTCAGAGACAGGAATGAAATAGCAGGATGGTTTTATTGAAGCTTTTTGTTCTAATTCTCCTGGTTTTCTCACCATTCAGCTTCTCTGTTTTCCCTGTCAGGATTCTCTGCTGTGAGCATCTTCCTCCGTCACTTTGAGTGTGGCTTAACTGAAGACAGAGGTTATGAAGTCCATCCTGGACGGCCTTGCAGACACCACCTTCCGCACCATCACCACAGACCTCCTCTACGTGGGCTCGAATGACATTCAGTACGAAGATATCAAAGGCGACATGGCATCCAAATTAGGGTACTTCCCACAGAAATTTCCCTTAACTTCTTTTAGGGGAAGTCCCTTCCAAGAAAAGATGACTGCGGGAGACAACCCCCAATTAGTCCCCGCAGACCAGGTGAACATGACTGAATTTTACAACAAGTCTCTTTCGTCTTACAAGGAAAATGAAAACATTCAGTGTGGGGAGAACTTCATGGACATGGAGTGCTTCATGATCCTGAACCCCAGCCAGCAGCTGGCCATTGCTGTGCTGTCCCTGACGCTGGGCACCTTCACGGTCCTGGAGAACCTGCTGGTGCTGTGTGTCATCCTCCACTCCCGCAGCCTCCGCTGCAGGCCCTCGTACCACTTCATCGGCAGCCTGGCAGTGGCAGACCTTCTGGGGAGTGTCATTTTTGTCTATAGCTTCGTTGATTTCCACGTGTTCCACCGCAAAGATAGCCCCAATGTATTTCTGTTCAAACTGGGTGGTGTGACAGCCTCCTTCACTGCCTCGGTGGGCAGCCTGTTCCTCACAGCCATCGACAGATATATATCTATTCACAGGCCCCTGGCCTATAAGAGGATCGTCACCAGGCCCAAGGCTGTGGTGGCATTTTGCCTGATGTGGACTATAGCCATTGTGATTGCTGTGCTGCCCCTTCTGGGCTGGAACTGCAAGAAACTGCAATCTGTTTGCTCAGACATTTTCCCGCTCATTGACGAAACCTACCTGATGTTCTGGATCGGCGTCACCAGTGTGCTGCTGCTGTTTATCGTGTATGCATACATGTACATTCTCTGGAAGGCTCATAGCCACGCTGTCCGCATGATTCAGCGTGGCACCCAGAAGAGCATCATCATCCACACGTCAGAGGATGGCAAAGTACAGGTGACTCGGCCGGACCAAGCCCGCATGGACATTAGGCTGGCCAAGACGTTGGTCCTGATCCTTGTGGTTTTAATCATCTGCTGGGGCCCTCTACTAGCAATCATGGTGTATGATGTCTTTGGGAAGATGAACAAGCTCATTAAGACGGTGTTTGCTTTCTGCAGTATGCTCTGCCTGCTGAATTCCACCGTGAACCCCATCATCTATGCTCTGAGGAGCAAGGACCTGAGACATGCTTTCCGGAGTATGTTCCCCTCATGTGAAGGCACCGCACAGCCTCTTGATAACAGCATGGGAGAGTCGGACTGCCTGCACAGACATGCCAACAACACGGCCAGTGTTCACAGGGCCACAGAGAGCTGCATCAAGAGCACGGTCAAGATTGCCAAGGTGACCATGTCTGTGTCTACAGACACTTCCGCTGAGGCTGTGTGAGCCTGACACCACCCGGGCAACACAGGAAAATAAATTTTCTTTTTTCTTTTATTTTTCTTTAAGCTCAAAATCGAGAAGAGTCAGATGTCTCATCGGTTATATTTTTTAAGTTTATCGTGCTTACTTAAAAAGTGATTTTCACCATGATCAGTTGTCTGTTCTCGAATGTTTTGGTAGTGTAGTTTTTCAAACTCATTTCTCCAGGGATATACAGTGAAGAAAGACTGTTGTTTAAGTGACTGGATGCTTCTTCAAAATCTCAGTGAAATAGGAGGGAAAGCTTTTGCTACACAATTTGAAGTCTGAGTACAAATAGAAAAATGCCATCAAACGAGTAATGCCTTTGTAACCACAACTTTCATTATAATGTGAAAAGTATTTGTCTACTAGTATCAGAGCTGTCCATTTTTACAATAGTTATAGTACTAAAGTAGAGCTATTTTGTGAAATGTATTGTGTCCTGTGAGGTGTGTGTCAGTGTTTACTATGTGTTATTTATATTTGTCTAGTTAAACAAAACTGAAAAGTAGAATTTTATGAAAACAATGGAAAATAAGCTGTGGATATATGCCAATGAGACCACTTTTTTTTTATAGAATACTGCCCATGATATAACTTTGAAACCTTAATATTTTTTCAAACATCTCTATTTAACTTTGACATTGAAAATTATCATAAAGATTTATTTACTCTGTTAATTCAACAAAAAGAATTTGAACACTCTCCAAAGTGTTGAGCAGAATTCACTGACTCTTAAAAATTTATTAGCTCTGCATTTTCATATGAAGACATTTATTATCTTCTCAAGTAAAGCTAGTCTCTTGGGTGATGGATTACAATTAGAATGGAAGAGAGAGAAGGCATATTGACTTTTTTTGGCTGACATCTGTGACTCCTTTAGTCTTTAGCTATTATTGGACTTATTAAGACAGCATGTGTCAATCTTAATGTATATTGTTATCACTGTGCAATTGCTGTTTACTTGAAGAATATTGTATTCTTATATTCCAGGTTTAAGTAGATTTTATGCCTGGGTGGCCAAACAACAGTCTTTATTTTTTTCTTAATTGGAAAGAAGTATTGTCTGGGTCAGTAAAATTATACTGTGTGTGAGTATGAATATAAATGTGTGTATGTGTGTATGTTTTTATCTTCTAACTGTTCTAGTAATGTCATAAAGTCAGAAAACTGTGACCAAGTATAAACTGTACCACTTGCTGAACTCTTGTACATGAATTCATTTCTAATATTGAGTTCATTCAGAAGTCATGTTGATTAAAAAAAAAACATTCAGAACCTTCCCCACCCCCATCTCACCTTTGCCTTTAATAGGTTGGGCCAGGTATTACTAAACTGACCTTTAAGTATTCCACAAGACCAGTGTTTAGTAAAGAATAATCAGTAATAAGCATTCAAGTGAAGGTCTGTATTTACTGTGTTAATATCAGGAAATGAGAGTGTTTTGGTTTCTGAGCACCTAATATGGATCAAGTCCATGGAGATGTCAGTCATTATAAGGGAAGTGTTTTTAAAAAGTCTTCAATAGGAACATTTTGATTTGTATTTGTAAGCAGTGTGATCCCAATTTAAGTTACACTATACACAGTTTGCTGAAAGTTAGATGACCAGGCCCAGCCCATGTGGATAAGGAGTCCTATCTATCATACAGTGAGTGGTTGAAACAGGAAAGGACAGTGAGGAGCTGACACCCTTGTGGTTGAGGCCTGGATGACATATGGCTGCTTCTGTGCTTTACCCAGATGCCCTTAGGGACAAGCCAGCTCCCAGCTTTGTCTGTATAGTTTGAGGCTAAGGAATAGACCTCTTCTCTGGTCTTGAATGCCAGGATCTGAAAGCATAAAGATGAGCACAGCTTTCTGTCTTCTTATGCTCTCATCTGTTTTTCCTAATGGTGCCATGGGTGCTCAGAACTAGGCCCATTCCCAGTAAGCATTGATATTGCTTAAGAAACGACTTGACTTTGAAAAACGTACTTACAATCTCCTTATACCAGAAAAGCATGACTCCTGCAGGATCCAGAGGCCTTCATATCATGAGGTGAAGTGGGGAGCTAACATTTTTGGTGACTTTTTAGGAATTTAGATACCTATGCAGCCTGGTGGGGTCTTTTTTGCAGTGTCTGGTCTAAGACTGAATGTGGCCTGTGGACCAAGCTGAGATACTTTTAATCATCTGTCTATATAACTCAAATCTATCTGCTGTTTCCCTTATTTTACTTCTCTGGGATATGCAGATGAGGGCTCAGGTTGCTAGACGATTAACATGAACTCTTTAGAAGAAGGAGAAAAGAATCTTTATGGAAAAACTTACCAGAGTCTAGTTTTCATTTAAGAAATGCCACCCTTTTGTCCCGCATTAGCCTGACTATTCATCCACGTGTCTCAGAGCTCACCAGGCAGTTCCAACTTTCTTATCATAGCTATGAAAACCTGGTGAAAATGAACTTCTAGTTATTGGTTAAAGAAAAACCTCTGGGATAGATTTTTGAAACTGTATTTGTGTGTATGCAATGTAGATTTTATAGTGTGTTGTGCTTTCAAGATTTTCAAGATCTAAATCATATATAATCAAATTAAGGGATCATGGGGCTGATGGCACTAAACTGGTGCTTATTGATATTCTAAAAAATATCTGTGAAATATCATCATGTACGTGTTATAACACCTTCATTTTAAAACACTTAAATTAGTTTGATTCAACATTTAAATTAGTTTGATTCACTTTGACACTTTTAATATCATTTCCTAACTTGGGTTACTCAAATGTTTTCCCCATGAGTATACCTATTAGAATTACCATTTATTAGTATCATGCATTAATTAGTTTCTAAATTAGACCTATTAATTTAATATAATTTAAATTTCAACGTTTTAAAAGGTCCAACTTCAGAATTATCTATTTTCCTCTGAGGCTAATGTATTTTCTTGACCGTGTATTCATTCCACCATCACATCATCCCATCAGAAAGGGCCAAATTTCCAACTTGCTCAATTTCTTCAGAGTAATGATGATCTTTCAGTCCTACAGCAACAGTTTTATTTTGACAAGGAAGGCTAAAGGCAAGGAGGTTCTCCAAGAGCCTCTAATTTTTTATTACACATAAAACGTATGTGAAAGAAACATGGATCTGGGAGAAGCTGCAGACCTGCTTACACTTGAGCTGATTCCCAAGCCTCCCCCACTGCTCTGAGTCAAGACTTTCTGGCATTAAGCATCAAGGCATTTTGGCTGCTTAAACTCACCCTCAAGGAAATAGGCCTAACCACCAGATGAAAATTAGGCCCTGGATGAGTAGCATTCTAGTTACTGTCCTAACGATTCATTTCTGCATTTCATTTCCGTGAAAAAGACTACCAATATCACGTGCAAAATTAGATTTCTCACAATCTAAGTGTATATTTGTATATTTTTAAATCTTCTAAATGCTGGGCAATGGCTAGTAACAATTGTCTTGCACTGGCCTTCTGATGAAATGTTAACAATGCCTATTGTAATATAGACAAAACATTTTATCTACTGATTTGGGCTGAATGTATGTAAATAGGTTTTAAACAAGTCAGGGGTTTCAGCAGTGGCCTACAAATCAGTAATTTTCAGAGAGAAAAGTTTCTTTACATTGCTGTGGTATCCTAAAAGCTTCTTCACGTACATTTAGTGCACTAAGCCTGCTGGGGATGGGAGGCTCTGAGAAAGGAAGCTTTTTCTTGTAATAATATAAATGAAGATACTAAATCATTTGAATTCTTACTTCCAATGTTTCAAGTGGAAAACAATTTTTTCTTGTCTGTAAATCTGACATTATTACTTTTCCACTTAGAAGAATATTGTATTGTTAGATGTTTGTTGAGCTGGTAACATCCTTGCGACCCGTGCAGTTCCTTTGTTAGTGATCTGTATAATATTTTGTACACAAGTACAGGTAAGATTGTTATTCATTGTAGCTTCAGTCATTAAATTACTATAGCAAAGTAGTACTTCTGTAGTATTTACAATGTATTAAGCCCAAACTATATTTGATTTCAATGATGTAATTAAATTGTTACTTCCAAAATTAATCATTATCAATTGTTAATTACAAAAGAGAAAACATCCCATCATGTTTATTGTCCAAAGTTACGTGGAATCAAATAAAAATTCTAGATTATCATGAAGAACATAAAATATCTCAGAATTCTGCCTTATTTCGGAGTCTGATGTTAAAATATTTGAGATTTAAGTTCTAAAAGATTGTTAAATGAATGATTTTCAGTTCTCAAAAAGCACAGCTTTATTTGAGAAATGGGAAAGATTGGATTAATATATTTATTTTTACCATAGGAAAACAGTGCAAAAGGCATCATTTACATGATAAAGGGAAAAATTGCTTTGTTTTTTAAAGCATTATTTCATCAAAATGTTTAATGATTTTGCAGTAAGTAAGCAAATGTACTATTTACAATATGTAAATTAAATTGGAATTTAAGTTAGTAAAATATATAAGCCTAAAGAATTTATAAACCTCATATATTCTGAACTATGTGAAATAGATTATTCTTCAATGTAGCTTGTAAAAACTCACACAATTTTTATTTTAACAATAAGAGAAAATAGTTTTTTTGGGTTTTTTGAGAGAAAATAGTTTTAAAATTTTATAATGAAGTGCAAAAGCACTACAATTAGATTTACACTATATTACTGTCTGAAATAAAATATGTTTGCAGTCATTTTTGAAAGACTGCTTTAAATTTTTAAGTAATAAACTGGCAAATATTGAAAAATAGATTATTTTTATTTTGTAATAACTATAATCAGAATTTATAATTTTCCCCTTTTAAGGTAAATACTATAGTTAACAAATAAGCTGAATATGTCTAACAGAAAACAAATGACATGTCCCTAGTTCTTAAATCTTATACTGAGACTAGCTGAGAATAAGATAGTTATTTCAGTATCTTTACATAACATCTTAAAAATCAAAAACAGATCCCCAATCAATAATGTGTGTTCTCATCTATAATGAAATATACATTTAGAATAATGCAGAATGAGAAAAGCATTAAGGTATGTGAGGAACTCCATAATCTCTCCATAGATGGTTCAACTAGAAAAATTTTACCCCTATCTCTAGACTATTCTACTATTAAAGTTTCTTCTGGATTGGAAGTGATAACGTGAAGTTCATGGCTCCATACTGAAATGTAGAAAATATGCATCAAAATTGTTTTAACTTCCTTGTCCCTGAAATCTTGCTTGAATTGTAAGTATCTGATTAACTTAAGGGTAATAAAACATGAAATGGGCATATCTCTAAACAGCTCAGAAGTACAGGTCATTGGGCTACTACTGTTTTAACCACTTCAGAAGTTTCTAGGTAAGGTTAAGTAATGAATAGATAGGATTATATGTACGTAATACATATATGTAACTTCCTGTGACATACCTAAAGGAAAAGAAAATGGTAGGAAAGAATGGCAAATGGGATGAACAATTTGAAAAATATAGTTGCAATCTTAGATAAAGAGAAAAACGAGATTGTGGGACTCCCACTATTCATTACAGCATGTTGTCCATTGCTTTGAACATGGGTGCTAAAATATTTGTAGAGCAACTTAATTTTTGTCTTATGCTAAGGAATAGATGACTAATACAGCACTTCAGTTATTTATAATAATAATAGAATTCCTAATATCTTTGGATTTGGGTGATCCATTTAAAAATATTGCGATGATCTTTATCCAAATAAAAATGCTTTTCATTTTTAACTCGTATGTAGAACAAACCATCTAAAAAACAATCTTTTTGACTAACATCAGAATCATGATGAATGTCAAAGATACCCACCAGCTCTGACTGGACATGTAGCTCTTGTGCTGGAAGAAACACTGGAGAAGAAATTACTGGGCTCAGAATATAGTTTTGCATCAGTCACTTCCTGACTCTTTGGCTTTGGGCTAGATACAACCTCTGGTTTGGTTTCTCATTGGCAAAAATGCCAGCTCTGAAAATATCGGTAACATCAGATGAAATAAAGTGTTCTGAAGAGCTCTGAAAACTATGAAGCACTATGCCAATGTAAGTTAGAATTAACTCACCTTCAAATAATTTATTTTACCTTACTATTCAGTTAGTGTCTATACCACCTCTTTAGCTGATAATCAGGAACAAAGAAGACACATTTTGTTTTACCTGCTGAGTGGCAGGCATGGTACATAGCACTTTGTATTGGCACTTCCTATTTAATCCTGGTGCAGCCCTATGATGTATATATATTATTAACTTCATATTATTGGTGAGACAAAAGCTCAGTGAGGTAAGGACCACATAGCTAAGGTTAGAATTCAGGCCTTCTTGATTCCAAAGCCCATATTATTTTTATTATACCACAATGCCTCTAGTTATCCATTCATTATTCATTTAAAGCCATATATTTCACGTGTTTATTGAAAGCCTCCTGTGTATTAAGAAATGCAAAAGTGAAGAACTTTACTTACCAGAATGCTTAGTAAAAATGCCCAAAATTCTAGTGTTTTGCAGTACATTTCCACATATGTAGGTCCAAGAAGTCAAATATTCAGCTCAAGTTCACACAAAAAGTTAGTAGTATATTGAATCTCTAGAGCTCAAACACAGGTCCTTTGGCTCTGAACTCTGGATCTTTTTATCATGGCAAGGGAGTATAGGGTAGGATGAGGTACATGGCTCTGACCAGATATTTGCACTTTACTTCCTTCATTCTCCAGAGGGCAACAATTTGAAAACTTTATCAAATCCATTCTGGATGTCAAAATAAATTAAATTTGTGTTCTTTATTACTTGCTGAGTATGACTCATCACTCACCTTGGATAGCTGAAACAGTGGCTGAGGAAAAGTTTATTTTCTCCCTAGAGCTGGATGTTACAAATATATTCCTGATCCCACCTACAGTAGCTGTTTTTCCAGATTTATGGCCACTTTCTACAGCAAAGGTTTTATTTTCACTCTTTTAAAAAATGCTTTTTATTTTTAACTTGTATGTAGAACAAAGCATCTAGGAAATAATACTAGTCAATGAGATATCACTTGTTAAAATTGTACAATACAATTTAGCAAGTATTTACTGAGAACCCACTTTGTACTTCGAAGTGATAGTAATGGTTAACATCTCTCTCATATATTATGAGATTCTTTATCTCGCTTAAACCTCTCAACCAGCAGGTGAAATATTATTATTGTCATTTGATAAACAGCAACCTGCCCAAGGTCACACAACTAGTAACTGGTAGAGTTTGGATTTGCTGTTAGCCACTACAGCTAGTGCTCGACTTACGACCATGATTGGTTCTGACAGACCAGTCGTAACATGATTTAGTCGTAAGTTGTGTAGGCTATATGTACAGTACTGTGAAATGATCTTATATAAATCTTTAAGTCATATTTATCATAATTTTATTTCATTATTGTTATATATCATAATTTTCTTTGTTCATTTTATGCCATTTGTATCATCTCTACACCATTTTGTTTCTTATTTTTACATTTGTCAGGTTTAAGTAAAACACTGCATTACCAGTGCAACTGGTTTAATATTTTCAAAACATACAAAATTACAAAATACAGGTGCATACAAAAACTGCTCCAGATGCGGAGCAGTCGTGGCTAGTGATTGTGGTCGTAGAGTCGAATGGTCATAAGTTGCATAGGTCGTAAGTCGATCAATACCTGTACATTACTGAATTGACAGCCACAAGCCAATTCCCGATTAGCAAACTGTACTATGCATTTTTTAAATTCAGTTCCAGCAACGTTTATTGAGCATCCACTATAAGTCATCAACTAAAGATAATGAAACAAGGTGAATAGTTAAACAGATCATCTCAATGCAATGCAATCAATGCTAAAATAGATGAGGCTATGGGAAACCAGGAGTGGCACAAATAAACCACTTAGGAAGAAGAAGGGATTTTGAGCTGAGTGTTGAAGACCAAGTAGGAGCCACCCAGGAAAAGAGAAAAGAGAAAGAATGGAGATAAAAAATGTTATAGGGGGAAAAATACTTGGTGGGTGGAGATATAGGGGATAGATTGAAGATAGCACGATGTGTCCAGAGAATGACACAAACTCTCATGTGGCTAGGATGTGGTACCTATAAGAGAGTAATGAGGATGAAGGCAAGGACCAAGACCACCAAGGGCCATAAATGCGAAGTAGATTGTTCTTGGGCCACTTCACTGTGATTTGCAGAGTCCTCAGCAGATTCATAATATTAGCCAAAAAGGTCGAAGTCTAGAAAGTCTTTTCCTAAATTTTGATAATTCAAAGAGATTTTTACAAAGCATCATATACATATGTAAAAGTATTACTTCCTGCTTGGCCCAGGAGAGAACCCAGGGGTGGGGGTTATTGTTTCCTCATTAGCTGACCACATATTTTCCCTCCTGATGACATTACTGTCACTGTTTTTTAAAAAAAGCATTATTCACTAGGAATTGAGGGATTTCAATTAGCTTCTTAAACAGAGCAGCCATCAGTCACAAAGTGTTCCTGGTCATTATTTACCTAGGCTGGGACAAAACCTCTGATCTCAGGATGACAGGGACAGTATTGAACACCAGTCCTTAGGGCTTCAACTGCTCTTTTTGTAAATAAGATTATTGCTGCTACTACTACTGCCTGGTTTGCCTGAAGAGATACAAAATTCTTCAGGGAACAAGAGATAAAGACTAAGGAAGAGATTCTTTAAAACTGTCCAAAGAAACCCAACTCTACATCTGACCCAAGTGTAATTATTTCATTTATATTAAAAAACACAAACTGATTTTCAATTAGGAGTTTGAGTTTTTAAAGGGAAGAAAAAAACTCAAAGCATCTATCCATGCTGTGGGTAGGGGAGTAAAGTTTTAAAATATTCTGGCATTACTTCTTTTCCAAATTAATTGTGTATTCACAGTTTTTATAAAGATCTCATCATACATATATTCACAAAATCTACACAAAAAAATTTTGTGGCTTTTTAAAGGGGGTGGGGGAACGATATCAGAGTAATGGTGGTGTGAAAGAAACTCCTGATCTCTCCCCTTGAAATTTCAATAAATAGAATAATGATAACACAGTGAACGAACTCCTTCTGGGCTTGCAGGTATGTTTGAAATATCCATGCACCGAATGAACTAAAGGTGGGTCAGGATGAAAAAGAGAGCATAAGATAAGACGCATTCGTCATTGGCTTTGGAGAGGAGACAAACCTGGAATGACTGGGTTTTCTTTTTCTCTGCTGGACTACAGGGAGGAGCAAAGTTCAGGCTGTTAGAGTTTTGTCTGAGGTGTATGGAGAGGGAAACCTAGACTGACTGGGTCTCCTGCTGGAAGAAGCAGTGAGGTAGAGAAGTAGAAGGGGAGAAACTAAAACAAAGCAGCCAGGGTGCAGGGTCATAGCCAGTGTTCTCATGGTCTGTCTGCGGCTCACACTCAGCAAAGATAGAGAACACTAACATGCCATCCTCCATCCTCCCAGATCCTACCTCCCTCACTTGGCAATATAGAGAGTAACAGAGACAAACCCTACGGCTGGCTCTCCAGAGCCACACTCTCTCCTGAAGAACAGAGGTGTTCTGAATCTGGGCCACAGATCTGTACAGACTGGGCAGGCACTCCTGGAAGGCTGAAGTTGACATTACTAGAGTCCTAGAGCAGAAAGCCAAAGCTGTAAAGCCGAAACCATAAAGCCCTTAAAACATGTCTTATCCACGAACATGACCGTGGTCCAACCCACATGACTGTGACAGCAATGTCTCAGGGGAGGACAGCCCAGATACTTCACAGAGCTAAAACTTTTAATATAGTGACACCTGCTGGAAGAAACCTCTCAAAATCATAATTTTTTTCTTTATTTTTTCTTTTGTTTTTCCCTCTTATTCTTTTTTTCTATTACTCTTTTGAATTTCATTTTCTTTAATATTTATATATTTTATTCTTATTTTTTTCTGAGTGTTTTGTTTTTGATATTATGGTTTGTTTTCAGTTTTTTTTCTTTGGTTTTTCTTCTTTACTTGGCATACTTTTTAAATTTTTATACTTTTCATTGTATTTCTTTTTAATTTTTAATTTCTTAGCTGTTTTTTTATTAGGGTTCTTAACAACACAACTTTCAAAAGCCATCAAGGAAGAAAAAATTGAATACCATGGTTACACAAGACAGAGCTGTAGTTCAGAAAAGAAAGAAAAAAATCTTCATTAAAAACCCTCAATCAGCCTGACCAGGTGGTGGCACAGTGGATAGAGTGTCGGACTGGGATGTGGAAGATCAAGATTTGAGACCTTGAGGTCGCTTGAGCACAGACCCATCTGGCTTGAGCAAAAGTCTGCCAGGTTGAACCCAAGGTTGCTGGCTCCAGCAAGGGGTTGCTCAGTCTGCTGAAGACCCGCGGTCAAGGCACATGTGAGAAAGGTGTCACATGGCAACGAAAAACTAATAATTTATGCTTCTCATCTCTCTGCATTCCTGTCTGTCTGTCCCTATCTATCCCTCTCTCTGACTCTCTCTCTGTCCCTGAAAACAAAACAAAACAAAGAAAACCCTCAATCATATGGTGACCTTGGAGTTAAATGATAGAAAATTCAAAATTTAAGTTTTGAAAATACTCAATGAGATGTGAATAAACATCAATACGAAACATAATGAGCTTAGAAAGCAAAATGAACACCTCACCAAGGAAATTGAAACTTTAAAAATAGAGATGAAGAACTCAATAAATGAATTGAAAACTGAGGTAGCAAGTCTGTCTAATAGAACAAGCCATATAGGGGAAACATCAGTGACATTGAAGGCAGGCAACTAGAGATGCTACAGAAGAAAGAGGAGAGAGACTCACAAATTTAAAAAAGCTGAGAGAGCTCTACAAGAATTGTCTGACTTTATCAGAAAGAGCAATATAAGAATAATAGGTACATCAGAAGAAGAAAAGATGGGGAAGGGAATGGGGAGCCTGTTTAAAAAAATAACTGATGAGAACTTTCCACTTCTATGAAAAGAGTTAGAGCTTCGAATCCAAAAAGCAAATAGAACACTAAGTTACCTCAACCAAAACAGACCTACTCCAGGGCACATCGTAATAAAATTGTCAAAAATCAATGACAAAGAAAAAACCCTAAAGGCAGCTAAGGAAAACAAGAACATAGCCTATAGAGGAAAGCCCATTAGGATATCATCAGATTCTCAGCAGAAACTCTACAAGCCAGAAGAGAGTGGACCCAAACATTCAAAGTACTGAAAGAGCAGAATTACCAGCCAAAAATACTATATCCATCAAAGCTATCTTTCAACTATGAAGGAGAAATAAAAAACTTTTACAAACATATAGAAACTAAGAAAATTTATCACCAGAAAAACCCCACTGCAGGAAATACTCAAAGGAATTATTTGACCAGACACAAAGAACAAAACAAATCAGAACTAAAAGTAAAAGCTCCAACAAGGTCACAAGAAAACAAGGATAGCCTGACCGGGTGGTGGCACAGAGGATAGTCAAAATGGGATGCGAATGACCCAGGTTCAAAACCCCAAGGTCATCGGCTTGAGTGAGGGCTCATCACTTTGAGTGTGGGGTTGCTGGATTGAGCATGAGATCATAGACATGACCCTTTGCCTGCTGACTTGAGCCCAAACATCGCTGATTTGAGCCTAAGGTAGCTGGCTTGAGCAATGTGTCATTTGCTCTGCTGTAGACCCCTTGTCAAGGCACACAGGTAAAAGCAATCAATGAACAACTAAGGAGCTGCAACAAAGACTTGTTGCTTCTCATCTCTCTCCCTTCCTGTTTGTCCCTATTTGTCCCTCTCTTTGACTTGCTCTTTCTCTGTCAAAAAAATAAAAAAGATAATCTGTGACAACAATAACATAAAAGGGGAGAGGGTAAAGATCTGAAGTATCAAAGGACAATAGACTACAGAAGTACTCATAAGACAAAGGACTTTTCTACATATTTACATTTTTCTCTTAATAACTTAATGATAACCACCCATCAGAAAGCCACTACTGAAATACACAGCTTGAACAAAAGAAGAAACAAGGGAAAGATGTGTGGAACACCACCAAACAAAAACAACTTACAGAAAGAAAAAACAGAGGAACCAAAGAAGACACAGAGCTACCAGAAAACAAAACATAAAATTATTATAGAAAATCCTTAAGTGTCAGTAATTACCCTAAATATAAATGGACTGAACTCACTAATAAAGAGGTACAGAGTGGCAGATTGGTTCAAAAAGTGAAACCCAATCATATGCTGCCTTCAAGAGACACATCTAAGCTGCAAGGACAAAAGTAGACTCAAAGTGAAAGGTTAGAAAATGATTCTCCAAGTAAATAATATCCAAAAGAAAGCAGGTGTAACCATACTCATATCTGACAATGCGGACTTGAAGAAACAAAGATAATCAGAGACAAAGATGGACATTTTATAATGATAAAGGGGACATGGTAGCAAGAAGATATAATACTTCTTAATATATATGCACCAAACCAGGGAGCACCAAAATATTTAAGACATCTACTAATTGATCTAAAGATAGTAGCAGACAAAAACACAATCATACTTGGAGATTTCAACACACTATTGATGGCTTTAGATAGATCATCCAAACAGAAAATCAATAAAGAAATAATGGCCTTAAATGACACAAGGACCAAATGAATATAATAGACATTTAGAGGACATTTCATCCCAAAACATCAGTTTATACATTCTTCTCCAGTGTGCATAGAACATTCTCAAAGATAGACCATATGTTGGGCCACAAAACTAGCACCAACAAATTCAGGAAGATTGAAATTATACCAAGCATATTTTCTGACCATAAAGCTTTGAAATTAGAACTCAACTGTAAAAAAAAAGAAAAGAAACTCACACAAATGTAGAAATTAAACATCTTTTTAAAAAGTGACTGGGTCAAAGAAGAAATAAAAGCAGAGGTCAAAAGATATGAAGAAACAAATAAAAATGACAACACAACAGCCTGATCAGGCGGTGGTGCAGTGGATAGAGCGTTGGAGTGGGATGCAGAAGACCCAGGTTTGGGGCCCCGAGGTCACCAGCTTGAGTGCAGGCCCATCTGGCTTGAGCAAAAGCTCATCAGCTTGGACCTAAGGTCGCTGGTCCAGCAAGGGGTTGCTCGGTCTGCTGAAGGCTCGCGGTCAAGGCACATTGAGAAAGCAATCAATGAACAACTAAGGTGTTGTGACAGCAACGAAAAACTAATGATTGATGCTTCTCACCTCTCTCCGTCCCTGTCTGTCTGTCCCTGTCTAACCCTCTCACTGACTCTCTCTCTGTCCCTGTAAAAAAAAAAAAAAGAAAAAGAAAGAAAATGACTACACAACATATCAAAATTTCTGGGATGCAGCAAAAGCAGTAATAAGAAGGATGTTTATATCATTGCAGGCATATATCAAAAAACAAGAGAGATCCCAACATGTTAAACAACCTAACATCACATCTTAAGAAACTAGAAAAAGAAGAACAAGGACAACCCAGAGTCAGCAGAAGAAAGGAAATAGTAAAAATTAGAGCAGGTCTAAGTGAAATATAGAACTGAAACACTGTAGAAAAAATTAATACAACAAAAGAACTGGTCCTTTAAAAAGATTGATAAAATCGACAAACTACTGGCTAGACTCTCTAAGGAATAAAGAGAAAGGATTTATATAAACATAATTTGAAATGAAAGAATAGAAATTGCCACAGACATCATAGATATATGTAGATAGGATCATCGTAGAATATTATGAAAGACTATACGCCACCAAATTCAACAAACTAGAGGAAATGTTTAAATTCCTTTATATATACAATCTTCCTAGACTGAGTCACAAAGAAGTAGAAAACCTAAATAGACCTATAAGCAGGGAGGAAATGGAAACAACTATCAAAGATGTCCCAAAAAACAAAAGTCCAGGATCAGATGGCTATACTAGTAAGTTCTACCAAACATTCAAAAAAGATTTGGTACCTATCCTTCTCAAAGTCTTCCAAAAAATAGAAACAATACTTCCTAACACATTTTATGAGGCCTATATAACCCTCATACCAAAACCTGGCAAGGACAACACACAAACACACACAAAACTACAGACCAATATCTCTAATGAATATAGATGCAAAAATCCAAAACAAAATTAATATTGAATTTTAGCAAATAGAATCCAACAGCACATTAAAAAAATAATGCATCACGAAGTGGGAAGATGGCGATGGAGTAGGCGGACGTACCAACTTCCAACTCCCAGAACCAAAGTGTATTATAACTCAATTTTAAGAACCATCATCTGGATAAAACAACTTTGAACTAAACTAAGTGGACTCTTTAACCAAGGAACACAGAAGAAGCTACACTGAGACTGGTAGGAATAGCGAAAACGTGAAGAGGGCTGCCCAGCTCCCCGGAGCAAATGACAGCCCGGAGAGACCCACATGGAGGGAGGAGATTTTGGTGGAGAGGGAGGGACCTGGGTCCCAGGAACCAAGCCCCAGCCTGCAGTCCCAGAGCCTAGAAGAGGCGTTTGGACAGTATTAAGCTGTGAAACAAGTGAGGATACTATTTGTGAGAGAGAGACAGCTTTCTCAGACCAAAGATTCTTTTAAAAGGGACAGCACAGAAAACCTCTCTCACAACCACACACCCGGGGCTCCGGGAAACGGGGACAGAGAAGAGGACCAGAGCAGCGGGAACAGAGTGTGGACTGAAGGCACAGGGACACTCTGAGGGACAGCCACCCTAACCCCTGGGCTAAGTCATTTCCCTAATCAAAAACGAACATTTCCCCCTGGAACTAGCAATACCAGCAAAGGGAGACAGGACACCAGCCAAACAAGCTCTCCCGCGGCAATTAGAGCACAGCTGCTTAGAGGAAGGGAGCTCCCAGTCCTACAGTATGAAGACTTAGGGCACTTCCATCTCTACTGGGGGTTGCTGAAGGGATGGTAGCTGTAGGACGCTGAAACACTGTCCTGTTGGCGTGGGTGGAGGCACAACCGATGTGAGCTTGGTCTAGCCCAGCAGGGGTGGAGGGGATGCAAGAAAGCCGTCCGGCAGCAGCAGACCTAACTGTAATCCCATCTGCGGGAAAAAACCGGGAGGCAAGAAACGAGCAGAAATTGGCTCTGTGACCCTGTGCAAGCCGGCCCTGACCACGGGGGCGGGGTAGACCCCGAGATGAGCAGAAGCTCGCAGCTGAGCTCATGCAAGCAAACACGCCCGGCCGAATAAATCGCGGTTTGCAACCCTGCTCAGGAGGGCCCTGGCCTCGAGGACAGTGCTAAAGCTCTGGACGGGCAAAGGCTCACAGCTGAGAGCACATCAAAAGCCCTGCCCAACCCGTGAAACTGTGATGACCAGGCTCTGACTGCGGGTGCTGGGCGGAAGCCCGGAAACAGCAGGGTCCGCAGCTGAGCAAAGGTGCTCACCTCAGCCCTTGGTACTGAGGCTTGCGGCTTGAGTGACAGCCCATCCCGCAGAGAAGAGGGGGAAATCACAGCAACAGCCACAGTAGGCTGGTGCTGGCAAGGCCCATAACCAACCGCCCTAGGCAGCGGCAGAGGGGGTGGCAGGCCTGCAGACAGACCACACCTAGAGAACACAAAGGCAACACATACTGGACTCCAGTGGCCACAACTTGCTTATACACAGACAAAATGGGCAGGCAGGGGAATGCAAACCAAATGAATCAAGAGAAATCCCCAGAGAAGGACCTGAATGAACCAGATATAACCAAATTACCAGAAGCAGAATATAGAATAATGATAGTTAGGATGTTCAAAGAAATTAGAGCAACAATGGATAGTCATTATGAACACCTAAATAAAGAGATAACAAGTATAAACAACAAAATTGAAATAATAAAAAAGAACCAGACAGAAATGACAAATACAGTATCAGAACTGAAGACCACAATGGAAGGAATTAAAAACAGGATGAATCACGCTGAAGATCGAATTAGCAAGTTAGAAGACACAATAAACAAAGGCACAGAAGCAGAGAAGAAAAAGGAAAAGAGACTCAAAAAATGTGAGGAAACTCTAAGGGAGCTCTGTGACAACATGAAGAGAAACAACATTCGCATCATAGGGGTGCCTGAAGAAGAGGAGAGAGGACAGGAAATGACAACTTTGTTCAATCAAATCATAGCAGAAAACTTCCCTAAATTAAGGCTGGGAAACATTCCACACGTTCAAGAAGCACACAGAACTCCATTAAAGAGAAACCCAAAAAAATCTACACCAAGACGCATCATAGTAAAAATATCAAAGCTAAGGAATAAAGAAAAAATTTTAAAAGCTGCTAGAGAAAAAAAGGCTATCACCTAAAAAGGAGCCCCCATTAGGATGACATCAAACTTCTCAACAGAAACACTTGAGGCCAGAAGGGAATGGCAAGATATAATCAAAGTAATGCAGAACAAGAACCTACAACCAAGACTACTCTATCCAGCAAGGCTAACGTTTAAAATTGAAGGAGAAAAATAGAGCTTTCCAGACAAAGAAAGCCTGAAGGAATTCAATAAAACCAAACCAATTCTGCAAGAGATACTATGGGGCCTATTGTAAACAGTTCAAAGGGAGGAAAGAATATAGCAAAAAAAAATAATAATAAATACAGCTTTAAAGAATAAAATGGCAATAAACAACTACATATCAATAATAACCTTAAATGTAAATGGCTTAAATGATCCAATCAAAAGACATAGGGTAGCTGCATGGATAAAGAAACAGGACCCATACATATGCTGTCTACAAGAGACACAACTTAAAACAAAAGATGCACATAGACTGAAGGTAAAAGGATGGAAAAAAATATTTCATGCAAATGGAAATGAAAAAAAATCCGGGGTAGCAGTACTTATATCTGACAAAATGGACTTTAAAACAAAGGCTGTAGTAAGAGATAAAGAAGGACACTACATAATGATAAAGGGAAAAATTCAACAGGAAGATATAACTATTATAAATATCTATGCACCAAATATAGGAGCCCCGACATACATAAAGCAGACTTTGATGGCTATGAAGGGCGAGATTAACAGCAATACTATCATAGTAGGGGATTTCAATACCCCACTAACAACACTGGAAGATCCTCAAGAAAAAAAATTAATAAAGAAATAGCAGATTTAAAGGACACACTACGTCAACTTGCTTTAATAGATATCTTCAGAACTTTTCACCCTAAAGCAGTAGAATATACATTCTTCTCAAGCGCTCATGGTATGTTTTCTAGGATAGACCACATGTTAGGACACAAAAATGGTCTCAATAAATTTAAGAAGATTGAAATCATATCAAGCATTTTCTCTGATCACAATCCCATGAAACTAGAAATTAACCACAAAAGAAAAACTGAAAAATACTCAAACACTTGGAAACTAAATAGCATGATATTAAATTATGGATGGATTAACAATGAGATCAAAGAAAAAATAAAAAAGTTTCTAGAAACAAATGATAATGAGCATAAATCAAATCAAAATTTATGGGACACAGCAAAAGCAGTACTGAAAGGGAAGTTCATTGCACTACAGGCATATCATAAGAAGCTAGAAAAAACTCAAATAAGCAACCTGACCCTGCATCTGAAAGAACCAGAAAAACAACAGCAAATAAAACCCAGGACAAGTAGAAGGAAAAAAATAATAAAGATCAGAGCAGAAATAAATGACATAGAGGCTAAGGAAACAATACAGAGGATCAATGAAACCAAGAGCTGGTTCTTTAAAAAGGTAAACAAGATTGATGAACCTTTAACTAGACTCACCAAGAAAAAAAGAGAGAGGACTCAAATAAATAAAATTAGAAAAAACAGTGGAGAAATAACAACTGACACAACAGAAATACAAAGCATTGTAGGAAAATACTATGAAGAACTATAAGCCAAAAAATTAGACAATCTAGGTGAAATGGACAAATTTCTTGCATCATATACTTCCAAAAATCAATCTTGAAGAATCAGAACCCCTAAACAGACCAATTACAACAAATGAGATCGGAACAGTTATCAAAAAACTCCCAAAAAAGAAATGTCCTGGGCCTGATGGCTTCACAAGTGAATTCCACCAAAAATTCAAAGAAGAACTAACTCCTATCCTTCTCAAGCTGTTTAAAAAAATTCAAGAGGAAGAAAGACTTCCAAACTTCTTTTATGAGGGTAGCATAATTCTGATCCCAAATCCAGGCAAAGACAACACAAAGAAAGAAAATTATAGGCCTATATCCTTGATGAATTTAGACACTAAAATTCTCAACAAAATATTAGCCAACCGGTTCCAGCAATATATGAAAAAAATCATACACCATGATCAAGTGGGATTTATTCTGGAGAGGCAAGGCTGGTTCAGTATTCGCAAATCAATCAATGTGATTCATCACATAAACAAAAGGAAGGACAAAAATCACATGATAATTTCAATAGATGTAGAAAAGACATTTGATAAAATCCAGCACCCATTCATGATCAAAACTCTCAGTAAAGTGGGAATACAAGGAACATTCCTTAACATGATAAAGGTCATTTATGACAAACCCACAGCAAACATCATACTAAATGGACAAAAATTAAAAGCAATCTCCTTAAGGTCAGGAACCAGGCAGGGTTGCCCTCTTTCACCACTTTTATTTAACATAGTTCTGGAAGTCCTAGCTACAGCAATCAGACAAGAAGAAGAAATAAAAGGCATCCAAATTGGAAAAGAAGAAGTAAAACTGTCACTATTTGCAGATGATATGATATTGTATATTGAAAACCCTAAAGTCTCAGTCAAAAAACTACTGGACCTTATAAATGAATTCAGCAAGGTGGCAGGATATAAAATTAATACTCAGAAATCAGAGGCATTTCTATATACCAACAATGAACTGTCAGCAAAAGAAATAAAGGAAACAATCCCCTTCACTATTGCAGCCAAAAAAATAAAGTACCTAGGAGTAAGTTTAACCAAGGAGGTTAACGACTTGCACTCAGAAAACTATAAAACATTGATAAAAGAAATCAAGGAAGATACAAACAAGTGGAAGCATATACCGTGCTCATGGCTATGAAGAAATAACATCATTAAAATGTCTATATTACCCAAAGCAATTTATAAATTCAATGCAATATCAATTAAAATACCAATGACATACCTCAAAGATATAGAACACATATTCCAAAAATTTATATGGAACCAAAAAAGAACACGAATAGCCTCAGCAGTCTTAAAAAGAAAAAATAAAGCAGGAGGTATCATTCTTCCGTATATCAAGGTTTACTACAAAGCCATTATACTCAAGACAGCCTGGTACTGGCATAAGAACAGGCACATTGATCAATGGAACAGAACAGAGAACCCAGAAATAAACCCACACCTATATAGACAACTGATATTTGACAAAGGAGGAAAGGACATACAATGGAGTAAAGACAGCCTCTTTAACAAATGGTGCTGGGAAACTGGACATCTACCTGCAAAAAAAAATGAAACTAGACCATCAACTTACACCATTCACAAAAACAAATTCAAAATGGATAAAGGACTTAAACGTAAGTGTGAAACTATAAGCATCTTAGAAGAAAACATAGGCAGCAAGCTTTCCGACATCTGTAGCAGCAATATATTTGCCGATTTATCTCCACCGGCAAATGAAATAAAAGGCTAGATAAACAAATGGGACTGTATCAAACTAAAAAGTTTTTGCAAAGCGAAAGACAATAAGAACAGAATAAAAAGACAAACCACACAATGGGAAAACATATTCGACAGCACGTCTGATAAGGGGTTAATAACCAAAATTTATAAAGAACTTATAAAACTCAACACCAGGAAGACAAACAATCCAATCAAAAAATGGGCAGCCTGACCTGTGGTGGCGCAGTGGATAAAGCGTCGACCTGGGAACACTGAGGTCGCCAGTTCAAAACCCTGCACTGGTCTGGTCAAGGCACATATGGGAGTTGATGCTTCCAGCTCCTCCCCCCTTTCTCTCTCTCTCACTCTGTGTCTCCTCTCTAAAATGAATAAAATAAAAAAAAAAAAAACATTAAAAAAATGGGCAAAAGAAATGAATAGAAATTTCTCCAGAGAGGACATACAGATGGCCAATAGGCATATGATAAAATGTTCAACATCACTAATCATTAGAGAAATGCAAATTAAAACCACAATGAGATATCACCTCACACCAGTCAGAATGGCACTCATCAGCAAAACAACACAGAATAAGTGCTGGTGAGGATGTGGAGAAAAGGGAACCCTTCTGCACTGCTGGTGGGAATGCAGACTGGTGCAGCCACTATGGAAAACAGTTTGGAGATTCCTCAGAAAATTAAAAATCAAAATGCCTTTCGACCTGCTATCCCACTTTTAGGAATATACCCTAAGAACACCATAGCACTGTTCGAAAAGAAGAAATGCGCCCCCATGTTCATAGCAGCATTGTTCACAATAGCGAAGATCTGGAAACAGCCCAAGTGTCCGTCAGAAGATGAGTGGATTAAAAAGCTTTGGTACATATGTACTATGGAATACTACTCAGCCATAAGAAATGATGACATTGGATCATTTATAACAAAATGGATGGTCCTTGATAACATTATACAGAGTGAAATAAGTAAATCCAAATAAAAGAAAAACTGAGAACAGCATGATTTCATACATAGGTGGGACATAAAAGTGAGACTATGAGACATGGACAAGAGAGTGTTGGTTACGGGGTGGGGAAGGGAGGGAAGAGTGGGATAGGGAGGAGGGGAGGGACACAGGGAAAACCAGATAGAAGGTGACAGAGGACAATTTGACTTTTGGTGATGGGTATGCAACACAATTGAATGATAAGATAACCTGGAGATGTTTTCGTTGTACATATGTACCCTGATTTATTGGTGTCACCCCATTAAAATTAATAATAATAAAATATTTTAAAAAATGGGAAGAGGACCTGAAAAGACATTTCTCCCAAGAGGACATACAAATGGCCAACAGATACATGAAAAGATTCTCATCTTCACTAGCTATTAGAAATGCAAATCAAAACTACAATGAGATACCACCTCATACCTGTTAGATTGGCTATTATCATCAAGACGGGTAATAACAAATGTTGGAGAGGCTTTGGAGAAAAAGGAATTCTTCTTCACTGCTGGAGGGAATGCAAATTTGTACAACCATTATGTAAGAAATATGGTGGCTCCTCAAAAAAACTAAGTATAGCACTACCATATGATGCATTAGTCTTTCTACTGTGGATCTACCCAAAAGCTTGAAAATATTGGTATGTAAAGACATATGCACCCTATGTTCATCGCAGCATCATTCACAGTGACCAAGACATAGAAACAACCAAAGTGTCCCTCGATAGAGGATTGGATAAAGAAGGTGTGGTACATATATACAATGAAATACTACTCAGCCATAAGAAATGATGACATAATGCCATTTATGACAACATGGATGCACCTTGAGAACATTATACTGAGTGAAATAAGTAAACCAGAAAAAACTAAGAACTATATGTTTTCACACATAGGTGGTATATAAAACTGTGACTCATGGACATAGATAAAAATGAAGTGGTTATCAGAAAAAGAGGGACGTAGGAGAGGGAAACAGGGGAGGTGGTAGGCGGAAGAGTGTAAAGAGGGACAAATGTAAGGTGACGAAAAATGATTTAACTTTGGGTGATGGGTATATAACATAATCAGCAATTTAAATACTATAGAAATGTTTACCAGAAACCTCTGTGCTTTTATTGATTGATGTCATCCTGTTAAATTTAAATTTCTAAATAAAAATTTTAAAAATTAAAAAATAAAATAAAAAAGGGGGAGCTTTGCCATATGTAAAACCAGTAGCCACGGCCACCATCACAGCTACCTGGCCCATGCAGGTTTGCATTAGATTCGGACAGACGATAATGAAACAACAGAGCCAAGAACTGGTGAGCCATCATCTTTAATCCTAGCTTGCACCTGGCGGGCAAATAAAAACACACACTGGGCTCCAAAACCCACACATTCAGTGCTCACAAAGCCACTGACTTATCCGAGTTTCCTAGAATCAAAGTTTCGTAGCTCACCAGACTTATTCACCTCTGTTCCCCATTTCCTTCTTCCTGCACAAACTCTACATAAACTGGCTTCTTCCTCAGCACTCCACCATCTTGGCTGCTTCTCCTGGTCTCCTCCATGTGGCCTTTCTCTGCTCTCCTCCAGCATGGGCTTCACCTAGAACGTAATCACTCTTCTCCAGAACAACGTGATCTCTTCCTTTTAAAACCTTTTGGTGTGAAAGCCCTCCCCCAAAACACATTAATACGATCACACCCATCCCAAGCAGGAAGGGCAACTAATGTTATCACCTGGGCAACGGGCTTCCCCGTGGGCAGCGCCATCTTTAACAAAGTGAGCATAATATATTTTATCTGCTCAACACCATACATTTTTTCCTACAGATTTTATTACTTGCATATGAATTGAACAACAATTTTTCTGCTTTGTGTCTCATTCAAATCTCTGGTTATTCTAGAAAGGGACAGAAATCCTTTAGCTATTCAATCCAGCCTCTGATTGCTTGTCTTGTTTAATTCCAGTTATTCTAATGTGGGCACCAATAAGCAATTTGTCTTACTTGGTCATCCAAAGCAAATATTTTTAAGTATTAATTCTTTCCCACGGTATGAGAAATTAGAGATGGAAAGCCTTAAGAAATGCCTTCCATTTTCTAACAGAGGGAAAACCCTACATATTTTCGCATTATTTACCTAAATTAGATAAACCCAACTAGCCCTTTGAATTACCCAGAATAGGTCACATACTTCAAAATGCCACAGTCTCCTGGGACAGCCTCCAAGGACAGATGAGTGTGATAGTGTCTGTGGCTGGTACAAGTCTTGGTGATCAAAGATCTCGGCACAAGTTGCCCTTTCTAGAGACCATTCTGAGAAGGCGAGGGCACATTTGTTTGCCCTGGCATCCCGGGTCCAAGCCTGCTTGGTTGAGTTCCCCAGTCTCACAGCTATTGTGATGCCCGGGTAGAAGCAGAAAAGCAGTTAGTATTTGACGGAAGGCTGTTGGACTGTGTTTTCTTTAGCAACAATCCTGATAGTCTCAAAACCTGAGAGCTCTTTGTTCTAATCATATTATGTCCAAGCCGAGGGAAGTAGAAAACAAAATATTGATTCTCAGAAAACTGATTATAAAAGTATATTCTTTAACAAGGTGACCTCAGGAGAGGCCTGCAGTAGAACAGGAAGCTTCTTGAGGCTTCATGTGAGCATTAACTGACTACCTCGGTAGTTTGAAGCTGGAAACATGCAACAGCATGGCTAACATGCAGTGCTCACCTTGACTCCCCTTTTCTTTCTTTCTATTTTTTTAGAAAATTACTTTTAACAGGGTGACATGTGGTGGCACAGTGGATAAAGAATCAACCTGGAACGCTGAGGTCGCTAGTTCAAAACCCCAGGCTTGCCCAGTCAAGGCATGTATATACAGAAGAATTCATGTTTCTTGCTCTTCCACCACCTACCCCTTTCTCTCTCTCTAAAAAATCAATCAATAAATAAAAATCTAAAAAGGAAACATACCACCTTGAATGCACCTGATCTTGTCTGATCTCGGAAGCTAAGCAGGGTTGGGCCGGTTAGTACTTGGATGGGAGACTCTCCTTTTCTAAATGACACATACCTAGGATTCTTGCGGTTGAAGGACAACTGAAAGCTCTTCCAGGTCTGTTTCAAAAACTAATTAGGCATGTAACGAAGATATGATATCTCATCTGAGACGCAAAGATGAGATTGTTAACCAAACCCCGTGAACTAAGAAACTTGGCAATGAATTTTAATGACATTATTCTCATGACTATCTTTGTAGATGGTACAAACCAATCTAAAAGCAAGCCTTTCCTTTGTGTCCAGAGCTAGGATCTTCAAAAAATACCTAATGGATATCAGGTAGACCAAAAGAAACTATCAGCTGTACTATGCTTTAAACACTAACTTTATTATTATTATTTTTTGGCTTGTTCTTCATGGCACTATATGTTTGTGCTGGAACTCCACAGCCATCTGCACAAATGACAGTGAAGACAGACCAATCATCTGAACAATGAGAGCTGACAACAGTAGCTTTTGTCTAGGGTTAGAAAAGCAAAGATGAGGTATAGACAGCAGAAAAGAGTAGGAGATTTGTAAGTGAAAATGAGCTTATTCCAGTTTTAGGGGTCTAAATGAAAATTCTATAGGCAAAGGATTAAAGTATTAGCAAAGGTACTACATTTAGCAACTTAAAAAAACCAGGTCTTCCTTACTCCAATATATGTATGTAAACACAGTAAGCAATGGATTTAGCTTTACACAAAGCAGAAGCTTCTAAACCAAGCTATATGAGCTAGCACATTTGCTTTTCTCCTATACAGAGAGTGAACATCCAAAAATTGTAGGAATTTGAGCAGGTGGGGTTCATTAAAAACCGTACATCCAATTTACAATAAGCACTACTTAGCTTTGAAAGTGGTAACAGCCAGACGGCCTCTAATGCTCCCATGAGAGAAAAAAATTTGTTCCCTTACCAGGTAGTCACTGAAAAGCATCTTAGCAGATTTAGCTCTACAGGTGTTTTAAAACAAGTTGATATATTCAAATTCAGAAAAAAAGACAAGTGATTTCTTCACAAAAATAATTTGCCGTTGCAAAAGAGCTCATAGTAGGGTATATCTTGTCAGCTCTCTGGTGGATTTCAAATGTAACTAAATGTTCATAAATCGAATATATAAAAACATTCCAGAAATTGCTCTATTGTTCAAAGTGAGATGCTCCTAAAGTTTAAAACTTCTACCTCTCTAAGCCTTTAATCCTATACCAGTGTTGCTTACATACTTCTGCATTCTGGAATTGTTTCCCATGGACAGATATGATGAACTAACATATTCAGTTCTTCAAGGAATAAAACCCTTCTGCAAATTAGAAATTGTGTTAGGGATAAAGGCAAACCTCAGCTATTCACAGTAATAGTGAATGGAATAGAGTGAGTAGTGAAATCCTTAAATAATCCCCAGATGTCCAAATCTTTGATAGCTGAACATGAAACATTCTGTAAAGATTTTCCTACTGATGCTAACAAGTGTAGGAGGAGGCTCATTAATCTCTGATGCTTTCTCTCACTGACCTCTCTCTACTAACAGAAACAACAGGCAGGCAAATGGTGAGAGAGCAGGCAGTACAAGGCCTGCAAGCTGAGGCACTCAGCAGACTGCATAATTAGCTCCTAAATAACAAGAACACAATCATAAACAAGGCAGAAGCAAGCCAAAGGGGACTTTGCTTCCATTTAGCAATGATTTCACTATGTCCACAGTGAAGACTGAACACCATAGCCTGCGTGATCCCTGGGATTCTCTCCCAAGACTCCCCAGAAAGGCCATCAGCACCAGGCTACCTATTAAAGGGGCTCCCTAAAGCTGCAGAGACTTGGTGAAGCTGCCATGCCGCAGAAGAAAGGATGCCAGGCCCAATTCAATTTGATCTTGACCGTACTTCTTCCCTATCCCCATATATGGGCCTCAACAAGCCTTCTCCTGCCCGCTTAGCAGTGCTAATGGGCTAAAACTGTAATCAGATGGGATCGCTTCTGTGGCCACACCTCAAGTCAGTAAAGTGCTGTGTTAATGTAAGGTTTTATTTGGGAGGGTTTAGAAAATGAGATAGCTATTCAAGTGATGTCAGATGGAATGCGTCTTCCCACGAACCTCCAAGAGGGTCCACTCCCTTTATTTTAGGCCACCTTCCCTCCCTTCCTTCAAGAGTGCTACAGCCTGAAGGGGAGAGGGGTGTTTGCAACCAACACTGAAAAAAGTGGCAAACCTCTGCTCTATGGCTGAATTGCTGGGAGAATTCTTTTTAAAATATGATTCTGTCTTCTATGATCAAATTCAGTGCCACCTAGCTCTTCTCAGACAGAGCCTTCTGGGTAACTCAGTAGCCGTAATCTCTGTGCACAGAATTCATATATAAAGTCAAGCTCTGCAATGGATATTACTTTTTTCTAAAGGTCATATATAGGCAAAGAATTGAAGACACTGGAAGTAAAATAATATAGTGGATTTAGAAGTATACTTGAAATTTCTCCATGTAACTGATACTACTATTTCAGTACCTATTTGAGATCTAATTTTGGGCACTGACTTTGGGAATATATATTGAAAACTTAACTTGTACATTTCACTTTCATAAACAGGATGGTACTGTGATTCCCAGATCTCAAAGTTTGCATTATGATGTTTTGGTATAATTGCTTATTGTTACATTGTCCTTGACATTTTAGCCAGGTTAATGCACTATGCAAAAGCACAATTATTTTACTCTGTTCCTTCCTTCATGAGAGTTGACATAAATCAATTAGAATTTGATCATCTGTTGATTAATATGTTATTCACTCAACAAATACTTGTGCAAATTTATGGCCTGTTCTGGAAAGACAACTCAAAAGTCTTTGGAGGTTACATGGTTCTGTGATGATTCACATTATGTAAGTGATCCTCTGCAGTTACGGGTCTATTATTCCCTGGTTTTAAATATCCACTATACTCTTGCCAACATTCACTTCTTCCTCTTGGTAAATTTTTACCAAGTCCCACAAGTGATGAAGTCACTTGTAAAGGTGTTAGGATAGAGAAGTATAGGTGACATGAGACTTCTTGCTAAGAAACAGTATTGATACATGCATTTTACACTGCAACATACTAGCTAGCAAGGTGGGGAAAAAGAAGCTGTGATTTCTTCAATTAGAAATGAATTCAGATTAGCGACATATTGAACGTTTTACATTAACGTATAACTGACTTACGTTAATGTAAAAGTTTTAAAATAATAGCTTTAATGATATGTGTTTTTATTAAGCACATTTATTTCACTTTCTATGTACTGGGCACTATTATAAATGTTTCCTAACTTGGTATTAGTAGAGCTCATATTAAGAGTATTCAACTGCAGTACTCAGGAAAGTTTTTCCCCAACTTTTAAAAAATGTCACAGCATACATAGAATATAATGTTTTAGTCGATTTCTAAAGTTGCTCATGGCTGGAAATCACTATTCTCATACCCTACCCAGCCACCCTAAGAACTGAAGAAAGAAATCATTTAACATGTTTGTAACCTATTTCTGGCACATTGGTTGAAAATGTCTGACTTAAGAAGCTGATATTTAATTTGGCAATTATAAAGAGAAACAACCAAGGGGTAGCAGGAAGTCTTGGATTCTTTGAATCTTCTTAAATATGAAACAAAAGGATTTTTCATCAATTATTAGCATCTTAGTAGTCAGATTTAAAAGCCATACACTTCTCGTACTTAGAGAAGAGAACCTATAATTCATACTACTATATGAAAATTTAAATAATACATGTCTGCTGTGCAGTTCTGACTTATTGTCAACTTCCCCCTCAGATCAACTGTCAACTCTTCTGGTAATTCTCCTGGGTACATTTTGATCTCATTTATGAGAAAGCCAGTAGGCTGCTTTCATCAGTTCAGTCTAAAGTCTTTTAAACTTCCAGAGTTTCATCAATGAACTAGGTGCTTATTCTGCACTGGGATTTTCAGTTTCTAAATAACATTGTAGTAAGTCATTGTTTCTGAATAAAAATGGTTGAAAGATGATTTTGATAGCTGTAATGTGAGAAGTTCTGAATTCTTTTAACATTAGTAATGCTATTGTTCATATATATGACATTTTCTTCCACATGAAAACTGTTTTCTAATAATTTATTAGTTTCATTCAGCTGAATGCATTTGCCCTTTGATCTCCATCATTAGTATTGGAGGACATTTTTCTATTTCCCAGTAATAATTGTTGTTATTTCAGAATCTTTCATTTCTATTTTAACTGATTTATTTTTTGACCCAAGAAGCCAGAAGTCATTTACAAACAAATTACTTTTTAGAAACCCACCACACAATAGCCATTGACCTGCCATTTAAAAATATAGATATTAGAATCACCTGAGAATTTCTCTGCTTTAATGTCATGTACAAATATATAGCAGGTCTGGGAATTAGAGTATTCAAGCCACTGTAATGATTAAGAGATAGTGAGATGGGAAAAGTAAGTGGAGACTAGAGGAAAGAGAACTAGTTCAACTGAATTCTTCCAAATTAAACCAATGCATTGAAAATGTCCTCAATATCACTGAATGCATATCTGAACTTGCATAATAACTGAGGTTAAGTGCAAAATTTAGAATTCAGTGGCATCTTTTGTCAGGTTAGACAAAAAAATGCTGGCACATCCTTTTGTTCGTACATACAGAGAATAGACATTTAGCTGATTAAGAGTAGAGGTTCTATAAGTGACCATAAATAGATAAATGGATAGAGAAATTGTGGTATATATAAACAGTGAAATAATTCTAAGCCATAAAAAGGAATAAAATATTGTCATTTGTGACAACATGGATGAATCTAGAAGGTATTATGCTAAGTTAAATAAGTCAGGCAGAGGAAAAAAATACCATATGATTTCACTTATATATGGAATCTAAAATACAAAATAAATGAACAAACAAACTCATGGATACAGAGAGCATATATAGTTGACCGATGGGAGAGAGTTAGGGGATGAATGGAAAAGGAGAAAGGATTAAGATGTACAATTTGCCAGTTATAAAAACAAGAATGTAAAGTACAGCATAAGGAATATAGTCAATATTATTATAATAATTTATTGGGGTGATCACTTTGTAAGTTACTTAAATGTCTAACCATTATGTTGTATACCTGAAACTAATATAATATTGTATGTCAACTGTAATTAAAACATTTTAAAAATTATTTTTTAAAATAAGTGCAGGTTGCAGAATCATGGTGCCTGGGTTCAAAGCCCAGCTTACCACTTTGTGATCTTGAGCAAGTTATTTAGCCTCTCTTTACCTTCAGTTTTCTCCACTTGTACCCTCTTGAGAGTGCATAAAAGGCAGCGAGTCAACCATTTGAAACTTGAAAATGAGTCATTTTCATCTTTCCATCTTAGTGTTCACCATGTCTTTCTGTATTATCTTCAACATCTGTTCACAAAAAAACTCAGTTTTCTACACTGAAAAATCAGCTCGGATGGTTGTCTTCTACCTTGATGACTTCTATCTCTGTCATGAGGTGTTTCTCTGTAATGACCAGTGCCCTAACCTTGTTGCCCCCAGAACATTTTAACCTTGGGCAAATACCAAAGAGGACCTTGGACCTATGGTAGCCTCCAGTGTTTATAGCAGAATGCCATTAGGAGCACTGTTATTGTGGGTTGGTTCTAAAACAAACTTCAGGCATGCTACTGAATTTACACTAGAATATTAGGGATCCCATAGTGGTTTCAATATTCTAGTCACACACAGAAATGGTTTACCATCTGTCTGTCATTTCCTTGTTCTTTATCTAAAGAAGAGGTCAATATCTCCAACTGGAAATTTATTCTAGGACCATATTCAAATGCTGTTAGCCCATCAGCCCTACTCTTACTTCTTGCTTTAAAATGACCATCCCCCAATGCATCCATCACCTCTGGCCACCCATCAAAATTCTTGCAGTTCCCAGTGCAGAACGCTAAGAGAGGTCTTCTTATGACCAATAACAACAAAACAATATTTTCTTCCACTATAGAGATATAGGAGTGCAAAAACAAAACAAAAACACTACACCCTTATTGAAAAAGTGCATCTTCTTCATCCTTCTCTCAGACCAATGCTGAGTCATCAAATGTTGCTTTTAGTGACCCTATCATTAAGGGAAAAAGATATATTCTTGGCATTCAAATACATTTATCCTTGATTTTATAAACCTAATGACCATAGATAGCAAGATATCTGTAGAAAAACTTCTTCCAAATGCTAACCAATCACTACACAAACAAAATTCAGGGCATAAAAATTACCCTTAGACTAATTCAACTTCAAAGATGTTGTGTTTATTACTTAAATTTCCAATCAGTTAAGCAGCACTACTTTCTTTTGAGTGGTCTGTCCTAGATATGGACCAAGAACACACCACCTGTCTATTTCTCAACAAGCTGTGACTGCCCATGTGGTTTTACTATATGAACCTTTTACTAATAATGGATTTTCCTCTATAGAGATCTGGAAAACAACCACCCATCTTTCAGGACTCAACACAAGCATCTCCAACTTTGCAAAGCTCTTTCTAACTACCCTCCACCCAGCCCCAGTACATAGACTTGACCACTCCCTCCATTATACCCTTGTTGTATTCTTTTCATCTATAACATTTTATTGCATTTATTGCACTATTCAGGTCTGCCATAGAATATGGGCTCTACAAGGTCAGGGACTGCATTGTAACTGGTTTTGGTATCTTTAGAACTTAATCTACATCTTCAGAGTGAGCATTAGTAGATATCCCATAAAATTCCCTTATTCTCATATTTTCTGCTATTGTGTAAAATAAAACATCTATTTCTGATATATAACCTATCATTACACAAATACTTTTCTTAGTGTTTAAAGTTTTTGATCTCTATTGTTTTTATTTCCAGGCGTTCAATTTAATTCTTTCAAAATCTATGTAGTCTCAAATTTATTATGTTCAATACTTGGGTAGCTA
This sequence comes from Rhynchonycteris naso, assembly GCA_037038555.1. Taxonomy (NCBI): domain Eukaryota; kingdom Metazoa; phylum Chordata; class Mammalia; order Chiroptera; family Emballonuridae; genus Rhynchonycteris; species Rhynchonycteris naso. The sequence goes on along the minus strand of CM073000.1, from coordinate 48,461,224 downwards.
GTTTTCATTTGTTTTTATGTCTTGACTCTCCTTCATGGTGATTCATTTCCTCATGTGGTTTGTAATTTTTTAATTTGTGAACTCATCTTCTGCAGAGCCTATTTTTCTCTAGAGATCTTGATTGCACTAAATGTGGGGAAAAAAAACCACTTTTGATTCCTTTCAGATGTGTTTTCACCAGGGATTTGAGTCACTCAATAGCCTCAAATCAGCTTCTAATGCTAATTTCATGGTTTAAGTTTTCTGAACCACCTTAGTAGAATAAATTCAGACTCTACACTTACATTTGGCACAACCCATATGTGGTTTTAAATTTCTCTTAAGCAACACTTTTCCTTTCCCCCAAGGCCTTGGAAAAATGATAAGCTTTAATTCTGTTTTTCTGAGCTGGTAGGAAAAGTTTTTGTAGATCTGTTTAGACAAATGGTCTTTAAGAATCCAAGCTTTGTGCACAGAGTTCTTTTTTAGCCCTCCTACCTCATACAGATCCAAGGCCATGTCTCTGGTTCCCAACCTCTGGACTCTAGGTACATATATGATCTGAAACCCACTTGGGCAAGTGGTATCAGCTCCTACTTACTGCTCTGGTTTTGGTTTGCCTCTTCATTTCTGTCACTTAGAATTTCCTTTACATTTTTTTAGCCTAGCTATGAACTAAATATTTTTCCAGCACTTGAATTTGAGCTCATATCTTCTGTCTTCCATATTGTTGAAAGTCCCACTTTAGATTTTTGGAATACTTTCACATGTTTTCTCAAGTGTTCTACCCAGTAACTCTCATAAAAGATTAACCAGGTAGTAGGTTCTCTTACACTAGGTAACTCTGTAAATTAAAATAGTTTAATAAATTTACCTTAGTGTTCATGGATTATAAATTGCCTCACCAGTTTGGAAAAGTCAGGTCTTCTAGTTTTACCCTAATGCTGTGCAAACTCAGGTCCAAGGATTCAATTAATACCTAGGGAAGGTAAAGGTGACCTTTGGGGAGGTGCCACCAACTTGCTCTTTCATGGGCTCCAGACCTAGGTTTATTCCCTTCAATCCTACCCTGCTCCCCTCCTTTCCCGCATCTCCAGGCTTTTTGAATAGCTACCATTCTCAAATACTCTAAACGATCTTTTCCACCCAGCTATCTTCTAACCTGTCTCTCAAACCTCATGAATTTATCCAAAGCTACCTTTGGCCATACGAATCATTCTCCCTTTTCTAATCACTGTGATGATGCTCTTCTCCACACTACATCTTTCTATTTTAATGCCATCCTTTTGCAATCACATATCATTCTCCCACCCAGTGAATGGAAGAGATTAGGAACACAGGTCAAATTTAAACTGCAGGAGAATAATTTAAAGATCTGTGGATCTAGTGAAGAACTATATGCTCATCATAAAAACTGTGTATCTTTTCTGTCTTTGTTGACCTATCTTATTATACTCTAGACTTCCCATGAGGTGAAAACTATATCCAACTGCAGTGTGTTCCGAGATATCTGGGTTCTCTGTCAAATTAACAAACCTACATATGGAGGACAGTCATGTTGTTCACTTAGAATTGACCCCCTTCAACACACCCAGCCCAGGGGTGATAGGTGTCCTAAAAAAGCCAGAGTAAGGACCAGAATCTTAAATCAGAGAATTTACTTGTCTCACCTACCTTTCTCTACTTCATATCTTTTCTGTCATTGAATCCTCTCAGTTCCTATAATATTTGACTTTGCATTGTGGCTATTATTTTTTTTTAGACTTGTTTGGATTTAGTGAGCTGCCTCCAACTGTTCTCCTTGATCCTGACAGTAATCTCTTCAGAAACCTATTCTAGAAAGTTTTTTGTGTCTTTGAAAACCTTCAGAGAAAATAAGCACTGTTAGCTGAAATTCAAAGGACCCCATTCCCATCTTCTGTACAAGGAGGAAGATCAAAGCTTTTTAATTTCTGATCTCCAAGGAATTAACAATAGAAAAGTGTAACTATAGACATAAATAGACATAAATACTGCAGCAAACATTTTATTACACATTCTGAATAAAGTCAGAACAAACAGTATATAGTCACACTAGACTGAAAGTCTGTGCCTGCCTCTCCCCACCAAAAAGTTAACTCCTAAAGCCAATCAAAAGTCTTACTAGCTTCAAATTTCAGTACAAGTAGAGAAAAGTAATATTTACAAACAGAAAGCAGAAAGATAGGCATCCTTGAGTATTAGCTTCAAAACATCTAGTTAGTTAGTCTTTATTGTCTCCTTACCTTAGGTCAGTGTATGCAAGGGAAATCTATGTAGGAGCTCTAGTTTTTCTGGGATTTCTCATGCTAGTAAAAGATTTTTGAGTCAAAATTAAGGTTATCTTCTTACTGAAGATAACACTTGTCACAGTGTTATTGCCAGCAATCCAGGAGAGTTAATGCAAATAGCTTCATATTACCATGTCTGAGATGTATTACATTAGTATCATAGTGCAATGGGTTAAATATTTCTAGTACCTTATATATCTGTTGTCCCTTTCTGCTCATGAGTTGCTGCAAAAAAGAAAAAAAGAAAAGAAAAGAAGAAAGGAAGGAAGGAAGGAAGAAAGACTCCCAAGTGCGCTCTGAAGATATGTAGTAATAGGAAGCTATTCATTTAACTTTATTATTATTATTATTATTTTACCAGTGAAAAGTATTCAAAATGCTTAGATATAGCAATTGGCAATTCAACTGTTGAAAAGTAGTGTTTAGGGACCAAATGTACTTAGATGATTCTGATATCTTATAATTTCACACATGTATTCTTGCATCTTCTTCAGATAGAAGAGGTTAAGGAAACTAGCATGGAACAAAGATGTTGTTTTTCTTCTGCTTGGCTTCTATACAAAGCTCTTGATTTCTATAACTTGACTTCTTTGGGGATTCTCTGACTCTGGTCAGTAAGTGCAGTCTAAGAACGTGCTACTTGTGTGAAGAGAGGTCAGAGAACATGACAGTCTGGAAAGTCACAGAACATGACAATCTCATCCAGCAGGACTCCACTTATGTGCATCTACTGGGGGCAGTGAAGGAAGTTGTTAATAAATGTTACCATGGCTCTTCCTGAAATCAAATGCTTTCTTTGGGATATAATGTTTCTTTATTCTGGAACTCTGTAAGGTTTCTGTGGCATTGGGCTTTGAAAATTCAAAGAATTCTCCAATGGCAAGCTTGGCTGTTCTAAAAAAAATAATCAATTAAAAACCTAAGTGCTTTAGGCACTATGAAAGCAAGTCACAAATGTCCCTGGTTTGCATCTGAAAAAAAAGAAGAGAGATTGAATGTTATTTTAGTATCAAGGACAGCTGTCACATAATGGAGTAAATTCTTTTCACAAAGAAACCATAAACCATGGAAAATTCCAAGGTCTATTATTGTGTTAGCAGGGTAAACTAAATAATATGTTCTAAATATTTTATTTTATAATTGGTTTTATTGTATTGCTTGTTAGGGGTTGTTGAGATGTGGAGAGAAAGGTATATAACTTTCTTTAGGTGCTGTAGTTCTATCAGTTATGTTAGTGTTTTCCCTACTTGGTTCCACTGGTTTCCCAGAGAGGTTTTTCCCAAGTGTAATATATTTTGTTCTTATTTATGCATTGAATATATCATCCTTTCTAGCTGTTTCATTCACCACTGCAGTAGTTTTATCAACACCTGGAAATAACATTACCTGCCCAGACAGTCATATTTCTGTAGTCTGCTCTGGATGTGAATGGTCAGAAATATGCTTCCTGGAAAATCTCAGGAAATGAGCATGGAATATATTATCTCTGCCTAGACTGTGACTGAAAGGGAAGAAGGCACTGAGCTGTACATTCATGTCAAGACTTGCTTCTTTCATAACAGATGAGGATGCTATGGAACCCTGGGAAAATAGCAGCCCTTGCTTAAAGCAGGAAGTATGGCTCTAAGAACCCAAAAATCAGGGCCTCTCTACTCACTTTGCAGAATCCAGCTCTATTTTCTCACCAGATAGAGAGGAAAGTCAACAACAACAATAATAGTTGACATTTATTGAGTGCTTAGTACCAGGCATTCTAGGTATGTTAAGTACATTAACCCAACTAATCCTCACAACATTTTGTTCACAGATGAAGCAACTGAGGTATAGAGAAAATTTGACATGTCCAAGGCTACAGAGTTGGCAAGAGCAAAATGGGACTTTGAGGCCAAGCAGTATATTCTGTGCTTGTTACTCTTCAAATCTTATTGAATCTGCATTGAATGTCAATGTCATGTAGAACACATGGGTACTGAAAGAAAGGGAGCTGATATTTCTGAATATACAAACCAAATCCTAGATAAGTGATAAATGGCAGTGCCCATGAGAAAAAGATACAAGAAACTGATCTCTAAAAGCAGCTAATAGAATAAGTTAGGTGGAATAAAATATTGTCATGGTTGTTGTTGTCCTCATATTTATGTGTGTGTGTTTGTGTGTTTAAAACAGAAAATCATAGTCCAGTTCTTGTCAGGTTTGTTTTCTAATAGAGTCTCAACTTTTACTTAAAGATGCAACATCTGAACCTTAAGCAACAGATGACAGTTGACATTTCAATTAGTTTTAGACTCATGGGGAGACGTTCCCTGTCTCCTTTCATGCAATATTGCATACCTGTTTGCATTTTCTTCATAAGTGATGAACACGTACCTCTTCCATTGACCTGGTTGTATTTTTATTCTTGTGGATTCTTTTATCATCCTTTAATCCCTTCCTTTCAAAGTGTTTATTCCTTCTTTTCCCTTTAGCCTATCTCTTGGTGCTTGTTGCTTCTAGACAGCATTTTAGTCACTATCAGGAAAGTCTGTTCCAGGCTGTGCTGAATATTTGAGTTCAGACTTCAGATCTAGAAGTTCTTAGATACCAGAATTAGTCACTCTACTACTGACTCACCCAGTGGTGTCGGCAAGTACTTGATCAAGGTGAGTGACCTGAAGGTGAAGGGAAGGAGACAAAGTCCAGATTAAAAGTCCTAGGAGATGAAAACCTAAGATCTAAAACTGAGGGAAAGAATGTGTTGGATTAAAAAGCACCAGATAGGAGACTCAGAGGAGATTCTTTCAGGGGAGACAAATGGGATGGTGGGAAGTTCCTGCTGGCGAAAGAAGCCTATTGCATTCTCTTCTGTGATAATAATATGTACCAAAGGGCCAGTCTGATTCCTTTTACTTTACTGGGATCCTGGGACCTCTAAATAGAAGAAAGAAGCAGATATTACTGAAGAAACCAGACTGAATACATAATTGGTGTGTCTGGTACAAAATGAAAATGCAATTTCCCTTGATAAAAAGTTATTAGCAATTTTAAGACCATGACAACAAAGCATTAAACCAAGAATGGAGCACTTCTACTCATGTGACCCTGGACAACTTCATAGGTCACATGTCCATGAAGACCGTGCTGAGAGGAAGCTCCTATGAAAGAAGAGGTCTCTCCTGCTGGAGAGCTATTTGTTTCACAGTTAGTACTTGGGTTTTGCTTGTGGACCCAATAAGGGAAAAGACATGTAATTATGGAAGAAAAGCTGTTGGAGAACTGGAGGAAAAATATAAATTTTACAACCAATTGTCAGACACACACACAGAAAAGTCTGTGATAAAGTTATCTGAGCAGTTAATAATCTCCCCAGCAGCAGAAATCTATCATCTGTCTCTGTGTATCTGGGGATAACTTTAAATTGAAAGATACCACCTTGTAGGTCACTAAATCAAATTCAAAAGTAGAAAAGAAAGGAAAGAAGAAAGAAAGAAAGAAAGAAAGAAAGAAAGAAAGAAAGAAAGAAAGAAAGAAAGAAACCTCTATGAGGCATAATTTTGAAAGACTAGATGAAAAAAGAGTTGCTGGAAAAATGAGAAATATCGTATATGTGTTTGTATGATGGCAAATGGGTTTTGTGGGAGAAGGAGAAATAGAAAAAGAGAATTGTGAAAATGTAAATGTATATGCAAATAGAAAATTATTATATATTCAGGAATAAAAATAAATATTTAACTACAAGTGACATTCTTAGGAAGAAAAATGGATGATCAGTTGAGTGCTTAGGAGCAGGGGGAATAGGCTAGAAGAACTCTGATTAATCAGCTTGGAAATACTTAAATTAGTAGCTAATGAAAAAAATTTGCTTTTTTCTCTCCTCATTAATTTGTATCATGTGAGGAAAATTACATTGACAATAAACATTAGAGAACAAAAGATTTTGTTAAAACAGAAAATATAACTGTATTATTAAATAAATATACAGCAGTCGCTTTCCAATTAGTTACTATTTATAAAGTGCAATGAAATTCCTGGATCAAGCCTGCTGTAAAATTGCATATTAGTATAGTTCTACTTACTGCTAAAATGACCACAAATGAAAAAAAAAAAGTACACATGCTCCACAGGAATCCATGTATGAGTAAGCTACCATGTAAAGAAATAAAAGGATACAGATGATTATTTCCTTGCTCAAAAGATCTAAACATCTTTTCTGGGACAATGACAAATGCAAGTGCTATTTCTGCACCATGAATATCTATGGACTGTGTTTTGGGTCATTTAGGGCAACAAGAGGTCAGAAAACACTGGTTAATAGCTGTTCTTCACATTAGAATTGTTTTTACCTCCTGCCCAGCACAAGAAGGAAACTGACAGGGATTCTGATAAATGCCCAAGGAGGATAGGAAATCTTTTCAGTGTCACTGGGATGTTGGCATTTGGGAAAACTCAAAAGCGAAACTCCTGTAGACTCCTAGAATCTGGGCTTTGAAAGACATTGGAAGAAATCTGACCTTGGAAAGACCCTGAGACCTTCTTGATGGGCTCTAATAGTAAATCAGCAAAATGAGTGGGGTGCAGACACAGGCTGGTGGGAGGGGCTCCCAAAGCAAGTGGACATAAAGGCATTTTTGCCTTTGGAAAAAGGTATGATTTGGGGATTGTTCTCCCTCCCTCCCTCCCTCTCTCTCTCTCTCTCTCTCTCTCTCTCTCTCTCTCTCTGTGCATGGTATGAGCTGTGGGATTTTGACAAGAACTTGCCTTCCTTGGAAACTTGACCTAAGGACAACATGAGAGGATATTAGGCCTATTCATTTTATGAAGAAAAAAATATGGAAACAAAGAAATTAAAGCATGAATTTGAATGTGGAGGGGACGCTAGGAGGTTAGCAGTTGTCAGCATCCAAGACAAGGAGTCAATAATCCAAACTTTTAAAAGGTTGAATACTTTTATTCCAGTAGCTTCAGAGTCATAAGCTCAGAAGTTTTCCCCTTAACCATTTTCTTTTGCATTTGAGTAAAACTGGATCCCTTTTGGCTGGCTTGAGCCTGTGCTGTTTTTGCATTAGAAAACATGGTCATAATGATCAAGAATTGTTTCACTTTGGATTACCACTTGGCATGGCTCCAGGTACAGCAGTCAGACACCAGTTGGCTTTAATCTACACCAGAGACAGCTGAATGAGAAAGCTGGAATCTCTCCGGCAGACATGCCCAGGGCACAACACTGCACAGTGGGCTGGCCTTTTGGTGCTCTCTGGGCATCAAGATGCAGAAATGTATCCATAGTGCAATCTGATGCTCATGCTGAAAATGAGAAGGTGTAGGCCAGGGGTCAGGAACCTATGGCTCGCAAGCCAGATGTGGCTCTTTTGATGGCTGCATCTGGCTTGCAGACAAATCTTTAATAAAAAAATAATAACTTTAAAAATATAAAACATTCTCATGTACTATTACAATCCATTCATTTCCTACTGCTCATGTTCATGGTTGCTGGTGGCTGAGCCAATCACAACTGTCCTCCGGGACAACACCAAAGTTTTATTGGATAATGTATAACGTACATGGGTCATTGTGAGGTCAGAAAGTAAACTTCCCTCCTTTTAATCAAGTAGTCAGCTAGCTAATTGCAGAAACCCTTTAGACAAAGAAGATGGCTAAAAGAAAAAATGATGAGGAATATCATACTTTTCAGCAGGAATGAACAGAGAAGTTTGTCTTTGTGGAGAAAACAGGTTCTGCAGTGTGTCTAATATGCAGTGATAAAATTGCATTGATGAAATGGTCAAATATAAAGTGGCACTTCGACACATGCCATACTACATTTGCATCAAAATATCCATCAGGGGACAGCAGAAAGAAAGCATGTCAAGAGCTACTGTGCAGAGTGCATACTAGTCAGTAGCAACTCCATGTTTGGACCCAACAAGGTGACTGGAATTTGGCTAGCTTTGCTTGTGCTTTAGCAATTGTAAGAAATGGAAAGCTATTCACAGATGGGCAGTATGCCAAAACATTCATGCTTGACGTTGCCAATGAACTTTTTGACAACGTTTTGGATAAAGACAAGATAATCAGGTGAATAAAAGACATGCCTCTATCAGCAAGAATTGTTCACAATCGTGCCATCATGATGGCAAATCAAACTGAGGCAACACAAGTGAAGGACATAAATGCAGCACCATTCTTTTCTCTCACTTTGGATGAGTCAACAGATGGAAGCCATTTATCCCAGTTCAGCGTGATTGCAAGGTATTCTGTCTGTGACACACTACGTGAAGAAAGTCTGGCTGTTTTGCCTATGAAAGAGGCAACAAGAGGGGAGGATTTATTCAAGTCTTTCACTGAGTTTGCTAAAAAAAAAAATCTACCTATAGATAAACTTATTTCAATGTGTACTGATGGTCCTCTGTGCATGGTGGGGAAAAACAGGATTCATAGCGCTTCTTCGTGAACCTGAAAAGAGACCCATCCTAAGTTTTCACTGCATCCTACATCAAAAGGCACTTTGTGCTCAGATGTGTGGTGAGCAGCTTGGTGAGGTGATGTCGCTATTCATTCGGGTGGTCAACTTTATTGTAGCCTGAGCTTTAAATGATCTCCAATTTAAAACACTGCTGGATGAAGTTGGGAATAATTATCCTGGTCTGCTTCTGCACAACAATGTGCGTTGGTTGTCAAGAGAGAAGGTGCTCAGTTGTTTCGAGGCTTGTCTGAGTGAAATCCGAACTTTTCTTGAAATGAAAAATGTCGAGCATCCTCAGTTAGCTAACACTGAGTGGATCCTGAAGTTTTACTATCTCGTGGACATGACTGAACATCTGAACCAGCACAATGTGAAAACGCAAAGCTTTCAAAATACAGTCCTATCTCTTCAACAAGCAGTGTTTGTATTAGAAAACAAGCTGGAACTTTTCATCACCAACATTGACACTGGTCGTTTACTACACTTTGAAAAACTGGGGAGTTTAAAGATGCATGCACAGCAAGTGACTATGTTCAACATCTTGATCTCCAGCAGCTAGCAGGTTTCACATCTAATATCCTGCAGTCATGCAAAGTGCACTTTGGAGAATTTTGTGAGCAGACTCGTCTTTTTAAGTTCATCACCAATCCACACGAGTGTGCAGTGGACAGCGCCGACCTGAGTTACATCCCCAGTGTCTCCGTCAGAGATTTTGAGCTACAAGCTGCTTACCTGTAGGCCTCAGACATGTGGTTGAATAAGTTCAAGTCACTGAATGTAGATTTGGAAAGACTTGCATGACAGCAAGCAGAGTTGGCGAGCAAACACAAGTGGGGAGAAATGAAAAGACCTCAACCCACGGATCAGCTGATTGTCAAAACTTGGAACCTCTTTCCCGTCACATACCACACACTGCAGCATGTGAGTATTGCTGTATTGACAATGTTGGCTCTACGTATGTATGTGAGCAGTCTTTCTCACATCTAAAGAACGTTAAGACCAATCTACGATCACGTTAACAGATGGAAGTCTCAATGCCTGCATGAAGCTTAATCTTACCACGTATCAACCAGACTACAAAGCCATCAGCAAAACCATGCAGCACCAGAAGTCGCATTAAGGGTAAGAAGTACTTTATTCATCATTGGTTAGCAACAGCATAACAACATTATTAAAAAGAATTCAGAGACTTATTGTACTTTAAAAGTGTTGGTCTTACATAAAATGCACACATTTACTTGTATTTAGTGTTAAGCATATTGTATGGCTCTCACAGAAGTACATTTTAAAATATGTGGCGTTCCTGGCTCTCTCAGCCAAAAAGGTTCTCTACCCCTGGTGTAGGCTGTGAACAACAGAGTTGGGATGGTGAATCAGAGAGCAAAGTATAAAGTGTGTTAAAAAGTCACCCCAATTAATTTAATTAAACAGAAAAACAAAAGCAATGACTAAAAACAATTAAAGATAGAGATGAATGGTACAACTTGGTTACTTTTTTGGTCTCTTCTACTATGAGATTTCATAATGTTACAATCTCCTAAAGAATAAGGAGAAAAATATTTAAAAGTATGATAAAAACAAATAAAAAAGTCAGAAATTTAAAAATAACTAATATTTAATTTGCACATTCTTTAAGTCAGGCATTTGGCTAAGACCCTCACATGATTTTTATTCTTCAAGACTTATTACAACCTCACAAAGGTGGATTTTTTTTTTTTACAGGGACAGAGAGAGAGGGATAGATAGGGACAGACAGACAGGAACAGAGAGAGGTGAGAAGCATCAATCATTAGTTTTTCGTTGCCGTTGTGACACCATAGTTGTTTATTGATTGCTTTCTCACACGTGCTTTGATCGCGAGCCTTCAGCAGACCAAGCCACCTCTTGCCAGAGCCAGTGACCTTGGGTCCAAGCTGGTGAGCTTTTTGCTCAAGCCAGATGGGCCCGCGCTCAAGCTGGCGAGCTCGGGGTCTCAAACCTCAGTCTTCCGCATCCCAGTCCTACGCTCTATCCATTGCTCCACCTCCTGGTCAGGTACAAAGGTGGACCTTTAATAATAAAGTATCCAGGAGATAGGTACTAATCTTTTCTCCTTTTTACAGATTAGAAAACTCATGCTAAAAAGAAAGTAAATCACTCGCCCCAGGCTATACAGCTAGATAAACTAACCTGAATCTGTCGTACACTAGAGTCTTCACTTCCACCACCATGCTACACTGTCTGTTTTAAATATAAACTGGAAAAAGAATTGAAGAGTCACATAACTTAAGAAGAACCAGAGAGGAAAGGATTAGACCGTGAATGTTCTTAGTCTCTGAGAATTTTAGAAAAGATCGTAGAGAAGAGATAAAGTTTGAGTTGTTATCAACAAGGAAGAATCCCATACTTGTTGAAAGAAAATTCTCAGGGAAACTATTTTCCAGCTCAATATTTGTTCCCCCACATAGCGGAAATATGAAGGTTTGTTGAATGACACTTTTACTTAACATTAGAGGGAATATAATTGGGTAGCATTGTCTCATCACAATTTAGATGACGGTCATTGGTGGAAATAGGTACCATCTTTCTTTAAATACTATTTTATTTTTTGAGTCATATCTCCATATGAATCATATAGCTCCATCTTTAGAAAACTAAATTCAATGCATAGTTCACTTTCCTGGCAGCATAAAACATGCATGAAGGTTCTTAATCACTTTTTATTCCTTGCCCTTTATGCTCTGAAATGAGAAATGGACCAGAAGAGTATGTTAAAGATTTGGCAAAATGCCTAAAAGCAGAGAGACCTTAAGCAATGGTAGTTTTCCTACTCTGCTTTCTCTCATCATTCTTCTGACCCAGGGGACTCAAAAAAATTTTTTTTTATTTTTGGAGAGCAAGAGAGAAAAAAGGAAAGAATGAAAGAGTTGAGAATGTGCCTTTGGCCATAGTATGGTTACTGCCTGTTTCCTCCCTTCCTGGCACTTATATCTCCCAAGAACTCTCTCATTCAACCTTATGAATACAAATCTTTACCTCAGAATCTGCTTCTGGTGAATTCAATCTGAGACAACCTTCAGACATATTTTAATAATGAATATTGCATATAAATGTTGGATATATATATGTATATATATACACATATACACATACTGTATTCAAATATTTCACTATAAAATAGCCACAGAATTGAAATTTGAAATAAATGTGAAAAATATACATACAAGTTGAATTTTTAATTTCTTCTTCCCACATCACAATGAACTGTATTGTGCAAACTCTCTTCCTAACCTTACATACATGTACACATACATACACATGAAGCTTATTCAATTAATAAGTAAAAGATTCTATCTTAAGTGTTGCAGAGAATGTAAACATGATCTTACAGTGTAGTTGGGAAGAAAATAACCCTTTTAGAAATAACCAATGTACAGAACTACAGAATTGCACAGGGGAAAATTGAGCCATATGTAATAACATACAAGAGATAGAGACACCAAATACCCTAGGACATTCATGGGAACTGAGGACACTCCAGTTGGGATATTAGAACATTTACTGGGGGTAGTAGGGTGAAAGAAGGTGATATTATCCTTAAAGGAAAGAATAATGGTGAAGAGTAGGCATTTCAAGAAGAACAAATGATAGGTGAAGAAGGTGCAAGGTAGTATTAGAAAATGAAAACCAGAGCAATTCCAGGTGTGTAGGTTTATGTAGGGAAGAAGTAGAAAATAAGGCTGGAAAGGTGGAGGAGACAGTATCAGGTTGGTGAGGACTCTCTGTATGCAAGGCTAAGGGGGTTAGTTTCTGCTGTGTTGACCAAGAGGAGCCTGAAAAGGGTTTGCGGAGAGGAGATGAGTGGGAGTCTGTCAGGAAGATTAGTCCGGTAGCAATGTGCAAAGTGGATAGAAATTGTACCCAGAGTACAGAGAATTTAGCACTAAAAGATAAATAGACTAATAATAAATCAAGGAAGAACTAGAAGACATGAATGAGAAAAGAGAGAAAAATATTCATAGAAAATCTATATTATTTGTAAATAAGGAAAACACCAGAGGACTGGGTTTTATGCTGTAATGACTTACAAAATATGGTACTATCACCAAACATGAGGACCTCAGGAAAACATGAGGACCTAGAGAAAATGATGCTGTCTTTGTTCTGACATTTTGACTTTAGGTTGATCATGGGACATCTAGGTGGGAATATTTAATAGTTATACATGCAGGGCTGAAGTTGAGAGAAGAAATAGAACTACACATGTGTATTTCAGAGCCATCTGCATTGTAATCTTATTTGAGTTCTTGAAAAGAGAGGAGACTCTTGGAGAGAGAATTACACAGAGCCAATTTCATAGAATGAATGATCTGAGTTGGGGAAGGTCAGTGTTAGAAGGTGAGGAGAAAGATGGTCTCAAAACAAAGGCAAGAGTAATAAAAAACAATTGTCAAAGTATTGAAACCTGTATGAAGTCCCATGAGCAGAAGGTATCAGGAGGGTGATGCAGAGATTATGGTCACCTCTAAGAAAACAATTTTAGTTAATCTGGGGGAAGAATAAGAGAGGTGTTGTGAGGCAATTCAGCATTCTTTTTAAGTTTGGCTATGAATAAAGCATGAGAGAATATGGTGGTAAGAGAGAGTGACAAATACATTAATAAGAGCATTCTCAAGGAAATAAGACATGTACAAGAAAGAGGAATGAAGGTGCTATAGACTGAAAAGGTGGTGGGTCAGTTAAGGAGGAGGCAAGTCCAACCAAAGCATGGAGGAAAGAAGAGTGCCTTGAAAACAAAGCTCTCAATCTTCCAATCTTCTAAGTTAATAAAAAATGAAGAACATGGGTGGACAGAGAGGTACTGCAGGTCTGTTCTGAGTCTGCCTAACTTTTGTTGAACTTGAACAAATTTCACTCTCTTGTGGAGAACTACCACCACACACAAACAAACACACATACATAAACCATCACACACTCATGTGCATACATACATACATGCATGCATACATACATATATACATACATATATGCCTCAAAGGGACCAGCTCCCATCAAAACCTAAGTAATTCTGAAAGGGGGAATGCTTTGGCAGCTTGGATGAAAAATTAAGATTTGCAGCCCCCTGGATGTCTTGCATTTAAAGACATTGTTGTCAACCTCCAACTGGTATAGATGCCACCCTCTCTCCCTTTTTTCCTTCAGCACTGCTAAAGTCCTAAGGCCTTGGCATAAGACATGAGGACTTGTCTTTCTCCTGTACTCCAGAGAGTACCAAACTAATCCTGTTCTGATGAAGGAGAGGATACTGTCTCTGAGATCTGAATGGGCTGAGTATCTTCTCTAATAAACACTCTCTCTCCAGCCACATCAAGATATACCAGACTTCTCAGTAGAGGGAATTAGACAGGTATTACATCTGTAAGGCCGCCTAAGCACTCTTTTCCTTTATCCCACTCACACATTTGGTTGGGACGAGCTAGAGTTGCCTCTGGAAGAATCAAGTCTAGAGATCCAGACAAAGCAAATAGATATAGAAGATGTTCTGAGAATAAGAAGCCATCTGGTGGAAAAAAGCAAGCCAAGGTATGGAGTTATGTAGCAGAAGATCTAGATTTAAATTCTAGCTGTTTGACTTGGTAAGTTGAGTGGCCTTGCGCCAACAACTTGCCTGCTTCAAACTTCAGTTTCCTCATTGGTAACAAAAAGTTAATAAAGCCTAACTTCCCTGGTAAGTTATTTTGAGGATTGGAAGGAAGAACACCTAGCACATAGTGGATGCTCAGTAACTAAGGGCGAGGGTGGGGAGAGGGAGGAACAGCCAAGAAAAAAGATGAAGGAACTACAAAAGGAAAGCTTCTTCAGTGGCATCCTGCTGGTTGGAACAGGAAAGGCAGAAAGAAAAAGAGCAAGACCATGTTTTCCACAAAAGTTGGAATGGGCAAACAAATATTTGATGTAAGAGATAATAAAAAAAGAGCCAACGACATGCTCAGAGAAATAGAATAATATGCCCAAAGACTGTCATAGCAGCAAGTACTAAAATAGAATTGGAGGTTCTGAGAATTCTGGCTAGATTGCTTTTAAATAATTTGTAAGCTATTAAATTATTTGTAAATGGCTGACAAACAAAAACATTGTGGTATTTTTGTTTATGCACATTTGCCAAACTGTCAACGACTTCCTAAAGAAGGCAGAATACAGGCCGTGCGGTTCTGAGAAGAAGACTACAGTATTCTAGATGTGTGACCCCCAAAGCACAAAAAAGACAACATAGCCGTGAAGTTAGAAAGACTGGGAGTAGAATCATACTGACTTGAGCTAACCACTACCTTGGTTATGAACCTCAAAGAACTGGGATTACAAATCATCGCATCCTGTTTAATATGTACAGAAAACTGGGAACAAAATCAATTCAGCAGTGGAACCTGGCTGGTGACCTGATAGTCACAAAGGAAGGCATATTTCAGAGAGCAGCTGAGGTTATTCTCCAAAAGCCAAGCTCAGACAGAGAGGCAATGAAATTTTTGTATGCCCTTTGGAGTGTCTTGTGAACTTTTTGGTTACTTATGCCTGTGATTTGCTGAAAACACCGCTAATTATTTCCCTTGTAACCGACCAGAGACATCATAGCTCCAGTAGTGGGCATTGCTTAAAATTCACACAGGCACACAGACATACACCAAATTGAACACACATATCCAACCCATGCATACTACATGTATGCCAGATATATGCTTTGGAAAGATGGGGTAGGGATTTGGAACACACAGAGGAGACTGAACAAGGAACTTTCTTCCTTTTCCTCACACCATATCTCTCCTTCCCCTTTTAAAAGGATTTCTTATCCCTGCCCTAATGTGGCATAAAGAAGTGCTTCGGTAACATGTGGAAGTGTCTGAAGGCCTTCCTCTTTGAATTGTTGCTAGCCACAGTGATGGTGACTGGGTGCTCACATCAATGTAGAAATGATTCTGAAGAAATAAAAATTCAATCAACATGTGCTACCACTGTCTCCACTCTTAAGTGACAGTGCTGATCATTCTGGAGGACATAGAGTTGCATAGGCTGGGTCTAACATTACCTGGATTGGGTACACCTCTCATGACTTTTACCCTTGGGAATTTTAGCAAGTTCTGAAACCTAGGAAGGTGCCCTGGTCAACCACGCTGGTCTCCTTCATGTACTTTGAATACACCAAGCACATCTGACCCAGTTGTTTCCTCTTCCTAAAGTTCTCTTCCCCCAGATACCCACTAGCTAAACCTGTTGCCCCCTTCAAGCCTTTGCCCAGCTTTCACCTTCCCAGTAGACCCGCACTGACCACTCCATCTGTTGTGCCTTGCCCGGACCCTGCTGGCACTCCTGATCTCCCTTGCCTACTCATCACGTGCCTTTTCTATAGTTCCCATTATCTTCTAACATTCTGTATACGTAACTTATTTATTATGTTGTCTCCTTGGCTAGAATATAAATAAGTTCTGTTAGAGCATAAAATCCTTGTTTTATTTACTGATGTATTCAAGTGTCTAGACATTCCTTGGCACACAGTGGGTGCTCCATAAATATTAGTTGAATTAATAAAGGTACCTAACTTTATGACAGATACAGTTCAGAAGAGCATTACATTTATTTAAATCTCTTAATATCTCATAGTATTATTATTCTGAGTGTATAGATAAGGAAACTGAGGCACAGGGAGGTTAGTGACTAGCTTAAGGTTACTTTATTACTAAGTAATGGAGCCAGAATTCAAATACATGCAGTGTGATTCCAGAGCCCACACTGAACTGCCTTTTAAGAAGCTCACATGTGAGCACAGGCCTAAAAGGAAAATGTTCTAAAAGGAGGAATTGTATTTTCCTGCTTGCTCTATAGCAGCATGATCTTGAAGGCTTGCAGAGATGCTGTTACTGCAATGGGATTTTAATATGCTTTCAGAATCTTATAGCTAGAATGAAGATTAAGTATGCTAATAATGGTAAATAGCAATTCCATTTACTAAGCATATTACTGAGTCTACAGATTCAACAGGTATTAAAATATGCTAATATGATTACTGGAGAAATTGTTGACCCCAAAGGATTCTATTTGGAGCAGCAAACCAATTATCTCTATCAAAAGTTACCTGCAGTGGCCTTGGTTGATTGTTCATATGTGGATGACTTAAAATGTGAACCATCCATTTATTAACTTCTGCTTGTTAAACTTGAAAAATCGGTGCCATATTATTTTTAATTGCATCAATTAAAATGAAAATCACATACATAGCAGGATGTTATTGTATGCATGTAATTAATCAGGTGCTGAGGGTAAAAATGGTTACTAAGATATTAGTATTATAATGTACATCAATAATAAATAAGAGAATAGTGTGGATTTTAAGACCTACACTGTAAAATAATATCTTTATAGACGTAATATCAATTTAGGTCATTTTTAAAGAGATAAAATTAAATTAACTGTTCCTTATTTTTTCAAAGCATAATATAAGACATTTAATTTTAAATTTATTATATAGTTTATATTCTGGCTTGTATGCTGTTGCCTTCAATAGCAACATCACACCAAAACTATGAAGTAGAAATCCAATGACTTAAAATGGGTATATATTGTTGTACCTGGGTTCTTAAACCCAACATTATGTTTCCATGATTCATCCATGTTGGCATGTTTACTAACTGTTCATTCATTCCCTTTGATGTATATTATTTCAATTTTAAAAATATACTACCATTTATTCACCTTATGGTTGATGAACAGTTGTTTTAAACTTGAAGAATTATGGATATACATCTGTAGATTTTATTGTACATGTTATTTAGCATATATTTGTAAGCATTTTTATTGTACAGGTGAAGCAAAATTAGATTTACTGTTGTATATGAAACACAAAATTTATTCTGGTAAATAATATGGACAATGGTAAACCTATTTTTTGTCCACCCTGTATATACACTCAGAAGAAAAATGCTGGATCACAGGTTATATATATAATTAGCTTCAGTTGATGGTGCCATCCTCAGAATCAGTCCCTAAGATAAAGATTTGAGTGCCAATAGTTTTTTTAAGCAGTAATTCCAGAAAGCACTGGTAATGGAAATGGAGACATAGGAAATGAAATAAAGCCTTTAAAGAGTGCATTATTAAACATCACTGTGAACAACTGGAGTTTAATAGAACATATCTGAGTTAACCCAACTCAGGGTGAAAAAACAAGGGTATTTATCTACCAAATCCCCATCTGTCGTTGGTTGGGCTATGCAGTAGGGGGCATTGATTTTCTGACATTTTTAGCTTCCCCTGTCTGCAAGCCCAGTGTGCTCACAGCCAATATAGAGTTCTCAGGCAGAGAGTCAGAGGCAAAGGCAATGGATAGCCTTCTGTGTATAGAGTCCTAGGAAGACACGAGCCAACAGCATTTACTATATAATAGCTGAGTTCAAAAAAAAGAAAGTAAAATCTCTATTTGGCAAAAAACAATGAGAAAAATCAAAGCCAAAGCAGTAATCAGAAGTAAATACCACTGCCCAAATGAATTTTACATCAGATATGGTCTCTAAAGCCTAGGGGCTGGGGGCAGCAGATATGAGCATGGACCGATGTGAGGCTGGACATGAATACCTTGCACAGAGCATTTAGCCTGAAACATTGCCTTGTTCATAAGACAGGTTCTAAAAAACTGTGTCAACTAGCAGAGAAACAAAAAGAAACCTGTGTTTTTCCAGGACTTTAGCTGAAGAGGGCTACAAATTGTCCATGAGATATGAAAATCCCAGGCTCATGCCACATGTAGAAGTGGGGTCTGAATTAATATTATATCTATGGTACAGGAATATTAAGCCAAAAAATTAACATCAGAAACAGGTCCAGGATCAGTGAAACTCTTTAGACCCCTGGAAGAAGTGAGCTTGAAATTACCCTACAGGTATGGAGCTGATTCCTGCTGCAGACAAAAGAGGCTCAATCCCACTGTTGCACTCCGGGAGGTAACACAGGACAAATCTTAAGAGTTATCCCATCTGAGGGGTTAGAGGTAGGGATTTCCATCTAACTTTCATCAGTCACTAGAAGCTATCTCTGGTGGCTTTTCTTTTCTTTATTTTCCAAGAGAGAGGGGTGGAAATAGAGAGACAGACCTCCAGATCCACCTGGCAACTCCAATCTAGGTCCATACTTGTAACTGAGCTAGTTTTAGCGCCTGAGATAGTGGCTCCGTGAAGCCATCCTCAGTGTCCGAGGTTGATGTGCTTGAACCAGTTAGTCCATGACTGCAAAAGGATGGGGGGGGGGGAGTCAAGAAGCAGATAGTCATTTCTCCTGTGGGCCCTGACTGGGAAATAAACCCAGGACACCCACATGCAGGGCTGATGCTCTACCATTGAGCTAACTGGCCAGTCTTCCAGTGGATTTTAACACACCCCCACCAGTTCTTTGACCTGCCCCACATGCAGGCCAAACAAGTCATGACACTCAGAAGTCCTCAGACAGAGTCAATGGGTGTTGGCTGTTGAAAACTGTCAGGCCATTGTGCGTCAGAGTGGTGAAGGCTGAGAAGACATGGGCTGGGCACCAGAAGTGTATTCTATGCTAGGAAATAGTTTACAACCCCATCAGCTGGGTAAAGTGTGCCATGTCCTCCCTTCTTTCATTTTAGATATTCAGTAGTTTATATATTACTGAGACATTTTGCTTTTCTCTGGTGATGACTAATAAGGTAAAGAACATTTCCTTGTATTAACCATTGGATATCCATTATTGTGAAATAACAATCAAGTCATTTGCTTATTTTTCTACTGGACTGTTCCGTTGATTTGAAAGAATCATTGATATTTTCTGGGTATTAATCCCATTTAGACATACATATCACAAATACCTTTACCTACTTTGTGATTTATCTTTTCATTTTCTTAAAGGTGGTTTTTGTGAAATTGATCGTTTTGCTTTATGACAGGTGCATTCTGTATTCTGTTTATAAAATACTTTAAAATATTTGCATACTCAAAAGTCACAAAATAGTTCCCATTTATATTTAGATCTGTAATCGACCTGGAGAAATTTTTATGCATGGTATGAGCAAAGGGTCAAATTATACTTTTATTCTATTTAGGCATCCAATTGGCCCAGTACCATTTATTGAAAAGACAATTTTTTCCTCTACTGTACTCATCTATAATTCAAGAAATTCTGGTTGGCAGTTATTTCCTGTCATCACTTTACTGATATTTTTGCATTGCCTTCTGAATTTCATCTCTCTTAACGTTAGTAGTAAGTGTTATATTTGCACTTTTCAAGGCAATGTGTCTTTTTTTCCTCTAGTTTTTAAAAATATTATCTCTATCTTTGGTATTCAGCTATTTTACTATGATATGTTTCAGCATTCCGGGTCAATGCCCCGTCCACTGCACCACCACAGGTCAGGCTATATGCTTAAGTGTAGTTTTCTTTGTATTTACCTTATATCGACACTGCAAACCTAGATGGTGTTACAGTGGTACCTTGAGATATGAGTTTAATTTGTTCTGTAACCGAGCTTGTAAGTCAGTCAACTCATATATCACACAAATTTCTCCCATTTAAAATAACTAAAATAGATTTAATCCATTCCAGCCTTGTAAAACATCCCCAAAACATCCTAAATTATGAAGACATATTTTTAATTAAGAAACACACATGTATACTTTAACAATGCATAACAAAATATATAAAATAAAATAAAAAAGTGTTATTTAGTACTGTATTCTTACCTTGGAGACAGACGAGTGTGGTTAACGGAGGTGAATGGCAGAGGAGGAGGGAGGGAGAAAGGGATGCAGGCACTGTAGACACGTAAACTAAAACTGCACTTTCTTAACACTAAATGTAAACTAAAACTGCATTTTCTTTACTTTAAACAAAACTAAAACCGCACTTTCTTTACTTAAAATGAAACCACAAAAACTTAATTGTAAAAAAAAAAATACACTTTCTTAACTTTAAACTTAAACTAAGCTTAACATTACATATTTTTCATTTAATCATCACCTGTTTTTGCCATTTTGGCTGCACTTTCGGCACTTTCACTTGCAGGACTTTTGAATAAAAATGTATTCTAAGAGGTTTGCTTTTGCCTGCCTTTTAAAATGTTACAGAAATGTGACAAACAAGTGTCATTA
This sequence comes from Rhynchonycteris naso, assembly GCA_037038555.1. Lineage (NCBI taxonomy): Eukaryota > Metazoa > Chordata > Mammalia > Chiroptera > Emballonuridae > Rhynchonycteris > Rhynchonycteris naso. Next base: position 48,440,366 of record CM073000.1, on the reverse strand, counting down.
AAAAGTGCTGATGCACAACCAGTTGAAACTTTTTCTGGGTGTTTCTTTTCAATGAAACTTGTAAGCTTCTCCCACATTGCCAGCATGTCTTTAATTTCACTTGTAGAAATCCCTTCCTCCGACTCTACCTCCTTCTCACTACTAATCTCTTGCAGAAGCTCCATATGTTGCATCATCTGTAGCTCCTTCAACTCCTCAGTTGAGAGTTGCTCCTCATGTTCCTCGATGAGTTCATTTACATCACCTTCATCTACCTCCAGACCCATCAACTTTCTGAAGGACACAATCTCCTCCAATGCTTCTACCTCAGTCTCGGTCTCTAGTTCGAATCCTTTGAAGTCCCTGTCTGCAATAACATTAGGCCATAACTTTTTCCATGCCAAGTTCAAGGTTCTTCTTGTAACCTCTTGCCATACCAAATCAATAATGCGTAAACATATCACGGTGTTGTAGTGATCTTTCCAAAACTCTCGAAGGGTTAGATTTGTATTCTCACCTCAAAGCAGTGGTGGAACAAGTGCTTTGTGTAAAGCTTTTTAGAGTTTGAAATGAGCTGCTGATCATAGATTGCAAGATTGAAGTCATGTTGGGTGGGAGGTAGAGGACTTTCATGAATTTGAACTCATCGAGAATGTCATCTTCAAGACCAGGTGGGTGGGCTGGAGTATTATCAAGGATTAGTAATGCTTTCATCAGGAGTTTATTTTCTTGAAGATATTTCTTCAGTGCAGGACCAAAGACGAGATTTACCCATTCAATAAAATACTGCCGCATAATCCATGCCCTAGCATTGGTGCACCACATAACCTGCAGTTTTTTTAAAGAATCTTGTGAGTCTTAAAGGCTCGAGGATTTTCAGAATTATACACTAGCAGTGGCTTTACTTTACAGTCACTGCTAGCACTTGCACACAATGCAAGGGTCATGAAATTTTTAAACCAGCTGTGACTTGCCTTAAACGTATCTTCTGCTGCCTCTTTTGAGGTTGATGGTCCTTTCTTCTTCAAGTCGCCATGAATAATACGTGCCTTTTCGCATATTACAGTCTCTGTCACTATATCTCCTGCCAGCTCTTTCTCTTTCATCCACACCAGCAGAAGCTTCTCCATTTCTTCATGGATATTTATCCTTAACTGGGACAGAATTGTAGTTCCTTTCACTGGATTTGAGCTTTTGATGCCATCCTTTTGTTTAAGGATGGTACAAATTGTAGATGTATTGTTTGTACAGCCTTGCCAATTTAATCACTTGTACACCACACTCATACTTTTCTATTGCTTCTTGCTTTACTTCTATTGACATCATTATCTTCTTCTCACCACTGTCCTTTACACTCACTTTCTTCAGCCCCATGATAGCCACAAAAAAAGTTAGTAAAAAATGCAAAAATAATGCACGAATGAGTATAGTGCGCGAGATTCGACTTGATTCTGCAGGTAATACATGAGAAAGAATGAGATAATGGACCCATGTGCCAATGCACCAACTAGCAGCAACTTCCTGAATCATGGCTCATATCTCAGAATTTCGCTCAAATCTTGAACAAAAGTACAAACTGAGTCACAGCTTGTATCTAAAAATAAGTTGGTCTGCTCGTATCTCAAGGTACCATTGGTCTTACATCTGCAGAGGATTTCTTTGTAGCTTCTGGTAGGCAGTTAGAGCAGGAGACAAGCACCTTAATCCAGACATAGACAAAGTTGATTGAGCCTAGGTTTTACCCTTGATAAAGCGAGGTCTATTTCCAGTTTGGTCATACTCGTAGACTATACATATATCCTTCAAAGTCAGTGGAAAGCCTGGGTGTTTTCCAAGGCTTCTCTTCCCTGTCTAGTCTTTTTTAAAAATTAATTTTAATGGGGTGACATTGATAAATCAGGGCACATATGTTCTGAGAAAATATTTCTAGGTTATTTTGACATTTGATTATATTGCATACCCATATCATCCAAAGTCAAATTGTCCTCTGTCACCTTCTATCTGGTTTTATTTGTGCCCCTCCCCTCCTCTCTCCCTACCCCCTTCCTCAGCTCCCTCCCCCCGGGTAGCCAGTACACTCTACTCCATGTCTCTGAGACTTATTATTATGTCTCATCTATGTATGGACTCATGTAGTCCTTAGTTTTTTCTGATTTACTTACTTCACTATAATGTTATAAGGTCCATCCATGTTGTTATAAATGATTTGATGTCATCATTTCTTATGGCTGAGTAGTATTCCATAGTATATATGTATATGTACCAAAGCTTTTTAATCCACTTGTCCACTGATGGACACATTGGCTGTTTCCAGATATTTGCTGTTGTGAACAATGCTGTCACGAACATGGGGCACATTTTCTTCTTTTCAAACAGTGCTATGGTGTCCTTGGGGTATATTCCTAAAAGTAGAATAGCTGGGTCAAAAGGCATTTTGATTTTTAATTTTCTGAGGAATCTCCATACTGTTTTCCACAGTGGCTGCACCAGTCTGCATTCCCACCAGCAGTGCAGGAAGGTTCACTTTTCTCTACATCCTCGCCAGCACTTATTCTGTGTTGTTTTGCTGATGAACACCATTCTGACTGGTGTGAGGTGATATCTCATTGTGGTTTTAAATTGCATTTCTCTAATGATTAGTGATGTTGAGCAATTTTCCATATGCCTATTGGCCAACTTTATGTCCTTTGGAGAAATTTCTATTCATTTCTTTTGCCCATTTTTTGTTGGATTGTTTGTCTTCCTAGTGTTGAGTTTATAAGTTCTTTATAAAATTTGGTTAATAACCTTTATCAGCCGTATTGTCCAATATGTTCTCCCATTGTGTGTTTAGTCTTTTTATTCTGTTCTTATTGTCTTTAGTTGTGCAAAACTTTTTAGTTTGATATAGTCCCAATTGTTTATCCTGCTTTTTATTTCATTTGCCTGAGGAGATAATTCGGCAAATATATTGCTGCAACAGATGTCGGAGAGCTTGCTGCCTATGTTTTCTTCTAAGATGCTTATGGTTTCACGGCTTACTTTTAAGTCTTTTATCCATTTTGAGTTTGTTTTTGTGAATGGTGTAAGTAGATGGTCTACTTTCATTTTTTTGCAGGTAGATGTTCAATTTTCCCAACACCATTTGTTTTAACAATGGTGTTAAAACACCATTTAACACCTCTTTAGAGGCTGTCTTTTCTCCATTGTATGCTCTTTTCTCCTTTGTCAAATATCAGTTGTCCATAAAGATGTGGATTTATTTCTGAGTTCCCTGTTCTGTTCCATTGATCTATGTGCCTGTTCTTATGCCAGTACCAGGCTGTCTTGAGTACAATTGCCTTGCAGTATACCTTGATATCCAAAAGAGTGATACCTCCTGCTTTATTTTTTCTTTTTAAGATTGCTGAGGCTATTCGTGTTCTTTTTGGCTCCATATGAAATTTTGGAATATGTGTTTATATCTTTGAAGTATGTCATTGGTATTTTAATTGGTATTGCATTGAATTTATAAATTGCTTTGGGTAATATAGACATTTTAATGATGTTTATTCTTCCTAACCATGAGCACGGTATATGTTTCCACTTGTTTGTATTTTTCTGGATTTCTTTTATCAATGTTTTATAATTTTTTGAGTACAAGTCTTTAACCTCCTTGGTTAAATTTACTCCTAGGTACTTTATTTTTTGGTTGCAAGAGTGAAGAGGACTGTTTCATTAATTTCTTTTGCTGACAGTTCATTCTTGGTATATAAATATGTCTCTGATTTCTGAGTATTTATTTTATATCCAGCCACCTTGCTGCATTCATTTATCAGGTCTAGTAGTTTTTTGACTGAGACCCTAGGGTTTTCTATATACAATATCATATCATCTGCAAATAATGACAGTTTTACTTCTTTTTCAATTTGGATGCCTTTTATTTCTTCTTCTTGTCTGATTGCTGTGGCTAAGATTTCCAGAACAATGTTGAATAAGAGTGGTGAAAGGAGGCACCTTTGCCTGGTTCTTGATCTTAAGGGGATTGCTTTTAATTTTTGCCTATTTAGTATGATGTTTGCTGTGTGTTTGTCATAGATGGCCTTTATCATGTTAAGGTATGTTTCCTGTATTCCCACTTTACTGAGAGTTTTGATCATGAATGGATGCTGGATTTTATCTAATGCTTTTTCTGCTTCTACTGAAATTATCATGTGAATCACATTGATTGATTTGCGAATATTGAACCAGCCTTGCCTCTTCAGAATAAATCCCACTTGATCATGGTGTATGATTTTTTTTATATATTGCTGGATTCGGTTGGCTAATATTTTGTTGAGAATTTTAGCATCTAAATTCATCAGGGATATTGGCCTATAACAATGGTTCTTAACCTGGGTTCTATCAAACCCTACGGGTTCAATGAGTGGGTCTCAGGGGTTCAGAGAAGCTTCTGCTGCGGAGGCCAGAATAAAGTAATACTGTAATTTGTTGTAAGTTCATGCACATTGTTGGTTTTGTTCTTTGAGCAAGGTTATGTTCATGCATGGCTCGTTTTGTGCACCAGTAAAAAAACATATACCTATGTCTTTAATTTAGAAAAAAAATCATATTTTATTTATCACTAAAGAAGAGTTCGGTGAATGTGCATATGCAACTGGTGGGTTCAGTACCTCAAAAAAGGTTAAGAAACACTGGCCTCTAATTTTCTTTCTTTGTGTTGTCTTTGCCTAGTTTTGGGATCAGAATTATGCTCGCCTCATTGAAAGAGTTTGGAAGTCTTCCTTCCTCTTGAATTTTTTGAAATAGCTTGAGGAGAATAGGAGTTAGTTCTTCTTTGAATTTTTCATAGAATGCTCTTGTGATGCCATTAGACCCAGGTTTTTTCTTTGTTGGGAGATTTTTGATAACTGTTTTAATCTTGTTTATTGTAAGTGGTCTCTCTAGGTGCTCTGATTCTTCCAGATTGATTTTTGGAAGATTATATAATTCAAGAAATTTGTCTATTTCACCTAGGTTGTCTAATTTTTTGGCATAGAGCTCTTCATAATATTTTCTTACAATACTTTGTATTTCAGTTGTGTCAGTTGTTATTTCTCCACTCTCATTTCTAATTTTATTTATTTGCGTCCTCTCTCTTTTTTTCTTGGTGAGTCTAGTTAAATGTTCATCAATCTTATTTATCTTTTCAAAGAACCAGCTCCTGGTTTCATTGACCCTCTCTCTGTATTATTTCCTCAGCCTCTATGCCATTTATTTCCACTCTGATCTTTAGTATTTCATTCCTTCTACTAGTCCTGGTCTTTATTTGTTATTGTTTTTTTAGTTCTTTTAGATGCAGGGTCAAGTTGCTTATTTGAGCTTTTTGTAGCTTCTTATAGTATGCCTGTAGTGTTATGAACTTCCCTCTCAGTACTGCTGTTGCTGTGTCCCATAAATTTTGAGTTGATGTATGCTCATTATCATTAGTTTCTAGAAACTTTTTTATTTCTTCTTTGATCTTATTGTTAATACATTCATTATTTAATAACATTCTATTTAGTTTCCAAGTGTTAGAGTATTTTCCAGTTTTTCTTTTGTGGTTAATTTCTAGTTTCATGGCATTGTGATCAGAGAAAATGCTTTATATGATTTTAATCTTCTTAAATTTCTTGAGACCACTTTTGTGTCCTAACACGTGGTCTATCCTAGAGAATGTACCATGAGCACTTGAAAAAAATGTATATTCTACTGCTTTAGAGTGAAAAGTTCTGAAGATATCTATTAAATCAAGTTGATCTAGTGTATCCTTTAAGTCTGCTCTTTTTTTGTTAATTTTCTTTCTTGAGGATCTATCCAGTGATGTTAGTGGGGTATTGAAATCCCCTACTATTATAGTATTGCTGTTAATCTTGCCCTTTATATCCATCAAAGTCTGCTTTATGTATGTTGGGGCTCCTATGTTCGGTGAGTAGATATTTATAATGGTTATATCTTCCTGTTGAATTGTTCCCCTTATCATTATGTAGTGTCCTTCTTTATCTCTTACTACAGCCTTTGTTTTAAAGTCCATCTTGTCAAATATAAGTATTGTTATCCTGGTTTCTTTTTCATTTTCATTTGCGTAAAATATTTTTTCCATTCTTTTACCTTCAGTCTATGTGCATCTTTTGTTTTAAGGTGTGTCTCTTGTAGACAGCATATGTATGAGTCCTGTTTCTTTATCCATGCAGCTACCCTATGACTTTGATTGGATTATTTAATCCATTTACATTTAAGGTTATTATTGATATGTAGTTGTTTATTGCCATTTTATTCTTTAAAGCTGTATAATTCTTTTGCTATATTCTTTTCCTTCTTTGAACTGTTAACAACAGGCCTCTTAGCATCTTTTGCAGAATTGGTTTAGTTTTAATGAATTCCTTGAGGTTTATTTTTTCTGTGAACCTCTTTATTTCTTCTTCAATTTTAAACATTAGCCTTGCAGAATAAAGTACTGTTGGTTGTAGCTTCTTGTTCTGCATTACTTTGAATATATCTTGCCATTCCCTTCTGGCCTCAAGTTTTTCTGTTGAGAAGTCAGATGTCATCCTTATGGCGGCTCTTTTATAGGTGATAGCCTTTTTTTCTCTAGCAACTTTAAAATTTTTCTCTTCATTACTTAGCTTTGGTATTTTAACTATGATGTGTCTTGATGTAGATTTCTTTGGGTTTCTCTTTAATGGAGTTCTCTGTGCTTCTTGAACATGTAAAACAGTTTCCAGTCTTAATTTAGGAAAGTTTTCTGCTAAGATTTGATTGAACAAAGTTTCTATCCCTTGTTTTTTCTCTTCTTCTTGAGTAACCCCTATGATGCAGATGTTATTTCTCTTCATGTTGTCACAGAGCTCCGTTAGAGTTTCCTCAGATTTTTTGAGTCTCTTTTCTGCTCTGCTTCTGTGCCTTTGTTCATTTTGTTCTCTAAATCACTGATTCGATCTTCAGCTTCATTCATCCTTCTTTTACTTCCTTCCATTGTGGTCTTCAGTTCTGATACTGTTTTTGTCATTTCTGTCTGATTCTTTTTTATTATTTCAATTTCCTTTTTTATACTTGCTATCTCTTTATTTAGGTGTTCATGATGACTATCCATTGTTGCTCTTAGCTCTTTGCACATCCTAATTATCATTATTTTCAACTCTGCATCAGGTAGTTTGGTTATATCTGATTCATTTAGGTCCTTCTCTGGGGATTTCTCTTGATTCATTTGTGTTGCATTTCTCTGCCTGCCTATTTTGTCTGTGTGTAAGAAGTGTTAGGCTACTGGAGTCCAATGGGTGTTGCCTCTGTGTTCCCTAGGTGTGGTCTGTCTGCAGGCCAGCGAACTCCTCTGCCGCTGCCTAGGGCAGTTGGGAGTGGGTGTTGCCAGCATGGCAGTTGTGTTTTCCGCCTCACCTCCATGAGAGGAACTGTGTTCTCGTGCTAGGCTCTATAAGCTTCAGCCTGTCTCGGCCTTCGCCCCTCTCCCACAGGTGAGATTGCGCACCACACTCGGGCCATAAACCTTGGCTCCAAGTGCAAGGATGAGCACTTTTGCTCCACTGCGGGTCCCTGTCAGCCGGTTTCTCTGGCAGGGTGGGGCTGCTGATTCCTGCTCAGCTGCAAGCCAGGCTTTTGCCCCACCTCCATCAACCTCAGCTCCTTGGCCGGGCTGCTGGTGTGCGCTCAACTGCAAGCCTGGGCTTCCGCCTCACCTCCGCTGGCAACACCAGTTAGTGCAGGGCTTCAAGCTTCGGAGGCTGTGTGGCTGTGCTCCCGCTTGCCGCCCCCTCCCCCATCTAGTCATGAACTCCAATTTTTATCATCTTAGTTCTATAAAACTGCTAAAAACTCTCATTCTATCTGTCCCTAAGCACCTATTTCCTATTTATCTTTTCACTCTCTCTATCATGGACATTTATGAGTCAGCAAATTCCTGAAGGGAAAAATGACGTAGAATGTTGAATTCACCTGAGTTTTCCTTTTCTCCAGAATCTTGAACCTTAAGTCCTGGCTACTTTGGTGCCTTTCCAGTGACTTTCAAATCACTTTTGCATTTTTGTGTTTTCTTTTCTTATTTTATTATTATTATTATTATTATTACTATATATTTTCTGTATTTTATTCAGCTTTTCTACTTGTTCTTGGTGGAAGCATTAATCTCCTGCAAGCCAGTTCCTCATGGCTAGAAGCAAAAGTGTTAGTGTTATGTTATACAGCAAACTTTATTAATAGATATTTTTACCAACATTCTCATGCAGTTTTAATATAATCGTTGATGTTCATTATACCAACCTCATGATATTCTGATCCCAATGTGTCTTGTGAATCATCAGAGATTAAATAAAAATCAGGACAATTTTAGTGTTTAATGTATTTAATGATGTTTAATTCATTTCACAGGTAATCTATAAATAGTATATATGAGAATTTGCCTTCAAAATCTTCCTGTCAAAGTCTTCTCTCACTTGTTTATGTGGCACCATATTAAAGCATCAGTTCTGCTCTGTGAGCATTTGAGCACATCCATAGCTGCTGCTTCAGAAATGTCTGGGTCCTTCTCTCTGAGCTCTAGAACTTATATGCAGATGAAAGATACTTTCCATCTGGCTAAATTTAATTTTATGCAAAAATATCATCTTTCCTAACAAGATACTTAGAATCTAAAGTATATGATTCATCCAGTCTTGAGTTGTTTGCTTTAGAACTGTTGTCCAAAAGTTTTCTGAAATGACTGATATTCAGGGGAATGATCTAGGGACATCATGCTAGTGGTTTATTTCTAGCTGCATGCTAAAGTTACATTTGGTGAAATATCTATATATATAGGATGAGATATAGATATATAGATATAGATATCTATATATATAATGTGGGCCCTTCCCCCAGGCTAACTCAATTAGAGCATCTTGGAATTTTTAGAAGTACTTGCAGTGATCCTAACAATTCAGAATTTTAGATAACTAGAAAACTACATATCTAAATTATATTATTTTAGCTTTAGAAGGCATATATTCACATAACTATGATTTAATGATGTGCTGTCACCTTTTATTAAAAGTGAACGTAAGAATACAAGAATAATCAATGGTTTTATACCATTTGTGAAGCCATTTTTGGCAATATTGTTCATCATGTGGTTCAGCATTGCTTATAGAAAGGACAGTTTACATTCACCAGGAGTTGCTCACATGGCTTCAACTACCACCTGCACCTCAATGACTCTCAAATGCATGCCTTGGGCCTAGGTCTTTCTGCTGAGCCTATGCACAGCTTTTCCTGGCTGTCACAGGCACTTCAAGACTAACATGAGCAAATCAAACTCATTGTTAATACTCCCACTCTCCTGGATCTGATGTTCCTTTCGATTCGGTGAATGGCATCTCCAATCACCCATGACAAATCATCCTCAGCACATTTCACACTCTCACCCCACAACCCATTGGGTTTCTAAGATTTGCTTCTTTGTTATTTCTCAACTCACCTTTTTCTCTTTCTACTTCTGTATCCTGAGGTGAGGCTCATCTCTTCTCACTTGGATTCCTACAAAAAACTTCTAACTGGAATTTTATGGTTTTATTTTCTTTAATCCATTTCCATGCTATTTTCAAAACAGCTTAGTAAAACAAAAACCCAAATTATTCACTTCTTTGTGACCTTCCAATGGCTACTTCAGTGTCGTTAGGCTAAGAGCTGAATATTTGAATTACATAAAATGCTCTCTATAACCTGTTTCTTATCTGTCTCCTCATCCTCATTTCATACTTTACTTTTTCCATGTTCTAGAATAAGCCTCAGTTTCGTATCCATGCCCTCTCACTTAGACTTTTTCTGCTTGGTGTGTTCTTCCTTCCATTTTTTGCCTGGAACATCCAACTAGTCATTCATAATTCAACTCAGGAATCACATGTTCTTGAAAAACTTTCATGACTCCTCCAAGATAACCCATGATATTCTAGTCCATGTTTCCAAAACACTAGTACTTGCCTTATCATACTATGTTAATATTGTTTGTTTATATAACCTGCAAATTCCTTCTAAGTGGGGAACTTGGTCCTGTTATTTTCATTCACACTGCCCCACAAAGTAACAGACATGGTGCAGGCTCACAGAAAATATTGGAATGAATAAAATTTTTACTGCACTTTGTGTGCTTTTGTCAATTAAAAAAAGCTCTCCCTCAAAAAAAAAATTGATTATTTTCCTATTTCATTGACAGGAAATTTAGGTTTTAGGTTTGTTTTAATTGAAGTACCTGGTCTTAAACTAAGGTTTCTAAACACACATCTCATTTTCACCCCCTACCATTTTCATCAAGAAACTCCTGTTCCATAACCCCAATGTAACTCACCTGAAGTCTGCTGTTTTACTTATATATTACCCTGTGACAGTTGGAAACAGTGTAGAATGGGGTTGGCAATCAGCAGGCCTTGGATTCAGGTTTTGGACTACTATTTACTAGATGTGTAATGTACATCTCTAACCTCAGTTTCTTCGTTTGCAGAGAGGCGATAACAATAGTACCTGCTGTACTGGCAGATAAAGGTTGCAGTGTTATGACTAAATAAGGTAATGCACAATACTTCACTCAATGCCATAATAAAAGTTAAGTAAATTCAACAATTATCATGATTGTTATTAACATTACTAGCACATTAACAGGAGAGAAGCTACTATAGGCTGACATAGTTAACCTTTATTGCTCTATTCTAAAGGTAGCAAAATGTCTGTAATTCTTATACAACCATAGTGTTTTCTTTTTCTCATCTCAGGTTTTCAGTTATCCTGCCTTATTATTGATAATTCCCAGTATTAGACTGTTTTTCAGTATAATAATCATAATCATCATCAATTATTATTAATAATCATTCTCCTTTTATCACCCCACCACCATCACCACTGTTGACATCCATTAGATACAGGTTCTTATGCTTCTCTTTCTTGAACTGCTCCTTTTTTAAAACAAGTTCTGCAGCCCTCTATGTTAAACCCTACAGGGAAACTTGGGGCCTAGATGACATGATGCTAGGCGTTCAAGGGACAGTGCAGTAGAGAACGGTGATCTCATATATGAAATGGGAAGACTGTAGTGAGAGGCTGATCAGAAGTGGCACAATGAAAGCCAGGAGGTTCAGTGAGCCTGTGCTAGGTGCTATGGCTACCTGGATGTCATAACTGAGCACAGGATAAAAGCAATAAGAAGAATGAATCAAGGAAAGTAAGAGACTGGAAGCTAATTATTCCCTTTCTATATACTTGGCTTCCTCAGTTTCTCTGAAATGCTCCAACTTGCTGGATTGATTGGCTTGAGAAAACACCTCAGTACTTTGCAAGAGGCAGAATTTCTTTAACCAAAGCCCAAAATTTTTTATTACACAGATAAAGGGTTTAATATGCGAAATATATGACCCTGGTGTGAATGAGATTGTCAAAATGTAAGTAACTTGGTATTTGTCCCTGTTTGAATAGAGAGAGTCATACAGAAAGAAGACATGGAAGACCAAAATTATCAGAGGAAGAAATATGTGTAGGAGAGATACCATTGAGGGGAAAAAAAGGGAATAAAAGAGGCAGAAACTGAATGTTAAACTCTTATTTATTTTAATGAACTGAACTGTGCCAGAAGTCTCAACATAGATTTTCAAGTCAGCTACAAAAACTGTCCCTGGCAGATCATGAAAACCTAAGGGTCAGGATAGCACCATCTGGGAACAGGCAGAACAGGGTTTTTATCAGTGTGAGCAGAGGAAGGCCCAGGAGATGGTGATGGGGAAGCAGGAGGCAAAGCATGATAGAAATTAAGTAGAAAGAGAAATTGAGTCAAAGTTCCTTTTGGCCTCAAACAAATTGAAGGGAAAATAATAACTTAATTTGTTCAACCTTATAGCCCTCAGGTGCAGTCTCTTGTTTGTGTTGCCAAACTACAATCCAATCATTCCTGAGCAGTGCTCACAAAGGAAAAAATTTTAATGTGAAAAGAAAAAGGTGTTCAGACCTTAAACGTTTTTTCTTTTTATATTTCGAATAGCTTGACAGGTATCATTGATATCTAATAGGTTTAAATCTATAGACCAGGTTTTATTTCACTGACTTTAAACACAGTGCCAAAACTTATTCTACAATACCTTTTAGCACACCACCTATTTTTGATGTGAAGCTGATTTTAAAAAATATAATGAATAATAACCAGGAAAATGATCTAAGCTTTTTTCCATAACATTAACATTACTACAGTACATTTTAGCATATTAATCATGAGCCAGGATCTTATTATTAAGTATTTTCCAGAAGCACCCCAAAGCACTTATGATCTTATTTTTCAAAACTTCGTTTTACTCTATTGAGGGTTTCTTTAAGATTTTAATTAAATTAAAAATTATATAGATAACTTTTGATTGATGGCTTTTAAGTTAGGTTAGGACATAATTTTTATGTAGTCTTTATTATAAATTTTATTTTTCTGAAAGGAAATATAGTGAGTCTCCATATATTGGTATTATATGTTCCAGAGATTAGACTAGATGATTAATTATGTTGCCTGGTGCTTTAAAGATGTATAACTTTGTATGAGATTTAAGAAAATCTTAAGCAAATGTAATTCCTTTCTAAAGAAAATGTAATTTTAAAAAAATTATTATTATTATTATTATTAATTTTAATGGGGTGACACCAATAAATCAGGGTACATATGTACAATAAAAATATCTCCAGATTATCTTATCATTCAATTGTGTTGCATACCCGTCACCCAAAGTCAAATTGTCCTCTGTCACCTTCTATCTGGTTTTCCCTGTGCCCCTCCCCTCCTCCCTATCCCACCCTCCCCTCCTTCCCCCCACCCCGAAACCACCAATCTCTTGTCCATGTGTCATAGTCTCACTTTTATGTCCCACCTATGTATGAAATCATGCTGTTCTCAGGTTTTTTTTCTGATTTACTTATTTCACTCCGTATAATGTTATCAAGGTCCATCCATTTTGTTGTAAATGATCCGATATCATCATTTCTAATGGCTGAGTAGTATTCCATAGTATATATGTACCAAAGCTTTTTAATCCACTCATCTTCTGACGGACACTTGGGCTGGTTCCAGATCTTCGCTATTGTGAACAATGCTGCCACGAACATGGGGGCGCATTTCTTCTTTTCGAACAGTGATATGGTGTTCTTAGGGTATATTTCTATAAGTGGGATAGCTGGGTCAAAAGGCAGTTCGACTTTTAATTTTTTGAGGAATCTCCAAACTGTTTTCCACAGTGGCTGCACCAGTCTGCATTCCCATCAGCAGTGCAGAAGGGTTCCCTTTTCTCCACATCCTCGCTAGCACTTATTCTGTGTTGTTTTGCTGATGAGTGCCATTCTGACTGGTGTGAGGTGATATCTCATTGTGGTTTAGATTTGCATTTCTCTAATGATTAGTGATGTTGAGCATTTTTTTCATATGCCTATTGGCCATCTGTATGTCCTCTTTGGAGAAATTTCTATTCATTTCTTTTGCCCATTTTTTGATTGGATTGTTTGTCTTCCTGGTGTTGAGTTTTATAAGTTCTTTATAAATTTTGGTTATTAGTCCCTTATCAGACGTGCTGTCGAATATGTTCTCCCATGGTGTGGTTTGTCTTTTTATTCTGTTCTTATTGTCTTTAGCTGTGCAAAAACTTTTTAGTTTGATATAGTCCCATTTGTTTATCTTGCCTTTTATTTCATTTGCCCGTGGAGATAAATCAGCAAATAGATTGCTGCTACAGATGTCAGAGAGCTTGCTGCCTATGTTTTCTTCTAAGATGCTTATGGTTTCATGGCTTACGTTTAAGTCTTTTATCCATTTTGAGTTTGTTTTTGTGAATGGTGTAAGTTGATGGTCTAGTTTCATTTTTTTGCAGGTAGATGTCCAACTTTCCCAACACCATTTGTTAAAGAGGTTGTCTTTACTCCATTGTATGTTCTTTCCTCCTTTGTCAAATATCAGCTGTCTATATAGGTGTGGGTTTATTTCTGGGTTCTGTTCTGTTCCATTGATATATGTGCCTGTTCTTATGCCAGTACCAGGCTGTCTTGAGTATAATGGCCTTGTAGTAAACCTTGATATCTGGAAGAGTGATACCTCCTGCTTTATTATTTCTTTTTAAGATTGCTGAGGCTATTCGTGTTCTTTTTTGGTTCCATATAAATTTTTGGAATATGTGTTCTATATCTTTGAAGTATGTCATTGGAATTTTAATTGGTATTGCATTGAATTTATAAATTGCTTTGGGTAATATAGACATTTTAATGATGTTTATTCTTCCTAGCCATGAACACGGTATATGTTTCCACTTGTTTGTATCTTCCTTGATTTCTTTTATCAATGTTTTATAATTTTCCGAGTGCAGGTCCTTAACCTTTTTGGTTAAATTTACTCCTAGGTACTTTATTTTTTTGGCTGCAATAGTGAAGGGGATTGTTTCCTTAATTTCTTTTGCTGACAGTTTATTGTTGTTATATATAAAGGCCTCTGATTTCTGAGTATTAACTTTATATCCTGCCACCTTGCTGAATTCATTTATAAGGTCCAGTAGTTTTTTGACTAAGACCCTAGGGTTTTCTATATACAATATCATATCATCTACAAATAGTGACAGTTTTACTTCTTCTTTTCCAATTTGGATGTCTTTTATTTCTTCTTCTTGTCTGATTGCTGTGGCTAGGACTTCCAGAACTATGTTGAATAAAAGTGGTGAAAGGGGACACCCCTGCCTGGTTCCTGATCTTAAGGGGATTGCTTTTAATTTTTGTCCATTTAGTTTGATGTTTGCTGTGGGTTTGTCGTAGATGGCCTTTATCATGTTAAGGAATATTCCCTGTATTCCCACTTTACTGAGAGTTTTGAGCATGAATGGGTGCTGGGTTTTTTATCAAATGCCTATTCTGCATCTATTGAAATTATCATGTGATTTTTGTCGTTCCTTTTGTTTATGTGATGAATCACATTGATTGATTTGCGAATATTGAACTAGCCTTGCCTCTCCAGAATAAATCCCACTTGATCATGGTGTATGATTATTTTTATATATTGCTGGATCCGGTTGGCTAATATTTTGTTGAGAATTTTAAATTCATCAGGGATATTGGCCTATAATTTTCTTTCTTTGTGTTGTCTTTGCCCAGTTTTGGGATCAGAATTATGCTTGCCTCATAAAAGGAGTTTGGAAGTCTTCCTTCCTCTTGAATTTTTTGAAATAGCTTGAGGAGGATAAGAATTAGTTCTTCTTTGAATTTTTGATAGAATTCACTTGTGAAGCCATCAGGCCCAGGGCATTTCTTTTTTGGGAGTTTTTTGATAACTGTTTCTATCTCATTTGTTGTAATTGGTCTGTTTAGGTGTTCTGATTCTTCCAGATTGATTTTTGGAAGGTTATATGATTTAAGACATTTGTCTATTTCACCTAGGTTGTCTAATGTTTTGTCATAGAGTTCTTCATAGTATTTTCTTACAATGCTTTGTATATCTGTTGTGTCAGTTGTTATTTCTCCACTGTCCTTTCTAATTTTATTTATTTGAGTCCTCTCTCTTTTTTTCTTGGTGAGTCTAGTTAAAGGTTCATCAATCTTGTTTACCTTTTCAAAGAACCAGCTTCTTGTTTCATTGATCCTCTGTATTGTTTCCTTAGCCTCTATGTCATTATTTCTGTTCTGATCTTTATTATTTCCTTTCTTCTACTTGTCCTGGGTTGTATTTGCTGTTGTTTTTCTAGTTCTTTTAGATGCAGGGTCAGGTTGCTTATTTGAGCTTTTTCTAGCTTTTTATGTAGTGCAATGAACTTCCCTCTCAGTACTGCTTTTGCTGTGTCCCAACAATTTTTATTTGATGTGTGCTCATTATCATTTGTTTCTAGAAACTTTTTTATTTCTTCTTTGATCTCATTGTTAATCCATTCATTATTTAATATCATCCTATTTAGTTTCCAAGTGTTTGAGTATTTTTCAGTTTTTCTTTTGTGGTTAATTTCTAGTTTCATGGCATTGTGATCAGAGAAAATGCTTGATATGATTTCAATCTTCTTAAATTTATTGAGACCATTTTTGTGTCCTAACATGTGGTCTATCCTAGAAAATGTACCATGAGCACTTGAGAAGAATGTATATTCTACTGCTTTAGGGTGAAAAGTTCTGAAGATATCTATTAAATCAAGTTGATCTAGTGTATCCTTTAAGTCTGCTCTTTCTTTATTAATTTTTTTTCTTGAGGACCTATCCAGTGTTGTTAGTGGGGTATTGAAAACCCCTACTATGATAGTATTGCTGTTAATCTTGCCCTTTATATCCATCAAAGTCTGCTTTATGTATTTCGGGGCTCCTATATTTGGTACATAAGATATTTATAATAGTTATATCTTCCTGTTGAATTGTTCCCTTTATCATTATGTAGTGACCTTCTTTATCTCTTACTACAGCCTTTGTTTTAAAGTCCATTTTGTCATATATAAGTACTGCTACTCCAGCTTTTTTTTCATTTTCATTTGCATGAAATATTTTTTTCCATCCTTTTACCTTCAGTCTTTGTGCATCTTTTGTTTTAAGGTGTGTCTCTTGTAGACAGCATATGTATGGGCCCTGTTTTTTTATCCATGCAGCTACCTTATGTCTTTTGATTGGATCTTTTAATCGATTAATTTAAAGTTATTATTGATATGTAGTTGTTTATTGCCATTTTATTCTTTAAAGCTGTATTCTTCTTTTGCTATATTTTTTCCTCCCTTTAAACAGTTCACACCAGGCCCCTTAGTATCTCTTCCAGAATGGGTTTGGTTTTAATGAATTTCTTGAGGCTTTCTTTTTCTGGGAAGCTCTTTATTTCTCCTTCAATTTTAAATGTTAGCCTTGCTGGATAGAGTAGTCTTGGTTGTAGGTTCTTGTTCTGCATTACTTTGATTATATCTTGCCATTCCCTTCTGGCCTCAAGTGTTTCTGTTGAGAAGTCCAATGTCATCCTAATGGGGGCTCCTTTGTAGGTGATAGCCTTTTTTTCTCTAGCAGCTTTTAAGATTTTTTATTTATCCATTAGCTTTGGTATTTTAACTATGATGTGTTTTGGTGTAGATCTTTTTGGGTTTCTCTTTAATGGAGTTCTGTGTGCTTTTTGAACGTGTGGAATGTTTCCCAGCCTTAATTTAGGGAAGTTTTCTGCTATGATTTGATTAAACAGTTTCCATTTCCTGTTTTCTTTCCTCTTCTTCAGACACCCCTATGATGCGAATGTTGTTTCTCTTCATGTTGTCAGAGAGCCTCCTTAGAGTTTCCTCACATTTTTTGAGTCTCTTTTCCTTTTTCTTCTCTGCTTCTGTGCCTTTGTTTATTGTGTACTCTAACTCGCTGATTCGATCCTCAGCGTGGTTCATCCTGCTTTTAATTCCTTCCATTGTGGTCTTCAGTTCTGATACTGTATTTGTCACTTCTGTCTGATTCTTTTTTATTATTTCAATTTCATTTTTTATACTTGTTATCTCTTTATTTAGGTGTTCATAATTACTATCCATTGTTGCTCTAATTTCTTTGAACATCTTAACTATTATTATTCTAAATTCTACCTCTGGATTTCTCTTGATTCATTTGGTTTGCATTCCTCTGCCTGTGCATTTTGTCTGTGTATAAGCAAGTTGTAGCCACTGAAGTCCAGTAGGTGTTGCCTTTGTGTTGTCTAGGTGTGGTCTGTCTGCAGGCCCCCCACCCACTTTGCTGCTGCCTAGAGCAGTTGGGTATGGGCGTTGCCAGTGCCAGCCCACTGTGGCTGTTGCTATGATGTGATTTCTGCCTCTCCTCCACGGGAGGGGCTGTCACTCAAGCCACAAGCCTCAGCACCAAGGGTAGAGGTGAACACCTTTGCTCAGCTGCAAACAGCCTGTTTCCAGGCTTCCGCCCAGCACCCGCAGTCAGAGTCTGCTCGCCACAGTTTTGCGGGTTGGGCGGGGCTTTTGACGTGCTCTCATCTGTAAGCCTTTGCCCGTCCGGAGCTTTAGCCCCTCCCTCGAGGCCAGGGCCCTCCTGCACAGAATTGCAAACGCGGTTTTTTGGGTCAGGCGTGTTTGCTGGCTTTTGCTCAGCTGCGAGCTTCTGCTTGTCCCAGGCTCTACCCTGCCCCCTCATTCAAAGTCTGCTCCCGCACGCAGGATGGCAAACCGCGGTTTCTCTGGCCGGGCATGGCTGGTAGCGTGAGCTCA
This sequence comes from Rhynchonycteris naso, assembly GCA_037038555.1. Lineage (NCBI taxonomy): Eukaryota > Metazoa > Chordata > Mammalia > Chiroptera > Emballonuridae > Rhynchonycteris > Rhynchonycteris naso. The sequence goes on along the minus strand of CM073000.1, from coordinate 48,422,235 downwards.
GCCATGAGACCCCTCCCATCCCTTGTCCTAGCCCCGTCCCCGCGGTCAGGGCTGGCTTGTGCAGGGTCACAGAGCAGATCTCTGCCCGTTCCTGGCCTCCCACTTTTTCCCCGCAGGTGGGATTACAGGCAGGCCCGCACCTGCCGGACCGATTTCGTGCATCCCCTCCACCCTTGCTGGGCTAGACCAAGCTCACATCGGCTTGGCCTCCGCCCACACTGACAGAACCACATTTCAGTGTCCTGCTGCCACCATACCCTTCAGCAATCCTCAGCAGAGTAGGAAGGTTTCTAATACTCTACACTGTAGACTTGGGAGCTCTATCCCTCTAAGCAGCTCTGCTCTAATTGCCGCGGGAGAGCTTATTTGGCTAGTGTCCTATCTCCCTTTGCTGGTATTGCTAGTTCCAGGGTAAGTATTTGTTTTCGATTAGGGAAATGTCTTAGCCCAGGGGTTAGGGTGGCTGTCCCTCAGAGTGTTTGTCCCTGTGCCTTCAGTCCACACTATCTTCCCACTGCTCTGGTCCTCTCCTCTGTCTCCATTCCCCGGAGTCCAGGGAGTGTGGTTGTGAGAGAGGTTTTTTGCGCTGTCCCTTTAAAAAGAATCTTGGGTCTGAGAAAACTGTCTCTTTCTCACAAACAGTATCCTCACTTGTTTCACAGCTCAATACTGTCCAAACGCCTCTTCTAGGCTCTGGGACTGCAGGCTGGGGCTTGGTTCCTGGGACCCAGATCTCTCCCTCTCCGCCAAACATTCCTCCGAGCTGCCCTTTGCTCCGGGGAGCTGGGCAGCCCTCTTCGTGTTTTCGCTATTCCTACCAGTCTCAATGTGGCTTCTTCTGTGTTCCTTGGTTGAAGAGTTCACTTAGTTTAGTTCAAAGTTGGTTTATCTATATGATGGTTCTTAAAATTGAGTTATAATCCACTTTGGTTCTGGGAGTTGGAAATTGGTACATCCGCCTACTCCGTAGCCATCTTGCTCCTCCAAGGAAATATAATTTTTAATTGACATATTGTGATGACTTCCTTATATGTATTTATTTATAATGTTCACAATTCTATAGGGGAAACTGATGATAAGAATAATTGAAAAATATTCAATTGCATGATAAATGTATAATGCTCTTTGAAAATATTTCTTTAAGTGACAAATAGGTCATAAACAAAAATTATTGAATATAATAAGAAGCTCTATAAAGGAAAATACATAAGCCATCTTATTGACAATATTTCCAATGACTCTCAGACATTTGAACATAATTCATTCAGTTTTATTATGTGCCTTGCAGGGGTCTTAATAGTATGAATACTACAGAAAGTATAAAATATGTCCTCTTTCCTCATATTACTATATCAGAGAAACAAGGTTATCACATAAGGAATAATCTGAGAAACATGTAACATTGAATTCCTACACTATTGGGTCTAATATTTTACATAAGATTTGATATTTTTCAGAGAAAGTTTAAAAGAAAATAAATATTATAATTCTCTCTTAAGAAAATTTGGAAACCCTTAGAACTCTCACAGTAGACCTCAAGTCCTGTGTTCCACAGGTGTGCACGCCAGGTTGTTGTCTGAGTTAATTCTAAATCTCACCTCTATGCCTTTTTAAATGTTAAAATTTCAAACTTAAAATAAAGAACAACAATGATTATCAAAATTAAGAAATTTCCTTAGATATTGCTACTCTGGATAGAATATTAATTAGCAAAGAGGTTCTATTCATTAGGTTAAATTCAGCTCCATTGTAACAGATGCAAAATTATAGTGGTTTTAATAAAATAGAAATCTGTTTTACTCTAAATTAAAAGTACAAAAGTTTAAAGGCATATAAATCAGTTCCATAAGATTTTTCAGAAACCCACGGTATCTCTAGGTTTGCAGTCTATCACCACCTGGGACACCCTATGATCCAAGCAGTCATGAATGAAGTCCAGTTTCAAGGGTTTTGAGAAAGGTGGTCTAGATGGAACTGACAAAAAAGAAATTTACAGCCATTTTCACTAACCACAAAGATAAAGAAGGCAAAATACTGGCGTGAGATAAATCTGGCTAATGTTGTTCATGACAACCAAAAGGACTTTTTAAATTTGTACTTGGAGCAAGAAGATAAAGTAAAAACATTGTTTTACTGATTTGGATGAATGGCATGAAAAATCTTGAATGACAGAGAGAAAGCAAAATGTTTTAACACCTATTTTGCTCTTTCTTCTCTGTCAAAAAGAAATGCCAATCAGAGAGGAAAGGGAAAAATTAACATTGATATTAGGAAATTTCAGCCCATGATAAGCAGATACAAAGAAATGAATGATATTTACCTCTGCCTTGAATGACTCAACTTTCAAGGTTTATAAACAAACAACCTTTATGAAGCACATACTGTGCATTTGGCACATTATCAGGCCCTGGAGATTTATTAAAAAGAGAAAGACTGAGTGTATAATCTCTGATATCCAGGATTTTACAGATTACTAAATATTGAGGTAACATGCCAATTTACTTAGCTGTTAGGGATATTTGATATCTGAAGGATCACAAATAATGGAAACCAACCGTAGCTAAATTTCTTGAAGATCAAATTGGTTTAAACAGAAACAGAAATGATAGAGCCCACCTGACCAAGCGGTGGCATAGAATACAGCACCAGACTAGGATGTGGAGGACCGGGGTTCAAAACCTGAGGTAATCGGCTTGAACATGGGCTCATCTGGCTTGAGTGCAGGCTCACCAGTTTGAGCGCAGGGTCCCTGGCTTGAGTGTAGGATTATAGATATGACCCTCTGGTTGCTGGCTTGAGCCCAGAGGTTGCTGACTTGAGCCAAAGGTCACTGGCTTGAGCAAGGGGTCACTTTCTCTGCTGGAGCTCCCCCACCCATCAAGGCACATATGAGAAAGCAATAAATGAACAACTAAGATGCCGCAATGAAGAATTGATGCTTCTCATCTATTTCCCTTCCTGTCTGTCTGTTTGTATCTGTCCCTCCTCTCTGATTCTCTCTGTCTCTATAAAAAAAATGACAACAAAAAACCAAACAAATGAACAAACAAAAGGAAATGGTAGTGCTCATTAAAGAGGATGAAATTTAATAGTAATAAACAAACTTCAAAAACACAAGTACAGTATACAAGAGAAATTACTAAATAACTACATATGTGACAAAGGGTAAAGGGTTTTAGTTTATTTTGAGTGCAGTGTAATTCATGATATGATAAGATTGCAAAAAAGAAAGGAAAAAAAAGGCAGTGAAATTCTAAATTATCTTTGCATGCTACTAGAGTCTGGAATATGTAAGAAGACAATCCTGCTCTGTTCGAATATAATCAGAAAAGACTATGTAGCATTGTGTTCAATGTTGAGGTTTCATTTTAAGTCGATTGCCAATCACCAGGTGGGATACCTAGAGAAATGCTTGGAGAAAGAGGATGAAGAATCTGGAAAAAATAACCCATCAGGAGAGGACCATATTTTAGACTGGAAGCAAGAAAACTTTCTTTCTTTCTTTCTTTCTTTCTTTCTTTCTTTCTTTCTTTCTTTCTTTCTTTCTTTCTTTCTTTCTTTTTTTCTTTTTCTTTGTGTGTGAAGAAAACTATTTGAGTTATTTTATTTGGAATGATGCTGCCTAAGATAATGGCAAGCTAGTACCAAAATCTAAACTCCTCATGGTTTACAGATATGAGTCCTTATGCAGTGAAATCATGTATAAGGGTTAGGTCATGGGCCTTTGTTGATTGGTCAGTGATTAAGAAAGCAGTTAATTTTCACCTTCTGGCTAGGTTTTTTTTGTTGTTGTTTAATTGAATTTATTGGGGTAACATTTGTTAACATAATTATACAGGTTTCAGTTGCCCAATTCTACAACATATCTCTGTACATTATATTGTGTGTTCACCACCCCAAGTCAAGTCTTTGTTCCTCACCGTTTATCTCTCCATACCCTTTTCTACCACCACTCCACAGTTACCACTTAGATCAGCCATGCAAATTATTTTCAGAGCTTTAAAGATTTTTATGTATCTCTGACTCAAAATAGAATAACTTTCTAATCTTTAGAACTATTTGTTGAACAAATGTATACATTTATTTAGAGATTCTATAGGTTTTATGAAGTCTCAGGATTTAAAGTGTTCTGTAGCCCTGGCCAGTGACACAGTGGATAGAGCATAATTCCTGAGCACTGAGATTGCTGATTTGATCACTGGGTGGTCAGCTTGACGCCCATGGTTGCAGGTTTGAGCCCTGGTCAAGGCACATATGAGAAACAAACAATGTCAACACTAAGTGAAACAACAAGTTGATGCTTCTTCCTCTCTCCCTCCTGCCCCCTCTTAAAAAATAAATAAATAGATGATAGATAGATAAATAGATAGATAAAATGTTCCTTAGGTTTTACCAGCAAAGATTGAATTTGATGAAATAGAAGATTAAAAAATAAAAACAAACATAAATATAAATTCTAAAAATAAAAGTACAATATCTAAATTTTTAAAAATATGCTTGTTAAGATAAACACTATAGAATAGACAATTCCTAAAATAAGATCAGTGAAACTAAAAACATTAGTAGAAACTATTCAACATAAAACACACACACAAAAAATTAATAAATGACTTGTAAGACAGTATCAAATAGTTAAATATGCATGTAATTAGAATTTTTAAAAAACAGAGAATATAAGGGTAAAATACTATTTTAAGCAATAACGGCTGAAAAATTTTCAGATGTCTTGAAAACAGTAAATCCAAAGATAAAAAAAACAACAAACCTGTAGCAGTCACATTATAATTAAATTGCTAGACACCAGTGCCAGAAAGAGTCTTAAATTCCCACAAAGGAAAAAGATATGTTATGTACAGAGGAACAAAGTTAAGAAAACAGATGTCTTGTCAGGAGCTAATTAAATTAGGAGATAATGGAGCAACATCTTTGAAGTATTGAAAAAAAACCTGTCAAATGAGAATTTTATATCATAGTAAATATCTTTCAAAAGTGAAGGCAAAACAGAGACTTTTTCAGACAATATCTGAAATAATTTATTAGAACCAAATGTTCATTAAAAAATAATGATAAAAAGAAGTTCTTGGGCAGAAGGAAAATGATAATTGATTTATTGACACAGAGAAATGGTGACTATAGGGGTAAATTTAAGAGACTTTTTCTATATACATGTCTCTTCAATAAATAATTATTTAAAGTAAAAAGAATAGCTATGTATTTTCAAGTTTATAATATATATAGAAGTAAAACGTGATAGCTGAAGCATAAAGGATGAGAGGGGGACATGAAAGTAGACTTGTAACTTCTTACACTACATGTATTGTAACATTATTTTAATATATTTTGAAGAGTTAATGATTTATATTGTAGAACCTGAATTAACAATTAAAAAATTAAATTTTTACAAGAAATCAACTGAAAATACAGAATCAATTATAAAGGATAGAAAAAACATACAATAAAGACACTAATCAAAGGAAAGTAGGAGTGGCTATATTGATATCATATAAATTAAATAAAAAAGAGAATATAACAGATAAAGACATTTTATAATGATAAAAGTGCAATTCATCTAAAGAAAAGAATTATCCTAATTGTGTATGCACCTGATAACAAAGCTTTAAAATATATGAGCCAAAACTTATAAAACAAACAAGAAAAATAGAAAAACATTTCAAAATAAGCTTGAACATTTCAACTTTTTTTCCTTAGTAATTGGTAGAACAGAGAATAAAGACTTAGCAATATTATCAACTAATATGACCTATCAATTGATTTTTAAATGTTAAAATAACTTTGCATTCCTTGGATCAACCCCATTTTCTCATGATATATTATCCTCTTTACATACTTCTGGATTTAATTTGCTAATATTTTCATAAGGATATCTATTTAACGTAACAACAGAAAGATTCATAATATTTTCAAGTGTATATGGAACTGTCACCAAGATAAAACATTCTGGGGATAAAACAAGTCTCAATAAACTTAAAAGTATTGTAGTCCTAGTGGATCAGTACATATGTTTTCTGACCATAATGTGATTAAACTAGAAATCAATAATAGAAAATACATTAAAAACACCCCAAATATATGGAACACAATTCTATTATATAGAGCCCTTAGGTAAAAGAAAACATCACAAGGGAAATTAAGAAATATGTTTTAACCAACTTAAAATAAAAAATGCCACATCAAAATGTGTGGAATGTAGCTAAAATAGTGCTGAGAAAAAAATTTATAGATTTAAATATTTATATTAGAAAAGAAGAAAGACCAAAGTGATTGAAATAAATTTCCACCTAAATTAGAGTATAAAGAGTGAATTAAATCCAGAGTAAACAGAAGAAAGGAAATAATAAAGATAAGAGAAAAAAATATGAGTGAAATAGAAAACTGAAAAGTAAAATAGAAAAAAAAAAAACAGTGAAACCAAAAGATGGGCCTCTGAATAGATCAATAAAATTGCTAACCTTTGAGGGACCATTCACTAAAGATTATACAAACATTAAAAGAACAATGAGAAAATGTTATTTTAAAAAATCTTGTGTTCATAAATTCAAAATCTTAGATGAAATGAACAAATTCCTTAAAAGACACCAATTCCTTAAGTTCATTTAAAAAGATTTATTGAACTTGAATATCTCTATATAGCTATTTAAATAACTTGAATTTGGAGTTAAAAATCTTCCTACAAAAACAAACAAACAAAAATACTTCTGGCTAAGGTGGTTTCACAGATCAGTTCCTTGGAAAATAGACCAGTGGTTCTAGAAACCAGGGGAGACTGTAGGGGACCCACTGCAAAGAAGCACTAGAAAAATTTGGAGATTATAAAAATAGCCTGTCAAAAGTATATAAATGGTAGTATATCAAACTAAAACGCTTCTGCACAGCAAAAGAACCTGACAACTAAACAAAGAGGCAGCCAACCAAATGAGAGATAATATTTACAAACAACAGCTCTGATAAGGAGTTAATATCCCAAATATATAAAGAACTTGGCTCAGTGGTAGAACATCGGCCCAGTGTATGGATGTCCTGAGTTCAATTCCCAATCAAGGTACACAAGAGATGCAACCATCTGCTTCTCTACCTCTCTCCCTTCCCTTCTCAATCTCTTTCTTTCTCTCTCCCTCCTGTAGCCATGGCTCAATTGGTTCCAATGAGTAGGCCTTGGGCGCTGAAGATGGCTCTGTGGTCTTTACCTAGGATACTGAAAAAATGGCTTGATTTCTGAGCAACAGAACAATGGCCCCAGATGGGCAGAGTATCAACCCCTAGTGGGATTGCTAGGTGGATCCCCATTGGACACATTCAGGAGTTTGTCTGCCTCCCTCGTCTCACTAAAAATAAATAAACAAACAAATAAATAAATAACTCTCAGAGCTCAGCAACAGACAAACAAACAATCCAATTAAAAGGTGGGAAGAGAATCTGAACAGACACTTCTCCCAAGAAGACATAAAAATGGCCAACAGATAAATGAAAAAGTGCTCATCTTCACTGGCTATTAGAAAAATGCAAATCAAAACTATAATGAGAGAGATGACATCAGAGTAATGGCAGGGTGAGAAATACTCCTGATCTCTCCCCTTGAAATTTCAAATTAAACAACTATAACACAACAAAGGAACTTCAGCTGGGCTCTCAAGGATGCCTGAAAGTTCTGGGAATCAGATGGACTAAAGGTGAAAAGGGTTAAAAAGAGGGGCAGAAGATAAAATGCACTTGTGGTCCACTCTTGGGAGAAGCTAAAGTGACTTTTTTTTTTTTTTCTGGGACTATAGGGATGAGGGAAGCCTTGAGTGACTGAATTTTGTCTGCCAGGGCTACAGAGAGGGAATCCTGAAGTGACTGTATCTCCTTCTGTGTGGAGGACAGGAAAGATTGAGGGGTGGAAGCATGATACTAAACCAAAGTGGTGGCAGAATGAGGGGTCACAGCCAGTGTTCCCATGGTCTGCCTGCAGCCTGTACTACATGCAGAGACAGAGAAGACCAAAATGTTACCCCCACAACCTCCAAGAACCCTCCTCCCTTACTTCATGGGGTATAGAGAGTGTCAAAGACAAACACCACAGCAAACTCTCCAGAGCAACTCTTTCCCCTGAAGAACAAACATGCTCTGTGTCTGGTCCCCTAGTTTGTTCAGATGTGAGGATTTGCGCTCTGAGGCCTGAGATCCCCATTGATAAAGTCATAAAGTCAATAAGCTGTAAAACCCTCAAACATGCCCCAACCACAAATGTGACTGCAGCCCCTCCTACATTATTATGACAGCAACATCTCAGCATTGGTCAGCACAGCAATTTCACATAGCTAAAACTTGTAATAAAGTGACACCTACTGGAAGAAAAGAGTAACCTCTCAAAACGGAAACTTTTTCCTTTTTCTCTTTTATACCTTTTCCCTCCATTTCTGTTCTTTCTTATTTTATCACTTTATTTTTTGAATTTAATTTTATTTAATTTTTATATTTTTTATTATTATTTTTTTGGATGTTTTGTTGGCTTTCTAATTTTTTTGTTTTCATTCTTAGTTTTCTGTGGTTTTTTTTCTTTCTTACTTGTCATTATTTTTTAAATTTATATATTTACTACATTTTTAATTTTTATGTTTCATAGTTTTTTTTGTTTGAGTTCTTAACAAAACTACTCTCAAATGTCATCAAGGAAGAAGAAATCAAATATCATGGCTACATAAGACAGACATAATTCAGAAAGAAAATGAAAAATCACTAAGAAAAAAACCTCAATCACATGGAAACCTTGGAGTTAAATTTGAAAATTTAAAATTGAAGTCCTGAAAATATTAAACAAGATCTGAGTAAACACCAGTAGGAAACATAATGAGCTCAGATAACAAAATGAATACATCACAAAGAAGATTGAAACTTTAAAAACAGAGATGAAGAACTCAATACATGAATTGAAAACTGAGGTAGCAAGTTTGGTTAATAAAACCAGCTAGAAAGAGGAAAGAGTCAGTGACACTGAAGACAAGTAACTAGAGATGCTACAGAGAGAAGATGAGAGAGACTCACAAATTAAAAACAAACAAAAAAACTGAGAGAACTCTACAAGAATTGTCTGATTCCATCAGAAAAAAAAGCAATATAAGAATAATGGGTATATCAGAAGAAGAGAGGGAGGAGAGAATGAAGAGATTATTCAAACAAATAATTGATAAGAACTTTCCAAGCCAATGAAAAGAGTTAGAGTCTTGAATCTAAAAAAGACAAACAGAGTGCCAAGTTACCTCAACTCAAACAGACCCACTCCAAGGCACATAGCAATAAAACTGTCACAAATCAATGACAAATATATATATATATATATATACACACACACACACACACACACACACACACACACACACACACACATATATATCCGCAAGGCAGATAGCAAAAAGAAGAACATAACATATAGAGGAAGTTCTTTTCAACCCATCAGACTTCTCAGCAGAAACTCCTCTACTGAGAGAGAGGAATTACCAGCCAAGAATACTTTATTCATCATAGTTATCCCTCAAATATAAAAGAGAAATAAAAGATTTTTCAGAAATACAGAACCTGAGGGAATTTACCACCAGAAAACCCCCACTGCAAGAAATACTCAGTGAAGTTATTAGATCAGATAGAGACAAAAAAAGAAAATCAAAACTACAAGTAAAAGCTCCAACAAGATCACAATAAAAACAGGGATAATCTGTGAGAACAATAACATAAAAGGGAACAGGATAAATATCTGCAGTAGCAAAGGAAGATAGAGTATAGGAACACTCATAAGACAAAGGACTCTTTCACATATGAACATTTTTCTCTTAATAACTTAATGGTAACCACCTACAATAAAACCACTTCTGAAACACTCAGCTTAAAATAACGAAGAAACAGGAGAAAGAAACATGGAATACTACCAAACATAAAAACAACGGACAGAAATACAAAAGAGAAAAACCAAATTAGACACAAAGCTACCAGAAAGCAAAACATAAAATGGCTATAGGAAATCCTCAAATGTCAATAATTACTCTAAATATAAATGGGCTGAACTCACCAATAAAGAGTCACAGAGTGATAGATTGGATCAAAAAGCAAAATCCAATTATATGCTGCCTTCAAGAGACATATCTAAGGTGCAATGACAAAAGGAGACTCAAAGTGAAAGGCTGGAAATATTATTTGCTTCTCCAAGCAAATGTTTTCAAAGGAAATTAAATGTAGCCATATTTATCTTACAATGCTGACTTCAAGTTAACAAAGGTACAGAAACAAAGATGGACATTTCATAATGGTAAAGGAGACACTGTATCAAGAAGACATAACACTTTTTAATATATATGTACCAAACCAGTGAGTACCAAAATATACAGGATATCTACTAATTGATCTAAAAATAAAAACAGACAAAAACACAATCATACTTGGAGATCTTAACACAAGATTGAAAGGTTTAGATAGATCATCCAAACAGAAAATCAATAAAGAAATATTGGCCTAAAGGACACACTAGATCACGTGGACATAATAGACACTTATAACACATCTCATCCCAGAATATCAGATTATGCATTCTTTTCCAGTGTGCATGAAACATTGTAAAAAAACATCATTTGTTGGGCCACAAAAATAACTGCTACTAATTCAAGAAGATTGAAAATATACCAAGCATAGTCTCTGAACATAAGGCTTTGGAATTAGAATTCAACTGCAAAAAGGAAGTAAAGAAAATCACAAAAATGTAGAAATTAAACACCATACTCTGAAAAAATGCCTGGGTCAGAGAAGAAATAAAAACAGAGATCAAACAATATATGCAGAAAAACAAAAATAACGACACAACACAACATATCAAAATTTCTGGGATGCAATGAAAGTAGTAATAAGAGGAAAGATTATAACATTACAGGCTTATGTCAGTAAACAAGAGAGATCTTAAATAAATAACCTAACATCACACTTTAAGGAACTAGGAATAGAAGAACAAAGGCAAACCAAAGTCAACAGAAGAAAGGAAATAGTAAAAATTGGAGTAGAACTAAATGAAATAGAGAACAAAAAAATTATAGAAAAATTAATACAACAAAGAGCAGGCTCTTTGAAAAGATCAATGAAATTGACAGATTCCTGGCTAGACTCGCAAAGATAAAAGAGAAAGAACTCATATAAACAAAATTTGAAATAAAGGAGGAGAAATCATCGCAGACATCATAGATATACAAAGGATCATAGTAGGATATTATGAAAGACTATATGCTACCAAATTCAACAACTTAGAAGAAATGAGTAAACTCATGAAACTATACAATCTTCCTAGACTGAGTCACAAAGAGAGCGATAGGCAGGAAGGAAATAGAAACAAGTATAAAAACCTCCCCCAAAATAAAAGTCCAGGACCAGATGGCTACCCTAGTAAATTCTACCAAACATTCAAAGAAGATTTGGTACTTACTCTACTCAAAGTCTTCCAAAAAATAGTGAAAGAAGTAATACTACCTAATACATTTTGTGAGGCCAATATAACCCTCATACCAAAACCGGGCAAGGAAAACAAACACACAAAAAAACTACAGACCAATACTTCTAATGAATATAGATGCAAAATTCCTAAACAAAGTACAAGCAAATTGAGTACAACACCTTAAAAATAATACATCACAATCAAGTGAGATTCATTCCAGGAGCATTATTCACAGTGGACAAGACATGGAAAAAATCAAAGTGTCCTTTGATATAGGATTGGATAAAAAAGATGTGGTACATATATACTGTACAATGCAATATTACTCAGCCATGAGAAATAATGACATATTGCCATTTATGAAAACACGGATGGACCTTGAGAATATTATAGTGAGTGTTATATAAGTAAATCAGAAAAAGCTAAGAACTATATGATTTCGCACATAGTTGGAATACTAAACTAAGACTCAGGGACTTAGATAGAAATAAAGAGGTTGCCAGGGGGAGGGTGTTGTGGGGGCAGAGATGAGGTGGGGAGTAAAGAGGGACAAATATATGGTGATGGAAAATGATTTGACACTGTGTGATGGGTACACAACATAATCAACTGTTAAAATGTTATGGAAATGGTTCTCTGAAACCCAGTGGTCTCTCATCTTTTAAGCGGGTTATGTTTCAAAACCGCCCACGATAGGTGAAAATCTGCAAAGTAGCGACCTTATATTTATTTTATTATTTATATATATTTTAAGGCTTTATACACCCTCTTCACACTCCTATAAACCTTTCCCACACTCTCATGAACACTTCCTTGTTTATTTTACTGCAAAAATAATTAAAATAATAAATATATAAAAATACCTATATACTGCAAAATCTTGCAATATAGTGAAAAATCCATAATACAAAATTAGATATATACAATTTAAAAATCCACAATACAGTGAGACCACAAAAGTGAACCACAATATGGTGAGGGACAACTGTACTCTTATTGATCAATGTTATCCCATTAAATTTACTTTTCTAAATAAAAAATAAAATAAAGTGTATTATAGTTTTGGTTATGGATACACAACTGCATTTATTTGTCAAAACTCATCAAACAGTGTACCTACAATAGTTACTTTTATTATATGTAAATTTCATATCAATAAAGCTAAGTAAAATAATACTACAAGCACAAAAGAATAAAATATTATATTATCATTGTTGTAACAAGAATTCATGCACAGGGAAGAATATTGAGCTAGATCTGTGATTCTTCATCCTGGCTGCACTTTAGAGTCATCTAGGTAACTCTCTACAAATATCAAAGTCTAGACCCCACCTCCAGAGGTTCTGACAGTTCATCTGATGATCAATTTATTTGAATTCTAGACTAAACTAGAATTTAAGAGTGTTTTCTAATACTATACACTAAAATATCACTTTTTTTAAAGTTTAAATGGAGTTACTTTGGCAGCATTATTTTTTCAACCTCATTCAATCACCTGGCTGCTTTGCCAAGTGTATTTTCAAAACCATTAGGTAATATGCTGAATAGTTTAGCAATTATAGCTTTAAAATGTAAGTTATAGAGAAACAGAAATACTTTAGAGTACAGCTAAGATACAGTATCCTGAGAACATATGCAAGTTTCCCAGATGGCCTAATCCCCAGGGAACATATGTAGATGTATAATTATTATAAACCATCAGAAAGTCCTGAAAATTAATCAGCTTTCACAAAGAGAGTGAGAGAAAAAGAGAATAATCAGTTTTTATTAATCAACATATTCCCTTTAAATCTTATTTTGAAGACCAAAATGATTTTACAGGATGTCTTATTAGACTTGCCATGTGACTTTGAAGAATTAAGTCTTTCTCTCCATGAGTGAGAGATTAAGAAAAATATTTTCTCTAAAGTTTTGACTAAAGGGTTCCAAATTTCAAAGTCAAGAAATATATAGACAGATAAAGATACTTTAGTGGGTTTTGTTTTGTTTTCTTTTATTTTGAAGTATTTTTAAAAATTTTTATGTATTGATTTTAGAAAGAGAGAAAGAAAGGGAAGAGAGAGAAATATCAATTTGTTGTTGCTCCACCCATTCATGCATTAATTGGTTACCTTTTCAAATGTAAATATATTCTCATATCTTGTTTCTCTAGTCACTCATTAAATTCTTTTCATTTTCTTCATTAATCACAGAGTTTCAATGATATAACATGCATAACTGATTTGTTGGTATAACAACTAGCTAGGCAAATCTTTATTTTTCTAATTGATTCATTTTTTATGTTTTCTGTACTCAAATAATTTTTTTTTATTTTAGTGAGAAGAGGGAACAGACTCCCGCATGCATACCAACTAGGATCCACCCATAAGCCCACTATGTTCTGGCCATCTGGGGTCCTTGCTCCGTTGCAACTGGAGCCATTTTTTAGCATCTGAGACAGATACCATGGAGCCATCCTCAGCACCTGGGGCCACCTCAGCACCTGAAGCCAACTCACTCTAATTTTCCTTGGCTGCAAGAGGGGAGGAGAAGAGAGAGAGAGAAGTGAGAGGGAAAGGGGTGAAGAAGCAAATGGGCACCTCTCTTGTGTGCGCTGACTGGGAATCAAACCCTGGACATCCACACACCAGGCTGATGCTCTACCACTGAGCCAACAAGCCAGGGTCCAATACTCAAATAGATATTATGTTTTTTATATTCCCACATCATTTATCACAATGCCAGGCATTGAGTTGGTAATATAGCTTTGGAGTAAAAAAAAACCCTTTTTTTTTTTTTACAATTTAAGACTTTTGAAATAAATATATATCTTATAATTCATATATTCATTTAATGTAATATTCTTAACATTTTCTAAGAAAACTGATGAAATGTCCTAGAATTAAAAAAAGTCTTTTTAACTGGTTATTTTATTTTCTGCAGAATATGTAGACTCCATCCATACAGTAAGTCAATGACTTACTATATGCATGTTCTTCACTATTAAGAGATCCTGGCCAGGTAGCACAGTGGATAGAGCCTTGTGTTAGTATGTCGAGGTCTCAGGTTTGACTCTGGTCAGGGCACATAAAAGAAGCAACCAATGAACACGCAACTAAATGGGACAAGTAAGTGGAACAACATGTTGATGTTTCTGTCTCTCACTCTTTCTCTCTCTCTCAAATCAATGGAAAAATTTAAAAAAGAAAAATTACATTAGTAAGCATAATGTATAGAACTACTGGTTGTGAACATGCACATCCTCACTATAACAGGCAGGTTTTCTTTTCCCTTCATTCCACTCCAACTCCCTCTTCCCATTCCAACTCAATGTCAAATATGTACATGAACAGACTACGCCTGATTTTTACATGAGATTGAACAACCCCAGAGGATTACCAGTTCAATTACCAGCCCCAGATGATTGTAAAGGGTAACTAAGAGGTTATGTATTTAACAAATTAAAATATTTCAAACCTACCCTAAATAATAAGTAAAAACAAATATACCGTCCTTATTTCCCAAATCCCTGGTATTCTTCTCCCTGCCACAGTGCGCCATAAATCTATCTTGCCAATAATTTGGTGTGGACTGAGAGTATTGCTTTAGAACCAGAATATAAAGTAAATGAATCTCATGTTTATGAAACTAGAGTGTTTGCAAAAATGGCATGTTATGCTCACTAGTGAAACAAGTTGAGAACAACATATTTCGAGTCTATCAAAATATTCTCCTGTATATTTAAATGTAGTTGTATTTAACTATATAATAAATTATATGCTATAATTATGGAAAATATATATAAAAATCATACTACTGGTTGGGGGAAATGTTTTAAATATTAGAAATCAAGCTTGTTTAATCATTTATTATATTCTCAGAGACACATTACAAATGTATAGTTAAGAATTAGATGTTTATTTCTTTTCTCCCTCTCAGGTCTTTTTACATTCCAGTTATATTTAATACCCAAAGTAAACTCCATTGACATCAATATGTTAAACTAGAGTAGCTTCCCATCATTAAAATCTATTATACTACTTCCTAGAAAATCTCAGGGAAAAACAAATAGACTAATGGAGGACAACCCTGAGACTCGTTCTAAAATCTTTGTTGGAAGGCATCATGGTTCAAAGAATAAATACAAATTTAATTTTTATTTCTGTAGTATCTATATTTTGCTGTTCAGACCAAGCCACAGTGACAATTTTTGAGCATTACTGTGTAGATGTCTTATTGCTCCTATTCACAGTCATGTTGGACAAAAATGTCAAGAGCCGATCCATAAAATAAAAAATACCTGGGTAAACAACAAAGAGTTAGCAATAAATATTAACTTGAAGATGATCTCCAATCTATGTCTTATGTAATTAGGACTTACTGTTTCTCTTATCTAGTCTCTCACTTTGAGTTCCTTGGTTTGGCTGAGTTTAATAGAGAAGACAGAAGGCTGTCTTCTGAGTATTCAGTTAACTAGATGGCACATTTTAAAGATATTACTGTGGGTTTTTTTTTAACCCAAAGTAAACAGGAAAGAAAATGAGCACATGTAAAATTTAATTTGGAAGCATTTCTCATCTCAGATATTGAAAGACACTTTAAAAAGAAACAAACTATGGTGAGGTTAATGACAAAAGTTGACTTGTGAACTATGCATTCCTATCGAAGCAATAAGTGTTTTATAGAGATTTTCTACCTAAGCTGATTTTGGAAATAAATCATTTAGATATTCATGGCTATTGGTGAAAGGAAAGGGTATGAAAAGAACAGAAGAGATTTCTAAATACCCTCCCTAGTAGATGAAAATATCTTGCTTGCCTCTTGATGAGAACCACAGCATCTGTCAGGGAAAGGGTTACTTACAGAGATATGGAGAGAATAAAACTGGTGGTAGAGATGGACTGATACCCAGGCAGAGAAAAGGCAGACAAATAGAGTGCTTCAGGGAACAATCATCACTGTCACCATTAGAAGGTAGGGTTGAAACAATCAACTCCTCTGGTAAGATCTCCAGTGGGAGCACCTTTCTTGGCTTAGCAATGAGCATCTGGTGAGTGCTGGAATCCCCTTTTGAGACAAGAGTTGAAACAGAAATTGAGGGATGAGGAAGCTGGCAGTTCCTGTCATTGGTGCTGGCAGGAGAATGATAGTTCCATGTAGAGAAAGTGACACTCCCAACAATGTCAAAGGCTGCTTCTTTTGACATTGTCTTAGCTAGGAAAGTTCTTTTTAAAAAAATAGTTTTGCCTGCTTCTTTTTTTATAAGTATCTGTCCTTCTAAAAAATTATTACTATAAGAGTACATGCCTAATTTTAAAGCATTAATAGGAATCAGACTTCCCTTTCCTCTCCCTGCTTCCTATTTTCCCACCTACCTTTGACACCACTATCCTAAAAGAGAATAGAAATCCATAGGTCTACAGCTCTCCCCTCCCCATCTTCTCATGACATGCTTGGAGATGGCTGGTGGGGATGAGGTGGTAGTGGTCAGAATAATATGGTGTGAGTTGCTAGTTTACTTAAGGCTTCATAAGGACAATGGGAAATATTTGGTCCCTGTGGTCTAGTTGCTCTTGGTTTCCTTCAGCCTCAGAATTATCTTCTGCTAAAAAAAAAAAAATGGTTATACAGGGACTGACTTAGGGTAACTATACTGGACTGAAGGTAGGTACTGGTCATTAGAAAACTTGGCAAGAAAAACATGATTATGGAGTCTCCATGTCCAACCTCAGTCCTGCTCCCCTTTCCTGTATCTCCACTCTTCAGAGTAGACCACTGAGCTTTACCTCTCCCCATCCCACCCTCCTCATAGGACTCCCACTTGATTCAGCACCTGCTGCTAGATTTAAGGCAAGAGGAATTCTTTAGCATACATCTCTCTCTACACAGAGTAAAGGTTCATTCAGAAAGGCTTTATTTTGGATTCACTCTATCAAATCTCTTGGCTCAGTTTCCCAAATTAGGTCTCTTCTCCTCTCTTTGGCCCAAAGTTATAGATTCACATTCTTCTTCACTCAACTTGCTCATGCTCAGAATACCTTCATTTAAACCACCTTATATTTAGCTTTTATAAAAAAACAAATTAGAAGATGGTTTTATAAGAAAAATAATTTGAGAGTTATGTCTAACCATTATGTCTTGAGAATGATGGTATTCCTTAAGAACTTGAATCATGCAAATACAATTGACACTTATAAATTGCTGTGGTGGGTAAATACAGTTCCACAAATTCATTATGCTATATTTCCACTGTTCTAATTTTGTGAGTGTAGTGTTTGTTCTGCAGTAGTTACAAAAATTATAGTAGTAATAATAACAGCTGTCATTTATTGTGTCTAATATGGGTGCTTGAAGATTATACTTTCAAGGACCGTTTCCATAGTTCATCAATATGGGTGCTTTATACTTAGACCTCTTTTACCTCTCCAAAACCCATGAGGTAGGTATAATTATAGATAATAAAAGATAATCTCAGAGAATGTACTTAATTTCCCCAAAATCACATACAAATTAAATGTTAGAGACACAATTTATACGTCTCTCTAATCTGAAATCCCATATTATTTCTCTTAATAAATGTTAAGAATGTTTTAGAACTTTTCTATCAGAATAGGAAATGATAAAAGCAAGAGCAACAGCAACAACAATAACATAGAAGGAAAATCTTGTTAAAAACAAACAAACAAACAAAAATACTTTCGAGGCTGCCTCCTTCTTCCCAATACAGGGGGTCTTCAGGTTGCGACACAGTTCCGTTCCTATGACTATGATATAATCTGAATTTTGAAACACACCCTAATTTAAGTCACTTAACCTATTCTAACACAGTTGTAAAATTATAATCTAGAACATAAAAACACAACTAAGCCACAGAAAAAGAAAAAGGATGTAAATATTGTACACCATACTCTGTATTCTGTCACCGCATGCAACCAAACTAGTTTGCCGACTAGTCCATAAGTACATCACTAACAGCATAAGCCGAAACATTCACGTTTCAATTTTTTAAAGTTTTTAAGGAAGTTAGCATCATAAACTCAAAACATCATATGTCAAGACTGTTGTAACCTGAGGACCCCCGTTATAAGACTTATTTCAACATTAAATTTATTGGATTACTTGGTATTTGAATAATGACTTTTCTGACATCATCTTCTTTTAGTAGACCTCAACTAATTGTTTTAAAATAATTTTCTTCTTTTCTTGATTTCTAGCTCCACTGCTGGGTAAAATTTAGGTAATAAGTTCCTCCAAAGTACAGTGAAGATCCCATCTGTCATGATGGAGACCACAGATGGTCACAGAGAACAAAGCTCCCACCTAGGTAGCATAAGGCAGCCCTCCTCTGCTGGTCCCTTTTGGTAAATGGCCTCATAAGCTGGGAAGCCAAGGCAAAATACAGTGACATTCTTGGCTAACAATTCTTTAAAAATGATTTTTCTTTCTTGAGTTGCCCTTGAACTAAAATATTGCATGGAAGATGTGATCTGGCCAATAAAATTTCCCAAGAATTAGTTCACAAAGAAAGCTTTAATTTTCATAACATTTACTCCAGGTCCCACAAAAGGACCACAACTACCAAATGATGAGTTGAATCCTTGAAGTTATAATACTCTCCCATACTCCCTTTCCTGGATTATAAATCTCTGATTTGTCCTCTAGAATATTGAAAATAATGGCAGAAGAGGGATTAGGGGTTATATTAATTTAAGGGTCAAGGTGAAGAAAGAATCTGGTTTCAGAAGGCAATGTCTGGTTTGACCTGAGAGAAACTCACTAGCTACTGGGGAAGAGTTTCTGCCTGCAGGAAAAGCGATGACAGTCTGACTCCAGCCAATGCCTGAAAGAGACCCTTAGTTTGGACAGAGCTGAATAAAAAATAAAAAATTAAAAAAAGAAAGTAAGCACTTTCATGACATTGTATGAACCAATCAGAAAGAAAAAACAGTATTAATATTTATTTATGATTGAAACTAATATTTGCAAAATTCTTACAAAGGGGAAAAGTTTGGGGTATTTTTTTGACAAGTTTTTGGTCCAGATGTCTCATACCGCTGTTTAAGGGATGGCACTTCTTCCTAAGGCCTGGATAGTTATGGCTGTAGCTCTTAAGTCAGTTGACCACAGGAATCACAGGAATGCAGCCCTGTACAAGCCTTCCCTCACGGATTATTACTAGGACCCACAGAAATGCTTGCAAGTTCCACAAACCAACCCCTTGGTGTCCTATCACCCCCTGACCCCTCCCCAATGTCGATGTCTACACTCAGCTTCCCCCTTCCTTTCACTACTTCTCTCAAGTGTGGGCACAGATCAATTCTTCACTTCTCCAAATCACAGCCAAGTCCAGATGATCATGTTTAACTGAATTTCAATGCTGGTTTAGGAGTCACAAAGATAAAGTACAGAAAATTTAAAAATTGATATAAAAGTAGACTATGTCCAAGGCCTCTAGGTTATGCCCTTACAGGTCTCTTATTGGTGTCTCTGTCATTAGGTCATGACTTTCTTCACAACTGCTGGTACCAACCTGCCCTTCCTTCCTCAACCAGTCTGATCCTTTGACCCCTTGGGTTTCCTCTTACTTCCAGATTCAGAACAGCTTCTACTTGGCTATCATCCCTCTCAAGGGAACAAATATGACTGGGCTATGGAACTCATTTTTCCCAACTTTTAACACTTAAAAAGAAAAAAAAATTTTTGCTTCATTATCATAAAGCCAAAATAGATGTTTTTCTAATACAAACATGGGCAATTTCTCTTTAAGTTGAACTCATATTTCCACCTCTAGAAGAAGTTTTGGGTCTGTGTCCCCAACCCTGTCAAAGCATATGGAGGGCCCAGTCTCATGTATAGCACCCTGTAAGATGAGGCAGGCTTGGACAATACATTATTGACAGTTAGTCAATATATTATTATAAATGTTATAATCTCCACTGTTAAAACAAAACCAAAAGCAGTTGGTCCTATCAAATTCCCTCCCAGCCCAATTATTATGGTTGTGAGTTGTTTTTTATAACATTTTGAGAGAATATCCCTTGAAAGAAAATCTCCATGGGAAATCCCTTGGATCAGAATAATGTCATAAATCTGACATTATTATGGTACTTATTTATAAGTTAATAAACAATATAATAACATAAGGGCACTTTTTTCTTTTCTAGTGAAAAACTGGAGCTTGCTTTCAACCATTTTGAATCACCCAGTGGTCGTTTTTTTTTGTGCTCTCATTGACACAGTAGAGGAGCTGGTATCCAGTGGTGTCGCTTTGATGAAATTAGCATCCCTTGAAGTTGTGGTTCCTCATTTAAAATCGCCATGTCAAATACTTCTTTTGTCACCCAGCCTGTTCTGACCCCTCCATTATGCTATTAGTTTTTAAATTATTAAGCAATTATGTCATGTTTCTTTTACTTCTTTATGAAATGAGTTTAGACGTAGGCTTTGCCAATTTTATTCAATGTGACAATGTTTGTTAATGATGTAAATAATGTCTTAGTCATCTGTGGGAAATTTTTTTCCCATGCCCCTAGGTTCTACTTCTTTTGAGAGAGGTCATTTATTTGTATTTACATGACTTCTTTCATACACAACCTTGTTTTTCTCTGTAGTTTTGCATCTTGATCTCACCCTTTACCAACAGGGTGACAACCCCCTGACTATTCACATGCATTCTCCTTCTTTCTTTTTTCTGAATCTTCTAACCCTTGCCCTGCACCCAGACCATCTTGCACTGCACATTTTAGCTTTTCAGATTGCAGACAGAGTCATATATTGGTCTGAAATTTGTCGTTAGCAATAGAGCCTCTGGTGCCATGCCCTTTAG
Organism: Rhynchonycteris naso; assembly: GCA_037038555.1. Lineage (NCBI taxonomy): Eukaryota > Metazoa > Chordata > Mammalia > Chiroptera > Emballonuridae > Rhynchonycteris > Rhynchonycteris naso. The sequence continues at coordinate 48,400,966 of CM073000.1, read as the reverse complement.
CCTTCTGAAGTAATGGGTGTTTTTAATCCACGTGCGTGAAAATACTGCAATATAGCTTCTGTTAGGCTCACCCAATTTCTAACCTAAAAGTACACAATTGGCTGCAGGGTTGGGTTCCATGGGTTTACCTATTAAATTCTGCCTTCCTTCTTAAAAATATCACTTTTATTTATGCTCAGAATTTCTGTTTATCGTTTTGTCATCTTAAATGTAACATTCTCATAAGTCGGTAGTGTTTCTGAAGGGAATTGGATTTGAGATAAGAAAACCAGAGTTAAAAATCTATCACATAACACTCACAAAATATTAGGAAGTTCTTCAACCTCTGCTAAGCTTTAGTTTTCTTATTGTTAAAAGAGGCAAACAGTGATTCCACACAGATATTACAAGGATTCAGTGCTAACATGATCTTAAACATAAACTCCTTTGGTCTGTTAATATATTTGTGGACATCTCAAATGACATTAGGAAGATTAGCCAAATGATGTTGAAGCACTTTCAGGTAAAAGATTTAATATGTGAACTAAGTACATTGCGCACAAAAATTAGGGGATTGCCTGACCAGACGGTGGAGCAGTGGATAGAGCATCGGACTGGAATGCGGAAGACCCAGGTTCAAGACCCCGACGTTGCCAGCTTGAGAGTGGGCCTATCTGGCTTGAGCAAAATCTCACCAGCTTGGACCCAAGGTCGCTGGCTCCAGCAAGGGGTGGCTCGGTCTGCTGAAGGCCCATGGTCAAGGCACATGTGAGAAACCAATCAATGAACAACTATGGTGTTGCAATGGCAACAAAAAACTAATGATTGATGCTTCTCATCTCTCTCTGTTCCTGTCTGTCTGTCCCTATCTATCCCTCTCTCTGATTCTCTCTCTGTCCCTGTAAAAAAAAAAAAAAATAGGGGATTAGGGAATGTGCAGATACTCCAGTACTTTCAGCCTTTTGTATAGTGCATTTCCACCAATGAAATAAAAGTTGGTTTTGCATCTCATTTGCATAATCTAACAACTGTCTTTGATTTGTCATTTGCTTTTCTGATGTTCTTGTTTAATTGAAAAAATCAAATATTTTTTTTATCACTTCATATTCATTTAGAAACATCCCCTAATTTTTGTGAGCAGTCTATATACCATACAATTAGGTCATTCTCTTCACCTGTTATCCTCCCAACCATTGGATCTGGGAAGGCTCTAACACTTTATTAAAGCATAATAGCTGTAAAGTTTCTGTGAAAGCTGGAATCAGGGGCAGCATTCTGATATGATGAGGGGAGCTAAGAGCACTAGGGAATCTTCTGTTGTTTGTATCAAAGAAATGGTGAAGCTGGTGAAGTTTACAAAGGTCTCAAAATTCCACTGCCCCCTCCTGCCCCAGTCTTTCCCGTGGCACTGCCACTTGTTGGGTACCAAAGTGAGAAATAGCTACTTTCATTTTGTAAAGTCAGCCATTGAAAGATCACCCAAGGTGGTCCTTCATTGGACATGGCAGCCAGAAAAATACACTATGCCTGCACTTTCTAAGTGTAACTCATTAGCACAGGGAAATTGAGAAACACATACAGCATATTGAGTCTCACCATTTCACATTTTAATCCTCATTATATGAGGGGATTCACCCCTAGAAAGCAGCAGCATATCCATCCTTCAGCCCACTCCAGGATTTTAAATCTCTTTCCACCAAAAAGTCTTAACGTACAGTTCAGAATAGATTCTTCTCTCTCAGCTTGTGCTTCAAATTTTAATCACTTTCAGATTCAAAAGACAGCATCATTACCATAATTTGCAAGAATGATCATTTCTACATACCCATTATGTACCGGGTACTATGCCAGTTATAAGACACGAAGATTTTATCATACAGTTGGAGCTCTCCAAATTATATTTTAGGGAGAGAGGTAAGAAAAACATAAAAGAAAAAATAAAGGGGCACAAATTTACAGCAAGTCGATCAGTACAGAAAATAAGAGGCAGTAGAGAACATGTGGGGTTTGGTGGTTATAGCACAGCGTGCTAATTCTCTTCCTTTCCCCCAACACTCTCTGTAACTCCCATCCCCAGAAATTTGTCTTCTTATTTTAAGCAATAGAATTCTGAATTTTAGCTAAAATCAGACTCCGAGATTGAGACTACATTTCCCAGCCTCCCTTGCAGCTGAGTGTGGTTATATGACTAAGCACATTCTAATGAGATATGAGTGGTAAATGACAAGTGCAACCTCCAACTCATACCCTTCAAGGGAAGCTGCTATATCCTCAACTTTCTCTTACCTTTACTGTAACCTGAAATCTGGACCTGTGCCTTTTTCCTTTCCTGAAACTTTCACCATGTGACCAAATAGAGCAACAGAATAGAAGATCTCTTGATCATCTTCTAGACAAGAGTAGCCTAGGCATTCCAGACTGCCTGCCTGCATCTAGACTATTACATAAAAAAGAAAAATAAATACTTATTTTATTTGAGTTATCAAATGCCTTGGTCTCTTTAGTATCATGGCTTACCCGGTACAGTGCTAAGGTAAGCTTCATGATGAAAGGGCTTGGGAGATGTCTAAGATTTAAATTAATAAGAAATGAAGATGAGGGATGGAGAAAGGAAAAAAAATGAGAATTTCCACCTGAAGAAAAATAAGAGCAAAGATGTGGATGTCATACATGACAGTCCTGAGAAGGAGATGATGGGTTGATTTTGTTGAGACTAAATATATACATATAGAAGGGATCACAAAGTTCCAGTTGGGTTTGGACCAAACTGTAGAAGCACTTGAATAAAAGCTAAGTAAAGTAAAATTCTTCACATAGGAAATGAAAGCAATGTTTTAATAGAAAATCTGTCTGAAAAGCACTGAACAGCCAAAGGCAGCCCTCTGCCTGGGAAGGTTATGGAAAAGTGAGCCTAAGCTGGGAAAGAATGAAACAACAGATTCTGGGGAGACATTTGTTGGTCTTGGTGATTATGTGGGTATGTAGAAGTCAGGTTTTGAGCCTGGATTACTGAAAAATATTGATACCACACAGAAGGCCCTTTTTAAAATATGCATATGAAGAAAACTTCAGTTTTATATAATCTGAGATGAAAGCAGTGCATCCATAGGGAAATATCCAAGAGCAGATATGCAAAATTAAAGCTCTGGGGATCTGTTAATGCTGGATATATATAACTAGAGGTATCTGAAAAAGACTAAAGCCATAAGAAAAAAGATGACAAAAAAAAAAAAGAAAAGAAAGAAAGGAAGAAAGAAAAGGGATGACAGAAAGATAGATTGAAAAGAGAAAACAGTGTACTGAAGGTCAAGGGAAGATTTTTGACAAAATAGGAGTGAACTGACATGGGAATAGATGAAAGGGAAGGTAACTATAAAAAGAGATTAAACTTGGCTCCTGATTTTATGTTCTCTTTATCTGTATATCCTCATATCTAGCTTAAAATCTATTTTTTCTAAAATCTGTTCTTTTTTATTTCTCTCTGCTGCCAAAACACTCATCACATCCTGCCTTGATTTACACAAACTCCTTCTCATTGGCCTGTTTCTCATCAGTTTCCCACTTCATTCTTTGCCAACTGTTAACTGCCAAGTCCATTTTCTTTTCCTGCTGTTCAGACTATGTTTCTCCCACTCTGCTTTGGCTTCCCTTCACCTTCCAGCCTCCCAATGACTTTCTGCACCTGCTTACAATTATTCCTCATCCTTCCTGCAGCCCTCAGGTCACACCTCACCCCCACTTCTTCCTTTCGCCCTAGCTTCTGTAAGTATCATATTTAGGACTTTATAACTTCAGGCCAACACCCTACATTGACATCGTCATCTTCCTCTCCCACAGACTTTCCAACTTGTGCATATGAACACATCTCCTATTCCTGCTGCAAAGACTCCCAGCATAACCCCTGCTTTGCTAGCTCTAATAACAATATGCCATGTGCTACTTTCCCCAAGAGTATAAAAAAGAGCATTGCTTATACTGTACTCTTTCTTGTCCCTATTACCTGTGGGCCTTCTATTGTTTGTTCTGGAAGAACATGATTTCATTTTCATTCCTGTCAGATGATTTCTGTTCCTTATGAAGTCCTTATTGGTATTCCTTGGGTTTCTGCATAAATAATACAAATCTGACGAGAAGGCTTAAACCCAACCAGTTTGTTCAAAAGTACCTTGAGTTTTGTTTCAGTAATGCCTGAAAGAAAACCATATCTGTCTAAAAAAGGGAAAATAATAATGTACAGAAAAGAAGCCTGGATGTTTCTATTGTCAACAAAGAATACACACCAAAAAAATATGTATCTGAGTGAAAGAGAAATACCGTGGGCATCACAGGTAATCAGCATAACTCTTCTACAGCTATGAAAACATCTCTCAAGGACATATCCCACTATTATTTGATAAAGCAACAATTTGTACTGCTACCTCTGAACTTCTGTTCGCACAAGTTTCAATTAGCAGAGACACTAAGGTACTTCATTTTTGCTAAAAAAAATATTCACTACACAGCCTAGAGGATTACTTTCAGAAAAGGCCTATATTTATAAATACATAGATATGAAATATAATAAAGTAGCATACATGTTTCTAAGGAGCATGATTTAAATGATTGTTGCTTATTCTTTAGTTTTCTCCTTAAAAACAACACCAAAAATGGACCTAAATACAAATCATTTATTTAAATGTACTTGATATTTTCATAAAATGTAGAAGTTGAATAACAAAGAAGGATGTGTTCTTTTTTTGCATTTATTTCCTTTAAATGGTGAAGAAAAAATGCCCTTGATATTCAACATCCGAGCTTCATTTTCAATAAGAACCAGAAAATTGTCAAAGACAAACTGTTTTTTATCATACAAATGACTTGACCACAGATAAGAAAGTTGTACAAACCTCAAGACCTAAATGACCATGTAAATGGGTTCTGCTTTTTAAGACAGATGGTGGATCAAAACAGTGATGGGTTATGAATTGCAAAATGATTGTCCTCCAGAATATAACAAGAAATAACTGAAGAAGTAGATTTAAAATATAGTTAAAGTGGAACCAAATAAAAGAAATCACATCAATTTTTAAGATCTCAAGAAGACAGAAACAGAGAACATAAAGATTGTATTAACACTATTCTGGGAAGAAAACCATTTTGAGTTGAAATATTATGCATATGCTAACTGAAGAAAATTGGAATGTGTTTCAACAAAATGAGTAATGCTACCTATTTTATTCCATGTCATGTCCAAGATTGTAGAAAATTGCAGCATACTTTGTCTATCAACCACCTTATCATTTGCAATTGATGCAGAGGTATGCCCACCAACCTCTGTCATTGGTGGAAACTCAAGCTCCTGTGTCTAGCTTGCAATTGGAACTATTATGGAAGAAATTCAAGGTTTAATTCATGCAGTCTTGCATTTCAGTAACACACAAAGGAACCCAGATTAAAATATAAACTACTCTATTTAGGTAAGGATGAATAGCCATTACTTGTCAAAGGCCAATAACAAGTGAACTCCAGGAAGGTATGGGCAAATATGGTATAGCTGACTATAGCAAAAAAATAAATAAATAAAAAAATAGGTGTCTTAATTTTAACGTTGACTCTGTTAATAAGTATTCTCAGGTCATTTAGCTATTTTATTTTATATGTGTACACACACACACACACACACACACACACACACACACACACCTGCTTCTGCATACATCCCCAGTCTTATTTCTCACAACTCTTTTTCCCTTTCTCTACACTGCAGCTCAGCCAGTCTTCTCTCAAGATGTGTCATGCTTCTTTCTGAATCAGAGAGTTCATACCGCTCTTCCTCTGCCTAGGCTCTCCTCCCTGTTAACCAGGGTAATTCTTAATCCAGCTTTGTCTTCTTTGTCATTTTTCCTACTACAGCTTTATAGAAACTGGAGGGTTTCCTTCAATACAGTCATCCTAGTTGTGATTAATTGTAATGTCTGTCTTGGGGATATGACATACTCCAAGAGAAGAAGGATTTTTCTTTCTTTTCTTTTTTTTTTTTTTTCATAAACTGTATTCCTAGTGCCTGGTACAGGAATAGCTTTAGTACATGTTACTTGAATGAAAGGATCAATGAACGATTCTCTTGGTATTATTTGAATATTTCACCAAATTCTACTGCTGCATATACAGAGATCAATGCCTCAGAGTCCAAAGGGAAAGCCTCTTTGTAATATTTAATTGCTTGGCTTTATTTCCTTGGGAATATAAACTTCAAGGTTTTCCCTGTGGATATTTTGGGGACCAGGAAAAGAAACAGATGCCTGGAATTTAGGAGTAGAAGGGAACTAGAAAATGCCTCTGGCCTATTTTTCTTGGAGAGGGAAGTGACTGGTTCCATTAATCTTAATTGGTGTGCAAAGAAGACCTCACGGACTATGGCAGTGGGAGATTTCCCTTAAGACACAGACTATAAGTGGCAAATACAAGGGGACTTCATAATACCTGGAGTAATGGCATGGAAACCTAGAGTGTGCTCATCTACTTCAATATAAGGTTTGTCAATTATTTTAACATTATGCAGTGTGGTCATAGTACTTATGAGAGAAGACCCCGGTCTTGGGAGTAAGATGATTTTAACAAAGGCCATCAAGCTGAATCTTGACCAGTGGAAGACCTAAGTAACACTCAGAGATCTGAAAGGAAAAGTGCTACTATTGTCAAGGTGTGTTGCTGATTTGCTGTTATATACATTATGAAAGACTAGCTCACTGAGACCTGACTGCTTGTAGATAGACTATCAGACAGTCTTGTTCAAAATCATATTTCTGAGTTGGTATAGGGTTAACATTCTGGCATGATTTCTTTTTGTCCCACAGACCATCAGTAAGTTCGAGAAATATTTCACTTATAATCCCTTCTTGGAGAGTCGCAATATGCATAGCACATTGATGGGTATCCCTGCACTAAAGAAGTTTCCAACTCATTTCACTGTGAAAACTTATATTTTGGAAAACATTAATGCGTCAATCAGGATAGCCTTAGGAAGGCTGCTCTATCAAACAAAATCTAACCTTTAGTTGCTTAAAATAACAAAGATTTATTTCTTTCTCCTGTTACATATTCATTGTTAGTTGACTGGAGATTCTGTGGCATGTGGTCCTCACTCTGGGATCTTAAGCATTTCTGGTTGCTCTAGCAGAAAGAAAGTGAATGTGGAGGACATACTGTTCTATTATGTGACCACTGTCTGTCCCATGAGCTGGACCCAGGTCAGAACCAAGGTTGCTTTCCATAGATCCCCCTTAGAGACTGTCTGAATGTAACTGATGTTCATTCTGACATAAATTAGCACCCCTCCCTGCCTCTTGGTACATTCTGGTTCCTGAAACAGGTTGTTGTTCTGACCTGATCAAGCATGTAATCTCCATATCTTAGTAGAATTCATTCATTAGTACCTGTAACTAACTCCCATCCCCTCCACTGGATATAATTCTTTGGCACTAATATGTTGCCCAGGGATCCATTTTGTCCTGCAGCCTCCAAAGGCATGCGTTGTTTGTAAGTCTCCCTTAATAAACTCCATTACCAGACTAGAGTGGCCAGCCTTTCTTTCATCTTTCCCTGCCTTTTGTTTACAAATGTAGATTTCCATTCTTGGGACTTTTCCCTGGGTCTGCATGTGTAAGCAGTGAGCTCTGGACATTTTTACAGTGAAATGTTCTAGTCTGAAAGTCACACTTGACATTTTGGCTCATAACTCATTGACTAGAACTAATCACATTGCCCTACCAACAATGAGGGGCTGGGGAGGCACTGTCCTACCACGTGCCTGGAAAGTAAACAGCCAGAAATATTCAGTGAACAGCACTGGCAACTAACCCTGTTAACCTGACTGAACACCAATGGTTATCGAAAAACAGTTGGAAATCGCTGCTGTTCATGGTTTTTAAAGTAAGACTTGATAATTATTCTTTAGGAATGTTTACCACCTATGCTAATGCCACATGACCATACTTAGTAAGAAATAATAAATAAAAGACTGTCTTTTTTTCACACTTATCTGGGGGGAGGAAGGTATGTCAAAAACAATTCTTTTAGAATATCTTATAAAAACAATTTCTTTTCACTTCAAGTCCCTAGTGAATGCACACAAAAGATAACAGTCTTTTTCAGCCAACTTTTCATTACAAATACAAATGCTGTATAATAGAAAGCATAAATAATTCCACAATACAGCTTATTTCTAGACTACTAAAGAGGGGTATGCCATAAATGCCATTCACAATATCTTCTATACAGATATGCACAGTTAATGCTGTCATCAGATAAACCTTATACTGGCAATGAAGTTGGAATAGAATTCATCTTAACAAAAAATTAAGTGCATTTTGTGTTACTTTTATAAACTTTGAAAATTAATTTCTAATGAAGTCTACCTCATCAGATTATCAAATGCCTTGGTAACTTGTTTGATCACATAATGATAAAGGACACATAATGATCAAGGACAAAAAGGCTGTGATGATATTCAGAAAGAGTACCTTGGTTTTAAGATGTTATCTCCTGCACCCAAACTTAATGAAGGTACTTAATGGTTATGTAAAAGCCCTTAATTCACTGTTTCTGAAGAAATATAGGGCATGTTAAGTTCACGTAATTTACTCAGCCATCTCCACGTCCTCCCTGGTTCTTCTTTATGTGACTCCTATCTACAGTCATAATAAAATCACCTAACATATGTAAAATTCTTTGAGAAAAGCTTGCGCACAGTAGTCACTAACAAGTGTTGTTTATTATTATTATTTCATGTCTTACAAGTGATTCTTTGTATGTCTCATGCCCTGCAGAGATTCTAAAGTATGTTTGGCTTTAGCGAGTTCAATCCAGTGCTCCTAGCCAGGATAAAGTCTAATATTCAAGGCATCCCCTATATTTATTTGTCTTTTGGGTAACAAAACAGGCAAATAACTTAAGAAGTGATCAAAGTGATCAAAAATGTGTTTAGAAAATTTTGTGTGTTTGTACCTGGAGATGTTATCAAATGATTCACTGAGATGGTAAGAAAACAAATTAAAAAGAGTTTTTGATAAAAAACATACTGATTAAAACAGCCCCTTCTCATATAGTATTACCTTTAGACTGTGATAAATCACCTGCAATATTATTAAAGTATTTCACTATATATTTTATTTCATTTTTATAATAATGAATCTCCTTTGGCTATTATACATCATTCATTCCATTCACTTAAAGCTTCATCTTCCTGTCCAGTTACTTCTGCTGGTGATGAGGCAGGAGGAGTTTCCTCTTTCATTTTCTCAGAAGTCACCTCAGGTGGTATATCAGGGACTGAGGCTTTTGTCCCCCAGAGAGACTTTACTGCTGCCCTGAGAGAGAAAACAAAAACAGAATTCTCTTATGTGAACTGAAAACTAAAAATAAATAGATTTATGTTTAATTTTCTCTATATAGAGCTGCCTCCTTAGTCACAATTTATTTTTAGTTTGTGATACATCAACTGCATTGTGACAGTAGATGAGCACTCATATGTAATAGGGTATAATACTCATGTAGGTATTAAAAATATTCTCATATAAATGAATTGGTAGGTTACAATCACCAATTTCTGAGGTTGTGATAACTACAATTGAACAACACAAATATTCATTCAATAAATGTTTTTAGCTACTACTAGGTAAAATTGTAAATACTGCATTTAAAAGCTTGCTTATGGTTGGGAAGCAAATCATGAGATTAGAAAGCCTGTACTAAGATAGTCGCCGGATGAATGGAGAGAGTTGGACAGTCTGAAGACACGTGAGAGAGGCACTATGAACAGGGCTCTGAATTCATGGGATGAGGGAGGGATGGAGAGAAGGGTGAGATGTAGTTTCAGGCCTTCACCTACCAGTTTATAATTATGAAGATCAGTACAAAGATCACAAATATACACATAACAACTCCTATGGTGAGCACAAAAACTAGGATTGCATCAGTGTCTGGTCGTCTTGATGCTCTTATATGCAACTCTAGAGAAAAAAGAACATGTTCCTGATGATTATCACTATCAGGAAAAATGGACAGACAAATAGAAACATATCTGAAAAACAACTCTAGAAATATAAAGAAAGAAGAATGAGACAGAAAGTTATTAACTTGCTCAGCATGTTTAAAATGTCCTTTTCAAACATGCAGAAAATTGAAAGACTTTTGACAATGAACATTCTGTATTCCCACCACCTATTAACTACCAACATTTTACTATCCATCTGCCCATCCTTCTATAATATCTTATGTTTTTTATGCATTTCAACGTAATTTGCCGATGTCTGCACCCTTCCCAGCAAAACTCTTCAACTGACATATCATTAACTAGAGTTCAGTATATTTTTTCTTTTGAGGTAAAATTTTAAAAGAAAATTGCACAAGGATCTTAAGTTTGTTTAGTTTTAACAAATGCAAACACATGTTATTTAAGACCCTCTCAAGACACAGAATATTACTATACTCCAGAAAGTTCCATTGAGCCCCTCCCAGTTAATCCCTGTCCTGGTTTTCTTTTCCACCATGCATTAGTTCTGCCTATTTCAGAATTTCACAGAAATAGAAACATATGCTATGTATAATTATGTTTAGGGCTTTTTAAAATCAGTATGTTTTAGAGATTCACTCATATTTGCGCACGTATCAATAGTTTTCTCTTTTTTTTAGTGAGTAGTTCCCTTCAATTTGTTTATTAATTCTCCTATTGAAGGACATCTAGGCCGTTCCAGTTTGGGGCTATTATAAATAAACTGCTATGAACATTTTTAGAGGAGTTACTCTGTGAACACACACTTTCATTTCTCTTGGATAAATACCTAAGAGTGAAACCGCTGGGACATAGGGTAGAGGTACACTTAGTTTCCAAAAACTGCAAAATCTTTTCTTACATTGATTATATTGATTGTACATCTTTTATTAATTATTTTTCCTTCATTTTGGCTTGCCTATTCATTTTTCTAATGATTTCTTTTAATGAACTGAAGTTCTTTATTTTGGTGAAGCCTAATTTATCAGTGTTTCCTGAGTCATGTCCAAGAAATCCTTGCCTCATCCTGAATCATGCAGATGTTCTCTTATGTTTCCTTTTTAAAGCTTTTTGGATTTAGCTTTCATATGTAGGACTATGGTGATGCATCTTTGATTTTTGTACATGTTGTAAGATAGGGTTGAAGCTCATTGTTTTCATACAAATATTCACGTAACACTTTTAAATCAGGCATTTTTCCCCATATCTTTACACTCATCCTGCAGTAAGATTATTAAAGAGACAAAGCCAATCTACCATATATGTTACAACATTGCTACACTGTAAATTGATAAAAAGCCATTTACATCAAGTATTACTTATTTTGTGAATTATGCAGCTTTCTTGTGGCTCTTTCTGGTCCTTAAATCATAGAATCATAAATATATGTGTGGGGAAGAACCAGATGCAACTGTTGAATCATACTGACAAATAAACCAGTGTCCAGGGAAGTTTAATGATTTCTGTAAGTTATGTTTTATGTATTTTAGTATTTTAATTTTGGTGAGTACACTCTATCAGCAGTAGTGTCCTATATGGCCATCTCAGCTGCTTATTTGTCTGATTCTTTTGTATATTCTTTAAACAACATGAAGTACAATTTTCCATTTTCTTCAATAATTCTAGATTCATACACTCAATTTAGTGATCTCACTAAAGAATGCCAAGTATGATAGAGAAATTACATCGTATTTATATTCCAACATTGTTAAATTTAAAAAAAATTTTAGTTTTATAATTTTAGGTTTATAAAGCTTAATTAAAAAATTAAGTTCAAATAAAAAATGCCTCTTAGGATTAAAACCTGAGAAGAAATGAAAAATTGCTTTCTACTTATTTTCTATCCCACAATACCAGCCAAGAAAAGGTAGGGAATGAAATGAAGATTTTTAGTTCATTTTAATAGTAGTTTTGCAAAGGTCACTTAGATTACTTTTTTATCTAATTTTTTTAAAAGGCTGCATTTCCTATTCAAATTCTCTAATGAAAAATAGGCTGATTTATTTTTTAGTAAAATTAAGCTTTTTAGTAAAACTAAGTTTATGTTTGCATTAGTTTCTTAGACCACCATAACAAAATACCACAAACTGGTTGACTTAAAAACAAAGGAAATTGTCTCGGAGTGCTGGAGGCTAAAATTCTGAATACAAGGTATTGATAAGGCCATGGCCCTCCAAAGATTCTAAGGGAAGATGAGCACTCCTTTCCTCTTCCAGCTTTTGGCAGCCTCTATGTTCCTGGGCTGGGGCAGCATAACTAATCTCTGGCTCTGTTTGCTCAGGCTGTCTTCTCCCATGTGTCTTTGTGTCTTCATGGGGCATTTTTCTCCCTCTCCCTGTCCCTCTTTCTCTCTTAGTCTAAATTTTCCTCTTTTTATAAAGACATCAGTCATAGTGAATTAAAGTCCCAATCTTATATGTATGATCTTACTTTAATTGAACTAATTACATCTGCAATAACCCTATTTCTAAATACGGTCACATTCTAAGGTTCTGGGAGTTAAAATTAGAAAGTAGCTTTTTAGGGAAACACAATTCAATCTAAAACAATGACTAAATATGAAGGACTATTTTAAAAGTGAAAAATATGATCTATAAGATAATGGATGGGAAGTTTTCATGAACTAAATCATATTTACCCTAAAAAATATTTCAATTATATATTTGTTTCAAGCTAGTACCATATTGTGGACATTTATAACCAACACATTTGTTTGATGACTAAACAATCAAAAGTATCTGTCACAGTAGTATACCCAATTATGATTTTAAAAGGAACTAATAGATCCAAAGTGTCCTGAAAACTTTATCACTTAACTAGTACAAACACTGAGATGGCAGTACAAACACTGAGATGGCAGAGCTACCTCACAGGCCCTAAACTGCTAAGACAGAGAAGTCAACTTTGTCTCATTTAAGGGCTGACACTTTAGAATCTGTGTTCCAGTCCTTAATTTATGTACTAGCTTGTCGCCTTCTAATCATGGCAAGAGCTAACTAACCACTGAGATGTCCTAATAAAGACCAGTCTATGAGGACAAAAACCAAAAATGGCCCTTGAAAACTATAATATCCTGAACTAGAGTCATTTTAAAATATTTTTTAGTTTGATGATACTTGGCCTTTCTTTTTACTTTTATAGCACTTTTTTAAAATTATCCTTTTAGTAACATCTGATATCCCAACATAGCAGTAAGATTATTAGCTTTCACCATAAAGATGTTTTATAAAGACACTATATACAATGCATCAAAGAAAGTTGCAAATAGTTTATTATTAAAAACCATTCCCAAAACAGTTTAGCTTGTTCTCATTCAATAAAGGCTGTTATGTTACTTGGTATCTCTAGACTACAGCATAAAATCTTTACTTGGGATTAAGAAATGCCAAGAAATTTATAAACTCCCTTTAAAATTACAGGTAACTTTTGGCATAATTGTATGTGAGCATTTTTCTGGGAAAAACCTCCTGAGCCTTAACTGGATTCTAAAAACCCCTATGACCAAATCCCCACACCCTAAATAACAAAGATGACAACAACAATAAAAATGATTAAGTGCAACCTAACTAAGGGAAATAAATATTTTGATATAGAAGACATTGTAGTTTAAATGAAAAGAACATGCACATGGATCCATTTCACAAGGGAAGCAGTTTCTAACGGTGAAATTATATTCCAGACAAGATTTGCCTTTTATGACATATATTGATGACTATTAATATTTCATCAAAAATATTCTCTTCAAAGAAATATTTTATTCAAATGACTAATTTTTAAAAAGACATGTCTGGCATAAGACTTCTTAATTTTACTTTACTAAACCAAAATTGTTTAAGTATCTATGAGAATTCCATGTATCCATTTTCACTTTTGTAATAGAAGTTAGAAGACTGTTCTTTGGAGATATTTCAGGAATATACCAGTTTCTCAAAGTGAGGCACATCTGACTCTACTCTGAGAAAATGAAGCAAAAAAGATCACCCAGGAGAAAAGTCTAAATGATATAAACCAGTGGTTCTCAAACTATACTCTCTGCCAGCAGCACCTGGGAACTTGATAGAATTGTAATTCTTGTGTCAGCCCCACCAAAGTTCTACTGAATGGGAAACTGTGGATGGGGTTAGCCATATGTGTTTTTAGAAGCCCTGTAAGTGATTTTGACTCTAAAGTCTGAGATAAGAAAATAAAACATGACTGAGTACTTACCATTTGATGAATAGATTGTGAATTTAATAGATGCTACTATTTCATTATTATCATAAGTATCACATTCAAAAGACTGGGGGTGAGTTTGCCTCTGTATATCCAGGATTGCTGAATCATTTGAAAGTACAATGGGTTGCTATTTTAAAAGAAAATAAGTATCAATATTCTTCATGTAAACTTAAAGATCAGGAGACAATTTTATTTCCTATAACAAAATAAAGAGGCATTTCCTCACAGTCTAGGGCAGTAATTAATTACATACATGAATTTTGGAGTCAGACAATCCAGACAAGTACCAACCCTACCACTTCTTGCTGATGTGACCCAGAATAAGTTACTCTCTGCATTTCGGTTACTTATCTATAAAATGGATATGATGATAGAAATTACCTCATGGGTTAAAAGAAACACTAACATCTGGTGTTGGTCTGGTACTTAATAAGCCTTCAAATAATGTTAACTACTATTATCATTAATACAATTCCTATGTATAAAAATAAAAACCTTCTGAAATAAAACACTTTATATAAAATGAATATTTTTAAGTTCTGATAATAGCTGATCTTAAAACATATGTTAAGTTTGTAAATATTGAAATATTTTAAATCCCAATTATAATAAAGTTGTATAATTTTAACTTTATTTTTTCAAACTTTTTTTTAAAGAAAAAATTTCCTGACTGTCATCAAGCACTGGAAAACAAATTTTATCACTTACTAGAAAGCACCAAATTACATGCATTCATTACTCACTTGCTCTGGCCTTAGTATTTTCCAAACATATATGAAACGATTTACAGGAGATGTATGAACACATGCTATTCTAGCATTTTCTGGACTTTGATATAATGGTATACCCCCTGAAAGAAAAATTAAATACATATGTCATTGAACATTATAAATTGCTTTATAAACAATACTACTTTTAAAAAACACCTCCAATTTTACAATCAATTCTGTGCTGAAAGTTATCAAACTTATTACAGAGAGTTTGAGTGTAGAAAGCAGAGAGGAGTGGTGAACACAATGATCAAGTTACCAAAAGATGCAGGTAGGAGACACCATAACTCTGTTCCTTCTGAAGAAAAAATTTTGGAAAGGAAGTATAGTGAGAGCAACCAATTCAGTGATCTAATATACTTTGAGATCTACTCATGACTTTCAATCTACTGATTAGGGACCCCAATTAAAGATAATGAAATCTCAGAGTAGAGTAATTTGATATAAAACATCACTTAAAATTTAGTGATAAAATGTCATGACCAAAATGTCAAAAGCGTTTTACTATAGGACAACTTTGATCAGAGATCTTGAGTACAGTCAGATTACAGTATATGAAAGAGAACATATGTTAAATTTTAGACACATTTGAAAAATATAATGCATTGGTAGAAGGTTATTCAGAGCTATAACAATCTAGAGAAGTGGAATTTTAAGTTTTATTACGATTTCCTTTAAGTAGATCAATTCCATTTATGACAACCTGAGCTTAAGGATATTTCCCCAGAGTAAACTCTTCCCTCCTCAGTTCCCTGCCAAACCAAGCCCAACTCACAGCCACAGTCTACTGGTCCACGGCATTCTTCCACCCGTACAATACACTTAGATTCACCTCCAGGGCATCCATTTGTTAATATAACTTCTCTAATACCAATACCTTTGGTAAAAGAAATCAGCAAATATTAAGAAAGACAAATTCCACAGAATTTTTTCTTTACAACTTCTTTTTTGAGACTTTTCTAATTTCAGAAATTAAATTCTCAAATCCAGGGTGACAACATTTAGAATTTTTTAAGGCCCCTCATTTTTAGTTACTTCATAAAACATTGTTTCTCAAAGTGAGTTACATAAAACACTTGTCCTTGTTGTTACCATTAGAAAAAAATCCATGATTATACACATTTATTTGAAAATGACAGATTAAATGAAATTAAGGGTACCTCTTTACTACAGATTTTTTTTTTCCCGAAGTTAGAAGCAGGAAGGCAGTCAGACAGACTCCTGCATGCGCCTGACTGGGATCCACCTGGCAAGCCCACAAAGGGGCGATGCTCTTCCCATCTGGGGCACCACTGTGTCTTGGCTGGAGACATTGTAGCACCTGAGGCAGAGGCAATGGAGCCATTCTTGGCGCCCACCTCGGCGCCCAGGCCAACTTTGCTCCAATAGAGCCCTGGCTGCAGGAAGGGAAGAGAGAGATAGAAAAGAAGAGGGGAAAGGGTGGAGAAGCAGATGGGTGCTTCTTCTGTGTACCCTGCTCGGGAATCGAACCCAGGACTTCCACACGCTGGGCCAAGGCTCTACCTACCGCTGAGCCAACCAGCCAGGGTCTCTTTACTACAGAATTTTAGGGTAACTTTTAATATGCTAATGAATTAACATGCTATTTGGTGTAAACTTTCATTGACCTAACACATAAAATTTTTACATTTTAACATTTTGAAATCAGAATACATCTTAGAATTGGTGGTATGTCATAAATTGGCAGCATTTTCCTTTTTGAAAGTGTACAAATTGTGCTTCTTACAGCTAATTAAGTCTTAGATTTAATGAAATACAGTAGTACACAAGATCTCCCAAATTTATTTGACTGTGGAACTTTTAGGAGGGGTAAGGGGGACTTGGAGCTTCTGGAAGAAATTCCAAAACCACACCTTAACATAAATAAAGCTTTTTAATATTTAGACTGGTCATAAATGTAGCAGGACAAACTATTAATGATCAGATTTTCATTTCCAACAAGATACTCTCTTCAGAATTGTCACATATATTTTATTATTTTATTTAGAAAATTAACAGTGACATTGATCAATAAAAGTACATAGGTTTCAGGGGAACATTTCTATAGCATTTGATTATGTTGTATACCCATCACCCAAAGTCAAATCATTTTCCATCACCTTATATTTGTCCCTCTTTACATCCCCCCAATCCCTTGTCCCTTTCCCCCACATCCCCTTACTCCTGGTAACCATTCTGCTTTTATCTATGTCCATGAGTCTCAGTTTTATATCCCACTTATGTGTGAAATCATACGGTTCTTAGCTTTTTCTGATTTTCTTATTTCTTCTTTTTTATTTTATTTTTTATTTAGTGAGAGGAGGGGAGTCAGAGATAGACTCCTGTGTGTGCCCTGACTGGGACCTACCCAGCAAGCCCACTAGTGGGCAATGTTCTGCCCATCTGAGGTCCTTGCTCCATTGTAACCACAGCCATTTTTTAGAGGCAGAGGACATGGAGCCATCCTCAGTGCCTGGGACCAAGTCTCTCTAATGAAGCCACGGCTGCAGTAGGGGAGGAGAGAGAGAAAGAAATAGAAGATGGGGAGGGGTGGAAAAGCAGAAGGGCGCTCCTCCTGTGTGCCCTGACTGGGAATCAAACCCTGAACATCTACATGTAGGGCTGATGCTCTACCACTGAGCCAACTGGCCAGAGCTGATTTATTATTTCACTCAGTATATCCTCAAGGTACATGCATGTCGTTGTAAATGATACTATGTCATCAGTTCTTATGACTGAGTAGTATTCCATTGTATATAAGTACCACATCTTCTTTATCCAATACTCTATCAAGGGACACTTTGGCTGTTTCCATGTCTTGGCCACTGTGA
Organism: Rhynchonycteris naso; assembly: GCA_037038555.1. Classification (NCBI taxonomy): domain Eukaryota; kingdom Metazoa; phylum Chordata; class Mammalia; order Chiroptera; family Emballonuridae; genus Rhynchonycteris; species Rhynchonycteris naso. The sequence continues at coordinate 48,383,141 of CM073000.1, read as the reverse complement.
ATAATGCTGCAATGAACACAGGGCATGAATGTGTCTTTACATACTAATGTTTTAGTTTTGGAGGTAGATACCCAGCAGAGGGATTACTGGATCATGTGGTAATTCTATTCTTAATTTTTTGACAAACCACCATAGTTCTTTCCATAATGGTTGTACTAGCATTCCCACCAGCAGTGAAGGAGGGTTCCTTTTTGTCCACAGCTTCTCCAACACTTGCTATTACCTGTCTTGTTTATAATAACCAATCTAACAGGTGTGGGGTGGTGTCTCATTGTAGTTTTGATTTGCATTTCACTAATAGCTAGTAAAAATGAGTATCTTTTTATGTATCAGTTGGCCATTTTACGTCTTCTTGGGAGAAGTATCTGTTCAGGTCCTCTCCTCATTATTTAATTAGATTGTTTGCTTGTTTGGTGCTGAGCTTTGTTAGTTATTTATATATTTTGGATGTTAACCTCTCATTGAATCTGTGGTTTGCAAATATCACCTTCCATTTAGTTGGCTGCCTGTTTTATTGTCAGTTTCTTTTGCTGTGCAGAAGCTTTTTAATTTGATATAGTTTCATTCATTTATTTTCGCTTTACTTCCCTTGCCTTTGAGATCAAATTCATAAATTATTCTTTACAGCCAAGGTCCATGAGTTTAGTACTTATGTTTTCTTTTACATAATTTATTGTTTCATATCTTATCTTTAGGTCTTTGATCCATTTTAAATTCATTTTTGTGCAGAGGGATAAATTGTAGTCAAGTTTCATTCTTTTGCATGTGTCTTTCCAACTTTCCCAGCACCATTATTTGGAAAAGTTTTCCACTCTCCATTGTGTGTTTATGGCTCCTTTGTCAAAGATGATTTGTCTATGTATATATGGTTTTATTTCTGGGCTCTCAATTCTGTGCCTTTGGTCTGTATATCTATTTTCCTGCAAATACCATGCTGGTTTGATTATCATGGCTCTATATCTGGGGTTGGGAACCTATGGTACGCGAGCCAGATGTGGCTCTTTTGATGGCTGCATCTGGCTCAAAAACAAATCTTTAATAAAAAAAATAATGTTAAAAATATAAAACATTCTCATGTATTACAATCCATTCATTTCCTACCACTCATGTTCATGGTTGTGGGTGGCTGGAGCCAATCACAGCTGTCCTCTGGTACAACACCAAATTTTTATTAAATAATGCGGAACATACACAGGTCATTGTGAGGTCAGGAAGTAAACTTCCCTCCTTTTTTTAATCAAGTAGTCACTAGCTAATTGCAGAAACCCTTTTGACAAAGAGGATGGCTAAAAGAAATAGATGAGGAGTATCGTATTTTTCAGGAGGAACGAACAGAGGAATTCGCCTTTGTGAAGAGAGAAGTTTCTGCAGTGTGTCTAATATGCAATGATAAAATTGCATCAATGAAACGGTCAAATATAAAGCGGCACTTCGACTCACGCCATATTACATTTGCATTGAAATGTCCAGCGGGGAACAGCAGGAAGAAAGTATGTCAGAAGCTATGGTGCAGAGTGCAAGCTAGTCAGCAGCAACTCCGTGTTTGGACCAACAAGGTGACTAGAATTCGGCTAACTTTCCTGGTGCTTTAGCAATCGTGAGAAATGAAAAGCCATTCACAGATGGGGAGTATGCCAAAACATTCATGTTTGATGTTGCCAATGAACTTTTTTGATGACTTTTCGGATAAAGACAAGATAATCAAATGAATAAAAGACATGCCTCTGTAGGCAAGAACTGTTCATGATCATACCATCATGATGGCAAATGAAACTGAGGCAACACAAGTGAAGGACATAAATGCAGCACCATTTTTTTCTCTCACTTTGGATGAGCAAACAGACGGAAGCTATTTATTCCAGTTCAGCGTGATTGCAAGGTATGCTGTCAGAGACATAGTAAGTGAGAAAAGTCTGGCTGTTTTGTCTATGAAAGAGGAAACAAGAGGAGAGGATTTATTCAAGTCTTTCACTGAGTTCGCTAAACAAAAAAATCTACCGATGAATAAACTTATTTGGTGTGTACTGATGGTGCTCTGTGTTTTTCCTATGGGGAAAAACAGAGGATTCGTAGTGCTTCTTCGTGAAAAGAAACCCATCCTAAGTTTTCACTGCATCCTACATCAAGAGGCGCTTTGTGCTCAGATGTGTGGTGAGCAGCTTGGTGAGGTGATGTTGCTGGTCATTCGGGTGGTCAACTTTATTGTTGCCCAAGCTTTAAATGGTCGTCAGTTTAAAACACTGGTGGATGAAGTTGGGAATAATTATCCTGGTCTGCTTCTGCACAGCTGTAAAGCCTGTGGCCGAGAACACCATCACAGCCGCCCGACCCGTGCAGGTTCGCATTGGATTCGGACAGATGGCAATGAAACACAGGAGCCACGAACTGGTGAGCCATCAGCTTTAATTCTAGCTTGCACCCGGCGAGCAAGCAAAAACACACACTGGGCTCCAAAACCCACACATTCAGTGCTCACAAAGCTACTGACTTATCCGAGTTTCCTAAAATCAAAGGTTTCTAGCTCACCAGACTTATTCACCTCTGTTTCCCATCTCCTCCAGCACAAACTCTTAACAAACTGGCTTCTCCCTCAGCACTGTGCCATCTTGGCTGCTTCTGCTGGCCTTCACGTGGCCTTAATCTGCTCTCCTCTCTTCTAATACTAACCTCAGGAACTCAGGAACCAAGAGAGAGCAAGCTCCCGGACTGCCCCAGTTTATAGCATAGAAAATCCAAACCTTTAATCCAATTATACAAACAAGGAAGTCTCTGATATAAAGTCACCCATCTGAGGCATAATGGGATTCCTCCCTGCATCACCACCCTACATCATCCAATCAGTCAAGGGTGTGGAGAAGAGCTTACTCTTAAAACAAAGCCTTAAGCTATAACGACCTGGCCTGCTTACATGACAACCTTTCCCCCACACCCATCCTAAGCATAAGGGCAAATAATATCACCTGGGTGATGGGCTTCCATGTGGGCATCGCCATCTTTAACAAAGTGAGCATATTATATTTTATCTGCCCAACAACAGCAATGTGTGTTGGTTTCAAGAGGGAAGGTGCTCAGCTGTTTCACGGCTTGTCTGAGCAAAATCCGGACTTTTCTTGAAATGAAAAATGGCAAACATCTTGAGTTAGCTAACACTGAGTGGCTCCTAAAGTTCTATCTCATGGACATGACTGAACATCTGAACCAGCTCAATATGAAAATGCAAGGCATTGGAAATACAGTCTTATCCCTTCAACAAGCAGTGTTTGCATTTAAAAATAAGCTGGAAATCTTAATCGCCAACATTGAAACAGGTCGTTTACTAGACTTTGAATAACTGGGAGAGTTTAAAGATGCATGCACAGCAAGTGACCCTGCTCAACATCTTCATCTCCAACAGCTAGCTGGCTTTACATCTAATCTCCTGCAGTCATTCAAAGCAAGCTTTGGAGAATTTTGTGAGTGCACTCGTCTTTTTAAGTTCATCACCCATCCACACAAATGCGCAGTGGACAGCGCCAACCTGAGTTACATCCCCGGTGTCTCCATCAGAGATTTTAAGCTAACAGCTGCTGACCTGAAGGCCTCAGACATGTGGATGAATAAGTTCAAGTCACTGAATGAAGATTTGAAAGACTTGCATGACAGTAAGCAGAGTTGGCGAACAAACACAAGTGGGGAGAAATGAAAAAACTTCAACCCGCAGACCAGCTGATTGTCAAAACTTGGAATGCACTTCGCGTTACATACCACACATTGTGCATGTGAGTATTGCTGTACTGACAATGTTTGGCTCTACGTATGCATGTGAGCAGTCTTTCTCACATCTAAAGAATGTTAAGACCAACCTTGTTTAATAAATGGAAGTCTCAACGGCTGCATGAAGCTTAACCTCACCACGTATCAACCAGACTACAAAGCCATCAGCAAATCCATGCATTACCAGAAGTCACATTAATGGTAAGAGGTACTTTATTCATCATTGGTTAGCAACAGCATAACAACATTATTAAAAAGAATTCAGAGACTTATTGTACTTTAAAAGTGTTTGTCTTACATAAAATGCACATATTTACTTGTATTTAGTGTTAAACATATTGTATGACTCTCACGAAATTACATTTTAAAATATGTGGCATTCATGGCTCTCTCAGCCGAAAAGGTTCCTGACCCCTGCTCTATAGCATAATTTGAAGTCAGGTAGTGTGATACCTTAATCTTCATTCTTTTTCTTCAAGATTGCTTGACTATTTGGGTTTTCTTTATGGTTCCATACAAACCTGGAATTTTTTTTTTAAATGACTTTAGGATACTGATAAGGATTGCAATAAATTTGTGTATTGCTTTGGGTAATATGTCATTTTAACTGTGCTGATTTTTCCAATCCACAAACATGGAACAGTTTTCCATTTCATTGTGTCTTTTTCCATTTTCAGAACAAGAAATTATTAAATGATCTCAAATCTCCAGTTTGTTTTTCATAAATGATAAAATACTGCATCAGCAACATGCTAAATATGTCCCCTGATTAATAACTGTGGAAGAAAAAGGGGCCACATACCAAAACTGACAAGCTGAGGGGGACCTGCATGCTGGGCTTTACAATCTCAAGTAACTACACAGCATAGTCTGAACATAAAAATTTCTAACTAAAAGCAAGTCACAGTGGGTACATTTTTGGCCTGTAACATCCTTGACAAAGGTCAACCTTTACTTTGAGCCTGTCTATTCTCTTTTTGCCTCTAAGATAACATACCTTTCAAATGCTAATCTTTTCTAGACCCCTCAAGCCACAACTGCAGGCATGAGAGCATTGTTATCTTGTTCTCCACATAACTTCTCCATAGTTAATTACTAACTATTGGGTACCCACCAATGTAAAAGAAGTACGTGTTTCTCTATTTTGCTTTTTTATCCTGTTCCAGAGATCTCTCTGGGTTGCTAGTGGCTCAAATAAACTCATAAATATTCTCTATAGGTTTGGATGTTTCTTAATTAAATGTGACCTATGAAAAGACTTATGGACATAGGCCATCTTGATTTCCTTTTTTACTAGATTCCCTCTTTCTACCTGTAAAGCCAGTAGTCAAGGCCGGGATCACCGCCACCAGACCCGTGCAGGTTCACACTGGATTCGAACAGTCGGTAATAAAACACCGGAGCCAAGAACTGGTGAGCCATCAGCTTTAATTCTAACTTGCACCTGGCGGGCAAGCAAAAATACACACTGGGCTCCAAAACCCACACATTCAGTGCTCACAAAGCTACTGACTTATCCGAGTTTCCTAGCATCAAAGCTTTCTAGCTCACCAGACTTATTCACCTCTGTTTCCCATCTCCTCCTGCACAAACTCTTCACAAACTGGCTTCTTCCTCAGCACTCTGCCATCTCGGCTGCTTCTCCTGGCCTTCACGTGGCCTTACTCTGCTCTCCTCTCTAATACTAATCTCAAGAACCCAGGAACCAAGAGAAAGAGAGATCAAGCTCCCAGACTGCCCCAGTTTATAGCATAAATAATCCAAACCTTTAATCCAATTATACATACAAGAAAGTCTCTGATACAAAGCCACCCATCTGAGGCATAATGGGATTCCTCAGGAGAGGGCCCACCCTACATCATCCAATCAGTCAAGGGTGTGGGGAAGAGTTTACTCTTAAACTAAGCCTTAGGCTATAATGACCCGACTTGCTTATATTACAGCCTTTCCCCCACACCCATTCCAAGCATAAGGCCAAATAATATCACCTGGGTGACGGGCTTCCATGTGGGCAGCTCCATCTTTAACAAAGTGAGCATAATATATTTTATCTGCCCAACACTACCCTATAAATGTTAATCATAAAATCCATTCTCAAGGGCAAGAGGAAGTTGAAATCTAATGATAACTTATAATAGCTCTTCTCTAAGTTCAGCATGCATGTAAATCACCTGAAGATCTTACTAACATGAAACTCTGATTCAGTAGGTTCTGAGATTTGGCATTCTAACAAGCTCCTAGCAAATGTGGCTGGTCTCTGAACCAAACTTTGAGTAGCAAGGGAGAGGATTTCATATGAGATAAGAAGATGGAAGGTTGGAAGAGGAAAGGCCTTTTTTGATTAAAAGTGATGTCATTCAATGGCTAAAGTACAGTTCCTCTTGAATTTCTGAAAGGTAATTCTTTGGAAGCACACCTTTCTTCTGAAATGCATAAAAATCATTCAATCATGTGGTTTATGTATTTATTTACTTAGCCAAATAGAGTTCATTATGATGATGTCTATAGGTGTAAGATTTTCTGCAAATCCAAGTAACACTTAAAAATCTGCCTGTATACTTCAGAAAAAGAAAACTTTTTGACTGCTAAAATATTGTTTTGGGAGTTCAATATAATTTCCACTGAAGCATTTTTTCCCTCTAAATAGTTGTTCTAAACTGAAAGATTTTTAAATATATAAAATAAAATTTGTGAAATATTGTCTTTTCTGGTTTATTTTTCTCCTAAGAACTTATCACCATTTGACATATTATATATTTTACTTTTATTTATCTCTTTGCCCCAACTAAAATATAGTGGTTCCTCATCTATCACAGAGGTTAGGTTCCAGAAACCCCTGCGATAGGCGAGAATCCATGAAGTAGCAAACTTATATTTATTTTATTGTTATATATATTTTAAGGCTTTATAAACCCTCCCCACATTCTTATAAACCTTTCCCACAGTGTTAACTTTTCCACACTTTTTTTGCTTATTTTACTGAAAAAATAATTAAAATAATAAATATATAAAAATACCTATATACCACAAAATCCCACAATACAAAATTAGATATATACAATTTTAAAATGCCCAATACAGTGAGACTGTGAAAAGTGAACTGCAATACGAGGAAAGATGACTGTATATACTCCTTGAAGACAAAGTTTCTTCTGTTTTGTTCATTACTGTATTCTCAGCACCTGTAACACTGTCTGGCATATTGTACAGACAAAAGAAAATTCTTAAAACCACAAAACAAAAAATCATTTGTTGAATAAACAAATATATAACTTCTGAAACACAGCTTTAAATAATAGAGGAAGACAATATATCAATTACTAGAATTATCAAAAATAAATTCTCTTATGAAAATGTCTCAAGCAAGAGATGTGAATAATTACAGGTTTATTACATGTGTTCTTCTCATTTTGTGACTTTCACTTATAAAGAAATTAAGGTAAAAACAGGCTGAAAACTACCTCAGGAGACAGAAAGTAGAACAGTGGTTGCCAGGGGCTGGAAGGAGAGGGAATTGGGGAGTTAGTGTTTAATGTGTATGGAGGTTTCAGTTTGGGATGATAAAAAAATGCCTGAGATGGATAGTGGTAATTATTGCACAATAATGTATATGTGCTTAAAGTCACCAAATTATACATTTAAAATGGTTAAAATAGCAAATTTTATGTTAGGTATATTTTACCACACATAGTCATACACAAAAATCTACCTCAAATAAATACAATTCAGGGGTAATTTTTGACCAGAAATAGAAAATTTGCTCTGATCTCGATCTGCATGGATTTTCTGTCTCCTTATGCTCTGGTTTTGGTCTTTCCCTCCCATCACTGTCCTTTTTTCCAAGGCAGAATATATATCAAATAAACTTAATTTCATTGTGAACTATCTATTATCTTTTCAGCGTGCTATTCCATAGAGGTTCTGAAAAGATGGTCTTCTAACCAGCAGCATCAGATTCGCTGGTTAACTTGTTTAGAAATATAAATTCTTAGGCACCTCTGAAGGTGAGTGAGTTAGAAACTCTGAAGTAGGCCCAGCAATTTGTGTTTTAACAAGTCCTTCGGGAACTTAGGGTGAATAGTTAAGTTTGGGAAATACCAGTGTCATACAGCATGTGTTGTCTTAATCCCACCCACATGTAAGAGATTTTATGTCCAATTTATTTTTATGGAATGATCAAAATAAATCATAGTTCTTGAATATTATCTTTTCCCATCCAAGTACTACCCAGACTTGAGCCTGCTTAGCTTCCGAGATCAGACAAGATTGGGCGCATTCAGGGTGGTATGGCTGCAGACTAATATCTTCTTCACAAAGCCTGTCCTCCAAGATATGACATATACTGCAGAAATGTATACTTTAGAATAATACTATTACAAATAAGCAAATTTCTTGATAGATTTGCCTAATACAGGATGTGGGAAGATATCTATGAGATGTACTGCAAGATTTTTCATCTCTGAACATCTATGAGGTAGAGGAAGTTTTCTTTACGTAAAGGCAGTGTATGTGTCAAAAAATATAGAGAGATGGCTTAAAATAAGGCTTAGAGTTTATAAACTAATATATCCAACCTTTTAAAGCATTCAGTTGTGTTTTATGTGTATATTCTACTCATTAGAAATACAAAGCAATGAAAGATGAATGAGAGTACACAATTTAGAAATATTTTTATTTCTACCTTCCCTCCCCCCAAATTACAATATTGTTTATGTGCTCAATGCTACTTACCACATGTAACAGTGCACATTCCAAATTCTACTTCTTTGATTATTTTCATATTTGAACCTACACAAAGTGCAAAGACATGGTTTTTAATCACATGAAAACTTTTCTCAACTAAAAAACTTGTACTTGGGGATGAAGAATACAAGTGCTTTCATAGGAAAAGAAGACATTTTATCAGTAAAGCAATACTATTCTTAGTAGATCTATTATTATTTAAGTCAAAAGAAGCTAAAACATTTAAGGTAATAAATAACTTGCAAAGAAAGCTTATACTTAAACCTTGTATACAACTTAACAGTAATTCTTTTATTAGTTGAATATATGAAGAGTTTAAAGCAGGGGTCCCCAAACTTTTTACACAGGGGGCCAGTTCACTGTTCCTCAGACCGTTGGAGGGCTGAACTATAAAAGAAAACTATGAACAAATCCCTATGCATACTGCACATACCTTATTTTCTGTGTCACCAGAAGTAGTACCATACGTGAGCGATGCCACACTTTGCGGCGCCGCCACATACAGTACTCACTGACCACCAATGAAAGAGGTGCCCCTTCCAGAAGTGCCAGATAAACAGCCTCAGGGGACCACATGTGGCCCGCGGGCCATAGTTTGGGGACTCCTGGTTTAAAGTTTTATAGAAGGTCAGAGAAAAACACAAGGAAAGCTAGACAATTGTGAGGCTTATGTTTTTTCAAATCTCTATTTTCCAAAAACTTGAATGCATCATTTTCATTCAAAACAGAAGTCTTTATACCAAATATTCATTAAAATCGTGTTCCAGATTGGTTCTACTCATTCTCAAGTTAAGATGATATTTTATGCCTAAGAATTTACTTTAATACTTTATTAACAGGACAATCTAGAAATATATATTTGAGTAAATATATGTTTCAAATCACTTAATAAGGTGCTTCTCTTTTTCTCATCATTCTGAATTTTGGCATGAATTCCACAAACTACAATGTGTCCGTAAAGTCATGGTGTACTGCTTTCCTGTGACCGGTCAAAAGTGCAGCATGACTTTATGGACACACTGTATAGTATATAACCAATTTTTCATAGCACTGATTAGGACTAAAATCTCAAAAGAAAAAAAAGTATTGAATGAATTATAAGGTAATTTTTAAAAGGCAGTGTGTCCTGAGTCAAAAATATTACATTGGAAAATACACTGAAATTGGAGTTCAAATGTTTTTCTACCATCAATTAGATTTTTGAGTTTGAGTAAATTACTTAAACTCTGTCAGGCCTAGTTAATTCTTCTGTAAAATTGAAAGAGTAGAACCTATCTCATTGATTACTGTAGGAATTAAATGTGAGAACGTGTGAGAGAACTCTGTAACTTGTTTATTGCTATAGAAATGCTTAAAATATAACCTCATTCACACTCCTTACATACTTATAGATTGCATAGAATTCTAAGATTTTTTTTCTATTTTCATTACTGCAAGGAAATAAACACTTTAATTATATACTTATATGTGCCAAATACAGTGCCTTGAATACATAGTAAGCACTCAATGTATATATGTTAATCAATATTGGTTTCGTTAAGTAAGTATTTGGACTATCATGATCAATTTTGAATTGACATTTTTGCTTGAAATGCTCGGATATTTTCTGCTGGTACTTTCTGAAATATAAATTAAGAGCCAAATCTGAACATAGAAAACACACTAAGACAATGAATACTAGACTGCTTTTAAATATAACCTCTTAGTGAAAACGATTCAAAATTCCAATTACTTAATAATTCTGCTATTCACTACCTATGCTACTTTGACAAAGTTGCTTAAGTTCTCCTAACTTTAAAAAAAAAAATTAAGCCCTGCTCAGTGGCTCAGTGGATAGAGTGTTGGCCTGGCGTATGGGTTCAATTCCAGTCACGGCACACAGGAAAAGCGACTATCTTCTTCTCTCCCCCTCCCCCTACTCTCCTTCTTCCTCTCCTGCAGCCAGTGGCTTGATTGCTTCAAGTGTGGCCTCAAGCACTGAGAATAGCTCCTCCATTGGAATACATTAGCCTAAGGCACTAAAAATAGCTTGGTATACAAGCATCAACCCAAGATGAGGTTGCCAGGTGTAACCTGGCTATGGCACATGTAGAAGTCTGCCTCACTATCACCCTTCCTCTCACCTAAAAATAAAATAAAAATAAATAAATGTTTTTAAAAATGAGATTTAATCAAATTGTCTCCAAAGTTCCTTTTAGCTTTGAATAGCAAGTGCTCATTAAGGCATTTACTTTCTTTTTTGGTTGGGTTCCTACAATAGTGGGTCAGGAAAATTATATGTATCTGGTCTTCAAAGTAGTATTTGTCAAAATTTCTCATTATATACCCATGAGTATAAAGGAAAAAATATGATCTGCATGTCAGTAAAGTTTTATGTATAACTTCTTAAACAGTAAGATCCACTGATGCTAAGCAATTGGTTGGTGTCAATGTGGTAGAAATCATGTGTCACAGGACTCTGACTGTTCAACATTTTAGTGACTTGTGTAAGACTGATTTCAAGTTGACTCACTCGGGATTATACAAAACTAGGAAAGATAATTACATTAGAAAATAAATCTGGATTCAGGTAGAATACTGGGCAAATCTAACAGAATAAAACCTTAGAGGAATAAAGTCCTGTACGTAGAGCTGAAAAGTCAGCTGTTCACAAAATACTTTACAGGCTGTCTTAATTTTTTAGAAGAGCAGGTGAAAACGAGAGTTCACTAGTGAGTTTAATAGGAATCCGAGTGTTATGAGACTTCCCTAAAAACCTACTGGGTCTCAGACAATGCTTATAAAAGTTTGGCATCCACAATGACGCAGGTAATAATACTGCTCTTTTTTGTTTTGGCTAGATCTTGGAATGTTCTCTTCAGTTTTGGACAGGACAGTTTAAGTGTTCGCACATACTATCAGAGACCTATTTTAATTTTTGAGTTTCTTTTTTGAAAACGGATTTGTAAAGTTTATATTTCATGATTTTTATTTTCTTAGAGGTCTTCCAAGGAAAAGGAGAAAATACTAAATAGGTATATTTATATAGGATAAAACTCATTTCATAGAATAAAACTCATTCTATCTTGCTATTATTATGTAGTTCTATTATTGGTCCCTTTTATAAACCTAAGGGTAAATAGGTTAAGAGTAAATTTATAAATCTTAGATTTATAAAGAGTATATTAATATATAAAAGGTATACAAGCATTAAGAATATACATATATCTAATGTAGTATCTTAGTGATTATTCCTACATTTTAAAACATTTTTGTATTTCATCATCCATAATGATGAATTTCAGTATTATATATCAATTATTCCCAACCATGTTTTTTAAAAAGACTATAATAATAAAATTAAAGTATGATTAAATTGCCTAGAAAGATAATATAATTGTGAGATAAATCATAACTATTACATTACATCACCCTTTGTTTTCTTATTGCTTTGCCCAAAGTATCACATCATCTTTCAGGAAGATATAAAAGAAATTTAGAAGCACCTTCCTCATAGTCTATTTTCAGCTTTCATTGAACACAGTTGAGATTTTAGAAATTCTATTTTATTTCTTTTTGCCCATAAAGGCAAAAAGAAGAAAATTTACAGAGAAAAGCACTTTACAATTATGGATGAAATCAGAAGATGAATATAGAGAAACAGACAGCAGCACTTTGGATGCTAATGATGGTGGTAAAACTGACTACATAAGCAAAATTAGAGATGCTATCTTAGATGAACATCCCAGATGAATTATCTCTAACTGAAGAATCAATGAATGAACATTGTATTTCTAAGAATGGAAAGGATATATGGCATTTTCATCCAGTTAGTCCTTTCAACAGAGGACTTGATCCTGAAATAGTTTTGTGAAAATGAGCCAAACCATACAGCTTTGCTAAAACGAGACGAGCAGTATTCTTCCCTTTTTTTAAACTTTTATACACCAACATTTACTTGATAAAATTTGTAAACAGACAAATCAATGGCAGGTGTGCATACAAAGGTGAATGAAAGAAAATAGAAGGTGTAGAAATGAATACATTCATTGGACCAATTATTCTGTTCATAAATCTAAAATGAAAATGATTTGCAAATACAAAGAAAGAATATGGCAGTATTTTCAACAAAATATGTGCCTTCATAGTTTTTAAAAGTATTGTGTTTTGAAAACGCAAGTGCAAAAAGAACAAGAGTATGATAACTAGAATCTATTACAGATGTATTTGAAAACTGGAATCAGTACTTACAAGATAGATATGTTTCATATTCATCCATAACAACCAATGAGCATTTATTTGCACTCAAAATATTTTGTCCATATAGTTTCAAAAACATAAAAAAATGGAACAAAATTTTGGTTATTTCTATATTTCAATTTTGCTAAAATTTCAAATAAGTTGTTTCATGGCCATTTTATTCTTGCTTTTTAAATTATTTGTAAAATGCTATAAAAGTAGAAAAAAATTAAAAGTCCAGTGGATCATAAATGGTGTTGAATATTTTTATATGGTCCACTGAGGGTTAAAAGGGATCTTGCCATATTTTAATAATGGTTCTAAAAATATATCTCAGACACCTCAGATTGTTTAAAGTTCTGGATTCTCACTTTCCCCAAGAAAAAGCCGCTATTCATAAAACTGTATATATAAAATTCCAGAAGATACACAGATTCCCTGAAGTTCAGAAGGAAGAAATGGAGACAAGGAGAGAATAAATAACTTCCTTGCATTTGAATTTGAATGTAAGACATTCATCACTTAAATTTACCCTAAATTCCATTTAGCATTTTACACCTAGAACTGTGCCTTGACCAGTTTAATAGTAAAATGGTTAATTCCATTACTTCTAAAACTAGATAGATTAAAACAATAGCTACTATGCTTTAGAAAATGTATTTCTCTTCTCTAGTTTTTTATTTTTCACATTTCCAAAGTCAAGGCCCCCTACAAGCTCTCTGTAATGCAATGTTATCAAAGCAATAACAAACCTTAATCCCACCATTAACCACAGATAGTCAATTTCTTTCTGTCACTGAAGGTCACTATTTGTCATCAGGAAATAAAAGAAAGGCTGATAAATATAGAACCTACTCTATATGTATAGGAGACATGAGACTGTCAAGAATATTAAAAGAATCTCCGCTGGATCATTTATGAGGGAAGGGAATCATTCTCCTTTAGATGGCTGCAAACCTGCATCTGACCTTTTACCTACCAGCATTAGAGTTACTAATCAATATAACATGTACAACAGCTTGTCAAGTTTTATTGCTTAATGAGTCAGAATAAGGCAAATTTATGTACCAACCACAAGCTCGGTTAACCTGTTATCACCTAACAAAGCCATTAGTTGGACCCTTAATAGGTGTTTTCTAAAGCCACTGTTCCTTTGTGGTTCCAAGCTGAGCGTGCAAATAAGCCACCATCATGCAGCAGAGGTGTCCAAGATTAAGGATGCAAGAAGATGACAGGAGACTTCTGTCAGCACATTGATCTATCTAGATGTATCGCAGTGAGGGGAATTCTGGATTTCATTGTGCTCCACACAAAGTGCAAACATGGAAAAGAACTCAAGCAATTCAGAACTTAAAGAAAAAAAAATCTACCAAGGATAAACATAACTGTAAAGGAAGTCAAAATAATACCAATTGGCAGAAGGCTACTCCCAGACTCGTTATCACTTTTATAAAAAAAAAAGCATATTTTCCACAGTACGTAGTTCTGTAGCAACTTCTATATGTGGGCTTGTTCAGCTTGCTATGGCCTTGGGAAAATAACATTCCTCAAAGCCATAATGTGCAAGCAAAAAAAAAAAAAAAAAAGTATAAGTTCGAGGCTGTTTGTCAAAGAGCTCTATAAATGTCAACAGGAACAATTCTCACATCCTCCGACAAAGAGCTCGGCTTTGCCCTCCACAGGTGCCATGTTCCCACCAAGAAGCCTCCCACTCTCACCATTCTCTTGGGCCTCGGGTTGGGGTATGATCTCAGACCCGTGGCTTTCTTTCTCGTGGCTTTCTTTCTCGGTGTCCTCTTCGGCCTCTCCATATGCATCCTCATCCTCACTCTCGCCCTCACCCTGGCCCTGGCTCTCGCCCTCGCTCTCACCCTCGCCCTGGCTCTCGCCCTCGCCCTGGCTCTCGCCCTCGCCCTGGCTCTCGCCCTCGCCCTCGGCCTCACCCTCGCTCTCGCCCTCACCCTCGCCCTCACCCTCGCCCTCACCATCATCTCCGCGGGTCAAGCTATGTTCCCGGATGGCTGTGACGTTCATCCCGCAAGCGACCTGGAGGCCCCCCAGGAACAGCCAGGCGAAGGTCAGCAGCAGTCCGGGGGACCAGCCTGCGACCTCTGGCCTCATGGTTTTCGGCCCCTATGGCCACCTAAGGCTCAGTCGCAGCCGCCTGCTCTCGAATACAGGTGCCTTTAAAAAGGAGCCTCGAATATCCTAACACCCCCCCCCCCCCTGCGCTGCACCCGGGCAACCACTAAGGCGTCACAGCTCCTCACTGGCTTGCGGCTGACCACCTCGTTCTGGAGCAGATGGAACGCGCCTCCAGGACCACTTCTGTCGGGGCCACTTCCGGTATTCCAGCCACACTCGTGGCGCCTCTCGGCGGCTGGTGTCCACTGGGCAGGTGAGGCCCGGGCCAGCCACTGCTCAGGCTCTTGTGGCTCACCCTTTCTACTATGTGACAGCCTTCCTTCCTGCCATCTACTACTCTCAGAACCAGACTCCCTCTTCCTGTGGCTCCCTCCATAATGACTTGGTTTCAAGTTTGTTAGCAGAATATCCAACTCTGTGTATATCAAGATGCAGTGGCCCTGGGCGGTTGGTTCAGTGGTAGCCCATCAACCCGGCCTGTGGAAGTCCCCAGTTGGATTCCGGTCAGGGCACACAGGAGAAGTGACCAACTGCTTCTCTTCCTCCTCCTCTTTCTTCCCCCCTCATCTCCCCCCCCCCCCCCCCGCCCCTTCCTCCAGCATGGCTCTATTGATTCAAGTGAGCTATTGGACCTGGGCATTGAGGATGGCCCCGTGGAGCCTCCATCTCAGGAGCTAAAAATAGCTTGGTTGGGGAGCATCAATCTTGGTGGATCCCTTGAGGGTGCATGGGAGAGTCTATCTCTCCCATCCCACTTAAATTTAAGGGAAAAAAATGATGTATTGTCACAGCCTTCTGGAGTATGGTGCCTCACTATATTCATTTCTGCAGGTGAGGCTCAATTTGGATACAGGGGTGCACTTTCTTTCTGTGACCCAAACACTATTATTAAAGCAGCTCAAACATATACTTCGGTCATAAGATTTTTGTCAGCTCTGCGTGAGGCTTCCTTGTGCTGGATGGGGGGGGGGGCTGGAGAAAGGAAAGAAGACGGGAGACGCAACTGTATTATCAAGATAGTTCTTCTCCATTCTGTATTTGGATAGCTGATGCTTTTAAAACCAAATAACAGACTTACACTTAGGGGAAAAGATTTTTCTCTTCCTGGGGCAGTTTCTAAGAACAGAACTCCTCTATCTTTTTGTTTGGCACCCTTACTTCAGTTTTAATCCAACATTGTGCTTCTTATACTTTTGAGTTGATGGTAAAAGCAAGTACTCATTGGTTACTGTAGAACAAGGTTCTCCCACAGTCTTATTTTATACTATTTCTTTTCTTTTCTTTTCTTTTAACAGAGACAGAGAGAGTCAGAGAGAGGAATAGAAAGGGATAGACAGACAGGAACGAAGAGAGATGAGAAACATCAATCATCAGTTTTTCGTTTTGACAACTTAGTTGTTCATTGATTGCTTTCTCATATGTGCCTTGACCATGGGCCTTCAACAGACTGAGTAACCCTTTGCGCAAGCCAGTGACCTTGAATTCAAGCTGATGAGACTTTGCTCAAACCATATGAGCCCTCGCTCAAGCTGGCGACCTTGGGGTCTCAAACCTTGGTCTTCCGCATCCCAGTCCAATGCTCTATCCACTGCGCCACTGCCTGGTCAGGCCTATTTTATACTATTCTATCCACACCCATTTTAAACCCAACTTAACTGCTTTCCTGTTTTGTTGCTCTAATTTCTCTAAAATAGGTGTGCCCCTCACCTTGCATTCTGAACACAGACTCACAGGTGGCAGGCCTAAACTGTCCTAATTTTTTAACTTAATGGTTCCCCCCAAATCTCAAGTTCTTTATAGTATCTAGATCAGGGGTCCCCAAAGTACGGCCCGTGGGCCGCATGTGGCTCCCGCCGCACTTCAGGAAGGGGCACCTCTTTCATTGGTGGTCAGTGAGAGGAGCACAGGATGCATCCGCACCCATAGTTCCCATTGAAATACTGGTCAGTTTGTTGATTTAAATTTACTTTTTCTTTATTTTAAATATTGTATTTGTTCCTGTTTTGTTTCTTTACTTTAAAATAAGATATGTGCAGTGTGCATAGGTATTTGTTCATAGTTTGTTTTTTTTATAGTCCGGTCCTCCAACGGTCTGAGGGACAGTGAACTGGCCCCCTGTGTAAAAAGTTTGGGACCCCTGATCTACTATATAATACACCTATTAAAATGGCTAAAATTTTTTTAAATGATTAATACCAAATGTTGGTGAAGATGGGAGGAAGTAGACCACTCATATATAGCTTGTGTAAATGTAAAGTTGTACTGTTTTCCAGAGTAGTTTGAACCTACCGTTGTGTCCTCATTCTCTGGCCATCACTTAAAACTATATTGTTACACAATGTATTAATTTTGGGTAGAAACTATAGGATGTCCTGTGGATTTTTGTACGTAGGAATAATGATTTCAAATAGTCATAATATATCCTCTCGACCTGTTGCCTGTTCAGTACCTACTTATCTTACTCCAGCCTTAGCCTCTAACACCCCTTTATTTTCTTATCTAATGGAGCTGCCCCAAAGGCCTTTCTTCCTAAAGCCCTTATTACAGTAATAAAAATTTACAAGGTGTTAAGCAATGAGTAGTACCCAAAAGTTGTACCTTCTGTATTGTAATAACAGGAGTTGAAAAGGCCATTGAAAATTAAATAATGTTCTAGGGAAATGTTATCAGCATTTTGTGAAATGAATGTATGACATTGTTAATGTCTCAATAGAGGGCATATGGTACTCTTACATTTCTCTATTTGTAGGGTTGTCTAAGTTGCATTTTCTAAGATTAATAAGGTGCCCTGTCTGTGGTTACTCGGGTTATAGGTGCACAGCCTTATTTAGCTACATGTGCCTCAGATTAATACATAAAACAGAATTTTAGAATTTTTCCTGCTCTTTGGGTTTCCCCTGAAGTTTTTGTGATCATTTAGAATCTATATTCAGATGTTGTTGTCGAATGTCTTATAAATGTCAGTTATATCTTTTCGGTTGATAGCGCTGTTGAGTTCTTCTATATCTTTGCTGATTTTTCTGTCTGCTAAGAGAGTGATATTTGAGTCTCCAACTATGATTTTGTATTGTTTGTTTCTCCTTTCAGTGTGGTCAATTTTTGCTTTACAGATTTTGCTACTTTGTTTGGTGTATACACATTTAGAAGTGCAACATATTCTTGGTGGATTGACCTGTTTATCATCATGTAATGTCAACTCCATTTCCTTAACTCAGAGAGTCCACCAGCTCTGCCTGACTTGACGGTCCCTTGTTTTCAACTAACTTTCAAGGTAATATACTTGGGCAACAACTGTAGGCTCACCTCATTTGTTTCTCATCATTCAATACTTCATTGGCTGATAGCATTTTAAAATCTATTGTTTTATATTTTTTCCTGATTTTTTTTTCATGGTTGGCATTTTGCTAGAGGTGGCAAGATAAAACTCCTTCACTTTGCTCCTGTTCTTTAAATATCAATCTAGGAAATTCAGAAAGCTCCAGTTGAATATTATTTCTCTCTTATTTATTTATTTATTTATTTATTTATTTATTTATTTATTTATTTATTTGTGAGAGGAAGGGAGATAGTGAGGCAGACTCCTGCATTCTCCCCGAACAGGATCTACCCGGCAACCCCGTCTGGGGCCAACACTGGAGTACTGTACTGAGCTATTTTTAGCACATGAGGCCAATGTTCTCAAAGGAACTGAGCCATCTTTAGCATCTGGGGCCACACTTGAACCAATTGAGCCACAGGCTGCGGAAGGAGAAGAGGGAGAAAAGGGGAAGGGGGAAGAGGGCCAGTAAAGCCACCAGCTATGGGAGGACAAGAAGAACAGAAGGGAGAAAGGGAGGGGAAGAGAAGCAGGTGGTCACTTCTGTGTGCTCTGACCAGGACTTGAACTCAGGATGTCCATATGCCAGGCTAATGCTCTACCCACTGAGCAACTAGCCAGGATGCAGTTGAATATTATCAATAAGGAGTAAGTCCAACTTTGCATTACATTGCAATGATGAGGTTAGATCTCATAGATAAGGCTCTGAGACTTTCTCTTGGGAACCAAGTTTTATAGCTGTTCTGAATCCACATGTTGTACATCTCAAATACCACTTTTGATTCAATAAATAAAGCCTCTTCTCTGAATGTTTATCATTAACAGACTCATAGGTAGAGTAGGGTCCTTACTGGAACCAAGGATTTAGGGCTAAGTAGCCAATAGATATCATTATTAGACATTAAATAACTTTCCCAAGTTTCAGATGGCTTTTTTCTCAGTAGATTTGGGCTGTAGAAGCTTTTATGTAGGTACTATGTGATAATCAATTAAAGTATAGCAGGTCCTCGAATAATATAATTTTATTCAATATTATATAGTCATAATATTAATGAAAAAAATTGATTCTTTGCTGGGGCTACTGTCTGTGTAGTATTGTACATTCTCCCCATGTCTGTGTGGATTTTTTCTTGGTATTGCAGTTTCCTTTCACATCTCAAAGATGTGCACATTGAGTTAATTGGCATATGTGTGTGCTCTGTGATATAAGGGTGTCTGTCTGGAATTGGTTTCCGCCTTGATTTCTGAGTTGCTTGGATAGGCTCCTGGCCAGCTATGACTCTGAACTAAAAATAAATAGGATGGAGAATAAATATCTTACTTGTTTTTATTCATCTTTCTTAGATGTTTTTAAAACTTACATTTATTTTAATGTTTAATCTTAGAAGAGTTTGGAGTGACATGAGAGAAATGGCACCATGAAGGAGGTTTCTGATAGCTCTCCCTGAAATTTCAACAAATCCAACAACTAGAGACAGAAAAACAATCCCAGGGTCATCTGAAATACGCATGCATCAAATAAAAGTACAAACGGGCAAAAACGGTGACTGAATATACAGACCACCTTGAGGGAAATAGGGCAGAGAATGGAGTATTCTACTTCCCTCACTAACCTGAGGAAACTTTTTCCCCCCCTTAGAACTGAGAGAAAGGAAGGGCTAGGGCAGAGGCATTCAAGCCTAGGAGAGAGTGTGTCCCTGGCTCAACCTGAGCAAAGCTAATACAAGCAGCAAAACCCGGCAGAGTTGTGTGAGTGGCCTGCCTACAGACTGGGCATTGTTTACCCCCAGTCTCCGGATCCACGAGCGCGGGCAGTATACAGTGGTTCCATCTGGCACCTTGGGTGTAGGCGCCCACGTTCCCGGATGGAGGGACTCTCAGCAGTGGCCTTCTGCCTGGGCTGAATCCAGGGTCTCTGTGTGGTTCCTGCTTCCCGAACAAACAGCACGGGAGGGAGTACAGGAAAGTCGACTTCCCTACGCCCAGACCTCTCCAGGCAGGGGACACCACCTGCCATACAGGCTAGCAGGGCAAGTTCCCAGGGAAATGGCTGGGGGGGAGGAGTGCACAGGCATCTTGTAGACAGCCTATGGGAAACAGGCTTGTGAATCTCTGAAGGGAGCCAAACCCGCAGTCTGCTCACTGCCCTGCTGGCTCACGCCAGCAGCGGCTCTGGCTAACAAGGTCTTCTTTCCCAGGTCTATGAACTAAGATAACCCGGAGGAGGGACTTAATAGTTCTTAGGGCCTCTCGCTCAACAGGCAGTGGCTGGGGCAACCTCCTGCCAGCTTATACAGGGTAAAAAACATATTCCTACAGAACAGACCCCAAAGAACACTGCAGAAGCTGGTGGGCTGGGCAGTAAGGCTTCCCAATTAAGGGAGAAGTCTGTGAAGAGCAAATTTAACTAGACATACCTGGGGAACCCTAGTAAGGAGCCAGAGCAGATTTCAGCTTGCCCCCCTGCCTGCTTAAGCTGATAGCCCTGGTCGACAGAACCTTTATACCCAGAGCTGTGCCTTAAAAGGTCCTTGGCAGCTTTTAAGACATCTTGTTCTGCAGACAGTGACTGGGACATCTTCCTGCCAGCTAATACAGGTTACAAAGGACAAAAAGCCTAAGGAAAGTAGTCCCATGAAGCGCTCAGGCATACTAGACATACCTGGAGGCTCAGAAAGACACCTGAGGAGTGACAGGCTCCCAGTGCTGACTTATTGTGTTGGAGGCTCGGGCTGGCAAGGCCTTACCCAGAACCCTGCTTTGAGTGGGGAGAGAGAGGGTTTTGGCAGCTCTTAGAGCCTCTTACTTTCCAGGCAGGGGCAGCGGCAACTTCACTGTGCAGTCCCCCAGGCTGCTGGTTCAGGAAGGAGAGACTGGGGAAGAAGCTCTGGGAAAACAGACTCTCGCATTGTCAGAGCCTGCAAATGCTGATAAGTCCTGTCTACCATCGGGACTGAGACCTAGTTTATGACATCGCCCTAGCGACACATCAACTGCAATTCTCTACTTAAGAGTGCCACAGGAGAAGAACCTGGGGTACAGTGCCATCGGCCAAAAGGAGAAAGAAGAAAAGGGAAGAAGATAACCTCTCAAAACCAGAAAAAATCCACAGTCTTTTTAACTTTTTTCATTTTTTTCTTTTCATTTTTGTATCTCTTTTTCTTCCACTTTGGTCCTTTTATCCTCTTTCTAAGTTACTCTTTTCTTTTCATTTTGAACTTCATTACCCATAGGTGTTACATTCTCCATTCTTTTTCTTTTTTATTATTTTATTTTCTCTCTTTTTTTTCTTTCTCCCTCTCTTTTGAAATGTCTTCTTTGCTCTCTTACTTTTCCTTTCATTCAGCCTCACTCACAAAAAGTTATTATGTTTTGGATTCAAATTTTTTCTTTGTGGCATTTTGTGGGCTTTTTATTTTGCTGTTTATCTCATTATTATTCCCTCTAATTCTGGTCCTCCATTCTATTTAATTTATGTTCCAGTTAATATAATAGAATTTGCATTTTTTTTCCTGTATTTTTTCTTATTTATTTTCTTCCTTTCTCTTTAACTATATCTCATTTGACCATCATCTACAAAAAAAATTATTTTATTCTTGATCCAAATTTTTTTCTTGCAGCATTTTGTGGGTTCTCACTGCGTTGTTTGCCTCTTTGTTACCTCTTCACAACTCAGGCCCTCTGTTCTATGTAATGTTTATTCCATTTAGCATAATATAACTTTCAGTTATTCACTGTATTTTCTCAAAAAACATTTTTTTCTATTTTTTAATTTTTATGTGTTTATTCATTATCAACTCTTATTAGGGACATTAACAATACCACTTTCAAATGCCATTAAGGAAAAAAATTGAATATCATGGATACAAAATACAGAGATTTAGCTCAGATAGATGAGGAAAAATCTATAGAAAATAAGTTCAATACTTGGAAACCTTGGAGAATTTAAAATTGAAATCCTAAAAATAGGGATATACAAGAAAGCACAGAAAGGCAATTTAGGGAGCTCAAAAAACAATTCAATGAACAGAAAGAATACATCACCAAGAAAATTAAAACTATAAAAACAAATCAAACAGAGATGAAAACTCAATTTATGAACTGAAAAAATGAGATAACAAGGTTAGCTAATAGAACAGGCCAGATAGAGGAGAGAATTAGTGACATAGAAGACAGGCAACTAGAGGCACTATAGAGAGAAGAGGAGAGAGATTCACAAATTTTAAAAAATGAGAAAGCCCTACAAGAACTGTCTGACCCCATCAAAATGAGCAACATAAAAATAATGGGTATATCAGAAGGAGAAGAGAGAAAATAGAATGGAGAACATATTCAAACAAATAATAGACAAGAACTTTCCAAACCTGTGGAAAGAACTAAAGCCTCAATTTCAAGCAGCAAATAGAACACCAAGTTATTTTAACCCTAAAAAAACTACTCCAAGGCACATGATAATAAAACTGGCACAAACCAATGACAAAGAAAAAATTCTCAAGGCAGCCAGGGAAAAGAAGAGTATAACATATAAAGGGAAGCCCATTAGATTATCATATTTCTCAGCAGAAACTCTACAAACTAGAAGAGAGGGGACCCCAATATTTAAAGTTCTAAAAGAGAGGAACTTCCAGCCAAGAATACTATACCCATCAAAGCTACCCTTCAAATACAAAGGAGAAATAAAGTCATTCACAGATACAGAAAAGATGAGGGAATGTATCACCAGAAGACCCCCACTTCAGGAAATACTAAAGGGGGTTTTCTGACCAGATACAAGGAACAAAACAAGCAAACAACAAAAAAACCCCACAACACCAGAAGTAAAAGCTCCATCAAGAAAACAATAAAAACAAACTTAATCTGTGACAACAAAAACAAAAATGAGGAGAGTACAAAGATCAACCAAAGCAAGAAGGATGTAGTGCAGAAGCACTCATGAGATAAGGTACTACAATGAACATGATAGGTACCCTTTCCATTACTTAATAGTAACCACCCCTAACAAAACCACCACAGAAGCACATGGACTGAAAAAAGAAGAAATAGAGGAAAGAAGTATGGGTTACAACCGAACAAAAACAAATAATAGAAAAATAAAAAAGAAAAATCAAACAAGATACAAAACTATCAGAAAGCAATATATAAAATGGCAATAAGGAAACATCAAGTGTCAATAATTACACTAAATGTAATTGGATTGAACTCACCAATAAAAAGACACAAAGTAGCAGAATGGATTAGAAAAGAAAATTTAACTGTATGCTGCCTATAAGAAACACATCTAAGCTACAACGATAAAAACAAATTCAAAGTGAAAGGCTGGAAAACAATACTTCAAACAAATAACGTCCAAGAAAAAGCATGTGTAGCAATACTCATATCTAACAATGCTGACTATAAGACAACAAAGGTAATCAGAGACAAAAACAGTCATTTCATAATGATTAAAGGGACATTGAATCAAGAAGACATAACACTTCTTAATATATATGCACCAAATCAAGGAGCACCAAAATACATAAGACAGCTACTGACTGACCTAAAAACAGAAACCAACAAAACTACAATAGTACCTGGAGACCTCAATACACTGCTGACAGCTCTATATTGTTCATCCAAACAGAAAATCTATAAAGAAATATTGACCTTCAATGAAACACTAGAATAATTGGATATAATAGACATCTTTAAACATTCCATTTCAAAGTGCCAGAGTATACATTTTTCTCTAGTGTACATGGAACATTCTCAAGAATTGACCATATGATGGGCCACAAAAATAACATCAACAAATTCAGAAAGATTGAGATTTTACCAAGCATATTCTCTGATCACAAAGCCTTGAAACTAGAATTCAATTGCAAAAAAGAGGTAAACAAACCCACAAAAATGTGAAAACTAAGCAACACACTTTTAAAAAATGAGTGCATCCAAGAAGAAATAAAAGCAGAAATCAAAAGTTTCATACACACAAAAGAAAATAACAATACGACATATCAGAATCTTTGGGATGCAGCAAAAGCAGTAATAAGAGAGAAGTTCATATCAATACAGGCCTATATGAACAAACAAGAGAGAGCCCAAGTAAACCACTTAACTTCAGATCTTAAGGAGCTACAAAAAGAACAAAGTCAACCCAAAACCAGCAGAAGAAAGGAAATAATAAAAATCAGAGCAGAAATAAATGAGATAGAGAACAGAAAAACTATAGAAAAATTAATAAAACAACTGGTTTTTTGAAAAGATCAACAAAATTGACAAGCCCTTGGCAAGACTCACTAAGGAAAAAAGAGAAAAGACTCAGATAAACAAAATACAAAATGAAAGAAGAGAAATCACCACAGACATCACAGATATACAAAGAATTATTGTAGAATACTATGAAAAACTATATGCCACCAAATTTAACAATCTAGAAGAAATGGATAAATTCCTAGAACAATTAAATCATGATGAAGGGAGAAAGCCTAAACAGACCCATAAGCAGGAAGAAAATAGAAACAACTATCAAAAACCTCCCCAAAAATAAAAGTCCAGGGTCAGACGGCTATACTAATTAATTCTATCAAACATTCAAAGAAGACTTGGTTCCTATTCTACACAAGGTCTTTCAAAAAATTGAAGAAGAAGCAATACTTCCAAACACAATTTATGAGGCCAACATAACTTTCATACCAAAACCTGGCAAGGACAACACACAAAAAAGAAAACTACAGACCAATATCACTAATGAATACAGATGCTAAAATATTAAACAAAATACTAGCAAATCGAATACAACAACACATTAAAAATAATAATACATTATGATCAAGTGGGATTCATCCCAGAATCACAAGGATGGTTCAACATATGTAAAATGGTTAACTTAATACACCATATCAACAAAACAAAGGACAAAAACCATATTATCCTATCAATAATAGATGCAGAAAAGGCATTCAATAAAATACAACACAATTTCATGTTTAAAACTCAACAAAATGGATATAGAAGGAAAATATCTCAACATAATAAAGGCCATTTATGATAAACCATCAACTAACATCATATTAAATGGCATAAAACTGAAGATTTTTCCCCTAAAATCAGGAACAAGACAAGGTTGTCCACTCTCTCCACTCTTATTCAACATAGTGCTAGAAGTTCTAGCCAGAGCAATCAGACAAGAAAAAGAAATAAAAGGCATACATCAGTGGGTCTTAACCTTTTTTGAGGTACCAAACCCACCAGTTTCATATGCGCATTTACCAAACCCTTCTTTAGTGATAAATGAAATATGATTTTTTTCCCCAAATTTAAGACATAGATATATGTTTTTTTACTGGTGCACAAAATGAGCCATGCATGAACATCACCTTGCTCAAAGAACAAAACCAACAAAGTGCATAAACTCACAACAAATTACAATATTACTTTATTCTGGCCTCCGCAGCAGAGGCTTCTCCAAACCCCTGAGATCGACTCATCGAACCCCTGCGGTTCGATAGAACCCAGGTTAAGAACCACTGGCATACATATTGGGAAAGATAAAGTAAAGGTGTCACTATTTGCAGATGATATGATTCTATACATTGAAAACTCCAAAGACTCCACAAAAAGACTACTAGAAACAATAAACCAATACAGTAAGGTCACAGGATACAAAATTAATATACAAAAGTCTATTGCCTTTCTATATGCCAACAATGAAACATCAGAAAACAAACTCAAAAATATAATGCCCTTCAAGGTTGAAACAAAAAAAATGAAATACCTCGGAATAAACATAACAAAGAATGTTAAGGACCTATATAATGAAAACTACAAAGATTGTTAAGGACAATCGAAAAAGATACAATGAAATGGAAAAATATTCCTTGTTCTTGGATAGGAAGAATAAAAATAGTCAAAATGACTATATTATCCAAAGCAATATACAAATTTAATGCAATTCCCATCAAAATTTCAATGTCATTTTTTAAAGAAATGGAACAAAAAATCATAAGATTTATATGGAACCATAAAAAACCCCGAATAGCCAAAGCAATCCTAAGGAAAAAGAATGAAGCTGGGGGCATTACAATACCTGACTTCAAGTTATATTATAGAGCCATGACAATCAAAACAACATGGTACTGGCCAAAAAATAGACACTCAGACCAATGGAACAGAATAGAAAGCCCAGAAAAAAACCATATATATATATGGTCAAATAATTTTCGATAAAGGGACCAACAACATACAAAGGAAAAAAGAAAGTCTCCTCAACAAATGGTGCTGGGAAAACTGGAAAGCCACATGCAAAAGAATGAAACTCGTCTACAGTTTGTTCCCTAGTACTAAAATTAATTCAAAATGGATCAAAGACCTAAATATAAAAACCTAAAACATTAAAGTACATAGAAGAAAACATTGGTACTAAACTCATGGACCTTGGTTACAAAAAGCACTTTATGAATTTGACTCCAAAGGCAAGGGAAGTAAAGGCAAAGATAAATGAATGGGATTACATCAGAATAAGAATCTTCTGCACAACAAGAGAAACTGACAGCAAAACAAACAGATAGCCAACTAAATGGGAGATGATATTTTCAAACAACAGCTCAGATAAGGGCCTAATATACAAAATATACAAAGAACTCATAAAACTCAACAACAAACAAACAAATAATCCAATGAAATAATTGGGAAGAGGACATGAACAGACACTTCTCCCAGGAAGAAATACAAATGGCCAACAGATATATGAAAAGATGCTCATCTTCATTAGCTATTAGAGAAATGCAAATCAAAACTAAAATGAGATACCATCTCACACCTGTTAGATTAGCTATTATCAACAAGACAGGTAATAACAAATGTTGGAGAGGCTGTAGAGAAAAAGGAACCCTCATCCACTGTTGCTGGGAATGTAAAGTAGTACAACCATTATGGAAGAAAGTATGGTGGTACCTCAAAAAATTAAAAATAGAGCTACCATATGACTCAGCAATCCCTCTACTGGGTATATATCCCCAAAACTCAAAAACACTGGTATGTAAAGACACATGCAACCCCATGTTCATTGCAACATTGTTCACAGTGGCCAAGACATAGAAACAACCAAAAAACCCTTCAATAGATGACTGTATAAAGAAGATGTGGTACATATATACTATGGAATACTATTCAGCCATAAGAAATGATGACATCGGATCATTTACAACAAAATAGATGGACCTTGATAACATTATACGGAGTGAAATAAGTAAAACAGAAAAAACTGAGAACAGCATGATTTCATACATAGGTGGGACATAAAAATGAGACTCAGAGACATGGACAAAAGTGTGATGGTTACTGGGGGTGGCAGGGAGGAAGGAGAGGGAGGGGTGGGTGGAAGGTAAGGGTAAGGGCACAAAGAAAACCAGATTGAAGCTGACAGAAAACAATTTGACTTTGGGTGATGGGCATACAACATAATCAAATGTCAAAATAACTTGGAGATGTTTTCTCTGAACATATGTACCCTGATTTAGCAATGTCACCCCATTTAAATTAATAATAAAAAAAAGAAAAAAATCTTAGAAGAGTTTGGAGTCTTTATTTAGAAGATTGGTGATGATTTTGTGACCAGAAATATGGTATAGGAAGTGAACTCTTGTTTATATCAATTAGCTTATGGTAAAATTGGTTTTATTATATGTCATTTTGCTTAAAGTCACAATTTCCAAGGAACTGTTGACAACATTAAATAAGAACTTACTATATCTTTAAAATAAATAAATCATGTATACTTATACCTGAATTTTAAATTAATATTTTATTTAATAAAGATGCCTTTATTTGTAGAAGGAACATCATGATGGACCTGGTCTTTATCCTATCAGTATAATTTGTCTGAACATTGTATCTCATGATAGTAACATTCTCCCTCCTATCTGTGTTTTTCACAAAAATATTTCACAGTAAACTTAGGATCAGTTGACTTAGATAGTTGTATATCTCCTCTTCTCCTTTTTTATTCGTAAATACAGTTGATGAAATTGTGAATAATGTTTTCAGGTTGTAGATGAAAGATACCCTTATATTTGAATTTTATAAATCTTGGGTTAATCTTATACAATTACTTTTGACTTTCTAGGTAGACTGTATTTATTTCCAAGAAGTCATAACCATCCTAAAAGTGTATGCACTTAACAAGATGGTGTTACAAAGTATGTGAGACAAAAATTGTTGGAACTGAAAGGATAAATAGACAGATTTACTATTATAGTTGGAAACTTCAACACCACTCTTTCAAGTAATTGAAAGAGCAAAGAAAGCAGAAGTAAAGATACAGTTGATCTGACTAGCATCTATCACTGTATCTAACTGTTGACATTTATGAAATTCTCCAACTAACAACAACAGAGTACTCATTCTTCTCAAGGTCATCTGGAACATTCACAAAAATAGACCACATTCTTAGGTATAAGGCACACTTTAATATATATTTAAAAAATAGAAATCATACAAAGTATATTCTCAGGCCACAATCAAATTAAACTAGAAATCTATAAAAGATAACTGGAAAATTACCAAAATATTTGGACATTAAATAACATACTTCCAAATAACACATGAATTAAAAAAATAAATCTCAAGTGAAATTTAGAAATATTTTGAACTAAGTGAAATGAAACTACAACTTATCAAAAGTTGTGGGATACAGTGACAGCAGGGCTTAGAAGGAATTTTATATCATTGAATCCACATACTAGAAGAGAAAACATCTAAAAATGAATAATATAAGCTTCTATTTCAAGAAACTAGGAAAAGGAAAACATTTCAACCATGAGTAAGTAAATGAAATAAATAATAAACGCTATAAATTGAAACTGGAAAATCAACAAAACCAAAAGGTTTGAAAAGATTAATAAAATCCACTGTGGATATCAACTAAGTCTAAAGTTTCTGTGGGAAAGTAAGAATGTACAACACAGCATTTAAAAGAGAAGAACAAAGTCAGAAGACTGACATTACCTGACTTCATGATTTAATATAAAGCTACAGTAATCAAGACAGTATGATATTGGCAAAAAAAAAAAGAAAGAAAACAGTTCAGTGGAACAGCAAAGAGCCCAGAAGTAGACCCCCCAAAATAGAGTCAACAGATCTTTGACAGAGGAGAAGAGTAACTATTTCAATAAATGGTGCTGAAAAACTGATCATCCACATGAAAAAAAAAAATCCTTTTTAGATCTTAGACTTAAATGTAAAATTCAAACTATAAAACTACTAGAAGATAACATAGAAAATCTAGGTGACTTTAGGATTCACAGTAATTTCTTAGATACAAAATAATCTAATCCAAGGGGAAAAGATTGATAAGTTAGACTTTATTAAAATTTAAGAACTTATGCTCTGTGAAAGACACTTTTAAGAGAATGAAAAGACAAGCCACAGACTGGGAGAAAATAGTTGCAAAGCACATATTTGGTAAAAAACTAGTATTCAAAATATACAGAGAATTTAAAACTCAACACTGAAACTCACAACTTGATTTTAAAATGGTCAAAGTATGCCTTGGCCAGATGGCTCGGTTGGTTGGAACATTGTCCCAAAGTGCAAGGGTTGCCAGTTTGCTCCCCAGTCAGGGCACACATGGGAAGAGATTAGTGTTCTTGCCTCTCTCTCATTTCCTCTCTCTCTAAAATTAATAAAATAAACATTCTAAAAACTGAGCAAAATATCTGAATAGATGCCTCATCAAAGAAGATATAAAGTTGGCAAATAAGCATATGAAAATATGCTAAATGCTATATGCCGTCAGAGATTTATAAATTAAAAGAATGATATATCAACTACATACAGTGTGTCCGTAAAGTCATGGTGCACTGCTTTCCTGTGACCAGTCAAAAGTGCACCATGACTTTACAGACACACTGTATGTAAAATTCAAAACAGTAAAACACCAGATTCTGGTGAGCATGTAGAGCAATAGGAACTCTCACTCATTGCTGGTAGAAATGTAGAATGGTATGGCTGCTGTGAAAGACAGTTTGGTAGTACAGTATTTAATATGGTAAGTTAAATAAGACAGTCAGAGAAAGACAAATACTATGTGATTTCACTTATATGTGAAATCTAGTGAACAAAATAAACTAACAAACAAAATAGAAACAGACACATAGATGCAGATGTCTGACAACTATCAGAGGAGAGGGATTAGGGAGGCTGTGTATAAAAGGTGAAGGGATTAAGTAAAGAAAAATAAACCTTATAGACAGCAGGTTAGTGATTACCAGAGGAAAAAGGGAAAAGGAGAGGTAAGAGAGGGTAAAGAGTTAAATGGTGATAGAAGAAGACTTAACTTGGGGTGGTAAATACACAATACAATATACAAATGATATATTATAGAATCATTCCCCTGGAACCTATATAATTTTATTAATCAATATCACCCCAATTAATTCAATCTAAAAAAAAAGATGTTATTCATTCTAATAAAGAAATGCTGCTAAGTGAAGTAACAAAAAATCAGTCAAGGACTTTTGATAACCTCCCCCAAAATAGAAAACTAAACATACTCTTACCATGTTATCAACGAAGGAGCAGTTGAGCTTCTTGGTATTAACTAAAAATGAGATAAAAACCTAAGTTCACACAAAAACCTACACACAAATGTTTATATCAATGTTATTCATAATTGCTAAAATTTGGAAGCAACAAAGATTGAATGGATAAACAAATTGTGGTACATCTATACAGCAGAATATCATCTAGTGATGAAAAGAAATAGGCTATCAAGCCATGAAAAGACAGAGAAAACTTTAATGCATATGGCCAAGTGAAAGAAGCCAATCTGAAATGATTACATGCTTTATGATTCCAACTATATAACATTCTTGAGAAGGCACAGCTGTAGAGACAATAAAAATGTTAATGGTGCCAGAGGTTCAAGGGAAGGGACAGATGAATAGGTGGGACACAGGTGATTTTTAGAGCAGGGAAGCTATTCTGTATGCTACTATAATAATGGCTATATGGTAAAAGCCACAGGATCTACAACATAAAGAATAAACCCTAATTTAAGCTATTGACTTTATTACAGTATATTACTATTGGCTCATTAATTGTAACAAATGTACCACACTAGGAAGGTGAGAAGTTAATAACAGGGGAACAGGGGGCAGGGATTTGGGAGGGGAGGATAGAGATTCTATACACTATATGAGAACTCTATACTTTCAATTTGCTGTAAACCTAAAACTGCTCAAAAAATGAGGTATATTAATTTTTTAATTAAAAAAGAGAGTGAGAAGAGAGCTGAAGTAGGATAAACAATGAACATAAGACCATACTTCCCAGTTTTTCTCTATCTGTTTGTTTGTGGTGGTGGTCATCCAGGAGGCTTTAGCTGCCTCAGAAGATTATAAAACACATTATCTCAATGCATCTGCAGTCAATTTATGGCTTAGACCAGGGAACACCTGTTGGGGAATGTTTTTAGAAGAAAATGAGAGAAAAAATAAATTTTAATGATAGCTTAAAGTATTTTCATTGTGAAAGCTCATGAGCTGTAGACTGATAAGTTGACAAATCTGGAAATGATTATCTTTATTGCTGGAAAGATGCAGTGAAATTGGAATGCTCTATCAATCGCAGGTTTTACAATAAGTTATGGTCTTTTTCTAAAACAACTTACCACCTGACCTGTGATGGTGCAGCGGGTAAAGTGTTGAATTGGAACACTGAGGTCACTGGTTCGAAACTCTGGGCTTACCTTGTCAGGGCACATATGGGAGTTGATGCTTCCTGCTCCTCTCCCCTTTCTCTCTCTCTCTTTCTCTCTAGTGAATAAAGTCTTGAAAAATAAAAAAAAAAACTAAAACAACTTATAGATAAGTTTTCAAAATTGTATAATATTACATATACATACTTGAATCCAGTAATTCCGTCATTGGTAAATTATGCTATGGAAATGAATTTAATGAATTAAATTATTATATAAAGATGTGTATTACTAGATTATTTATAAAAACAAAACAAAGAAATAATCTGAATATCCATGTAATAAGAGAGTGATTAAATAATCTTTAATCAACTCAATGGAATGTGATATAGCCATTAGGAAGTTTGATTCTAGTTGAAATTGTTAATAATCATAATTACAGTTATTTTAATATAGTATTATATGAAAAAGAATGAATACAAAAGCTTCAAAGAACACATTCTTTCCATTTAACCTTCACAAGTTTGTTCAGACTTGCCCTTTAGCTTGGAATAAATGAACTAGTGTATAAGTACAACTATGTAAATATCATAGATGAATATGCAGATTCTGACAAGGCATTAAAATTGAAAAGCCACAAGGGAGATTTAAGATTTTCTTTTTAATTTTTTAATTCATGTCATTATTTGTACAATAAGTAATTTATCTTTAAATGATGAACAGTGCTATGCCTCTCCCAACTTATTAAAGAGATTTGAATGGCTACCCTTGAACAGTTATCATGGCAATACCTATACTGGCATAAAAAAATTTAGAATTGAGGTACTATCCAGATAATTCAACATACCGCTCATCCCCCCAAATAATCACTTTTAAAAAATTATATAGATAATTAAAACAGCTTTTTTTCTCTTAGATAAAACTTTCAAGTCATTTTGTTGTTTAAAATATGATACAGAAATGCTTCGCAAAGTTTAATTGCATACAAATCATTTGGGGATCTTGTTAAAAGGCAGATTTTGATTTGGTAGATTTAAGATGGGACCTGAGATTCTGTTTCTGACAAGCTCTGGGGTTGTACCTGTGCTTCTGGTCCAAGGACCACGCTTGATTAACAAGTCATACAGCATTTGAGTAATTTACCTATCTAGTTGAATCCAGATAATTCCTGTTCTTATATATGTATATGTGTGTGTGTGTGTGTATGTGTGTGTGTGTGTGTGTGTGTGTGTGTGTGTGTGTGTGTATATATATATATGCATACAAACATGCATATATTCTAAACATTTTGTCATTGACTATCAACATGAAAAAATTTTTGAAAATTTCCCAATTTACAGTGCAGTTTATGTTGTATAAACAGCCTAGTTTCCTTAGCTTTTTCATTTTTGAAACAAAAATTAACAGTGGGTTAATGTTCCTAAATTCTTTAAAAAAAAAAAAGAAAGAAAAAGAAAAGAAATGAATGTTGAGTTACTTGACAGAGGTTTGACTTGTGTAATGATAAGAGAAAAATCTGGTTGTAAATGTTCTAAAAGTATCAATAGATTCTTGTAATTTGCTGATGGAATTGACTTCTAGCACTGTTCTTTCTTATAGACAGTGCTCAATAAATGTTTGCTCAGTGAATGCTACATGAACAAATTCATGAACATCTACAGCTATATTTCTTAGTAATACATCATATGCAGTAATTTTTAGCTACTGGCTGAAAATATCTTATTTTTGGTGGTGTTCTCAAATAAAAACTCTATCAACTTCAAGTATGATGAAAGTATTTATTTTGTAAATAATCTTAAATCATTGAGACACTGTTATCTATGACATAGTGCTTGAATTGGTAATATCTTCCAGAGTCAGTGTGTAACTCTCAACAAATGTTATTTTTTAAATACTGTCCTCAGCAAAAATAATTCTGAGAGGTCAGGGCACATCTGTAGAGTGTAAAAAAGCAGCATCTTAAATACTCTTTCCCTTTCTTCTTTGCATAGATAATGCATTTCTTTTCCCCACTGAATAGGGATTGTTGCCATAGTAATGTTTAAAAACACTCTTTGATCAATATTAGAACTGCAGAAAGTACGTCAAATTTGCTATGCAATTTGTGAGTCTGGAGCTATGCCTTCACTCTTATTTATTTGCTTAACTGTAGAATAAATATTTGAGCAACTCCTCATGTCTGGTCAGTTCTGTAATATGAAGAATTAGTCAATCAACCAACAAGTGTCCTGAAACTGCTTCATAAGCAGAGGAATATGCCAGGTGCTAAAAAACATCAAATGCAGAGGCTGTGGATGTGCCAATCTGGAAAAAAATTTTTAAAAAGAGTGCATGCCAAATGTACCAAGGGGCCA
The DNA here is from genome assembly GCA_037038555.1 of Rhynchonycteris naso. Taxonomy (NCBI): domain Eukaryota; kingdom Metazoa; phylum Chordata; class Mammalia; order Chiroptera; family Emballonuridae; genus Rhynchonycteris; species Rhynchonycteris naso. Next base: position 48,348,937 of record CM073000.1, on the reverse strand, counting down.
GGTTTTCCAGCTGTGTCTTAAAATGCATACTCTAAATTTTGCCATATTATATGTCAGAGTTCATCTAAGAAAACTAAATATCTTTCTTTTTTCATTGTCCTATTCATCTTTGTTTTCCCATCACAATTCCCAACCTCTCCGCATAAATACGCATAAGTACTACACACACCCTGTACAGAATATGAGAAATGAGTTGCAATTCCTTATACGACAGAATGTTCAGAAACATTTAGATGGTTTCAAATCAAGAGCTAGAAGAAAAAAATATATCAATTATGTGCTTCTTCTGTGACAAAGCTGCACACACACAGGCAGTGCTTATTATGTAGACATTTATTCCAAAAGAGCCCATTATCTTCAAGTACTGCCACACAAAACTCCTCAAATGGTTCCAATAATGAATGTGCTTCTAAAGAGCTAGGTAAGAAGAAGCCTGGGTTTGACCTGCAGACTTGCTTTCAGCCATGTGATCCTGAACAAGTCATTTCATCTTTCTTGGGCCAGGTTTCCCACGTGTAAAGATAGTGAAGCTGTACTTCACAATCTCTGAGTTCCCGTCTGACTATAAATCCCTATAGCGCCATAAAGCAGAATGAAGTATGGGATTCCTTCATCATTCTTTGTTGTTTTTCCTCCACTTTTATATCCCTTGTTGACAAAGTGTAGTACTAAGTACCTATTCTCATGAAGACTTGGCAGTAAACACAACCTGCCTGTCAAAAAGATATAATTTAGTGTTTTCCCAGTTATGTATGTTATAGGAATAAATTCGAAGACCCACTTTCATAGCTATAAATTTAGAGAGAATACTTATTATTTCAAGTTTTAATACATATATATATTTAATATATACAAGATAATGAAAAGTGAACATTATGAAGTAATTGATCAAGTTGCCTTAATTTTCTATAGATCCAAACTTGAAAATAAAATAATTCTCCATTATAGATGGCTTCTAAACATCAGTCCTATTATTCCCCTTTTACGAGCCTGGTTGAAATTTCATGAAGTTAGTCCATTGGCCTGCACGATAAGGTTTGGCCTTTATAAATACAAGCTATTTTCAATATTATCCTTCCATTGTTTGACTTGTAAGAGTTATGCTAGTTAGATGAAAAATGTTCAAAGTGTGGGCTCAAAATACTAAGTTATAATTTAAACATAAGTTGACATAGAGTTGACATTGCCATTAAGTGAATTCCTGGTTAGCTGCATTGTGGCAAAGTGCCATCTGCCTAGGTAATTGAAAATTGACTGTATTTTCATTAATCTGAAATTTCCTTTTGCCTGCTTTTCTCCCAATCGTTTCTGGTTGCTCAACTTCTTAACAAGGATCTATTTATTTAGTTAGAAAAATTCAGAAACAATATTGCGTAGAACCCCTATATATCTAGATGTTAGAGAAGTGGTGATATTACATAAGAAGCATATTCAAGTTCTTTCTACTCATTCAAGTTAAAGGGAATGAGTAATTGTGACAACTCCCATAATTAACCAGAACTTTATACTATCCTGTGACAGTCAGGTAATATGGCAGAATGAGCTGATGTGAAAAAGCTCGTACCCACAGCTTCCAAAACATAGAAATGGAAATAAAATAGAAAAACACCATAATACAAGTCCAGCACAAAAGAAAGGTAAAAATGTAGGAAGCAAACACAAAGAAGCCAAAGCCCAGCAGTGCACAGTGGCAGTGTGATATAGCATTAGCCTAAAGGGATTGGATGGGATGGAGGCCCTAAGGACTGCAACTCAAGGACAGCAAGTTCAACCTGAGCCCAGTGAGGCTCGCTGGACCTGGTCATGAAGGTCTGAGCTATGAAACACTGCCTGCTGCAGTGAAAATGGTCCAGGAAAACTCCTCACTAGCTTGGACAAGCCTTGAGGAAAGTTTGTTGGCCTTCTGAGGCCTTGGGTTGAAGGCCCAAGAAATCAAAACCTGAGTTCTGCGAAACATTTGATTGTGCAACTTGAATTTATGCTATATGCTTGGTGGGGAAGCCTCAAGCCAAAAAACAAGACTAAAAATTGACCCAGGCCTTTTGGGACCCTAGGGCTCAGAGGCAGGAGTTCCAATAGAGAGGTGTGGGAAGGTTTCTTAGTGAAGGTGGTATTTGAATTGGAGCTTGAAGGATAAACAGAATTTTAATAGACAGAATTAGGAGAAGGGTCCTTCAAGTGGAGACCTACCTAGACAGAGACAAGGAATTTGTAAAGTGAGTATCGTGAGAAAACAGGTGGAATTCGCAGTAGATTAAAGAGATAGCATCATCAAAGATTTTTCATTGTAAAAATTCCTAGTGTTCAGTTTCAGTTGATTGCAAATATCATAATGTAGAAGGCAAGTAACCAAGGTTTGTTTCTTTCTGCTATGTGAATAATGAATGGTATAAATGAGTTAAAGGGTGACTTAATACCAACTAATATCTCCCTGAGTCTTCTTGGGCGAATCACTGCTCATCATCAGGTAAACAAATCCTTGGTGCTGCTATTCACCATGCAGCTTGCTATAGAGAAGGCTAAATAAGAAGCAGCTTTGTCTTCATTTAATTTGGAGTATCGATTCTTGTTATTTTCAATTTGGGACTCATTTTGCAACCATTGTTTGTCTGGTATGTCTCAACCATAAACAATCTCTCATTGAATCTCCCAGTTTCAGCTGCCTTGGGAGATCAGTACCTATCTCTTGATATTTTCCTGGGATCTCCCTAAAGTATTATTTAATAGTATCCATATCTTGTACTTAAAGTCAAAGCATACCAAAAAAGAGTGGTGAAGAGATATATACTTGCTGTTTTGCATGACAGGCTGGGTGCCCCATAAAAACTTAATTATATATAGATCAAATTAAATATAGGTCAGATATAAGCAAACTTCTTCAATGAAGAGCCAAATAGTAAATATTTTAGGCTCTATGGGCTATATAGGGTCTCTAGTGTATATTCTTCCTTGTTCTTTGCTTGTTTTCACAATTCTTAAAAAAAAAATGTAAAAACTATCTTGCTCATAAGCCATACAAAAACAAGCTAAAACCAGATTTGGCCCACCAGCTGTTGTTTGCCAAGCCCTGATATAGATTAATCCAAGGAATACAACAGTTTTGGCATTTAATTACAGAGAAGTCCAGAGCTAACATGAGTGAACGCCTGAGACCCCGAGGGATAACTGTTGGAGTGCTGAGACCAGCTAACAGGGAATGTTAAGAGCACAAGACCATGCTTGCCTGAACAACCAGAACATCCATCAAAAGGAAATCATTTTCCAAGTAAAATCATGCTTGCATGACGAACAGCAGAATATCAATCCAAACAGATGTGTAGGAGGCAATGAAAAGTCAGAACCATGGAACAGTAGATTATTAAAAGCAAATGAAGTTAAGTGCCAGAGAAGTATAAAGTAACTTAAAATGAAAGCTTAAGGAAGACCCTACATAAAAATGAAACCATATCCTGCTGCATTCTCCCCACCTGGTTTCAAGTCATTTAAGAACAGCTAACTGATCACCTCTACTCTAACTACCTATTATAATTATAAGTTTATACATAAGATGAAAAGCTTTGATTTATGGGAAAGGGAGAAGAGAGATGAGAAAGAATGGGAGGTAAAAGAGAGGAGAAATAAAAGGTAGGAAGGGAAAGAAAAGGAGTAGAAAGAAATGGAAAGGGAAAAGATCAATAATATTATATCTAATAAATCTTTAAATAAGTATAAAATGACCATTAGCATTTGTATTAAGCCTAAAGACACTGACTACAAAAACACTTACTTTTTTTTCCTCTTCATTTATTTACCACAAGAAGGTGATGACTTGTTCTTCAGGATTAGTCATATGGCCTCATCCAGCTTTAAGGAGGCTGGGAAATATATTTTAGCTAAGCACATTGCTTCATCTGATAAATGAGAAAGAAAAGAACAATGTCATTGGGGTAGGCTATAACCATCTTTGCCATATTCTGATAACATGACTTTTACTTCATTATGGTGATTGGAATATTTTTCACCCAAGCCAAGAATCTGAAACTACTAGACATTTAAGAGGCATTCAGAGCCATAGATATGTAATTGGCTGAAGTGTTGTGATGGATGGACATCAGTAAACACTAATTCGTTAAATAGAAATGAATATACAGAAAATGCACTGCTTTTTCATGCTATTCAAAAGACTGTGACAATAACCTTGAAAGAATAGCAGTGACTTGAACTAAACAAAACATAGTTCCATTCTTTTGAAATGAAAGCAATTTAAAAAGTGCTGTTGGACTGGGAGAAAATATTTACAGTACATACACCTGACTAAGGACTTGTTATCCAGATTATCTAAAGAACTGTTAGAAATCAATAATCAAAAAAACAAACAACCCATTTTATAAATGGGCAAAAGGTTTTAACAGACACTGAAAAGCAGATATGTAGGTGACCAAAATGTACATTAAAAAAATGCTTGACATTAAAATCACAATAAGTTAACTGTGTATACCTACCCACTACAATGGCTATTTGTAAAAGTACTGTCAAAATCAAGTATTGGTAAATAATAGAGAAACATGGAATTCTTTTCATTGTTGATAGGCATATAAAATAATACAGTCACTTTTAAGAGGAATTTGACAGTTTCTTCATGAAGTTAACATATAACCCAGTGATTCTATTCCTAAGTATTTACTAAAGAGAAATGTTAGTTCACAAAGAGACATGATCCTCCTTAATGGTTTTTTCATAATCTCAAAACATTTGAAAGCAATTCAAATGTACATCAACAGGTGAATAAATTATCAAAATGTGGTATATCTCTACAATGGAATTCTACTCAGCAAGAAAAAGAATAAACTACTGCTCTCAACATCCCAGATGAATTTCAGAAACATTTTAGTCTATGAAAGAAGCCAGACACATAAAAGTTCATAATAATGATTCTATGTATATAATTCTATAAAAGACTGCCTGACCAGGCGGTGGCACAGTGGATAGAGCATTGGACTGGGATGCGGAAGGACCCAGGTTCAAGACCCCGAGGTCACCAGCTTGAGCGCGGGCCCGTCTGGCTTGAACAAAAGCTCACCAGCTTGGACCCAAAGTCGCTGGCTCCAGCAAGGGGTTGCTTGGTCTGCTGAAGGCCCGCAGTCAAGGCACATGTGAGAAAGCAATCAATGAACAACTAAGGTGTTGTGATGGCAACAAAAAACTAAAGATTGATGCTTCTCACCTCTCTTCGTTCCTGTCTGTTTGTCCCTATCTGTCCATCTCTCTGACTCTCTGTCTCTGTGAAGAAAAAAAAAAAAAGACTTTATTAATTCTATAACAGATAAAGCTAATCTATAGTGACAAAAACCAAAGAAGTGGTTGTCTGGTGATGGTGGGAAAACAGAGTGCAAAAGAGGCCATAGGAACTTTTGGAGATGTTGGAAAGTTCTGCATCATGATTGCAGTGATAGTTATACTGGTGCATATATTTTCTAAAACTTGTCAAAACATATACTTAATTATTTCATTGTATGTAAATTACACCTCACTAAATTGGGGAAAAATAAGTGCTGTTGGATTGCAATTTCAAACTAAGAGCAATTTTTATGATAAACAAAATAAATTGAATTGATGGAGTCCTTTCATATTCTTGAACTTGAGGTACTTTTGGCCTATGAGGTACTCATCCTTTCTTTGCCAGAAATCCACATCTCTCTTCATATCTTATCCTTTCACCAAAAATTAGTAAGAATTATGAAAGATCTGAGATTATTTTCCCTATTTGGAAACTGATAAAGTAGCCTGCCATAGTTTCATGGATGCTGACAGAAGACACAAGACTCCTAATGCTATATAGACTGACTATTTCCCCATTATGATGGTATTTAAAGCTATGGCCTTTGGAGGGTGATTAGGTCATGAGAACGGAACCCTCATGAATGGGATTAATGCCCTTATAACAGAGGCTCCATAAAACTCTCTTGCCCCTTCTGTCATTGGAGGATGCTGCAACCACACAACTATTTTTAACCAGAAAAAGAGTGTCCTCATCAGATACCAAATCTTTTGGTGCCTTGATTTTGGACTTTCCAGGCCCTAGAACTGTGAGAAATAAATTTCTGTTGTTTATAAGACACCTAGTTTATGGTATTATGTTATAGCAGCCTAAACAGACAAAGATATCTGCTTTAGAGACAGAGTATCTTATTACTCATAGCACAGCAAATGACATGAACTTCATGTTTATGTTACTTCTCCTTGCTCCTCAAATCCAATGGGACAAATGTGGAGGAGCCCACATGAATGCTGCACACACACTGGGTTATATTGGAACCCTGGCTTTAGGGAACCCAAATCTTTTGTACTGGACAATAAGCAGATCTTCCTTTTGCTCCAGAGGACAGCCTTCTATTTTCCAAGGATGTTTGCTGTACAAATATCCATAAAAAGACAGTTCAGAACAAGAGAGAAGTTAGTACCTCTGCTCATAAACAGGAAAAAATGTAAGACACCCATGAAGAATTGTCTCTGAACATTCACTGATATTCCTTCTTCATACTCTCTTATTTGCTTTCTTCATTATACTTTTGCTCCACTTAGACCATAAGCCCTGTGAGAGCAAGGACCTTCTTTGCCTTGGTCTTTGCTTTTTCCTACCATCTAAAATAACATTTGGCAGATAGTAGAAGCTCAGTAAATACATGTTGAACAAATAAATCTTCAAAAATCTTACTTGCCCTTCAAGACCCAAATTTGGTAATCTGTCTTCAGAGAAGCCATTATCAGGAACTAAGATTTAGTGTTTAAGCATCTGGGCTTTCACAATAGTTCCTATATTTTTAGCATGGCACTTGTAATTTAACTTTTTGGGTTACAGTTCTTTTTATTCATGTGTGTTTGACTAGGTTAAAAAATCCTTGAGAACCCAGTCGTATTTATAAGGCTCATGCCTAGGATGAAGCAAGTGAAGCACCTCAGATGCAAAATTCAAAGAAGCACTCACTCTCAATGTGACACAAGTGTGCACTGGTGCCTTATCTGCCTCACTCTCGTCCAACCCTGCTTGTTTATCTTTGTGTCCCTAGAACCCACTAAAGTGGTTCTCATCTAATACAGATTCCATCGATGTGTGTTCAATTAAAATGAATAGAATTTAAAGGATCACAAACAAAAAGTGCTTGAGACGCACGTGCTTAGTACCTGTACCTGACATTTGCCCTTTGGCACTTCAGAGTCATGTTCTACCATTCTCTGTCCCACTCTGTGCCACAGATGCTGACCTCTATGACATGTACCTAAAGGTGCTCTTACCTTTAGCTTCTAGTTGGGGTTGGTCAGTGAAAATTTTCAGTAAGAGTTGGAAGGCATGAGCAAATGGATTTGGGTGTTCACTCCCTCGGCTCCTTACCTGCAGGGTCTCCTTGTACTGATCATGTCCACAACAAAGACATAGATTTTATCAGTCAGTCTTCTCCCTTAGTTAGAGTTACTCTCTTTTTATATTTTAAAATGGTTTCCTCCCCTTGCTCATTCATGCCTAAGATTGGTAATGGCTCCCACTGTGGCTTGCTCTGTGTAAAGCCAGTAGCCAGGGCCACCATCACAGCAGCCTGGCCAATGCAGGTTCGCATTAGATTCGGACAGTCGGTAATGAAACAACGGAGCCAAGAACTGGTGAGCCATCAGCTTTAATTCTAGCTTGCACCTGGCAGGCAAGCAAAAACACACACTGGGCTCCAAAACCCATACATTCAGTGCTCATAAAGATACTGACTTATCCGAGTTTCTTAGAATCAAAGGTTTCTAGCTCACCAGACTTATTCACCTCTGTTCCCCATCTCCCTCTCTCTGCACAAACTCTGCCCAAACTGGCTTCTCCCTCAGCACTCTCCCATCTTGGCTACTTTTCCTGGCCTCCACGTGGCCTTCTTCTGCTCTCCTCTCTAATACTTCAGGAACCAAGAGAGAGTAAGCTCCCGGTCTGTCCCGCTTTATAATGTAGAAATCCAAACCCTTAATCCAATCTACAAACAAGAAAGTCTCTGATACAAAGTCACCCATCTGAGACATAATGGGATTCCTCAGGAGAGCGCACCACCCCACATCATCCAATCAGTCAAAGGTGTGGGGAAAAGCTTACTCTTAATACTAAGCCTTAGGCTATAACGACCCAGCCTGCCCACAGCCTGTCCCCGAACACACATTAATATCAACAAACTTCCATGTGGGCAGCACCATCTTTAACAGTCAGCATAATATATTTTATCTGCCCAACACTGTGGAATGCATTCCCATATTTTTTGATTTCCCTCAATCATGTTTGCACCATATTATGTAGTTCATTTATTAAAACTCTTAATAACTTTATCTGAGGGTATTAATTTTTCCTACCGAGTCTCTAAAAAAACCCAATATTGAACCTCAAGAGCTATTCTATAATTGTTATAAAGTACTGCACCCCAGATTCTGAAAGGCACTGTACCTCATTTCATCAAGTTGAAGTAGAGACACCCAATCCAGATGAATTTTGAAGAGTTTTATTAGAGAAGGAGATTTATTAAACATGCCGGCTGCATATGGCTGACACAGGGCAGCAGACCCAAATCACGCAGTCCCCAAAATAGTTTTCTCACTAGCCTAGAGGTATGTTACCCTCAAGATTCCAGGAAGGGGGAGGAACTACAACCAATGCAAGGTGGTATATAAATTCTGCCTCCTATTGAAAGAGAAGAAGTTTCTCGGTTAACCTTTATTTTAGATTTAAAACTGAATGACCCAGTGGAGCAATATGGCATCAGAGTACGTGGACGTACCAACTTCCAACTCCCAGAACCAAAGTGGATTATAACTCAATTTTAAGAACCATCATCTGGATAAACCAACTTTGAACTAAACTAAGTGGACTCTTCAACCAAGGAACACTGCAGAAGCCACATTGAGACTGGTAGGAATAGCGAAAACGCGAAGAGGACTGCCCAGCTCCCCAGAGCAAAGGGCAGCCCGGAGAGACCCGCGGGGTGGGAGGAGAGTTTGGCAGAGAGGGAGGGACCTGGGTCCCAGGAACAAAGTCCCAGCCTGTAGTCCCAGAGCCTAGAAGAGGCGTTTGGACAGTTTTGAGCTGTGAAACAAGTGAGGGAGCTCCCAGGCCTACAGTGTGGAGTATTAGGGCCCTTCCTACTTTGCCGAGGGTTGCTGAAGGGTATGGTGGCGGCAGGACGCTGAAACGCAGTTCTGTCGGCGTGTGCAGAGGCCAAGCCAGTGTGAGCTTAGTCTAGCCGAGCAGGGGCAGAGGGGATGCGCGAAAGTGGTTCAGCAGCTGAGGGCCAGCCTGTAATCCCACCTGCGGGGACAAAGCAGGAGGCCAGGAATGGGCAGAGATCTGCTCTACGACCCTGTGCAAGCCGGCCCTGACTGCGGGGACGGGGCTAGGACCAAGAACAAGAGGGGCTCGAGGCTGAGCTCACGCTACGAGCCCGCCCGGCCGGACACACCGCAGTTTGCCATCCTGCATGCACGAGCGGGCTCCAAACGCGGGGGCGGGGTAGACCCCGAGACAAGTGGAAGCTCGCAGCTAAGCCCACGCTACTAGCCCCGCCTGGCCGGAGAAATCGCGGTTTGCCATCCTACGTGCACGAGCAGGCTCCGAACGCGGGGTCGGGGTAGAGTCCGGGAGGAGCAGAAGCTTGCAGCTGAGCGGAAGCCAGCAAACATGCCGGGCCCAATAAACCACAGTTTGCGACCCTGCGCAGGAGGGCCCTGCCCTCGAGGGCGGGGCTAATTTCTGGACGGGCAAAGGCTCACAGCTGAGAGCACGTCAAAAGCCCGGCCCAACCCGTGAAACTGTGGCGAGCAGGCTCTGACTGTGGGTGCTGGGCAGAAGTCTGGAAACAGGGTGGGTCCACAGCTGAGCAAAGGTGCTCACCTCTACCCTTTGTACTGAGGCTTGTGGCTTGAGTGACAGCCCCTCCCGCGGGAGAGAGGCAGAAATCACAGCAAAAGCCGCAGTGGGCCAGCGCTGGCAACACCCATAGCCAACCACCCTAGGGAGTGGCAGAGGGGGTAGCGGGCCGGCAGAAAGACCACACCTAGAGAACACAAAGGCAACACCTACTGGACTCCAGTGACCACAACTTGCTTATACACAGACAAAATGCACAGGCAGAGGAATGCAAACCAAATGAATCAAGAGAAATCCCCAAAGAAGGAACTGAATGAACCAGATATAACCAAATTACCAGAAGCAGAATTGAGAATAATGATAGGATGTTCAAAGAAATTAGAGCAACAATGGATAGTCATTATGAACACCTAAAAAAAGAGATAACAAGTATAAAAAACGAAACTGAAGTAAAAAAAAGAATCAGACAGAAATGACAAATACAGTATCAGAACTGAAGACCACAATGGAAGGAATTAAAAGCAGGATGAATCACGCTGAAGATAGATTCAGCGAATTAGAGGACACAATAAACAAAGGCACAGAAGCAGAGAAGAAAAAGGAAAAGAGACTCAAAAAATGTGAGGAAACTCTAAGGGAGCTCTGTGACAACATAAAGAGAAACAACATTCGCATCATGGGGGTGCCTGAAGAAGAGGAGAGAGGACAGGAAATGGAAACTTTGTTCAATCAAATCATAGCAGAAAACTACCCTAAATTAAGGCTGGGAAACACTCCACACGTTCAAGAAGCACACAGAACTCCATTAAAGAGAAACCCAAAAAGATCTATACCAAAACACATCATAGTTAAAATACCAAAGCTAATGGATAAAGAAAAAATTTTAAAACCTGCTAGGGAAAAAAAGGCTATCACCTACAAAGGAGCCCCCATAAGGATAACATCGAACTACTCAACAGAAACACTTGAGGCCAGAAGGGAATGGCAAGATATAATCAAAGTAATGCAGAACAAGAACCTACAAACAAGACTACTCTATCCAGCAAGGGTAATGTTTAAAATTGAAGGAGAAATAAAAGCTTCCCAGAAAATGAAAGCCTCAAGAAATTCATTAAAACCAAACCAATTCTGCAAGAGATACTAAGGGGCCTGTTGTGAACAGTTCAAAGAGAAGAAAGAATATAGCAAAAAAAAGAATACAGCGTTAAAGAATAAAATGGCAATAAACAACTACATATCAATAATAACCTTAAATGTAAATGGATTAAATGATCCAATCAAAAGACACAGGGTAGCTGCATGGATAAAGAAACAGGACCCATACATATGCTGTCTATAAGAGACACACCTTAAAACAAAAGATGCACATAGACTGAAGGTAAAAGGATGGAAAAAAATATTTCATGCAAATGGAAATGAAAAAAAAGCCGGGGTAGCAGTACTTATATCTGACAAAATGGACTTTAAAACAAAGGCTGTAGTAAGAGATAAAGAAGGACACTACATAATGATAAAGGGAACAATTCAACAGGAAGATATAACTATTATAAATATCTATGCACTAAATATAGGAGCCCCGATATACATAAAGCAGACTTTGATGGATATAAAGGGCGAGATTAACAGCAATACTATCATAGTAGGGGATTTCAATACCCCTCTAACAACACTGGATAGATCCTCAAGAAAGAAAATTAATAAAGAAACACCAGACTTAAAGGAGACACTAGATCAACTTGATTTAATAGATATCTTCAGAACTTTTCACCCTAAAGCAGTAGAATATACATTCATCTCAAGCGCTCATGGTACGTTTTCTAGGATAGACCAAATGTTAGGACACAAAAATGGTCTCAATAAATTTAAGAAGATTGAAATCATATCAAGCATTTTCTCTGATCACAATGCCATGAAACTAGAAATTAACCACAAAAGAAAAACTCAAAAATACTCAAACACTTGGAAACTAAATAGGATGATATTAAATAATGAATGGATTAACAATGAGATCAAAGAAGAAATAAAAAAGTTTCTAGAAACAAATGATAATGACCATACATCAACTCAAAATTTATGGGACACAGCAAAAGCAGTTCTGAGAGTGAAGTTCATTGCACTACAGGCATATTCTAAAAAGCTAGAAAAAGCTGAAGTAAGCAACCTGACCCTGCAGCTAAAAGAACTAGAAAAACAACAGCAAATAAAACCCAGAAGAAGTAGAAGAAAGGCAATAATAAAGATCAGAGCAGAAATAAATGACATAGAGGCTAAGGAAACAATACAGAGGATCACTAAAACCAGAAGCTGGTTCTTTGAAAACGTAAACAAATTGATGAACCTTTAACTAGACTCACCAAGAAAAAAAGAGAGAGGACTCAAATAAATAAAATTAGAAAGGACAGTGGAGAAATCACAACTGACAAAGCAGAAATACAAAGCATTGTAAGAAAATATTATGAAGAACTATACGCCAAAATATTAGACAGTTGAGGTGAAATGGCCAAGTTTTTTGAATCATATAACCTTCCAAAAATCAATCTTGAAGAATCAGAACACCTAAACAGACCAATTACAACAAATGAGATTGAAACAGTTATCAAAAAACTCACAAAAAAGAAAAGTCCTGGGCCTGATGGCTTCACAAGTGAATTCTATCAAAAATTCAAAGAAGAACTAACTCCTATCCTCCTCAAGCTATTTCAAAAAATTCAAGAGGAAGGAACACTTCCAAACTCCTTTTATGAGGCGAGCATAATTCTGATCCCAAAACCGGGCAATGACAACACAAAGAAAGAAAATTATAGGCCTATATCCCTGATAAATTTAGACGCCAAAATTCTCAACAAAATATTAGCCAACCGGATCCAGCAATATATGAAAAAATCATACACCATGATCAAGTGGGATTTATTCTGGAGAGACAAGGCTGGTTCAATATTCGCAAATCAATCAATGTGATTCATCACATAAACAAAAGGAAGGACAAAAATCACATGATAATTTCAATAGATGCAGAAAAGGCATTTGATAAAATCCAGCACCCATTCATGCTCAAAACTCTCAGTAAAGTGGGAATACAGGGAACATTCCTTAACATGATAAAGGCCATCTACAACAAACACACAGCAAACATCATACTAAATGGACAAAAATTAAAAGCAATCCCCTTAAGATCAGGAACCAGGCAGGGGTGCCCCCTTTCACCACTTTTATTCAACATAGTTCTGGAAGTCCTAGCTACAGCAATCAGACAAAGAAGAAGAAATAAAAGGCATCCAAATTGGAAAAGAAGTAAAACTGTCATTATTTGCAGATGATATGATATTGTATATAGAAAACCCTAAAGTCTCAGTCAAAAAACTATTGGACCTTATAAATGAATTCAGCAAGGTGGCAGGATATAAAATTAATACTCAGAAACCAGAGGGATTTCTATATACCAACAATGAACTGTCAGCAAAAGAAATTAAGGAAACAATCTCCTTCACTATTGCAGCCAAAAAAATAAAATACCTAGGAGTAAATTTAACCAAGGAGGTCAAGGAGTTATACTCGGAAAATTATAAAACATTGACAAAGAAATCAAGGAAGATACAAACAAGTGGAAGCATATACCGTGCTCATGGCTAGGAAGAATAAACATCATTAAAATGTCTATATTACCCAAAGCAATTTATAAATTCAATGCAATACCAATTAAAATACCAATGACATACCTCAAAGATATAGAACACATATTCCAAAAATTTATATGGAACCAAAAAAGAACACGAATAGCCTCAGCAATCTTAAAAAGAAAAAATAAAGCAGGAGGTATCACTCTTCCAGATATCAAGGTTTACTACAAGGCCATTATACTCAAGACAGCCTGGTACTGGCATAAGAACAGGCACATAGATCAATGGAACAGAACAGAGGACCCAGAAATAAACCCACACCTTTATGGACAACTGATATTTGACAAAGGAGGAAAGAACATACAATGGAGTAAAGACAGCCTCTTTAACAAATGGTGCTGGGAAAATTGAACATCTACCTGAAAAAAAATGAAACTAGACCATCAACTTACACCATTCACAAAAACAAACTCAAAATGGATAAAAGACTTAAAGATAAGCCGTGAAACCATAAGCATCTTAGAAGAAAACATAGGCAGTAAGCTCTCCGACATTAGCAGCAATATATTTGCCGATTCATCTCCACGGGCAAATGAAATAGAAGGCAAGATAAACAAATGGGACTATATCAAACTAAAAAGTTTTTGCACAGCTAAAGACAATAAGAACAGAATAAAAAGACAAACCACACAATGGGAGAACAAATTCAACAGCAAATCTGATAAGGGGTTAATAACTGAAATTTATAAAGAACTTATAAAACTCAACAACAGGAAGACAAACAATCCAATCCAAAAATGGGCAAAAGAAATGAATAGAAATTTCTCCAAAGAGGATATACAGATGGCCAATAGGCATATGAAAAAATGCTCTACATCACTAATCATTAGAGAAATGCAAATTAAAACCACAATGAGATATCACCTCACAGGAGTCAGAATGGCACTCATCAGCAAAACAACACAGAACAAGTGCTGGCGAGGATGTGGAGAAAAGGGAACTCTTCTGCACTGCTGGTGGGAATGCAGACTGGTGCAGCCACTGTGGAAAACAGTTTGGAGATTCCTCAAAAAATTAAAAGTCGAACTGCCTTTTGACCCAGCTATCCCACTTATCGTAATATACCCTAAGAACACCATAGCACTGTTTGAAAAGAAGAAATGCGCCCCCATGTTCGTGGCAGCATCGTTCACAATAGCGAATATCTGGAAACAGCCCAAGTGTCCGTCAGAAGACGAGTGGATTAAAAAGTTTTGGTACATATATACTATGGAATACTACCAAAGTATAAGCCATAAGAATACAGCCATAAGAAATGATGACATCGGATCATTTATAACAAAATGGATGGACCTTGATAACATTATACGGAGTGAAATAAGTAAATCAGAAAAAAAGAAAAACTGAGAACAGCATGATTTCATTCATAGGTGGGACATAAAAGTGAGACTATGAGACATTGACAAGAGAGTGGTGGTTACGGGGTAGGGGGTGGGAGATAAGGGTGGGATAGGGAGGAGGGGAGGGGCACAGGGAAAACCAGATAGAAGGTGACAGAGGACAATTTGACTTTTGGTGACAGGTATGCAACATAATTGAATGATAAGATAACCTGGAGATGTTTTCATTGTACATATGTACCCTGATTTATTGGTGTCACCCTATTAAAATTAATAATAGTAAAATAAAATTAAAAATTAAAAAAAAACCCTGAATTTCCCATTGTTCTTGCAAGCCAGAAACTTCTACATTCTTCTCCCTCCCCTCTCTAAAGGAAGGATGGGACTGGAAAGCCTGATCTTTCCTCCCAGAATGTTAATATCAATTTTTAGCTTTTTGGTACCTTACAACATAATTAACAATGAGAAAAACAAAGAAAAATATGCCACTAAATTTTTTTGTATTAAAGTGTCATTTTAAAAGATAACTTGACAGCAACTATATATATATTATTTTATTTCAATCAAATGCCTTTAATTTCACTGGATCACAAGTCGTAAAATTGATGAAGTAATAATATAGGCCAAAGGGAAACTTGTGTGAAGGTTGGTGATATATTATGGATGATGAATGCTAGAAGGTAAAATATTTTATAATTCACCTTCCTGTCATTAATAAATTAATAGCAAATCTATACATCAAAATTTGAATGCTCAATTATGTTACTACATAGGGTTTTACATGACCTCAAGAATTATCACGGCATAAAGACTTAAGAGTCTAGAAATTAAAGGGTGCCTATCCAAAACAATCTTAATTATTTTAATGATTAACAGTATAAGCATGAAAAGTCTTAATACAAAATGGTATAAATGGTCCTGGTTAGTAAAAGAAAAACATTAGTTGAATAGAAAGGGATTAAAGTTGACATACTGTTTCATCTGAAAAACTCAATTACCAAGAAGTAGAAGATCAAATTGATTAATAGCTGACTTTAGCAGTGGTTTTATGCTTTTTATACAAATAGAGTGAGGGGTGATGGAACTCCTTCTCATTAGATTTATAACATCTTAATAAAACCAGAGAATTTTGGATAATAGCAGGTTTATTTTGATGTGGGGCTGACATGTCATATTAGATTCTGTCTTTTTAAACAGAGTCCTTAAAACAAATCGTTGATTAAATGGCAAAGAAAAATTCTAAATCCTATTTTTTCCTGCAAGTAATGATTACCTACAGAAAGAATATTATTGCCTGTTAAACTTTAAGTATCTTTAGAAGGTGCAGAGCAGAATTGAATAATTATGGAGATATTTGAAACCCTGAGCTTTTCTCTTTGGGCAGAGTTCAAAAATTAAGGAAAAGATTAATTATCCAGATTTTGATCTTATTTCTGGGACTAAGCTTTAGTAATTTCAGATTAAAATTCAACCAACATTTATCGAACAGTAGCTGGTCCTAAGGTTTACCATGTGCTGTCTCAGTCAATCTTCCTAACATCTTTGTAGTGTAGGCATCCACTGCATTTTACAGGTGAGAAAACTCAAGTACAGAGAGCTATTTATAACTTGTCGTGGAGTTGGACTTGAACCCACATCCCATTACTTTAAATCTGGCACAGTTTCCTCCACACCATGAAGACAAATACTTGAGAAATGAAACTTGAGCATAAGTCTCAAAGCCACAAACTCTGGGTAAACACCACTACTAGCCCAGGATTGAGTTTGTTCCTCCGAGCTTTTACCTAAAAATGCCTTGAAACTTGCTGAGAATCTACTATCAGCCACTTTGAGACAGGAAGGAAAAGAAGTTTACATCAAAATCACTTTATTTTCTTTATCTGGTAATTATTTACCATTGTTACCTGATGTTTTGAGAGATAGAGGAACTACTATGACGTTGAATGGTCAGCAGTTAAAAAGTGACTCATGATTTATTTACGGACTATGGAGAAGCTTTCCGGAAAACTATGTTTCCTTTTGCCAGTGTTGCAGATAAATACTTATTTCACATATAGAGGATCAAAACTCTGAAATGGAACAAAAAATAATTAAAATTCCAATGCCTGAGAAAAAAAATAATGTACCAAAAGAGATAATTCCACAGACGCTGTCTCTTATTCACAGAGAAAAAGGAATGCATATAATTGAAAATGTATGAGAAAACTGAAAGAAGCAGGAGGTGGAGACAGACAGAATAGCTGTTTTCTAGAAAAGAGCAGATGGTTCTCAGTTGGTAAGAATACCAATCTCATTCCAGTGGTGTGTGACTTAGTAGAACCAAAATAAATGACACATTGGTCCAAAGAGAAAATTGCCCTAAGTATAAGCTGGCAAAAGAAATGATGAGTTATAGAAAGTGTTCAAGGAAGCATGATTTTCATTCACATTGTCCCCATGGTTTGACTTTGTGCCTCACATCTCCAGTCTCTTGCACATAAACAATGAAATGGGCTTTATCTAGACCCTCTCATGGTGACCCACCCAAAATCTGTCTCAATAAGTTCCCAGCAGAAAACCACAGAGCTTCATAGTGTTTTCCCCATTTTCTGTCTCACCTCCTTGCCTTTCTCAGTCCATAAATTGCCGTAGCCTTCATCAAAAATAGTCTTGAGTGAAATCTGTACTTTATTTTTTTCATATTGTTTTCTCCATAAGCTTATAAGTAAAACTCTTATAAAGAAGGATTAACTAGTCTTTTTAGATAAACCCATTACAAAGATGGCAGTTTCTGTGTTTACTTATTTTTTCCTCAATTTATTCACCAGTGCCTAGTCATTTCCAGACACTCTGCCAGGTGCTAGGGGTCCTGAGAATCTAGCTTTCAACCTTGATGGGAAGGCAAGATGTACAATACACTGTAGTTAGGTGTAGAATAGTACAAATATAGAAGTTTAAGCACTTTGTTATTTGAAATACACTGTTTCATGGTTTGATGGTGGTGTTTCTTGCAAATAAATGTTACAAATTCAAAATAGGCTTTATCCATAGAGTGTTGCCTGCAGCCCTCCCCCATCTATAATTTGAGGTCACTTCTACCAGACTAAATGTGGTCTTTGTTGTGTGGGTCGTTCCTTTATGGTGAAAAGATGTTCTCTTTACCTGAGCAGTTTCCACGTGAGCAAACCCTTGATTCAGTTGCCACAGCCTCTTAACTGAGTTCCTTTAAATGTAGTGAGTTCTTCATTTTCCTTAACTGTTTTGCATGGAAAAATCAAAACAAGAAAAATTGCCCACAAGTATTTAATGATGAACACACTCTAATTTGTATCATGTCTATGTCATGGTACCATAGGAAGAGGTACCATGGAAGATGTGAAAGAATGAGGTCCGTTGTGCTTTTTATTAAACTGTAACAGTCCTGAAAATGACAACTCCTGAGCACAGAGGAGATTTTCCTTCTTCCCCTAAATAATGACTCCAGATAAGCGTTCAAAGTGGAGGATATGATCCACCAGCACTGCTCCCATTTCCAGGGTTGGCTATTGTTTCTCTGTGAGGGAGGGCACTAGTGAGGGGCAGGAGGGAAAGAAGCAAGAGGAAGCAGGTGGGAAGAATTTCACTCAGTGTTTCTTCCCTGAACCTTCCACCTGCTGTAAAGGTGGCAGGCACAGCAAATAGGGGATTCCCCTGCCTCTTCGCCACCTTTTCATCTTGTTCTCTCTGCCTTGCAGGAAGTCAGAGAAGGTCACCAGAGCATAATTCATCATGGTATTTGACAGATTACTCTCAACCCTGCTGAGGGAAGACACCAGGTCATTAAGGGCTTTCAACACAGAGGAGGAGGAACCAGATTATATATGAACCAAATTACTTCTCTTTGGCCATGAGGGATATTAATATTGGAATGGTTTTCCTATGGCCGTTGCAGGATCATCCTGTCTGGGCACCTTGAAGAAAAGAAGTAATGCCATTGTGTCTAATACCAGGTGGGGGAGAAGAACTTGGGGGTGAACAAAATGGTCCCCCAAATTATCTTCCAGCTTTATATTTTTATTAAATTCTATTAGATATTGGTCACACGTGCTTTGGGGGAAAGTATTAGATATGACTTGTGACAAATTGCTGATCATTTACCTTCACTTAGATCACTGTTGGGTATACATCAGTTGCTGATGAGAAATAACAAAATTAATAGAAACTGTCTTGTGAAGAGAAATTGCTACCTACTTTTCTGCTTCCTGTAGGCTTTCATAATCAGGAGAATCAGTTACCAGAAAGGCTGTTGGGGAATATAAAGTTAGAGAACAAAAACAAGAAGGAATAATATTTAAGTCAGTAACCCCATTTTATTCCCTTCTAAACAATCACAACCACAATCAGCATTTTTATCAACCTAAGTGAAAATGTGAATTGAGCCTCTAGTTCCCATTGATTAAGCACACTGAGAAACAAATCAGCCCAGAAACCAATTGAATTAAAAGGCTTATTTATTTGCTGAACAAGATAAATAAAACCTAGGAATCATCTTTAACGTAGACAATTATGACTCAGTTGTGAACACTCAACACAAAGTGATGCTGAGACTACAGAAAGAAATGAGAGTCATCATTATTATTGTAGGCATTATTAGTGGCTGTTATTACCACATTTTATAAAAAGCTCATAAAAAATAGATGTGTCACAATAAAATTTATCTTGAGAAGTTAAAATATAGTTAGAGAAAAAAAGAGAAATTCAGGCTTCCATGATTGTACTCTAATTAAATTACTGTTTGATACACTTTGTTAACTTAATTTTTGGCCTATGACTATAACTAAGAGACTTAAAGGACTTTTTAATTTTCAGAAGAAGAAAAAGAGATAAAAGAAAACAGGATCTACAACAAAATAGATACCGTGTTAGTTGATAATTAGCACATAATTAGTAACTTTCAATTAAATTGGTCACAGTTTAATTAAAACCTGTTTTATTTGATCATATCTACAGGAAGTCAGTACTTTGCATTCGTGGTGTGCTATGATTACAAATTTTGTTCACCTACAATTTTTGTCTCCAGGTAATTCAATAATGATTGCTTGCAATTATCCCTGATAGTCACAGAATCTATCATCTCACTGTATAATGACCTCTGCTGAGTTTCCTTAGGTTTGTCTAACTTGTTTCACTCGTGAGCCACCCTTGTTTTAAGAGGCCAAGTTCAGCATCTGTCCTTAGATAGCTCATAAGTTAGTGGCCCTATTATTACATTGCAGTATACATTATGAACTGGATATAACAGAAAAGCAAACAAACAAATGAAAAACACAATACTGTCCTTTCCCATCTGAAGTCTATAAACTGATTTAAGAAGGTATGTTTGTATTATATTTTTATCCCTTCACAAGAGCCTTCCAGCCAGTTTCACATCCTCTAGCCTCTACTCCCTACCACAAGTCAGTCTTCCTAAAAATCACTCTAGTCCTTCCCATCTCCTCCAAATAGCTGAGTCCAAAGTTGTCAACCCTCAGAATTTACACAAGGTGGTCCCAGTTACATAAATCTCTTCTCTAGCCTCACCCTCCCACCCCATGATGATGTTGGCTCCAGCCTTTGTCCCCACCTGAGCCATCACCTCCCACTCTTTTGTTTAGCCACTGTCTTCCTGTACCTCCAGTTCAAATTCTCTATAAAACCTGTCAGAACATCCCAACCCTCAGCTTTCTTTCCCTTTCTCATTCATGGGGTTTTCTGCTTTGGTTGAGATTTCAGTTAGCAATCAATTTGCCAAATTAAATCGTTTGTTACATCTGCAGAGGCCAGGATTTAGAGTCTTTTGATGTCCTCAGATTTTAGCCCAGCACTATTTTTTCCCTACCTAATAGTCCTCAACAAATGTTAGAAAGTCATGATGAGTTATGATAAAAATGGTACATAACTGATGATATAAGGCCTTAAAACCTTCTTAACATGTTGACATGTACAACCATTATGTTTTCAATTTACTTATGCTTGCCACCCCCACCTATACTATATTTTCTCTGAGAATCTAGATCATGTCTTCTACTTTTTTCTCTTAGTCCAAATTTTGAGCACCGCAAACTGCAGAAATTTATTAAATAGTTGTTCATTTAATTGAAGTAATTTGGTATAGCTGATACAAATATCTGCTGCAATATAAAATACAAATATCTGTGCTACTGCTAAAGAGTATAAGTTAATTACCACTCTTCACTACTGTTAGTAGACTGTCCTGTTAGTGACATTTTATGTTTAAGCCTAATGGGTTATTTATTTAATTAATAGCTACTTGCCCACTAGACTCCATTAGTATATCAAAATTGTTTTTTCTGAGACTTGCCAAAAATATAAATTGTACATATATTTACTCTATGACTCAATTGTATTACTTTAAGATATATTATATCTTGCCTGGCCAGGCGGTGACGCAGTGGATAGAGTGTCAGACTGGGATGAGGAGGCCCCAGGTTTGAGACCCCAAGGTCGCCAGCTTGAGCGTGGGCTCATCTGGTTTGAGCAAAAAGCTCACCAGCTTGGACCCAAGGTCACTGGCTCGAGCCAGGAGTTACTTGGTCTGCTAAAGGCCCGCAGTCAAGGAGCATATGAGAGAGCAATCAACGAACAACTAAGGTATCCCAACAAAAAACTGATGATTGATGCTTCTCATCTCTCTCCATTCCTGTCTGTCTGTCTCTATCTATCCCTCTCTCTGACTCTCTGTCTCTGTAAAAAAAAAAAAAAAAAGATCTATTGCATCTTCTTTATGATCTGATTAAGATAACAAAGAATACAAGAAATTAGATTTATTACTCATTTGTAAAAGCAAGCATAATAAATGAATTTGTTGATGTTTTAAAATATTTTCTAAATTAAATCAAGGCAAAATAAAATAATTTGATTCTATAGGACTTTGTTTAGATACTAAATACACAAATGCATGAAGATACACTTGGATTAATGCTAGTTGTGATTCCAAGAGTTTCTATGATTTAGTTTCAGGTTGTATGTGTTTATTAGAGTTTTTGTGGTTTGTTGGTTATGGCACATGAAAAGAAGAAGGCTATGGTTATTATGTCATTATTAGCTGTAATCAAGTTCTATGCTGGAATCACCTTGGCTTCTATACCTTATAAATAGTCCATATCCATTTTTTATTGAGATGGGAGCTTGCTTTAAATAAAAAAGAAAGAATAAAAGAAAGCTAAATAGCAGCAGACAAAAGAAATCAACGTTTAAGTCTACCTAGTAAGCAAATGAACCAAGCCATTGCCTTGAATCTGGGCAGACTGACATGAAAATGGCTGCTATGAGACACAGTAAAGAATCTGATGTCATTTGCCCTATTTCTTGGAATTTATACGCTGAAAGACTTCACTTTATCTTGAAGCAAACACATAAATAAACATGAACAAAGGAGACCATTTTTCTTGTTTTTATATGAGACAAATGCAGTCCAGTCAAGTCTCTCACCATTCCTGTTTCACTTAGGACCAGATCATTTAATGAAATTATTGAATTATTAAAGAAGCACTTCTCACCACCCTATCAGTCACTGGTTAGGGATTTATATTTCACAAACAAAATCAATAGTCTCATGAGGACATTGCTGCTTATAGTGCAGAGCAGGACCATCTGTCACTGAAACTTGGAAATATATATGACATGCTATGGAAGAATCTTGTATACAGAGACTTAAAATTTTCTATGAATACCACCTCACTGCACCAACTTTGACTCGTTTAAAAGTCCAAGAAAAAGGCATAGTTAATAAAACTAAGATTCTTAGCAGTCAAAACCATCATGCATGCAAAGTGTTATTATCAACTGATCTGCCAAACAAAAAAAAAATGCACAGTGTGGAAAACCCACAAATTCGAACCTGCCAAAGGGTAATTCCCACTGCTCCACACACCCACACAAAGTATGCATGCTCACATGTGTGCACATATATGCTCTCTGTGCAGTCAAGGTTATAAATCAAACATTTAACAGTATATAATCATATCATATGACACCAGATGTTTTTCTTACTCCAATACCAGAAATCATGGGGAGTGTATCTTACAGAGGGTGAAGAGAATCTCAGAAAGCAGAATCTTTTGCCACAGAAGCCACGTGCAAGGTAAAAACCAATTCTGATTGTAGAATTTCTCGAAATGGTAAAGATAATCTCCACAGAAGGTTTTCTCAAGTGCCACTTGACAAGTTGCTTCAATTCTACTGTATTAGTTCAAGGTAAGTGTGTCACAGCAGATGTTCTAAATGCTAGGTTACAAAATGGAATCCACATGAAAATGTTTTCTTTTTCAACTCAAGCAGATGGTACAAAAATGCTATTGACTGAATGTTTGTGCTCCCCAAAATTTATATGTTGAAACCTAACCCCCAGTGTGATGGTATTTGGAGGTAAGACTATTAGGTCCTGAGGATGGAGATTTCATAAGTAGGATTGTTGTCCTTATGAAAGATGCCCCAGTGAGCTCCCTTGCTCCTTAATCATGTGAGGACACAGCAAAATGACAGCCATCTATGAACCAGGTAGCAAGCTCTCACCATACACACCTGATTGTACACTTCCCAACCTCCACAACTGTGAGAAATAAATATTTGTGATTTAAGTCACCCAGTCTATGGTATTCTGTTATAAATTAACTAAGACCAAGGGATTCTTGAAAAAACATTTAACTATACTGAGAATTTGTGGAAATCACTTCAACCTTTAGAACATCACAGCTTCAGATGAGTTTTAGCAGGTGTTCCAAAATCCCTTCTAAGAGAATAGAAATATACAAGGTGAACTTTTATTCATTCTTCTTAACTCAGTCATAAGACTAGTGTCCTTAGAGAAAAGAAGACAGTATTCTCAAATCACACAGACCTACTTCATGTACTGTACCAATGTTTGCTAGCTGTAGATTACTCATATTTTATGGATGTCTGCAGTGTTTCAGGCACTATTCTGGTTCTAACACAGTGATGGGAAAAGAAGACAGGAGCTATATATGCCTTCACAGAAGTTAGTTTTGGGTTGGGAAAAGGACAATAAGCATATTAATAAATAAACATGATACTATCTGACACTGAAAAATACTATAAATAAATAGACTAATAAGGTAATACAATGGCATTCTGAATTTTAAAAACCTTTTTTAAAGCCATCTTATCATGACTCAAGGCAATGGCAACAAAATTTACTTGTAGTAATTGTATTATTCAACACCATGCATTCAAAGGAAAAACAATTGCCAATTTCTCTTAACACTGTCCTTGATGAAGAAAGGGTTGTTAATTTTATTAAATCTTGACCCTTGAATACATGCATTTTAAATATTTTGTTGGACAAAAATAAGATGTGCATACATAGAGTATGTGCCTCAAGCTGAAGTATGATGGTGTTCTTAAGGAAAAGCACTGGTGTGGTTGAGTTGTAAGCTAACCTAGTTGCCATTTTCATGGAGCACCAGTTTACCGGTAGGACTTACACACTTTGATTTGAGGAAATTTAAATTGCAAAAAAATGATGATTATTGGAATATTGTTATTTAATAACATTTTTGTTAAACTGGACCAGTCAATTCAAAGGGGGGAAATGTATGTTTTTTAGTACTTGTTATTAGTGATAAAGTTGAAACTTAGGCAAAAAATGAAACTTTGGAAAACTTATAGCAGCCACCATGTACTTAACAGCTTTCCAATGCTTAACTATTTTCTTAATGTGACTGATGGATGGTGATGTTTAAAAATGTGATTTTGAAATACAAGGAAATCTACCAAAACTTGAAAGATCGGCATAACCCAATGAAATAATATTTTCTAAATGACCAATATACACCTTTACAAAATCATGCATGAATAAAAGATTCATTAAAAGTGGAAGGTAGACCAATAGATTTTAAAGTAAAATTTGAATAATTTGATTTCAGATTCTAAATCTTGTTGGTCTTTGGTGCAGTATCAAAGAAAAATATATGCAATTATACAGAAAGACCATTAAAAAACACTCCTCTTTTCCAAATACATATCTGAGTGAGGTCAGATATACTTCATATACTTCAACCAAAACAATATAACACAACACAGTGAATGCAGACACAGGTGTGAGAACCCAACTGTTTTCTAATAAGCAAGATATTAATTTACAAAAATATAAATCAATGCCACTATATTCTCAATACATTTTTTTTACTTTGGAAAATGTTATTTTAATAACAACTATGATATTAATATTTATGCTGCCACATAATGAGTTTATTATTTTTAAATGAATAAATATATATTTTAAACACTTTTTAGTTTTAACTTCTAATATAGAAAATACTTATTGATATAACCCATAAAAATATAATATTCTGAGTTTCTCAATAATTTTTAGGAATTTTAATGGTTTTCTTACCTCTCCCCACCCCTAAAAAACATTGCTAACTGTTGGCCTAGATCAATGCTTCCAAGCTACTGTATATTATTGTACATACACTGGTGATCACACATGAGAGGGTTATAATGGGGGCACACATAAATGTTTTAAAAAATATATAATTACAAATTTATTTTAGTATTTGATAGCAAATGATATTGGCTTACTATTTTTCATAATATTAAGTTTTCCTTTTTTATACATTTATTTATATTAAAAATAGGTTATGAAAACATGGATATGATAAAAAAAATAGTGATGGTTATATGTGAAGGAGTGAAAGGTGAGAAACCCTGGCTCCCAGAATACATTTTCAAAAGCATATATTTCATAGGCTTATTTTCTCTAACTTGGGTCTTTTCATCCAACGGTTTTATATATTAACAAGTATTATGAAGAATAGAATTTAGATAACAAATTTTTATCCTTCATATTAGATCACAAAGTTCCATTTGAGGCCGAGATCATTCATTTGGTTTGGCTATTTATATTAATAGTATGAGTCTTCATCTCTTTCTGGGTTTTGTAGTTCTAGTTACACAACAAGTACTATTACTTGATGAAATAGAAAACATTATTTACCAATTCTTTGACTTTAATCTCATCTTTCTATCTTTTTTTAAAATTTCATTTAGGACAGTGGTTCTTAACCTTTTTTGAGGCACCGAACCCACCAGTTTCATATGTGCATTCACCGAACCCTTCTTTAGTGATAAATAAAATAAGATTTTTTTTCCAAATTCAAGACATAGGTATATGTTTTTTTACTGGTGCACAAAATGAGCCATGCATGAACATCATCACCTTGCTCAAAGAACAAAATCAACAAAGTGCATGAACTCACAACAAATTACAGTATTACTTTATTCTGGCCTCCGCAGCAGAGGCTTCTCCGAACCCCTGAGACCAACTTATCGAACCCCTAGGGTTCGATAGAACCCAGGTTAAGAACCACTGATTTAGGAAATTGAATTTAATAGGACGACATTGATCAATGAGTACACAGGTTTCAGGTAAACATTTTTATAACATTTAAACTGTTGATTATGTTGTATACCCATCACACAAAGTCAAATACATTTCTGTCACTGTATATTTGTCCCTCTTTATTTCCCACCCCACCTCTGCCCCCACAACACTCTCCCCCTGGTAACCACTTCACTGTTATCTATGTCCATGAATCTCAGTTTTATATCCCATGTATGTGTGAACTTATTTCACTCAGTATCATGTTCTCAAGGTTCATCCATGTTAACATAAATGGAACTATACCATCATTTTATATGGCTGAGTAGTATTCCATTTTATATATGTACCACATCTTCTTTATCCAATCCTCTATTGAGGAACACTTTGGTTGTTTTTATGTCTTGTTCACTGTGAATGATGCTGCAACGAACATAAGGTGCATGTATCTTTATGTGCTAATGTTTTTGAATTTTAGGGGTAAAATACCCAGTGGAGAGATTGCTGGGTCATATGGTAATTCTATTCTCTTTTTTAAAAAACCACCATACTTTCTTCCATAATTGTTGTACTAATTAGCATTCCCACCAGCAGTGCATGAGTGTTCCTTTTTCTCCACAGCATTTCCAACAGTTGTTATTAACTGTGTTGCTGATAATAACCAACTTAACACTTGTGAGGTGATATCTCACTGTAGTTTTGATTTGCATTTCTCTAATACCTAGTGAAAATGAGCATCTTTCATGTATCTGTTGGCTATTTGTATGTCCTCTTGGGAGAAATATCTGTTCAGGTCCTCTCCTCATTATTTAATTGGATTGTTTGCTTGTTTGATGCTGAGCTTTGTGAGTTCTTTATATATTTTGAATTTTAACCCCTTATCGGAGTTGTTGTTTGCAAGTATCATCTTCCATTTAGTTGGCTGCCTATTTGTTTTGTTGTCAGTTTCTGTTGCTGTGCAGAAGCTTTTTGGTTTTACATATTGCCATTTATTTATTTTCGCTTTTACTTCCCTTACTTTTGGAATCAAATTCATAAATTATTCTTTTCAGCCAATGTCCATGAGTTTAGTACCTGTTTTCTTTTATGTAATTTATTGTTTCAGATCTTATATTTATTTAGGTATTTGATCCATTTTGAATTAATTTTTGTGCAGAGAGAAAAACTATAATCAAGTTTTATTCTTTTGCATGTGGCTTTCTAAGTTTATCATCACTATTTATTGGAGAGGCTTTCTTTTCTCCATTGTGTGTTTTAGGCTCTTTGTCAAAGATGATTTATCTATATGTATGTGCTTTTACGTCTAGGCTCTCAATTCTGTTCCTTTCATCTGTAGGTTTGTTTTTCTGCAAACACCATGTGGTTTTGATTATCATGGCTCTATAGTATAATTTAACATCAGGTAGTGTGATACCTCTGGCTTCATATTTTTTCCCTCAAGATTGCTTTGGTTATTTGGGGTTTTTATGATTCCATACAAACCTGGTAAATTTTTTGCCCTAATTCTCTAAAGTATTACATTGGGATATTGATAGGAATTGCATTAAATTTCTATATTGCTTTGGGTAATATGGCCATTTTAACTATGTTGATTCTTCCAATTCATGAACATAGAATATTTTTCCATTTCATTTGTCTTTTTCAATTTCTTTCAATAATGTTTTGTAGTTTTCAGTATATAAGTCCTTCACATCCTTTGTTAAGTTTATTCCTAGATATTTTATTTCTTTTATTGCAATTGTAAAAGAAATTGTTTTTCTGATTCACTTTCTGATATTTTATTAGTGATGTATAGGAATGCCGTGGGATGTTTTATATTGATTTTGTATCCTGCAACTTTACTGTATTGATTTATCTTTTTTAGTGGTTTTTTTGGTGGATTCTCTGGGGTTTTCTATATATAGGATCATGTCATCTGCAAAAAGTGATACATTTCTTCTTCTGTCCCATTATGGATGCCTTTTATTTCTTTCTCTTGTCTGATTGCTCTGGCTAAAACTTTCAGAACTATGTTGAATAAGAGTGGAGAGAGTAGGCAGTCTTCTAGTGTTTCTGATTTTAGAGAAAAAGCCTTCATTTTTTATAGTTTAGTATGATATTAGCTGTTGGTTTGTCATATATGGCCTTTAATATGTTGAGGTACTTTCTTTCTATTCTGAGTTTTTGAGTGTTTTAAACATAAAGGGATGTTGTATCATACCAAATGCCTTTTTTTTTTTGCATCTATTGATAGGATCATATGATTTTTGCTCTTTGTTTTGTTCAAGTGATGTATTACATTGATTGATTTCCATATGCTGCACCATCCTTGTGCTCCTGGAATAAATCCCACTTGATTGTGGTGTATTATTTTTATTAATGTGCTGTTGTATTCGATTTGCTAGTATTTTGTTTAGGATTTTTATATCTGTATACATTAGTGATATTGGCCTTTAGTTTTCTTTCTTTGTGTTGCCCTTGTCAGGTGTTGGTATGAGGGTTACATTAGCCTCATAAAATGTGTTAAGGAGTATTGCTTCTTCTTCTATGGAACTTTTTGAGAAAGATAGGTATCATATGTTCTTTGATTTTTTGGTATAATTCACTAGTGTAGCCACCTGGTCCTGGAATTTTGTTTTTTGGGGAGGTTTTTGATAGTT
The DNA here is from genome assembly GCA_037038555.1 of Rhynchonycteris naso. NCBI lineage: Eukaryota > Metazoa > Chordata > Mammalia > Chiroptera > Emballonuridae > Rhynchonycteris > Rhynchonycteris naso. Next base: position 48,320,063 of record CM073000.1, on the reverse strand, counting down.
GTTTCTATTTCCATCCTGCTTATAGGTCTATTTAGGTTTTCTACTTCTTTGTGACTCAGTCTGGGAAGATTGTATAGTTAAAGGAATTTAATCATTTCCTCTAGTTTGTTGAATTTTGTGGCGTATAGTCTTTCATAATATTCTACGATGATCCTATCTACATATATCTATGATGCCTGTGGCAATTTCTATTCTTTCATTCCAAATTATGTTTATATGAGTCCTTTCTTTTTTCCTTAGAGAAATATGCCAGTGGTTTGTCGATTTTATTGATCTTTTTAAAGAACCATTTCTTTTGTTGTATTAATTTTTTCTACAGTGTTTCAGTTCTATATTTCACTTAGACCTGCTCTAATTTTTACTATTTCCTTTCTCCTGCTGACTCTGGGTTGTCTTTGTTCTTCTTTTTCTAGTTTTCTTAAGATGTGATGTTAAGTTGTTTAACATGTTGGGATCTCTATTGTTTTTTTATATATGCCTGCAATGATATAAACATCCTTCTTATTACTGCTTTTGCTGCATCCCAGCAATTTTGATCCTTTGTATATCCATGGTATCTGTTGTAATTTCTACTCTTCCTTTACAAATTTTGTTTATATGAGTCTTTTCTCTTTTTTCCTTAGTGAGTCTAGCCAGTGGTTTGTTGATTTTACTGATCTTTTCAAAGAACCAGCTCTTGTTGTATTAATTTTTTCTATAGTTTTTCTGTTCTCCATTTATTTCTGCTCTAATTTTTACTATATCCTTTCCTCTGCTGATTTTGGGTTGCCTTTGTTCTTTTTGTAGTTCCTTAAGATGTAATGTTAAGTTGTTTATTTGGGCTCTCTCTTATTTCTTGATATAAGCTTGCAATGATAGAAACTTCTCTCTTATTACTATTTTGCTGCATCCCAGAAATTTTGATATGTCATGTTCTAATGTTTGTTTGTCTCTATCTTCTTTTTTTTTGACAGAGACAGAGAGAGAGTCAGAGAGGGGGACAGAGAGAAAGGAAGGGAGAAAGATGAAAAGCATTAATTTTTCATTGTAGCACCTTAGTTGTTCATTGATTGCTTTTTCATATTTGCCTTTACTGGAGAAGGCTACTGCAGAGAAAGTGATCCTTTGCTCAAGCCAGCAAACTTGGGCTTCAAACCAGTGACCTTTGGACTCAAGTCAGTGACCATGTGATCCCACGCTAAAGCTGGCAACCCCGTGCTCCAGCTAGTGAGCCTGCACTCAAGCTGGGAACCTCGGGGCCTTGAACCTGGGTCAACTGCATCTCAGTCCAATGCTGTACCCACTGCACCACTGCCTGATCTGGCTGTATCTATCTTTTGATCTTTGCTTTTATTTCTTCCTTGACCCAGTAATTTTTTAGAAGTATGTTGTTTAATTTTCACATTTTTTTGAGTTTCTTTACTTCCTTTTTACAGTTGAATTCTAATTTTAAAGCCTCATGATCAGAAAATATGCTTGGTATACTTTAATCCTCCTGAATTTGTTGATGTTAGTTTTGTGGGCTAATATCCTTGAGAATGTTCCATGCACACTGGAGAGGAATATATAATCTGATGTTTTGGAATAAAATGTCTATTATCTCTTATGTCATATAAGGCTGATATTTCTTTATTGATTTTCTGTTTAGATTATCTATCTAAAGCCATCAATGGTTTGTTGAGATATCCAAATATGATTGTGTTTTTCTCTGTTTCTATTTTTAGATCAGTTAGTAGGTGTCTTATATACTTTGATGTTCCCTGGTTCAGTGCATATATATTAAGAAGTGTTATGTCTTCTTGATACAATATCCCCTTTATCATTATGAAATGTCCATCTTTGTCTCTGGTTACCTTTCTTGTTGTGAAGTCAACATTGTCAGATATAAGCATGGCTATACCTGCTTTTCTTTGGATATTATTTCCTTGGATAATTGTTTTTCAAGCCTTTCACTTTGAGTCTACTTTTTTCCTTGCAGCTTAGATGTGTCTCTTAAAGGCAGCATATGGTTGGGTTTTGCTTTTTGAATTAATCTGCTACTCTGTGCCTCTTTATTGATGAGTTCAGTCCATTTATATTTAAGTTAATTATTGACACTTGAGGATTTCTTATAGCCATTTTATGTTTTGTTTTCTCATAACTCTGTGTCTTGTTTGACTCTTCTCTTTTGTGTTTCTGTCAATTGGTGTGTTTGAAGGTATTCTATACTTCTTTCCCCTCTTTCTTTCTTTTTGTAAGCTGTGTGCTTCAGCGGTGGCTTTTTTATGGGTGGTTACCATTAGGTTATTGAGAGGAAAATGTTCATATGCATTAGAGTCCTCTGTATTTGGAGTGATTCTGCATTCCATCCTCTTTTGCTACTGTAGATCTTTAATGTTATTGTTGTAACAGATTATCCTTGTTTATATTGTGTTTTACCTTTAGGTTTGATTTGTTTTGTTCTTCATATTTGGTCAAATAACTCCCTTGAGTATTTCCTTCAGTGGGGTTTTTTTGGTGATAAATTCCCTCAGCTTCTGTATGTCTGTAAAAGTTTTTATTTCTCTTTCATACTTGAATAATAACTTTTATGAATATAGTATTCTTGGCTGGTAATTTCTCTCTCTCAGTACTTTGAATGTTTGGGTCCACTATCTTCTGGCTTGTAGAGTTTCTGGTGAGAAGTCCATTGATAACCTAATGGGCTTTCCTTTATAGGTTATGTTCTTTTTTTTTTTTTCTAGCTACCTTGAGGAGTCTTTCTTTGTCATTGATTTTTAAAAATTTTATTGCATTGTGCCCTGTAGTAAATCTGTTAGGTTTGCTGTAATTCAGCCTTCTGTTTGCTCCTTGGGTTTGAAGCTCTAACACTTTACATAAGCTTGGGAAATTCTCATCCATTATTTGTTTGAATAGGCTCTACATTCCTTTCTCCCTCTCTTCTTCTTCTGATATACCCATTATTCTTATATTTTTCTTTCTGATGGAGTCAAACAATTCCTGTAGAGCTCTCTCAGTATTTTTATTTCCCGAGTCTCTCTCCTCTTCTTTCTGTAGTATCTCTAGTTGCCTTTCTTCAATGTCACTGATTCTTTCCTCTATCTGGTTTGTTCTATTAGCTAAACTTGCTACCTCATAATCTCCTTTCTGAGTTCATTAAGTTGCCTATTGGTGTTTTCTCACATTTTGTTGAGTATTTTCAGAGCTACAAATTTGAAATCTCTATCATTTAACTCCATGGTTTCCACATGATTGAGACTTTTTAGAGCCTTAACAAAAAAAAACCCTAAAAAATGAAATAATAAAATTAAAATAATAAAATAAAAATATATAACTTATAAATATTATGAAAACTAAAAAAAAAAAAACCACAGAAAACAAAAAGTGAAAATGAACAAAATCAAAACAAAGGAAACACAAATAAATAAGAATAGAAAAAATAAAAATTAAAGAATATGAAATTCAATATAGAAAAAAGAATAAGAAGAAAAAAGAGAAAAAAGAAGAAAACAAAAAGTAGAAAAAAGAAAAATAAATTTTGGTTTTGAGAGGTTTCTTCTAAGTTTTACTGTGTTACACATTTTAGCTCTATGAAGTTTCTGGGCTGTCCTCTGCTGAGATTTTGCTCTCACAATGATGCAGGCAGGGCAGCAGTCATATTGGTGGGTGGAGCGTACCGTGAAGACTTTACAATTTTAGCTTTATGGCTCTAGCTTTTCAGCTTTATGGCTTTGGTAATGAAAATCTCAGCCCTCTGCCACTCCTCCCCATGTCTCAATAGACCTGGGGACCAGGCGCAGAATACCTCTGTTCTTCAAGGGAGAGATTGGCTCTGGAAAGTAAGCTGTGCATTTTGTCTCTGCCACTCTCCATACCATGAGGTAAAGGAAGCAGAATCTTGGAGGCTGCAGGGCCACACTTTAGTTTTCTCTGTCTCAAGTGTGGGCTGCAGGCAGACCATGAGAACACTGGCTGTGACCTCACACTCTGGCCACTTTGGTTTAGTTTCTCCCTCTCTACCCCCCTATCTCACCACTCCTCCAGTCAGAAAAAAACCTAGTCACTCTGGATTTCCCTCTCTGTATCCCCTGTAGTACAGCAGAGAGAAGAAAAACCCAGTCACTCTAGGTTTGTCTACTCTCCAGAGCTGACCACAAATGTGTTTTATCTCCCACCCCCTTTTGCAACTCATCCCACATTTCGCTTATTCTATGCATGGATCTTTCAGGTGCACCCACAAGCCCAGCTAGACTTCCTTAACTGTGTTATAGTTGTTCAATTTGTTGAAACTTCAAGGGGAGATATAAGGAGTATTTCTTACACTGCCATTACTCTCTCTCTCTCTCCCTCTCTCTCTCTCTCTATCTATCTCTATCTCTCTCTCTATCTCTCTCTATCTCTCTCTCTCTCTTTTATTCCGTGAGAAGAGGGGAACCAATAGGCAGACTCCTGCATACTCCCCAACCAGGATACATTTGATAAGCTCACTAGATGATATGGTCTGCCCATCTGTGGCTTTGCTCTATTACTCAGCTACCATGCTTTTCTAAATGCCTGAGGTGGAGGCCATAGAGCCATCCTCAGCACTTGGGTCAACTCACTCCAATCAAGCCATGCTGCAGGAGGGGAAAAGAGAGAGAGGGAAGCCAGAGGGGCAGGAGTGGAGAAGCATATCGGCACTTCTTCTTTGTGCACTGACTGGGAATCAAACTGACCTCCACAGGCTGGGCTCAAGCTCTACCACTGAGCAAACCAGCCTGGGCCCCCACCATTATTTTTAATTTCATCTTTCACCTATTACATTATGTCAATCTCTGGACTTCATTTGAAGCAAGAAGCATTCCAAATTCATGCTGTGTGGATATTGACTAAGACCTCTATTCATTTTTTAACTCCATAGAAAGAGGCTTGAAAGCCAGTATACAGAATCAGGTTGGACTTTAGGCCAGATTGCTGAAGCCAGCATCAAGAAACCTAGGTTCTCATCCTGAAACTGACCCAATTTTGTCCTGAGGCCTTGGGCAAATCCCTTCATCTCTTTGGCCCTTGATTTTCTTCTCTACAAAACAAAGAATTGAACTAGATAATCTTCCAGTTTGAATAGCCTGAATCAGAAAAGAACTAGTAACAGATTCTGGGGTAACCATCTATCTAGGGAGTCACCAGAGGGATGGGAGCAATGAGCCCATGAAAAGCATCATTCAGGCCGTTAAAAGTTTTTATGGATATAGCCTTTATTTCCATTGAAACTGTGTTGTTTTAACTTAATCTTTAACTCTGCAATGGCACCTAAACTTAATCTAATTAAAAGAAGTGGCCCATCAGATTGGTGACATGGCATGGCTGCCTGTGTTCCATGAGCTGTGAATTCTATACTTGGCTCTGCCACTGTTTAAGGACACATCCTGTACCCTTTCTAAAACCTAGACAACTTCTGGACAACAGCATTTGCCTATCTCACATGACTGTTGTGAGAAATAATCTTTTAAAATAGCAATGAAAAAGATTTTGCAAAATGAAATGCTTAACTGAAACTTGGGCAACATGCTGAGTATTCTTACCCCATCCACCTAATAAATATAAATTTGTTATTAGTTGAAAAGTCTTTAAGAATATAACCACTTAATCAAAACAACACCAGCAGCCTGGCAAGTTGGCATGAAGCCACAGGCCTAAGACCTGGAAGAAATTCAATTGTTTAATAGAAATTGGACTGTGCACAAGATTATTTCTGGAAATTTAAAATCTGGCCCACAAAGTTAGAACCATGTTATATACCTTCAGGGATAGGTGCATATGATGATCACATCCACATTGTTATATATGTTATTCATAGTATAGAAGATGTGAGAGGATTAACAAAAATGTTTTAGGGAACCCACAAAATTTTTATATCTATCTGCAAGATTGACATGTAAACTGTGTTTTTATAATGGACTTAAAAGATATTTACAAATTTTAAAAAGGTGCTATTATTACTCTAAATGAATTTACCTTTGTAAATAGTTTCATTTAAACTAGTCAATTTAAGAATTAACTAAAGGGTAGGAGGGACAAGAGAGTGAGGGGAACAGAGGGAAAGAGAGAAAGAGAAAGAGAACAGTTTATTTTAATGCTTGTTTCTTTTTCCTATGATTCTTGTCCAAGCAACTTAGCAAGAAAATTTCAATACCTATATTAATAAAAGTGTATGCATGTGTCCCCACAACACCCGCATATAAGGTAGGAAAGGAAAACAGCTGGAATAGTTCATTGAGCTAGACCTCTCTTGAGAGTTGTGGTCATTCCTCTGGTGGTTGGTGGGTCAGTGATTCCATTTTCCTTTTCTTGGTGATGAAAGCCAGCCACAGTTGTCTCCTGGGCAGCTTCCCTAAAGGAACTGCTTCAAGTCTGGCATAACGAAAGTCCTGAATAAATAAATCATAAGAGTTTTTTGTCGCCTCTGTGTTTTTGGGAACTCCAACTCTTGGGCAAATTACTTTGTAAAATTTGTATTTTTTGAGTTTGCTCACTTTTAGTGTTAAAAAATGGCGCTGGGCAGCGCCAGGTATGTGATCTGTGAAATTGCAAATTACCTTCCTGCTTGGGAAGGGCCAATGTTATGCTAATGTTTGCTGGGGGAGAGGCTTTCACTCCAAAAATGTTTTAAAAAGAAAAGAAAAGAAGGGGAAGGAAAGAGAAAGAAGCCAAGATGGCAGGGAAAGAGAGAGAAGTCAGAGTGCTGAAGGAGATGCTGGGGAAGCACAGTTGAGGGTTTTGAGGACTGGTAGAGCCTTTGATTCTAGGACAAACTGGAGAAGATTCCGCCGGTTGTGGAACTGAATAATATGTCAGTGGCTTTGGGAACCCTGTGTGTTTGCTTGTCGGTCAGTGCGAGTCTTGAATAAAGAAATGGCCCAACATTTTTTGGCTCCACTGTTTCTTTACTGTCTGTCTGAATTCAATGGGAACCTTCACGGGCATGGCCACGACAGCCATGGCTACAGGCCTTACATCATCTCTGTCTGCTTCACATGTCTTGCAAACCCAGCAACAGTCAGTCCTCTTAGGACACATCAGGCCTCCTTGATTGCCCTGTGTTCCTTTGCCGGATATAAAGGTTTAGTCATGGTCAGATTCCCTTGCCTCATTTCCATGAAGTTAAACTAAATGACAATCTGGCATTCCATCTTGTCTCTCAGAGTCAGCAGGAAATGGCAGCTCTGCTGAGATCTGTCTGAAGGAAAAAGACTTTATTTTGCTAGAGCCACCCAAACCAGACGTTTCTTATTCTACTAGTAGTTGTAAGTATTAATGATTTTAGATACTTTAAAGGCCCCCAACAAAGACCCTATCCTAGGCTTCCCCTTCTAGATTTGCACCTCAGAGCACTTTTTATCTACAGGCAAATGTAACTCAGGAAACAAACTGCAAAGTAAATTATACCAAAGTGTGGGTGACATTAGCACAGCCTTGATGACACAAAGAACCCAGGAAAGTGGACTTCCTCTCCCTCATTATTCCATAGCAGGAAATTGGAAAATAGCAACTTGCAAGGCCATGACCAAAGAAAAGAAAACTCAAAAAATAAACAAACAAACAAACTGGAAAAGGATATGACAGAAAGGAGAATCAAGCTTCTCTAATTATCAACTAAGTACGTACATGAAAGACTCTGGAAATCTCCATTCCTTCATGGGTGTTAAATAAGGATCATTTTAACAGCTATTACTCTAACAATACTTGTTGGCATCTAAAAGTATATCAGAAGCTGTAATACAGATCAGGGATGAAATTTTCATTTTTTTCTCAAGTGTTTTCTTTTCTCTTGTGAAACTTAGTAACCAACAAATGATAACTTAATTCATTGAACAATGAAAATTAAATTAAACAAAGTAAGATTAATGTCCACTTCACTAAAATGCATTAAAGGAACTAAAAATGTGATTTAAAATAGTAAGAATTAGAGAAAATAACATCTTGAAATATAACTTTTAAATATGAGACAAATTGTTTGCAAAAGAACCACCTCAGGCACATTTAGTGAGATTTGGTGCAAGGATGGGCGCAGTGAGTAGATCTTCAGGCAATGTCTGTCTCTTTTAGTCAGATGGCCTATCTTTAAAATAGCACCCTAATCACACCACCCCTCTTCCAATAATAATAATAATAATAATAAAAGTCAAAATCAAAGGAGGAACTCTTAAAAGTTAGGAAATTGAATGTTTATTTTTGCTATTGTCTTTATACTAAATGGGAACATGAAAGGGATCTTTCACTCAGCAGCTGCATCTAATTTAATATGAAGCTCCCCAAAGAGGAGCAAACAGGATGTGATAAGGAGCAGTTAAACATGGATGCTAATATTTTGTGAGGCATCTGGTACTGTTCCACCACCTAAAAATCTAAGAATCAAATTAGCAGATTCAATTCTGCCAAAGTTATCAAATTATTGTCAAAAGGATTTTTGCAAAGCAGGCTCCTCCTTTCCAACATCTGTTCTACCCATCCAGCTAAGGACCCAAAATGACCATCTATTTGATTTGTTGATAGAGCATATTATACCAGTTGCTGGTCCACTAAACACTGCACCTTTTATCATAAAAATGTTCAGTTACGAAATCAGTCAAGAGAAACCTCTAATAAACTAGTGCACTTTTAGGTCCATCTAGATAGAGGTGATTCTAATATTTGATTTATAGAACATGAATTGCAAAATTAGTACATCTTTTATAAGTATATCAAAAACATGTCAAGATTTTAAGTGAAAATTCAAGAACTCCCACCAGCAAATAAATAAAGTCGGTTTTTTGGGGAGGGAGCCATGAAATAATAAAGTAATAAAGAATCCTCTAATGTTATGCTTAGAGCTTTTCAACCTGCTTGAGGGGTATAATTTAATTCTAGAAAAAATGCAGAGGTTACTACCAAGGACTGCTGTTCAACCTCACTGCACTATTAAAATCAGATGACAGGTTGCTGTGCAAAGTCTGTCAGGAAAAAAAGCACTGAAATGAAAAGGTGCCAGGGATGTCACTTGCCAATATCTGGAGAAAGTGAAGGAATGAGTACCTATTTGTCTGGATGTGCGTGCTCTGGCTTTTTCATATAGAATTTTTCTTTCCTCCAACTAAAATGAAAGCTGAAGTTCCAGTGTGTATCAACCATACTGGATCTGAAGACAACTGACTGGAACCTCTCAAGTGAGGATGTGGCTTATGCAGCTCAAATTTATCATGGCGCATCTGTTGTGAGTGGTGTCTTGAACGGAGGCCAGGAACTCTTCCGTCAGCCGCATCCATATGCTATTATGCATGTGTTCACTACTACGCACATTTTTTAAATTTAGCTCTGTGGGTACATGTTCTACACTTTTTGCCTGTATGTGATTTTTTTAAAATATGCTTTAGAAAATATACACTATATTTTCAAAGTCTTTGCTGACTCACTGAGAGTTCTTTTGAATGTTTTTCTTTTGAAAGCCTTAAGTTAAGTAGTCCAAAGTGTACAACTAAAGCTACTCTAGACTACCAAGATTGAAACCTACAGCTTAGTCTAACGTAGCTGTTACGTGATGGCCTGTTAGAGAACTTTTCTATCTAGAACAAACTATAGTTCTTTTTGAAGGACGATAAATTGATGAGAAAAGATAGAGAGACAATCATTCTGGCCAGTTTGGGACCAGCTTATAAGTTAGTCCTCCAAATATGTTTCATTTAAAGTTTAAACAAAGGACAACATAGGTTTCAATAATAAAATTATCCGTGTGACTGCCTAAGAAGTGTCCCCTTTAAGTTTATGCTTTAGGAGACAGAGACTCAAACCTTTCTAATTTAAAACTTCAAGCAACTATGTTATCCAGCAGATTGACTTCGATTGTTCTTTTCTCAAATGGCTGGCTGAGTAGCGAATCAAAGTCATCACTTGGTCAGGTGTTGCTGGAACAAGACTGAGAAATCTAGTCACGGCATTCCTGAAGACCTGGGTTTTAATCCTGCTGATATTTAGTGATTACATTTTATCATCTGTATCTAAGAAAACACTCAAATATCGTTATTGTGGATGTTCATGAATATGTTCTTGTTTAAATGAGCACTTTGAAAATATTCAATTTGAGTTTCACTTGAACCTGAAATGAAAGTTCTCTTATTCTTTTCCTATAGACAGATAAGATATTTATGCTTTTGTTTTACTGTTTATAAATTCTTAAGAGCCAGGACTATTCCTTCATTTTTTATTTTTTATTTCTTCTCTTTACATCTTACTTTATTCTTAGCACCTACTCAGTCCTGTGCATACACTAAGCATGCTTAATTGGTTGTTTCTCTCTCCTCTCATTACAAAGTTTACGACATGGCAAACAATATCGATAACTTCTGAAGTAGTTTCCTCAGTATTTTAAATCATTTGAAAAACACACTTAATAAAGTAATGTGAAATACAGAATTTATGTTTTTAATATGTGTTTGCATTCTTAACTGCTCTCAAGCATCCTTTAAAAGACAGACTGCATTTGACTTTTCAAAGAAATTAGAAATATTGTAAAAGTTTATACTTTTAGATTGGGCGCAGCAAAATTGGATGACAGTGACATAGTTGATTAATTCAGTAAATTCAGCTGGTAAAACGAGGCAGTTTGGAATATTTACGTAACAGATATCTAAATATTTCTCATTCAGCCAATCATCAGCATATCACCAGCCATGAATTAAAGAAGAAAAAAATTACCCTCAAGAAATGGCTTTGTAAAGAATATTTCTAGATGTCATTCCTGAGGAGGAATGACCTTCTATTCAATCTAGCTGATATTTTTAGGGTCATGCATTTAATAAAATGATAAAAGGAAAAATTATTACAGGATTCTCTCCAAAGCTGGGAGCCACTGAGAACTATGAGATTGGATAGCATGACACGGTTCATGAATCTTTCTTTTTTTATTTTATTTTATTTATTTTTTATTAATTTTAATTTATTGTGTTAACATGAATTTATTTGATTCAAGTGTCTCATTCAATATAACACCATCACCTCCCACTCACATGTCCCCCATTAGACCCCCTTTGTCTCCCTCCCTATAACTCCCTCTCCCCCTTCCCTCTGGGATTTGATGTTCTGTTATCTGTATCTATGTTATGTATATATAATTTCACTAATCCCTCATGAATCTTTCTTAAGGCTACTATACAAACTCAAACTTCTCTCTCTCTCTCTCTCTCTCTCTCTCTCTCTCTCTATCTTAGCAAGATATAATTGCTAGGGTTAAATTGGCTCCTTTAAAACTCAAATTCCCCTCACCTAGCTCCCATTAGGGCAACTTCTTCAGTAAATATTTCCCTCTCCCAACCTCCCCCATTCCTTAAGCAACTCCCCCTACCCTGGAAGGTTCTGAAAAATATCCTTGAGACAAGGCCATCATGAAGGGCCTGAAGGAAACCGTCTGTAAGCAAGTCAACAAACCCCAATATGCTAATCTAAGTATGTGCAGATGCAGACAGCCCCATGCCAGCAAATGTTTGCAGCATCCCCTAACCTACCCGCTCCCTCTGCAGCTTTATTTACTGACACCCTTTTGCTGGTCTCAGACCACTTGTATCCAGGATCCAAGCGCTTTTAAAATAAACTTCTTTTGAAACACATTGGCCTCCTGTTTTATGTTTGTCTCCACTAGAGAAAGGGAGTTTCCTCTATTGGTGGGTTCAGGAGGCATGGCCAGAGGATGTGGGGGAGATCAAGTCCCTCAACCCCAAAGCAAGGGAGGCAGGATCTGGGGGTCAGTTTGGGATGGGCTGCCAACCCCCACCGCTTCCCAAGTAGCAAACCTCACCCTTTCTAGGGTTGGGGTTGGACCCTCTACTTGTCTTTGCACATACTCCCCAGGTTTTAGCACCACAGTGAAAGACAGAAACCGTGGGAGGACTGAAAACACAAGGCTAGTGTGTTTCAAAAGGAAAGTTTATTTTAAAAGTGCCTGGATCCTGGATACAAGCGGTTAAGACCAGCAAAAGGATGTCAGCTGAAAAAGTTGCGGAGGGAGCAGATAGGTATGGGGGATGCTTGCTGCAGGCACTTGCTGGCAGGGGTTATCTGCATCTGGATATACTTAGATCGGCGTATTGGGGTTTGTTGCCTTGGTTCCAGACAGCCTCCTTTTTCCGCATCTCAGTCAGGTCCCTCATCATGGCCTTGTCCAAAGGATATTTTTCAGAACCTTCCCAGGGCAGGGAGAGGTAACTAAGGGGAGGGGGAGGTTGGGAGAGGGAAATATTTACTGAAGAAGTTGCCCTAACAACGGGAGCTGGGTGAGGGGAATTTGAGTTTTAAAGGAGCCAATTTAACCCTAACAAAATAACCAAATTTAACTCATACATATGTATGGAAACCCCACATACATGAAAGAGTCAGAGATCTCACATACACAAGAGGATCAGAAACAGAAAAGAGACTGGGTATATAAACAAGACAAGCTGAGGTCATATGGCTTTGGGGCCTCAAAAGTTCACTGCAGGAGGATAAAAAAGGCAGAGCTTTAGTAAACAGAAATCTACCCTGACCTAGAGAGGTAAAAAAAAAAAAAAAAAGGGAGGTAGAGTGGGGTTTGTCTCTGGTAATCTCTCACAGGCAAGGTCTCTAACTCGAATTCTTTTAGATCAGTGGTTCTTAACCTGGGTTCTTTCGAACCCTAGGGGTTCCATGAGTTGGTCTCAGAGGTTTGGAGAAGCCTCTGCCATGGAGGCCAGATTAAAGTAATACCGTAATTTGTTGTGAGTTCATGTACTTTGTTGGTTTTGTTTTTTGAGTAAGGTGATCTTCATGCATGGCTCATTTTGTGCACCAGTAAAAAAACATATACTTATGTCTTGAATTTGAAAAAAAAAATCATATTTTATTTATCACTAAAGAAGGGTTCGGTGAATGAACATATGAAACTGATGGGTTCGGTACCTCAAAAAAGGTTAAGAACCACTGTTTTAGATAGTTAAGGCCAGGCCAAGATGAGGAGTGGACAAGGCAGGGAACCGGTTGCAGAAGATTCTCTCGAGCCTGCAACTAAAGTTGTCTTTAGTTCAGAACAATCTGAATACCACAGAAGCACATCTCAGGGTGACTCATTCTGGACCCCCACAGTTCCCTACTCTGAAACCTCCCTGGAAGTTTTATATTCTAGATGTTGGGTTGGTAGATTGTTCTATATCTTATTAAACCAGTCTCAGCCATGACAAAAGTTCAGTTCAGTTCAACAGTTGTATCTCCTTTCAGGTTGTGGTGATGCAGATGGGCTTCTCAAGTTAAGCCTATCGTGTAAGCAAGCAGGTATTTAATACAAGACATATCTATGGAAAAAAACAAAAACAAAAACGAAGTTTACTATAATCTTGGTTTCTGAGTTCTGAAGGCAGACAGGCAGTCAAGGTGATTTCTAGAAAACTGTCTCAAATCATCTCTAGATGGAGTGAGGGCAGGCAGTTACAGCCTGAGAGTTTCTCATGGCCTGCAGTTTGGATGTCTCCGGTGATCCTTTCACAATAGGCACAAAAATTGTCCATACATGAGCTGTTGTGGTGCTTTCTCTGAAGTCTATATCAAGCTGTCCTACTTTGGCTTTCATGGCCTTAAGAAATGAGCAGTTTTAGTTCTCAGTAATTCCAAGATAATGCAAGGGAAAATTTAAATGTTAGTGTGGAGGGCTGTAGTCAACCATATTTAAAAACTAGAAATTTCAGGATGTAGTCCTGTTTATAGGTAGAAAATTATTTTAAAATACTCAAAAGACAATGACCAGCACTAATATCCACAAAGTTATATTATAATTCTTTCTTTTTAATTTTATGGGGACTTCTCTTCCTGGCACTGGAACCCTGGGCTGAGGAACCTGGTATGGGGCTGGGAACACTTGCACCTCAAGGGGCGACCTCTGCAGCTGACCCATTCCTCCCATTATTTATCCACCACACCATAGATCTGGGGCCTGTCTATTTGTATCTCTGCACCTCCTACTGTTGCCAGCAGAGTTGGCAGGGAAACCACACGAGTTTTTTCCTGCAAAGTTGAACCTAGGTTCTTGAGTTTGGCAAAGAAAAAATTCAGTAGCAGGAACACAGATTATAAAAGCAAATTTATTTAGAAAGTACAGAGGTAGTAGAAGCGAGCCAGTTGGGCTGTGCAGGCTCAGGGAACAAGTTACAGAGGCAGAAGAAAGGCCCTTGGAACTTGGAGAGGGAAAGCCAAGGGAACGCCCTTGGGGGGAAGAAGTGGGAAGGGAAAGGCAGGCATGCTCCCAAGGGTATGTGTGCATGCCAATAGTTTCTATCGAGACCACTTTTCTCTCTAAAATTACCCCCATCTTACCAAACATAACCAAAGTGATACCAACTTATTTGCAAAATAAGTCTAGTTTCAATAAACTTGGAACTTATTATTTGTATAAAGCCAGCAAAAATAGTAGTGAACCACTTAGGCTCTTTTGAATCTGCTTTGCTGGAATTTTTCATAAAAAAAAAATATTCAGATTGAATTTAGAAAGGCCTCTTGAGCCCAAGAAGCCAAACCACATACTTGTCATCAGACTTCATCTATACAATACCTATAGATTTGAGGATAATTCCTCTCTTTTTGAGGTCTTCAACATGAGGTTCTTCCTTTGCACTTCCCAGTAAGCAACCTTTACGTCTTACCTGGAAAGACTACTGTGCACCATTTAAGCAAGGTACAAGGCTGTTTTTCCAGAGGGCCTTTATTAGGTCCCAAACTCAATCTTAATTCCTTAAAATTTTCTGGAGTCTCTCTCAAAGATGACATTCCAGTCAAAGCCTTATAATATAGCTAGGTTCCATTTGTACTGTTTCAAAGAGGACAAATTCTTACTGAACTTATGCAAACAAACATATTACCATGAAAAAAAAATACTTGCTATTGGGCAAATGAGTTTGTAAAATCTGTATTTTTTTTTTGTTTTTTTAGTTTGCTCACTTTTATTGTTAAAAAATGGCACTGGGCAGCAGAGTCTGCTTGCCCTCAGAGCAGGGCAGTTGATTGCAAGTTGCGGATTGCATTTCTGCTTGGGAGGGGCCATTATTTTGCTAACGTTTGGTGGAGCAGGGGTCTTTGTGGGCCCAGCCAGTTTTGCAGGGAAAGTAGAGAGAATGCAGAGTGCTGAAGAAGAAGCCAGTTTTTCACAGAGAGAGAAAGAATGCAGATGGAGAACCAGAGCTTAGAGGTTTCATGAGAGCTCCACTGAGACTGGTGGGGCCTTTGCTTCTAAGAAGAACCAGAGAAGATTCTCCTGGTTGTGGGATTGGAGAATGTGTCAAGGCTTTGGGAGCCCTGAATGAAAAGGAAGTGTTTTCCCTGCCTGTTTGCTCATCGGCCAGTGCGAGACTTTAATAAAGGAATAGCCCACCATTTTTTGGCTTCACTGTTTCTTTACCATCTGTCCAAATTCCATGAGAATCTGTATGTGCATGGCCACGACAGCGGCGGCCCCTGACCTTACACTTGCTCATTGAGAGTTTTTGAAGTCTGAAAGAGTTGATTAAAGAAAAATAAATAAATAAATGTTTCAGTACTGCTTACAAAGGTCTAAGTTACAAAAGTGCTCCAAGTCACAGGTAATTTAAAAGAGAGAGAGAAAAAAAATCCTTTTATCAGGAAAACAAGATTTTAAAAATCAGCAATATTTCAAATAAAAAGTCATAAAATTATAGCCGTTCTCATCACTTTATTCAGACCTGTATAATTAAACTTGTTTTGCTTGAATCCACTTTTTCCTTTAGTTCTCTCAACCTTGCTGCTAATTGAGGGTGATAGGGTCAGTAATAATTCCAAGAAGCCTGCAAGGCTGTTCCTCAAGGTTTGAATGGTTTGCTGGTGAAATGGTGCCTCAATCACTAGAGATTTTGAAAAGTAAACTTCAAGTGGGAAACACATTTTCTAACAGTTTCTTTGCAACTGTGAGAACATCAGCCCTGTGGCAGGGAAAAACTTCAACTCATCCAAAAAAAAATACAACAAAAACATTGATAGCCTGACCTGTGGTGGCGCAGTGGATAAAGCGTCGACCTGGGAACACTGAGGTCGCCAGTTCAAAACCCTGCACTGGTCTGTTCAAGGCACATATGGGAGTTGATGCTTCCAGCTCCTCCCCCCCTTTCTCTCTTTCTCTCTCTCTCTCTCTCTCTCTCTCTCTCTCTCTCTCTCTCTCTCTCTCTGTGCCTCCTCTCCAAAATGAATAAAATAAAAAAGCCAAAACGTATTTTGTTTTTCTTGTATAAACAGTTGTTTACCCTGTTATTAATTTTTGTAGTTTTAATTACATATATTAAGATTCTTAACCTTTAAAAAACTTAATTAGTGAAAACTAAAAAGTAAGCAATTGTGGAGTGTCTGTTAAACCACTATTCTTTAGATTAATACATTCATAACACATTTAATAATTTCTAGACATATAGCACAATTTTTTTAAAGTGGCACAAAACATGTTTACTAATGGACCCAAATATCTTTAGTTCCTCTATAATAAACAAAAACTAGATATATCTGCCTGATTAGGCAGTGGCACAGTGTATAAAGTGTTGGTCTGAGATGCAGAGAACCCAGGTTCAAAATCCTGAGGGCACCGGCTTAAGCGCAGTGTCACTGGCTTGAGCATGGGATCATAGACATGACCACATGGTCACTGGCTTGAGCCCAAAGGTCACTGGCTTGAACCCAATGCTGCTGGCTTGAGCAAGGGGTCACTGCCTCAGCTGGAGTTCCCCAGTCAAGGCACATATGAGAAAGCAATCAATGAACAACTAAGGTGCTGCAACAAAGAATTGGTGCTTCTCATCTCTCTCCCTTCCTGTCTGTCTCTATCTGTCCCTCTCTCTGTCTCTGTGACTCTCTCTAAGAAAAAACAAAAAGAGTGGATGAGCCTGTCCTCAGTAATGAATGTTTCATTATTTTATCTTATTTGGAAATCGTCTAAACATTTCATAAATATCCATTATTTAATTTATCTAGCCAAAGTTTCAAGTTAGCAAAGTGATTTAGGAAACTATTTTTAACTATATCATTATCACTAAAGAATTCACTTAAAAAAAAAGCCTTTTACCCTACTTACATTTAGTTAATTTACTTGTTTCTACCAATAAAGTTTAGATTACTTATGAATATTTTGTCATATCAAGTTTTTTTTCTTGCTCACAAATTTTGTAACAGAGATAACATCAACTTATTTGACTAATAAACCCAGGAAGAATAAAAGTATTATTTAATGCTGATTACTCCAAAGATATGCCTATTTAACCAAATCAAACTCAAATCAGCTTTAATATCAAATATTTTCCTAGATTCATAATTATGGAAAGCATTTAAATTTTTCTGTTATATTTTTGGGAATTCTCATATAAGCACCTGTTTGTTTAGACTAATTTACTAGAACTCTTCTTTTTATAAATCAATAATACCATCCAGAGGTAGAAAATACCACCCAACACACACAAACATATAACCAAATGTGAACAGAAACCTAGCCTTTTTTTAAATCTATGGCCATAAGATGGATAAAATAATGTAAAGAAATAGGTGGATCCAAACTGTGTTTCTGGCAGAATAAATTAATATTACTTGTATGGATGGGTAAAACTTTTTTTTTTTTATTAATATCTGTGGATAGGCCCTGGCTGCTTGGCTCAGTGGTATAGGGCTGGCCCAGCATGTGGAGGTCCTGAGTTTGATTCCCGGCAAGGACACATAGGAGAAGCACCCATCTATTTCTCCACCTTTCCCCCTCTCCTTTCTCTCTATCTCTCTCTTCCCCTCCCACAGTCAAGGCTCCATTGGAGTAAAGTTGGCCCAGGTGCTGCAAATGGCTCCATGGCCTCCACCTCCAGTGCTAGAATGGCTCCAGTGCAATGGAGCAATGCCCAGATGGGCAGAGCATCACCCCCTAGTTGGCATGCTGGGTGGATTCCAGTCTGGCACATGTGGGAGTCTGTCTCTCTGCCTCCCCGTTTCTCACTTCAGAAAAAAAAATTATATATATATATATTTGTGGAGAAAACACTTATGATTTGTATTTGTTCTTTCCAGGGGTGACTTGGAGCCATGAAAGCAGTTGGTGCTTTTGAAAACTACCCTAGTCTCCCCCTCTTTTTTTTCTTCAGTCTTGAGAACTGAGGGTAATAAAACTAAGTAAGTTTCACCTGCTTCTAGAGCTGCATTTGTGTTTTCATAAAGATCTGTAAGAAAACAATGGCTCTCAGAATTTGGGTTGAAATTTAAGTGGCATCATAGGTTGACCTACCTAACTACATAATATCTAATTTGCTTCTTTCCCTCTGGGCATAGAGTTTTATTTTAGTCTAGGGAAGAGACTAAAAACAATCTATCAAGCTGTGACATTAATTTACAATTTGGTCAAATTTCTGATCAAAAAGTTATTAAATCCTTTTAGATATCTTGTCAGGTTTCAGCTAGGACAAGCAATAGATATTTCTAGCATTATTAAGTAATTCATGGACTCAAGAATTTACAAAAGAAGACATTTCCTCTGGAAGCCAAAAGAAAAAATTGAACACCTTTTTGTCTCAATTTCTCAGTCTATTTCCACAATACAATCAGGTAAAAGAGCTGTGGTCAATTAAAGTTCACATAAACATTCCAATTTTCATAATCTTATCCTTATATTTCATATTATTTTAATCTACTATAGTGTGAGTCAGAATTTCACCAATGGGTTTTGGTACAACAGTTCATAAATTCCCATATCAAAAAGTCCTGGAGATTGCTCTTTTTTTTTAATCTCCTGATCATTTTATCTACTCTAGAATATAAAGGTTTTGGGTACTCAGCAAGAAGTCAAGCCAAGGGACCCTGGCCCTATTATCAATCTTTAACTTGATTTAACCAGCCTATTGCCCCAAACGGTTGCTGGTCAGGTTTCTCATTGTAATCTGAAGTCTTAAATTTCTCCACACTTGGGTAAATACAGTGTGTCCGTAAAGTCATGGAGCACTTTTGACTGTTCAAAAGTCAAAAGTGCACCACGACTTTACGGACACTGTAGAGCAGACTTATTTGGAGCCATTTAATCCCGGGGATCCAACAGAACTCACCGTGGCCCATATAGCCTTTGTATTTTTGTTACTTTGTTTTTAATTTTTAAATTTTATTTAGAAAATTAACTTTAACAAGATGACATTGATCAATAAGAGTACATAGGTTTCAGGTAAACATTTCTATAGCATTTGAATTATTGATTATGTTTCATATCTATCACCCGAAGTCAAATCATTTTCTATCACCATGTATTTATCCCTCGTTACACCCTTTCCCCACATCCCCCTTCCCTTAGTAACCACTTCACTTTTGATCTATGTTCTTGAATCTCAGTTTTACCTCCCTCCTATGTGTGACTTGGAGCCATAGAAGCAGTTGGTGCTTTCAAAAAATACCCTAGTCTCCCTTGTTTTTTTTCTTCAGTCTTGAGAACTGAGGGTGACAAAACCAAGTGGGTTTCACCTGCTACTAGAACTGCATTTGTGGTTTCCCAAAGATCATCCCCGCCCTTTAGTAACCACTTCACTTTTATCTATGTTCATGAGCGTCAGTTTTACCTCCCACTTATGTGTGAAATCATATAGTCCTTAGCTTTTTCTGGTTTACTTATTTCACTCAGTATAATGTTCTCGAGGCCCGTCCATGTTGTTGTAAATGTCACTATGTCATCATTTCTTATGGCTGAGTAGTATTCCATTGTATATATGTACCACATCTTCTTTATCCAATCTTTTATACAGGGACAATTTGGTTGTTTCTATATCTTGGCCACTGTGAATAATGCTGTGACAAACATGGTGGGTTCATGTGTCTTTGCATACTAATATCTTCAAGTTTTGAGGTTAGATATCCAGTAAAGGGATTGCTGAGTCATATAGGAGTTCTATTTTTAGTTGGAATATTTTTCCATTCATTGCATCTTTTTCAATTTCTTTCAATGATGTTTTTTAGTTTTCAGTGTATAAAACCTTCATATCCTTGTTAAGTTTATTCCTAAGTGTTTTCTATATTCTTTTTGTAATTGTAAAAAGAATTGTTCTTTTTTATTTATTTTCTGATGTTTCATTGTTGGCATATAGGAATGCAGTGGACTTTTGTATTTTGATTTTGTATCCTGACACTTTACTGTATAAATTTATTGTTTCTAATAGTTTTTTGGTGGAGTCTTTGGGGTTTTCTATATACAAGGTCACATCATCTGTAAAAAGTGATGGATTTCTTCTTCTTTCCCAATATGGATGTCTTTTATTTCTTTCTCTTGCCTGATCACTCTGGCTAAAACTTCCAGAACTATGTTGAATAAGAGTGGAGAAAGTGGGCAACCTTACCTCATTCCTGATTTTAGAGAAAAAGCCTTCATGTTTTCACCATTTAGTATGATATTAGCTGATGGTTTATCATATATGGTCTTTATTATGTTGAGGTACTTTCTTACTAGTCAGAATTTATTGAGTGTTTTAAACATAAAGGAATGTTGTATCTTATTGAATGCCTATTTGCATCTATTAATAGGATCATATGATTTTTGTTCTTTGTTTTGTTCAAGGGATGTATTACATTGATTGATTTCTATATGTTGAATCATCCTTGTGCTCCTGGAATGAATCCCACTTGATTGTGATATGTTATTTTTTTAATGTGTTTTTTTATTTGACTTGCTAGTATTTTGTTTAGAATTTTTGCATCTGTATTCATTAGAACTATTGGCCTGTAGTTTTCTTTTTCTGTGTTATCTTTGCCAGATTTTGGTATAAGGATTATGTTGGCCTCATAAAATATGTTGGGGAGTATTGCTTGTTCTAATTTTTGGAAGACTTTCAGAAAGATAGATAGATACAAAATCTTCTTTGAATGTTTGGTAGAATTCACTAGTGCTTGGGGGGAAGTTTTTGATAGTTGTTTTTATTTGCACCCTGCTTATAGGTCTATTTAAGTTTTCCACTTCTTGGTGATTCAGTCTAAGAAGATTATATAGTTCTATGAATTCATCTATGTCCTAGTCTAGGTTGTTGAACTGGGCGGCATATAATCTTTCATAGTATTCTACTACGATTCTTTGTATATCTACGATGTCTGTGGTAATTTGTCCTCTTTCATTTTGGGTTATGTTTATATGAGTCCTTCCTTTTTTTTCCTTAGTGCATCTAGCCAGTTTCTTGTCGATTATTCTTTTTTCAAAGAACAAACATTTTGTTGTATTAATTTTTTTTAAATCTATTTCATATAGTTCTGCTCTAATTTTTACTATTTCCTCTCTTCTGCTGACCTTGGGTTGTCTTTGTTCTTTTTCTAGTTCTATAAGGTGTGATGCTAGGTTGTTTACTTGGGATCTCTGTTGCTTCTTGATATAAACATGTAATGATATAATCTACCCTCTTATTACTGCTTTTACTGCATCCCAGAAGTTTTAATATGTCATTTTTATTTGTCTGTATCTATCTTTTGATCTCTGCTTTTATTTCTTTATTGAACCAATCATTTTTTAGAAGTATGTTGTTTAATTTTTACATTTTTGTGGGCTTTTTAACTTCCTTTTTACAGTAGAATTCTAAATTCAAAGCCTTATGATCAGAAAATATGCTTGGTGTAATTTCAACCTTCCTGAATTTGTTGATGTTAGTTTTGTGGTCCAACATATGGTCTATCCTTGAGGATACTTCATGCACACTGGAGAAGAATGTATAATCTGAAGTTTTGGGATGAAATCTCCTATAAATCTCTGTTATGTCCATTTGGTTCAGAGTTTCATTTAAGGCCAATAATTCTTTACTGATTTTCTGTTTGGATGATCTATCTAAACCATCAATGGTGTGCTGAGGTCTTCAATAAGATTGTGTTTTTCTCTGCTTCTATTTTTAGATCAGTTAGTAGGTGTCTTATATACTTTGGTGCTCCTTGATTCAGTGCATATATATTAAGAAGTGTTATGTCTTCTTGATGTAATGTCCCCTTTATCATTATGAAATGTCCGTCTTTGTCTTTGGTTACCTTTCTTGTCGTGAAGTCAGCATTGTCAGATATAAGCATGGCTACACCTGCTTTTCTTTGGATATTATTTGCTTGGATAATTGTTTTTAAACCTTTCACTTTGAGTCTACTTTTTCCTTGCAGCTTAGATGTATCTCTTGAAGGCAGCATTATGGTTGAGTTTCACTTTTTGAACCAATCTGCCACTTTGTGCCTCTTTATTGGTGAGTTCAGCCCATTTATATTTAGAGTCCTTATAGACACTTGAGATATTCTATAGCCATTTTATCTTTTGTTTTCTCACAGTTCTATATCTTGTTTGGTTCTTCTCATTTGTGTTTCTGTCAGTTGTTTTTGATTTGTTGTGTTTAACACTTCTTTCCTCTGTTTCTTCTTTTTTTAAGCAGTGTGCTTCAGTGGTGGCATTTTTGTGGGTGGTTACCGTTAGGTTATTAAGAGAAAAATGTTCACATGTACAAGAGTCCTTTGTATTAGGAGTGCTTCTGCACTCCATCCTCCTTTGCTACTGCAGATCTTTATTCTCTCCCCTTTCATGTTATTGTTTCACAGATTATTCTTGTTTTTATTGTGATCTTGTTGGAGTTTTACTTGTAGTTTTGATTTGTTTTGTTCTTTGTATCTGGTCAAATAAGCCTCTTGAGTATTTTCTGCAGTGGTGGTTTTCTGGTGATAAATTCCCTCAGCTTCTGTATGTCTGGAAAAATTTTTATTTCTCCTTCATATTTGAAGGATAACTTTAAAGGATATAGTAATCTTGGCTGCCAATTCCTTTCTTTCAGTACTTTGAATATTTGAGTCCACTCTTTTCTGGCTTGTAGAGTTTCTGCTGAGGAGTCTGATGAAAACCTATTAGGCTTTCCTTTACAGGTCATGTTCTTATTTTCCCTTGCTGCTTTGAGGATTTTTTTCCTTGTTATTTATTTTTGACAATTTTATTATGATGTGGTTTGGAGTCTTTTAGGGTTTCAGTAACTAGACATTCTGTTCGTTTCTTGAATTTGAAGCTCTCATTTTTTCCATTGGCTTGAGAAATTCTCATTCATTATTTGTTTGAATAATCTCTCTATTCCCTTCTTTCTCTCTTTTCTTCTAATATACTCATTATTCTTATATTGCTTTTTCTGATGAAGTCAGACAATTCTTGTAGAGCTCTCTCAGTTTTTTTAGTTCATGTGTCTTTCTCTTCTCTCTGTAGCATCTCTAGTTGCCTGTCTTTGATGTCATTGATTATTTCCTCTATCTGGCTTATTCTATTAGCTAAACTTGCTTCTTCAGTTTTCAATTTATGTATTGAGTTCTTCATCTCTATTTTTAAAGTTTCCATCTCCTTAATGAGGTATTCATTTTGTTCATTTATTTGTTTTCTGAGCTCATTAAGTTGCCTAGTGGTGTCTTTTGCATCTCATTGAGTATTTTCAGAACTTCCATTTTAAATTCTCTATCATTTAACTCCAAGGTTTCCATGTTATTGAGATTTGTTTCTAGGGATTTTTTTTATTTTCTTCTTAAACTACATCTCTGTCTTGTGTAACTATGGTATTCAATTTCATCTTTCTGATGGCATTTAAGAGTGGTATTATTAAGAACTCTAACAAAAGACAACAATAGAAATTAAAAATTAAAATTATAACAAAAATTTAAGAAATTTTACAAGTCAAGAAGGAAAACCACAGAAAAAAGGATCAGAATCAGACAGTAAAATAGAAAACTAAACACCCACAGAAAAATAAAAATAAAAAATATAAAAATTGAAGAAGAGGGGGAGCAAGATGGCGACGGAGTAGGTGGACGTACCAACTTCCAACTCCCAGAACCAAAGTGGATTACAACTCAATTTTAAGAACCATCACCTGGATAAACCAACTTTGAACAAAACTAAGTGGACTCTTCAACCAAGGAACACAGAAGAAGCCACATTGAGACTGGTAGGAATAGCGAAAACGCGAAGAGGGCTGCCCAGCTCCCCGGAGCAAATGGCAGCCCGGAGAGACCCGTGTGGCGGGAGGAGATTTTCGCGGAGAGGGAGGGACCTGGGTCCCAGGAACCAAGCCCCAGCCTGCAGTCCCAGAGCCAAGAAGAGGCGTTTGGACAGTTTTGAGCTATGAAACAAGTGAGGGAGCTCCCAGGCCTACAGTGTGGAGTATTAGGTCCCTTCCTACTCTGCTGAGGGCTGCTTAAGGTTTTGGGGCGGCAGGACGCTGAAAGGCGGTTCTGTCGGCGTGGGCAGAGGCCAAGCCGGTGGGAGATCGGTCTAGCCCAGAGGGTCGGAGGGTAAGCGCGAGAGCGGTCCGGAAGCTGCGGGCCCGCCTTTAATCCCACTTACAGGGACAAAGCGGGAGGACAGGAACAGGCAGGCCCTGCGCAAGCTGGCCCTGACCGCGGGGACCGGGCTAGGACCAGGGACGGGCAGGGGCTCGTGGCTGAGCTGACGCTACCAGTCAGCCCCCCCCCCCCCGCCGCCCGCCGGAGAAACCGCGGTTGGCCAGTATACGTGCGCGAGCGGGCTCCGAGCGCGGGAACGGGGTGGACCCCGAGACAGGCGGAGGCTCGCAGCTGAGCCCACGGCTGCTATCCCCATCCGGCCGGAGAAACCCCGGATAGCATTAATACGTGCACGAGCGGGCTCCGAACGCGGGGGCGGGGTAGAGTCCGGGACGAGCGGAAGTACGCAGCTCGGCGGAAGCCAGCAAACACGCCCGCCCCAATAAATCTTGGTTTCCGACCCTGCGCAAAGGGCCCTGGCCTCGAGGGCGGGGCTAAAGCTCCTGACGGGCAAAAGCTTACAGCTGAGAGCACGTCAAAAGCCCCGCCTAACCCGCCTAACCCGCGGAACTGTAGCGAGCAGGCTCCGACTGCTGATTCTGGGCGAAAGTCCGGAAATAGGCTGGGTCCGCAGCTGAGGAAAGGTGCTCGCCTCTACCCTTGGTGCTAAACTTGTGGCTTCAGTCACAGCCCCTCCCACGGAGGAGAGGCAGAAATCACAGCAAAAGCCACAGTGGGCCGGCGCTGGCAACGCTCATACCCAACCACCCTAGGCGCCGGCAGAGGGGGTGGGGGGCCGGCAGATAGACCACACCTAGAGAACACAAAGGCAACACCTACTGGACTCCAGTGGCCACAACTTGCTTATACACAGAAAAAATGGGCAGGCAGAGGAATGCAAACCAAATGAATCAAGAGAAATCCCCAGAGAAGGACCTGAATGAACCAGATATAACCAAATTACCAGAAGAAGATTTTAGAATAATGATAGTTAGGATGTTCAAAGAAATTAGAGCAACAATGGATAGTCATTATGAACACCTAAACAAAGAGATAACAAGTATAAAAAATGAAATTGAAATAATAAAAAAGAATCAGACAGAAATGACAAATACAGTATCAAAACTGAAGACCACAATGGAAGGAATTAAAAGCAGGATGGATGACGCTGAGGATCGAATAAGCGAGTTAGAGGACACAATAAACAAAGGCACAGAAGCAGAGAAGAAAGAGGAAAAGAGACTTAAAAAATGTGAGGAAACTCTAAGGGAGCTTTGTGACAACATGAAGAGAAACAACATTCGCATCATAGGGGTGCCTGAAGAAGAGGAGAGAGGACAGGAAATGGAAACTTTGTTCAATCAAATTATAGCAGAAAACTTTCCTAACTTAAGGCTGGGAAACACTCCACACATTCAAGAAGCACACAGAACTCCATTAAGGAGAAACCCAAAAAAATCTACACCAAGACACATCATAGTTAAAATACCAAAGCTAATGGATAAAGAAAAAATTTTAAAAGCTGCTAGAGAAAAAAAGACTATCACCTACAAAGGAGCCCCCATAAGGATGACATCGGACTTCTCAACAGAAACACTTGAGGCCAGAAGGGAATGGCAAGAAATAATCAAAGTAATGCAGAACAAGAACCTACAACCAAGACTACTTTATCCAGCAAGGCTAACGTTTAAAATTGAAGGAGAAATAAAGAGCTTCCCAGAAAAAGAAAGCCTCAAGGAATTCATAAAAACCAAACCAATTCTGCAAGAGATACTAAGGGGCCTCTTGTGAACAGTTTAAAGGGAGGAAAGAATAGAGCAAAAGAAGAATACAGCTTTAAAGAATAAAATGGCAATAAACAACTACATATCAATAATAACCTTAAATGTAAATGGATTAAATGATCCAATCAAAAGACATAGGGTAGCTGCATGGATAAAGAAACAGGACCCATACATATGCTGTCTACAAGAGACACACCTTAAAATAAAAGATGTTCATAGACTGAAGGTAAAAGGATGGAAAAAAATATTTCATGCAAATGGAAATGAAAAAAAAGCAGGGGTAGCAATACTTATATCAGACAAAATGGACTTTAAAACAAAAGCTGTAGTAAGAGATAAAAGAGGACACTACATAATGATAAAGGGAACAATTCAACAGGAAGATATAACTATTGTAAATATCTATGCACCAAATATAGGAGCCCCGACATACATAAAGCAGACTTTGATGGATATAAAGGGCGAGATTAACAGCAATACTATCATAGTAGGGGATTTCAATACCCCTCTAACAACACTGGATAGATCCTCAAGAAAGAAAATTGATAAAGAAACAGCAGACTTAAAGGAGACACTAGATCAACTTGATTTAATAGATATCTTCAGAACTTTTCACCCTAAAGCAGTAGAATATACATTCTTCTCAAGCGCTCATGGTACGTTTTCTAGGATAGACCAAATGTTAGGACACAAAAATGGTCTCAATAAATTTAAGAAGATTGAAATCATATCAAGCATTTTCTCTGATCACAATGCCATGAAACTAGAAATTAACCACAAAAGAAAAACTGAAAAATACTCAAACACTTGGAAACTAAATAGCTTGTTATTAAATAATGAATGGATTAACAATGAGATCAAAGAAGAAATAAAAAAGTTTCTAGAAACAAATGATAATGAGCATACATCAACTCAAAATTTATGGGACACAGCAAAAGCAGTTCTGAGAGGGAAGTTTATTGCACTACAGGCATATCATAAGAAGCTAGAAAAAGCTCAAATAAGCAACTTGACCCTGCATCTAAAAGAACTAGAAAAACAACAACAAATAAAACCCAAGACAAGTAGAAGAAAGGAAATAATAAAGGTCAGAGCAGAAATAAATGACATAGAGGCTAAGGAAACAATACAGAATATCAATGAAACAAGAAGCTGGTTCTTTGAAAAGGTAAACAAGATTGATGAACCTTTAACTAGACTCACCAAGAAAAAAAGAGAGAGGACTCAAATAAATAAAATTAGAAAGGACAGTGGAGAAATAACAACTGACACAACAGAAATACAAAGCATTGTAAGAAAATACTATGAAGAACTATATGCCAAAAAATTAGACAATCTTGGTGAAATGGACAAATTTCTTGAATCATATAACCTTCCAAAAATCAATCTGGAAGAATCAGAACACCTAAACAGACCAATTACAGCAAATGAGATCGAAACAGTTATCAAAAAACTCCCAAAAAAGAAAAGTCCTGGGCCTGATGGCTTCACAAGTGAATTCTATCAAAAATTCAAAGAAGAACTAACTCCTATTCTCCTGAAGCTATTTCAAAAAATTCAAGAGGAAGGAAGAATTCCAAACTCCTTTTATGAGGCGAGCATAATTCTGATCCCAAAACCGGGCAAAGACAACACAAAGAAAGAAAATTATAGGCCTATATCCCTGATGAATTTAGACGCTAAAATTCTCAACAAAATATTAGCCAACCGGATCCAGCAATATATGAAAAAAATCATACACCACGATCAAGTGGGATTTATTCTGGAGAGGCAAGGCTGGTTCAATATTCGCAAATCAATCAATGTGATTTACCACATAAACAAAAGGAAGGACAAAAATCACATGATAATTTCAATAGATGCAGAAAAGGCATTTGATAAAATCCAGCACCCATTCATGCTCAAAACTCTCAGTAAAGTGGGAATACAGGGATCATTCCTTAACATGATAAAGGCCATCTATGATAAACCGACAGCAAACATCATACTAAATGGACAAAGATTAAAAGCAATTCCCTTAAGATCAGGAACCAGGCAGGGTTGCCCACTTTCACCACTCTTATTCAACATAGTTCTGGAAGTCCTAGCTACAGCAATCAGACAAGAAGAAGAAATAAAAGGCATACAAATTGGAAAAGAAGAAGTAAAACTGTCATTATTTGCAGATGATATGATATTGTATATTGAAAACCCTAAAGTCTCAGTCAAAAAACTACTGGACCTGATAAATGAATTCAGCAAGGTGGCAGGATATAAAATTAATACTCAGAAATCAGAGGCATTTCTATACACCAACAATGAAATATCAGCAAAAGAAATTAAGGAAACAATCCCCTTCACTATTGCAGCCAAAAAAATAAAGTACCTAGGAGTAAATTTAACCAAGGAGGTTAAGAACTTGTACTCAGAAAATTATAGAACATTGATAAAAGAAATCAAGGAAGATACAAACAAGTGGAAGCACATACCGTGCTCATGGCTAGGAAGAATAAACATCATTAAAATGTCTATATTACCCAAAGCAATTTATAAATTCAATGCAATACCAATTAAAATACCAATGACATACTTCAAAGATATAGAACACATATTCCAAAAATTTATATGGAACCAAAAAAGAACACGAATAGCCTCAGCAATCTTAAAAAGAAAAAATAAAGCAGGAGGTATCACTCTTCCTGATATCAAGGTTTACTACAAGGCCATTATACTCAAGACAGCCTGGTACTGGCATAAGAACAGGCACATAGATCAATGGAACAGAACAGAGAACCCAGAAATAAACCCACAGCTTTATGGACAACTGATATTTGACAAAGGAGGAAAGAACATACAATGGAGTAAAGACAGCCTCTTTAACAAATGGTGTTGGGAAAATTGGACATCTACCTGCAAAAAAATGAAACTAGACCATCAACTTACACCATTCACAAAAACAAACTCAAAATGGATAAAAGACTTAAATGTAAGCCGTGAAACCATAAACATCTTAGAAGAAAACATAGGCAGCAAGCTCTCCGACATCTGTAGCAGTGGTATATTTGCCGATTTATCTTCATGGGCAACTGAAATAAAAGGCAAGATAAACAAATGGGACTATATCAAACTAAAAAGTTTTTGCACAGCTAAAGACAATAGGAACAGAATAAAAAGACAAACCACACAATGGGAGAACATATTTGACAGCACATCTGATAAGGGGTTAATAACTAAAATTTATAAAGAACTTATAAAAAGCAACACCAGGAAGACAAACAACCCAATCAAAAAATGGGCAAAAGAAATGAATAGAAATTTCTCCAAAGAGGACATACAGATGGCCAATAGGCATATGAAAAAATGCTCAACATCACTAATCATTAGAGAAATGCAAATTAAAACCACAATGAGATATCACCTCACACCAGTAAGAATGGCACTTATCAGCAAAACAACACAGAATAAGTGCTGGCCAGGATGTGGAGAAAAGGGAACCCTTCTGCACTGCTGGTGGGAATGCAGACTGGTGCAGCCACTGTGGAAAACAGTTTGGAGATTCCTCAGAAAATTAAAAATCGAACTGCCTTTTGACCCAGCTATCCCACTTTTAGGAATATACCCTAAGAACACCATAGCACTGTTCGAAAAGAAGAAATGCGCCCCCATGTTCGTGGCAGCATTGTTCACAATAGCGAAGATCTGGAACCAGCCCAAGTGTCCGTCAGAAGACGAGTGGATTAAAAAGCTATGGTACATATATACTATGGAATACTACTCAGCCATAAGAAACGATGACATCGGATCATTTATAACAAAATGGATGTACCTTGATAACATTATACGGAGTGAAATAAGTAAATCAGAAAAAAAGAAAAACTGAGAACAGCACGATTACATACATAGGTGGGACATGAAAGTAAGGGTATGAGACATGGACAAGAGAGTGGTGGTTATGGGATGGGGGGAGGGAGGGAAGAATGGGATAGGGAGGAGGGGAGGGACGCAGGGAAAACCAGATTGAAGGTGACAGAGGACAATTTGACTTTTGGTGATGGGTATGCAACACAATTGAATGATAAGATAACCTGGAGATGTTTTCATTGTACATATGTACCCTGATTTATGGATGTCACCCCATTAGAATTAATAATAATAAAATATATATTAAAAAAAAATTGAAGAAAAAAAAAGTCAAGAGAGAAAAAAGAAAAAGAAGGGGAAAAGGCCAAAAAGGGGAAGAAACGAAAAATAAATTTTATTTTCTTAGAGTAGGTATCACAGTATTATAAGTTTTAGCTTTCTGAAGTTCCTCATCTGTCTTCTGTTGAGATGTTGCTTTCGCAATGATTTAAGTGGAGCCACAGTCACATTGGTGGGTAGAACGTGTTGTGAGGGCTTTACAGCTTCAGCCTTAAGGCTTTGGCTTTATGACTTCAGCTTTTCAGCTTTACAGCTTCCTACATCTTAACAGACCCAGGGACCAGATGTGGAGCATCTCTGTTCTTCAGGGGAGAGAGTGGCTCTATAGAGTTAGCTGTGGGGTTTGCCTCTACCATTCTCAGTACTACAAGGTGAGGAAGGTAGAATCTGAGAGGCTGGGGTGCCACACTTTAGTTTTCTCTGTCTCTGCTGAGTGCGGGATGCAGGCAGATCATTGGAACATTGGCTATGGTCCCACACTTGGCTGCTTTGGTTTATATCTCCCTCTGCCCTTCTTGCTCACTGCTCCTCCCAACAGAAGGAGACCCAGTCACTCTGAGTTTTTCTCTCTCTCTGTACCCCTCAGACAAGATCCAGAGAGCCCAAGCTTCCCTCCTTCTTGTAGTTTAGCAGAAAAAAAATACCCAGTCACTCCACGTTTGTTTCCTCTCTTCTCCAAAACCCACCAGGATTACATTTTATTTTCCACTCCTCTTTCCACTCTGTCTCACCCTGTCCATTCAGTGCATAGATCTTTCTGGTGCAACTGTGAGCCCAGCCTAGATTTCTTCACTGTGTTATAGTGTCCAATTTGCTGAAATTTCAAGGGGAGAGAGCAGGACTATCTTTTTTACTATCATTATCCTCCCATTCAGTCTTTGTTAGTGCTATATTAAACCTTTGTTTGAGCCCTGTCAATGTCTGGTTTATGTAGCTTAATTTTTTTCCTAATTGACATATTCTTCAAAAAAGCTATTGTAATTTCAGATTATAATTTCCTGGAGGGCTGGCAGCAATTTGGTAGAACCCTAGCTATAAGTGGAGTTTGGTATATGTTTCTGTCTGCTTGTATTTTGGAGCTTCCAATCTGACAGTAACCAAGCTAAGTTCTTAGAACATAACATTTTAAGCTGTCTTTAAATAAGATTTTGTCATTCTTTTTCTTCTATTTTCTTTCTTATGTGCAGGACAATAGTACTTCCAATGTCCTGATTTTTATACTATCTACAAATGTTTCAAGGCAAATAGGAAGGAGTCTGAGTGGACTTTGATAATTGTTCTAATTTCTCTCCTTCCATTATTAGGGGAATCTTAATAACTAGCTATTATAACAATATTTTAGCTTTCTATGAAAGCTTTTTTATTTCTTTTCAATTTAGAAGTTTTTCTAATGAAAGGATTCATTGTCTGGCCTTGACCATAGAATTATAGTAACTCAAACCAATACTATGGGTGTAAGAGGCATCCCCAAAGGGGAGTGGAAGTTATTTCCAGGTTACCTAAGAAATGTGAGGAGCCTTGTCTTTAAATAGCTGTTCCAAAACACATGAAATAACATGCTTTCCCCCCTTGAACTGAGTAAGGGTTAAGATTCCCTTAGCTTTAATCAACAACTATTCAGCTGCCAGTTGCATTTGCATCATCCAACTGGTGGAGATTATAGATCATCTTGGAGGAACAAGATAGACACAGAAAGCTTCTTGACAGTTTATCATGGCTGGATAGAGAGCAAGGTTTGCTTTGGCACATACACTTTATGGTTGGTAGATGCCAGAGGAAAAATATTCTTACTAGTCAATGCCCAAGCTCTCAGGCCATATATCTATATGAAAAAAGAGAAACCAGACAGAGACAGAGGAAAACAAAACCCATGAGTACTCATATCAAGTAACCAGGTGTCACTAACCCAAGAAACTAACTTCACAAATATTTTCTCCTGCCAACTTAAATATAGAAGAGAAAAAGTATTCTTACCACTTTTACTTCCACTAGATACTGCACACAGAGATCTGGGGGTGTGCTGACATTATAAAAACCCTTCCCTTCTGCAGGCCTGTATCACAATACCTCAGGATCTCCTCATCTCAAGCAGCCTTGTGGGGAAGGGTTCCATTCCAGGAATGTATCCTGCTCACAGCTCAACTGCAGGGGAGGAAGAAACTATCCTTTACCCCCAAGGTTATTAGCAAGAGAGAATAACCAAGTTTAACAAATACATATGTATGGGAGCCCCCCATACATGAAAGAGTCAGAGACCCCACCTGCAAAAGAGGTTACTAAACTCAACCATTTTCAAAAACAAATTTAGAGTAGTATAAATATCACATGCCTGACTAATAGTACATTAATGTAGGGTCTAGTGACACCCTCCCTCCTTAACTCATCCTTCCTGCCTCGTGAGTAAATGCATGATGCTCTGTATTTCCTTGTGGTAAAGAGTTAGAGACCAAATTATAGTTCACTTGAAAATCTGATCATTCAGCTGCAAGTCATTCAATTTCTCTAAGCAGTTCTCAAACATTTGGTCTATTCCACATCTGCTTTAAAATTAGCCTTCTTTCTCCTACTAAAGGAGGAACATTATCACTTAATGGTAGACTTGTCCTGTGATAGCTCTATCTCTAATCCATTCAGTCAGGCATTGAATTCTGCCTCTTCCTGATCCTAAATTCCTCTCATCCACTGGTTTATTTCAGACCCTCCTCTCTCTGGGTTACTAAAATATACCTCTCCAACCTACTTCCATACTTAATCTTACACAAATTTTCCAGAAGGATGTTTTTAACCTTTAATTTTCAAATAATTTTAGACTTACAAAGAAGTTGCAAAATCAGTAGAATTCCCATATTCATCCATCCAGCATTTTGTAATACTAGTCTCCTATATTGCCTTAGTAGAATTTGTGAAATGTCATGGTGATAATGAACTACTCAGACATCAAATGAAATGCTCCGAGGGGCTGAAAGGAGGCAACAACCTTGGTCAGCAGACCATAAAACTAAAGCCCCATCCCCAGCCTTACTCATATATTTATTAGCAAGTACAAATAACTCAAGGAGTCAGACAGCAGAAGTTTTCAGGGGGTGAAGTAAAGGACAAGGAACATACTGATTCCTAATCTCTGTTCTGAGAGCCTAAACATTTTCTGTTGCTGAATCGTATCCTGCTGTTTTGCTGTTTCCAGCACACACTCATTCCAGTACAGGTCAGAAAGACCCCTAGACTCTCGTCCACTCTGGGCTTTCACCCTAAGGTGCCTCTCTCTCTTTATCATTCTAACTTCATATTTTCATAGCAGATTCCTACCCTGAAGAATTTTTATATTTAATTTTTAAATTTTTAAAGTTTTTACTTGTATATCTCCCTTTTTATTGAATTTATTGGGGTGACACTGGTTAACAAAATTATACAGGTTCTAGGTGCACAATTCCACAACACATCATCTGTACACTTACTTGTGTATTCACCACCCCAAGTTAAGTCTCCATCCATCCCCATTGATCTTCTCCAGCCCTCAGATTGACTTACTCCCTTGGCATTCCTGGGGCCTTCAGACTGAGACTGAAACTATGCCACAAGCTCTCTTGAGTCTCTGGCTTGCAGACAACAGATTGTTGAACTTCTCAACCTCTGCAATCACATGAGCCAATTCCTCATATTAATAAATCAGTAATCCAATAATTAATGTATCTCTCTTCTTCTTCTTCTTCTCTTCTTTTCTATCTCTCTCTCTCACTCTCTTCTGTTTCTCTGGAAAGTCCTGACTAATATACTATCTGAGCTCTAAACACCTTCTACAGGAAAATGTGTAGTTTCTTGACTTTGTTTTTGTTCTTCCCGGCTTTTGCCTACACTGGTTTCTCTCCCTTGGATGCCATTCATTCTGCTCTCCACCCTCACATCCCAAACTTTCCTGTTTTTACCTGGCTAACACCAACCTGGCCTTCACAATTCAGCTCTGTCTAGTTCTCTGATTCTCAGTACCTAGGCATCTGTTGGGCATAGTATGGTCATACTCATTCTGCTCACTAGATCCTCTCTTCTTGTCTCCAGGACAGTAGTTTTCTGGCCCCCAAGCCAAATTCCACAGCCCCTCCTGTTTTATAAACAAAGTTTTGCTGGACTACAGCCATGCTCAGTGATTTCTGTATGGTCTGTGGCTGCTTTTGCCCCACAGTGGCAGAGTTGAGTGGCTTCTACAGAGACCACATAGCCCACAACATATGAAATATTTACTATGTGGTCCTCTCTAGAAAAAGTTTCTCATACACTAATCTAGTGGATAAACCAAGAATCAATAGCTGGTATGAGTATAAATTAGTATATTATTTCTGAAGGGCAATTTGACAATATGTTTTAAAAGCATTAAAATTATATCTAACCTTTGTTTCATAAATGACACTTCTAAGAATTTTTCCTAATGAGTAATTAGAGATGTACACAAAGATTTAACTACCACCTTGCTCAGTAGAGTATTATTTACAATGTGGAGACAAATACCAATTACTTAGTTAGCAGAAGAAAAAAAATGGTTAAATAAATTATATCTACAGCTTAGGAAATTAATATAGCCATTACAAATCACAGAAGAACACATATTAGCATGGGAAAATGCACATAATTTATTGTTAATTTGAAAAACCATGTTTTAAAACTGTAAGTAGAGTATGATGCCATTTTGATTTTTAAAAATATGTGTAATACACACAGAAAAACAAACAAAAAATCTAAAAGGAAATATGCCTGAAAGTTGAGTTACCCTTATTATTTCACATATTTATTTTTCTTGTTGTTCATTTCTAAGATTTCTACAAAACTACACTACTTTGGAAATCATAATTTTTTAAAGAACACGCAGATCTCTCATTCTCGATTTTGCGAGGATTTCACTCTTTAAAGTTAAATGATTTCAAATAAAGAAGGTAAAATTAAAGATGCTCTGACTGATTTGAGGTCAGGAGCTAAAAAATGCCTTCCCCGCCCCAACCCATTTCCCCCCATGAGAATCAACACAACTCAACTGGAACATTGAACCAGGAGAAGGAAAAATGCACTGTTGGGTATGTCAATATTAGGGTAATTATTTCCCTAATATCGACTAAAATAAAATTTAAACAAAGATCAGTGGCAAAAAAGATTGAAATATGTAAACTTTTGGAGGAATGAGCCATCCACCTAATAATTTTTTCCACTTGCAGCTGGATATTAGGTATTATATAGACATCATATTTAGAACAGCCTCACACATAGTTTACCCTTCAAGAGGCAAGGAAAATTAAAATCCAGTGGGCCAAATTGCAATGAATGACTTCAGTGTGTGTGTGTGTGTGAGTGTGTGTGTGTGTGTGTATGTGTGTGTGTGTGTGTGGTAGGTAGCCGTGCGGAGTAACATGGGTGCAGCTCTGTGGACTCAAGTTTTTGTCTGTCTATGATTGATATAGTCTTTATTTTTAAAAATATGGTTAAATATTGGTCATTGTTTTCCAAGACTCTTTGGGGTTTTTTGCCCCTTGTTTCCTTATTTGCCCTAAATCAACTCCATTCTCACTCTTGCCACTCTACAAGGCTCTCCCTACTGCCTCCTATCTCCTATTCTTTGTTATACCCTCCTTACTTTAATTTTCTATTTTTTCCTTCTAAAATATGCTTATGATTATAGCCTGGTAAAACATTCAAGGGTACAGTGTCTACAAGTGTGGTCCAGGTATCAGATTCATCTGAAGAGCAAATCCCTGGATCCCACCCCTGACACACCAAATCAGAATCTCTGAGGCTGGACCAAGGATTTGTACCACCACTAGCTTCCCATGTGATTCTCCAGCAGATTAAAGTGTCAGAACTCCTGGGTAAATAAGTGCTAACAGTTGTAGGTAGATCCATTTTTAATGAAATTTGGTGGAGATAAATGAGTCAACTTAAACATGTAAATGTAAAACATAAAAGCTAAAATTTTAAGGACTATTGAAGAATATGATTTAGGGAGAGGGTGGTACCTTTTGGTTTATTCTCTCTTCTCTTCCTTTAAGGAGAAGAATGAAGCTGGCCCAAGAAAGAGTTAAATATAAAAAATCATATTAATTATTAATGTCTTTAAGAATTTTGCACTTTTGGAGTAATTGATATTTAAATCTTTTCCTTGTTTTTAAACCCTAAAATGATTAATTCTAAGTCCTAGGGATATTATTTTTTACTTTATTATTGTACTTCTTTATTTATATTTGTAAGCATGATTTAATTAAACTACCCTTTGAAAAATTTTTTGATTGAAATAATACTTTGGGATTGCTAATTAAAGTTTTATTTTTAAAACTAACTGAATAAATATTTTACTAGCTGGGATAGGATATAGCATTAAGTTTGAATAAGTATCCTTGTTTCTTTGGTCTAACATGTAGTGATAGGCAAAAAGGACACTTTTGAAGAGAAAACTTTCATTTTCCTTTCATTTGCATGCACATCTATATCAATTTCAAGTGCACTGATTATAACTCTGCAACTGTATCCTCAATCTCAGTTTGCACTTCTTATGGGTGGGGGAATTGAGCATGTTATTCTGCCACATTATTTTATTTATCTTTTAAGACTTTATTTATTCATTTTAGAGAGGAGAGAGAGACAAAAATGAGGAGGAGCAGGAAGCATCAACTCCTATATGTGCCCTGACTAGTCTAACCTAGAGTATAGAACAGGCAACTTCAGCATTCCAGGTTAAAGCTTTATCCGCTCTCGACCATAGGTCAGGCGCCACATTATTTTATATTGAAAACAGATTCTATTACATATTTGACTGCTACACAATAACCTTTATCTAGCCACCATCTTTATAATATCAACAATTTCAGAGATGATCTAGAGGACAAGTTTCAGACTACTGAGTCTAAGCTTAAAAGGAGTTGAAAGATACTCATCAGACTCTTGACTCTCTAAGGTTCTACAACAGACAACAAAACTGTGAAATGCTACATTTAAAATACCAAAGATTGACAAGCTCACATTCAGAGGACATTTTGATATTGCTTTGAGTGAAACATCTTCGCTAAGAAGGGTATCATAAAAGCTTTGCCTAAGATATTTTAATGCTTTCATACCCCCAGGTCAGACTGGAGCACTATACTTTCTGTTGCCATATAACTCTGACAATCTGTGATGGGAGCTTTGGAAGTTCATTCCTGAGTCATAAATTCATCCTTACTGAAGACATTGTATTAACAGGGTTCTACTTATGTGCATGTATGTGTGTATGTTTTCTGCACGTGTATAATTATTAAAAGAATAGAATTAAGAAGGAATGGTGTTGGAGGGAAGATGGCGATGGAGTAGGCAGACGTACCAACTTCCAACTCCCAGAACCAAAGTGGATTATAACTCAATTTTAAGAACCATCATCTGGATAAACCAACTTTGAGCAAAACTAAGTGGACTCTTCAACCAAGGAACACTGCAGAAGCCACATTGAGACTGGTAGGAATAGCGAAAACGCGAAGAGGGCTGCCCAGCTCCCCGGAGCAAACGGCAGCCCGGAGAGATCCGCGTGGCGGGAGGAGAGTTTGGCGGAGATGGAGGGACCTGGGTCCCAGGAACCAAGCCCCAGACTATAGTCCCAGAGCCTAGAAGAGGCGTTTGGACAGTATCGAGCTGTGAAGCAAGTGAGGATACTATTTGTGAAAAAGAGAGAGTCTTCTCAGACCCAAAAATCTTTTTAAAGGGACAGCTCAGAAAGCCTCTCTCACAACCACGCACCCGGGGCTCCGGGGAACTAGGACAGAGGAGAGGAACAGAGCAGCGGAAACAAAGAGTGGACTGAAGGCATGGAGACATTCTGAGGGACAGCCACCCCGACCCATGGGCTAAGTCACTTCCCTAATCGAAAACGAATATTTCCCCTGGAACTAGCAATACCAGCAAAGGGAGACAGGACACTAGCCAAACAAGCTCTCCCGCGGCAATTAGAGCACAGCTGCTTAGAGGGAGGGAGCTCCCAAGCCTACAGTGTGGAGACTTAGGGCACTTCTAGCCCCCTGAGGTTGCTGAAGCCTATGGTTGGGACAGGACACCGAAACGCGGTCCTGTCGGTGTGGGCGTAACAATGTGGGCTCGGGCTAGCCTAGCAGGGGCGGAGCTGACATGCAAAAGTGGTCCGGCAGCTGCGGGCCGCCTGTGACCCCACTTGTGGGGAAAAATACGGGCAGAGATCAGCCCTGCGACCCTGCGCTAGCTGGCCCTGACCGCGGGCACCGGGCTAAGACCAGGGACGGGCGAGGGGCCCGAGCTCACGCTGCCAACCCTGCCCAGAAGGAGAAACCGCAGTGTGCCATCTGTGGGCACGAGCGGGCTCCTAAGACGGGGGGCGAGGGAGACACTGAGACCAGCGGAAGTTCCCTGCTGAGCTCACGCTGCTCTCCCCGCCCGGTGGAGAAACCGCGGAGTACCACCCTACGTGCCCGAGCTTGCTCCGAGCGTGGGGGCGGGGTAGGAGCCGGACCGACTGGAAGCTAGCCACTGTGCGCATGCCAGCAAACACGCCCGGCCCAATAATCCCCGTTTTTCGGTTTCAGTCCCTGCGCAGAAGGGCCCTGGCCTCGAGGGCGGGGCTAAATTCTGGACGGGCAAAGGCTCACAGCTGAGAGCACGTCAAAAGCCCCACCCAACCCACAAGACGGTGGCGAGCAGGCTCTGACTGAGGGGGCTGGGCGTAAGCCTTCCGGAAAAAGGCCAGTTCCGCAGCTGAGCAAAGGTGCTCACCTCTGCCCTGGGTGCTAACGCTAGTGACTTGAGTGACAGCCCCTCCCGTAAAGGAGAGGCAGAAACCACAGCAATAGCTGCAGTGAGCCGGCGCTGGCAACGCCCACACCCAACCGCTCTAGGCAGCGACAGAGGGGGTGGCAAGCCTGCAGACAGACCACACCTAGAGAATAAAAAGGCAACACATACTGGACTCCAGTGGCCACAACTTGCTTACACTCAGATAAAATGGGCAGGCAGAGGAATGCAAACCAAATCAACCAAGAGAAATCCCCAGAGAAGGACCTGAATGAACCAGATATAACCAAACTACCAGAAGCAGAATTTAGAATAATGATAGTTAGGATGTTCAAAGAAATTAGAGCAACAATGGATAGTCACTATGAGCACCTAAATAAAGAGATAACAAGTATAAAAAATGAAATTGAAATAATAAAAAAGAACCAGACAGAAATGACAAATACAGTATCAGAACTGAAGACCACAATGGAAGAAATTAAAAGCAGGATGAATCACGCTGAGGATCGATTCAGTGAGTTAGAGGACACAATAAACATAGTTACAGAAGCAGAGAAAAAAAAGGAAAAGAGATTCAAAAAATGTGAGGAAACTCTAAGGGAGCTCTGTGACAACCTGAAGAGAAACAACATTCGCATCATAGGGGTACCTGAAGAAGAGGAAAGAGGACAGGAAATGGAAACTTTGTTCAATCAAATCATAGCAGAAAACTTCCCTAAATTAAGGCTGGGAAACATTCTACATGTCCAAGAGGCACACAGAACCCCATTAAAGAGAAACCCAAAAAGATCTACACCAAGACACATCATAGTTAAAATACCAAAGCTAATAGATAAAGAAAAAATCTTAAAAGCTGCTAGAGAAAAAAAGACTCTCACCTACAAAGGAGCCCCCATTAGGATGACATCGGACTTCTCAACAGAAACACTTGAGGCCAGAAGGGAATGGCAAGATATAATAAAAGTAATGCAGAACAAGAACCTACAACCAAGACTACTCTATCCAGCAAGGCTAACGTTTAAAATTGAAGGAGAAATAAAGAGCTTCCCAGACAAAGAAAGCCTCAAGGAATTCATTAAAACCAAACCAATCCTGCAAGAGATTCTAAGGGGCCTAGTGTGAACAGTTCAAAGGGAGAAAAGAATATAGCAAAAAAAAAAAAAAAAAAATACAGCTTTAAAGAATAAAATGGCAATAAACAACTACATATCAATAATAACCTTAAATGTAAATGGATTAAATGATCCAATCAAAAGACATAGGGTAGCAGCGTGGATAAAGAAACAGGACCCATACATATGCTGTCTACAAGAGACACGCCTTAAAACAAAAGATGCACATAAACTGAAAGTAAAAGGGTGGAAAAAAATATTTCATGCAAATGGAAATGAAAAAAAAGCAAGGGTAGCAGTACTTATCTCTGACAAAATAAACTTTAAAACAAAGACTGTAGTAAGAGATAAAGAAGGACACTACATAATGATAAAGGGAACAATTCAACAGGAAGATATAACTATTATAAATATCTACACACCAAATATAGGAGTCCCGACATTCATAAAGCAGACTTTGATGGACATTAAGGGCGAGATTAACAGTAATACTATCATAGTAGGGGATTTCAATACCCCACTAACAACACTGGATAGATCCACAAGAAAGAAAATCAATAAAGAAACAGCAGACTTAAAGGATACACTAGATCAACTTGATTTAATAGATATCTTCAGAACTTTTCACCCTAAAGCAGTAGAATATACATTCTTCTCAAGCGCTCATGGTACGTTTTCTAGGATAGACCACATGTTAGGACACAAAAAAGGCCTCAACAAATTTAAGAAGATTGAAATTATATCAAGCATTTTCTCTGATCACAATGCCATGAAACTAGAAATTAACCACAAAAGAAAAACTGAAAAATACTCAAACACTTGGAAACTAAATAGCATGTTATTAAATAATGAATGGATTAACATTGAGATCAAAGAAGAAATAAAAAAGTTTCTAGAAACAAATGATAATGAGCATACGTCAACTCAAAATCTATGGGACACAGCAAAAGCAGTTCTGAGAGGGAAGTTTATTGCACTACAGGCATATCATAAGAAGCTAGAAAAAGAACATATAAGCAACTTAACCCTGCAGCTAAAAGAACTTGAAAAACAACAACAAATAAAATGCAGGACAAGTAGAAGGAAGGAAATAATAAAGATCAGAGCAGAAATAAATGACATAGAGGCTAAGGAAATAATACAGAGGATCAATGAAACCAGAAGCTGGTTCTTTGAAAAGGTAAACAAGATTGATGAACCCTTAACTAGACTCATCAAGAAAAAAAGAGAGAGGTCTCAAATAGATAAAATTAGAAAGGACAGTGGAGAAATTACAACTAATACAACAGAGATACAAAGCATTGTAAGAAAATACTATGAAGAACTCTATGCCAAAAAATTAGACAATCTAGATGAAATGGACAAATTTCTTGAATCATATAAACTTCCAAAAATCAATCTGGAAGAATCAGAGCACCTAAACAGACCAATTACAATAGAGGAGATTGAAACAGTTATCAAAAAACTCCCAAAAAAGAAAAGTCCTGGGCCTGATGGCTTCACAAGTGAATTCTATCAAAAATTCAAAGAAGAACTAACTCCTATATTCCTCAAGCTATTTCAAAAAATTCAAGAGGAAGGCAGACTTCCAAACTCCTTTTATGAGGCGAGCATAATTCTGATCCCCAAACCGGGCAAAGACAACACAAAGAAAGAAAATTATAGGCCTATATCCCTGATGAATTTAGACGCTAAAATTCTCAACAAAATATTAGCCAACCAGATTCAGCAATATATGAAAAAAATCATACACCATGACCAAGTGGGATTTATTCTGGAGAGGCAAGGCTGGTTCAATATTCGCAAATCAATCAATGTGATTCATCACATAAACAAAAGGAAGGACAAAAATCACATGATAATTTCAATAGATGCAGAAAAGGCATTTGATAAAATCCAGCACCCATTCATGCTTAAAACTCTCAATAAAGTGGGAAAACAAGGAACATTCCTTAACATGATAAAGGCCATCTACTACAAACCCACAGCAAACATCATACTAAATGGACAAAAATTAAAAGCAATCCCCTTAAGATCAGGAACCAGGCAGTGTTGCCCACTTTCACCACTTTTATTCAACATAGTTCTGGAAGTCCTAGCTACAGCAATCAGACAAAAAGAAGAAATAAAAGGCATCCAATTGGAAAAGAAGAAGTAAAACTGTCATTATTTGCAGATGATATGATATTGTACATAGAAAACCCTAAAGTCTCAGTTAAAAAACTACTGGACCTTATAAATGAATTCAGCAAGGTGGCAGGATATAAAATTAATACCCAGAAATCAGAGGCATTTCTATATACAAACAATGAACTGTCAGCAAAAGAAATTAAGGAATCAATCCCCTTCACTATTGCAGCCAAAAAATAAAATACCTAGGAGTAAATTTAACCAAGGAGGTTAAGGACTTGTATTTGGAAAATTATAAAACATTGATAAAAGAAATCAAGGAAGATACAAACAAGTGGAAGCATATACCGTGCTCATGGCTAGGAAGAATAAACATCATTAAAAAGTCTATATTACCCAAAGCAATTTATAAATTCAATGCAATACCAATTAAAATACCAATGACATACTTCAAAGATATAGAAAACATATTCCAAAAATTTATATGGAACCAAAAAAGAACACAAATAGCCTCAGCAATCTTAAAAAGAAAAAATAAAGCAGGAGGCATCACTCTTCCGGATATCAAGGTTTACTACAAGGTCATTATACTCAAGACTGCTTGGTACTGGCATAAAAACAGGCACAGTGATCAATGGAACAGAACAGAAATCCCAGAAATAAACCCACACCTTTATGGACAACTGATATTTGACAAAGGAGGAAAGAACATACAATGGAGTAAAGACAGCCTCTTTAACAAATGGTGCTGGGAAAATTGGACATCTACCTGCAAAAAAATGAAACTAGACCATCAACTTACACCATGCACAAAAACAAATTCAAAATGGATAAAGGACTTAAACATAAGCAGTGAAACCATAAGCATCTTAGAAGAAAACATAGGCAGCAAGCTCTCCAACATCTGTAGCAGCAATTTATTTGCCGATTTATCTCTACGGGCAAATGAAATAAAAGGCAAGATAAACAAATGGGACTACATCAAACAAAAAAGCTTTTGCACAGCTAAAGACAATAAGAACAGAATAAAAAGACAAACTACACAATGGGAGAACATATTCGACAGCACGTCTGATAAGGGGTTAATAACCAAAATTTATAAAGAACTTATAAAACTCAACACCAGAAAGACAAACAATCCAATCAGAAAATGGGCAAAAGAAATGAATAGAAATTTTACCAAAGAAGACATACAGATGGCCAAAAGACATATGAAAAAATGCTCAACATCACTAATTATTAGAGAAATGCAAATTAAAACCACAATGAGATATCACCTCACACCAGTCAGAATGGCGCTCATCAGCAAAACAACACAGAACAAGTGCTGGCGAGGATGTGGAGAAAAGGGAACCCTTCTGCACTGCTGGTGGGAATGCAGACTGGTGCAGTCACTGTGGAAAACAGTTGGGAGATTCCTCAAAAAATTAAAAGTCGAACTGCCTTTTGACCCAGCTATCCCACTTTTAGGAATATACCCTAAGAACACCATAACACTGTTCGAAAAGAAGAAATGCGCCCCCATGTTTGTGGCAGCATTGTTCACAATAGCGAAGAGCTGGAAACAGCCCAAGTGTCCGTCAGAAGACGAGTGGATTAAAAAGCTTTGGTACATATATACTATGGAACAATATTCAGCCATAAGAAATGATGACATCGGA
The DNA here is from genome assembly GCA_037038555.1 of Rhynchonycteris naso. NCBI lineage: Eukaryota > Metazoa > Chordata > Mammalia > Chiroptera > Emballonuridae > Rhynchonycteris > Rhynchonycteris naso. The sequence goes on along the minus strand of CM073000.1, from coordinate 48,276,212 downwards.
TCATTTACAACAAAATGGATGTACCTTGATAACATTATACGGAGAGAAATAAGTAAATCAGAAAAAAAGAAAAACTGAGAACAGCATGATTTCATACATAGATGGGACATTAAAGTGAGACTATGAGACACGGACAAGAGGGTGGTGGTTACGGGATCGGGGGAGGGAGGGGATGGTGGGATAGGGAGAAGGGGAGGGGCACAGGGAAAACCAGATAGAAGGTGACAGAGGACAATTTGACTTTGGGTAATGGGTATGCAGCACAATTGAATGATAAGATAATCTGGAGATGTTTTCATTGTACATATGTACCCTGATTTATTGGTGTCACCCCATTAAAGTTAATAAAAAAAAAAAAAAGAAGGAATGGTGTTACCCAAACACTATTTAAATCAAATGTTACAACAAATAAGAACTTTAAAACATTATAGACCCTTGACATATTAAACACATGATGAAGGATATATGTGTGTGGTGGTGGGAGGTGAAGAGTATAAATTATTCAAAAATGTGGATATCTGACACTAACAAATGATTTTGTGGTCTTCCATTAGAAAAATGAAAGACAATTTTCTGATTGATTTGTCCCTGGATATGTATATATATTATGGGGAAGGGTGTTTGTTTTCTAATTTTATACCCTTTATATAAAATTATCATCTTAGAAAATTCTGGTGAATTGAGGGTAGTTAGTGCTCTAGTATGTATATTTGATAAAAAATAAGATTAGGCCTGACCTGTGGTGGTGCAGTAGATAAAGCGTCAACCTGGAATGCTGAGGTCTCTGGTTCGAAACCCTGCACTTGTCTTGTCAAGGCACATATGGGAGTTGATGCTTCCTGCTCCTCCCCCCTTTCTCTCTCCTTTTCTCCCTCTCTCCCTCTCTAAAATGAATAAATTAAAAAAATAAAAATGAAAACTATATATTAAAAAAGATTAAATGACTTTCTAAAATTAAGCAAAGTCAGGAGATGAGGTAGGATGGTGATGGTAGAGAACTTAGAACTCAAATCCATTGAAGACTCTAAGCATTATAATCTAACACATGCCTGCCAGCAAGAACCCCAAAACTTTAAGTGATAACCAATAAATAACTTTTGAATACAGACTCAAAGTAAATTTGATAGACAGGATGCTGGTTGAAGACTAACAAGACTAAATTTAACAGGATAAAAAGTACAATATTGGGTTTCAAAAAATTAATTAAACAAATAGAGACTGAAAAAGACTTCAGCAGTTAGATGGGAGAATATCTGGGACTTACACTTGGCCACAACTTTAATGTAAACTAATAATAATAGTAGATGGTACCAATTTACATTTTTATAGCAGTCATTGGTTGACAAAGCGCTTTCACATATATTATCTCATTTGATCCTTCCAAATATGTTATAAAACATGTCTTTTAATCCCCAGGTATAAAGATTCAACAAACTAAAGTTAGGAAAGATTAAGAACCTGCTCCTGAATGACATACTAAGAACCCACAAGGTCAATGCACTCAAAGCCAGGATAGATAATTAAGAAGATTAAACATCACACACACGAAAGAAAAGGTAATGGGAGAAAAAAAGCAGAGAGAGAGATGTATGCACAAGCTATGGAATGCCAGTAACCCCCACAAGCAGGAAGGGCAAGGAAAGAGTCTCTCCTAGAGCTTCCCGAGGGAGTATGGCCCTGTTGATAACTTGGTTTCAAACTTCTAATCTCCAGAACTGTGAGGGAATACATTTCTGTGTTTTAAGCCATTCAATATGTGTTAATTTGTTATGGAATTCCAAGGAAATTAAATGCAGTCATGGAATTAAAAATCGATATTTGCTAGACTCTAAAATCCATATTCTTTGTATTTTGGAGAAACCAGCAAAAGAAGACTATGGGAGTCAATAAGGAGATGGGAGAGGAAGGACAAGGCAAAAAATTGTCTTCAAGTAGGATATCCAAGGCAGAAAGATGAAGAAGGAAGAGTCCTCTAAACAAATTAATTCCCAAAACTGCAACTTCAAGGAGAAACAAAAATCTAATGTTTTTCATCACCTCCAAATGAGTATTACAAGAAATCTTAAAGAGACTTCTTTAAGAAGAAGAAAGGGAAAAGAGAGAGTGAGAGAGAGAGTGAAACAGTAATACCCAGAAAGGCAAACCTCAAAGAATAAAAGCAAATCTCTAAATATAGGTTCAATAAATACATATAATTTTAAAGTTTTTAAAATTTTATTTATTGATTTTAGAGAGAGAGAGAAAGGCATGAGAAGGAATAAGAAGCATCAACTAATAGTAGTTGCTTCTTGTATGTGCCTTGACCAGGCAATCCTGGGGTTTTGAACTTTAGACCTCAGCATTTCAGATCATGGCTTTATCTACTGCACCACCAAAAGTCAGGCAATATGTATAATTTTAAGATCAAAAAAGAAGAGCATATTAATAAGAACAACAAATCAACAAAAACTCACAGGCAAGAATTAACTGACACACTAATGGTTAAAGAGAAAATGATCATTGTAAAAGAATGTGCTAATATACTAAAAAGGTGTCATGAATGCTGAAACCACCATAGAGGAATGAAAATATCCCCTATAAAGAGAACCACTACAGCAAAATAAAAACCTAGTTATGCATTAGTGGAACCAGCACAGCCACTCTTACCTGGAGCAAAATTATACAGGCAAATGCTTATACAAGAAAATGTGATGAACTTGAAGGGTTGTTTTAATGTAGAAAGAGGCCCATGCCAAGACACATAATTATACTTATTCTGTTTATTTCTAAAGATCTCAACCAGACTGATGAGAGGAAAATTATAAGAAAGCCATTTTGGCTCAATAAAATAATAAATTTTAAACAACCAGAACTTTTCAACAATGAAATGTACCCCCTTCTGTGACAGTGACCTCTCCATTATAAGAAATAGGACAATGGAGGCTGGATGACCATCTGTTGGAGAAGCTATAGATGAGATTTCAGCATCTTTAAATGTTAAGGTCTCTTCCAACTGTAGGAAACTATGATTTAAAAAAATACTTAAATTATTTTAAAAAATTATAAACATGTTTGAATAGCAACTGGCCTCAATAATGTTTAACAGTTCTCTAAAGAGAATCACAATATAATTAAAACTTAAATGTCTAGTTTTTAAAAGATGATGATGCCTGGTCAAAGTTCTCCAGTAGATACATATCTATCCACTGTAGTTAACATATCTCAATAAAATTTAACATGTAAGTAGAGTTTAAATAGCTATTTAACTACACTAATGGAATCTAAATTTTGTAGAAGCATTACATGCCATTTTATAAACCTTCTATGCTATAATGAAGAGGTGGAAGCAGATGGAATTTGGAATAAAGGCCAGAGACACAATTTCCTAACTCTTAACAAGACATTTAACCCCACTGAGCTTCAATGTTCTCAACATTAAATAAGAATGATAATTATAATCATCATCATAATTCACCAATGACTGTAAGAATCTGAGAAAATGAGCTTTTCTTTCTTTCTTTCTTTCTTTCTCTTTCTTTCTTTCTTTCTTTCTTTCTTTTTTTCTTTCTTTCTTTCTTTTTGTGACAGAGACAGAGAGAGGGGCAGATAGGGACAGACAGGAAGGGAGAGAGATGAGAAGCACCAACTTCCCATTACAGCACCTTAGTTGTTCATTGATCATTTTCCCACATGTGCCCTGACCAGGGGCCTACAGCAGACCAGCGATCCCCTGCTCAAGCTAGCAACCCTGGGCTCAAGCCAGCAAGCCTTGCCCAAACCAGACAAACCTGTGCTCAAGCAGACGACCTCGGGACCTCGAACCTGGGTCCTCGGCATCCCAGTCCGACGCTCCATCCACTGCGCCACCGCCTGGTCAGGCTGAAAATGATTTTTAAATAGTGTTATGTACACATGATTGGTTATTATTAGGACTTCAATGCTTCAGTATCCTTTGATGTCCTTATAACTTTTATAGTTTAAACCTTAAATTGGACTCACCAGGAAGCAGACTCTGAGACAGGGGTTCAGGTGCAAGTTGTTTGTTTGGATGTTTGTCCTAGGAAGCTCTATTGGAGAGCGGCACAGAAGTGAAACAAGGAAGAGAAGGAATTCAAAATAGGTGTGCATTACCAAATAAGTTACTGCTGCTGCAGGTAACTGAGATGTAATTGTGATGAGGACCTCTGGGAGAAAACATAGAAAACCACTGAATGGTGATGAAACTGAGGTCTTGCTCCACCAATTCCCATCAGTCTTAGACTGAGTTCCATTCTCAGTTCACTTGCTTTCCAAACTTCTGACTACCCCAACCCAGGCCAAGTATGTTTCAACAGTCAGAGAAAGCCCACTGGCAAAGAGTCAGGTTCTTGCAGTAGAAGTCATTGGTCCTTGTGCCTCCATGTGGGAAGGCAAGGGGAATTTGGGCAAGGCACCAAGAGTATCCTCTCCATACTCTTATCTTCATTTGAAGAAAACCAAGGCACAAAGAAGTTTTAAGATTGTCTATAATATGTAATTGCAAATCAAAGACATATATCTCAACCTAGTGAGCTACTCAATTATGAACTGTCAAATCTTACCTTATACGTGCCAATTTATCAGAAGCTTTTGATTTTCTTAGAGGCAGTGTGCAGAGGAGTTGACAGTATAACAATATTTTAGCACTTTTTTTAGACCAAAGGAGCACCAGATGGAGAAGTATGGAGATAAGTGTAAAAAAACAATTAAAATAAAAACTGAATGATTAAGACTGTGAATATTTATAAGGCATTATTGATCCAACTTAAGATGCTCATCAATCAAGATTTCTTACCTGCTTTCTCCATCAGTGCTGTAACTTTCATCTTGATGAAGGTCTTTGGAAATCCACAGAAGATTTCACCTGTGCCTGGTTCTGCTCTTCCTTTTCTAGGTACGTCTCACATCACAGTCTTGCAGAGCATAGATTTCTTTCTTTCCAGGAGCCAGCCCTGACCTGCACAAGACAAGACGCTAATTCTCACTTATCTCAGCTGTAAAGTATGATCTATCATAGCATTGGCATGTCAATCAGGATTCTTAATAGTGTAAGGGCTGGAATTCGGTTCAGCAATCTACTGTGCGGTGTGGGACCTGGATGCTCCTTCGTTCTCAGCATTTGATGTCATTGACTTCCAGTGTGGCCTTTGAGCAAGTCATTTAACCTCCTTGGCTCTGTTAACCATATGGAAAATGAACATGATAATATCTCACAGGGCATTGTGAGATTACTTGGTGTTTATAAAATGCTTGGGAAATGAAAGGTCCTGGATGTGCCTTGCAATGTCATTAATCATGTGCCCAGTTGAATTCAGGCAGCTGGAATGTTACAAAGCTCTTTACTTCCTAGATTATTTCACTGCAGTACTTTGCAAATCATGAAGTTTAAGTCTATGAGAATTTGGATGTAGAATTTCACACTATAGTGGAAAACTTAAAATATTTTACATATTCACACATAAACCACTCTTTCATACACCCTGTTTCTTCTTTCCTCAAGAGCAGAAAATTATTCAGACACTCATTCTTTTATTTCAGGAGCTATAATTTTTTCTCAAGTATAATGGGTTTCTCCTTCTCTCCACCTGTTGCTTTGTTTTTGTTTTTTTTACCAAGTTCGTTTACTCAGTTATTCAACAAACATTTGTTGAGCCCTAGCATTATTCCAAGGACTCTGCTAAGTATTAGATATAAAAACACAAGTTACACAAGTTTCCACCTTGAAAGAGCTCTCATTCTGGAAGAAGAGACAGATACATATACAAATAATTACAAAGGTAGCTCATGCTTTCAAGAGCATGATGGAAACGCAGATAAATTTTTAAACTGTGTGTCAGGAAGTAAATTAATCTAAGTCCCCTCTAGGAATGATTCTGCAAGGCCACTCAGATACTATACTCCACAACTAACACCTTCCGTTTACATGCTTCATAGGTCTCTTATCTCCTGTCTGCATGGTTAAGTTCTGCTATGGTACAGTCTATATATACCAATAATCAGAATTTTTAAAGCATTCTTAGATTTATATCACTTCCTTGCTCAAAATATTGATTAATCCCTATTACCTATTAAATTAACTTTAATATCCTCATTCTGAGACTCAAGACCCTGTCTAAAGTGTCTACAAACTGATTGTTTAGGTTTTTCTCCCATCACCCCCACACTGAGCATAAGATAAAGCCAGGGAGATGGTTACTTGTCTCCAAGTAGATATTCCACTGTACCTCCTGCTTGGAATGCTCTTCTTGCCCATGTCCACCCAGTATACCCCACCTCCACGGCAAGGCCAGTCTCCATGGCTGCCACTTCCATATAATACCTCTTCATAATTCTCAACTGCATTTCAACTTCAGGCCTCAAGAACTCTTTTGGTTCGTCTCTAGTGGCCTGAATTTTGCTTTAATACATTTGCATGATCACCTACTAGATGGAAATCTCCTTGAGGAAACAGAATGTGTCTTATTTCCTCTTTATTATTTCCCATAGCACCTATGGCCATACTTGTTGAAGAGAACAAAATCAAGCATATAACCCCAGTCTTGCTGTTGCTTCAACTAGCCTTTATTTATATGAATATGGCTTGTGCTACAAAATATTTTAAATATAATAACCTCATTGTAAAGAAAACAAGCAACACAAATTAAAACAAACAAAAAACATCTCTGCAGTGGTTGCTTTAACAATGTAAATATTTACTCCCTATTTCAATTTAACAGTGAAACAAACAGTTTTTTTTGAGTCAGGAGCCTGTGTTGTTTGTGCAGTCTTGGAATATAGAAATGAATAAGATCTCACCCTTGCCCTCAAGAAACTCATAGTCAACTGAGGGAGACAAACTAATAAGTGCAATGCAATGACAGGCAGTAAGTACAACACTAAAAATATGAGCAAAACACAGGACACAGTAGCAATAACTTAATCTGGGAGAAATGAGCATGAGAAGACTTGCCATAAGTAAAGTAAGACAGAGTTGTCCCAGAAAGCAAAATGGGGACAGAAAGCAATCCAGGCAGAAAGAGCAGCATTTGCAAAGGCCCAAGGACATGAACTAATGCAGCACTATAGTAGAACCAAGGTGGGTCAGAAGTGCTGCAGCATGAAGTACACATAAAAAGGTGCCTAGTGGGATGACAACAAAAATGTAGCTGGCAGCCATGTTTTAAACAGCCTTTGATGTCTTGCTAAGAAGTTTGAAATTTTTCCTGTAGATGATAGGAAACTGGCCAAGGGTGTCAAGCAAAGCAAAGGGTCTCTGACATTCTTAAATTGAATTTTATTGTCTCAATTCTGAAAATAGAAACAGCAAAAACAAAACTAGTACCAGCTTAAAAAATAAACTCAGGCTAAGATATGGAGAAAAAGCACTGAATTTTCTGAGTGTTGAGGCTCCAATCTATGTTAGAATCTATCAGTGGAGGATTCATTTCCCATTAAAGCTGCCTCCCATGGCAGGAGCAGTACTGAGAGCTTATATGCCCCAGGTAGTAGTTTAAGAATTTGTTATGGAATGCCTCATTTAATCTACCCAACAATCATGTGAGGTTCACTATACAGAGGGAGAAACTGAGGGATAGAGGCATTAAGCAGCTCACTCAAGGTCCCCCAGCTGGCGAGAGGGACGCCTAGCTGGCCAGGGCAAACTTCCCTCCCATGAGGGTCATATCCTCCCCATAGTAGTGTGACAATGGTTGAATATAAATGCGTATCCGCTTGTTTTCCTCTTTCTTTTAATGAGAGAGCAGTTCTGTTTACTGCCTACTGTAGGAGCCAGTTGTGCAGTGCAGTGTCTGCAAAGGACTCTAAGGCGAGCACACTGCAAGAGGATTCTGGATGGGAAGGGCTCCTCCCTCCTTACTGAGTGCCTCAGGCTGTGGGAAAGAACGTGATTCTTTTTCAAAACAAAAATAATTTTTACCAGTCCTGGAAATCGCATTTAAAACTTAAGTACACGTATTCCAAAAGTAAAGAAAAATTCCAGGAGGAGATAAACATCTCACAGCCTGGAGGGAGGAGGTGCTATAGCCTATTCGTGAGCCCCTGTCTCTCAGGGAGGATAGCATTTCCAAAAACGCAGTGCCTAGAATGGCAGTGACTATGAAACAGCAGGTCCCTAGATTTAAAGAAGAAAACATAGATAATAAAACTGTAAAATCACAGACACCTCTCATAACAATAGATCTCCTTGCTGATAGCTCTCCTCCGGCAAGGAAAGAAAGGAAAAAATAAATGAGTGCTATTACATCAAACTAAAATGCTTTTGCACAGCAAAAGAAACCATGAACAAAACAAAAGGGGGACCCACTGAATAGGAAAACTTATTTGCCAATGATACATCTGATAAGGGGTTAATTTCTAAAATAAATAAATAATTTATACACCTCAAAACCAGGAAGACAAATAACCAAATTTAAAAAATGTGCAAAGGACCTCAATAGACACTTCTCCAAAGAGGACACACAGATGGCCAATAGACATATGAAAAAATGCTCAATGTCACTAATCATCAGAGAGATACAAATTAAAACCACAATGAGAAATCATCCCACACCTGTCAGAATGGCTAGCTAGCATCAATAAATTAACAAACAACATGTTCTGGTGAGGATGTAAAAGAAAAAGGAACCCTTGTGGGAATGCAGATTGGTACAGCCACCTTGGAAAGCAATATGGAGTTTCCTCAAAGAATTTAGAATGGAACTGCCTTTTGACCCAGTGATCCCACTTCTGGGAATATATTCTAAAAAACTGCAGCACTAACCTCAAAAAATATATGCACCTCATTGTAGCATTACTTATAATAGCCAACATCTGGAAGAGCCCAAGTGCACACCAGTAGATGAGCAGATAAAAAAGCTGTGGTACATTTACACAATGCAGTGGTGGGACTCAGCCAGTTTGCACTGGTTTGGCAGAACTGATACCTAATTTTTTATTGAGTTCAGTGAACCGGCTATTAAAATGGCACTTGTAATCAGGGTTCTCTCTAATGTGGGTGCCTGGGCAGCTGCCCACTGTGAAAATCACAAATTTACATTCCATACTTTTTTTTTTTTAGTGAGAGACAGGGAGGCAGAGACAGACTCCCACATGCACCCTGACCAGGATCCACCCAGCAAACCCAATAGGGGACGATGCTCTGCCCATCTGGGGCATTGTTCCATTGCTCGGTTGCAACTAAAGCCTTTTTTTTTTTTTAGTGCCTGAAGTGAATGAAGGCCATGGAACCATCCTCAGCGCCCAGGGCCAACTCGCTCTAATTGAGCCATGACTGCAGAAGGGGGAAAGAGTGTAAAAGCAGATAGGCACATCACCTGTGTGCCCTGACTGGGAATCGAACCAGGGACGTTCACACACCAGTCCAAATTTCTACCACTGAGACAACCGGCCAGGGTCTATACTCTCTTTTAACATTTATATGCTCAACAGTGTATTCTAAGTGTCCATATTAATGTTCATTCCATCCATAGGTGAAAAAAGTTGCAAATGAGGATGCCAATCAAGAAGCAATATGGAAATATCTTAACAATTTTATTGCTTTTTGTCAGATATTATTTAATATTTTTTCATTAATATTTTAAAACTCTTATAATGTAGTGTTGTGTACCTCTTTTTTATTGTTCTTATTTAAATATTAAATGCATGAAATTATAAACCACCTTTCTGTATATCTTTTTTTATACTTAAAACAGTTATTAGGGCAGAGAACTGGTTGTTAAATTATTTGAATCCCACCACTGATACAGTGGAATGCTATTCAGCCATAAAAAAAGAAAATCTTACTTTTTGCAAAAGCATTAATGGACCTGGAGATTATTATGCTAAGTAAAATAAACCAGTCAGAGAAAGACAAATACCATATAATCCCACTTATACATGAAATCTAATGAACAAAATGAACTGATGAATAAAATAGAAACATAGGCATGGATACATGAAGCATGATGGCAGCTGTCAGAGGAATGGGGTAAGGTAACTGGATAAAAGAAGGTGAAGGGATTAAACAAACAATATATATGTGTGTGTGTGTGTGTGTGTATATATATACACACACACACACACACATATATATTGTATATACACACACATACATACACAAATATAAAGACACACATACACATATAGCCTCAGTCAACAGTAGTGATAGCCAAGGGTTAGATGAAAATTGACAAAAGGGGAAAAAATGGGGACAAAAAAAGACTTTGCTCGTGGTGATGGGCGCACAATGCAGTGTGCAGATGGTGTTTTTATTGGGTTGTACACTTGAAACCACACCTCAATAAATTCAGTAAAATTTATTTTTAAATCATGATGTAAACATATACAACACAGACCTCAGAGCTCACTTTTTATCAAAGCAGTGCAGTATCTTTAATGTTAGCAATTCGGATTTTACATCATGAGCTTATGTGCATGGACAGATGTATACTTAAATACGCATAAGAGCCACATATGTACAAGCTGAGATATTAATGTAATAAAAAGGATTCCAAAAACTATGTCTGACAATCTGCTGCATTATTTTGGAGTCACGAATCACAGTTGGCCTGTGTGTGTGCTAGCACATGAGCGCATACACACACACACACACACACACACACACACACACACACATGCACACATGCACACACACATACTGTGATATAATACATAATATATGTCTAAGCCTTTATTTTGGGATGTAGAGATCCAGGGTAAATCTCAACCTCACCTTCCCTTTTACGGCCCTAATCTGAGCACCTTTGGAAAAACTCTGGACTCTCTGTGTTTATGTTTACTTTTGTAAAGGAAAGAATATGTAACAAATCAATTGAAACAGACCTGGTGCAGAAAATAGACACGTGCCTCATATGACAAAATTCTTGCCTTTCTCAAACTTGAAATGTGACTGCCTAAAGTTGTTGACTGATAAATGCAGCCCGACCTCTACAGGGACTAAAATGTCTATCTGGCTATGTCAGTTTTACCCTGTTCTGTCTAAATGGACAAAAAACCAGCATTCTCCTTTACTTGATAGCTCCACAAACCCACTGCCTTCCGTTCTAGGTACATGATGACTGGCAGAGTGAGCTCAAGAAATGTGCCATGTTTAAAGTGATAAAATGCACCGAAGGTACAACTTGATACGCCTATATGTGATTTTACTGGGCAAGGACATGCATAGAACTTTCAAATTTCATTGCTAGATGAGTTTCTAAGACCTTTATGAAGGGAATCTGGAACTGAGGTTTTAAAAATCACCGAAGCTGCTCATTGGAAAGCTCTCTGGGTTATAAGAAGTAAGATGAGAAAATTATAGCATCTAGATTTGGAGATGACAAATAAAGCCAGAGCGTAGGAAAATGCCTTGGGCACAGATGACAGGAACACGGGCCAAGCTTGGAAGATGAGGAATGGCTACATCCCATTAAGGACTGTAGGGCCAGATGAGATTTACTAAAAGAAAACATAGTCATTTCCTGTGTATTTTTAGAAAATAAAAGTTGCCATACTGGCCTGACCTGTGGTGGCGCAGTGAATAAAACGTCGACCTGGGAACACTGAGGTCGCCAGTTCAAAACCCTGCACTGGTCTGGTCAAGGCACATATGGGAGTTGATGCTTCTAGCTCCTCCCCCCTTTCTCTCTTTCTCTCTCTCTCTCACTCTGTGTCTCCTCTCTACAATGAATAAAAGAAAAAAAAAAGATTCTAAAAAAAACAATGTAACTTTCTTAAAAAAAAAAGTTGCCACACTGGAATAGGCTGGGGGGGGGGGAGATTGAGAGAGAGGGAGAGATTTCGGGAGGTAGAAAGGACTAGACTACAATAATAATATAAGAAACAAGGGAGTTTTTGCCTGAAAGCACCCTTGGGGGACTGAATACAGGATCAGTTTGGGGTTTTGGGGAGGGAGTTTGTTTGTTTGTTTTTTTAGCACATATGTGCACGAGAAAGAAAGTGAGAGACAGACAGGAAGGTTGCGGCACCTAAGTTGTTCAATGATTGCTTCTCATATGTGACTTGACTGGGGGGCTCCAGCCAAGCCAGTGACCCCTTGCTCAAGCCAGCAACCATGGGGTCATGTCTATGATCCCACACTCAAGCTTGTGAGCCCATGCTCAAGTTGGCAACCTCAGGGTTTTAAACCTGAGTTCTCTGCTTCCCAGGCCTATGCTCAATCCACTGTACCACTGCCTGGTCAGGCTGCAGGGTCAGCTGTTTCAGGCTAATTCTCATTGACTCTGAAAAATGTTGATTTGAATGCCATTAAATATAACCTAGTGGCAAAGACATAAATGAATCCCAGTATGAGAAAGAGAAGAATTTATAGTTAATTTATAGTCGATTAAGCTACCTACAGAGACCTAGCCACCTTCAAAATGTCCTTTTATCAGCAGCTCATCCCCTCTGCCTCCAAATTAGTCAGTTTCTCCACCTCTGTTCTTGGAAGTAATGACCATTTCTGACAAGCCAGGCATTGTTGTGGACTGTTCCCAAACACTAATTTGACCACCAGAAAGTATGTCTACACTTGAATTTAATGGGATAAATTTCATTTGATCTAGTGACCTTTCATACAGTGGCAGAGGAAACTCAAAAACCTCAGCAAACAAGGCCCAAATTATTACTGAGCAGTTTGTCCATTCTGTAACATCCTTCTCATTCAATATGCATTCATAACCAACCATAGCAAGCAGCAGGGCAGAAACCTGTTTTGTACTTTGGTATTAAATGCCTTCTCTAACCCCAAGGGATACTCGAATATGGTGGTGATCAGATCTGTCACCACCCAGAATCAATTCTTGATCATTTACTGAGGATTGTCAGATATATAGCTCAGATAATTAAATTCAGAGTTAATCTCAAGCCCCTTATAAACCAGCAGCTATAAATTCTTGCTGACACAATCTTTACCACAACTGTTTTTGACAAAGGCAAGCTTCTTTGGTTCCTCTTTTACTTCATTTCCTCCAAGATTTGCTAATGAACTGAGCAAAACTTAGTAAAAAGTAGAACATTAAGTGAACCTCTGAAAATTCAAGTGCTGGCTCTCACTGGAAATAGAACTCTTTATTACAACTCCCACCCAGAATTTGAAAATTAATTATGACCATTTTTAAGGAGGATCAATTAGTTAAGAACAAAGTTAATCAATAAGCATGTACTGAGGCTCAGAGGGTGCCATGAACTTCAGAAATGAGCCAGCTGTTACATCAGGGCCCTTTCTAATGCCTGAGCCAAGCTGACCTGTGTAGAAGTAATTTTTCAATGCTTGGCCAGGACCCATCTTGGCAAATGGTAGAGGGAACAAAGTGGGTCACTGGCCCCTTCCCCATCTCCTCCTATATTCTTGCTCTCTGTTGGATGTCCACACGTCTTTCTGAGATTTCTTCTTAACTAAGGTGATTAGAATTAAAGGTGTAACCTCTCCTGGGGAGGGTAATATGTGAAATTAGAACAGCTATCATGATTAAAATAGGTTTGAACCATGGACTGACAAACAATGGAATTGATATTTTGGAGTAGAGCCCTTAAATTCTACCATGAAATAGTCTAACAGCTAACAATTGACAGGAGACTACTGCAACAGTATGCATATTGCCAGAGGTTCACTTTACCACTCTTCTCCAAATAAAGATCCTAGAGGGTTTTATGGAATGGGGGTGGGGAGATTAGTGGCATTGGGCAGGTACTGCCCTTACTACTCAGCACCAGGGGAAAGGGGTGTCACCCCTTCCCTTATCTCTTCATAAAATTGTTCTGAACACTTGGTCTCAAGGAAAATACATATTAGATTTGATGTTAAAATTATGTCAGATTGATCAAGGACACACTCAATTGACGATTCTCTCTGTAACCGTTTTTGTATCAACGGGTGTCAGACTGCATTTCCTGCCTATTCCAACAATAAACCCCAGGCCTGGCTGCCACTATTTCCACCAAATTCTAATTATTTCGTTCTGAAAGATGCCACCCATGGGTAGGTACATAGGGGACCTAACTTTGAAGTTAGACTTCTCTAAATCGTGCTGGTTTAAAATCCCAGGGAATTCCTTTTGCAGCAAAGCTCCTAGGGTGTTTTTACACAAGAAAATGAAAATCTAAAATAACAGTATAAAGTATTCAACTGATTTCCCTAGGGGATTTTGTTGGAAGAAATGGACTACTGTGAAAATTTTATTTATCATAGAATTGTAAGATTCATCTCTTCCACTCCTAAATCTATGTAGGCTATTCAAAAACCTCAGATTTAGAGCATCTTACTTGTTGATTATTATTTGGAAGTAACACATTTTTAAAAATTATCTATCTATGTTTCTTTAAGTTATTTGTTTCAGATATGTGTTCTTAAGCTTTTTTACTTTGCTCTGAATTTTAACTTTTTCTTTTTCAGTGAGATAAGGAGAAGCAGAGTGATAGACTCCCACATGTGCCCTGAGTGAGATCCACCTGGCAATCCCACTAGGAGGGCAATGCTCTGCCCATCTGGGGCATTGCTCTGTTGCTCAGCAACTAAGCCCCTTTTAGAGCCTAAGGCAGAGACCATGGAGCCATCCACAGTGCCCGGGTCAACTCGTTTCAATCAAGCCATGGCTGCAGGATAGGAAGAGAGAGAGAGAGAGAGAAACCAGAGGGGAAGGGGTAGAGGAGCAGATGAGTGCCTCTCCTGTAAGCCCTGACCAGGAATCTAACCCAACAAATCCACACACCATGCCAATGTTCTACCACTGAGCCAGCTGGCCAGGCCTCTTAATTTAGCTTTTACAAATAGATAATACATGTCTATGGTACAAAATTTGAAAAGTATTAAATGATATACAGGCTATAAAGTAAGTCTCTTTGTGTTCCCACAATAACCCAGTTCCAGATGCAATTACTATTGCTATGTTTTATTGTTACTTCTAGATATATTCCAGGCAGATTTGTAAAGTAAATTTTTTAGACAAATGGTAGAATATTGCACAAGGTGTTCCACACCTTCTTTTCATTAAATCAACAATATAACATTTGGAGAACATTTATATTAGTATGTTATTTTTAATGCTAAAGAATGTCTTAATGCTTTTTTATTTATTTACCAATTAATTTTTAAATATCACAGAACTATACATGTCCACATGGACCAAGGATACTTAAAATTTTACATCAGTCCCATATTAGTTTTCTTTGCTGCATAATAAATTACCACAAACTTGGTAGTTTTAAACATTATCCATTTATTATCTCAAAGTTTCTCTGGATCAGTTGTCTGAATATGGCTAGCTGGATCCTCTGCATAGGGTTTGCAAGGCTGTAATTAAGATGTTGGCTTGTGCTTGGTCTTATTTGGAGGTTCAACTGAAGAAGGCTCTGCTTCCAACCTCACTTAAGTTTTTGGTAAAGTTATTTCCTGATGCTTTGTAATGCATGACAACTGTCTTCTTCAAGGCTAGCAATGGAAAGAGATATTCTAAAGCCTTATTTCTGGAAAAACTGAGTCATTTATAATGTAACATAATTGTGGGAGTAATATCCCATCACTTTTGCAATGTTCTGTTGATTAGAGGCAAGCCCCAAGTCTTGCCTACATACAAAAGGAGGGAATTATACAAGGTCATGAATACCAGAAGGCAGAATTATGGGGGGGGGGCATGCCCTAGGAATAATATAAAATTCTATGGAAAGTATAGAGATAAAAGGGTTGATAGTGTTCTCTCAGAAACTTAAAGTCTAGTATGAAACATAAAAATAACTTCAATATGTGGTAAATAGTTATAGTCAGTCCTTGCAGCAGGTTGGCCTGGGGGTAAGTCTCTCTCATTAATGCCCCAACAGCAATCAAAGCTCAACTACAACAGGTAGGTGTACACAGCCCACTCAGAGTACAGAGTTTGGGTGATCAGGGAGGCTAAGCAACTAGACTATACAGAACACCTACTGCATTAGGCCTTGGAGGCATAGCATTTCTACCTAGTACATAGAAACAGCCACAGGAAGACTGCCAAAATGAGAAGACAAAGAAACATGTTCCAAATAAAAGAAGAGAATCAAACCCCAGAAAAAACTAAACAAAATGGACACAAACAATCTACTAGATGCAGAGTTCAAAACACTGGATATAAAATGCTCAATGAACTTGGTGAGAACAACAACAGCATTTAAAAGAATCAGTCAGAAATGAAGCATACACTAATTGAATGAAGAATAATTTACAGGGAATCAACAGTAGAGCTGATGAAGCTAAGAATCAAATCAGTGATTTGGAATATAAGGAAACAATCAAAAATCAAAATAGCAAATGGAAAAATGAATCCAAAAAAATGAGGATACTCTAAGGAAGCGCTGGGACAACTTTAAGCATACCAATATTCGCATCATTGGGAGGGGGACAGAGGGAAATTGAAAAATTATGTGAAAAAATAATGACAGAAAATTTTCTTAACTTGGTGAAGAAAATAGACATTCAAGTCCAAGAAGCACACAGAGTCCCTAACAAGATGAACCCAAAGAGACCTATACCAAGAAATATTATAATTAAAATGTAAAAGGTTAAAGACAAAGAGAAAATCTTAAAAGCAGCAACAAAAAAGCAATTAATTACTTAAAAGGAAGCTCCCATAAGACTGTCAGTTGGTTTCTTAACAGAAACTTTGCTGGTCAGATGGGATGGGCACAAAATATTCAAAGAGATGAAAAGCAAGGACCTAAGACCAAGATTACTCTACACAGCAAGGCTGTCATTTAGCACAGATAAAGAGCTTCCCAGACAAGAAAAAGCTAAAGGAGTTTATCACCATCAAACCAGTATTATATGAAATGTCAAAGAGTCTTCTTTAAGAAAGAGAAAAAATATATCAAAAATAAAAAGATAAAATGGCAGAAAATGCAGAGAGGGGCAAGATGGTGATAGAGTAGGTGGACGTACCAACTTCCAACTCCCAGAACCAAAGAGGATTATAACTTGATTTTAACAACCATCATCTGGATAAACCAATGCTGAACTGGACTGAGAGGACTCTTCAACTGGGCAACACTGAAGAAGCAACATTGAGACTAGCAACATTCAGAAAACCTCTCTCACAACCACTCACCCAGGACTCCATGAGACAGGGAGAGAGGAGAGGACCAGAGGAGGGGGAAGACAGTGCAGTCTGGAAGGCACAGGGAGAAAAGATTTGAGAGACAACCAACCTAAACCCTAGGCTGAGTCACTCCACAAATCTGAAACAATATCTCCCCTGGAACCAGCAAGGGAGAGCACAGTCACTTCGAAGGAAGGAGCTTTTAGGACTACAGTATGGAGTGTTAGAGTCTGAGCTGCAGCGCCCCCACCCACGCTACTGAGGGCTTGCTGGAGGGCTGGGGGGAGCAGAAACACAGAATGGGCAGAGATCCGCGCTGGGCAGGGGCGAGTAGGCCCACAGCCTCACCCGGCCTCTGAGGCTTGAAGCACTGCACAAACCAGCTTTGCCGCAGAGGTGGGGCAGAAGCCTGGGCTCACAATTGAGCGTGCACCAGCAGCCCAGCCAAGGAGCTGAGGTTGGCAGGGGCGGGGCAGAAGCCCGGCTCGTGGCTGAGCGTGTAGCAGCAGCCCCTCCCAGCCGTGGAGCCAAGGTAGGCAGGGCGGGGGCAGAAGCCTGGCTCACAGCTGAGCGCCATTAGTAGGCCCTCCTGGCCAGCGGAACGGGCTGAGAGGGACTCACAGCTGAGCAAAAGTGCTCAGCCTTGACCTTGGTGCCCAGGCTTGTGGCCCAAGTGTGGTGCGTGGTCCCACCCCTGCAAGAGGGGCAAAGGCCAAGACCGGCTCAGGCTTATAGAGCCTGGCAAGAGAACACAGTGCCTCCCGCAGAGACAAGGTGGAAACCGCAGCAGCAGCAGCAGCCACAGTGGCCGGCGCCAGCAACACCCATACCCAACCACCTTAGGCAACAGCAGATGGGGTGGCGGGCCTGCAGACAGACCAAACTAAGGGAACACAGAGGCAACACCCATTTGACTCCAATAGCCAAACACTTCTTACAAACAGAAAGAAAGGGCAGACAGGGAAATGCACCCCAAATGAATCAAGAGATATTCCCAGAGAAGGACCTGTATGAATCAGATATAACCAAACTACCTGATGCAGAGTTTAAAATAATAATAATTAGGATGTTCAAAGAGCTTAGAGCAACAATGGATAGTCATTACAAACACATAAATAAAAAGATAGCAAGTATAAAAAAGGAAATTGAAATAATAAAAAGGAATCAGACAGAAATGACAAATATAGTATCAGAACTGAAGACCACAATGGAAGGAAGTAAAAGCAGGGTGGATGAAGCTGAGGATCGAATCAGCGAGTTAGAGGACAAAATAAACAAAGGCACAGAAGCAGAGCAGAAAAAAGAAGAGACTCAAAAAATATGAGGAAACTCTAAAGGAGCTCTGTGACAACATGAAGAGAAATAACATCTGCATCATAGGGGTTCCTGAAGAAGAAGAAAAAAAACAAGGGATAGAAACTTTGTTCAATCAAATCATAGCTGAAAACTTCCCAAAATTAAGACTGGAAAACATTTTACATGTTCAAAAAGCACAGAGAACCACATTAAAGAGAAACCCAAAGAAATCTACAAAAAGACACATCATAGTTAAAATACCAAAGCTAAGGGATAAAGAGAAAATATTAAAAGCTGCTAGAGAAAAAAAGGCTATCACCTACAAAGGAGCCCCTATTAAGATGACATCCGACTTCTCAACAGAAACACTTGAGGCCAAAAGAAAATGGCAAGATATACTCAAAGTAATGCAGAACAAGAACTTACAACCAAGACTACTCTATCCAGCAAGGCTAACATTTAAAATTGAAGGAGAAATAAAGAGCTTCCCAGACAAAAAAAAAAAAAAAAAAAAAAACCTTAAGGAATTCAGTAAAACCAAACCAATTCTGCAAGAGATGCTAAGGGGCCTGTTGTGAATGAAAAGTTCAAAGGGGGAAAAAATATAGCAAAAGAGGAATACAGCTTTAAAGAATAAAATGGCAATAAATAACTACATATCAATAATAACCTGAAATGTAAATGAATTAAATGATCCAATCAAAATACATAGGGTGGCTTTGTGGATAAAAATACAGGACCCATACATATGCTGTCTACAAGAGACACAACTTAAAACAAAAGATGGAAATAGACTGAAATAAAAAGATGGAAAAAAATATTTCATGCAAATGGAAATGAATAAAAAAAGCCGGGGTAGCAATACTTATATCTGACAAAATGGACTTTAAAACAAAGGGTGTAGTAAGAGATAAAGAAAGACACAACATAATGATAAAGGGAACAATTCAACATGAAGATATAACCATTATAAATATCTACGCACCGAACATAGGAGCCCCAACATATATAAAGCAGACTTTGATGGATATAAAGGGCAAGATTAACAGCAATACTATAATAGTAGGGGATTTCAATACCCCACTAACATCATTGGATAGATGCTCAAGAAAGAAAATTAACAAAGAAACAGCAGACTTAAAAGATACACTAGATCAAGTCAATTTAATAGATATCTTCAGAACTTTTCACCCTAAAATAGTAGAATATACATTCTTTTCAAGCTCTCATGGTACATTCTCTAGGATAGACCGCATGTTAGGACACAAAAGCGGTCTCAAAAAATTTAAGAAGATTGAAATATTCATATCAAGCATTTTCTCTGATCACAATGCCATGAAACTAGAAATTAACCACAAAAGAAAAACTGAAAAATACTCAAACACTTGGAAACTAAATAGCATGATATTAAATAATGAATGGATTAACAAGGAGATCAAAGAAGAAATAAAAAAGTTTCTAGAAACCAATGATAATGAGCATACATCAACTCATAATTTCTGGGACACAGCAAAAGCAGTACTGAGAGGGAAGTTCATAGCACTGCAGGCATACCATGAGAAGCTAGAAAAAGCTCAAATAAGCAACCTGACCCTGCATCTAAAAGAACTAGAAAAACAACAGCAAATAAATCCCAGGACTAGTAGGAGGAAGGAAATAATAAAGATCAGAGCAGAAATAAGTGACATAGAGGCTAAGGAAACAATACAGAGGATCAATGAAACCAGGAGTTGGTTCTTTGAAAAGGTAAACAAGACTGATGAACCCATAACTAGACTCACCAAGAAAAAGAGAGAGAGGACTCAAATAAATAAAATTAGAAATGAGAGTGAAGAAATAACAACTGTCACAACAGAAATACAAAGTATCGTAAGAAAATATTATGAAGAACTCTATGCCAAAAAATTAGACAACCTAGGAGAAATGCACAAATTTCTTGAAACATATAATCTTCCAAAAGTCAATCTGGAAAAATCAGAACACCTAGACAGACCAATTACAACAAATGAGATTGAAACAGTTATCAAAAAACTCCCAAAAAAGAAAAGTCCTGGGCCTGATGGCTTCACAAGTGAATTCTACCAAAAATTCAAAGAAGAACTAACTCCTATCCTTCTCAAACTATTTCAAAAAATTCAAGAGGAAGGAACACTTCCAAACTTCTTTTATGAGGTTAGCATAATTCTGATCCCAAAACCAGGCAAAGACAACACAAAGAAAGAAAATTAGAGGCCAATATCCCTGATGAATTAAGATGCTAATATTCTCAACAAAATATTAGCCAACTGGATTGAGCAATATAAGAAAATAATCATACACCATGATCAAGTGGGATTTATTCTGGAGAGGCAAGGCTGGTCCAATATTCGCAAATCAATCAATGTGATTCATCACATAAACAAAAGGAGGACAAAAATCACATGATAATTTCAAAAGATGCAGAAAAAGCACTTGATAAAATCCAGCACCAATTCATGATCAAAACTCTCGCAAAGTGGAAATACAGGGAACATTCCTTAACATGATAAAGGCCATCTATGACAAACCCACAGCCAACATTATACTTAATGGGCAAAAATTAAAAGCAATCCCTTTAAGATCAGGAACCATGCAGGGGTGCCCCCTTTCACCACTCTTATTCAACATAGTTCTGGAAGCCTTAGTCACAGCAATAAGACAAGAAGAAGAAATAAAAGGCATCCAAACTGGAAAAGAAGAAGTAAAACTGTCTTTATTTGCAGATGATATGATATTGTATATAGAAAACCCTAAAGTTTCAGTCAAAAAACTACTGGACCTGATAAATGAATTCAGCAAGGTGGTAGGATATATAATAAGTATTCAGAAATCAGAGTCATTTCTATATAACAACCATGAACTGTCAGCAAAAAAAATTAAGGAAACAATCCCCTTCACTATTGCAACAAAAAACGTAAAGTACCTAGGAGTAAATTTAACCAAGGAGTTTAAGAGCTTGTACTCGGAAAATTATAAAATAATGATAAAAGAAATCAAAGGAAGATACAAACAAGTGGAAGCATATACCGTGCTCATGGTTAGAAAGAATAAATATCATTAAAATGTCTATATTACCCAAAGCAATTTATAAATTCAATGCAATACCAATTAAAATACCAATGACATACTTCAAAGATATAGAACACATATTCCAAAAATTTATATGGAACCAAAAAAGAACACGAATAGCCTCAGTAATCTTAAAAAGAAAAAATAAAGCAGGAGGCATTACTCTTCTGTATATCAAGGTATACTACAAGGCCATTGTACTCAAGACTGCCTGGTACTGGCATAAGAACAGGTACATAGATCAATGGAACGGAAGAGAGAACCTAGAAATAAACCCACACCTTTATGGACAACTGATATTTGACAAAGGAGAAAAGAGCATACAGTGGAGTAAAGACAGAGTATTTAAAAAATGGTGTTGAAAAAATTGGACATCTACCTGAAAAAAAAAAAAATGAAACTAGACCATCAACTTACACCATTCACAAAAACAAACTCAAAATGGATAAAAGACTTAAACATAAGCCGTGAAACCATAAGCATCTTAGAAGAAAACATAGGCAGCAAGCTCTCTGACATCTGTAGCAGCAATATATTTGCCGATTTATCTCCATGGGCAAATGAAATAGAAGGCAAGATAAACAAATGGGACTATATCAAACTAAAAAGTTTTTGCACAGCGAAAGACAATAAGAACAGAATAAAAAGACAAACCACACAATGGGAGAACATATTCGACAATATGTCTGATAAGGGGTTAATAACCAAAACTTATAAAGAACTTATAAAACTCAACACCAGAAAGACAAACAATCCAATCAAAAAATGGGCAAAAGAAATGAATAGACATTTCTCCAAACAGGACATACAGATGGTCAATAGGCATATGAAAAAATGCTAAACCTGACTAATCATTAGAGAAATGCAAATTAAAACCACAATGAGATATCACCTCACACAAGTCAGAATGGCACTCATTAGCAAAACAACACAGAATAAGTGCTGGCGAGGATGTGGAGAAAAGGAAACACTCCTGCACTGCTGGTGGGAATGTAGACTGGTGCAGCCACTGTGGAAAACAGTATGGAGATTCAAAAAATTAAAAATCGAACTGCCTTTTGACCCGGCTATCCCACTTTTAGGAATATACCCTAAGAACACCATAGCACTGTCCGAAAAGAAGAAATGCGCCCCCATGTTCGTGGCAGCATTGTTCACAATAACAAAGATCTGGAAACAGCCCAAGTGTCTGTCAGAGGACGAGTGGATTAAAAAGCTTTGGTACAGATATACTATGGAATACTACTCAGCCATAAGAAATGATGCCATCGGATCATTTACAACAAAATGGATGGACCTTGATAACATTATACGGAGTGAAATAAGTAAATCAGAAAAAAAAAACTGAGAACCGCATGATTTCATACATAGGTGGGCCATAAAAACGAGACTATGAGACATGGACAAGAGTGTGGTAGTTACGGGGTGGGGGGAGGGAGGGAGAGGGGGAAGGGAGGGGCACAAAGAAAACTAGATAGATAGAAGGTGACAGAGGACAATTTGACTTTGGGTGATGGGTATGCAACATAATTGAATGACAAGATAACCTGGAGATGTTTTTTTTGAATATATGTACCCTGATTTATTAATGTCACCCCATTAAAATTAATTTAAAAAATAAATTAAAAATGGCAGAAAATGCATATCTATCAGCAATTGAATCTAAAAAACAAATGAACAAAGAGAACAGAAACAGACTCATAAATACAGAGAACATTTTGATGGTTGCCAGGTGGGATGGGGATTAGGGAAATGGGTGAAAAAGGTGAAGGGATTAAAAAATACAGATTGATAGTTACAGATAAGTTATGGGGATCTAAAATACATTATAGGGAATATAGTCAATAATATTATAATAACTATGTATGGTGTCAGATAGGTTGCAAGATTTATCAGGATGATCATATAGCAAATTATGCAATGTCTAATCAGGATGCTGTACACCTGAAACTGTTATAATAATAATATGTTAACCGAAATTTAAGAGTAAAAAATGATTTAATTTTTTTAAAAAAGAAGAAAAGACATAATGTTGAAACTTCTATTAAAGGTGGTATAAAATACAATGTTGCTAAAGTTTGGAAAAGGAACAGGGAATTTCAAAAGTCTTCTTGAAGAAGGTAGCATTTGAGTTGACCTTTTAAATGGTTGTTGTTATTGCTATTTCCATCTTTTAAGAGTTAGCATTTACTTAACTCTAGACCAGGCAAGATATTTTACAAATTGGAGTCTTCACATATTCCACGCAAGGCAGCTCAACTTTTTATCTTTTTACATATTACATTTTCATTTAAGATTTTTATTTTATTAATAGATTTTTATGGCTGAAAAACGAATATGAAACCATTGGTTGGTATTGGTTAGAGGGAGGACCAATTTAATGTCAGAGATAAGGTTCCAAACTGAGTTCAAATTTTACAAAAACTAAAGCCAAACATGTAAGACCATAAATTTGTATAGTAATAATCATAACATAGGGAGACTGCAGGCCAGGATATATCACTGTCATTTAATCCTGGCTTAGACTTTGTCACAAGAAAAATAAATTGCCCAAAAGTTAGTGAGACCAGGGTCAGAACTGAATCAATGCTAAGCCCTTTATCTAAGTGCTTGGGACAGAGGGCACAGATTGGTTCCAGAATCTAATATTGGGCCTAATGGTAAGTGACAAGAGCGGAGGGGGAAGGGTAGGAAAGAGGTAAGGGACATCACCTGTAAAGATTAGGAGACTGCAGTGGAAGTACAGCAAGTAAAGTGTGATGAATTTAGCTGTCCTAAATGGCTATCTGAAAAACCCTTTTTTTTTATTACAATTCCAGAGAATAACTTATTTAGTGCTTTGAAGTCATGTCTTGTATTTTCTACTTCTGATTCAGGAAAAATCTTTGATAATAGCCATTCACCATTTTACAGGGCTATGAATGACCTGCCTGAATCTATTTTTTAAATTGTATATCTAACCTGCTGTCATTTCCAGCAATGGTTTTCTAACCGAACTCTGTGTAGAGTGTCATATGTGTCTTAGAAATGTGGGAATGACTGAGAGGAGAGCACAGGCTCTGTATCACCTTAACCAGAACAACTCTATGTTTATTGGTTTCATTTGTTTAAAATGTCATATGAGGTTTATTTCAAAAAAACTGTTCTCAGTTTTAAAACATAAAAAATAATTTTTAGTGCATCTATTAGTTTCCTTATTTTTACCCAGAAAAATTTGGTCTAATTACTTTTTAGGTACATTTTATGTTTGACCACAATGGTGTTACCAAGTTTGACTCCTCTCTTTGTTCATTAGACTTAATTTAAAGTGAGTTTGGTTGCTACTAAAGAAATAATTTTTTTTCTCAAAAAATAAAGATCAGTCATTGTTGTGAAGATTCAGTAAAATGTTCTGTAACCTCTGAAGATAATTCCAGAAGATAAATTCTGCAAATATTTTGAGCAAAGGTATCATTTTTGAGATAAGAGCATAGTCCCTCAAGCTTAATACATTGATTGACATAGCACTCAATACTAAACATGGAGAAGAGCCTCATCATTCACAAAGTTCACATTAATAGTTTTCTTTTAATTTGGAAAAATTCCAAAGGTCTATAACGAAGGCCTCAATTTAAATTTAAAATTCTGTGACACTGGTATATGGGAACTAAACTATCTGGACCCAACTTTGTCACCCTGGAAAAAGTAATTTTCTTGAAAGGTTGGTTCATTTTTCATAAAGGAGTCACTTCTCTTTTCAGTTGTAACTTCATCTATTTAGCAAAGAAAATATACACATAAAGTTCTTTTGAGATATACATCAGCAATCTTTTCTAAATTTTGGTATGCTCGTTTACAATTTAGTTAGTCACTTTACTACCAAACCCAAACAAGACCCATAATTTCCCTAATGTGGGTCTTTAACCAGAACGTGTATAATGGATAAGTATTTTAGGCCACAAACTCAGGTACAAAAATTTATGACTTTCTTTTTCTAAAATTTAACTTATTTTCTATTTCAAACTTAAAACCTGTCCAATTCAGGGCCTCTGCATCATGGCTATCCCACCTGCAACTCCTGCCCTAACCCTGGTATATCATTTACATTTCAGTAGACATTGTGGGGTAAAGACATAGTAAAGAGAAAATTGGTCTTTTATTGCTGTCACTTATCACTGATAGAGTCCATGGAGACATTATATATCTTATCAGGACTCTACACAGTTATGGTCTACACAGTTGCTGCTGACCTGACCCAAACATGAGAAATATACAGGTCTGGATTTCTCTTATCTATGCCAACATCCCTCTTTGACACCTGATAAGTATTTTCTACCTGTATCATTCTGGGTATGAGAAAATTCTGCAAGGTGGTTTCAGGCTGGTATGTCTACACAGTCCAAATAGTAATTTCTACTGAACTTATTATGTTCAGTGGGGCAATTCATGAGGCTTATACTTCCTTGAGTTTCACCCAGGAAAAGACATACAAGCTTGTTCTGTTCTGCTTTTTCTACAAACCTAACCAAGGTTTTTATCATGTACACTCTTCCATTATACCACTGGAGACTCAATTTTGAGAGGAGGGGATAAGGAGCAAAGCCTCTTTTTAGAGACATTCTACAGCCTATAGTGCTCTTTCTCCACTCTAATTATCTTCCTCTCTCTCACACAAGTGTTCTTATCTGAGAAAGGAAATCTGACTCACACAATTAAACACAGTTCCAAATACACACTGTAGACTTTATTCTCTGAGTCTTCCAGAGTTTAGCATTTAAAAGTCAAACACTTTGACTCTTCTAAATCAAGAGCCTGGGCTCTTAAACTTTCACTTCAGACAAGATGGAATACCAGAAACAAATTTACATTTCTTCTGAAACAACCGAAAGCCTGGACAGAATTTATGAAACAATAAACATTGGACATCAGGGGCAAGGGATAAGTAATTTCTGAGATATGGAAAACAAATTAGATGACCCCTACAATTGCACTAGCTTACTGCCTGGAGAGTGTCCATGCTGAAACATAGGGATCCAAGAGGAACCAACAGTTTCAATAACTTGAGAAGATGGAGTTGGGAGATTAGGAGGGCCAAATGCTAAAATTCACAAGGCAAAGTACTGCAGAGGAAAGGGCTACACAGAGAAAGAATTCAAGAGATATGATGCCCTCAACAAGATTTCAGCTGAGTACTGATGAATATAAATATGCAGAAACTATTTGAGGCCAGAGTAAGAATCACCCAAAGAAGCAAAAAAATCAATTTCACAACTCATATAGATTTTCCCATCTGCTCTAGGGAAATACTTCATAATTCATGAGGCATTGGTAGAGTACTTAGAAAAGTTTTACCTCAATACTGGGGAAAAATTAGCCATGTTAAACAGCTCTGGTCCCTCCCAAACAAAGCTCAAAAGCATCAAATTGTTTCCAAGTAACTACTATGAGAATAGAAACATAGCCACAAGATAACAATGTAAAATTCACAATGCCTGGCATCCAATAAAAAATTACCAGGCATGAAAACAAACAGGAAAATGCCCATTATGAGAGATTTAAAAAATAAAAGCAATCTAAACTGATTCAGTAATAAAACAGAAGATATAGTCATTGCCTAAGGATTTTAAACATTATTATAATGAATTTCCATATGTTCAAGAAACTAGAAGAAAGATTATATATGTTAAATAGAGACATAGAGGATATAAAAAAAGACAAATTAAACTTCCAAAGATAAAAATTATCACGTATGAGATAAAAAAGTACACAGCAGACATCTCACTAAAGAAGCTATTCAAATGACTAATAATAAAAAGATGTACTCAATATAAATAATTATCAGAAAAATGCAAATTAAGTTCATAATAAATTACCACTTTACTCCCATTGAAATGGCTAAAATTAAAAAGATCAATAACACCAAATATTAGTGATGAGGTAAAACAACAAGAACTTGCTCTCACTTTGAAAATCTGTTAGTGTTGGTCCCCTACCTTGGAAGTTTCTCAGGTGAAATCTGAAACTGGCTCCATATACAGTGTCAATGAGAGATAGAAGAAAGAAGCCAACCAACCACATAAGTCAGTAGGTGGCAGGTTTAATAAGCAAGGAAATTTGGCATTTGCGAGATGAATAGATATCCACATGTACCTATGAGATCTTAAAAGTTTATATAGGGGACTTAATGAGATTCAATCACTATTCATTCCACATGGTCTCAACAACACATTACTCTCCTGGCTACCTCCTGGAAATGGCTCCTAGTGTGCAAAATGATGGGTGGAATATACCTTCCAATTACAAGGGGAGAGATAGGGAGCCCTTAAACACTCAAGTCCAGGTCACAGGTCACATGTCTTAATGACCTACTCCAACAGTTAAGTAGTTTCACATAAAATTTAACATAAATTTAGCTTATGACCTGGTAATTCGATTCCTAAGTATTTAGCCAAAACACATGTCCCAAAAAGAATTGCATAAGAATGTCCAAAGCAAGATTATTCATAATAGCCTCCAGAAACATTCCAAATGTCCATCAACAGGAAAACAGATATGTACATTGTGGTACACTCCTACAATGAAATACTAATCAGCAACAAAAAGGAACAAACTACCAATATATGTAACATGAGCAAAATTTAAAAATCTTGTGTCCAGGAAAAATAAATCAAAAAAGAGATTACATATAGCTTGAAAGTGACATGTGCCAATCTGTCTATATTCCATTGGTAAGCACTAAAATGGCTCTACATTCAACATGGCAGGGATGTATAATTATCCCACAGGTGGGGAATTGAATATTTTGAAAAACAATTCAATATATCACACTTAGATTATGACATAGGAGCAATCTACATATTATAAAAATTATTGCTCTGTGATTTGAGTTAAAATTTAAAATTTAATTTTTTTTTACTAGATTTTGGCAACATAGACTAAAACTGCAGTGTTTTGTTCTTGGTCCTATAATTCAGTGGAATCAATATTTGATGCCAATCCTTGTGCACTAATTTATCCATCTATTACTTGTTTGGCTGCAGTTTATCTTCTACTAGTTTCTTAAACAAAGATTTGTGTAAATTATTATCTCTGGGTTTTAAAATATTTTA
This sequence comes from Rhynchonycteris naso, assembly GCA_037038555.1. Taxonomy (NCBI): domain Eukaryota; kingdom Metazoa; phylum Chordata; class Mammalia; order Chiroptera; family Emballonuridae; genus Rhynchonycteris; species Rhynchonycteris naso. Next base: position 48,247,705 of record CM073000.1, on the reverse strand, counting down.
CATATTTAAATAAAAGGTATTTTTGATTGCCTTTTAGCTTGAATTAATAAAGTTTGAATATATGTGTGTGTGTGTGTGTATATATATATACACACACACACACACACACACATACATACTGGATGAGATTAATGACAGATTAGCCATTACAAACAATAAACTTAGTAAACTTGTATAGAACCTATCCAAATATGAAATAGAGAGAGAAAAAGACTGAAAGAAATGAAGCAAGCATCAGGCCTCATGAAACACTTTAAGCGTCCCCGTATACATGATATTGGAATCCCTGAAGGCACAAAGAGAATAGGAGAGACAAAAAATAAATAAAACCAAAAAACATTTGATTAAACAATTGGTGAAAATTATTCAAATTGATGAAAAATACAAACTCAGAGATCCCATAATTTGAACAAACCCCAAGTTCAAGCAAAAAAATATATATTTGCAAACTTATAAATAAAAGATAATTTCTTCAGCTTGATAAAGGGCAGCTATGAAAACCCTATAATTAATATCATACCTAATAATAATAGATTGAATGCTTTTCTCTAACATCAGAATAAAGACAAGAATGTCTGTTGTCACCACTTTTATTCAACATTTTATTAAAGGTTCTCAACAGTGATCTAAAGCAAGAAAAAGGAATAGAAGGCATTAATATTGAAAAGAAAAAATAAAACTATATTCACAAATGACATAATTGGCTATGTAAAATTTAATAAGTGGGCTTAGGAAGGTGTCAGGATGCAAGATAAGTACACAAAAATTAATTGTATTTCCATATTGTAACAATAAATATCATAATTCGACATTTCAGAAAGTATTATAAAAGCATTTATAAGAGCATTAAAAGTATACAATACGTGGGATCTCTGACAAAAGATGTTAAGGTCCATACACAAATAAAATATAACATTGTTTAGTGATGTTAAAGGAAACTCAAGAAAGGGAGAGATTTACTTTGTTTATGAATCAAAAGACTCATATTATTAAAACATCTGTTCCTCTTAATTTAATCTATAGTTTCAATGAAACCTCAATCAGAAACTAGCAGAGTTTTTGTAACAATTGACAAGCTGATGTTTAAAATCCTATGGAAACACAAGGGAGGTAGAATAACAAAAAACAAAACAAAACTTTAGAAAAGGAAAATAAAGTTGGAGGGCTTATAGCACCAATTTCAAGACTTACACAAATCATGTCATTGTGGTACTGGTATAAAGATAGACAAATAAAACAGAACAGAATAGACTTACCACATAGGGACAAGTAATTGCTGACAATGTCAGTTCAGTGGAGAAATGGGAGTCTTTTCCATCAATGGTAATGGAAAAATTGGATCTCCTTAGGCAAATAAATGAACTTCAATTTATAACTTTTACTACATTAAAAAAATTAATTCAAAGTGGTTCATAAACTTAAAAGTAAAGCCTAAAATTATTAAACTTATAGGAAAAATACATGAGAAAAATTTCTATTGTCTGACCGGTGGTGGCGTAGTGGATAGAGCATCAACCTGGGATGCTGAGATCTCAGGTTCAAAACCCTGAGGTTGCCAGCTAGAGCGTGGGATCATCAATATTATCCCATGGTCACTGGCTTGAGCCCAAAGGTCGCTGGCTTGAAACCCAAGATCACTGGCTTGAATCCAAAGCCACTGGTTTGAGCCAGGGATCACTGGTTCAGCTTGAGCCGCCTGGTCAAGGCATGTATGAGAAGCAATCAGTGAACAACTAAAGTGACACAACTACGAGTCGATGTTTCTTATCTCTTTCCCTTCTTGTCTCTTCTCTTTCCCTCTCTCTCTCTCTTCTTCTCTGTGTGTGTGTCTGTTTATCTGTCTGTCTTTATCTCTTACTAAATAAATATCTTAATGACTTTGGGCTGACAAAAATTTCTTAGATACAATTGTAAAAGCACTATCCATAAAATCAAAAAATATCAATATATAGCATTTCATTAGAATTAAGAATTTCTACTCTTCAAAAGACAATTTTAAAAGAATGGGAAGATAACCAAGCTACAGACTAGGAGAAAATATTTGCTAGTCACATGATCAAGGACTCAAATCCAGAATATGTAAAGAACACTCTCAATCTTCAATTTAAATATATATATATATATATATATATATATATATATATATATATATATATATATATATTTTAAATATTAGCAAAAGATTTGAACACTGAACCATAAAAAAGTATATAAAGATGGCAAGTAAACACATGAAAGAATGCTTATCATCATTAATCATTAAGGAAATGCAAATTAAAAGTGCAATCAAATACCACTACATACCTGTTAGGTCTCCAATTAAAAAGCTGACCACACCACATGTTAACAAGAATGTGGAACAACTAAAATTCTCATCACTGCTGGTGGGAATGTAAAAATGATGCAAATTCTTTGAAAAACAGGTTGGCGGTTGCTTAAAAAATTAAACATGTATCTATTACATGACTCATCATTCCACTTCTAGATATTTTCCCAATAGAAATGAAAGCATATGACCATACAAAGGTTTGAATACAAAATTTATGGCAACTTTATTTATAGGATCTCAAACCTGGAAACAACTTAAATCTTCATGAGTATGTAAATAGACAAGCCATAGTACAGCCATACAATAAAATACTATTCAACAATAAAAAAGGAATGAAATATTGATACAACATTCAGTATGAATCTCAAACTAATATGTTGAGTGAAAGAAGCCAGACAAAGAGAGTCAATACTGTATGATTCTGCTTATATAAAATTCTTGAAAACCTTAACCAATCTATAGCGACAGAAAGCAGAGCAGGGGTTGTCTAGGAAAACAAGGCAAGGGGAGGAGGAAGGAGGGATTACAAAAAGGCACAAAGCAGCTTTGGATTGATAAATGTGTTTATCATTTTAATTGTGATGAAGTTTCATGGGTGTATACATATGTCACAACTCATAAGATTGTGAACTTTATAATGTATTTTATATCAATAAAGCTCTTTAAAGTGCCTTTGTTCTTAATATTCATATGTATTTTCTCTTTCTTCCTATTTTTTCCTATATCATCTCTTCTCTGAGGCAATGGATGCCACCAGGTGAATGAAAGATTTTGTTTCAAAATGCACCATTTTATACAAACACTAGTGTAGTGGAGCAAACATCAACGTAATAGTAGCTAACCGGGCTGTGTTACATAGTTTTCTTTTAAGAGAGTTTTCTTGTCATCATATGTATGTCCAATTTTGTTGTAAAAACGTTGAGGATCAAGGAGCCTGCCCACAGTAAGACTGTGAGGTGAAAGAAATCTTATCTATAGCATTTCTCAGTTTCCCTCTCTGAAGGTCTTTACCTAATTTTCGTATTACCCCCCCTCATCTCCCATACTTATTTATCTTCCTGTCAAGACCCACTGTTTTCATGCTTCCATTACCCCATTCATTCTTTTGTATTCTGGCAGACACTGAAGAGTTATTTGATAGATTTAGCCTGATTAGGATGTTAGTAATTCAGTGTAAGTCACTATGCATGGCATAGGATTTCAGAGCATAGACATAAGAGTGTCTGGGTTCAAATCCTTGCTCCATCACTAACTGGCTCTGTAACCTTGAGTGTGTTACTCAACCACTTGGAGCCTCAGTGTATTTTACAGGTAACATAAGCATATTTGTACTAACTCACAAGTTAGTGATGAGGATTAAATGAGTCAATATTGATAAAGCATTTAGAACAATATCTGGTACTTAGCAAACATTGCATACATGTTACTAAGTAAATTAACTGAGTACCATGCAAGAATATTTATATCAAGCAAACTCTTAAATAGTATGGTCTTATTTTTCTTGGAAGCCCCATGGCAAAAGTATCTATCATGAGGTAAAAGCAATTTCTGGCATATATTATATCCCCCCAATTGACTGCCCACCACTTCTGCCTCTATATTATCTCACTGTCAGATGTTCAACACCCACATCGTGAATCCATGTTGGTTTGATTTGAACAATAAAGCTCGCTGCTGTCCTCAGAACCGCCATCCTGGTGCTCTGACCTACTCAAACTTCTCAAAGCCTTAAGCCTAAGAGCCACCTGCCTCTTGGCTGACAACGAACACAGTAAATCTGCGGCTGCAGACTCAGGCATTAATAAACACACATGCTATTTCAGTTTCAAAACATCCTCTGAAATCTTAACTCTTTCAAGAATATGCAAACCTAGGCTGAAACGCTAATTAAAAACATTTCAGAACTGTGAATTACAGTGGCTTTTAAAAGGCAGTGGAGCCGTAGGATTAGTGGAAGGGAACCCAAACTTTCTGTGAGTGTTTGTTCCTCCAGTCCCTAAGCCCTCTGAGAAAATATATCCAGAAGGATTACAAGATTTCTCCTGAAAATCTATTATCCTGGTATCGGCAGGTTTGGAATATACCTTTTGCTACTTTATTTTTTAAATTAGTCATTAGGAAGGTTTTCAGGTTTCTGGCTTAGCAGTGTGCCATTATCCTACAGAAAAGCAAATCTAATTTATAATACAGCTGATTTCCATCTGTGTCCTGGGGTCGAAGACCAGAGGGACCTTTTTACCCAACATTCTTCCTATAATCCTTTATTGAGTATCTGCTTTGGGGAAATGTTTTGTGGCATAAGGCCTGCCCTTCCAGATCATAGTAACTATATTTGGGGATAACTGCCTCTCTCCTAGTCCCATTCTCAAAAGTGTTCTCAAAACATTTTAGGAGAGGAAAAGGCAACATATATATTACAGATTTAAACACTGTGGACATACAAACCAAAACCAGCTCTTCTAATGGCCAGCTGGTGCCTAATTACATTCTCTTCCATAAGAATTATAATTGACAGGGGCTATATTTAGCTGAACCTATGGAAAATACATTGACCAGGGCTGCTGCCCATTTGGGGCCATGTATAAACAGAGAAAGAGGGTTGAGAAAGCAAGAGGGAGAAGAGTTTGTAAAAGGAGAAAAGAGACCATACAACCTATAAGAGCCAGAGGGAGTTTTCTGGGCCCAGAGGTTGCCAAGGTACAGTTAGTTCCCTGTAGTGCGAGCTATCCTCAGTGCATCAACTGTAACAGCTGTTAGTTTGTGAGCTCAAGGGGGTTCCTGTTCCTATTGATCAGGCAAGCTTTGATTAAAGCTAATAAATCTTAGGACTTAATTTTTTAGCCTGCCCTACACTGTGTCTGGATTAAAACATCCATAGGTTGGTCTGGTCTGTATATACAGTATTAAGAATCTCCACTTAGGTCTAATCCCTGTGCATGCTAATATACCAAGATATGTCTGTCTAGTGGGGCCAATCTACATGTATCTATTTACATAAAGAGCCTATTGCATCCTGGGAAACAATTCATCTTAAGGTAAAAGAGAACTAAGGCATACAAGTTTGGCCCCAAACCAATGCCAGTATGGAGGAAATGCTAAATATTTCAGTACAGTAGTGCAACAGCTGCAAAATCCATTCTGAATCTTCTGAAGAAGAGCTTGAAATGAAGGTCTGTTTCCAGAAAGAAGCAAGCGAGAAAAAAAAACAACAAAAATCCTCTCTGATTTTGGGTGCAAAAACATCATGATTTTGTATTCCAAGTAATTAAGTAGTTCCTATGCCAGGGAGAGAGATTCTTCCCAGCTTTTCAGCACAGAAGCCAATGCAGTTCAGGATGGTCAAAGTCAGCCATGGCAGTTAGAGCCCTCTGCACAGATATCTGTGGCCACAGTGTAGAGACTGGTGGCCCTGTAACCCACAGAGGCTGGCATCTCCAGTGATGGCAGGTATCAGCAGCCCACTATAGACCCTGGAGAAACTAGAGAGCACAATATGGTAGCTGTATGAACCACATCCACAAATGTACAAGAGATATCCCCAGAAACTCTCAGAAGTAGAAGATTGAGTTGGAAACAGGAGTTTCAAAAATGTTTTAAAAATTCCACATTGGCTGGTGGACACCACAGGCAGAAAGATAGTGCTTTTATTTGCTATTACAACAACACCTCTTCTTTTTTGTTTTTGTTTTTTAACTCTAAGCTATGTGGCCAGGGAGCAAGGATTATAAATGGGGAGCAAAATTACCTTTTAATTGTGCTTCCAACTTTGAAGAGTATTTCTTCCACTTCTGTTTTTATCTTGGATTTGATGAACAAAGGTACCACATTCTTCATCATATTGCAAACTTCCCCACTCTCTACACTCATCATACTTTCTCTTTGAGAAATAAAGTTTTCTGATTCATTTTCTCCATATTTAACAGATAATTTATTTCTATCATGGAAAATGGTGACAATATAGCTAATCAAAGCTCTCATAAAAATCGGGGTTTTATGAGAAACCTTAAAGTCTCTACCTTCAGAAGCTAGAAATGTGTTGGCCATAAGATAGCAGCATGGCAGGGAAAACATTTCATTAAGCTTCAAATTTGAATGTAAACTAAACAATAAACTCAAGAGCATTTGCAAAGATAAAAATATCTACCTTAACTTTGACCACGGCTCAGCAAAGCACTCAGGCCTCTGCTTCAGCAGGCTGGGTCTTCCTTGCTATGCTAAGCACTGTGAGAGCCGATGTGAAATCGGAATAATTCTTTGAAGAAATATAGCTCATTCTGGGAAGATGAAAGCACTTTGCAGAGAGCATTATCTCTTTAATTCATACACATCCCCTATGCAAGCAGTAGATAGGAAATAGGTATTTATTCTGGGATTCTGACTCCATTAGTGTTGAATAATTTGTATATTTACAGGAGCAGAAGGACCCTTAAAAAATAAAGACAGTGAAAGCAGAAATACAAAAGACCAAGGGTAGGCACAATTAGGCCAAGATGGCAGCCACTTGTCTGACCTGGGACAATGACACTGAGGAGGGAAAGTATGGGATTATTTATGAAAAAGCAAATGGTCTAGCTTGCCTGAATCTATGGGTATGTGTAGAAAAACTGGCATAATAGAATGGAAAGGGATAAAAGGAGAGAAGGCAGTGAGAGAAAACAAGGGCAAATAAAGAGGCAGTGGGGTCAGTATAGAGAGCTTTGTACTCTGATGTGATCAAAGAGTTTGGACTTAATTTGGTAGAACATCGAGAGTTGTTGAAAGTTTTACAATAAGGGGTTGATAAATCAGAACTAACCTTAGAAAAACTACCTGGAAACAATGAGTAGAGAGTTTGGAAGAAGGAAGACTAGAAAAGCAAAGAAGGCCCAGTCTTTAGAATTTAGTTCTTTAAAAACTGATGAGCCACCATCTCTCAGGCACCTCAAGAACCATTGAAGGTATTAGCCTTTGATGTGTGAGGCTTTCCAAAGATGAAAGGGTGGGCAAATGTCAGGGCCAGTTCTGTATGCTTTGGGGTCTCTACCTCATTGACATCATAGGTTAAGCTATCTTGGGTGGCTGAAGTTCTGGTCCTCGCATCTCTAAACATTTGGATACTCTGGACAGCCAGTCCCATGAAGTCTTGCACCCTAGTTGTTCTTCTGGCTCTGTCCAACCCTTAACTCTCTGACACTACTTTTCCTTTTTTCCTCTTTAGCAGTTTATCAAATGGCTCACTTCCTAATATAGAAATAATAGCCCCAATTACAGTGCTTAATTTAGCAAATATTTATGATGCATATCATGTGTGAGGCACTGTGCTACAGAGACTTGCAAAATTACAGTGAGCAAGCCCCAGATGCCCTGTCCTTGCTGATCCATGATCCTGTGGATTCAGTATAAACCATAGACCATCTTAACAAAAGCTATTCAACCTTATTCACTCTGAAAAGACTCCATCATTCAGCAAATCTAAATAAACTCTAATCTATAAGGCCTGCCTTTTTGTTTTCCTTTGCTTTGCATTTCATGGGGAGCTGTGCATTGTAGGATGTTTAGCAGCATTCTTGGCTTCTACCCATCTATACCAGGAGCATGCCCACTGCTTCAACTGTGACAACCAAAAATGTATCTAGGCATTGCTAAATGTCTTCTGGGGAATAAAATTAACTATAGTTAAAACCACTATTTTAGAGGTGCCACACAAGTATATATATATATTCAATCTTACCCTGTAAGAAAGAGAGTCCCCATATCTCAGCTTCAGTTTGTCTTCATGATATTTGGTTTTCCATAGAGACTGAGCAAGAATGAAAGCTGGACTTCGTGGGCTTATAGCCATCTGGGCAAGAAAGATGGCATGGGACTTCACATGCCACAGAAGATGCTTCCCCAGAAGCATTAAGGTCTATGATTCAGCCTCAGCTTTACAGACTGGAAAAATTAATTCAGTGTTCCTAAAGTGAATGCAATTCGGGACAACTAACAAAAGAATCAGACTCAAGAGAGAGATGTAGGAGTCAGGTCAACACTTTATTTATATTTCTATAAAGTGAGCAATCTGCTTTTCAAGGCCTGAATATTTGCATCTGCTCTCCAGTCTACCTCTTTCTTTATATCAAAGTTCCTAAGGTTCTGTCAATACACAAATCCCTTCATCAAGTTAATTAAACAAATTTTTATTGAGTGCCTTCTATGTGCCAAATTAATAATTGTTAAGTTTCCTTTTAAGGAATGTATTCAGGGTAGAGAAAATCCTGATAAGATATTTTAACCCCAGAACAGAAGAAAGACCTGGTATCTCTTTTTGAACAGTGACATTTAAGCTCTAGTAAATTCCAGCTTCAACACTTACTTGCTTATGAATAAAGGCAAATTATTGTGCCTCTCAGTGGCAGGTTCTTCATTTGTAAAATGAGGTATAAACATTCTTCTATCCTCTGTAGTACTGGTTGTATAAGGAAAATACATGTGAAAGTCCTTTCTACTAACAAATGGCCTGGTAGACATAGCTGCGGTGGTCAGAGCAGCTTGTGTTCTGTTTAATTCATCCAATTAATGGTGTTTAGGTGCCCACTCCATGTCTAGCTTTAACTTCAGAGGTAACAGTGTACATATTGCAGGTGAGCATGGATTTTTGCAAGTTTGCTGATATGAAAAATAGGAATAATTTGCCATCGTATTCTAAAAACTCATTTATCCAAGAGACACATCGTGGTATTTAGAGAGTCTAGGTGGCCCAGGAACTATGTGTCTGTTTACAGGAGTAAATATGGAAGATCTGGGATTGATTTCCCTGGATCCAATAAAAAACTTTCCTTCTGCTGCTAAATGACCTATAGATTAGTTGTTTAGGATTGTTAAGTTGCCAAGTATGTATAAAGTTCTATAACAGTATTAATTCAGATGTCATTCACAAAGACTAAGAGGAAGAGAAGAAAATCTATCAGATTGCTCATCCACTAAAATAGCAGAGAAAATATTTAAAACAAATAAAATAAAGCCATTTTTTCTCTCAAATCCTATTTCCAAATCACTTTAAAGGGTTATTATTAAACTTTGAAAAGTCTTGCAACATTATCCTGTATTAAATTTCAAAGATCCATTAAGTGCCATTTTGCCGCAGTAAAAGGCAAGGTAGAAAGGACTAATTCACAAAGGAAAAATAATCTGAAAAACAATGAATTTTAAAGCTCATTTTTCCTCAAGAAACAGCTGAAAACCTCTCCATAAGAAGCAGTGTCTGGTCACTTTCTATCCTAAATGTTCAGTCAGAGAGACAACCCACGTTTGGCAGAACATGGTTAAATCACAATGATTTGAAGAAGTGTCACACTATTTATTCTCTTTCTTAAACTACCAACTCCCTTCAGCTCCCTGTCTAAATATTATGGTCTCATTGTAGCTTTATAACAAGCTCCTGTCAAGTAGGTCAGTGGAAAGGGATGACACGGGACATCAACTTGTCCTCAACCAGAGAAGTTCTACTCCTTAGGGGATGTTTAGCAGTATCTAGAGTCATTTTTGATACTCACAATTTGGGGTAGAGCTTCTACTGACATCTAGTTCATAGAAGCCAGAGATTCCTCTATATACTCCAAACTACCCAAGACAGTCCCACCCCCAGCCAAGAATTATCCAGTCTAAAATAGACACAGTGCTGAGAATAAGAAACCCTGAGGCACTGTGATTCTCCTTATTTTCTGCCCCAAGCTCTGTCCTCTTGATAATGAACTCATATATTGACAATTGCATGATCCATTAAATGCAAGATAACCACCTCAAGCCCTTTTAATTAATCAATAGTTCTAATTGGTTTGTTATAACTTTTTTCTCTCATTCATTCTTTATTTGTCTTGGGTGGAAGCACAAGTAACAGCATATGGATGTCTTACAGCCACCAGCTCCCATAAAGGAGGGGAAGAATTTTGCTGTAATTATGCTATCTGGGCTGCAGTCCAATCAAATTTCAGTATTTTGCAAGACATTCTCATAGCCTCACTTTGCCAATCATCGGAGAAGCTGAAAACAAGTCCCAGCGGAATTTGCTCTAATATATCTCATAGTGTGAGAGGAATCACAGAGAACTGGATGATGTAATATTGATTGCCTGTTAGTAAAGAAAATGAGACTGTCCGCCTTAAGCAGAAGATGAACAGGAAATGATGAGGGCTGAGGCAGTAAATGAAGACATCAAGTCACGTGACATATGGACCAATGTGCTGTGACAACATCTGGAGTGGTTATGGTCATCTCTTCTAGAATGGTACAGATTTTCTCTCAGAATTTGAGTCAACATATCACACCCTTCTGTTTGATCATCTTTATTTTCGTATATCCACATGCTGCTGTCAAGCAACAGCGTCTGAGCCAGAACAAAACTTGCTGCCTTCCTCCAGTTAACTGAGCAGGTTTTATTTCTCTGTCCTGAATTCTGTTTAGTCAAATAAAGGTCTTCATCAAAGAGCACGTTGAATGATGAAAAAAGAGGCATACCTCCTCAAAAATTTCAATAGATTCTCTGTTCTTTGAATCAGTATTTTTAACACTCAGCTAGGTTTTTTGTTTGGGGGTTTTTTTAAACTGCTTTACCTCTAAGATGTAAAGTTTAGAGGCAGTTTTCAAGTGTGCATCATATCCTCTTCAGCACGTTTCTGCCTCACCGTTTCCACCCAGCACCTAGCTGATATTTTCAGGAAAGGAAGAACTGCAGGAAGAGAGGGGCGCTGAGCCAGAGCAGAGCAACTCAGGGTTCACTGACAGCTCAGTGAGCAACCGAGCTCTGAGAGCCTACGCAAATGCAAGACTAAGCGTCTCAAGATCAGTCTACTATGTTCTGACATCTTTCCTGTATTAGCCATTCTCTCACCAAATCGTCATCACAAAAACATCCAGTATTTATGAAGTGACTGAGAGTTTAACAAACTTTTCCAGAATGATTCTCTCTGTAACTCTTTAAGAAAGCAGGTGTTATTCTGACAGCTAGTTGGAAGCCTATTGGGTTGAGGTCCCCCATTACACCTACTGAGTTTGCTACATTGTTAATGGTCTCGAACTTTCTCACTGAGATAGAACATCATTATGTCCTTAAGTACTGTCTCTTTTCTCGCCCTGGATTTCTAGAGCTCCCTTGGTTGACTGTATCCAAATCTGCCATACTTAAAAGCTCCAGAGTATACAAGGAGAACCCCAGAATAAACTTTTTCTCCAAGATATGACTTAGGGGATCTAGACTTTGAACTCACCTCCTCAAAATCTCTTCTTTTGAGTCTTAAACACTGCTTTCACTTTACACTTTTACTAAAGTCAAGACAGAGCCTCTGACCTGTTCTGATTGGTCTTCTCTGGGCTGATAGCTGTGTCATTTACAGAGTTCTCCATAACTGGTACTGAGGCAGTCACATTTTTAGTCTTTTTTTCTCCAATGTAAATATCTCCCAGTGTAAATATTTGTCACCTCCAAAATTTGCATTCTATTCTCTTCATTAATTAATCACTGGATATCAATAAACCACTTGGTTTATAGGAAGCAAAGTATCTAGACAATTTGAGGATTTAAGAGAGGTGAATGGAAAGACAAACAGAAGAAAATAGAGAAACTTGGCCCACATTCTAAAGAAGAAAACTTCAATCAAAAATTGAATATACCTTGGCCAGTGGCTCAATGGATAGAGCATTGGCTAGGTGTATGGACATTCTGGGTTCAATTCCTGGTCAGGACACACAAGAGAAACAACCATCTGCTTCTCTCCCTCACCCTCTCTCCCCCTTCTCTCTCTCTTTCCCTCCCACAGTCAGTAGCTCAACTGGTTCAACCCTGGCCCTGGGTGCTGAGGATAGTTTGGTTGGTCCAAGTATAAGCTCTAGGTACTAAAAATAACTCAGTACTTGAGCATCGGCCCCAGATGGGGTAGCTGAGTGAATCCCAGGGCACATATGGGAGTCTGCCGCACTATCTGCCCTCCTATCACCTGGATAAAAAAAAGACTAAAGAAAATCACTGAAGCATCCACCAGACTTATCCATACCCTTCACCCTTGGTTGGGTGCTTCATATGTGTAAGCTCATTCAGCTCAGGATAGCCTCTTGAAGCTTAAGTTTATCCCTATTTCAAAGAGAAGTCAACAGACTTGTCCATGTAGGAATCACTTGGTCAGAGCTCAAGCTAGGTTGTGTCTATTTCCATCCCTTAGACTTCCTCTCAAAATTAGCATACTCCAGGTAAGACACAAGCCCCAAACCTGGAAAATAAGGTAGAACACCATCATTGAGCCATGGTTTAAATTCTTACCCACATATCCTAATAGGATGATTGGTCATTTCTACCTCTGAATTAATCTGATGCATGTTACCTGTCTCTGAAAACAAGAAACCTCCTGGGTCATGCCAAAGGATAACATGTTAATTCTGGGTTACCCAAAGGACAAGCAATAAACTTCCTTGCCTGAAGAGAAGAACACAGGTCTGAAAGTTAAGATATGTACAACTTTTGCTCTAAATAGATCCCAGGAAGTCAATTAATCTTAATGTTCTCAGTTTTCTCTTTGGCCAAATTGAAATTCACTTAATAAATAATTTTTTTAGCATCTACTCTGTGCCAGTCACTGTTCTAGCTGCTGGGCACATTGCAGTGAACTGAACAAACATGATCCCTTTCCTAGTGGCCCTTACATTCTGTAGGGGAGCAGAATCAATAAACAGATGAATAAAGTAGTGATTTCAGAGAATGATAAGGCATTCAAAGACAATAAACAAGGTAAGGTAGTAGAGAAGCATGTATTGGGATAAGAAAAGGGATAGGGCAGTTTCTTTTTAGAGTGTCCAGACAGTGTTTCACTTAGGAGGAGACATTTCAACTGAGAATTAATGGAACACAGGAATGAATGGTGAGGAGATAGTCATTGGAAAGGCATAGTCAAGGGAAGATCATGCTACAGAGTGAACAGCCAATGCAAATGTCCTGGGGAAGGAAATAGAGTAATATCTTCAAGAAACAAAAAGAAGGTTTGTATGGATAGAACATAGAAAGCAGAGTGGGCAAAGTGTATAATGGAATAAAGGTCAGGGGCCAGACCCTATGGGCCTTGTAGGTCACTATTAGTAATAATGTCTGCCTTCCTGAAATAACAGCATGATTGTAAGGCTCAGATTAGATAATACTTTAGATAGAAAAGTATGTAAAGCAGTTACAGAGGGGTCAGGAACCTATGGATCACAAGCCAGATGTAGCTTTTTTGATGGCTGCATCTGGCTTGCAGACAAATCTTTAATAAAAAAAATAATAACATTAAAAATATAAAACATTCTCAATTTATATGGAACCAAAAAGAACACAAATAGCCTCAGCAATCTTAAAAAGAAAAAATAAAGCAGGAGGTATCACTCTTCCAGATATCAAGGTTTACTACCAGGCCATTATACTCAAGACAGCCTGGTACTGGCATAAGAACAGGCACATAGATCAATGGAACAGAACAGAGGACCCAGAAATAAACCCACAGCTTTATGGACAACTGATATTTGACAAAGGAGGAAAGAACATACAATGGAGTAAAGACAGCCTCTTTAACAAATGGTTGGGAAAATTGGACATCTACCTGCAAAAAAATGAAACTAGACCATCAACTTACACCATTCACAAAAACAAACTCAAAATGGATAAAAGACTTAAACATAAGCCGTGAAACTATAAGCATCTTAGAAGAAAACATAGGCAGCAAGCTCTCCGACATCTGTAGCCGCAATCTATTTGCCGATTTATCTCCAGGGGCAACTGAAATAAAAGGCAAGATAAACAAATGGGACTATATCAAACTAAAATGTTTTTGCACAGCTAAAGACAATAAGAACAGAATAAAAAGACAAACCACACAATGGGAGAACATATTCGACAGCACATCTGATAAGGGGTTAATAACTGAAATTTATAAAGAACTTATAAAACTCAACAACAGGAAGACAAACAATCCAATCAAAAAATGGGCAAAAGAAATGAATAGAAATTTCTCCAAAGAAGACATACAGATGGCCAATAGGCATATGAAAAAATGCTCAACATCACTAATCATTAGAGAAATGCAAATTAAAACCACAATGAGATATCACATCACACCAGCCAGAATGGCACTCATCAGCAAAACAACACAGAATAAGTGCTGGCCAGGATGTGGAGAAAAGGGAACCCTTCTGCACTGCTGGTGGGAATGCAGACTGGTGCAGCCACTGTGGAAAACAGTTTGGAGATTCCTCAGAAAATTAAAAATCGAACTGCCTTTTGACCCAGCTATCCCACTTATAAGAGTATACCCTAAGAACACCATAGCACTGTTCAAAAAGAAGAAATGCGCCCCCATGTTCGTGGCAGCATTGTTCACAATAGCGAAGATCTGGAAACAGCCCAAGTGTCCGTCAGAAGACGAATGGATTAAGAAGCTATGGTACATATATACTATGGAATACTACTCAGCCATAAGAAATGACGACATCGGATCATTTATAACAAAATGGATGGACCTTGATAACATTATACGGAGTGAAATAAGTAAATCAGAAAAAAGAAAAACTGAGAACTGCATGATTTCATACATAGGTGGGACATAAAAGTGAGACTATGAGATATGGACAAGAGAGTGGTGGTTACGGGGTGGGGGGAGGGAGGGAAGGGTGAGATAGGGAGGAGGGGAGGGGCACAGAGAAAGCTAGATAGAAGGTGACAGAGGACAATTTGACTTTGGGTGACGGGTATGCAACATAATTGAATGATAAGATAACCTGGAGATGTTTTCATTGTACATATGTACCCTGGTTTATTGGTGTCACCCCATTAAAATTAATAATAATAAATAAATATATATATATATAAAACATTCTCATGTATTACAATCCATTCATTTCCTACCATTTATGCTCATGGTTACAGGTGGCTGGAGCCAATCACAGCTGTCCTTTGGGGCAACACCAAATTTTTATTGGATAATGCTTAACATACATGGGTCATTGTGAGGTCAGGAAGTAAACTTCCATCCTTTTAATCAAGTAGTCAGCTAGCTAATTGGAGAAACTTTTCTGACGAAGAAGATTGCTAAAAGAAAAAAAAGATGAGGAGTATTGTACTTTTCAGCAGGAATGGACAAAGGAATTCATCTTTGTGGAGAGAGCAGGTTCTGCAGTGTGTCTAATATGCAATGAAAAAATGCATTGATGTAAGGGTCAAATATAAAGTGGCACTTGACACCTGCCATACTACATTTGCATTGAAATATCCACCAGGTGACAGCAGGAAGAAAGCATGTCAAGAGTTCCTGTGCAGAGTGCAAGCGAGTCAGCAGCAACTCTGTGTTTGAACCCAACAAGGTGAATGAAATTAGGCTAGCTTTGCTGGTGCTATAGCAGTTGTGAGAAATGGAAAGCCATTCACAGAAGGGGAGTATGCCAAAACATTCATGCTTGATGTTGCCAATGAGTATTTTGACAACTTTTTGGATAAAGACAAGATAGTCAAATGAATAAAAGACATGCCTCTCTCAGCAAGAACTGTTCACGATCGTACCATCATGGTGGCAAATCAAATTGAGGCAATACAAATGAAGGACATAAATGCAGCACCATTCTTTTCTCTTGCTTTGGATGAGTCAACAGACGTAAACCATTTATCCCAGTTCAGCGTAATTGCAAGGTATGCTGTCAGTGACACACTACTTGAGGAAAGTCTTGCTATTTTGCCTATGAAAAAGACAACAAGGGGGGAGGATTTATTCCACTCTTTCACTGAGTTCGCTAGAGAAAAAATTCTACTGATGGATAAACTTATTTTGGTGTGTACTGATGGTGCTTCGTGCATGGTGTGGAAAAACAGAGAATTCATAGCGCTTATTCATGAACATGAAAAGAGACCCATCCTAAGTTTTACTGCATCCAACATCAGGAGGTGCTTTGTGCTCAGATGTGTGGCGAGCAGCTTGGTGAGGTGATGTCGCTGGTCATTCAGGTGGTCAACTTTATTGTAGCCCGAGCTTTAAATGATTGCCAGTTTAAAACACTGCTGGATGAAGTTGGGAATAATTATCCTGGTCTGCTTCTGCACAGCAATGTGCGTTGGTTGTCAAAAAAGAAGGTGCTCAGCTGTTTCACAGCTTGTCTGAGCAAAATCCAGACTTTTCTTGAAATGAAAAACATTGAGCATCCTGAGTTAGCTAACACTGAGTGGCTCCTGAAACTCTACTATCTCGTGGACATGACTGAACATCTGAACCAGCTCAATGTGAAAACGCAAGGCGTTGGAAATAAAGTCTTATTTCTTCATCAAGTAGCGTTTGCATTTAAAAACAAGCAGGAACTCTTCATTGCCGACATTGAAACAGGTTGTTTACTACACTTTGAAAAACTGGGAGAGTTTAAAGTTGCATACACAGCAAGTGACACTGCTCAGCATCTTCATCTCCAGCAGCTAGTGGGCTTCACATCTAATCTCCTGCAGTCATTCAAACTGTGCTTTGGAGAATTTTGTGAGCACACTTATCCTTTTGAGTTCATCACCCATCCACATGAGTGTGCAGTGGACAGCACCAACCAGAGTTACATCCCCGGTGTCTCCATCAGAAATTTTGAGCTACAAGCTGCTGACCTGAAGGCCTCAGACATGTGGGTGAATAAGTGCAAGTGACTGAAGATTTGGAAAGACTTGCACAACAGCAAGCAGAGTTGGTGAGCAAACACAAGTGGGGGAAAATGAAAAAAGTTCAACCCACGGACCAACTGATTGTCAAAACTTGGAACACGCTTCCTGTCACATACCACACACTGCAACATCTGAGTATTGCTGTACTGACAATGTTTGGCTCTACATATGCATGTGAACATTCTTTCTCACATGTAAAGAACTTTAAGACCAAACTACAATCACGTTTAACGGATGGAAGTCTCAACGCCTGCATGAAGCTTAACCTCACTATGTATCAACCAGACTACAAAGCCATCAGCAAATCCATGCAGCACCAGATGTCACATTAATGGTAAGAAGTACTTTATTCATCATTGGTTAGCAACAGCATAACAACATATTTTAAAAAACTCAGAGACTTGTTGTACTTTAAAAGTGTTGGTCTTACATAAAATGCACACATTTACTTGTATTTAGTGTTAAACATATTGTATGGTTCTCACGAAATTACATTTTAAAATATGGCATTCATGGCTCTCTCAGCCAAAATGGTTCCCGACCCCTGAGTTAGAGCCTAAATAAAAATTATGTGGTGGCATACTAAGCCCTGTACACATGTTGTATGTTCCTCTTCATTGCACAAGTCTTTGCCAGTGTCAGTGATATGCAATCTTTATTAAATCACTAATCCTGAGGTCATTTAGAGAAATGAAATTGTTCATTCTGGATGAAACCAGGGATATTTGGCATTTGCTTACCTTTCTAATTTCTTTTTCTGAATATGGAGAGCAATACAGAAATGAATGGTCAAGGAAAGGATCTTACTCTCAGCCCCTAAAGCCATTATAAGCAAGTAGCAGGGCTAAATCTGTGTTGTTTCCTTTAGTTATGAAACAAAGCACACATAGCTATGTAATTTATTACATCTTTTATTTTTAATCAGACGTCTTTGGTTGGTAATTTGGAAAAGAAATCAAAACCTTTTGGGAAGAGATAATTTCTCTATATCCTTTGTCTTCTGGTGACGTTAAAATGCATGTGCAGACAAGAAAATATGCAGGCTGCCCTCTGGACCCATGAAAGAACACAAAACAGAGCCCAGGCTGCCAGGGGATGCCAGCTCTGGGAACAGGAAAGTTCATTAAAAATGTAAATAATACAATGATTGCATGTGGTTGTCTTTGGGGCATTTTGCTTTAGACCTCAAATGTGTTGAAAAAGCAGGACTACAAACACCATAATTATTTTAAGATATAAAATTATTTAAATTGGCTAATGAATGCAGACTCTAATACTAGTCTGCATAAATCTGGATTTATTAGTATGTTTTGGGGGTGGCGGGGGTATAAGCAGCATTATCTGCACTTTCTTTTCCTCCTTGGCCCATTCAAAGACAAAATGTCCTAACCTGCATGATCATCTAGAGGCAAAATATACCTACCTTCACTTACATTAGCTCAATTAATTCTCATAACTTATAAATGTTGTTATTATCCATATTGTACCTATAAGAAAGCTAAACACAGAGAGGTTGTATGTCGTGGCTAAGATCTCTAATGTGTTTGGCTGAGTGATCTTAGGCATGACACGTAAACTCTATTTCAGATCCTCTACCCACTATTTTATAGCAATGGAATATTATCAGTCAGCAGATTGATGTAAAGTGATGGGTCATCATGTGAGAGGGGCGACTATTTTTTTTTCAACTGGGTGTCTAGCAGTTTCCAGGAATAAAGAGCATCTGTGTAGAGAGCAGCTTTGTACATAGATGCTTCTGCTTATTAATCAATGTGTCAGATCATTTTTTGCCAAGGATGCTCTTCCTCCCCTCCCCTTTCCTTTCCAACCATTTTATTGGCAAACTGACCTTGCCCTGGTTTTAAAGCTGACATCAGCCATCAGCTCCCACAAAGGGCAACAGGTCTTGCGAAGGTAATGGAATTCTGCAGCAGCTGCCTGAGTGAGATGCTCTCTCTGCTGTCTGTCAACTCCTTGAGACTCATTTGTATTATATTATATTATATTATATTATATTATATTATATTATATTATATTATATTATATTATATTATATATTACATTATATATTATGTTATATTAATTATATTATATTAATTATATTATATTATTATTTTCTAGCAGAGGGTAAAGATTACAGTTATTTGAGGTAGCAGGCAGAACAAAAGTAAATCCTTCTTGGAGAAACACATCATTTTTTCAGGCCTCAAAGAACCTCCAATGATAGTTTTTTAAAAACAATGAGCTGTATACAATTAAAATAACAAAGTGAAAATATAAAGAAAGTAAGCACATAGGAAACAGACTGCAGAAATAGACCTGTAGAGATTACAGATATTAGACATATCAGAATGTTTGTATAGTTGATCTATAACAACTATAGAATTTACATTTAAATACTTAAAAGAAAAGATTGAAAATAATATCAGGGACAGGAAACTGTAAAAAAGTGACCTGCAGTGGCAGTATTAAATTTATATCATACAGGTAAGACTATACTTTCTATTAATCAGGCTTACTCTTGACCAGTTTTATAACATTATTATTTAAATTGATTATTTATAAGAATGAATATGTTACATTTAAAAGCTATTAATAGACCCTGGCCAGTTTTCTCAGTGGTAGAGCGTCAGCCCCACGTGTGGATGTCCCAGGTTCGATTCCCAGTCAGGGCACACAAGAGAGGCAGTCATTTGCTTCTCCACCCCACCCTACCCCTTCTCTCTTTCTCTCTCTCTCTCTCCCTTCCCCTACCACAGCCACAGCTCAATTGATTCAAATGCATCAGCCCCAGGCACTGAGGATGGCTCTTGGAGCTTCCACCTCAGGCACTAAAAATGTTGCTGGGTGGATCTTGTTTGGGGCACATGCGGAAATCTGTCTCTATATCTCCCCTCCTCTAACTTAGAAAAGAAGAAAAGAAAAAAAAAAGACCTTCCAGATATATAAGGCTCCACTTGAAGTGTAAAATGCAATATCAAAAAAATAAATAAATAAAGGAAAGAAAACCACTCAGAGGACCATTTAAATAAAGAAAGAATGAACAGAGATAAAGAAAGAATTTGTGAACTGGAAGACAAACAGTTATCAACAAAGGGTCAACATACTTTTTCTGTATAAAGCCAAACAGCAAATACTTTAGGCTACAGGCCATATAATATCTGTCGCAAATACACTATCACAGACAGTATATGAAAAAAGTTCATAGCTGTATTCTAATAGGACTTGGTTAACAAAAGCAAGCAGTGAGACGAATTTGGTCCACAGGCCAACCCCTGGTCTAAAATGAAGCACAGAAAAGAGTGACATGTGCAAAATAAGGAACAGATATTTAAAAACAAGAAAGACTGAAGTAAGCCAGTTAGAGAAAGACAAGTACCATATGATTTCACTTATACGTAAAATCTAATGAACAACAACAACAGAAAAGAACTAACAAATAAAACAGAAACAGGTTCATAGAGATAGAGAACAGACTGACAGCTGTCAGATGGATGGGGTTTGGGGGCTGGATGGAAGAAAGTGAGAGGATTAGGCAAAGAAAAAGAAAATCTCATAAACTTAGAGGGTGAACACCAGAGAGAAGGGGAGTGGGAAGAGGTGGAGGAGGATAAGGGGGAATAAATGGTGAGGAAAGGAGAGTTGACTAGAGATGGTGAACAATACACAGTACACCTGAAACCTATATGATTTTATAACCAATGTCACACCAATAAATTTAATAAAAATAAAATTAAAAAACCATATATATAGAAAAAGGTCTGACATGTATTTAACTAGAGTTTCTGAAAGGGAGAGACAATGGGGCAGAAGCAAAATTTGAAGACGTAACAGAATTTTCAAGAACTATCAAAAGATGTTAATATGTTGATTGACAGATCCCAATAAATCCCATGTAGAATAAATAGAAAGAATCACACCTAGATACCCATCATGAAACTAAAGACCATCAAAAATAAAATCTAAAATGCAACAATAAAGACAAATAGTAGATATTACACATCTTCACCTGATTCTATATACTAAAATACAAGGAGGGGCCCCTAACACTGTTAAAGGTGGAAACCCTCATCAAGCTAATAGCCGATTTCTGAACAGCAGTAATGGATGCCAGAAAGTAGTGGGTGATAAGCACCTAGTTGAAGTATAAGAGCAGCAGGGACAGTGCTATAAGGGTGATTGAGACCAATCTAAATTTGAGGGCGAGCAAGACTTATATAATTTGAAACCTTCTTTATGGAAAACAATACAAAATTCAAACAGAAAATTAAATACAGGGCCTTGTTCACATGAAAGACCCTGAAGTTTGAGCTTTCTTAGTTTCATGGTAATTCCATGTTGTCGGTGCAACGA
Organism: Rhynchonycteris naso; assembly: GCA_037038555.1. Taxonomy (NCBI): domain Eukaryota; kingdom Metazoa; phylum Chordata; class Mammalia; order Chiroptera; family Emballonuridae; genus Rhynchonycteris; species Rhynchonycteris naso. The sequence goes on along the minus strand of CM073000.1, from coordinate 48,226,367 downwards.
GCTCCCTTCCAGTGTCCCAGCTCTCTTTCCTCCAGCATCAATCTTCCCTGACACGGGCAGCAGAACGTCCTGCTCACCCTGCACTCTACTACTCATCCTTGTTCAGAGATCTGAGCCAGACCTGAAGGAACTCTTAATCCTGGTCTCCATTACATTGCAGAGTTCTAGAAGCCAGTGGGGTTCAGAATTTCTGAGCAAGTGTATATAGCATTAGTAGACATTAGGTTTGTGTATGCCTTTGTGCCTCATTTAATTCCATTTGAGTTCTCTTCCTACTTTGGCATTTCCAGTGCCTTCTGCCTGATCCGGGCCCTCATGATTTCATAGCTTCCAGACTTGTCTCAGCACCCTCATTCTAGGTTATACACTGCTGCCAAAACTTACCCTTTATAAACTTAGTCTCTGCGAGTTTTTCTCCACCTGTGGGTATAGTCAGAGTGCCAAGCAATGAATCTTGACCACTGCAAACTTCTCCTTCTGGTTCAAAAGATGGGGCAATACCTGGGGTATCTCCCATATTTCTCCAGGGGCTATAGTTCCCCAAATGTTAGCATTGTACTGGGACCACAGAATAATATGCATGCTTCCCAGGATCCACCCCTGCTGCTGCTTGTCCTGCCACCACCATCACTGCCTTCAGGCAACCATACTCGGGCCTCAAATGGGAGCCACAAGGAGGCACAAGATTGCACCCCAGAAAGGCCCAGGAGGTTGCCCCATGTTATCTATTTCAGAATTGCTTCCTCAGCCACGATCAAGCTAGTCACCCACTATCTGCCTGCCATCCCTGTGTCTAGCACTTTGGCTGCACCTACCTTCATTCCTTCTCTCACACAGCTTTGGAACTCTGTGGACTCCAAAGGCCAGGAAGAGCAGTTGTCCCTGTTTCCTGATTTCTCCTAAGTTTAATCTCCCATGCTGGTCCTTTCATCTGAAAATCCATTGCCTTCTGCTTTTCTAGAGAGAGTGAAGACTCTCCTTAATGAACTAATCTGCCTAGTCTCCTTCCAGCTCATGAGATGACTTTTACAAGATCATCCAGATATCTTAGAAATTTGTAAGGAAATTCATTCCTGATTGGTTAATGCTGTACATCTGTTATATGATATCTCTGTTCAAGAACCTGCAGGCATCTCTTACTTTTAAAAACAAGCTCCTCCAACTAACCTTGAAGACCCTTTATTCTGACTGCACTCTTTCTTCCACCCTACCTCCCAGAAACCCCCCGGAACTGGCTGCTCACCAGCTCCATGAGCTTTTCTCTCTTCTCAACCCTCCATCTCTTTCTTAGACTTTCTTATGTGTTTCCCTCCAGCTCCTCTCCTCTCAGCCAAATCCTTTTCATCAACCCAAAGCCTCTTTATTCTTCACAGATCCCCTGGCTTGGGTTCCTCAAGTCCACCTTGAGCTTGTCTTTATTCCTGGAACATCAGTAGTCTTCATTGTAAAATATGTTACTGTGGTTCTCAACCTTGACCAAAGTACTTTTTTACAATACACATGCTTGGGCTGCTGCCTCTGAAGATCCTTATTCTGGAGGCTCATGGAGATTTGGAAAGCTCCCTGTATAATTCTGATGGGCAGCGAAGATGAGACACACTGCTTTAGAGGCACTCTGTCTTGCGATTTCATATAATTGCCTTTTATGTCTCAGACAAGTAATATAGTTACAAGTAATATATCTCTAAATATTTGTTTCCCCAAATAGACTGTAAATTTATTGAATACAGAAGCTATAGCTATCGTTTTTCTGCGCCCTCCACGTAGTAGGTGCTCAGTGACAGCTTAAATGAGGGCTTGATTGATTTAGAATGGTGTTAGATAACAAGCTCTCAGATAGGAAAGAGGAAACCTGAGATCTGTTCCAACTCTGTAACTAGCAAGCCACTGTCGTCTCTGGACTTCCTCTTGCCTATTTGTAAAAAGAGAGTGCTAATTAGGTTTTCAAACTCCTGGGAGCTCAAAGGAAAAAGTAGAAGCTCATGAGTTATTTGCAATAATTTGAAAAGCCATGGAAAGTTATACAGTTTATATCCATCTGCAGACTAGTAATCTATCAAATATGCATTAATGAATGACAGTGAGGAGAAAAAATAAAAGGAATCTTTTGTTGTGAAAAGGTTTAAAAGTACTTTGAAAGTTAAAAGATTCCATGATTCCATGTGCTTCATATTTATGATCCAGATCCCCTGGGAGAAAGAGTAGAACAGAGTAAAGGAAGGATTTTGGAGTCATACTAACCTGGATTCAAATCTCAACCCTATGATCTACTAGCTGTCTTAACTTGAGCAAGTTATTATCCTCTGTAAGTCATTTCTTCATCTGAAAAATGGACATGCTGTGGTAGCTATTCCACAGAGTTGTATAAGGATATTGAATCAATGCACAGACAACCTTTAATGCATTGCCTGGCACATAGCAAGCTAAATAAATGTTACCTGGAGTTTACCTGGTGTGTTGGTCTTTTCAGGCTGCCATAGAAAATACCACAGACTATAAACATATACAAAGGAATATAACTTGGCCATAAAAAAGAAAGAAGTCTTACCATCTGTGACAGCATGAATGGACTTAGAGGGTATTATACTAAGTGAAATATGTCAAAGAAAGACAAATGCATATAATTTCACTTATATGTAGAATCTAAAGAGCAAAATAAATGAACAAACAAAATAAAAACAGATTCATAGACACAGAGAACAGACTAATGGCTGCCAGAGGAGAGGTGGGGTGGATGGGAGACTGGGCAGAAGAGGTTAAGGAATTGAGAACAACAAAGTGGTAATTACAAAATAGTCATGGGGAACATAATCAATAATATTGTAGTAACTATGCATGGTGCCAGGTAGTTACTTAAATAAAACATTGGGAGGACCACTTTGTAAAGTATGATTGTTGAACCACTGTGCTGTACAACCTACAAATAATACAAAATAATACTGAATGCAAATTGTAATTGAAAAATAATTCTTTTTAATTAAAGAAAATAAAATATCACAAATTGGGTGGTTTAAACAGCAGACATTTATTTTCTCACAGTTCTGGAAGCTGGAAGTCTCAGATCAAAGTTCTGAAAAATTCAGTTCTTGGTGAGAGTTGTCTTCCTGGCCTGTGTTTAGCTGCCTCCTGCCTTCTTCCCGAATACACAAAAAGGTTTATCCTCTGTGTGTGTGGTGGGAGGAGAGGGAGGAGTGGAGAACAAGCTCTCTGGTGTCCTCCCCGTCCTATAAGGATGCTAATCCTATTGGACCAGGGCCTTAACCTTATGACCTCATTTAATTACTTCCTTAGAGACTCCTATCTCCAAATATAGCCACACTGGGGGTTAAGACTTAAACATCAAATTTATTGAGGAAGGGAGTACACAAACATTCAGTCCATAACACCTGAGATGAAAGACATCCAGAGCTAATGCCAAGGAGAGAAAAGACAGTCAAAGTTACAAGTAATATATCTCTAAAACAATGATCTGCCTTCTCAGCTGGGAGTTTTTGTTTTGTTTTGTGACAAAGAGAGAGAAAGAGACAGGGACAAACAGACAAAAAGAGAGAGAGATGAGAAACATCACTTCATCTCTGTGGCACCTTAGTTGTTCACTGATTGCCTTCTCATATGTGCCTTGACCCGGGGGGGGGGGGGAGGGGGGGGCTACAGCAGACCAAGTGACCCCTTGTTCAAGCCAGCAACCTTGGGCTCAAGCTGGTGAGTTTTGCTCAAACAGGATGAGCCTGCACTCAAGCTGGCGACCTTGGGGTTTCAAACCTGAGTCCTCTGCATCCCAGTCTGACACTCTATCCACTGCGCCACCAACTGGTCAGGTTTCTTGGCTGGGAGGTTTGTAACAGGTTTGGAAATAGACCTTCAGTTCCAAAATATATGGGCAATGTGTCTAACAGAAGTCATAAGGTACAGCCTGCATCTTTTAAACAAGGAACTGGGCAGGAAACCACAGCCTTCCCGGGGCCAGGCTTTTCCCACCTCTGTGGACATTTATATCACCCAGAAGGTGAGGTAAAGTGCTACCTTCCAGGCTCCACCCCCAGAGACTCTGAGTAAGTCAGGAAACTGTATTTCCTCATTTTTAACAAACCCACACAATTACTGCTTTAAGGAACTTATTCTAGAAGAGAAGGGTGTGGTAGAGGGTAGCCTGACTACGATGCTGTTACACGGCTGTGATTCCTGCTGGACTAAAAGCCATATGTGTGTGATCAGCCATTCAGCAGCAAGAGGCAGAGAGAGCAGAAAGGACAGGGAGGGCCAGAAAATCCAGCTGGATATGGCACACAGTGAGAATAGGGGACAGAAGGAAGGATGACACATGGTAACTGCCTTCCGAGGAAGGCAACCCTAAAGAGCCAAGGATGTGGGATGACCAGTCCCGGATGGACAGCTGCGGAAGCCTGGGGCTCTCCGGACCCCTACTCTAGGGATGCAGGGAAGGTAGATCTATTACAGAGAGTCCCCAGCTTTGGTTTCCTTCCAAGTGGCTTAGTTTACTTATGGACTAACTTTTTTGTTCTGTCACTGTCAACCCAAGTACAGGCACTACTAGTTATCATATGAAGTCCAGGGTGCTGAGGGTGCTAATGATGATGATGTGGTGACAGTGTCTACCCAGCATTGCTATAGTGGCATCTGCTATCTAGGGCTAAAAAGGAACAGCATAACCCAGCAAGAGAAAATCTTGGTTTTCATAAAGACAGTTACTTTCCTTAGACAACTTTTCATTATTTTTCCTTTCTTGTCAATCAGAGGAGATGAACCTTTCTTCTGATTATTGAATGGCACAATCATAGGCAAGGCAAATGTTTGATGGTCTGGTTGATTGGCATATGTGTGACACAAACCCAGTTTGCCTTTTCTAAAACTTATTTTTGCAATCATTGGGAATGTAGGGAATATTTAGAGAGAATTCTCAGCCCTGTACTTTATCCTCATTCCTAGCTATTTGGGTTTCTACAGCTCATGTTTTCACTTGGCATGTACTTTTCTCAGCTATGCTTGGGATGAGATGTCCTTGCATTGAAACAGGAAGAGAGCCTTATGACTTCTGAACCTATTCTCAACCTCAGTTCTTATCTGAACTTGAATCCAACTTAAGAATTTTAATGCTCAACAAAAAACATCAAAGATAAACATCATAAATTCTCCATCCAGAGTCCATTTTCATTTAAGGCTGCTAAAATAAAATTATTGTTAGTTAATGTTCAGATTAGTCAGATGGACAATGCTCCAGATTGTATAAATGATATAGAAATGTGCAGAACATTCTTCCCATCTTCTTGTTTCCATTTTGACTTAAACACACAGCCCCTATTTCCACACACTGGTTCTCAATCATTTACACAGGAGGAAGAGTTGCTAATCTGCTGCCCAAAGCTTGATTTTATTGGGTAGGGCCACTGCATTAAGAAGTGATGAGTGGCTACAAGTACCCTGTTATACTCACTGCAGCTGACTGAGGCAGCTCCAGCCTTCAAAGAGCAGACCTGGGTCTCCTTACCCTCTTTCCACTCTTCCTGGCTCTATGTGGAAATCAGAACAATCAGGATCTTCTTGTCAAGAAGAAGCATTTCAACCTCCCTTTGGCTTTATTTATCCAGAGATTCCTTGTATAGGGCAAATGGAGTAGTAATGTTGTAACTGGGCACCTGTTCAGACACTAGTAAATCTGGTTATACCTCCTACTGATTTCTGTAGATATAAAGCCCTCAGAAGGAGGGGTCAGTCTTAGGATTTGGACACCAAACTCTTCACGTGGAATGTTATTCAGAATTTCACCATGCTGGTGATTGGATATTTACTAAAAATCCCCTTGTGACTTTTGGGTCTTGTGTAGTTCTTTGCTAGTATAGATTTTCCTCTGATTAAAATCCAAACTCTACATTCTAAAAAGTCTAAGATACTTTCTGCCACAGTTTAGGCTTAGAAAGGAAAAGGTAGGAGGTGGCCCATTTCTACTTAGGAACATCACCTGTAACTAGATGCATTGTTTCCAGGTCATTTGTGCAAAATTTGGTTTACATGTGGTGAGACTGTAAGAACCTGGTATATGTAAAAGACTTCATTTAGAAACCATAAAATGGCGACAGAGTAGGCAGTCGTTCCAACTCCCACCTCCCAGAACCAAATTGGAATACAACTTAATTTAAAAACAATCATCTTGAAAGACCAACTTTGGACTAAACTGAGGAATCTATAACCAAGGATCACTGAAAAAGCCACACTGAGACTGGTAGGAAGGGTGGAGACACAAAAAGGACTGCCCCGCTCCCAGAAGCCCGGAGGGACTCTCACAATAGTGTGGGTTGATCTCAGCCCCAGGACTGGAGCCCCAGCCTAGAGTCCCAGAGACTAGAAGAGGCATACGGATAATATTTAGCTAAGAAAAGAGCTGGGTTACTGTTTGTGAGAAAGAGACAGAACCCTCAGACCCGGGCTCTGTCTTAAAGGGACCATGCAGAAAACCTTATTCACAGCCACTTACTTGGGGTTCCAGTGGTAAGGGAGAGCCAAAAGAACTGGAGTTGCTAGAGGAGAGTGTAAACGTGGAGGCCCAAGGAAAGACACTGTGGGGGAAGGTCACCCTGGTGCTCAGTCATTTCCCAACACTAAAGTGGCCATTATTCCTCGGAAAAGCAACACCAACAAAGGAAAGCAATTACCATGCCTACCAGAGGCTCCCCCACTCCAGTCAGAGCAAAGAGTTGCTTAGAAGCAGAGGGAACATCAGGAATGCAGGTTTTGAGTGCAGGGGGTCTGGTCTACACATCCCCACACACTGCTGAGTACTCACTGGAGGGCGGGTGGGCCCAGCAGCGGCAGTGGCTATGGCAGCAGAGGCACCCATTTGCCCACACACCCTAATGCCCATGGCAGCAGCAGAGGCGTGCCAGTGGTGGCAGCAGAGGCGCGCACGTGACAGAGGCGGTGGCCAGGGACAAGGGGCAGACCAAACCTCTGCATCTCAGAGGCCACACCCACTGGACTGCTGTGGCCACACTCTTCTGAGGGCTGAAAAAAAAAAGTCTAGATAGAATGACACCTGAGGCTAAGGGGCAAGCCACATTTACTACCCACTACACTTTCTAATCCCTGAACTATAGTGCTGAACCCAATAAGCTGCTTTCTGCTGCCAACAGTAAGAGGCAGCAGAAAGCAGGACCCAGGGGAACTTAAACTTTTAAGCAGACTTTACCCAGGCCAAGAATAGATAAAAGTCAGCCTAAGAGTGCAACTGATATTTGCAACAGCACCTGGGCCCAGCAGAGGCAGCCACAAATTCTGGATTGCTTGTACCTCCAAGAAGGTTGCTAAGGGTCATTCATAGGCAGTGATCCCCACTTCTCTGCACCAGGATCCTGCCAGGGAGGTGCAGAACTGGCATATAAAGCAGTCAGATATGAAGAGCATCAGCTCAGGACCTAACAACCCATGTTAGAGTGGTATCCTAAGGAAGGGATACTCACACTTGACCAAACTAAGGCACAGAAAATGCTGACACAAATAGCAAAAAGAACAGTAGCAGCAGACAAATACCCCACAGCAGATTACAAATAACAGCTGATTCCAACCCAAGAAGATCTAGAAACAACACAACTGGAAGGTGGAGGCAAACAACAACACTAGACGCAGTTAGCTACACAAACAGCACACCCAAAGGAGGAGTCTATACACAGACAAAATGGGAAGACAGAGAAATGCAATCCAAATGAATAAATAAGTGAAATACTCAAAAAAAGAACTGAATGAGATGGAAGAAACCAAACTACCAGATGCAGAGTTTAAAACAACAATTTTCAGGATGCTCAAGGATCTTAAAGCAACAATGGGTGGACATAATGAGAACCTAAATAAAGAAATATCAAGCATCAAAATGGACATTGAGATAATAAAAAAGAATCAGACAGAAATGACAAATACAATATCAGAAATGAAGACTGCACTAGAAGGAATTAACAGCAGGCTGAATAAAGCAGAGGACTGAATTAGTGATTTAGAGAACAAGATAAATGTAAGCACAGAAGCAGAGCAGCAAAAAGAAAAGAGGCTCAAAAAGTCTGAGGAAACTCTAAGAGAGCTCTATGACAATGTGAAGAGAAACAACATCTGCATCATAGGGGTTCCTGAAGGAGAAGAAAAGAAACAAAGAATAGAAAACCTATTTGAAGAAATTATAGCTGAAAACTTCCCTAAATTGATGAAGGATATAAGTTCAAGAAGCACAGAGAGTTCCATTAAAGAGAAACCCAAGGAGGCCTACAGTAAGACACATCATAATTAAAGTGTCAAAGTAAAGAGAAAAAGAAAGAATATTAAAAGCTGCAAGAGAAAAGCAGTTAATTACCTACAGAGGAACCCCCATAAGGATGACAATTGACTTCTCAACAGAAACACTTGATGCCAGCAAGGATTGCCAAGAAATACTCAAAGTGATGCAAAGCAAGACTCTACAACCAAGACTTCTTTATCCTGCAAGGTTATTGTTTAAAATTAAAGGAGAAATAAAAAGCTTCCCAGACAAAAAAAAAAAAAAAAACTCAAGAAATTTATTACAACCAAACCAATACTGCAAGAAATGTTAAGTGACTTGTTGTAAACAGAACAAAGACAAAGAAAATCTAAAAAAAGAAGAATGCAGATTTGAAGAATAAAATGACAATAAACAACTACATATCAATAATAACCTTAAATGTAAATGGATTAAATGCTTCAATCAAAAGATATAAGGTAGCTGTGTGGATAAGAAAACATGACCCGTACATATGCCATCTACAAAAGACCCACCTCAAAACAAAAGATACACATAAACTGAAAATGGAAGGGTGGAAAAAAATATTTCATGCCAATGGAAATGAAAAAAAGGCTGGGGTAGCAGAGTCACCAAGAAAAAAAGAAAGAGAACCCAAATAAATAAAATTAAAAATGAAAGTGGAGAAGTAACAACTGACACAGCAGAAATACAAAGGATTGTAAGAAAATACTATGAAGATCTGTATGCCAGAAAACTGGACAACCTATGTGAAATGGATAAATTCCTTGAAATATATAATCTTCCAAAAATCAATATGGAAGAATCAGAAAACCTAAACAGGCTGATAAAAACAAATAAAAATTAAAACAGTTATAAAAAAACTCCCAACAAACAAAAGTCCCAGGTCAGATGGCTTCACAGGCTAATTTTACCAAATATTCAAAGAAGAATTTACTCTTATCTTTCTCAAGATATTTAAAAATATTCAAAAGGAGAGAAGACTTCCAAACTACTTTTATGAAGCAAGCATAACCATCATTCCAAAACCAGGTAAAGACACTACAGAAAATAAAAACTATAGGCCAATATCCCTGATGAACCTAAATGCTAAAATCCTCAACAAAATATTAGCAAACCGGATCCAGCAATACATAAAAAAATCATACACCATGATCAAGTGGGATTTATTCTGGGGAGGCAAGCCTAGTACAATATTCACAAATCTATCAATGTGATTCATCACATAAACAAAAGGAAGAATAAAAATCACTTGATACTATCAATAGATGCAGAAAAAGCATTTGATAAAATCTAGCACCCATTTATGATAAAAAAAAAAATCTCAGCAATGTGGAAATACAGAAAACATACCTCAACATCATAACGGCCATCTACGATAAACCCACAGACAACAACCTCATAATCAATGGGCAAAAATTAAAAGCAATTCTCTTAAGATCAGGAACAAGGTAGGGTGCCCCCTTTCACTACTCTTATTCAACATAGTTCTGGAAGTCTTAGCTACAGCAATCAGAGAAGAAGAAGAAATAAAAGGCATCCAAATTGGAAAAGAAGTAGTAAAACTATCATTATTTGCAGATGATATGATACTATACATAGAAAACCCTAAAGTCTCAGTCAAAAATCTACTAGACCTAATAAACAAATTTGGCAATGTGGCAGGATATAAAATTAATATTCAGAAATCAATGGCATTATTATACACCAACAATGAACTGTCTGAAAAAGAAATTAAGGAAACAATCCCCTTCACTATTGCAAAAAAAATAATAATAATCAAGTACCTAGGAGTATATTTAACCAAGGAGGTAAAAAACTTGTACTCAGAAAATTATAAGACATTGATAAAAAGAAATCAAGGAAGATACAAACAAGAAGAAGCATATACCGTGCTCATGGTTAGGAAGAATAAATGTCATTAAAATGTCCATATTACCCAAAGCAATCTACAAATTCAATGCAATTCCTAATAAAATACCAATGGCATACTTCAAAGATATAGAACAAATATTTCAAAAAGTTATATAGAGCCAAAAAAAGAACACAAATAACCTCAGCAATCTTGAAAAAGAAGAATAAAGTGGGAAGTATCACACTTCCTGATATCAAGTTATACTACAAGGCTATTGTACTCAAAACAGCTTGGTACTGGCTTAAAAACAGACATACAGATCAATGGAACAGAACAAAAAACCCAGAAATAAACCCACACCATTATGGTCAATTGATATTTGACAAAGGAGGTAAAAGCATACAATGAGTAAAGACAGTCTCTTTAACAAATGGTGTTGGGAAAATTGGTCAGATACTTGCAAAAAAAATGAAACTAGACCACCAACTTACACCATTCACAAAAATAAATTTAAAATGGATAAAAGACTTAAATGTAAGTCATGAAACTATAAACATCTTGGAAGAAAACATAGGCAGTAAACTCTGCTATAACTCTCGTAGCAACATCTTTCCTGATTTATCTCCACGGACAAGTGAAATAAAGGACAGGATGAACAAATGGGACTATATCAAGCTAAAAAGCTTTGTACAGCAAAAGACAATATGAATAAAATAAAAAGGCAACCCTCACAATGGGAAAACATATTCACCAATAAGTCTGATAAAGGGTTAATAAAAATTTATAAAGAACTTTTAAAACTCAACACCAGGAAGGTAAACAATCCAATTAAAGACTGGGAAAAATAACTGAACAGACACTTCTCCAAAGAGAACATACAGATGGCCAATAGGTACATAAAAAAATGTTCAACATCACTAATCATTAGAGAAATGCAAATTAAAACCACAATGAGATACCACCTCACACCTGTCAGAATGAAGCTCATTAACAAAACAATACACAATAAGTGCTGGTGAGGGTGTGAAGAACAGGGAACCCTCCTGCACTGCTGGTGGGAATGAAGACTTGTTCAACCACTCTAAAGAAGTGTATGGGGTTTCCTCAAAAAATTAAAAATGAAACTACCTTTTGACCCAGCTATCCCACTTTTAGCAATAAATCCTAAGAACAGCGAATCACTGATTCAAAAGAAGATATGCACCCCCATATTTATTGCAGCATTGTTTATAGTAACCAAGATCTGGAAATAGCCTAAATGTCCATCAGTGGATGAGTGGATTAAAAAGCTGTGTTACATATACACAATGGAATACTATGCAGTCATGAAAAAGAAGGAAATCGTACCTTTTGAGACAGCATGAATGGACTTGGAATCTATTATGCTCAATGAAATAAGCCAGGCAGAGAAAGACAAATGTCATATGATCTCACTTACATGTGGAATCTAATGAACAAAGTGAACTGAGGAATGAAATAGAGGCAGAAGAGAGATCACAGGGACCAGAGGGGCAGCAGTCAGAGGGAGGGTGGATAAGGGGATGGGATCAGAGACGGTAAAGGAATTTGTGAAATTATATATACATAATACAGAGATATAGATAGCAAGATGACAAATCTTAGAGGGAAAGGGGGAAGATTTTCAGGGGAGGGGGGCAAGACATGTAGGTATGGATGAGGGAGTTGTATTCTGTGGGACACTTGAATCCATGTAAACAACAATACATTAAAATTAATAAAGAAATAGTTTATTTAAAAATTCACCTCTCTTACCAACTTAAAAATTATGTCAGCTACCCCATTATCTGGAAGTTTTCAAAGTGTTAGAGATCTTAGAGGTGATCTTGACTGTATCCTACCCCACTCAGGAAGTCCTCTTACTATATCCCTGATAGCTGGGGGTTACCAGAATCTATACACACTTCCACAGCAGGGGTACACAAGGGGCATCAATATAGTCTGTAAAAGTAATGTTTCTTCTTTAAAAATGTTTGAAGAAATATAACAAAATTTGAAACTCTGAAAAATATTATGTATTAAGAACACATCTGATACTTGATATATTTGAGATATGTATTTGATATGCTATTTTATGAATGCTAGAAAAGAACTTAGTTGCTAATTATAAAAACAAAACACAAAATGAAACTAATATTCCTATTAATGACCTTAAATTGCAGCCCCATTGACAAACATTGAAACTGTGCTAACACTTAAGCCTCCCAAACTAAGGAGAATCCATAGCTTCTCATCATTTTCCCAAGAGTACCACACCATCTTTTGAATCAAAATGGTTCTCCCTCTTTAGGTAGATCTCTTGGCTTTAGTTCCCTCTTTCTTCCACCAGCAATTTCTCTCCAGTTGATAGACCTTTATTTATTTGAAAATCAGTAATGAAGTCATTCCTTGTATTTCTTTTCTCTTTTCGCCTGTTAAAGAACCTGTTAATCATGAGTGTGCACAGAGTCGGTCTTTAAAAATCACTGTTGTTTATCCTTTTTCCATACCTAAACTAGTCCAAATAGATAACAAGCTCTGCTTTCTGAAAGGCTTTCAACTAAATAATCTCCATTTTCTGGGCCAACAAATCCTTTCCAATCCTCTTGTCCTGGACAAATTTATCCTCTCATACTCTGGAGAGAGGGAATAATTAAGCACTGTTCTCTGTAAAACTAACCCTTCATGTACTCTATATATTATTTTTAAAAGTATGTCATCCTCAAAATATTTCTTTCTGTGGGATAAAGAGTCCATAGTAGATCCAACTAAAGGAGGTTTGAATAAAATGTGTGAGCATGTTGATTATTTTAATAGAACTTAATATTTTAATAGAATCACTTTGAAATGATTCTGGTTTATAAATGGCCTCATGGCCCTCTTTTCCCTTATGTTTTTGTCATAGCTTCCCCATTATTCACACCATCATTCCAACACCTGCCTATTCTGCTGAGTATATTGGTTATCAGACTACATTGTGGGTTTTATATGAAAGGCACTGTCCGTCTTCCTATCAATATAACCAAGTGAGTTTTTTTGTTTTTCTGAAACTGGGTCTCATTCACCTCCATGCACCCAAGCTCTGTGTCAGATAAAGAGTAGTTACTCTATAAAGATTCATTTGTTGAAAAAAATAAATGAATAGATCAACAAATCAGAAACACCTAAATGCAACCAATATATTAACCAGAAATGCCTAAACACTACTGAATTGTGTTTAACCTAACCAGATAATAATTATTTTACAGCTGCCGATGTTGAGCTCTTCACATTAGGCTTCTTTCTTTACCTACAATATGTCCTTTATCTCACAATTCTCACACGAGGTAATTCAGGTTAAGAGAGAGAATTAAGAAAAGTTAAATGAATGACTATAGGGTCACCTTTGTCTTGCCCTTTCCCCTTTTTAATCATCCAGGTCCTGCAGTCTTGCATATCTTTGTCCTTGTGGGCAGCATTCAATGCCTCTGGACTGAGGAAGTCAGCCAACTGAACTTGCACTAAATTGGACTGTCCTCCATCTCTTTGTAGTGGGCCAAAGCATGTATATTCTGGTTCCCATGTGCCACCTGCTGGTCTCCTGAGTCACTACTCCCCGAGTGCCTTAGGAGTGCCATGTGTGGCTGGAGAAAAGGAAGAACGCAGTGACTCAGGCGTCTAGTCTGGGACATGAATTAGTTAATGCCCACCACCTGTCAGTGGTGGGAATGAGGACAGAAGTCACACAGAGCCATATTTGTGTTTAGGAATTCTTAGTCCTTCTTAAAGCATTCTTTAACTATGCAATCCCCAAATACCTATAAAAGAATGCTTAAAAGAAAGAAAGCAAGAAAAATATTATAATAGATGTATGGCATGAATGAGTCAGATAATGTGAAAAAGGGTTATTTAGATTGTTGGGTAAATCTATGCCAGCCTTTCTGGAATAAAATAAAAAAGAGGAGAAAGAGAAACATATATTCACAAAAAAATATTCCTTAATATATATATTTTATATATGCTTAATATATATTTAATTATTTCCAAACTCTCTAGCTGAACTAGCCTTATATTCCAGAAAGTAATAAATGTAACATTAAAATAACCCATTAAAATCTTTGATAACAAACTTATTAAAAATTAGAAGCAATCAACAAAGTGTAATGTGGCTACCGATAGAGACAATTGGTATCAACCTGGTAGCAATGACTCCAGCCTGCTTCCTCAGAGGTTTCCTGAGTGTGTGTTATGACCTCAGCTAATCTGGGTTTCTGTGCTTACATTCAGCATGAATGATTCTGTACAGAGTATTCTCACATCTCTTCCCATATATTCTTCATCTAGATCACTCTTAAGAACGTTGCTAAATTTCCAGACATGTGTCTTCGCCTTCTGTTTTAAGAAGTATTTATTTCTTGCACACTGTGATATCTGCCAAACATCACTTTTATATAAAATAATTTCTCTCCTGAATATCTTTCCCTGCTCTCTCCTCCTGAGCCACAGGCTCAAAGATTTATATGTGGAAACTCTGTCAAAGCGTGATTAAAGGGCACTTTTCATTCCTTTCTCAAAGGCCAGATGGGCTACTTTCTCAGTAGTTCAGAAAATTCTTCCCCGCCCTCTTCCTGCCTGAGCCTCAGTCAAATTTCTTTGCTGTATACCAGGTCAAACCAGTCTAAAACCCTGACCCTTTAAGCAGAACCCTCATAATACTTCTTTAAAAATTAGAACAAAAAGTAAAGATGTCACCTTTTTCTTTGGCAGTACTTGACCCCTCAAGGTTATCCTGAAGGCAAGCAATTTTCTCTGTATGTTTTTAAAATGGGGATACCAACGTGGGAATTGGACTGTTAGTCATTTGATAATGGTTACTACTTATTGAGGGATGATTGTGTACTAGGTACCATGCTAAACACTAACAATGGATTTTTTCATTTAGTTCTTATGAAACCCTAGGAGATGGATATTCTTATTATGCCCATATTACAAGTGAAGATAGAAGAACTAAAGTGAATTAAAATGCCTTGTTTATTGTTTCTTCAACATCCATTCTTTCAGCATAAATAAATACCTTCTATGTGACAGCCAAAAGGCTGGATTCTGGAAGTACTGAAGTAAGTGCAAGTGTTAATTCCTACCTCTAAGACAGTGGTTCTTAACCTTTTTTGAGATACCGAACCCACCAGTTTCATATGCGTATTCACTGAACCCTTCTTTAGTGATAAATAAAATATGATTTTTTTCCAAATTCAAGACATAGGTATATGTTTTTTTACTGGTGCACAAAATGAACCATGCATGAACATCACCTTGCTCAAAGAACAAAACCAACAAAGTGCATGAACTCACAACAAATTACGGTATTACTTTATTCTGGCCTCCACAGCAGAGGCTTCTCCGAACCCCTGAGACCGACTCATCAAACCACTAGGGTTCGATAGAACCCAGGTTAAGAACCACTGCTCTAAGATAAAGTGACCAGATTTTAAAATTGGTAAAACAAGACACCATTGACCAGGGGGAGGAGGGGTTCTTAATTAAAAATTTGGTCTATATGGAGCAAAAAAATTTTTCATAGAATGCAAAAATAGTATTATATTTTTTTAAATTTCAACATAAGTACAATTTACAAATATAATACATTAAAAAATTATGTATAATATTATTTTATTCTTTGGCATATTTCTCATTTGAGTAAATATTTTTAAAAGGTCATGAAATTTTTCACAAGAATTTGTTAAATTGTATTTCACACATAAAATGGCTTTCAAAGTCTCAACACTTAATTGTGATTTTTTCTGATGTCCACACTTTACTTACCATAGAAAAAATGCGTTCAGTCGCAGCATTAGTTTCTGTTAAAGATAGCGCATATTCCATAATTTTTAGTGCATTATTGTATGGAACATGGTTTGTTTCCAAATGATGAAATATTTCTAACCATTTGTTCTCTATTGTGATTTTTGCTGATGCCCAAGATTTAATCTTTTCCTTATCAATCTATTTTTTTTAATAATGATACCTCATTAAAAAGATCATTTTCAGAAATATTACTATATAGAAAATTTTGAGTGAGTCAGAGGGATCGAGTTACACGGTCCCAAAACCGATGCCAGAGCTGCACGAGCCGGCAGGAGCAGGCAGGGCAGCGCCACTGGCGGGATCAGCAGCCGCTCTCCCCGCATCCAGCCCTGCCGCCTGCTGAAGACCTAGCGGATTACACCTTATGAAGCCTGGAGCCGCAGGAAGGCATCCAGGATGTGGGCCTATGGGTAGTTAGGAGACTTGACAGCCACCGCCCCAGCAGGTACATCCTGCCCGAGGCAGCCAACTCTTGCGGCAGTGAGGGTGCTTCCAGGTCAAGGCGGGTTCTCCCTGCTGAAAACCGTATATTCCCTTCCCATTCTCCCTCCATTCCCTATGTTTTCATTCATTCTTTCCAAAAATAGGGACTTTTTTAAAATGCTGCAGGATGCGGGACAAATTGTTAAAAACGGGGACTGTCCCGCCAAAAGTGGGACGTCTGGTCATCTTACTCTAAGAGACTCACAGGCTAGTAGGAGGAGCATAAAACTAAACTATCATGTAGAGAGGTTTGAAAAGAAGTGCATATCGGATGGGCAGGGACTCCTGCAAGGAAGTGAGAAGTCTCTGGGGGGTGGGGGTGTAAGAGAAGGTCTCTAGATGAGTGGCATCTTACAAGGAATCCTCAGCAGGGAGAGAAAATAAACCATAAAATCCTAGTGAACAAAGGGACCTTCAAAAACATCTTATCCCTATTCTGCATTTTCAGTGAGGACTCTGATGTACTGGGTTGGGGGTATTGACCTACCAGAGTGCACACATCCTTATCAATGCAGTTTGGAGCCGTGCTCAGAGAGCAGTAAGGAAGAGGGACCAGTTAAATGTACAGGGATGGGCAAAAAGTAGGTTTACAGTTCTTTGTATGGGAAAAACATACAGTTTATTATTACAATCGCTTTATTAACCAAAAGAATGTAACAACTGTAAACCGACTTTTGCCACCCTTGTATATTTGTAAAATTGAAGTGAATGATAGGTAGCTGTCTGGTTATTTGTGCATAAATTCAAAAGGATTTTAATACTTAATGACTTTTCTCATCTAGTTTGAATCTGATTGAATTGCTGATTGAATTCCCTTCTAAAAAAAAGACTTTTCTACCTTCAAACTCAATTTTACCTAGAAGGCCATCTAAGTGTCTTAGGGTGGTGTGTTCTGCATGTCGAGGAACCAAAACAGATTTGGAGAAGTCTGAGGGACACTCACCTTGGTCTGGTCTGAGAATCTTGGTGGTTAGGCTATGGCAGAAGGGAACTAATAACCACTGAGAATCTTCTGGGGGCCAAGCAACTCTGGATGCCTTATGTTTGTGACCTCCTTTCAGATGGACAATGCTAGGCAAGGTGGCTCTTATGATTCTGAGTAGAGTGACTTACACAAAAGATGCAGTTGATGATTGGCAAAGTCGGGACTGGGAAACAGGTGTGCTGGACCTTACAGCTCAGGATTATTTCCTACCTGACATGCCACTCTCTACCCAGGCCATGCAGTTTCCAGAAAATGCCCCAAAATATGCCAGAATTATGAACAGTAATGGATTGACTATATATAACATGTTGTCACTAAAGGAAAAACAACTCCAAGTATACATCTTAATGACTGTGACTGTGCCTCTGCAGTATCATCTCTGTACCCAACAGGACACCTACTTTGTGCAAGGTATGGAGCTGAGCTTTGTATAAACAAGATCTCATCTTTGCATTATCCTTATTTTGTAGATGGTTAAGTGACTTACCCCAAGTCATGGGTAAAATCCAATCAGTTGACTCTAGTACTCAAATTTAATGACTATATTCCTGACCAATGTTCTTCACTGCCTCTCTCTGAAGAAAAAATGCCAGCAGGCCGTGTCATCTTAAAAATGTCATCATGAGCCCTGGCCAAGTAGCTGAGTTTGTTAGAGTGTCATCTCCATATGGCAAGGTTGCAGGTTCAATCTCCAGTCAGGGCACATACAAGAATCAACCAATGAATACATGAATGAGTAGAACAAAAAATCGATGTTTTTTTTCTCTCTCTCTTTATTAAGTTAATAATAATAATAATAATAATAAAGGACTTTAAAAATGCCATCATGAGGCAGCCAAGCCACAGTACCTTGTGGATTTTCTAATTCTAACTTCTAGGTCCTGGTTCAGTTGCCTGCATGGATGGTAATAGCCTGATACACTGATGTGAATAAAACAGTTCCCCCATTCCCTAAGAAATCTTGAGGGCTATGCTGAACTCTAGATAACTGAGGGTAGCTTGAGCATTTTGAAATGGAACATGTGAAATTGGTTGTATTTATAATTAAAAGAGAGAAAGCACGAGCCTTAGGTCCACTTTGCCTCAGGATCCTACTCATGACACCTGCCACCATCAACTCAAAAGAAAGAGTACAGATGCTGGAATTCATCCCTGGCTTTTCTCCTGACCAGCTGAGTGGCCTGAGTCAGGTAATTTCTTCTTCCTGAGCCTCAGTCTACTCATGTGTACAGTGTACATATGGCAGTACTTACCAGAGGATTGGGAGAATGGACCAAGGTCATTCATGTCAAGTGCTTGGCACTGCCTGGCACCCAACAAAGGATCAAATACAGGCTCATTAAAAAATAAAATAGAAGCAGGGTTTCAGGGCTGTCAGGGACTCTCTGGTCACCAGGCTGTAAGCATCCCCCTACAGAACCACCTCCAATTCCTATGCTGGTGCTGCGTCCCTGACTCTGCCAGGATAGGTGGCTTTCCCAGCCCCTTAGGAGAGAACATTCAGAAATTGAGGAAATAAACCTGGAGGTCAACTGAGCGCTGACTTTCTCCAACACCTTCTTCCCCCAGAACTCTTGCTTCTGAGCGAGAAAATTCATTTCTAAACCCTCAGTCAGGTCATCTGTGGAGAGATGGAGAGGTTGAAGTAGAAAAAGCAACCGCTCTGGTCCCAGGATTGAAGGCTTCAGATCCCAGAGGGACTGGACGGCCTTCAGATTTATAGACCCATAACAGCGGAAAACAGCCTCCTGGCTGAGTCCAGCTCTGCCTCGAGGCCAGGGGGCTCCTCGCTAATGCTATTTGTAAACCTCTTTATCTCTCTAATGCCATGTTCCCTAAATCTGTGGTATTAAAATGACGAGAAAGGGTAGATAGAGGAGGGTGATTCATGCCTGGGTTACACTGACAATGAAATTCATCGAAATCAAATTTCTCCCAAGCTCGTCAACAACATCCCGGCTGGTGCCTGCCTCAGCTCTAAGGCCGGGTTTGTTTCATTTCTACAGCGATTTTTTAAATGTCATTATTTTTATTATTTTTGCTTAATGCTTCTATAATGTGCTTCCTGTGGAGGTTGTTCCATACCCGCCAGCTTTCTGGGGGTAAGGGTTAGGCTTGTTAACTCCCAAAATTGTTGTTTTTCACGTCCCTCCAACCACCAAAGGAAGCAATCCCTACCCTTGCCCCTTCCCCAGCCTTGTCTTGATGAGGAAGCAAATATTACCCATAGAATCTCAGCCTTGTTTAACTCCATACTGAGCGAAATCCCAATATTAATTAATGAACCCAGCCAACCCTCCCTTTTGACCACCACCTCCCATTCTCCCAGTTAAATAGCTCTGGTTGCTTTGATCATTTTTTGTGTATCATGACTTTTAGCCCCATCTTCCACCATCCCACCCGGGAAAGTCATCTCTTCTTCTATATGCCAGTACAATGGTCTCTTAAAATGTGACACCGAGAAAGGCTGAATAAATGGTAGCACGTCCTAATCATGAAATATTAAGCATTTTCAAAAATACTTTAGAAACCAGATAGATATCATGACTTTTTCTTTTTTGTTTTTTGCTGTAAACCTTTCCTTTTTTAGTTTTTTTTTCCTTTTTATTGAATTTATTGGGTTAATACTGGTTAACAAAATTATACCGGTTTTAGGTGCACAATTCTACAACACATCATCTGTATACTGTATTGTGTGTTTACCAACCTAAATCAAATCTCCTTCCATCACCATTCCCCCCCCCATGCCCTCCTCCACACCATTGTCTCCTTAAATGAAGAAAGTTGGAGAGTAATCGGTTTTGCAAGATCCCTTTAATAAAAAAAACAATTTCAGCTGACCTGTGGTGGTGCAGTGGATAAAGGGTCGACCTGGGAACACTGAGGTCACCAATTCAAAACCCTGCACTGGTCTGGTCAAGGCACATATGGGAGTTGATGCTTCCAGCTCCTCCCCCTTTTCTCTCTCTTTCTCTCTCTCTCTCTCTCTCTCTCTCTCTTTCTCTCTCTCCTCTCTAAAATGAATAAAATAAAAAGAAATTTTAAAAAAAACTTTAAAAAAACTATTTCAGGGAAAATTTTATAGGCTTGTGTATTTGTTTTGATGTATCAGCATGAATAACAGCATAGAAGGATACACCTCAGGCTATTAATATGGGTTAACCATTTTAGGGAATGTTGGAAGAATATTTTTTTAATACACCTAATAATATTTTATTAATTCAGTTAACCCTTGTCACTCTAGTAATTTTTGAAGAGAGATTTGATATAAAGAATTTTTAATCGATCAACCAAGTGACAAATATTTTAAGTTTTATTTTAAATGTGCCCATCAGCCAGAGTCAGACAGGTATGGTTAGACCTATGCAGGGTTCCTTGGGATAGACACTTACAGTGCCTCTATTCATACAGCCGAGTTTGCAGCCCTTTTGTGGTTAACTCATGTTGAGCCTAAAGTCCACTAAAAGCCCTTAGTTGTTTTTCTTAAAAACTGTTACAAAGATAGATCTTTTCCTTCCATCCTATATACATTTGAAGCAATTTTTTTTTTTTTTTTTACTCCAAGTACAGGGCCTTAACTTTTTTCTTATTAAATTTTTCATGTTGATTTTGACCTTTTGTTTAACTTGTCAAAATCTTTTAAAATCTGATCTTTTTATCTAGCCTATTAGCCTTCTTGCCCAGCTTCATGCCAACTGCAAATCTGATCAGCAGGTCTCTTATGTCTTGTCCAAGTCCCTGATAATAATGTTCAATGGGACAGAACCGAGGTCACAATCTTGTACTTGCCTATTTTAGATGAATAAATATAAATATTTTTACTTATCTTTCAATGAGCTTCTTCCTTTGTGTGCAGAGCTCCTACTAAACAAAGAGGTTTGTGCTGAGCAAATCAATAACCATCACCATTATCTGACTTAGTGATTATTACAATAAGCGTTAATCACAATCCAACTTGAGGCAATCTAGGAACACACAATGTCAGAGTGATAGAACATATGGCTCTGTCCACATCTGTCCTAAGGCATCCAGACAGCAGTAGGACATGGGCTGGGGGTAGGGTGAGCAAACAGTAGGGGTAGGAGTGAGGGAAGAGGGAGCAGGCTGGTGAAGGCAGACAGGGGAGGGCTTTGGGAACCATTCCCCTAAATCAATCTCCCCGATTGTGTGGTTAATGCGCAAGTGGCACACAACAGCTGCTGACTCCCATCCGTGACAGTACAGCCATGTGACAAATGTTTCTCATCATACTGAGCTGCATCTTCTGCTTTTTGGTTAATGGACCTCTGACACGCCTACTAAAATCACTTCTTCACAGGCCTTACAAGCCTTTGTTACAAATGTGTGGCAATGTTTTTCTTCTCTGTGTGGCTGTTTTCACAGCACTGTAACTCAGCAAGTGGCCTGTACTGCCCTTTTCCTCCCCCTAACGCTCCTCCACAGCCTTCCAGAAGCTGCTGCTCTCCTGACTTGTACCTCTCCTCATACAGTGCAAACACTCACCTAAATGATCCAAGATGCATGTGCAAGCAAGCACAGTCCTCGCTGAGGGTTTGTGGGATAGCTTGAAGCAACATTGTGCCTCAGCTTCACCAATTGAAGAAAGAATATTATGACTATAGCATTTTTTTAAGACTGAATGAGGTAACATGTGACAAAGAAGTAAATGCTAAATAAATAATAGCTGCACCCACCTCAGGATCACAGTACCCAGAGTTCTTTTTAGCAGAAGTCATGTCTGCACAATTGACAGAAGGTTTGGCAACCCAGTCAACTTTGTCACCAAAAGCTTTGTAGTCTGCGAAAGAGTTTGGCCATTAATCTGGCCATGCAGAACAGTGGAAGATTTAAAACAAGAGAAAACCTAAAAATTTACAGAGCATCAATATTGTTGTAGAGTAGCTGGTGGATTGGAAACATTGATTGGCTGGAGGAAGGCCAACTAGGGAAGCAGCTAATGTTAGTAGCTTAAGAGATAGTGATGGAAGCCTGAAAGGGAACAAGGCTGATGAGAATGAAAGGGAGGGGATGGATTAAGAAATGAAATTGGGGAATCAACATGACCAAGGGACTGATTTGCTGTAGGCTATGAGAGAGGAAAATTTCCAGGACAATTCATTAATCTACAAAATTAGGTGGCTGGGAGGGCTGCGCAGTTCCCCAAAGAGCAGATTTGGGGTAGTTTGGGAAGAAACAGGGTATCAGGACAGTAGAACGACACTGCCAGGGGACCCAGATCTGTGTCCTACAATTTACCATGGCCATAAAAAGAATGATCTGCTACCTAAATGTCCCATATACCCAGGAACTGGAGAGCTACCCCCCTCTCTAGACCACCTGTGGAATTGTGGACAGTCTCCGCCAGGAGGAAGTGAAGGTATCTGCCTGCTGGTGTGTAAGGAATGAGGCTGTCTCTGCTGTTCAAATACCAGCTCCTTCTTTTGTAGACACTGAATGCAATGGGGACTGCGGGGCTGCAAAGCAATTCCTCTTTCTATTTGGGTATAGAGCTGGGTGGATAGGGCAATATAGGAGAGAAGCAGAAGGAAGCATTTGTCAGCTCTGTCTCCAGAAATGATCATTGTGATCATAGTAATGTGGCTATGTAGGGGAATGTTGTTCTTTGGAGAACATGTTTATGTTGAAGTATTACTAGTATTTGTATTATTTATTGTCGGTCTCTGGCTTCACAGGAGAGACCCCAGGAATTAATTCAGTATCTAGAGACTGTTTCAGATTCCCCCCAGACTCAAGATTTGAAGGATGACATCTGTAGTGGGTTGAGCTGTGTTTCCCAAAAGAAGGTACAATTTGGTCCTAACCCCAATACTTGTGAATTAAACCTTACTTGGAAAGAAGATCTTTGCAAGATGTAATTATGTTAAAGACATATAAAATTATCCTGGATTTAGACAGGGTCCTAAGTCTAATGACTAGTGTCCTTAGGGGAATAAAAGGGGGGAGATTTGAGATACACAGACACAAAGAGAAAATAGCCACGAGAAGATGAAGGCGGAGATCGGAGTGATGCATTCACAAGCCAAGATATTTGCTGGCAGCTACCAGATGCTAAGAGAGAGTCATGACGTGAATTCTCCCTCTGAATCTTGGGAGGAAACCAACCCTGTCCATGAGTTGGTTTTGGACTTCTTGCCTCCAGAAATATAGAGAATAAATTTCTGTCATTTTAAGCCATCACGTTGGTGGTGGTTGATTATAGCAATGTTAAGAAACTGAGACATCTCATTTAGTACCTTCAGGACACTTGTGCAAAGACCGCCTAGTGACAGTCTCAGAAGTGATTATTAGTCTCTGGAAGCTAGCCTCTTCTGCCCAGTCTACTTCCCACAGTGTAGACACGTCTCCTCAGTCTGGGTCTCTGTTTTCTACCTTTTCTTTGCTCTTTTTCACAGCAGCATACTTTCTTCCCAACTTAGATGCTATTCCGAGCTCAGGGTAACAGCCAATTAAGCAGGTCTTTACTGAAGTCCTGCAGTGTACTAGATGCAAAAGTGTCCTGTAAATCCCAAATGTGACAAGCAGCTAAAAAGCACTATTTTCTTAAGCATTTGGTAAGAAGTTTTGAGAATCTTCCCAGCTTGCAATTTCTTCATTTTTAAGATTGAGATCTATCACCATTGGGTTCCTGCGGAAGTAATTACCATCCTTAAACTTTTACCTGCTGCTTCTGAGGTCCAGTTGCCACCCCAATTTTCCCTCCTTCGGAAAGCTCTCCTGGGAAGAAGACTGTGACCCAAAACCTCTCCTATTTTATGTCATTGACTTATCAGCATTCCAGTTCTGTCCTGGGAATTTTTAGCTCAAAAACCTGAAAAAAATAGCTTCTTCTCAAGAAGAGTTTGGAGACTTCAGCTCTGTTTTAAGGCATGGCCCAACCCTGTAGATCAAGGAGGCTGTCATGATCTTAAGAAGTCATAGCATTCTGGCTGACCAGGCGGTGGCACAGTGGATAGAGCGTTGGACTGGGATGCAGAAGACCCAGGTTTGAGACCCCGATGTCACCAGCTTGAGCGCGAACCCATCTGGCTTGAGCAAAGAGCTCACCAGCTTGGACCCAAGGTTCCTGGCTCCAGCAAGGGGTGGCTCGGTCTGCTGAAGGCTCATGGTCAAGGCACATGTGAGAAAGCAATCAATGAACAACTAAGGTGTCGCAACGGCAATGAAAAACTAATCATTGATGTTTCTCACCTCTTGCCATTCCTGTCTGTCTGTCCCTATTTATCCCTCTCTCTGACTCTCTCTCTGTCCCTGTAAAAAAAGAAAAAAAAAAGAAGTCTTAGCATTCTAATTTCCACTTGAACACCTAACACTTCACAAAAAGCAAATATTTCCCCAGATTGCCCAAGTTTATTAACTGATCCTGATATTGTAATATTGAGGTTGCAAATTTTGGTGAGCATTAAAATGTGTCTTTTGTCCTGCAAATTTGAAAAATTGAACAAAAGGACTTAGCTAAATCCCTAAGTAGCCCGGGCTTAGTCATTTAACCTCTGTTTGGCCCACTTTGCTTATTTATGCATTAAATGGGGATCATGAAAAGACATCTTATGAATGAACTAATTAATGATTGAAAGGGGCTTTAAAAGTGCTATGCAAATAGTAAGCATTGTGGCCAATGGGAAGCTGAGAAAAAGCAGAGAGCCAAACTCCAAACTGAGGATTATAACCAAGAAGCAAATATAAGCATTAGAAATATGAAGGAATTATTAATATTGGTTACTATAATGTATTTGTTTTTTCTAATTGAGATTGAGGTGAGAAACTTAAAATGTGGATTTAGGTTTAAAACCCATGCAAGCCCAGATGCTCTCTAAGTGGTTACACTTCAGCAAACACCTGCACATTAAAACAAAATCAAATGATCGAAGCAAACTGGAACCAGAGAAGAAGCAGGTACATAAAACAAATGCTGTCAGCATATGCGAGTGCAAACAATTTATTGGGCCCATATAAGTCACATGATTGTCATTTGCAGATGTCCATATATACAGTTCAAATATGGCAAAAATAAAACCTCTTGAACCCACCTAATTTTAATATTATACTCATTAGAAAGATAAAACCTCTCTCAAACCACTAGCCTGTGGAAGCCCTCCAGGCAAAGCAGCTTAGTCTTCTGTTTTTTATCCCTCAATGAATGACCCCTTGCTTTCTAGGGCCCAGGGCAGCCACTGATCCTTTTAATTATAAACAAAATGTGACATTAATTCATCCCTTTAAAAAGTGCATTCGAATAAAGCTATTAAGAATTGGCTATAATGTCTTCTAAAGGAATAAAAAACTATATCTTGACAAGAACAAAAATCAAGAAATAAACTAATCAATATTTTTTTATATTTAAACAACTTTTGGCTTCAGTAATTATAGAAGAATGGTTTTGACTGCTTCAAATAGCAACTTTTAGCATTCAGGCCTGATTTCTTATTTTTACAACTGGGCACATTAGACCGACCAGCTCTGTGTGGGCTTGGGTTTACCAGGCAGAAGCAGTTTTCTAGATTGGCAGCTTCTCCTTTCCCAGTTGTCATGATCTGTGGATAAGCCACTGCAACCACGGAGCTCAGGACTAACGTGTTCAATTTAGACACCAAAATAGCAAGACATACCAGAACATCTTTCTGCTTTCCTAGATATTTTCTTTTGAAATGAAAACAAACATTTGATATTTCTATCTCTGTGCTGCTCTTGTCACTGATAATTCTGGTTCAGTTAAATAACCAGTTATGGCCACTGAGGCATTCAAGATTGAGCATATAATGGTCCTCTAGCAATACTAACTACTTGAGTTAGGATGGCCCCTGGAGTCATAGCTGCTTATTCTACATCTATACCAGTAATGACACACTGAAAATATTAAGTGTTCAAAAGTTTGTTGAAACCTATTTACAGGCATTCATTTTGAAAGAGTATTGTGATCACAATGACAGCCAACCCAGGTGGTCTTGGGGTACAGTGATTCAGCTGCATATATTTAGCCTCCCTGAACCTTCTTGAGTATCAAAGGTTAGTTTACAGCAGGGGTGCCCACACTTATTCAGCTTGTGAGCTACTTATAAGATGACCAAGTCAAAATGATCTACCTACAATAAAAATGCAAAACATAAATTTATTTCTTCTATATTATCATTATTTAAGTTATTATTATTACTATTTAATATTGTGTATTCTTCTTTCACCTTTCTCCTTCTCAGCTCTCTTTTTGGAGGAAAGTCAATGTCACAGTTTTTATGAACAGTCTGAAAAAGCTGCTCCACATTTCACTTCTTTGGAATAGCAATGGCACACAGACAGATGAGGCAAACGCACTTAGAATATGACATAGTGAAAAAAATCTCCTCCCATTCTGTATGAAAGTGGTAGGTTTTAGGCTTCTTACTCCGACCAGCTACAGCACTCATTTTTATACCCTTTGTTGTATTTAGTTTAAATAAATTGAAGGCTAACTACGCAGCAATGTAACTGAACAAGTTAGGGCGGTTTAACGCGCATGTATAGGGTGTCAAAAGTTCAGACGTCAGATTGGCTACCCTGTATGCCAATCAAAAGACAAATGTCTTTCTAATGTCATGTGATCTACCCACACTTCCTTCGCGATCGAAGTATTGAACACCCCTGGTTTACATGATTTGGCTTGCTAGATAGATACATTTCTCTCTCATAAAAATGCCCTTTTATATTCCTCCCTAATCTTTTCAAGCTCCTGAAATGGCAGAAAAAGTGGGAATATTAAAATCTCCTGAAAGGATACTCTGGTTTCTCTTCAGAGCAAATAAATCTTTCGCCTTTTAAAATCTCCTGAAAGGTTAGAATAATTAAGGAAAATTTCAACAGAAAGAAAAGAAGGTTTTTACACCTTGCACTAGATATAAATTGTCTTCTATTCTGACAGAAAAAGAAAAAAAAAGTCAAAGCCTCTGTGACGGCTATCTCAGGAAACCCTCAATCCCAACTGCACTCCCGCGTTCTCATGTCTTTAAGAGCAACTTCCTTCTAACAATGTGTCCTCCTCTGTGACCACATCTGGAGAAACCCCGTTCTCACCCCACAGGATCCACCTTTTCTGCAGCAGTACATCTCCCAGGTTTGAGATATTCAGTCTGGACCAATAACCAGGTCTCCAGGGTAACAGTTCACAATGACTTTTGGCACTTTACATTCCAGGGTGTGTGTTGAAGCTTTGACACTCAAGTTCTGCAACAGAATGCAACATGGGTGTGGATTTCCCTTTAGGCCATGAGCTAAAGGCACACGTGTCCCTGTTGTCAACAAGTAACTTTTGGCGCTCTCTCTCTCTCTCTCTCTCTCACACACACACACACACACACTAAAGGACGATGGAGAAGAGAAATAATTTTAATTCACAATTACCTGTTTTTCAGAGCAGTACTAATTCTTTTCCTTTATCCTTCCTTCCCTAGCCCTCTCTCCCCTTTACAAATTATGTCCCTCTGGGGGGCACACAGTGCAGTGTGTAGAAGGTGTTATATTGAGTGGGATGCTTGAAACCATGCCAACACAATAAATTAAAATAAAAAAATTTAATTAAAAAACAAACAAACAAATTTTGTCCCATTGGGCTTTCTTGAGATCAGAAAGTGAGCCATTGGGAAATTAGAGATCTCTTAAAAATCCCTAACCACACGAAGACCTTTCTGAATGTTTCATTCATTCACTTATTCAATCAACACATATTTATTTATTTCCTACAGGCACCATGCTAGGAATTTGGAATACAATGCAGAACAAAACTCCATGCCACCTCTTGTTAATATAGAGCATGACTTAAAGGAGCATGGCATCCTCCTTCCTCTCCTCTGGGCAGAAGAGAATAGAGATCTTTCTTTCAGTTACAATTGTTAGATGCCACATGGAAAGCACTCTCTAAATGAGTTATAATTTTATCATTAATTTAAACCATGTTGCCTGTTATCTGAGTGCTATTGGTACAGAGTTGCTGTTTCACAAGGCAGTGAACTAGCTGATCCAGGGAAGGCCTTTCAGATTTTTCTAATTCCATAATCAAATAATCATAGTATCAAAGCCCAAAGTTTAGAGATTATCTAGCCCTACATCACACACCTTTATTTCACAAATGAAGAGACTGAAGATGTGAAGTGTTCTGTCTAAAGTGAAACAAATTATCAGCAGAAGAGAGAGAACTAACTGGGTCTCCTACCTGCTGGTTCTGGGCTCTCTCCATCACATCCTCCTGACTTATAAAGAAAATCTGCCTTCTGGAACCTGACTCTCAGCTGCTCTGCTAAAGCTGCCAGGTACCACTTCGCAATCCAAAAGTAACTCAATAATCTCTATGTTGACCTCTTTCTAACTCTACTCACATTCAGAAAGAGAAGCTAATAAACATGGCACCAACCTGTCTTGCAGGCTCCATATGACAGGAACCAACATTTTGCTTCCAAAGTAATATGTGAAAATGTATAAAAGTTAGCTGAATGATAGGCAGCAAGAAACAGTAAATTGGAGGATTCTGCATGGTTTGATTATTACATTGAAAACCAGAACCTTTTAAAGTTATCCAAGAAGAAATTACGGAGAAGTAGCAAGGAGACAGTGTCAAGAAATTTTTCAAAACTGAATGTTTTATATTTTTATTCATAAGCAGGTAAAGGCAATGACAGATAAATTGTACCCTGCCATAAGATATGTCATCCAAGGTTATAGAAGCTGACACTCTGATTTTTCTACATGCACTACATACTTCATTCATTAAAATTAGGAAACATGGTTTTGATATTAAATGTCTGAGTGTTTATATTTTTTTACTGATTTATACAATCAGTGCATACATCAAGAAATACAGAAAATGTAAATTAGTTATAAACAACATAATCAGCATCACTGCTCCATTATTTAGAAAACAATTTTGGAAGGGGGAAAAAAAGCCCAGGGTTTGGAAGTGCCTTATAATTCCAGTTTTGTAGCTCTAGTTTCATTTTTTTATCCTTGGTCTTAGCATCCTAATTTGAAGGGGTTAGTGGAGGTTAAAGACCGCTCCACCTTGGGGTGTATGAGCGCACGTTTTTAAGTTTTTATTAGGTGCTCTTTTATTACCTTTATGCTTGAATCCCTGCTAGCTACACTCCATTTTTAATAAGCTGAAAATCACATCAAGTGATTGTTCAGTGGTTGCATTTAAGTAGCAGGCCAGTTGCTGAGCCAAAAGGTCGGCCACTGAGCTCACTGAGGAAGCTGGAGAGAAAGCAAGCCGACTCAGCCTTCCCATTTTAAAGGAAATCCTTTGCATTGGGCTGCTCATTCAGAATCAAAGGATTTCAAAGCTCATTAGCCTCCATGGAAGAAGAAGGTGAAGGGGAGAAGGGTGCATTTTGCTCCTTGATATCAGGAAAATAGAAGACTTAGCTGAATACAGTCTTATAGTACATTGCTGTTGTTGTTGCTATTATTATACCATTTTTATGAATACGGAGTCTTAATGAAAATAAAATAAACAGGCCTCTCAATCAGGAAGTCAACAAAACCCAGTAAAATAATTCTCATTTAAAGGGCACACTGGGTTACATGCTCTATTCCACCATCTCTCTCTTTTACACATAAGACATCTGGGGTCAATAGGAGACTCAGAGTTCAGGAGGGCCTCATAGGACTACTAAACCATCCCAGTCACCAATGTGCAGGCCATTAGACAGGGACAACCTCTTTGGCATACATCTATATGCCTGTGAGTGTAGACTGAAATACATTCATCGCATCTAAAAAAGACACTAACTTTTGGTCTACTTCCCCCCAGCAATTTGCTGCTAACAAAATGTCACTATCATCTATTTCCACACTGGTTGGGGAAGGCAAGGATGTAGAATATATTGCAAATGTGGCCTTTACCACAGGCTAGGTAAGAGCTCAATAATGCCTGAAGTTGGCCAAGAAGTTTTACAGGGGTTCTAATAACATTGATGACCACAAGCTCAGAAAGATCTTAGCAGATTTTGCACAAATTGGCAGTATCCCCCCAACATCAATATAGGTTTCAGGGTCAGGCAGATTTGATGGTCTGCTTGAGAATCTCATGAGGAAGAGAACTCACTAACACACACACACACACACACACACACACACACACACACTTATCAGTGCCACATAAACCATTCCTACTTAAAATTATAGAACATTCTCTACTAAAATTATACAACCATTTGGTTAATCCAATTCCTGGACTTATCTCATGTTTAAGGTAGTATTTGATGTCCCAAACTCACACTCATCCATCTTCCCCTCCATTGCTGTGACTACGAGAGTAGCAAGCCAAAAAAGATATCTGAACAAGTATCCAAGTATTGCTTTTATTAATAGACTAAAGAACCACTTAAATAGCTCCTTGCTTAAGGTGAAGGCTTCCTGGGAACTGCTGAATTAGAGAATGTGGTTTTGCTTCATCTATCCTACTCCACACTAAGGACAGACAGACCAATGGGAAAGGGAGAACTGATTAAACCTATAGGTGTATGTAAGAAAACTAAAACAAAAAATGAAAATGCTTGTCTCCCTCCACCACCACCCCTTCATCACCATCATCAACATAGGAAGAACATGCTTTGATTGTAGAAAGCAAGGAGGAAGTGGCCATACTCACTGATCGGAGAGCAGATAATGAAAGAAGAAAGGCTGGAGCCCATTCCTCTTCTGTTCATTTTTGTTTGAGGAACACAAGCTCATCCTCTTATAATTTTCCAAAAGGAATATCAAGATTGGCTATTTGTAGTAACCATTCATTCACCCAGGAAAAAAGCAGATGGGAGAGGGGGGAGCAAGTGTCAGGAAGGGTTGACTTTGATGTGGCCCTATTTGGCAAAAGGGAAGAAGTTCTATACTCCATTAAAACATGGCAGAGGGGGTCAATAAATAGCCTCCTTCCACAAATCACTGTAAACAAAGAAGTATAAAGTAGCCTTTGAGGAAGACTATCACACAACCCTAATATCTCAGTGAAATTTAGGGAGACAAGCAGAGAATAGCAGGGTATTTTTAGAGATCCAACACAACTGTCCATGGCGTAGGAGATGCCAAAAAATAAAAAATCTTTCCTTTGAAGGGCAGGGCACAAAACTTGCATAAGTTTTAACAAGGAAAAGGCATTAAAAAATATGGAATAATAGAATAGTCAAGTGCAAATTGTGTGATACAGATTATAATCATGGTTAGGCTCAAAGGAATAGAAAAATGTAGTGGGATAGAAAGAGTCAAAGTGGCCCCTGAGTCAGCCTGAGTAGCAAGTAAAAGGAAATCATTATAGACATGGAAAAGTATGACAAGGAAAAGTATGACAAAGTATGACAAAGAGATAAGAGGGTAATGTTAAAGGTAGTGAGAGAAAACATAGAGGTAAGATAAGGATAATTGTTGGGGACCCCAAAAGCCAGAACAAATTACTAAGATTGGATATGATACCCACTAGTGATTATGACAGGCTTTCTAGCACAAAGATATCTTCTAAAACAAATATTTTTACCAACAGAATGGTTGTTAGTCCATGGAACAGTTGAAGAAGAGGATTCTAAGTTATGTAATGGGGTCTCTGGGATTTAGGATTCTTACTGAAAGTTGTCTAATCCTATAAAGCATCTTACTGTTCCTTTTCTTATGATATACCTTAAGGGCTGGAGTGGGGGGTATGCCGCATCTCCATTTATCTTTTCCTTATGTGAACTTCCAGGGATGAGTGGAGAGCGAAAGGGAGGGACACAAAACCACGGTCCTCACTCACAAGAAATAGGTCACACTTCTTGCTGGCCACTTCTTTTCAGGGCACCTCATTTAGTGTGAGGCATCCACTCTCAGCTCATGGACAAGCAGTTGGGTGCCCCTTGTGCACACTTGTTGAGCCCCAAGTTTTCTGAAGCAAAGTAATGACCAATGATCAACAAGTAAGCGGTAGGGCTGCTCCATAACCCTGACGAACTTTTCTTTAACCCCAGCACCGCCTGTGCCCTAAACTGGCTTGTCAAACACTACTGCCACTATCCTACCACTCTCAATGAACTCCTTCTCTGAAAGGCTTTTCCAACCAAAAGAGTACACTTTCCAGCCTTAAGTATCTCCTGACATTTTTTAACAGCTTAATTGAGATATTATTTGCATGCCATCAAATTTGCCTGTTTTACACATAAATTTTACTAATTTTTAGTAAATTTAGTGAGTTGGACAACCATCACCACAATCCAGATTTAAAACATTTCCATCACTCTGGTGAGATATTTCTTATATGTGTTTTCCCCTAACGTTTGGTGGGGGACGTTGATAATAGAGGAGGCTATGTTTGTGCGAAGGCAGGGGTTATATGGAAAATCTCTATACCTTCCTTTCAGTTTTACTGTGATCCTAATAAATCTGTTCTAAGAAATAAAATTTTCAAAAAATATGTGGGAGTCCAGAGCCCCACTAAATGCAACACAATTGGTAATAAAATATAGACCCATTTTCCCAGAATGTTCAATATTTAACACAGCACCTGATGTAGGATCAATGTTTAATAAATGCTTATTGGATGAATTGAAATGAGCTATAGATAAGAATTAGGAAAAATGCCTTTTCCTCAAAGACATTTGTTCCCTAGCATCCTTTTCTACTTTTCAATGGCCCTCCAGTTTAATTTTTGGTAATTACTTCATCCCACAATGTGTAATCTTGGAAGAATTATAATTCCAGCAATCCAGGAAGCCAGGGGAATAGATTTTTTTTCTTCTCATTCCAGCACATCCAAAGACAAAGAGTGTCATTTGGACACTCTTTAAGCCAATGATACAATATCAGAAGGCATACCTGTACATCATTTATGCCACAGTTATCCTGATCTCAACCAGATTCAACCTGCTGTGAAGCAGGTGTTTTGCTTCCTGATTCTTGCCCTTCCAGAGATGCCTTGTTCCTATCTATTCGCAAAGCCAGTTGTGCATCTCCTACTCGTTTTGCGTGTCATTTCAGTAATTCCTTTTTATTACACAGAATTGGTTTCTGTTGCTCGCAACCAAGGAACTCTAACTACTTCATGTTTTTAAAGGCAATGACAAATGATATACGTAAGATATTAAGGAGGCCTAAATTAAGGGATGGCTTTCACAAGAAGTGGTTTAGGGGTATAATTTTTGTGATTAAAGGGACATTTCTGGGCAGGAAAGAGAGGGTAGTCAAGGCTGACCCCAGTATTTTGTCCTTCATATATCTTTCTAGCATGAAGAATTTCCGGCCATTTGAACTTTCACCCAGGTAGGCTGAGAGAACTATTGGCACGTTTCTTATAAATGGATCAGCAGTGCAAACTATTTTGAGACCTAACATATGAGGATGAATAATCTTCACATGCTTTTTACTTCACTGAGAGAACAACCGATATAGTTTGTCAGGCTGTTGGTCTCACTGCTCAACCTCATGCACGTGCCGCCTGGGCAAGTGAATCAGTCTCCTGCTCGTTTACTTCCTCCTGAGTGGAAGAGCCAAGCATGTGAGTCAGCCCTGCTCAGAGCCAAGAGCCTTTGATTCAGTATTATTTTCTGCCTTACTGCACGAGGTTCAAAATGTCCAATCTATTTTTTTAGTGCTACTGTCCAAATAGTTAAAAGTCACAGTCCAGAGCTGCTTCACCAAAAATGTACTTTTTCAGAAATCGTTGATCCTTACTGCAAAGTAAAAATATAAATAACTAGAAAGAAGGAAAAAATCAATCAAGAAAATAACAAAATGGTGAGGGGTGCAATGTGACATGTTAATGCTAAATGCCAACTTCGTGGTTCAATGCCCAGTTTATTAAAATGAAAACACACGACAGAAAACAGGCGTCAGATGAATTGAGGACTGAGTAAATGTGCTACCGCGTAAAGACTACTTATTAATTTCCAGGAGGTTTGTCACTGAATAAAAGCTATAATCCTTTGATGGATGCACATTTTGTTAGTACGACTTCAAGCAAATACTTTATCAAATTGGTAGATTCTTTCAGGTGTGGGAATCACAGAGCGTCTTTGATGAAAATCATGCCTTAATGCATGAGAGCTAAAAGGCCAGCAAAAATAACAGAGTAACAGCCCATTACTAAACGGCTGTGACATGAAAGACTTGTGATGCATTTCAGTTGGAAGGGATCTGTGAGGTCACAGAGTCCAAGTCCCCCACCCAAGACCGAAGCTTGCCACAGAGAACACGCTCATCAGATAATTTGCAGCGGTGTCGAATCACGTACTAATGCTATGATAATTCTCCTGATATTTCAGAGACCGGAAATCTGATCTTCAGCTTGGGCATGAAACCTCTCACTGCCCGCTTTCGAATGAAAATATGTCATCATAGTTCAGTTTCCTGAGGTCGCAAAGATAAGACAATATCTACTTTGATTTCAAAAAGAATCATTTACAGATAAAAAGAAGCCCCCTCTACAAAATAAAATAGCTTCTCTCCACACTTAGTAATAATTTATGCTTGGTGAACAGGAAAATGGGCTGAATTTATTCATTTTACCGTGTACTGCTTGTCAAAAGGGCAAGCTGTTAAGAAAACGTGTGTGTGTTTGGGGGGGGGGGGTAACATTGCTATTTACAAATGTAATATAAAAGATTTTTGTAATTCCTCCTGATTCCAAGAGGAGAAAATTAACTCTGCAAGGTGCAGAACAGAGAATTCCTATTATAGTCAGAGTGGTGGTATCTGGCATTTTACCACATAGATAGCTCTAGAGACTACTTTTCCTTTTGTCCTCCAATATAAATTTTGGTCCACTTTTAATCCCTCATTTAAAAATTATGTTACAACAGACAATCTGCGGGTATAAACCTGTAGTCTGGCCCAGTCTCACTGGCCATTGTCCTACCTACCCTGTCACATTTCCTCCAACACCTCTCTTCCTGGACGGCAGGTTACTCTCCTCCTCTGCCTCGCAACCCTTTTGCTTTATCCAGAGCAGGTTTATCTTCCATCCTATTTACTTCTGAAGTAAAACTTGATTTTCTTGCACGGTTTCAGGATGTGTTTTAAAATGTTTTGGATTTTCAAACTCCACTTTGAAATGGGAGATGGTTTTTATACGCCCAGGTGGTCTTCTCCTGCTCTCTCAGCTAAGGAGTTATTGAAACTCCCTACCTTTAAATACTTGTTCAGAGGACATCTGTGGCTTTCCGCTTCATGTAGCAGAAAGAACAAGAGGCACAGCTTGAAATTTAGGATATTAACCTAAATTAAAGCACAGATAACTGGAAGTCTTAACTCATAGGTCACTCTCTTTTTTCCAACATGTCAAATAATAGAGTCTTTATTATCAATTAAAAGTATAGCATAAAGTTTGGGGCATTTTGAAAGGGAAAAAAAGTTGTATTAAATTCAGAGTTTAGCAAGTTTGTTTCATAAAGCCGATATATTTTTTTAAGCACATCACAAAATTTTAGCTGAAAACCATTACATAATATGGCTTAGTGATACTATGTCTCATTTGTGAAAGTTATAATTTAATCATGAAAATACTGCATTTTTGAGGGAAAAAAAATTTCCTGAACTCACTTCTTTTCCTATTTAGGTCTGAAGGGGCACAGGCAGTGCCACCCACTGAGAATTTTTGGAGATCACTGGGCATAAACCTCAAATTTCAAAATAACTGCACTGTGGTAAACCACAGTCACATCCTGGATCATAAGAAGCTGAGGAAACTCAGGGCTGAATTATTTCTTAATCTCACAGAAATCCATGATGGGAAGGAGGAACTGCCTTGCTGTAGAGCTACTCAGCCCCTGGTTTTTGGTTTCTTTGACCTTTCCTCCCATTTGGTTATATCTTTCAGATTACTGCAGCAGCCTGTGAGGCTGTGCAGAGACCCAATCCACCTGGAGCTCCCCAAAGACATGCTCCAAAAAGCCCTCCTCTTCAGCAACCCAGTTCCTTCCCTCCCATTTAGAGATAGATAGTTATGACACAGTAGACTTATGATTATGTGGTAGTTGTGAAGCCCAGAGGCATTGTAGGATGTTGAATAAAATAACATTTTCCAAAGTACCATCCAATCAAGGGTTTCCATATTCTCCTAAGATAACTTTCATCACCCCATTCAAAAGGTTAAGGGCTTAGAGTCCTTCACTTTTGTGTGTTTGATTATTTATCGTTAGATGGTAACCTGGGGATGGCACCTGGACAAGTATTTCTATTCCTTGCCCTTGCCCCTCCATAAGTCATAGGAACCCTTACTGTAAAAACTTTCTTTGGATATTATCTTGATTTCATTCTGAGGGATTTAGGTAATGACACA
This sequence comes from Rhynchonycteris naso, assembly GCA_037038555.1. Taxonomy (NCBI): domain Eukaryota; kingdom Metazoa; phylum Chordata; class Mammalia; order Chiroptera; family Emballonuridae; genus Rhynchonycteris; species Rhynchonycteris naso. The sequence continues at coordinate 48,189,652 of CM073000.1, read as the reverse complement.
ACCCAACCAAGTATATGGCAGGTAGCCCGGTTACTTACAGAATACAACATGTCACAAATTAACAGATGACTTCCATCTCCAATGGATTTTTCACTCACTGAGAAACATCACAGGAAGCCAGAAATTCTGAGCTTTGGGTCAGATTTATTTGGATTTAAAGTTTAGTTCTATTGACTGCATATCCTTGAGTAAATTACCCTCACCTTTGAGTCTGTTTCTTCAATTGTAAAGAACTGTTATGAAGAAGCAAAGTGAAAGAAGTACTAAGCACTGTGTGAAGCACATACCAAGCACACAAAAAATGTGAACTAGTATTGTTGTGGTTTCTTTCATAAGGATGTGTGCAGAATTAAATGAGATGACCTCTGTGGAAAACTGGGCCTAGTGGAACCTCAGCAAACATTAGCTCTTTTCACCTTGAGGAAAATTAAGTCCTTTTTAAATCTTCTTGGGATTTAGGCAATTGAATCCAAGATGTTTGCAACAGCCACCAAATAATACACATCTTTTCCTTTTCCTGAAGAAGAAAATGTCATGAATATCTCTATGCCATGTTCCCTCCTCTCCACTTATGTCTAGTTCTAGCAAGTCTTCTGCACCCAACTGTCGGATCTTCTCTTCACCTAACACTGAGATTGTTTTTTTCTTTATGTCATTGAGTTTCCAAAGTAGGTTCCCAAATCCCGATCTTAGCCCACCCATTCCCATTTCCTCCTCTGTGCTCTGCATCTTCCCTAATGTGCTCATTACCAAGCACATTTTATAATGGCAAAGCAAATTCTTTTAAGTTTAGATTGATTTTATCTTAGTCAAATGGGGGCATGTTTACAATACAGAAATAGGAGAGGATTGATGCATTTTATCACGAAGAAATAAAGCTATTATTCACAAATCTGATTAATATGAGCAGCAAAACAAATATGTTGAGTAGTTTCTTTGCTCACCAACTAGTTCTTTTGTCTAAATTCTCCAGACTATATAGATTCACATGGCAAAGTCTCAAATGGTGTGTTATATTCATCCCAGCACTTGCATTCTGTTTTGGATATAATTTTGAGAGAAGACATTTTAGAGAGTAAATTCTTGAGGAAAGGCTATTCAGTAGATAAATACCAGGTAAGTAAATATAAATAGATAAATACTAAAATTTCAGAAACATAAAATATAGCAATGACAACAACAATAATAATGTAATGACTGCAATTTTTCAAGTATTTTCATACCACAAATGAAATGCTAGGGGGAAATCGACGTATTTGTTTTCTTCTTGCCTTATGGCTGAAAGAGAAAGTCATGCATGTTTTTTTATGATCTGGCTAGTGATGTGTCCCTTCAGGGAGCTATTAACTCCATCTTTGTAGATATTGTCTGGCCCCTATCAAAATTAGAAATTACTTAAAACCAGGGAGAAAAAAAGCACTTCATTCCTAAATAGGTCATTAGTGATATTGGATAGTTTGTTATTCTGCAATGTAATATTGAAATTCCTAGAGGCAACTGATTTTCAGTCATGAATTAAAAAGATCAAAACTAAACTATTTGAGATATGAGTGAAAAGAACCTTGGACAGCTATTTTAAAGGTTGTGTGTCAGCAATTAACCTTTTGAAACTAAAATCATTAACTTTCCAAGACAACTAAATGAAAATGAGCCCAGCCCAATTGTGCAGTAAGTATAAAAACAAAAGAATGGAAAACAAATAGTTATTTGGACTTCAAGGGCAGGGAGAAATATATACAGAACAAAATATCAGAATGATGACTGCAATGCTCAAAAGGAAGTAAGTAGATTAAATATAGCAATGGGAAGTTTTGGTCCTTACCAATTATAAGCATGGATATATAGTATCATAAGAGCAGACAAGTTTGGCAGGGTTTTGACCTTGAGCATGTATCACTGCATGGCTAATTCAACCTTTGAGAACCTTTTCTCAGGAATGTAGAATTCCAAGAAAATGCTCATAAGCAAAATAGTATCATTCTTTATCCCACAGTTAGAGAAAAGTCGATTTGTTGTCTACATGTTAAAATAGATTAAAAACAAAAGAGATACCATTGTTTTTATGCTTATATGTATGTTTAATGTAAATACCTGTTTGAAAAACTGCAACTAAGCCAGGTATTGAAGTGATTCAACCACAGCTCTAATTATGTAAGTGCAAAATCATATGTGCCCTTGCAAATGCTGACTAACTCCCATTTCTCACCATTTGTATCCCCGAACCCCAGTTAATTTACTTTTCCTGGATATGGTACATGAATTCCAAAAATGTGGGGAAAATGACTAGTTTAGTAAATATATTTTTTAATAAATACTTAATTTTCTTTCTGAAATACTGTAATTCATTTCAGGAGCTGAGTCTTTTTTCTGGAATTCTTGTTTATCAAAACAGACATATTGTCCAAAGACATTTTTATATTTCTTCTGGCTAATCTCTGGAGACATTGTCAAATGTATGATGTAATTAGTTAATATTTTACCAAAGGTTAAGAAAGAGAAAAGAAAGAATACATCTAGTGGTGGTAGGATGATGTGAAGAATCATATTCAAGTTAAAATATTATTAAATTTATAGAACTATAAAAATTTTACAACAATAAAGATGATTTCAACAAATATATAAATCAAAGCCTTTCCTAACCTCTTGCCTGATTGATGGGCTTTTTTCATTAAAATTGCTCATCCCATCCCAAATATGGATAATATATAATTCAAAGTTGAAATCAGGTCCCCTGAGTTTCTTGAGATTGGATAAATGTCTCAAAACATCAGCAAATAGACCCTAAAAAAAGGCAGCAATCTATAAACCATCTTGATGCCTTGTCAATAGCAGGAGAGAGACAGGATGAGACTGTAAACCAAGCAACCTTTTCATGACCTCAACCCTCCCCCATCCTCTGAAAAGTAATAAGGATGGTTCTTTGGGTCTTTGTCTGAGGAAGCTGAGAATAAGAATTGTGAGCTTCTGTGTTCCTATAGACTTAAAGTAACCACAACCCCTTCAGTTCAAAATTGCTTTATATTTGGTGTCCTGAGGTTCAAGGAGATAAGATTTTGCCATGTGCAAGAGTTCAGAAATAATTCACACTATCACAACTGTGAGCAAGACTACAAATCCCAGGTTGTGTGGCCCATAGGGGTGAAAGTAGACAGGGTACAGAAAGACATATTTCAAACTGGGGAATAGAAACTGTTTGAATGCCTTGCAGGGACCCTGTGATTTTAGCTGCCACTAAAATGAAAAAAGAATGCCAGATTCAAAATTAGTAAAACAGTTTTCTGGTTAGCTCTGCCACGAACTTATTTTATGACCTTGGTTGCATTTCTTAATCTCTTTGGACCTCAGTTTTCCCATGTACAGATGGGCTAAAAGAATATCTAAATTACTGTCATCACTCAAAAGTCTGCAGTTCTATGACTCTTACTTGTTCCTCAGAGATATAAGAAAACTTATGCTAACTGCAGTCATACAACTGGAGGAAGAAAAAAACAAATTGAGTTTTCTCAGTCTAGCTAAAGACACTGCAGCTCAGCAGCAAGGCAGTCAGTCAGAGACAATGAAACAAATCAACATCCTTAGACTAATTACACGAGGAAGACCTCTGTGCATCACCATGGCAACCAAAGAGAAGGTAACCCCAGTAAGGGTCAAACACTGGAAAAGTGAATGTGGCATTAAAATAGGAATCCGTAAAATCTACCACAGCAGCCAGTGACTTGACCAAATTAGTCCCCAATGCAGTGAGACCTTAATTATTTTCTAAAACAGTGTCTAAAAGTAGGTTTCATGCTCCACCTGCTTCACAATCACCTAGTTACAAATGCAAATCCCTTAAATTTATCCAGACTCATTGAATCTCTGGAAAAGAATGAGGGAATCTGCATTTCTGAAAATGTTTCTCAGGTGTTTCTTTTGCACAATAAAACTGGAGCACTATTGATCTAGCAAATGGAGAGTAGGAAGTTAGGAGACAATGAAGAATGAAATGTATATTCACAGAATATATCTAATTAGGAGACAATGAAGAATGAAATGTATATTCACAGAATATATCTAAAAGTGGAGGGGTAGGTGATAATAGTGGTTGCCTCCAAGGAGGTTTGAGGTACAGGATGAAAGAGAAACTTATTTTTTACTGTAAACTATTCATTTATTTATTTATTTATTTATTTATTTATTTATTTATTTATTTTTGTGAAAGAGACAGAGAGAGAGACGGATAGGGACAGACAGACAGGAAGGGAGAGATGAGAAGCATCAATTCTTCATTGCAGCACCTCAGTTGTTCATTGATTGCTTTCTCATATCTGCCTTGACTGGGGGGCTACAACAGAGTGAGTGACCCCTTGTTCAAGCCAGTGACCTTAAACTCAAGCCAGCTACCATGAGGTCCTGTCTATGATCCCACACTTAGGCCAGCAATCCCATGCTCAAGCTGATAAGCCGCGCTCAAGCTGGAACCTCGGGGTTTTGAACCAGGGTCCTCTGCATCCCAGTCAGATGCTCTACCCACTACACCATCACCTGGTTAGGCAATGTAAACTCTTTTTTTTTTAATTTCTTTTTTTTTTATTTTATTCATTTTAGAGAGGAGACACAGAGTGAGAGACAGAGAGAGAGAGAGAGAGAAAGAGGGGAGGAGCTGGAAGCATCAACTCCCATATGTGCCTTGACCAGACCAGTGCAGGGTTTTGAACTGGCAATCTCAGTGTTCCCAGGTCGACGCTTTATCCACTGCACCACCACAGGTCAGGCCGGCAATGTAAACTCTTTAATGTTCTTTTCATTTTTGCCATGAGCAAAAATTAAATAAATAAATATTTCTAATCTTAAAATAATTTCAAGTGCAAATTAAATTTTGGTATACTTTCTCAGAGTTGAAAATAATGAAGTCTTTAAAGTTGAAGGATAAAACAATAACACTTATGCAAATTTTTTTTCTTTCTTTTTTGTAAGGCTTGGAAAGGTTAAGTGTTGGTCAAATAAGTTTGTAAATATGATATATATGTTTGCTCACTTATAGTTTACATTAGGTGGGGGACAGGCTGTAAGCAGGCAGGGTCTTTATAGCCTAAGGCTTAGGTTTTTTGTTTGTTTGTTTTTTACAGAAGTAGAGAGAGAGAGTCAGAGAGAGGGATAGATAGGGACAGACAGACAAGAACAGAGAGAGACAAGAAGCATCTATCATCAGTTTTTTGTTGCGACACCTTAGTTGTTCATTGATTGCTCTCCCATATGTGCCCCGACTGTGGGCCTTCAGCAGACTGAGTAACCCCTTGCTCGAGCTAGCAACCTTGAGTCCAAGCTGGTGAGCTTTTGCTCAAACCAGATGAGTCCGCACTCAAGCTGGCAACCTCGGGGTCTTGAACCTGGGTCCTCCACATCTCAGTCCAATGCTCTATCCACTACGCCACCGCCTGGTCAGGCAGCCTAAGGCTTAGTTTTAAGACTAAGTTTTTCCCACCCTAAGTGACTTTGTATTAGAAACTTTCTTGTTTGTATATTGGATTATAGGATTGGATTTCTACACTATAAAATGGGGCAGACAGGGAGCTTGCTCGCTCTCGGTTCCTAAGATTAGCATTAGAGAGGAGAGCAGAGAAAGGTCACATGGAGGATAGGAGAAGCAGCCAAGATGGCAGAGTGCTGAAGGAGAAGCCAGTTTGTGCAGAGAGAAGGAGATGGGGAACAGAAGTGAGTAAGGCAAGTGAGGTAGAAATCTTTGATTCTGGGAAACTCGGATAAGTCAGTGACTTTGGAAGCCCTGAATGGAAAGGGAAGTGTTTTCCCACTGTGTGTATTTCTTGCCCACTGGGTGCGAGCTAGGATTAAAGCTAATTGCCCACCAGTTCTTGGCTCCATTGTTTTATTACTATCTGTCCGAATCAAATGCAAACCTGCATGGGCCAGGCGGCTGTGATGGTGGCCGTGGCTACTGGCCTTACATTAAGCAATATATAGACTTAGTTTTCTACTTTATCAAATGGCAAGGGAAGCTGTCAGGGAGGATACTTAATAAAGATGCTTCTCCTCAATTCTTGTTGCTAGGTGGTAGTCTAGAATTAGTACCTGTTACTTACTATACTATTTTTTGTTGTTGTTTCCTGTGTGATTAATAGTTCTTACTAATTTGTAAGTTCCTCACGAGCAGAAACCAGAACTTATGTTCCTTTATATTTCTCATATCCCTTTTTAGGACACATAGAACAGAGCACTTGCTTACTAAAATTCTTATGAAATATTTTCTTTTCTGTAACACACAACACTTCCTCTTTTTTAAGAAGATGCTAAAATTCAATTAAACATCTTTTAACTCCAAGATAGACTACACGTTGTGATTTCCAACAGTTGTAAAAGAGGATGCTTAAGGAGAAAAGTGATGAAGAAACCAGGACCAGGGAGCCCAGAATCATTTCTGCACATACCCAGGACTAAGGAAGTCTACTTAAGAAAACTCCAGGACTTAAGAAAGGCCCAGAGCTGTAAGCTATAATTGGAGGAGGTGGACAGAGACCTCCTGCCAAGGCAATTTTTCTCAACAAGGCACTGTGAACTTAGGTGAAATTCATTAGAAAGTGTCCTGCCCCACCACCCAAGCCATGGGAGGACCAAAGGGATGGACTGTGATGAACCCCTTGTGAGAAGGGAGGGATGAGCAATGCCTGGTACAAGGGTAATAACTGCACCCCAGGTTAGAGACCTGCTTGCTCCCCCTCTCCACCCAACACAGGTAGAGACAAAGTTGAGACGCAACCAATGTCTGAAGGGAAATTTGAGGGATAAAAAAATACTTTTCACCCCACCAAGTTCTAGCCTGCTAGTAATCAGATTAACAGAGAAAGATGAATAGGAGAAAATGCACAAAGTTTATTACAGGTGTACATGCCAGGGGGGTGTCATAAGGTAGGATACCCAAAACACATTAAGCAGTTGTTTATATGCCATTATATGCAAAGGAGAAAGGGGGTAGGTGTCTGAGATGTCGAAGGAAATAAGCAAATTTACAGGCAGCTGAGGAAGAGAGAAAGGTACAGAGCAATCAATGTCTTGCTAGGCAACCCAGAAACCATGGGACCCATGGTGGGGAAAATCTAACTGCCAGGCTGCTGCCTGGAGGCTTCTTATCTAATGCTAAAGTGAATATATAACAATTCTCTTCCTGGAGCAGGCCTTTTGTATCTGAATCTCTTAGGAATGAAAGGTAGAGAGTCAAAGTTTCTTTCGCAGTCTTTTGTTTCTTAATAACCAGCTTAAAATCAATATCCCAGAAGGCACAGTTTGAGGGTGACAAACCTTTGGTTCCCTTCAGAAGTAGAAGTTACTTCAGCGGTTCAGCAGTAATGAGATGATGGCTTGGCGGTGAGCAGTAGACAGCCATTTGATGCAAGATGGGCATCCGGGTCATTGGACAACAAATGGTGCTGCCCTAGAAAAGCAGCAGAGCAACCTGGCAGCTAACTACCCCAAGTTCAGGATCTCCTTCTATGGTACAGAGTTTTGAGTTGTCACTGGAGAGCAGCTGCCCAACCAATGATACTTACCCAGTTCTCTAGCATCTAGAGACATTATAACATGAACAGAAATGGTATGTTTCAGACCAAGATTTTTAAGAAGTTATTGCACCTTCACTCCCTTTCCCATTACACTGGCCGGGTGCAGAAAATGCCGACCCTATGGGGCAAAGAGCCATAGAATGGAAGAAACCTGAACCAAAATCATTTCATAAAGGAAATACCCACCAACAGGGAACCACTGCTTTGGACTACCACCTTATCAAGAAGTCAGCTTCTATTGTGTTTGAGATATTGTACATTGTGGAATCTATTTGTAATAGCAGTTAATATTACCCTAACTCATGTGTTTGGCTAAGCCAAAGACAAATAGTCATTCTGGAACTCAGAGGCAGTATCTAGACCTGAATAAGGTTCCGTCCAAGGTAGCAGCAGCCTGGAGCTGCTCTACTCCAACTCTTTGTAAATGGACAGAAGACTCTTGTGATAAGCTTTACCTGGCTCAAATGGGAAGTATTCCGTTGAGATTTTTCTTTCTCTCCGGGACACACCTGAGGATAATGTCCAAAGGAGATAAACTCCACTCCATTTCTCTCCCCTTTAAAGAGATATGCCCTTTAGAGAGGGGTGTACTTCCAAGGTCTGGAACATGTTTTAAGAGTTGAGTCTTCTTTTGCAAAGAGCAGTCCCATAAAATAAGAAGGCCAGGGAACCCAGCCATAGCCCAGAGCAGAGCCTACAAATTCCCCTGAGAATGGTGAATAACATGTTTTCATGCAATAATAGGACTAGAAGATTCTAATAAGAGTTTATAGTTTACTAACATGCGTGTGTGCGTGCACACACACACACACCACACCCCTGAAGATATTTGCCCTTTGAATACCAGACTCAGGTTATATTTATCAGAGACAAAGCCCCACATTGTGTACAAAAACTAAATAAGGCTTCAGCCCTGGCCTTCAGAAACTGACAGAATATAACTCTAACCTCAGTGTTACAAAAGGGAAGGATACAGAATGTGCTATAAGTACAAAAACCAGAGAGGAACACCGAGGACGTTTTCTTGGGAGGGACAGAATGAATGCTGTGTGTGTAGGAGAAGGAGCACCCAGAAGGGCAGGCAAAGAGAGGTGCCCTGAGGCCAAAGAGGACAGGAAGTTTGTTTACACTGGATCCTATTGCTTACAGAAGCATTTGGTACCATAATCTCAAGGCAAGGGAGTAATACAATCTTAGTTACTAAGCTTCTTAGCTTTTGCCTTTCAAAAAGATAAAAATGCAACTTTATGGCAATAAACCTGCTACTAAGAACTCTGGAATATTGGGTAAAGGCATGGGAGGGGCATGTTTTAAAGTAACAGAGAACCAGGATACAGGGAAGCTCAATACACAATCTGCCAAGATTATGCTCCAGCTGCCAGTGAAAGTTAAAACATTAAGTAGGGAAGTAGATGTGAAGGTTGGATAATTCAAATTGCTTTGGGGTATATAACCTTTGAAACAGAGTGGGGCCATATCTCAGTAGTGCTGGACACACAGTGGGCATTCAATAAATACTTGTTGATCATACTGGGTCGTGATAACCTATGCCAGGAATACTGTTAAAAATTCGTTGTTTCTGTTGCCCTGTTTTAGTGACACCTGTTTTAGTGACACATCTTGTGCTTACCATCCGCATGCAGTCAGAGAACAGAAATGCCTCAGGGCTAAGCTAGAAAAAAATAATTATATATATATATGTCTAAAATGTTCTTGTATCAATTTGGGGAAATTAAATATATATATATATATATATATATATATATATATAGAGAGAGAGAGAGAGAGAGAGAGAGAGAGAGAGAGAGAGAAAGAGAGAGAGAGAGAGAGAGATGATTTATATAAGAAATACAATGTATGACTCCTACCAGGAAACAATATATACACATATAGGAGCTATACATTGTGTTTTTTACATAAACACATGTGTATTTTTTTAATATTTAAAGGACATTCAGCCTGACCTGTGGTGGCGCAGTGGATAAAGCATCGATCTGGGAACACTGAGGTCGCCAGTTCAAAACCCTGCACTGGTCTGGTTAAGGCACATATGGGAGTTGATGCTTCTAGCTCCTCCCCCCTTTCTCTCTCTCTCTCTCTCTCTCTCTCTCTCTCTCTCTCTCTCTCCTTTCTAAAATGAATAAATAAAAAAATTTAAAGGACATTCCAAGCTGGGAGGTATGCAAATACCCAGCACTGCCTTCCATCCGAGCTCCAGCTCTGTCTTGCTTTCTCAATCCCAGAAAGAACAAGGAAGGCACATCACTCTAGGTAGCTCTAGCCCTTTTCAACAAGGACGATTTTAAAGTGTCAAACATGGGGAAAACTATGAAATCCTTCGCCACATGAACATCTTTAAAGGTCTATATGCATAAATTAGTTTCCCATAGTGCAGCAGATTTCTAATGATTTTTTAATTTATACAAATATGTGCAATTACAATGCAATTAAAATGCCAGTATAATTAAAATACAGAAATAAGGAAATTCATAAATCTGTTCATGAACCCCCTTGATTTCTTCTTGGGTTCAATTAATGCCACTTCTGGTGTAAAGATCAAGAAAAAATTTATTTCTGCTAGTAAGACCATTTCATCAATCTATGTACTTTAGAATATGGAATCTCATCTAGATCCACAGAGTGTATCTTTATGATGAATGCTCAACCAGAACTGGACAAATAAGAGATGCTTGACAAAGATATAGCCAAAGGGAGGGAAGAATTAAGGGTGCCTTCCCTACAAAGGAGTGAAGAATGCATACAAACTCTGGTAATTCTTAAATGTAGGCTGGATATATTTACATACTTCCTTAACAAGAGCTCTGGCCTTCTTTACCCTAATATCTCTGCAGATGAAGACATTCAGTTAATAGGAATAATAAAAGGCACCAGCAGTATGCAATAGACTTTTTTTTAAAATATTAAGATGACATCTGCTAAAGGACTCTTTTGAAAGTCTTTTATAGATAAAAGCTTTCACTGGAAAGGAAAAGAAAAGAATAGCAGTCTACTGACATGCTAGAAACTCAAACCTAAACAGCTAGGTTTGATTAAGTTATTTTTTTGTATAACCAACATTTACTGAGCACTTCTAAGCTCTGGGTATATAAAATAGCATGTGGCCTTAGTCCTCCGGGAAGCTTTGTTTTGGAGGAGAGAAGAGATAGGTAAAAAGCTCATTGCTATACAGTGGGATAAAGGTTATTTTGGTTATATGTACTGTGAAGGCACAGAGAAATTAATGATAAAGAGCTTCCAGGAAAATAAAGTTTGAGCCAAGTCTAGATTGAGCAGTGGTTTTCTTTCCCTTCAGGGCTTATTGTCTCAGTGACTAGGGCACAGCTGGTTTTAGTGGGTAAAGGTCAGGGAAGCTGACCATCCTCACCCAGGATCAGTTTTCCACAAAGAATTGTCCTGCTTCCCACATGCCTTTCAAATGTCAAATATCATGCCAGGCATTTAGTAGCTAAAAAACCTGTTTATCTTGAGCCTTGATACTACCACATTTTCACATATAAACCACAAGAGGTATGTTTTGTTTTCTTTTGTTTTGAGTACCACATATCTAGGAATACTTTTTTTAATTTTCCGGAAATGCAATTACCTTGTAAAACAAAGGGAAATTGCATTTTGTTTTGTTCAGAACTTTATATTTTTATATAAACATATCAAGGTATATTTAGTCTTCAGTATGTCTTTTGGTAGGAATCATCCTTTGTATTTCTTAAATAAATATCAAAATGTGTCTACAATTTCCAGTTTCAATTTCTTGAAACTGGAATGGAACTAGAAGGGCAATTTCTAAAGAGTCGGAGCCCCAAATCTCTACTTCTCCAGATTTTTAGATTGCTCTCTTTGTGCACATTTGCGAGTTGTTCCAGGAAATGAAAGGTTTTGCCTTGCACAGCTCCTGGGTCTCTGCAGTACAGTAGTCCTACCGCAGACCTAGACGTGGAATTGCTGGGCCATAGAATTGGTGCATTTTCAATTTTACTTGATATTACCAAATAGTTCTTCGGAGTAGCTGTACTATTTATTTATGGTCCCACCAGCAATGTTCCCACAACATCGTTAACATTTTGAACTACCTGAATTCTTAGTTGTTGCTTATCTTACTGATAACTAATATCGCTGTTGTTTCTATTTAAATTTCTCAGATAATTAAAGAAGTTGGATGGTTACTACGTTTATTGGTTAGTCAGATTTTACCTTCTGTGAATTATATGTTAGATCTTTGTTCCATGTTTCTCATAGTTATTTTCTGTCCTTTTCTTATTGAGTAATAAAAGTTCTTAGTATACTTAGGGTCCTAATCTTTATGTGCATTACAAATATCTTCTTCTAGATGGTGGGTTGTCTTTTTAATTTTGTTTTAAATTTTAATGTAGGTAATTTTAATCATCACTTCTTTTGGGGATTGTATTTTTATGTGTCTTACACAATAAATCTTTACCAAAATTATAAGCTCTTCTACACGTTTTTCTTAAAGTGTGTGTGTATGTTTTTAATGTCTTAATTATGCCATCACTCTTGAATGGTAATTCAGCCAGGTAATTCTAGATAACAATTATATATCTTCTTTCATTTTGAATATATCATTCTACTGGCTTCAGATTTCGGTTGTGGATATTAAAAACTGTCTGTTTAATAGTCATTCCTTCTGTAAACTGACTTTTCTCTCTGGTTGCTTATAAAATCCTAATGTTTGCTTTGTTATAGTTAAGTTTTATTATAATGCATATCTTTGTGAATTTGTTTATATTTATTCTGTCTTGCATTCATTGTTCTTCTACCTCATTTTTTATGTTCTTATATCAATTTTGGAAGATTCTCAGCCATTGTATCTTTATGCATTGCCTCTTCACTATTTTCACTTTTTTTCTCCTTCTGAAACTCTCATTAGACCTATGCTGAACCTTCATAGCATATCATCAATATTTTTAAATTTCCTTTTTAATTTTTCCAACTGAAATGTCTTGCCTAGCTACTGTAGCTAACTCTATGTTATTTACATTCAACTTATTAGTTATTTGAGAATGACAAGGAAAGAGTGCTTTATTCAGTGCTATAGATTAATTATAAACTTTTTGAAAGGAATTCTGAACACCCTCTGAAGAAAAATCAGTTGCTTAAATATTGCATTGCATGAAAATCCTTCAAGTGACCATAGACTAAAACAGCTGTGATACTTACCCCAAAACTTCTCCAAACAGAAATCCAATGAGATGAGATGTAGCACCTGTAGTTTCAATCTCTTCTTTAAATTGCAGAGCTGACCCTGGCCAGTGGCTCAGTGGATAGTATGTCAGCCGGGAATATGGACATCCCAAGTTAGATCCCCCGTCAGGGCACACAGGAGAAGTGACCACCTGCTTTTCCCCCACTCCATTTCCCCCTTCTCTCTCTTCTCCTCTCCACATAGCTTGGTGGAACATAGGCCTCAGGCACTAAAAATAGCTTAGTTGCACAGGTCAGGGTGCATGCAGGAGTCTATCTCCTCTCACTAAAAAAAAAAAAAAAAAAATGAACTAAAAAATAAAAAGAATAAAAATCAATTGCATAGCTAGATCAGATACAGCACAAGTCCAACTCTCACTAACATTGTTTCATTGTAGGTGAATCAATAGTCTTGGGTCTCATTTTATCTTTATAAATTAAATTCTTAACATCGTAGTGATCCCAGTCATGACACAACCTGTATGAGCATAAATCCCTATAAATTGTTCAGTGCCGCTGGACTCCATGAAAGGTAACTTTCTTTCTTCTCCTTAGCTAGCATTTGTCTGGGTCCCAGGGCTGTGAAACCAAGCTTAAAAATCTCAATAACATAGTCTATTTGGAATAATTGTCACACTCCTGTTGTACCCATACCATATGAGGAACATGAAAAGGGCAGAAGACAGAAGTTGCCACTTTGGGGTTCACTAACCAACATGCCTGTCTTAGCATACACTTGACATGTACTGAACTGCACTAAGCATTCCCTTCACAACTCATCCATTGTGTTTCTTATTTCAATACTCCAGTAGTCATCATGTATGTGTGTGTACGCGCACGTGTGCATGTGTTATAAGATAGTGAGATAGAGATGTAATTTCTATTGAAGCTATTCAGTTGTCCCAGCACCATTTTAAAAGAACAATTTCCTACTTATTTGTAATGCTGCTAATGTCAATAACCAAACTCCCTTATATACTACAGTAATTGTTACTACTTGTATTTGATTTATTTGCAAACATGTCTGATTTTTCTCACTATGTTTTACTTTTTATGATTTTAGTTTTCTTTTACATTTTTAATTATATTAAATGTACTTATTTTATATTTTCTGTTATCTAAAGATTTAGAGAATACATTTTCCCATTTATTGTGCTAAGTGACTCTCATTCCTGGTATGTTGTTTGTTCATCTGTCTATAATCTAGAATTGTGAACTCATCTTATATTGAAATCCTCTGTCCCTGGGGTGAAAGTAATATACCTCCTAAGTGGTTTTGCATTGATTTCTATAAAGTATCCCACTGACATCATCAGCTCAAAACAATTTTTTGGTAAATTTCTTGGCTTGAGGGTACCCAGAAAATGTGAATGTTACAATATCAAACCTTAGGTTTCAGGGGGTTTTTTGTTTGTTTGTTTTTTGGGTTTTTTTTACAGGGACAGAGAGAGAGTCAGAGAGAGGGATAGATAGGGACAGAAAGACAGGAACAGAGAGAGATGAGAAGCATCAATCATTAGTTTCTCGTTGCCGTTGCAACACCTTAGTAGTTCATTGATTGCTTTCTCACATGTGCCTTGACCACGGGCCTTCAGCAGACCGAGCCACCCCTTGCTGGAGCCAGCGACCTTGGGTCCAAGCTGGCAAGCTTTTCCTCCAGCTAGATGGTCCCACACTCAAGCTGGCAAGCTCAGGGTCTCAAACCTGGGTCTTCAGCATCCCAGTCCAAAACTCTATTCACTATGCCACTGCCTGGTCAGGGAGGTTTCAGGTTTTTAGAGGAGAATTTTCACTATGATTCAGGGCAAGATTAATCATCTGTGGAATTAAGAAATAATATTTATTATTATAAATCAAAGTTGTTTGTAATGTATTATAATTACCCAGTTACAGAATTCTATTTTAGTCATGCAATGAATATGAATGTCAGGAAAAGAAATTTTTATTAAAGTTTGGTGAATAAAACTGTTCTTTAAATTTATCTTCAAATTATAGTTGACATACAATATCATGTTAGTTTCAGATGTACATCATAGTGATGAGACATTTATATACCTTATGAAGTGATCATCTTGATAAATCTAGTAACTATCTGGCAGCATACATAGTAATTATGACATTATGGATTACATTCCATATGCTGTACATTACACCCTGTGACTTATTTTTTAACTGGCAGTTTATACTGCTTAATTGCCTTTGCCTTTTTCACCCATTCCCCAAGCTCCCTCCCTTCTAGCAACCATCAGTTTGTTCTCTGTATCTATGAGTTTGTTTCATTTTGTTTTGTTTTGTGTTTTAGATTCCACATACAAGTAAAATCATATAGCATTTGTCTTCTCTGACTTATTTCACTTAGCTAAGTCTATCCATGTTGTCACAAATGGGAGGATTTTATTTGTTCTATGACTGAGTAATATTACATTGTGTATATGTACCACATTTTCTTTAGCTCTTCTTCTACCAATAGACACCTAGGTTGCTTCCATATAGTGACTTGTAAAATAACGCCACAATAAACATAAGCGTTCATATATCCTTTCAGGTGAGTGCTTTGATTTCTTCTTTTTTTATGATTTTAATTCGTGTTTACATAGATTCAAGAATCCCACCGAATATATCTCCCCCATCCCCTTAATCCCCTTTGCCCCCCCAACCCCCCACACCCAATGCCTTCCCCACTTCCCCCCAGGACTTGCTATCCTATTCTCTATAATGCTGTGTTATGTATATATAATTTCATTAATCTCTTTCCCTTCTCTGATCCCATATTCTCTTCTACTTTCCCTCTGACCACTTTCCCTCTGGTTCCTTTGATCTCGCCTCTGCCTCTGTTCCGTTGCTCAGTTCACATTAATCATTGGATTCTTCAAGTGAGTGAGGTCATATGGTATTTTTCTTTCTCTGCCTGGCTTATTTCATTTGGCATAATAGTTTCCAGGTCCATCCATGTTGTCACGAAAGGCAAGATTTCCTTCTTCCTCACGGCCGCATAGTATTCCATTGTGTATATGTACCACTGCTTTTTATCCACTCATCCACTGATGGACACTTGGGCTGTTTCCAGATCTTGGCTATTGTGAACAATGCTGCCATAAACATGGGGGTGCATTTCTTCTTTTGAATCCGTGATTTGGTATTCATAGGATATATTCCTAAAAGTAGGATAGCTGGGTCAAAGGGCAGTTCCATTTTTAATTTTTTGAGGAATCTCCATACTGTTTTCCACAGTGGCTGTAACAGTCTGCATTCCCACCAGCAGTACAGGAGGGTTCCCTTTTCTCTGTACCCTCTCCAGCACTTATTCTGTGTTGTTTTGTTAATAAGTTCCATTCTGACTGGTGTGAGGTGGTATCTCATTGTGGTTTTAATTTGCATTTCTCTAATGATTAGTGATGTTGAGCATTTTTTCATATGCCTATTGGCCCTCTGTATGTCCTCTTTGGAGAAGCGTCTATTCATTTCTTTTGCCCATTTTTTGATTGGATTGTTTATCTTTCTGGTGTTGAGTTTTACAAGTTCTTTATAAATTTTGGTTATTAATAACCCCTTATCAAACATATTGGCGAATATATTCTCTCATTGGGTAGGTTGTCTTTTAATTTTGTTAATGGTGTCTTTTGCTGTGCAATTTAGTCTCATATAGTCCCATATAGTCCTGTCCTTTATTTCACTTGCTCATGAAGATAAATCAGCAAAAATATTGCTGTGAGAGATATCAAAGAGTTTACTGACTATATTTTCTTCCAAGATGTTTGGTTTCATGACTTACATTTAAGTCTTTTATCCATTTTGAGTACTTTTGTGAGTGGTATAAATTGATGATTCAGTTTCATGTTTTTGCAAGTACCTGTCCAATTTTCCCAACATCTTTTGTTAAAGAGGCTCTCTTTACTCCACTGTATGCTCTTACCTCCTTTGTCAAATATCAATTGCCCATATAGGTGTGGGTTTATTTCTGGGTTCTCTGTTTAGTTCCATTGATCTGTATGCCTGTTCTTATGCCAGTACCAAGCTGTTTGGAGTACAATGGCCTTGTGGTATAACTTGATATCTGGTAGTGTGATACACCCCACTTTATTCTTCTTTTTCAAGATTGCTGAGGCTATTTGTGGTTTTTTTTTGGTTCCATATAAATTTTTAAAATATTTGTTCTATATCTTTGAAGTCTGTCATTGATATTTTAATAGAAACTACATTGAATTTATAGATTGTTTTGAGTAATATAGACATTTTAATGATGCTTATTCTTTCTATCCATGAACACGGTATATGCTTCCACTTGTTTGGATCTTCCTTGATTTTCTTTAACAACGTTTTATAATTTTCCAAGTACACGTCTTTAACCTCTTTGGTTAAATTTACTTTTAAGTACTTTATTTTTTTGTTGCAATAGTGAAGGGGATTGTTTTTTAAATTTCTCTTTCAGACAGTTTATTGTTAGTGTATAAAAATGTCACTGATTTTTGAATATTGATTTTATATTCTGCTACCTTGCTGAATTCATTTATCAGGTCCAGTAGTTTTTTGACTGGGACTTTAGGGTTTTCTATGTACAGTATCATATCATCAGAAAATAATGATAGTTTTACTTCTTCTTTTTCAATTGATGCCTTTTATCCCTTCTTCTTGTCTGACTGCTGTGGCTAGGACTTCCTGAACTATGTTAAATAAGAGTGGTGAAAGGGGACACCCCTGCCTTGTTCCTGATCTTAGGATTGCTTTTCATTTTTGCCCATTGATTATGATGTTGGTTGTGCGTTTATTGTAGATGACCTTTATTATGTTGAAGTATGATCTCTATATCCCCACTTTGCTGAGAGTTTTGATCATAAATGGGTGATGGATTTTATCAAGTGCTTTTTCTGCATCTATTGATATTATTATGTGATTTTTTATCCTTTCTTTTATGAGTCTTTCCTCTTTTTTCCTTAGTGAGTCTAGCCAGTAGTTCGTTGATTTTATTGATCTTTTCAAAGAACCAGTTCTTTGTTGTATTAATTATTTTCTATAATATTTTTTGTTTTCTATTTTATTTAGTTCTGTTCTAATTTTTATTATTTCCTTTTTTCTACTGACTTTGTGTTGCCTTTGTTATTGTTTTTCTAGTTCCTTAAGGTGTGCTCTTAGGTTGTTTACTTGGATCTCTCTTGTTTCTTGATATAAGCATGTAATGATATAAACTTCCCTCTTATTATTACTCTTATGACATCCCAAAATTGTGATAGGTTGTGCTGTTGTTTTCATTTGTCTGTATTTATCTTTCAATCTCTTCTTTTATTTCTTTTTTGACCCCATCAATTTTAGAAGTATGTGTTTAATTTCCCCATTTTTGTAGGTATCTGTACTTCCTTTTTACAGTTGAATTCTAATTTCAAAACCTCATGGTCAGAATATATGTTTGGTATAATTTCAATCTTCCTGAATTTGTTGATGTTAGTTTGTGGCCCAATATATGGTCTATCCTTGAGAATGTTCCATTCACACTGGAGAAGAATGTGTAATCTGACCTTTTGGGATGAGATGTCTTATAAATGTCTATTATGTCTATTTGGTTCAGAATGTCATTTAAGGCCATATATTTCTTTACTGATTTTCTGTTTGGTTGATTTATCTAAAACCATCAATGGTGTGTTGAAATCTCCAAGTATGATTGTGTTTTTGTTTGCTTCTATTTTTAGATCAGTTAGTAAATTTCTTATATATTTTAGTGCTCCCTGGTTCAGTGCATATATATTAAGAAGTGTTACATCTTTCTTGATACAATGTCCCCTTTATCATTATGAAATGTCCATCTTTGTCTCTGGGTACCTTTGATATCTTGAAGTCAGCATTGTCAGATATGAGTATGGCTACACCTGGCTTTTTTTGGATATTATTTTTTTGAAGAACCATTTTCCAAATTTTCACTTTGAATCTACTTTTGTCCTTCCAGCTTAGATGTGCCTCATGAAGGAAACATATGGTTGGGTTTTACTTTTTGCTCCAATCTGCTACTCTGTGCCTCTTTATTGGTGAGTTCAGTCCATTTACATTTAGGGTAATTATTAGCACTTGAGGGTTCCTATAGACCCTTGATGGTCAACCTTTTTATAAAAACCACCCACTTTTGCAGTGCTGGTCAACCTGGTCCCTACCGCCCACTAGTGGGCATTCCAGCTTTCATGGTGGGCCAATCGTGGCGCCATTTGGTTGCTCTGCTACTGCCCACCATGAAAGCTGGAATGCCCACTTGTGGGTGGTAGGGACCAGGTTGACCAGCACTGCAAAAGTGGGTGTTTTTTTATAAAAAGGTTGACCATCAAGGCTATAGCCATTTTATGTGTTGTTTTCTCATAGCTCTATATCTTGTTTGATTCTTCTCTCTTTTGTTTCTGTCAGTTATTTTTGTTTGGTAGTATTCCATACTTTTTCCCCCTGTTTCTTCTTTTTTAAGTTGTATGTTTTAGTAGTAGCTTTTTAAAAGGTTGTTGCCATTAAGTTAAGAAAAAAATGTTCATATGTATAAATGGTCCTTTGTCTTATAGTTTCTTCTGCCCTCCATCCTCCTTTGCTACAACAGATCTTTATCCTCTCCCTTTTATGTTATTGTTTTCAGAATTATTCTTGCTCTTATTGTGACCTTGTTGGGGTTTTACTTGTAGTTTTGACTTGTTTTGTTCTTTGTATCTGGTCAAATAACCTCCTTGAGTATTTTCTGCAATGGGGCTTTTCTGGTTATATATTCCTTCAGCTTCTGTATGCCTCTGTAAAAGATTTTATTTCTCTTTCATATTTGAAGGATAACTTTGATGAATATAGTATTCTTGGCTGGTAATTTTTCTTTTTCAGACTTTGAATATTTGGGTCCACTCTCCTCTGGCTTGTAGAGTTTCTGGTGAGAAGTCTGATGATATCCTAATGGGCTTTCCTTTATATGTAATGTTCTTTTTCCTAGTTGCCTTGAGGATTTTTTTTGTCATTGATTTTTGACAATTTTATTACGATATGCCTTGCAGTAGGTTTGTTTTGGCTGTTGTAACTTTGCATTCTGTTTGCTTTTTATATTTGAGGCTCTAACTCTTTCCATAGGTTTGAGAAATTCTCATCAATTATTTGTTTGAAGAGGCTCTTCGTTCCCTTCTCCCTCTCTTCTTCTTTGATATACTCATTTTTCTTATATTGTTTTTTCTGATGGAGTCAGACAATTCTTGTAGAGCTCTCTCAGTTTTTTTTTAATTCATAAATATTTCTTCTATTCTCTCTGTAACATCTCTAGTTGCCTGTCTTCAATATCACTGATTCTTTCCTCTATCTGGCTTGTCCTATTAGCTAAATTTGATACCTCAGTCTTCAATTCACATATTGAGTTCTTTATCTCTGTTTTAAAAGTTTCAATCTCCTTGGTGAGGTGTTCATTTTGTTCATTAATTTGTTTTCTATACTCATTAAGTTGCCTATTGGTGTCTTCTTACATCTCGTTGAGTATTTTCAGAACTTCAATTTTGAATTCTCTATCATTTAACTCCATGGCTTCCATCTGATTGAGACTTTTTCCTGGAAATGTTTTGTTTTCTTTCTGAAACACATCTCTGTCTTGTGTAGCCATGATATTTGATTTTTTCTTTCTTGATGGTATTTGAGAGTGGTATTGTTAAGAACCTTAACAAAAAAGCAACTAAAAAAATTAGAAAACTTAAATCCACCTCTGGGCAGGGGCAAGTGGGCGAGCAGCCTCACCCGGCCTCTGAGGCTTGAAATTCTCCATGAACTGGCTTTGCCTGATGAGCGTGCACCAGCAGCCCCTCCTAGCGAGGAGCCGAGGTTGGCAGGGGCAGTGTGGAGGACCAGGCTCACAGCTGAGTGTGCACCAGCAGTCCCTCCCAGCTGAGGAGCTGAAGTTGGTGGGGGCAGAGCAGAAGCCCAGTCTTGCAGCTGAGTGCATACCAGCAGCTCCTCCCGGCCAGAGGAACCGGCTGACAGGGACCAGCAGCTGAGCAACGGTGCTCACCCTGGCCCTTGGTGCCCAGGCTTGTGGCCCGAGTGTGGTGCACAATGCCAAACTTGGGAGAGGAGCAAAGACCGAGACCGGCTGAGGCTTGTAGAGCTGGGCACAAGAACACAGCCCCTTCAATAGAGAAAAGGCAGAAACCGCAGCACAGCCACATCAGGCCGGTGCTGACAACAACCATACCCAACCGCCAGAGGGGGTGATGGGCCTGCAGACAGACCAAACCTAGGGAACACAGAGGCAACACCCATTGGACTCCATTAGCCAAACCCTTCTTATACACAGACAAAATGGGAAGGCAGAGAAATGCAAACAAAATGAATCAAAAGAAATCCCCAGAGAAGGACATGAATGAATCATATATAACCAAATTACTGGAAGCAAAATTTAAAATAATGATTGTTAGGATGTTCAAAGATTTAGAGCAACAATGGATGGTTATTACAAACAACTAGATAAAGAGATAGCAAGTATAAAAAAGGAAATTGAAAAAATAAAAGAGTCAGACAGAAATGACAAATACAGTATCAAAATTGAAGACCAAATAAACAAAGGCAGAAACAGAGGAAATAAAAGAAAAGAGACTCAAAAAATATGAGGAAACTCTAAGGAAGCTCTGTGACAACATGAAGAGAAATAACATCGGCGTCATAGGGGTTCCTGAAGAAGAAGAAAAAGAACAAAAGATAGAAATATTGTTCAAACAAATTATAGCTGAAAATTTGCCTAAATTAAGACTGGAAAACATTTCACACGTTCAAGCACACAGAACCACAGTAAAGAGAAACCCAAAGAAATCTACACCAAGATACATCATAGTTAAAATACCAAAGCTAAGTGATAAAGAGAAAATTTTAAAAGCTGCTAGAGAAAAAAAGGTTATCACCTACAAACGAGCACCCATAAGGATGACATCTGACTTCTCAACAGAAACACTTGAGGCCAGAAGAGAATGGCAAGATATATTAAAAGTAATGCAGAACAAGAACTTACAACCAAAACTACTTTATCCATCAAGCCTAACGTTTAAAGTTGAAAGAGAAATAAAGAACTTCCCAGACAAAAAAAAAAAAAAAACCCTGAAGGAATTCACTAAAACCAAACCAATTCTGCAAGAGTTGCTAAGGGGCTTGTTGTGAACAGATCAAAAGAAACAAAGAAAATACCAAAAGAGAAACACATCTTTAAAGAATAAAATGGCAATAAACAACTACTTATCAAAAATAACCTTAAATGTAAATGCATTAAAATATCCAATCAAAAAACATAGGGTAGCTGCATAGATAAAGAAACAGGACCCATACATATGCTGCCTACAAGAAACACACCTTAAAACAAAAGATGCGCATAGACTGAAGGTAAAAGGATGAAAAAAATATTTCATGCAAATGGAAATGAAAAAAAAGCCGGGGTAGCAATACTTATATCTGACAAAATGGACTTTAAAACACAGGCTGTAGCCTGACCTCTGGTGGTGCAGTGGATAAAGCGTCGACCTGGGAACACTGAGGTCGCCAGTTAAAATCCCTGTACTGATCTGGTCAAGGCACATATGGGAGTTGATGCTTCCAGCTCCTCCCACCTTTCTCTCTTTCTCTCTCTCTCTCTCTCTCACTCTGTGTCTCCACTCTAAAATGAATAAAATAAAATAAAATAAATTTAAAAAAAAAAACAAAGGCTGTAGTAAGAGATAAAGAAGGACACTACATAATGATAAAGGGAACAATTCAAAAGGAAGATATAACCATTATAAATACCTACGCACCAAACATAGAAGCCTCGACATACATAAAGCAGACTTTGATGGATAAAAAGGGTGAGATTAACAGCAATACTATAATAGTAGGGGATTTCAATACCCTACTAACATGACTAGATAGATCCTCAGGAAAGAAAATTAACAAAGAACAGAAGACTTAAAGGATACACTAGATCAACTCAATTTAATAGATATATTCAGAACTTTTCACCCTAAAGCAGTAGAATATACATTCTTCTCAAGCGCTCATGGTACATTCTCTAGGATAGACCACATATTAGGACACAAAAGTGGTCTCAACAAATTTAAGAATATTGAAATCATATCAAGCATTTTCTCTGATCACAATGCCATAAAACTAGAAATTAACCACAATAGAAAAACTAAAAAATACTCAAACACTTGGAAACTAAATAGCATGTTATTATGTAATGAATGCATTAACAATAAGATCAAAGAAAAAATTAAAAAGTTTCTAGAAATGAATAATAATGAGCAAACATCAACTCAAAATTTATAGCACACAGCAAAAGTAATACTGAGAGGGAAGTTCGTACGTAGCACTAGAGGCCTTCATAAGAAGCTGGAAAAAGCTCAAATAAACAACTGGACCCTGCATCTAAAAGAACTAGAAAAACAACAGCAAATAAAGCCCAGGAGTAGTAGAAAGAAGGAAATAATAAAGAACAGAGCAGAAATAAATGACATAGAGGCTAAGGAAACAATAAAGAAGATCAATGAAACCAGGAGCTGGTTTTTTGAAAAGGTAAACAGGATCGATGAACCTTTCACTGGAATACCAAAAAAAAAGAGAGAGGATCAAATAAATAAAATTAGAAATCAGAGTAAAAAAAAACAACTGACACAACAGAAATATAAGTATTGTAAGAAAATACTATGAAGAACTATATGCCAAAAAATTAGACAACCTAGGTGAAATGGACAAATTACTTGAAATATATAATCTTCCAAAAATCAATCTGGAAGAATCAGAACACCTAGACAGACCAATTACAACAAATGAGATCGAAACAGTTATCAAAAAACTCCAAACTAAGAAAAGTCCTGGGCCTGAGGGCTTCACAAGTGAATTCTACCAAAAATTCAAAGAAGAATTAACTGCTATACTTCTCAAGCTACTTCAAAAAATTTAAGAGAAAGAAAGACTTATAAACTCCTTTTATGAGGCGAACATAATTCTGATAACAAAACTGAGTAAAGACAACACAAAGAAAAAAAATTATAGGCCAATATCCCTGATAAATTTAGGTGCTAAAATTCTCAACAAAATATTAACCAACTAGATCCAGCAATATATGAAAAAAATCATACACCATGATCAAGTGGGATTTATTCTGGAGAGGCAAGGCTGGTTCAATATTTGCAAATCGATCAATGTGATTCATCACAAAAACAAAAGGAAAGACAAAAATAACATGATAATTTCAATAGATGCAGAAAAGGCATTTGATAAAATCCAGCACCCATTCGTGCTGAAAACTCTCAGCAAAGTGGGAATACAGGGAACATACCATAATATGATAAAGGCCATCTATGACAAACCCACAGCCAACATCATACTAAATTGCCAAAAATTAAAAGGAATTACCTTAACATCAGGAACAAGAGAGGGGTGCCCTCTTTCACCTCTCTTATTCAACATAGTTCTGGAAGTCTTAGCCACAGCAATAAGAAGAATTAAAAGGCATCCAAATTAGAAAATAAGAAGTAAAACTGTCATTATTTGCAGATGATATGATACTGTACAACGCCCTAAAGTCTCATTCAAAAACTAATAGAAGCATATACCGTGCTCATGGTTAAGAAGAATAAACATCATTAAAATGTCTATAATACCCAAAGCAATTTATAAATTCAATGCAATACCAATTAAAATACCAATGACATACTTCAAAGATATAGAACACATATTCCAAAAATTTATATGGAACCAAAAAAGAACACAAATAGCATCAGCAATCTTAAAACGAAAAAATAAAGCAGGAGGTATCACTCTTCTGGATATCAAGGTTTACTATAAGGCCATTATACTCAAGACAGCCTGGTACTGGCATAAGAACAGGCACATTGATCAATGGAACAGAACAGAGGACCCAGAAATAAACCCACAGCTTTATGGACAACTGATATTTGACAAAGGAGGAAAGAACATACAATGGAGTAAAGACAGCCTCTTTAACAAATGGTGTTGGGAAAATTGGACATCTACCTGCAAAAAAATGAAACTAGACCATCAACTTACACCATTCACAAAAACAAACTCAAAATGGATAAAAGACTTAAACGTAAGCTGTGAAACCATAAGCATCATAGAAGAAAACATAGGCAGCAAGCTCTCCGACATCTGTAGCAGCAGTATATTTGCCGATTTATCTCCACTGGCAAATGAAATAAAAGTCAAGATAAACAAATGGGACTATATCAAACTAAAAGTTTTTGCACAGCTAAAGACAATAAGAACAGAATAAAAAGACAAACCACACAATGGGAGAACATATTCGACAGCACATCTGATAAGGGGTTAATAACTAAAATTTATAAAGAACTTATAAAACTCAACACCAGAAAGACGAACAATCCAATCAAAAAATGGGCAAAAGAAATGAATAGAAATTTCTCCAAAGAGGACATACAGATGGCCAATAGGCATATGAAAAAATGCTCAACATCACTAATCATTAGAGAAAGGCAAATTAAAACCATAATGAGATATCACCTCACACCAGTCAGAATGGCACTCATCAGCAAAACAACACAGAATAAGTGCTGGCGAGGATGTGGAGAAAAGGGAACCCTTCTGCACTGCTGGTGGGAATGCAGACTGGTGCAGCCACTGTGGAAAACAGTTTGGAGATTCCTCAGAAAATTAAAAATCGAACTGCCTTTTGCCCCAGCTATCCCACTTATAAGAGTATACCCTAAGAACACCATAGCACTGTTCGAAAAGAAGAAATGCGCCCCCATGTTCGTGGCAGCATTGTTCACAATAGCGAAGATCTGGAAACAGCCCAAGTGTCCGTCAGAAGACGAGTGGATTAAAAAGCCATGGTACATATATACTATGGAATACTATTCAGCCATAAGAAATGATGACATCGAATCATTTATAACAAAATGGATGGACCTTGATAACATTATACGGAGTGAAATAAGTAAATCAGAAAAAAAGAAAAACTGAGAACAGCATGATTTCATAGATAGGTGGGACATAAAAGTGAGAATATGAGACATGGACAAGAGAGTGGTAGTTACGGGGTGGGGCGAGGGAGGGAAGAGTGGGATAGGGAGGAGGGGAGGGACACAGGGAAAACCAGATAGAGGTGACAGAAGACAATTTGACTTTTGGTGATGGGTATGCAACACAATTGAATGATAAGATAACCTGGAGATGTTTTCATTGTACATATGTACCCTGGTTTATTGGTGTCACCCCATTAGAATTAATAATAATAAAATATATATATAAAAAAAACCAAAAAACAAACAAACAAAAAAAACAAATATTTCCTCTGTAACTAGCAATACCAGCAAAGGGAGAGAGGACACCAGCCAAACAAGCTCTCCTGCGGCACTTAGAGCAGAGCTGCTTAGATGGAGGGAGCTTCCAGGAATACAGTATGGAGTGTTACGGTTTGAGCTGCAGTGCACCCACCCACACTGCTGAGGGTTGCTGGAGGGACGGTGGCGGCAGGATGCTGAAACGCAGTTCTGTCGGTGGGGGCGGAGGATTATCCAGTGTGAGCTCGGTCTAGCCCAGCAGGGGTGGAGGGGATGCGCGAAAGTGGTCCGGCAGCTGCGGGCCCGACTGTAGCCCCACCTACAGGGGAAAAGTGGGAAGCCAAGAAAGGGCAGAGATCAGCTCTGCAACCCGGGACCCTGCGCAAGCCAGCCCTCACCGCAGGGGAGGGGCTAGGACCAGGGAAGGGCGTAGGCTGCAGCTGAGCACGCCAGCAGCCCCGCCCGACCCCAGAAACTGTGGTTTGTCCTCCTGAGTGCGTGAGTTGGCTCTGATGCGGGCTAGAGTCCTGGATGAGCGGAAGTTCACAGCTGAGCTCACGCCAGCAGCCCTGCAAGGCCTGATACACCGTGGCTTGCAATACTGCACAGGCAGGCCCTGGCCTCAGGGGTGGGGCTAAAGCTCCAGATGGGCGGAGGCTCACAGCTGAGTGCACGTCAGCAGCCCCGTCAAACCCGAGAAACTGAGGCAAGCAGGCTCTGACCGCGGGGGCTGGGCGGAAGCCCGGGAACAGGCTGGGTCCACAGCTGAGCAAAGGGCTCACCTCTACCCTTGGTGCTGAGGCTTGTGGCTTCAGTGCAGTGCGCAACCAAACCTGTGGGGGCGAGGCGAAGGCCCAGGCAGCCTGAGTCTTGTAGAGCCGGGCACCAGAACACAGCCCCTCCCGCGGAGGAGAGGCAGAAATCAAAGCAACAGCAGCAGTGGGCCGGCGCTGTCAATGCCCATACACAACCGCCCTAGGCAGCGGCAGAAGGGATGGCGGGCCTGAAGACAGACCACACCTAGAGAACACAAAGGCAACACCCATTGGACTCCAGTGGCCACAACCTTCTAATACACA
Organism: Rhynchonycteris naso; assembly: GCA_037038555.1. Classification (NCBI taxonomy): domain Eukaryota; kingdom Metazoa; phylum Chordata; class Mammalia; order Chiroptera; family Emballonuridae; genus Rhynchonycteris; species Rhynchonycteris naso. The sequence goes on along the minus strand of CM073000.1, from coordinate 48,162,535 downwards.
GACAAAATGGTCAGGCAGAGAAATGCAAACCAAATGAATCAAGAGAAATCCCCAGAGAAGGACCTGAATGAACCAGATATAACCAAATTATCAGATGCAGAATTTAAAATAATGATAGTTAGGATGTTCAAAGAAATTAGAGAAACAATGGATGGTCATTACGAACAACTAAATAAAGAGATAACAAGTATAAAAAAGGAAGTTGAAATAATAAAAAAGAATCAGACAGAAATGACAAATACAATATCAGAACTGAAGACCACAATGGAAGGAATTAAAAGCAGGATGGATGAGGCTGAGGGTCGAATCATCGAGTTAGAGGACACAATAAATAAAGGTACAGAAGCAGAGCAGAGAAAATAAAAGAGACTCAAAAAATGTGAGGAAACTCTAAGAGAGCTCTTTGTCAACATGAAGAGAAATAACATTCGCATCATAGGGGTTCCTGAAGAAGACGAGGGAGAACAAGAAATAGAAACTTTGTTCAATCAAATCATAGCAGAAAACTTCCCTGAATTAAGGCTGAAAAACATTTCACACGTTCAAGAAGCACACAGAACTCTATTAAAGAGAAACCCAAAAAAATCTACACCAAGACACATCATAGTTAAAATACCAAAGCTAAGGGATAAAGAAACAATTTTAAAAGCTGCTAGAGAAAAAAAGGCTATCACCTACAAAGGAGCTCCCATAAGGATGACATCCGACTTCCCAACAGAAACTTCCCTTGAGGCCAGAAGGGAATGGCAAGATATATTCAAAGTAATGCAGAACAAGAGCCTACAACCAAGACTCTCTATCCAGCAAGGCTAACGTTTAAAATTGAAGGAGAAATAAAGAGCTTTCCAGACAGAAAAAGCCTCAAGTAATTCATTAAAACCAAACCAATTCTGCAAGAGATATGGAGGGGCCTGCTGTGAACAGTTCAAACAAAGGAAAGAAGATAGCCAAAGAAGAATACAGCTTTAAAGAATACAATGGCAATAAGCAACTACATATCAATAATAACCTTAAATGTAAATGCATTAAATGATCCAATCAAAAGACATAGGATAGCTGTGTGGATAAAGAAACAGGACCCATACATATGCTGTCTACAAGAGACACACCTTAAAACAAAAGATGCACATAGACAGAAGGTAAAAGGATGGAAAAAAATATTTCATGCAAATGGAAAAGAAAAAAAAGCCAGGGTAGCAATACTTATATCGGACAAAATGGACTTTAAAACAAAGGCTGTAGTAAGAGATAAAGAAGGACACTACATAATGATAAAGGGAACAATTCAACAGGAAGATATAAGAATTATAAATATCTATGCACCAAACATTGGAGCCCCGACATACATAAAGCAGACTTTGATGGATATAAAGGGCAAGATTAACAGCAATACTATAATAGTAGGGGATTTCAATACCCCACTAACATCACTGGATAGATCCTTAAGAAAGAAAATTAATTAAAAAAAACAGAAGATTTAAAGGATACACTAGATCAACTAGATTTAATAGATATCTTCAGAACTTTTCATCCTAAAACAGCAGAATATACATTCTTCTCAAGCGCTCATGGTACATTCTCTAGGATAGACCACGTTAGGACACAAAAATGGTCTCAATAAATTTAAGAAGACTGAAATCATATCAATTATTTTCTCTGATCACAATGCCATGAAACTAGAAATTAACCACAAAAGAAAAACTGAAAAATATTTAAACACTTGGAAACTAAATAGCATGTTATTAAATAATGAATGGATTAACAATGAGATCAAAAAAGAAATAAAAAAGTTTCTAGAAACCAATGATAATGAGCATACATCAACTCAAAATTTATGGGACAAAGCAAAAGCAGTACTGAGAGGAACACTCATTGCACTACAGGCATATCAAAAGAAGCTAGAAAAAGCTTAAATAAGCAACTTGACCCTGCAGCTAAAAGAACTAATAAAACAACAGTAAATGAAGCCCAGAACCAGTAGAAGGAAGAAAATAACAAAAATCAGAGCAGAAAAAAATGACATAGAGGCTAACGAAACAGTACAGAGGATCAATGAAACCAGGAGCTGGTTCTTTGAAAAGGTAAACAAGATTGATGAACCTTTAACAAGACTCACCAAGAAAAAAAGTGAGAAGATTCAAATAAATAAAATTAGAAATCAGAGTGGAGAAATAACAACTGACACAACAAAAATACAAAGTTTTGTAAGAAAATATTATGAAGAACTCTATACCAAAAAATTGCACAACCTAGGTGAAATGGACAAATTTCTTGAATCATAAAATCTTCCAAAAATCAACCTGCAAGAATCAGAACACCTAAACAGACCAATTATAACAAATGAGATCGAAACAGTTTTCTAAAAACTCCCTAAAAAGAAAAGTCCTGGGCCTGATGGCTTCACAAGTGAATTCTACCAAAAATTCAAAGAAGAACTAACTCCTATCCTCCTCAAGCTATTTCAAAATTCAAGAGGAAGAAAGACTTCCAAACTCCTTTTATGAGGCGAGCATAATTCTGATCCCAAAACCGGGCAAAGACAACACAAAGAAAGAAAATTATAGGCCAATATCACTGATGAATTTAGACGCTAAAATTCTCATCAAAATATTAGCCAACCGGATCCAGCAATATATGAAAAAAATCATAGACCATGATCAATTGGGATTTATTCTGGAGAGGCAAGGCTGGTTCAATATTCGCAAATCAATCAATGTGATTCATCACATAAACAAAAGGAAGGACAAAAATCACATGATAATTTCAATATATGCAGAAAAGGCATTTGATAAAATTCAGCACCCATTCATGCTCAAAACTCTCAGTAAATGGGAATAGAGGGAACATTCCTTAACATGATAAAGGCCATCTATGACAAACCCACAGCAAACATCATACTAAATGGGCAAAAATTAAAAGCAATCCTCTTAAGATGAGGAACCAGGCAGGGATGCCCCCTTTCACCACTCTTATTCAACATAGTTCTGGAAGTCCTAGCTACAGCAATCAGACAACAAGAAGAAATAAAAGGCATACAAATTGGAAAAGAAGAAGTAAAACTGTCATTATTTGCAGATGCCATGATATTGTATATAGAAAACCCTAAAGTCTCAGTCAAAAAACTACTGGACCTGATAAATGAATTCAGCAAGGTGGCAGGATATAAAATTAATACTCAGAAATCAGAGGCATTTTTATATACCAACAATGAACTGTCAGCAAAAGAAATTAAGGAAACAACCTCCTTTACTATTGCAACCAAAAAAATAAAGTACCTAGGAGTAAATTTAACCAAGGAGGTTAAGGACTTGTACTCGGAAAATTATAAATCATTGATAAAAGAAATCAAGGAAGATACAAACAAGTGGAAGCATATACCGTGCTCATGGTTAGGAAGAATAAACATCATTAAAATGTCTATATTACCCAAAGCAATTTATAAATTCAATGCAATACCAATTAAAATACCAATGACATACTTCAAAGATATAGAACACATATTCCAAAATTTTATATGGAACCAAGAAAGAACACGAATAGCCTCAGCAATCTTAAAAAGAAAAAAATAAAGCAGGAGGTATCACTCTTCCAGATATCAAGGTTTACTACAAAGCCATTGTACTCAAGACAGTCTGATACTGGCATAAGAACAGGCACATAGATCAATGGAACAGAACAGAGAACCCAGAAATAAACCCACATCTTTATGGACAACTGATATTTGACAAAGGAGGAAAGAACATACAATGGAGTAAAGACAGCCTCTTTCACAAATGGTGTTGGGAAAATTGGACATCTACCTGCAAAAAAATGAAACTAGACCATCAACTTACACCATTCACAAAAACAAACTCAAAATGGATAAAAGACTTAAATATAAGCCGTGAAACCATAAGCATCTTAGAAGAAAACATAGGCAGCAAGCTCTCTGACATCTGTAGCAGCAATATATTTGCCGATTTATCTCCACTGGCAAATGAAATAAAAGTCAAGATAAACAAATGGGACTATTTCAAACTAAAAAGTTTTTGCACAACTAAAGACAATAAAAACAGAATAAAAAGACAAACACATAATGGGAGAACATATTCGACAACACGTCTGATAAGGGGTTAATAACTAAAATTTATAAAGAACTTATAAAACTCAACACCAGAAAGACAACAATCCAATCAAAAAATGGGCAAAAGAAATGAATAGACATTTCTCCAGAGAGGACATACAGATGGCCAATAGGCATATGAAAAAATGTTCAACATCACTAATCATTAGAGAAATGCAAATTAAAACCACAATGAGGTATCACCTCACACCAGTCAGTATGGCACTCATCAGCAAAACAACACAGAATAAGTGCTGGCGAGGATGTGGAGAAAAGGGAACCCTTCTGCACTTCTGGTGGTAATGCAGACTGGTGCAGCCACTGTGGAAAGCAGTATGGAGATTCCTCAAAAAATTAAAAATCGAACTGCCTTTTGACCCAGCTATCCCACTTATAGGAATATACCCTAAGAACACCATAGCACTGTTCGAAAAGAAGAAATGCACCCCCATGTTTGTGGCAGCATTGTTCTCAATTGGTAAGATCTGGAAACAGCCCAAGTGTCCATCAGAGGATGAGTGGATTAAAAAGCTTTGGTACATATATACTATGGAATATTACTCAGCCATAAGAAATGATGACATCGGATCATTTGTAACAACATGGATGGACCTTGATAACATTATACTGAGTGAAGTAAGTAAATCAGAAAAAACTAAGGACTATGAGTCCATACATAGATGGGACATAAAAATGAGACTCCGAGACATGGACAAGAGTGTGCTGGCATCTCGGGGGGGGAAGGTTGTGGGGGGGGGGGGTTAGGGAGCGTGTAAGAGGGGCACAAATAACACCAGATTAAAGGTGACGGAGGACAATTTGACTTTGGGTGATAGGTAAGCAATATAATCAAATGTCAAAATAACCTGGAAATATTTTCTCTGAGCATATGTACCCTGATATATCAATGTCATCCCATTAAAATTAATATAAATAAATAAATAAATATGGAAAAAAAATGAAAACCTTTTAAAAATACTATAAAAATTATAAGAAACAAAACAGGAAAAAAGATCAAAAGCAAACCAAAAGTCAAAAAGAAAACACCCCCAAAAATAAGAATAAAAATATAAAATTTTTAAAAGTGACAAAAATTTAAAAAAAACAATAAGAAGAAAAAAGAAAAAAAAGAAGGCGAAAGAAAAATAAAGTAAAATCTGGTTTTGAAAGGTTTGTTCCAATAGGTGTAGCTGTGTTACAACTTTTAGCTCTGTAAAGTTCCCAGGCTGTCAGCTGAAATGTTGTTGCAGTGATGGTAGTGGGTCTGCAGACACATTGGTGGGTGGGACATGTTGTGAGGGCTTTAATGCTTTGGCTTTACCACTTCAGCTTTCCTGCTTTATGGCTCTAATAATACTGATCTCAGGCTTTTGGGTGTTTTTTCCATGTCTCAACAGAACTGGGGACTGGATGTGGAGCACTTCTGTCCTTCAGGGGAGAAAGTGGCTCCAGAGAGCTATCTGTGGGGTTTGTCTCTCCCACTCTCCATACTGCAAGGTGAGGGAGGTGGGATCTGGGAAGCTAGGGGACCACACTTTAGCTTTCTCTGTCTCTGCTGAGTGCAGACTGCAGACAGACCACAGGAATACTAGCTGTGACCCTGCACTCTGGCCACTTTGATTTACCTCCCCTTCTTCCCCTCTATATCACTGCTCCTCCCAGCAGAAGGAGACCCAGTCACTCTGAGATTCCCTCTTTATACCCCTCAGACAAAATCCAGAGAGCCTGAGCATCCCTCATCCCCATATTCCAGTAGAGAAAATAAAAGTCACTCTGGGTTTCTCTCCCCTCCTCTCCAAAGCCCACCATGATTGTGTTTTTTATTTTCCACCCTGCTTTTTACCCCGTTTCACCATTAGTATATTTGGACTTTTCAGATGCACCTCCGATCCCAGCTGAGATTCCTTCACTGCGTTATACTTGCTCAGTTTGTTGAAATTTCAAGTGGAGAGATCGGGAGTATCTCTCACACAATTATTACTCTGACATCATTTCTAAGAACATTCTTTTTGTAAAAGAAGCATAAGATCTCACACTTATTACACCTGTTATTGTAGTAAGATAAACATTGCTCACAGCAAGAAATCCTACCTTAATTTACTTATTGAATTAAAATGAAAACACTTATTCAATCAAAGTGACCAGTCAGAGTTGTAGTTTCCATTGCTTCAGTGAATATATTTTTAATAAAATATTAGGCTGTTAAAATGGAAGGTCCAGAAAAAAAAGTTATAATTGCACATCAAAGTCATAGGTCACAAAGTTTTAGAATTTTAGCTTCTATTTCCAAGCTAACTTTTATTGAATCTAAATTTTCATGAGGCCTCTTATCAATCCCTCTTCCCAAAAGTGATTTAATTACATAAATCATGTCTGGTCACAATCTTGGAATATTGTATATTCTTTAAGGCACATTCTTAACAACAGATCCCTTGCAACACTAAAATCAGAAAGGTATTTCCATCTAAAAGATAATTTGCTGATAACAATTACATTTCTGTTAATGTTCCGAGGCTTGGCATTACTCTGTATGAGAAAATGACTTTTAAAAGTGAGGATTTTATTGGTGGAACCATAACAACTTGTTCAGAAGACTGAGAGTCCCTGCAAATCTCAGTGGCAGATAACAGTTTTTACAGTCCTCTTGTTATGTAAATTTTGAATAATGTGAAAATTCCTGCTCCTGGTTTTTTATTAATTTTATTCTTTGTCTTCTATGTAGAAATATCACAGTAGAATCTCAGCCTTGGTTTTTTCTAGTGACATTTATGTGGAGCCCACTTTTCTTTTCAATTCACTCAGTGTTTGATGTTTTGCACCTAGCAGCATTCACCCCTTGCCTCCTTCATACTGCAGTAGCACTCAGACTGGCACTTACTTATTTTCCTTGCTATTCACTCAAATTTTCACTGGGTCATCTGGACTTTCCACCTTTTAATGACCCACATCTTAAATCCTAGAAGTATATTTAGAGTAAAAAAGGTCATGCTTATTTGTTTGTTTTCAATCATTACGTTGATTTTTCAAGTGTTTAACAATAAAATATGTTTTTCTTTACTTAGAGACAACCTGCTTGTGGCTTTTAAGAACCACCAGTTAACCATGGTAGAAATTCAGACATATACACTTACATGGGAAACAATAAATCCAGATATTCACACATCCTCAAAATGTGAACCTAATTTCTAGATATTTGATGGAGTAAGATTACATAAAGTTCTGATTGTGATGATCTTACCTTGAAAGATAAGAAAGGGAGAATACATATTAATGTATTTAAGCCTAGAATATTTAGTGATGAAATACAAGTTAATGAGTTTGTACTGGCCACCCTATTGCCAGAATGTATTAATTTCTCACATTCCTCAACTTGGATCTTCTGAATCAGTGTTTGTTAAATGTTAATGTGCATACTAACACCCTGGACATCATTTTTAGATAGATTCTAACTCAGCAGATCTGAGGTGAGGCCTGAGATTCTGAATTTCTAACAAGCTCCCAAACAATGGTGATGTTAAAGCCTTGAGCCTCACTTTGAGTTGCTCGGTCCTTATATAAAGCAATTGAATCAAAAGAAGGTGCTTGTGCACTTCTAACAAGTGGAGTAAATAGAGTTGTAAAGAGAAAGCCCTCTTTCATGATAGAGCAACTTCCTGGCCCTATTTCTAAAAATAGGAATCAGGAAAAGAATTATTATAAGGTTTGAATCTCAAGTGAGAGTTGCTACAATGGGCATTTAAATCTGCCTATTCCTAAGATGACAATTGGAGACTACCTTGTTTCTTTCCCTATCCCCTTGAACAATCACTGGGAGAATTTACCATTTTGTGTATTACCAGCCCTATCCATGCTGATCAAAGATGTGGGAGATTTTTAAAAAAAGGCAAAAATTAGTGCCACTACTTTTTCTTTTTCTTTCTTTCTTTCTTTCTTTCTTTCTTTCTTTCTTTCTTTCTTTCTTTCTTTCTTTCTTTCTTTCTTTCTTTCTTCCTTCCTTCCTTCCTTCCTTCCTTCCTTCCTTCCTTTCTTCTTCCTTCCTTTCTTCCTTCCTTCCTTCCTTCCTTCCTTCCTTCCTTCCTTCCTTTCTTTCTTTCTCTTTCTTTCTCTCTCTCTTTCTTCTTTTTTTTTCTTTCTTCAGTTTGTTTTTCCACTGCATCCCTAATAAGGAGACCTTTTTAAAGGAACGTAGTGTTGTGTGCTTACCACTATTGAATCATCTTCAGTGGGGCTTCGGTGAAATGTAAAGGTCAAGGAAATTTGTTCCCCTAGCAAGGAGAAAGCCATTGGGTTTCCTACTCCATATAATAGCAGCTAATACTCTGTTCTTATTATGTTGTTTGCATAGGTAACTATTCAGGTAGTAACAAAAGAAAAGAGAGCAAAACTAGCTGAGCCTAATTAAGTCAGGAAGCTTCAGCTTCACAGATACCCCAAGACACAACCACATTCTCCACCAAAGTCATGTTCTGGTTTTCCAATCTCCCTGAGGAACAACTTGGCCTATTCACCCAGATCACAGAGGAAGGGATAAAGAGTGAGGGGGAAATTCTTTTGCTGGGTGCATGCTCAGTAGAAACTAAGATGTGACAAGGTAATAGGAGACAGAATGGCGACTATAAAAGGGGGAGGAGTGTAGTCTAGGAAAATCAGGGAGTGGGGGGAGACCAGGTAGGATAAGGGCACAAAACCTCAGAAGATCCAAACTAGAGATTGGATAGGGGGAGGCACCAGCATAGCCCTGTCCAATATTTTCACCTGCCTATAGATTTCTCTCCCAAAATGTCCCGTATGAGTACATCAGTATTTCCAAAACAGAAACCACTAGCATTGTCAGAAAATTTATTACTCTTTGACTTTATCTTAGTCTCTCCATTATCTTTATGGACAAATAAAATATCTAAAAACAACATTTAATTCTTATTTTTTCTTCAGTCTCTTATTAAATATGTCATCTATTCTGTCCTTTTGAACTCATAATTCCTTCTTTTCTCTTCATTCCAAATTACATCATCTTGATTTACACTTCCATTGTCTCTTTCCATCCTAATCTCTAGATACAGCTTCATAAATGTTTCTTTTTAAATAACCCCAATTTTAAATACTCTACCTTGTTTCTACAATCACATTAGTGCTTATTGTTATTCAAGAAATACAGTTTCTCTAACTGGTCTCTAGCTTCCAGCTTCTGCTTTCTCTAAATTGTGTGTCACTCAACCACCAGAATCATCATTTAAAAAACAAATCTGACCCTGTTACTTCAAAATGTAAATACTTTCAGTGGCTTTCTATTACTACAACCTCCATTCAAAGTATGGACAACCATCCACCACTGATCCCAACTTCATTTTGAGCCCCATCTTCTGCCAAACTTTTGCGTGTGTGCGCGCATGTGTGTATGTGCACACGCATGTGTGTGTGTGCGTGCGTGTGTATGTGTTTGTGTGTGGTGTTCTATATATAATCTAGCTAGGATTTTTCAAGGCATGGAGCCTTCCACTTGTCACATTTTCCTCAGAACCCTTCCCTATCATGTGTCCTTATCCTCTCCTTCCCTTAATTGCCATCAATTCTTTCCTAATTTTCCAAAGTCACTTCTTTTGTAAAGACTTCCAAAACTTTTCTTCCAAAAACATTTAACCACTTTTGCCTTTAGCCTCATATTATAAACACTCTACCATGAACTTGTTACAAAACAATTCCCTTCATACATAACTCTCCCACTAGATTTTGAGTATCTCTCCACTAGACTTGAACTCTGCAAGGGCATGTAAACAGCCTATTTCCTTTTATTGACAACATGTGGTTAGTCTTTGACAAATGTCTAATGCGTGAAAAGATGAATGAATGAATGAATGAATGAATGAATAGATTAATCAGGCATAAAGGGAAAGAGCACTGGATTCAGTTTGGGAGGGAGGTGAAGGACACTCATTGAAATTTTTAGTAAGGAGGAGAGTAGTATCTCAAATAGTAACATGTTTTACAAATCAAATCATGCCTTCTCTTTTCTCCAATAAGAAGCATACTGAGAATTACACAGTTACTGTTAGAAATTCAAGAAGCCAAAGTCCTGTGGAATCAAAGAGTATAATAGAAAGGCCTTAGTAAACAATATGTATAGAACCTTAGGAGAATATATGAGAGGAAATGATGTTCAAATCTCCAGGTCATTTACATAAGGTTTTAGCTCTATCTGGTCATGTGGAGAAGACTGATAGCTCCATGTATAAAGGTATGACTGGGCATTTTTCTATTAATGGTGAGAATTAAGAAAGATGTAATTCTGAGCCAAGAAAAGTGCCTTTCTTTCCAAACCAGTTCTATTATTTAAGGGGTAAATTGCTTCTCTAGGTCTGCCATCACAAGGTACAAGTAAACCAAGTGGCTTAAACAACAGAACTTTGTTGTTTCACAGTTCTGGAGACTAAGCATCTGAAATAAAAGTCTTGATAGGATTGCTTCATTCTGAGGCAATAAGGGAGAATCTGTTTTATGACTCTATCCTAGCTTCTTGAGTTTGGCATTCATTGGCTTCCGCTGCCTTACACTGATGTCTGCCTTAATGTTCATATGCCATCCTGCCTGGGTGTGTATGTGATTCCAAGTTTTCCCCTTTTATAAGGATATCATCATATTGGATTAGGACCCATCCTACTCCAGTATGACCTCATGCTAACAACTCATTATAAGAACACTGACTTTATTTTCAAGTAAAGTCACATTTTCAAGGTTCTTGGATTAGGACTTCAACCTATAAAGTTTTGAAAGGACACAATTAAACTTATAACAAGAGATTAGACTGTACTGACCCCAAGAAATTGTTGTTCATTTCGCATCTTGAGATGGTCCATGAGGGACCCACAAAGAAAAGAGTTGTTACAGCGATGGCTCAGAAAGAGAAGAGCTAGGAGACCTCTACCACATTCTGTCAACCAACTACCTAATCACTGTGACTTGGGGAAGGGACAGACTATAGAAGGAAGAAAGGAAGAGTCTTCAGAACCAGACCCACTTCTAAGAGTTCTTTGGGCAGCTCATGAAAGACTAACACCAAGAAGTTCTCAGGGATAAAATCAGCATCTAAATTGGGAAGGCATTGTGCCAACTGGTTTATCAAAGTCCCCAGGCATTTGATTAGGGTTGATGAGTCACTGAAAGTATGCCCTGTCTAATTCTTTGTATCCAAATACAGGTTTTTCATAAGACATAGAATGTTTAGAGAAAGAGAAGAATTTGACAAAGCAGTCTCTATGCCTTAGTTTATGGGAGAAGAAGCCAAGACTGAGAAAGGGGATATATTCTCTAATATAGAAGAAAGAACATCAAATCAAGATGCAGAACACTTAAGTCCCTATTTGACACTAACTAAAGAACCTTTGGTAAACTAAATCAACTCACTGAGATACTGTCCATATCTTGAAATATAATACAGCCTTCAAAGAATAGCTCAGATAATTGAAGGAGATAATGGATGTGAAAATACCACTCAATTCTGGGAGATGGTTCAGTGAATTTTTGTACAGTTGTTAAACCCTATTCCTGTTTGAATTTGCAGTATCTAGCACACAGTAGATGCTCAACAAATTATTTATTAAATAAGTGAATAAATTCAGTCTCCCCCTTACACAAGAAAAATCCCCAAACACAATGTTTAGATCTCAACCTTAAATACTAACTTCCTGAGGCCTTGGAAATAAGACTTCCCAGATGTTCTTATTTACAACCAGGTAACTGCACAATCACAGGGAGAATAGATTTCTTTCAGGCAGCATCTCAGTTATCCAAAAGAAATTCTCTTGCTACAGTTGCTGTTTGTGTTCTGAGCAACCTATTGGAAAGAACACATCACCTGGCAAAACTTAGGAGGGATCTCTGGGTTCTGACTACACATCTAGTACACTCCTCAAGGGGTGAGCAAGTAAACCCAGGAAACAGATTTTTAACTGCCAGAAAAAACTTCCACCAGTTATTATTCTGGAGTTCTTCAGGTATGGGGGAGAACTTTGTGCACATTATTATGGCTGAATGTCATTACTGTATATTGCAAGTGCTGACCTGGCATATTGTTCTCTGCCTGGTGACTCACTCCTTTCTTAGTACCATCATATTGTCTCTTAGAGATTGATCAAAAGGTTCACACAAAATCTCTTGGTTTAGTACTTAACCAGTGGTTGGTGTCTGGGAAAAGGAAAGTTAATTTCAATACAAACAAGAGAAATTTCCCTGGTTGTAAGACTTACTGGATAATATCCAAATTGCGTGCTCCAATGGGAATTTTTTCAGGGAAATCATCCTTTAAAATACAGATGGTACTTACCACTCTAAAACTGTGGCTTCAGTCTTTGGGGTAATTAGATTATAATGCTTCATCCTAACAAGTGATCTTTAGGAGATCATTAGATCCTAGAGAGGTGTACTTTACAGCATTTAAATAAACCTAAGTTATCAGATCTTAAAGAGTATAATTCCTTATTATTTTATATTTCATCAAAGTGGTTTGCAATTATTCCTGCTAGAAGATTTATCCATTTGCATCTTGCAGTCAGTTTTAGAATTTTATCCCTTTGATCTTGCCATAATATCATAATTAATTGATAAATTCAAGGGTTCAGGAGTCAATAAACCCAGTATTTATTATTATTTATTATTTAACTTCCCCCAGTGTGCTGGCTGGCATTTGGAGGCTGAAGAAAATACTGTCTGGCTCTCACAGCTTCTTAAAGAATTGATTATGCAGGAGAAAAAAAAAAAGAAGAGAAAAAAATCCCTTCTTTTGTTCCACCACATTAAGTCTAATGGGAAAAACAATATAGAAAATGTATTCTGTATTTATATTGGCCATTATTTAAACGTGTTCTGAAGATATGGATTGTTGCTTACTTTTAATTTTTGGTATATATGCAGATATAGATATAGATAAATGAACCCATATTTGTGTCAGTATCAAAAAGTCCTCAATTTAGGATCATCTGTAAAAATAATTCTATTTGGGCATTATTCAGGAAACACACAGGCTTAGAGAAAATGAGCAATAAAATTGTCCTTAGTTCAGAAGAGTAAAGGTTATGTAAGTTCAGGGATATTGCTTGTGTCCTGGTGACCTACATACTTTTCTTTCATTAGGACTAAGTCTTTCTCACCTGCATCATAAAAATGTAATTCATAGGATGGATTTAGCAGTGTCAAAGAATGGGTCACTGATCCCAAGAAATTATAACCTCACAATGCTCAGATTTGTTATCAGAGCCCTGGGCAAGTAAGAATGTAATTAATTAACTGTCCATGAGAGGTAACTTGTTTTGTAATTTTCAAATCATGCTTTTTAAAATGAATTATCATTCACACATGTACCCTAGAAGTAGGTGATTTGCTTTGTACATAATAACATGCATAGATATTATAGCCTCCATCCACTGATTAATATGATAGCAGAATGATTATTTGGTGGCTGTTTTATATCTTATAAGTAATTAAATAAAGATATAAAGAATTTAGTAAATTTTTCCCAAGGATGCTAAAATAAAGTTAGTATAACACCAAGATACATAAATCCTAACTCAGAATTTCTGGAGAACTGTCTCTTTCTAGGCCACATTTCTACCCATAAACTGTCAAATTATACAGAGATGCTGTTACACAAATATGCTACTCTCACTTGAAGCTCCAGGAGAGATGTTTGCATAACCCAAAATTATAATTCATCACCAAAAGCCCAATAAAAACCCAGAAGTGTAAGGATGCTACAGAGCTAAAATTGATGTTAAGTCTTAAATGTACCAGCTGGGTAAAATATGAAACTATCTACCATGCTGACATCCCGAAAGAACCTGATGAGAGACATAGGCAATACCACACACATGTCCTGCGTAACAAGCAAGACAACGTTGGGCGACCAGATGTTCTTTTTTTCTTATTTGCATAATTAGAACATACAGTAACTGGAAAAAATTAAGTCATCTCTTTTTGAACAGTAATAGGAATGGCTTGAAATATAATTGTTTCAAATTATAGACCCCACACCTGCCATGAATTAGTGGTGTTGAACCTTTGAAAATAAACATGTTAAGTATAACCCAAACACCTTATATGTCAGATGGTGTTTTTTATGCCTTGCTACACATTTACAATCCCTAAAATAAATCACAGCTCTTTGTATAGCTTGAGATTGCGAAGTTTTATCTGGAGAAAGGTTTGGTTTCCTTACACATGTTAAACTTGGGAGTATTTCAACACTTGCAATAACAATATTTGGATGTCAGAAGATCTGGATTTCAGCACCAAAGGATAAATTAGTATATAAAACATCTGGTGTGTTTGTGAGAGAGTATCAGATTTAAATCAGTGGTTTCCACAGTCCTTCTGGTTTAAATATGCCTCTTGATAGCAAGTTCAGTTTCTGGTTTATGTACTTTTCTTTCCAGTGGTTCAAGTAAGATGAACATTTAAGGTTTCCTGAATTGAAATGACTGTAAAGAAAAAGTAAATTTGCTTGCCATCCTGGGAGCATGAGTAACCAAACCACCCAGAACCATCTTATTGCAGTTGATTCTCACACTCAGGGATCCTGAGGACCAAATCTTGATAGTGACTTTTGGAGCACAAATAAAAGCAAAGCCATGAAATTAGTCATGCTGAAAATTTCCGAGAAACATGTAGAGTTGGGACTCTACAGTGTGTCTGTAAAGTCATGGTGCACTTCTGACCCATCGCAGGTCAAAAGTGCACCCTGACTTTACAGACACACTGTATTTTCTTGAATTTAGAAGCAGCAGGAACAAGACAGGTATTTTTTTCTTCTTGTAACATAATTGCAAGGAAATTATGCCCACCTATGGTTTTTCTGCTTATATTTTGGCAGATTTCCTAAATTCCAGTAATGTCAACACTCCCTATGTACCTTGATGCAATACTACAAACAAGATACATTTTAAGTTTACCCTGCTGTAAAATACATTATAATTATTTTTATGATGCATCCTTTGGTATAAGTCATCACACAACAGCATTTTAAAGCCAGTATATGAACCACACCAAAGAACAAGAATAGATTTGAAGTTTTATTCTCATATGAGAAGTTGGTGTCAAATGAGTGGAATTCCTGAGTCATCTGTCTGGACCAATGAGGATAAGATTTTAGAAGGGTAGACCAAAAGATGTATTCAGCAAACTCCAGGGAAAACATCCAACAGCTTATGTATAAGAGAGCATAAAACAGGAAGGACTTCACTGTATCAGATATATCATACTAAACACTGTTTGACCAATATCTGCTAACTATCAGTGTCACACATTGAATATGTCATCTCCACTATTTTTAAGTTGGTGCTTATGAATATTAACAACACAAGCCAAATTCTTGGGCCAAATCCTGAGGTTGATGGTTAAATAGCTAGGAAAATTACTGGTTCTCCCACTTTATGTATTGATTGAATTTATTTCTTTATGTCTAGGCAGAGCTATGTCTACAGAGTAGAGGAAACACCAGTTCTACAACCTTGCAATGCAAGGATGGCTTACAGCAAGGTGGTGAATCTGATGTAACTTTGACTGAACACTCACCATCACCATCTCAAAGTTCTGCTTCCCACTTTTAGTGTCTCCTCACAAACACTGTTTAGTGCTTTCCTAAATGTGCCCCTGCCACCACAATATCAACACACCATTCCCCTGGTGGAATAGCATGCCCAACTCAACCAAATTGTTTTATGGTAGAGAGTTCTTGCAGATCAAGTTGAAGAGGTTTCCTCTACTCTTAATTTGATACAAGTTGCTTTTTATCACAATGGGTGTTGGATTTTTGTTTTGTTTTGTTTGTTTGTTTTTTAATTATTTATTTTGTTCATTTTAGAGAGGAGACACAGAGTGAGAGAGAGAGAGAGAGAGAGAAAGAGAGAAAGGAAGGAGGAGCTGGAAGCATCAACTCCCATATGTGCCTTGACCAGACCAGTGCAGGGTTTTTTAAACTGGCGACCTCAGTGTTCCTAGGTCGACGCTTTATCCACTGCGCCACCACAGGTCAGGCTAGGGTGTTGGATTTTGTAAAATGCTTTTTCCATATTAACTGATGTGATCATATGATTTTTCTTCTTCAGCTTATTGATATGGCAGATTACTTTGCTTTTTGAATGTTGGATTAGTTCTTATTTGCTTTTGAAAACTTGAATAAGGAAAACAAATTTTATTCAATGAATATAGTAAGTAATAAAGCCACCTCAACATTTTCTGACACAGACAAAGATTAGAAACATTTATTAACATTGTTATTGTTTTCATGTGGACAGGGCATAAAACCATTTAGATTTATAAAAACATAAAATAATATTATTAGACATATTATAAAGAATATTTTTATTCTTACCTAAAGGATATATGCTCTATAATTCTTTAAATTCTCTCTTGTCATGGGGAAAATACCTATCTTCCTAGGTTAGAAAATAAAGAGAGTAAACTAACATTTTATTGTTAAAAACCACACAAAACAGGTTTCATTTAATTTTTAGCTGAAAATGTCTTAGCTGATGGAGCTACCTTACCAAGTTGTATTGAAGAATATTATTTCTAGGACTTTAAAATCTTGTTTCATCTGCTACCTAGAAATAAATAAGATCATATTCTGGTGCTTGCTCCACAGGACAAATGAAGTAGAGCCTAGATTTGGGTGTGTTCATAGGATCCGAATCCCCACTGCTAAACTAATTTATAATGAAATATTAATAGTAGAATCCAGAGGTGTTAACCTTCCACAGAATATTGGCATTTTGTTCCCATATGCCTGACACTCCCACTCAGGTTTTCAGACACTGAAAAGAAAACCTATAGATCAGGTCAATAGGGCAGAATATTTGGTGTCTCTTTCTAACATATCATGTTGCTGATTGCCTAGTAGTTCAACTATATATAAGGCTTTTCAGAGTCCTCAGGTAGTTTTTCTTTTTTTTTTTTTAATCCTAAGTTTTTAGTTGCAGTCAGTGGGAAGAATGGACTCTAATGAACTTAAACCAACACAGTAGAACTAGAACTGAACAATTCATCTCGGAGATGAACAAACTGTGGCCCAGAGAGATGGACAATAATGACAGCAATTCCCTACATTTTTTATAACCCTTTATGATTTACAAAGTATTTCCTCAGTCATTTTATCCTCACAATAATTCTCTGTGAAGATATAGCCTTGTAATGCTGTGGATTCCAGCAAGTCGCAATTTTATGTTATAAAATTATGACTGTGTTTAACATTTTATTTTTATTTCTCTCTGCCATTTTTCCTGATTTATACAAGTAATATAACCCAACAGACAATGTAGGAGGACATGGATTTACAATGTTAGAACACAGGTTTTCAATTAAACAGAAAAATTTTAAGAGAGGCTCTAACTGAGCCTAGAAACTAGAGGCATCTTATACTTTCCTCAAGGTATCCAAGGATGATGGAGTAGAGAAAACCAAAAGTCATGTTAAGTTGAGCTGTTCCAAAGCGAGAGAAGCGAGCTGAACACCCCTATCCATATGCTATGCACATCAACATACAGGAAGCCAGGATACCCAAGAGGAATGGGCTCCTTGCCATTTGTTAAAAAAAAGATTTTCTTTAGTGCTTAGTTTTACTCATGATGCTTTGTATTTCTATCCCACTTTTGTTCTCCAGAGTGTTGTCACATACCCAATCTCATTTCACCACACAGCAACATGAAGGTGACAAAACAGACCCTTGCTTTGGTGTTTGTGGGTTTTATTGCTGTTTTTACAGGAGAAAAACTGAAGCCCAGAGAGTCTGAGCCCTTTGCTCAAGGTTTCACAATTAGTTTAGAAGTGAGCAGGAACTAGGATTCGAGCAAAACGTGTCAGCAGAGGTCTTCAAAACATAGGAGAGCAGATTAAGCATTGCAGCTTGTCCTAACATCCATCAAGCAGCAGTAAAGGACTAGAGAAGATTTTAAACCAGTGGAAAAGATGTCAGCAGAGATTTCAACAAATGTTTGAAAACAGTAAAAAGATGAAAATGTGGTTTGGTTCAACAAGGAGGAAGAAATTACAGCCAGGCTGCTACAGAGGAAAATACTAAAAAGAAATAATATCACCTGATACACAGAACCACAGTAAGTCCACGATGTAGGGAGCAATTATCAGAGGAGGCATAAGAGCATGTCAAGGCAGAAAACAGTACATGGTACCAAACCTGTACACAGCCTGACTTGAGGCCCATATATTCTCTTACCCAGTCAATCCTGTTCTGCTCTGCACCACTACCTAAGCTCTACACAGAGTCTGGAGGATTACATTCTGGAGATCTGAAACCCAATTCTTGGTGGTCACCACATTACATGTTGGGGGTTGAGGGTAGACATGAAGAAAAGTGAAATTAAACAACAGT
The DNA here is from genome assembly GCA_037038555.1 of Rhynchonycteris naso. NCBI lineage: Eukaryota > Metazoa > Chordata > Mammalia > Chiroptera > Emballonuridae > Rhynchonycteris > Rhynchonycteris naso. The sequence continues at coordinate 48,144,062 of CM073000.1, read as the reverse complement.
GTAAGGTATTTTTCCCCGCCAAGAAAGAAGAAAGGGGGAGCCGAGAGCCACAAAGTATGGAATAATAAGAGGCTTTATTAAGTATCGCACATCCTGCCTGATGAGGTCCTCCGGTCCCGGGATTCAGAGGCCATAGGAATCACAAGAATTAGTCTGTGTGAGAGGTATTTAAAGGGGTCCTCTAGGGTAGGCCAGCATTTATGACGTGGTGAAATCTCACTGGCTGACGGCAGTCAGTCTTCTCCCAAGGTCCTCTGGGAACTTTCTTTTGGTGCGCAAGAATGTGGGCAACCCTAGCCAAAGTCAGGGGTCTGAGTTCCCCTCCTGAGCTGCCCATTAGCCACCCCACATTCCAGCCTTTTGTTAAATAAAATTGGGGTGCCGTGTGTTCGTCTGGCTATTTCCTGCTGATTAGGGGCATCATGGGGAGGGGAGGTCGGCTGGTGGTGGCTTTGAGGGGTGTCAGAAGGAACGTCTATTTGGTTGTGAGTTGAGAAACTTCGCAGATGCAGTTCTGTAAGAATTTTAAAAAGAGAAGAGCAAATATAAGTTATAAGTTGATAATTAGAAGATTTAGGATAGGGGCAGCCTAGGTGAGAATGGGTGGCTGCCATTAGGAGTTAAGTGGGTTGTAGAAGGAGAGATTCTTGCTTCATTTTCTCACAGATGGTTGAGGAGATTGAAGCTTCTTTCATCAGGCCAGTTTTACTGAACATCATTGCTCCCTGCTTCAGCTCACTCTAGTGGCAGGTTTCTGGTGAGAGGGACAGGATGCAACAGGAGGGTCTGTAGGGCCCAACATTTTAGTGAGCCGGAGATGAGTAGGGCCCAGTGGTTCCAAACTGCCAACAATCCTGCATGGGAGCAAGCTTGAGGCGAGAGACATGGTTAGAAATGAGAGTAGCATTGATTATGGGGAAGCCCTTGATAGTGAGGAATGGCAGGAGTAAATGGGAAGATGCTGTCAGCTGGACAGTGGCTCTGAGACTGTGAAGAATGTCTTGACCCAGAAAGGGTAGAGGGCGTGATGGCATAACTAAGAAGGAGTACAAAAAAGGGGATTCCATTCAAACTGCATGTCAGGGGTGGAGTGTGAAGGGGAAAAGAAGGGGTCCCATTAATTCCCATAACCGAGACCTGTGAGGAAATTAGAGGTCCAGAGTATGGTGGTAAAACAGAGAAGGTAGCCGTGTCTACAAGAAATGAGATGGACTTACCCACTAGATGCAGCATACCCTGGGTTCTCCGAGTCCAGGCCGTGCGTGTCCTAGGAGTTGGAGCGATGTGCCCCGTGGCTGCCTCACCCTCCACATAGAAGCATTGAGGATGAGTCTGCTGCCCAAAGGAGCAATCACTCTGCCAGTGACCGGGCTGCTTGCAGTTAGGGCAGGGCTCAGTGGGAAGCCATGGGCAGGTGCCCTATCGGGCACAGTGGTCCTGCTTGCCACACTTAAAACAAGCTGCTGGTGGTTGTCCTAACTTGGGCCAGGCACTTCCTGTGCCTAGGTTTGGAGCATTACCTTCTGTTGCATGCAGGCCTAGCGAATAGCCTTGGCCATTTCCTACTAGCTATGACCATTGAAAACTTTAAATGCCATGTTCACAGGTTCCATGTTCACAGGGGTTTGGGGGTTGAGAATAAGAGGAGGAGGATTCCTAGGGAGTCTGGCCCTCAGATCCAACTGGAAATGCTGGATACAGCAGCAGGACAGGGTAAGAACTTCCTGCAAGCAGGTTGGGGTTGGGTGTCCTGCAAACCAGTGTAAGAGTCAATGACAGGCGGAGAATGGCCTGATGGAGGAGGGACTTAAGAATGCAGTGGAGAAGGGATGGGCCTCTGCCCAGCAGGAGAAGAGGAGAGACTGATACTTGCAAGTGAATGAGAAACATGATTAAGCAAAGGGAGGGGGGAGGGGGTTCTCTGGAGAGAAGAGACGGGAGCAAAAGAGGTCTGCAGAGAGACAAGAGAGTGGGGAGCCCTCAGGGGTCAGGCAGGAAAGAGAGAAAGTTCAGAGTCCACAGAGAAGGAACGATTATGAGTGGAGGGTTTTCTCTGGCCAATAAAAGGTCTGAGCGGTGTAACAAGCAGCACAGAGATTAAGGACAGGCACGTGAATAATTAGAGGTCCTGAATGTAAAGGGACCTTCAATCAGTTCCCAGATTTTTCAGCAATAGTTAAATTGGTGATGGTGTTAAAACTGACAGTCCCTTCAGGAGGCTACCCGGTCCGATTATCCAGTCAGTTCTGTGGCCTGACCACAGCAGAGAAGAAGAACATTTTCCTCTTCTTAAGGAGGGAGAGATTTCAAATAAGGCAACTCCCAGGGTGTTTTGGGATTCCTGTGCCCCCACAGCCACCCTCAGTTCTTGGGGTGGTCAGAGTTGAAGATTGGCATCCCAAAACTCAACCTCTGGCCATGGACGGATAGGGAAGGTGGATGTGTTCAGACGTCTCCAGGGCACACACACACTCGGATGGAAAATACTTCCCTGACGTAGCTATGGTTTTGGACAGGGAGCCTCGGAAAGAACTGAGGAAAGTTTGGAGGCATGAGATTTACTGCACCATGTGCCAAAGCAGGTGGATGGCCGAAGATCCTGAGATCCTGCTTTTTTCTCGGAGGGGAAGGGAAGAGGAGCTGCCCCAGCGGGTTTCTAACTCCTTCCCGGGTCCTGGGTTTCGGCATCAAAATGTAAGGTATTTTTCCCCGCCGAGAAAGAAGAAAGGGGGAGCCGAGAGCCACAAAGTATGAAATAATAAGAGGCTTTATTAAGTATCACGCATCCCGCCTGACGAGGTCCTCCGGTCCCGGGATTCAGAGGCCATAGGAATCACAAGAATTAGTCTGTGTGAGAGGTATTTAAAGGGGTCCTCTAGGGTGGGCCAGCAGTTATGACGTGGTGAAATCTCACTGGCTGATGGACAGTCAGTCTTCTTCCAAGGTCCTCTGGGAACTTTCTTTTGGTGTGCAAGAATGTGGGCAGCCCCAGCCAAAGTCCAGGGTCTGAGTTCCCCACCTGACCTTCCCCATTAGCCACCCCACAGACAGTCTGATTGTAAAAGATGGAACTCCTTAGTGCTTTTGTTTTGTTTTTATTTGTTTGTTTGTTTTGTTTTTTCAGCTCTGTTTCCAAGGTTTCAGGAAGCCAGGTTTAACTCCCTATGCAAGAAGAATCTTTCTCTGGAAAAACTGAATAGCAAAAAAAATTAAAAATAATAATAAAAAAATAAAACAAAACCTAATAAACAACAACAACAAAAGCAAATAAAAACAAAAATATGCTCAGATATTGGTGGGCAAAAATTAGCTGTTAGGTCTCCCTGTGTCAAAGCTGACTTTTCATCTGGCCAACTTACACAGGGATACCCACAAGTCTACAATCTCTTGCCCCCATCACAGACACCCCAATGCACACAGAACTTTCAATTTCTTTTCAACTATCTCACACTAATTGGACAGCCGAGGAATATCAAACATTTGAGGAAGGTCTCCAATATAAGAGGGACAAAAATTGACAAAAAGAATACAAGAAAGAATGAAAATATACTTAGCAACTATGGCTATTATTCTCAGAAAGATAAGCAGATATTTATTAAAACAAGATCAGGATGCTACAAAAAATAAATAAAAAGTGTGTGCTTGTGTTGAGGCAGAGAATATAAACATAAAATGTTTCTTGAAATTAAAAACATAACAGCAAGAAACCAGAGGAAAAAAACAAATAGATAAAGCAATAGACAAATTAAGAGAAAAAGGAAGAAAATTATAAAATCAACCTGAGAAACTTGTGTCTAAGAGGAGCTCTAGAGAGAAAGAGCAGAAAAAAAGAATGAGGAAGAAATGATTAAAGACATACTTTTTTATAACAAATTTTTTTAATTAAAGATTAAATCTTTAATTTAATTTAATCTCTGGATTTATAAAATTTCTCATCTAATAATTTTTTAATTCTAGAAATTAAATTTAATGAGGTGACACTGGTCCATAAGAACACAGAAGTTTCGGGTATACATCTCTATAGCATTTGAATTATTCATCATGTTGAGCATTTGAATTATTCATCATGTTGTGTGCCCATCACCTAAAGTCAAATTAATTTCTAGATTAAAATGGTCAATCATAACAAATGAAAAAAGAACAACACCAAGGCACATTGTTGTGAAATTTGAAAATCCCAGGAATTAAGAGAACATTGTTTTAAGCTTTCAGAGAGAAAAACAGGTCACACACAAAGAATTATGAATCAGATTTCTCAATAGCAACTATGTAAGTTAGAAGAAAATGCAGCAACGATTTTATAATTCTGAGGAAAAATTTAATCAATAACCAGACAACCTATCAATAGTTTGAAGGTAACAAAGACATTTTCAGACATTCGTATTTCAATATTTTTAACTTCTTCATACTATTTCTTAGGAATCTGCTGGAAATATAAATCTAGCAAACCAAGAAAAAAAGTCATTGGAGGGTGGAAAAACAAAACAAAAGAGAAGAGATTCATCTCAAAGGAACTGCAAATAAGATTTAAAAATAGAATAATGCATCTGGACTAGAGTGAAAGGATGAAAAGCACCAGGAACAGTTTCAAGGGGAGAAGATGGAGCTCATTTGTTTGAGCATCTGGAAAATATTGATATATGTGTGATAGAGACATTACAGCATTTGGGGAGAAATGACAATAGGGACAGAGAAATGAAACAAATGAATAGCAAACAAGTATTAACTCCAAAAGGGTTGCATGAGGTAAGAGGTAGATTTTAAGGTATTGCTGGACCCAGCAGTGAATATTATTTCCACTATTATAATAGTTTAAACACTGGTGATTGATTTAAGCAAAATTTGTGATACTATTATTGGGAAGGGATTGGAAATAAGAACTGGGAACGTGTGTACAAGGACAAGCCTTCATTGACAGAGACAAGAAATTATGAGACGATATCCAAAACTATTAAATCAAAATTGTTATATAGATATTTTACTATACACATGATGATAAATATCAGAATAAATAGCTAGACTTGACTGTGGCCACTTCTGGAATTAGGATTTCAGATTGAATGGGCTGAAGCAGTGACTAATTTTTTTTTTCATTTTAAGCCTAAATGACTACATTACTTTGATTGAATTATTCATTTTAATTTTAAATATTTTTAAATATAAAAATTTCCTTGTTTCTCTCTCAGAAAGAAAAAATATAAGTTCCTAGCTATGTTTTTATCAAAGAACTGACTAGTGAACTAGGTTCCTGAGGAGCTGAGGAGGCTCCTGAATAGAACATTCTGACCAAGAGGATGCCAGACACAGTGAACTGGACCCAATTGCAGAGCCCTAACCTCAGAAGGCAAAGGCAGCTCACCATATATCCAGCACATGGGCTCTCCCTTAGAATTGTTCTCACCCCAAACCTCCACAGGACTCCAGCCCAAGGGCTATGGAAAAGGAAGTAACACAAGCAAAAACTTCAAGAGTTAATTCACTAAGATCTCTGTAGGGCACTCAGCCCAAAGACAGCCCTATCTTGGGGTCCCTCTAACAGATTTGTCCTGTAAGTGGGGAGATCCCTGGGCACAGACGCCTCCCCCACTGGGCACCTTGAGAACTCCAGCACATTTTGGAGCAATGTCAAGAGGGAGACTGAGGTGCTGAAAGAAGTAGACATGTCTTCAGAGATTGGTTAGAGCAGGGAAGGAGTCTGAATGTATAAACTGAGTGATTGCTGACTGACTATGAGCTCATGGAATTTTTGCAGTCACCTAACAGGCTGTGTGAGCAGATGGAATGAGGCAAGAAAGCTGAGCATCTTTGTGTTTACATGGCCCTGTTGCCCTCATGGGCTAGTGACCTGGAAAAGCAAATTCTGCTGAATGGGGTCCAAAGGTGCTGGCTCAGGCATCTGGCTCTGGCAGAGAGGCTCACATGACCAATACTCTTGCCACAGGCAGTCTTCCCAGATGCCAACTGGAGAGAACGGATTGCTGAGCCACTGCCCAAACCCCTCTGAAACTCCCAGTTCACCGCTCAGGAGCTGTCAACTCCTCCGGCAGCTTCACTAAATCCAAGAAAGGGGTTGTGGCCGGACAGCAGGGCTCCAGGTGCCAGCTCCATGGTCTGAATTTCACAATTTAGGAAAAACAAGAGATCTTGGTGAAATGAGCTCTCAGCTTTAGTGTCTGCTTTTCTCATAGCCATATCCTCCATCCTGGGATCCTGAGCACATTCTCATCTTGAGTAACCAAAGCCAAGTGGTGCTCTTGGTGCCTGGATGCCAAGGAGGAAGCTCCCATCACCTCCTGGAATGTAGAGCAGCATTTTTGTGCCTCTTTACTCGTCTAGGGGTTCTGTTGTTACAGTGGACAAGAAGAACTTTCCCTTTGAGGGTCATTTAAGTTTCTACAACAGCAGGGAGACTCTCGTAGACATAATTTGAGCTTCTACGCTGTCCTCTTCTGTCCACATACTCCAAACCACCCATTCCTCCATTCAATGAGAGAGCCTCTTCTAAGGAAGGTCCCTTATTTTTTCTTAGGTTGGTCTTTTTCCTCTAGCTAGATAGTCCAAAATTGCAAAGATCAACCTTAGGCATCTATTCTAGAGCGCCCAAAGTACCAATCCTAGGCCAATAAATATGCTGACACTCAGTGAATATGAACTTCACTAGCCATTTCAACCCAAACAGCTAGGTTTGTAAGGAACCTGAAAATGGGCTTGTTCAGGGAAATAAAAAAGAAAAAGGTCAACTGTAATTGAAAAGTATCATGTTTTTAAAAAGGAAAAGAAAAATATATAGGTCCTTGAAAGTAATTTTGATATCTTGTCTCTTTTTAGCCTGTTCCCTACCCACCCTGCATACTAAAAATTCAGAAATAAGGTTCTATTAGAAGCCAGACATTTAGAATAACATACTTTCAAAGGATTTTTTTCCCCAGAAAATCTTGGATGCCTGTGCAGGTTGTAAATTTTCAACTGATGATCCTCTGCCAAAAGTTCTTTGGGGTGTTCACAGCTGTGAAAATACCATGTTTGGGTGACTACATATCTCCTTCGAGCTCGCAGTCTGATTCAACAGCCTGTATTCCTGACACATTAACTTAACACAACAAAAATGAAATAACAAGAATATTTATTTTCATTTACACAACACCCTACACCTAAGGACCCCTGAGTAACTTCAAACACTGCTGAAAATTCCAAACCATGTACCCCTCCAACTTTGATTTAGAAGCTAAAAGAAGGAATTAGTCCCTCTGTGTATAATTCCTTGGCAAAAATCATACACTTCTCCATAAATGGAAACAATAAGTCCTGGCTATTCTTCAATAATCGTCTCTCCTCTCCTTATACCTTTCTTCTGTGCTATGAAATAAATCTTTGATATAACCTAGACTTCACCTTTAAATTTTATTGTTTTGTACTTTGAAATTTTTTACACTATAAAAATTGTCTTTCTACTTTGCAATATTGGTTAAAATAAATTTTATTAGTGGTAACTAAGAAATTCTGTGTAATCTATGGTTTTAGTTAAATAAAAATGAAACTTTTTTCTTTCACTCTTTAATATTTTTAACACTAGCACTCTCATTTATTCATGAATTATAGCTATTTAACGACCTGTCTTAACCTCCTGTACTAGACAGGAAACGTTTTAAAAAATAAGACCTTTAAATTTGTATCCCTTCTCTTGGTATGCCAATTTCTCAAGTCTTGTGCAGAGAGTATATAGAACTGTGATGACCTGATTTATTTCTGAATTATGTCCAGGATTTTAAATTTTTCTAATTATGCTTGTCATATTTACATTAAGGTAGAAGAGAGGGGGTAAAAACAGCAAACATCTAAAACCCTTTTATTCCATTGGAGCAAAAAAAAAAAAAAAAAGCTGCCAGTGGTGCTAATGCCCTAATCACTGGAAATAAGGAAACTAGGTAACTACCATCAGAAGACCCAGATCTCTTGCTTCAGTCCAGCATAGCAGAAATAAGTTTTCTTGGTTCCAATGGTAAGAGAAATTCCTCAGAGATCTTGGATTATTTCAGCCTATTGCTAGGCAGATAAAGTGCTAAACCTCTTAGAAAACCTTGGCTCTTGGTCATGTATTGAGTCTAAACAAGGAATCTTCTCACTCTGTGTCAGACATTGTGCTAAGGGCTGAGGATACAAGAATGTTACATGCATTTCTCTGCCCCCAAGGAACTTGTAGTCCAGGGAGAGAGACTATTAGTGAAACAGAAAAGAACAGAAAAACACTCTAAGTGGCATGACATAATTATGCACAAGGTGGAGGTGGCTCCATTTGAACTCAACCTAACTGATGCTTCTGCCCAACCACAGGCCGGGCCATAGACAAACTGTACAACTCTGGGCTCTGAACCCACTTGCCCTCCTCTGGCAGGTAGTTATTATCACAGCTGGGGCTGTGCCTTTTGGCTTGGCATCTGGAGAGTGGTTCTTTAGTTGCATACTTTAGAAGCTTTCTGGCTTCTTCGCTGGACTCACATCTTTCTGTTCTCTCTTGGTGCTACACACAGTAACTCACAAGAGTTATATACTCAGTAACTCACAAGAGAAAATAACTATTTTTCTCTTCTTACTTTAACACTGAATGGATAGTGTTTTCAGATATTAATCATTTTTCTTTTTGTATTTGTTTGTTTCCTTCCTCTGATTCAGTCTTGTTACACCAGGACTTCCTAGTATCAGGGCCCCAAACAGAAATAATTAGCAAGTCTTGCCATTAAAAAACAAACAAACAAACAAACAAACAAAACAAAAAAACACACAAACAAATACAAAGCCTTTAAGCCTTTCTTTAAGCCTTTAAGAAAGTCTGATGGTTTGGAGTGTGTGAGAAGCAATAGGAGGGGAGTTTCATCCTTCCTTCCCTCTCTGCCCTAGACAGAGATGTCCCTGGGCTCGAGGAAGAAGAGGAAGGGAGATACCAAATGATCTTACAGCAACCACATTCCCAATGCTCCCTCAACGCTGACAGCAAAAGGCCAAGTGGAAGGGCTGCGTGGAGTTTAAGATAGGCAGACGAGACCACAGGAAGTATTACATGGCATAGCCATGGCAGAGAAAAGGGGACCCGATAGGAACGATGGCAGCCTCAGCAGTAAACTCTCTAGATAGATGACCAAGGGCAAGATCGCCACCCTTCACCTTGTGCCTCAGCTTTGCAAAAGAGGGAGGGATACATAAATAAATGAGATTAAATTTTGCCCAGACTAAATGGAGAGGTGTTCAATATAAAATGAAATTGACTTATAAATGATAAAAACTTATGACATTTTGAAAGTTCTGTGGCATGACTCATTCTAGTGCCACACTCTTCCTGGATGTTCCTGTCCAGGCCCAGGTCTTTATACACTGCTGAGTTCCGAATCTAAATCTTAGGTTTAGTTCCATTTCTCTGTAATTTGGACAGATATTTCAAGCTGCTTTAAAAATATTTCAGTTCGAACTTATCGTGTCCTGAAATGACTTCTATCTTTTTTACTCTCACCCACCCCACTCTACCAACCTATTTCTCTTCCCCATATTGTCTTCTCTGATCATAGCAGTCAAGCCCACCTATTCTAGAAACCTCATATATATCCTTAGTTCCTCTATCTCCCTTATCACCCTGACCAGCCAGTTCTACCTCAGAAGTCCTCTCCATTACCTCAGCCAAACTCATGTCCCAGACCTTCATCATCTCTCTCTTATGTGTATAATCAGACTCTCCTCTATTCTGCCCAAGGTATCCAAGATTCTAGACTTCTCCAGCTTTCTATTAGAGTTAATCCACATTTCTCATCAAGAAATACATGACTCTGTCTAAATATGGTCTCTGATTACTTCATCTCCCTCCGATTCTTACATGTTTGCATGCACGTGTGTTTATACATGTTCCTTAAAATCTTACCACATTTTATAATCCAAGAGGTGACTAATACTAAACAATGGATTAGAAAGAAGTAAATTTGTGACTGAATTTAGATAAGATATTTGAACATAACTCTGCCTGAATGAAGTAAGAGCAGATAAGAGAAAATTCTTGTTGTGGTTTCTTTTCTCTAATAATTTTTAAATTTTATTTAGAAAATTACCTTGAACAGGCTGACATCGATCAATAAGAGTACATAGGTTTAAAGTGAACATTTTTATAGCATTTGAACTGTTGACTATGTTGTACAACGATCACCCGTCAAATCAGTTTCCATCACATTCAATTTGTCTTTTTTTATACCCTTTTCCCTCTCCCAACACCCCTCCTCCACATCCACTCCCCCCTGATAACCACTTTACTTTAATCTATGTCCATGAGTCTCAGTTTTATATCCCACTTATATGTGAAATCATACAGTTCTTAGGTTTTTCTGGTTTACTTATTTTACTCAGTATAATCTTCTCAAGCTCCATCCATGTTGTAGTAAATGTCACTATGTCATCATTTCTTATGGCTGAATAGTATTCTATTGTATATATGTACCACATCTTCTTTATCCAAATCCCTATCGAGGGACACTTTGTCTGTTTCCATGTCTTGGCCACTGTGAATAATACTGAGATGAACATTGGGTTGCATGTGTCTTTATGCACCAATGTTTTTGAGTTTTGGAAGTAGATACCCAGTAGAGGGATTGCTGGGTCATATGGTAGCTCTATTCTTAATTTTTTAAGGAACCACCATACTTTCTTCCATGATTGTTGTACTAATTGGCATTCCCACCAGCAGTGAATGAGGGTTCCTCCACAGTCTCTCCAACACTTGTTATTACCTGTTTTGTTGATAACAGCCAATCTAACAGGTGTGAGGTGGTATCTCGTTGTACTTTTTTTTTACAGGGACAGAGAGAGAGTCAGAGAGAGGGATAGATAGGGACAGACAGACAGAAATGGAGAGAGATGAGAAGCATTAATCATCAGTTTTTCATTGCAACACCTTAGTTGTTCATTGATTGCTTTCTCACATGTGCCTTGACCGCAGGCCTTCAGCAGACCGAGCAACCCCTTGCTCGAGCCAGCGACCTTGGGTCCAAGCTGGAAAGCTTTTGCTCAAGCCAAGTAGACCCACACTCAAGCTGGCGACCTTGGGGTCTCAAACCTGGATCTTCCGCATCCCAGTTCAATGTTCTATTCCCTGAGCCACCGCCTGGTCAGGCTCATTGTAGTTTTGATTTGCATTTCTCAAATAGCCAGTGAGGATGAACATCTTTTCATATATCTGTTGGCCATATGTATGTCTTCTTGGGAGAAGTGTCTTTTCAGGTTATCTCCTCATTTTTTAATTAGATTATTTGCTTGTTTGTTGCTGAGCTTTGTAAGTTCTTTATATATTTTGAATATTAAGCCCTTATCAAAGCTGTTGTTTGTAAATATCATCTCCCTATTTGTTTTGTTGTCAGTTTCTTTTACTGTGGAGAAGCTTTTAATTTGATACAGTCCCACTCATCTATTTTTGCCTTTCTTCCCTTGCCTTTGAGGTCAAATTTATAAATTGCTTTCTATGGCCAAGATCCATGAGCTTAGTACCTATGTTTTCTTCTATGTAATTTATAGTTTTAGATCTTATATTTAGGTCTTTGACTTGTTTTGAATTAATTTTTGTGCTGCGGGACAAACTGTGGTCAAATTTTATTCTTTTTATGTGGCTTTCCAACTTTCCCTGCACCATTTTTTGAATAGGCTTTCTTTTATCCATTGTGTGTTTTTGGCTCCTTTGTCAAAGATGACTGATCTATATATATGTGGTTTTATTTCTGTACTCTTGACTCTGTCCTATTAGTCTGTATGTCTGTTTTTCTGCTAGTACCATGCTGTTTTGATTACCATGGCTCTATATTATTGAATATAATTTAAAGTCAGGTCATGTGACACCTCTAACTTTATTCTTTCTCCTCAGGATTGCTTTGGTTATTTGGGTTTTATTTTAATGGTTCCTTACAAACCTGATAATTTTTTGTTCTTTCTTTAAAAGTGACATTAGAATTTTGATGGGCATTGCATTAAATTTGTATATTGCTTTAGGTAATATAGTCATTTTAACTACGTCATTTCTTTCAATTTATGAACATGGAATACTTTTCCTTTTCATTGTTTCTTTTTCTAGTTCTTTCAATAACGTTTTTTTAATTTTCAGTATATAGGCCCTTCACATCCTTTGTTAAGTTTATTCCTGGTACTTTTTCTTTGTTGTTGCAACTGTAAAAGAAATTGGTTTTTTTTTTTTAGTTCACTGTCTGATGTTTCATCATTGGCATATAAGAAAGCAGTGGAATTTGTATATTGATTTTGTATCCTTCAACTTTACTGTATTGGTTTATTGTTTCTAATAGTTTTTTAGTGGAGTCTTTGGGGTTTTCTATGTACAGAATCATGTCATCTGCAAAAAGTGATACCTTTCTTCTTCTTTCCTGAAACAGATACCTTTTACTCTCTCTCTTGCCTGATTGCTCTGGCATGGTTTTTTCTAGAATATTTTTATGGTACAAGAAAACAAACCCAGGAGAACATATTACTTAAGATAATGATCAAGGTGAATGATAACGAAAGCTTCTAAATTCTATTAGGTTGCTCTGGCCAGCCTTCCAACTGTCCTTGGCCATGTTTGTACAGCCTGTAGTACTGCTGTTCTCACAGATTTTTGTAAGTATAAGAGTGATAGTTGAGGGGCTAGGGATGTCCTCTGTAAACTGCAAGGTGTTATACAAAAATGTAAAGAGTTTCTCTTTTTCCCCTAAGTAAATACGCATTCACTTCTGTCTTTTATCATGCAGAACTCATTAGAAAAATACAACTCACAGATGGTCTGTCTTATGAAAAAAGAAAATACCACACACTCTTATCAATCCAAATAATTTTTTAATGAAAGAGTGTTGGCAAATGGCTGGGTATATTTTGCTGAGAACACAGGACTACATATAAATTCAGAAATGTTACATCATGGTTGCTATCCAGAGAAGCCCTAGTGTGTCTTGGCTGAATTTTTAATATTCTATCTTTTTAATCCTGCATGACTGTCCCTTGCAAAGTCACTCCAAAAAGAAGAGACACTTAATAAACATCTGAGGCTGGGGACTGGCTGTTTGTAAAACTCGCTGTCCATTAAGTAATTGTAGGTTAGGCTAAATAAAATGTTTTATGGAGACTAATATATCCATGGTGAGGCCTCATTAAATATGTTACTGTTTTTATAGCCCTTCTGCATGGAAAACAAATAACCTGTCCTTGCTCTCAAGAGACTGCTCTGCTCCCAGATCTGCTTGGCACTTGCCTTGCATGTAGATAGTGTCAAGGCTGGCTTCACAAAATAAAGGAGTGAAACCAGTTCTTTGCTCTTACAATACATGATGAGGAATAAAGTTTTATTTCAGCATTCTCCAAAATGAGGTCCATGGAATATTAATTCTATGAGATAGTAATATGTGTTCTGAAAAAAATAAAAAGGAAGGAAGGAAGAAGCCATGATAATAAGTTCTTCCATGAGCAAATAGGTTTGAGAACAGGTCAAACAAATGTAAGCAGTTTCTTTCCTGCAGGATATTTAGAGCTTTCAATAGGCCAAGGTACTTTGTGAAACTCCTAGAGGAAATATAGTATATAGGGCACCTTCAAAGTTATTGGAACATAGAAGCTATTTTATATAGAACACAGTACAAAAGACACTAATGTTCCACAGAACACAGTTCAGAAGAGGCTGTTTCATTTAATAAAGCTAAGTAACCAATGACAACCAGTTCAACAGTTTTTAAAACATTACATTTTTCATTGTGAGTCCTAAACAAGGGAACATCCCCCACAAGCAATATCATTACAAGAAGCATGAGACAGAATTATCTGCAAATGAAGTTTTGAGTAAAGCACCTTAAGTTTTCACTATAGCCTGAGGATGTATAATTCAATATTTGAAGTCATTGTTTCTTTTATTGAGAATAGGTAACAAAAATTGATAAAAAGGGGTTTACATATTTTCTTTTTTCTTATTCTTAACACAATTTTTTTCTTTTTTATTAAATTTATTGTAATGACATTGGTTTAGAAAATGATATGTTTCAGGTGTACAATCCTATAATAGGTCATCTGTATTTATATTGTATGTTTATCACCCCAAGTCAAGTCTCCTTCCATCACCATTTATCCCCTTTTTAACCTCTTCTACCTCCCCCACTACCCTTTCCCTCTGGCAATCATCATACTGTTGTCTATGAGGTTTATTTATTTAGTTATTTTTTTGCTTAATCCCTTGACCATTTTCACCCAACCTCACAAAACTCCTCCCCTCTGACAGCTTTATCTATGAGTCTGTTCTCTATCTATGAATCTGCTTCTATATTGTTAGTTTGTTAATTATATTCCACACATGAGTGAACTCCTACAGTACTTGTTTTTCTCTGACTAGCTTATTACACTTAGCAGTAATACTCCCCAGCTCTATCCATGTTATTGCAAAGGGTAAGATTTCCTTCTTTTTTTACTTCTAACTATTATTCCATTGTGTAAATGTACCATGGCATTTTTTATCCACACATTTACTGGTAGCCACTTGGGCTGCTTCCAAATCCTGACTTTTGTAAATAATGTTGCAATGAACATAAGGGTACATATATTCTTTGAAATTAATGTTTCAGGATTCTACAAATAACATTCCCGTAAAAGAGTAGCTCCAGTTTTAATTTTTTGGGATAAATCTATATGAGTGGTTTTCAACTTTTTTACACTTGGAGACTGGTAAAAATTGGAGAATTATTTTCAAGACCACTAAAGAAATCACCCAGAGCATAAGCGAATTTGACTAAAATCTTCAGGTGTATAATCTTCACCCAACATCAGGGTTGTTAACTCCTTCACAGACCAGCAGGAAATTTCTGGCAGACTATTCAGTGGACCAGCAATTGAAAAACACTACTCTATACTGTTTTCCTAGTGGCTGCGCCAATCTGCATTCCCTCCAACAGTGCAAAAGCATTCCCTTTTCTCTACTTCTTCACCAACACTAGTTGTTTGTTGATTTATTGATGATAATCATTTTGACAGGTATAAGGTGATGATATCTCCTTGTGGTTTTAATTTGCAATTCTCTGATGATTAGTGATCTTGAGCATCTTTTTTTATATGATTTTAATTTGTGTTTACATAGATTGAAGTGTTCCACTGAATATGTCTCTCCCCACCCCCTTATTTCCCCTCAGCCCCTCCATGCCCTCTTCCCCCAATACCTTCACCCCTTCCCTCCAGAATTTGCTGTCTTGTTCTCTATACTGCTGTGTTATGTATATATAATTTCACTAATCTCTTTCCCTTCTCTGATCCCATCTTCTACTTTCCCTCTGACTGCTTTTCCTCTGGTCCCTTTGATCCCACCTCTGCCTCTGTTCCCTTGCTCAGTTCACATTGTTCATTGGATTCCTCAAATAAGTGAAGTCATATGGTATTTTTCTTTCTCTGCCTGGCTTATTTGACTTAGCATAATAGTTTCCAGGTCCATCCATGTTGTCGCAAAAGGAAAGATTTCCTTCTTCCTCACTGCCATGTAGTATTCCATTGTGTATATGTACCACTGCTCTTCATTCGTCCACTGACGGACGCTTGGGCTGTTTCCAGATCTTAGCTATTATAAACAATGCTGCAATAAACATGGGGCTGCATTTCTTCTTTTGAATCAGTGATTTGGTATTCATAGGATATATTCCTAAAAGTGGGATAGCTGGGTCAAAGGGTAGTTCCATTTTAAAATTTTTGAGGAATCTCCATACTGTTTTCCACAATGGCTGCACCAGTCTTTATTCCCACCATCAGGGAAGGAGGGTTCCCTTTTCTCTGCACCCTCTCCAGCACTTATTATGTGTTGTTTTGTTAGTAAGTGCCATTCTGACAGGTGTAAGGTGGTATTTCATTGTGGTTTTAATTTGCATTTCTCTAATGATTAGTGATGTTGAGCATTTTTTCATATGCTTATTGGCCCTCTCTATGTCCTCTTTGGAGAAGTGTATATTCATTCTTTCTGCCCAATTTTTGATTAGATTGTTTATCTTTCTGGTGTTGAGTTTTACAAGTTCTTTATAAATTTTGGTCATTAACCTTTTATCAGACATATTGGCAAATATATTCTCCCATTGTGTGAGTTGTTTTTTATTTTGTTAATGGTGTCTTTTGCTGTGCAAAAGATTTTTAGTTTCATATAGTCCCATTTGTTCATCCTGTCCTTTATTTCACTTGCCAGTGGAGATAAATCAGCAAAAATATTGCTATAAGAAATATCAGAGAGTTTACTACCTATGTTTTTCTCCAAGACATTTATGGTTTCATGACTTAAATTTAAGTCTTTTATCCATTTTGAGTTTACTTTTGTGCATGGTGTAAGTTGGTGATCCAGTTTCATCTTTTTGCAAGTACCTGTCCAATTTTCCCAACACCATTTGTTAAAGAGACTGTCTTTTCCCCATTGTATGCTCTTACCTCCTTTGTCAAATATCAATTGTCCATATACGTGCAGGTTTATTTCTAGCTTCTTTATTCTGTTTCATTGATCTGTATGCCTGTTCTTATGCCAGTATCAAGCTGTTTTGAGTACAATGGCCTTTTAATATAACTTGATATCAGAAATTGTGATACCCACCACTTTATTCTTCTTTTTCAGGATTGCTGAGGCTATTCATGTTCCTTTTTGGTTCCATATAAATTTTTGGAATATGTGTTCTATATCTTTGAAGTATGTCATTGGTATTTTAATAGGAACTGCATTGAATTTATAGATTGTTTGGGTAATATAGACATTTTAATGATGTTTATTCTTCCTATCCATGAACACGGTATATGCTTCCACTTGTTTGGATCTTTCTTCATTTCCTTAAACAATGGTTTATAATTTTCCAAATACATATCTTTAACCTCTTTGGTTAAATTTACTCCTAGGTATTTTTTGTTGTTGTTGTTGCAATAGTGAAAGGAATTGGTTATTAATTTCTCTTTCAGACAGTTCATTGTTGGTGTATAAAAATGCCACTGATTTCTAAATTTTGATTTTATATCATGCTATCTTTCTAAATTCATTTAGTAGGTCCAGTAGTTTTTTTACTGCAACTTTAAGGTTTTCTATGTACAGTATCATATCATCAGCAAATAATGATAGTTTTACTTCTTCTTTTTCAATTTTGATGCCTTTTATCCCTTCTTCTTGTCTGATTGCTGTGGCTATGACTTCCAGGACTATATTGAATAAGAGTGGTGAAAGGGGGCACCCCTGCCTTGTCCCTGATCTTAAGGGGATTTCTTTTAATTTTTGCTCATTGCTTATGATGTTGGCTTTGAGTTTGTCATAGATAGCCTTTATCATGTTGAGGTATGATCCCTATGACCCCACTTTGCTGAGAGTTTTTATTATAAATGGGTGTTGGGTTTTATCAAATGCTTATTCTGCATCTATTAATATTATCATGTGATTTTTATCATTTTTAAGTGTTGAATCACATTTACTGATTTGCGAATATTGTACCAGCCTTGTCTCCCTAGATTAAATCCCACCTGATCATGATGTATGATTTTTTTCATGAATTGCTGGATCTGGTTTGCTAATATTTTGTTGAGAATTTTAGCTTCTATGTTCATCAGAGATATTGATCTATAGATTTCTTTCTTTGTAGTGTCTTTTCCTGGTTTTGGAATCAGTATTATGCTTGCCTCATAAAAGGAGTTTGAAAGTCTTCCCTCCTCTTGAATTTTTTGAAATAGCTTGAGAAGGATAGAAGTTAGTTCCTCTTTAAATATTAGGTAAAATTCAGTGAAGCCATCTGGCCCAGGATGTTGTTTGTTGGGAGTTTTTTGATAAATGTTTCAATCTCATTTGTTGAAATCGATCCGTTTAGGTTTTCTGATTCTTCTATATTGATTTTTGAAAGATTATATGTTTCAAATAATTTGTCCATTTCACCTAGGTTGTCTAATTTAATTGCATACAGTTCTTCATAGTATTTTCTTACAATCCTTTGTATTTCTACTGTATCTGATGTTACTTCTCCTCTCTCATTTCTAATTTTATTTCTTTGAGTCCTCTTTTTCTTCTTGGTGAGTCTAGTTAAAGGTTCATCAACTTTAACTTTTCAAAGAACCAGCTCTTGGTTTCATTGATTCTCTGTATTGTTTTTTAGCCTCTATGTCATTTATTTCCACTCTGATCTTTATTATTTTCTTCCTTCTACTCCCTCTGGGCTTTACTTGCTTTTCTTTTTCTAGTTATTTTAATACAATTCTTTTCATATTTTTAAAAATTTATTTTTATTTATTCATTTTAGAGAGGAGACACAGAGTGAGAGAGAGAGAGAAAGAGAGAGAGAGAGAGAGAGAGAGAGAAAGGGGGGAAGAGCTAGAAGCATCAACTCCCATATGTGCCTTGACCAGACCAGTGCAGGGTTTTGAACTGGCGACCTCAGTGTTCCCAGGTCAACGCTTTATCCACTGCACTACCACAGGTCAGGCTCTTTTTCTAGTTATTTTAAATGCAGAGTTAAATTGTTTATTTGAGCTTTTTCTTGCTTCTTAAGTTATGCTTATACTGCTACGAATTTCCCTCTCAGAACTGCTTTTGCTGTGTCCCATATATTTTGAGCTCTTGTATGTTTGTTTTCATTTGTTTAAAGAAAATTTTTTATTTCTTCTTTGATCTCACTGTTAACCCATTCATTATTTAATAAAATGCTATTTAGTTTCCAAGTGTTTTGGTGTTTTTCAATTTTTCTATTGTAGTTGATTTCTAGTTTCATGCCATTGTGATCCGAGAAAATGCTTGATGTGATTTCAATCTTCTTAAATTTGTTGAAACTCATGTTGTGTCCTAGCATGTGGTCTATTCTAAAGCATGTACCATGAGCCCTTGAAAAGAATGTATATTCTGCTGCTTTAGGGTGAAAGGTTCTGAAGATATCTATTAAATCCAGTTGATCTAGTGTGTCCCTTAATTCTGCTGTTTCTTTATTAATTTTCTTTCTTGAGGATCTATCCAATGATGTTAGTGGGGTATTAAAATATCCTACTATTATAGTATTGCTGTTGATCTCTCCCTTTATGTCCATCAAAATCTGCTTTATGTATTTAGGTGCATAGATATTTATAATGGTTATATCTTCCTGTTGGATTGCTTCCTTTATCATTATGTAGTGACCTTCTTTATCCCTTACGATAGCCTTTGTTTAAAAGTCTATTTTGTCTGATATAAGTATTGCTGCCCCAGTTGTTTTTCATTTCCATTTGCATGAAATATTCTTTTTCCAACCCTTCTCTTTTAGTTTATGTGTATGTTTTGTTTTGAGGTGGGTCCCTTATAGACAGCATATGTATGGGTCCTGTTTTCTTATCCACACAGCTACCCTATGTCTTTTTATTGGAGCATTTAGTCCATTTATATTTAAGGTTATTATTGATATGTAGTTGTTTATTGTCATTTTATTCTTCAAATCTATATTCCTCTTTAGCTAGATTTTCCCCCCTTTGTTCTGTTTACAGCAGGCATCTTTACATTTCTTGTAGCATTGGTTTGGTTGTAATGAATTCCTTGAGGGTTTTTTGTGTGTGTGTGTCTGGGAAGCTTTTTATTTCTCTTTCAATTTAAATGAATAGCCTTGCTGGATAAAGAAATCTTGGTTGTAGGTTCTTGTTTTGCATTACTTTGAATATTTCTTGCCATTCCTTTCTGGCCTCTAGTGTTTCTGTTGAGAAGTCAGATATCATCCTTATGGGGGCTCCTTTATAGGTAATAGACTGCTTTTCTCTTACAACTTTTAGTATTCTTTCTTTATCTCTTAATTTTTGTATTTTAATTATGATGTGTCTTGGTATTAGCCTTTTTAGGTTCATCCTTAATGAAACTCTTTGTGCTTCTTGAACTTTTGTGACTTTTTCTTCATCAATTTGGGGAAGTTTCCAGCTATGATTTCTTCAGTCAGATTCTCTATCCCTTCTTCTTTCTCTTCTCCTTCAGGAACCGCTATGATGTGGATGTTATTTCTCTTCATGTTGTCACAGAGCTCTCTTAGAGTTTTCTCAGACTTTCTGAGCCTCTTTTCTTTTTGCTGCTCTGCTTCTATGCTTTCATTTATCATGTCCTCTAACTCACTGATTCAATCCTCAACTTCACCCATCCTGTTTTTAATTCCTTCCAGTGTGGTCTTCATTTCTAATATTGTATTTGGCATTTCTAACTGATTCATTTTTATTATTTCAATGTCCTTTTTTATACTTGCTATCTATTTAGGTGCTTGTTATGTCCATCCATTGTTGCTCTAAGATTATTGAGCATCTTAATAATCATTATTTTAAACTTTGCATCTGGTAATTTGGTTATTTCAGACTCATTGACGTTTTTTTCTGGGGATTTTTCTTTATTCATTTGGATTGCATTTTTCTGCCTTCCCATTTTGTCTGTGTATAAGAAGTGTGTGGCCACAGGAGTCCAATGGGTGTGGCTTCTGTGTTCCCTAGGTGTGATCTGTCTGCAGGCTCACCACCCCCTCTGCCGCTGCCTGGGGCTTTCCAGAATGGGCATTGCTGTGGTTTCTGCCTCACCTCAGTTGGTAGGACTGTGTTTGTGTGCCCAAGCTGCAAGCCTTGGCTAGCCCGGCCTCTGCACCTGCCCTGAGGGCAGGACTGCACTCGTATGCCTGGGCTGAAGCCCTGGCCATTCTCGGCCTTTGTTCCGCCCTGCAAGTGGGACTGTTGACGTGTTTGGGCTGCAAGTCCTGGCTGGCACCCTGCCTCTCCGCCCCCATGGGGTGCTTCTGGGCTACAAGGACTGCTCTCTTGCTTCTGGGCTACAAGGTTTGGCTGGGCAGGGCCTTTGCCCCGCCCCAGTGGGCAAGACTGCACTGGCGCACCGTGACCACAAGCCTCAGCCCCATGGGCAGGGCTGAGTTCCTACACTCAGCCGCTGGTCTCAACCGGTTCCCTGGCTTTCACCTTGCCCCTGCAGGTGGTACTGCAGGTGCGACTGCTCTCACTCACCCGGCCTGCAGCTGTGAATCAGACTGCTTTTGTGCGCCCCTTTCGCAATAGTGGCTGCCCTCAGCCTCCGCCCCTGCCAGGTAGAACTGTGCTCGTGCCCAGCCTCAGTCATGGCCAACCCCTGCTTTCACCCCCATGGGCAGGACTGCAATTGCCCCCAGGCTGCACCCAGCCTTCCGCTTCCACCCCTACCTACAGGACCACGCTTCCCTATCCCACCACCGCCGGCCCTCCAGCGAGCACTCAGCATTGGGGGTGGGGGTCGATGCAGCTCAGACCTTAGCACTCAATACTGTATCCCTGATGGCTCCCGGTTTCTAAGTGACTCTGCTCTGAGTGCAGCAGGAGAGCTTCTGTTTGGCTGGTGACCTGGTTCCCTTTGCTGGTATTGCTGGTTCCAGGGGAAATATTCACTTTAGATTTGGGGAGTGACTCAGCCCAGGGGTTAGGGTGGCTGTCCCTCAGAGTGTTTCTCCCTGTGCCTCCTAGATTACACTCTCTCCCTGCTACTCCAGTCCTCTAATCTTTCCCCATTCCCTGGAGTCCTGGGTGAGTGGTTGTGAAAGAGGCTTTTTGTGTGGTATCTTAAAGAAGAATTCTGAGTCTGAGAAATCTGTCTTTTTCTCACAAACAGTATCCTGGCTTTTTTTCACAGCTAAATACTAACCGTATGCCTCTTCTATGCTCTGGGGTTGCAGGCTGGGGCTTCCTTTCTGGGGCCCAGGACCATCCTCTCTCCGCTAAATTCATTTCCCACCACGCGAGTCCCTCCACACTTCATTCGCTCCTAGGAACTGGGCAGCCCTCTCTGTGTTTTCATTTTTCCTACAGTCTCAGTGTGGCTTCTTCAGTGATTCTTGGTTAAATAGTCCTCTTTGTTTAGTCCAAAGTTTGTTTTTCCAGATGATGGTTCTTAAAATTAAGTTGTAATCCACCTTGGTTCCGGGAGGTGAAAGTTGGTATGTCCACCGACTCCATCGCCATCTTACCACCTCTGGTTGAGCATCTTTTCATATGTTTATTGGTCATCTGTATGTCCTCTTTTGAGAAGTGTCTATTCAGGTCCTTTGCTCATTTTTTAATTCAATTGTTTGGGGTGTTTTGACATTGAATTTTATAAATTTTTAAAAATTTTGGATATTAACCCTGTATCAGATGGATTAGCGCGGGGATGCTCAATACGTTGATCGTGATCTACTGGTCGATCGCGAAGGAAGTGTGGGTAGATCACATGACATTAGAAAGACATTTGTCTTTTGATTGGCATACTGGGTAGCCAATCTGATGTCTGAACTTTTGACACACTACGCATGCGCGTTAAACCGCACTAACTTGTTCAGTTACATTGCCGCTTAGTTAGCCTTCAATTTATTTAAACTAAATACAACAAAGGGTATAAAAATGAATGCCGTAGCTGGTCCGAGTAAGAAGCCTAAAACCTACCACTTTCCTACAGAATGGGAGGGGATTTTTTTCACTATGTCATATTCTAAGTGCATTTGCCTCATCTGTCTGGGTGCAATTGCTATTCCAAAGAAGGGAAATGTGGAGCGGCTTTTTTGGACTGTTCATAAAAACTATGACATTGACTTTCCTCTGAAAAGAGAGCTGAGAAGGAGAAAGGTGAAAGAAGAATACACAATATTAAATAGTAATAATAGTAACTTAAATAATGATAATATAGAAGAAATAAATTTATGTTTTGCATTTTTATTGTAGGTAGATCATTTTGACTTGGTCATCTTATAAGTAGCTCGCAAGCTGAAAAAGTGTGGGCACCCCTGGATTAGCGAATATGTTCTTCCATTCAGAGGGTTGTCTTTTCATTTTGTTGATGGTTTCTTTGCTATGCAAAAGCTTTTTATCTTAATGTAATCTCACATGTTTAATTTTTTGTGTGTTTCCCTTGCCAAAGGCAATATATCAGAAAAAAAGCTATTGCTAAGAGCAATGTCCAAGATTTTACTGCCTATGTTTGCTTCTAAGATTTTTATGATTTCAAGTCTAATGTTTAAGTCTTTAACTCATTTTGAGTTCGTTCTTGTGTATGGTGCAAGAGAGTGGTCTACTTTCATTTTTGTGCATGTATCTGTCCAATTTTCCAAAATATTCCATTGATTGAATAGACTATGTTTACCCCGTTGTATGTTAATACAAATATTGATTGTAAAGGCATGGGTTTATTACTGGGCTCTCTATTCTGTTTAATTGATCTATATGTCTGTTTTTATTCCAGTACCATGCTTTTTTTTTTATTACTATGGTCTTGTAGTATAGTTTGTTATATGATAATATGATTCTTCCAACTTGTTCTTCTTTCTCACTTGCTGTGGTTATAGAGGGTCTATTATAATTCTATATAAATTTTTGGAATATTTGTTCTAGTTTTGTGAAATGGGCCATTGGAATCTTGATAAGAATTGCACTGAATCTATAAATTGCTTTAGGTAATGAATTTTAAAGATGTTAATTCTTCCTATCTATGAACTGGTATATGTTTCCACTTGTTTGTATCTTCTTCAATTTTATTCTTCAGTGTCTTATAATTTTCAAAGTACAGTTCTTAACATCTTTTGTTAAATTTATTCCTAGGTGTTTTAATCCTTTTGAGGCAATTGTGAATGGGATGTTTTCTTACTTTTCCTTTCTAATGGTTCATTATTGGTGTATAAAAACGTAACTGATTTCTTTTTTATCATGGCACTTTACTGAATTTATTTATTAGTTCCAGTAGTATTTTTGGTAGACTTCTTAGGGGTCTCTATATATAGTACATCTATAAATAATAACAGTTTTATTTCTTCCTTTCCAATTTGGATGCCTTTTATTTTTCTTCTTGTCTGGTGTTGTGGTTAGAGCTTTCAGTATTATGTTGAATAAGAATGGAGAAAGCAGACATCCCTGTCTTGTCTCCAATCTTAAGAGATATGCTTGCAGTTTTGGCCCATTGAATATGATGTTTGCTGTAGATTTGTATTATATGGCTTTTGTTACATTGAGATATGGTCCCTCTATTTCCACTTTGCTAAGAGTTTTTATGATAAATCAATGCTAGAATTTATCAAATGCTTTTTCTGCATCTATTGATATAATCATGTGATTTTTATCCTTTATTTTGTTTATATGATGTGTTGTGTTTATTGATTTTTGGATACAGTATCAACCTTGCATCCCTGGAATAAATCCCACTTGATCATGGCATATGATCTTTTTAATGTATCACTGGATCTGGTCTGCTAATATTTTGTTAAGAATTTTAGCATCTATGTACATCAGAGATATTGGCCTATGATTTTCTTTCTTTGTAGTGTCTTTTATGTAGTGTTTCAGAACTAGGATAATGCTAGCCTTGTAAAATGAGTTTGGGAATCTTTTTTCCACCTGAACTTTTTGGTATAGTTGGAGAAGTATAAGTGTTTATTCTTCTTTGAGTGTTTGATAAAATTCACCTGTGAAGCCATCTGGTCTGGGACTTTTGTTTGTTGGGAGGTTTTTTTTATTACTTTTCAATATCACCAGTTGTAATTTCTCTATTCAGATTTCCTGACTCTTCCTGATTCAGTTTGGAAAGATTTTATATTTCTAGGAATTCATTCATTTCATCTAGATTGTCCAATTTGTTGCCATATACTTGTTCACAATATTTTCTTACAATCCTTTGTATTTCTTTGGTGTCAGTTGTTACTTCTCTTTCATTTCTGATTTTATTTATTTGGTTCCTCTCTTTTATTCTTGATGAATTTGGTTAAAGGTTTGTCAATATTATTTATCTTTTCAAAGAACTATCTCTTTCATTGATCTTTTTCATTATTTTTAAACTCTATTTTATTTATTTCTGCTCTGATCTTTATTATTTTCTTCCTTCTATTCAGTTGGGCTTTGTTTATGGTTCTTTGCAAGTTCCTTTAAATGTAAAATTAGATTGTTTATTAGAAAATTTTCTTGCTTCTTAAGATAGGGCTGTTATGTTTATAAATTTCCCTGGTAGGTCTGCTTTTACTGTGTGCCATGAATTTTGGGTTGTTCTGTTCTCATCTTTATTATTTTCAAGGCATCTTTTGATTTCTTTCTTGATCTCATTGTTAACCCACTTATTGTTTAGTAACATGTTAGTTAGCCTCCATTTTTTGTATGGTTTTTAGTTTTTTTCTTGTAATTGATTTCTAGTTTCATACCGTTGCAAATATTTTTGATATGGTTTCAATCTTATTAAATTTATTGAGACTTGTTTTGTGTTCTAATTTGTGGTCTATCCAAGAAAATGTTCCACATGGGCATAAACATATTTTCTATATTTGGTTGTAATGTAACAGTTCTTACTAAAGCACAAGAAAGAAAAAAATATTTAAAAACAAAAATCCCAGTATATCTTCTGCTCATGTTTTTCCTTGTAATTATAAAAATCACATTAAAAGCAGCAAACTTATGCTGCTCTTTCTGATCCTCTTTCTCTGATATCCTCCAGTTGCCATGAGCATTGCTTGCCTATAGTTCCATAGGCTTCCTCTCAGGGGAACTGCCCTCCACAGAACATGAGAAATCTCCTCTTATTTAGGAGATTACACCACTCATCTATTCCAAGGCAGCCCACAACCACCGACCCACTGACTAACTGACAGTTCAAAACACCGGTCTCCTTTCTTCAGTTGGGACCACCCATGTGGTCATTTCATGCCCAGAGCACCCTCATGGAATGAGGTTGATGTTGACCTCCAGCATCCTTGCTTATCTCCTTGACTTGCCCTACCCTACTTCCCTTATTATCTTTTCCTGAGACTACTCCAATAAATCACATACACCCAAATGCCACTCTTAGGCTCTGTTTAGGGAACCTAGTCAATATAAGATAATATAGTTTAGAACTTTACAAATAAAGAGACATTTCTTTTACTTACAATATTAACATAACTTACAATGACAAGACTTCTTACCTGCTTCACAAACCTTACATTATGTTCTAATAAGAAACCATAGATTACCCTGACCTGTGGCATCACAGTGGAATAAGCATCGACCTGGAATGCTGAGGTCACCAGTTTAAAATCCTGGGCTTGCCCAGTCAAGGCACATACAAGTAGCAACTGCTACAAGTTGATGTTTCCTGCTTTTACCACCTCTTCTTTCTCTCTCTCTCTCTCTCTCTCTCTCTCTCTCTTACTTCCCCCTCTAAAACAAAGCAAAGTGAACAAACAAAAAAAGAGGCCATATATTAGTGTTTTACATTGTGTGGTCTTGGATCTTGCACATTAGAGTTATTGAAGTGCTTGCTAAAATATATGTAGATATCCAAGTTTCACTCTAAACCTACTGAATAAAAATCTCTTGGAGTGGGACCCACAAATTATATTTTATATTTCAGTTACTTCTAATGCACACTAAAGTTTGAGACCCACTATCAGTAAGTCATGTTTTAGCCATCCCCTCCCCACCTTCCTTGTAGTAACTGAAAGAGCCTCTTAAAGTAAGTTTACTTGTCTTCATACCTCCTGCCTACTGATAAAAATTTGTGAGAAAAAGCAATGTGTATATTTCCAAATAGAAGCTTCCAATGTGTTCTATAGAGCAGGGAAAAATTGAAACCCAAGCAGATTATTGTCTTGGCTAATGACAAATTACTTCAAAATGTAAATTTTGTTTC
This sequence comes from Rhynchonycteris naso, assembly GCA_037038555.1. NCBI lineage: Eukaryota > Metazoa > Chordata > Mammalia > Chiroptera > Emballonuridae > Rhynchonycteris > Rhynchonycteris naso. The sequence continues at coordinate 48,117,454 of CM073000.1, read as the reverse complement.
ATTTCTACATTGAAAAATGTTATTTGAGATTACACTCTCTGAATATATAAGTCAAAGAAGCTATGTTTAATAATCTAAAATCAATTATTTTTAAGTATTAAAGAGCTAGGGGAAAGAAGAAAATCTAAAAACATTTTTTTCAAAGCACAATGCAGAAATGATTTACAGTAATTCATAAACATCTAACTTGCCATATTTATTCATCCCACAAAAGTTAACTGTTGCTTGAGAATTACAAAGTCTCAAATCTCAAAAACACAGTAAAAAATTTCACTAAATGCTATGTTTTTTGCATACCTCTGACAAGCATGTGGCAACCACAGCTGAGCACAAGTACTCTAATCAGCAGGACAATCAAAATTAACCACAGGTATAAGTTAGTGACAAGAGATCAAACAGAGCTACAATAGCAAGCGTGCTATCAGGAAATCAAAATGGTTCAAGAGAATCAGACGGTAGGCGGAGACAGCTTCTAGAGAGTGATGTTTATTGAGCAGTGGTTGACTTCAGCCTAGACTGCTTGGCAGGCAGACTCCACTCTTTACTGCTGTTTTTTTGAGGTGTTTATGGTTTGAGGGGGGGGGGCTAAGGGAAAGTTGGTCCAGGAGAAATAAAGTGGTCTTGATTCAATGTCAAACAGAGCAGATACTTAGTTTCTCACGGGTTGGCATTTCTTGATGACCATCTCAGTAGGATCCACAGATGAATCAGTCACCCCTAGAAAGTTCATTCACCCTTAGAAGATGTTCCCAATAATTATCTATTATTTGGTTAATGGAGAAAACAAGGACATACTTTTAATCAAAGTGAAGCACCCTTTTGAATCCCAGGTGTCCAAAATGTTACCTGGTAGTTTGTTCAATTTGTTTTTCTCTTGGAAGTTAAAAACATGGACTATATGAGAGCAAATCTAAACACAAAACTAAAAAAAGAAGTCTAAACTTACAATTAATTCAAAATATTAAGACCAATACCTTTAAGAAGAAATATGCCTAATATAAAGCATTGCAAATACATGGGGTTTTTTTGTTTGTTTGTTTTTTACAGGGACAGAGAGAAAGTCAGAGAGAGGGATAGATAGGGACAGACAGGGACAGACAGACAGGAACGGAGAGAGATGATAAGCATCAATCATCCGTTTTTCGTTGCTGTTGCGACACCTTGGTTGTTCATTGTTTGCTTTCTCATATGTGCCTTGATCGTGGGTCTTCAGCAGACTAAGTAACCCCTTGCTCAAGCCAGCGACCTTGGGTCCAAGCTTGTGAGCTTTTTTGGTCAAGCCAGATGAGCCTGCGCTCAAGCTGGCAAGCTCGGAGTCTCAAACCTGGGTCCTCCTCATCCCAGCCCGACGCTCCATTTACTGCGCCACTGCCTGGTCAGGCACAAATACATGTTTTTAAGGAAAGGCAACTTCATGGGTTATAAGTTTCCTCAAACCACCTCTCCTTAATTATTTGTGTTTATCAAGAGCTTTTGAGCTTGAATTAACAGACACTGGCTATTTCACATGTGTTTTGATTGTGTAAATACAAGTTTAGTATTAAACACTGAGACTGGCAAAGAAAGCTGCAGAAAATGCATGTGTATAATTTTAACTCTAATAGAGATACAAACCTTTGAAAATATGGATATATGTTTCCTATATACTTTAAGTATGAAATTGATATGTGATTAAAAGCAACCACCCTGTTGGAATAACACACTTCCAGAAATGGCTCTTTGATGAGCTTTCCAGAAATGGCTCTTTGATGAGCTTTTAAGGGTGATCTAGAACTCGCTGTACATGTTGACCACAAAAGTTAGTAGGCCATCTCTAAGAACTCTTTAAATTTATTAACAATGAAGGCTTATGGAGCTCTTCCTAAAACAGTTGTTCAGTACCAGAATTTAACTTCACACCACGCTTATTGTCTGTATCTGCCTGAGGTAACAATCCATTCCTGGACATCCTCAGGAGACCGTTTCAAGGTCTGTGGTTTTGCAATAGAGATAGCCTACAAGCAGGAAAATCAACATACGGAGGAAATATCTGTATTAAAACACTTCTGCCAGTCTGGATTCTCCAAATTGTCAACTCCTGGGAATGCAAAATCATTTTTCTCTCTTCAGAAAATAGAATAATCAGGTGTAAATCTCCTGCCCTTCCATATTTCCACTAAGAGAGAAAAACATCAAATAATTTCTCTCAATCTATTGAATTAAAGGTAGTTAACAGTAGTAGGTTGGTAGAAATTATTATGACTTACAGAGCCACACTAAAATTATTAGCAAGATAAGAAAAGAGAGAAAGAAAAGGAACAACAAAGTGAACGAAGGAGATTCCAGGTAAATGATTCTCACTTTCCAGGCTCTTGGCCTGAGGTTTTAATGTGAAATTTAGATAAGGATATTCAGACTCTGCAGGAATCTTTAATAAAACACCCAACCTAGCAATAATGCATTTTCCTGCTGTAGCAGAAGACAGCAGTTAAATTTTCTAGTGGTCATGATCTACATTTCCATGCAAGAAAGAGGGCCAAGCAAAAAAAGGATTTTTTTCTTAATGCAGTGAAGGTACAACACAGACAGGAAGAAAATGACTCTTTAACTTTTTCTATGTAAATATTTTTCCTAATATACCACCTGCTGGAAGCCTTTGGCAGAATATAATTGCAAAAACATATCTTCTGTGCAGCAATTCTCTGAATTCCTGAGTAATCCAACCAAAAGTGGGACAGCTCTCGAGTTATCCAAGATGTTCTCTCAAACCACTGCTTTGTCCTACTTTTTTTTTACCAACCTGCCCCAGAAATCAGAGTTATCTGAGATGAATTCCTTTAGCTTTCGCCTTGAGTCTAAAATCCAATCCGTTAATAAATAACCTTTCCACTTCCAACTCTGAAAGCATCTTGGATTTCTTTACCTTCTTACCTTCACATGAACCGGCCCTATTGATCCTCCTAAAACACACACACAGACATACACTCAAGTGCACACAATATACTAAAATATGTTGTTGAATATGTTATTATCCTTGTGGTCAGTCCCTTTCTTTCTCCTATATACCCATTCAAATTCCAAGCCTTTAGGATAAAACTCAAACTCATCTTTTCCAGGAAACTTTGTTTAATAAAACCTACTTCACGCCCTTAACACTTAAGTGTCAAGGTCAAATCCTGTGCAGACAAAATCCCAAGTCTTTGGTTGTGATGGAATTTGATTTCTTTTAACATTGCTTAAAATAATATGGCTCTTTAGTGTTTGGTTCTTGATTCTTTCAGCCCCAACCCTTACTCCACCTTAACTCCCCCTCCTCCATTCCTCTCCAACGCACACACATACACATACACACAACAGATTGATCAAGAGCAGGAATCTCTTTGATTATTTTATACCATTTGTTCCTTGTCTTTTCTCTCATCCTTCCTAGATCACCAAGTATGCAGTACTTTAGCACTACAGTTTTTGAAGAAATAAATATTTGTTCACCATTTTTTAATAGCTAGAGACAAAGAAACATGGAAACTAAACTACCAAATAAATGACTAATCCAATAGGCACTCAAAATGTCAACATCAATCATTTTCTTGAGAGATGTTTTTGCATGTAGCAGATGGAGCAGGAAGAATTTGAATCAATCTGCACATTAGATTACAGTGTCTCCACAAATTTTTCCCTCATTTTCCCCATTCCTCAAAGACTAGACTGTGACTGCCCTAGCTCTCTGACTCTTTAGCCTGGAGACAGATCCTTTTGTCTGCCCCTCATTCCCTGACAGAGGTTTTTCTCTGCAGATACCACACAGGTAACAGCTGGAATGTTCTAAAGAACTCCTATCATAGTATTTACACCACTGTCGTGATTATAAATTTATATGTCAGTATTTTACAATTAAGGTTGTCAGGTTTAGCAAATTAAAACACAAAATGTCAGTTAAATTTAAATTTCAGATACTTGCGAATAACTTTTAAGTATAAGTATATCCTAAATGTTACATGGACCATACTTACACTTAAAAATTATTTGTTGTATATTTGAAATTCAAATTTAACTGAATGTCCTGTATTTTATCTGGGAACCTTACTCCAAATAGACTAGGACCATTGCTGTATCCACCACACCCATCTCACCTATGCTGTGTACACAGCAGGCACTCTATACATGTTGGATGAATGCAAATAACTTTCATTCATGTATAAATAGCATCAAGTGGCACTGAAAGTTAAACTTTCATAATAAAAGGCTTAAATAAGCTTAAATAAAAAGGTTAAATGTTTATTCCTTAGCCCAATAAATATGGGTAGATCCACATCATCTAAAAAAAAGATTCTCTTCAGAATGAGTAAATGAGAACACATCCACACTTTTTGAACAGCAGCATTACCCAAATGATTCCCTTCAATGACATTATAAGGATGTGATAGCCAATGGTCCAGTTCAGACAGGGGGGCTGCTGTCAGGTGTGCAGCTGCGGACACGTGCTGCTTTCCAAATAAGCAAAGCTGTGCAGCTGCATTTCTCCCGAGGCTGCTTTATCTTTCTGCCTCCTACCCTAAAAAGTACCTAACAAGTCCTATTTCTCAACAGAGATAAGAAACAAGAAGATCTACCACCATAGAATTAGAAAGAGATAAGAGAAATAAGCTGTCTAGATTTCAGCTTACAATTGGAGAAAAAAATTAAGAACCCAATACATTTTATAGGTGGAAGATGAATACAAAGAATAAATAAAAAAGAAAAGCTTCCTTAGGGCTGAAGTACACACTGAGAAAACTATATAAAGACAGTAAAATATTTAAGGCTACAGAGAAGATCAGCAAAGCACCTGTTTATCATCACAACACATTTTTATAGAATTACAGATCAAAGGGTTCTTCACAAGATGTTTTTATTGATTTTTCAGATACACAAACCTTTTTAGTAATTCTGTCCTCCTAATAAACCATCTTTTGTACTGCTATTAAAATTCAGAGCTACTCTTAATAATTAAAATGCTATATGCAAATTATTGAAAAGAAATGGTCTTTAGAAAGAAGAAAAAAATGAACCCCTATAACTGACTGCTTAAGACATCCTTAAAACTTGGTTTATTTCCCTTAAAAAGAAAAGTTTTGTTATACATACCTAGGAAAGGAACATCAGCTCGAATGTGGAGAGGTGTGACCTATTACTAGCTATTAGTAGCTGTGAATCCTTGAACAAGTTTTTTCAGCTCTCTAGCCTTGTCTTTAAGTTGGAGGTATGATGCTTACTATATGGGGTGCACATCAGTTAACCTCTGTAGAACACCCAGCACAGTCTCTAGGATATATCTGTATCCTTATTCATTCAAAGAGAGGGCATTGCTCTCATCATCATCATTAATACTACTTTCAGTTATTGGCTGCTGGCTCTGTGCAAATTGCTTAACACACATTCATTATTAAGCATGGCAGATCTAGGATTCCAGTCCTTATTCTATTGATTCTAAAGGCCCTGCCTTGTTGACTATATCAAACTGCCTCTACGAATAAAAATTCTTTTTTTTAAAAAAAATTAAACTTAAATTATTTTATTGACTTTCATAACTTTTTTAACTCTTCATCATATTGTTCCTTCATTTGCTACCATTTGGTTAATAATTTCTACCTTTATTTCACCCATTTGTTTAGTTTCATTGTCAAGGCACAGGATGATCACACAGTAGCCACAGCAGACATGAGACTGCAGTTTTTCTAATGTTATCAGTATTATATGTCTTTTATGTACATAAAGTTTGATGGTAAAAATTGCTAGAAACTGTTTTTCTTCCCCTAAAAATTTACAACATATCATAAAAAGTCAGAAAAACATCAGTAAGTCTACATTATTTTCTAACAGTATTTGTTGTTTATGTATTTGCATTGGTTCATGACTGCAGTCATCAAATATATATCATTTTGTATTCTAATTTCTTCCCTTAACTTCACACTATAGCTTTATGTTGATGATTATTTTTTATTAATATTTATGGGGTGACACCAATAAATCATGGTACATATGTACAACGAAAACATCTCCAGGTTATCTTATCATTCAATTATGTTGCATACCCATCACCCAAAGTCAAATTGTCCTCTGTCACCTTCTATCTGGTTTTCCCTGTGACCCTCCCCTCCTCCCTAACCCACCCTCCCCTCCCTCCCCCTACCCCGTAACCACCACTCTCTTGTCCATATCTCATAGTCTCACTTTTATGTCCCATCTATGTATGAAATCATGCTGTTCTCAGTTTTTTTCTGATTTACTTATTTCACTTTGTATAATGTTATCAAGGTCCATCCATTTTGTTGTAAATGATCCAATGTCATCATTTCTTATGGCTGAGTAGTATTCCATAGTATATATGTACCAAAGCTTTTAATCCACTTGTCCTCTGATGGACACTTGGGCTGTTTCCAGATCTTCGCTATTGTGAACAATGCTGCCACGAACATGGGGGCGCATTTCTTCTTTTCGAACAGTGCTATGGTGTTCTTATGGTATATTCCTAAAAGTGGGATAGCTGGGTCAAAGGCAGTTCAATTTTTAATTTTTTGAGGAATCTCCATACTGTTTTCCACAGTGGCTGCACCAGTCTGCATTCCCACCAGCAGTGCAGGAGGGTTCCCTTTTCTCCATATCCTCGCCAGCACTTATTCTGTGTTGTTTTGCTGATGAGCGCCATTCTGACTGGTGTGAGGTGATATCTCATTGTGGTTTTAATTTGCATTTCTCTAATGATTAGTAATGTAGAGCATTTTTTCATATGCCTATTGGCCATTTGTATGTCCTCTTTGGAGAAATTTCTATTCATTTCTTTTGCCCATTTTTTGATTGGATTGTTTGTCTTCCTGGTGTTGAGTTTTATAAATTATAAAGTACCTAGGAGTAAATTTAACCAAGGAGGTTAAGGACTTGTACTCAGAAAATTATAGAACATTGATAAAAGAAATCAAGGAAGATACAAACAAGTGGAAGCATATACCATGCTCATGGCTAGGAAGAATAAACATCATTAAAATGTCTATGTTACCCAAAGCAATTTATAATTCAATGCAATACCAATTAAAATACCAATGACATACTTCAAAGATACAGAACACATATTCCAAAAATTTATATGGAACCAAAAAAGAACACGAATAGCCTCAGCAATCTTAAAAAGAAAAAATAAAGCAGGAGGTGTCACTCTTCCGGATATCAAGGTATACTTCAAAGCCATTATACTCAAGACAGCCTGGTACTGGCATAAGAACAGGCACATAGATCAATGGAACAGAACAGAGAACCCAGAAATAAACCCACAGCTTTATGGACAACTGATATTGACAAAGGAGGAAAGAACATACAATGGAGTAAAGACAGCCTCTTTAACAAATGGTGTTGGGAAAATTGAACATCTACCTGCAAAAACATGAAACTAGACCATCAACTTACACCATTCACAAAAACAAACTCAAAATGGATAAAAGACTTAAACGTAAGCCATGAAACCATAAGCATCTTAGAAGAAAACATAGGCAGCAAGCTCTCTGACATCTGTAGCAGCAATATATTTGCCGATTTATCTACACGGGCAAATGAAATAAAAGGCAAGATAAACAAATGGGACTATATCAAACTAAAAAGTTTTTGCACAGCTAAAGACAATAAGAACAGAATAAAAAGACAAACCGCACAATGGGAGAACATATTCGACAGCACGTCTGATAAGGGGTTAATAACCAAAATTTATAAAGAACTTATAAAAATTCTTTCATGCAAATCTCTTCACTTCAGCTTTAAACTGTCTATACTTTGAAGAATCAGAAGATCTAATATTAGGAAAGCTGAGGTAATCAGATGTATGAGAATAAATCACATCCTTGCATAAGAGTTATGTGAGAAATTTTGATTCATTGAAACTTCAGCTAATAAGAACCTCCCCCAAAATAAGGAAGAGCATTGCTTCAGTCTGGGACTCTGTGCACAGACAATTCTGGAGGTGGTGAGCACAGCGTAAAGAGGTGGAAGGCTCCTGCAGTCGAAGATTAGGGCCCTAGAGAAAAAAGAAAACACTTCCTGTGATAGCAGGAAGTCAATTATACAAGCTGATAATGGATGAAAATTTGAAATGTTGGGGGTTGTTTTTTAATTCAATTTATTGTGGTGACATTGGTTAATAAAATTACATAGGTGTCAGGTGTACAATTCAATAACATATCATCAGTATACTTCACTGCATGTTCACGACCCCAAATCAAGTCTCCATCCATCACCATTTGTCCCCCATACCCTCTTCTCCCACTCCCCTTTCCCTTCTGCAATCACCACACTGTTGTCTGCATCTATGAACTTTATTTCTTTTGAATAATCCAAATATTGTTTATAAAAATTAAAGAAGAAGTACCTTTGGAGTTCAGGGTTTTTTAATCAATGTATTGTTTCTCATTTGACACCAAATGTTTCAGAATCTCAAAAATGACACACCCAAACTTATTCCTCAGATGTTCTCACCCAGGTATACAAAAATGTTTAAGGAAGGAAATTTGTTACAGTGCTCTTTTCTAAGAAAAAAATTTTATAAAAAACTCAAATGTTCACCAATAGGGTACTAGTTAAAGCATTGTTCATCTACTAAACAAAATACTCTGTAATGGTGAAAAAGTAAAATAAACTGAGTTATGCTGATATGAACAAAGTCTAGAGCCCAAGATGGTAGCTCTGTGTGAATTAAGAAAAGGCGCCCTCTTCCAGGCAGACCAGTTTCCTGCCAGAGAACGTTATTAGTTTCAGCCCCCAATCTCTCTTAAGATAAGGGCCTTATATAAAACAATATGAGGTAAGCTCTGCCAAGAGGTATTAAGGGGAGAAAAGGAGATAGGTGTAATTTGATACATTTATGCGCTGTTTTAAACAGCAAATACACAAATACTAAATACATACTTTTATGCATCAAATATTTTTGGAAGAACACTCAAGAAATTGGTAATGGTTGCCTCTGAGAAGAGCAAATAAGGGTTGTAGGAAGGGGATGATATTTCACTGTATTCTCTATTATACTTTTTTTAAAACTGTGCATGTAACTTTCCTAACTGAAAGAAATATTCTATTCTTTTCTAAAGACAAGCCCAGAGACTGCTGAGGCAAAGAGCCATGGCCACTGCTGTTATCCTATCTGTTCTCCCAGACTGCTGGACCACTCGGCAGCCCACATGTGGTGTCCTGGCCCAGTTCAGCTCACGTGTGCCGTACAGATTTTTGAAGTATATTTTTGAGTTGGAACATACTTTGCTTTTACACATTTCTCAGTAATGACAACTCTCCAAATTATTTTCACCATATGCATGTCATTTTAGCCCAATTCTCATCCTGATCCAAGCCAACCATGAACTCTTTTCACTTCTGCCAACCCCGGTAGAAAAATAACATACCTATAGCTATGCGCGCAGCAGCCTCCAAACATTCCTGGAATACTCATTTTCTGGGTGCAGCTTGTAAACTGTGTGTTTGGCCTTGTGTTTCTGCACACAAGATAAACTACTCTAGAGGATGATAGTTGCCTTGAGTCTCATTGATACAAGCCATGGTTCCAAGAGTAGTGGTTAATACCCACATTTGATCTGAACTGTTCACTAGCAGTGCAACCCAGGGCAGGTTCCATATACATACTTTATGCCTCAGTTTTATCATCTAAAAATGGGAACAAATATAACTTTCCTCGGAGGGTTACTCTGATAGTTGTGTGAGGTAATGCATGTGTCACATATGGTTACCAACCAATAAATGTTAGCTTTTGTGACTACTGTCTTGTGGTAAGGTGGTTGTCATTTGCTAAGAAAGTTGAGAACGATAATTACATGATAGTCACCACAAATCCATTATTATCTGAGCAATTAGCCCACATTTATCAAATGTGATCTCATGCAGTACAGTATCTTTATTAGTATATCAAAATTAGATGCTATTTGAGCTTGAAAATAAGGTACATTGGAATATTAGATATGTCTTTTATATGGCTGCTTGTATTTAATTTTTATTTAATTATAAAAACCATCCCTTATTAAAGATTGGCAGAACTGTGAAAAAAACACATGAAAAAGTAATCATTGAAAATTTCACTCCAGAGAACCATTGTTAATATTTTAATATATTTCCTTTCAGTCTTTTTTTTATGTACAGTGTTGGGGAAAAGTAGGTTTAAAGTTATAATACAAATAATACAATTATTAATAAATAATAATACAAGAATGAACTGTTTTACCTACTACCTACTCACCACTGTAAACTCATTTTTGCCCACCTTTGTATTTTCGTAGCTGAGATCATATGAAATATATAATTTTCTATCCTTTTTCTTCTTTCCTTTTTTTTATTTTATTTTATTTTTCTGAAGTGAGAAGCAGGGAGGCAGAGAGGCAGACTCCCACATGCGCCTGACCGGGATCCACCCAGCATTCCCACCAGGGGGCAATGCTCTGCCCATCTGTGGTGCTGCTCTGTTGCAACCAGAGCCATTCTGACACCTGAGGCAGAGGCCATGGAGCCATCCTCAGCACCTGGGCCAACTTTGCTCCAGTGGAGCTTTGGGTGCAGGAGAGGAAGAGAGAGATAGAGAGGCAGGAGAGGGGGAAGGGTGGAGAAGCAGATGTGTGCTTCTCCTGTGTGCCCTGGCCAGAAATTGAACCCAGGACTTTCATACACCAGGTCGACACCCTACCACTGAGCCAACTGGCCAGGGCCTATTCTTTTTCTTATTTAAGATTTTATCAAAGTGTTTTCCCAATATTATTTAATACTCTTTATAAATATCATTTCAATAGTGGTTAATATTTCACATTTTGATTCTCACATGTATCTGCAGTCATTTCATGGTCTTTCAAAGAGCATAAACAGTTTAAGGGCCATGAAACTAAGTTCTAATGCAGGATACTACTTTGAATATTGTATTATCATTTCACAAGAATCATCCATCTTACTCTTAAGAATTTGAAAGAAATCATCTCTGCCTTGAGTCTCATCCACTTTTGTTTTGTTTTTTTGTTTTGTTTTGTTTTTTATGGAAGGGGGAAATGTTTATACAAATTTTATGGTTCTTTCCCACAACCTCTTCTATGGGAAACCACTTGCCTACAGCCCTGTGAAGGAATGGTGACCATATTTTGTAACACATGGCCTTACCACTCAATACACACTACAACACACAAACACACGCACGCGCGCACACACACACACACACATACCCACACACCACACCTGACTGAACCCACAGTGAACTCTGACCCAAAATCAGTGAGCAACGACCTATAAACCTGAGTAACTGGACTTGAAAATTAGATTCCTTTCACTAATTTTCATTTAGGAATTGAAATGACAGGGGCAAACATCAGTCAAGGCAGCAACTGGTTTGTGTCAGAACCAAAGAAGCCTGAGGCACATGAACCACAATAAGTTGGCATTCTGGAAGACTAAAAACTGTAAATAAGCTGACCTAATAGGGAAAGGAACACACAGAGAGATTTATAGAAAAGTAGAAGCACCGTGAGATCTTCTGGATTGACACAATGAAAATATCAGCTAAAATCTTTTAAATGTCTTTAAATACATCAACAGCTGGATAAAATAAAGTTTTCTGTAAACTACCCCCCCAAAATGAAGCAGAAAATGCTGAGGCAAACAAAGGTCCATGGCTACTGCTGATATGCTACCAGTTCTGCCAGAAAGCTAGACCACCCAGCAGCCCACACGTGGTGTCCTAGCCCAATTCAGCTCATGTGTACAGTGCAGACCTTGGCTGGTAAGTGAATACCAAAGCTGGCTTTCCCACCGAAAGTTTCTGCCAAACCTTGGAGTATTTGAGCTTCTGCTTTGCCCAGCTAAGATAGGCAATCTAAATGAAGACCCCTTCACATAATGTTGTAACTCCAGAGAACTATACCTTCAATGTTCAGATGAATGAGACACATAGACCCTATTCTATAAAATGGGGCAGCAAGGATAGTGTCTCTCTTGATCTTGGTGCTGAGTGGATGATTAAACAATCTCGCCTGAGTGTTCACAACCATTAACCAGGCCTCACATGGCTTACAGTCCAAATTTATGCTAGCTGTGTAATCTGAAAACTTCAGGTAGAGTGTAACTCCCAAAGTGACTGGGATGGTTGTTTCAACTTCAGCCTAGGTCTCAAAGAATTCCCACAGATAAAGTTTCAGAAAAACATTCACCTCTCAGGAAAAATCACAAAACACACAAAGAAAACCGTGAGATGAAAAGGCCATACAGATCTTGAAAGAGAACTGCCTTCGCCCTGCAGTTTCTGGCCTTTGATAACCAAAAGATGCTCTTTAATGCTGCAATAAAGTCTTCCTTTATTTGATCAAATTTTACAGAGATTTTGTTCTTTTAAAAAAGAAATCACAATTCTGTTGTTATCAGTTTTGTCCCTAAAGAGTGGGCTGACAGCATGAATCCTAAGGGCAACAGTAGCAAGGACTTCATTGTCTTTAATCACCATTATCTTTGCTGGTGCTGCATTGGTTTCTGAACTGCACCCTGCAGCCTCAGTCCTTTGTCATGACCAAGTGCCAGTGATCTTATGCATCTCTCTTTATTTGAATGACACACTGGATGAGCAGAGGGGCTTTCTGTGTCCAAGTGCAACTTGATTGCAGAAGAAATGTATTAGGAAACTCTTGAGGGAAATCTAGCTTATGCTAATTAAACACAATTTAGATGATTGTAGATGCCTGGGAATTAAGAAGAGTGAGACGAAAGAGGCCAAGGTTTGGCTACCTAATTCCTCACAAGGGTTGAAAACAAGAAAAAACTAGTCTTATCATTTTAGACACAATGGGAAATAATCCAGAGCCAAAAGTCTGGTCTATGCAGATAAGTCTCTCACAGAAAGGTGAATAAAGCAATTGTTAGTCAGCTTTTTAAAAATGCAATGTGACAGTATTACAAAAGATGGTGTTTTGTAAACATGTGCTCTTCTTCTGGGAGTAATCACACTATTTCAAATTTCCAGGCCGATAGTGGGGAATAAAAATGTCTTGGGTTCTCTGTTGGCTGACTGCCAGCTGCTGCTAACATTGTTGTTGTTTTTTAAATTCTCACCTGCATTTCTGTTTGTAGTCCCGCTAAACAAACAGCCTGGTTGTTGACAAGACTCTGCCTGCTAGACCTTCAGGAAGTGACAGGGTGATGGAAGTGAACAAACTCCTGCCCCTCCTCACAGGCAGAATTAACACTGGTTAATACAACTAATGGCAAAGAAAGAAGATGGGGTCTGGAGCTAAAGCCTCTGCTTTCTAAGTGTCTCCTTTATACTCTGCATGGAAGTATTTTGAGATTAATTGGACTTTCATCTGGAACACCGGTTGGGTGACCCTTCTTTGTTCTGCATTGGCAAATCGAAGTCCAGTTATTTTCTGCGGAAGGTCAGGGACATAGTGATATTTGAAAACAATTCATCATCAGGCATTAAGGAAGTGAGAAGAGCATTTTGCTTTCCCTTTTTCTTGTTTGGAAAGCCATTTTCAATTTCAGATTAAGTGAAAATTTTGGGTCCAGTAAGTACTGATTCTGTCAAAAACAGTAATTTAAGTGTTCTTCAGTTGCAAATGAACATAGGCAAAATTGATCTGATCCTTATTAAACAGAACCAGTTTGGATCATGGGGCGTTCAGGCTACAAAAGTTATTACATATTTCGGTTCATATCTCAGCAAAAAGATTTTCTTCTCCTCTCTCAACTTGCTTCATTTGAAAAGACCCAGTTTTCTATGATTTGAGAAACCCACCCTCCTTTAAGGGTCTGATTTGCAGTAGTATGATTCCTGATTTTGTTCCTAGAACTTCCAAAGAATAAGAAATATATCTGTACATGAACACAGAAATGTGTTCACACACACAGTTAAGAAAGAAAGAGGGTACTTTAAAAGAATTCTGCTAAGAAGTTAGCTTCAACCACTTCTGATTCAGCTCGCTAGTTCACTAATTTAAGTCACCAAGTATGTATAAAACATCTACACATTCAAGGCATTATTATGCTGTGCTAATTAAGTCAAGCATCAACCAAAGGGAGGGATCTAAAACTAGTTGAATTTCATGAATTTCTGCAGTGAGGGTTTCAAACAAAACATGATCATTTTTTTTAATTTTTGAATTCTAACTAGTTGAATGGCAAGCTTCCTATGTAACCCTTAGCAGAGAATATGCTCAACTGCTTTGTTTATCACTGAGAATTCATTCTTTTACCAGAAAAGAAAATGTCATTTTTCTCACCATTATCATCAACAACAACAAACTCTTACCAGATGTAAGGTGTTAAGGTCTAGTGGAAAAATCAGAATATACAAGAGAAGCTGAAGAAGGCTCTGAATACAAAGAGACAGCACAAGGGAGTATTTGTGGCATTGAACTTGGTCTGTACACTGGCAGTGTGATTACAAAATTCCATGCATATGTACAAACTCATAGAACTATAATCAACAGAAATAAACTTTACTGTAGGTAAAGTTTTAGTGTATATTTCTAGTGCAAAGGAGGAATGCAGAGGCAGATTTAGCATGAAGCTTAAGTTTCACAGCCCCTTAACAAGGCCTTGTACCTATCTTGTACTCTTTTTCCAAAGAAAAAGGCCGACACCCCAAACTGTATAAGATTCAGGACCTATTAAAGTTGGACTTGCCCCTTGAAGGTATAACTCTAAAGAAATTGACTTTATTTCAATAAGTCAAATATCAGGAAAGTTAAATAATAGGACAGGGCAAAAAAATGCTAAATCCTGGGAATTCAGGAGAAAAGTGGGACTGAAGACTTAGGGAGGTCAATAAGATTTGGGCTGAGTCTTTGTAATGAAGGGTCTGACTCCATCTTTGATGTCTAACTGCTGACAGCTTCTAAGCACCATCATTTCATATCCTTTCTGCCCATATCTGGGTAAGCTGATAAGAAACGCCTCCTCTTTTGGTGTTGGCAGTAGGTTCAGCAAATCAAGACCTGACCCTGTGGGATCCCTCTTCTTTCCCTGCTCTCTCAAGATGCTTCAGATCACTTGGGAGCCTGTCTCTCTCTCCAAAGGAAGTTCCAGTATGTAAGTAATAAGACTTTTATTTATTTATTTTTTTTTTGGTTTGATAGAAAGCAAGAGAGAGAGAGAGATTGGTTTGTTGTTCCACTCATTCATACATTCATTGGTTGGCTCTTGTATGTACCTTGACCAGGGATCAAAACCACAACCTTGGCATATAGGGACCATGCTCTAACCAACTGAGCTAATCAGCTAGAGTGAGTAATAAGATTTTAAGCTTTTTCATACCCTCTTAGTGCATGCATGCATCATCAGTCTTGACATCAAAAGCAAATTTGGGTGGGAACCAAAAATTGGATGATGGGCCCAGCTGTTCTGTTTCTGTAAGGTAACCACAACCACAACTGTCTTGAAAATCTATACAATTTAATACACAAAAAAGAAAAAAGGGAATTTCAGGTAAAAAAAAATTGTTTACACAAAGACATAGAGGTTGAAACATGAAAATTAAAATTTCAGAATAGTGTAATTGAAACTGTAAGTTTGCACAGATGAGTCAGAAAGGTGATGACATGATGGGGGTGGTAAGAAGGAGGTCATTGAACAGGATAAGAAATACAGACCTTCTATTTTATACACCAAGAAATGATCAAAGTTTCTTTGTTGTTTTTTTTAAAATAGAGAAATAACAAAACCAATTAAGTATTTTAAGATTATCTACCTAGTGATGGAACATAAAGTCAGTCAGAGGCAGGGAGGTCAAGCAAGAAGAAAATTACTATTATTCAAGCATAAGATGACAAGAGCCTGGATTGTTGTACTGTCAATAGGATGTGAAGGAAGAGAGAGACTATTCATGCATAATGGAATAGACTCTAAAAACAAAACCTTAGAACTACAAAAATAATCTTAAACTGTTTTTCAGAAATCATTTTGTTGGTAGTAATGTTGGTATTGATATTCTGACATTGGTCTGTGCACTGTGGGGGAAAAGAAATGCACAATTATATAATATTTTAGTTCTATCATTCCAGTGACATTGAGAAATAAGATTCTTGGTGTAGAAGAAAGCATTGATGTAAAATAAAAAATTTTAAGTAATAATTTTGTCCTGATATTGAACTGAAGGTTTTATTATGAACTCTAAATTTTATCTTAAAAAATAAATACTCCTTAGCTCTGCCCATTGAAAGAGCCCACAACAATGATTCTTTTAGTAAAACTGAGTATTCTTACAGCAAGATTTTGTCTCCAAATACCATTTTCAACTAAAGGAATTAGGGATCATTGGAGAAATGTTTGAGTCCAGGTATTGGGCAAGGATGACAGCAGTTAATCCTGGAAGATCTTGATAAAACAGATAGCAAGAATGTTATCAACTGGAGTGTCAAAGGACTCAAGAGCATAACTGAAGAGACTCCCACTGGCCAAAATGGGAAATTTTGAACATTTTTACCCTAGAATATCTGAAGAACTGGAAACAGAAAGTTTCCAGACAAAAAGAATCAGGCAGAGAGGGGAGTAGAGATATAGTACTGAGCTGTAAACAGAGAGACAAAGTTAAAATCTGCATTCTGGAAGCTTAAACCCCAGCCTTTTCCACTGCCTACTCTAGAGCACAAGCAGCCAGTCTTACAACCCCAGGCAGGAGATGGTAGTATACTTCCCTGGAGGAAATGAGCCTGAGGAAACAATACATGCTAACATGTTGGGAGTTCATTTAAAAAGCTCTATGCTCCCCAATTGTTCCATAGCATTTGAAATGCCACTTGATTAGCTTCACATATGCACAGAGCTTACAGTCAGCTTTTTAGTACCCTATTCTTAATTATAAATGAACAGATAAAGATTACTAGACATTTGAGGATAGCCTCCAACATGAGAGATCAAAATTAAATGAGAGAAAAAGGACACAGAGACAGTGCAGAGAGCAGAAGATAATTTCAACAATACTTCAACTAATACTTTCAGAGAAGAGAAAATAATAGCAAAAATGACAATCCAATGTGAAGATTGGAAAATAAGGTCTAGGGAAGAACAGAAAGTTCAACAACAAAAACAAAAAGATTGGCATTTAAAGAGAAAAGATAAGAAAATCAATCCAGAGATCCAGATCAATAGGAGAGAAAAAACAATAGAAAGAAAATAATCAAAGAAATAATTTAAGAAAAGTTCCTAAAACTGAGCATGAGTTTCCAAATTAAAAAGCCAATAAAATTAATAATAGAAAGACCTGAATTATAAAATTTCAAAATATTAAGAATAGAGATTTGACAAATTCTGGGGTATGGAAAGAGGGAGAAAACAGATTATGCTATTGATCACAACACGAAATGGCATGAGATTTCTAAAATCAACACTGAATTTAGAGAACAATACAGCAATCTCTCAAAAATTCTGAGTGAAAATGATTTTTAGTCAAAAAATTTTCAACCCAATGAAATTATTAAACTCACTTGAGGATAAAGACTTTTTGAAGCTAATAGATTTTATTTTTAGAACAATTTTAGGTTTACAGGAAAAAATAAACAGAAATTATGGGGTCCTCAAATATCCCTTTCCCCACCCTACCCCCAACTACACAGTTTCTCCTATTATTTGTATCTTTCATTAATGTGGTGCATTTGTTATAATAGATGAATGAATATTGATACATTATTATTAACAAAAGCTGATAGTTTACACTAGTGTCTATTTTTTGTATTGTACATTCTTTGGATTTAGACAAATGGATGTTGTGTATTCATACAAAGTAGTTTCACTGCCTAAAAACCCGTATGTTCTCACCTAGTCATTCCTCCCTCACCCGCCCCAAACCCCTGTGAACCATTTATGTTTCCACTGTCTCTACAATTTTGTCTTTTTCAGAATGTCATATAGTTGGAATCATGGTATACAGTCTTTTTAGATTAACTTTTCTCATTTAGCAGTTTTCATTTAAGTTTTCTCCATAGTTTTCATGGCTTTGATAGATTTTTATAATTGCTAAATAATTTTTATTTATTTATTTATTTATTTATTTTTTTTTTTACAAGGACAGAGAGAGAGTCAGAGAGAGGGATAGATAGGGACAGACAGACAGGAACGGAGAGAGGTGAGAAGCATCAATCATTAGTTTTTCGTTGCCGTCACAACACCTTAGTTGTTCATTGATTGCTTTCTCACGTGTGCTTTGACTGCGGGCCTTCAGCAGATCGAGCAACCCCTTGCTGGAGCCAGCGACCTTGGGTCCAAGCTGGCAAGCTTTTGCTCAAGCCAGATGGGCCCGTGCTCAAGCTGGCGAGCTCGGGGTCTTGAACCTGGGTCTTCTGCATCCCAGTCCGACGCTCTATCCACTGCACCACCTCCGGGTCAGGCTAAATAATTTTTTATTGTACAGGTGTTCCACAACTTGTTTATTCATTTGCTTATTGTAGCACATTTTTGTTATTTTCAAGTTTGGACAATTATGAATAAAACTGCTATGAATATTCACATGCAGGTTTTTGTGTGAATATACAACTTTAATTCACCTCAGTAAATACCAGCTGGTGCGATGGCTGAATTATATACTATCTTCCAAAATGACTATACCATTTTGCATTTCTACCAGCAATGAATGAGAGTACCTATTGCTCCACAATCTTATAGTATTTTGTGTTGTCACATTTTGGATTTTGGCCATTCTAATAGGTATGTAGTGGTATCTCATTATTGTTGTAATTTGTGATTCTTTAAGGACATATATATGATCTTGAGTAATTTTTCATATGTTTATTTGACATCTGTATACCTTCTTTGAAGTATCTATTCAGATGATTTGCTATCTCATTGTTAAGTTTTGAGGGTTCTAAAATTGTTCTAAAATTTAGTGGACATTTTATTGCTTCATATTCACTTTGAAATATACCCTAATTTTTGTGAGCAGTATATATTTTGGACACACATCTTTTATCAGATAAGTGTTTTACAAATATTTTCTCCTCATTTATATTTTTATTCTTTTACATAAAGGCATTTTTAGGCAAGCAAAATATCAGGAAATTAATCTTCTTTGCATCTTTTCTTAGAAAGCTACTAGAGGATGTGTTCCCTCCAAATGAGAGAAAAAACTCAGAAGCAAGAAGATGGAATCCAAGAAGCAAAGTCCAACACAGAACTAGCCAGAAGGAATTTCTGGACTGATGGCAAAGAAAACTCGCAGAATCATTGTGAGTAAGCCTAGAGCAGTGGTCTCACATCCAATGAGAGAAAGACAATCACTGGGGGCACAAGAAGAAAATAGCATCTTTTTAAAATTTATTTTTACATTAGCCTTTTAAATTTTTTATTTTTGTTTATAATACATAATATACACACTACTTTATTACATAAAACATATTTATAAAACAATAAGTAATACAATAATTGGAGTTATGTTTTTTTAAAAAGATTAACAGTCCATTATTTAAAAAATCGAGCCCTGTCTGGTTAGCTCAGTGGTAGAGAATTGGCCCAGCATGTGGATGTCCTGGGTTTGATTCCCAGTCAGGGCATACAAGAGAAGCACACATCTGCTTCTCCACCCCTCCCCCTCTCACTTCTCTTTCTCTCTCTTTCTCTCTCTCTCTCCCTCTCGGCAGGTATGACTTGATTGGAGCAAGTTGGTCCCAGGTACTGAGGATGGTTCCATGCCTATAACTCAGGTGCAAAGAAGAGCTCAGTTGCTGAACAACGGAGCAACACCACAGATGAGCAGAGCTTAGCCCCCTAGTGGTCTTGCGGATGGATCCCAGTTGGGGCACATTCAGGAATCTGTCCCTGCCTTCCCACCTCTCACTGAATAATAATAAAAAAAAATCTACAGGCTCTTGGCCTAAGGAGAAGCAGTCCAGAAGAGAGCAGGAGGTAAGAGGCCTTTAAGGGATTTTATAGAATAAAATAGAACTGATAAATTATATAATAGGTTTGGCCATGTAGAAAATTTTATAAAGAGCCATTTTACAGAACTATTAGAAAGTAAAAAGACTTAACACATGTCAAAGAAATTTAGGCAAATGAAAATTACAATTACACAAGAAAGAAAATATAATCATGACATATTACTTACATTGCTAGTAAACAATATTCACATAATAATTATCATGAAAACACTGAATATATATTTTGCTAAAAAATAAAATATAGTTACATTAATAAGATTCAAGAAAGAGTGTAAAGGTAAGCAAAAGTCCTCCCTATATGTACTAAACTTAGTAAATAAATAATAAAATATTAACATTACCTTAAAATATGGAGGTAAATATCAAAAGAAGCTGCTGTATAAGAATTGAAAGTAGTTCCTCTTGAGACAAGGAAAAAGTAGGTAAGGGTGAATGGAGAAAGAGTTGTTCTTTTTTAATGACATTTAGCATGATTTTATTTTATAGAAAATTTGCATATAATATTTGCATACTATACTTTAATATAAATTTGTAGTAACTTATATGGAAAATATTAAATAATATTTTCAATAATAGCTAATATAAAAATATTCATAATATAACTTTAAATAAAAAAGGATGAAATTGACAAAATTTATAGCAATATATAGCTATCTGGATAAATTTTCAAAAGTTATCCAATTCCAAATATATATGTATGTCTTTTGTTGATAAAAATCTGGATGGAAATACATCAAAATATATTTTAAAAATTCATCAAAAGAACTTATCACTGTATGATAAGCTAATGGTAATTTTAATCTAATTTTTTTTATCTTTCTATATATATATATATATTTTTTAAACTATTCACAATAAGATATATTACCTTTTTAGGTAGGAGAACTTTTTAAAAACTTTTCTGACCTTCATTTGCAATGGAAATTACTGAACTGTAAACAGGATTCATGTAACTAATGTGCCCCAACCACAGCAGCCTGAAGAATAGAAACTGGGTAGCATCAGATCATAACCTTGCTTTTGCTCTCACTCCCCCCACTATTTATTGCAGGGCCCTTCCTATGCCTGAAGTTTTCACTGTCCTGGAGTTTCTGGGCATCCCCAGAAGCTCCCTCAAATGTGCTCAGGAACAGCCCTTCTGCTATCAGACAATGCTGCTACTTCTGCTGGATGAGGATCTGCCAGGCACCCCTGCTTCCCAGCGAGAGCCCTGGGGGCCCTCGAGGTGACAGTACTAGCCTGTGGCCTCTGGAGCTGTCAATGCACTAAAGCCTGCCTCTACCCTTCCCGGACCCAGAGTTACAATCTGTTAAAAGGCTAGAGAAGAAAGTCCATCAAGGCCCCAGGGTTTTAGAGAGTGTTAGGTGAAAATAGCTCTTCCAGGATTTCATTTATTTGCTTGTAAACCTAGAGTTTGCACACATGCTGCAAGAATCAGTGCACAGAACTGGGCCAAAGAAAACCATTACACTGGACAGGTGTTCTGCCTGACTCTCCTGATTAACTCACGCTCCAGCTGAGCCAGACCTGCCAGCCTGACTGCCTCTTCCATAAGCCCAGCTCTCTCTAGTTCTTTCCGCAGGGGTAGTGTGTCAGTAAAGAGAGTTTGGTTGAGCCCACCCACAGGTCTGTGGAAATGTCCAGTCATTTCTGAATTCCAAAAGAGAGAATAGATTATTGAATAGTGCTGTTATTAGCTCACATTTTACAGATGAGGAGATTGAGGCACCATGAAGTAGAATAATTTGTCAGATTCACACAGGTACTAAGTGGCAGTGTGGCTGCAGAACAAGTGTACTCCCCACTACACCACACTGGCATGGGAGTGTGAATGAAGCCACTACTCTGTTCCAGGTTCCCTTTGGCTACATAGAGACCACTGACCTCAGAGACATTACCACCTGGTGATAAAGTGACAGCCCCAGCTGCAGATCTGGGACAGAAATTGTAAGAATAGCCTTATATATACTTCAAGTCCCAGTTAGATTACCACCTCCTCCACATAAGGATTCATCCCCAAATGCAAGGGCCACTTCCTCAGTAAAGTCTTTCTGAGGTCCCCCAATCAGAACCAAATCTCATCCTCTCTCTTATTCCCACAGCCTTCAACTCGAGAATGTATCACTGTCTGATTCTCCTTACAGTGATTGATTTGTGAGCTTCTCACACTAGAACAGTGGTTCTTAACCTTTTTTGAGGTGCCAAACCCACCAGTTTCATATGTGCATTCACCAAACCCTTCTTTAGTGATAAATAAAATGATTCTTTTTTCTAAATTCAAAACATAGGTATATGTTTTTTTACTGGTGCACAAAATGAGCCGTTCAT
This sequence comes from Rhynchonycteris naso, assembly GCA_037038555.1. Classification (NCBI taxonomy): domain Eukaryota; kingdom Metazoa; phylum Chordata; class Mammalia; order Chiroptera; family Emballonuridae; genus Rhynchonycteris; species Rhynchonycteris naso. The sequence continues at coordinate 48,095,234 of CM073000.1, read as the reverse complement.
GAACATCACCTTGCTCAAAGAACAAAACCAAGAAAGTGCATGAACTCACAACAAATTACGGTATTACTTTATTCTGGCCTCCACGGCAGAGGCTTCTCCGAACCCCTGAGACCGACTCATCAAACGCCTAGGGTTCGATAGAACCCAGGTTAAGAACCACTGCACTAGAACATGAGCTTTGTAAAGACAGGACTCATCTGGTCGCCCCTATCATTTACTATAGTGCTCATCCTCTGCCTGGCTCAGAGGAAGGGCTCAGTGTCTTTGTTCAGTTTCCCTCGCCTTGGGCTGAGCACTTGGTGGGCATACAATGATTGCTGATTGATGATTAAATGATGAGCAATGCCCACTGAGGACTCTCCACAGGAGGTCCCGCTGAATAAAGTATTAGGTCAAACCCTGTGAAATTGTCATTTTATCAGCCAAATTGTTCAAAAATGGACAATTTCATGAGTGCCTTCGATGTAAGAAAAATATCCTAACAGAATAGCCAATAAACTTTGGAAAATGTTTCCTTGCAAAGTTTTGAAATCTCACTTCTTAAATATACACTGCTCATAAAAATTAGGGAATATTTCAAAATAAATATGAAGCTATAAAATATCCCTTAAGTTTTGTGAGGAGTATATTTTGTTATCTACTGAGAGCTGTTAAATATTATTTTTTTTAAGTATCCAAAAAGTCTAAATGCTCCTCAAATATTCCAACACCCAGACAACAGAGATGAAATTTGATTCCAACAACTTTGTTCAGACATGAGTCCCTAGGGTCAGGTACATAAGGCCAATTGTTAAGAATCCACCAGAAAAGAAAATGGTTTTATTCATTGAATAAATCTTGGCCAAAAAGCCGGCTAAGAAAGACCCTCTGGAGCGTAGTGAGTTGGAGTTTCTATGTGCACTAAATTCCCCACTGTGCCCTGCAGCCTCTCTTGTGTTCACTGACACCCTTTAGCAGATTGAGCTACAGACTGATGTTTGAAGACCAACATCTATCTGGAAGGGATGTTAATGGTGGGGATTCCATCCCCTAGATGAGAATGTTCCTCAACTGGCAGGGTTTTTTGTTTGTTTTTCTGCCTGGCTCCAGCTTCTGGAACTGAAGGCAGTAAAGGTAGCTGTGACAACGTGATTTCTTCACATTTCACCTGGAAATAGTATCACTCCTTTGAGCTCTCTAGAAACACTAGCCTGGGGAGGCTCAGAATGCCTGTCAGACCAAACAATACCTTTCATATTTTATTACATGGGATGAAACATAAGACTTTATGCTCCATTAACAGAAGGTTTCATTTTCACTCCAGGAAGGTAGTTCAGCATTACATCTATTACATCTTATCTTGTTCTTTCTTATGTATTTAATATAAAGGGCCTTAAAATTCCCCCACTTTCATCCCCCATGTCCACAGCCCCAGGCATTTAGAAGCTGTATTGTCAGATTTTACAGTCTGAGATAATGTGATATTGTAAGAGTGCCAATATATATGTGGTGTATTTTTAAAAATAAAACAACAGCCTGAAAAAAAGAAGAAGTTTGCTCTCTAGTGGCTGACTTACAAAAGTCTCTGAGAAACCACACAAATAGATATGGAAGAAAAAGAGAAATGTTAACAGCAATTTTTGTGTAACAAGGTCTGAGTAATTATTTTGTTTTTATTTATTTTTAATTTTTCCTTATAGTGAAGAACTACATCATAGCAAATGTGCTGTGGATACTTTTCTTATTAAAACTTTTCCTGACCTGACCTGTGGTGGCGCAGTGGATAAAGCGTCGACCTGGAAACACTGAGGTCGCCAGTTCAAAACCCTGCACTGGTCTGGTCAAGGCACATATGGGAGTTGATGCTTCTAGCTCCTCCCCCCTTTCTCTCTCTCTCTCTCTCTCTCTCACTCTGTGTCTCCACTCTAAAATGAATAAAATAAAATAAAAAAAAAATAAAAAAAATAAAAAAACTTTTCCTATCATTAAGCTCATTTTAATTCTAAATTCTTAGATTAGCAATTAGGTTTCTGGTATTTTATTAGCCTATTGTACCTTTAGAATGCTCTGTGGATCCATTTAATACCATATAATTAATGTCTATTACAGACATGCTGCCCAGTAATATAATATCATTAGAGCTTTGTAAACCATTTTTAGTTCTTTATAGAAAGATTATATATAGTCAGAGTGAAATAGTGTAATTATTAATATAATGCTGATTAGTATCATTTTAGTACTTTTTTATAACTTAATTTATAAAATTTTACTGTAACATAAATTACAAAGGAAAAAAATTGTGTCCCTCTTTTAAACCTGCCTAACATATTTTACTTCCTCTTTCTCATTTTATTCTCCCACTAATCCACTGCTGTCTCCCCAAGTTCACATCTCTATCCAGTACCTTCACACATAATAGGAATGAAACACTACCGCTGGTCCCTGAAGTTCCCACCGGCCATGTTTCCAAAAAGGAGACTGCTGCTTAAGAAGCTTTCTACCTAACTAATAATAAATACTATAAAGAATTTTCAGATCCTTAAACATTTTCCGTCTCATTTTACTTAGGAGAAAGGAATGAGAATGCATGAAGAGGCTTAAGCTTCTCAGCAGGGCAGGACTACAGTAGAAGAAAAGTACTGGACAGTACAAAGAAGACCAATTTACTGGGCTGGGGAGCAGACACAAAGAGACTGTGTGAGGAGGGATGGTTAGAAGAGAAATAACACAATCCGATTTGTATTTTTGAAAATTATTCTGGCTGTATATGGAGAAAGTATCACGATAGGGACAAGAATAGAAACAGGGAAGCCTCTTGGGAAATGACTGCAGTCATGAGCACAATAAAGATAGCAGAGACAAGGGTAATGGCAGTGGAGTTGTGAAAAGTGAATGGACTTCTGACCTATTCTGGAAGGAGAGTTAGATGGTGGGGGGTGAAAGGTGGGTGTGGGGTGGGACTTTTGACTGAATCACTGCGTGGATGGTGATGGCACTTAATATAATCAGAAAGGCAGAGAGAGAAGGTGTTGGTAGGTGGGTGGCAGTGGGAATAAAGAGTTCTGCTTTGGCTGGTCATGGTTTATCTGGAGAAGAAGAGATGTCCTATAATCTTTTGGACACATTAAGAGAGAATGTCAGGAGATGTCTGCACAAGCAGATCTCTGGTTAGAAGTCTGGAGCTTTGGAGAGAGGTAGGAACTGACTTATACTTAGAAGTCTTTAGGATATAAACAATAGTTAAAGATGAGATTCCCCATGGAGAGAGTTTGGACAGAGGAGAGAAAAGGCCTGGGCCTGACCATGGGGATAACATTTAAAGTAAAGAAGAGGGGTTCAACCAGGAACATTGAGCAGAGGGGCTGGGAGTGGGAAGAAAAGCCGAAGATAAGTGAGGTAACTCTGCTGAGAGGTCAGGCAAGTTGAAGACACAGAAGTGACCTTCAAGTCTGGTGACACAAAAGTCACAGGTGACCTTGGCACAAGCTCTTTCAGCGGAGTGATGGGGACAGAAGCTCCTCTTGTTTCTTGCACCTGCCAATATAGGCCTAAACATTTTTTCTCAGTGCAAATATGTAAGACAGAGTCACTAGTCATTTGTACCTAGTGTTTGAGAAATTTTCCTGTTGTCTGTGTTGACAGTTACTTTATACTCAATCTTGGGTCTGGAATTATCTTTTTAAAGTCTTTTGGAGTCAAACTGGGCAGAAGAAAGGGATGCTGGATGTCAGAAATGGAGTTGTGTTTGATTTCACAAAGTAGTGCATCTTCCCCACAGATTAGATGGTGAAGTAGATGGAAGCTGAGATAAAGGAGAAAATAACTCGAAAAGGGTAAATGTGACCTAAAACTGCACAAAGACACATGGAAGAGGGAAATGGAACCAGGAAAAGAGTATCTTGGGAAAGAAAGAAGATATAAATAGGGGAAAGAAAAGAACTAGGGATGGGTTTTTTCCCATTAAGCATAGCCCAAAATGAAATTTGAACTACCTGCCAGTCTCAGAGGAAACAGAACCAGACAGACCAAATATAGAAAGCATTTCTACTTCAGACTATGTGCCAAGGGTTGGGGAACAGGGACAGAGAGTAACACATTAAACAGGGGAAAGAAATAATAATGTGAACAGGTGGATGACAGAAGTTGCTTATTTTCTAAGAGCCTTTTTAAAACTCACATAGCTACTTAAAACACACACCACAAGCCTCTTTATTGGCTAGTTTCTTCTTATCTATATCTCTTGCTAGGTTGTGGGAATGCCTGGAAGAACTCAGGTGGGAGATAGAACTGAAAAATTGTGGCCAATAGAGTCTCTTCCCCCCGGCCCCTTTTCTTTAACTTTATATTTTTTAGTAGCTTCCGTAATCACATTTTGAAAATGCAGAAACTTAACTAATAACTAAAGAAACAAAAATCAGTTGATTCTGTCTTTTCACTCTGGGGTGGGTCTTTTTTCAACTCACATTATAGTATATGCAATTTAATGCCTCACTAATATAATGCTGAATGAAGACTTCTGGGCTTCACTAGAAATGCTTGTTAATGTTAATTCTATAGATCCTACAGGTTCTCAGAGACATCAATAAGCTATGGTCAAGTGGTGGTAACTTTCAGAACTGGCCAGAACCCTCAAGCCAGACTTAGGATCACACTTCTCATTTCCAGTCATGGCCTCTAATTGCCAGGCAACCCCAAATTCTACCACACAGCCTCCTCTCACCAGGGACCCCAGCAATGAGTGTGCTCAAGGTCCAAGGTTAGGAGCCTCTCTTCACATGGTTTCTGTATGGGTTCTAGTTGCTGGTTCATTTGACCCATTTCTTTGCCACATAAGAAACTCAGAAACATCACTGTTTAGGTTCCAACTTGATACTCTTTTTCTGATTTGTGGCCATCAGTGTTTTAACTGTTATTTCAAAAACAGAGCACTCTGAATAGAAGTAGGGAAGAGGATCGTACCTCTCAGCTCCCTGAACCAAAGAAACCCATGTGTGGTCCACTAAGGCCAGGTGTGTTTTCCTCCACCTGCACAGAAGCATGGGATTTAAGCAGGAAGCTTCCTTCCTGAAAGAAAGGAGGTCATAATATGGTTCATTGGCAGTGATATCTGGAGAGAAAATAATGGTTGATGAAATGAAATTAAAATTATTTCATGATTTTTCTCTCTCCAGCAGTTCAGAAGAGAAAAGCCAAGAAAAGAATCAATATTGATTTGTGGACCAACTGTCTAGAATAGAACAGAAATATTACATTCTCAATCTACTGTACTCCCATCCTTGAAGAACGTAGACAGGAGAGACTATCCCCAAGGCTTCCTCTCCAGAATCAAGCTTCACCCAGAATGCTCTTGAGAATTCTTCTGGTTCCTTACTAAGTTCATTTTAAGAAGGTTCCAAGCTTAGGCAATGCCAAGACATACCAGAAAGTTAAGTTCTTGGATCTCTGTTGAGACTTTGAGACTAATTCTGGTAAGTCTAGGTAAGTTTCCTCTCCATCACAGAAAAGTAAAAAGTTAAAATAGAAGAAACCTCAAGAGGCTTCCAATAACTAGCTCATATTGCAGAGGGTTTATCTGAAAATTAAATAAATAAATAAATAAGGCAGCTCAGTCCAGGGGCTAAATATCATTTTATAGAATGACAATAAAGCTTATATCCTCTCTTTATCTTTACTGCTTCAAGTAAACATCCAATTTGCCTCAACACTTACACAAGTTGGTTTCTATGGTTTTAGTATTTGCATTTCAAATTAACAGTAAGGCATAAGTGTATGGATATTGAAAAAAGGTAAAGGAAAACAGCCTTCATAGGTTGTTTAGGTTTCTAAGCCATTCTAAGGAGAAAACAAGCCAGCTATATAAATATGCTTTAAATATAGCACCCTGAGCTGCAGTGAAGGCTCCCCATACTGTGCATCTGTATAATCTTGGTTTACCCCAGAATTATAATAGATTCTTATAGGAATGTATGGTTCTATGTTTTATCATACAATAAAAAAGGGAAGATTCAGTGGAAGCAAGGGGTGGATTTGGGGGGTAATGAAAGTAAGGGAAAATCCAATCTTCTGATATATTTTTCCTATTGTAATTGTTGCTAAGGAAACCACTTTCTAACCATACATTGCGCATATATTTCCCCTATTTGTTATTCTCACAAAGCACATAATACCACATTTAAAAACACAAGGACAAGAGCCCAGTAACATATATTCAAGGACACTCAAAGCTTAAAATAATTGGGAAAAGATTAATGAGGTTGTCCCAAGAGTTAGGGAACACTGTGCACTTAGCAGAGAAAAAACCTACTCTCTATTGTTAGTATTCACTCTCCAATCCAAGCTAGACTTAATGCCCTTGAACATCAGAAAAGAGGTTTCTTCTATTTCTATGGCTCTACCTCCCTTGGGTAAGAATGTTTGAACACATACTTCATAGATTCATATGGAATATGACAGTTCAGAATAATCTAAGCTCATTTTATAGTTGAGAAGGCAAAGAAACTTGGCTACTTCATGAAGAAACTCATGAAACCAAACGTTATTTTCTGACCCCCATCACAAGAATGGAAATTCAAGAAGTGTAATCTGATGGCTGGAATCGAAGAGTAAGAGGACTCCCTGTGTCTTTCAAATTCTACTTGCCTTGTATTACAGAAATTCCCAGAAAGTTTCATTTTTATTCATACTATGGGCATGGGCAATCACAACTTCTTGCTTAATCCATCAGTAAATATCCATGCAGAGCTCCCTATGCCTGGGGGTACAAAGGAGTTTAAGGTTCATTCAGATCTCAGTGGAACAGATGTAAACACAATATTTGTTCAACTCTTAAGAGTGCTCCAAGGTTGGGAGAATCATGCTCACAAAGTTTTACTTACTGATCTAAAAACTATCTAGCTCACATTTTTTCTCTTCCTCTTCTCTTTCCAGTTCCCTCTCATTGTGCCTTTGTTGGCTACATAAATATTCAAAGAGATGTTTCCCAAAGGAAAGAAAAACAACAGAAGGGATTAGGAGCAACCAAGAGAAGAAACTGACCTTTGATGTAATACATGATGAACGGTAATGATGGTAAAGGAGAATTTCATAACACTCTGGCTTTCTGTTGCTGAAAAACAAAGTTATTCTGAACAGCTAACTCCAACTATAGGTATATAATACCTTTTCTCCTCTAACAAGGCATCCCTTAGATTACCTAAACTGAAGTTATTTAGCTACCAAACATCAAATACATATTGCTTTTTGAATTATTGCATGTTCTTTTTACACAAACATCTTGATTGAAAAGATTTTAGTCCAATATTTTTCAGTCTGTCAAATGCCCATCAGTCTAAAGAATGCAGACTTGTTTGTGGGTTGCCTGAAATTCATTAGTTCTATCCTTGTCCATACTCTCAGTCACCCACCTGCCCCACCAATGAACACAAACACAAACACACAAAACATACACAAACACATACACACACCACAAAATAGTATTTTGCCTCAACCTTCTGGAAATCTAAGAATTCTGCTATAAGGCATATAGAAAAAACTCATGCACTTAAAAATAAATATAACTGAAATTTTTCTGAGTTACATATTTTCCCCTTTATGATACCACACCTAAACCTGGGCCAATGCAAGTGTTTCCTTTAATCAGTACACTTCACTTGGATAAGGCAAGAGGAACATACTGGGTGACAAAATAAAAACAAGAGAAATCTTAGCAAACCAATTTGATTTTCAATTCTTTTAGTTTCCTACTTCAGTGCTTTTGAGAATATGTACCACCATGATATTATTAACTATTTGTTTCAGCTTTATTTCTTGTATAATTTCTAATCCTAGGATGAAGAACTTGATGTTTTTCTTTAGAAACAGAGAAACTAGGTATCTCTTTTTCAAATGTGATCAGAATGATTATTGTTTCACATCATAAAATCATTGAAAGATGTGTGATATAAAACATGAAATTTATAAGATCTTTTTTCAAGGGCAGTCTTTCATAGAACAGTATATTTTATTTCTGTAAATGTATGTGCTTTATCATCATTATCATCATCATAGCAAACATTTTATAGAACACTTACTAGCTGCCAGATATTGTTTTAAGTGTTTTACATCCTAATACCTTCATCTTATCCATATAAAAAGAAAACCCAGACATTGTTTCCTATGTAAATTTCAGTTCTTCTGCTATAAATCAGGACTTACCTCACTGGAGCTTTCATCAGTTTGTAAAAAAGATTAGATCTTTAGCTTCTGGTCTCTGCTATTGTACTTGATCTCTGAGTATAAGAAACCAGAACTCACTTATTTTCTTTCAGAGAAGTTATTATATATTCAGCTTATTTATTTGAGTGTGAAAATACAATTTATTTGGTGTGAGATTACAAAATCAATTAACATATGTAATAAGAAATGAGCAACGTGCAAGTTAGACATTTTTCTATTAGTCCTATATGACTTCAGGCAAATTGTTGCTGTAAGTAAAATCTCTGTTGTGAACAGAAGGAAAATTTTTGAACATAGATCTTGAGTAGCATACAAAACTTGTGGAATTCTTGGACTATAAGCAAAGCAGTGCCTTCCCTTAAAGAATAAGCCTTCAAAATAGCAGACTAAAAAATAAAATGCATGTATTTTATCTACTTTTTCTCTTTTTTCTGCAAACTTTCTGTATGTGACCTTTAGCAGCGGCCTGAGTACATCTGTGTTTTTTGTCTGTGTGTGCAGAAAAATAGAGGAAGAGATAGACAGAATAACAAGACCTTGGAGAGATATTTGGCCATTTGTAACTGGAACTCAGATTATTATTTTTAATTCAGAGAAGTATTTAGGATAATTCTAAATTTATAATATTAGTTTTAACTTGAGAATGCCTCCCCCCAAAAATACTCTATTATTAGAGAAGTTAGTGCTGCTGACTTAATTCAAAGGAAAGTTGCCTAAATAGCTTATTCAGGTTCTCAAGTTGCAGCAATTCAAGAATGCATCTTATTCCTTCTTGTATCTCCTGTAACTCAGAGTGCAGCACCATGATGTGATGGGAGAATCACGAAACTGAAAAATGGAATACCTGAGTTCTAGTTGCTCATTCTCTGAGTGACTGGCTGACCTCTGAGCCCCTGCTCTAACACAAACCATGACCTCTTCAAAGCTGAGGACAGTGACTATTCTTAAGTAAATGAAGAGAACAGTATATGATTCTAGTTGATAATCACAAATATTTCTCCAAATTGGAGTCAGAGGTGATATACCATTTATATTCTAATACTCATAAATGATAGTATGAAATTTATAATAGGAGCTCAGAATGCTTTCAGACATTTTGGAAAGAACTCAACTGGCCACTTGCAGATAAATGGCCCTATTTATAAAGAAAAATGAAAACTAACATTTTCTCATTAAACTCGTTCTCTCCCCTACCAAGAAGCCTGAAGGGAAATAGATGACCTCCATTTCACTAAATAAAAAACTAAAAATAAGAAAAGTTAAGTGATTTGCTCAAATTCACATAGCCAGCAAGTGAATAAGCTAGAATTTAACCCCAGACTGACAGATTTTGTGGAAACCAATTCTTTTTTACTGTAACATTTCTGTATCAACACACATATGACAGTAATACAGCTCCTCAAGGTCAGGAAATAAGTTCTGTCCATCATTGCATTGCTAGTGCACAATAATGGACAACAACATAATGAATGAAAGAATTCCTTAGAAATGTGCCCTGGACAGTGTTTGCTCCTCGGGGCAATTGGACAGGGCTCCATCCATAAGCAGCATTGTCTGTTACCCCAGTTTATCTACAAATACTTTTCCTGTTCTCTGTGTGCCATGCTGTGGAAAAGGTTGAGAGCACAGCATAACTTGTCAGTATGAGTGAGGGCCAATGATGTGCTCATCCCAGGAAGAGCAATTGATTTCTAGGCTGGGAAGAAAAGAAATCACAAAGTTCGGAAGTCACAGCCTGGCCACAGTTGGGATGGAAACCAAGAGAACCAATGCATACCATGATAATGAGCTAGCTCAATCAGGAAGAGAGAGAGAATTCCTTGGCAAGGGAGAATGAGAGAAAAGAAACCCCATACCAAAAACAAAAAAGGAGGAAACAACATACTGGATCATTCATCAGAGTTGTAGGTGGGACTGAGAGAGAGCTGAGGATAGGGAGTGGGGCTGGGTAATGTGAGCTGTCTAGGACTAAGATGTTGGGCAGATAAAATATATTATGCTTACTTTGTTAAAGATGGTGCTGCCCACATGGAAGTTCGTTGATATTAATGTGTGCTCTGGAACAGGCTGTGGGCAGGCCGGGTCATTATAGCCTAAGGCTTAGTTTTAAGAGTAAGCTCTTCTCCACACCCTTGACTGATTGGATGATGTAGGGTGGTACACTCTCATGATGAATCCCATTGAGCCTCAGATGAGTGGCTTTGTATCAGAAACATTCTTGTTTGTATAATTGGATTAAAGGTTTTGAATCTATGCTATAAAGTCGGCAGACCAGTAGCTAGCTCTCTCTTGGTTCCAGAGGTTAGTATGAGAAAGGGGAGCAGATTAAGGCCACATGGAGGAGAGGAAGCAGCCAAGATGGCAGAGTGCTGAGGAAGAGTTTGTGCTGGAGGAGATAGGAAACAGAGGTGAATAAGTCTGGTGAACTAGAAGCCTTTGATTCTAGGGAACTCGGATAAGTCAGTAGCTTTGTGAGCACTGAATGAGTGGGTTTTGGAGCCCAGTGTGTGTTTTTGCTTGCCTGCCGGGTACAAGCTAGAATTAAAGTTGATGGCTCACCAGTTCTTGGCTCCGTTGTTTCACTACCGACTGTTCGAATCTAATGTGAACCTGCACGGGTCAGGCAGCTGTGATGGTGGCCTTGACTACTGGCTTTACATAAGACAAAAATAGTTTTTGCCTGAGTAGTATAGAAAACTACAATGTATCTTAAAAGAAAATTCTGTCCCCTTATATCATTCTTCATAGTGACAGTAGTTGCCATTTATTGTGTATGTATTACATACCAGGTTTAAAGCCAGTAGCCAGGGTCAGGATCACAGCCACCTGACTCATGCAGGTTCACATTAGATTCGGACAGTCGGTAATGAAACACAGGAGCCACGAACTGGTGAGCCATCAGCTTTAATTCTAGCTTGCACCCAGCGGGCAAGCAAAAACACACACTGAACTCCAAAACCCACACATTTAGTGCTCACAAAGCTACTGACTTATTCGAGTTTCCTAGAATCAAAGGTTTCTAGCTCACCAGACTTATTCACCTCTGTTTCCCATCTCCTTCTCTACCACAAAATCTGCACAAACTGGCTTCTCCCTCAGCACTCCGCCATCTTGGCTGCTTCTCCTGGACTCCACGTGGCCTTAATTTGCTTTGCTCTCTATACTAACCTCAGGAACTAAGAGCGCAAGCTCCTGGTCTGTCCCACTTTATAATGTAGAAATCCAAACCCTTAATCCAATCACAAACAAGAAAGTCTTTGGTACAAAGTCACCCATCTGAGGCATAATGGGATTCCTCTGGAGAGGGCACCACCCCACATCATCCAATCAGTCAAGGGTGTGGGGAAATACTCTTAAAACTAAGCTTTAGGCTATAACGACCCAGCCTGCTTACATTACAGCTTTTCCCCCACAGTCATCCCAAGCATAAGGGTAAATAATATCACCTGGGTGACGGGTTTCCATGTGGGCCATCTTTAACAAAGTGAGCATATTATATTTTATCTGCCCAACAATATTGATGAACAATTAAAACCACCTGCTACTGCCTAGACCTCTGAGCTACCAAATTCTTTTAATAATCTGACCACAAACCTTAGAAAACCATCCAGAGAAAATACTGCTTGAGACAGCCTTTTTTTCATTTTTTCTTTTCTTTTTCTTTTCTTTTTTTTTCCTCTGAAGCAAACCCCACCAGGAGCTACCTGAAGAGTCAGATTGACTGAGTGGTACACAGCTCATCATGTGTATTGAAGAAAGGCAGCGTTCTGATTCCAGAAGGTGGAGGGTGGGAAAGCATAGAGACAGGCAGCGATGTGTATTCAGTTCTCCTCTTGGCAGTTTTCATCTTGCTTCCATCCTGGCATGCACAATTCATGACAGCATGATTTCCCAACCTCCATCTCTCTCATCTTCTTTGCTCTTTTCCTACTTCACTACCTTCTCAAGCCCAAAGTGGGGTATCAAGTGGGGTTTCCAAATCCTACTGGCTTAACAACAGTCTTTTACTTAGCTCACAGCTTGGTGTATTGGTCAGAAATTTGAGCTGAGTTCAGCTGAGTTGACATTGTGTTCTTACCTGAGCTCATTCATGCTGCTTCTTAGCTAAATGAGTTTGTGGGGTTGACTGGCTGTCCACAGAGACTCTGGGGACAAATGAACATCATCATCCAGTAAGCTAGCCTAAACTTGCTCTGAGTGAGCTCAGCAGGTTTCCAAGAATTAAAGCATAAGTTCAAGGCCTCTTGAGGCCTAAGCTCAAAACTGGCAGAATCCATGTCTGTCAAATTCTATTGGCCAAACAAGTCACAAGTTCAGCCAAATTCAAGGGACAGGGAAACAGGCACCATCTCTTCAACGGAGGACCTGCAAAGTAACACTGCAAAGGGTCATGGATATAGGGAGGTAAAATTATGGCCCTTTCCGCAAAACATCTAACACACATGGGGTTTAAGGGAAAGGGCCACCATTCCTGTTTCTTTCCTTGCACCTTATTCTGCTTTCTGTTCACCCTTTATACCAAACTATTCACCCAAATCTTTAAAAGTTTTTACTTCTTGTCTCTGCTAAACTCTTCTGAGATGATCTGCTCAATAAAGTTTTAAACAGCTACCTCTCTCTGCTTAATTTTTCTGAAAATGTTAAATATCTTGCTGTTGGTCAAAATAAGTTTGTAAATATCATATATATGTTTGCTTGCTTATAGTTTGCATTGGGTGTGGGGGACAGGCTGTATGCAGGCAGGATCCTTATAGCCTAAGGCTTAGTTTTAAAACTAAGCCTTAAGCTATTGACTGATTGGATGATGTGGGGTGGTGCACTCTCATGAGGAATCCCATTATGCCTCAGATAAGTGACTTTGTATCAGAGACTTCCTTGTTTGTATATTGGATTAAAGGTTTTGATTTCTACACTATAAAATGGGGCAGACCAGGAGCTTGTTCTCTCTTGGTTTCTGAGATTAGCATTAGAGAGGAGACAGAGAAAGGGCACATGGAGGAGAAGCAGCCAAGATGGTGGAGTGCTGAAGGAGAAGTCAGTTTGTGCAGAGAGAAGGAGTTGGGGAACAGAGGTGAACAAGGCTGGTGAGGTAAAAACCTTTGATGCTAGGAAACTCAGATAAGTCAGTGGCTTTGGGAGCCCTGAATGAAAAGGGAAGTGTTTTCCCACTGTGTGTATTTCTTGACTGCCAGGTGCAAACTAGGATTAAAGATAATGGCCCACCAGTTCTTCGCTCTGTTATTTTATTACCATCTGTCTGAATCAAATGCAAACCTTCATGGGCCAGGTAGCTGTGATGGTGGCCATGGCTACTGGCTTTATATTTGCTCAGACAAGCAAATAACATCAGGAAAATAACAGACTTCTTGAGCCCTAAGGAGTTTATATTTTCCTTCTAAATTAACAATACAGTTTTCATAGAGTCCAAAATCCAAACCATTCTCATATTCTTCTCAGTAGCTTCAAGCGTACTTTTAAATTGTTTGTAATCCTGTGGGAAATCATTAAATAGTGAGCCATGGGAGCTTTCTGGTGGCCTCTGATAATTCTTTTACCATCCACATCAGAAATTTTTTAAAGTTCCATTTTAAAAATTTACTCTATTGCTGAGATTTTTCTTGGGAGGATCCCATTTTTCTTTCTTTTTCCAAAAGGAAACTCAGGGTAAGTGAGTCCCTGGGACCTAAAACCCTCCAGGGTCCAGTTGCCACAGTCTGATAAACCAAGGTGACTCCTGAAAATAACACTCCTTGCTGCTGTTTCTGCCTTTTTCATACATCCTGGAATTTGTTCTCATTTATCACTAGCCTCTCCTTTAACATATCTGCTGCTGGCAGAGCTTCAAGAAAGGAGATCCTTCTGAGCTCAAAGGTGAGGAAGATGTTGGGGAATTGAGCCACTTAAACCTAACTTTCTGTGTATATCTGAGTGCTAATAGACAATGGAAATGCATCAGCACCAACCTTCATAGTTCAACTATAAGCAGAAATTATTACTTAAAAAGGCTTGTCAGATTCCTTTGCAAATTCTCAATGTATCTTTATCTCCTTTTACCAATTGTTATCATTTTTCTTTGTGTCCCAGGGAAAGAGGCAGCCTTACTCTTTTTCATAAACAGATCCACCCCATGAGTCTTTACGTCACTCCATGTACTATGCAAACATCATAGCATTAGTATTCTCTCTCTTCCCTTCTCTCTCCTCCCTTGGGTCTATGCCCTCAGCCTACAGACATGATCAAAGTTCCTATCTCCAAAATAAACTTTCTTGAAACCCACCTGCTACATTTTTCTGGCTGCTTATCTACTCTTCACACCTCTGCTAATTCACTTCCTATTCATAACTCAGCTGTCTGTAATTGGTCTTCAGTCCCCATCACTCCACTGAGTCAACAATGGACAAACCAAGAGACTTTCTCAGCCTATATTTACTTGTCCTCCCAGCAGAATTTGTCACTCCTGATAACTTCCTAACTTCTTTAATCTCTTTCCTTGATTTCTGAGACAGTTTCTTTTTTTAATTCTTCTCTTCTGTCTTCTCTTTTCTAGTTCCTTCCAGATACTCCCCTTCCTCCACTTTATCCTTAAGCATTGGCCATCTTTACTTATATAAGCTCTCCCTGGGTAAGAGTCCTTTCCCCTACCCATCTTACTGGACATCTAATAGTAGATGTTCCATAAGCTTTTAAACGCAATACTTTTTAAACCAAACTTATTTTCTCTCTTCCCACAGTTTTCTTACCCAACTAGCGCCTCTTTCTACATTTATTTTAGTTAGAAATGCCATTGATTGTCTCCCCAATATTTATTCTATTCTTTTATAATGATAATTTTATTTGGTTACATGGCTTATCAGCTAAAGACTACTTTCCCAGCCTCCTTTGCAGCTAGGAGAAGACTACGTCACCAGGACGTGGCAAATGGAATGTAAGCATAGGTAGTGCTACCTGCTGGTCATGCCCTTATTAGCTAGGGTGGATTTTGTTGTCTACAGCTAAAAACACTAAGAAATATAGTAATTAGTACCAAAATTGAAGTTTGTGAGTTTGGGGTTCTCAGTTACGCAGCTCATCTCAAGTGTTTCCATTCCAATTCTAGGGATCCCACTCTTCCCCATCAATGCCCTAGTCTTTACTTGAGAGAACTTATAGGACTACAAATTCAAACTACACTATAATTCAGGAACTCTAGTGTCATAGGGTTAGACTCTAAATATGACTTTCAGCTACATAAATCCTCTGCTATGAAATTTTAAAAAATTATTCAGGGAAAATCCTTTGAAATTTCTTGGTCTTCTGGTTATTTATTGAGCTGAGAATTTAAAATGCATACCTGTTATTTTCTTTCTTTACTTCTCCAGGGTGCTTTGAAGCAATAAGCCAAGCCCATTGGTCTTATGTTCTTCATATGCCCTTGCTGGGCAGATAAAATATATTATGCTCACTTTGTTAAAGATGGCGCTGCCCACATGGAAGTTCGTTGATATTAATGTGTGTTCTGGAACAGGCTGTGGGCAGGCCGGGTCGTTATAGCCTAAGGCTTAGTTTTAAGAGTAAGCTCTTCTCCACACCCTTGACTGATTGGATGATGTAGGGTGGTACACTCCTGAGGAATCCCATTATGCCTCAGATGGGTGACTTTGTACCAGAGACTTCCTTGTTTGTATAATTGGATTAAAGGTTTTGATTCTACACTATAAAGTGGGGCAGGCCAGGAGCTTGCCCTCCCTTGGTTCCTGAGTTCCTGAGGTTAGTATTAGAGAGGAGAGCAGATTAAGGCCACGTGGAGGAGAAGAGGAGCAGCCAAGATGGCAGAGTGCTGAGGAACAAGCCAGTTTGTGCAGAGTTTGAGCTGGAAGAGATGGGAAACAGAGGTGAATAAGTCTGGTGAGCTAGAAACCTTTGATTCTAGGAAACTCGGATAAGTCAGTAGCTTTGTGAGCACTGAATGAGTGGGTTTTGGAGCCCAGTGTGTGTTTTTGCTTGCCTGCAGGGTGCAAGCTAGAATTAAAGTTGATGGCTCACCAGTTGTTGGCTTCGTTGTTTCATTACCGACTGTCAGAATCTAATGCGAACCTGCACTGGCCAGGCGGCTGTGATTGTGGCTGCGACTACTGGCTTTATATCCCTCCATAATGATGCTTTGCAATAGCCACTCTTTCCCAACTTATAAATGTAACCATTTAAGTATCTCTTCTACCATAGGTAACAAGAACTACCAATGTCCTAACTTCAGTAATCACTAGGTTCTTATTTTATTGTCTTCAAATTCCAAATCAGCTATATATCTTATCTTATATTCCCATTTCCTTAAGGATCTGTTTAGAGTGAGCGTGTTTGATATATGGTTGTGGTGTATATGAGTATTTGGATATTAAAGTTGTAGACCAAGCCAAAGAGTGTCAGTTCCCTCTTCCTACATCAATTTCTCTCCTTTCCCCTTAGTATCAGAGTTCTCATTTTATTTGGAATAGCAAGATTTTCAGATAAAAATTTACACTTCTCTATGTCTCTAGCAGCTAGGAATGGTTACTTATCTAAATTCTGGTCAATGATACATAAGTAAAAGAATTATTTGTAACTTCTGGGAATTCTCCTTTAAAGAAACCATCTCAGCAGGGCAGAATCCTTTTTGCCCTCTGTCTTTTCTCTTTTTTCTGTCTTGCATCTCAACTATCATGCCTTGGCCTCTATAAAGCCAGTAGTCGTGGCCACTATCACAGCAGCCCGACCCACGCAGGTTCACATTGGATTCGAACAGTTGGCAATGAAACACAGGAGCCACAAACTGGTGAGCCATCAGCTTTCATTCTAGCTTGCACCCGGCGGGCAAGCAAAAACACACACTGGGTTCCAAAACCCACACATTCAGTGCTCACAAAGCTACTGACTTATCCGAGTTTCCTAGAATCAAAGGCTTCTAGCTCACCAGACTTATTCACCTCTGTTTCCCATCTCCTCCTGCACAAACTCTTAACAAACTGGCTTCTTCCTCAGCACTCTGCCATCTTGGCTACTTCTCCTCCACATGGCCTTAATCTGCTCTGCTCTCTAATACCAACCTCAGGAACTCAGGAACCAAGAGAGAGAGAGAGCTCCCGGACTGCCCCAGTTTATAGCATAGAAAATCCAAACTCTTAATCCAATTATACAAACAAGGAAGTCTCTGATACAAAGTCACCCATCTGAGGCATAATGGGATTCCTCCTTACATCACCACCCTACATCATCCAATCAGTCAAGGGTGTGGAGAAGAGCTTAGTCTTAAACTAAGCCTTAGGCTATAATGACCCAGCCTGCCCACAGCCTGTTCCAGAACACACATTCCAAGCATAAGGCCAAATAATATCACCTGGGTGATGGGCTTCCATGTGGGCAGCGCCATCTTTAACAAAGTGAGCATATTATATTTTATCTGCCGAACAGCCTCCAGAAACCATCTTGGATAATGAGGTGAGTTTGAGAATAAAAACCATGGAGTAGAAGAGTGGGACAGAGAGAAGGTGTCTATGTTTCTGATGCATGTGGAGCTTAGTGCCTACTTCCAGATTTTATTTACATCACAGAGAGTAAAATCCTCATTTGTTTAATCTTCTGTTATTTGGGGTTCTACTATTACATGCAGCCTAACCTAATTCAAGCTAATATATTCAATAAATGTTTCAAGGACAAAAGAAAAAAAATTAAAACTGAGCTTTGGTAATAAAAGTGTGTAAGAATAACAACAGCTATTTCAACTCAAGAATTTCCCTTATCTAAAGAATAACTTTTATTACAACCTTTTCCAGTAATCCTGTGAGGTGATTCAATTATATCATTCTTATCTTTCAGTTGAGATAATCCAGGCAATGAAAGTTTAAAAGATTACCTTCGTGATTATGAGACTATGTTACAGAAAGGTAACCAAACTCAAAGTTCATTTGCCTATATGCATAGTCCCAATTGTCACTCAAAGAAAGCACCAAAAATACAAGAAAACCAGAACAAGAATAGCTAAACCTTCCCTCCTACAGGACTAAAACTGGTTTAGATGATTTACTGTCTTGCATCTGTTGGAGTAGCTATTTCCTGTGAAGATTTGTCAGGTATGTCCCTGTATGATCATAACAAAAAAGTAGATGGTCCTGAAATCATTTTAGACTTTTTCTGACTTTATTCCTGAGAAGTTCAGGCAGCACTTCTGTTGAAGAGGTATTCTGGATCTCAACATGACCAACAGTCTGAGAGAGGATGTGGGTCAACTCAACTGCAGGTTTCAATTTTTTCTCAACAGAACTTTTTACACATTAACCCAATGTCTGGCTGAGGCAGGGACCACAAATTTTGTATTAGAAGCACAATGCCGGTATTTGGTGAAAAGGTAAAGAGAGAAGAGATAAATAAAACCAGGAAAAATGAGGGATTCTAAAATAAAATCAGAAAACCAAAGTTGGGTTGATGTTTCCACTATTGATATTCAAACGAAGACTAAAAGCATTTTTCAGATGCAAGCAAAACCTGTTTTTAGATTTTTGGCTCATCTACCTGGGTGGATACAAGGATTCAGCATCCCCTGCTGCTTTAGAAGATTTGAATCATTCAGTTGTGCATATTTTAGAATATATTTGGACATCACCACACATCCTTAAGGGAACAGGTTTGGGTGAATAATAAAAATATCAAACAAATGCTGCTTCTAAGACATATGTACCAGCACCTGATTGGATTGTAAACTTCCTGTTAGAAACCAGCTTGCTGCCATTTCAGTCTTCTTTCCTGCAACTTCAAAGCACAACCTTCCTCAAGAAGATCAGAGAAGCACCAAAATGGTATCTGAGGCCCTGGGAACAAGTGATGACTGATGATTCTAAAATCAGGTTTTCTAAGAAAACTGGGAAGTCGTATTATTCAGACTGCTGATACATTCTTCAGAGGAGTCAGATAATGCCCAACCTATACCTCTGAGTTGAAGAAAGCGATATGGCCATAAAAAAAAAATAAAAAATTTAGAAGAAAGTCTTTTTGAAGAACAAAATTTTGAGGGTCATTAAACTAATTTGAAAGCACTGTCTTCAACAGTCCCGCACTGGAAATAAGAGATTCTGCATCAGTCTTCCTTACGCCCTAAGCCTCCTGCCACCTGCCTGGTTCCCTGATTGCCCTGTGCTTGCTCAGAATATTGTGCTTAGAATAATATTGCTGAGAATATTACTGACACTGGTCCCTTCGTCTGTGACATCCTAGACTCACCCATTCTTTACTTGGCTACTTTCCACTTGGCTAATTGTCCTGATCTAGATGCCACTTCCTTCGGAATGCTTTCTTCAACCACCTCAGAACAAGAGCAATGAGTTCTCTCTGAGACCCCTACCACACCAGTACAACAAAATTTATCACACTATATTATAATTCTGGGTTATCTAAAAGCAGGTTCTGATTTTTATCTGTGCGGTGACAATGCCAAGCACAGTACCAAGTTTGTGATGAGCCCTCAAAAACTGTCAAATAAATGAATTAACCAATGCACAGGTGTTAGGAATACTATGTGGATGGTGCAATACAAAGAGACTGGGCTTAGCACCAGAGATCCCATCTCCAAGGCCTGGCCCCCTTATTACTTATTTACAAAATTACTTAAAGCCTCTAAAACTCAGTTGCCCCATCTACAAAATGAGAATTATAATCCCCATTTTATAGGATGGTGTTGGGCAGATAAAATATAATATGCTCATTTTGTTAAAGATGGCGCTGCCCACATGGAAGCCCATCACCCAGGTGATATTATTTGCCCTTATGCTTGGGATGGCTGTGGGGAAAAAGCTGTAATGTAAGTAGGCCAGGTTGTTATAGCTTAAGGCTTTGTTTTAAGAGTAAGCTTTTCCCCACACCCTTGACTGATTGGATGATGTAGGGTGGTGCACTCTCCTGAGGAATCCCATGTTGCCTGCTCCCCTAAAACATCCCAGATCTGAGAACAAAGGAAGAGATCCAAGTGCCCCACAGAAGGTAAGAGATACAGAATGTAGGGTTTTCTTTCCCTTTCCTTCCCTTCCCTTGGGGTAGGAGGAAATTTTGAACTCCAGAGAGAAGTCGGTCTCTGCCTTAAATCACCAGGGTGTTGCATAGTCTCAGCCTTGCAATTTAAGAGTCTGTTCTGTTTCATGTTTGTCAAGCCCTAAGAAATGACTTTGAATATAATTGAAATAATGTTGTACAATGTAATTTTCCTCAATCTTATACAGAAGAGGTAAAATCTCTGAATCCAAGAAGCAAATGAGAAAAACAACGGGTCTCTGCTATCCACCCAACCTCTTATTAGAATCTTCAATCACTTCCACTCCACCCAGAATGGGCAGGAGCTGTATTCAAAGGCTGGGTGATTGTGTTGGAAGAACAAAGTGCTTTAACGCACAGTGCTTAGATAAAAAAAATACATAAAGCCAAGTCCAGAGTCATTACTTCTGTTGGTTCCTTTTCCTCTGCTAAAAACTTGTAAAAGGCATTTATGCCATCTGAATCATGAAGCTACTCCTGTGTATCAATTCATTTCACTGAATGAGTCCTAATCATGCATATTTTGAAAGGTGTAGTCAAGGTGTTAGATCTGACTAATGAACCTTTCCAAATCATGCACACCATTTACTGTAAACCATTTACATGTCATTTAATCTCCAAAAAATACAGGGAGATTTAATAGGTGGGATTTAGCTCAGAACCAATTACTTAAAGGTTTACCCTATAATCTTGGTGTTTAGTTAACATTCAGGAAAAAGAATAGCCATGCAAGTCATTTGGGACTGCCCAATAGGTTGGAAACTAGTAGGTGGGCATGAACACAGAGTATATGATTTTCTTTTAAACTTTAAAAGCTTTAACTGAGCCTGACCAGGAGGTGGCGCAGTGGATAGAGCATCGGACTGAGATGCAGAAGACCCAGGTTCGAGACCTCAAGCTCGCTCAGCTTGAGCGCAGGCCCATCTGGGTTGAGCAAAAGCTCACCAGCTTGGATCCAAGGTCACTGGCTCCAGCAAGGGGTTGCTTGGTCTGCTGAAACCCCGTGGTCAAGGCATATGTGAGAAAGCAATCAATGAACAACTAAGGTGTCGTAAGGGCAATGAAAAACTAATGATTGATGCTTCTCACCTTTCTCCGTTCCTGTCTGTCTGTCCCTATCTATCCCTCTCTCTGACTCTCACTCTGTCCCTGAAAAAAAAAAGCTTTAACTGAAATAATTATACATTTTTGTAATGTTATGACCACTGTGCATAAAGAAAATGCTTTATCTATTGGTTTCTCATCTACCAAGAACATGGGCAAAATTCTGCCTTTGTTTTTATTGAAAACATACCTCAAAGTGTATGCTATATGAAATTCATCCACATTTAAGTTCAGGGCCATGAATCAGGCACTGCAGGGCACACAAAGTTGGGTCTATCATGGTCTTTTCGCTCTATGAGTCCATATCCTAGTGTGAGATGGACTATATAAAAGGCATAATGCAGTAAATACCTACTAAAGAAACTAGTTATTTCTATGGAAGGTGGAAGAAAGGAGACCTTAAACCTGATTAGCAGATCAGGGAAGGTGACAGATAAGAAGTAGACATAAAGGATGAATGGAATTTCAACTAGGAAAGTATGAGGATGATGGCATTGCAGGAAGATGAACAAACAATACGATGACATGGAGGCATGAAACCCCTACTGTTGGGCAGATATAATATATTATGCTCACTTTGTTAAAGATGGCACTGCCCACATGGAAGTTGGTTGATATTAATGTGTGTTCTGGAACAGGCTGTGAGCAGGCCAGATCATTATGGCCTAAGGCTTAGTTTTAAGAGTAAGCTCTTCTCCACACCCTTGACTGATTGGATGATGTAGGGTGGTGCACTATCCTGAGGAATCCCATTATGCCTCAGATGGGTGGCTTTGTATCAGAGACTTTCTTTTTTGTATAATTGGATTAAAGGTTTTGAATCTATGCTATAAAGTGGGGCAGGCCAGGAGCTTGCGCTCTTGGTTCCTGGGTTTCTGAGATTAGTATCAGAGAGGAGAGCAGATGAAGGCCACATGGAGGCCAGGAGAAGCAGCCAAGATGGCAGAGTGCTTAGGGAGAAGCCAGTTTGTTAAGAGTTTGTGCTGGGGAGATGGGGAACAGAGGTGAATAAGTCTGGTGAGCTAGAAGCCTTTGATTCTAGGAAACTCAGTGTTCGGCAGATAAAATATAATATGCTCACTTTGTTAAAGATGGTGCTGCCCACATGGAAGCCCGTCACCCAGGTGATATTATTTGCCCTTATGCTTGTGATGGCTGTGGGGGAAAAGTTGTAATGTAAGCAGGCCGGGTTGTTATAGCTTAAGGCTTAGTTTAAGAATAAGCTCTTCCCCACACCCTTGACTGATTGGATGATGTAGGGTGGTGCACTCTCCTGAAGAATCCCATTATACAGAGACTTCCTTGTTTGTATAATTGGATTAAAGGTTTTGAGTCTATGCTATAAAATGGGAGAGAGCAGTAGCTTGATCTCTCTCTCTTGGTTCCTGAGTTCCTGAGGTTAGTATTAGAAAGGAGAGCAGATTAAGGCCACATGGAGGAGAGGAGGCAGCCAAGACGGCGGAATGCTGAGGAAGAAGCCAGTTTGTGCAGAGTTTGTGTAGAGAGAAGGAGATGGGAAACAGAAGTGAATAAGTCTGGTGAGCTAGAAAGCTTTGATACTAGGAAACTCGGATAAGTCAGTAGCTTTGTGAGCACTGAATGTGTGGGTTTTGGAGCCCAGTGTGTGTTTTTGCTTGCCCGCCGGGTGCAAGCTAGAATTAAAGCTGATGGCTCACCAGTTCGTGGCTCCTGTGTTTCATTACCAACTGTTCGAATCCAATGCGAACCTGCGTGGGTCGGGCTGCTGTGATGGTGGCCTTGGCCGCGACTACTGGCTTTACACTCGGATAAGTCAGTAGCTTTGTGAGCACTGAATGTGTGGGTTTTGGAGCCCAGTGTGTGTTTTTGCTTGCCCACCGGGTGCAAACTAGAATTAAAGCTGATGGCTCACCAGTTCTTGGCTCCGTTGTTACATTACCGACTATTCGAATCTAATATGAACCTGCACGAGTCAGGCTGCTGTGATGGTGGCCTTGGCCACAGGCTTTACACCTACAAATGAAGAAACTTTTTAGTTACATCAACTACTAAATCCCACTTATATGTCCTGCCCACAGTATGCTCAGGGCACAGGGGTCTTGATTAAAAAGAAGCATAATGGCCTGATCGGTGGTGGCACAGTTAATAGAGCATTAACCTCGGACACTGAGACCCAGGTTCAAAACCCAGAGGTCACTGGCTTGAGAGTGGGCTCACCAGCTTAAGCATTAGGTTGCCAGTTTGAGCATGGATTCAAAGACATGACCCCATGATTGCTGGCTTGAGCTCAAAGGTCACTGGCTTAAAGTCCAAGGTCACTAACTTGAGCAAGGACTCACTTTTGAATAAAAGTCACTGGTTCAGCTGGAGCTCCCCAATCAAGACACATATGAGAAGCAATCAATGAACAACTAACGCACTGCAACTACAACTTGAGGCTTCTAATCCCTCTCTCTTCCTGTTTATCTATTGCTCTCTCTTGAAAAAATTAATAATAATATAAAGAAGCATAATACTGCCTCTCCTTCTGTGCATAAAGTATCCCCAAACACCTTTTACCACAGTCACAGAAGAAACTAAACAGTACCTTTATTACTCTATATCCAGGCCATGGTGATAGTCCCTAACTGACTTCCAGGCCACTGGTTCTCATTTTTCAATCCCTGTACACTGAGGTCTTATTAACCTTCTTAAAAAATGTATTTGTTTAGGTAAAAAGAAGTCAGTAAGTAAAAGAACATGCTATATTCTTCTAAGATAGCCTAATGTTTACAAAATAAAACCTAAATTCCTCATCCTGGACCTCAGATTTCTCCTTGATCTGGTGTAAATTGCTCGTTCTGTCTTATTCTCCTACTATTCCCCATCATATGAGTCATGATGGCATCTTATCACTAAGAAACTACACAGAACCCAGGGATTAAAAAATAAAACTTCTAGGACTGACCAGAGATAAGGAAGAAAGTGATCCATCTCCAGATGGTGTATCAGAAAGAGAAAACCGAGTCAGACAGAGAGGCTGAGAGGCTGAGTCTTGCTAAGAAAGTTTTTGAGGAGAATATAATTTTTTATGAACGAAAGAAGCATTTTAAATTTGAATTTTAAAACTAAAAATCAAATAAAATTTTAATAAGATGTTAACTCATAATTTTGTGAATTTCATTCATAACAATTTGAAATGATCACTTATTTGTTCAGCAAATAATGACTGAGTGTCCACACTGTGCCAAGCACTATTCTAAGTCCATGGGGATAA
This sequence comes from Rhynchonycteris naso, assembly GCA_037038555.1. Classification (NCBI taxonomy): domain Eukaryota; kingdom Metazoa; phylum Chordata; class Mammalia; order Chiroptera; family Emballonuridae; genus Rhynchonycteris; species Rhynchonycteris naso. Next base: position 48,070,672 of record CM073000.1, on the reverse strand, counting down.
TGGTAAACATGACAGAATGGTCCTACAGAGTGTAGTAAAGACTAATATGATAATACTAAAATGAAGTGGTTAGGCCAGAAGATATGTCTATGAAGTACACTGACACACTCACACTCCAATTCAGCAGAGCAGTGACTGGGGACTTCTGGGTTACTAGAAAAGGCAATAAAAGATGCTACTTAATTTCACTGGTGTATTCTTGCCCTTCTGAAACCAATGATACATATAAATATTGCTAAAATTTCGAACCATAATGACTTGATAGATTTTTTAATTGATGTTCTTATTCTTTCTTATAACAAATTATTTTCAATTTCTGAGATACTTTAAACAAGAGTAAGGGGTTCAGACTTCACAAGAATTTCAGCTTTACAGAAACTGAGTGCCTTAATTAAGATCTGTTTGATTAACAAGAACAGAAGTCAACTTAATTGAAAGAGAAATTTTATTCTACAGTTACAGGAGTAATTCACAAAACCCAGGGGCTTGAAGTCAGTCAAGCTTTAGAAAGTTCTATAACAGGGGTCGGGAACCCTTTTGGCTGAGAGAACCATGAACACCACATATTTTAAAATTTAATTCTGTAAGAGCCATACAATATGTTTAACACTAAATACAAGTAAATGTGTGCGTTTTATGTAAGACAAACACTTTTAAAGTACAATAAGTCTCTGAATTCTTTTTAATAACATTGTTATGCTGTTACTAACCAATGATGAATAAAGTACTTCTTACCATTACTGCAACTTCTGGTGCTGCATGGTTTAGCTGATGGCTCTGTAGTCTGGTTGATACGTGATGAGGTTAAGCTTCATGCAGGCATTGAGACTTCAATCCGTTAAACGTAATTGTAGGTTGGCCTGAACCAGGGATCCCCAAACTACGGCCTGTGGGCCGCATGTGGCCCCCTAAGGCCATTTATCTGGCCCCCACCGCACTTCTGGAAGGGACACCTCTTTCATTGGTGGTCAGTGAGAGGAGCACAGGATGCATCCGCACCCATAGTTCCCATTGAAATACTGGTCAGTTTGTTGATTTAAATTTACTTGTTCTTTATTTTAAATATTGTATTTGTTCCCGTTTTGTATTTTTTACTTTAAAATAAGATATGTGCAGTGTGCATAGGGATTTGTTCATAGTTTTTTTTATAGTCCAGCCCTCCAACGGTCTGAGGGACAGTGAACTGGCCCCCTGTGTAAAAAGTTTGGGGACCCCTGGTCTTAACGTTTTTTAGATGTAAGAAAGACTGCTCACATGCATTCGTAGAGCCAAACATTGTCAGTACAGCAATACTCACACACTGCAGTGGGTAGTATGTAATGGGAAGCGTGTTCCAAGTTTTGACAATCAGCTGGTCCACGGGTTGAAGTTTTTTTATTTCTCCCCCCTTGTATTCACTCGCCAACTCTGCTTGCTGTCGTGCAAGTCTTTCCAAATCTTCATTCAGTGATTTGAACTTATTCATCCACATGTCTGAGGCCTTCAAGTCAGCAGCTTCTAGCTCAAAATCTCTGACAGAGACACAAGGGATGGAACTCAGGTTGGCGCTGTCCACTTAACACTTGTATAGATGGGTGATGAACTTAAAAAGACGAGTGCATTCACGAAATTCTCCAAAGTGCGCTCTGAATGACTGCAGGAGATTAGATGTGAAGCCTGCTAGCTGCTGGAGATCAAGATGTTGAGCAGGGTAACTTGCTGTGCATGCATCTTTAAACTCTCCCAGTTTTTCAAAGTGTAGTAAACAACCTGTTTCAGTGTAAGCAATGAAGAGTTCCAGCTTGTTTTCAAATGCAAACACTGCTTTTTGAAGGGATAAGACTGTATTTCCAATGCCTTGCATTTTCACATTGAGCTGGTTCAGATGTTCAGTCATGTCCATGAGATAGTAGAACTTCAGGAGCCACTCAGTGTTAGCTAACTCGGGATGCTCGACGTTTTTCATTTCAAGAAAATATTTTGCTCAGACAAACCGCGAAACGGCTGAGCACCTTTCCTCTTGACAACCAACGCACATTGCTGGGCAGAAGCAGACCAGGATAATTATTCCCAACTTCATCCAGCAGTGTTTTAAACTGGCAATCATTTAAAGCTCATACAACAATAAAGTTGACCACCTGAATGACCAGTGACATCACCTCACCAAACTGCTTGCCACACATCTGAGCACAAAGTACCTCCTGATGTAGGATGCAGTGAAAACTTAGGATGGGTCTCTTTTCATGTTCACGAAGAAGTGCTACAAATCCTCTGTTTTTCCACACCATGCATGAAGCACCATCAGTACACACCAAAATAAGTTTATTCATCGGTAGATTTTTTTGTTTAGCGAACTCAGTGAAAGACTTGAATAAATCCTTGTTGTATCTTTCATAGGCAAAACAGCAAGACTTTCCTCAAGTAGTGTGTCACTGACAGCATACTTTGCAATCACACTGAACTGGAATAAATAGCTTATGCCTGTTGACTCATTCAAAGCGAGAGAAAAGAATGGTGCTGCATTTATGTCCTTCACTTGTGTTGCCTCAATTTGATTTGCCATCATGATTGGTATGATCGTGAATAGTTCTTGCCGACAGAGGCAGGGCTTTTATTTATTTGATTATCTTGTCTTTATCCGAAAAGTCATCAAAAAGTTCATTGGCAACATCAAGCATGAATGTTTTGGCATACTCCCCATCTGTGAATGGCTTTCTGTTTCTCACAATTGCTAAAGCACCAGCAAAGCTAGCTGAATTCCAGTCACCTTGTTGGATCCAAACACGGAGTTGCTGCTGACTAGCTTGCACTCTGCACAGTAGCTCTTGACATGCTTTCTTCCTGCTGTCCTCCGCTGGATATTTCAATGCAAATGGAGTATGGCGTGTGTCGAAATGCTGCTTTATATTTGACCGTTTCATTGATGCAACTTTATCATTGCATATTAGACACACTGCAGAACCTGCTCTGTCCACAAAGGCAAATTCCTCTGTCCATTCCTGCTGAAAAGTACGATACTCCTCATCTTTTTTCCTTTAGCCATCTTCTTTGTCAAAAGGGTTTCTGCTTAGCTAGCTGACTACTTGATTAAAAGGGAAGTTTATTTTCTGACCTCACAATGACCCGTGTACGTTATGCATTATCCAATAAAAATTTGTTGTTGTCCCAGAGGATAGCTTTGATTGGCTCCAGCCACCCGCAACCATGAACACGAACGGTAGGAAATGAATGCATTGTAATACATGAGAATATTTTATATTTTTAACGTTATTATTTTTTTATTAAAGATTTGTCTGTGAGCCAAATGCAGCCATCAAAAGAGCCACATCTGGCTTGCGAGCCATAGGTTTCTGATCGCTGCTCTATAACAAAGAGCCACTGGAAACACAGAGAGTATTCCCTCTTCATTTCTCCTCCTTCTTTCTCTCAGTATAGCTGTTTCTTCTCTCTCTGCAGGCCATCTTTCTCTGGCTGCTTCCGCATTGGTTGAGTTTTCACCATCTGCATTCCAACCATAAGGAAAGATCGACTGTCTCTGACTCCCAACACCAAATTCCTGGGAGTGAGAATCTAATTGGTTCCTCTTCAGTTTACCCTGTTGCAACGACACAAGGTTGGTGTCCAAAACTCAAACATGGATGCCAGAGTCCTGTCAGTATAAGAGGCATTGTGAGCTAGGAATATCAGCAGAAAGGTGTCTGCTACAAGGAAAATGTATACAGGAATTCCACAGACATTTCTCACTGAGTGATTTCTTTCTCAGTAAGTTATAAGTTACTCTGCTAGAAAACAATAGAAAGAAAAGAAAAAATAATATGTTTAACAATTAAATCCAACATCTCTTTTCATCTATCTAAATTTTAAGATACCCTAGAGAAGCAGTTCTTCAAGTTATTTTATCTCAAGGCCCGTTCACACTCTTAAAAGTTATCAACAACCTCAATGGGCTTTTGTTTATGTGGGTTATGTCTGCATATAATAGATATTTACCATATAAATGTTAAAACAGAATTTTAAAATATTTATTTTAAAATAAAAAACTCATTAAATGTTAACATATATATGCAAAATAATTACATTTTCCAAAACAAAATGTTATTCAGTGAGAAACCATCATTTTATCTTTTTGTAAATCCTCTTTAATGTATATCTTTAGAGATTGCTAATATATTCTCACATCTCCTTCTGCTTTTAATCTGCTGTGATATCACACATCATGTGCCCTCTGGAAAACTCCATTGTACACTCTTGAGAGAATTTTAAAAAAAGAAAAAGAAACAAGAACGTCTTAATCTTATTATGGAAATAGATTTGACCACACATGACCTGGAAAAGGTCTCAAGGGCCTCGAAGTGAGAACTGCTGCACCTCAGATTAACCTGTCATCTGTACGGAAGTAGACATTTAAATTAAACTAAGCAACTTGGTTTATAGGAGTAACTTGTCTTGGTCTCCATATAAACCGGCCCACCCAATTTGGCTTCCTACATTAATCATATTATTTTGATTTGATAAATCCATGATCAATTGAATTTGACAAATTTTATTGATAAAGCATAGGATATGGAAGTTAATAAAAAGAACTTTGGAAAAGACAAACCTAAAATTATAAGGTAAATTCTCTACATATTAGCTGTCTGACATCAGGCAAATTCTCTAAGTCTCAGTGTTCCCATTTTTAAATAAGCATTATAGTGATATTTATGGGGTGTGAAGATTGAATGACATAATATAGTAAAGTGCTAATGCACAACATATCATGAGTGTTCAATGTGCTAGCTGTTTTTATTACATTTTTGTTTGCCGACCACTGTGCTAGAATAAAAGGCCTCACCAGTCTCAACAGAGCTCGCAAAGCCCCTCAGCTCTGGTTCCCCATCTGCACACTTTCTCTTTCCCTGCCAGCATGGATTCTTTTTCAGCACTCTGCATTCTCTCTACTATCCCTGCAAAACATGGCTTCTTTCTGCCTCTCCTTCTTCTCTGTCTTTTCAAAACTTTCTGGTGTGAAAACCTCTCCTCCAGCAAACATTAGCAAAACAATGGCCCTTCCCAAGCAAGAAGGTAATTTGCAATATCACAGACCACATACACCTTGCACTGCCCAGCACCATTTTGTAACAATAAAAGTGAGCAAACAAAAAATACAAATTTTACAAACTCACTTGCCCAACATGGATAAATCCTTTTTTATACTTGGAGAATCAGTCCTAAAAATGGTGACTTATGTCTTGTATATTAGATGTCCCTATCCTACAGGAAAAAATACCAAGTAACTATATCACTAAGACAGCTATTGGGCACAGAGCAATTTTGGAGAAAATGGGGCCTTCTATCCACATGGCTGGCTTACAAAGTTACTGGTCTCACTGAGACATTCTAGAATATGCCTTCAAGTGGGCTGGCAAAACTAAAATGTATGTGGACCTGGTTATAATAATACTGGTTCTATTCCTAAAGTTTTATTTTATATCTTGATTCAAATGATTTTTTGGAGCCTTAACAGAGGTTTTCCTTTGGGTAAAAAATAATAATACGGTTCTCTGATTGTTTACTTGCAAATCCAGTTTTATCTATTCTGTCTTTATTTCATCTCCATATGTTTCAAATTGACAGAAAATGATAAAATGAGGATGAGGAAGGTTAAAATTTTCTTATGGAACCCATATAAAATAAGCAGTTAAAAACGTGGGAAACTGATCACTGCTCTCTGACTTATCCTAAGCCTTCCCTACCTTCATTTCATGTTCTTGTTGAGGACACAAAATACACAAATCATTTAATTTTCTTCATCCAATGGCAGTATATTCTTCTAAAATGAAACACAAAAGTACTTCCTTAGAGCACGTGCTGTGTGGCCAATGACAACCAATATCTTTTACAAGAGAGAGAAGTGAGGGAGGAAGAGGATAAGACAATTACCTTATGTGACCACTAATCAGTTTTATCCAGGCCCTCCCTGCACTCCACACTGGCAGACCTTGACCCAGGGTCTGAGAATGAACATGCCAAGAAAAAGAGCCAGTAAATAACTCATTTATCTGGCAAGTTATAATTACTTGCTTTGAAAAATATTCTTTTCTTCTGTTAAGCTTTAAAGTTCTTTCTCACAAGCTTCATAACGAAACATTTAGATTCCTAGTCACTCTATAATCTCCAAAAACAAACAACTAATATCCAGGATCCCTGCCTTCATATTAATGAGAGAATGCAACAAAGCATCAATCTAGAATTACATAAACCAGAACATTTTGAAAAAATTTTAGTTGGCAGCATAACAAAGCACAACTGATAACTAATGCAAACTTTCATCTTTGGATTAAATAATAAAATGTTTGTTTGCGTAATTTTTTTACTTTTCAAAAACTGAAGGACTTACATTTTTGTTAAATTCTTTCATAATTTGGAGTATACAACCATTTCCACCTTCTCTTGGGTCAGCAGTTCCTCAGGAGATAGTGAAAGTAGGATATGTAGAAAAAACTGTTAGTGGCTGCATAAAATAATGTTTATCTGCTGCTTTTTTTACTTATGTAAATGTATTGCCTTTTGTAAAAAAACATTTGTTGCCTTTGGCCATCCAGATGTTCTTCAAGAAAATACTTTAATGTACATTGTATAAGAAAATATTGGTATTAGGTAAAGAAATTAAATAACGTATTTTGGTCCTCAAATATATTACTTTATAAGATTTTACTTAATAATAAATGTTATTTATCATTATAGTAATATTTGTTATTTTAATATTTTCTCTGTTATTTTAAAAGTTTTTAGAATTATTGCCTGACCTGTGGTGGCGCAGTGGATAAAGCGTTGACCTGGGAACACTGAGGTCGCCAGTTCAAAACCCTGCACTGGTCTGGTCAAGGCACATATGGAAGTTGATGCTTCCAACTCCTCCCCCCTTTCTCTCTTTCTCTCTGTCACTCTGTGTCTCCTCTCTAAAAGGAATAAAATAAAAAGAAATTTAAAAATAAAAAGTTTTTAGAATTAATATTCAAGTTTTGATAAAATACAATATAAATAAGTCTCGTATTAATAGAGAATGTCTTGGTCTGGTAGAACATCATCTCTGCATGCCAAGTTTGTGAGTCCAATCCCTGGTCAAGGTACATAAAAGAGTCAACCAATGAATGCATGGATAAGTAGAGCAACAAATTAGTATTTCTCTCTCTCTCTCCCTCTCCCTCTCTCTCTCTCTCTAAAAATTAATTTAAAAATATTTTAAATAGAGACTATCTTGGAGGAAAGGTTAATCAGGAAGTACAATCCCTAAGAGGAAGGGATTGAGCATTGCCCACAATTACTTGTGTCACAAGAAAGCTTTCCATAGTTAAAATGGCAGGGCTCTGTTCACTTTATACCTTATGAATACAAGAAAAGTTTGAAAGCCTTTGCACCTCAGGATTCATTGCTGAGCAGAGGCAGGAAGTATTGATGCATTTTCTTTCTTCATGTCCCAACAATAGTACCAACCTTCATGGATGAAGACCTACGTACTTATCAGTCAAATGGAATGATAGATTGACCAAAGAAAACTCTGGAGTTTTTATAGGATGATGTTATATAATGCACAGAAAGTCAGACTTGAATTTTTTTTAACATGCAAACATTTATTTCTGGTCTACATCAAAAATCAAGATAAGAAGAATCTTTCCAAGGTCACGCCCTAAAGTTAATTTTTTTCTAATTTTAGACTCTACTCTTTTAACATCGTTTCCCATAAAATTTAAAATCTACTTCAGTACCCACACTTTGCACAAATTAATATAAAGAGGGTTTTGAAGGATGAAGCTTAGAAGTGGGTAAAATAAGAAGTTTTAATTTTTCCACGAAAGAGAGGGAAAAAACAGTAAATAAAGAGTCTTGAATTTTTTTAGTTATTCTAAATCCTCTTGTTTAAGGAAACTATCTAATTTTCAAAGAAACATTATCCTTAGAGCTTTAAAACCAGAACACATTTATTAACTCATCATTTTAAAATTATTATACCTTTTTATTACTATTAACTATCTTAACACTGAAAGCATTTCTTACGCTGATGAAAAGATTTATCAGTAGCTTTACCATATTATTTTAATAAAATGAATAGGAAATGAAGCCATAAAATCATTAGGCAAGAATAGATTACAAGTCGCTAATGTTAGTAATCACACAGTAGTTCATATTAGAACAATCACCCCAAACTAACAATTATGAACTCTGGACAAAACACAAGAAACAATATCTAAAGCATTTTGACAGTGGCCAAAAGCAAGTAAAACTGGAGGTGGTTGAAATTTAGGGGAAAAGTATGGCACTAGATAACTGACCCCTTTTTTTATGTCATTTTGCCTGAGAGCAGTCCTCCATTGATGCCTTAAGAAGGTGGCTAAAACTTGATTAGAAACCTTAATGGCTAATAAACCAGAATACAAAATTCAGGACTGTAGCAGCTGGAAAGTGAAGACAGAAAGAAACACTGGAAAGAAAAGAGCCACAGAAAGGAGGTTTCAAATTCTATGTACAGACTCTATTCAAATCTCTGGCCAGCCCTAAACTATGTATATGCTGAGCAGATATCAAAATACCCAGCTAAGGCTAAAAGAACTAAACAGAAATTTCACTTGCTGTACACCATAGGGAAATTTATAATTTGAGATCAGCCAGGTTAATTGTCTGCCAAAAAAGAAAAGCAATATTCTTAAGAATTACATAACAGAATCCAAGATCCCTAAATATCCAAAATATGCATGATACAATACAAAATTAGTATGCATAAGAAGAAATAAGAAAATACGACTCATACACAAGAAAAATAATCATTGGAGAGCAACCCCAAGATGGCTCAGATGTTGGAATTAACAAATAAGGGTTTTAAAGCAGAGATTATAATTATGCTTAAATATGCAAAAAAATACAATGAATGAGAATATCGAAAAACACAACAGATTATGAAAGAATCAAATGGAAAACTTGAATTAAAAATACATGTAAAATTTTTAAATTCACTGAATGAGCTTAACATTAGACTGAAAATGACAAAAGAGACTTTTCTGCCACCAGGATTTCATGAGCTCTCGCAAGAAGTAGGCCTTTTCTCAAGCTGGAACTTACCAAGAAGTGCGTGTTCAATTCGAGCAGCAAGATAGTGAAGTCCAATGGCGAGAAGCTAAACGAGTTGGAAGAGTCTGGCATCTTCCAGGCTTCGCTACACCTGGAGATGAAATCAGCCCTCAAGGCTCAGCTTGGAAGGAAACCCAAGTTGATGTTGGTCGGAAAGCTATTATAATCTTTGTTTCAGTTCCTCATCTGAAGTCTTTACAGAAAATCCAAGTCTGACTGGTACACGAGTTGGAGAAAAGTTCAATAGAAAACATGTTGTCTTTATCGCGTAAAGGAGAACTCCGTCCGAGCCAACTCGGAAAAGCCATGCAAAGAATAAAACAGAAGTGCCCCAAGAGGCACACTCTGAACCGCACACCGCCAGCCAGGAGGTTCTGGTTTTCCCAAGTGAAATTGTGGGCGAGGGAATCCACATGAAACTGGACGGCAGCTGGCTCATAATGGTTCACTGGGCTAAAGCCCAGTGGGATGACGTAGAACACAGGGTTGAAACCTTTTCTGGTGTTTATAAGAAGCTCACAAGCAAGATTATTAATTTTGAATTTCCTGAGTTTCGGGAGGGAAGTCCCAAGACAAAGGAAGCGCAATGCCACCTCCATCGCTGGGGCCTCGCCCCCTCACTTGCGTTGGAGGAGAGCTTTTTGCCATCAAAGAAGTTTTTTAAAAGGAAGGAGCAGGAGAGAAGAAGGAGGAAGCCCTTTTTTTTTTTTTTTTTTTTTTTTTTTTTGAGAAAGAAGCCAAGATGGCAGAGTGCTGAGGAAGAAGCAAGTTGTGCAGAGAGAGAGGTGTGCAGATGGGGAACCAGAGGTGACTGAGACTGGTGGGGGACTTTGATTCTAGGAAAAAACAGATGAGTCAGTAGCTTTGGGAGCCCTGAATGGAAAGAGAAATGTTTTCCCTCTGTGTGTTTACTCGCCAGCCAGTTGTGAGGCTAGAATAAAGGAATGGCCCACCAATTATTGACTCCACTGTTTCTTTACCATCTGCCCGAATCTAATGGGAACCTGCATGTGAATGGCCATGATGACAGAGGCTCCTGACCTTACACCAGCAATCATGATTAAGCAGATCTTATTAGGAATACAGGAACTTCTAAATGAACCAAATATTCAAGATCCAGCTCAAGCACAGGCCTACACAATTTACTGCCAAAACAGAGTGGAATATGAGTAAAGGGTTTGAGCACAAGCCAAGAAATTTGCACCCTCATAAGCAGTGACCTGTGGCAACATCAAAAGGAAGGGATTGTTTTGGCAAGAAGCTGTTTACAACATTTGGAGATCTAGCATTGCTCTATACAATAACTAGTCACTTAGGGGAGGCCGGCAAGCGCCATTTTTCTTTTCTGCCACTGCTACACAGCTCTCTTGCTGAATTGCCTGGTTTTTCATACAGGATCTCTTCTTTCAGTCTTTTGTATTTTTGATTGTTATGTAAAACTTGCTTTTATTTTAATATTGATGTATTTCAAATGCTGTAAAATTATAAACTTTTATACTTCTATGAGTCCCTGAGGATAAGGTGAACAGATTTTTTTTATTTTTATTAATTTTAATGGGGTGACATTAATAAATCAGGGTACATATGTTCAAAGAAAACAACTCCAGGTTATCTTATCATTCAATTATGTTGCATACCCATTACCCAAAGTTAAATTGTCCTCTGTCACATTCTATCTGGTTTTCTTTGTGCCCCTCTGCTCCCTCTTCTCCTTCCCTCTCCTCCCTCCCCCCACCTCGTAAACACCACACTCTTGTCCATGTCTCATAGTCTCACTTTTATGTCCCACCTATGTATGAAATCATGCTGTTCTCAGTTTCTTTCTGTTTTACTTATTTCACTCCATATAATGTTACCAACGTCCATCCATTTTGTTGTAAATGATCCTATGTCATCATTTCTTATGGCTGAGTAGTATTCCATAGTATATATATGTACCAAAGCTTTTTAATCCACTCGTCCTCTGATGGACACTTGGGCTGTCTCCAGATCTTCGCTATTGTGAACAATGCTGCCACGAACATAGGGGCAAATTTGTTTCTTTTAGAACAGTGCTATTATGTTCTTAGGATATATTCCTAAAGGTGGGATAGCTGGGTCAAAAGGCAGTTCGATTTTTAATTTTTTGAGGAATCTCCATACTGTTTTCCACAGTGGCTGCACCAGTCTGCATTCTCACCAGCAGTGCAGAAGGGTTCCATTTTCTCTGCATCCTCGCCAGCACTTATTCTGTGTTGTTTTGCTGATGAGCGCCATTCTGACTGCTTTGAGGTGATATCTTATTGTGGTTTTAATTTGCATTTCTCTAATGATTAGTGATGTTGAGCATTTTTTCATATGCCTATTGGCCATCTGTATGTCCTCTTTGGAGAAATTTCTATTTAATTCTTTTGCCCATTTTTTGATTGGATTGTTTGTCTTTCTGATGTTGAGTTTTATAAGTTCTTTATAAATTTTGGTTATGAACCCCTTATCAGATGTGCTGTCGAATATGTTCTCCCATTGTGTGGTTTGTCTTTTTATTATGTTCTTATTGTCTTTAGCTGTGCAAAAACTTTTTAGTTTGATATAGTCCCATTTATTATCTTGCCTTTCATTTCATTTGCCCGTGGAGATGAATCGGCAAATATATTGCTGCCACTAATGTTGGAGAGCTTGCTGCGAATGTTTTCCTCTAATATGTTTATGGTTTCACGGCTTACATTTAAAACATTTACTATTTTGAGTTTGTTTTTGTGAATGGTGTAAGTTGATGGTCTAGTTTCATTTCTTTGCAGGTAGATGTCCAATTGTCCCAACACCATTTGTTAAAGAGGCTGTCTTTACTCCATTGTATGTTCTTTCCTCCTTTGTCAAATATCAGCTCTCCATAAAGGTGTGGGTTTATTTCTGGGTTCTCAGTTCTTTTCCATTGATCTATGTGCCTGTTCTTATGCCAGTACCAGGCTGTCTTGAGTCCAACAGCCTTGTAGTAAACCTTGATATCCGGAAGAGTGATACCTCCTGCTTTATTTTTTCTTTTTAAGATTGCTGAGACTATTCATGGCTTTTCTTGGTTCCATATAAATTTTTGGAATATGTGTTTGGCTGGTGTCCTGTCTCCCTTTGCTGGTATTGCTAGTTCCAGGGGAAATATTCATTTTCGATTAGAGAAGTGACTTAGCCCAGGGGTTAGGGTGGCTATCCCTCAGAGTGTTTCTCCCTGTGCTTTCCAGTCCACACTCTCTTCCCGCTGCTCTGGTCCTCTCCTCTGTCCCTGTTCCCCAGAGCCCCGGGTGAGTGGTTGTGAGAGCGGTTTTCTGCGCTGTCCCTTTAAGAATAATCTTGGGTCTAAGAAAACTGTCTCTTCCTCACAAACAGTATCCTCACTTGTTTCACAGCTCAATACTGTCCAAACGCCTCTTCTAGGCTCTGGGGCTGCAGGCTGGGGCTTGGTTCCTGGGACCCAGGTCCCTCCCTCTCCGCCAAACTCTCCTCCTGCCACACGAGTCTCTCTAGGCTGCTGTTTGCTCCGAGGAGCTGGGCAGCCCTCTTCGCGTTTTCGCTTTTCCTACCAGTTTCAATGTGGCTTCTTCAGTGTTCCTTGGTTAAAGAGTCCACATAGTTTTAGTTCAAAGTTGGTTTATCCAGATGATGGTCCTTAAAATTAAGTTATAATCCAGTTTGGTTCTGGGAGTTGGGCGTTGGTACGTCCGCCTACTCCATCACCATCTTGCCGTCTGTCTGTGTTGCTCTTTAAAATAAATAAATTATTTATATAAAGAAAAAAAAATGACTAAATAAAATATTTTCTTAGTAAAATAAAAAGGATGAGTCAGTAAATGTAAAGATAGATCAAGAGACTTAACCAATCTAAATACAGAGAAAAAATATTGAAAATAGAAAGAGCTTCACAGACTGTGAGAAAATATGGAATAATAAGTACACATGTAATTATAGTCCCAGAGGGAGAGAAAATAGAATAAAGAAGAAAAAACTTTTGAAACAATAATGCCAAAAGAAAAATCCCAAATTTGATAAAGGTTAGTATATGCTTACAAATTCAAGAATCTCAGTGAACCCCAAGCAAGATAAGTAAAACGAAAGAAACCCTATGTACAGTTACGCCTCACCATATTGTGGTTCACTTTTTATGGTCTCACTGTATCACAGATTTTTAAATTATATATATCTAATTTTGTATCGCAGATTTTTCACTGTATCACAGGATTTTGCAGTATATAGGTATTTTATATATTTATTATTTTTATGATTTTTGCAGTAAAGTAAGCATTTTCTAGCCTAAAAAATTGAAAACAATATAAAAATATATTAATTAAAACATATTAAAAGAATATTAAATTGAAATAAAATACGTAGCAAGTGTTTAAGGGCATAGGAAGTGTTTCTAAGAGTGTAGGAAAGGTTAATAACATTGTGGGAAAGGTTTATAAGAGTTATGGAGGGTTTATAAAGTCTTAAAATATATATAAATAAGAAAATAAATATAAGGTCGCTACTTTGCAGATTTTCGCCTCTCAAGGGGGTTCTGGAACCTAACCCCATGATAGATGAGAGACCACTGTATATCTTCTTAGTCTAAATGCTGAAACCCTAAGATAAAAAGAAAATCTGGAAAGCATCAGAGAAAAGCAACATATTATATACAAGAAAACAATGATACAGATGATAGCTGATTTCTTATCAGGACAAAAGAAAAAGGAAAGCAGAAGAGAGGGGAATAGTATGTCTAAAGTATAGAAAGGCAAGAAGGAGGAAAGAGGGAGAGCAAGAAGTAGGGGGAAACTAAGAAATAGGGGGGAAACTAAGATTCTTTATCCAGTAAAAATATCCTTCCATACTGACATTTTCACATAAATGAAAATTAGGAATGTTTGTTGTCAGCAATACAGGAAATACCTAAGAAGTTCTGCAGACTGGAGGGAAATGATAGCAGACAGAAAGTTGGATCTCCCAAAAGAAACTTCAGAAATGGCAAATATGTGAGTAGATATAAAAAACATTCTTTTCTGATTTTCTTTAAAATACATATAACTTTAAAGTAAAAATTATAGCATTGCATTACGCGGTTTATTCCCGTGCACATGTGATACATACGACTCCTGTAGCTTTAGGCAGGAAGTTGAAGGTACAAGTGCAGGTGACCAGTGCAAGCAGAAGCTTCCTGGCAGCGTTTTCTTTTTTAATGTGCACAAATCTAAGGGCACTGCTAGATGGATTTTAACATATGCCTTCACCCTGTAACCACCACCAAGATCAAGATTTAAAACATTCCAAATCCCCCATAAAGTTCTCTAATGTTCCCTCCCATTTGATGCTACTCTTCTCACTTCTCTCACTGCAGTTTTACCTGTCCCGACATCCATTTTCTTCCATGTTTCTTTCCTATACCTCTCATTTCTCTGTTCTCCTCTTGTTACCTTTAAGGCTGTACTGATGGTAAAAGGCTCGTTGGAGGGATACGTGTATCTATTCCTCAAAGCTAGAAGAAAAGACAGATTAATTTCTGAAACAGGAGACATGGGGCTGAAAAAGACAAAAGTGACTAGAAAAATGGGGATTCTTCCTTCAACATGCCCTGCCTACCAATTCCGTAGAATGCAAACAAACACCACTTCTTTTCCATTAAAACTCCATTTTCCCCAACAAGCCTGTAAGCAGTCACAGAGTCTGCCTAGGATGATCTCTAAGGAATTTCAGTTGGGGCTTTCTCTGATTTTACAGCCTCTGCAAGCAAGCGGGCTTCAAAGCTCTTCCCCAGAGCTATTCCAACAGCACTGAGTGCCTGCGGCAGCCAAGGGCACCCCCTCTCCAAGTCCCAGAATTTGTTAATGATGTTAGTGTTGGCCTTGAGTGGAAGGTGGCTGATTAGGAAATGGTAGGTGGGAATGCAGCAAGCTCTGAAGATAAGTTAGTTAATTACCACAGTGTGTGCAGTTACACTAACATCAAAGCCAGCAGCATGAAGGGCTCTTTGATCTCGGGTTCAGTCCCCTTTCAAGTTGTTCCCTTTATCCTGCCCAGAAAGTTCTGGCTTCTTTCCCCCTTGATTTCTAGGGAGATTCTAATAAGTGACCTCTAGCCCCACCCACGCACCCAGCAGTAAGCAGGAGAGGGCCTGGAGCACCATTCTAAAAACAGTTAGCTCCCTGTATCTTTGCATTACCAAAGGCAAAGCACAAAAAATCATATCACAGCTTTCCTTTCATGAAAAACTTCTGTACCCACAGCAGGATACAAGAATGCTCTAAGAAGCATATTGATATGAGCCATAATATAAGAAACAGCTATAATGTCCAGAAACCAGAGAATGAATATGTTATGTTTCCTAACAATAGAATACTACATATCCATGAAAATGAACGAATTACAGCTCCATGTAACCACAGGCATGCACCTCACAGACATCACACTGCTTGAAAGAAACCAACAGTGAAATATTATACGCTGTATAATCCCATTTATGTAAAATTTAAAGCAGGTAAGACTAAAGTATAGTGTTTCTAGATGAATAGTTTGGTGGCAAAAGCATAAAGAGAAGCAAGAAGACAATTAGCGTTAAAATCAGGGAGCTGACTAGAGCGTATAGAGGAGGGATGTGGCTCTGGGAGCTGGAAATGCTTTACTTCTGGATCTGGGTGATAGTTACCCGGGTGTTCTTTCGCGATGCTATACATTTTTCTCTTTTATCTTTTCAGTGAGTGTACCAAACTTTACAGTTTTAACAGAAGGGCTTTAGAAAGAAAAGAAAAGCCTGATAATTTTAAGACTAGCTAGGGGAACTTGCGTTTCCAAATAAAAAGAAAAGTCAAGTTCATTCAGCTGCTGCAATGCCTGATCAAGCTGCAACTCCAGCCCATTCCCACAGACTGCCAGGTTCACGAAGTGTATAGAGTGTAGGCAGTGGAGATGGATCACTGAGTTAAGTTTCGAACCCAAAAATCATTGCAGGGGCCGCCCACTCTTCACCGGCTCAGCGCCAGCCCAGCACTCAATGGCACGGGCTCTCCCAGCGGTGCTGGGGAAACACTTTCACAGGGAAACGTGCTTGGCTCTTCTCCCTCTCACCTTTGATGGTGCCAGAAGTTCAGATGGAAGCAGCGGTCTCCCTGGTGCCAGAAGAGGAGGCTGTATTACTGCTGCCTGCAGATAAATCCTTGCAGAGTCTACCCTTCTCTTCAGAAGGGAAAATACTGCTTTCAGAGCCCACATCCTTTCAGGCTAGTAAATGCCCCTCCGACTTCCCCATGTGCGACAGTGGGGAATTCTTCCCAATTATCCTGTCCTTTATACTTTCTACTGAATCGACCAGCTGAGCTTTGTAGCATCATAGATGAAGCAAATCAGATTAAGATTATTGATCCAAAGAGGTGGGTTCTACTGCACCTGAACCCAACCATCCCCCAAGAGGCTTTGACTCTTTTTTTTTTTTTTTTTTTTTTTACAGGGACAGAGAGAGAGAGAGAGTCAGAGAGAGGGATAGATAGGAACAGACAGACAGGAACGGAGAGAGGTGAGAAGCATCAATCATTAGTTTTTCATTGCCGTCATAACACCTTAGTTGTTCATTGATTGCTTTCTCACATGTGCCTTGACCGAGGGCCTTCAGCAGACCGAGCCACCCCTTGCTGGAGTCAGCGACCTTGGGTCCAAGCTGGTGAGCTTTTGTTCAAGCCAGATGGGTCCGTGCTCAAGCTGGCGAGTTCGGGATCTCGAACCTGGGTCTTCTGCATCCCACTCCGACGCTCTATCCACTGTGCCACCGCCTGGTCAGGCAAGAGGCTTTGACTCTTTACGGCAAAGATGGGGGGGCCAGGTGTATCCCCATACCTAGTTCAGGGGGGATATCGGGTTATTTTGGTAGACAGTCCCATTTCTTATAGAAGTAAAACAGTCCTTTTGGGTTTGTTTTTTTCCTTTTAATATCCAAATTAGAGACGCAAATATGTTACAACAGGAGAAGCAGAACTTGCTTTAACCTAGTGAGGG
The DNA here is from genome assembly GCA_037038555.1 of Rhynchonycteris naso. NCBI lineage: Eukaryota > Metazoa > Chordata > Mammalia > Chiroptera > Emballonuridae > Rhynchonycteris > Rhynchonycteris naso. The sequence continues at coordinate 48,053,599 of CM073000.1, read as the reverse complement.
CACCACCTGCTGCAGATTCATCACAGACATGTTGGCAAAGACATAGTGATCCCGTTGCACTTTTAGCTCCCCCTTTCTCATAGTGCCTCACCCTCTCTACGTCATGTTGTAATGATTGGTGCACTTAGCATTTACCTTAATATCTCCACTATTACTGGGCTGCAGGTGCCCAGAAGACACAGTATGTATACAAGGTGTCATCTTTGTTTTCCCCCTTCCTGGCACAGTGCCTTGCAGTCACTAGTTTCTCTAAATGCTTGTAGAAGAGAAGGAAGAGAACTGCCATGCGTTCATCTCTAAGCTGTACCAGTTACCATATAAAATGCTTAATGTATGTGAGCTCTACTCCTTACAACCAGCCTTTGAGTGTTTTATCATCATTTTACAGATTTAAAAAAATTAAGGCTCAAAAGTGTTAGAGGGCTGGCCCTAGGTCACTCAGCCAGTTAGAGTCAGAACTAGATTTGAGTAGAGAACTATTCCTCTACACAATGCTTCCTTTCTGTCAATGAATGAGTGGATGAATGAGGTTGGTGATGTCTATGAGATAACTCATCCCAATCCTTCAAGTGCTAGTAACACTACCTCTCACGAACCCTTGCTTGAGACCTGTTTAATTCCTTGGCTAGCCTCTAGTGGGGCTGGAATTAGCCCAAAAACTATAGAGTAGTTGTCTTAGCACTATTTGTGAGATACTTTCTCTGCCCACATAACCACCAAGGCTAAAGTAAATGTCATTCATTACTTGTGTCTCTTCTTTCCCTAAGCATGCCTATACCCATAAGGGTTATGAAGACTACTGAATTCACCCAGGTCTGTTCCTTGGGATTCCTGCCCCATCATCTACCTGACAAATACCCACTTACCCTTCAAGACCCAAGTCCTACAGGAAGCCCTTCCCAGTTCCCTCTACAGAGCTATTCACCAGATCTTCAGCTGCTGGACCAAGGAAGGGCTACACACGTGCTAAGCACTGAAAGAATGGTGTGACATGCTGAATTTGGCAACTCTGGAGGACTCTTCTGAGAATTTGTGTGCAGAATGACTCACCAAAGTAGGGAGGCCAGTTGGGTCCAGGCATGCAAGAATTAGGGCCATCAGGGGTGGAGGCTGTGAGAATATAAAGGAAAAAGGGGGTGGATATGGAAGAACTGATTACACTATAAGGAAGTGTGTAGACCAGAATAATGGTGCCCTCAAAACTTTTCCCAGGCCATCAAAGCTCACATGGATTCTTTCCTTATCACTGCTGGGAGCAGTGAAGGCGCTCCAGTTGAGGGAAACACACATGCACAGACAAAAGACATTAATCCTTGCAGATCAAACATGCAGCAGAGAGCAAGAAGAAAGAGTCAGAACTAGACTTGAGTGGAGAACTCAAGTCTAGCATTGCATTGTCCCTGAGCAATTGGACCCTCTCTCCCTACTCTGGCTTCTGTGGGGTCAGAATCCCAAAACTTTCATTACCTTCCATAAATATTTTAAGAAACCCACATGGAAAGGTTCCATCTAAATATGCCTTTGGTTTTCTCTACATGATCAGGACATGCTTCACCAGGATGGAGAAGGAGCCACTAGCCTACTCCTCCTCAGGGCTGGGAGAAGTCACTCCAGGCTGATCACCCCTTGGTTATAACAGCTCTGGCCTATCTTTAGAGACTTCAGGGAGCAACTTCCCCAGAGTAAGCTCCCCAGTGCTTTGATGCAACCTGCACATACCCCCAAAATGACTCAGTAACCCAGAGGACATAGGTCCTAAGATAAAATTAAATCAATTTATAGAAAAATTTTAAAGGTCATATCTCTTGCACACCTCAGTCTATCAACTGAGATTTATAACTACCACATAAGGAAGAGTCCCTTTTCAAGTCAGCTCAAATAGAAAGGAGGTTTATGGCAGATTACATAGCAATCTAGAGCTCTAAATACTGGACAGCATGGCCAGGCTTTAAGAGAGATTAAAACCTGGTACAAAAGCCATCAGGAATCAAAGCATCTTTTCTCTATCTATCTCCCCCGCAATCCCCCTAGTCTCATTCATCTCTGTTTCTCTCTGAACTTCTCTCTCTCTCTCTCTCTCTCTCTAAATACAAGCTTCCTCTATTCATTTGCATGTACATGGGTCAAACATAGCCATCCTAGTCTGATATTTTTTGTTTTTCCAAAAACAAACAAATAAGAAATTTTAGTTACAACAACATTATTGTTTGACATTATTGTACATCCTTTTTATGGTTTGCTTAATGGATAGTCGCTAAATTTCTGTTTTTGCATTCAGTTTGTGATACAGAGTATATGAAGAAAATTCAGTCTCACAGAGACATGTAGCTAAAAATGAAGAGTATTTTAATAAACTTTTCAAATTATTATGGATAAACTACACCCAAACTCAAAAAGTGGTAGTTTCTCAAACTTTAGATCCAATATGAAGTCTGATACCATATCAGCAAACTTACTACTACATTAAAATCCACTAGTCTATTTACTTTGAGTAGATCTTTTATCCATGTAGTTGTTATTTAGAAAATATGTGTTCACTGTATTATGCATATCTTCCAAATGTTGACACATTTCGTATAAATATATATTTTAAATCACGTATTTAATATTACCATTAATCCCATCAGAAAAAAAATCTCTAAATATTGAAAAGCAATGAAGCTTAAGGCGGCAGTTATAAGATTTTCAAAATTCTAGTTTTCATTTGGAAACTCAAATTTTATCATGGGCAAAAATGTGCTATTAGTTATTTTGCTTGAAGTGAAAGGAAAGCATTCATTTTTCAAGAAAATATCGCCAAAAATGCCCTGGTCTGAATAGCCAGAGTTTGTTCTTTCAAGAGAGAATGGTGCTCCTTTCAAAAAGCACCAACTCAAACAATCACATTTTTTGAGTGGTTTTTCTTAAGAAAGTTCCCTATGGTCTGCAGTAGAAATACAACATGCAAACTTTCCATTTCATCACACAGAATATTAAAACAATGTGTACACAATTAATCATTTTTGCTACTTCATCAAGCAAATTCTTAAATGAAACTGGCCTTTTGCTTTGTTGTTGTTGTTGTTTGTCTCTTTCTTTCACTGTGAGTGCATGGGAGTGAAAAAATAGGATGACTGTATTTGGTGCCATTGCTTGAATTCATGCTAAGATGCTAATCTTTTGTTTTTGTACCATCAGTAATAAAACACAGTAAAAAGGCAAATAGCCTCTTAGAATTATTATGAAAATTATTTCAATTTTTCAGATTTCGTGAAATGGTCTCAGGCACTCCAAGGGTCCATTAACCACACTTGAGAATCAATATTCTAAACCATTCAAATTCAAGCTATTAATAAACTCTCTGGGTTCAATTTTCCAATTTCAGGGAGAGAAAATTTGAATTAGTTGTCTATCCCTAGCCCTCAGTGTGGCCAGGCACGTGGTCACGTGGCCTATTGCCCACTTAGCAAAGATTATGGGACCAGACAGTCTGAAAAGAGGTAGACAAAATTGGCAGAGCTCAGAGTCCAAATAGGTTGGGGTTAAGAGCCTCATGAACTAAAAAAAGAGTTGGAATGGCCAGGAAATCAGCAGGAATGTCTTGGCACCTCATTAGAACACTGTTAACAACTGAAGTGTGTACTGTTTTGCAGATTCCTCAAATTTTGCAGTACTTTTATACATTTACCTCATTTAATCCTTCCAACAGCTTTGTGTGATAAGCATTATTATTGCCACTTTAAAAATGAAGACGCAATAGCTTAGAAAGGTCAGGCCACTTTCACAAAGTCATGTAACAAAGAAATGGCTGAACCTGGATCTTCTGACTCTCAGTGAAAAGCTCATTCACCTGCAGCACAGCTGCTCTCATGGTAAATATACTCCAGGGGAAGGGCCAGATGTGCTCAAGAGTGTGGTTAAGGGTTAGGGAACGGGCTTCTTGTAACTGTTGAGAAGGTGGGTGAAAACAGAAAGACTTAGAGCTCCTTGCCTGCACCTTAAAGTGAAGAAAAAGGATGAAGCCAGAGAATCAGGAATTCCTAACTTTCCTGAACTCTGGACAATTTGGTGCAGCAGAGAACCTGTTGGCCAACTCTCCCATTCCATGCCCTTGGCCACTCCACAAACTCAGAAGGACAAGCCTGCTTTATACACTGTAATCACTGCCAGTAAAGTACTTTTTTATGTGGAAAAAGAACACTGCTTTGGAAAATAAAGTGTGAGTATTATTTATTAACTAGCTGATGTGAATTCCTGTGTTCAGACTAGGAATTCAAGTATAGACTTTGTTACATTATAAACATTTTTTCTAAAACAAACAAACATAACATTTTTTTCTACTGTAAACCAGTTGGAGGACCTCTCTCATAAGAAAAAAGCATCATCCTAAGCAGATAGCCATCCATTTAGAGACCTGGCTTTGATCTCTTTCCCCTGACACAATCCAGTTTCATCTAACCCATATTACCCAGAATCAGTTTTTAGGATATTAAGGGGCTGAGTTGAGAAGAAACAAAGATTAAAGCATGCTTTTAAAAATATGCAAGCAAAGCCTGGCTTTCATAAGATCTGGGCTCTGTGTTCTGAAGCATGGCCTTGAGACACCACCACAGAGGAGAATTACTGCCTAGAGTTTGGGTGTCCGATACAGTGGTCACTAACAACTGTGGATGTCAAGACTTGAAATATGACTAATTTGATTTATGCTGTACATAGAAGATAACATCAAGTTTTAAAGATTTAGCACAAAACAATGAAAAATATCTAACAGTTTTTGTACTGATCACATGTTGAAATGTAATTGTAAGGATGAGAGGGCACTCGATTTCCAGAGTACAGGCTTTTATTAGAGGAGAAAGAGATCTGTCGGGCATACTTCTCCAGGAGAAGGGCACCAAGCAGACTTTGGGGGCAAATTTTATAGGGTAGGGAAGACCCTTGAGCAAATGGGCATTGAGTCAGAAGTTCTGGTATGTGGGAGAGCCTGGAGTCAGAAGTCCTGGTATGTCCCCATCTGCAGTTTTATGGTTTCTTCTGCCTCAGGGGTGATAGTCCAGTAAGTAAGGGTGAGGTAAAAAAAAAACAAAAAAGGCAGAACAGCAAAGGGCAGTTAGAATTTCTGGTAAATTCATGTATCTATCAGTAATATTTTGCATATATTGAGTTGGAGAAAATATATTCTTCAAATAAATTTTACCTGTGTCCTTTTTTGATTATTTTTGAATGGGACTGGCTACTACATAACTGAAAACTGTGTATGTGGCTGACATTATATTTCTGTGGACAACACTGACTAGAGAGATACACCCACCACCATAACTCTCAGCTCTCCTTTGCTTTTATTCTGAGCTGTAAAGCCAGTAGCAATGGCCACCATCACAGCCACTTGGCCGGCACAGATCCTATTTGATTTGAACAGACAGTAATGAAACAATGTAGCCAAGAACTGGTGGGCCATTAGCTATAATTCTAGCTTGCACTCCAAGGGCAAGAAATACACACAGTGGGAAAACACTTTCCTTTCCATTCAGGGCTCCCAAAGCCACTGACTTACCCGATTTCCTAGAATCAAAGTTTCTAGCTCACCAGCCTTATTCACCTCTGTTCCCCACCTCTCTCTCTCTCTACATAAACTCTGCACAAACTGTCTTCTCCCTCAGCACTCCACCATCCTGGCTGCTTCTCCTCCACGTGGCCTTAGTCTGCTCTCCTTCTCTACTCTTCCCCAGCATGGGCTCCACTGCCCAATTTTACACTGTAGAAATCAAAACTTTTAATCCAATGTACAAACAAAGAAGTCTCTGATATAAAGTCACTTATCTGAAGCATAATGGGATTCCTCAAAAGGGTGGAAAAGGCTTATTCTTAAAACTAAGCCTTAGTCTATAATGACACTGACTGCTTACAGCTTGTCTCCACCACCCAATGTAAACTATAAGCGAGCAAACATATATATGATATTTATAAACTTATTTGACCAATATGAGCCATATCACCTGAAGTGTGTACTGATTTTTTAATTCCCTTTCACATTCTCATGATAGAAAGGAATTTTAAAGGACAAGTCATTCAAATTTAGTTTGAGCAAGTGGTGATAATAAAAAATTAGAAAAGGGAGACAAAAAGATCATGTCCTGATTTATTGAGAAGATAAAAAAAGAATTCTGCTCATCTTTTTACTTTTCTTGCTAAAGAAAGGATTTACTATCTTGTAAAGTACCATACCTCACTTCTGCAGGTTTATATAGACACACCGAAAAGCCAGTAGCCACAGCCATCATCACAGCCACCTGACCAATGCAGGGTTGCATTTGATTCATACAGATGGTAATGAAACAATAAAGCCAAGAACTGGTGGGCCATTAGCTTTTAATCCTAGCTTGCACCCGGCAGGCAAGGAATACACACAGTGGGAAAACACTCCCCTTTCCATTCAGGGCTCCCAAAGCCACTGACTCATCTGAGTTTCCTAGAATCAAAGATTTCTAGCTCACCAGACTTATTGACCTCTGCTCCCCAGCTCCTTCTCTCTGCACTAACTCTGTACAAACTGGCTTCTCCTTCAGCACTCCACCATCTTGGCTGCTTCTCCTCTCTTCCACATGGCCTTACTCTCTTCTCCTCTCTAATGCTGATCTCATGAACCTAGAGAGAGCAAGCTCCCAGTCTGCCCCATTTTATAGTGTAGATTCAAAACCTTTAATCAAATATACAAACAAGAAAGTTTCTGATACAAAGTCACTTATCTGAGGCATAATGGAATTCCTCATGAGAGTGCACCACCCCACATCATGCAATCAGTCAAGGGTGTGGGGAAAAGTTTAGTCTTAAAACTAAGCCTTAGGCTATAATGACCAAGCCTGACTACAGCCTGTCCTCCACACCCAATACAAACTATAAGTGAGCAAACATATATATCATATTTGCAAACTTATTTGACCAACAGACACCCAGTCCAGATGAATTTTGAAGGGTTTTCTTAAAAATAAAGAGATTTATTAATATGCCGGCCACATATGACTAACATGGGGCATATCTTACGCAAATTGTGCAGCCCAAAATGTATCTCAGAGGCTGGTTATATACCCTTTGACCACATACAGGTTGGGGGGGCATAACAGCATGACACAATCATTAACAAGCTTATAATATTTGTCTAGGGGATTTAAAAAATGTTAAAACTTTCAAGGTGACACAATGGTGATGTCATTTTACATCTCAAAATACATTCATAAACATTTTAGTTTCCATCTCTCCTCCTTTGCCTAGAGCAGGGGTATTAAACCTTTTTATACCTACCACCTACTTTTGTATGCCTGTTAGTAGTAAAATTTTCTAACCGCCCACCTGTTCCACAGTAATGGTGATTTATAAAGTAGCAAAGTAACTTTACTTTATAAAATTTATAAAGCAGAGTTTCAGCAAGTTAAAGCATATGATAATAATTACTTACCAAGTACTTTATGTCAGATTTTTGCTAAGTTTTGCAGAATAAATCTTTATAAAACAACTTACTATAGTTAAAGCTATCTTTTTATTTATACTTTGGTTGCTCCACTACCGCCCACCATGAAAGCTGGAACACCCACTAGTGGGTGGTAGGGACCAGATTGACTACCACTGGCCTAGAGGTACATGTTAATCTCAGGATTTCAGGAAGGGAGAGAGGGTTAAAATCAGTGTAGGGTGGTATGTAACTTTTGTCGCTTATTGAAAGAGAAAGGAAGTTCTTCAGGTAACCTTAATTCTTTCAGAGAACTAAAACTAAATGACCCAGTTGTCCTTGTAAGTCAGGAGACTTTCATATCCTTCCCCCTCCATTTTCCAAAGAAAGGACAGGACAGCAAGCCTGACTTTTCCTCTTTAAAATGACATTGCCACCTGACCTGTGGTGGAACAGTGGATAAAGCATCGACCTGGGAACACTGAGGTCGCCAGTTCAAAACCCTGCACTGGTCTGGTCAAGGCACATATGGGAGTTGATGCTTCCAGCTCCTCCCCCCTTTCTCTCTTTCTCTCTCTCTCTCTCTCTCTCTCTCTCTCTGTGTGTCTCCTCTCTAAAATGAATAAATAAAAATAAAAATAAAAAAAGAATTAAAATGACATTGCCAATACTAAGTTTTACAGTTCTTTGGCACCTTACCACAACTAGAGTTGCCTCCCGGCTCACCCACCTGGCCACCAAGGAGCAGGAGGAGGATGGGACCCCGGCATTCCCATCCCCCATTTGTGAGAGATAAATGTATGTTTTCAAATTAAAATGGAATCATGGGAGATATCGAGATGGCAGTGGAGTAGGCAGATGCACAGACTCCCAGCTCACACCACTAAACTGGATTACAATTAACTTAGGAACAATCAGCATAAAAAACCAACTTTGGACTAAAAAAAAAACAGGTCTCAAAAAACAAGGAGCAAAGAAGAAGCCACACCAAGTCTGGTACAAAGTGCGGTGGTGTGGTGGGGGCTCCCCTGCTTCCAGGAGAGAAGGATGGGTGAGACTGAGAGCCCAGAAGGACTCTCATTACAACAAGAAGAACAGAAAATATCACTCACAGCCATTTATCTGGGGGCCTGGGTGGGCTAAGTGGACTGGCATATCTTCCAAAAGAAAAGGAAGGAGAGAGAGACAGACAGTGACAGGCAGAAGAATGCATGGGATGACCTAAGAAGCTGACTCATGCAGTGCAGAGGTGGCCATAGCTGGGGGAGAGGTTGATCCCTCCACACAGCACAAGCCTAAAGTGGTTCCAGGTGACCCACCTCCAGAAAGCTCTCCAGCTCCAATCAGCACAAAAAGACACAGCTGAAAACAGGAAGTGCGGAGAAGGGGCAGTAGCTCAGGTCTCCGTGGAGATCTGAGAGACACCTCTCCCTACTAAAACTGAGAAAGCACCCTGACCCCTGAGGGTTGCTGGCAGAGTCTCAGAGGTTACCACCACGGCATTCCTGGATACACTTTCAAATAAGCCCCCTACTGAGATCAGTAAACAAGATTACCACCGAGTTAAGGAAACTGAAAAGAAAACAAATCGTGACTTCAAAGTGGCTTGTAAAGCCAGTAGTCGCGGCCACAATCACAGCTGCCTGACCCGTGCAGGTTCGCATTAAATTCGAACAGTCGGTAATGAAACAAGAGAGCCAAGAACTGGTGAGCCATCAGCCTTAATTCTAGCTTGCACCCGGCGGGCAAGCAAAAACACACACTGGGCTCCAAAACCCACTCATTCAGTGCTCACAAAGCTACTGACTTATCTGAGTTTCCTAGAATCAAAGGTTTCTAACTCACCAGACTTATTCACCTCTGTTCCCCATCTCCTCCTGCACAAACTCTTAACAAACTGGCTTCTTCCTCAGCACTCTGCCATCTTGGCTGCTTCTCCTCCACATGGCCTTAATCTGCTCTCCTCTCTAATACCTCAGGAACCAAGAACCAAGAGAGAGAGATCAAGCTACTGGTCTCTCCCACTTTATACCATAGAATCAAAACCTTTAATCCAATTATACAAACAAGGAAGTCTCTGTATAATGGGATTCCTCAGGAGAGTGCACCACCCTACATCATCCAATCAGTCAAGGGTGTGGAGAAGAGCTTACTTTTAAAACTAAGCCTTAGGCTACAACGACCCGGCCTGCCCACAGCCTGTTCCAGAACACACATTAATATCAATGAACTTCCATGTGGGCAGCGCCATCTTTAACAAAGTGAGCATAATATATTTTATCTGCCCAACATGGCTCTACAAGGTAAGGATACCACAACTGGAAGAAGCCTACAAGTCATACATAATGGGAAAGCAGAGAAGCATAAGTCATATGCTTCAACAAGATAAATCCTCAGAAAAAATCCTGGATGAATCAGAAGTAATCAAATTACCAGATGCAGAGTATAAAATAATGATTGTTAGGATGCTTAAGGATCTCAAAGCTACAATGGATGGATTTAATGAACACCTCAATAAAGAAATGGTAAGCATCAAAAAGGACACAGAAATCATAAAGAACCAGACAGAAATAACAAACACAATATCAGAAATGAAGAGTACACTACGAGGAATTAAAAGCAGGCTGGATGAAGCAGAGGATCAAATCAGCGACTTAGAGGATAAGATAAGCTAAATCACGGAAGCAGAAAAGCAAAAAGAGAAGAGGATTAAAACGTTGGAGGAAACTCTAAGAGAGCTCTTAGAGTGACAACAAGAAGAGAAACAATATCCACTTAATAGGGGTTCCTGAAGGAGAAGAAAAAGAACAAGGACTAAAGAAGCTCTTTGAAAAAAATTATAGCTGAAAATTTCCCTAAACTGATGCAGGAAAGAGTCACACAAGTTCAAGAAGCAGAGAGAACCCTATTAAAAAAGAACCAAAAGCTACCCTCACCAAGACATATTATAATCAAAATACCAAAGCTAAGACATAGAGAAAGAATATTAAAAGCTGTAAGAGAAAAACAGTCAATTACCTACAAATGAACAACCATAAGGATGACATCTGATTTCTCAACAGAAACACTTGAGGCCAGAAGGGATTGGCAAGAAATATTCAAAGTAATGCAAAACAAGAACGTAAAACCAAGATTATTTTATCCAGCAAGACTATCGTTTAAAATTGAAGGAGAAATAGAAAGCTACTCAAACAAAAAAAAAATACTCAAAGAATTCATCACAACCAAACCAATGCTGCAAGAAATGTTAAGGGGCCTGCTGTAGACAAAACAACGAGGGAGAAGAGAAAAAAAAAAAAAAAAAAAAAAAAAAAAATATATATATATATATATATATATAGAGAGAGAGAGAGAGAGAGAGAGAGAGAGAGAGAGGAATATAGATTTAAAGAAAAAAATGGCAAAAAATGGCAATAAACAACTACATATAAATAATAACCTTAAATGTAAATGGATTAAATGCTCCAATCAAAAAACATAGGTTAGCTGAATGGATATAAAAACAGGACCCGTACATATGCTGTCTACAGGAGACCCACCTCAAAACAAAAATACACATAGACTAAAAGTAAAAGGATAGAAAAGAATACTTCAAGCAAATAAAAATAAAAAAAAAAGCTGGGGTAGCAATACTTATATCTGACAAAATTGACTTTAAAACAAAGACTATAGTTAGGGATAAAGAAGGTCACTACATAATGATAAAGGGAGCAATCCAAAAGAAAGAGATAACCAGGGAGAAGCAAGATGGCGACGGAGTAGGCGGACGTACCAACTTCCAATTCCCAGAACCAAAGTGGATTATAACTCAATTTAAAGAACCATCATCTGGATAAACCAACTATGAACTAAACTAATTAGACTCTTCAACCAAGGAACACAGAAAAAGTCACATTGAGACTGGTAGAAATAGCGAAAATGTGAAGAGGGCTGCCCAGCTCCCCGGAGCAAACGGCAGCCCGGATAGACCCGCGTGGCGGGAGGAAAGTTTGGCAGAGAAGGAGGGACCTGGGTCCCAGGAACCAAGCCCCAGCCTGCAGTCCCAGAGCCTAGAAGAGGCGTTTGGACAGTTTTGAGCTGTGAAACAAGTGAGGGAGCTCCCAGGCCTACAGTGTGGAGTATTAGGTCCCTTCCTACTCTGCTGAGGGTTGCTGAAAGGTTTGGGGCAGCAGGATGCTGAAACACGGTTCTGTCGGCGTGGGCGAAGACCAAGCCGGAGAGAGCTCGGTCTAGCCCAGCAGGGTCGGAGGGGACGCGCGAAAGCGATACGGAAGCTGCGGGTCCGCCTTTAATCCCACTTACGGGGACAAAGTGGTAGGCCAGGAACAGGCAGAAATCTGCTCTGCGACCCTGCGCAAGCTGGCCCTGACGGGGGTTACTGGAATAGGACCAGGGACAGGCAGGGGCTTGAGGCTGAGCTCACGCTACCGCCCCACCCCCCGGGCCGGAGAAACCGCGGTTTAACATTATACGTGCGCGAGCAGGCTCCGAGTGTGGGAACGGGGTAGACCCCGAGACAAGTGGAAGCTCGCAGCTGAGCCCACGCTACTATCCCCGCTCGGCCGGAGAAACCGCGGATTGCATTTCTACGTGCACGAGCGGGCTCCGAACGCGGGGGCGGGGTAGAGTCTGGGGCAAGCGGAAGTCCGCAGCTGAGCGGAAGCCAGCAAACACGCCCGGCCCAATAAACCTGGGATTGCGACCCTGCGCAGAAGGGCCCTGGCCTCGAGGGCAGGGCTAAATCTCCGGACGGGCAAAGGCTCACAGCTGAGAGCACGTCAAAAGCCAACCCAACCCGCAAAACTGTAGTGAGCAGGATCTGACTGAGGGTTCTGGGCGGAAGTCCGGAAATAGGCTGGGTCCGCAGCTGAGCAAAGGTGCTCACCTCTACCCTTGGTGCTAAGGCTTGTGGCTTCAGTGACAGCCCCTCAGACGGAGGAGAGGCAGAAATCACAGCAAAAGCCACAGTGGGCCGGCGCTGGCAACGCTCATACCCAACCACCCTAGCCACCGGCAGAGGGGTTGGGGTACCTGCAGACAGACCACACCTAGAGAACACAAAGGGAACACCTACTGGACTCCAGTGGCCACAACTTGCTTATACACAGACAAAATGGGCAGGCAGAGGAATGCAAACCAAATGAATCAAGAGAAATCCCCAGAGAAGGACCTGAATGAACAAGATATAACCAAATTACCAGAAGCAGAATTTAGAATAATGATAGTTAGGATGTTCAAAGAAATTAGAGCAACAATGGATAGTCATTATGAACACCTAAATAAAGAGATAACAAGTATAAAAATGAAATTGAAATAATAAAAAAGAATCAGACAGAAATGACAAAAACAGTATCAGAATTGAAGACCACAATGGAAGGAATTAAAAGCAGGATGAATCACGCTGAGGATCGAATAAGCGAGTTAGAGGACACAATAAACAAAGGCACAGAAGCAGAGAAGAAAAAGGAAAAGAGACTCAAAAATGTGAGGAAACTCTAAGTGAGCTCTGTGACAACATGAAGAGGAACAACATTCGCATCATAGGGGTGCCTGAAGAAGAGGAGAGAGGACAGGAAATGGAAACTTTGTTCAAACAAAACATAGCAGAAAACGTTCCTAAATTAAGGCTGGGAAACACTCCACACGTTCAAGAAGCACACAGAACTCCATTAAAGAGAAACCCAAAAAGATCTACATCAAGACACATCATAGTTAAAATACCAAAGCTAATGGATAAAGAGAAAATTTTAAAAGCTGCTAGAGAAAAAAAGGCTATCACCTACAAAGGAGCCCCCATAAGGATGACATCGGACTTCTCAACAGACACTTGAGGCCAGAAGGGAATGGCAAGATATAATCAAAGTAATGCAGAACAAGAACCTACAACCAAGACTACTTTATCCAGCAAGGCTAACGTTTAAAATTGAAGGAGAAGTAAAGAGCTTCCCAGAAAAAGAAAGCCTCAAGGAATTCATATAAACCAAACCAATTCTGCAAGAGATACTAAGGGGCCTCTTGTGAACAGTTTAAAGGGAGGAAAGAATAGAGCAAAAAAAGAATACAGCTTTAAAGAATAAAATGGCAATAAACAACTACATATCAATAATAACCTTAAATGTAAATGGATTAAATGATCCAATTAAAAGAGATAGGCTAGCTGCATGGATAAAGAAACAGGACCCATACATATGCTGTCTACAAGAGACACACCTTAAAACAAAAGATGCACATAGACTGAAGGTAAAAGGATGGAAAAAAATATTTTATGCAAATGGAAATGAAAAAAAAGCAGGGGTAGCAATACTTATATCTGACAAAATGGACTTTAAAACAAAGGCTGTATGTAGTAAGAGATAAAGAAGGACACTACATAGTGTTAAAGGGAACAATTCAACAGGAAGATATAACTATTGTAAATATCTATGCACCAAATATAGGAGCCCCAACATACATAAAGCAGACTTTGATGGATATACAGGGCGAGATTAACAGCAATACTATCACAGTAGGGGATTTCAATACCCCTCTAACAACACTGGATAGATCCTCAAGAAAGAAAATTAATAAAGAAACAGCAGACTTAAAGGAGACACTAGATCAACTTGATTTAATAGATATCTTCAGAACTTTTCACCCTAAAGCAGTAGAATATACATTCTTCTCAAGCGCTCATGGTACGTTTTTTAGGATAGACCACATGTTAGGACACAAAAGTGGTCTCAATAAATTTAAGAAGATTGAAATCATATCAAGCATTTTCTCTGATCACAATGCCATGAAACTAGAAATTAACCACAAAAGAAAAACTGAAAAATAATCAAACACTTGGAAACTAAATAGCATGTTATTAAATAATGAATGGATTAACAATGAGATCAAAGAAGAAATAAAAAAGTGTCTAGAAACAAATGATAATGAGCATACATAAACTCAAAATTTATGGGACACAGTAAAGCAGTTCTGAGAGGGAAGTTTATTGCACTACAGGCATATCATAAGAAGCTAGAAAAAGCTCAAATAAGCAACCTGACCCTGCATCTAAAAGAACTAAAAAAACAACAACAAATAAAATGCAACACAAGTAGAAGGAAGGAAATAATAAAGATCAGAGCAGAAATAAATAACATAGAGACTAAGGAAACAATACAGAGGATCAATGAATCCAGAAGCTGGTTCTTTGAAAAGGAAAACAAGATTGATGAACCTTTCACTAGACTCACCAAGAAAAAAAGAGGGAGGACTCAAATAAACAAAATTAGAAAGGACAGTGGAGAAATAACTGACACAACAGAAATACAAAGCATTGTAAGAAAATACTATGAAGAACTATATGCCAAAAAATTAGACAATCTTGGTGAAATGGACAAATTTCTTGAATCATATAACCTTCCAAAAATTAGTCTGGAAGATTCAGAACATCTAAACAGACCAATTACAACAAACGAGATCGAAACAGTTATCAAAAAACTCCCAAAAAAGAAAAGTCCTGGGCCTGATGGCTTCACAAGTGAATTCTATCAAAAATTCAAAGAAGAACTAACTCCTATCCTCCTCAAGTTATTTCAAAAAATTCAAGAGGAAGGAAGACTTCCAAACTCCTTTTATGAGGCGAGCATAATTCTGATCCCAAAACCGGGCAAAGACAACACAAAGAAAGAAAATTATAGGCCTATATCCCTGATGAATTTAGACGCTAAAATTCTCAACAAAATATTAGCCAACCGGATCCAGCAATATATGAAAAAAATCATACACCATGATCAAGTGGGATTTATTCTGGAGAGGCAAGGCTGGTTCAATATTCGCAAATCAATCAATGTGATTTACCACATAAACAAAAGGAAGGACAAAAATCACATGATAATTTCAATAGATGCAGAAAAAGCATTTGATAAAATCCAGCACCCATTCATGCTCAAAACTCTCAGTAAAGTGGGAATACAGGGATCATTCCTTAACATGATAAAGGCCATCTATGATAAATCGACAGCAAACATCATACTAAATGGACAAAAATTAAAAGCAATCCCCTTAAGATCAGGAACCAGGCAGGGATGCCCCCTTTCACCACTCTTATTCAACATAGTTCTGGAAGTCCTAGCTACAGCAATCAGACAAGAAGAAGAAATAAAAGGCATCCAAATTGGAAAAGAAGAAGTAAAACTGTCACTATTTGCAGACGATATGATATTGTATATTGAAAAGCCTAAAGTCTCAGTCAAAAAACTACTGGACCTTATAAATGAATTCAGCAAGGTGGCAGGATATAAAATTAATACGCAGAAATCAGAGGCATTTCTGTATACAAACAATGAACTGTCAGCAAAAGAACTTAAGGAAACAATCACCTTCACTATTGCAGCCAAAAAAATAAAGTACCTAGGAGTAAATTTAACCAAGGAGGTTAAGGACTTGTACTCGGAAAATTATAGATCATTGATAAAAGAAATCAAGGAAGATACAAACAAGTGGAAGCATATACCGTGTTCATGGCTAGGAAGAATAAACATCATTAAAATGTCTATATTACCCAAAGCAATTTATAAATTCAATACAATACCAATTAAAATACCAATGACATGCTTCAAAGATATAGAACACATATTCCAAAAAGTTATATGGAACCAAAAAAGAACACGAATAGCCTCAGCAATCTTAAAAAGAAAAAATAAAGCAGGAAGTATCACTCTTCCAGATATCACGGTTTACTATAAGGCCATTATACTCAAGACAGCCTGGTATTAGCATAGGAACAGGCACATAGATCAATGGAACAGAACAGAGGACCCAGAAATAAACCCACAGCTTTATGGACAACTGATATTTGACAAAGGAGAAAAGAACATACAATGGAGTAAAGACAGCCTCTTTAACAAATGGTGTTGGGAAAATTGGACATCTACCTGCAAAAAAATGAAACTAGACCATCAACTTACACCATTCACAAAAACAAACTCAAAATGGATAAAAGACTTAAATGTAAGCCGTGAAACCATAAGCATCTTAGAAGAAAACATAGGCAGCAAGCTCTCCGACATCTGTAGCAGCAGTATATTTGCCGATTTATCTCCACGGGCAAATGAAATAAAAGGCAAGATAAACAAATGGGACTATATCAAACTAAAATGTTTTTGCACAGCTAAAGACAATAAGAACAGAATAAAAAGACAAACCACACAATGGGAGAACATATTCGACAGCACATCTGATAAGGGGTTAATAACTAAAATTTATAAAGAACTTATAAAACTCAACACCAGGAAGACAAACAACCCAATCAAAAAATGGGCAAAAGAAATGAATAGAAATTTCTCCAAAGAGGACATACAGATGGCCAATAGGCATATGAAAAAATGCTCAACATCACTAATCATTAGTAAAATGCAAATTAAAACCACAATGAGATATCACCTCACACCAGTCAGAATGGCGCTCATCAGCAAAACAACACAGAATAAGTGCTGGCAAGGATGTGGAGAAAAGGGAACCCTTCTGCACTGCTGGTGGGAATGCAGACTGGTGCAGCCACTGTGGAAAACAGTTTGGAGATTCCTCAGAAAATTAAAAATCGAACTGCCTTTGACCCAGCTATCCCACTTATAGGAATATACCCTAAGAACACCATAGCACTGTTCAAAAAGAAGAAATGCGCCCCCATGTTCGTGGCAGCATTGTTCACAATAGCAAAGATCTGGAACCAGCCCAAGTGTCCGTCAGAAGACGAGTGGATTAAAAAGCTTTGGTACATATATACTATGGAATACTACTCAGCCATAAGAAACGATGACATCGGATCATTTATAACAAAATGGATGTACCTTGATAACATTATACGGAGTGAAATAAGTAAATCAGAAAACAAGAAAAACTGACAACAGCATGATTACATACATAGGTGGAACATAAAAGTGAGAATATGAGACATGGACAAGAGAGTGGTGGTTATGGGATGGGGGGAGGGAGGGAAGAGTGGGATAGGGAGGAGGGGAGGGGCACAGGGAAAACCAGATAGAAGGTGACAGAGGACAATTTGACTTTTGGTGATGGGTATGCAACACAATTGAATGATAAGATAACCTGGAGATGTTTTCATTGTACATATGTACCCTGATTTATTGGTGTCACCCCATTAGAATTAAGAATAATAAAATATATATTAAAAAAAAGAAAGAGATAACCATTATAAATATCTATGCACCTAATATAAGAGCACCTAAATATATAAAGCTGATTTTGATGTGTCACGTTCCAGCTGCAACGAGTCTATTACGGGGTCTTGAACGGGAAGAGGTATGAAATGGAATAAATGATAGAGACTTAAAGATATATACATACAGATGGGTTTTGGAGGACACCACAGTGAACAATCTCTACTGTCCCTGAGCCATAATGTAATATCTCCCAAAAGCACATTCACTTTTATTCATGGGAAAAATGTGGTCCATTAGCAATTCAATTAAGTTTCCAAGACGACTCAAAGACAACCCCCACCATACCATTCCAATCTAATTTTACACTAATAAGAAACTAGCTTCCAGCCTCTTTTGGAGAACATGGGTGAGACAAACAAGAATCAGGTGTAGCTCTTTGTTAACTAGGCAGGTGAAGTGGGGGTTGGGCCCAGCACACCTGTTCAAATTGCAAAAATACCCTATTTATTTATTTGGTCCCCAACAGATCCCCCTTTTGTATTTTTTAAAACTTTAATTCATGTACTGTGATTCATACTCATCTGAATTTCCATGTTCTCATTTGGAGGCAGACTGGAAAAATATAAAATAAACAACAAAATTGAAATAGCCAATGCTAACAGATACTATAACAAGTGTCCTAATACAATGAAGTGATTAAAGCCTATTAGATTATCAAGCAAAGTGTTATCTTAATACCACAGGATCTAAAATAAAATTCTTACAGTCTTAAATGTCCTTAACATGTTGATGTAATTTCACCAAGTCCATTCTGATACCACCATCGCTTCATATTATTTTAAATGTAACCCAACATCACTTCATTCTGAGAACTGTCTTAAATGTCCTTAACATGTTGATGTAATTTCACCAAGTCCATTCTGATACCACCATCGCTTCATATTATTTTAAATGTAACCCAACATCACTTCATTCTGAGAACTGTCCCAAGGGGCAGAAGTCACACACATTTAGAAAAAGTCCACAAGGCACTGGAGTTGTGGTCACATTTTCACACTTTGCAGCTAGAGTCCAAGTCCCAATGACCACTGCTTCTAGCTGGCAATGATTCAGGTAGACAGGAAAAGCGTGTATCAAGACAAAGCTTCCATTTTCTTTAAACTGGAGAGATGAATGCAGAGAGCCTTTCCCTGGAGCTCTGCAGCCATGGCTTGGTGAAGAGAACCTTGGGATACACTATGCTGGGTGGCAGAGGTAAATTCATCTAAATTAGGAGCAGGTCTCAGCCTAAAATACGCATGAGGTATTGAAGTAGGAGGAATAAAGGAGACACTATATATTAAACAAAGAAACAGAAAATAAGACTATCAACACCCACAAGTGAGATCTTTGAGGGAGGAATAAAAACCCGAATATTCAGGCAAGGCATATAGTAAGTGGCCCTCGTGTTTATAAGAAATGAGATCAGTTTACCTGCTACTTGGAATAAATACCCTAGGCTTATCCACAGTGACGTGAGATGGGGCTGACAGCCCTGGGCACCTTTAGCCTTCAGTGGCAAGTCCCAGCAGGCTAGGTAAGGTTAGGTTACAGGTAGTTGGAGTAGGGTTGGAAGAGACTGGAAGAGGGGAGCAAGGAGGCAGGTTACCTTCCAGTATCTCTTCTTCCCACAGCAAAGGTATGGCCCTGGTGGGGCCAAGAAGCCTGGCAGGCTTTAACTCAATGACTTTTCTTTCTACTCTTGAAGCAGGGTCCTGATGGAGTCCTATGAGGCCCCTTCAGGGCATTGAAGCCTTTAAGGGTGTATGCCAAAAGCTGGTATTTTGCCTGATATCTTTTTGGGCTTTGTATGCCTTTTCCGTTCCTCTTGGTTGTTATAAACCTTAAAAGCCATACTCAAAAGATCTCACTGAGGGGTTTGAGGGTCCTCATCCACCTATATAAACTTTTTCTGTATATCTGGAACTATTCAGAAAAAGACAAAACAGCATTATTAGCTGGATCAAATAAAAGAGGGTAGAAGTTTGCAGAAGAAAGAGGTTTGGCATCTCCTGTATATCAGCATTCAAAAGAAATTTTTTTAAGTAAAAAGCATGATAAAATAGATTTGCAGGAGTTCTAGGATATGACTCCCCCTTTTTTATATATTATTTACAATTGACCTTTAAGTATTAGATGAGCATACTTTATAATATTTTGATTTCAAAGATTGTAAGAAACACTTGTCTTTATGTTAGCTTCTACCAAAATATAGGAAATGCATTTTTCATACTTATCAAAACATTTCTACCCCATTAATTAACAGGCAATTTAAAAAGAATATTAAAGCTGGAAAATTCCAGTATGGCTTTCATTATTTTCCTATAATAAGTAAATTCACTCTGCTTCAAGCTTAGCAGCTTGCAGCAGTTTGGCCAAATTAGCAAGTCTCTAGGATCCACATTTTATTTTATTTAAATTTAAATGAGCATGCTTTACTCCAATTAAAATTAAATTTTGTAGGATATTTTATTTTTCAGTATTAGAGCCAGCATTTCCAATTTTTGCATGCAAGAACTTAATTCAGCCTTAAAAACAGACACATTTAGACATTATACAAGACCTCACATACAATTACACAAATCAAGAGTGAAAACCGGGATTTTTGAGATTAGAACGTGGCCTGCTTGATCTTACATAGCGCTATTTTAATAGGAATGTGATAAGGATAAATACTAAACAGAAAT
The DNA here is from genome assembly GCA_037038555.1 of Rhynchonycteris naso. Classification (NCBI taxonomy): domain Eukaryota; kingdom Metazoa; phylum Chordata; class Mammalia; order Chiroptera; family Emballonuridae; genus Rhynchonycteris; species Rhynchonycteris naso. The sequence continues at coordinate 48,033,299 of CM073000.1, read as the reverse complement.
CTCTCTTTAAAAATCTCAAGATGGGCCTGACCTATGGTGGCACAGTGGATAAAGCGTCCACCTGGGAACACTGAGGTCGCCAGTTTAAAACCCTGCACTGGTCTGGTCAAGGCACATATGGGAGTTGATGCTTCCAGCTCCTCCCCCCTTTCTCTCTTTCTCTCTCTCTCTCACACTCTGTGTCTCCTCTCTAAAATGAATAAAATAAAAGAAATTAAAAAAAAATCTCAAGATGGCCATATGAGATTTTTGTTTAGACATATCTAAACAGGCTCCCCCTTTGCCATCTTTCCAGGCATGGCATAGGAAAGAAATAAAATGATAGTTTAGAGAAAGTTAGAGAATAACAGAAAAAAGCTGTAATTTTCCCAAACTCTTAAGTTTTTTCATTTACTAAAAAAATCAGATAATAATACAACTTTAAAAAGCATCCCAGTCTTCTAAAAATTCTAAAATTCTAAGGGCTATTCCATCTGGCAACCTAAATCCCTCCATTTCAACCCCCACCAAAAGATAGGGAAGGGTTCCCCGCTCCTCTCCTGGGGCTGAGCTTTCAGGGCAGGGCTGTGCCCTGCCCATACTAAGGTCAGCCCACCATAGCAACACCGCCAGTCTGGGCCTACCCTGCCCATTGTGGACAAGAGTTGCCAAAAGGCCCTGTGCCGGGAGCCTGCTCTGCACACCAACAACTGTGGCTTGCACTTCCAAGAGGGGAACAAGGCTGGGCTACGCTGGCAGCTGCTTGGGCTCAAAGCAGCAGTAGTCTCTGCGGCTTTTATGAATCCTTGACCCCTCAGTATTATATTTCAACTTATACTTGTTCACCCAGTGTTTCCTTTTTTGCCGTGTGAGCAAAAGTCTGGACCCTTAGAAGCCAGCTGGGCTTGACAAAAAAAGCCAAGGATGATATTCTGGGAAAGCAAGGCAGTTTCTAGCATGAAAGCAGAGCAGCAAAAAGAAAAGAGAGACTCATAAAGTCTGAGGACACTCTAAGAGAGCTCTGTGACAACATGAAGAGAAATAACATCTGCATCATAGGGGTTCCTGAACAAGAAAAAAAAGAACAAGGAATAGAGACTTTGTTCAATCAGATCATAGCTGAAAACTTCCCTAAATTGATGCAGGAAAAAGTCACAAAAGTTCAAGAAGCACAGAGAATTTTATTAAAGAGAAACCAAAAAAAATCTACACTAAGACACATCATAGTTAAAATACCAAAGTTAAGAGATAAAGAGAAAATATTAAAAGCTGCTAGAGAAGAAAAGGCTATCACCTACAAAGGAGCCCCTATAAGGATGACATCTGACTTCTCAACAGAAACACTTAAGGCCAGAAGAGAATGGCAAAAAATATTCAAATTAATGCAGAACAAGAACCTACAATCAAGACTTCCTTATCCAGCAATGCTATCATTTAAAATTGAAAGAAAAATAAAAAGCTTCCCAGACAAAAAAAAAAAAACTCAAAGAATTCATTACAACCAAACCAATGCTGCAAGAAATGTTAAAGGGCCTGTTGTGAACAGCTCAAAGGGGGAAAAGAATATAGCAAAAGAGAAATACAGATATAAAGAATGAAATGGCAATAAAGAACTACATATCAATAATAACCTTAAATGTAAATAGATTAAATGATCCAATCAAAAGACATAGAGTAGCTGCATGGTTAAGAAAACAGGACCTGCCTGACCAGGCGGTGGCGCAGTGGATAGAGCATCGGACTGGGATGCTGAAGACCCAGGTTTGAGACCCCGAGCTTGCCAGCTTGAGCGTGGGCCCATCTGGCTTGAGCAAAAGCTCTCCAGCTTGGACCCAAGCTCGCTGGCTCCAGCAAGGTTGCTCGGTCTGCTGAAGGTCCACAGTCAAGGCACATGTGAGAAAGCAATCAATGAACAACTATGGTGTCACAACGACAACGAAAAACTAATAATTGATGCTTCTCACCTCTCTCTGTTTTTGTCTGTCTGTCCCTATTTATTCCTCTCTCTGACTCTCTCTCTGTCCCTGTAAAAAAAAAAGAAAGAAAGAAAACAGGACCCATACATATGCTATCTAAAAGAGACACACCTTAAAACAAAAGATGCACATAAACTAAAAGTAAAAGAATGGAAAAAATATTTCATGCAAATGAAAATGAAAAAACAAACTGGAGTAGCAATACTTACATCAGAAAAAATGGACTTTAAAAAAAAGACTATAGTAAGAGATAAAGAAGGTCACTAAATAATGATAAAAAGAGCAATTCAACAGGAAGATATAACTATTATAAATATCTACGCACCTAATATAGGAGCACCTAAATATATAAAGACTTTGATGAATATAAAGGGTGAGATCATCAGCAATACTAAAATAGCAGGGGATTTCATACCCCACTAACATCACTGGATAGATCCTCAAGAAAGAAAATTAACAAAGAAACAGCAGACTTAAAGGATTCACTAGATTAACTGAATTTAATAGATATTTTCAGAACCTTTCACCCTAAAGCAGCAGAATATACATTCTTTTCAAGTGCTCATGGTACATTCTTGAGAATAGACCACATGTTAGGGCACTAAAGCAGTCCCAATAAATTTAAAAAGATTGAAATCATATCTAGCATTTCTAGTTACAATGGCATGAAACTAGAAATCAACCACAACAGAAAAACTGAAAAATATTCAAACACTTGGAAACTAAATATCATGTTATTAAATAATGAATGGGTTAACAAAGAGATTTAAAAAAATTGAAAATTACTAGAAACGAATGATAATGAGCATACAACAACTCAAAATTTATGGGACACAGCAAAAGCAGTACTGAGAGGGAAGTTCATAGCATTACAGGCATACCTTAAGACCTAGAAAAAGCTTAAATAAACAACTTAACACTGCATCTAAAAGAACTAAAGAAAGAATAGCAAGTAAAGCCCAGAAGTAGTAGAAGTAAAAAAATAATAAAGATCAGAGCGGAAATAAATTACATAGGGGCTAAAGAAACAATAAAGAGGATCAATGAAACCAGAAGCTGTTTCTTTGAAAAGGTAAACAAGATTGATAAACCTTTAATGAGACTCACCAAGAAAAAAAGAGACAGGACTCAAATAAATAAAATTAGAAATGAGAGTGGAGAAATAACTGACACAACAGTAATACAGAGAATTGTAGGAAAATACTATGAAGAACTGTATGCCAAAATATTAGACAACTGAGATGAAATGGAAAAAGTCCTTGAAAAATATACTCTTTTAAAAATTAATCTGGAAGAATTAGAAAACTTAAATAGACCGATTACAACAAATGAGATCAAAACAGTTATCAAAAATTCCCAACAAACGAAAGTCATGGGCCTGATGGTTTCACAAGTTAATTCTACCAAATATTCAAAGAAGAACTAACTCCTATCATTTTCAAGCTATTTGAAAATATTCAAGAGAAAGGAAGACTTTCAAGCTCCTTTTATGAGGTGAGCATAATTTTGATTCCAAAACCAGGCAAAAACAACACAAAGAAAGAAAATTATAGGCCTATATCCCTGATGAATTTAGATGCTAAAATCCTCAACAAAATATTAGCCAACAGGATCCAGCAATATATGAAAAATATCATACACCATGATCAAGTGGGATTTATTCTGGAGAGGCAAGGCTGGTTCAATATTCGCAAATCAGTCAATGTGATTCATCACATAAACAAAAGGAAGGACAAAAATCACATGATAATTTCAATAGATGCAGAAAAAGCATTTAATAAAATCTAGCACCCATTCATTATCAAAACTCTCAGTAAAGTGGGAATACAGGGAACATTCCTTAACATGATAAAGGTCATCTACAACAAACCCACAGCAAACATCATACTAAATGGACAAAAATTAAAAGCAATCCCCTTAAGATCAGGAACCAAGCAGGGGTGCCCCCTTTCACCACTCTTATTCAACATAGTTCTGGAAGTCTTAGCCACAGCAATCAGACAAGAAGAAGAAATAAAAGGCATCCAAATTGGAAAAGAAGAAGTAAAACTGTCATTATTTGCAGATGATATGATATTGTATATAGAAAACCCTAAAGTTTCAGTCAAAAAACTACTGGACCTGATAAATGAATTCAGCAAGGTGGCAGGATATAAAATTAATACTCAGAAATCAGAGGCATTTTTATATACCAACAATGAACTGTCAGCAAAAGAAATTAAGGAAACAATCCCCTTCACTATTGCAACCAAAAAAATAAGGTACCTAGGAGTAAATTTAACCAAGGAGAATAAAGACTTGTACTCGGAATATTATAAAACATTGATAAAAGAAATCAAGTAAGATACAAACAAATGGAAGCATACACTGTGCTCATAGTTAGAAAGAATAAATATCATTAAAATGTCTATATTACCCAAAGCAATTTATAAATTCAATGTTATACCAATTAAAATACCAATGACATATTTCAAAGATATAGAACACATATTCCAAAAATTTACATGGAACTAAAAAAAGAACACAGTAGCCTCAACAATCTTGAAAAGGAAGAATAAAGTGGGTGGTATGACACTTCCTGATATCAAGTGATACTACAAGGCCATTGTACTCAAAACAGCTTGGTACTGGCATAAGAACAGGCACATAGATCAATGGAACAGAACAGAGAAACCAGAAATAAACCCACACTTTTATGGACAACTGATATTTGGCAAAGGAGGTAAGAGCATACAATGGAGTAAAGACAGCCTCTTTAACAAATGGTGTTAAAAAAAATGGGACAACTACCTGCGAAAAAAAATGAAACTAGACCACCAACTTATACCATTTACAAAAATAAACTCAAAATAGATAAAAGACTTAAATGTAAGCCACGAAACCATAAACATTGTAGAAGAAAACATAGGCAGTAATCTCTCTGATTTATCTCCAAGCGCAAAGGAAATAAAGGACAGAATAAAAAAATGGGACTATATCAAACTAGAAAGCTTTTGCACAGCTAAAGACAATATGAACAGAATAAACATGCAAACCACACAATGGGAGAACATATTCGACAATTCATCAGATAAATGGTTAACCAAAATTTATAAAGAACTTGTAAAACTCAACACCAGGAAGATAAACAATCCAATCAATAAATGGGCAAAAAAATGAATAAACACTTTTCCAAACAGGACATACAGATGGCCAATAGGCATATGAAAAAATGCGCAACATTACTAATCATTAGAGAAATGCAAATTAAAAACACAATGAGATATCACCTCACACCAGTCAGAATGGTGCTCATCAGCAAAACAACACAGAATAAATGCTGGCCAGGATGTGGAGAAAAGGGAAAATTGCTGAACTGCTGGTGGGAAAGCAGACTGGTTTAGCCACTATGGAAAACAGTATAAAGACTTCCTCAAAAAATTAAAAATGGGACTGCCTTTTGACCCAGCCATCCCACTTTTAGAAATATATCTCAAGAACACCACATCAATGATTCAAAAGGAGCAATGCACCCCCATGTTTATAGCAGCATTATTTACAATAGTCAAGATCTGGAAACAGCCCAACTGTAGGACAGTGGACGAATGGGTTAAAAAGCTGTGGTACATATATACAATGGAATACTATGGGGTCATGAAAAAGAAAAAATATTACTTTTTGCGACAACATGGATGGACCTGGAAACTATTATGTTCAGTTAAATAAACCAGGCACTGAAAGAAAAATATCATATGACCTCACTCATCTGAGGAATCCGACAAACAATATGAACTGAGTAGTGGAGTAGAGACAGAGGCGGGATCAAAAGATCCAGAAGGAAAGCAGACAGAGGGAAAGGGGATGATAGGCTGATAGGATGGGATGAGAGTGGAAATGCAAATCCTGGAGGGAAGCGGGGAGGACATTATGGGGAGGGGACAGGGGAGCTGTATTGGGAAATATGAGGGAGGGGGGATGTATTCGGAGGGACACTAGAATCTATGTAAACACAATAATTTAATTAAAGAAAAGAAGAGAAAGAAAAAAGAGAGGATTTACTCTAGTCTACATGACAAATTGATGTCCCTCCTAGAGAAGAAAGACTAAACAATTTAATAATGACCAATTAGTTTCTATTTGACATTCACCAAAATTGAGTCCATTAAATTTGATGAGGTCAATGCTCAAAAAGCTAGAACAAATTGCCAGTTAACTGCTATTACTTTGTGAAAACAAAACTAAGTAAGTTCTGACCCAGAGCGTTAAACTCCAGGGTGTAGGGAAGGTAGTGAGGAGGGGAAGTAGATAGTTGCTGAAGGAACTTCTCAATAGAAAACTGCTGTGTGAATCTTCAGTCACACTTCAATGTTTTAGAAAGCTAAAGGATAATTGGGCCGTCTAGAGGAATTATGTGTCTTCGCCTCTAGGCTTTTTATAAACCTTTACTTCGGGCAGAACCCAAAGTAGCCTTGAAGGTTAGGACACAAGTTAACAAAGAATAAAGTAATAGTCTGATAACATTACAGAGCAGTACAGAGCAGTACAGCAGACAAACAGAGGTTTGGGGTGAGGAATGGCAACTTCTGCTGTCATTTTCTAAGGATCCATGCGATTGTATCTCGCAGGTTCCCCACTGTCTCATAGATGACCTTCGCCACAGCTCCCACAGTAATTCGTTTGTTTTCCATTGGGCATCTCTCAGCACTAATCAGGGGCTTGTTAAACAAGTCATATAGAAGCCTGCAGGTAGCCTATCAAATCCAGCAGTGAGGTGTGGGTTTCTGATTCCTTTCCCATTGATTCGTGCTCTCCTGAGTAATCCTGGGGGCCTGGTTTAGCTATTGAAATACTTTATTGAATGAACAAAGCGGTACTACGTAGGAAAACAAGAATCCTGGCAGGAGTACAAATCTTTAAAAACCAACCCTCCCAGACTTGTTTGTATTCATCTTTCAACCTCTACCAGAACAGGTTTCCCCCTCTTTTTTATCCTTTCCTAGTGTCTCCTGGATTTGCTCAAGGCATGTAAACTGCTTGCTGTGAGGTGTCCCCACCTTGTCTATCTTTGGCAGCCTCCAGTTAGCATTTCCTAACACTTCTCCTGCCTGTGCCTGTGTTACCCTCTCAGCTGCCTGGGAACAGCACTACCTTGCAAGTTACCACCTGTGAATGGGCTGGATTTTGCTACGATGTTTTGAAATGATGACACTGATTCTTCCCCAAAAAAAGACTGACTCAGCAAAGATCATTACAAATGTTCCAAGCCTTATAAATCGTGGGAAAGGAAAATTTGAGTTGGGATTAGTTTAGAAGATCCCACTTTTCAATATTATGCAACTGGCTCTAAAATATCTTGGGGAACCCATTTTCCAAAGAAAAATGGAAAATGCTACTTAAATTGAAATGTGCATATGGTGCGGAATATAAAATACAGCAGAAAGAATATAGTTAGTAATATTGTGATAACTGTTATGGTGTCAGATGGATACTTGAAATACCAGAGGACTACTTTGTAAAGTATAAGGTTGTCTAATCACTTGGCTATACATTTGAATCTAATATAAAATAATATTTAATATGAACTGCAATTAAAAAGTTAAATTTTAAAAAAGAATCTGAATAGATATTGCCAAGATAAATAAATAAATATGTATATGGTAGATAAATACTTAAGTTTGTACAGACACAGAAGCTTAGCACTAATTCACGTCCCTTCAAAATGTGTCACAAACTTTATATAATTAATCTTAACCCACACCCAGATAGAGAAGTCAGTATAAACAATTCCTTTACATTGTCTAATAAAGAAACTTAGGCAGAACACTAAGTCCAAAGACACTGAGAACCAATATGAATGGTAGGTTTTGCTTATAACACCATACAAAGAATTGTGGAGATATAAAAATGAAAGGGAATTACATGAAGAGAAAAATCTTTCTGAAATCTAAACTACTCTCCGAAAGTGAATATAAAGCAGTCCCCAGGTTACAAATGAGATAGGTTCTATGGGTTTGTTCTCAAGTTAAATCTGTATGAAAGTTGGACCAGGTACACTTACCTATTAAATGCAACTTAGCTGTTTGTCACATAGTATTTATTTCTACTATTTATTTTCTGCACATAGAAATACTTAAACATTTTCAAATACAACCTCAAACAATTTTGGACAGCCCTGGCTGGATAGCTCGGTTGGTTAGAGCATTGTCCTGAAGCACAGAGGTTGCTGGTTTGATTCCCAGTCAGGGTATATAGAGGAACAAATCTATGTTTCTGTCTCTCTCTTTCCTTTCCTCTCTTGCTAAAAGCAATAAATAAAAATTTAAAGGAAAAAAAACACCCAATCTTGCACAATGTAGAAGATGATGAACTTATTGGAAATGATGAGACTGGTGTTAGAGAGTCAGGGTTTGATTCTGCTGCTGGAGTCAGTTTCTTGAAGTAGGCATCATGGGAGATTTGTACAGAGTTTTCTTTTTCTCATCATAAATGGCCCTGTAGCATTTCAGGCCTTCAGTAACTGTATGGTAAAGTTTGGTGAACATCTCTGTATCAGAATCTTGCTTCTCTAACTTTGCCATTCTTTCTTCAATGAGATGAAAAGCATCAGCTCTTTCATAGAAAAATTTGGCAATTCTGGAGTTTCTAGGTCCCTGTCTTTTTCCTTAAATGCTATCATCTGCTACTCTAGTTCCATAAGGTCTTCACTGGTTAGTTCTTTGCCATGATAGTCAAGTAACTTTACAACACCATTTTCACTGATGTCCAACTGCAGTTGATTACCAATAGCCCTTATGGCGCTCCATTCATAAATATGAGTTGTATGTAAGTTCAATTTTTATAATTTGGGGACTTATTGTATAAGACCAGCTCTTTTCATGGAATATTTTTCCTTTAAATAATTGAAGATAATATATTCATACAAATGGATCAAATCAAGACAGTGTTTTATAAAAGACAACTTTTCTTGCTTGGGAATACCCTACATTAGCCCCTACTTTCTTTCCCCAGGACGTTATTTCTTCCAAAACCTTCTTGTTCTCCTTATACTTATAGTATTTTATTTGAATGGATATGGGAGACACAGCTGGTAGCTAAGAGCAAGACTAAGAAATAGATAAAAGTTTGTTCAAAAGCTGATTCCACTACTTACTAGCCACATTAAACATGGAAAAAATTTTAACTCTCTAAAACTGCTTCTTCATCTATAAAATAAGATGATAATGGTGCTTATCTCTCAGGACTGCTGGGAGGATTCAGCAACATAATGCACATAAAGTGTTTAGCATGGTACCTGATATGTATATACACAATAAATGTTAATAATTATTCTAATCCGGTTTTATAGCAAGAAATTTCAGCTTCTCAAAAATAATCAATGACAGCAGAAAAACATACTTCTGAAAGATTTTAAGGGTTAACCTATAACAGCTTAACTTAGATATAGACACAGAAATCATATACAGAGAGATGAGAATATCAGTTTGATTACTGATAAAAGCTTGGGTAGTAGGGCATTGCTTTACTGTGAGGCCACAGTAGGCTTGTATGGCTTTACAGTAAGCCTTGCTTTTATCACAGGCCTCCTCTTCAAGGGCAAGTCCCTTAAAATATGGCAGAAAGCAGAATAGGCAGGAGGGTCTTTAGAAAAGAAAGGAAAAAATTATATGGAGCTGTTCAGTTTTTCATCACAAGGTTAAAGAGAGGCCAGAAGTTAACTCTAGCTATAGTTCTTCAATATGGACACATAAAGAGTAGGGAGAATGTTCTCACTGTATTTTATTCCCAAGAAGAAAGAATTTTATTACTGGGGTTATCCTACAAAATACTTCAACTCTTCTTTTCTCCTAAGTCATCTTTCTACATTCGCGTTCTTCTTTTCAGCTTCTTCTCCATAGTACATTGTCTAGTTTAAATTGTAATGACAGTAAGAATATACCAAAAGAAACTAGAAATAGAAAAAAGTATTAAATCATTTAATTATCACTGATCACCCATTATGTGCTTTCAGGGTTCTGTGAACATGGTTGTGAATAAGACAAACTCCCAGCTCTCTCCCAGGGAACTTTCACTTCATGTGGGCAAAACAGGGCAAACTACCTAAAGGGATCCATCTCTGCATACATGGAGCAAAATGCCCAAGTGTTTCTTCCTGGGCTCTTCCACTAACTTACTGTGTGATGAATTTTCTCTGGGCCTCAATCAAATGAGGAAATAGTATTAAAACTATAAGATGTTAATTGAAACTCTCAAAGGTTTTCCTCCCTCTTGGGTCTCCCTAAGGAGATCTTCTGCTAGATGGCAGTGACATCAAATTCAGGCATATGTCACTTGGCAGCTGTGCTTGGCAAATACCAATGGGAAATTTAACCCACAAACCAAATACCACTAATTTCTATTTTAGACAAAATTCTTTTTTGAGTTCAGTGATCCTTTTCTAAAGCCAATGTAGCTATAAAAAGGCCAATAGGAAAAGATCGCAGATGCAAGCATAGCAGCAAAGAGAGATGAACCAGAATGACTCTGCCTTACATTAATATTCCTGAAAGCCTCCTGTAATAGAAGGGAGACAAAAGGTAGCTATGTTCCTGCCCCATATTTCAAATATATGTTTAAATTATGTTCAATAGGCTGTAGGATATATATTAAAAAGATTTCTATTAAAAATAATTAAGATTAAAAATGTTCGGTTCTTTAAGAAACAAATGTCTTCATTCTGGAAAATTAATCTGTATTACTTACATGAAATTTACCCAGTGGTGATGAATAGTGTCTTTTGCAAACTATTTCTTTTCAAGCAGTTGCAAATTCACATGTTTCAGGGATTAGACACGTCACAAATGTATAAAGTAGATATAGTCATTTAAACTCAAGACACAAAAGAGATTCAAACTCAAAACTGTTTGAAAATTGTGACCTTTATTTTAGTAAGGTCCTTTATTTTAAGGAAGAGAAAAATATCCCCTGAACTTAAAAGTATCAGATCACTCTCTGAGAGTGATCCTAGTAAGAATCAACGCCTAATGGGTGAGATGAGCCATTAGTGGAAATCACCTATCTTAAAATTCTTCTGTAAAAATATGGCTGAGTCCCTCCAGTTGGCTCAGTTGTAGAATGTCAACCCGGCGTGTGGAATTCCCAGGTTCGATTACTTTTAGGGCACACAAGAGAAGCTAGTATCTGCTTCTTCTCCCCTATCCCTTCCCTTTATTTCTCTCTCTCTCTCTCTCTCTCTCTCTTTCTCTTTCTCTTTTTCTTCCTCTCCCACAACCATGGCTCAGTTGGTTCAAAGCATCACCATGGGCGCTAAGGATGGCTCTGTTGGAGTCTCCATAAGGTGCTAATGATGGCTCTGTCACTGCTTAGTCATGAGCATGGCCCCAGATGGGCAGAGCATCAACCCCGGACAGGGGTCACTAGTTGGATTCCAGTCAAGGCCCATGCAGAAGTCTGTCTCTGTATCTTTCCTCCTCTCACTTAAAATAAAAATTGAAAAAAAATAAGAAAATAATATGGCTAAATGTAAAGCCAATAGTCGCAGCCACCATCACAGCAGCCTGGCCCAGGCAGGTTCACATTATATTCGAACAGTCGGTAATGAAACACCGGAGCCAAGAACTGGTGAGCCATCAGCTTTAATTCTAGCTTGCACCCAGCGGGCAAGCAAAAACACACACTGGGCTCCAAAACCCACACATTCAGTGCTCACAAAGCTACTGATTTATCCGAGTTTCCTAGAACCAAAGGTTTCCAGCTCACCAGACTTATTCACCTCTATTCCCCATCTCCTTCTCCAGCACAAACTCTGCACAAACTGGCTTCTCCCTCAGCACTCTGCCATCTTGGCTGCTTCTCCTGTCCTCCATGTGGCCTTCATCTGCTCTCCTCTCTAATACCTCAGGAACCAAGAGCGAGATCAAGCTACTGGTCTGTCCCACTTTATAATATAGAAATCCAAACCCTTAATCTAATCTACAGACAAGGAAGTCTCTGATACAAAGTCACCCATCTGAGGCATAATGGGATTCCTCAGGAGTGCACCACCCTGCATCATCCAATCAGTCAAGGGTGTGGAGAAGAGCCCACTCTTAAAACCAAGCCCTAGGCTATAATGACCCGGCCTGCTCACAGCCTGTTCCAGAACACACATTAATATCAACGAACTTCCATGTGGGCAGCACCATCCCCAACAAAGTGAGCTTAATATATTTTATCTGTCCAACACTGAGAAAATTCACTATCTCCAGTTTTAGTCAAGTTATCTACAGTAAGTCTCAAAGAGACAGGACTGATGGAAATAAAGGAAACAGGAAACATAATTTCTGGGTTGCCTTCCCAACAGCCATTTCTTTCCCCTTTCTTATTGATGCTAGAAACTACTTCCCATAATTGGCTGTTAAAATGCCAGAGACTGCCTTTCCAAGCCTCTCTTGCAGCTAGAGCTGAAAAGGTAAAACTGTTCTAGCCAAAAAAAAATAGTGGCAATCCTCTGAGAGACTTGTAAGTACAGTTGCTCTATGATAATAATAAAAACTACCCAAAGTAAATTTATCCCTTCTCTCAGTCCAGAGACTAAGGAGAAAACTGGAAAGTCTTCAAAGTAGGTGGAGGCAAAAGTCAGTGTAATTTGAATTTCAGAAGGATTGAAATTACAAATCTATGTTTACTCTTGAAGAATTCCTTACAGATCAAAGGGTTTTATCTATTTCTTCAGACATTTTCTAAATCAAACTCTGTATTAAATAAGAAACATGTTTGTAAAGAATTAAAATTCTAAGAGAAAAAGATTTATTCAGAAAATAATTGACTGGTTTTCTCTGGGACATCAAAGTGCCCCAGAGAGACCTAGAGTAATTTTTATGGAGATGCTCCAGCAGGATTAGATATCCTGTTTACAACAAATATTATGGTAGATTTTGCAGCTGCAGTTAGTGATCTCTGTCAAAGAAAGTAATAAATCAAAACATTATAAAAATTTAACTAATTCCTCAGCTTTCTTCACATAAAAGAAGATACCAAGAAAACATTCCTACTGTATCAGTCACCTCTTATGAACCACTTCAGACCCTTTCAGCCTTATCTTTTTCTGTGGTCTTTGGCCTCTTGTTTCAGCTCAGCCAACATTTGGGCAGCCAACTCTATGTAAATTCAACCAATTCCACTTGGACAGACAAAGAGCAACTCACTTCATGTATCTTTCTCCCCTCCTGTCCTATGGCTTTCTTATTGATACTGTGGTGTGAGAACCCACAGAACAGACTCTGCCTACTCACACACAGTCTGGAAGTTCAGGGAAATGAACACCCCGTAGGGAAAGCCTTTGACCACAGGCAGATGGAAGCCAGCAAATAATTCTTCCTCCCCTTTTCAGGACCATATTCCCTTCCTCCCCTGGGAATATGGTCCTGAAAAGCAATGAGTGAAATGGCTCTCAATAAATAGTTCCCCAAAATGAAGAAATCAGTCATTCCTAATAAATACTCTCACATTGCATTTCCCTCCTTCCCTGCCTCTCTCTACTTTTCCCTTATTCCTTCTTCCTATTTGGGATTGTACTCCCTAATAAAGTAGGAGCGTATAAGCCTTGACCTCAGGCTCTGCTGTTTAAACAACACAGGTTCAGATTGTATTTTTTCCCTATTGCTGTGTAACAGATTACCACAAACATAGTGGCTTAAAATAACACCTATTTACCAGGTCACAGTTCTGTAGGTCAGAAGTCCACCACAATGTGGCTGAGTTTATTGCACAGTGTCTCACAAAACTGAAATCAAGGTTTAGGCCAAGTTGAGCTAGCATCAGAAGCTTGGAGCCCCCTACCAGGCTTACCTGGTTGTGAAAGGATGCAATTCCTCATAGTTGTAGGACTAAGGTTCCCCTTTCTTCTCTAGCTATAGTCTGGGGGCAGTTCTCAGCAACTAGAGGTCAACTGTCTTCCTTTCCATGCGGTTCCCTTCATTCTCAAAGCCAGCAAAAGCACATCAGATTATTCCTGTGCTCCAAATCTCACTGACTTCTGTGATTCTGATCTCCCCAGATTTGAATGGTTCATGTGATAAGGTCAGGCCTGTCTGGATAATCTCCTTATCTTATGGTCAACTGATTTTGGAGCTTCATTAGATCTGCAAAATCCCTTTGGCCATATAATGTGACCTATTCACAGATTTCACCTACCCTCAAAGGAACATACATTATACAAAGACAAGGGCAACTGTGGATTATTTTAGAATTCTGCTGATCACACAGACAGTTGGCAATGAGAATGAACCTAAAAAGCAGACCCTCAGGATAAAATTTTGGTGCTCGATTACTCATTAATCTGAAAAACAATGGGGTTCAAATTATTGGTGGTAAGTGGGTAAAAATTTCTGACATGTAATGGCATCACAAATACTAAGGCTTTCGGTTGAATTTAGTATTAGGTGGAGAGTGAGGCACTGGGTTACGTAATCGTTGCAGTGCTTGAAAATATGCAATTATGGGAGTAATTATGACTATAAGAAAAGTGGATTGGCCTTACTGCTATTAGCAGAATTAGAGCCTTGCAAAAAGAAAAAAATTCAGGTTAACCAGCTGCCAATTCAAAGCCTGCTTTGAATCTAAAGCAGTGGTTCTTAACCTGGGTTCCATCAAACCCTAAGGATTCGATGAGTCGGTCTCAGGGGTTTGGAGAAGCCTCTGCCGCGGAGGCCAGAATAAAGTAATACCGTAATTTGTTGTGAGTTCATGCACTTTGTTGGTTTTGTTCTTTGAGCAAGGAGATGTTCACGCACGGCTCATTTTGTGCACCAGTAAAAAAACATATACCTATGTCTTGAATTTGGAAAAAAAATCATATTTTAAAACTGTAAGGCCAGTAGTCACGGCCGTTATCACAGCCGCTTGGCCAGTGCAGGTTCGCATTAGATTCGAACAGTGGGTAATGAAACACCGGAGCCAAGAACTGGTGAGCCATCAGCTTTAATTCTAGCTTGCACCCGGTGGGCAAGCAAAAACACACACTGGGCTCCAAAACCCACTCATTCAGTGCTCACAAAGCTACTGACTTATCCTAGTTTCCTAGAATCAAAGTTTCTAGCTCACCTGACTTATTCACCTCTGTTGGGCAGATAAAATATATTATGCTCACTTTGTTAAAGATGGCGCTACCCACATGGAAGTTCGTTGATATTAATGTGTGTTCTGAAACAGGCTGTGGGCAGGCTGGGTCATTATAGCCTAAGGCTTAGTTTAAGAGTAAGCTCTTCCCTACACCCTTGACTGATTGGATGATGTAGGGTGGTGCACTCTCCTGAGGAATCCCATTATGCCTCAGATGGGTGGCTTTGTATCAGAGACTTTCTTGTCTGTAGATTGGATTAAGGGTTTGGATTTTCTATGCTATAAACTGGGGCAGTCCGGGAGCTTGGTCTCTCTCTCTCTTGGTTCTTGGTTCCTGAAGTATTAGAGAGGAGAGCAGAGTAATGCCACGTGAAGGCCAGGAGAAGCAGCCGAGATGGCAGAGTGCTGAGGAAGAAGCCAGTTTGTTAAGAGTTTGTGCAGGAGGAGATGGGAAACAGAGGTGAATAAGTCTGGTGAGCTGGAAAGCTTTGATGCTTGGAAACTCGGATAAGTCAGTAGCTTTGTGAGCACTGAATGTGTGGGTTTTGGAGCCCAGTGTGTGTTTTTGCTTGCCCGCTGGGTGCAAGCTAGAATGAAAGCTGATGGCTCACCAGTTTGTGGCTCCTGTGTTTCATTACGATCTGTTCGAATCTAATGCGAACCTGCGTGGGTCAGGCAGCTGTGATTGTGGCCGCAACTACTGGCTTTACATTTGGCATAGTCTGTGGCAGGATTCAATGCAGATCGGCATGGAGCCGCCACCACCTCTGAGTGGTGGAGTAGAGAACTGGCTGCTGTTATGATTTTCCATAGTTGTTTTTTGGGGGACTGTTGGCTGGCTGACTTTTACAGCCATGTGTGAGGAAAGTGAGAGCTCTATGAAAGAGGCTGCCCAGGACCTGCAAACCGAGCAGCGGATGGAGCTGGAGGAAACGTGGGAGAAACAGATGCTGACCCTGGAGCTGAAGGAAGCGCGGGAGGAGGAGCCGGACCAGGTTTGCGAGATTCACCTGGAAATGGAGCAGACGCTGGAGAAGGAATCTCAGGTTCGTGAGTTGGAGATTGCTCTGGATGTTGTGGAGAGCCAGCAGCGGCATGAGGCCGGGCCTGAGGCTGGGGCCGGAGCTGAGGCCAGGGCTGAGGCTGGGGTTGGAGCTGCAAGGCCTGCTGAACAGAAGGCAGTGGTGGCCCGGAGATCAAGCCCAGCAGCAGGAGCTGGTGTTTTCAGTTCCTCTTTGGAGGATGAGGAGAATCAAGTTGGAGTTGCAGTCCGCAGCCTCCAGAAGGTGAGAGCCCAGCAGCAAGGAGTAGGTATGCTCCTGGTAGGTCTGCGATTTTGAGACATAGGGGTGGATGCCATCATGCTTCCCAGAGCAGAGATGGAAATGTTGACTGCCATGGCCATGTGCTCCTTTTTGGGACAGTGTACGAGCTGCCAGGATGGCAGAGATGAGGGGGGAGGCTAACACCCCATGTGTGTGGACTGATTTCCTGGACTATGACCTGAGTGAGCACTGGCTTTTTTGTTGGATGGACTTACGGATTTTGGACAATGTGAAATACCCTGATGAGTGTGGGGGTGGCTTTGCTGGAGGCCCTTCTGCCCCGGGAAGCTTTTCCCATGGCTCGAGAAAAGGCCGAGGACATTTTGCGCTTTCGGCAAAGTGCTCAGAGACTGGTGAAATGTACCTTTGTAATTGTTGAAACTGTATGATTTGTCATGTTGTAATAATTTGTGTAATGTGCTTAATTTTCTTGTATAAGAATGCTGGTGGTGTAGATTGTGGGTAGTAAAGTGAGCATAAGGGTGGATTGTTGGGCAGATAAAATATATTATGCTCACTTTGTTAAAGATGGCGCTGCCCACATGGAAGTTCGTTGATATTAATGTGTGTTCTGGAACAGGCTGTGGGTAGGCCGGGTCGTCATAGCCTAAGGCTTAGTTTAAGAGTAAGCACTTCCCCACACCCTTGACTGATTGGATGATGTAGGGTGGTGCACTCTCTTGAGGAATCCCATTATGCCTCAGATGGGTGGCTTTGTATCAGAGACTTTCTTTATGTATAATTGGATTAAAGGTTTGGATTTTCTATGCTATTAACTGGGGCAGTCCGGGAGGTTGCTCTCTCTCTCTTGGTTCCTGAGTTCCTGAGGTTGGTATTAGAGAGGAGAGCAGATTAAGGCCATGTGGAGGAGAGAAGCAGCCAAGATGGCAGAGTGCTGAGGAAGAAGCCAGTTTGTTAAGAGTTTGTGCAGGAGGAGATGGGAAACTGAGGTGAATAAGTCTGGTGAGCTAGAAGCCTTTGATTCTAGGAAACTCGGATAAGTCAGTAGCTTTGTGAGCACTGAATGTGTGGGTTTTGGAGCCCAGTGTGTGTTTTTGCTTGCCCGCCGGGTGCAAGCTAGAATTAAAGCTGATGGCTCACCAGTTTGTGGCTCCTGTGTTTCATTACCGACTGTTCGAATCTAATGCGAACCTGCATGGGTCAGGTTGCTGTGATGGCGGCCTTGACTATTGGCTTTACACTAGGAAACTCGGATAAGTCAGTAGCTTTGTGAGCACTGAATGTGTGGGTTTTGGAGCCCAGTGTGTGTTTTTGCTTGCCCGCCGGGTGCAAGCTAGAATGAAAGCTGATGGCTCACCAGTTTGTGGCTCCTGTGTTTCATTATCGACTGTTCGAATCTAATGCGAACCTGCGTGGGTCAGGCGGCTGTGATCCTGACCCCAACTACTGGCTTTACAACCTCTGTTCCCCATCTCCTCCAGTGCAAACTCTGCACAAACTGGCTTCTTCCTCAGCATTTCGCCATCTTGGCTGCTTCTCCTGTCCTCCACGTGGCCTTCATCTGCTCTCCTCTCTAATACTAACCTTAGGAACCAAGAGCGAGCAAGCTCCCGGCCTGCCCCACTTTGTAGTGTAGAAATCCAAACCCTTAATCCAATCTACAAACAAGAAAGTCTCTGATACAAAGTCACTTATCTGAGGCATAATGAGAGGATTCCTCATGAGAGTGCACCACCCTACATCATCCAATCAGTCAAGGGTGTGGGAAAAAGCTTACTCTTAAAACTAAGGCGTAGGCTATAACGACCCGGCCTTCCCACAGCCTGTCCCCCAAAACACATTAATATCAACGAACTTGCATGTGGACAGTGCCATCTTTAACAAAGTGAGCATAATATATTTAATCTGCCCAACAATCACTAAAGAAGGGTTCGGTGAATGCGCATATGAAACTGGTAGGTTCGGTACCTCAAAAAAGATTAAGAACCACT
The DNA here is from genome assembly GCA_037038555.1 of Rhynchonycteris naso. Classification (NCBI taxonomy): domain Eukaryota; kingdom Metazoa; phylum Chordata; class Mammalia; order Chiroptera; family Emballonuridae; genus Rhynchonycteris; species Rhynchonycteris naso. The sequence goes on along the minus strand of CM073000.1, from coordinate 48,014,990 downwards.
GATGTAAGGGCATGTGAGTTAACTTTAAAACATATTCTCATCTGTCTCCAAAGGGAAAAGTTGCTAGGGAGACAAGCATTGTGCCTCAGTGGTAGAAAGTGTGAGGTACAAACTTTCATTTTTTATCTTAGAAAAGATGACTGGCATTCTCCAGACCACTAGGTTCTTTAAAAACTCACCAATATGACAAAACTTGGTGTTGGTCAAATAAGTTTGTAAATATGATATATATGTTTGCTCGCTTATAGTTTGCATGGGGTGTGGGAGACAGGCTGTAAACCGGCAAAGTCATTATAGCCTAAGGCTTAGTTTTAAGACTAAGCTTTTCCCCACACCCTTGACTGTTGCATGATATGGGGTGGTGCACTCTCATGAGGAATCCCATTATGCCTCAGATAAGTGACTTTGTATCAGAGACTTCCTTATTTGTACATTGGATTAAAGGTTTTTATTTCTACACTATAAAATGGGGCAGAGGAGTCCATGCAGGAAGATAGCAGAGAAGGAGAGCAGAGAAAGGCCACGTGGAGGAGAGGAGAAGCAGCCAAAATAGCTGAGTGCTGAAAGAGAAGCCAGTTAGTGCAGAGTTTGTGCAGAGAGAAGGAGATGTGGAACAGAGGTGAATAGGCTTGTGAGGTAGAAAACTTTGATTCTAGGAAACTTGGATAAGTCAGTGGCTTTGGGAGGTCTAAATGGAAAGGGAAGTGTTTTCCCACTGTGTGTATTTCTTGCCCTCCAGGTGCAAGCTAGGATTAAAGGTGATGGCTCACCAGGTCTTGTCTCCATTGTTTTATTACCACCTGTCCGAATCAAATGCAAACCTGCATTGTGCCAGGTGGCCATGATGGTGGCCGTGGCTACTGGCTTTACACTTGGAATCTTTCTTTTTTAATTCTGTGAGAGGAAGAGAAGCAGAGATTCCCACATGTACCCTAACCAGGATCCACCCAGCAAGACCCCTACAAGGCAATGCTCAGAATGCTCAGCAACTGAGCTATTCCTAGTACCTAAGACTTAGGCCACAGAGCCATCCTCAAGACCTGGGACCAATTTGCTCTAATGGAGCCATGGTTGGGGGGGAAGGGGGGTGGGTAAAAGGAGGAGGGGTGAAGAAGCAGATTGTTGCTTCTGTTTGCCCTGATTAGGGATTGAACCTGGGACATTCACATGCTGGGCCAATGCTCTACCACTGAGCCAACCAATCAGGGTCAAATTTTGGAATCCTCATGGGTTTTATCTCCCTTTTTCAGATACACATGATTCTACTAGAGCATATATGGTACTTGCTACTTCCTGCTCATCATTTAGCAAGAAGCCATGTGGTAATCTGATAAAAGTTAACATGATTAAAGCCCCTTTGATAGAAAACAAGATTATTTACATAGTCCTGGGGTAGGAGCTTGAATGTATATTGTTGTCTTGCTCATGCGAAGGTAAAATACTTTTTATCTCCTTTTTAATGGGAATTGAGAAGTATTCATTCATCTGATCAGTAGCTGCTTATCAAATGTGAGAGCTGTGTTGACCTGAACCAGTAAAAACACCACATCCAGGACAGCAGGATACAATTGAAAGTAATACTTTAAGTCTATGAGAGTCCATAATCTTTCATGGTCTATCTGTTAGGTCAGCCGAAGGAGGGACACACAGGCATGATGAGTTTTATAAGAAATTTATTTATGCATCTGAAAAACAGACAAGCTGAGACCCTAGTGGCATCAACAGAGAGCTGCAGGAAGGAGGTGTGTGATATAGGGGTTGTTGCAGGCATCTGCTGGCATGGGTTTGGGTGCAACTGGACATGCTCAGATTAGCATATCTTGGTTTGTTGTTTTTGGTCACAGACTGTCTCCCTTTCCCAACCCTTAGGTCCTCCCAATGGCCTTATCTCAAGAACCATTCCAGAACCTTCCCAGGGTGGGGGCAGTTTCTTAAGGGGAGAGGGAGGTTGGGTGAGGGAGATGCTCAATGAAGAAATTGACCTAGTGACAGGTTGGGTGAGGGGAATTTGAGATTAAAGGGGTTTTGGATTTAAAGAAGCCCTGAACCTAAACCTAACACTATCCAGAGTTTGTAGGAAGTATACAGGCAAGATTAAAAGAGATATAATGGTGACAATCTCTAAAATTCCTCCAGGCATGCTGTATGCTTCTGAATTATTAACTTGGCTGAAGAGGCAGAACAATGGAGAGTAGTTTTAGAAGCTTTCACTTGGCCTTTTTTACCTTAAGTGTCCTCACTCTACTGATTAGGAAACCAATATAAGGATTCTTTTAGTACTAGGTATATCTAGTATACCCTCAGGGACTGGGAGATAAGAAGAAGATTGATGCACAGACCTATTGGACCCTGTTCGGCAGATAAAATATAATATGCTCACTTTGTTAAAGATGGTGCCGCCCACATGGAAGCCCGTCACCCAGGTGATATTATTTGCCCTTATGCTTGTGATGGCTGTGGGGGAAAAGTTGTAATGTAAGCAAGCCGGGTTGTTATAGCTTAAGGCTTTGTTTTAAGAGTAAGCTCTTCTCCACACCCTTGACTGATTGGATGATGAAGGGTGGTGATGTAGGGAGGAATCCATTATGCCTCAGATGGGTGGCTTTGTATCAGAGACTTTCTTGTATGTATAATTGGATTAAAGGTTTGGATTATCTATGCTATAAAGTGGGCGGACCGGTAGCTAGATCTCTCTCTCTTGGTTCCTGGGTTCCAGAGGTTAGTATTAGAGAGGAGAGCAGATTAAGGCCACGTGAAGGCCAGGAGAAGCAGCCGAGATGGCAGAGTGCTGAGGAAGAAGCCAGTTTGTTAAGAGTTTGTGCTGGAGGAGATGGGAAACAGAGGTAAATAAGTCTGGTGAGCTGGAAAGCTTTGATGCTAGGAAACTCGAATAAGTCAGTAGCTTTGTGAGCACTGAATGTGTGGGTTTTGGAGCCCAGTGTGTGTTTTTGCTTGCCCGCCGGGTGCAAGCTAGAATTAAAGCTGATGGCTCACCAGTTTGTGGCTCCTGTGTTTCATTACGATCTGTTCGAATCTAATGTGAACCTGCACGGGTCGGGCTGCTGTGATAGTAGCCTAGACTACTGGCTTTACAGACCCATTATAAAATAGACATGATAAAGAATTCCATTTAACACATGGCCTCCAAAAGCACACATTCTATCTAGAGGTCCATCGCAGTCTTTTAACATATCAGTGTTAACTTGGACACTGTAAAGCCAGTAGCCGGGGTCAGGATCACAGACGCCTGACCCACGCAGGTTCACATTGGATTCGAACAGTCGGTAATGAAACACAGGAGCCACAAACTGGTGAGCCATCAGCTTTAATTCTAGCTTGCGGGCAAGCAAAAACACACACTGGGCTCCAAAACCCACACATTCAGTGCTCACAAAGCTACTGACTTATCCGAGTTTCCTAGAATCAAAGGTTTCTAGCTCACCAGACTTATTCACCTCTGTTTCCCATCTCCTCCTGCACAAACTCTTAACAAACTGGCTTCTCCCTCAGCACTATGCCATCTTGGCTGCTTCTCCTGGCCTTCACGTGGCCTCACTCCGCTCTCCTCTCTAATACTAATCTCAGGAACCCAGGAACAGAGAGAGAGCAAGCTACTGGTCTCTCCCACTTTATACCGTAGGATCAAAATCTTTAATCCAATTATACAAACAAGGCAAGCTACCGGTCCGCCCACTTTATAGCATAGATAATCCAAACCTTTAATCCAATTATACATACAAGAAAGTCTCTGATACAAAGCCACCCATCTGAGGCATAATGGGATTCCTCCCTACATCACCACCCTACATCATCCAATCAATCAAGGGTGTGGAGAAGAGCTTACTCTTAAAACAAAGCCTTAAGCTATAACAACCCGGCCTGCTTACGTTACAACTTTTCCCCCACAGCCATCACAAGCATAAGGGCAAATAATATCACCTGGGTGACAGGCTTCCATGTGGGCAGCACCATCTTTAACAAAGTATATTATATGTTATCTGCCGAACAGACACCATATCAAAAATTCTTTGAATCTGAATATTCCATTTTTCCCAGTATGGACTTATGACAAATGTTTACAGGTCCCTAGGGAAAGAGAATAAAAAATATTTACCTACACACTTGTGTTGTATTATAGGATCCTTTCTCAAAAGGATCTGGCCTCCCCTTCAAACAAAGGGATCTGAATCTGTGAATGAAAACTGAGAATGGTACCATAATGTTTCAACTTACAAGCTCTCAATTCTTTTTTATATTAGCAAGTTGAGTGACATCCTAAGTAACTATCTAACTACTTCATCTGTAAGAACATCATGACATATTAGGCTATTGCCAGCGCACCCTAATTGCCACTGTGGTTTGGCTGCTACCATTCTGGAATATCATAATCTTTGCTTATATTATAAAATGCAATTCCATGACAATGTGACCTATGGAGAATGACCACTGTTGAGTTTCTCAAATATGGGTCTCCTGTCACCAATAAATTTCTGTTGGGCAGATAAAATATATTATGCTCACTTTGTTAAAGATGGCGCTGCCCACATGGAAGCCCATCATCCAGGTGATATTATTTGCCCTTATGCTTGAGATGGCTGTGGGGGAAAAGCTGTAATGTGGGCAGGCCAGGTCATTGTAGCCTAAGGTTTGGTTTGGGAGTGAGCTCTTCTCCACACCCTTGACTGATTGGATGATGTAGGGTGGTGATGTAGGGAGGTTCTTTGTTTGTATAATTGGATTAAAGGTTTTGAGTCTATGCTATAAAATGGGAGAGACCAGTAGCTTGATCTCTCTCTCTTGGTTCCTGAGTTCCTGAGGTTAGTATTAGAGAGCAGAGCAGATTAAGGCCATGTGGAGGAGAAGTAGCCAAGATAGCAGAGTGCTGAGGAAGAAGCCAGTTTGTTAAGAGTTTGTGCAGGAGGAGATGGGAAACAGAGGTGAATAAGTCTGGTGAGCTGGAAAGCTTTGATGCTAGGAAACTCGGATAAGTCAGTAGCTTTGTGAGCACTGAATGTGTGGGTTTTGGAGCCCAGTGTGTGTTTTTGCTTGCCCGCCGGGTGCAAGCTAGAATTAAAGCTGATGGCTCACCAGTTTTTGGCTCCTGTGTTTCATTGCCATCTGTTCGAATCCAATGAGAACCTGCGTGGGTCAGGCGGCTGTGATCCAGACCTCGACTACTGGCTTTACAATTTCTTATTGTCTTAACAAAGGAAATCTTCTCAGGATCCTCTGGGGAACATAAGCAGGTGGTAGGTTTTCAGGATTTCTCTTGACCTGATTCATTTTTGGTGTTAGACCAAGGTAGTACAGCATCTACATCTCACTTGAACTTTAGGTAATCTAAATATCTAACTTTGGTTCAAAAAGGATTGAACAGTCTATTTAGACAGATTTATGTGTCCTTCATATGATATTGAAATGCAAAATTTATAAGTTTGTGATAACTTCTCCTTTATCTAGATTTACATTCTGCCCTCATGGTGCAATTTCCTCAAGATTTACTCCCTCCCATATTCCCTTAGTTCCTGCTCATATGCATCAATCAGGCCCAGCAAGTCCTCCCGTGCATAAGTTATTTTATCCTAGAGTGTTGGGCAGATAAAATATATTATGCTCACTTTGTTAAAGATGGCGCTGCCCACATGGAAGTTCGTTGATATTAATGTGTGTTCTGGAACAGGCTGTGGGCAGGTCGGGTTGTTATAGCCTAAGGCTTAGTTTAAGAGTAAACTCTTCCCCACACCCTTGACTGATTGGATTATGTAGGGTGGTGATATAGGGAGGAATCCCATTATGCCTCAGATGGGTGGCTTTGTATCAGAGACTTTCTTTATGTATAATTGGATTAAAGGTTTGGATTTTCTATGCTATAAACTGGGGCAGTCCAGGAGCTAGCTCGCTCTTGGTTCCTGAGTTCCTGAAGTTAGTATTAGAGAGGAAAGCAGAGTAAGACCACATGGAGGCCAGGAGAAGCAGCCAAGATGGCAGAGTGCTGAGGGAGAAGCTAGTTTGTTAAGAGTTTGTGCAGGAGGAGATGGGGAACAGAGGTGAATAAGTCTGGTGAGCTAGAATGCTTTGATGATAGGAAACTCGGATAAGTCAGTAGCTTTGTGAGCACTGAATGTGTGGGTTTTGGAGCCCAGTGTGTGTTTTTGCTTGCCCGCCGGGTGCAAGCTAGAATTAAAGCTGATGGCTCACTAGTTTTTGGCTCCGGTGTTTCATTACCGACTGTTCGAATCTAATGCGAACCTGCACGGGTCAGGCGTCTGTGATCCTGACCCCGACTACTGGCTTTACATAGAGCAAGGACTATACTTTTCAGTTTGAGCTCTTGGCATACCTGATCCTCATTACTGGTCTGAAGAAGTAGACCTTGATGAGAATAAAGGCATCTATCTGCCTTAGGTAAGCTGAATTCAGAGTCTTTGAGCAAGTGCAGGCTCCTCACTTTAGCAAGAAGAAAGTTTTGTTTGTTTGTTTGTTTGTTTGTTTGTTTCTTTTTACCAACCCAAAAGTTTGGCATTCGGAAGATTCAAGATCCTCAGGCTTATTCACCCAAATATACTATCTTAGGTCTCAGTCATACTTGTGTCTTATCAAAATCTTGACTTTGATATATGATACCTACCAAAGCTGCACATTCTGTCTCCTTTGTAATTCTCCTTCCATTGTAATTAGTTCCTGGTTCTGATTTCAGCACAGTCTTTCATGCAACTACCGAAGATAAAAGTCTCCTTCAATTATACAGGCCTTCTGCCTTGAGTTAATAGTTGGCTGACCCAGACCTGTCTTATTCTTTTCTTAAGGCCTCCAAAGCAATCCATAAAAGCCATACAATTTTAGTCTTTATGATTATCATTGCTCCTGTGTCATGCAGACACATAACTAACAAATAAAATGGCTACTCAGTCACCATCTTAAGAACAACACAGGGCTGAAGGAGAAAGAAGGACTGGCATACTCAGTAATCCAGCTCAGACCTCCCTTGCAGCTGGATGCTGATAAGGGACAGCTGAGTCAGATGCAGCAATGTCAGCTGCCTTTGCCCAAGGCCCTTTGACTAATCTATATAAACCCTGCCCTATTCCTCCCTTAGTGCTGATGCCTTTTGCTGGTCTCAGCCCGCTTGCACCAAGGTGCTTTTAAAATAAGTTTTCCTTTTGGAACACAGTAACCTCATGTTTTTGTTTCGGCCTATGGTTTCTGCTTTTCAATAACCACTAGATAACTTAGCATTCTCCTTCTACTGGTACTTCATCCACTCCCCCATAGATAAGTCTTAGTAACTCTCATGCTGTTATGGGCCAGGGCTAATCACCATCCACCTAATAACAACAATGAGGTTCTTACTGCTATCTGAATGCTGAGTGACCCAGTTCTAAATTCCCATGAAAGCCTACTTTCTACTTTCATTTATGATACCAACTGTCTTATCCCAGGTTCCCCTGAAAGTTGAACCCCCAACAAAATCTGTGTATAAAGAATTATTTGGGAAGTGATCCCAATGAGCAAGAGGAGCGAAATCTCCTGAAAGTCATCTCAGAACTGTTTGCCAAGTACTAAAGGAGAAAGCATTTATTCATTGACACCCGCCCTCATTGATTAAAGATGGCCCCATGAATATGGACTCCCCCTGGACTTCCTGTTTTCCCAGGCATGAGTGCTCAGAGATTCTGTGTGCATCCTCCCTCAGCATCAGAGAAGCTCTAGGATGTGAACCAGAGGCTGAGATAAGGCACTATCATAATAAAAGTACATGTAGCTTGTCTAAACCTTCAGGGAACTAGTTACCACAGCAATGACCAGAGTAAGAGGTAGGGCCAAAGGATGTGAAGTGTACATAAAGTAGTGGTAAAAAAAAAAAACTATTATATTGAATAAATCCAAAACATGTTCATTCAGATCAGAAAGAGTTGTGCATGGAAGAATGCTGAATCCTGGAATTTAGCATTTTTGTGACCCAAAGAAGAAGTTCTGAAATCTGCTTAAATATAATTAATTGAGCACATGTATTTTATTCCTCCCCCTGCCAAAAACTCACCAAATAAAAGTAAAGGAATAGAAAAGGCCCTAGGAACACAGAAAATTGGAGAGAAAAATGAAAGCAGACAATAGAGATCAGCACAAATGTTGGAGGCTAGAACACCGATGAACAAGTAGTAACTGACTTAGCAAAGTGGAAAATAACTAAATTTCTAAACTTTCAAGAGAGCAGAGAGGAGGTCAATAATAAGCATCTCTGATAGCCTTAAAGCAGTGGTTCTTAACCTGGGTTCTATAGAACCCTAGGGGTTCAATGAGTCGGTCTCAGGGGTTCGGAAAAGCCTCTGCCCCGGAGGCCAGAATAAAGTAATACCGTAATTTGTTGTGAGTTCATGCACTTTGTTGGTTTTGTTCTTTGAGCAAGGTGATGTTCATGCACGGCTCATTTTGTGCACCAGTAAAAAAACATATACCTATGTCTTGAATATGGAAAAAAAATCACATTTTATTTATCGCTAAAGAAGGGTTCAGTGAATGCACGTATGAAACTGGTAGGTTCGGTACCTCAAAAAAGGTTAAGAACCACTTCCTTAAAGGCTGAAGACATCAGGAAATTCTGGAGGCAAGCAAAGAGGTAGTGTAGAGCATGCAATCATTCTGTATGAAGAATAGAGTGCCTGACCCCTCTCTCCTTCTTTCCCTCCTCCATGTGCAGCCAAAATATCACCCTGTCCCTAGCCAAGTAAAAGACTCTTGTTCACTTTCTGAAGATGCTGAACCAGAAAGATTCTGAGGGTAAAAATTGATTGAATACCCAATGTGCTAAACATTGAAGGGAAATTTTCATTTCTGTCAACAAGTTTCTGAATGAGTTGCTGATAGGTAATGTCAAAAGAAGACCTGGAAGCATAAAAGCATCCAGAAAAGGAAAGAAAAACGCCACCTGTATAGGCTACACAGAAGTCAGACCCATGAGGACTTGCCACAAAATTAAAAACACAAGTTTTTAAAGAAAACACACACACACACACAAAATCACCAAGCTACCCAATTTACACTACTCTGTGATGGAAAAAACAATTTTTCCATATGATTATCTCATTCACAAAGGTTAAGACTTATCTTCAGACATCCCCATGTTAAAAATCATAGATAAAATTATTTTTGTTAGAAATTTCAAGGTTACAAGAAATATTCAAGTTTTTATTACCTGGGGGACCTGAACCAGATGGCCCTTGTTAATTTTGGATTATCTCAGGGTGAAAAGTACTCAGTCATATTGCAATCAGAGCAAAATATCACCTTTTGTTTCTGCAGTGCATACAGAATTTAGCAAAGCAAACGAACAACAACAAAAGTGAGACAATTATTAACTTAAGGGACTACAAAAAGTGGTACGTGCTAGCTTGTCTCCACTCTCCATCTTGGCTTCAGACAGCTGATCTCCAGTAGAATGCCTGACAACGGCCCCTTTATCTTCTGATTTCCAGCCAGTGAGACATCGTGCACCGCTACCAGTGTCTACAACAAAAGATCAAAGGGCAGGAGAGGGTGAGATAGTGATTCTACTTCTCACCTCACTCCTACCACCAGTCCATGGAATTGTGGCAGCAGCTTTGTTCCTCAACCTTTGGCCACAGCTCCTGTCTGGTGACCTCTCCGTGACTATGGCTCTTTAAAGGTCCCATGTATGATTTTAGAGGAGAGTGGGTGTTAAGAAAGCTGAATCCTTATCTTCCATAGTAAGAAGTTTATTGATAAAATCTAAAACTGAAAAAAATAATAGTGGTATATTATTTAGAAATACAGAAGTAAATACCAGAAAATTTCTGGCTTCTTATAGCTATTTTTGAAGGTGTTTGAAAGTTTTTACCTCTTAGATAAAAAGAATTAGGACATGCAGAGAGATAGAGCCCAGTAATATTATTGTACTTTTTAAACTATGTACATGTATTTACTTTTTAAAAAATAAAATTTTTGTTTTAAGGAAGACATCCTAAATAGACAAAAAAAAAGTCAAAAGTCAATGCATGAATTCCTATTTTAACTTTTTGACCAATAGAAGAGGGAAAAATGCCCAGATAAATGCTAGAGTCTGTTGAGACTTCAAAACAGGGCCCCACTTGCAACGGCCTCCATTTCAGGATCCGTGCCCGAGACCTCGGCAACTGTGCCTTGTTCACTGAATGCTCCAACTCAGCATCACATTCCATTTGGCTCCAAATGTTTGTTCATCTTTGAGAGACCCCAGTATATACGAAACTAAATCCACAAGGCAATCTTTTCTCTCAAACATTAGTACTTTGTTATAAGAAAATATTAAAGTACCACATTTGGACTTAATTTAGGGTAATCACCTCAACATTTTCAGAAAGGTAAACATTAATTAAACTTGATCTGGGAAGTTATTAAAGAAAAATTAACCTACTAACATAAAGTCACTGTAAGCTCTTTAAAGGCAGTGTGTCTAGAGCCATCCTCTGAATATTCAGCCAAAAACTTGAATTTACATTGAAGTCTTACTTTACCTTAATGTTAGGTTCAAATGTTAGCAAGTACAGAGAAAAGCACATGTCAGCAAATCCCCCTGACAATCCCTTAGGAAGCTTCCATGTTAGAAACCATTACACTCACTCAGTAAATTCCACAGAGACAGGTTTTGTTCTGGTGCTGGAACAGATTGTTGTCACTTGAGTTGAGCACCAAATGAAATAACAACATGCATTTGGGGTTGTAAAAGTTAAGCATCTCTGGCAATAGAATAATGCTCAGTTTGGTAAGATTTTCACTCTCTGAGAAGATCTTAGGTATTGAGCTGAGCTAGGAAATGGCCTATTCACATCTCAGCTCACATTCACTCATGGACATATGCTCACTGAGCTGACAGGTAGGTGGACTTTCCCATATAAATCAAAGAATATATATTTTTTGCAGGCCAGAAAGAGAGGAAATAGGACCTCTTTTGGGGTTAGCCGGAGAGGCTCAGAGCATGTGAAGAGGAAAATTACTGTTGAGAGGCTAGTGTACTTTATATACTCGCTCAACCAAAAGTTCTGGTTGGATATGGATGGAAATCTTAGACATTTTTAATTTATACAATTAAATGCATATATAATTCAAAATACATGTAATTTGGAATTAAATAAGAAGTACTCTAAATAGGTACAGAAGAGATACATTTTACACCCCAAAAGTCCAGCTGTGCTAGGACATATTCTTATTGTCTATGACTGAAATTGAATTTAGGTCTCAAGATCCCATAGCCTTGGATAGCAGAACACTAAGTTGTGCCAACTCTACAGACTTAAGTCACTTCTATCTCAAACTGTAGTCTCTTAAAGTTCCCTTTCCTTTTCCTTAAAGTTCTCTTCCTTTTCCTTTTTTTTCTCTTTTTTTCTCTTTTTTTTCTAGAATAATTGAAGTTCCAGGGCGTATTACCTATTATCCTAGCCCCACGGCAAGGTCATTGATCCATGCGTCATTTCTGTCCTCACTGGCCTTCCTGAAGTATGGCCTCTCTCTCCAAATCTCGGGCAGCAGCTCTGTTTCTGCTGTGATTACGGCCAAAATCAGGTGGAGTAATGAATGCTCTTTGCCACTTTGGTGTCCCAGAAAAGCTCTCATTGCCCTGCAGATCCTCTGCCACTTAATCACATCTCTCATCCCAACTCTGGTTGGACTGTTCTCCCATGACTTCTACTCTGGGTCCCCTTGGTCCACACCACGATGACCTTCTGACAGATACACCCACCCTCAGTTATGAACCTTATTCAGGGTCCCACTGAGACATGTAAAATAATTTTCAGATCTATTCCAGCCCTGTGGACTGAGGGATAGAGAGAGAAAGAATAAGCAAGCAAACTTTTTCACACCTTCTCCACTTAAACATACTATGCTTCCTTTTCTTCTCTATTATGACCTACAGATTAACCTAGGGCATGCTTCCCAAAGCTCCAAATGGACTGAGCTACCTCTACATTTGTCTAAGATTTCCATCCATATCCAACCAGAACTTTTGGTTGAGCAAGTATATTAAGTACACTAGCCTCTCAACAGTAATTTTCCTTTTCACATGCTCTGAGCCTCTCCGGCTAACCCAAAAAGAGGTCCTATTTCCTCTCTTTCTGGCTGAAAACATAACATCATTATGCATGCTTTCTTATACTACATGTAAATAGTATGACTTAAAAAAAATGGGGGTGAGTGGCACTTTCCTCCCCTCCAAATTCTGGCTCTTGCAAACCGAAAACTCTTTAATTCCCAGGCTATCATCTCTGTTAGAGATCCTGCATCAAATTTTGAGAGTTTTCAGAGATTTCATCTAGTATTCTTTCAACCCATTTTTCTACCTCCTCTTCTTCATATTTATAATTCCCATTATAAATATGTATGCACGATGGTGTCCTACAGGGCTCTGAGCCTCTGCTCATTTTTTTTCCTATTCTTTTTTTCTTTTAGGGGGTTAACAATGAGACAAACAGCTTTATTTAATAACCTATAAAAAGTAGTACTCTGGCAGAGTGACTCATTCCTTATCTTGGCAGAACGCGAACACTACGACTAAAAAGCCCTTTCCTAAGATTTGGAAGGGTGTCACCCTGTGCTTATACTTTGATGCCCTTAAGAACTGGACCTTGGCTGCATGGCAGTTGGTTTTACCCTTCGCCCACAGGTACTCACATAGCGGTAGGTTGAACAGAATTTTACCTGGACAGCTGCCCTTACAGACTGACCATAGTGCCTACAAAAGAGAGTTCGTAGGATTAAGAATCTTTCTGAGAAATGAGTTCTATCTCAATTTCACTTTGCTTCCACTAAGTCTGCTGAAATCAAGGCTATAAGTATTAAATATGATATTCTATTAATGTCTGTTCCCTTCCCCATTACTATTTCTCACCACCTACATGATATCCAGGCTGCTGTGCCTCTCCCTTTTTTGAGGATGGAGCAATGGACATTCTTCATCACAGATGTGGGAAGCACTTCTTGCGCATATCTGATAGCAGTATTAGACAGTTTTGCTCCAGCAGAGCGAATGCCTGGCATTTTGTTTCCCACCTTACTATGCTAAGAGAGTCCCATAATTAAATCACACCCACTCTTTGAAAACAACTCCATGTTGCATCAGAACCTCATCATTCATGGGCTTCTAACAGTACCTATCCCTCCCTTTTTTTATAGAATAGTATATGTGAGTTCGTTTGAACAGGAGGATGTGGCTGATCACGCTACTGCTTCTCTATGTAAACAGGCTCCCTTCTATTGGTCACAATCAATCAATAGTCCAAACAGTTATTATTTTTCAGAGCTTTTCTCTCTAAAAGTCTCTTTGGAAATCTTGTTGACCAATTTAGAGCCAAAAAAAAATGTAGTGACCTACCCAACCTAGAAATGTGTTCTGCATAATCTCCCCAAAACATCACTGAAAAAAAAATTTTTAAGTCCCTTTTTGTTTTTTCTATAGAAGCTCTATAAGAAAGCATGTCTAGAATCACAGAACTATGCACACACAAACAGAGACACGTGTGCTCACACACATATGTCAGGGTCAGAGAATATTAGATATGTAGTTGGAAAAGCACAGGGGGAAAGTTGTCAAGAGAAGATGAGAAGATAAGGAGATTTGATCAGCCAAAGATGTTGGATTATTACAGTAATGGCATGGAAGCGCAGGCATACATACAGAAAGGGGGGCAGGCAGGCAGAGAATAATAAATCCAGGATACCAGAGAGAAACAGTCAGTGGTCATGCAGCAGTTAAAGATAGATGTCAGTTTGCTGGATGGAGTGTGTTATATTATGAAACAATCATTTGAGGACATGGAATTTTATGGTACAGAGGAGGAGGAGTATCTGCTCAGCAGAACACCTCTCTCTAGTCTGATATCTGTCAAGAATATCACGGGACTCAGAGGATTCTTGAGTTCCATCTGACTGAAGGCACTTTCTCCAGAGCCAATACTACTTGAGGTTGAGAGAGCTTGTGATCGGGCGAGTCAGGTCATGAGAGCAGATATATGTAGCTCATTCCCGGCAAAAAGTACTTGAAGCTTCAATGAGCTTTCTAGGCTGAACTACTTGGGACAGTCCACCACCATCTGCCATCTTTAGCAAAGCTGTATTTATAGAATTCAAATGAGAATTGCATTCAAAGCACATCTAAATTGCAGCAAATTGTCCCCTACCACCAATAAAGTAGAACAACACTTTAAGGTCCTTGATTTGTTATCATTTTGGCCCATCATAGGTTTTTTTTTTTTTTCGTTGCGACACCTTAGTTGTTCATTGATTGCTTTCTCATATGTGCCTTGACCACGGGTCTTTAGTGGACCAAGTAACCTCTTGCTCAAGCCAGCGACCTTGGGTCCAAGCTGGTGAACTTTTTGCTCAAGCCAGATTAGCCCGCGCTCAAGCTGGCAACCTCGGGGTCTCGAACCTGGGTCCTCCACATCCCAGTCCGACGCCCTATCCACTGTGCCACCACCTGGTCAGGCCCATCATAGGTCTTTAATCTCCACATCTCTGTGTCCATTATAAAAACCCAGGAAGAGTTGTAAGTTTTCTTCGTTGATATATGTAGGTTTGAATCAGGTTCAGGTTGGCCTGAAGCTCTTCCTGCCCAAAGTGATGAGTCAAAATACTGTCCACAACATTGATTGTCAAGCCTGAGATGTTGGAAGCTGCCCATTCAATACAGCCTTTTACCACAAGATTAAACATTAATAAGTACATGACCTTCTGCAAGCTCTGGATGTTTGAGTGTCAACTAGTTGAGGATGTAACCTCCAGCTTCAACTCCAGACCAGTGATGTTTTTCACAATTAAGTGGGCAAGAACAGAAAGCAGCATTTCAGTTGGCTCACCCATTGCATGGTACCAGTATGTGTTGGAAAAGAGGGTATACCTTCCTATTGCCCTGCATCATCCACATGGCAGACAGCAAAGTGCTGAGTCATCTCTTGCATATCCTTAAAACTAAAGAACTCGTTGAATCAGGATTTATGATTGAGGCCAATGTCATAATAGGTCAGAATAACTGGTCTGCTTCCCTTTGGTGGGTTTCTTATAGTGACGTGGACCATACCAAGAGTTGTCTCTGTGTCATGTTCCTGACAATCCAAGTCCTGGAAGTTTCATGCACCATTCTTATTATTTAGAAACAGTTCGAAATTTGTGAGTTGAACATCTTGAAGTTCATCCATGAGAACAGATGAGAGCAGAGAATTGTCAAGAAGAAATCAGTAACTGTGGTGCGGACATCTGCTGTCAGTGCGGTGGCGGAAGTGGCGACAGCCTCTGTTCATTTTCCTTTATTTTTTTCTTTCTGTTCCTCAAATCAGATATTCTCAACTGATTTATCTTCAAGATTTATGAGATTTTTCTTCTACCCACTCAAATCTGTTTCTGTGCGCCTCCATTAAATTTTTCATTTCAGCCTGACCAGGCGGTGGCGCAGTGGATAAAACATCGAACTGGGATGCGGAAGGTCCCAGGTTCGAGACCCCGAAGTCGCCAGCTTGAGCGCAGGCCCATCTGGCTTGAGCAAAAGCTCATCAGCTTGGACCCAAGGTCGCTGGCTCCAGCAAGGGGTTGCTCGGTCTGCTGAAGGCCCGAGGTCAAGGCACAAATGAGAAAGCAATCAATGAACAAGTATGGTGTCGCAACCGCAACAAAAAACTAATGATTGATGCTTCTCACCTCTCTCCATTCCTGTCTGTCTGTCCCTATCTATCCCTCTGTCTGACTCTTTCTCTGTCCCTGTTAAAAAAAAATTATTTTAGTTATTGTACTTTTAAATCCAAAACTTTTATTTGTTTTTTTAGATCATTTTTACTTCTTTATTGATATTCTCTACTTGGTAAAATCAATGCTTCCCTTTAGATCTTTAGACAAGATTTTCAATATTCTCTCAATATATTTAAAACAGCTGATTTAAAGTCTTTAGTAAATTCAATGCCTGAGCTTTTCCAGAGACAGTTTTTATTATTTCCCTCCCTACATATGTCATACTTCTTTTTTTTAAAGATCTAAATTTTTGTTGAAAATTAGATGTTTAAAATAATGTGGTAATTCTGAAAATCAAATTTTGCCCCCTGCTCGGGGTTTGTTGTTGCTATTTGTTGTGTTTGTTTAGTGACTTTTCTGAACTAAGTGAACAAACTAGATACATGGCTGCTGAAGTTTCTGTTCAGTTAGCTTAGTGATTAAATATAAGGAATCTTAAATATCTGGAATTGGTGAATTTCCCAGTCTTTGCTGAAAGGATGTGTGTGTGTGTGTGTGTGTGTGTGTGTGTTGGGTCATGCCTTAAATATTTTTCCAGACAGCTTATAATTTTACCTTATTTTTTACTTTCTGTAGTACCTCAAATTCAGTAGATGAAACCTTAAGACTTTCTTGGGTTTTTCCTGAACATATACACAAGTCTTGGCATGCACAGAGTCCTACACATGCATGTGGCATTTTAAATCCTAAGATAATGTCAGAGTTTTTCAAAGCCCCTATAAATGTCTCACCCCTTGGTTTTACTTTTCAAAACATTTTGGTTAGCCTATTGTTTGCCCCAACAATTATCTACCACCCCAGGCAGCCACAAAGTTAAAGAATTGTCTCTAAGTGTTTTCAACAAACACTCTGTCTCAGGGTAACTACCCTTTGCAGTGGCAGTGGGCAAGCTTCAAGTTAAATAAAGATCCTCTTGCCCTGGCTGGTCCGTTCAGCAGTAGAGCATCAACCTGACATGTGGAAATCCCAGGTTCAATTTCCAGTCAGGACACACAGAAGCAGCGACCATCTGCTTCTCCACCACTCCCTTCCTCTTTTCTTTACACAGCCATGGCTCTCAAATGAGCTAGTTGGCCCCAGGCACTGAGAATGTCTCAATGAACTCACCTCAGGCACTAAAATAGTTCAGTTGCTGAGCAACAGAGCAGCAGCCTCAGATGGGAAGAACATCAGCCCCAGAACAGGACTTGTCAGGTGGATCCTAGTCAGGGCATATATTGAAGTCTATCTTTCTGCCTTTCTGCCTCTCGCTTGATTTTTTTTTTTTTTAAGACTATCTTGACATGATTTTCTTCTAGAGACCATCATATAGGTCAAATAATGACAATTCTCTGGAAGTGAAACTTTGAAAGGAACTACAACCCCATTCTTCCCTCTCCAGTGGCTACTACACTGCTGGTTTTTATCTTATTGTGGGACATTGGTTTTCACACTACTGTAGAGCTAGAGTGGGGCATGGCAATAGAGCAAGTTAAAATGCCACAAAGTTTGTTGTTATTGAGACTCAGCTATTTTCTTGAATAAATGCTACCTGAAGTGCTACAGCCTTTGATTTATTTCCAGAGTTCCTAAAAAAAAAAAGTTGATTTCTTTCCAGTTCTTTTGCTGCTTTCATGGAATTCTTAAAGGTCTTTACTCTGCCTTTTTGCTGATGTCACTCTCTTACAGACTTTTAAAAGCATTTTAAAATGGAAAACTAAGCAATGACTAGTTTGTTTTCAGTGGTGCCTGCTTTCTCTTTCTGGATGAAGATCATGATAATTACATAATATTTATTAATATGTATGTGGCAAACACTATTCTAATAATTTGACATGTATTATATCAGTTAATCTTCAAAGCAATCATATTTACAGGTACTATTATTATCCAGTTAACAGACAAAAAAAATGTGGCCTGACCAGGCGGTGGCGCAGTGGAGAGTGTCAGACTGCGATGAGGAGGACCCAGCTTTGAGGTCCGAGCTCACGAGCTTGAGCGCGGGCCCATCTGGCTTGAGCAAAAAGCTCACCAGCTTGGGTCCAAGGTCACTGCCTCGAGCAAGGGGTTACTCGGTCTGCTGAAGGCCCGCAGTCAAGGCACATGTGAGAAAGCAATCAATGAACAACTAAGGTGTCAAAACAAAAAACTGATGATTGATGCTTCTCATCTCACTCTGTTCCTGTCTATCTGTCCCTATCTATCCCTCTCTCTGACTCTCTCCCTGTTCCTGTAAAAAAGAAAGAAAGAAAGAAAGAAAGAAAGAAAGAAAGAAAGAAAGAAAGAAAGAAAGAAAGAAAGAAAGAAAGAAAGAAAGAAAGAAAATGTGGCATAACTACTTCAAGCAACTTGCCTAAAATCAATAAGAACTAAGTGGTGAAAACTAAATTTGAGCCCAGTCTGTCTGGTTCTAGATTGGAATATGCAGTAATGTGGAGCAACCAGGAATTATCAGAATAAAAAATATCTCAGTTGGTATTTCAGAAACATTCACCTACTGTACAGGTTCTTATTTTATCAAATTTTGGATTACTTTAGGAGTAAAAAGCATTTATATTAGATTTTTTTTATATATTAGATATTTTTATTATTATAATATCAAGTAATTTTAACATTTTTTATAAAAACAAATTATTAAGTACACAAGTAAAGATTATTTAACTTTTAGTATTTTATTAGAATTTTTATTTAAGGAATTTAACAAATCAAAACCAAAATCTTTTATCAGACATAACTTTTGCCTTTTGCTTGAGAAAATATTATCACTATAACTTTTTAAAATTTATTTTATTTTAATTTATTGAGTGTACATAGATTCTAGTGTCCCCCTTGAATACCTACCCCCTACCCCCATGTTCCCCACCATATCCCCCTTTCCCTCCTCCCGCAACTCCCTCCCCCCAACCCCGGGTTTTGCTTTTCTGCTCTCATCCCATCCTATCATCCCCTTTCCCTCTGTTTGTTTCCCTTTGGACCTTTTGATCCCGCCTCTGTCTCTATTCCGTTCCTCAGTTCATATTGTTCATTGGATTCCTCAAATGAGTGAGGTCATATGGTATTTTTCTTTCTCTGCCTGGCTTATTTCACTCAACATAATAGTTTCCAGGTCCCTCCGTGTTGTCACAAAAAGTAAGATTTCCTTCTTTTTCATGGCCCCATAGTATTCCATTGTGTATATGTGCCACAGCTTTTTAATCCACTCGTCCACTGACTAACGCTTGGGCTGTTTCCAAATCTTGGTTATTGTAAACAATGCTGCCACGAACATGGGGGTGTATTTCTCCTTTTGAATCACTGATGTGGTCTTCTTGGGATATATTCCTAAAAGTGGGATGGCTGGGTCAAAAGGAAATTCCATTTGTAATTTCTTGAGGAATCTCCAAACTTTTTCCACAGTGGCTGCACCAGTCTGCATTTCCCACCAGCAGTGCAGGAGGGTTCCCTTTTCTCCACATCCTCGCCAGCACTTATGCTGTGTTGTTTTGCTGATGAGCGCCATTCTGACTGGTGCGAGGTGATATCTCATTGTGGTTTTAATTTGCATTTCTCTAATGATTAGTGATGTTGAACATTTTTTCATATGCCTATTGGCCATCTGTATGTCCTGTTTGGAGAAGTGTTTATTTATTTCTTTTGCCCATTTTGAGATTGGATTGTTTATCTTCCTGATGTTGAGTTTTACAAGTTCTTTATAAATTTTGGTAATTAACCCCTTATCAGACGTGTTGTTAAATAAGTTCTCCCATTGTGTGGTTTGCCTTTTTATTTTGTTCATGTTGTCTTTAGCTGTACAAAAGTTTTTTAGTTTGATATACTCTCATTTGTTTATCCTGTCCTTTATTTCCCTTGCGCGTGGAGATAAATCAGCAAATATATTGCTGTGAGTGATGTCAGAGAGCTTATTGCCTATGTTTTCCTTTAGGATGCTTATGGTTTCACAATTTACATTTAAGTCTTTTATCTATTTTGAGTTTATTTTTGTGAATGGTGTAACTTGGTGGTCTAGTTTCATTTTTTTGCTGGTAGCTGTCCAATTGTTCCAACACAATTTTTTAAAGAGACTGTCTTTACTTCATTGTATGCTATTACTACCTTCGTCAAATGTTAATTGTCCATTATGGTGCGGGTTTATTTCTGGGTTCTCTGTTCTGTTCCATTGATCTATATACCTGTTCTTATGCCAGTACCAAGCTGTTTTGAACACAATGGCCTTGTAGTATAACTTGATATCAGGAAGTGTAATACCACCCACTTTATTCTTATTTTTCAAAATTGCTGCAGCCATTCATGTTCATTCTTGGTTCCATATAAATTTTTGGAATATTTGTTCTATATCTTTAAAGTATGTCATAGGTATTTCAATAGGAATTGCATTGAAATTATAAATATCTTTCAGTAATATGGACATTTTATTTATTTATTTATTCATTTTAGAGAGGAGACACAGAGTGAGAGAGAGAGAGAGAGAGAGAGAGAAAGGGGGGAGGAGCTGGAAGCATCAACTCCCATATGTGCCTTGACCAGACCAGTGCAGGGTTTTGAACTGGCGACCTCAGTGTTCCCAGGTCGACGCTTTATCCACTGCGCCACCACAGGTCAGGCAATATGGACATTTTAATGATGTTTATTCTTCCTAACCATGAACATGGTATATGCTTCCACTTCTTTGTATTTTCCTTGATCTCTTTTATCAATGTTTCATAATTTTCCAAGTACAAGTCTTTAACCTCCTTGGTTAAGTTTACTCCTAGGTACTTTATTTTTTGTTGTTGTTGAAATAATGAAGGGGATTGTTTTCTTAATTTCTCTTTTAGATAGATTATTGTTGGTGTATAAAAATGTCTCTGATTTCTGAGTATTAACTTTATATCCTGCCACCTTGCTGAATTGACTTATCAGGTCCAGTAGTTTTTTGACTGAAACTTTAGGGTTTTCTATGTACAGTATTATATCATCAGCAAATAATGATAGTTTTACTTCTTCTTTTCCAATTTGGATGCCTTTTATTTCTTCTTCTTGTCTGATTTTTGTGGCTAGGACTTCCAGAACTATGTTGAATAAGAGTGGTGAAAGGGGGCACCCCTGCCTTGTTCCTGATCTTAAGGGGGTTGCTTTAGATTTTTTCCCATTGAGTATGATGTTGGCTGTGGGTTTGTCATAGATGGCCTTTATCATGTTAAGGAATGTTCCCTGTATTCCCACTTTACTGAGAGCTTTGATCATGAATGGGTGCTGAATTTTATCAAATTTTTTTCTGCATCTATTGATATTATCATGTGGTTTTTCTCTTTCCTTTTGTTTATGTGTTGAATCACATTGATTGATTTGCAAATGTTTTACCAGTCTTGCCTTCCCAGAAGAAATTCCACTTGATCATGATGTATGATTTTTTTCATGTACTGCTGTATCCTATTTGCTAATTTTTTTTTTTTTTTTTTTTACAGGGACAGAGAGAGAGTCAGAGAAAGGGACAGACAGACAGGAATGAAGAGAGGTGAGAAGCATCAATCATTAGTTTTTTGTTGCCATTGCGACACCATAGTTGTTCATTGATTGCTTTCTCACATGTGCCTTGACCGCGGGCCTTCAGCAGACCGAGTAACCCCTTGCTGGAGTCAGCGACCTTGGGTCCAAGCTGGCGAGCTTTTGCTCAAGCCAGATGGGCCTGCACTCAAGCTGGCAAGCTCAGGATCTCGAACCTGGGTCTTCTGCATCCCAGTCCAACACTCTATCCACTGCGCCACCACCTGGTCAGGCCGATTTGCTAATATTTTGTTGAGAAGTTTAGCATGTAAATTCATCAGGGATATTGGCCTATCGTTTTCTTTCTTTGTGTTGTCTTTGCCTGGTTTTGAAATCAGAATTATGCTCACATCATAAAAGGAGCTTGGAACTTTTCCTTTCTTTTGAATTATTTGTAATAGCTTGAGAAGGATAGGAGTTAAGTCTTCTTTGAATGTTTGGTAGAATTTGCCTGTGAAGCTATCTGGCCCAGGTCTTTTGTTTGTTGGGAGATTTTTGATAACTGCTTCTATCTCATTTGTTGTAATCGGTCTATTTAGGTTTTCTGATTCTTCCAGATTGAGTTGTGAAAGATAATATTTTTCAAGTAATTTGTCCATTTCACCTAGGTTGTCTAATTTTTTGGCATACAGTTCTTTGTAGTATTTTCATACAATCCTTTGTATTTCTGCTGTCTCAGTTGTTACTTCTCCACTGTCGTTTCTAATTTTATTTATTTGAGTTCTCTCTCATTATTTCTTGGTGAGTCTGGCTTGATCTTGTTTACCTTTTCAAAGAACCAGCTGTTGGTTTCATTGATCCTCTGTATTGTTTTTTTTAGTCTCTATGTCATTGATTTCTGCTCTGATCTTTATTTTTTCCTTCCTTCTACTTCCTCTGGGCTTTACTTGCCATTCTTTTTCTAGTTCTTTTAGATGCAGGGTTAAGTTGTTTATCTGAGCTTTTTCTAGCTTCTTAAGATACGCCTGTAATGCTATGAACTTCCCTCTCAGAACTGCTTTTACTGTGTCCCATAGGTTTTGAGTTGTTGTATGCTCATTTTCTTTTGTTTCAAGGCAATTTTTGATTTCTTTCTTGATCTTATTGTTGACCCATTCATTATTTAATAACATGATATTTAGTTTCCAAGTGTTTGATTGTTTTTCAGTTTTTCTATTGTATTTGATTTCTAGTTTCATGACATTGTAGTTAGAGAAGATGCTTGATATAATTTCAATCTTTTTAAATTTGTGGAGACTCGTTTTATGTCCTAATCTGTGGTCTATCCTAGAGAATGTACCATGAGCACTTGGAGAGAATGTATATTCTGCTGCTTTAGGGTGAAAGGTTCTGGAGGTATCTATTAAATCCAGTTGATCTAGTGTATCTCTTAATTCTACTGTTTCTTTGTTAATTTTGTTTCTTGAGAATCTATCCAATGATGTTAGTTGGGTATTGAAATCCCCTAGTATTATAGTATTGCTGTTGATCTTGCCCTTTATGTCCATCAAAGTCTGCTTTATATATTTAGGTGCTCCTATATTAGGTGCATAGATATCTATAATGGTTATCTCTTCCTTTTCGATTGTTCCCTTTATCATTATGTAGTGATCTTCTTTATCCCTTACTATAGTCTTTGTTTTAAAGTTTATTTTGTCAGATATAAGTATTGCTACCCCAGCTTTTTTTTCATTTCCATTTTCATGAAATATTGTTTTCCTTCCTTTTACTTTCAGTCTATATGTATCTTTTGTTTTGAGGTGGGTCTCTTGTAGACAGCATATGTATGGGTCCTGTTTTCTTTTTTTTTTTAATTTCAGGTCCTATTTTCTTATCCATTCAGCCACCCTATGTCTTTTGAGTGGAGCATTTAATCTATTTATATTTAAGGTTATTAATAATATATAGTTGATTATTGCCATTTTTGTCTTTAAATCGACATTCCTCTTATACTAGATTTTTTTCCCCACTTTGTTCTGTCTACAGCAGGCCCCTTAACATTTCTTGTAGCACTGGTTCAGTTATGATAAATTCCTTGAGGTGGGTTTTTTTTTTTTTTTTGGTCTGGGAAACTTTTTATTTTTCTTTCAATCTTAAATGATAACTTTGCTGGATATAAAAGTCTTGGTTGTAGGTTCTTGTTCTGCATTACTTTAATTATTTCTCGCCATTCCCTCTGGCCTCAAGTGTTTCTGTTGAAAAGTCAGATGTTATTCTTATGGGGGTTCTTTTGTAGGTGATAGACTGTTTTTCTCTTACAGTTTTTAGTATTCTTTTTTTATCTCTTAGTTTTGGTATCTTGATTATTCTGTCTCTTGGGTTGGGTCTCTTTCGGTTCTTCTTGAAACTGTGTGACTCTTTCCTGCATCAATTTAGGGAAATTTTCAGCTATAATTTCTTCAAACAGGTTCTCTATCCCTTGTTCTTTCTCTTCTTCAGGAACCTCTACTATGCAGATATTGTTTTTCTTCATGTTGTCACAGAGCTATCTTAGAGTTTCCTCAGATTTTTTTATCCTTTTTTTATTTTTATTTTTTTTATTTTTATTTATTCATTTTAGAGAGGAGACACAGAGTGAGAGAGAGAGAGAGAGAGAGAGAGAGAGAGAGAGAGAGAAAGGGTGAAAGAGCTAGAAGCATCAACTCCCATATGTGCCTTGACCAGACCAGTGCAGGGTTTTGAACTGGCGACCTCAGTGTTCCCAGGTCGACGCTTTATCCACTGCACCACCACAGGTCAGGCTATCCTTTTTTTTCTTTTTGCTATTCTGTTTCTGTGCCTTTGCTTATCTTGTTCTCTAAGTTGCTGATTTGATCCTCTGCTTCATCCAGCCTCCTTTTAATTTCTTCTAGTGTAGTCTTCCTTTCTAATATTGTGATTGTCATCTCTGTCTGGTTTATTTTTATGATTTTAATGTCCTTTTTGATGCTTGTTATATCTTTATTTAGGTGTTCATTATGTCCACCCATTGTTGCTCTAAGATCTTTGAGCATTCTAAAAATCATTATTTTAAACTTTGCATCTAGTAATTTGGTTATTTCCATCTCACTCAGTTCTATTCCTGGGATTTGTCTTGTTGATTCATTTGGATTGCATTTCATTGTCTGCCCATTTTGTCTGTGTATACACTTTTCCTTTGGGTGTGTTGTTTGTATAGCTAGCTGTCTAGGGTTGGTATTGTCTGCCTCCAATTTTCAGTTGTGTTGTTTCTAGGTCTTTTTGGGTTGGCATCAGCTGTTATTTGTAATCTACTGTGGACTACTTATCTGCTATCACTATTCTTTTTGCTATTTGTGTCGGTGTTTTCTATGTCTTAGCTGGGTCAGGTGTGAGAAATTCTTCCTTAAGATACCACTCTAACAAAGGTTGTTAGGTCCTGAACTAATGCTCTCCATATCTGGCCACTGGATGTGCCTACCCTGGACCTCCCTGGCCGGAGCCTGGGACAGATCAGTGGGGGTCACTGCTTATAACTGGCTCTTATCTACTTTTTTGGAGCTATAGGTGATCCAGATCTTATGGCTGACTCTGCTGGGCCCAGGTGCCATTGTAAATATCAGTTACACTCCTAGGCTAGCTTTTATCTACTCTTGGCCTGGGAGAAGTTTTTTTAAAAGTTCAAGTTCCCTTGAGATCTGCTTTCTCCTGCCTGTTATTACTGGCTACTTGTTGGGCTCAGTACTATAATTCAGTGATTAGGTACAGTATTGAATGTGGCTTTCCCCTTAGCCTCAGATGTCTTTCTATCCAAACTTTTTATTTATTTTATTTTTCAGCACTCAGAAGGGTGTGGTCTCAGTGACTGTGGCCTCTGTGCTCCTGATGTGAGGTCTGGTCACCAGCCTCCCCCAGCACTGTTGCCACCTCAGGCTTTTGGATTCGAGTGCTGCTAGTGCTAGTCCATCTCTGCAACTGCCCAGCTTTCACCGCCCCTGGTGGGCCCAAGTGCACCAGCTCAAAACACCTTCGAGTTTGCTTGAGCCCCCTTGGCCGCCAAGGGCTGGATCATGCCCCATGGCTGAATTGCATGTGAGCTTAGACCTCCACAGCGGCCCGCTGCAACTTCAACCACCACAGGAAGCCCACGTGTGCCCATTGGAACCGCTTCCACTGTGCCAGGGCCTTAGCCGCCACCAGGGGTGGGCCCATGCTCCCACCTCCAAGGGCTGGTGGGATTGCGTGCAAGCTCAGACCTTTTCAGTGGCCACCTTGGCTCCCAGCTCCGCTCTTGCCTCTGCAGATGGGCACGTGTGTGCCCACTTTGACTGCCTCCATAGTCACCCAGGCTTGCGCCCTAGGCTGGCCCGAGCACTAGCTCTGATCTCTGTAGCATCTGCCAAGCTTCCACCTTTGCAGGTGGGCCCATGCACTCGCTTGGACTGCCCTGGCTCCTACAGCCTTGCCCGGCCGCCGCCAGCCCATCCACCCCTGTGAGCACTATGCAGCATGGGAGGGCAGTGTAGCTCAGACCCCAGCACTCATTACCTTTGTCCCTAATGTGCTTCCTGTCTCTAAGCATTTCTTTGTTCTGACTGAAGCAGGAGAGCCTCCAGTGGGGAGGGTAATGTCTTCCATTTGATGGTGTTGCTGTTCCGATGAAAAATCTTCACTTTACATTTGGAGTGTGATTCAGCCCCGGGGTTAAGGTGTTCATCCCTCAAAGTGCCTCCCCTGTGCCTCTGAGACCACACTCTCTTCTGGAAACTTCAGTCCTTCCAATGCTTCCTGCTCCCGGAGCCCCGGGCAGGTGGCTGTGAGCGAGGAACTCCATGGAGTCCCTTTAATGCGGAGCCTGGGTCCGAGATTTCTGTCTCCTTCTCTCAAACAGTATGTAGGCTCTTTTCTCAGCCAAAAACAGTTCTTTCACCCCTTTCAGGCTCCAGGGCTCTAGACTGGGACTCCAGTTCTGGGGCTAAGGACCCACAACCCACAGCTCGCCAGGCAAGCAATCCTCCCCATTGTGAGAGTCCCTTTGGGTCACCGCTGGATCCCAGGAGCAGGGCAGCCCTTTCTGTGTCTCTGCCTTTCCTACCAGTCTCAGTGTGGGTTCTTTGGTGGTCTTTGGCTGTAGAATCCTCTTATTTTAGTCCAAAGTTGGTTTTTCAAGATGACTGTTCTCAAAATTAAGTTGTAATCCACTTTGGTTCTGGGATGTGGGAGTTGGAACATCTGCCTACTCTGTGGCCATATTGTCTCTCCTCACTATACCTTTGAGATCTGTTCTAGTGCTGAAATGTTTTTGAAGCTTTGTTTCATTTTGTTCACTCTCAATTCAACAAAAATTTTGACCTGTTTGCTTTGGACTAGACACTTGAGTATAGGAGTTGAGTAAAGGAGATTCTGCCATCAAGAAGTTCATAGTAGTGGGAAAGAGCCATGATGTAATAATAGATGTGATCAGTATGAGGAAAGAGAAAGCACGGAAGTTATGGGATCTTACAAATGAGACCTGAGCTACTTTCAAAAATTAGAAAAAGGCAGATTTGAAGATGTGACATTTAAAACAAGACCTAAAGGATTGTGTAGGGTGATATGAAGTCTAGGAAGAGGAAACAGACATGTGAAGGCTAGATTCCTAAAAGTATGTGGTTAATTCAAGAACTCAGAGCAACTTAGGGAGACTAGAAAATAGAAATTGTGGAGACAGGAAGTCACGGAGATTAAAGGACTTGGCTAAAGAACCTTATTTGTTCAAAAGCACTTGTATAGATGGGTTGAAAGTCCTCACAGAATAACACATTATATTTACAGGGGGGGGGGGCGGGTCTTTGGGTTATGACAGTCTTGACATACAATGTTTTGAGTTTATGATGCTTACTCTCATAAAAACTTTAAAAAATTGAGATGTGGTTGTTTTGGCTTATGCCGCTAGCATTGTATTTACGGACTACGTGGGCGAATTGGTTTGGTTGCGTGTAGCAGAAGAATACGCAGAAACTCAGCATATGAGTGAGAGAGTTGATGTCTCCCAGTGTGCTTTACTACGCCATTTTGGACTGTCAAAAGTGCAAGTGTTCTGTTTGTGTTGTTTTGCCAACTGATTCACCGGACCCAATATTTCCAGCACCTTCTGCAGGTTCTCCTGCCTCTCTAATAGGTCACTCTCTCTCACCTGGAAATGTTCCTTTAATGTGCAGATCAACTACGGAATAAAGGTAAGGAATTTTTTTTTTTACACTCATTTCTTCGTCATTTTTTTCTGTTACTACAGTACGGTGTACAGTACAGTATATTTATGTCCTTTTCCTTTTCTGTGGCTTAGTTGTGTTTTTATGTTCTAAATTATAATTTTAAAACTGTGTTAGGATAGGTAAGTGACTTAGGCTAGGGTGTGTTTCGACTTACACCAAAATTTGGGTTACGTCACTCTCATAGGAATGGAGCTGTGTCTTCGCCCAAGGGCCCCCTGTATATGTAAATATTATTTTAGCACATTATTAAGAGGTTGGCCAATGGCAGCATGTGTGGCAAGATTCTGCTTTCTGGTTGATAATTTATAATGAAGACGTGCCTGCATTCTCCAATAGAGCTAATATCTATCTGAAAACAGTGCTAAGATAGAAGGACAAAAGATTCATGAACAAATGGTAAAAGCAAGCAAAAATATAAAACTTAGAAGAGAGAGAAAGTCAAGAACAGACCATGCTTGAAGGCAATGAAACAACTGAAGTTATTCTAAGGTTCTCTCTAACCAGACTATCTTCTCTATCAGGTGTTTTACAATATGTCATTCATTATCTTCATGACAACCTTTTGAGGTATTGTATTTCTGTCTTTCATAGAAGCAAACTAAGGTTCAGAAATATAAATGACTTTAGTTGACAAGTACTTACCCAGTGCCTACTATATCCTGATTAATCAGTGAACCCAAGCTGATGGAATTTACATTCTAGCAGGAACTCGTTTGAGTTTACAGAGCTGATAAACCTAAACAAGATGTTTTAACTAGAAAGAATAGACTCTGCTCCATTGTACCACACTCACCAAGAAAGAGCTAATTTTTTTCTAAAAATTATCTAGAAGGTCCTTAATGATTCACTACACTAAATATGTTAATGTGGTTTCCACAGAGTTCTCCATTATTTGCTGGTAATTACAACAGGTAATCTGATTTAGTCCCATTTGATTTCTAGCTGTAGAAAAAGATATCTAATGGGAGGTTAGTTTACCCTCTTTGTTAAGGAGTTAGAAACATTCATACCCACAAAGATTGAGAAAAATAGATAGAACCAGTTGTGACTTGATGTTGCTTATTTCTCCTTGTTTCCACCTCCCATTCTCCTCCTTCAGTCTCTTTTATCCCCTTTTCTATTTAGAACCTTTAAAGAAGAGTCCTCAAAACCAAGTTCCTGTTTGCTTTGTAAGGACATTAAAGATTCATCATTCTGATATGCATATTTTGGTTTCCTAGTTCCAGATCCTTGCCTCTAGTTTTAAAAGAACAAGGCAGAGATATTTATCATTCTTAGTTTTTTAGAACTCCTCTCACTTTTCTTGGCTGCCATCCCAACATTCTGAATTAGGAAAGTGTGAAATGTTGTCACACATCACCTATCCAGAGAGACTCCCACAAAACTGCTCCTCTAGCAGTGTCTTTCTTCTGAAGACTGAATCTTTGAGAAAGAAAAAGGAGATGTCAGGAGGAGAAAAAGAAGGTAGGGGTGACCTTGGCTCTTCCTCTTGACATATTTTCCTGGATTGTATATGGGTGAGGGAGAGGTGACTAGAAAGAAGAAGAAAAAAACGTATTTTTGTTGTTGTTTTTTCTATGTTCTCAAAAAAAAAAAAAAAAAAAACCTCAAGAAACCATTCTGTAACTATGTATAGTGATGGATGTTAACTAGACTTACTGTGCTGATCATTTTGCAATGCATAAAAATATCAAATCTTTATGTTGCACACCTGAAACTAATGCAGTGTTGTATATGAATTTTATCTCAAAAAAATTAAAAGTACAGCCTTAGTACAACACACTTATAACAGAAGATTTCACCATGAGACCTGTCCATATTTAGCAAGTTGAAAGTTTTATAGATCTCTTTTCTATAACCTCACTTTTAGACCTTTGAAATCTAAGAACATCTATATATTTGTAGTATTATGTTATTATTAGTTAAAATTTTAACTAAATACCAGTAAGTTACTTTGCCAGAAAAAAAAGAATCTTAAAAAAAATGTTCTTTTTAAAATATAAGTAGATTCGTGCAGCATCAGGCAATCCCTACAGGGGTACAACTTCTGTCTGCCTGTACGGTGTGTATTGTCTTGATATCAGCTCACATAATATCCCCACAGTCCCTTTGTGACCCTCTCTCCAAGAAGATGCATCTAATAAAATTCATCCAGCCTGCAGTCTTATGCAAATAAAGATAACTGGAGCAGACAAGAGATTAATGACCACCGCTCACAAAACATTAGTAAATCATATGGCTCCTCTAGATTTGACTGCTCATAACCTATTGTGCCAATATGCTGGAATCAAGAGAAGACATAGTCTGTGCTCTTTTTCTTAGTGGATGTTAGAAAGAATATTCACATCTTCAGCATCTTCCTTGAAACTTTGGTATGAAAGCAAATCTGCAGTTATAGATTCTCCACCTTCCATGAAATTTTTAAAAAGTATTTCTTTTTCAGAAATCATAATATACCATAAAGTCCTGTGGATTAATTCTACCTTGAAAATACTATACAGTAGCCCCCACCTCTCTTATCTGTGGTTTTACTTTCTGTGGTTTCACTCACCCACAATCAACTGCAGTATGAACATATTAAATGGAAAACTCCAGAAAAAAAATTTGTGCATTTTAAATTTTGCATCATTCTGAGTAGTGTGATGAAATCTGAAGCAGTCCCCCTCAGTCCCAACCAGGCCATGAATCATCCCTTTATATACTACCCATTAGTCACTTAGCAGCCTGCTCAGTTATCAGATCAGTGATCAGAGAGAGAAAGACCACATTCACATAACTTTTAATCACACTACTATGTTGTTATAATTGTTTTTGTTTTATTGTAGTTATTGTTGTTCATCTCTCACTGTGCCTAATTTATAAATTAAACTTTATCATAGGTATGTATGTATAGGATAAAACAATGTATGTAAGGTTTGGTGCTATTCGTGCTTTCGAGTATCCACTACATGAATTGAAACATTCCCCATGAACAAGAAAAAATTACTGTACACCACATGTCTGTTGTCATCTCTTCATCATCACTGCCATGTCTCTTTCTGAATGAGTTGTATTTTGCCTGGACTCTGTAATGGCCTCTGAACTGGTCTTCCCATTTTCACCTCTCAAATCCATTCTCCATACAGCAGTCAGAGCTCCAACATGCATCCTTTATTTTGTTGCCCTATTTAACTCTCTCTAAAGACTTCCTTTTGAATAGAAGATGACATCTGAAGTCCCTAACCTGGGTCTCAAAACTCTGCAAGAACCTACTCTCCCATCCTGTCCCCTTTGCTCATTGAGTCCCAACAACATACTATCCTTAATTTCTCTGGAAATCACAAGTCCTTTAGTACCTTAAAGATTTTTCACACACTTTAACGATTTTACTACCTTAAAGAGTTTATTCTATTTGCCTGAAATATTTTTCCTTTATGCTTCACCTTATTAAGTCCTGCTCATCCATCAGATCTCAGCTTAAATATCAGTTCCTCAGAGAGGCTTCCTCATTTATTCCAATCTAAATCATACCCTTCTATCATCTCTCTCATAGCACTTACTTTCCAAATTTATACCTTAATTTGTGTGTTTATCTGCTCCAATCCTGTCTCCTCCACTAAGATGGATCTCCATGCATGCAGGGACCTCAATGCTTTGGGCCCCTTTGTCTCAGTGCACAGAGCAGCACCTAGCACAGTGTTACGTTCTCAACAGATTCAGTCACTGAGTGAACAGGTGAATATTTGTGGAAGAAAGGGAATCACAAACTTCCAAAACAGCCTCAGCATCCACAAAGAAACCCTCCCACATAAAACGTGAGACTTCTGGAGAACTCAACAGAGGACCTTCTAGACACATTTCACTCCATAGTCACTGAGACTTTTTGGGGTGATAAGGCTTTCTACCCATACCCTCTGTAGCCCTCAAAAAGTCAACCACAGAGTCTCCCAATGAATCAACTCTACTGAAGTTCTTAACTAATTCTTTCACTCAACAGTCTTGCTCCCCATCTTCACCACCAATGCTTAACAACTTACGGTGAGGTCAGAAGAATGAGAGATCTTTTTAAAGACTCTACTCTTTAATACTGTATAGTAAATACATATACTAGTCACATAGTCATTTATTGTCATTATCAAGTATTATGTACTATACATAATTGTATGTGCTATATTTTTATACAATTGGTAGCACAGGTCTGACCAGGTGGTGGCGCAGTGGATAGAGCGTTGGACTAGGATGCAGAAGACCCAAGTTCGAGACCCCGAGGTCGCCAGCTTGAGCGCTGGCCCATCTGGCTTGAGCAAAAGCTCGCCAGCTTGGACCCAAGGTCGCCGGCTTGAGCAAGGGGTTGCTCGGTCTGCTGAAGGCCCGCGGTCAAGGCACATGTGAGAAAGCAATCAATGAACAACTAAGGTGAAACAATGAAAAACTGATGATTTATGCTTCTCATCTCTCTCCGTTTCTGTCTGTTTGTCCCTATCTATCCCTCTCTCTGACTCTCTCTCTGTCCCTGTAAAAAACAAACAAAAAACAATTGGTAGCACAGTAGGTTTGTTTGTTCCAGTATCACTACAAACACATGAGCAATGTGTTGCACTATGACATCAAGACAGCTACAACATCACAAGGCAATAGCAATTTTTCATCTCCATTAAAATTTTATGGTACCATCTTTGTACATGTGGTCTGTCATTGGCCAATGTAGAACATGACTCTATAATCATCTGAGACTCTTAATTATCTTCCCTTTCCTATAAACCTCACCGGTCTTCCCTTAACCCAATCCCCAGCTCTCCATTTCTGTTCATCAAATGTGCCTTGGACCCAATTTCTGCCCCCACACTGACTCTTTACTCTTCATTGCATTCTGTGTTCCTTAGCTTTTGAAACTCTGCTTTGTCTCCCAGTCTACCCCTACTCTCAGCACTGAACTCAGTGTTTGGGTTCAGTGATGGAAGAAGCAGCCTTCTTTGGCCTTCTACTGTCTTAAGGGCAAAGATTGTGTTCATCCTTTAGATCTCTCTATCTTCTATTTAGGGGAACTCTCATCCTGGCACCAGGACTCTGGCCAGCACTCAGGCTAAGCTTAGACAAGCTTCCCCACAAGACATGGGGTCAGAGAGATGTGACCCTCACCCACCTCTGAGGCTCCATTTCCAACTAGTCTTCTATGAACATTTCATTTGGCCTCTTTTTGTGTCCTCAGTTCTGAACACTCTGCCTACCTCACCCACCCACCCCACACACACTCAACCACCTACTAAATCTGGCAACCGACTCTAATTCCTCTGTCAAGCTCATATCCAGATCTTCGAAGAAGCCCTGCCTACCCCTCCTATTTACTAACTCTGACTTGTTCATAGTCAGCACCTGAGAGTCTCTTCAGACAGGTGGGAAAGGGCAGACCAAGCTTTAAATTCCACATTTGTCATTTACTAGCTGTCAGACCTTGGGGAAACAATTTAATATCTCAAAATCTCATTTTTTTTTAATTTTTTTTTTATTTATTCATATTAAAGAGGAGAGAGAGAGAGAAGGGGGGAGGAGCAGGAAGCATCAACTCCCATATGTGCCTTGACCAGGCAGCCCAGGGTTTTGAACTGGCGACCTCAGCATTTCCAGGTTGACGCTGGCTTGATCCACTGCGCCACCACAGGTCAGGCAAATCTCATTTTTTAAATCAAAGAAATGGGAATAATATTCACTTACAACATTTGGCTGCTAGCACAGATGTGCCACATTGTAGGCATTCAATAAATGTGCAACAAGGAACATAAAAAAGAAATGAATTGATTACAGTATTTGCACTATGGCTAAAGCAAAATTAAAAAAAAAAAATTTGATGTCTTACTTTGGCTATGTGATTCTCCTAGATGCTGAGAGAAATCACAAGAATAACATAATAAGGGAGAGGAAAGCTTGTGCTCAAAGAAATGAGTAAAACATAGTTAAAAGAATGAGAAAGAAAAGTGAGTAAAAGCTCGAGCACATCATAGCACTGT
This sequence comes from Rhynchonycteris naso, assembly GCA_037038555.1. Taxonomy (NCBI): domain Eukaryota; kingdom Metazoa; phylum Chordata; class Mammalia; order Chiroptera; family Emballonuridae; genus Rhynchonycteris; species Rhynchonycteris naso. The sequence continues at coordinate 47,981,566 of CM073000.1, read as the reverse complement.
GACCATAGAAAGCAAAGCTGAAGATAACAAAGGGGGCATGTTGAGGAAAAACAGCAAACACGCTTGAGTAGATGGAGAAGGGCCAGCTCAGGAACGACAAGACCAAAATGAGAGACAGGTCATTGCTTTGGGTTTTCCCTTCTCTGTGAGTGAATAGGATGTATCATCTCTAAGCATTTGTTTATTTGCAACTCAATTAACCCAACCAGGAAGTGACATAGTGTACACCTCAGCCAAGTAACTAATTAACAATTGTAAAATCCAGATGCCACCTAAAATAATTGTTATGAGAATGTTGCTGGAGATCTTACAGATGCCTTGGCATCACCCCAGACGTGACAACGAAGGCAGGGACCTCCCACTCTGCTCCTTGACCTTGCATCACTCTGCTTGTTCCTTAAAAGTTTACTGATATCACATGGACATAGTTGTGAAATGTTTTCAGCAAATCCAGATTTGCAAAAGTTCTTGAAATCTTGGCACTTACACAAAATAGTCCAGGCAGAGGATTGTCTTTGGTTTTGTGTGTGTGCGTTTTAAGCAGATGCTAGGCAAACTTCTATTTGTGCTTATTTCTCTACCTGTTTGGACCTCAGTATCCCTGGTTAGGGTATAATATTAATACCAATATACCTTTAGATAAGTTAAATATCACTAATATTAATGATCATTGAGTTCTATATGTCAGGTGTTATACCTATATCATGACATGTATTACAGCAATCCTACAAAGTAGTTAATATTATTATCCTTACTTTATAAAGATACTATTAAGATGTTAATATTCATTACCCAGGTAGTATGGAAATGATACTAAAGTATCATTCCATACTACCTGGGTAATGAATATTAACATCTTAATTTTACAAAAAGAAATTGAATTGTGAAACAATGAAGAGAATCACCTCAGGTCACTGAACAACTGAATTGGTGACAAAATCAAAACTATCTACATCCTGGCTCTTTCTTGACCCAATTTTTTTATCAACCAATTTGCATAAAGGTGTTTCTTCTCTTGTCATCAGTCTTTCATTTTTAATGGTCCTCAAGGCAAGGGGACTCAAGTCCCATGAAGAAACGATAATTTATTTCAAAACCAAAACTACCCCCCTGACTAAAATTTCATTTTCTTAAATCTCAGGACTCCTAAAAAGAAATAGAAATCAGTCAAGGCCAACTTTCTGGCACACCACAGAATGAATGTCACATGGTCCAAAGTCTTTCTTCTTGCACTAGAGGCCAAGGAACGTGAACACCAGGGGACAAAACCACAGACCTCTGAGATTTTTCAGTGTCTGAGGTTACAATGTATAAAGATACAAAATTATTAGTTTAAAATCTTGAAAATTCAAGGATTCCATTTAAATCCCAAGGAAATCCTTTAACTTGCTACATTCTTTCTCCTTAACAAAGGACGAGAAAATAGAGTTTGGGAGCAAAACCCAGCTCTCCTTTGTGGGAGTTGCCTAGAGAGCCAGTAACATTTCCCCTGGTTCTCCACTGGAATACATGTTAGCAATAGGCAGGAATCTTGAATTTTGTGATCCTATAAAATGATACCTAGTTTTTAACTTAAGGACTCAGTAAGGCTTTGGATTTTGAAACATACTTATAACACAGTTCTAGAAAAGAAAAATGGAGTTGGCTTTGATTCTCCTCCAGAAACATCAGCAGCCACAGGATTGAGAAGAACTTGCTGGGGATGGTGTCACCCTAAGAGGGGCTGGCAGGCTTTGAGGGAGGTCCCCATGAATCTAAGCTACACTCAGTAATGACACACTGCAGGACAATGGACAGAAGGCAGCCAGTTCAGTGCAACAGAGCCAAGAAAGACTGAAGTAATATTAGAAATTACATGTGGCCTGTTCTATCAAAAATAGTCCAAAAGTTTTCCTCCAGCGGCCAACTAGAAGCCTTACTCAGAGCCAAAGCAAACTACTGAAAACAAAGTTGTCCAATTCTTGATACTCCCCATTCTGCGTTGTATTATTTTGTTTTGTTTTGCTTTGTTTCAATCTTTCCCTCACATTTTGAACTTAGCTGTCAGATCTGGCTGATATAAAAGCCCAAAGCTTTCCTGCTGCTGCGTGTTCAAAGATAAAGTCACTGGAGGCAGTGGTCACCCACATGATGGGAGGAGGGGAAATGCACTGTGAAAAGAGATTCTTTCCACATGTGCATAAATGAGGATTTTTCACAAGAATGAAATAATCATTTTTATTTTAGTTTCAGTTCATATGCAGTGTGACTGAACTTCCCTATGTTGAGGATATATTGGTGAAAAATTGGCTAAAAGGGAGTCCTACCTTTTCAAAACTAAGCTGTGTCTTTCATAAATATTTAGGAAACTGAAGCTCAGTTTCCTTCAGATGAGTTTTATTATAAAAAGAGAAGCTTCTATTCAAACAAATAGATAATCAGAACTAACAGTAGAAACATAAACATGAATTTGCTCATAAATATTTCACACTTTCTGACCTTCTCATGATTTGGTTTTTTACTTAGGTTTTTAATTCTAATACAGAAAGAGAGAGCCCAGCACGTAGGAAGTAGACAAAAACTGTTAAAGTGGATGACTTCATCTGTGTTGAACCAAGCATATTGTCATGTATATAATAAATAATAGCATGAGTTGAATTAATAAGACAGAGAAATGGCCAAAAATTACCAGCACCCTAAGCATTGTTCATTCCTGAAGGGGAAGATCACCTTTAATTTGCAGAGGTCTCTGGGCTCATGGTCTCACTTCACTGAGCTCATTGCACATGTGCAACATTTGACTGGCCTGTACGTTAATCAGCCCTTACGACATCCCTGTGAGATACGTGGGTGAGGGGTAGCATTAGCTCCATATGGCAAATGCAGCAGACCAAATGTGGAAATTAAATGACTCATCTAAATTCACTCAAAAGCTAGTGGAGGAACTGAGATTGGAACTCACAAGCTTCTGCTTTCTGTGCAACCAAACCGCAGACCCACATTGTGACACTGTGTGACCTCAGATTGCCACTGAGAAACTGGTCCTCCTGGTCACTCTCAGACAGCATGCTTGGTTAGCCTGGATGCTGAGGTGAAAGGAGAAACAGCCAAGCCAAGATGTCCATGATCTCAGAAAATAAGAAATTCAAACATTTTCAAACCTCAGAGTTTATTTTTGAAGTGTCCTTCTCAGCAGATAAATGATAAGCAATTTGAGAAGAAACTTTATGTTAAAGAAAAATAAAGGATTGAAAGGGCAATTGTTATGGGCTTTTTCCAGATTAAAAGGATCTGGAACATTTCTATTCAATGAGTTTGGAATAAAGTTCAAATTCAGTTCATAAGCTTATCTCCCAATTTCATTTTTTAAAGTACCTCAAACATAAACTCCCACTTAACTTGATCAAAAGCTTCTTCTGGTTCAAGAGACAGAACAACAATCAGCCCTCTTGTTCATGTAGCCAAGTCACTGTTCTTAATCAGCATAAAAATCATCAGGGGCCAAAAGTTGACATTTTAATAAAAAGTGGTTTGATGAGGCTCCAGGCTGGTGGCAGCCTTCTCAGCCCAGAAAAATATGAATCGACTCCTCAAATATGCGAACAGGTCCAAAAACAGGGGCCAATTCCAGCAACCAGTATTTCTGTAAGCCTCAAGTCCCCTATTGTGTACTTCTACCTCATTCCATACCTCTCCCCCCACCAGCATTCCACATTTTCCACCCTTGTTTGCATCAGGGTGTCAGTACCTTTGTTCCTAAAAATATGACCATTTGGGCTTTTCTTCTCTTCTTCTCCCTCTGTCAACAATTTGGTCCTAAAACCATTAGGTGGGACAGAACTACAAGGGAAAGCCATGATGGTCAGGACGGCTTGTTGGGACCCAGCAGGGGTAGAAGGGTGTTAACTAGCTAAGTATTGCTGTTCCAGGTGAGTTGGCCAAACCTGAGCAGGGTGAAGGTGATGTTCCTGCAGTGGGCAGCATGGCATGGGTGACAGAATCCAAAGGTAAGGAGGCCATCCCTGTGGAAAGGCAGCAAGGTGTAAAGTATCAGATTAGGCCCTGACTGGTTTGCTCAATGGTAGAGCATCAACCTAGCATGTGGATTTCCCAGGTTCAATTCCCAGGTAGGGCACACAAGAGAAGCACCCATCTGCTTCTCTACTCCATCCCCTCTCACTACTCTCTCTCTCTCTCTCTCTCTCTCTCTCTTTTCCTGCTGCAGCCTTGGCTCAATTGGAACAAGTTGGCCTCAGGCACTAAGAAAGTCTCAGTTGCTAAGCAATGGAGCAACACCCCAGATGCAGGTGGATACCCATTCTGGTGCATGCAGGAGTCTGTTTCTGCCTCACCTCTTCTCATTGAATAAAAAATAAATAAATAAAATAAGTAAAAATAGGCCTGACCTGTGGTGGCGCAGTGGATAAAGCGTCGACCTGGAATGCTGAGGTTGCCGGTTTTAAACCCTGGGCTTGGCTGGTCAAAGCACATATGGGAGTTGATGCTTCTTGCTTCTCCCCCCTTTCTCTCTCTCTCTCTCTCTCTCTCTCTCTCTCTCTCTCTCTCTCTCCTCTCTAAAATGAATAAATAAAAAATAAATTTAAATAAATAAAAATAAAGTATCAGAGCCCAGGCAGAGTGGGAGGACATTCTTCTGTGGGTAGGAGGATGGAAGTGGGACAAGAGAGTGGTTACATAGAGGCGATAAACTGAAAAAGAAACTTATTAGAAATAATGGGAGCTAGGTTTCTCACTGTTGGTGAAGGAGTTGCAAATATTGAAACAGAGAAAACTGGAATGTATGCTGTAGTTGTTGGATTAGAATTGAAGGTATTGGGCGAACTCCTGTTTTTCAATATGTATTTGTGCTGATATAGAAAAAAATGTATATACGTGAACATACATATTGTGGAATGTAGAATAATGGACTCGTCACCCTAAAATTTTCACATTCTATCGTGGTAAACCTGTAGATGTGTTACCTACATGACAAAAAATACTTTACAGATGTGATTAATTTAAGTATTTTAGGAAGATTGTCATGGATTATCTGGGTGAGTCCTTGTGGTTTTACTGGAAGGCAGGAGGGTCAGAGTCAGAGATGGAGTTGTGACAACAGAAGCAGAAGAGAGAAAGAGGGAAAGAGAGAGATATTTGAAGATGCTATGTTGCAGGTTCTGAAAATGGGAGAAGAGGCTACAAGCTAAGAAATGCAGGCATATTCTAGAAGCTGGAAAAAGCAAGAAAATAGATACTCACCTAGAGCTTCCAGAAGGGACACAGCCCTGCTGGTACCTTAGGACTTCTGACCTCCACTATAGTAAAATAATAAATTTATGTTTTTTTTAAACTTCTACATTGGTGGTCATTTGTTGCATCAGCAAACTGGTAAGTAATACATACATATATTGATTAGTTCTGTCCAGCAAGAGCTCCTAGGAGTAGCACTACCACAATAGCAAAGAGCACACTCAGCAGAAAAATACCATCCTGCACCCAAAGGTACTAAGACTTCTTGGAGAAATGGCTGGTTCTGGGCTAGAGCTTAGAACATACCAGATAAATCGGGAATACATTTTGAATCAGAAAGCAAGGAAGTGCTCAAGAAATGGTGGGGTCTTGTCAGAAGGACACAGGGGTCAGTTGAAGGGACTGGTGGAAAAAATCTGGGACAATCTGATTATCAACATAAAGAATAATAGCAACAGGGGAGCAAGATGGCGACGGAGTAGGCGGACGTACCAACTTCCAACTCCCAGAACCAAAGTGGATTACAACTCAATTTTAAGAACCATCACCTGGATAAACCAACTTTGAACAAAACTAAGTGGACTCTTCAACCAAGGAACACAGAAGAAGCCACATTGAGACTGGTAGGAATAGCGAAAACGCGAAGAGGGCTGCCCAGCTCCCCGGAGCAAACGGCAGCCCGGAGAGACCCGTGTGGCGGGAGGAGATTTTGGCGGAGAGGGAGGGACCTGGGTCCCAGGAACCAAGCCCCAGCCTGCAGTCCCAGAGCCAAGAAGAGGCGTTTGGACAGTTTTGAGCTGTGAAACAAGTGAGGGAGCTCCCAGGCCTACAGTGTGGAGTATTAAGTCCCTTCCTACTCTGCTGAGGGCTGCTTAAGGTTTTGGGGCGGCAGGACGCTGAAAGGCGGTTCTGTCGGCGTGGGCAGAGGCCAAGCCGGTGGGAGATCGGTCTAGCCCAGAGGGTCGGAGGGTAAGCGCGAGAGCGGTCCGGAAGCTGCGGGCCGCCTTTAATCCCACTTACGGGGACAAAGCGGGAGGCCAGGAACAGGCAGGCCCTGCGCAAGCCGGCCCTGACCGCGGGGACCGGGCTAGGACCAGGGACGGGCAGGGGCTCGTGGCTGAGCTGACGCTACCAGTCCGCCCCCCCCCCCGCCGCCCGCCGGAGAAACCGCGGTTGGCCAGTATACGTGCGCGAGCGGGCTCTGAGCGCGGGAACGGGGTGGACCCCGAGACAGGCGGAGGCTCGCAGCTGAGCCCACGGCTGCTATCCCCATCCGGCTGGAGAAACCCCGGATAGCGTTAATACGTGCACGAGCGGGCTCCGAACGCGGGGGCGAGGTAGAGTCCGGGACGAGCGGAAGTACGCAGCTCGGCGGAAGCCAGCAAACACGCCCGCCCCAATAAATCTTGGTTTCCGACCCTGCGCAAAGGGCCCTGGCCTCGAGGGCGGGGCTAAAGCTCCTGACGGGCAAAAGCTTACAGCTGAGAGCACGTCAAAAGCCCCGCCTAACACGCGGAACTGTAGCGAGCAGGCTCCGACTGCTGGTTCTGGGCGGAAGTCCGGAAATAGGCTGGGTCCGCAGCTGAGGAAAGGTGCTCGCCTCTACCCTTGGTGCTAATCTTGTGGCTTCAGTGACAGCCCCTCCCACGGAGGAGAGGCAGAAATCACAGCAAAAGCCACAGTGGGCCGGCGCTGGCAACGCTCATACCCAACCACCCTAGGCGCCGGCAGAGGGGGTGGGGGGCCTGCAGATAGACCACACCTAGAGAACACAAAGGCAACACCTACTGGACTCCAGTGGCCACAACTTGCTTATACACAGAAAAAATGGGCAGGCAGAGGAATGCAAACCAAATGAATCAAGAGAAATCCCCAGAGAAGGACCTGAATGAACCAGATATAACCAAATTACCAGAAGCAGAATTTAGAATAATGATAGTTAGGATGTTCAAAGAAATTAGAGCAACAATGGATAGTCATTATGAACACCTAAATAAAGAGATAACAAGTATAAAAAATGAAATTGAAATAATAAAAAAGAATCAGACAGAAATGACAAATACAGTATCAGAACTGAAGACCACAATGGAAGGAATTAAAAGCAGGATGGATGACGCTGAGGATCGAATAAGCGAGTTAGAGGACACAATAAACAAAGGCACAGAAGCAGAGAAGAAAAAGGAAAAGAGACTTAAAAAATGTGAGGAAACTCTAAGGGAGCTTTGTGACAACATGAAGAGAAACAACATTCGCATCATAGGGGTGCCTGAAGAAGAGGAGAAAGGACAGGAAATGGAAACTTTGTTCAATCAAATTATAGCAGAAAACTTTCCTAAATTAAGGCTGGGAAACACTCCACACATTCAAGAAGCACACAGAACTCCATTAAGGAGAAACCCAAAAAAATCTACACCAAGACACATCATAGTTAAAATACCAAAGCTAATGGATAAAGAAAAAATTTTAAAAGCTGCTAGAGAAAAAAAGACTATCACATACAAAGGAGCCCCCATAAGGATGACATCAGACTTCTCAACAGAAACACTTGAGGCCAGAAGGGAATGGCAAGAAATAATCAAAGTAAAGCAGAACAAGAACCTACAACCAAGACTACTTTATCCAGCAAGGCTAACGTTTAAAATTGAAGGAGAAATAAAGAGCTTCCCAGAAAAAGAAAGCCTCAAGGAATTCATAAAAACCAAACCAATTCTGCAAGAGATACTAAGGGGCCTCTTGTGAACAGTTTAAAGGGAGGAAAGAATAGAGCAAAAGAAGAATACAGCTTTAAAGAATAAAATGGCAATAAACAACTACATATCAATAATAACCTTAAATGTAAATGGATTAAATGATCCAATCAAAAGACATAGGGTAGCTGCATGGATAAAGAAACAGGACCCATACATATGCTGTCTACAAGAGACACACCTTAAAATAAAAGATGTTCATAGACTGAAGGTAAAAGGATGGAAAAAAATATTTCATGCAAATGGAAATGAAAAAAAAGCAGGGGTAGCAATACTTATATCAGACAAAATGGACTTTAAAACAAAGGCTGTAGTAAGAGATAAAAGAGGACACTACATAATGATAAAGGGAACAATTCAACAGGAAGATATAACTATTGTAAATATCTATGCACCAAATATAGGAGCCCCGACATACATAAAGCAGACTTTGATGGATATAAAGGGCGAGATTAACAGCAATACTATCATAGTAGGGGATTTCAATACCCCTCTAACAACACTGGATAGATCCTCAAGAAAGAAAATTAATAAAGAAACAGCAGACTTAAAGGAGACACTAGATCAACTTGATTTAATAGATATCTTCAGAACTTTTCACCCTAAAGCAGTAGAATATACATTCTTCTCAAGCGCTCATGGTACGTTTTCTAGGATAGACCACATGTTAGGACACAAAAATGGTCTCAATAAATTTAAGAAGATTGAAATCATATCAAGCATTTTCTCTGATCACAATGCCATGAAACTAGAAATTAACCACAAAAGAAAAACTGAAAAATACTCAAACACTTGGAAACTAAATAGCTTGTTATTAAATAATGAATGGATTAACAATGAGATCAAAGAAGAAATAAAAAAGTTTCTAGAAACAAATGATAATGAGCATACATCAACTCAAAATTTATGGGACACAGCAAAAGCAGTTCTGAGAGGGAAGTTTATTGCACTACAGGCATATCATAAGAAGCTAGAAAAAGCTCAAATAAGCAACTTGACCCTGCATCTAAAAGAACTAGAAAAACAACAGCAAATAAAACCCAAGACAAGTAGAAGAAAGGAAATAATAAAGGTCAGAGCAGAAATAAATGACATAGAGGCTAAGGAAACAATACAGAGGATCAATGAAACAAGAAGCTGGTTCTTTGAAAAGGTAAACAAGATTGATGAACCTTTAACTAGACTCACCAAGAAAAAAAGAGAGAGGACTCAAATAAATAAAATTAGAAAGGACAGTGGAGAAATAACAACTGACACAACAGAAATACAAAGCATTGTAAGAAAATACTATGAAGAACTATATGCCAAAAAATTAGACAATCTTGGTGAAATGGACAAATTTCTTGAATCATATAACCTTCCAAAAATCAATCTGGAAGAATCAGAACACCTAAACAGACCAATTACAGCAAATGAGATCGAAACAGTTATCAAAAAACTCCCAAAAAAGAAAAGTCCTGGGCCTGATGGCTTCACAAGTGAATTCTATCAAAAATTCAAAGAAGAACTAACTCCTATTCTCCTGAAGCTATTTCAAAAAATTCAAGAGGAAGGAAGAATTCCAAACTCCTTTTATGAGGCGAGCATAATTCTGATCCCAAAACCGGGCAAAGACAACACAAAGAAAGAAAATTATAGGCCTATATCCCTGATGAATTTAGACGCTAAAATTCTCAACAAAATATTAGCCAACCGGATCCAGCAATATATGAAAAAAATCATACACCACGATCAAGTGGGATTTATTCTGGAGAGGCAAGGCTGGTTCAATATTCGCAAATCAATCAATGTGATTCACCACATAAACAAAAGGAAGGACAAAAATCACATGATAATTTCAATAGATGCAGAAAAGGCATTTGATAAAATCCAGCACCCATTCATGCTCAAAACTCTCAGTAAAGTGGGAATACAGGGATCATTCCTTAACATGATAAAGGCCATCTATGATAAACCGACAGCAAACATCATACTAAATGGACAAAGATTAAAAGCAATCCCCTTAAGATCAGGAACCAGGCAGGGTTGCCCACTTTCACCACTCTTATTCAACATAGTTCTGGAAGTCCTAGCTACAGCAATCAGACAAGAAGAAGAAATAAAAGGCATACAAATTGGAAAAGAAGAAGTAAAACTGTCATTATTTGCAGATGATATGATATTGTATATTGAAAACCCTAAAGTCTCAGTCAAAAAACTACTGGACCTTATAAATGAATTCAGCAAGGTGGCAGGATATAAAATTAATACTCAGAAATCAGAGGCATTTCTATACACCAACAGTGAAATATCAGCAAAAGAAATTAAGGAAACAATCCCCTTCACTATTGCAGCCAAAAAAATAAAGTACCTAGGAGTAAATTTAACCAAGGAGGTTAAGGACTTGTACTCAGAAAATTATAGAACATTGATAAAAGAAATCAAGGAAGATACAAACAAGTGGAAGCACATACCGTGCTCATGGCTAGGAAGAATAAACATCATTAAAATGTCTATATTACCCAGGGCAATTTATAAATTCAATGAAATACCAATTAAAATACCAATGACATACTTCAAAGATATAGAACACATATTCCAAAAATTTATATGGAACCAAAAAAGAACACGAATAGCCTCAGCAATCTTAAAAAGAAAAAATAAAGCAGGAGGTATCACTCTTCCTGATATCAAGGTTTACTACAAGGCCATTATACTCAAGACAGCCTGGTACTGGCATAAGAACAGGCACATAGATCAATGGAACAGAACAGAGGTCCCAGAAATAAACCCACAGCTTTATGGACAACTGATATTTGACAAAGGAGGAAAGAACATACAATGGAGTAAAGACAGCCTCTTTAACAAATGGTGTTGGGAAAATTGGACATCTACCTGCAAAAAAATGAAACTAGACCATCAACTTACACCATTCACAAAAACAAACTCAAAATGGATAAAAGACTTAAATGTAAGCCGTGAAACCATAAACATCTTAGAAGAAAACATAGGCAGCAAGCTCTCCGACATCTGTAGCAGCAGTATATTTGCCGATTTATCTCCACGGGCAAATGAAATAAAAGGCAAGATAAACAAATGGGACTATATCAAACTAAAAAGTTTTTGCACAGCTAAAGACAATAGGAACAGAATAAAAAGACAAACCACACAATGGGAGAACATATTCGGCAGCACATCTGATAAGGGGTTAATAACTAAAATTTATAAAGAACTTATAAAACTCAACACCAGGAAGACAAACAACCCAATCAAAAAATGGGCAAAAGAAATGAATAGAAATTTCTCCAAAGAGGACATACAGATGGCCAATAGGCATATGAAAAAATGCTCAACATCACTAATCATTAGAGAAATGCAAATTAAAACCACAATGAGATATCACCTCACACCAGTCAGAATGGCACTTATCAGCAAAACAACACAGAATAAGTGCTGGCGAGGATCTGGAGAAAAGGGAACCCTTCTGCACTGCTGGTGGGAATGCAGACTGGTGCAGCCACTGTGGAAAACAGTTTGGAGATTCCTCAGAAAATTAAAAATCGAACTGCCCTTTGACCCAGCTATCCCACTTTTAGGAATATACCCTAAGAACACCATAGCACTGTTCGAAAAGAAGAAATGCGCCCCCATGTTCGTGGCAGCATTGTTCACAATAGCGAAGATCTGGAAACAGCCCAAGTGTCCGTCAGAAGACGAGTGGATTAAAAAGCTATGGTACATATATACTATGGAATACTACTCAGCCATAAGAAACGATGACATCGGATCATTTATAACAAAATGGATGTACCTTGATAACATTATACGGAGTGAAATAAGTAAATCAGAAAAAAAGAAAAACTGAGAACAGCACGATTACATACATAGGTGGGACATGAAAGTGAGGGTATGAGACATGGACAAGAGAGTGGTGGTTATGGGATGGGGGGAGGGAGGGAAGAATGGGATAGGGAGGAGGGGAGGGACGCAGGGAAAACCAGATTGAAGGTGACAGAGGACAATTTGACTTTTGGTGATGGGTATGCAACACAATTGAATGATAAGATAACCTGGAGATGTTTTCATTGTACATATGTACCCTGATTTATTGATGTCACCCCATTAGAATTAATAATAATAAAATATATATAAAAAAAAAAGAATAATAGCAACAGATTATAAATCACTGAATAAAATAGAAACATGAGCCCATAATGATATAAATTAATAAATGAGTAAGTTAGAGATTTAATCGGAAATGGGACATTTATATCATTTCAAAAGACCTTCTCACAAAATACTATTAATTACAAAAAAAAAGGAGTGGCTGTCCATCAAAGTAGCTTGCAGGTAAGAATTTAATCAAATCATCAGAGTGAACATTGTCAATAATGGGACAAACTAAAATCCCAGCCTGATAGGATACAATGAGGAGAACAAAGTAGCTAGCACCTCTGTGTTATTCCTGCCAAATAGTCACACTCTGAATTTAATCATGAGGAGACGACTGACAAAATCAAACTGAGGGGCATTCTGCAAAGCAACTGGTCCAGATTCCTCAAATTTTTTAGATCACAAAAGTCAAATAAAGATAGAGGAATTCTTTCAAATTGGAGAAAATTAAAGAGATATAAGAATTCAAGGTAACACATGATTCCAAACTGAATCTTTTGGCTATAAAGGAATTTGGTGAAACTTGAATGGAATCTAAATGTTAGGAGATAGTACTAAAGTATCAGTGTTAGTTTTCTAAATTTGATCATCGCATTGTGGTTATTTATGTAGGAAAGTGAAGTATTAGGTACTATGGAACATCAGTTTGACAAATTATTCTCGTATGGTCCCGGAATAAAATTCTTGGTACTATATTTATAAACTTTCTGCAAACTGGAAATAATTCAAAAATTTTTAGTATCTATTGTTTGTTCCCAAATCCACTTCTCATCCTGTACTAAAATTGAATCTTCTCCCCGCAACCGTTGCTTTAGTTCTCCTGGTAGGAAAGGATATTTCTCATATTGTCAGGAGTCAGAGCATCTTCAGGCACACACCTTACCAGAGAATATCTTGGGTCTGGGGCATGGAGGCTGGCAGCACTTGTCACAGGACTGATTAGATCCTGGGTGGTGTGAGATGGTGTGAAGAGGTGTGAGAAAACGATTTTGAAAAGTAGTCAGAATATTCTTGCTTCATTTTTCTTTTATTATTTCCAATGTCTGATTAAAATACCCAAGTTTACTGTGGAGTGTCAAGAAGAAAAGTTGAGTATCCTCTGTTAGCATTATTGTCATCAATACAGTCTCTCCAGACCTCTCTGATAGGAGAAAAGCAGACTAACTTTTCTGAGAGCCTTGGTCTGAAGGGCCAAGGTTCTTAGGATGTCACTGTTTTCTAAATCCCAGCTCATCTTTTCTTTAGCTTTCCTTAGTAGGTTCATTCTATTTTACTGGCACATTTATGTGTGCTATACAAGCCTTAGTGATAGTTTAAGCTTCAAAGAAATCTGGCAAGGTACAAAATATAGTTTAAAGTAGAAATTAGACTTTTCCATGTCTAAGAAGTCCAAAAATTTTGGACTTCTAAATGGGTCCCAAATGCCACCCATTAAAAAATAATTACTTTATTTGATAAAAGAGGGGTGAAAGATAATTTGGGAAAACCTGGAAAAAAATCAATATAGATTTGGTACTAGAAATTAGGGAATTTTTGCTTATTCTGTTAGGTGTGATCCTGTTGTTTGATTACACAGAGAAAATGACCTTAATTTGGGGGCATGTGTACAGAGATACTAGCACTGTTCAAAAAGAAGAAATGCGCCCCCATGTTTGTGGCAGCATTGTTCACAATAGCGAAGATCTGGAAATAGCCCAAGTATCTGTCAGAGGAAGAGTGGATTGAAAAGCTTTGGTACATATATACTATGGAATACTACTCAGCCATAAGATATGATGACATTGGATCATTTACAACAAAATGGATGGACCTTGATAACATCATACAGAGTGAAATAAGTAAATCAGGAAAAAACTGAGAACAGCATGATTTCATACATAAATGGGACATAAAAGTGAGACTATGAACAATGGACAAGAGATTGGTGGTTACGGGGTAGGGGGAGGGAGGAGAGGGTGGGATAGGAAGGAGGGGAGGGGCACAGGGAAAACCAGATAGAAGGTGACAGAGGACAATTTAACTTTGGGTGATGGGTATGCAACATAATTGAAGGATAAGATAACCTGGAGAGGTTTTCGTTGTACATATGTACCCTGACTTATTGGTGTCACCCCATTAAAATTAATTTTAAAAATGGCTCATATATATATATATATATATATATATATATATATATATATCAAATATGGTGAAATGAAAAAATGTTAACGATTGTTGAATCTAGGTGGTATGTATATGTGTGTTCATTGTACTGTTCTAACACCTACTCTTTTTACCTTACTCACAAGCCCACCTCAAGAGACATTTAGGGAATTGCAGATGGCATCCCAAACTACATACATTTTAGGATGAATTTAGCAGCTTTGTGATTATACCAGGTTTTTTTGGAAAATTCAAAAGCATTATGTCCCTGCTTTTAAGTTCAAGACTTAACATTTACATATCCTATAGAGCAGGGTTGCTCAATACATCGATTGCGATCTACTGGTCGATCGTGAAGGAAGTGTGGGTAGATCACATGACATTAGAAAGACATTTGTCTTTTGATTGGCATACAGGGTAGCCAATCTGACGTCTGAACTTTTGACACCCTACGCATGCGCGTTAAACCGCACTAACTTGTTCAGTTACATTGCTGCATAGTTAGCCTTCAATTTATTTAAACTAAATACAACATAGGGTATAAAAATGAGTGCCATAGCTGGTCCGAGTAAGAAGCCTAAAACCTACCACTTTCATATAGAACGGGAGGGGATTTTTTTCACTATGTCATATTCTAAGTGCGTTTGCCTCATCTGTCTGTGTGCCATTGCTATTCCAAAGAAGGGAAATGTGGAGCGGCTCTTTCGGACTGTTCATAAAAACTATGACATTGACTTTCCTCTGAAAAGAGAGCTGGGAAGGAGAAAGGTGAAAAAAGAATACACAATATTAAATAGTAATAATAGTAACTTAAATAATGATAATATAGAAGAAATAAATTTATGTTTTGCATTTTTATTGTAGGCAGATCATTTTGACTTGGTCATCTTATAAGTAGCTTGCAAGCTGAAAAAGTGTAGGCACCCCTGCTATAGAGATATTCCTTTTCCCTTCAAGACATCTGATTTAAATTCTCTCACCCCTGAAGGAAAATGAGATGACAGAGAAATTTGTTCCTCACCTCTCTCCCACCACTTAAAACAAGCTAGTCTTTTCCGCGGGTTGTAGATTGTGCCTCCCAAAAGGCCTCAGCCCCTTTCACAATACCTTTGCTTTTCCTCCTCCCTGAAATGCCCAGATGAATAAATGCATGCACAATCACACACAGCAGTCTCACTTGTAATTCAAGGCCTAGTCCTGTTGTCTCTTCCTGGATCTTCAAGCTCTGTTCTCTGGGCTCCCACGGCATTTTGTCCATGTTCTTGTGACAGCACTTACCACCAGTTAGGTAATTTATAAATTTATCTGTCTTCCCCATATGCTCTGAGCTCTTCAAAAGGAGAAACCATGTATTATTTACTTTGTGCAGTGACCAACATATAGTGAATATGCAATAAAAGCCTGTGAGTGAAAGAATGAGTGAGTGCATGAAGAACTGCCTTTAGTGTGGGCCTAGGCAAAGTCTAATGACTTGTAAAACCATGGGGGTCATCAACGGCATTTCCAATGCCGCTCTTCAGATCCTAACACTTAATCTTCAGATCCTGATACTCAGTGCCACTCAGGGGAATGCACAGCAGCCACTGTACATGAAATTAAAACCAAAGAACATTAAAGGTATTTAAAGCTTAAGGGGTTTCTTCCTAACAAGTTTCACTTTTTTTTTTTTCACAGCTTGAAAATTAGAGCTTTCAAGTCCTGCAGAACATCTATCAAACACTTCCATGGGATAAAAAAAAAAGTCACAAAATAGTCACAGGGGACATATGGATACTCCAGACAGTTGGGGGTGGTGACCAGGCTAAAGCATTGAACTCAGAAAAATCCATCTGGAAAGGGAAACATTTTTAAAATCAAATGTCAGCTAACATTTACACCAGACTCCATTCTAAGAACTTTAGGGGTCTTACCATATTTAGACCTCACAACAACCCAATAACATGTGGCCCATTACTATCTCATTTTATAGATGAGAAATGGGGCATTGAGCTTACTCACCTAACAGTCACTCTGAACCGAGACAGTCTTGCGCCTGATCCCATGCTTTACACCACATCGGGCATCTGGGTATCTTGCTATGTGCAAATGTGCAAGACCCATTAATTAGCTACATATTATGATCCACCTAGTCAAGGTCTAGAGAAGGACATGGAGACCATAGGGATGAATGAATTATCCTGAATTATACAGATTATTCCCAGCAGAGCTGGGCTAGAAGTGAGGGCCTCAGTGTCCAGCCCAGCGAGCTTTCATTCATGACACAGTGCCTCTTCTCGCATCTTCTCATAGTGCAGCATCTGTTAAGTCAAGTACTTAATGTATGAATTCTCCTGGTTGGTTAGGAGTAGTTGGTGGGATCAGTCAGTATTTCTTAGGAAATGAATCTCAGGGTGCTTGTCCTATCCAGACAATTATGTTTAATATGCTCAGGCTAAGTTAATACACCAGTAATAATCACTGTGATGAAAACTGAAAAAAAAATAGAAGAGACGTTTTAAGCTGTTTCCTCCCTCAACAGGGTTGTTATGTTCAGAACTTGAAACAAAATGGGAGTTTCTAATGGAAATATATGTTATTAAATGTCAATTTTTTAGCAACGAAACCATAGGGCACTCTTGTCTAAGTGAAACGAACTCCCCTTTGTGCTTCTTTGTGGGTGAAGACTTTTAATTAAAGGCACGTGACTAAGCATTTTCAGTTGACTTAGAAAAGAGAATCTCAGGGGAGAGAGTGTATTAACTGAAATGACTTTTTCTTTTTCTTTTTCTTTTTGAAATGATTTTCTTTTTAAACACTTTATCTTTCTTCTGTGTTTATTTTTAAATTCATTTTCCATTTAATTGGTTGTCAACAAGATTTCAGATTTTCCAGATTTAATGTTAAATTTGAAATTAAATATAGCATCAGTATGAATTCCAGACTTGTCAAACCTTGAAAATTGGATAACTAACTAGCAATTTGCAGTTTTATTCTCTGCCCTCCACCCTTTCAGGCAAGAGTTAGACAAGGTACTAAGATGTTTCAGAAAGCTGTCTAACAAAGAAAACAGTAATTTGTGCTGTCCTGTCAACTCCTATATGAAACATACACCCTTCTGTCTTCCATGTTCCCTTAGAAGGGTAGGGGTGTCTTTCTCCCTCAAGAGGCCTCCTGCCACACTTCCCTGGGAAGATGAGGTTTCCCAGGATGCGCCTCTTTCAAATATCTTTAAAAGCCTAGTTGTCCCTTTCAAGTGTACTGTGCTATTTGAGACATGTGAAATGTGAATGTGTTGAGGTCAAATAAATACCACCTAGTAAAATCCAGATTCTCTGGCTCTAGCTTCCGAACCAATTTGCTCTCCTGATGGAAACATCATCTAGGATTTTATAACAGCTTAGTTGTCACAGTACCAAAGAACCCAACCAGCATTAGCATCATAACCATCAGAGCAACTTCTCGGGTTTGAAAGCCTACTGTGTGTGGGATACCATGCTCTGAGATTGTCATGTTATCAGAATTAGCATGAAGGGTTACCTTCTTAGAAACAGGAGAGTCGGGCAAAAGTTGGGTAAAAGCAGGCATTTTTGTTTTGCCAAGACAATTCTGTCTTTACAAGTCAGAGACAGAAAGGAAAAAAGTTAACATGCATTTACTTTTTCTTTTTGAGAAGAAAGTGACCCCTTAATATGCTGCATTGACTATTTTGCTGGAGGTACTTCTATAATTTTTCTTGAATTTTAGTGTGCAGTAATCTTGATTTTTTCATGAAGAACCATGAGAAAGAACATTCTTGCCAAGGTGAAAGGGGACAGAGTTGCAGGCCATGTTTTATCCTCTGCTCATCTCTTCTCTTCTTGTACCCATGCTGGACGTTACAAGCTCAGAGCTAGTCAGACTGCTTTTCTCAAACTCACAGAATTCTGCCCCAGAAGATTTCCTGGAATGTCACAAGATTTCTAGTCATGAGAACAAGAACATCCAGGCCTCCCACCTAATCTAGATAAAACTACTTGACTTGCCAAGGCGGATTTCACGGCAGGTGTGCCTTGGGCTCCAACTTCTGAAAGGCCCCACAAAACCCCAACTTTACACTTTTTCCTAATGACACCAAGTTTGGCTTCATATATGCAATTTTAACATTAATAGTACATAATGTTTTTTATGTATTTAAAAATGTGGTTAACATGTTTTTTTTCCCCTGTCTCTCTCCTTTTTTCAAGGGGTCCAATATTTTCTTCTGCACTGGGGACCTCAATCGACCTTAATCTACCTCTGCTGACTTGATAACATTCTATAAACTAAGACCAGGAACAGGATGATACTTTGTAACTATTGAACTATTGGGGGGAGTGTGGCTTCTCACTTTTAGAGAACAGTAAAAACATGATCTCCTCAAGCTCTCCACTGAATGCTAAGAAGAGCCTCACAGTGTTAGACCTTCGACCTACCAAACTATAATGATGCAAACAAAACTGAATAGAAGCCTGACCTGTGGTGGCGCAGTGGATAAAGCATCCACCTGGGAACACTGAGGTCGCCAGTTCAAAACCCTGCACTGGCCTGGTCAAGGCACATAGGGGAGTTGATGCTTCCAGCTTCTCCCCCCTTTCGCTCTTTCTCTCTCTCCCTCTCTCACTCTATGTCTCCTCTCTAAAATGAATAAAATAAAATAAATATTTAAAAAAAAAACTGAATAGAAGATTCCTGTGCTTCAGAGCTCTTTCACAATGCTGAATGTTTTATGCGTTAAAAACTGAGGTCATATTTTCTTTTTGTGTGTGTGTGACAGAGACAGAGTCAGAGAGAGGGACAGATAGGGATAGAAAGACAGGAAGGGAAAGAGATGAGAAGCATCAATTCTTTGTTGCTGCACCTTATTTGTTCATTGATTGCTTTCTCATATGTGCCTTGACCGGGGACTACAGCAGACTGAGTGATCCCTTGCTCAAGCCAGTGACCTTGGGCTCAAGCTGGTGAGCCTTGCTCAAAACAGATGAGCTGGTGCTCAATCTGGCAACCTCAGGGTTTCGAACCTGGGTCCTCCGCATCCCAGCCCAACACTCTCTCCACTGCGCCACCGCCTAGTCAGGCTCATTTTTTCTTTTATTAACATTTACACAGAGCTGAGCTAACCAGTAGATATTCTGATTACCAAAAGAGCTGGAAAGATTTTTGAACTTGCAGGGCCTTCTCTTGGTTAATTATTTTTTAAAAGGTATTTATTATTATAATGTAGAGTAATGTTTTTGATCCTATGAGGAATTTAAAAGAGAGATGACAAAAATAGTCTTATTTTTGGAATTTATCATTCAGTTGAGAAGAAATGTCTATATATAATACAAAGAGTTAATCAAGAAAAGAGAGGAATAAGAAAAGCACTATATGTTAAAGAGTTTTTAAAAATCTTATCTCAAGAGTAGTGGATGGCAGTGTCCTGAGACTTTTATTAGTGAGCAGACTGAGATGCAAATGATTAATAAGACATGTTCCCTTGGCCTGAAGGAGTCTCCAGTCTCATGGAATGACAGACATGTAAATCAATTACAATAAACAAGACAAAAGCTGTAAGAGATGAAAATAAAATGTAAAAACTGAAAGAAGAGAACAGCTAGCTCTGCTCATGAAAACCAAGGAAATATCATGTAAAACATGACATTTGAGTTGGGGTTTTTTGTTTGTTTCTTTCTTTCTTTCTTGAATTTTTAGCGAGTGAGTAAGGGAGAAAGAGAGAAAGAGAGGAACAATTTATTTGTGCCCTGACCAGGGATCAAACTGGCAATCTTTATTTTTCAGGATAGTGCTCTAACCAACCAAGCCATCTGTCCAGGGCTAAGTGTTGTGGCTTTAAAATATGTCCACAAATTTTTGGAACTCCTCCTTTCAATATGTGGGACTTAATTCTCTTCCCCTTTAGTGTGGGATGAACTTAATGACTCATTTCTTTGTGAAATTAATAAAATATGGCAGAATTGACAGTGTGTTACTTCCAAGATTAGGTTATCAATACTACAGTGGTCTCCTCCTTACTCTCTTACTTGGATCATTCATATGAAAGTCAATTGTCATGTTATGAGGTCTATGTAGGTCTATGAAGAAGAGCACCTGTCAAGAAAGAAAAGACCTTCTGCCACTAGCCATATAAGTGAGGCATCTTGGAAATGACTTCTCTATTCCCAATCAAGCCTTCTGAAGACTAAAGCTTTACTCAGCATCTGGACTACAACCACATAAGACCTTACAGCTAAGTCACTGCTGAATTCCTGACCCCCACATACTGTGAAACACTAAGTGTTCCTAAGTGGTTTAAGTCACCACATTTTGTGATAATTTGTCATCCAGCAATAGATTTCTAATATATGCAATGAGTATCAGTTGGCTATATTGGCATCTGGGAGGCATCCAAGTAAAACTGAAAGGTTACACTGAGTGGTTGAGTGTGGCTGGAGATAGGACATGTGGTTGCAGTTGCCAAGCTTTTAGCAACTTCTCTAAATCTTCTTTAAAAAATAGAATACCTTAAAATAAATGAATACTATTTAATGTGGCTTCTCATTGTACTTAGAAAAAAGTTTAAATTCCTTGCCACAGCCTAAAAGTTATTTCTTTGGTTCTACTTATGCCATTTGCTCACACTTGTGTCACACTGGTTTTCTTCAGTTGCTTTCGCCCCATTAAAACTTTTGCACACACAGTTTCCTCTGCCTAGAATACTCTTAAGGGGTAGCAAGAGGAAAGATTATAAAAATAATAAATACATAAATAAATAAGAATTCAAAAAGGTAAGATGTTTTGAGAAGAAAAGATATGAATAAAAATATGAACAGAGAACATGATAGAATGAAGCAAATTTTAGTTTTTTAATCCACTTTACTTTTTCTGTTGAGGTTATTAAGACAAATTAGAGATATAGTGACATCCTACCTATAAGTACTTCAGCACATATCATTAAAAAATAAGAATATTTTTCTTCATAGCTAAAATAAGATTCTCACTGAACAAAATTAACTTTAGTTTCTGAATATCACCTAATATGCTTTCCAGTCTATCTCCAAAACTTCCCTCCAGTCATCCCAAAAAATGTCTTATATAGCTAGTTTCCAAAACAGGATCTAAAAGAAACAATTTTAAATGATCATACACAAACAACTTAGATAGCGTATCATTTCTATCCTGACCTTTCCTTTTTATTTCATCATCTACCCACTAACTTTTAAAAAGAAAAATTTCATTGCTGTCGTTGCACTAAATAAATGTCACATGCATTTTGTTAGGGTATTTGCAAGTTTTTTTATTTTAAAACTTACCATCACAGCTAACATTTATATCCTTGTGATTCTCAAATCCTTACTGGCAGTAAAGAAATCTTGAAATCACTCTGAGATTTAAATATGTTTGTTTGCAAGTTGGGCCCCAGGAGCAAATCTTGCCCAATGACTCAGTACCAGAAAGCAGCTTCTGGGCAGGAAGTTTCATCTCAGCAAAAGAAAGCAAAACTTGATGGCCAGTTTCAGACTAAGACATCAGAGAAGAGAGAATACATTTGACTTGGCAGTCAAGAGAAAATGGACCTGAAGGCTTACAGAACCTCTTTACTCTTTATAATGACACTTTAAACTTTCCATGCCTTCACTCAGGATCTGCTCATTTTCTAAAAGAACAAATAGTATTCATTTTTCAGCCACTCTCTGACAAAAATATGGAAATTAGCTAGTCAAAGATAATATGTCCAAGACATAAAGTCGTGTCCCTTTCATCCCTCTGCACCCCAGAGTGTTCGAACTATTTCAAATAGTAAACTGTGCCTTTGTTCTTCTACTAAATACTTCTGAAAATAGAAAAAAACCATTTTAAATTAGCCTTTTTATTAAGTATTGTGGGACTCATATTATTCAATAAAAGCAAGGAAACTTCTCTGACACTTCTTGTTTCTGTATTTTGGTCTGAATGATCACTTGGTTGACCAGTAACATTTAAATATGTCATAACCATAAGCCTCCTTTTATATAGAATCTTTAATCCAGAGACCTGAAAATATTTCTTATTTGTTTGCAAATAACATTGGTCATTTTCAGAATAAGAAATTTAAGGAGAGAAAATTGCCTGCACACTCAAGGCCCAAACATTCGTCTGATCAATGTCAACTTGTTCTGATCAAAGTCTCAAAGATTGACTTAAGTCTAAGACCATATCATTCAGAACACCCCCGATCTTGTTTGACCTCGGAAGCTAAGCAGGGTTGGGCTTGGTTAGTACTTGAATGGGAGGACTGACTTAAAATCTTAAAGACCCTTAGCTCTTCCTGAACTAATGGTACTGACTTGAAACATTTTGGGTGCTCTGACATTATGATGAGTCATCAATATATAGACCATCTTTCTATAATTTAGTTGACGCTTGAACAATGCTAGGGTTTGGGGCATAGTTGAAAATGCAAATATAACATTTGACTCCCCAAAATACCTAACCCCAGTCATCCCCTGGTACCTGTAGAGGATCAGTTCCAGAAGCCCTCGCAGATACCAAAACCAGCAGATACTCAAGTCCCATATTTTAAATGGTGTACAATACATATATTCAGTTTTCCACACCTGAAGATTCCCAACCAAATTTTTGATCTGCAGTTGGCAAAACCCCAGGGTATGGAGGAGAAGCATCAATTCTTCGTTGTGGCACCTTAGTTATTCATCGATTGCTTTCACATTTGTGCCTTGACCAGGGGGCTACAGTGGACTGAGTGACCTCTTGCTCAAGCCAGCGATCTTGGGCTCAAGCTGGTGAGCCTTGCTCAAACTAGATGAGCCCGTGCTCAAGTTGGCAACCTTGAGGTTTCGAACCTGGGCTTTCCACATCCCAGTCCTACGCTCTATCCACTGCACCTTTGCCTGGTCAGTCTGACAACATAATTATTGGAAAAAATTCACAAATAAGTGGACCTGCTAATTCAAAACCATGTCATTCAAGGGTCAACTGTGTATGAAATGCCTATGTATGAATCAGTGGCATGGTTAACACATGTGTTTGTTTTATATGTTTCTTCTAAGTGAATAGGCACACCCAAGAGACAGAAGAGCCTACATAAACAAGAACACAAAAGAAGTAAACCCTGATTATTCATTGTTTCTCTCAGATTACAGAAGTAACACATACTTACTGTAGAAATCTGGAAAAACACGCAAAAAGCAGAAAATAATAAAATATAAATTACCCAATTTTCTACTTCCATGTTCTAGATAACTACTTTTATTGATTTGATTTATCCTAATAAATTTTGGCCCTGGCCAGTTGACTCAGTAATAGAGCATTGACCTGGACCATGGAAGCCCTGGGTTCAATTCCCACTCAGGGTATACAGGAGAAGTGACCATTTGCTTCTTCACCCCTTTCCTTCCCCCTTCTCTCTCTCTCTCTCTCTCTCATTCTCTCTTTCCTTCCCACAGCCATGGCTCAAATGATTCAAGCATGTTGACCTGGACACTGAGGATGGCTCCATGGAGCCTCTTCCTTAGGTACTAAAAATAGCTCGGTTGCAAGCACCGGCCCTAGATGGGATCATCAGGTGGATCCCAGTCAGGGTGCACGCAGGAGTCTGTTTATTTCCCCTCTTCTCACTTAAATTAAGAAGTAATAATAATAATAAATAAATAAATAAGTTTCTTGTCATGCATCTCAGCTGTCATCTGGCATCACCCTATCCCTAAAGATATAAATAAATCAGACTCAGATCTCTTTCCAGGTCTGTGGAAAGTCCAATAACCTGAATATTTTTGCAAATTCCTCCAGGCCTGGTGGAGGTAGGGTTGAGGGGAATTTGAAGAAGTCTTTCACATGGTCCCTCCAGTTCTAATTTCTTGCCTCTGACAATTCCAGTCCGCTGCTCAGGCAGCCCTTTGGTGGTTTACATCATACTAAATGTGAGGCCTTTCTGTGCCAAACTTCATTGAAGGTTCAGGAAGGTTTGAGAAAATGGAGACAGTGATAAAGGTTCACTACAATAAAAACAACTTGCAATTGAGTATTTAACATCCCTGTTCTTAAACTCTTTTAGGTTTTTTGACTACTTAGACTGCAGCCTCTTGCCATTTTGCTGGCCTCTTTTTTTTTTTTAATACAAAATCATCACTGACTTATTCTGAACTCACTCTGCAACTCTACTCCCCCCAAAAATAATCTTTCTAATTAATCAATTAATAATGCTAAGCTACTCAGGTTTATTTAGACTTCTAATTTAGGGACAAAGTGCCCAGGTTAAAATCCTAGGGCAAGTAAATCCTCCAAGCCTCAGTTTTCTCATTTGTAAAATTAGGATACCACCTGCCCGGGCGGTGGCACAATGGATAGAGCATTGGACTGGGATGTGGAGGACCCAGGTTTGAGACCCCGAGGTCGCCAGCTTGAGCGTGGGTCCATCTGACTTGAGCAAAAGCTTGCCAGCTTGGACCCAAGGTTGCTGGCTCCAGCAAGGGGTGGTTCGGTCTGCTGAAGACCCGCGGTCAAGGCACATGTGAGAAAGCAATGAATAAACAACTAAGGTGTTGTGATGGCAACAAAAAACTAATGATTGATGCTTCTCACCTCTCTTCGTTCCTGTCTATTTGTCCCTATCTGTCCCTCTTTCTGACTCTCTCTCTGTCCCTGTAAAAAAAAAAAGAAAATCACAATACCAATAGAACCTCCTTAATAGCCAAAGCATTAGCTTATCACCTGGCACATTTAATAAACATGAACTATTTTTATTCTTATTGAGAAATATTTTATCTGGACTGTACAAAGCCTAGCAGATCTGTCTGCACCCCTGTTGAGCACCACTTTCTAGTGGCCAAAACAGTGAAATTTGAAGATTAAGAAGAGACAGTCTGATGATAGAAGGCCCACTGTCTGTGATGGAAGCAGGGCTCTGTCACATGTGTGGTTCTCAGGAAGTAGACACTGACATGGAGTTTGGGGTGCAAGATGATTATTAGGGATCACTACCTTTGGGAGGAAGAAGAAGGAAACAGGATCAGGCTGAATTGACCATTCATTCTGGTTTTCCTGGTATGAGGGATTCCCAGTTCATAGAACTTTTTGATGCTACAACCAGGACAATCCTGGGAAAACTGGGATAGCTAGTCACCCTAACAGAGGCAGAGGTTGAAATGCTATGTTACCTCATCAAAGGTTCTGCACCCAGGCAGATAGTTCTTTTGTAACTGTTACTCCTCAGAACTGTTCCATGTTGGGCCAAGATGGCTGGGCCTTCACACCTTGCCTCTCTATCACCCAATGCAGGTTGCCCTGTGAAGGCCCTGACCTCAAGCCAAATAGTTGAAGCTGACTCCGAAGGTACTGACAGGTGAAGGTAGCTGGGCAGAATGTTCTTTAAAGGATAGTGATTCTCCATGTCTACCACAGCATCATTTTGTCCTTCAGTTTCCTTCATCTGAAAAATGAGAATGACAATGGTAAATACCTAGTAGCTTTGTTGTAAGAATTCAGTGAGTTAATATGTCCTAATAACAGTGCCCAGCACACAGTAAGCTCTGAAGTATTAGCTCTATGTCCAGATCAAGTATTTTCCTAATGTTTACTCTCAGGCCCTAAAATTCTTCAGCTTTTTTATTGATTCCTTCTCATATATGCCATGACTGGGGAGCTCAAGCTGAGCCAGTGATCCCTTGATCAAGTTAGCAATCTTGGCCTTCAAGTCAATGATCTTAGGCTCAAGTCCATGACCTTGGGATCATGCCAATGGTCCTGTGCTCAAGACAGCAACATTAGGGTTTCAAATGCATGCCCTCAGCATCCCAGGTCAACATTCTAGCCACTGGGCCACCACTAGTCAGGCTCAGATCCTGAAATTCTTGACCTGTGGGTCTCCTTTTGTGGAACCACCATGCGAGTGTCCACAATTACCTCAGTCTGGTTGTAATGGACATGATTAATCTACAGCTTTCTTTGTTTAATCTTGTTGTATTTGACCAGATACTATTTTTTTTTACTATAGCAAAGAAACTAGGGTCTGAGGGTCTTCCAATTCTCCTCTCACTTTGTGGTTCGGGTTGAGTTAGGAAACCTCCTCAATCCCTTATGCTCTGCTATTTCCATTATTGGATAACGGAAAGGATTTTTAAAAAGGAGAAAAGTGACAGAATAGGAGAACAGAGGAAGAATTTTTAAGTTAAAAAAAATGTAGCTTTCACAAAAAGAGAATTTAAACACGAGAATTTGGAAGCTGGAGGGAAAGTATAAATGGTTGAGTGACTGAAGACCATTTTTAGTATAGGTAAATTTTGTGATCATGAGGCTGGTGAGATAAGTGCTCCTCACCCTGACTTCCCTATCCTCCAAAATAAACCATGTTGTGTAAATCCATCGGGTGGCCACTGGCTTGCTGGGTCCTCCATTCTAAAGAAGCTAAAGCTACTAAAAGTCATGCAAATCACATTATGAGTAAGAGCAGGAAACAGCACCAGGTTAAAATTTGGAGTGTGACATTCCCAGTGTGAAAACATGTCCCTCCCCTAAGAGCTGGACACAGATTACCTTTTATAGTAGCCCTTGAATTTTCACTTACAAAGGAGGGAGGTATGAGGTAGCAAGGTTCCACACCCTTTTCTACCTGGATGACGTCCCTCTGTGTCATCTAAACAGATGCTACTGAGAACAAGAAGGTGGGTTATTTTATTCCCTTATCACCTGAGCTAAAGCAAACAAGCAAACAAATCAAACAAACGAGCAATCTTGGAAGCCTCTTACAAGAAGATGCCAACCAGAGCTCTTT
The DNA here is from genome assembly GCA_037038555.1 of Rhynchonycteris naso. Classification (NCBI taxonomy): domain Eukaryota; kingdom Metazoa; phylum Chordata; class Mammalia; order Chiroptera; family Emballonuridae; genus Rhynchonycteris; species Rhynchonycteris naso. Next base: position 47,954,554 of record CM073000.1, on the reverse strand, counting down.
GGCTTGTTCTTCTGTTGAATTCCAATCATTATTTGTGTGAGTTCCCTTGCCTGAACTGTTGGCACCAGAGGTGCAATTTTATCCTCAAAGCAGGGTGTTCCTCAGGCACCAAGCCAAGGCAGTTGGCTCATTCACCTCCTTCTCTGCTACATTTCTTCAGGGCTTTATACAGAAGCCTATTATATGATGATTCAAGAGGGGATACAGGAAGTATTGTTCCTACTCTGACATTGGCTACTCACCTCTTTCTGGCCCAAACTGGTTTACTTCACCAAAAATGCCACAGTGTTTCCTTCATCTTAGTTCCTTTCCAATTGTGTAATCACCACAATGGAAATTCAAAGTAGAAAGAACTTCCCTGCCCCTTCTGTAAGGGAAAGTGACCAGACTTGCATTCCTGGTGAGGAGCCTGGACTGTCTCATACTGAGGTTTGATTTTTAAAATTCATGCTGCTGAGTTCTTTTATGCAGGTGACTTAGCTGAGATAGGTGACCCACACCTTCACATGTCTCCATAGTGGAAGTGTTCACACGCTTCACTGTGACCTTCTTCACTTGTGTGGCCCTTCTGAAGAACCACAGCACACATTTCCTATTCTAATACATTATGACTGGAGGCACCTGGCCCAGATTGGGGATGCCCACTCTGCATCTCTTTCCAGGAATCACACAGGTGACCTTGATTTTGAGGCGAAGCCAATTGCACGCACTCTTCCCAGAGAAACTAAAGGTCACATTCCTTTGTGTTATAAAGTGAAGCTGAGACAGACCTACCTGATTTTATATCTTCACAGAAACTCAGTGTGGCACATGGCGTAGGCTGAGGGGAAAAAGCATTGGAAATTTGTATGCACAGTCACAGTAGAGGATGACCTGCATGCAGAAAGGCTCAAGAAAACAGGGAGGAGAAACCAGAGGGAGGGCTGTGGGTTCCGTCTCCCCTTTTTATCATGCGACTCTGAGATCCTCTTACCAACTGGAGGAGTGCCCAGCTGAGGCTTCTTAATTGATGACGCACGAGATAAATTTCTGGGCTGGTGTTTAAGCAGATGACTCACTTACCTTTCTGTCATCAGAAAGATGCAAGAAAGTTACAGTCTTCTTATATATTTATATAGTTTTTCCATACATTTTGTACTTTATCCTTACACTTTTCTGACAAAAATTTTAAAAAGCACAATATCTGAGAAACTTTTTGTCCCAGATTTAAATTTTATTTTATGGTCATGAACCAAAATTATATCTTACCTCAGAACTTCTTGAACTTTATAATTAATGCATTTTAAGATTTCAAGTCTCATATACCATGAGACTTTTATATCTTATGAAAATAATTGGATATATTCAGTATCTTCTGCCATTATCTTTTTGTTTTTACTCTATACTTTCAATAGAAACATTGCTAAAATGATCTGATTATCTATTTCATATACATAAAAAATGTGAAGCTTAGTTTATGCGTGGTTAGATATTTTAAATTCGTATAAATCTCTGTAGATATTTTGAAAACTTGGTTATCACGAAATGTGAGGGTAACTACAGCAGGGGAAATAGGCATTGATGAAAGAGTCACCTCTCTCTGAAAGTCAGACTATTCCCACATATATCTTTGAATCACATTTCTTTTCAATATGTCTGTTGTCTCTTTGTGTGTAGCTTGCCTTCCTTCCTACCACATCTTTAAAATACACCTCCTTTCTACTCTAGGATTTAGCTAGAGATAGGAGGAGTAAACTGAGATCCCGAGATACGTTTTCAACAGTGAGAGCTCCCCAGAGTGCAACACTTTAGTTTGAAATCAACTAGAAGGCTTACACTTTCCTTGGAATGTCTCTTCCCTTTAAATCCTTTTGGGCCACTTGTGCAGCTTGTGAAACCTCTCCCTCAGAACATGGCTGGAAAACCCTCTTTATGTTCACCAGTTTTTCTTTCTTTGCCTTTGATGCATTTGAAAAGGTGATAGGAGTTCACTATACAAGAGCAAACTGTGTTTCCTATAGGAATCATAACACGTATCAAAAAAGCAATGGAAAACTTGGACCTGTAGAAATCTGAGGCATTCTTTGTAATATTTTCTAAAGGAGAGATTTTTGAATGCTATTTGCAGGACTCATTTTGGGGCATTATATTGCTTTATGATCTTTTATGAACCATAAGCTGGAATTGTTAAAATAACTACAGGTGGACAGATGCCAAATGGCAAAGCTAGGGTAGGAAGTAGTGGTAAGAAGGAATTTTTACTGCTCCATTTACTCACAAAAACCCCACCCAATAATTTCTGCAAAGCAGGAATATAATGCATTGAATCCTCTGTTGATCTCTAAAACCTGGAGCCTCTGAGTTAGAATGAGTAAAATATCCTGACTGAAATCATTAAAATAAGCACGGATACAAGTGCCCAGGGAAAACTGGCAGTGAAACTGCTGAGAAATCCCCTAATTGTTTCATTTCCCTGAGACTCATCACTTGTGCTGACATTTTGAATATACTTGCCAAAGAATTTGCTTGTATTCTGTTAATAGAAAAATACCCTTGGGTATAGGGGAAGAAGACATTTGTAAAGAAAGAATTCTGGCAAAGGCAGGCTGTGTCAGCATAAATTTCACACGACAAATTGACTGTTTCAGGTCACACTTTTCCACTTGTTGAAAAATAGCATTACAACAACTGCGAAATGTTGAAAAATAAAAATCTTGCTTCAGAAGTCCATCAGTTTGGCCCTAATTTGTTCCCACTGTGAACACAGATCAGAGACAGCTTGAATGATTAGTGTAATGTTACAGCCAGTGATGTCTATTTGCAGATATCTATTTGCACGAGTTGATCCGCATGATGGGAGAGGAGAGGAAAGCTGGTAGGTTGGAGAAAGAATAGGAAATGGAAAAGATAAACAGCACCTTATTTAATCCTTCAGCTCAGTCCCAGGGACGTACATCTGAACCTTACAGTGAAGGGCTGTATGCAGTCACTGAAGGAAGTATTTTTTTTTTTTTTGAAGGAAGTATTTTTAAGGGACACCTGTAAAACAAGTGGATGAAGGTAGTGATGTTTTAGGTCCAGGGATAACACAGAGTGAAAGCATTAGGAACAGTCCTTGTGTGACACGGATAATGGTCTCATTCTTGGTACTGACACAGGTACTGAGCCAACATCGGCAAATGACTTCTTAGGCCACCACTGAAGAACACGAGAGAACTATGAGCATGTAGGCCACAACCTTGGGCATCCTGGAAGGCACTTTGGGTGAGGCCAGAAAATCTGCATTATGCAAGTGGGAGGAAGAGCCAGTTTAGGATTTGTCATAATGTAACCCTGTTTTTATCTCTCAGCTGGTGGAGCATAATTAATAAGAAAAATAAATCACTTCTAAGTTCTTAAACCTAATATTCAATCATGAAAGTATCTTTCGTGCAGACAACAAAATTCACTCTTGCTAGTTGAAAAATAAAATCAATGTCTTAAAGGATATGATTTGGCACGTAGACCTTTAGAAGGGCCAGAGAATCATGTCTTAAGGCTACTTTGCAAGAAGTTAAAACCCAGTTCACTTCTGGACAGTGTAGCAGGGGCTGCCACAGGCACCAGCTGTGGCTGCACTGACAACGCCCACAGGGACTGCCCACACTAAGGTTGCTACCATTTCGGCCTTGGTGCCTCTGCAGGCTTCACAGTCCTCACCAGAAAACCGATTCTTCCAGTCACCTGCTTTCTCAAGGTTTCCTCTTTTACAGTGCAGTCTTGCACAGCTGCATCTGATTGCAGAAACAGGTCACATGCCTACACTGTTCTTGCAGAGAAGGCTGGAATAGTTATAGTTTTACCTTGAAAAGGAAGGACTCATAATGTACATGTTTTCTCAGTATGAGAAAGGCTCTCAAGAGACACTGTGTGGCCACAAACATAACATGAGATTATTGTACAATCAAATGTTTGTTAAGCAGAAAGAAGCCAGTGTTTAACTCCTGCTTGTCAGGAAGGCTTGTCATGACTGGTTCAGAAAATAGCCATAGAAGAACTCTTCTGTAATGAAAGAAAGGTTTTCAGATATTATTCAGTCTATAAATTGGTTTTTTTCCTACCAAATCCAAGAAGATAAACAATGTCTCCTCTTCTCACCTCTCAGCTTTACAGGGTGTTCCCAGAAACTTGCAAAACTGGTGAAAAGTCACATCTCTACTTTATCACAGATTTGAGAAACAACAGATGGGAAAACAATCAAAGCACAGTTGTTGAAATCTGCATAATGCAAAGCAAAATGTCTCTGCACAAGACTTATTTAAGTAATTGCAGGCAGAGAGACTGAGTGCTCTCCATCATCAGTAGGTCGCAGCAATTGAGAGTGCCATGGACAAGGAAAAAGGACACAGGGCACAGAACCAGGCTTTCATAAGAAAAAGTCAAGGACTTGAGTCTGGTCAGCAACTTTTCCCTAACCAAAATCATCTAAAGCAGAAATGCCTAATAGATTATATCCTGTCAATCAAGATCTACGGGTTGATTGTGGCTACCTCACTTACCTTGATGAGGACTATCAAGAAAAATGTCTTGTTTTCACAAAGTTGATACTTATAACTTTATATTTGGCTTTTTTTCTTATTTACTGAATCATAAATATTTTTCATGTTATTTAATCTTTATAGTATTCCATGTTATTATATCTGTATAGTATTCCATCTGATGAATCCTTATTTACTCAATCATTTCTCCATTATATTATACTTACTTAGTTCTAAGACTTTTAAAAGAACAAGTGGACTTTTACAAAAGGCCCTTTCCATTATTCAAAAAAGATCAGCACAGGAATAGTACCTGAACTCTTTGAGGGTATGGCCACTTCCCAGCTGGGTCAATGTTGGGCCTATGGAGATTCCACAAGCACATCATACAGGAACAGAGGCTTTATGAGAAAACAGGCTCAACCCTTGGACTCAAGGAAGGGTTGACATATATTCCCAAGGTGGCAACTACATACCCCAATAAGATTTCTATTTCTAGACAGAATATCTTTAGCATACTTTGGGGAAGATCCAAAGTGGGGCTAGGTCCCATCTGAAGTTCTGAAGACCAGCCATCTGAAAAACTTGGTTTCCAGGGTCTGGGTAGAGAGGAAAATGCAGAAAACCTCTCATTCTATTATGGGTTTTGAGATAAAACTTCAATTTCCATAATCTTCATTAAAAAACAGAGCAATCTTTCCACCTGAAATATATTCACTATGAATTGTGGAGTGTCTTAGATTATACAGGAAGAATTTAGATGGGAAAATAAAACAGAATTCCACTTAGCTCAGATAAAGAGAGGGTTGATTGGAAGGCAGATTTTATCATGGGGTCATGATAAGCCAGTGCAGAAGATAAAGTTGGCATTAAGGGCCCAAGAAAGTGATTATGCAGATTTTTCTATTTTTTTCTCTGTCTTTTGATGTACATGGTCTATCTGTCTCTGAGCTCTAACCTTCTGCTTCTCTGTTTGCAGACCAGCTTTTTGTGCTGACTCATGGTTTCTTAGCTTTCCTTCTCTGGCTAGCATAAGGCTTTGGCCTGTTGGCCTGCCAGTTGGGTTTGACCTTGCAACTTGACTCTGCATAGCTAAATGACTCAGCTTCTTTGTCCCTATTCCAAATTCTTGGGAGAGTATCTGAATGGCCCAGTTTAGGTCAAATGTCTATCCCTGGGTCAGTCACAGAGATTGGTGTGGCACAGTCACATGGTATGCAGTACTGTCCCTCCCACGGTTATGAGTGGGTCAGAGTTTCCAAGGTGGAATGTGGGTAGGGAGAAGGGAATGTTTGGTATTTCTGAGGCAGAATTGTTTGATAGGCATGCCAAGTTATAATACAAACAGCATCGAATTAGGAATAAAAAAAGAAATCTCAGCCACTTCTTAGTTGTGAAACTAGACAAGCTCCTAATCTCTCAGAGACTCATTTCCTTATATGTAGCCTGAGGGAACTAAACAAGATGACCTTCCAGCCCTTGTAGTCTATGATTATTATTTTCAGCTTCAGAATTTCATCATGTAAGGAATGACCAATTCTAATTTCAATGATTTGGCAGGTTTTATATGAACAATCATTCAAAAAGCTGTCTTTGAAATAAGTTCAGTGGTGTGTTATCCCCAACATTACCATTACTGTAAACATTTTTGGAAGGCCATAAAATGAGCCAGCAATGCTGAAGTCCCTAGGTGGGCATTCAGCAAATGTTTCTTGCTTAGAGTGGAATTCTAAAAGAAGAGAAACAGACCTTCTTCTAAAAGAGCTTGCTGCCAAGGTGTTAGAAGCTGAAAAATGCAATGTGGTAAAATTTGCTCAATTCTAATGTTGTTGTTGAACCATATTCTAAAATGTATTGTTAATAAACTACCTCCTGCAAATAAAGACAAAAGACTGTGTTAATTGAAATTGCTTTCTATCTATGCCAAATTAATATTGCTATCTTGCAATATGTGAAATTGAGGCATTCCTATAAAGTTGCTTATATAGCAAAACTAATTTTATAGCAAAACTAATTTTCCCCCATTGAAATTCACTGTGGTATTGAAAGAAATTACAATTGACTCTGTTAATGTTTAGCATATTCCTATCAAGAGAAGAAAGATCCAAAGAGAAACACTTAAAAAATAATAATAATAATCTCAAGAACTTTCATTTCCCAACCTATTCAAGTTTCTTTAAAAGAGCCACCAGCATCTATACAAATTCATTATTGACAGCAGGTATATGTGTCTTGGGCATAGAAGACTCAGGCCACCTCCAATTTTTTCAGTTTGACCTCTAGCTCTTCCTATTTTCAATTCTTTACTTGGTTGCACACCTTAACTCTCATTATTACCTGCCTCTTCTTTACAAATATATATTATCTCTATATTTGAGCTAAAGAATCAACTCAACTTATTATTTATCTGTAGTAGCAGAGGAAAGCTCTGTGGATTGTGGGTAAGCCAAATCCTTCCAACAGGATAGCCCTAATGTACTCAGTGGTCCGGGGAAAACCTGACTTTGTTTCTTTCCATCCTGGAAAGCTCTTGTTCAATCATCCTAGCCCTGGGCCGGGCAGCCTTTGTTGCTACCTACTATGCTTTTTGCCACTAGGAAAATGAATTTTTGTTGCTCTTCTTTAATTATAAAATAGTAAAGGTTTCTTTTTTATGTATAATATATGTACTCTCTTTTTGTTCCCCCAAAATGGAACAACTTATTGGTTATTTCATCCAATTGTAAAAATAATTCATGGTACTTTTTTTAAAAAGTTCAATAGTATAGAAATGGATAAAGCAGAAAGTGAAAACTTTTCATAATTCTATTTATTCCCAGTGATGGCTACAATTATTAGTTTTACATTTATCCATACAAACATATATGTACACATATAAATTATTATATATTATATATATACACATATGCAAGCAAACACATACAGATGTATATGGATACATATGCTGAATATAGTATATATTGTACATATAATTGAATTTCTAACAAAAATGAGGTTATATTATTTACTCTTTTACTATATTTTTTTGTTGTTGTTACTTTAATTAGCTTCTGTACATCTCACATTTGAATCTATGTCATCCACTGCAATGGCCTCTCAATATTCCTTTGTATATAATCTCTACCCTTCACTGATAGGTATTTATGATGGTGTAAGCTTTCCTTAAATATTAAAAATATTTTAATAAACATCTATATATATATGCATATATATATATGCCTGTGCATGTTTTTTTTTAATTTATTTTTATTTATTCATTTTAGAGAGGAGACACAGAGTGAGAGAGAGAGAGAGAGAGAGAGAGAGAGAGAGAGAGAAAGGGGGGAGGAGCTAGAAGCATCAACTCCCATATGTGCCTTGACCAGACCAGTGCAGGGTTTTGAACTGGCGACCTCAGTGTTCCCAGGTTGACGCTTTATCCACTGCGCCACCACAGGTCAATGCCTGTGCATGTTTTAATTATTTTCTTAGAATCATTTCCACAATTAAAATTACTGGATTAGACTGAACTCTGAACTGTGGTGGCTCAGCGGATAAAACGTAGACCTGGAATGCTGAGGTCATCAATCTGAAACCCAGGCTTGCCTGGTCAAGGAACATGTGGGAGTTAATGCTTCCTGTTCCTCCTCCTCTTATATGTCTTTCTCTCATCTCCAAAATGAATAAGTAAATTTAAAAAATCTTTAAAAAAATAAGTAAAGTAAAGTAAAATAACTGGGTTAAAGATTATGCACATTGGGTCCTGACCTGTTTGCTAGTCGGCCCAGAATGTCGAAGTCCTGGGTTCAATTCTCGGTCAGGGTACACAGGAGAAGTAACTATCTACTTCTCTACCCTTTCCCCTTCTCTTTCTCTTTCTCTCTGTCCCTCCCTCCCTTCCTCTCTCTCTCCTTCCTATAGCCATGGCTCATTTGAGCAAGTTGGCCCCAGGCATTGAGAATGACACCATGGTGTCACTTCAGGTGCTAAAATAAAATAGTTCAGTTGCCAAGTAATAGAGCAACAGCCCCAGATGGGCAGAGTATCGTCCCATAAGGGGCTTGCCAGGTGGATCCCAGTCAAGGCACATGAGAGAGTCTATCTCTCTGCCTCCCTGCCTCTTACTTATTAATAATAAATAATTAATAACAAACAAGTAAGTAAGTAAATAAATAGATTATGCACATCTAAAATACTATAACAAAATCTCCAGTAGCACACCAGAAAAGTCATAGCACCTCATACTCTTAACAAGTTTCTTGCAATTATCTTTATGTTTCATTATTTCCAGCCTGATGGTCCAAAAAGAAAAACTGAGCATTTTACATACTTGTGCTAATCTGTATTTCTTTTGTTTTTAATTTGAACTGTTAATTGTGTTGTGTGCTCATCACCCAAAGTCAGGTCATTTTCTGTCACCGCATATTTGTCCCTCTTTACAGTCCCTTCCCTCTGGTAACAATTTCACTTTTACCTGTGTCCATGAGTCTCAGTTTTATATCCCACCTATATGTGAAATCATACAGTTCTTAGTTATCTCTGATTTACTTACTTCACTCAGTATAATGTTCTCAAAGGCCACCCATATTGTCATAAATAATCCTATGTCATCATCTTTTATGACTGAGTAGCATTCCATTGTATACATGTACCACTTCTTTATCCAGTTCTCTATGGAGGAACACTTTGGTTGTTTCCATGTCTTGGCCATTGCAAACAATGCTGCAATGAACATGCGGGTGCATGTGTCTGTGTAGCAGTGTTTTCAAGTGTTTTGGGTAGATGCCCAGTAGAGGGATTGCTGGATTGCATTTCTTTGAATAATAGTGAAAATAAGTGTCTTTGTAGGTGTTCCTTAGCCATTTGGCTTTCTTCTATGAATTAGACCTGTGTGTCTGTACCACCCACTTCTGTTTCCTCCCTCTCCCACCCCATACTTACACATTTTGGGTTGACAGTAGCAGGTCCGGGTATGTGATAGCAGCTAGCTACCCAATACACTTCCTCTCCTGGGAATATGAATTTGAGAACAGGAAACCTCTAGGCTGCTGTATTTCAACCAAAAAATGATGCAAATCTGGGTTGGGTCAGCCATTTTTGGTCATGTGCATCATAAGGGATAGAAAGTAAATTTGCAGAGAAAAAAGACAGAAGTAGGCACACCTTGGAGCAGAGGTCAGGGCCTGTGGCCTTGAGTACATTTTGTCCTTCAGCCTGTGAAAAAGCTCTGTCTCCTTAAGCTTGTTTGGATAAATTTCTGTTAAGATAAGTAGTGTCACAGACTCTTTACTATTGTAAATATTGGGGAGGGAGGATGATTTTGAAAGAATATTTTGACCTTAATTTTCCCTTTTATGGTTCCCAAGAACCCAGAGGAGCCTTAAGAAATCTGATTCCCAAACTTGAAGAGAAGCTGAAACTAAAACGGCAGAATGGGTCAAATGTGTGTTCACTGTCATGTCTTTTGATTTATTCTTCCAGCATTCCCCTTCCAATTAGAAACCCACACCCCTGCTGCTACACAACTCCCTGTGTGCCCTATATCAAGACTACACATGTATCATAGCAATGGTTCCATTTATTGAACACTTACTATGGCTTTTTCAAAGTGTTTTAATTGCTATATTATATTATTTAACTGGTGAAGTAGGTATATTATTACTCGATTTTATAAAAGAGGAAGCTATGACTTATGGAGATTTAGTAAGTTGCTTAAGAACTTTCAATGGTCACCTGACTAGGTGGTGGCGCAGTGGATAGAGCTTTGGACTAGAACATGGAGGACCCAGGTTCAAAACCCTGAGGTTGCCGGTTTGAGTATGGGCTCACCAGCTTGAGCCCAAGGTTGCTGGCTTGAGCAAGGGGTCACTCACTCTGCTGCAGCCCCCCCGTCTAGGCCCATATGAGAAAGCAATCAATGAACATGAAGGAGACTATCGACGAGCATGAAGGAGACTAAGAAGCCACAACGAAGAATTGATGCTTCTCATCTCTCTCCCTTCCTGTCTGTTTGTCTCTATCTGTCCCTCTCTCTGTGTCTCTCTCCATCTCTGCCACAAACACACACACACCAAAAAACATACTCAAAATTCTTAGAAAGTGTTGGAAATGGATTCCAGTTTCTGCTCTCTCAGAACTAAGGTGTCATTGATCTCTATAGCAGAATTGCTGTCTCAAAGATCATGGCTCCAGGCCTCCTCAGACTGCTACCTTCAGATGCTTGTCTTTCTTAAAACAAGAGGTACATATATTCCAGCTGTTGGCAGTCTTTTGGGCCACATGTGGAGAGAAGCTTTGCTGTTCATTTCCAATGTGCTGGGATCTTTTGCTGAACAAGTGCACTCTAAGGGCTCTGCAGGGTACATCTTGAATATGGATCGCCATCACCAAAGCTGTCCTAACTCACCTCTTTATCCTAGGCTAGCCCCTCTGACACAGGCTTTCCATACACTCCCTAACACCCCTCCCTGGCAATCTGCCTCTTTTATAATAGTGAAAGCAAACACTTAAAAAGAGTTTGCAAATCAAAAAGCTTTGTATATATTAGCTCCTTTACTGCTCACACCAGCCCTTGGTGTTAAATATTATTAACATTCTCACTTCACACAGGACCCTCAGCTAACTTCCCTTGGGCTTCTGACAGGCCAAAGATGTTTTGAGGGTGCAGTTGTCCAGTTTGGATGAATCAGATGGTGTCACTTCTGCGGATGGGGATGGAGAGAAAGAGCTGGCTCTCAGAGACACTGAATTTAGGCAATGGCAGTTCCCAGCTCCCACACGGCTTCCGGGCAATGAAAGATTCCCTAGTGTGGCTGAGCAGTGCCTACTTTCCCTCTTTGGCCCCTTCAGCCCAGTCCTGTCCTTTCTGTTCTCTTAATCTCTCTTCTGTCTTTGTTTTTCATCACACCCTCAAGAGGGGAGAAACATTCTTCTAGTCCTGGGAAAGCTGCCCTCTCTCAATCCTGCTGCTGGGTTTTTTTTTCTCAGTGGCACTTGCTGTTTTGATATCAGTACTTCAAAGCACGTAGCATAACTTCCTTAATGGGGTTAGGCTTTTTGGAAGCACAAAAGCCAGACACAATTTCGGCTTTGATAATGTTCCTTCACTGAAGCAATGGATCACAGGGATTATTTGCTTAAGTGGGAGGAGGAGGGAGCAGGAAGGGTGGAAATATTGGTGGAAAAAATTTTCCATTAATATAAAAAAAAAAAAACATCTCACCACATATTTTTTATCTTGAGACTCAATTTATACTCATGACAACCCAAACACTTGTCTCTGTGGGTTATATGTATTAATGATTAATGTATTAGAAATTAAGATAAATAAATGCATAAAATATTTGTTCATTTAATAACAATGAACCCATTACATGTTAACATAAATCCCATATATTTTTATTTAAAATAATTTTCTTAAACAAAGGGAAAAGATTTCATGAAAAGTACAGCATTACTTGAATTTTTATAAATCTTTAGAATGTCTGGCTTAATAGAAGGCAACTGGATTCTCCTATCTGCTTCTGCATTCAACGTGTACTGATGTCACATGTCATGTGGCCTCTGAGAAATCTCCCTATCCATTTGTAGGTGAATGAGAGTGAAAGAGACAAACGACATCTTAGTAGTAGAATGAGAATACCTAGAGGAGGGCCTTTCTGGAGGACCTCCAGAAAGGACCATGCTTTGAGAACTACTGTTTTAGATCAGGAAGTACAAAGAGCGCTGACCTTGGGAGGAAACACGCATGGTTGTCATCGAAGGGAAGCAGTATATGAAATGTGTAAGGGCACTAATTTTGGAGGCAGGCACTTCTAGGCTTAAATCCCAGCTCTTCACCTTCCTATACAGTGAGTGACCTTGGGAAGGTTTCTGAATTTTTCTAAGCTTCAGTGCTCTTACCTATAAATAGAAAACAATAGTGTACCTACATTACTGGGTAATGGAAATACAATAAAGTATTTTCCAAACTTCATTAGTCATATCTTTTGTCAAGTCCACATGAGACCTATACTATTTTCCTCTTTATATTTTTCCATAGCTCATTGTTTAAACTTAAATACATTTTTAAGAAAGTTTTTATCCTTATTATAAATGAAAACAACTTGCCCTAAATTGGAGGTGCAATGCAAATAAAATAAGAACTTGTTTTCAGTCACATGTTAAGCCTAAAGCCTGCTCTCCTTTCATAACAAAAGGAAGTAAGTCAACATTAAGAAGTCATTCAAGGCTTGCACCAAAGGGACTCTACCAGATGTGAACAGAAGGAGTCAGTGACTTAAAGAAGAAATAGCTTTCTCATTATATAATGCAATTTGACTTCTGCCTGGCCCATGCACCACTTACTCATCTCCCCTATTACCTGAAACCATTTCCTGTGTCACCCTGTACTTAGAATATACTGAAATCATACATGTAAAGCACTTAGCTTAATTCCTGGCCCAAGGGAAGGACTCTGCATTGTGGATTTTGTTATCTATTCTAATTCTTCTTTTTCTTTTCCCACGCAGGTTAAATGACTCATATAAGCCCATGGTTATCTGGCAGAAGACTGTGACTACAATGTCTGTCTTCTGTTCCCCTGCAGAGAAGAACATGGACTCTGGAACTGGGCTCTGCCACTTCAGAGTTATGTGACCTTAAGCAAGAGACTCTATCAAGGGCACCTAGTCATAAGGTAAGAGCAAATGAGTTAATACATATAAAGCACACAGAACATACCTGACAGGTATTTAACATGATACATGTTAGCTAATGGTATTCTTTCTTTTTCACCAGCTGGGTTTGACATTAACAGGCAGGCTTCTACAGAGACATTTTTCTCAAAACTATCTGAGGTGAAGGACCAGTCCCCCCCCCCCCCCAATCCATGTGGTGCAATACTTTTGTAAATAGAACAAAAGTAAAGTACTAGAAAAACAAACAAAAAAGAGAAAATATAAAATACAAGTCTACCTTTAAAATTAATTTCAATAGACATATATATCAATAAAGATAATCAGAGAAAAAATAACAGGAAAAAATTACAAAAATGTGTACAGTGTTAATTGAAAGCCTGAGTACACATAATTAATAGTTTTACTTCAATACTTTTTGTCATTCTATATCTTTGGCAAAACAAAAAGTTATGAAGGAAATAGCAATTCTCCATATTAAATGCTGATGTGCATACTGGACACAGTTTGTTTATTAATATTTAAAGTTTTCATGTGAGCTTGCTTTTAGAATTTTATTTTTCAATTACAGTTTATAGTCAATGTTATTCTGTATTAGTTTCAGGTGGTAAGTTTGCTTTTTGTTTGTTAATTTATCTGAATAATTTGGGTAGATGATAGCACTATTAAAAGGGGATCATGTGTATCTAAACAGTTTCTAGGTTTGCTTTTAAAACATTCTGGCCCTGGCTGGTTGGCTTAGTGGTAGAGTGTCAGCCTGGTATGCAGATGTCTCAGGTTCGATTCCTGGTCAAGACACACAGGAGAAACAACCATCTGCTTCTCCAACCCTCTCCCTCCTTCTCTCTCTCTTCCTCTCCTGTAGTCATGGCTCAGTTGGTTCGAGCACATCACCCCAGGTGCTGAGGATGGCTCCATGGAGCTTCCATCTCAGGCACTAAAAATAGCTCAGTTGCAAGGGTGGCCCCAGATGCGCAGAGCATCAGGCCCAGACAGGTGGATCCCCATCAGGGCACACGTGGAAACCTGTCCCTTTATCTCCCCTCCTCTCACTTGGGAAGAAGAAAAAATAAATAAATAAAAATATTCATAGTAGAGCCTGGGTGGTGGCACAGTGGATAGAGTATTGACTTGGGATGCTGAGTAATGAGATTCAAAACTCCGAGGTCGCTGGCTTGAGCACTGGGTCGCCAGCTTGGGCATGGGATCATAGACATGACCCCATGTTAGCTGGCTTCAGCCCAAGGTCACTGGCTTGAGCAAGGGGTCACTGGAGCCCCCCAGCCAAGGCAGGTATGGGAAGCAATCATTGAATAACTAAAGTGATGCAGTTACAAGTTGATGCTCCTCATCTGTCTTTCTTCCTGTCTGTCTGTCTGTCTCTCTAAAACAGCAAAAATGAAATAAAAGCATTTATAGTAGAGAAACCAGTATCATAGAAGTAGGTTGATGAAAAAGAGAAGAAAATTTAAAGCAATTTCTGTAAGCTGTGAAAAGCCATTTTACACTTCCATCTAAAAAAAACCCACAGGATGTTGTACATTCAACATTCATTTTTCATTCCATCAGTAGTCAGTTTCAAAACTGACCCTTTAAAGTTATAGTTAAAGTTAAGTTATCTTTGATAAACAAATGAACAAAATGAATTCTGGATTTTATACACTTTGGGGCTACAACTGATAAATTAACCTTAAAATATCACATGTGGTTCTATTGGGGACAACCAGTACAAAGTTTGTGTCACATATGACTCACCCATTCCTGTTCAACATCTGAACTATTGCCTGACCAGGAGGTGATGCACTGGATAGAGCATCGGAGTGGGATGTGGAGGACCCAGGTTCAAAACCCCAAGGTCACCATCTTGAGCGTGGACTCATCTTGTTTGAGCAAGGCTCACCAGCTTGAGCCCACGATCGCTGGCTTGAGCAAGGGGTCACTCGGTCTGCTGCAGCCCCCCGGTCAAGGTACATTTGAGAAAGCAATCAATGAACAACCAAGATGCTGTAATAAAGAATTGATGCTTCTCATCTCTCTCCCTTCCTGTCTGTCCCTATCTGTCCCTCTCTCTATCTCTCTCTTTGTCTCTGTCATACACACACACAAATCTAAACTATACCCTGTGTTTTAGTTTGGTCAGATTGCTATAACAAAATGCCATAAGCCAGTTGGCTTTAAAACAACAAACACTTATTTCTCATATCTCTGGAGGCTAAGAAATACAAGATCAAGGTAGAGAGTTTTATTTCTGGTTCACAGACAGCACCTTCTCTCCATACCTTCATGGAGTGGAAGGGTCAAGGGAGCTCTCTGAGGTCTCTTTTATAAAGGTACTAATTCCATTCATGGGGTCCTCACCCTCATAACCTAATCACCTGTCAAAGGCCTGACCTCTAAAATCCATCTCATTGAGGATTTGGGTTTCAACATATGAATTTCGGGGAGGACAAAAAGTTCAATTTATAGAACTGTGTTCAATGTGACTGATCCTTGGGTGATGCCCTGACATGTTATGACAATGTCAGGCAGGTTACTATCAAAGTTTCTAAACCATCCTCGCTGACATTTGTACTTATCTTGTTGTGTGGGAACAAACCCACAAACCACACTGTTAGTAGCAATAATATGGAACACAGTGCTAGAATATAATGAGTTGCATAATTTTAAGAGAGAAATATTGTTGGATAGCAGTGATGCTTCATTTCTTTATCAAGACTATTTTGACCTCTGAAGAAACCATATCCTATTCATACACTTGCATCTCAGGTGCTAAAGAAATTCTTGAGAGGAACATTGAGGCTATCAAAATGATGCTACAAACTTAACAGAGGAAAGAAAACTGGGGCAGAATTTGTTCTTTCCTCTCAAATTACAAACCACAGCCTTTTGTTCATATTCACAGACGTGAATAGTAATTGTTCACATACACCTATGAGCTTCATGACTGCAGGGACCATGTATTTTTTACTTCCTATAACTGGAGTACTTTGCACAGATATGGGCCTAAAGCAATCACTCAGTAAATGTTTGTTAAGTGAGTGGATTCTAACAAGTTTAGCAGTCTTCCATCTTTGTTGGAGTGCTATGGGGGGGGGGGGGTAGTTACTGGGGAAAGGAGGGAAAACTTAGCAGTATAGGAGATGTATGCCGCTTTCCTTTTCCTTCTTACTACTTTCCTCGCTTCCATCTCTTGAAAACCAAATACCAGTTCAGGTGTGTTGTCTTTATGGAAAGCCATTCTGAACTCCCCCTTTTGCAGAACAGAAAGACATCTAGATAAAGGGATCCTCATTGATCCAGGTAAGCATTTTTAGATTGCTAGGTTCCTTTTTTTATTCTTTCTCCCTATCACAGGGGCCTTGTCTTAGATGTCTGTCTCACTGTGACCTCACAGAGGGTCTGGTACACACATCAAGACTGTAGCATAGTGTTATCAGTCCAGGTACACTCTCAGGAGATGCCAAGCTCCTGGTCTTGGGGCTACATTTTGAGTAGAAAGTGACTGAGAAATAAAAGGAACCTGAAGTTCGATTTAGATGCTTGTTAGCAAGTGAAGTAAAAAAATTGGTTAATATGATTTGGTGATCTGTAGCTAACGGTTTCGGAGACACCATGAAAGACCTTTTCTGGAAAGGAAAATAACTCATGTGGGCCACCTGTAATTCAGTACTCCCTGGGAACTCACAGTTGCCTTAGAACAGAAACATGATACTATATAACAATGCTTTGTAAAAATTTAAATTAATCCATCATCTTTCATTTTTTAAATTTTTTTATTTTTTTGAAGTGAGAAGCGGGGAGGCATAGAGACACACTCCTGCATGCGCCCAACCAGAATCCACCTGGCATGCCCACTAGGGAGCGGTGCTCTGCCCATTTGGGCCGTTGCTCCATTGCCAAAAGAGCCATTCTAGTGCCTGAGGCGGAGGCCATGTAGCCATCCTCAGCTCTCAGCCAACTTTGCTCCAATGGAGCCTTGGCTGTGGGAGGGGAAGAAAGAGAGAGAAAGGAGACAGGGAAGGGTGGAGAAGCAGATGGGCACTTCTCCTGTGTGCCCTGGCGGGGATCTTACCAACTTGGGTAGTAGTCCCAGTCTGACCCATTTAAAACTGTGACCATAGGCATGAGCTACAGGTTCAATAGCAAAATAAGATTTATACTCCTACCTTGGAGTTTTTTTTAGGATAACCTGAGGAAGCACCTGGGTCATGGTGGGATTCCTATAAATAATAATTTTGTTTCCTCCAAGTATTGCTAACCTAGGCTCTAATTCACCAACCTAAGAGGGATTAAAGTGTAGCACACCCTGTAGCCCAACTACACTGATTTGGAACCTAGATCTTGTCTGAGTTCCCCAGTGGTGGGATTCAGCCTGTTTGCACTGGTTTGGTAGAACTAATACCTAATTTAGTGTTGAGTTCAGTGAACCAGTTGTTAAAATGGCACTTGTAATCAGAGTTCTCTCTAAGGTGGGTGACTGGGCAGTTGCTCAATGTAGAAATCACAAATTTACATTCCTTACTCTTTCTTAACTTTTATCTGTGAAACAGCATATTCTAAGCACCCATAGTAATGTTCATTATGTCCACAGGTGAAAAAATTGCACGTGAGAACATCAATCAAGAAGCAATATGGAAATATCTTACAGTTTTATTTCTTTTTGTCAGTATAATTTAATATTTTTATTAATATATTAAAACTCATAACATAATCTACTTTTGTGTACCTTTTTTATTGTTCTTATTTAAGTATTAAATTTATGAAATAATAAACTACCTTTTGGTATATATTTTTTTAATACTTAAAATGGTCATTAGGGCAGAAAACCAGTTGTTAAATTACACTGGGGAATATTTTTTCTTTTTCTGTTGCATGAGGTTTTACAGCTGTTTCTATATATCTCTCCATCGCTGATTCGAAATATAAATCTGTTTATTGGTGTATGCTCTCATTTTTATGCAATTTTAATTTCTTTTTGTTACAGTTAATGGTATGCATTCATTTTTAAATTGGAGTTAAAGGGCAACGACTTTTGGATTGAACATAACCACAAGGCAATTAATGTTTTATAAACATCACTTTTACACAATTGTAGTTGTTTTTAAATGTAAAAATTATTATCTGATAAAAAACACCCTCTTATTTTGTTTTAAGATTGAATCATGGCTTCTTCCAGTAGGTGTAAATGTAAGAATAGTCCTGACACCTTGTGTTATATATGTGGCTGTTACACACTTCAACCTCAAAGGCTTAATATTTCATCATTTGTGACACATGCATATATTGCCTATTTTCAAGTTCCCCTTGGTGATCAAGACAAGAATTGGGCTCCTCATATTGTGTGTCATAATTGTGAGGAAATGCTTCATGACTGGACAAAAGGAAAATGCAAAAGAATGCCTTTTGGTATTCCCATGGTTTGGCCATGGGAATACCAAAGGACCACAGCAGTGACTGTTATTTCTGTCTGATCCATTCAAAGGGTATCGGCAGGAAAAAACAGCATATGATTGCATATCCTAATATTCCTTCAGCAGTACGACCTATCCCATACTCTGAGGCATCCTCGCTTCCAGTTTTCAATGGTTTTATTTCTTCTAAGGACAAAGAAAGTGAACATGTTGATCAAGTGTATTTTGATAAGATGCATGAGGAAATGGTTGTAGAATCTGAAGGGCCTTCTTCTGATGCCAAGCAGTCATTAACCCCTCAGCAGTTTAGCCAACCTTAATTGAATGACTTAGTGAGAGATTTGGGCCTATCAAAGAAAGCAGCTGAGTTATTAGCCTCCAGGCTTCAAGAAAAGAATGTCCTTCACCGCTTAGCCAAAGTATCCCATTTCAGGAAGTGTGGTGTGAACAGATTTTTGTGGACTTTTTTTCCAAAGACAAACACTTTGTTTACTGTCATGATATCAGTAGTCTTCTCAGCCAGCTAGGTATTACCACTTACAGTCCAACAGAATGATGGCTATTTCTTGACAGCTCTAAAGGGAGTCTGAAATGTGTTCTCCTACACAACAGTAATGTTTATGCAGTGGTTCCAACTGGTTATTCAACTCATCTGCAAGAAGATGATAATGACATAAAAATTGTCCTCGATTTTCTGAAGTATGAGGAGTATAACTGAATCATTTGTGTGGATCTTAAAATGGTAAATTTCCTGCTAGTACAACAGAGAGGTTTCACGAAGTATCCTTGCTTTCTTTGTTTGTGGGACAGCCAAGCTCGGGAGAAACACTGGACACAGAAGGAGTGGCTGAAACATGAAGCTCTGGAAGTAGGGATGCAAAATATTGTGAATGAACCTGTAGTTAGTCAAGACAGGATCATTTTTACCCGACTTCACAACAAACTTGGCTTAATGAAGCAGTTTGTTCAGGCTTTGAATAGAGAAAGTAAATGCTTACAAAATATTATTTCTGCTTTTCCTGCCTTGTCTTTTGAGAAGATAAAAGCAGGTGTATTCGGTGGACCTCAAATTTGAATCCTCATACATGATAAAGAATTTGCCAGGAAGATGAATAAGGAGGAGAAAGCAGCACGGCAGTGTTTTGTGGCAGTTACAAAGAACTTCCTTGGCAACAAAAAAGCAGAAAACTATGAACTTCTGGTTCAAAGGATGCTGTTGGCTTTCTGTGACATTGGATGAAACATGAGCATTAAGATTCACTTCCTGAACAGTCACCTTGATAAGTTTCCCGAAAATCTTGGGGCTGTTAGTGATGAGCAGACAACTGCTGGAGCATCAAACAAGATTATCCTCAACAAGTACACAAATGCAAGTGCTACAAACACAAATTTTTGCCTGAAGAGAATTTAAATAAGTTTTGTGCAAATATTATGATTAACATAAGTGTTTTAATATGTTCTATTTCAAAATTGTAGACAAATTCTGATGCAATCATATCTTTTAGTGTATTTACTGCATTATATAAATTATTATATTTTCACAAAGATGATGCCCAAGAAGTCATTCTACTTCATTATGTTAAACTAAATGTTGAAAATTTTACAATAAGATAAAAACCTAAAGTCTTGAATTGCAATAAAACTGTAGCTTACACGAAAAACTAATGTCAGATTTTAAATCAGCACACTTGAATTAGGTAAGAACAAGTGTTTTTGTCGATGCAACAAAAATTTTGTTCCCCAGTTTAATTTGAATTCCACTAGTGGACTTCCCTCCTAGTGGCAGGGGATGGAGGTTGGCTAAGACCTTGGCCCCTAGCAACTATGTTTGGCCTCTGTAGGGTGGTTAGCAACAGGGGACGGTCACATGAGGAACTCAGACTCTGAGGAACTCAGACCCTGAAATTTGGCTAGGGCTGCACACACAACCAAGGACGCCAAAACTAAAGTTCCCAGAAATCTTTGGGGAAAAAAGTGACTGTCCCTCAGCCAGTGAGATTTCACCACGTCATATTAGCTCGACGACCCTAAAGTAAGGTGACCAGATTTTAAAATTGGTAAAGAAGGACACCATTGATGGTGGTGGTGGGGGTGTTCTTGATTAAAAATTTGGTCTATATGGAACAAAAAATATTTTTCATAGATTGCAATAATAGTATTGTAATATATTTTTTTAAATTGGGACTTTTTTAAAACACTGTGGGATGCGGGACAAATTGTTAAAAATCAGGACTGTCCCGCCAAAAGCGGGACATCTGGTCACCTTACCCTAAAGGACCCCTAGGACCCCTTTAAATACCTCTCATGCAGTATAATTTGCACGACTTCCATAGCCTCTGTCCCCAGGGCTAGGGAACATCGTCAGGCGGGATGCGCGGTACTTAATAAAACCTCTTATTATTCTACACTTTGTGGCTCTTGGTGGCCCCTTCCTTCTTTGGCGGTGGGGAAAAATACCTTACAGCCTCTAGGCAGTCTAATAAGAAGGCACTCTTGAAATTGTTTCACTACTTCAGCTTGGAGATTTTGAAGTCTATTTTAGCATGGTAATAACAGTCATCACTCACTAACGTTTATGTTAGTTTAAGATATACTGGCTTTTTGTTTTCAAATTGATGATAACTGAGATGACTTATTATTTTTCCAGACAAGTACATTTTATTTTAGAAATAATTATGATAAATGGGATTTTTGTAAGAGAATTTTCAGACAATTATATAAAAAAGTAAGCTTCTTTGAGGTGGAAACCATGTCCTGTTCATCTTATCCCCATAGCCGCACTTCTTGTCACTGCTCAGAGTCAAACCCTGTTAAGAGCGCAGACTGTCTCCTTTTGGAAAGGGATGATTTCTTGGTCTAGTTCCGTGATGGCGAACCTATGACACGCGTAGCCATTTTTGATGACACGCAGCCGCATGCGGCCGCATACCAGAGAAGTATGGGGCCGCATGCCGAGAAGGACGTTTCATCCTCGGCTCCTGCACAGCCAGGTGCAGTAGCCGAGGATAAAACATTTGCTATTGTGTAGACACTGTGCCGGAGGTCTGTAGGCCAAAACAACAGAACTCCGGCACAGAGTGTCTAGTTCTGGGACTTCCGGTTAGGCCGTTTTTCTCAAAATGACACACCACCCAAGTTATGCTTGGTTTTTTGGTGAATTTGGACACACCAAGCTCAAAAGATTGCCCATCACTGGTCTAGTTGGACCACAAAGAATAACTGGGACACACATTCCAGATGAAATCTAGCAGTTTCTTGGGTACCTAATGAGGCCATAGCCTTAATACAGGCCCCCAGAACTGTAAGTGACCAATAATTAGCTCCAGGTTGATACTTTTTATCAATGAGTGGGTTGAAAAGCTGCTCCTGGGGAAGAGTTGGTCCTGTTTCTTCTTTTCCTCACACGGCACACCTGGCTGACCCTTATAACAACAGGCTTATAGAGAAAGCCCAAAATATTGGGGAAGTGTAGGCACCATCTCATTCTCTCAAAAAAGCCTTATCAGAGAAGGTTGACTGGGCATCATGGAAACCCAGAACAAGAGTCAAAAGCAAAAACGGCAGCAGCCTGACATAGACAGTGACACCAACTCTGAGTCAGGCTTGGACTCAAGCAGGACAGCCGACCTGACACCTACAGGAGAAGGTGTGGAGGAAGTATAAAACTAAATGAGCAGGAGGGCCAGGGGCAATCTCAGTGTTCGAGGTGCCCCGCCACTGGGGAGGGGTGTTAAGCCTTTCACTAGTCATCCAATATTTATTGTCTATTTTACGCCTGGCGCTCTGCACTGAATAGAACATACATAGCTCATAGTGTTTCACAATTAACTTTTCATACAACAAAACTTTTGATTTTCTTAAATACTGTCAATGGAAGATTTTGCATTTGTTACACAGTTTCGAATTGCGTACTAAACATAGGTTGTGCTTTATTGATGACTTGGCCCCGGGTAACTGTCTTATTAGATAAAATACAGGATAGCTAGTACAATTTGGATTTTAGATAAACACAGGCAATATTTGGGACATACTGTACTAACCAATTATTCCTTGTTTACTTGAAATTAAAATTTAACAGGCTGTCTTACACTTTTATTTGTTACATCTGCAATTCTACCATTACTATACAATGTTGTAATAATACAGTAATGCCTCAGGTGCAGATGGGCTGATTTTCCTGATACCACAGTGGCTCAAGGCTGTTGTGCTTTTTGAATTTTGTAGTTATTTTTACAGTCTCTTTCTTTGCTATCCAGTGATTGTATTGCTTGTTGTAGACAATGGATAGCATCTTCAGTTCCCTTTTCCCTCTCTATTTGATTGTTCTATTTGTTTGGGTTGGGAAATAAGACCCCACACACGGTTACCTTTTCTGTAAAATAACAGTGCCTGTAAATAGTTTCTGGGTAAGGATACAGGTATTTGAAGACACATATTTGAGAGAACTACGCAAATTTTAAAATAAGGTCTTTGTGAAAACTTATTTTGATTGCCCAGTGATCATCTTGTAGTTTCTTTGCAAAGTCCCTCAGGATAAGTGAATCATGGCTTATTTCCGGGACTGCATTATTCTTTATAGCACACTATATAGGCATATTGTTTTATTGCACTTAACTTTATTGTGCTCCACAGGTATTGTGCCTTTTACAAATGGAAGGCAAAATCCTCCAACATGAGAAAGATTGCAATTTGCTATATTATAGTGTTTGAACAAATCTGCAGTATCTTCAAGGTATGCCTGTACAAGTAGAAATCAGCCTCTGATGGAGAAGAGGTTAAAGCTAGATATAAGAGAATTTGCAGTTGTGTTTTCACAACAGGATTTTGGATGTTGTTCCTGAAAATCTTTAAGGAGAGTCAGATATATACTAATTTGGCTTAAGTAATTATGGTAATCATGCCTTGAGTCTGAGGACTAGACTAGGTGACCTCTTGAAATCACTCTCAGATATACAGTTTTGATTACTTTATGATCTATCCAATCAGCTCAAAATAATGATTACATCCAAAAGAATGAAATCAAAGTAAAATTAACCAGCATCATACCTACACTGAAAAATAGTATGTAGTCCAAATATGGTATTTAGAACAAGTTCTGGCAAGCCTGCAAAATGTTATGTGGAAAGAATTACAGTGGCTAGTCCTCCCTGCTGCACTCATTTGCACAGTGATTAAACAATTTTTATTTTTTTGCTTCTAAGCAATGCTTGTTCTGAATATAGATTTGAAGTGACTCCTGAATTAGAACTGCTGTTCCTACCATTACTCAAACTCAGTCTGCAAAGTCAGCAAAAACCTGTCCACACCTTACATACTTGCATTTATCTTTGACGTCAGAACAATTATGTGAAAATAATTTATGGTACAGAGAGGATATTCAGGCTCAGGATGATGAAATTTTGTGTCATCCAGCTATGTCTACTGTTACAGGCTTAAGCAAAGAATGACTCATCTGAATCAGATCCTGGGGAATATTTCAGGAGGTGTTAGAAAAGTCTAGGGCCAACCAAAGACCAGTATCTTAGTATAATAGTTTGATTCTTTTCAGAGGCTTCTGAGGTTGTACAAATCAGAAAATACTTGCTTATTTGTCACAAAACTACTCTAAATATTTCAAGCCTTTAAAACGTG
The DNA here is from genome assembly GCA_037038555.1 of Rhynchonycteris naso. NCBI lineage: Eukaryota > Metazoa > Chordata > Mammalia > Chiroptera > Emballonuridae > Rhynchonycteris > Rhynchonycteris naso. The sequence goes on along the minus strand of CM073000.1, from coordinate 47,930,362 downwards.
TTATAGACCTTTTAGTCACAACAAGAGTAATTCTGGTCTGTGTGGGTCACTGGAGCCATGAGCTGTACTATATATTTAGACTTATGTGACCTGAATCAACTTATTAATGTGTTACATATAATTTTCTTTTCATCTTGATCAACAAAATAATTCACTTCTAAATAATGTTAAGACTTATGGGCTTTCAAGTATTATTTTTATTTTATTTTGGTCTAAGAAATATTTTCTTTTCTTTCTTTTTTTCCCCCCTAACACTTTTCTTCTATCCTAAACGGGTTGCTATAATATTTTAGTAGCTACCTATCTTAAGGGATGGTTCCTGGGAGGATAGGATGATTAAAAACTATTTAAGAAACATTCAGTGGGTATTTGTTGAAGTATGACAAAGAATTAAATACAGCAGTGGGAGAGGCAGATTCATGAACAGAGAGTTATATTACAATGTAGTGAGGGTAATGATGAAGGAAGATATGCGGATAAATGTCTCTTTCTTTATGGATCTATAAAACAAATTCATCCTCAAGTGTTGAGGAAATGCTTCCTATAGGAGTTAGCCTGGATTGAGTCTTAAAGGTTAAGTAGGCAAAAAGTTGGAGCAGAAAGCCGGAGCAAAAAGACACAGAGGTGAACAGAGACAATTTTTCTCTTGTTTCTCATCTCTTTTTAGTCATTGGTAAAATGGGAGACTGCCTCAACCCTGTCACTGTTTAATTATAACAGAGAGCTTTATGCAGATATGCTGTGCAGTGGTGACCACATGGGCAGCTGTTAGGACTAAAATGTCAGAGGTTTATCAGATGTCCCCTACCACCTTCACATACAATTCTTCTCTAATTTTTCAGGTAGTGTAGCTCAAATAAGCACAACTCCCTGCATTAGTTTCCCAGGGCTGCTGTAGCAAAGTATTATAAACCCGATGTCTTAAACAACAGAAGTTTATCATCTGACAGTTCTGGAGACTAGAACTCTGATTCAAGGTATCTGCAGGATTGGCTCCACCTGTGGACTGTGAGGGAGAATCTGTTTCATTCCTCTGCCCTAAATTCTGGTGGTTTGCTGGCAGTGTTTGGCTTTCTTTGGCTTGTGGACCTACCACGAAGATTTCTGTCTGCTTTCATATTCACATGGTGCTCTGCTTGTGTCTAAATTTCCCCTTTTTATAAGAATAACAGTTATATTGGATTTCCAGTAATACCTCATTTTAACTAGTTGCACCTGAAAGAACCCTATTTCCAATATGACCACATTCTGAGATACCTGGGGTTAGGGTTTCAACATATAAATTTTGTAGAGACAACGCAATCCATTACACCTCCTTTCTAATATAAGTTCTACACTTTAAGATCAAATCTTAATTTCAGAAAATATTTACCAGGAACATAAATGTTTTGTTACTTGTTTCCCATGGGTTAACCTATCCTTCCTAGTCATTCACATAAAGTACATCTTCCGTTAATTTCACTTTATCATAGATTTCATGGAGTGTTTGAAATTTAGTAAAACTTTACCTACTAGGTAAATCTTAGTTAAGCTGCTGTTTCATTAAATGATGATTTTTTCCAAAAGATATTTTTCAAACAGTGTAATATCTTAAAATTCACATAAACATCTTTTAGTTACCAAATAAAGGACAGGATCAAAGAAGCACTGGAAGCCAGTATTTGATATCTATGATTATTTGATAATCTGGCATTCTCACAGATAACTAGTTTTATATTGGACAGATGATAGTTTACATAGGCAAAGGACTGTTGGCAGTTTTATACATAAATCACTTCTTTTATTCTGTATTTGATTCTTTTAAGTACCTAACTAAAAGTGCAACTTTTGAGGGAGGGATGTTTCCTCTGCTTCGGAAATAGGTCCAACATCTACTCCCTGGACATTGTCTTTTATTTTTTATAGTTCACAAAGGTATACACCAATATTCAACAGAGATAATAGAATTTCTGGTATCATTCGCCTTTTATACAAAGCAAAATGATTTGGTTCTGTAGGTTGTTCAAATCCTATTCAATTTTAGGGTAAAACTGGGTTAGCAGAATTAGCAAGAGGATGCAATCAGCTACCTGCGAAGGGCAGAGCATCGAGTTCAATCAAGGATCCTGTGATCTGATACTATTACTGTTCTCTTGCGGTCTAAATGGATTTCATACATAATCTTATTTCCTAGAACCTCGATGTGACAGGTTGTTTTTGGTACTCTTATTACCAAAATTAATTTGCATTGGGCTGTTGTTAAATCACTGTGGAAGCGGTATCAGGACAACCATGTCCTAAAACTTAAAGGTCTTTTAAGCCTGTTTTTCCTACCGGTTAATTTTCCTCTCTCCCAGTTTCTCGGAGCCCTTTCTTTTTTTCTCTTTTGCATAGTTCTTTTCACACTCAAGCTGTGTAGGGGATTTAAATTCCAACCCGGAACTCAGAATCACTCGCCTTGAATGACGGGAGTCGTAGTTTCCGCGACTTTTCCTTAACCACTTTTCACGCAGATTCCTCCCCACAGTGGAAACCTACAACTCCCAGAATGCACCATCGGGGAGGCCACCCTTGTGCGCACGCGCCCTGATGCCGCAGGATTTGAATCGGCGGCGTTGTTATTGACGCCATATTGGGGCCGGCGGCGGGTGGAAGAGTTGGACGGAGGAGGGGGAAGTGACTGGACGTGTTTGCTGGAGCTCCCGACGCCGCCGACGCTTTGCAATCTCTCCTCATCGAACGCCGGTGTCAAGCTTCTGACCCTACTTGGGCATTTTAGGAGCCGCGTTCCAGCCTCACATCTCACGGGACTGGTATCGACCACCTAAGGCAGCCGGTTTCAGCGCAGGAGCGCCTCCGGCGCGGCGCAAAGCTCGAACGGACGGCTGGGGCGCCCCGAGCCTCTCCCAGGGGATCCGCGCCTGAGGAGGCGGAAGAGGCCCCCTGACGCTGCTGGCGCGAGCTGCCGACACCGCCCCTCCCGTTCTCGCTCTCGCCCGAGCCGGCCGGGCCACTACCCCTGCCGCGGAGGCAGCGGCGTCTCGCCTCGCTTCACCGGCGCGTCGCCACCCTCCTTTCCGCTCTTGAGCTTGTCGGTTAGCTTCTCCTCGAGTCCCCGCTCCCTCCCCCTTTCCCTTGCCCTCCCCTCCCGGTACCCCTCTCAACCCCACCCGAGCCCGGCAGCTCGACTGCTCTGGCCATGGCGTGCGGAGCCACTCTGAAAAGGACTCTGGATTTCGACCCGCTGCTGAGCCCGGCGTCCCCAAAGCGGAGACGATGTGCGCCATTGTCGGCGCCCACCTCGGCCGCAGCCTCCCCGTCGTCGGCGGCCGCGGCCACCGCCGCCGCCTTCTCGGCCGCCGCCGCCTCGCCGCAGAAGTATCTCCGAATGGAGCCGTCCCCCTTCGGCGACGTCTCGTCCCGCCTCACCACAGGTGGGACTCGGCCCGGCGGCCGCCCTGGGGCGGGGGCGAGTGGGTTTCCGGGACGCGGGACGCGGCCGCGGGGGTGGGGGGTGCGCAGTGGCCCTAGCTCTTAGCAAAGTAGTCGGGTAGCCGCATTTCTTGAACTCCTCCAGCTTCAGAGACACAATAGAAATGGCCTGATGTGAAGGGGACGGGGGTGGGGGGGGCGGGAAGTGGGGTGGACGACAGGGGCTGTGTCCTGCTGAGTATTGTGGGGAAGAGGAAGATCTTTTCTCTGGACCGATTGACTGGAATTGAGTGTTTCCGTAGTCTAGAGAGTCGCAGCGCAAGTGTTGTGAGAGGACGATATTATTCATAAATTTAGGCGAGAGAAGGGTCACATTTCACATGAATCTCGACGTCTGTCCCCCGAACCGATTGGTTGCAGCTATTAACTCTGGGACTGGCTGGTTTCAGGCGAAGCAGCAGCCCCTCCTCCAGTTCAGACATGGCTGATTTTAGTACAGAGGGGATGGGGATGGATGTCATTGGGGCGAGATCTGGGCCTGTCATTAATCACCCACAAGAACGCCACTTTGGCTGAGTCAAGACCTGTTTTCCTAGCAGGGTCAACAACAAAGAAAATGCTCTTCCCAAGTCCTGTAATATGATCACACTGCACTCTAGACCTTGAAAATCCTTAAACTTTTAACGAAAAGAAAATTGTATTCTATTAAAAATTGGTGCTGAGTAGTAGCTTTTAGGTGGAATTGATTTATTTCTGCCCAACAAAGTATGTTGGGAGAAAGCGTAGGCCCTGAGAATAATAAAAGAATTAACCCGAGATTCCAAGGGACTTCAGACTATTTTTGCTTTTCACCCTGAAACATTTCCTGAAAGTGACAATTGGGAAATGCCTCTTGGCGTCTTTGTACTGAATGTGCATGCCATTTTTATGTACTATGAATTGCTCATGTGCCCCTGGCACAGTCCTAGGATAGGCTTTTATGGACTGGTAGTGTAAATCTGTTGCCTTTGTGTGTGAACCTTTGTAATGATATCTGTTGACAAAGCCTTTTAATAACTTCATTTAGATGTTTCGTTATCTTTAGCTTTAAAAAAATCTATGGGCAGTATATACCCCTATGTTTAATAACTTACATTTGCAATCCACTTAGTTTTGTCTTTTTCAGGACAAATTTTTAAATATCCTACCCCAGATAATAAAAAAGGGGCTTCCTGGTGTTTTTTATCCTATTAAATATTTAATCTAGCTTAAGTACGTACTATTGTAGAGTTGTAGTGAATTTTCAGAAGAATTTCCACTTGTATTTAGTAATCCTACCTAACCTATCTGCTATATAAAGGCATTTTATTAGTTTATTGTTAAGGCTTTACATTAAAGAAACAAGGATGAGCTAGTGATGAACGTTGTTGTTTTTAGTGTTTGCCATTTTAGTAATATCACTGAAAATTGAAATACCATGGAATCCATACTTAACAACTAATTAGGCCACATAAAAATAGCTCTAGTTAACCAGCAATAAATTTCAGTCCACAGGGTGAATTAATACAATGTTAGGTTTGGGAGTTAAAGTATATGTCAATGCTGAAATAGCCTTGAGCATATATGTATATGGTAAACCTACCAGGGGGTTACAAATATTTGTCCTCACTTTGAAAGGAACTTATTCAGAAAGAATTGTATGTAATCCTCTGCAAATTGGTTGTTTCATTGATGTTTGTAGCATTGGCTAATATGTTTGGCTTCACATCTCACATTTCAATTAAGTGTATAGTAAAACGGAATTTAAGCCTGCTGATTCATATTAACGTTTTTCAAAATATTGCTGTCTTCTGTTCTTCAAGGTGTTTTGTTATCTACTCTGAAGTTTGATTATATTTTGAATTGTAAAATCACACCATAATTGAATGTTACTGAGATTGCTAATAGTTATATAAATATTACAATTAATTTGAATATTAACATAAAATGTTGACCTGAGAAAAGCAGCTAAAATTGCTCAAGTTTTGAATTGCTAAAATTTGCTTTTTCTAATTAATTTTGAATGACATCTTACATGTAATTTGGCTTTGTGTTTTCATGATCAGTTTGGGGCATGCTGTCATGTATATTTTGTAATAATGTCATAATGGGAGCTGCAATGTTGTGCAGATATCAAAGAGTTTACCAGTTTTCTTGTCTTCAGACTTGGAAATAACTTTTCCAAGCACCTAATTTTTAGGTTCCTATTTTAATGGAGGTGATTCTTAAACTTCACAGAAGTAAGTACATACTCATATATCCTGAAATAAGTAGCTAGGCTTGGAAATAGAAAGTGACTTACCAAGTAGATACTGAGACTCTGCAGAAACTTTGTTTTCCTTTCATTTCTGTGAGTTCAAATATAATTTAAACAGTTTAGAGTTAGAGTATTGAAGTGAATCTTTTTCAGAGCATATAATTAATCATTATTGTTCTCTGGATTCTTTAGTAGTATCTTATGATGTGTAGCTGAAGTCATGTTGCAGCTTTACTCATAGTTGCAGGAAAGTGGACATCTGTTTTAATCCTAGTTTATTTTAGTCATTACAGAAAGGTGATTCCAAAGTTTGACCTGATAACTATTATTTAAATCAATATTTCTCAAACAGTTGTGACCTCGTAACCAAGAAAAAAGAAAGGGCTGGCAAAGTTTTATTGGGACACAGCACCTCTCCCCCGTGCCCCCTTTTTAAGTATTGTTTATTGCAGGCTACAACAGCAGAGTGGAATAGTTGTGACAGAGACTGTTTTTTCCCCAAAGTTCAAATATTTACTGTCTGACCCTTTACAGAAAATGTTTGCCTATCCTTGGTCTAGGGTGTCAGCAGTTTTTAATACCATGGATGTGAAAAAAGGAAAATCGAATGAGTGGAGTTGTAGGGGGAGCATTGGCTGTAATTGGGAAATGAATGCCTCTAGTAGCTGTGTCAGCACTCATTCTGGTAAATTAGCTGAAAACAGATTCAAAGGTTTTTGTCCTTCTCACTTTGTTTTTGTAACATCTCAGAATATTACATTTAGCCAAAAGATCATCATGACATTTCCAAGAATGAAATTATTTTAATAAAAACAAAATATGCAGCGTTACAAGAGGCTGTCAGTAAAATCAAACACATTGTTTTTTCATAATTGTGTAGTCAATGGTCTGGTGAAGAGACCCTTCTGTGAATGTCAACCTGTTTGTGAGTGTGCTAGGCACTTTTTTGTACACATTGTCTTGTTACCATTGCTCTAGTCTGCCTTAGGAATTGAGTTGGATAAAGAGTTAAATTCCACTGTAAGAACTCATTGTATTTGCTGGAAACTTGCCATTAAAAATGGAAATTGCAGCTTGTGAATGAGGAAGGGTTTGCATTGATGCATGCCTGGAAACAGACACCAGCTGGCTTAAATGAAGTATAAATGGTTCTAGGCACACAAATGAGATTCTGTTGGAGGAGGCAGCATTTCACTTCAGATGTCATTGATATTGAACCAGAAGTGTTTTTAATATTTCGTGGTTATTTAGACAGCTGTTAAGTTGCTTGTACTTTCTTGGTGGATTTGGCAAATAAACTTTTTAATGGTCTTTGTACTTGGGATTTTAAGCCTGATACTTTATTTAGGACTGTATGTAGCTTCATTTATTTCATAGTTGTTATGGATTATGCATTTAAGAATCCTGTAAGGTTATGGCCATTAAAAAGAGTGAATGTGTATTCATTATTGAATTATTCTGTGTTGAAAGTAGAAAAATGAAGCCTAACTTGAGTACAGAAACACATTAGATAAACATGGCTAGATCAAAGAGAAGTTAGCCTTTCAGGTATAGACGCTATTAGCTACCATGGTTGCCACAGGGATATAATCTGAGATGTAAATGAGTTTAGTTCTTCAGTTCTTGAATGGCTTTATGGGAAAAAGAATATACTGTATATTGTTCAGATAGGTCTATCATAACTGTTTAGGTAGACCCAGGAAGACACAATGATAGCAATGCTTTTGAAGGTTGAGAATAAGAGATGTGGTTAGAGTGCCCAGTTTTGTGTATTTTTCCTATTTGGAAAGAAACTTTTGATTCTCCTTCAGAATAATAGATGGATTAAGTTTGGACCTCTTGGATAGTTAGTTGGTTCATGAAACTAGATAATGGTGTTGGGAATAAATCTTTTCAAGTACCTGTAACTGAACTAACCAGCAGTTTGTGGTCCCTGCAGTCTTGGTGTTTAAAATACTAGTACTGTTGACTCACAGTAATGTTCCCTATGAACATGTGAAATCGCGGTGAATTTCTTGCCTTTGTTCTAAAAAAATATGTGTGAAATACTTGTTCAGGCCAGTATGAAGCAGTCTGGCATCTGCACATGGCAAAGAGGCCTTCACAAATGAATTTAGGTCAAGAGATTTATCTTTAATTTTATTGCTTAGTGTTGGGATTCTAGAACTCAGCTTAACATTTCTTAACTTCTAAACCAGGGGTCCCCAAACTTTTTACACAGGGGGCCAGTTCACTGTCCCTCAGACCGGAGGAGGGCCCGACTATAAAAAAAACTGAACAAATCCCTATGCACACTGCACATACCTTATTTTAAAGTAAAAAAACAAAAGGAGAACAATAGTGCTTTCTGAGCCGTGACACAGTGCGTTCTGCGTCACCAGAAGTAGTACTGTACGTGAGCTACGCCACAGCGCCTCCACATACAGTACTCCACTGACCACCAATGAAAGAGGCGCCCCTTCCGGAAGTGCGGAGGTCTGGATAAATGGCCTCAGGGGGCTGCATGCGGCCTGCCCGCCGGCGGTAGTTTGAGGACCCCTGTTCTAAATACCTGAGAAATGGGATCCATTAGCCGCAGTCTTGTACTAGTTAAGACTTGTTGGCCCTGGCGGGTTAGTTCATTGGTAGAGCCTTTGCCCTGTGTGTGGATGTCCTGGGTTTGATTTCCAGTCAGGGCACACAGAAGTGACCGTCTGCTTCTCCAACCCTCCCCCTCTCAACCTCTCCACCCACAGCCAAGGCTCAGTTGGAGCAAGTTGGCCCCAGGCACTGAGGATAGCCCCATGGCCTTGAGTCAGGCATTAAAAAAAAAAAAAAAAAAAAGCTCAATTGCCTAGCAACTGAACAATGGCTTCCAGTGGGCAGAGCATTACCGGGTGGATCCTAGTCTGGGCTCATGCGGGAGTCTATCTTCCCCCCTACTTCTCACTTAAGAAAAGTTAAAAAAAAAAAAAGTTAATAGGAATGCCTCTTGGATCTTGAGGTGAGTCATATGGGTCTTGTATAATTTGGAAATATCCCAAAGTTATTATTTTCTGCCATACCTTCCCTATTAATTTCTTCTCACAAATCAAGTTTTAAAGTATTGACTTTACATGTATTTGTGAGTTGATCAAAGCCCAAGATTCTTACAGATGCTGAAGTTTAAAAAAATCTATTGTCATTTCTACCCCACATCTGTACCACTTTTTAAAGACTTTTAAGACCATATAACTAGAACATGATTGTGTATATATTGTAAATTGTGATGCAAATAAAACGGGTTTGATAATAAATACAGCAAATAGTTTTAGACTTTGAACAATATTTTTTTTATTAGGCACTTGTAAACTTCTTAGTTTATTTTTGTGGACAGTGATGGTAAACATGGATTATGTGCATTATAATATTTGAAATAGCACCATTTACAAAGATTCTATCATTTTCAGAGATTGGCTGCTATCATTTTCAGAGATTGGCTGCTTTAAAGAAACACATTTTTAAAGATGTTACGTGAATTTTAGAAAATGTTTTGTATTATGAAGATCTGATCTTTAATTTCTGAAATAATTGAGTTGTTTTATAGCAAATTTCTCATGTAATAAGATGTTGTGGCTATATTGAGTAGGGAGATTATCTTTGAAGGTAAATTAAAATTCTAGAGTATGTCAGGTTGTCAGCTCTGTTTTGGGTCTTTTGATAAGACTTTTAAGTGTGCCGGATTATTTAGTCTTTCTTACAGCTAATAAGCTTTTTGGGGATGGTGGTAATGGCTTTTAATTTAACATTTTTTATGGCTAGGAGCATATAGGGACAGTGGGGAGGCAGCCCAATCTGAAGTTATTTATTGATGAAGGCCCATCATCTGTGGGAGACCATCATGGTGGGTCTCACATGTGGACCTGAAGGCTGGTTTGGCCTGAGCATACCACAGCCTGTTCCTCTTGCTCTTCAGTTTTATCATGCAGTTTTAATTGTTGTCTTGCAGTTTACTGGAGTCCCTATGGCACTGCCTTTCCCGCTGGCCCAGTGTTTCGATCTCTGCCTGGGCTGCTTTCAGAGCCACAGTGGTTCTTTCTTGGTTCTCTTCACCTACCTCCTCTAGCTTCATGTCCTTCATTTTCTCCTGCAGTGTCTCCCTCTTGTCCTCACTCTCTCCTTCATCTCCGAACAGCGTTTGTAGTTGTCCGATTCTGAGACAGTGAGTTTGATTGTTAGTACAGTCCTCACACAGGAGTTGGCCCAGATTTTCTTCACTGGAAAGAATATCAAAAATGCCTGTAATGGCCATGGCCTTCTGGATGCTAGTCATAGTTCTCCCAGAGCCCAACTTCCTAAGCTGGGTAATTTGTTGGAACTGTAGCTGGACATTTTGCCATTGCCAGGGAGGGTCCTGCCTAGTCACTATCATAGAGGTTTTCAACATCTGTAGCCCCTGCGGATGTATTCTTCCTCCAGAGTTTCTCCTGCCTCCCCTTGAGCAGCAGGTTCTTGGTTAGCGCTAAGGCCCAAGGTCTCCGTGGACTGAGCCAGCTTCCAGGGCTGGTAGCCGCCTGGGCAGATGAAACAGATGGAAGACATGGTGGAAGTCTTGACCTGCAACTTTGTTTCTAAGTTTCCTCTGGCTCCTCAGTTACTTCTGCATTTATTCTTTTTCTCTGGCATCCTGTTTGTAAAAATTAGCTTTCCTTATTGTAAATTACTGTAACTTGAGGTAATTGTGAAATGCTGGCTAAGTGCAGTAATACAATACTAGAGAGGGGAGTGGATGTTAAGAGTTTAGGCCCAGAGCTCAAGGTTTTCTTTGCCATGATCCAGCTGACATTGAAGCACAGCTTCATTTTCCTCATATATAAAATTAGTATAGTATGTGGTGATAGGATTTCCTTTCTGTAGTGGTTATGAAAGTTGAGCTTTCCTGAGTGCTGAAAACAGTCACAATAGTGCAACCTCAAATGTAACTTTTTGCACTGTTCAGCAAATCCTGCCATTTCATTGAATAACCATAACCTCCTACTTCACAGAAAGAAATAGAAGCCATCACATGGTAGCTTCTTTGTTTTTCCCCATACCAGCACTACCAACATTTGTGCCCACCTTGTATTCCTTTCAGTATCATTGAGGAAGATTAAATGAGATAATTAAAGCACTTTGCACATGAAGGAAGGGTTTCATTCAACAAAGGGAACGTTTTCCTCAACTGTTTTTCTCTCCCAACCAGACCTATGCTTTGGTTTTCAAATATTGTCAAGCCTTTTAGTATAAAATAAGTACAATATCCTCATTTTCCTCTAGCAATCATCTAGATTTCTCCACTTCAAAATCTAATTGAAAGAGCTTTCAAATAGTCCATTTGCTTCCATTTCTTGGGTTAACTCACTCCAAGTATACTTGTGCCTCAAACAGCTCTTGTTGTCACCAGTGACTTCAGTGGCACACAGTGAATCCTCTTGTTTTACCTTCCTTACAGCATACTGCTGACCAACTCCCTTTTTGGAAAAACTTTTTTTCCTTCTTTACACCGCTGTTTTCCTCCTTCTCTGGCAGCTTTCTGTCTTCATGTGGCCATGAACTGAGGAGTTCCTTAGTTCTAGGCTCAGTTCTGCTTCTACCACTCGGTCTAGTTTACTAATCCCTAGGCAGTGACATTCGTGCTTCTGACCAGTTTCCCCACGCAGATCACTCTCTAATTTATGTCTTTAGTTCAGACCATTCCTCTCAGCTCAGGCCATTGAAAAATTGGTTCTTTTATTGTCGGATCTTCCCAGTAGCCTGACTCCTTCCAGAAGTCAGAATTTTTGTGAAATCTGTTAACTTAAATATTCTTAATTAATTTACAAAATGTATGGAATGAACAAAATTTGGCTCTGGGCTTCCAATCATTGACTTCTGGAGTGAGAAGTAGTCTTAGTTGCCCCCCCTCCTTTTTTTTTAAAGAGAGAAAGAGAGTCAGGAACATTGATCTGTCTTTGTATGTGCCCTGACAGGGGATCAAACCAGCAGCCTGTGTACTTTGGGGTGATGCTCTAACCAACCGAGCTATCTGTCTAGGGCTAATTGCTGCTTTTTAAGACAGACATAATATAAAAACAGATGGATTTGTTCACTGTCAATTACATAATGAACATGGATTTTAAGAACAGTGTGTTAGGAAAAATGAATCAATATGTGTGTGTTAATGTCATGTAATGAGTCTCCTGAGGTAGGGCCAACCAGGTTCAGATTGATTTATACAAGATTTTCCTGCTAGGGAGGCATATGTCTTCATATAACTATTGTAGAATAGCCAGCCATACAAGTGAAGGTGGCAGTGAATTCATACATCTTAAATATATTTCTACTTAATAATCTCTGCTGTTACTGCTTTTCTTCTCCCCTCCATTTCCTGGTATGACCGATAATAAGTAAACCAACCACTTTTCTTTTTAATTGCCACAGTAGGGGAGTTGTTATTTTAAGCAGTGGATAGAAATTTAAATGCCCAGAGTTACAGGCAGTTAATATAAATGAGTGAAGTAAACTAGTAAACCTGTGCATTCCAACCTTGCTGCTAACCAGCAGCATCACCTGGACACTCATTAAAAATACAGTCTGGGACTCTATTCCTCAGACTTCATTTAAAAAAAATCCCCAGGTTATTTCTGTGTGCATCTAAGTTTAAAAGCACTTGAGAACTTATGCCCAAAAGGTAGCCACTCTTCAGCTGAACCACATGTCCAATTCTTAGCCTACTCCAAGAGAAGCCCCAAACCTGCCTCTTAATGTAAAATACCCAATTTTTAAATGTTGGCCACAAATTCACACTTGTTAAGTGTTAAGCCAGACATGTCTTTCTTTAGTCTGTGAATCATCAGTTTGCAACCTGTTTTCCAGATATGCTATATAGCTCAATGATGTGTGTTTCGGTAGAAGACTTCAGGTTGATTGTGCTGTCTGTTCCCGATTCCTGCTCAGGGAGTCTGCTCTCTGTCCTCCCAAGCCTTACCTTATCTTCATGGCCATGGTTAGTTGGAATCAAAGCGGGACTTTTTGCCTCCATACTAAATGTGTTATGTAACATGAATGCTTTGTGGGTTTGGATTTGGATGGTTCAGTTTCCCCTTTCTCTTCTCCATTTACTGCTTTTTTGTTTCTTATTACTCTGTATTTTCCTAGCTTGTAAACTCTGAAGAGATACTTGCTGATAGTAAAGACTTAAACAGCAAAAGCAACAGGGTTAATTAGGTTAATTAATCCCCTTAGAATCTAATGTAAATAAAATAGAGGTATGAAACTTCTTGAATATCGGGGAGGAGACATCTGATTTGAGCATTGGTGGGCTCCTTGCATTAGTGACTCCCATTGTGCAGTTAATTTGTAAAATTTATACTCAAGCCTGCAGGATTTTAACAGATTGAGTCATTTCAAATAATCATTGGTGGTTATAGTACCAGTGAAATAATAGAATCTGACCTTGTGGGGATTATAGTTTTTCTTCCTCTAGTAGTAGATCAATGAATACTTCTTGCACAGTAAGATAGTATATAATGTAATTTTTAAAGTGCTATAAATCAGTGGTTTTCAACCGTTTTACACTTGATGACTGGTAAAAATAGAATCCTTTTGGGTACCACTGAGGAAGAAATCGCCCTGAGCATAAGTGAATTTTACTAAGATCACTGGGTCTATAATCTTCATACAACATCAGGATGGTTAACTCTTTCACAGACCCACACGAAATTTCTGGCAGATTGGTCCACAGGCAGATTGGTCCACAGGCTGGCAGTTGGAAAACATTGCTGTAGATAATAACCTAACATTTATATAATTGTATGAAACTGTATTCCTTGTAAGGATTCATGCTAATCCAAATGGAAGTTAAATCTGTAGATAAAACTTAACGATTTTGTATTAAAATTTGGTTTCAGGTCCCTTTGACATAGCAGTAATTTTAAAGTTAAAAATGGCATTAGCACATTCTTTTTACTTTGCTGTTGTCTGGTTAAGAACATTGTCCTTAAGGTTCTGTCAAGGAGAACAAAAGAACAGTTGATCATGGGAAAATAGTTGATTTACAAAGATTGGTTTCCATTGCAACTCTTAATTGAGTGTTTTAATTTATAAAATAGGTATAACAATGTCTGGTATATAGTTCCTAGCTTTAGATTTGGTCTGTTTCTTGATTAGGAAAATTTTCTTAGTTTTAGGTCTTAATGGCTACTGCACGTTTTCTTAATTGTGTACAGTTTTCCCCATTACATTTGTATTCCTGCCTAGAGCTGACAGACTTTCAAGATTTATTTATTTTAATCTCACTGTTAAACTGTCTGAATTAACTTTCACTTTGTTTTTTCGAAGATACGGCATAGGAAAATTGGCATTAAGGTGAAATAAGAGGGTTTTATACTACACCTATACTTAAAACTATTAATGAAACTTAATTTTTGATCTATTTATGATGTCAGTAGGAAAACAGGTCTGTACAAGTTTCGACCAAAAGTTTAATGTCACAAATTTTTAGACATTTTTTATGGATTCTACTCTAGAAAAAAAGATAATTCCTTCCCTCACCCAATTTTGTAGTTCTTCTTTAAACACATTTTTAGTTGCTTTTAATTCCATATTTCTCCTTTTGCTCTCAGTCCCATTTTAATGCTGTTTCTCTTACCCTCATCAACTCTTTTTTATCCTGTCATCTGCTTTCTCCTGTTTATATTATTGGCCTTATTCATTGTTTCCAGGCTTTCTTAAATAATCAGTGGCAACTAAGAATAGTAAAACAGTTTGGAAGTAGGTTATATTCCTTCAGGCTAGGCTTACCCTTACCCCCTACTCCATTTACCCAGGTTTTGGTTTTTTGTTTGTTTTAAATATTCCAAAGGAGTAAGTGCTGGCTCACTGGAAATCTCCCTGTTAAAGGAGAATTTTATTTGCAGTCTCAATGGCATTTAGTAGACTTGAAAATAAAAATACTATTAGTCATAGAATTTGCTATTACTGATTTTCACTTAATCTAGTATAGTGGAAGGAAGTCTTGGCAGTATTCTATTGTAAAGGAGTGGTATAGTTTTTAGGATTTTGAAAAGGAATGTACAAACATTTGTTGAGTAGATTGTCATGAAGGAAACGACATAGTTTTTGCCTTAACTAATTTGCTGCCAATTCGATCTGTGCTTCCTGGTCAAGTATGAAAAAGCTGCATGATTAAAACTCAGATGTGCAACTAATCATGTAGGTGAAGCTCTGGCTTTTTCCTTTAAACAGCAAGTTGTGCTGGCAACACATTTTCAGATGTTACATGTACTTAGAATAATATGTCACTTGCTAGTTTTATTAAGAGATGGCTAAGTCTAAGTAACTTATGACTAAGTAGGTGTAGGTAACTTTATTGATGTACAAAAGGCCTTTAGCTGGTATAGAAGCAAGTTAAGTCAGGCAATTATCTAGGTTGACCTTAGAACAGTGGTTCTTAACCTGGGTTCTATCGAACCCTAGGTATTCGATGAGTCTGTCTCAGGGGTTCGGAGAAGCCTCTGCCGCAGAAGCCAGAATAAAGTAATACCGTAATTTGTTGTGAGTTCATGCACTTTGTTGGTTTTGTTCTTTGAGCAAGGTGATGTTCATGCATGGCTCATTTTCTGCACCAGTAAATAAACATGTACCTATGTCTTGAATTTGGAAAAAAATCGTATTTTATTTATCACTAAAGAAGGGTTCGGTGAAGGCGCATATGAAACTGGTGGGTTCGGTACCTCAAAATGGTTAAGAACCACTGCCTTAGAAAGTAAGTTGTGGTATTAAATTGAATTTGGGGAAATTACTTTAGTTATCAGCTTCAAAACTGCTTATAGCTCTGAACTGAGATAAATTGAGCTTGAGATTTGTGCTTTAGCTGTTTGCTACTTGTGTTGCTGAGATCTTGGTCAAGTTAAATTGGACCACTCACTGCATAACAGTGTTAATCACGTTACCAGTATTAGAGCATTTGAGGCCACAGTGAGGCTTAGATGACATAGTTGTATCCTATTAGATGTAAAAAGCAGTGCAGGCAATAGCATTCAGAATTCTTCAGCTCTTTAACTGACAATATCATATCAAATGTTGGCAGAGATATGCAACAGCTGGGACTTTCATTGCTAGTGAGAATGCAAACTGGTATAAGTACTCTGGGAAATGATTTGGCAGTTTCTTACAAAGTAAAGCCATGCATTTGCCATATAATCAGGCCATCCAGCCCTACTCTTAGGTTATTTGCCTGAGAGAAATGAAAATGGGTCCACCCATAGACTTGTACCCAAATATTCATAATAGCTTTATAGATAATAGCCCCAAATTGCAAACAATCTTAATGTTTATTAAAAGGAGAGTGGATAAGTTATGGTATATATATATACACACAATGGAATACTACTCATTAATAAAAATGAAGGTATATATGGTCAAATAATTTTCGATAAAGGGGCCAACAACATAAAGTGGAGAAAAGAAAGTCTCTTTAACAAATGATGCTGGGAAAACTGGAAAAGCACATGCAAAAGAATGAAACTCGACTACAGTTTGTCCCCTTGTACTAAAATTAATTCAAAATGGATCAAAGACCTAAATATAAGACCTGAAACAATAAATTACATAGAAGAAAACATAGGTACAGGTATTGATCGACTTAACGACCGTTCGACTTTACGACCATAAATGCTAACCACGACTGCTCCGTGTCTGGCAGCGCAAGTGTTGCCCAGTTGGGCGTAGGACAGCACTACCGTCTCCGCGTGCACCATTTCAACTGTTATCCCAGACTCGGTACAGCAATTTGTGTTTTGTGTCTTGGATATTTTTCATCAAACCCCTCCCAAGGTGTCTACCACGAGGAGATTGTCTTTGTCTTTGACTTAAAGATTTTTATAACATCATTTCACAGTACTGTACATACAGCCTACTCAACAACCAGTCTGTTGGAACCAATTGTGGTCGTAAGTCGAGCACTAGCTGTACTAAAGTCATGGACCTGGGTTATAAAGAGCACTTTATGAATTTGACTCTAATGGCAAGGGAAGTGAAGGCAAAGATAAATGAATGGGACTAAACTACATCAGACTAAGAAGCTTTTGCACACCAAGAGAAACTGACAGCAAAACAGACAGCCAACTAAATGGGAAATATTTTCAAACAACAGCTCAAATATGGGCCTAATATCCAAAATATGCAAAGAACTCATAAAACTCAACAACAAACAATCCAATAAAAAAATGGGAAGAGGACACGAACAAACACTTCTCCCAGGAAGAAATACAAATGGCCAACAAATACAGGAAAAGATGCTCATCTTCCTTAGCTATTAGAGAAATGCAAATCAAAACTACAATGAGCCTGACCAGGCGGTGGCGCAGTGGATAGAGCGTTGGACTGGGATGCGGAAGGACCCAGGTTTGAGACCCCGAGGTTGCCAGCTTCAGCACGGGCTCATCTGGTTTGAGCAAAAGCTCACCAGCTTGAGTCCAAGGTCGCTGCCTCGAGCAAGGGGTTACTCAGTCTGCCGAAGGCCCGCAGTCAAGGCACATATGAGAAAGCAATCAATGAACAACTAAGGTGTCAAAACAAAAAACTGATGATTGATGCTTCTCATCTCTCTCCATTCCTGTTTGTCCCTATCTATCCCTCTCTATCTCTCTCTGTAAAACATAAATAAATAAAAATACAGTGAGATACCATATCACACCTGTTAGATTGGCTATTATCAACAAGACAGGTAATAACAAGTGTTGGAGAGGCTGTGGAGAAAAAGGAACCCTAATCCACTGTTGGTGGGAATGTAAAGTAGTACAACCATTATGGAAGAAAGTATGGTGGTTCCTCAAAAAATTAAAAATAGAGCTACCATATTACCCAGCAATCCCTCTATTGGGTATATACCCCCCAAACTCAAAAACATTGGTACATAAAGACACATGCAGCCCCATGTTTATTGCAGCATTGTTCACAGTGGCCAAGACATGGAAACAACCAAAAAGCTCTTCAATAGATGACTGGATAAAGAAGATACGGTACATATATACCATGGAATACTACTCAGCCATAAGAAATGATGACATCGGATTATTTACAACAACATGGATGGACCTTGAGAATATTATACTGAGTGAAATAAGTAAATCAGAAAAAACTAAGAACTGTATGATTCCATACATAGGTGGGACATAAAGATGAGACTCAGGGACACGGACAAGAGTGTGGTGGTTACTGGGGGCGGGGGTAGGGAAGGAGGAAGAGAGTGGTGGGGGGAGGGGAAGGGCACAAAGAAAACCAAATAGAAGGTGACGGAAAATAATTTGACTTTGGGTGATGGGTATGCAACATAATCAAATGTCAAAATAACTTGAAGATGTTTTCTCTGAACATATGTACCCTGATTTATCAATGTCACCCCATTTAAATTAATTAAACAAAAAATGAAGGAATTATTGATTCATATAGTATCATGTATGAACTTCAAGCATTTTGCTGAGTAAAGTCAGACACAAAAGTTTACACTTTATGATGCCATTTATGTGACATTTTTTATTTTTTTATTATTAATAAACAAATGAAAACAAACCATTATAACTTTGAAACCTTTTAGAATATTGCTACTGAAAGAGTTCTTTTATTAAAAAATAAGGATGCATGAGCTTGTCCTGGTTGGTATAGGATGTTGCACTAGTTTTATCAGACACCTCTGTGAATCTTAGTAAACCCATTTCTATCAAGGGGCTTAGCTGTTCAAATAGCTGTTTTATTTCACACTTGTAACTTTGTTTTTAAATTACAAACTACTTCAAATAAATAGAAACTTTAAAAAAACCTGACACAAATGTTAATAGTCTGAAAAATGTTAAATATAGCTAAAGCATCTCTCACACAACCACCCTAAATTATTTCAAAGTGTGATTTTGTACCTACAGCACACATTTATATATATGTAAACAGGTTTGTTTACACCTAATTTACATATATGGAATTTTCACTGAGTATATTTTTTGCAATTTTTTCTTTCCCTTTTTGTTAAAATAATAAAATGGCATAATCTAAAATGTTCAAGGGTCTTGATTGATGTCCCCTCGGTCTCTCAAAAGCCCTCAAAGTTCTTACTAAGGGAACAATATAAAGTAAGAAAAGAGAATTGTATACTAAGAAAATCAGCAGTATGAAATATTTTTTTTATAATTTTTTTAAGACTATTCAATTTTCAGAGAGGAGAGAGAGCGAAAGAGGGGGAGAGAGAGAGAAAAGGGGAGGAGCAGGAAGCATCAACTCCCATATGTGCCTTGACCCGACAAGCCCAGGGTTTTGAACTGGCGACAGTGTTCCAGGTCTATGCTTTATCCCACTGCACTACCACAGGTCAGGCAGTATGAAATATTTTTAAAAAGGATTGTCATAAAAATCTTTAGCCTTTAGTTTAGTTTTTTAAGTTCATATTAAAATGTATTATTGTAGATACACTTCGTTAGATTCACTTTGTTATATTTATGAATCATATTATTGCCTGTTACCATCAGAACTTAATTTTTGTGTAATTTTGCTTCACATTGGCATTATTAACTTCTTGCAATGTACAGTAAGTTCTCACCTGGTCATTGATTGATGTATAACGAAACCTGTTTTACCATAGGCTGATTGATTTAAACCAGAATTAAATTGTTCTGCCATCTCATCAGAGTTACTTAAAAAAAGAAAACCTGACATTGAATGAAATTATATCATTTGAGGACCTGTTGTAGTTTCAAATGGATAGTCTGTTAACTTAGGTGGCTGTGGTGGTGTGAGAAAAGTCTGTTGGAAAGACATGGAAAACTCAGGCAGGTATTTTCTGAAAAGGCTAAATGGTACCTGTTTTAAATTAGAAATCATTCTGAAATGGATTATACTGGCCTAAAGGATATGCTTGATGTAATTTTACCAGTTTCCATGGTTGTGGTTGAAGATACTGGCACTGTATAGTGGTTCTTATTGTACCTGTAATGTACCAAACACTTTACATGGGTTTTTAACCCCCAAGATTAAGAACAAAACTTTCCTATTAAATGCTCTAATAGTCATAGATAGGTTCTGTTGAACTCAATATTAATGGCTATGATCATTTGATGTATAATATTTTAATTTCCATGTATTGTGGTATTTTGCTGATCTACTGTCACTTCTCACTTTTTATTTTTGTTTAATTTTAACTTGGATTGAAATTACTAATTTATTGGGATGTACAGTAAACCTCACTTCACATTATTGACAGGTTTTGTGGCAGTAAGTGAAATGATATATAACAAAACTAGTTTTTACCATAGGTTAATTGATATAAACAATTTTAAAACTTGAAAGTTTTTATCTTGCCAAATTTTAACTTTTTTCTTTTAGAACAAATTTTGTACAACATAAAACAAGAATATAAACGCATGCAAAAGAGAAGACATTTAGAAACTAGTTTCCAACAGACAGATCCATGTTGTACTTCTGATGCACAGCCACATGCATTTCTCCTCAGTGGACCAGCTTCACCAGGTAATAATAAACTCAGTGAAAGGAAATGTTATTTAGTATGGGAAAAAGTAATCCTCTAGCAACTTTTAAGCTCCTATTTTTTCCCTTTGATTTTTAAAATAATAATTTATGTAAGTAATGTATGAGCTCTTAAAAATGTGGTATAAAATGAGTAATCGACACCTTGATTCCCATTATACAAAGATGACCACCACCTCAAGTGAACTTCCTAAGAAGTGCTGTTACTTGCAGCCATTTAAAAAATATCTATCTCTCTCTTTCTCTTTATCTCTCTAGATCATGTGCTTCTCTGATAGGTATACATACCTTGCTATATGGTTGAATACTATGCCATTTTATGGATTTCCCATATTAAACCATTAATGAATTACACAAAGAATTTCTGCTATTACAATATTTACAAAAATGTCTGTACAAATACCATCATGCACTTGTTCTGTTAGGATAGATTCCTAAAAATGGATTATTTTGATCTAGTGTTGTTTTTCCCTACCTCTGTTTGGAAGGAGTAATTTGAAAATAACTTTTAAAAAAGGACAGAAAAAATGAGGGCTATTAGAAGTGAAGGGGAACTGAAGCTTCTTACTGAAAAAGAGCCATCAAAAGTGGCCCTTATCTTGAGTAAAGTTCTTAGCAAAATAGTTTTTTTCATTACAGTAGTTGCCTGCCTTCTTTTGCTTCCCTACCAGCAGGGATAGGAAAACCTGGCAGAATTAAAAAAAAAAAAATTCAGAGGCTTATAAAACAGTGAAATAAAATTAGATTGTATGAACTTGTTCAGAACTAAATTTCTGTAGCACTCCTGGCAGTTGGGAGGCCAGGTATTAAGTGGGTGAAATAGGGTAAGGGGAAGGGACTATATCAGCAGGAAACATAGTCATCATCATTCATTAGTTAATTTTGTAGATCAATTAACTGGCAGGTTCAGCTAACAAAGCTGGACATTTAAAAGTAAATAAAGATACCTTTAGTCCAGTTATAGACTACTTTAGGTGGTATAAATAAAGCTCTGGGATAGTACTTGATTTTTGTGATAGACACCTTTCCAAGAAGCATAGTTAACTTGTCCCAACCAAGCAGGTTATAAGGAACAAGAGAAAAGAATTGGGGTTACACTAGGACAAACTACTGATAGCAGCAAATCCATTGCCTTAAGTAGTACTTTAAAAGGAATGCATTCTAAAGAAATCTTTTATATCAAGTATTGTTATCTGATTATGCCAAACGGCTTTTAGATTAATATTTAAGGACTTTGAACCATCAAATTTGATATGAAATAATAGGAATATATTATATTTTTCCAAAGTGATCTCCTAGTTAGTATCACTAAAACAGAAACTTCCAAGTTTTGTTTGTATCTTGTAGTTTTCTCTAGTCTTCTTCAGACTTTTCCTCTGGTATTTGATTGCATGAATCTTGTTTTCCCAGTCACAGCAAGATTCAGATGAGACCTCTTTGGTTAGAAGATGCTTTTTAATAAGATATTTGTTTATTTTTGAGATGAGGGTTGATAGTGAGACAGACTCCCGCATGAGCCCTGGCCTGGACCCACCTGGCAACCCCAGTTTTGGGCTGATGCCTGAATCAACCTAGCTATCCCCAGTGCCTGAGGCTGACATGCTCTAACCAACTAAGCCACTGGCTGTGGGAGAAGGGGGGGTGGGGGAGGAAGCACATGGTCACTTCTTTTGTGTGCCCTGACCTGGAATCGAACCCAAGACGTCCATACACCAGACTGAAGCTCTATCCCTTGAGCCAGCCAGCCAGGGCCAGAAGATGCTTTCTATCATGGCTCTATTCAGCTGTTTTTTCTGTTGTTCATGTTATATACATAGGGACTTCATCTGCAACATCCTCACCATTAAAAAAAGAACAGCCCTTATTCACTCTACGGCAGGTTGGGATGATCTGTGAACGTTTGTTGAAAGAACGTGAAGAGAAAGTTCGAGAAGAGTATGAAGAAATACTGAACACAAAACTTGCAGGTATGAGGTATTTAGTCTCCCAGAAATGCATTATTTCCCAAATATACTCCTTGTTAGTTAAATTACCCTTTCTATATACACTGGTACATTTCCTAAGAACCAGAGAATTTCAGGGCAGGAAAGGAAATGAATCTTTCTGTAGCTCATGGCCCTCCTTAGTGACCTCAAGAAATAGTATTTTTACCCATGTAGATCAACAGCAGTATTAGGGAACTAGATTTTTCTTTTTATGTAAATGTGATTGGATTTTTGGACTTATCTTTCATGATAACTTTGCCATCATCATTGTCTAGAAACCTGAAATAATCTAACTGGTACTGTGTACATCATTTTAAAGTATCAAGCTACTGCAGTCCTAATTTTCCAAAACAACCACAAAAAAATTGTAACATTTGATAATGTAAGTGCAGTAAACAAAATTTGTTATATGTGGTAACTTAATCAGAATCCCTCCCACCTGTTTTTATGCTACAGATTTTACTGGATATCAATATAAACTTTTATTCTTAAGAAGTTAAATCAAGGTACTTATTTATTTAGACAAGAGAATTTGCTTAGTTATGTAAAACCTTTTTATGTGACATCTGATTAGGTTACTGGTGAATGGTTTTGGACATCTCATTTTTTTAAAAGCTTTTGTTGTCTTATTTCCTCTCATTGTAGTAAATTTGCCATTTATAGACCCACTTATAATAAACTTCCATAGTAGAAAAGGCATCCTTTTTATTTGAAGCCTTTATTTTTAATAGGTTAAGAAATATGCCCTACCAAACTATACATGCAGTCGTGTGATTTGGACTAAGTAGAGGTTTCGGTATGACATACTATCATTACTGAGGTTATATGTCTGATTAAATTGCCAACTGAATTGTTTCACTATATACATGTTGGATTATTTAGTTTATCTAGCTCTAATTTATTAGAGAGCATTTTGTAAGTTGTGATTCACATGTGCTTTTATTTATAGAACAATATGATGCATTTGTGAAGTTTACGCATGATCAAATAATGCGACGATATGGAGAACAGCCTGCTAGTTGTAAGTATTGCATACATAACAAGACAATTTTTGAAGGAGAAGACATTTATTATATCATTATACCCAAGAATAGAATTTAAACAGAAAATCATGGAGAAAGCCTGGAGTAAATAGGCAGCAAATTTTACTAGGGCTTATTTTGGTTATTTAAATACCAACGGCAGTGATTTTTCAACTGGTGTGCTGCAAGAATTTTAAAACAGGTATTTTTTACCTATTTAGTAAGAGGCACTAACCTCTTTTTCTCTTAGATTGTCAAATAAAAAATTGACAACAACCAGCATAATAGTATAATAGTTGTCCAGTGGGAATGAATTAAAATGATACCCCCCCCTTATTTGGTCATATGGGCAAAAAACTGTTTCAGTGTGCTGCAGAATTTTAGTAATTAGTTTACATGTGCCATGAGATGAAAAAGGTTGAAAATCACTGACTTTAGTGTAATACTGGAGATAAAGATCTGGTATGTGTTTGAATTTTGAATTGGACTTGACACTAATTTTCCTTTTCTCCCCATTTAGATGTTTCATGAATCGTTTTCTGCATTTGTGAGCTGCCTTGTTCCTTGAATTGTTGCAAGAGGTCCCAATTATGACATGCTGCAATGCCAATAACCCCGTGGCTACAGGTTATTTCAAGCTTTCGTCAGTGGCAACCACTCTTAGGCAGCAACTGGTTTTGGAAATTTCCCTGATGTTAGCACCACCTGGATGTGGACCTTTGCTACCTGTATTAATACCAGTGGCCTCATTTGCTGTATTATTACAATTTGTCTTCTTTTAATATGTTTGAAGAGGATTAAAGCTGGTATTCTAAGAACATGCCCTTCACTGGTTGTGTAAATAAAACTGTAGAATGACACTTCAGATGAAGTTAGTGTGATTTTAATTGTGCACTACAACCAAGCTGTAACCAGTTATTAATAAATAGAATGTAATCCCAGGACATTATTAAGCAAATAGCCTACAGTGCTTCCTATGAAATTGTGGAAGAGGAGGGCATTTCTGTATTCCAGGACTTGTTGAGGTTTCAGAATGGGTTTATAGGATTCTTTCTCTTTTTTTTTTTTTTTGGTAGTTTTTATTTATTCTATCAGTCTTTTTAACAAGTGTTTATTGCTGCATTTTTTCCCCCAGTGTATCATTGTTTTACTGCCCTTGTAGTACTGGAATTTAGTTGGAAGAATAAAACATTTACTCTTATCTGCTTGTTTTTTAATGTACAGATGGATAGTGTTTGAATAAAGCCAGTGTTTTAAATGTAAGCATTTTTCAGGAATCAATGAACTTAATTTTCTGAAAAGACTTAACCAATCTTTTCATTTACCAACTCTTAAGATTTGAGTGCTATTTTAAAAACTGATTCCAAATTGCGTGTATCTGACTGCATGGCAGAATGTTACATAATTAATCAGTTTTAACAGCTGTGGAATTTTCACTTAAGAATATCAGTGGAATTCACTTCTTTTTTTTTTTAAAGGACAATGTATGAAAGCACATTTAACTTATTTTCAACACATGCTTTTCAGACAAAGCTTCCCTATAATGAAGTGAGCAGAAATGCTTCAGTTGATTGTTTTGTGAATTCTATTAGCATCCCATCATAAATGGCCTGGGTCCCAATTTGTGGGAGAAAGAAAAAGGATCTTACTCCTTTTTTAAAACCTTTGATGATTTTATTTTACCAATTCTTTGTTTTAAAGACCAGAAAGAGGCATAGGCTTTCACAAGATCTTCAGATAATTCATATGCACATTAAATATTTGACAAACATTGTTTATAACACCGGATGACTATCAGTAAGGTGGAGATTCTCAACCTCAATACTACTGATGAGTCAGATAATTCTGTGCTGTGGGTTGTCCTGTGCATTACTAGGATGTTTAGCAGCATCTCTGGCCTCTACCACTAGATGCCAATAATACTCCCTCCCCCCCAGTTGTGACAACTAGAGTGAATCTTCAGCCCTGGCCAAGTAGGTTGGTTGGTTTGAGCATTGTCCCGTACACCACCAAGGTTGCAGGTTTGATCCCTAGTCAGGTCACATACAAGAATTAACCAATGAATACATAAGTGAGACAGCAAATTGATGTTTCTCCTTTCCCCTCTAAATAGCAAAGATAATGTTGCCAAATATTAGAGGGAGGGGGAGGACACAGTCCCCAGCTGAGAACCAATGATAGAGCGCAGTAGCATTCTTAGGAGAATGCAAATAGTTAAAATCTGAATGAAGGAGTGGGAGTAGAATGAATGTTTTATCCCTTCTTAACTTCCCACTAAGGGCAATAAATTTAATTCTGTGAATTCTCACACAGAATTAAATTTATTGAATATAAAAGTTTTATATTTAGGAGGGCAAGATAGACTAAAAGGGAAGTTTAAGTCTGGAGCTGCAAGTATAGGCATACCTCAGACATTGTTTGGCCCCAGACCACTGAAATAAAGCAAACATCACAATTTTTTTGATTTCCCAGTACATATAAAAGTTACATTTAAGTGTACAATAGCATTATGTCTTAAAGCAATATACATACCTTAGTTTGAAAATATTTGCTAAAAATGTTAACCATTTGAACCTTCAGTGAGTTATACTCCTTTTGCTGGTGGAGGGTGTTTCCTCAGTGTTGATGGAAACTATCTGCCAAGTGTAATAAAACAATGGGTGCCTATATTATGGTTTTAATTCTAGATTCAACTTTGATCAAGAATAAAATTTCTTCCACAGCCAAATTTCTGCTTTATCTCCTTAACAAAAAATCCTAATTTAGGGGATACTTACTAATTTTAAGTATAGTATGTTGAGGTATTTCCAGGAAAATTAAAAAATGTGGCAACTGCTTGGATTTAGTTATAATTAGATGGACCTGTAGTTGATTAGTCAAAATACCAACTACACTTCATCTTGGTAAGAAATTATATAAGCTACTAAGGGATTCTGAATTCCCAAAGAACCCTGGAATTGCTTGTAATAAGTAAATATCTACAGAACTTAGAGTGCTAACTGTAATTAATTCTTCTAGTTAAAGGCAATGCTGGTATGGTGCTGTACTTAGGTTACTATAATGCAGGGGTCGGGAACGTATGGCTCGCAGACAATTCTTTAATAAAAAAAATGTTAAAAATATAAAACATTCTCATGTATTACAATCCACTCATTTCTTACCACTCATGTTAGTGGTTGCAGGTGGCTGGAGCCAGTCATAGCTGTCCTCTGGGACAACACCAAATTTTTATTGGATAATGCAGGGGTCCCCAAACTTTACACAGGGGGCCAGTTCACTGTCCCTCAGACCGCTGGAGGGCTGGACTATAAAAAAAAAACTGAACAAATCCCTATGCACATGGCACATATCTTATTTTAAAGTAAAAAAACAAAATGGGAACAAATACAATACTTAAAATAAAGACCAAGTAAATTTAAATCAACAAACTGACCAGTATTTCAATGGGAACTATGGGTGCGGATGCATCTTGTGCTCCTCTCACTGACCACCAATGAAAGAGGTGCCCCTTCCAGAAGGGGGGGGGGAATAAATGGCCTCAGGGGGCCGCAGTTTGGGGACCCCTGGGATAACATGTAACGTACACAGGTCTTTGTATGGCTCTCACAGAATTACATTTTAAAATATGCGGCATTCATGGCTCTCTCAGCCAGTTTCCTGACCCCTGCTGTAATGTATTCAATAAATCTGATTAACAAAGGCACACCGCCAGGTATAATTCTTTGTAGTTTTGAGGAAAAATAAGCATAGGAAAGTTGAGAAATATGTATTGGAGGTTTAAAATGTCAAAGCTATTTTTGCTTGTGGTAAGAATTTCCATCACTAAAGAAAATGGTTTCCAAGTGAGACATATATTGCATCAGCAATATTAACTGAAGAACTTTGAGGAAAGATCCCACGTTCTGCCTCCAGAGACAGCTTTAAAAGATGGGGGAAGGGAGGACTGTAGGAATCTGGTTAATATGTTCCCTGGGTGATCCCAAACTGTTAGGTTGGGAGTGATTACCTTTGTCTTATTTGGGTTATCCTTACAAAATTATTACAGTAATTGGTAATAAGTGAGTATTCTGCTAAAGCACCTAGTAACCTGTCCCCATGGACTCAGACATGGCTTCAACAATTCTGTTCCTACGTTTGCCCTAGGTAAAAATTAGATCCAAATTCCCATTCCATTCAAAGACAATTCCAGCAGTCCTCCCTCCTGCATCCATTTTCTGTCTTCTAGATCATGCCCATAAGCATAATAAACATGCTATTAAAAATCCTGATCTTATAATCTCCCTCTAGCTCTTACCTTATTTTTCTGCTCTATAATGACCTTCAAAGCAAAACTCAAGAATTTTCTTTTCCTACTATTTTATTTGGAAAACAAACAGAAAAGCTGAAAGAACAGTCCAATAATACACTTAAAGTGAACCATATTTGCTTTATACATTTAACTGTCTCAAAGAACATGCATGCTGTATAGCATCTAAGAATAAGGTAGTTCTATATAACTAGATACCATCACCCCACTTAAAATAATACTTCCCCTAATTTAACATCCAGTCCATAAATAAAATTACCCCTTTGTTCCCAAAGTACCTTGAAGTAGGAATGAGTACTATTAAGTCAACTGCAAATAATTTATACTCCTGGATAAAAGAATTTATTATATTTATATACTATATTCAAGAACTATTAATGATGTGAAAATTATAGTGGTAATGCGAGAGGTTTTGGTTCCAATGTGTGTTATTTCTTGGATTTTCTAAAGTACTCCAAAGGTGTTTTGATATATTCCTGTTCGGGATTAGATTAGCAATCAACTTCCTTGTTAAATGGCACAGCACACAGGGATTGTGCATTTGTCTTCCCCTTGTCTACTGTGTCTGTAAAGTGTGGCTGGTCTCCCTTTTTCTTCAACTACATGTGATCCTACTGGCTCCATGTGCTGTCTAGCAGCCTCCCCATGTTAGCCTTGCCACGTGGTCAGTCTTTTGTTTGGTAGGTTTTACAAATCCTAGAAGTTCTAGTTCAGAAACAGCTCTAATAAACCGAGCACTGGAAGGCACAGTTAAGGAAATTGGCTATGCAGCATTCTGATAAAAAGAGGTTAAAATGTCAATGTTAAAACATTAGTAAACTGAAATATAGTTCAAATGTATACTCCTAAACTAAACTATAACCCTTATGGTTATTTAATGTTATAGCTTATAACATTAAATATAATTAGAATCCAGTCATAAGACATGAATGGAAAAGTGCTTAATGCTTAATTCTAATTTCTTCCACAGTATGAAAATTGCCCCCCCACCCTGCACTTCTAAAAGTACAATAACCTTATTTAAAAAAAAACAATTCAGTGACAGTTTTGGATGTTTTTGGTGAATTTTAGAATTTGACTTTGATAAAGATTTTAAACCAAATATTTTAGACTTCATCTAATTTTAGATTAAGTTCAGATTAAATATTTAGAAACAAGTCCTCCAGGATGATAGGGTTAATATTAACAATAAGGTTGGTTGCACATCTTTATGAATCTCTAATGTAGATCTGGGAAAATTATTAACGTTCTATACATATACTTAGACACTGTAGAAATGGTTTTAAAAGGATACTGAATAATTTCATTCCTTTCTTCTGAGGTTATGGAATTGGCGTCCACTTTTTCAGCAGCTGTCACAACTGTTGCAAAAGCCTTTTGAGAGACAAGAAAATAAAAAATCTCTACCGTTGCCAAACATTTTTAATTGCACTAGATGGCTCTGTATGAAGGCAGGTCAAGCACTCCGGCTGCTGATAACGGGCACATTTTTAAAAATTGCAGCAAATTTCAGATTCTCAAAACGACACTGATGATTACTTTAAATCTAGTACACATTAAAAGATAACAGTGGTTCCTGAGTAAACATGTTTCAGAGAAGAAATGTGCAGAGGAAAAAATGAGTCGAAGCTGAAAGGCAAAGGACACTTTAACTCCCCAACCTCCATTAACCCAGGAAAATGCCTATTTTTCTTGGAAGCAGCCAGTTATGAATATTTTTAAATGGTGACATCTGTAAAATAGGGCCCTCAACTGTTAACTGTGTAATATTCTGAGGAGGAAAAGAACAGTTATTTGAAATTAGAACAACAGCTGTCCATGGCCTTGCCAAATATTCCTTGTACTTCCTGATTGCTAGTATAGTTATTCCAGTATTTTTTCTTCTCTTATGCAATAAGGGAAATGCTAGTTAATACACTTTTATTCTGTAGAATAACAAAACTGATCTGAACTGCTCAGCAGAAGCTTAGTGTTAGGGTTTGATCCCATTCTTTGACCTGGCATGACTGTAGCACTGGCTTGGCGGAGGTGTGTGGGAGCAGAGTGCAGGAAACAGAGCGGGGCTGTTGAGCAGTTAGCTGCCACTCTGGAGGAACTTCTGAAATAGGAAGTGATTTATGCTTTCCAGACAAGACATTAAAAGAAGTATGTGTTCCAAAGTACCAAATTATAAAGAGATATAGGAAAGCTGTCATGGACAGTATAGAAACACACAGCTTGCTCCTTTCCCCACCCACCTCTGACCAGTCCACCAGGTTGATGAGCCTGCTGCATTCGAGGTGCAGTTTATATGCTATGCAGACGTCCGGGGCGACATTTGGAATGCAGCCTTCTTCAGTTTTCAGTGCTTCATTCTAAAAGCAACAGTAAACCAAGATGATTACCTTCTAGAAATTAGGAAGAAAATATAGACAACAATTCCTTAATCTAAATTCAGTAAGCCAGTAAATAAGGTCTAGTGTTTCCTTTATTTAGTGAGCTGCATTTACTTTCCAGCAGTTAGTGTTTGCTTAGATTGGGTCTTGGTCATAATCCCTTAGCTCCTTGTCACTAGAAGAATACTCCGAGGATCAGAACATGAGCATATTTTTCATTTTCATAAATTATTTTCTTTTTGTATTTTAATATATTACTAATTTCTGAGACCCTAATGCATTTCTGGATTCTACAAAAAGTTTATGGAATTTTTTGTGGATTTTCAATAAATTGCCACTTGCAACATTTGAAATTACTTGAATTCTAATAAGTACTGTATTGACACACCACTATCAAGGCTATAATCTCAGACAGACTTGTCAACACTGCGGATCCTAACTCCTACAGAAACCATCAGTGTTTTTCAATTTATTTGAAACCTATGGTTCTTAACCAAGGAACAAAATCTCTCACACATGCACTTACATATGGAGATTATAATATATACTCTCAAGACTGC
Source organism: Rhynchonycteris naso (assembly GCA_037038555.1). Lineage (NCBI taxonomy): Eukaryota > Metazoa > Chordata > Mammalia > Chiroptera > Emballonuridae > Rhynchonycteris > Rhynchonycteris naso. The sequence goes on along the minus strand of CM073000.1, from coordinate 47,899,920 downwards.
TGAAATCATACCTACCACTAGCCAGAAAGATTTTGCAAGTTTTAATGTGTGATTTTTATAATAAAAAAATTGATATTTTATGCTTTGAATATGAAATTACTCAACCTCCCCACTACCACCAACACTCCATCACTGAAAGCCATTCATTTATATCTTCGTACTTGGTGTTCTCTTGAAATGCTTAGCATGTTTGAGTGCGAACAGGAAAAGAGTACGTTAGAATACTCTTCATAGGTTTTGTGAAGTCACTTCTTAGGGGTTCTTTGTGGCAAGATTTCTAGAAGCATGATTGAATTGATAACATTAACTACTAAATTAATATTAACTCATTAAGAAACCATCAACAAATTATTTTATATATGTATATAACTTATTGGGCTATAGCTTACTGAAATGTTTAAAGTGATCACTTTACCTGGCTATAAGAAAGTTTCTAAAATCCTAAATAGCCTTGTACTCTCAGTTTAAAGAACAACTTCTTAGAACTAGCAAATGTGTCTGGATTTTAGAAGTCTTATCCCTGGCAGGTTGCTAGCCATCTACATGTGGCTCTGGAGATACTTCTCAGAGTAGATCTTTGTTTGGCTTAAAATCCAAGATGAAATCCCAAAGTGTTTCTAAGTAATTTTATGAGGCCATACAGTTAGAGCCATTATTTGCTGTTAAAAAAAAACACCTCCTTCATTTCACAAAAGTAGTAGCATTATACCCTCAAGTTTTAGTGCCCATTTTCTGGTTTTATCACATAAAGGGGAAGACACCTGCACATGACCCCAAGTTAGCAGCATCAGTTGACTACTGACTGTTATTGTCACTGGCTTAGAAAACACCCTGTAAAGTCTACAGGATTTTTAAAAGTTCCTGAAAGAGATGTAACCCTGAGCTGCCAAGTAACTTCCTGGTCACCAGAATTGCACATTTACAATATTTTTGTGACAAATAATGCCTGGGGTCTGAACTAAACTGTCAGAGGAGTGAACCTGCTTCATACCTTGAGATAATAATAAGGATTGTTGAGTGCAGTGTGGAGGGCGATTCGCGGGGCGGCGTTCAGGTGCTCGTGAAGGGTGTGGGCTGCTGTGAAGTACATCGCCTCATGCAGGGGCTGTGTCTCGGGAGGCAGAAGGTATTCCCTGAAACAGCCAAAGGCAGGCAGCAGCTTTTAGAGGAGCCCAGGTTTCATTTCAATATAACATTTTTGTCAATCCTTGGTAGAAGACTGAGCAATCTGCTTAAACAAAATCAACAACCACCACCAACAAACTGAAACTCAAATATTAAATCCAGTGCAGGTTACTCAGGATTGTGATTCCAGAACTCTTTAGAGTGCAAAGAACTACATTCATTCTGATTTAAACCTTTAGGAACGAATGTACATAAGTAACATTTCCGTTCAAACTCTTTCAAGTAAAATTTCTGAAAATACTAATGAATACCTTCTAAAATTATGTAAAAACTGAGATATCCACATTCCTGACTCTTGGCTATTATATTAAACAGGCCTCGGGCCTGGAATTAAGTTTAGGAAATTTCTTTTTTGGATCACAAAAAATGTTTTAATTGGTATCTCTCAGAGAAATGATACTTAGAAAGTATTTTATATTTTAGAATTAATTTTTAGAAGGCAGAAAAGGCTAAATTTTAGCTTCACAATATTGAAAAACAAGCAAATTTCATCATTAAAATTTCAATTATTAAAAAAAGTGTTAACTTGCGATTCTTATTTATGAGCTAGATGGCAAATCAATTGTAATAAAACTTGAACTTAAAAAATAAAGGATTATAAACTTCACTGTGAATGTATAATGCGCCCATCAGCTAGTCTGAACCATGACAGTGACCTTGCTCTTTGGTGGCCTAGAGGTTGGCAAATTGGAAGGAAGAAGCTGTGAAATACACAACGCAAAGGTGGAGTAATAAGCTACTAACTCAGTTACTTCACGGCCTTCATAGATTCCTGGGGCTTAGTGCAGTCCTGGCCATCATGTATTTTGGCTGCAGGAAAGATTTGCATCAGCTCCTTTTCTCACTAGTGCAAGCAGAGCAAAGCAGTTCCCTCGGCCCAGTCACCAGGGGGTCACCCTCTTCCTGGAGCCGTGGCTTCCTCCCCACTGGAGTACACCACTGCCTAGAAACCCCACCAAACCTCCCCCACTAGTGGAGGAAGAGCAAGTGCGGAGGGTATTAACCATGTACAGCAGCACTCTTATCTACTTCTTCCTTGTCTCAGGAACTCCTGGCTGCCTGCTCAGTTCACTTCCGTAGACTTCTGCAGAGTCCATCAGAATAAAACCCATTTGCCAAGAGTATGATTTTTTAACTTGGCCCTAAGGACAAGCATTCTGTACCTCAAGTACTGCTAACATCCTACTCAAGGTTAAGTTAATTTAGCTGTAGCCTCAGGAATAGTTTCTGCGATGCTGAATGCCTCCCTGGATGGCAGGCTACCCATTTATAATTTCTGACCATAAACACCTACCCCAACTCCAGGCTGTTTCTCTCATATCATTAAAAGACCCTACTGAAGTCCCTGCTATGTAATAAGGATTGGAAGACTAATGAGGCAACCAGATAGTAAATTTCAGGATAAAACTATTGCCTAACATTTGTACTCCTCTCTCTTTCTAATATCTTTATATGTAATGTTTAAAAATTCAGGTAATTTCCAAGGGAAAGGGCCTTGGATATCCTCAAAGAGCCTACATCAGCAGCAATACATTTGCCTGCATTCTGTTTCCAAGGGGATATATTAGGTGAACAACAGCAGTAATATTCTATCATCTAGACTCTGCCCAATTACAAATCCAGAATTGGCACTGAAATATACTTTTGCAACTTATTTGCCATGAGAAGAAATAAGCAATGAGTCTGGCACTAGGGTTTTGCAGATGCTCATTTTGGACTCCGATCAGAGAGGTGGTTTAAAGAGAACTGGTAGAACCACTTATCAGCAAGGGCTACAAAGCTGTATTTTGGTGAAAACCATAACTTAGAAAGTGGCAACGCAAGTCTCTACTCTCAGTTTCAGCTGCTCGGGGTGTAAGGGAAACCCTGCCTTTTGGAGTCTATTGCTTATTTTTTAAAGCATAATGTTTAATTGGATGATTTCCACAAACCATACACGAAATTTCTAACTATCACAATTCAGTAAAGTACAAAACATTAAGTTAGAGGATGTGGGAGAGAAGGAAGCACCAAAGGTGGCACCTGCCAATCTTGGTTGGCCTAGAGTAGGGGGTGGGAAAGGTTTCTTTTCAAACAGAGCCCCTCATTTCAATGTACAAAAAAATTACTCTGATTGATATTAAATTTCATTGAAAACAAAAATGGACTAAAAAGCAAATACTACTCTATGCTGGGGCAGAAATGGGAAGAATGAGCCCTTCTAAGTAGGAGGGGAGACAGTTGGCTGTGACCCCACGTGGTCACTCAACACTGCTCCATTTTTACTTTTGGTGGTTTCAGGAAGGTCTGACTTTTCTGTCTTTCCCTTTATGTTTGCTTGGGATTTTTGCCAGCTGTCCACATGATCACCTTGATTCTGCTCAAAGTTTTCCTGTCACACATGCTCCCATTTGCCTTTTTGAGCTTCAGGCTCTTCTTCCCTTTGTTACTTTCTTTTCTGCATCACTTTGACTTCTCTTTCCTTCCTTTTAATTTCCAGCTCAGCAAGGAGTCTCACGGTCTGTTTGTGTACTTCTTGTTTGAATAGCTCTGGATCCTCCTTCACATTACTGCAGAACTCCAAACTATGTTCAAACATCTGTGATGTGACTGACCCTTGGGGATAGTTCAGAGAAACAGAGGGACTTTTGACGGATGTCAGCATACTGGGGCTGTGACTTCCCACGAGTTATAGCTTTTCTCTGGGCTTTATCTGCCACATGAGTCCTTGGGTTTCTTTTATCTCTAAGGATAGTCAATCTTGGTAAAGAAAACCCATCCTAGTATGAAAAATTTTGTGATTTTACAAGATATGTCATTCATGATCACCTTTAATTCAGTAACTTCAGAAAGGTGAAAAATCAGACATATTAGGTCAATAATCACAAAAGGAAAATACTTGTTTGGTTTCCAAGCCTACAATTTGGATTTGTAAAAACTCAAAAAGGAACCTAACATTTGGCCTAGAAATTATGCTACATTACATTGCAAAATTATTTTTAGCAACTACAATGTTCAAAACCTAGTAAAAGGGAAGAGCCAAGAACTTGGACCTAAAAATTATAAGAACAGGAAAGCCAGTAGGGCAAGATTAACTCTTCAAGTTCTATAAGGTGATTTCTGGCTAGTAGGACAGTTCAATATTGCATTGCATCACTTTTATATGACACATTTCTCTTACTTTAAACCTTCCTTTGTCATATTGGACTGATCATTTGGACCTCTTTCATGACATTAGTAATCTCTTTCCAATGACCAGGAACAATGTCTCTGCCCCCACACTGTCCTGGAAAAAATGGAACCTTTCACCTCCAAGGTCAGCTAATTAATCAGAAAACCACTCAGTTTTCAATAACTGAACTGTTACTTTTTTGGTACTTGGTTCTATGCTGTGCCTAGACTACTGTTGAGTTAGAAATGCCATTAATAATAAGCAATGATAAATAAGTTTTTCCCTCTGTTTTTAAACTACTAAATCATTCTTTTATTAACACTTCTCATGTTTTTCTATAGCAATGATCTGGGTTTCCAAAAAAAGAATCATCTTAATATATAGGCAGGACTGTCAGACTTCTCATTATATTATGAGTACATTTCTCAACACGAATTCAGTGCTGATAATGTGCTGCACTGGCGCTCTTTAGAATTAGAAGTCCTTTACTTAGGATAAAATAGGAAGGACATTATGGTTTGTCTGCTCTGCTTGTTTTCTAGGCTCGGCCCCGGTCCAGCATACTCCTAGCAAAAACAGAGAAAGGATAAAGTACAAAGCAACATTTTGTTATCAGAAAGGGGGAAAACACTGTTTTCACCACCATCCCCAGCCTAATAACTGAATCAAATTTAAACCTGTATGATCTGGCAGTAAAATAATAAACTAAGTTGTTCTGATAATATATATTCATTTAAGGATAGAAAGATGACCAAAATTAGAAATTTAAGCAGGAAGGAGGAAGCTGAGAAGCATACGGCCTACTCTCAGGGAAGGTGTCTTGGATCGGCTGTGCGCACCTAACCCCTCCAGTGCTAGTTGGGAAAACAGCTAAATTAGTTTTAGCTCAAGAACAGCAGACTCACCTCACCAGACTGTCAATGAAGTTCACAACTTTTTCTCTCAGTGCTTCAAACTTGGTCTGCTTCTTACCTGTTCTTCGTAACTCCTTCATTTCCAATAAGGACTATGGGTGGAAAGAACATATATTTTCTGGTGAATCTGAGAAGGAAAACCCCTCAGAGGGGACCCTGTTGCTCAGGCAGAGGTGGGTGATGCCCTTCCCCTGAGGCAGAGTGGCCAAGAAAGAACCAGATCAAAATGGGTCATTTATTTTTTATTTTTAAGGTATGGGAAGAATCCTTCCTCCTAGGTGTTTTGCTTCATATATCAAGTGAATTTTCAGGGAAAGCAGAAAAGGGCAATTTACTTCATTACCAAATTATATGGACGAGTATGCGTATCTACAACTCATTGCCTCATTTAAGTAAAGGACTTACAAGAAGAGGAAGTAAAACCTTGCCCTTTTGTCATACTGTTAGAATCAATTGTATGTGTTCTGCCTCCTTAGTCTGAAACTGTACTGACATTTATCATTACTTGCTATTATGCTATATAAGGAAGGTTCTATACTTTGACAACCAAGATTCTAAAGTCAGAACTATCTGAAAAAGATTATACTGAGTTTACTGTGGCTCAATTTCTGCTGTATGCTGAATATACATTAAAAAAATCTAAAGAGGTATCTAAAACTAGTGAGTTAGGCTAAACAGAACAACAAATAAATACATTAGATAATCTGATTTCTTTTTGCAACTATGTTCCCATTTGCCCTTATTGCTAATTACTTCTCTGTTTCTCTCTGCAGCTACAGGAGCAGTTTCCACCGATGTCCTAGCACATTCTAGACGGTACATGGAGATGAGGACGGCAGTGGGACAAACAGGATGTTTAATTTATAAGTGAGTTACAAAGTCTGCTTTGCTCCTGGTGTGGTTTTAAAAAGAAAATAAAAACATCCAGGCAGAGCTAATCTAGCATACTCACTGAAAAAAGTAAGTATCACAGGCTGCAGTTAGAAGGAAAAGAAAGTGAGCCAACCTTCTGAAGATGATAGAGGTCTGTCTTCTGAAATCCCTTTGACTGTGACCCAGAAGTGTCTTCTTCCTCTTTGGCTTCTGCTTTTAGTACAAAATCAATATATAGCAACTAAGGTAAATCCATTCACTTCAAGAGAACCAACATTTCTAGTCTTCCAAAAGAAATAAAGTTTCATCTACTTTATTTTTAATGCAGCGGGGGATCAAGAGTCCGTCAGATAAATGACTTCTAACAGAAGCTGAAGGTCAATAAATGCTACATAAATTATGCTGCATAGGGGTCTTGGAAAAAAGTTACTGCATTTTAAAAATGTGAATACAATGAAAACAAAGAATACATAAATACCCGCCCCACAAAACAGCAGGGAAAAGCACAGAAATCTTTGTGCTATCATAAAAAGCTTCTAAAAGCAAGCAAATTTAAATTGTATTTCTTGGATTATGCAAAGATTATAAACAACATAAGCCTACACCCTGGCAAGTTTGAACTTGATGTTCCAATGCATTATTTTTGACAAAATGCTATTAAAGTAATAAAGAGGGTACATAAAAGTTTTGAAATAATCTACTAAAACACAGAGTGCGTTTTGTTCTTTAGCAAAGGCCACAGTAAGCCATGTCTGGTAGAAGGTGTAGTGGTGCTTCTGGAGAGCATGAGGCTCAACACCCTCTTTCCCTGTGCAGGGCAGCTTCTAGGAATCTCCGCTCACAAGGCTTATTTGGCCTAAATCTAACGAAGAAGGGTACAGCTGGAAAATCCTCACTGTTCTCAAAGAAGACTTTTCTTTTAAGCTATGGATAATTCTTGGTTCAAGAAATATATAAGTTAAGGTATAAAACATCTAATAAATTCTTTGTCCCATTTCATTAACATACAGCAGAGCCTTAAAAATAAATCTGACATGACACTCTGACCTATTTAACCCTCCAAATGTAATTTTAAAACCAGACTGTAATATGTAATAAGTTAAGTAACCAGAGGTAGCATAAAGTCAAATATTTCTATTTGTCCAATGTAGGAGGTTTTAATTTCACTTTATTATTAAAAATGTGTCACTTTTATAAATAGAGAAATACAAACATCTCTTCAAGGCAGTGGTTTTGCTTCAACATGTATAATTCTTTATTCTTTACACTATTAATCATCTTAATCTCCATCCTTCCCATTAAGCTATATGCCTTCATTTAGTATTAGCGCATCACAGAATTTGCTCACTAGTTTATGTTGCAAAAACTCTAATTAAAATTAAAATAGCTGCAGTTTCATTTTACAAAAACCTGAGCCCAATTCTGTAAAAGATTGAAGTTTACATAATTTAGCTTAAATTCTCGTCTCTTTTACCCTATTTATTTCCTTAAAGGTGGACCCCCATTGTTCCAAGTGACTACAGTTAGGGGGTGAATGAATCCATCAGAAAAAAAACAATAAGCTGGTGATTAAGAGGGGTGTGCTGTGGTCTGGCCGCACAGCCTGGAGGGAAGGAATCCCCCGGTCCTGCGGAGTACTACTGCCTCACTCTGCCTGTTCGCACCACTCCAGTCAAGCAAACTTCCTCTTTCACCTTCCGCTGACTAAGCACTCATCAGGGGCCTGGCACTGCAGCCAGGGAGACATGGAGGGATTTCAGGAAAAGTGTTTTCTAGATCCAAAGGCTTTTTAAGACAAAGGAATACTTGCCAAACACAGGAAGGACCGATACAGGCAAGCTAAGTTAAATACTTTCACTATGCTGTGTCCAATCTATGTGCTTATGTATTATATACCAACCTGCCTCTTCCCGCCATTACATTTTTTCTAAACAGGGAAAAGTAAAGGTGCACGCTTATTTTGTTTGTTTTACCAAAAGAACACCATACCTTGGTGCTAGAAAAAGAGCAAGAGAATAATGGCCCATGAAAGTTTACAACCAGTACCAGTCTGTGGTGCTCCATGAGAAGAAAGAGGTCCTGGAGCGTAAGAGAACCGAACATGGTACACCAGGCACCCCAAGCATTTGGCAAATATAAGTGATCACGTGGGGGGTCACGAAAATAAAGGGAACCGGTAACTCTTGAACAGAGAAATGCCAGCCTCCCTCAGTTATGTACACTGAAAGATTCAAGCTCTTGTAAATCGGATTATAGCCAACCTCATGCATATTTTGGTCAAATCAGCATACCAATAAGCCTCAGAGCTATTAATTTTTCAGGCTTACAAATGATTTATGCAGTGTTTTTGAAATCTATAAAGAACTTGATGAAAAGCTTAAGGAAAAAATCTAAAAGAAGTCCATAATTACGATGCCCTGTTACTTTTGTCAATCTTGATTTTTCTTTTGTCTACCATCCCACCCTCCTTTTTAAAGATTAAGTTCTTTAAACTGTTCACCTAGAGAAAGAATTCTTTTTCCTGCCTGTTTAATGCTCTTCATTGTTTAAACCAAAACTAGAAGAAAACCATTTGGTCTGTTTGTGATTATCAAGATGTGATATTCTGAGGCTTGGTATACTGACTGAGCATGAACTACTTTATCTCTTCATCTCTCGCTACATCAGAGCATGGGGTTTGCCATGTCATTTTAGTTATACGACTATCATAGCGAGTAAAATTGGCAAGGTATTATCTTCTCACCATCAAGGCTCTGAAACTGGGCCAGGAGCTCCTCTACTCCCTTTGCGGTGCTGCCAAGCTGCTCCTCAGAGGACTTTAAAATGTTGAAACATTTCTGAAGTATAATCATCAGTTCATCCTTTGCCAACATTCTAGAACAGAATCAGTGATAGCAGATGTAATATAACAGGAAAATTAATAAGTTAAAAAAATATTGTCTATATATTAAATGATTCTGGTCAGAAGACAGTGTAAATTCTTCATTAGTAGCTACCAACTTTTGTTGAGAGAGAGCTTCCTCAATAAGTGACACGCAGAAGTATTCAGAAGAGTTCTCATGATAAAGCTCAGCTTAGGAAATTTAACAAACACCTGGGTTCATAGTCTGGCTCTGGCACTTACTATGTCTGTAATATAGAACAAATTAGTAAACATCTGTGACCCTTAATGTCCTTGTCTATAAAATGGAAATAGGAACTCACCTATTGCACAGGTTAGAATGGAGGCTTAAACTCTAAATGAGAAGATGCATTTGAAGAATCTACTACAGCACTTATCATATAGTGGGCATTTAAGGTTTCCCTTCCCTTCAGATATAAATATAAGACAAAAAGTATCTGCTGAGATTATAACACGCTAAATGAAAGGACCAACTCATGCTTGGAAGGACCAACAAACTATCACAGTCATTTCTCTAATTATTACCATTTTAGTTATGCTTTACATCTTTTATGGGCTTTATAAATATTAGTCAGGAAATCCACTTAACTTTAAATAAGGTGGGAGATTCTGCTCCTTTTATAACACAAGCAGAAGAGTTGTGTAACTAACTCACTAAAGGCCATCGAGGAAATCTTTGTTAGGAATGGAGAAAGAACACAGATATTCTCAAATAAGAATTCCGTTCTCAGAGCCATTACTTGTAGAATTTCTGCACTAAAATCATATTCAGTAACAGACTGAAACAGAATTAGGTCACTATTACTAATATTAAGTGTGTGACATCAGTATAGTATAGAAATTACTCTCAGGAAACAGACCTAAATCATGAAGATTACAATGATTAAAAGTTCTTATATTCATCATTAAGAAACAATCAGAAGAATCTAGAATGTGGCATTCTGCAAGATAACTCTCTAATGTTTGACATTTTTCATAATAAAAAAATGGAGGAAAATAATAATATTAATAAGTTAATAAAAAGATATAAATCTAACTAGATTATGACCACTGAAAAAATTAAACTAGTCACTTCAACTAAAATTTAGATGTAAACTAAAAAATAAAAAATGTCATACAACCAGTAAATATAGAAACTGGTAGGAGTGGACAAAAGACAAACTTTTCCCCAGTTTTAAGAAAACATATAAAATCTTCTCTTCTTTAACAACAATAACATAATATTCAAAGTGTCATCTTTATCTGTGAATGAAGAGCAGATAACAGGTCAAAGAAAACTGAGCCAACACATTTCATTCTTGATTATATGTACAGTGGTCCCTTGTCTATAGCAGGGGTTAGGTTTCAGAACCCCCTGCGACAGGTGAAAATCCACGAAGTAGTGACCTTGTTTTTATTTTATTATTTATATATATTTCAAGGCTTTATAAACCCTCCCCACACTCTTATAAACCTTTCCCACACTCTTTATAAATACTACATATGCTTATTTACTGCAAAAATAAAGTAATAAATATATAAAAATACCTATATAGTGCAAAATCCCATGATATAGCAAAAAATCCACGATACAAAATTAGACATATATAATTTAAAAGTCCACAATACAGTGGGACCGCGAAAAGTGAACAGCGATGTGGCGAGGGACGATTGTATTTGAGATCATTTAAAATTTCAAGCTTTCTATTGCTCAGATAGTTAAACTGTTAAGAGAAGCAAGTTAACTCAAAGTCAGATACACTTGGAACAATCTGTTATAGCCCTACTCAAATAGGTAAGATCAGCATTTCCAGGTCCAAGGACTCACTGGTACTGGCTTGCTTGGAGGGCCAAAGAGGCTGAGCAAATGCTGGCAGAGGTCTAACCCACATGAGCAGCACTTGGAGGCCTCACTTCCCAAGCTAAAACAGGCATACACCTTGTTTCTACTTGCAGCTGACAAAACTGACTAGGAAGGCGAAGCTTAGCCTTTTATTCATTTTTAGGGTGTAAATAAAAATGGCATTATGCTGCATCATTTTGCAATTGAACTTTATTAGTCATAATTTTTAAAGTGGCATTGGTTGGGAGAAGGTAGATCTTTCAGATGTAAATTTTCAGGGATTCAGATAGCTATTATTATTTTTATTCTTAGTCAAAGATTATGCTCTTATTGTTTCCATAGTAGGAAAAGATCTTACACTTTCCCAACTACTCTCTGGTTTAATGTAAAACAAGCCTGGACATAACGCTAATTAGAGCAAAAGTCATTAATCAACATTTTATGCATGACCAGGCAGTGGTGCAGTGGATAGACAGATGACCTGGGACACTGAGGACCCAGGTTCAAAACCCCCAAGGTCACTGGCTTGAGGGGGGGGCTCACCACCTTGAGTGGATGGTTGCCAGCTTGAGAATGGGATCATAGACGTGACCCTAAGGTCGCTGGCTTGAGCAACGAGTCACTGGCTCGGCTGAAGCCCCTTCCCCCTCATCAAGGCACATATGAGAAAGCAATTAACAACTAAAGTGCCACAACTATGAGTTGATGCTTCTTATCTCCCTTCCTGCCTGCCTGTCACCCCACAACCCTCACTAAAAAACAGAAAGGACAAAACAACAAAAAAATAATTTTAATTGAATTACACACACACACACAGCATCAACAAAGATACCTGCTATCATCACTGTCATTCAACATCATTCTGGGGTCCAGATACTATGATAAAGTAAGAAAAAAAAGCAAGTGCACAAACACTAGAAATGATGAAATTTATTATTTGTATATGATGTGACTGTAAGGTTCAAAATTTTAAGAAAACTAGAGTTATTAAAGAGTATAAAAGGGTGTGTGTGTGCATGCACACACGTATTAATACCTTATATGTATGTATACGTGTAACCAATATCTTATACTAAACTTGGTAACAGGAAAAAAGAGCACTTTCAAAACGGCAAAAAAAGGGAAAACACTATATAATACAGAGCAATATACTTTATAAGAAATGTGAAAGACATTTAAAAATTTGAAAGCTCTGAATAAACAGACATTTTAAGTTCTAATCTTTACTCCAAATTAATCTATACTTTGAAACATACCCAATGTGTTTTTAAAAATCCATTAAAATCACTCTAAAATTTATCTGAAAAATTGTTCCTAAAAAAGAGGAACAATGTGAATATACTTGAGTGTGTATAGTGAACTTATTAATATATCAAAAGGTATAAGCTGCAGCAATTAAAATCAGCGATTAAAACTTTTATAGGAATAGACAGACCAATAGAGGGGAACAAGTCTAGAAAGAGACCATGGTATATATGGGAATTTGGTACATAATACATAAGCAGCATTTCAAATCAGTGGGGAAGAGACAGGAGGTACTAGAAATAATACATTTGAAAAAACTAGATCTCTACCTCAATATTTCAGAATAAAAATATGAGTATGGCGTGGGAATAGAGAAAAGAACTACTCCATTAATCATAAAATACTAGAAGAAAACAAAGAAAGATATTTAAGGCTGATAATGTCCAGCATCAGCAAGTGTGGGGGAAACAATTACAGATACATTATTGGTACAAGCGTAGTTTGGTACAACAGTGTTTATATTTTAGATTGAGAAAGCCTATATCTATGTATTTATTTTATGAACCTAATTATACAAATGTGTAAAGACACACTCAACCCTAGGGGATATATCAAATAAGAGACTGATTAAATAAAATGTTACACTTTCAAAACAGGGGAATTACATAGTGGTGATAAACAACAAAGAAATAAATACTGGTAATGACAGCTAACATTTATATGTACACATATGCACCAGTGTCATTTAATCTCCACAACACTCTATGATGTAGCTATGATTTTTAGTTCCACATTAAGCAATAAGAAACAGAGGCAGAAGCCTGACCAGGTGGTGGCGCAGTGGATAGAGCGTCGGACTGGAATGTGGAAGACCCAGATTCGAGACACTGAGCTCGCCAGTTTGAGCGCGGTCTCATCTGGCTTGAGCAAAAAGCTCGCCAGCTTGGACCCAAGGTCGCTGGCTCCAGCAAGGGGTGGCTCGGTATGCTGAAGGCCCGCGGTCAAGACACGTGTGAGAAAGCAATCAATGAACAACTATGGTGTCGCAACAACGGCAACAAAAAATGATTGACGCTTCTCATCTCTCTCCGTTCCTGTCTGTCTGTCCCTCTCTCTGACCCTGTAAAAACAAACAAACAAACAAAAAACAGAGGCAGAAAACACTTAAATAACTTGTCGAAAGTCTGGTCATTGGCAAAGAAGGGATTTGAATCCAGTCTGGCTTAGAATCCGTGCTCTTACGGACCATGCATCTCAAGACGCAGTGTCCATGGTGGAATATTAGGTGCCAAACTCCAAAAAAACAAAAAGTGCAAGTTGTGAAACACTGTGTAACTATGATTTAATATATGTTTGTGCCTGGAAAAAAATTTGTAAGTACAAATTGCTAACAGTAAATGAAAAGTTACATAACACAAGGGGTTATATCAGAAAATTTACTGTTTTCATTTAGGTTGCTATTACAGTGACTCCAACAAGTACTTTGGCAAATCAAAACTAATTGAATAAAATTAATTGTAAAAAACTAAAAATTGAAAAATTTAATTTATCCCAAAAAGGTTGTTATATATAGCATCACAAATAAAACTTTAAAAATTAAGTCCACGGCTACTAGGCCAGCATTTTCCAAACTGGGTTTCAACCATTAGTTAGTCATAAAACCATTTATTCATTCAACAAACATTTACTGAATGGCTATTATACAGTGTGTCCGTAAAGTCACATTGCACTTTTGACTTTTGACTGGTCACAGGTCAAAAGTGCACCGTGACTTTACGGACACACTGTATACCTGGCACTTTTCTGGGCATTTGGGATACACCTCAGCGAATCAAAAAAACCCCTGTCGTCAAGAAAATTCTTAAAGGGGTGGGTTAGGGTGGGGCACAGACAATAAACAGCATCTATTGCATATTACTATATATATGTTAAAATTATTATGAAAAAACACTAAGCAGAGTAAAGAGCGGAGAAGGGGAGCACATGGGTAGCCTTCAATTTTAAAATGGTCATTAAGCTTCATTGAGAAGATACCATTTGATGTAACATGTGAAGAGAGTTAAGAGTTAGCCATACAACTATCCAGAGAGCTTTTCCTGACATGCAAAGGCCCTGTGGGGGGTGTTATGTCTGCCATGTTCAAAAAGAACAAGGAGGCCAAGGTCACTGAGGTGGAAAGAATGACCAAGCAGAAGATGAAATCAAAGAAGCAATGGCTGGGGGAGGGGAATGCTAGATCATGTAGTATGTATAAACTGTGGATTTTACTGTGAGTGAAAAGGGGAATTCATGGAGGGTTTTGGGTAAAGGAGTGGCCTTATCTGACATACCTGAAAAGGATGATACTAACTGCTGTTTTGAAAAAACCCTGTAGGGAAGCACGTGTGAAAGAAAGGACACAAGTTAGGAGGCTACTGCAATAATCCAGGTAAGAGATGATGATAACCTAGACAACTGTGATACCAGTGAGGGAAGGTGCCAAGAAGGGGTTTGATACTTGATATATTTTGAAAGCAGAACCCAGGTTTCTGGCTTTGAACAATCAGAAGGATGGAGAGACCACAGGAAGATTCTAGGTTTCAGAGGAAAGATCTGATATTTAGGTTTGAACATATCAACTTTGAGATGTGTATTGAATATCCAAGTGGATGTGTTAAATAGGTAGATGGACCTAACAATCTGGCACTCAGGAGAAAACTGTGGGCTTTCAACTAAGCCCTGGGGCACTGTGATGTCAGAATGTCAGAAGAGAAATCACCGAAGAACACTGAGAAGCATGCACTGAGGCAGGAGAAAAGCCTTAGAGCAGTGGTTCTTAACCTTTATTGAGGTACCGAACCCAGCAGTTTCATATGCGCATTCACCGAACCTTTCTTTAGTGATAAATAAAATATGATTTTTCTTTTCCAAATTCAAGACATAGGTATATGTTTTTTTACTGGTGCACAAAACGAGCCGTGCATGAACACCTTGCTCAAAGAACAAAACCAACAAAGTGCACAAACTCACAACAAATTACGGTATTACTTGATTCTGGCCTCCGGGGCAGAGGCTTCTCCAAACCCCCGAGACTGACTCATCAAACCCCTAGGGTTCAATAGAACCCAGGTTAAGAACCACTGCCTTAGAGTCTGGGTCAAGAAAGTCATTAAAAGAGATGAACTGTATTAAATGCTGATAACAGGTTAACATGCAAATGATTAGGAGAATTAATCATCAGATTTAGGAACATGGAGGTCACTGGTGACCTTGATTGAAGCAGTTTTGATAATGTACAAAAAACAAATCAGAATGACAGGAGAGAAATTGAAGATAGTGACAATGGTTTAGAATTTTGGTAGATTCCATCTAGCATGTTGCTTTTAAAAAAATAGAAAAAGCCTGACCTTGGTGGGGCAGTGGATAAAGCGTAGACCTGGGACACTGAAGTCACTGGTTTAAAACCCTGGCCTTGCCTGGTCAAAGCACATATGGGAATTGATGCTTCCTGCTCCTCCCCCCTTTCTCTCTCTCTTTCTCCTCTCTCTAAAATGAATAAATACAATCTTTAAAAATATAGAAAAAAACTGAAAAGAAAATATTTGAATTTAAAAGTTTGAAAGCCATCACACTAGATTACTTTGAAGAGAAAGAAAAATACACATACAAGATAGGTTATATTAATGCAGAAAAAGAGTTAAGGCTTTATAAGATGGTCATAAAAAATGTTTCCTTAACTAAGACAGAAAGAGAATCATTTAGCAATCATTAAAGGCAATCATCCTGCAGGGTAATGGGATGTTCTGCTTCATCATGCAGAAAGCCAATAATTTCTGGTTAAGTACTGATTATATAAACGTCTGATTGAAAACAGGCTACAATAGTCAACCCATGGCAAATGCAAAGGTCTGAATAATTATTTCTCCACAAACCATTATAAAACAGCTTTGTAAAAATATTCAATAAACTTAAACTTGCAAATATATTGATGAAGACTAGAAGAAAAAAACAAACAAAAATGCTTACAGAAAAAACATTCAGATTATCTCCTTCAAAGACAACAAAAGCAATCATATGTACTGCTCACAAAAATTAGGAGATATTTCAAAATGAATATGAAGCGATAAAATATCCCCTAATTTTTGTGAGCAGTGTACGATCTTAACAAATGAAACAGAAACCAAAAATATGCATATTTTTCTTAAGCATCAATATTTCATTTTAGATGCCACTTCCTCCAAGAAACCGCTCAATCTCCCAAGGAAGATTAACTGTACAATCCATTAGTTCCTTAGCATGAAACCTCACCCCTCACAGCACTTACTACTCTGTACTTAAATTACTGTCTACTTGTCTACATTAATCTCTCACTCGACCAAAACTCAGTGTAGGTAAGAAGCAGGGTCATCTTTGCCATCAGTCGCTCAACATATCAATCACAAAAAAAAAACATTGTTTGAATGGATGAACCAGGCAATGGCTATGTACTGATAAAGAATTTCATGACCTCAGGCCTTAGTGAATATGAATAGTCAGTTTATTCTCAGACTGGTTCCTGTTGGGGAGCATCTGGAATTCATGTTGCCTTCTGTGGAACACCATGCTCTTCTCCATATGTCAAAAGGAAAAAAATTAATTCTATCATATGGTTAGAAACAACTTTATTATGTATTGATACAAAAAAAAAAATAACAGCTTACTATTAGCAATTAAGTATCTTAGTCCAGTTTTGGACTATGAAATCAACTGCCCAAAGCCACCAAATTCTCCTTAATTAAGACATTTCATTTCCTTTAATGGCTTCGTTTCTTCCCCAATTTTTTGTATCCCCTTTTCATTTTCTTTTTTCTAAAACAGTGTTTTTCAAAGTGGTTCCTGGCCATATCTCCAAATGTGGTGGAGTGCTTGTTAAATGCAGATCTCTGCTGACCACCACACTGAGGTTTCCAATAATCAGATCCAGAATTTTGGGGTTGAGTGCAAAAAGGGATATGTTTAATACCCCTCAGATGATTCTTATGCACACAAAGCATGAAACCATTACTCGAAAACATTACTATCAACATCTTTTGCTTTAAAACAGTAGTTCTTAACCTTTTTTGAGGTACCGAACCCACCAGTTTCATATGCGCATTCACCGAACCCTTCTTTAGTGATAAATAAAATACAATTTTTTTTCCAAATTCAAGACATAGGTACATGTTTTTTTACTGGTGCAGAAAATGAGCCGTGCATGAACATCACCTTGCTCAAAGAACAAAACCAACAAAGTGCATGAACTCACAACAAATTACGGTATTACTTTATTCTGGCCTCCGCGGCAGAGGTTTCTCTGAACCCCTGAGACCAACTCATCGAACTCCTAGGGTTCAATAGAACCCAGGTTAAGAACCACTACTTTAAAATGAACTTCAACAAGCCTGATCTGTGGTGGCGCAGTGAATAAAGCGTCGACCTGGGAACACTGAGGTTGCCAGTTCAAAACCCTGCACTGGCCTGGTCAAGGCACATATGGGAGTTGATGCTTCCAGTTCCTCTCCCCCCCCTCTCAAATGAATAAATAAAAAAATTTAAATTAAAATAAGCTTCAACAATTCAACTGTTTGTCTGATTTTACCACAAGCCTACAGGTAACCGTGGAGGACCTGATGTGATGGAAATTCAGAATTGGCAATCCCTGTTCTACAAGCAAAAAATTATATTTTAACAGTGTAATCTCATATCTTCTGCATGGATAAATCTAGATCATCAAAAGTTAGATTACTGCTATTCAGGAAGCATCTCATAGACTATGAAGCTGTCATTTTTTATAACTAGACCTTTAAATATAATCTAAAGATGATATGCAAAGTCAGGAAACAACATATTATTTAGATTCCAAATCTCCAGCCTCTTTGAAGTAAGCTCAAGTGACCAAATGTTAATATTATTATTTGGGTCATGAGTTTTTTTCAACTCAATGAAAGTTGTGATAACTAGCTAATATATTCCTATTTAACTCAAAAGCCTTCCTCAGAAATTAGAATAATTTATTTTAGTATAAAGTAAATTCCTTCAGCTATCAATCACCTTCAATTTGCAAATCTGTTTCTTTAGCAAGCTCATAAAGTTACACTTGGGATAATCAGACTAGGCACTGTGGCTCCTTTCATTTATGTCGCAGCCTGTGCCGAGATGACTAGTGTTAGCACACTAGGGGGTTGGGAGTGTTGAGTTCACAGAAACTTTCTGCGGGCTCATTTTAAAGAATTGGATATATTCTGAACATGGACTATTGGCCACAAACCTGTATAAATTTCCTTTTATATCACCTTTCAAATAATTGGATTAGGACTGAAAAACAGACTGAACTTTGAAAATTAGATTTCAATTCCAGCTCTGCCAACCACATAGAAGTCAATCAATGTTTCTGGCTATCTGGAAGAAAATGGGGTAAGTATGGATGAGTAATTCTCATCTAATGAAGTAGGGGCAGAATAAATTCCCCTAAGAAGAGGGGCACAGTTTTCATTACCCCCAATCCAAGAACCACTGTTATAGCAATTCATTGCTACCAATGTGAGAGCATAGTACTCTTTAGAGTCAGTTGTCCATCAGTTTACTGTAAATTGAGGACTGTGGCTTAGATCAATCCTTAAAACTTAACTATGAGTTAACTAGAATATCAAAAGTCTGAAAAATTCTTTTTTGTATTTTTCTGAAGTTAGAAGCAGGGAGGCAGTCAGACAGACTCCCGCATGCGCCTGACCAGGATCCACCTGGCATGCCCACCAGGGGGCGATGCTCTGTCTATAGGGGGCATTGCTCCGTTGCAGCGGGAGCCATTCTAACACCTGAGGCAGAGGCCACAGAGCCTTCCACAGCGCCCGGGGCCAACTTTGCTCCAGTGGAACCTTGGCTGCAGGAGGGTAAGAAAGAGAGAGGAAACAGAGGGGGAAGGGTAGAGAAGCAGATGGGTGCTTCTCCTGTGTGCCCTGACTGGGAATCGAATCCAGGACTTCCACACGCCAGGCTGATGCTCTACCACTGAGCCAACCATCCAGAGCCTGATAAATTCTTGACTGAGTAATTTGATCTCTAGATGGTTTAGAGATTCTTTAAAATAAAAAGGTAAATTTTTCATCTTAAGGTCTTTTCTAACTGACCAGGAAAAGCCAGTGTGCTAACTTAGCTCACTGCTGGGATAGCATCATTTTAATCACTTCCTGTTCTCAAATAACATTTTAATGTAAGCATGTCGTTATATAATGATATGTGGTTGACTGAAAAATTAACCAACTCATATCCTATATGTAGTCTTCATGCTCCAAGAGTTAAGTCAGAGAAGAAAGGTTAAGGAAGACATGCAAAATCACTATATTCATGTCAAATTATAATATATTATAAAGGCATACTTGCATGCTCCCCCCCCCCCCACATCAATGTTTGTTGTATACATTTTAACAATAACTGTGACAAATTCTGCAGGTCTTTTCCACCCATGAATATATAGCAAACATTTTTCTAAATTATGACAAATTCCATAAATACTTAGATATAATTGACATAATAGTTTCAAATGTACATATAATAATTCAATATATTTATATATTGCAAAATGATCACCATAATAAGTCTAGTTAACATCTGTCGCCAGTTACAATTTTTTTTCTTATAATATGAACCTTTACGATACTTAGCAACTTTCAAATATATACTAGTATTATTAACTAGTCACATTGCTGTACATTATACCCAGGGCTTATTTTATAACTAAAAATTTGTTTTTTTGTTATTCAGTGAGAGGAGGGGAGGCAGAGACAGACTCTTGCATGCACCCTGACTG
This sequence comes from Rhynchonycteris naso, assembly GCA_037038555.1. NCBI lineage: Eukaryota > Metazoa > Chordata > Mammalia > Chiroptera > Emballonuridae > Rhynchonycteris > Rhynchonycteris naso. The sequence goes on along the minus strand of CM073000.1, from coordinate 47,880,024 downwards.
GGATTCACTTTCTCTCATATGTATCTGTCCAGTTTTCCCAAAACCATTTACTGAAGAAACTGTCCTTTCCTCACTGTATATTCTTGGCTCCTTTGTCATTAATTAATTGTCCAAATATGTGTGGGATTATTACTAGGCTCTCTCTTCTGTTCCTTTCATCTATGTGCCTGTTTTTACACCAATACCATGCTGTTATGATTACTATAGCTTTGTAATATAGTTTGAAATCTAGACATGTGATGCCTCTACCTATATTCTTAAGATTGTTTTGGCTATTTGGGGTTTTGTGATTTCATACACTTTAAGAATTAAGTACTTTTTGATGGTCAGCAAATATTTCATCACAAAGATCTATGGTTACTTAAGCAGATTGCTTTCCAGATAAAAGGAATTTTTCAAGATAAATATTATCTTAAAGGTTCTTAAGAAAAATACTGAAATTGGAAATGTCACTAGACTATGGTTCTAACAGTACCTTAGTTGTTTTTTCCCAAATTAACATTCAATGATCATTTTATTTTTAATTTGTCATGACTTGAATTGCTTGAAGACAGACGATGAAAAATGTCTGGTTTCCTAAATTCAAATGATTCGTACTTAGAATGACAAACTGAGAAGTGCCTTTGACTTCCTGTCTACATCTAATCTGTACAAACAGGAAAAGAAATCCAGTTCCCAGGTTCCCAGATTCCTTCTCTTGTGTAGTGCCCACTCTTGCCTGTCAATGGTGTAGATGCTATATTTGATTCTTACTGCTTTTTAAAATCCTATGTTTCTGACCTCAGCTTAGCAAAATGACTGAAACTTTGTATTTCATTGTTTCTGCTTTATGAGACCTCCAAATCCATAGGTACAACCGCTTTGAAGTCAGGCCTGGACTAAAGTCCTGGTTCCATCAACAGTTAAGAGACTCAGGCAAATCACTGAAACACTATCTGTGCTTCAGTTTTCTTGGCTGTAAAGTGTGGTTAATAATATCTACAAAAGGTGTACCTGAGTATTAGACTGGAAAATGTACTGAAAGTGCCTAATCCAATGCCTGATACACTATAAGCATTCATACATGGTGCTCATCACTGTCATATTATTTTTATTGCTTTTCCCTTACCATAGTTTAGAATTGGTATTCTTGATCCTTGACTTGTACCCCAAGATTACCAGGTCAAAGGAGATACAGAAGGAAAAGAACAAGTCCCTCTTTGACAAAGGAATCTATGAATTTGGGAATACTGAACTGGAGAAGGAAGACAATCACTAACCACGAAGGTTAAAAAGAGAACCTGGCAAGAATCAACTGGTTGTTTGAAATAGGTATGTTACCATGAAGAGAAAGCAAAAAGAAGTCTCAAAAATATTACAGTTGAAGTAAATAAATACATAGAAATCTCTTATTGCCATTTAAAAATGTTTAAAAAACATAGCTTTCCAGTGGCAACCTAGTTTCCATGGGGAGTTATTTTTCCAGAGAGCATAAAATTAGTTTCCTATCTTAAGCTGAACGGCTAGATCACTAAACATTTGTTTTATTAAGTCTCTGGACTTAAAGTGCTTTCAATGTGAATTTTCCTCCTACTGTGCCCATCTGTTCTTTTCTGGTAGGCCCAGAGGAAGCCAAACTTAATATTCAGTTCTCAGACTTCTTTATATTCTCATATAAGCATTTATATCCAATGAGGAAAATTATAAGACTGTGTACAGAAACTTAACTCACATTTGATTTTCCTTTTCTCACTATCCAAGTAGTCACTATTTTTATGGAGACTAGTAAGTCACAATATAGGTAAGAAGTAAAGCCAAGGAAAACAAACTTTAAAAGGTATACTTTTCAGGGACGGTAACTGATCCATGATATCTGATAATAACTCTAAGATATCTTCTTTATTCACATAATATTAGATAAACAATGTATGAATTGTCCAGTGTTGACGTGGAGAGGGCCCCCTCGGTGGGGGAGGGCAGCAAGGCCGGCAGTGACCTCCCTCACAGGCTGCAACTGACCTTGGGAGGCTGCTCCTCCACTACAACAGGGCGGCGCCATGGTGAGCTCACTTTCCATGACTACTTTCCCTGCCATGATGTCAAGCTGGCTACATTAAAATTATCCATCCCTACATTCCCCTCATGTACCGTTAATTTTGACTAAATAAACACTTATTTTACTTCAAAAACCACAAGTTCAAAAACAAGGTAAAACCAGCAATAAAATGGATGGTTGCTACATTAAAATCATAAGCTACAAATATAAATTCAAAGTAGATATATTAGACACACATGGCTACTTATAAAACTCCTTGGCAGGCAGAGGTCTGGAGGAAGGTGTTACTTATTGGCAGGCTTAGAACAGACTAGAAAACAAAATAAAACAAACAAAAAACCCCACCTCAGCAGCTGCAAGGCTGATGCATACTCCTCTGACTCCCATATGTTCTTTTCCAAACATGTGCAGTACAGCTCTCTGATCTGTAAGTGAACAGCACACTAATGAGGAACCAAAAGTGATGTACTAGATTTTGGCACACTACTAGTTTTACAAAATCCTCAGAAATGGTCAAGACAAAAAATTTATGTCATTAAAAACAATGACTTTTTTAGAGGACAACAGAACTGGCATATATCACATGGATCGGCTTTATAAGAACATCATTTACATATAAACAAAATAAAACTATATTGGGATTGGCTGTTATCACTGGTCGCTCTGCAACACAAAAATCACAAAAAATGGCCCTGGCTGGCTGCTTCAGTGGATAGAGCATCAGCCTGGTATATGGACATCCCAGGTTCAATTCCCAGTCAGGGCACACAGTGTAACAACCATCTGCTTCTCTTCCCCTTCTTCTCCACCTTCTCTCGCTCTTCCCCTCTCTTAACCAGTGGCTCGACTGGTTTTTGAGTATCAGCCCTGAGAACTGAGGATAGCTCAGTTGATTCAAGCATCAGCCCCAGATGGGGGTTACTGGGTAGATACCAGTTGGGGTACATGCAGGAGTCTGTCTCACTATTTCCCCTGCTCTCACTTAAAATAAAAAGAAAATCATAAAAATGATAATGTGATTATTACAAAGAAGGCTTAATGGCAGAAATCATTTTATATACAAGTCATTTTTATGTATTTATTCTTTAAACCTTTGAGTTAAGGATGCAAAGACTTAAGAATACAAAATTCTTCCATTAACACACACTCTACAAATGGTATACGGCACAAAGGCCAGCAGAGTATAATTCTGTAAGAAGCAGAAGTACTGCTTCCCTTTTAGTTTGAGGTACAATGCAAGGTTAACTATTAAGCATTCTCAGAGAATTTTTCCATTTCACTAAGGTGGAGGATCAGTTCTGAGTTTAAATGATAAAAAGTGTTAAAGAGAGAAAGTCAAAATGCCTCATCACAAATACATTGTAAGGAAAGCAACTCCACTGGGATTCACGGGGTTGTTTCTAGTTGTGGCCATCAGAACAAAATATACTGTTGCAATGAGCAGTAGCATGAGCGGTTGCAGTGGATTTAGATTGTGCACTCAATGCAAAACTGGAATCCATTTCAAGTTCTGATGGCGGAATGCCACCAAAATCAAAGCAAGAAACTACCAATATTCTGACTTTATAGACTCCAAAAGAGGAAATTTTGCTTACCTGTCGACCCAATGGATACTTGGGAAGAGAAGAAGTGAACTGATGAAGACATTTCAAAACCAGAAAGTAATTTGTATGGTAAACATGTAGATTTTCTAGTAATGACTGTGCTTCCTCCTAAAAAAAAAAAATCACAGAATACATATATAAGTCAGTAATCTAAAAAATGTAATAATAAATCTACTTCATGGAAATATAAACTTCCTGAAAAACTGACAAGAAATGATTCAGAATTATAAATTATCCTCCTTAATTCTGAAAATTTATAATGCAAACAAAATCCATGATAAAGGCTGGATATTTTTGATTTAGTATCAAGTCTGATATTTTACACACACCAAAATTAATACTGTAATTTAATTTTCTCCTATTTTCAGAACTGCCACAATAACTTGAGCCCTAATATACCAGTGTGCAAAAGAGCACCTTGATGGCTGCCCGCCTGCGGCAGTCATCTCGTGTGAGCTACAGCAGAGGAGGACCTTACCCTCCGCCTCCCTGGCATCAGAAGGGTGAGGATACGACTTAAAACAATGTAATTAACAGTTGCTGAGTCTCCACTTATGAAGCCCCCCCTCTTTCTTACTTTTTAAAATTTCTTTTATTTAGTGAGAGGAGGGGAGGCAGAGACAGACTTCCACATGTACCCCAATGAGGATCCACCCAGCAAACCGATGAGGGGGCGATGCTCTGCCCAGCTGTGGCCCTTGTTCCATTGCAACCAAAGCCATTTTTTAGCACCTGAGGTGGAGACCACAAAGCCATCTTCAGTGCCCCGGGCCAACTCACTCTAATTAAGCCATGATTGCAGGAGGGTGGGGAGGAGAAAGAGAGAAAGAGAAAGAGAGAGAGAGAGAGAGAGAGAGAAGCAAGATGCGGAGAGGTGGAGAAGCAGATAGTTATTTCTCCTGCGTGTCCTAAACGGAAATTGAACCCGAGATATCCACATGCCGGGCTGAAGCTCTACCACTAAGCCAACCAGCCAGGGCCACCAGCTTTTCTTAAAGTATTTATTGCTAGATTGTGTTTGAAAGGGACAAAAACACTGTAGAAGAAACATCACAGGTGATTCTTGCTTTTGTTGAGACTCTCCAATATGTACAGTTTTGATTCACTTTACCAATTAAGAAAAAAATGTAAAAAAGAGAAATCCAAAGCCAACAAGCTTTTTAATTTAGACTCAAGAAAACCTATCGGATGGCATGCTTTATAAATCAATTTCAAAAGGTGTTTTTTGAGAGAAAGGGGATTGAGAGGAAGGAGCACTGTTTTCTAGAACCTTCTGAAATAGTTCATAAATAATTTTAAAACACTGCATCCTAGCAAGCACTTTCCAGGCCTCAAAAGTTTTCATAAATGCTTACTTTTACAATGTTTTCTTAAGAGGATTATAATGTGTGGCAGTGTAATACCAGTGGCCAAGGCCACGTAGGTTCCCATTGGATTCAGGCAGACAGTAAAGAACAGCGAAGCTGGAAAGCGTTAGGCCATTCCTGTATTCCTGTCTCCCAAAAGCAGATGAGCAAACAGGCAGGGGAAAACCTCTTCTCACAGCAGCAGGCAAATGAATAGCAAAATGCCCCCCCAAAGTGGTGGGCAAGCGATCCACAATCCAGGCTGAGTCAAAGCACCTGTGGCCTTACAATAGGCTATGCACACATGGCTGTGCCACATGCTCACACACTAATTTTGCAAAGTATAAGCAAGCAAGGCTAATAGCAGTTTTCCCAACAGGCATGGTCTCCAATTCCTTTTTTCTCTTCTAAGTAAAGGACTTTAATTAACTACCAGGCTGTTTTTCTGCAGCAATATCTTGCAGTTACCCATTAACTTTAGCAGTCAACCATGCAGAAAATAACATCTCAGTTATCAAAAAATTCAAGCAAATTTAATCTATATAAAGCAACAAATCTAAGATATTTTCCTATACTCTAAATCAGTTAGAAATCAATTCCTTGTTCAGCAATCTATGGGTCGTTACCTGAAAGCTTAGGGCAAATAAAAAAAAAGTTTTTAATACCAAAATGTTTTTCCTGCCAGTATTTGAGTTACTGTAATTGGTTCTAGGTTTCCTATCATCAGTACATCAATACGTCAGTACAAACAGGACTTGAATCATCACTGGGAGAGCATACTGTAATTCTATGGTTACTGTAAGTCAGCGATTTTCAACCAGTTTTCCGCAAAAAATTTTAAAACATAATACCTGACTATTTAGTCGGGACACTGATCTCTTTTCCTTAGGTTGCCAAATAAAAAAAATTACAACAGCCAACACCACAGCTGTACAGTGTGAATAAATCAAAATTACACCTATATTTTTGTCAGATAAGCAAAAATATATTTTTTTGTCACAGAATTTTAGTAGTTTAAGTGTGCCATGAGATGAAAAAGGTTGCAAATTGCTGTCGTAAGCTATGACAGAAAGGTTGCATAAAGCCAGTACTTGCTTCCTTTGATGAGCGTTAAATGGCTTTTAAACAAGGGAACATTCTGGAGAAAAAGGGATCTATTACTGAACAATAATCATACTTTCTGCTACTTGTACCACCCATCACCACTTTTACTCCATGGAGCAACTATATGTACAAATACTGAGGGACACAGTAGAACTAAGTAACATCTTCCCTGAACTTACTCTGATGAGAGAAAAAAGATACTTTATACACTGGGCAGTGTTGCACACTCAAGGAACTGTGCCCTCAAGTGTGAGATGAGAGATATGAACCTGTTTTTCTCCCAAGTGGTTTTAGTCCCATCATATTTCTCACTGTGTGGTTGCCTCCTTGTGTTGAGTGGAATTCTAGCCTTTAAAAAAATGTTTGTTTTTTTCATATAACATGGCAAACTATATTTCATCTGATGCTTGACTGAAGAAATAGATTTCTGGTTCCAACACTGGAAGTAAAATTGGCATTGTTGGACTTAATAAGAAAATATCTGTTATGCCTTTAAAGGGAATTTTGAGAGTAATTTTAACCATTCCATATCTTTGCCTTATGCGCTGACTTTAGAATTTAAACACCACATAAGATTCCACTGTTTCTTATATCTGTGTTGTCAGCTGCAGCAGAAAATATCTCAAATTATTAACTTCATTTTTTTACATGTAATCTGTTCTCTAAGTTCTTTGTCTTACTGAAGTATATATCTGTAAATGCTTTTACATATCCAGGCCAACAATTCCTAATGCACTTTATGAACACTTTTATAAACTCAAATCTGTAAAAGGCTTTGATTTTTGAGAAAATTTCCTACTTAATACATTACAGCAGCATCACACTATGAACATGCAAAAACAAAGCCTATTGAAGTTAACAATCCTGTTTTCCCTTCATTAAATTTCTCCTCCAGCACCTTTTCTGCACACTAGCCAAAGCTGCCACTGTTTTACTTCATAACTGTATTTAGAATGATTCTTTTCAACAGCAACACACTTTGCCTAGACCTTGGTCGGCAAACTGCAGTTCTCTGATCCCTTGAGTGTGGCTCTTCCACAAAACACTACATGCGGGCGCTACCTCGATAAGGAATGTACCTACCTATATAGTTTAAGTTTAAAACATTAGGCTCTCAAAAGAAATTTCAATTGTTGTACTGTTGATATTTGGCTCTGCTGACTAATAAGTTTGCCGACCACTGGCCTAGGACTATTCATTATTTCTTAGAAAGATATGCTTTTTTTCTGTTCTTGAAAGATAAAAACCTCTTGGTCATTATTTATCTTTGATATAAATATGGGAGGAGGATTATTTCTCTGCTGTAAGAAAAAGAAAGGGAAAAAATAACAGCCTCCTTACTTTTCCTCAAACATGCCAGACATGCCCAACCTCAGGTCCTTTCCACGTTGCAAGCTTGGAAACTTCCTTTAGGTCCTTACTCGAACATGCACCTTCTTAGTGAGGCTCTTATTTAATATCTCAATGCCACTCTCATACACACTGAATTTCCTATCCCTTTCTCTCCTTTACTGTCTTCCTCTTAGCATTTATCACTGATATCTTGCCTATTAAACTTGATAGCATGTAAGCTCCCTGAAGGCAGGGCTTTTTGTCTGGTTTGCTTACCCCTGTACTCTCAGCACCACGATAAGCATGCTAGATGGTGAAAAGAAGTCCTTGTTCTACGGCTAACTCACTGTGTGACTGCAGCCAGTTCACTGCCTTTCTCTTAGCTGCAGTACTTCACTTGGAAAACAGGTTATCTTTCTAGTAACACTAAATATATTATGAGTCTAAGAGGTTCCATACCCACTTCCTACTCTGTGGGTTTTAAATCTAGTTGAGCACATAGGCATGGAAACAAAACATTAACAAGTCACAATAATAAAGCCTTAACTGTCACCTGCAAGGGAGTGAATCTAAGTTTCCTACATAACATGAAGTTTAAGCCCTTAAAGGGCTGAAATTATGCCAAACATCTTTAACATAGCTTTGAATAAAAATATATACATTGATTTTCTTTTTATTTATTTATTTTTTTTATTCATTTTAGAGAGGAGACACAGAGTGAGAGAGAGAGAAAGAGAGAAAGGGGGAGGAGCTGGAAGCATCAACTCCCATTTGTGCCTAGACCAGACCAGTACAGGGTTTTGAACTGGCGACCTCAGTGTTCCCAGGTCGACGCTTTATCCACTGCACCACCACAGGCCAGGCATCAACTCATTGTTCCACTTAGTTGTCTCCTCACTCATCGCTTCTCATTTGTGCCCTGACCAGGGATCAAACCATGACCTTGGTTTGCCAGGATGATGCTTTATCCACTGAACCACCCAGTCAAGCTTTGTAATTTCTTATTGACAAGACCAGGACAGGAATAGCAAATCATTACTGGTAATATAGACAATATGGTTGGTGTAGAGAGCCTAGGATTAAAATGAACCTAATTTTAGTTACAGTGTTGGGACTTGCTTTACTTTTTAATCTTTTGAAAATAAAGTGTGTGTGGGCGACCCACGTGTGTGTTTATATAAACGACACTGATATACAGTGTGTCCGCAAAGTGATGGTGCACTTTTGACCAGTGCAAAATATAAAGTGCACCATGACTTTACAGACACACTGTATATATAACTATGTAAAGATACATATATTTGGTGGGGAAAAGGAGGTTTGTTTCCCTTTCTTTACTTGGAGCAGCAGCATGGAGTGCTGCATATCTGGCTATCTGAATACAAGGCTCAAACTGCCTCATACCAAGTGGTTTTCCAAGCCTCCTACACATTATCTTCACTATTAACTTGCCACAGTATTTGAAAACCCCATCTCAGATTTCTCAAACACTAATAAAGAACCTTACGCACCTTCTCTTCAGCTTATCCTAGTTCTTCAATGAAGTGTCAGAGAATCTGTGTGGGTTTTGATATCAGGCCTGGATATTAATGGCACATCTTCCATTTGCTAATTGTGACACTTTAGACAGGCAAGTTACTTAATCATTTTGTGACTCCCCCATCAATACAGAGGAATGTAAAAACATCTGCCTTATTTGGTGGCTGTGACTCACAATAAGGCAATGCATAAAAACTAGTAATTGGGAAAAACTGTTAGTATTCCTGCATTTCCTCAAACTTTTGCTCATGGAAAGGAAAATAATTTTTTTTTAAATTTTAAACATCTTTTCAGTATTTCAAGGCGTAGTGATTTTATTTTAAGATAATAATGACAATTATGCAAATAAGACAAAGCCACAATTTTCTTAAAATTTCAGGCACAAACAATAACAAAAATCGTAACTTAGTAATTATAGTGAATTTAAAAGCTCTGTTTCAGGCTCTTTTGACTACTCTTTTCTCATGAAATATAGTTTCCTAAATTAAAGATTTAAATTTAAAAATACAGAAAGCTTTACTACTAAAGCAACACTCTGGGGCAAAAATATGGTAAAACTATATCCAGTCACTACTCCTACTATTTCATCTAAAACCTATAGTTGTCTAACATAATAATTTATGTATCTTCAATTAAAAGTATGCATTCAAATACAATTTTAGTGAGGAATCTAAATGATTTAACTAGTCAGAAAAGTATTTTTTACTAATATGTTTAATGAACAAATACATAAAACCATAGCATACTAGAGCCAAAGGACACTTTAAAGATTATTTGGTTAACCTGACCAGGTGGTGGTGCAGTAGATAGAGCGTCGGACTGGGATGCGGAAGACCCAGGTTCGAGACCCCGAGCTCGCCAGCTTGAGCGCGCGCCCATCTGGCTTGAGCAAAAGCTTGCCAGCTTGGATCCAAGGTCGCTGGCTCCAGCAAGGGGTTGCTCGGTCTGCTGAAGGCCCGCGATCAAGGCACATGTGACAAAGCAATCAATGAACAACTATGGTGTCGCAATGGCAACGAGAAACTAATGATTGATGCTTCTCACCTCTCTCCGTTCCTGTCTGTCAGTCCCTATCTATCCCTCTCTCTGACTCTCTCTCTGTCCCTGTAAAAAAATATATATATATATAGTATTTGGTTAAACTTCTTTAAAGGGTTTAAAACAGTGGTTCTTAACCTTTTTTGAGGTATCGAACCCACCAGTTTCATATGAGCATTCACCAAACCCTTCTTTAGTGATAAATAAAATATGATTTTTTTCCCAAATTCAAGACATAGGTATATGTTTTTTTTACTGGTGCACAAAATGAGCCATGCATGAACATCACCTTGCTCAAAGAACAAAACCAACAAAGTGCATGAACTCACAACAAATTACGGTATTACTTTATTCTGGCCTCCATGGCAGAGGCTTCTCCGAACCCTGAGACCGACTCATTGAACCCCTAGGGTTCAATAGAACCCAGGTTAAGAACCACTGGTTTAAAAGCAATTGAGTCATCAGAAGTTTCAATTATTGGAAACTGTGTAAGCTTACTCTGCTTACACTTAGCAGAACTTGATTTTTAATTGTCAGAGTACACTTTTTGGCCATTTTAACTGGCTGCAGTATACAATTGTTTAAAGGACAGACTATTCAGAAATGATAAAATGCACAGAATCTTTCGTATTTCATCAGCTGTAAATGACCTTCTAACATCTCACCTTAGTTTAAACTTCCTAGTGAATTTTCTACAAATGTACAGTTTAGCCAGCTGAATTTTAAATTTTAAAATACACTCTCTAGCCTGACTTATGGTGGTGCAGAAGATAGAGAATCAACCTGGGACACTGAGGCCCAGGTTCGATACCTCAAAGTCTCCAGCATAAGCATGGGCCCATCTGGCTTGAGCGTAGGCTTACCAGCTTGAGCATCGGATCACCAGCTAGAGTGCAGGATCATCAACATAATCCAAAGGTTTCTGGCTTGAGTCTTTAGGCCAAGGCTCATATGAGAAGCAAACAATGAATAACTAAAGTGATGCAACCATGAGTTGATGCTTTTCATCTCTCTCCCTTCTTATCTCTCTTTCACTAAAAAATAAAAAATTTTAAGGTATACTCTCAGTCCTGGCCGAGTGGTTCAGTGAATAGAACAGTGTCCTGGCACATGAAGGTCACTGCTTGAACTCTGTTCAGAGCACATACAAGAAGCAACCAGTGAATGCACAACTAAATGAAACAACTAAATTGAACAAGTTGATGCTTCTTTCCTTCTCTTTCTCTCGCTCTCTCTCGAATCAATAAAAAGAATTTAAAAATAATAAATAAAGTACAAACTTTTTTTTTTTTAATTTAAGTGAGAGGAGGGGAGATAAGACTCTTGCATGTGCCCCTACCAGTATCCACCCAACGACCTATCTGGGTTGATGCTCTGCCCATCTTGGGCTGATGCTCACAACTGAGCTATTTTTAGCTCCTGAGGTAGAGGGGCCAGGGCTAATATGCTCAAATCAATTGAGCCACGGCTGTGGGAGGAGAAGAGAAAGACAGAGAGAGAAGGGGAGGGGCGGGGGAAGGGAAAAGTTGGGGAAGCAGATGGTTGCTTCTCCTGTGTGCCCTGACCAGAAATCAAACCTGGAACTTTCACATGCCAGCCCAATGCTCTACCACCAAACCAACCAGCCAGGGCCTAAAAATCCCTCTTAAAAAAAAAGCCCAGTCCCTAAGTTTAAAAAATAAAAGGTTGGTATATAGTTGTTTTTTTGTTTTGTTTTTTTTTTTTAAATATGCTTTATTGTCTTAGTGTTCTATATTTGTATCAGCATTTTACAATTTTTTTAATTCATTTTAGAGAGGAGACACAGAGTAAGAGAGAGAGAGAGAGAGAGAAAGAGGGGAGGAGCTGGAAGCTCAACTCCCATATGTGCCTTGACCAGACCAGTGCAGGGTTTTGAACTGGCGACCTCAGTATTCCCAGGTCGACGCTTTATCCACTGCGCCACCACAGGTCAGGCGGTTGGTATATAGTTTTAAGCCAGTGTTTATTAAACTAAACGTCCATAATTTTAAGGGAGTTGAAGGGATTTTGTTTTGTTTTTTTTTTATAATATCTTGAGTCTAGACAGAGAATAATTAAAATGAATTATTTGTTTAGATTGGAATTTCACAGATTAGTTCTATGCTTAAGAAAATAAGGTAAAGAGCCTGACCAGCAATGGTACAGTAGGTAGAATACCGGTTGGGGATGCAGAGGACCTGGGTTCAAAACCCCGAGGTTGCTGGCTTGAGCATGGGCTCATCCAACTTGAGTATGGGCTTACCAGCTTGAGCATGGGGTTGCTGGCTTGAGCATGGGACCACAGATATGACCCCATGGCCGCTGGCTTGAGCCCAAAGTTGCTGGAGCCTGTTACCTGGTCAAGGCACATATAAGAAAGCAATCAAAGAACAACTAAGGTGCTGCAATGAGCTGATGCTTCTCATCTCTCTTCCTTCCTGTCTGTCTATCCCTATTTGTCCCTCTCTCTGTCTCTCTCACTAAAAAACAACAAAAAAAATGAGGTAAGGAAAAGATAAATAACATTTCCTTTGAGAGAGTCAATCAATGGTTCTAAATAAATGGTCTCTAGACCAGCAGCATCAGCATTACCTGGAACCCTGCTCGGTATGCAACACTACAAAATCAGAAACTCAGAAAATGGAGCCCAGAAATCTGTTTCACCAAGCCCCCCAAGTAATTTTGATTTGAGAACCATTGGTTTAGTTCATCAGAGTAGATAAGAAAGTACATTTTAGGGCACAACCGGTGTAGAAATAAAGAGTATACATTTCTCTGGAATATACTTTGAGGTCTATGTCTTAGAAACCTAAATGTCGAAACCAGGTACAAAATAATAAACTCTCCAGGTACAAAATAATAAACTCTAATAGTAGGCATGTCTATATAACTATATAATCTATATAAGTAATAGAATATTTTATACATATATTATATATAATACATAAAACAGAATATATACCAAACTATGTATTCATATTGATAACTTTTATTAGTGAAAAATAGTAACAATTTAATTTACATTTATAAAAGTCTTAATTATATTTGCTTTTAACTCACTGTCATTTGCTGAGCAGATTTTATCACTAAACCTATGAGAAAATTGTACTAGAAATTATTATTTGATTTTAAAGCTAAAGAAATAGATGCTTAAATAGGCTAAGTGATTTTTGTAAGTATACACGGCTGTTGAGTAGCTAGAGTTCAAATGCAAGATTTCTGAAGTCAAGATAAGGATTGCTCCGTATATTGTGCAGGATCATATGATAAAAGTTTTTTCCAGTATTTTAAATTGTAGTAAAACACACATGAGTTTGGTTTTGTGTTTTAAAACAAAATTATAAAAAGAAAATAACATTAATATAAGAATAAAACATTCACAGATACTTTCACTCTACACTAGATAAATCAATAGACATTAACTTATTTTCACAGACACTGCTGTCCTTTGAATTCAGCAGGTAGTCTGCAGATAACTTTTCAGGGTAAGGGTACAAATCTTTGTGCTCCTCCATATTTCTCACTATTTAAGTCTCAAAAACTATGCCTTTAAATGAAAAATATAAAATTCTAAAATGAATATGGCAAAGATGACAAATAGGCTGGTAAGTACAACAAGAACAAGCACAGTAGAAATAAATGCTTAAAAAATACAGAAAAGTTTACTGAAAAGCAGAAATAAGTACCAAGCTATTTCTACAACAGACCAGCCTAGACATTCTCTCCCTTTGCTACCTCAATGGTTAAAGATACTCTTTAAAAATCTATTCCTGGCTTCTGATAATATACTCTTGACAGAAAGTTCTAGCAGGAAATGCACTTGGCAGCTGGCTCACTCATCAGAGAGCTAATCTATCTAATCTTAAAAGACTTTAGTAAGCATGCACACATCCTTTTCCAGTGGTTCTTAAATTTCCTCTCCACCAAAATGACCTGCATTAGGGTTTGAGGACTTCCTCTACTGCTCTGAAAAGGTTGCAGAGATTATTAAAATAATTACTAAACTCAATCTAGAAGTGATTTTTATATTAATGCCCAGTGTGGATTCTGCATTAGAAATAATGTTTAATAAAAGCCATTCTCCATTGTAATGTTGTATGTCAACTATACCCCCCAAAAAGCTATTCTTTTCATTGAATAAATGCATTGTACCTTCATTTTACTTAACAAGTCTCTTAATGATGGATAATTAGAAAAACATGTCACATTTATTTTATACTCTTCATGCCTTTTCAAGGAAAAAGTTATCAGAAAATTGTAATAAAATTTAAGATGAGCTTAAAGTTAAGCCCTGGTGTTATGTGAGTTTTGCTGCTAAACATATTGTTGTTTTTTTTAAAAAAAGATTTTATTTATTCATTTTAGAAAGAGAAAGAGAGAGAGAGAGAAGGGGAGGAGGAGCAGGAAGCATCAACTCCCATATGTGTCTTGACCAGGCAAGCCCAGGGTTTCGAACTGAGGACCTCAGCATTCCAGGCCAACACTCTATCCACTGAGCCACCACAGGCCAGGCTAAACATATTGTTTTCAAATTATGAATAAAATAATGTTAGTTCCTAGAGGTCATGTATGCTGTGTACTTCTAAATACCAATTTATCTTTTTGTAAATTCACTTGTTAGTACTGATATGGACTGATTTCCAAGACAAGGTACAGAACAGTGCCTATAATATACTTATTTCTTTAACACAGAGGAGAAAACCCCCATAACATATATCATCATTTGTGTATGTGGAAAATTTCTATAGAATGATATTTAAGAAACTAGTAATGCTAGCTGTACCCAGGGAGGAAAAGGGAGCAGCCGGAGGATAAAGATGGGAGGGAGCCTTCACTGTCTATTACCTTTGCCTTTTGAATCATTGTACCATGTCCAATTATTATTTACTCAAGAAAGATAGAATGAAAAAACTTCTTTTGATATTCTCTATCTTGTATGGCTAATTCATAATATTTTAAGCTCATTACTTCTTTCCCGGCATTATGTTATCAATATATAACAACATTTTATCAAATCAATATCCACTTAGCAGTGGATCCCTAAGCTACATGGTTTCTATATGCTTTTATTTATGGCAGCCTCTAAAAGGACAATTAAAATGAAATTGCCTGCAGATTCTAAAACTGTCACATGGAAAGAAAGCTGAGATCTAAGTGGTTTCATAATAGACCATAGAAGAAACCTAGTGTTCTAGTTAATATTTTTCCTCAATTTAAAATGTCTTATTTCTGCCCTGGCCGGATGGCTTGGTTGGTGAGAGCATCCTCCTGAAGCATAGAGATTGCTGGTTCAATCCCTGGCCAAGGCACATACAGGAACAGCTTGATGTTCCTGTCTCTCTTCCTCTCTCTAAAATCAATAAAATAAATATTTTTTTTAAAAAGTCTTATTTTTTAGATGAGGTTTTGTGTCAACTTTAATAGTCACATTCCTATCTGATTATTAAGATCTATTACTACACTCTCCAAAGCATTATTAGGATATACAAGTATGATTATAAAATTAACTCAAAAAATATTAGGTGCAGGCCTTGGCCTGTTAGCTTAGTGGTAGAGCACTGGCCCAGTGTGTGGAAGTCCTGGGTTTGATTCCTAGTCAGGACACACAGAAGAGATCATCTGCTTCTCCACCTTTACTCCCTCCCCCTTCTCTCTCTCTCTCTCTTCTCCTCCTACAGCCTTGGCTCAAATGGTTCATGCAAGTTGGCCCCAGGCACTAAGGAGGGCTCCTTGGCCTTACCTCAGGTGCTGAAAGAGCTTGGTTGCCAAGCAACTGAGCAGCAGCCCCAGGTGAGCAGAGCATCACCCAGTAGGGAAACTTGTCAGGTGGATACCAGTCAGGGTGCATGTGGGAGTCTGTCTGCCTCCCCGCCTTCCCACCTCTCACTTAATTTAAAAAATACAAAAAAGAAAAGAAAAAAAATAGTAGGTGCTTGTTCCTTTTCCTGCATAAAACAAAGAGAATAAAAAAACTAAGATAAGTACATCCACACTCCTACCTTCAAAAATCTCTCATTGGTCAACAGTGCGACTTGCTTTTCTGCAGCTTGCTTTTCCACGTACCTAAAATGTTTACCATACCATACACAAAAAGAGAAAATTAAGTATTCTAAACATATGAATAGCATGTGGGAAAAGACAACTATCTAGATTGATGGTCACATTCTTTTCTTCTCAAAAATAAATTCAAGACGACAGGCACAGTTAATGGTCATTTTTAGCTCCTTAAGTCAGCCGCAATTCACAGTGGGGGGCGGGGGGGTTGTGTCTAATCAGAAACTACAGAAATAGAAAATATTATTTTAAAAAATAAATCTGGAGTAGTTGTAAATTATGTCTCCTTATAAAAATATTTTTCTTTATGCCAAATTTTCAAATCCAACAAAGAAATATCACAAAAACAGAAGGGTTTTAACCTGCTCTAAAAAAATTAAAAGGCTATTTTTCCTTTTTCCTCTTCAAAAATAACTAGACCTGAGATCCCTTAATTAGCCCCAAACTCTATTATAAGATATGTTAAACATGTAATTCTTTTTTACCTCCTAAATGATGGAAGACGTCGAATGTTTTCACACTGACTATCTGATAAAAAGTTTAGTCTTCTCTTGGCTTCTGGGAGATCACAGCACAGAACACTGAGGGGCTGGGAATAGAAATGCTCTAATAGAGAAAGCTGAAAAAATAAAGATTCAATATATTTGTTACATTTTGAAAGTAAATCTTCTGCCCTATGTCTACTCAATTTTAAGGGTTTTTTTTAAACAGCAGAAGTACTCATGACATTACACTTAGTAATGTCACAGTATCACTGCAAACAATACATAAACGGCTATATACCTTTAATATTTTAAGGTTTTATTTTGTGGAGGTCAGAATATTATAATCTCAGAAGTATAAACTTAAAAAAACAAATACAAATAAATAAATCAGCTATTTGCAAAAGTCTACAATAAAAGAACAGTAAATGTGGTAGGGATGGCACTGGGGGGGTGACCTAACGTTCTAATGGACATCCAGAAACTTGTAAGAAATTACCAAGCTAAAGTCAGTGTAAAAATTAGTCTGCTCAATAAATAAAAATGTTTCTATGGTAGAAGCTTTGCCCACTGATAAAAAACAAAGATGGTTTAATAAAATTTCTCTTTTAAAATTCAGTTTTACTTTATGGAGGAAAAGATAGTACAGTATCTAATAGATACAAGTATTCTAGTAACTAGAATGCTAGTCTGTCTACACAGTATGAGGGAGAATTATTTTCCAGATTCTACCATAACAGGTAAGATCTATCTTATAATGCTCTCCAAATGTTAAAAACTTGGACTCTGAGCAACTTTTTTCATGACAAATTTGGTTTTTCCATATACCTTGATACTAGAGAGACAGTTCACTACGTAATAGACAAAACACATTCTGATCATTGCAAAGTAGCACTCTCCATCACAAATTAATAAATCAACATGCTAGTTTATATATTACTCTTAAGGTATTTGACCACGACCCCTCCTGGGTAAATGGATAATGAATTTCTGAGCCTGTAGATCTGAGGACCAGATACCCAAGGCTAGAGGAAATCTTCCAAAATAGTCCATTCTAAATTCAACAGAAGACATATATTAGCCATTACAACCGCTACAATGTTTTACGTGGAAGAGCACATATGGGAAATACTTTATAATCATCTAGGTACTACCTAAACATACAGTATTATCATATTATACTTTTGTACTAAAGATTACTAATATATGTTTCAATCAATTTGACAACTGGCATGTGTTCACAATGACTACACTTCACTAAGGTTTTTATAGTTGACAAGAGAGGGAAATAGTAAGTTTTAAATACCTGAAGAATGGGGTCCACTTTTAATTTAGAACAGATGTTCTGAAGCTAGGTTCATGAATTTTTTTCTTGGAATTCATAAAACTTTATTGAAAATGCACTCCCAATATATAAGAAGAAATATAAATAGACATACACACATGTGCAGGGGACAGACTATGACCCACAGACTACTTTATATGGCCCAGAATGTTGTTTTTTTAAAAATTTCTTTAAAGGGTTATTTAAGAAAAAAACACAAAGAATATGCAACAGTGATCCTATGTAATATGCAAAGAGAAAAATATTTAATATCTGGTCCTTTACAAAAAAGTTTGCTGGCCCTTTATATATAATATTTCCTAAGTAGGAAGTTCATAAGCGTTCATCAGATTCTTCTAAAAAGGTACCTTTTGCTCCCCACATCCCTACGTTAAGAATGTCTGGACCGGAGGGAGGCCTTTTTCCATTTTCTTATTCAATTAATATATTCACTATACTTTTGCTGGAAGGTAAATGTTAAAACCTAGAATAATATAACTTGAATTTATTTATTCTAATTTGCCATTTAAATTATCACACTAGTCAGTTGAAAATAACATGCAAATTATTTAGAATAAGCTTGTGAATGTTTAAACCCATTAGTGTCTTCATACCTGAAGTCCTTTTATAAAGTTCTGAATTGAAAAATCATAGTACAAAAAGATGTTTGTCAGAATCTGTAACACTTTTTCACTTAATTTAAAGGGAAACTCAGTTGTAAGAAGTAGCTGAAAGAGATAAATGGGAAGGGCAAGACACACTCCTTATTAGTCTTTATAAATATCAAGTGTAAATAATGAGGCAAAGAATGAGACTATGACACAGTAATTATGAAAGCTATAATAGCTAAGTTTTTTAAGTCAAACATCAACTAAAACTTTGAATTAATTTACACAACAGTAATAACAAAAAGAAGCTATTCATACTACATATTCAGAATCAAAGAAGTCCATTATCTCCTATTCAATCCTAATTTTAAAAAACACTGCCTGCCTGACTGGGATGGCGCAGTGGATAAAGCATCTACCTGGAATGCTGAGGTTGCTTGTATGAAGCCCCAGGCTTGCCCAGTCAAAGCACAAAAGAGAAGCAACTATCGTACTACGAGTTGATGCTTCCCACTCCTTCCCCCCTTTCTCTTTCTTCTCTATCTAAAAATCAGTAATTTTTTAAAAAATATTTCCTATCGATTAAATAACCCTTCTCTCACCAGAAGCCACTGAAGAAGCTGCAGGCTTTGGCAATTCTTGTTATCCGATTTCTTTTTCACCCCTACTGCTACACATTAATAAACAGTACACTTTATGTACTATTAAATGAGAAACCCAAAATTAACAGATGTCTATTTAAAAACTATAGAACAGTCCTGACCAGGAGGTGGCGCAGTAGATAGTGTCGAACTGGGATGTAGAGGACCCAGGTTCGAGACCCCGAGGTCGCCAGCTTGAGCGCAGGCTCATCTGGTTTGAACAAGGCTAACCAGAGCTTGAGCAAGCTCCAGCAAGGGGTCACTTGGTCTGCTGTAGCCTCCTGGTCAAGGCACATATGAGAAATCAATCAACAAACAACTAAGGAGCCGCAACGAAGAATTGATGTTTCTCATCTCTCTCCCTTCCCGTCTGTCTGTCCCTATCTGTCCCTCTCTCTGACTCTGTCTCTGCCACAAAAATAAAAATAAAATAATAAAACTATAGAACAGCTGAATTTGTATTATTCACCTAATTTTCAATGGCTTATAATTAAGATTTTACATCTGAAAATGAAGTCATAGTAGGCTGTTTAAACTGAAGCATGGTTATAGAAGGCTAATTGAACTTGTCTACAACCACGCAATTTTAAATATCATAGCTGGAAAACTTTTCCCTAAAGTGTTAGTAAACCAATAGATATCCTCGTCATGAGGAAAAAATGTAGAAGTGGTTAGTAAGTAAATGGGAGGTTGTCATTAGCTCACCTTACACAAGCAATATAAAGAGTACCTTAGAGCAGCTGAGTCTAGGAAAAACTGGTGGAAGGTCAATACTAAAGAATGGTATTTCTAGTTAGGTAGAAACATAGAGCTATATATGTTTTGGGAAAACATTAGTATTTACTTTCAGTCAAAGCTGCCTGAATATAAAAATAAGTAAAAACATTATTGTTTACCAGGAAGTCATTATATTCCATAAAAAATTTATTTTAAAAACCAATTATTTTCCATTGAATAATAACTGAGTGATATCAACAAATATTCTTTTGATAAATTTTATATTTGATCTACAGAGGTAATACTATACCACTATAAAAATCATTAAATAAAAATATTAAAATATGTGAAGAAATATGTTCAATATACTCTGAAGAGATGTAGAAATTTATCATTCACATTTCTATTTATAATCTATTCTTAGTAATTTCCTTTTCACCTTATTTCATTAGTAAATTTTTTACTTTTTACCTTATCAAGTACCGTAGTCAGATGCTCCTTGCAAGACAAAGATTGGAATATTTCTATACATAATAGAGATGATACTGCATGACGAAGCAACCGATGAATGATAATAGGCGATGTAGCAATTCCAAAAATGAGTATTAGTGGAAATTCATGTAGATGTTGACTAGTTAAAAAAAAAACACAAAAGTTCTATTTCTTTAGCAAATATATTTCAATACATCATATTTCAAAATATGACCTTCATTTTTATGCCTACTTTATAAGACACTGGTAAGGTATATCATTCTAGATACTAAAATTTGCTAGGTCACTCATTTTCCTCTGCTAGAGTAACATAGTTATTTCTGAGACATTCTAGCTCTGAAATCAATCTACAGTGTGTCCGTAAAGTCATGGTGCACTTTTGACTGGTCACAGGTCAAAAGTGCACCATGACTTTACGGACACACTGTATTAGTGGCTCCTCTCATTTTATCACTAAAAACACAGAGGTCCAGAGAGATCAAGTGC
The DNA here is from genome assembly GCA_037038555.1 of Rhynchonycteris naso. Lineage (NCBI taxonomy): Eukaryota > Metazoa > Chordata > Mammalia > Chiroptera > Emballonuridae > Rhynchonycteris > Rhynchonycteris naso. Next base: position 47,859,222 of record CM073000.1, on the reverse strand, counting down.
CTCCCCCTACGGTTACATAATCTCAAGTGTTAGAAGAAGTATTAGGTACCATTCAATTTAACCTCTCACCCAAATTTTGAGTCCTACATATAGTCTTCCTCAGTTAGTTATCAGCCTATGCTTTAAGAGTTCAGTGACATTAAGCTCACTAATTTTCAAGGTAACATCCTATTTATGGACATTTCTAACAGATACTATGCCACCCAGCCATAATAGCTAAGAATTAAAAAATTTTTCTTACACATATGTAAGACATAGTTTAAATGGACATTACTAAAAAATGTTACAACCTTTCCTCGCATTCTTAACTCAAACTTGTTGAACATGATTGATTCTTAGCATTACTAGTAGGAACACAAATGACTTCCACAGAGTAAAACAGTACTTTCTTTGAGAGCTACTGCAGGTAGTCCATGGCTGATGATTTTGTTTACTCCCTCCTGTTAGCTATTGCTTTTTGCATTCTAGCTGTATACAGTTCTACCTTCATAGGAATAAAAAGTGCCTGGACTCTGTTTTAGCTTTTTTCCTTACTTCTGATGGTAAAAGTAGTCACAAGTCTGAAGTCTGAGCTCTAAAAAAGTAGAGCTTTTCTATTCTGTACTCTGTCTTTTTCCAGTAATGTTAAGCAATATAGTATGAGAATTAAGAAAAGTCTTAGGCTCTAGAAACCTTAGTTTCAATGGGAGAAAAAAAAAACACTATCAAAATAGAAATAAGTATATTAGTAAATTATAACACAATATAGTTTAAAGGCAAATGAAGCCATAACTATTAAGCAAATTAACATGTAGAAGACAAAATAAATTACATATTTAAAAATGGACCATGGGTAATGCGTATTTCTGGATTTTAAAATAGTTACTTCAATTCTGAATCTCACAGAATTGCCTTAAAAACTCACTGAGATCATGGAAGTAGATTCTCTCTAGAAATATTATATATAATCTTATTTAGAAAACATTCTTACTTAGTAGCATTAACTCAACATGGATAGGTAACATAAAATAAGACCTGACAAAAATATCTTAATCTGTAGTAGTTTATACGTTTAATGGGGCACGTAAGAGACAATCCTGGAGAAAGAAACTATATTCTATATTGCCTTATCATGCTAATTTAAAAATGACTCACTTTGCCCTGGCCAGATAGCCAAAGTTGTGGGTTTGGTGCCCGGTCAAGGCACATGCATGGACAGATTAATGTTTCTGTCTCTTCCTCGCCTTTCCTCTCTCTCTAAAATCAATAAATAATTTAAAAATAAATAAATACATAAAAATAGCTAACTTCTTTTGATTCACATTCTTTGGTGAAAAAGCAAGTAAAAATCTAATAGGTCTCTGAATATTCAATTATAAGGAATTTGAAATCATCTTGGTTTCCATCCATTTCATATTAAAGATTAAATTGCCATTCGTTTTCTCTGAACAAGGCTGTGTTTTAAGGTAAATATTTTAAGTTTCCCTAATAAAAAATTTTTGCACAGAAAAACAAGTGATACCTCATTTACCTGCTGATAACTATGAAGTCTTGAAGTACTTTTGTGGTGAAGCTTTCCATATCCTTTAAGATAAGCACTACAGGAGGAGATTGCCATGGGCTAGAAGAAGTGCTCTTTTTCCCTGGCCTTCTTGGGTCTGTATTCTTTTAAGACATTGTGGAAAGAAGGAGTTAAAGTAAAGTAGCCTTACCAACAAAATAATGCTACACATGTAGATTTATCTTCCTTTACATTTCATAGTAACGGGGTTGTTGTTTTTTTTTTTTAATTTCTCCAACATAGTAAACAGAAATTCATTCTAACAATTATTAGCAGAATATTTCTGTCTGGCATGGGAATAATAATAAAGAAGAAAAAGGTTCAATAAAATCTCTTGCTTCAATGAAATATTTGTATTGTCTGCTATCTGAAAAAAATGACAGAAAAGCATGGGGAACACAGACATTCTCTATAAAATTGACTTTTCTGCTGGTAGAATGTTGTATTTTGCTTTGCTTTAAGGTGAGAACTAGTAATTTTAATTAAAAAGCACAATGAATAACACTGCTCTGATACCATGAAATTTCAAGTTGAAAAGCATCTTAAATATCATCTAATCCAGAGGTCCCCAAACTACGGCCTGCGGGCCAAATTGCGGCCTCGAGGCCATTTATCCGGCCCAAACCGCACTTCCGGAAGGGGCACCTCTTTCACTGGTGGTCAGTGTATGGAGTACTGTATGTGACGGCCCTCCGTGTAAAAAGTTTGGGGACCCCTGATCTAATCCAATACCAATCTTTTAAATTGTACGTAGCATTTGATTTCTACAAAGTTTAAAATTTTGAATCAAATTAATATCAATTGTAAGCATTAGATCCAGTTTAATACCTACATATTACAAAAGGGAACTTCATTTATGATGACTTCTGCCAATATATTCATTAAAAAAAATCACTACAGTATTTTCCCCATACTATGTGGCTACACGGCACCATAAACTAAGGCTGTGGTTTTATGGTACAATTACCCATGAATCACCTAGGTTATTCATTTTCACCAGAGACTGACATGGCAGAATAAAACGTCTTTTTATTTATCAGTTTGTTGAATATATTCTACTTACAGAGCATTTACTCCCCAAGAATTTTAAACATAAAACAAATTAGATTCTTAAAAAGAAAAAAAAAAAAAAATATATATATATATATATATGGCTATTTCTCATCAGACTAAGTTGACAACAGATACTGACAATATGGTTCTATTGCACCAAAGCAAATATGAAGGAACCTATGAAATAATACAGTAATGATGTTACAGCCATTGTTACAGAGATAAAAATCTGCAGCAGAACCAATTCCAGATGCTGTTTTTGTCACTATATGATATTTTCCACAAATAAAATGGCCTTGTAGGAAGCTAAACTTTTTTACCAGGAAATAGGCTGCATACTGATAAAAGAATACTTTCAAATTCTAGTAGCTTTAGGAAAAATAAGTAGCTACTACTAAAATAACAGTAGTGCTAAATAAGCGTATCCTTATTACAAAACAGAACTATGCTTAATATAATTCCAGGGTTCTTCAATCATATGCTAATTTCCTGGTTGAAAATTGTCAGTATATGTTTACCTTTGTGACATTCCTATACCAATTGGAAAGAGAATCCATTGAACAATAAATGTTTTTCTGGATGTCTTTCTCCTCCTCTTTGGATTCCACATCAACACAGCAGTCCATCAACTGTGAGAACAGCTTTTGCAAAAAATGTTTCATATCTGTAGAATATAAAAGGTATGAAATCTTATCTCCCATTAAAACAATCTAAAACAACTAAAACTTCTTGATCAGTAGATTACGTGCCTTGACCGGGCAAGCCCAGGGTTTTGAATTGGCGACCTCAGCTTACCAGGTCAACGCTTAACCCACTGCACCACAGGTCAGGCCTAAATTACACTATTTGAATAAAATGTTTTCTATACATAAAGTTAACATAACTTTTAACATATTGACTATTAATGTTCATTAGTATCTTCGCCTTAATATTAAATTTCATTAACTGAAACGCTAGGCCAAAGTTTATGTGTATTGTCTAATAAAAGTGTTACCAAAGCAAATGTATAAATATGAAAAATATTGGTTATATTAGCATTAAATTACCTCTGGAGAGCAAAAGGTTACGGCCCCTAAAAATGATCTAAAGTATTATTTACATAAGTTATTATTATTTTTTTTGAGTGAGAGAGAGAGAGAGAAAAAGAGAAACAAGAACAGACAGGAAGGAAAAAGAGATGAGAAGCATCAACTCACTTCAGTTGTCACTGATTGCTTTCTCCTGTGTGCCTTGACAGGGGCTCCAACCAACCCAGTGACCCTTGCTCAAGCCAGTGACCTTACTCAAGCCAGTGACCATGAGGTCATGTTGATGACCTCACGTTCAAACTGGCAACCTCATGCTTAAGTCAGATGAGCCCACACTCAAGCCAGTAACCTCAGGTTTCAAACCTGGGTCCTCAGTGTCCCAGGCCGGCACTCTATCCACTATGCCACCACTTGGTCAGGCTACATATGTTATTCTGATTACAAATTTGTGTTGAAGTAATTTTTAAGGATGTCCTTAAGGGCTTTTACTTAATTCCAAACAGATTATGAAGATAAAAGTAATATAAAGCACATAAGCACATCAGTCCACATCTGAACACAGTTTACGCTGCAAGTGTCCACATCCTTAATGATTTAATGGCTTCAGATACCCAAGGCAATGGACTATTTTACCAATGGTGGCCTTTCAATGTGGGACAACAAAATAATTTGAGGCCATGTAGTCTATACTCTGTGGATGAAATAAGAACTCCCAATTCCTCAATTCTCAGCTTCCTGTCTCAAACCTTCCAACTTAAAAAGCCGAGACAATTACTGACAAGTGAGGCTAATATGGCAGGGCTGTAGGGCTGGAATAAAATGTCAGAGTCCTGCAGTAGTCAAGTTAATTCTGGGAGGCACTGAACTTCACCCTGCCAAAATGTAGTGCCATATTCTTCCCACAAAAAGGAATAAAGAAAACTTGAGAGAGAGAGAGAAGGAGAGACAACAAGAGATACGATGAGAGAAGGACCTAAGAGACTTGCAACATCTCACCACTATTATTTAAGCGTTTATACTTTACCTGGACAGTCTCTAGCTTTCAATGAAACTACATATGGAGTGACATTCTGAAGGGCTTCTGTTAGACTTCTGAATGTTAAATCATGATCTGTTACATTCACACCTATGGAATTACACATCAATATTACATAATCACTTTCATTACTAATAATTTAACAACAAAAGCTATTTAACATATCAAGTAAATTGCTAAGTAAAAGTATTTCTACATGATTGATAACAGAAACCGAGAGAATACACTGCATAAATAAAGAGATCTCCAGTAATAATAGGTAATTACAGGCACACTCTATACTTATTTGTTAGGAAAGGTATTTAGCCCAATTTTTCTTTAAAAAAAAAAATCACTGGATCTGACCAGGTAGTGGCACAGTGAATAGTGTTGGACTGGGACGCAGAGGACCCAGGTTCAAAAGCCCGAGGTCGTGGGCTTGAGTGCAGGCTCATCTCGTTTGAGCAAGGCTCACCAGCTTGAGCCCAAGGTTGCTGGCTTGAGCAAGGGGTCACATGGTCTGTAGCCCCCTGGTCAAAGCACATATGAAAAAGCAATCAATGAACAACTAAGGTGCCGCAACAAAGAACTGATGCTTCTCATCTCTCTCCCTTCCTGTCTGTCCCTATCTGTCTCTCTGTCTCTGTCACACACACAAACACACACACACAAAAATCACTGGGAATGTGTAGTTGACTCTTGAAAATTCCTTAGGAATAGTTTCATTCCTTTGTCACACAAAGAGCTCTTTAAAATAATTATTCAAGACCCTGGCCAGTTGGCTCAGTGGTAGAGCGTTGGCCTGGCATGTGGAAGTCCTGGATATGATTTCCACCCAGGGCACACAAGAGAGGTGCCCACTTGCCTCTCCACCCTTCCCCCTCCTCTCTTCTCTCTTTCTTTTCCCCTCCCGCAGCCAAGGCTCCACTGGAGCAAAGCTGGCCTGAGTGCTGAGGATGAGTCCATGGCCTCTGCCTCAGGCACTAGAATGGCTCTAGTTGCAACTGAAGGAATGCCCCTAGATGGGCAGATCATCGCCCCCTAGTGGGCATGCCGGGTGGAACCTGGTCGGGTAAATGCGGGAGTCTTGTCTCTTTGCCTCCCTGCTTCTCACTTCTGAAAAATACAATATATATACAGTGGTACCTTGAGATGCGAGTATAATTCATTCTGTAACTGAGCTCATAAGTCAGTCAACTCGTATATCAAACAAATTTCTCCCATTTAAAATAACTGAAATAGATTTAATCCGTTCCAGCCTTGAGAAACATCCCCAAAACCATCCTAAATTATGAAAAAAGACATGTTTTTAACTAAGAAACACACATGTATACTTTACCAATGCATAACAAAATATATGAAATAAAAGAAAAAAGTGTTATTTAGTTCTGTATTCTTACCTTGGAGACAGATGAGTGCAGCTAACGGAGGTGAATGGCGGAGGAGGAGGGAGGGAGGAAGGAATGCAGGCACTGTAGACACATAAACTAAAACTGCACTTTCTTAACACTAAATGTAAACTAAACTGCATTTTCTTTGCTTTAAACAAAACCAAAACTGCACTTTCTTTACTTAAAATAAAACCACAAAAACTTAATTGTAAAAGAATGCACTTTCTTAACTTTAAGCTTAACTTAATCTTAACATTACATATTTTTCATTTAATCACCTGATTTTGCCTTTTTGGTTACACTTCCACTTGCAGGACTTTTGAATAAAAATCTATCCAAAGAGGTTTGTTTTTGCATGCCTTTTAAAATGTTACGGAAATGTGACAAACAAGTGTCATTAAAAAGTGCTGAAGCATGACCAGCTGAAACTTTTTCTGGGTGTTTCTTTTCAATGAAACTTGAAAGCTTTTCCCACACTGCCAGCATGTCTTTAATTTCACTTGTAGAAATCCCTTCCTCCGACTCTACCTCCTCCTCACTACTAATCTCTTGCTGAAGCTCCTATGTTGCATCATCTGTAGCTCCTTCAACTCCTCAGTTGAGTTCCTCCTCATGTTCTTTGACGAGCTCATTTATGTCACCCTCGTCTACCTCCAGACCCATCAACTTTCCAAGGGACACAATCTCCTCCAATGCTTCTACCTCGGTCTCAGTCTCTGGTTCAAACCCTTCGAAGTCCCTGTCTGCTACAACATCAGGCCATAACTTTTCCCATGCCCAGTTCAAGGTTTTTCTTGTAACCTCTTGCCATGCCAAGTCAATAATGCGTAAACATATCACGATGTTGTAGTGATCTTTCCAAAACTCTTGAAGGGTCAGAATTGTATTCTCAGTCACCTCAAAGCAGCGGCGGGACAAGTGCTTTGTGTGAAGCTTTTTAGAGTTGGAAATGACCTGCTGATTCATAGGTTGGAAGATTGAAGTCATGTTGGGTGGAAAGTTGAGGACTATCACGAATTTGAACTCATTGAGAATGTCATCTTCAAGAGCAGGTGGGTGGGCTGGAGCATTATCAAGGATTAGTAATGCTCTCATCGGGAGTTTATTTTCTTGAAGATATTTCTTCACTGCAGGACCAAAGACGAGATTTACCCATTTAATGAAATACTGCTGCATAACCCATGCCCTATCATTGACACGCCACATAACCTGCACTTTTTCTTTAAGAATCTTGTGAGTCTTAAAGGCTTGAGGATTTTCAGAATGATACACTAATGGCTTTACTTTACTGTCACCACTATCACTTACACACCAGTGCAAGGGTCAGACAGTCCTCATGGGTTTATGGCCTGGCAGCTTCTTCTTCTTCTCTGTGGTGATGAAAGTCCTACAGGGGATTTTTTTCCAAAACAATCCTATTTCATCACAGTTGAACACTTGTTTGGGGATGTAGCCTTCCTTTGTGATAAGCACAGCCAAACGTGCGATATACTCCTCAGCTTCCTTAACATCGGCACTCGCAGCTTCAATCATGCCTCACCACTGAGTGGATGCCAGATCTTTTCTTGAAATTTTCAAATCAGTCGTGACTTGCCTTACACGTATCTTCTGCCTCTTTTGAGGTTGATGGTTCTTTCTTCTTCAAGTCGCCATAAATAATATGTGCCTTTTTGCATATTACATTCTCCGTCATTGTATCTCCTGCCAGCTCTTTCTCTTTCACCCACACCAGCAGAAGCTTCTCCATTTCTTCATGGATATTTGTCCTTAATTGGGACAGAATTGTAGTTCCTTTCGCTGGATTTGTGCTTTTGATGATGGCATCCTTTTGTTTAAGGATGGTACAAATTGTAGATGTATCGCAGTCATACAGCCTTGCCAGTTCAATCACTCGTACATCACACTCATGTTTTTCTATTATTTCTTGCTTTACTTCTATTGACATCATTCTCTTATTCTTCTCACCACTGTCCTTTACACTCACTTTCTTTGGCCCCATGATAGCACAGAAAAAAAATTAGTAAAAAATGTGAAAGTGATGCAAGAACGAGTACAACGCACGAGATTCGACTTGATTCTGCGGGTAACACGTGAGAAAGATTGAGATGCTGGTGTTGTGCTGCCGATACTGGACCCATGTGCCAACACGCCAACTAGCAGCAGCTTCCCGAATCACGACTCATCTTGGAATTTTGCTCGGATCTCAAACAAAAATACAGACCAAGTTGCAGCTTGTATCTTAAAAAAATTTGTATGTTGGTCTGCTCGTATCTCAAGGTACCACTGTATATATATATTCAAAAATAAGAACTATGGATTCCTAAGCATTACTGTGACTCTCACATAACCACCGAGGAGAATCTAATCAGTGTTATTATTTATGCTCACAGTAGTAAATATAACAAGTGTATACTAAACTGATTTCTCAGTAAAGAGCCTAAAAGTAAATTACAATTTTAGATCCTTTAGGTATTTACTGAATTCTGATTCTCATTTCCACAAATTAGCATGTTAGGGCTTTGCATGCAGTTAATAGAATTACGTGGAAATTTCTCCACTACTCTGGAAAAAGTTCTTTTAGCTAATAACATCCCTAACATCAGTCTGTGATTTATAGAAAGTACTTTGGCACTTAGGCAGTTGCCAGCAGCAGACATCTTAAAATTACTTGAGACTTATTACTATAAAACTTCAACTGCTTGGAAGAAAAAAATTAGCATCATCCAGGCCACCAATAATCAACATTTTTTTTCTTGGATTCAACAAATAAAAATGTCAGCAGGCTATTTTTTAAAAGGACATACACTAAAATAAATAAATAACTAGACATGTACTTTTTAGAAAACAGAAAATGTGTAGCCTGACCTGTGATGGTACAGTGGATATAGTGTCAACCTGGAATGCTGAGGTCACCAGTTCAAAACCCTGAGCTTGCCCGGCACATATGAGAAGCAACTACTATGAACTGATGGTTCCTGCTCCCCTCCACACACTTTCTCTCTCTTCTCTCTAAAAATCAGTAAATAAAGTTTTTAAAAAATGTACAATTGTGCTTAAATATTTTTTGAGTACAGATTTTTTTTTAAATATCAAAATATTCCCAGCATGCAGTATGGTCTATGATTGTGATATTACACCTCTGAACAAATTCAGAAGCTTATCCTAAATTTGATTATCTTGTTTGACTGACTATAATCTACAAGCTCTTTAACACTGTGTTCCTTAAGACAACTGACTTGTCTACTGGAAACAAGATAATCAGCGTCTTTAACTGGAAAAATATTCTCAAGCCACTGACTTGGAAACACATGACTTCCATTAGCTTCTTTTTTCCCTTTGGTAGTAGACAAAGGATTTAAATGTTCTCACAACAATCTGGCCATCCCTCTTGACCGTGTTTCTCACACTCCACCTCCAATTATTATAACATATGGCAGTAGAGAAAGGAAGCACCCAACATTACAAGCCCCCATCACTGGGCCTCAGTTCCTCATCCATAAGGGAACGGATTTTGAAATTAACAGGTTGCACTGAAAAGCTGGCCCACAGCATTACAAAAATCATTCCAAAGAGTCTTATTACTCAGAATGGTCCCTAGAATTGGCATCAGCAGAAGGTCTGTTTGAAATGTAGAGTTTCAGGTCCTACCCCAGACCTATTAGTAAAAAATTTTATTTACTAAGATCACCTAGAGGTTATCTGTACATACATTCAAGTTTGAGAAGTACTGCCCTGAATATCAGGTAAATAGTGAACAGTATTAGGCAGTACTCAAAGAATTAATTTCTTATCTCAGGGCCTACTAGTATAATAAAGCCTAAATAAATATCAAATTGAAAGTGTAATTAAGGGTATATTAGAAATCTAAAGAAATTTACCTTTTCAAAAGGAATGAAGAAAATGTGCTAACATTCCAAAGAAAATTTTTCCATTATCTGCAATCCAGATATTTGGTTAAAATGAAATGTTAATGATGAAAATTTAAGTAACTAAGAAATTTACAACCTGCAGTCTGCAAGGAACTTATATATAATTCATCCAAACTGCCTTTTAAACAATTACTATTAATATAACATCATATATTTTCACAAAATAACTAAGGAAGAAAAGAGTAACATAAATATACTTCCCCTTTTTCTTTCAGACAAAAAGTTGACGAGGGTATTAGCTAATCCCAATCAATTTAATTTACAGATATATGATCAGTATAAGGAGCTTTTATTGGATTTGAAAGTTATGCTTAACAAACTACAATTGGTTTAATACTGTCAATGAGACAAAACAGGTTTATCAGGACATATTATTTCCTGCTATTCTCAGAAACAAAGCCACCAACTAAAGCAAACAAACATGCACATACCTAGAATAAGAGCAGCAGTAGGAATTTCTCTGAGTTTTATTTGACAACCCCAGTCCCTTGAACTCTTCTGGAATCCAGAATGAGAGTTTTGCAGAAATTTGATTAGACTGTCAAACAGGTTTTTATTTAATTCCTCTTGCAGTTGCTACATAGGACACACAAAACTACAAATTATTATTAGCAATAATCTGATGTGTCTACGTTTTGGAAAAAAAATTGTAATGAATTCAATTACAGAGATTACATGTAAAATTATAATCATGATGAAATAAAAAATGTTTTTTTCCTTAAATCTCCAGTGATTAGTGCTTTGGATTCCCTCATTAAATAATTTAATTTATTCATTCAACAAACATCAACAAACCACCTTACAAATGAGACTGTATTCAAAACAAAATTAAGAAATCACGCAAGAGCCTGACCAAGCGGTGGCGCGGTGGATAAAACGTCAGACTGGGATGCGGAGGTCCCAGGTTCAAGACCCCAAGGTCGCCAGCTAGAGTGTGGGCTCATTTGGTTTGAGCAAAGCTCATTGGCTTGGACCCAAGGCTGCTGGCTTGAGCAAGGGGTTACTCGGAATGCTGTAGCCCCCAGTCAAGGCGCATATGAGAAAGCAATCAATGAACAACTAAGATGCTGCAACAAAGAATTGATGATTCTCATCTCTCTCCCTTTCTGTTTTCGGTCCCTATGTATCCCTCTCTCTGACTCTCTCTCTGTCTCTGTAAAAAACAACAACAACAACAACAAAAAGAAAGTATGCAAGAATACTTATAATGAAAATATGTTGTGCAGGGTACTATAATATAGGAGTAAAGAGTAGGACTATCCAACTTAAGCTGAGGAGGTGATATATCTGAGCCAAAGCATTAGAGCAGGTGATGGAGGAGATGATGATAGGTAAAAGAAAGTTGGAGGGCCCTGGCTGGTTGGCTCCCTGGTAGAGCACTGGCCTAGTGTGTGGATGTCCCAGGTTTGATTCCCAGTCAGGGCACACAGGATAAGAGCCCATCTGCTTCTCTACCTCTACCCCTCTTGCCTCTCTCTTTTTCTCTTCCCCTCTTATAGTTAAGGCTCAATTAGAGCAAGTTAGCACCAGGCGATAAGGATGGCTCCGTGGCCTCTGTTTCAGGAGCTAAAAAACGGCTCCAGTTGCAACAGAGCAGCAACTCCAGATGGGCAGAGCATCACCCCCTAGTGGGCTTGCCAGGTGGATCGCAGTTGGAGTGCCTGTGCGAGTCTGTCTCTGCCTCCCTTACTCTCACTAAAAAGTAAAAATTAAAAAAAAAAAAAGTTGGAAGGAATGACAAGAGAAAGTGGCAAGAAAGGAAGAAAGCACCAAACATCTGGGGAACCAAAGATATAGCTAAGCACAAAGAAAATGAGACTGGACAAATAAGCAAGGGCTAGCTCAGTGGTCAGCAAACTCATTAGTCAGCAGAGCCAAATATCAACAGTACAAAGATGAAAATTTCTTTTGAGAGCCAATTTTTTTAAACTTAAACTATATAGGTAGGTACATTCCTTATCAAGGTAGTGCCCGCACGTGGTATTTTGTGGAAAAGCCACATTCAAGGGGTCAAAGAGTCGCATGTGCCTCGCGAGCCGCAGTTTGCCAACCAGGGGGCTAGGCCAAAAAAATATGTATTTGATGTTGAAGAGTTTGGATTTTATCCTGTGGGGAGAACCACTGAAGGAATCTGAAGTAGAGACATAATTAAATCAGGGTTAGGAAGGGTTAATCTGGCAGGACTGTGAAAGCCAGATTAAAGGGATCAGAGAAGCTATATTGGCAGTAGGGTTGGAAAGCCCCTGTAGCCTAGCCTAAGACTTATCTGCATGAAAGGAGGACTTTTCTAATTTGGCCAGGTGCCATAGGGACTAGTGGCAGATCTGAGGGGTTTTATATCAGAAGCAGGGACATCAGCTTAAGAGGGTTTTATGACAATCAGGTTTAGAAACAAGAAGGACCTAAATTGGACACTACAAAACCAATACCTTCAAGGGTCACATGGAATACTGAATGAGCAAATGACTAGGGGTAAAGCAATAAAGTGTGGTGGGAAGTAGTAATAAACTGAAAAGTGCACAACCATGCCAAAGGCATTAACAAACCAAAAAGAAATACAGCACTGCATTGGTAAAACAAAACAAGTCCAATCAAGATGCCAGCCTTAGAACAATGAATCTGCTAGAGCAAAGAAAATTTTCAGAGCTGAAATATGAAGACCATGGTAACTGAAGATGAAGATGAGAGACTGGAAATAGTTTAGAAACAGTTTGATTTCTTGCTTGTGTAAATGAATGGATAATTTGAAAAGTACCATCATTTCAAAGCTGTGAGGGTACGTAAAAGGCCCCTTGCCTTAGCAACTATCATTATAAACATGTCCCAGTACCTGAAGCCGTGCTTAATACTTGAGACATGAGGATTTTTTAAAAAAATATACCAGACTATACTTAACCAATATTAAAAACATTTAATCAATTCTCCTGTAAATTGGTGGAAAAGATTGGAAGAAATAAATATGAGATTTATGGTATTAGAAAATAATTGTTATTTAAAAAGGTATTTACCTCAGTTTCAGATTTCATCTGCTGCCATAATAAATGATAAGTTTCAAATCGAAGCTTACTGTCCTCAGACTCATTTTTCCCGTTATTAAAGTACTCCTCTGTAAACACAGAAAGAAATGTCGATGTCTTTTGTATAATAAAAGAAAATCTCTGTACAAAGTCACACAATAAGTAATAGGGTTCAATTTTTTTATATGCACCAAATATACTTATATATATTTGGGGATAAGTAATATTCAATACCCTTTATATTTGCCTGATCAGGCGGTGGCAGAGTGGATAGTGTCGGACTGGGACTGAGTTCCCAGGCTTGAGCACAGGCTCATCTGGTTTGAGCTAGGCTCACCAGCTTGAGCCCAAGGTCGCTGGCTTGAGCAAAGGGTCACTTGGGTCTGCTGTAGTAGCCTCCCCCCCCCCCAAGGCACATATGAGAAAACAATCAATGAACAACTAAGGTGCCTCAATGAAGAATTGATGCTTCTCATCTCTCTCCCTTCCTGTCTGTCTCTCTCTGTCTCTGTCACACATACACAAAAATACCCTTTATACTTATAGATCTTATATTCTTACCATAATTATTGTTATCTATAAGATATTGTATCTATAAGTATTTCTATCATTTACTTTTGAACTTCTAATTTTTATTTAATGGTTTTGATTTGAAGTATATACTTTTAATATTAACATATTTTCATTACTTCCTCTTATTGTAAGGCCTTATACACTTTGGTTCATGTATTTGCTTTAAGTTCTCCTTTATTAAATGATTCTTCCTACTACTATTCTTGTTCATTTGTCCAATTAATATCATTTTAGCCCAGAATTTATTTTTGGTCTGTATTATTTTATAAACCTTTGGAATATTTTCCTCCAAATGGTTAGTAATTTATTAAAATACCATTAGTTGTAGTGGTTTTTCCAAATTTTAAAACCACGATCCACATGATTTCATTGACTCACATACCTGGGTTATATATAAAAATCTTCAGTTTGAAAAATATTCCTTTCTTCTACTGATTTGGGATGCCCTTATCATTTAAATACATATACATACACACACACACACGGAACTATTTTTGAACTTTTTCTTTTGTTCTAGTGAATCTAACCATACCAGTCCTGAACTGTTTAATTCTTGTAGCTTTGTACTTCATTCTAATATTGAATAGATGCAGGTCTTCCTCCCAATCACGAGAAAACATCATCATTCCCTTTCAAAAAATTTTAAACCATTCTGTCAAACTAATTTTGTCATTTCTCCAAAACAATTATAGTGGTAGGTCGCCGGTATGAAACCCTGGGCTTGCCTGGTCAAGGCACATATGGGAGTTGATGCTTCCTGCTCTTCCAGCTCTTCTCTCTCTCTCCCCCCTCCTCTCTAAAATGAATAAATAAAAGAGTAAAAAGAAAAGCCTGACTTGTGGTGGCACAGTGGTTGGGAAGTCGACCTAGAATGCTGAGGTCACTGGTTCAAGGCCCAGGGCTTGCCCTATCAAAGGACGTATAGGAAGCAACTACAAGTTGATGCTTCTTGCTCCTCCCTCACCTCCTCTCTCTATAAAATGAATAAATAAAATATTTTAAAAAATTTACACTGGTATTTTGACTGGATAAAGAAAACATTTACAGATTGATTTGGGAAGAAATGGTATTTTTAACGTTAAAAATACTACAAGTTTCTTCCTTTAATCACTATTTTACATACTTTATAGTTTTCTACTTTCCTTCCTATTGTTTACTTCTAGGTACTTTATTGTAACAGCAAGAACTTTCATGATAGTACATAATTGTGAAAGTACACATTTTGTTCCTGACTTCACTGAAATGCTGCTAGTATACCACCATCAAATTTTAATGTTAACTGTGAGCCTGAAATAGAAATTCTCTTTCACGTTAAGGAACTTTCCTTCTAGTCATAACTGACTCAGTTCTTGGCAAATATTAATTTTTTAAATTTTATGAAAAGGTTTAGAATATATTGAAGTCACCATATGGTAAAATGATAGATAAGTTTGCAGTATAAAAATGCAAACAAAATCAAAGGAAGCAGATATGCTATTACTAAGAGACAAAGCAAAAAAACAAGGAAGCCTTAAAGAGAACAAATATTGTCATCTTTGAAAATGAGTAAAATCATAAAAAAAAATGGTAATGTGGCCAATCAAGACATGAAAGTTTATGTGCTAAATAATGCTGCATCAAAATATATAACAACAAAAACCTATGAAAAGTTGGGTAATAAGAGCAACAGAACACTAACCTGTTACCATGACTTCTCTCAATCATTTATCAATCAAGTAGGTAAAAAATAAATACTGAGAGGAGCTAAAGAATGAATATCAGCTCTCACTGTTGACAGGTTCCCTACTGCTCCTACCCAGTTTCTCTTTCTCACCCTCTCTCTTCCCCACACAATACTGAAGAGAGGGAGAGTTACTAGTCTTTTCTTAGCTACATGTCCAAATATCTTCAAGTCAGGGCACAGATGGAAGACACAATGTAGAGCATCTTTCTACTTATTGAGGCAATTTTATGTTGAGAACTGAAGCCACTGAAAGCAAGAGCTAAAATCTGGGTATGTTTTCCTCATTTCTGCTGCATCTGTCTTAAAATTAGGGTCAATTCCTCCAAGATTTTCATATTATAACAGCATCTGTTGTTCTTAGATCAGTACAATGGGAAAAACCTAATGTACTTCAAAACCATATTATACAATTATGCACATTAGGTTTATTAATACTAAAAACTTTAAGCAAATCTTTTAAACTATTTTTAATGTTTATTTTATTGCTTTCAGACAGAAAGAAAGGAAGGAAAGAAGGAAGGAGGGATGGAGGGAAGGAAGGAGGTAAGGAAAGAGGGAGGGAAAGAAGGAGGGAGAGAAGGAGGGAGGGAGAGAAGGAAGGAAGGAGGGAGGGAGGGAAGGAAGGAAGGACGGACGGACGGACCAACAGACCGAACACGAACATTAATCAGTTTCTGTATGTACCCTGACCAGGGATCAAACCAGCAACCTCTGCTCTTCCAGAAGATGCTCTAACCAACCAACCAAGCTACCTGGCCAGGGCAAATCTTAATAAATTATAGCCAAAATTCAAAATACTCTAAGCAAAAACTCACCTCATATTTTGAGAGGTAGTAATAGTAATAGTTAGACCACAGATTCAAGAATCAGACAGCTTGGGTTCAAACCCCAGTCCTACCCCTAACTAGCAATGTCACTGAGAAAGTTCTTTACATCTAAGTATCCCCATTGATATATCCTAAAAGAACCATGCACTCACGTGACCACCCCCTCAAATCTAGGGAACATTTCCCTCACTCCATAAAAAGTCACTCTTGCTCTTTTGCAGGCCATTCCCCCTACTTTGCCCTAGGAAACCAATGAGATTTTTAAGACAATCACTTTTTAGAAATGATTACATATCCTTTGAAGGAAATTTACATTTTTCCTTTTGAAGGTCTGTTTGTATTTCCTTTTAGCTTAGAACCCTGGGGTATACATAGCCTTACCCCTTTGGCCTAGGCCAGAGGATAACTATTATGTCAACATGGTAAGTGAAGCTTCCACAAGAGAATAAATTCAGTCAGAGGAGGAAAACTAACAAATTTGATATTAAGACATCTTACCTACTGGCACAGAGATCTTTCTCTTCCTGAAATTTGGCTTAAACACAAAGCAGCCCTATAAAAGAGAAAGAAAACACAGCATGAAGTCAAACTAGCTAAGGGGAAGATAAATCTACTCACCAAGTAGACTGCTCAAAAAATTAGGGAATATTTTCTAGCTTCATATTTATTTTGAAATATCCCCTAATTTTTGTGAGCAGTATATTTTATGGATAAGCATATTTTTCTTTAAAAAAGGGTTTTTTTTTAAGTGCTAAGATATAATCTCTTTTCTATCTGCACTATCAAAGAAAAATTCTTAAACAATCCAAGGACTTCATTTCTTTCTCCTCCTTCCCATAGGATGTTCATCCTTGATTCTGCTCTTTGGGACCTGATCTAAAAGTAGACAAAGAAAATAAATGTTGATGAAATTTAAACTCAGCAAGTTTCCATTTTTATAAACTTAGAGAAGAAAGAACATTAGTAGTACACAGTAAAATGAAGAGCAAGAAGATATAAAATAATGATGCTCTCCCATCTCAAAAAAAAGTATTTATTTAATTAAACCCCAACTATCTAGAACCTTGATGGGAATAAGATAATTTAGGCTATTATTTCACCTTTCATTTGATAAACTCTTACTCATTTATCCTTTACAGATCAATTCAAACTCACCCACTCTGGGAAACCTTCCCCAATTCTCTAGTTAGAATTATTCCTTCCCCTAATGTCTCACAGTACTTAAGAATCTTTACCTTAAATCACTTTCACTCTGCTGTTATAGTTATTCAGGGTCTGTTTCCCCACAAAGTTTGTGAGCACCTTTAGAACAGACTGTATTAGTTCATAATCATTTCCCCAATGTTTGGGATAGTGTTTATTACACATTAGGCAATCAGTATACAGAGTGAATGCTTGCTAAGTACCAGTCCTGATAATTTCCTGACTACATTTAGTTTGTTATTATTTGACTCGTAATATACAGCCCCCAAAATATTGGTCCTATATTTATTCCACCAATCCTAAAGCCACACATGTACAGCTTCTTAAAGTTTCCATTTCTGTGGAAAATTAGACAAAAAAATAAAAAATATATCTAGAAAAAGCCATCTCAGGATAGTGCTAAAGACAGCATTGCAAATATAAAGGGGCCATTTGGTTTACAGGGTCCAAAAGGAGAACTGTGCTTTGTACTCTTGTATCTGCAACTAGTGGAACTATTAAATATACAAATTTAGAAAATTCATGTGGTAACCATGAGAAGCTTGTCATCTCTCTCCCTTTCTGTCTGTCTGTATATTTTTCACTAAAAAAAAAATATACTAGCAGTTAAATCTTTCCTGGCACATGTACCTAACATCACAGTCAATCTTTTGTAAACGTAAGCCCTAAGCTTGTAGCTCCTCCTTAGCATGTAGTCTACCAAGGCACTTCTCATCATTTTAATTCTAATTAAAATGAAAAATTAGACTCATGGTGTAGCCTTCTTCATCAGTCTGGTTTAACAGAGAGAAAAATGTCTTTAATTACATTCTCAGTTTTATCAGACAGCTTAACTTGAGGGGCTTCCAGCTGCACTCATAACTTCAGTAAGGAGGGAAATACCACGACCTGCACTAATATGTAGTCACAGCCACGTGTGGTTACTGAGCACCCGAAATGTGGCTAACGAGACTGAGAAACTATGTCTTGCAATCCCTGGCCGTCTAAGCAAGCAGCCAATATGAGAAGATCTATATGTTCTCTCACACACACCCCTACACGACTTTTTCATTCTCATTTTTCATAAGGCTCCTTTCTCTACCCTCTAATTATACGGATTTTTCAATTCCTTTAATTTACCATTTTATTTCTATCTTCCAAGCCAAAGAACGTGTCATTCTCTCTGCCACCCCCAGCCCCCGCTCGCCAATCCTTTACCTAACTTCTCATTTTTCAGGTCTCAGCTAACGTGCTTTTTCTCCAAAGGCCTTCGCTGAACCCCGGCAGTATAGATTAGGTTCCTCTCGCTCTTCCGCTCTTTTACTTAGTTTAGTCCTTTCTTGCTAACATGTACCATAATTTGTGTGGTCAGTTTTCCTGTGTTTAATACCACTTGAGAGCAAAAACTGCGTCTATTCTGTTTACCCCGGTATACTGGTACCTAAAGGAGTGCTGGGCGCAGAATAAAAACTTATGAGAACGAAACAGGACGGGCTTTCGACCTCCACAAACCAGAAATTAAAAGTCCGCCTAGCGTAAACACCAAGGCAAGTGGGTACCTTCGCTCCCCAAAGTTATCCTCAACTAGATCCGGAGTAAGATGCCTCAGTTCTGTCTGCCGCACCTTCTCCTGAATTGATACACCTAGGCCTACGTAACCTCCGCTTCAAGCCTTTCTCAGAAGGAAACAAGACTGTGGCTAAGTTCTACTGGCCTCCCGCCCACACGTACCTTGGACACCGAAGAAGTGGCCATGTCCGCAGCGGCCCGCGGGAATCCAGAAACTCGGGATTTCCCGCGCTCCCTCGCGGCACCAGGGCAGAGGTTAGTGGCGGCCACTGCGCTTCTTGATTGGTTGGCATCACCCCCCGGGGCGTGCTTCCGGAACGTGGAGGCGGGGCTGCAGAGGAGGGCGGGGCGGGGCTTCGGAAGAGCCAGCTGAGACGTGCTTGGTGGAGGCCGAGATGGCGTGTGGCTTCCGGAGGTCTATTGCCTGTCAGGTACGCACCCTGGAACTTGCAGAAGGAGGCTCCGGCGTAGGCTCTCATCTGGAAGCCGTTTCAGCGTTGTGGGCTAGTCCTCAATATCGGGAGGACGTGTTCTGAGAAAATCTTATTTCTGCTGCCTTTTCCCCCTTCTTCGGAGATGCTTCAGTTGCTGAGGCAAACGTGCTAGAGGGTCGGGTAGGCGGCTCAGATCAGTTTTCAGGGTGAAAGGCACGTGTTGTTGTCCTCACTCTTCCCTTCCCAGCAGCTTTGTATGCTTTATCTGGGTGGAAAGTCATTGGGCCATGATTAGATCCCATAATTTATATTGACCTGAAATCAGGAGGCTTTGACTAGAAATGAATGATAACGAGTTAATCAAGGGTTTTACGGTTTGTAGACCAGAAGTACAACTGTACAATACCCATAGTGTTCTGAAAAAAGAAAAACTGAAGGTTCTTATAGTAAAAAGTGCATTCCTGAAAATTAGTTCTGTGTTCTTAACCCTATGAACTGGTTGTAGATGATAATCCTCCGACCAGTGGTTTAGGTAATGAATGTGAATTCATTCTTTTCCTTCAGAGAGTAATCAGAGAATTATCTGAAGGTTTGAAGTATATCCTGTCATTAATGCAAAACGGGGAAATTGAAAATTTTAAGTTTCCAGGCTAGTTAAAACAATAATAGAATTGTTTCCTCATACCTCAGTTTACTTGATTTTAGTAGTTGACCAGTTTGACTATAGTTTTATTTCTTTATTCCTCAGTGTTCTTTACACTTCGTGAAGTTGAAGATGGATCTGAATTTTTATTCTAAAGGACCTAGTTTGAAAAGTGGTCATATTTTTTGCAGTCACTTTTGCTGCCTGCCCTAACATTAGTTTTGATAACTGCAAAGATAACATGAGACCTGGTTTTCCTAGATTCAGAGTCATCTTTGAACAGCTCTGTAGTGAGGAAGAGAATAAAAGATTGCAAGAAACTTGCCCTCCAAATCATTTAGGAAGTTCTCTTCTGAACCCTGGAATTTCTTTTGTTACCCTGTTTGCTGGCTAAGTCTTGGTGCTAACTAATCCAGACTTGCAAATGTGGAACTGCCTGTGCATTGGCTCTTGGCAAACATACACACCTGACCTGGTTATGTTAGAGTCAGAAGTGAGGGACCAGGGGTAATTGACAGTTTAAGTAATTTAAGGTCTGGAAGAGTAATTGGTAACCTTTCAAGAATTTTCAGATTTCGTGACCTTACAGACTGTCATATGGATAAAAATACAGAGCTAATTTTCATAAGAAGATGTAGTTCTGCCACCTAGATGTCTGGTTACTGAAGCACAAGTTCTCTTTTTCATTATCAAAATTAGTGGTTTTATCTTATTGCCAGAAACTCTGATCTTGAACTTGACTCCTAACTGAATTTAGAATTTTTCTAGAGCCAGCCTGATAGGGTATTTTTTGGCTTTGTGATTACAACCTGCCTATGAGGGATAGGAATTGTGTGTGCCTGGGAAAGGAATGTTGAGAGCTGCCCCCAAACTGATTAATTAATGTACTTTCTCATATTGGGAGCCAAAGATTGCATTATATTAGAATCTCTGACCTTAGGTTGCCAAATCTAAGGTTTAGAACTGTGCCTGGTACATTATAAGCATTCATTACATATTATACATTACAATCTCTGTTCTTAGGTTCCCAAACCAGACCTGGTATATATGGACTTTTCACTTTTGGTATTCCTTGAAGAAGTACTCCCTGCCTTCAACCTCAGATTTCCGCTTCATTCAGTTGTGTTGTTTAGCTTACTTATTTCCAAAGGACTGTGCCTAGTATTTTGTGGGTTTTATTTCTCTGTTAAAATCTTGAGCTTTACTGTTACAGTCTTTTATTGCTTTATTTTCATTGAGTAACTCTTAGTATATTTTATTCTATAAGACTTTTTTTTCGGTCATCACTATGAGGCCTTATATAGTTATCAATGGCTCTCATTACACCTGTGCTAGCCGTACATGAAGCCTAATGCCAGGAGCAACACCGTTACCTGAAGATGAAAAAGGTCCTGTAGCTAAAGAAACCCATAAGCCACATTCTCATCAGAGAAAGCACTAAATACAATCTTATTATTTCCAAAATACTTCTCAACCCATAAGAATGTAGGTTAATTAAATACCATGCTCTCTGTCAGCCTGGCATATGGATGTCCTGGGTTTGATTCCTAGTCAGGCCATGCAAGGGAAGCAACCGTCTCCGTCTCGCCCACTCTCCCACCTTCTCTCCCATTTTCCCTTCCACAGCCAGTGGCTCGATTGGTTCGAGTGTTAGTCCTGGGAGCTGAGGATAGCTCAGTGGGTCCGAGCATTAGCCTCGGGTGCTAAAAATAGCTCAGTTGATTTGAGCATTGGCCCCAGACAGGGGTTGCCAGGTGGATCCTGGTTGGGGTGCATGTAGGAGTCTGTCTCACTATTTCTTTCCTCTCACTTAGAAAAAAAAAATACTCTCTGGCATTTCACCACTTAGTGGTTCTTTAATTTTGTGTGTGTGTGTACCCCACGCACTTGAGAGGTATTCCCCTAATTAAAGGTGCTCACTAACCTGGGAACTGATTGTTAACATGGAGAGCAGCTGGTATCTCCCTAAACAGTGGTTCTCTAGCTTCACTGTAGACTCAAATCACTGGAGAAGCATTAAAAATACTTGAGCCCAGGCCCACTGGCCTGGTGTTGAGTAGGGGTCTGGAAGCTCTAGAAATCAAAAGGTGATTTTGATATTCATCCAAGCTTGATAACCACTAACCAAGGACCAGCAAAAGGCAGAAAGGTGTAGTACAGTGATCCCTACACTTTGCATTACAAACAACCCAAAAACTTTTCAACATTCTGTTGCACAGGTCACACTCTGTGCTAGTTTAATCAGATATTTGCTTGAGCCAGACATCTGTTTTCTAAAGCTCCATAGGTCATTCTCATGTGTAGCAAAGTGTGGGAAACACTGGTATATTGATTAAGAACGCTGACCACAAGGACATCCAGCTTCTCTAATACATGTAAATTCTCTTTCTCATTCATAAAATCTGGAAAATTATTTAGCTATCTTATATGTTTGTTGTTCAGATTTAATGAATTTTGGATTGTGTTTGGTATATATTATACACTCAATAAATTGTTCATTATTATGTTAAAGTAGAAAACTGAGGACAGTATTTTGAACCCCCTTTTCACACCACAACAATGCTAAAGGCTTACTGATGTGGGGACCTAGTTATATATTACCCTCAGTGAATGTTTAAGCCATAAATGAAGTTAGATCACCAGAAAGCTATGTAGTTGAACTTAATTTTCAATGGGAGTGCCTTATACTTTTATAAAGTTGTGCTTTTGTAAAAGAATTCTTTTTCATTTTTATGGAAACAAGGCCTGTTCATTGGTAATTAAGTGATATAAAAGGTGCAAAGAGTTTAAACACTTGGGAACAATTATTTTTTCATTTTCTGTTGCACGAGGTTTTTAGAACTTTATCTATATATTTCTGCATTGCTGATTCCAAATCTGAAATCTGGTTTTTGGTGCATGCTCTAGATTTTATGCAATTTCAATTTCTTTTTGTTACAGTTAATGGCATGCATTGGATTTTAAATTGGAGTTAAAGGGCAATGACTCTTGGATTGAACATAACCACAAAGCAATTAATGTTTTACAAACATCACTTTTACATAATTGTAGTTGTTTATAAATGAAAAAGTTATCTGATAAAAACACCCTCTTATTTTAAGATTGAATCATGGCTTCTTCGAGTAGGCGTAAATGTAAGAATAGTCCTGACACCTTCAGTTACATATGTGACTGTTACACACTACAACATCAAAGGCGCAATATTTCATCATTTGTGACATATTGCCTATTTTTAAGTTCCCCTTGGTGATCAAGACAAGAATTGGGCTCCTCATATTGTGTGTCATAATTGTGAGGAAATGCTTCCTGACTGGACAAAAGGAAAACACAAAGGAATGCCTTTTGGTATTCCCATGGTTTGGCGTGAACCTAAGGACCACAGCAGGGACTCTTATTTCTGACTGATTCATACAAAGGGCATCGGCAAGAAAAAACGGCATATGGTCGCATATCCTAATATTCCTTCAGCAATACGACCTATCCCACACTCAGAGACATTCCTGGTTCCAGTTTTCAATGGTTTTATTTCTTCTAAGGACGAAGAAAGTGAACGTGGTGATCAAGTATATTTTGATAAGATGCATGAGGAAATGGTTGTAGAATCTGAAGGGCCTTCTTCTGATGCCAAGCAGTCATTAACCCCTCAGCAGTTTAGCCAACCCGAATTGAATGACTTAGAGATTTGGGCCTATCAAAGAAAGCAGCTGAGTTATTAGCCTCCAGACTGTAAGAAAAGAATGTACTTCACCTGTCAGCAAAAGTATCCCATTTCAGGAAGCGCGTACATACTTTTGTGGACCTTTTTTCCGAAGACAAACACTTTGTTTACTGTCATGATATCAGTAGTTTTCTCAGCCAGCTAGGTGTTACCACTTACAGTCCAACAGAATGGTGGCTATTTATTGACAGCTCAAAATGAAGTCTGAAATGTGTTCTCCTACATAACGGTAATGTTTATGCAGCGATTCCAATCGGTTATTCAACTCATCTGTGAGAAGATTATAATGACATAAAAATTGTCCTCAACTTTCTGAAGTATGAGGAGCATAACTGGATCATTTGTGTGGATCTTAAAATGGTCAGTTTCCTGCTAGGACAACAGAGAGGTTTCACGAAGTATCCTTACTTTCTGTGTTTGTGGGACAGCCGAGCTCAGGAGAAACACTGGACACAGAAGGAGTGGCCAAAACATGAAGCTCTGGAAGTAGGGATGCAAAATATTGTGAATGAACCTGTAGTTAATCGAGACGATTGTTTTTTCCCCATTTCACATCACGCTTGGCTTAATGAAGCAGTTTGTTCAGGTTTTGAATAGAGAAAGTGAATGCTTTCAACATATTATTTCTGCTTTTCCTGCCTTGTCTTTCGAGAATATGATAGCAGTTGTATTCGATGGACCTCCAATTCGAATCCTCAAACATGATAAAGAATTTGCCAGGAAGATGAATAAGGAGGAGAAAGCAGCATGGCAGTATTTTGTGGCAGTTACAAAGAACTTCCTTGGCAACAAAAAAGCAGAAAACTATGAACTTCTAGTTCAAAGGATTCTGTTGGCTTTCCATAACATTGGATGTAACATGAGCGTTAAGATTCACTTTCTGAACAGTCACCTTGTTAAGTTTCCTGAAAATCTTGGAGCTGTTAGTGATGAGCAGACTACTGCTGGAGCATCAAACGAGATTTTCCTCAACAAGTATAGAAACGCAAGAGCTACAAACGCATATTTTTGCCTGAATAGAATTTAAATAAGTTTTATGCAAATTTAATGATTTAAATAAGTGTTTTAATATGTTCTATTTCAAAATTGTAGACAAATTCTTATGCAATCACATCTTTTAGTGTATTAGTGTATTTACTGCATTATATAAATTATTATATTTTCACGAAGATGATGCCCAAGAAGACATTCTACTTCATTATGTTAAACTAAACGTTGAAAATTTTACAATAAGATGAAAACCTAAAATCTTGAATTACAAAGAAACTGTAGCTTACAGAGAAAAACTAATGTCAGATTTTGAGATCAGCACACTCGAATTAGGTAAGAACAAGTGTTTTTGTAGATGCAACAAAAATTTTGTTCGCCAGTGTAATCATCATCATTGATAGGTTTACCTATCATTTTAGATAGTTTCTTTGTGGATGTATAGGCAGGAAATAAAGAAGGAAGAAGGATAGGAAGGAGGACTGGATAGACATGCTTTTTATGAATATTGGCTGTCTTGTAATGAGTTTTTATTTTTGGTTTGTTTGCTTTTTAAAAAGTTTGATTCCCTAGCTGGATAGCTTGGTTGGTTAGAGCAGTGTCCCAAAGCACAAAAGTTGTTGGTTCCATCCCCGGTCAGAGCACATACAGAAAGAGATCGATGTTCCTGTCTTTCTCTCTCTCTCTCTCTAAAAATCAATAAAATAAATATTGAAAGTAAACGAAAGTTATACGATGAAAAATGTTCAACTACTAAAAGTGTAATAGTGTTAGGATTCCCCATGTATCCATAACTGAAATGCTGGTTTTTCCTTTTTATTTTATTTTTGTTGAATTTATTGGCGTGACATTGGTTAATAAAATTATGCAGGTTTCAGGTGCACAGTTTTACAATACAGTACATCATCTGTATATTGCATTGTGTTTGCCTCCCCATGTTGTCATCCTCCATTACCATCTATCTGCCCTCCACTCTCCTCCACCTTTCCCCACCCCTACTGCAATCCCCACACTGTTCTCTCTATTTATAAGGTGTTTTTTAGTTTTTGCTTCATCTCTTCACCTCTTTCACCAGCCCCCCAAACTCAATCCCCTCTGAGAGCTATCAGTCTGTTCTCTCTATTAGAATTGAAATGCTGTTTTAAATATATTAAACGTAGTTTTGCTTGAATTTAATAAAAGAAAAAGAAACCAAATTGCAATGGAAAGAATTATTGATATGTTTCTTAAATGAGTCCCCTGCAGTTAAGAAAAGGGATTATGCAGAACATTACGATTTGGAGTATTTCTTTAAATTCTTGATGTTTCAGATTTAGACAGTATCACTCCCTGGCATGAGAGAGGACATTAGAACTATTGTGGTTGGCATAACTTTACCTTTCCTAAATTTTTCCTCACTAATGTTTGTTACACTCATAGTCTGTTTATTAACTTTATCTGCAGAACTTGGCTCCTGTTCATTTTATATTGTTTAAGATGCTTACTACCAATGCTTTTCCCGGTGTCTGGCTTAATTAGCTGGATTTCTTTCTAGGTAGGTTTTTCATTAAAAAACTTATGATTTCTCAAGTAAAATAATCCTGATGTATTAAAATGAGGTTTAATTAGAAAACTAGCATATTTATAAATAATATAATAATAGAATTAGAAATAATATCAGAAATCTTCATTTTAGAAATAAGTATTAACAACATTGTTTAGTTTTCTTTGGTTTTTTTATTTTACAGGGACAGAGAGAGTCAGAGAGAGAAATAGATAGGGACAGACAGACAGGAACGGAGAGAGGTGAGAAGCATCAATCATTAGTTTTTCGTTGCCGTCGCAACACCTTAGTTGTTCATTGATTGCTTTCTCACATGTGCCTTGACCACGGGTCTTCAGCAGACCGAGCAGCAGACCGAGCCACCCCTTGTTGGAGCCAGCGACCTTGGGTCCAAGCTGACGAGCTTTGTTCAAGCCAGATGGGCCCGCGCTCAACCTGGCGAGCTCAGGGTCTCGAACCTTGGTCTTCCGCATCCCAATCTGACACTCTATCCACTGCGCCAGCGCCTGGACAGGCAACATTGTTTAGTTTTGATTTTGAATTTTCCGAAGACTTATACCACAGATGCAAATATTACAAAAATAACCAAAAAAAAAAAAAATGTTGCAAAAAATAACAACCTAATGTTATTTTTAAATCTCAAATTTTTATATATTGGCAACTAATTCAAACTAAAAGCAACTGAGCAGGTGAAACTAACATTCCAATCAGCATCTTCTCTACTAGATTAATTTAGTCCTATATAATAACATTGCTATATTATTTGCTTTAACCAGATCATGGTCTTTGTGATTAGGTACCATGTCTACAAAGTAAAGTGCATTTTTTTTTTATCTCTGGATTTTTGATTGGTGTTTTATTTTTGAAATTTAGTAACTTGGCCAGATGTATCTATCTCAGTGTTAAATATTCTGAATCTTGTTTTCCTGACCTGGTAATTTACATTAATCTGTAGATTTAGTTTGTTTCTTTGTTTTTCTATTTCTTTTTTAATGGGGTCAGAGATAGAGACAGAGAGGAAGGGAGAGAGATGAGAAGCATCAAGTCATAGTTTTAGCATTTTAGTTTTTCATGTGTGCCTTGACAGGGCGACTCCAGCCGAGCCAGTGACCCCTTACTCAAGCCAGCAACCTTGGGCTCAAGCCAGCAATCATGGGGTCATGTCTGTGATCCCACGCTCAAGCCAGTGAACCCGCACTCAAGCCCACAACCTCAGGGTTTCGAACCTGGGTCCTCAGCGTCCCAGGTTAATGCTCTATCCACTGGACCAACACTTGACCTGGTCAGGCTAGTTTGTTTGGTTTTTTTTTTGTTTTTTTTTTACAGGGACAGAGAGTCAGAGAAAGCTATAGATAGGGACAGACAGACAGGAACGGAGAGAGGTGAGAAGCATCAATCATTAGTTTTTCGTTGCCGTCACAACACCTTAGTTGTTCATTGATTGCTTTCTCACATGTGCCTTGACTGCGGCCCTTCAGCAGACCGAGTAACCCCTTGCTGGAGCCAGTGACCTTGGGTCCAAGCTGACGAGCTTTTGCTCAAGCCAGATGGGCCCGCGCTCAAGCTGGCGAGCTCAGGGCCTCAAACCTGGGTCTTCTATATCCCAATCCGATACTCTATCCACTGCTCCACCGCCTGGTCAGGCTGTTTCTTTTTTTAATGAAATATTTAATCGTGGAGAAGAATATAGATAATATTCATGCACCCGTTACTAATTGGAATGCTAATTATAAGTTGTAAGTGACATACACAGATTTGTTAAACAGAAAACCTTGTATGTGAGAAACAATTTGCAACTAGGGGTGGGTAGCCAGGAGATTTTAATAATACTTGCAATAATTTATTTTTAAATTATTAAATTTTATATAAGTGGTAATCAAATTATAATACATCTGCACCTTGGGGGTTTTGTTTGTTTGCCTCAATTTTTAAAAAAGATTTATCTATAATGATTCTTGGAGGTTTAGTTCTTTCATTCTACTACTGAGTGGTATTATTGCCATAATAAACCGTAATTTACATTTGGTTCTTTATTTCAAAGACTTTTCTTTCTTATTGAATATTATGCTCTATTATCTCTCACCATGTGGTCACAACTGTGATTCCAGTGCCACTAGTGTGAACAGTTTACTTTGTGCTACCATTCACTTATTGCTAACAATATCTCATTCTGTCTGAAAGTCTGCTTGTCCCAGCCCATACTCAGCTCAGGTGTGGCATAATGTTAAGGACATCCCTCAGTTATTGGGGGATGGAAGCTCCTGCTTTCTATTTTTGGATAGACAATTTTGGTAGACATTATGCATGCTTTTTAGGAGGTAGTAACAGAAATTAAGTCCCCATTGCCTATAGTAGCAACCTCAGTAGCACAATCTGATACATATTAACTTTTTCTCCTTTTCTTTAATTCTCCCCAATCAATCATTTCTGCCCTCAGGAATCACCTCCCAAATAAACTACCTGTATACAGTGCTTTTCTCAGGCCCTGCTTTGGGGGGAGCTGAGATATATATATCTGTTAATACTTTTAATATTTTTTTGCATTTTATAGATTCATTTCTATGGCTTCTGATAAGTGAGACCAAGTTAGGATTCCCTGCTAAATAAAATAAGGCTGCTCTGTTTTGCTTCAGAATCTCATATCTTTCCTTAGCCATCACTTTTTGAAGAGTGGTTATGTATTCACTACTGTACCTATCTTCCTCTTCTCTTGCTTCTTTGCTGTGCTGTTTCTTTTATCTTAGGGATACCAATTATCTAAGGTTGGATTATCTTTGCACAATTTATCTTTCTCTGATTGCTTTATGTTTTTTTCAAACAGCATTATCTTAGAACTTCTATGTCATATTTTTATTTTTAATTATGACTCTTCTCATCCTTTGTGTTTTTTAATTATTCTACAGTATAATAAAAATGACACATTTTTCTTAATCCTCATAAGGTCCCTAGTTTATTATTTAATAGGTTTATTATTCCCATTTCTCAGATGTGAAAACTTAAGCTCATTCATGTAAAATTATTTTCCCAAGGCTGCATAGCTAATTAAAATAGAACTGGAATTTGAATCCTTTCTTTTATCCTAAGAGAAATTATAACAGAACTGTTATTACTGAGTGTCTGTATTGGCAGGAACATTTTGTGGTATAAACATGAACTGTTACAGTGTTATTCTATAAATGCTTTGAAAATATTTATCTACTTCTGAGAAAATATCCTAAAGAAATACCTGATACAGTAATACAGTTTCTAAAGACTGGAATTTAAAAGTAAAGACTGTACTTTGAAATTTAAATTTAAAAATCAACACATACAAGATCAAAGCAGAAATGTACAGAGCATCTTAAAGATAAAGGACAGCTCCAAGTCTTCAAGTTTTGACTTTCTGTTTTTAACATTGGTGAAATTCAACAATTTTTTTTTTTTTTTTTTTTTTTTTAGAATTTGAGGGTAATACTAATCAGGAGACAGTGGTTTTAGTTTTATTCCTCCCTGGAGTAGTTACAAATATCTCTGAAGATATCTTATATTCTTTACTTTTTCTATTTTCCGCATTTCTGTTTGTTGCAAAGGCTTTATAAAAATTGAGTCAGGGAAGAAAGATGAAAACAGTTTTAAATTCATTATGGTTATACTGCTATTTCACTGTTTCATGCATTTCTCATTGAAAGGATGTAGGTATGACACCAGGATTGAATGTAGGTTCTGAATTTAGACAGCTTATGTTCAAATCCTAGCTTTTCTACTTAGGAAGTTACATAAATTCTCTATTTCAGTTTTATTATGCACAAAATAAAGTCTATAGTAGTGTAAAACTCATGAGATTATTTCAAGGAAAAATGAAGGCATCTAAGATATGCCAGTCATGCAAGAATCATTCAATAAATGAGGTTGATTAAGGCAATAATAGTTCACAATTATGGCTATACATTACAATCAATCAAGGAATTTTTAAAAGTACAAATGTACCAATATGAGTGTGCCCCATCCCTGATATTCTGGTAAACCTTTAATAGGGCCTAGGGATCAGATTTTTCTTCCAATATTATTATTATTTTTTGTTTATTTTTAAGTGCCATGAGATTTTTGTCTCTTTTGTTCATTACTGTATCCCCAGTTCTGCAACAGAACCTGGTACAAAATAGGTACTCAAGAAATACTTTATGAATGAATAAAATGAATTATCTTTGGTTCTTCACTGGTTCAACTTCTCTCTTTTTGTAAAAAAATAATAATTCATTTTTATTTTTAATATATTTATTGATTGATTTTAGAAAGACAGGAAGGGAGAGAGAGGGAGAAACACTGATTTGTTGTTCCATTTATTTATGCATTTATTGGTTGATTCTTGTTTGTGCCCTCACCAGGGATGGAACCCGTGACGTTGGTGTATTGGGACAATGCTCCAACCAACTGAGCAACCCAGCCAGTACTCAAAATTAATTTATTATTAAATTTACAAATATAGATTTTATGTTGTGAGGGGAACAGTTATGTTTGTTATTTATAGTTAAACCCTATTCTCACCCTCAGTCCCTGGCAACCACTGGTTTATTCGTCATCCTTATAGTTCGGGATTTCCAGATTTCTTTTTTTTTTAGCAAGAGATGCGGAGAGAGAGAGAGAGAGAGGGATGGACAGGGACAAACAGGAAGGGAGAGAGATGAAAAGCATCAGTCCTTTGTTGCAGCATCATAGTTGTTCGTTGATTGCTTTCTCATATGTGCCTTGACAGGAGGGCTCCAGCTGAGCCAGCGACCTTGGGCTTCAAGCCAGCAAGCATGAGGTCATGTTTATGATCCCACGCTCAAGCCAGTGACCCCGCGCTCAAGTTGTTAAGCCCACGCTCAAGCCAGGGACCTTGGGGCTTCAAACCTGAGTCCTCAGCACTCCAGGCCGATGCTCTATCCACTGCACCATGTCCTAGTCAGGCCCTGGGATTTCCCAGAATTTTAAATAAATTGAATCATGCACTATATAGCTTTGTAAAAAAATTAAAAATAAAAATATTTTATTGATTGATTTTACAGAGTGAGGAGAGGGAAGCAGAGCAAGAAGTATCAACTCATAGTTGCTTCACTTTAGTTGTTCATTGCTTGTTTATTATATGTGCCTTGACTGCGCAAGCCAAGGGTTTCAAACTGACAACCTTAGCATTTCAGGTTGATGCTCTATCCACTGCGCCAATGCAGGCCAGGCCACTGTATAACTTTTGAGTGGCTTTTGTCACTTAGCATAGTGGATTTGAGGTTCATTTATGTTGTTAAATGTCTCGTTCCTTTTATTGCTTAGTAGTATTCCATTGAATCTGGAACAAATATATTTACTGTCTTGCTCTGTTTTGGTTTTATTTTTAGCTTTCCAAAGTATTGGATCTTCCAACAGAAAACTTGATCAAATCAATATCTGCAGTTCCAATTTCCAGAAAAGAGTTAAGTATAATGTATTTATAACAATTTAAAATGTTGACATCTTTATAAATATACAAAAAAAGTTACTTTTTAATTTACAGCATAGTCCTTGAAATTAGCCATATTAGTATCCTTGTATTGTTTTGATATTTATACTAATAGCTAATTATGGTGAAGTCTTTAAGAAGGATGGAAAATAAAGTTCAAATTTAATTCTGTAACAGCAAATAAAAGAACTAAGATTGCGGTTAGGTTCTCAGAGGTTTTCTTAAGGCTTCTTAGAGATTATACACCTATCTGATGCTTGAATACCCTTGTACGCTATTTACCTGCCAGGTTTGTGTGTGTTTGTTTTGTCTCCATTTGAGGACTCCCAGTGATATAGAGAACTGTTGGTTAGGACTGCTTGCAACCAATAGTTACCTTGTTGGGTGCCAGGAAATTATCTATCTCTTTGTGAGTTTGGTCATTCTAATGAATGCTTAATGACCAGTTTGGCTAGAAAACTTTAATGTTTGGATTAAATACCTCTTAGTCAATTAATAATGACAAGAAACTCACAACATAATAGGCAGTTAAGCCCTAAGTGTTAGAAAGATGTGAAGATATAATTATGAGTATCATACTGTCCTTATGTTTAGTTTAGTCCCCTTTATCAGGATTTTAGAGTAGAATAAATATTCTTGCTTCCAGAATAGGACAAAGGTAAGTGAAAAAGGAAGAGAAAGCTGCATATAGCATTGTAAAAGAGAGCATCTTTAAAACGGCCTGCTGCAACTTGCTCTATATTGAGTTCTAAGAACGGAGGCAACCACTGACCTAGGAGACCTTGTAATTATATATATATTGATGTAATGTTCCACCCAGTTACCTATTTCATAAACTCTGTAAGTGACGTTCTATATAATCATGGGAATGACTCCATTTTTATAGTATGTTTCAAAGGCCTTTAATGAGTTGAGTTGTCTTAGCCCTTTCCTTTACCTTCCTGGAGCTCCTTTGGCAGCTCCACTTTAACAATCTGAAATATTAAGACTTTGGTTTATAGAAAATAAATATTCGGGAGAACTTCAAAAATTTTAAAGTCTACAAGTCTAAAATTCTACATCTTAACATTTATTTAAAACAAAGGGAGATTCTAATGCTTTGCCATAATCAACCCAAGTGTCATTTACATTACTAAAACCAAGCCTAACTGTTCTGTTTCTAACTTTATTTTAGTATATGTGCTGCCAAAGCGAGCACTGTTTCTAACTTTATTTTAAAATGCTATTAAGTGCCAGGAAATTAAGAAATACTATTTTTGTTAACATGGCTTATTTAATGTGATATGACTCAATTTGCTCAGGTCTCCTAGTTCAATATATTTTCAACTATGGTAATTTCTATTTAATACTGATCATAGTAAAAAGAATTAAAAATTCTTATAAGCCATTTGTTCTGAAGTCTAAGGATTTCACTGTAGCACAGCTTCTCAGAATTAGTGGGAAAGTAGCTGTTACTTTTTAAACTTTAAAAAAAAAATTTAAACAATATTAAAGTAGGGGAAATAGATTAATGACCCCTATGTGCCCATTTATTAAAGGATAAATATAGGTCATATTTATCCTTTAATAAAGTATCCTAGCTATATGTTAAAAATCATAGTTTAATCTTTGGTATAGTCAAATAGATTAATGACCCCTGTGTGCCCATCAATCACTGTCATTGGCATATAGCCAGTTTTGTTTCATCTCTACCCTACCCACTCTCCTTTGCAATGGGTTATTTTGACAGCTACTGCTTTTCACGGTCTAGACATTATGTCTTTTTATTGGTTTTTCTTAAATTAGTGTTTCTACTACAAAAGCAAAACAGATCATCTTAAAGAAATTCAGGAAAATACAGAAGAATAGGAAGAGAAAAAAATTTCTTACTTTGTTGAGACATTGATGTTAGCAAGTTGGTGTATTTTCACATTTTCTCTTTGAATATGCCTTGCAGCCTTTAAAAAAACATAGTTGAGCCTGACCTGTGGTAGCACGGTGGTAAAGTGTCGACCTGGAACGCTGAGGTCACTGGTTTTTTTTTTTTTTTTTTTTTTTTTTTTAAATTTTTATTTTATTCATTTTAGAGAGGAGACACAGAGTGAGAGAGAGAGAGAGAAAGAGGGGAGGAGCTAGAAGCATCAACTCCCATATGTGCCTTGACCAGACCAGTGCAGGGTTTTGAACTGGCGACCTCAGTGTTCCCAGGTCGACGCTTTTATCCACTGCACCACCACAGGTCAGGCTGAGGTCACTGGTTTAAAACCCTGGGTTTGCCTGGTCAAAGCACATATGGGAGTTGATGCTTCCTGCTCCTCCCCCTTCTATCTCTCTCCTTCGTACTCCTTCCCTCTCCCTCTCCCTTTTCCTCCCTTTCCTTCTCCCTTTCCCTCCCTTTCCTTCTCCCTTTCCCTCCCTCTCCTTCTCCCTTTTCCTCCCTCTCCTTCTCCCTTTTCCTCCCTCTCCTTCTCCCTTTTCCTCCCTCTTCCTCTCCTTTTTCCTCCCTCTCCCTTTCCCATTTCCTCCCTCTCCCTCTCCCGTTTCCTCCCTCTCCCTCTCCCGTTTCCTCCCTCTTCCTCTCCTTTTTCCTCCCTCTCCCTCTCCCTCTCCCGTTTCCTCCCTCTCCATCTCCCTTTTCCTCCCTCTCCCTCTCCCTTTTCCTCCCTCTCTTTTTTCCTCGCTCTCCCTCTCCCTCTCTTTTTTCCTCGCTCTCCCTCTCCCTCTCTCTCTCCCTCTCCCTCTCCCTCTCTTCCTCCCTCTCCCTCACTCTCCCTCTCCCTTTTCCTCTCTTTCCCTTTTCCTCCCTCTCCCTTTCTCTCTCTCTCTCCCCCTCTCCTCTTGCCTCTCCCCCTTTCCTCTCCTCTCTAAAATGAATAAATAAAAAATCTAAAAAAACACATAGTTGTAAAACTATTGCATGTATGATTTTTAATCCTTTTCCCTTGACATTCTTTTTTGTTGTAGGTATCACTTCTAACAGTAGCTAAATAATACACACTCTAGTGCTTTCCTATTAATGACATTTAGAATGTTTTTAGTTCTGTCTTTTTACATAACTTACATTCAAGAATTACGTCTTTAAATAAACAAGGCAAAAGTTCCTTGTGGGTATATAATTGAAAGTACCAAAAGAGAAAACTAGGAAGTAGGTCAAGTCTGGTTGATCCCTACCTACTTCCTTAAAGCATTTATTTCTCTTTTGGTCTTTTTTACTGCCAAATAACCCTTTACATAATTTTAGAATTTATGTTTTAAATATTCCTAGTTTAATAAATTATTGTTAATCATTTTAATAGACTAGAGGGTAATTTTTAAAAATTTGTTCTTTTACCACTGAACTAATTGGGAATATCTTTGATTCTATTGAGATAATAAAATTTTTAAATTTAGTTGAACTAGTTTATTATTCATGTCTAGAATAAAATTAAAGATGCTTCCTACTCGGAAATCATGTGACCTCTTTATGTTTTCTAGATGTTTTGAGAGCCATCCTATAGGTTCATGGTCATATTTATCCTTTAGTAAAGTATCCTAGCTATATGTTAAAAATCATAGTTTAATCTTTGGTATATTCAAATCTTTATAATTTCAACTAATAGTGTTATTGGATCTTACTACGTTTTAATTTAAATTTTTTATTTTAAAAAAGTCACTGTGTTTGTGTGTTATTCTGTTATTCTCATTTTGTTAAACTAGTTTTTTTCAGTTTCCCACATTATTGGCACAAATACTTGACTAAGCTATCAGAGTTCTTTGGAAAGAATAAATAAAATAAATGCATATGACCTTATATGAGTTTCCATGGTTAAAAATAATGATTAGATAAACAGGTGTTCGTTTAATTGTTAGAGAATAGTCTTATGAAAAAAAAAAAGTACAGTTTGCCAACCAAGCCAGTATATGAAGAACTACAGACAAATAATTTCCCAGGGTTCAATAATGGTTCTATTAAACATTTTTATTTCACATGAGAACTAGGATTCATATTAGTTAACCAGAATTTAATTTCTCAGCAACACTATGAAGTAGGTACTATTATCACCATTTTACTGAGATTACAACAGAGGTTTAAGTAACGTGCCCAAGATCACACAGAGACTGATTAATAGATGAACTTGGGTCTGTAGTTACAACTTAAATGTCAGTAAATGAGTTTGGGTAGGTAAGTATAACAATAATTCAATCACACTAGACTGCTGGATAATGGATTACGGCTCAGAAAAATTCTTAATGGTCATTGTCATCTAGGTTCTTTAATGTGCTATTAAACAGAAGATACACAGGATTTTTTAGGTGTGTCTCTAAATTTTAAGTGTATGAAGTCACTTGTGCCCCTTTAAAATATGTCCTTTTGTGTCAATGACAGTGGGCTAGACAGATTGAACCCACTTACTCTGCCCATAGAGTCTCATTCTCTGGTTTCTTACTAAATTAAATATCAGATGTTCAATATGGGTAATTATATAGAGTTTCTATTAAAAATTACTTGACACTTTGAACTACTACAAACCAACAGAAAATGTATAAAGAATAATGTAGTGAACATTCACATCCTTACCTTGTAGCATATCAGGTCTTAACTTTTTCCAAAGTGGCTGCTCTACCTATCTCACAGCAATACCATGAAGCTACAGTTAGATAATAGAAGAGGAAGAATTTTATAAGATGATAAAAGATAAAGTTCCAAATAAATACATGGTAATGATATTTCTAGTTTCTTTGCTTTATGTATTGAAGCATAATACTTTTTTCGTACAAAATTGTATTAGTGTGGAGAACCCATAGTGATTAAGTTTTTTGTTATACTAATAATATTTTAATGTAATAATAGCTTTTTCCTATTTCACTGTCTGTCTTCAGAGAAGTAGCTGATTTTCAGCTTTCTGTGGATTCTCTGTTGGAGAACAATGACTGTTCAAGACCAGATATTCAAGTTGAAGCCACAAGACTGGCAGAGAAGGTACTTTAGCACTGTTACTATTTTTTGACTTTATAATACACTTATTATTATTTAAAGGAAAAAATACTCTTCAGGTTATCTCAGCCATAATCATTTAATAATGTTTCTTTGTTGAAGGCACCTTGGAAAATACAATTTAAATTTATTTTAGCCATGTCCTATAAGAGTAGGATATTTTTTCCAAATTAAGTATAAAGTATTCCTCTTGAGCTGACATTGTTCGTTTTTTTTGATTAACTACTTACAGGAGGACTGAAGTGTTAATTAAATTTACAGATTAAAGCTGGATGGGCTTTTGAATTTAGGAGAACAAGCTTGATAAATTAGAGCAGTGGGTTGTACTTTTTAAAATAAGTTTCTGAGAAGATGAACATTAAAATATGAGAAGAAATAACTAGATGGAAAAATAGAATCATGATTGCAGAGAGAAAGTAGTTAGATGATTTAATAAACACCTTTTATTTCTCATTTCTCCGATGAGTTTGGTATCTAAAAGAGGAACTGAAAGAAATTGTAGAGAATGATGAAATTGTTAGTGTAATATAATTAGAAAAGGCAGGTGTTTGAGCAAGGTTTTTTGTTGTTTTAAGGTTATTATGTGACACAAAAGATGTCTGGGTATCCTGAAGAATTGGAACAATGAAAATCACTATCATAGAAAAAGATGTTTAAAGAATGAGTATGATAAAGGAGCTTTGGTAGCTGACTAAATATTTATTTAATCAAAAACCACCCCAGATTTTTGCCCAGAAGTGTACCAGGAATTGAAGCATTTTGGTTACAATATTTAGTCTCAAAATAAAATCCAGTGGCTCTTCAGTGACAACAGGTATTTCTTCAAGTTCCATGGGTATATCAGGTGCTTTGAATATTATCTAGTTGGTTAAAATGTAAAGACATATTCACTGAAGACAGAGTATTTAAATTATTTACATTTTATGTGTTGGTGCAAGTGTTTTAGCATAGGCCCGGACAGCATGTCCTCTTCTGTGGTGCTTGCAAAAGATGGGTGATATAAAAAGAGTTCATTGCATGTCAGGGTACATAGGGTGGAAGTATAGGGATCCTTTCTTCCTTGTCTGGTGGAGAATTTGAGGTGAGGGAATGAGAAAAAGGAAGAGACTCAAAGAATAGTGTTCTAGTCAGGAAAAGAAGAAAATGTGTTTACCCAAATAGAATGATTGACTTGAAGGGACGGGCTAAGGCCCAGGTCCAGATAGAATGACTGAGAGAGATCGCATACATGCTGCCTTTGGATAGTTGAAAATCTGATGGTTTTAGAACTACAGCTCTCATTAAGCTTATTTTATAACATGCCTATTTTATTTGATTTGTTATCTTTTCAGCTAAAATGTGATGCAGTTGTGAGTGAAATCAGCACTGGTCGAGGGACTGTAAATTTCAAAATAAACAGAGAACTGTTAACAAAGGTAAGAATGGGTTATATTTCAGCTTTTGAGTCTTTACTCACTCTGCCTTATCTGCAACGGTTTCCCTCCAGTTTTAAATTTATTGTGCCTCCTCTTGCCTCAAAACTTTTGCCTCTGCCTGGAATGCCACCCCATGCTAACTCCTGCTCATCCTTCAGATCTTGGCATTTCCTCGGCACTGGCTTTCTGACCACTTCATTTATACACTCTCATAGCACTGTGTATCTCTCCTTGCTGAACTTCCCATGCTTTCTATCTTACATTCTTTTTATTCGATTAATGCCTGTTGCCCTTTAAACTCTAATTTTTATTAGGGTTTGTAGTTTGTTTTTCTCATTCACTGTTGGATCCTCAGTTCTTAGCACAATGCCTGGCATATAAAAGTTGTGAGATAGATATTGCTGAATAAATTAATGGACTCTGATTTGAATGTAAGAAAGGTGCTATTGGCTTCTGCTCTCTGGTAGCCTATGATCTGTTAGAAGAATAAGCCTTATATAGATGAGCCTGGCCAGGCAGTGGTGAGTAGACAGGTAGGTCATCGACCTTGGATGCTAAGGACCCCTGTTCAAAATCCCGAGGTCGCTGGCTTGAGTGCGGGCTCACCAGCTTGAGCATGGGGTTGCTGGCTTGAATGTGAGATCATAGACATGATCCTATGGTCACTGGCTTGAGCAAGGGGTCACTGGCTCAGCTCTCCTCTCTGGTCAAAGTATGTATGAGAACACAATCAGTGAACAGCTAAGGTGCCACAACTATGATTTGATGCTTCCTATCTCTCTCTCTCTTCCTGTCTGTCCCTGTCTTTGTTTCTGTATCTCACATGCAAAAAAAAAAAAAAAAAAAGATGTATACAGATGAAACCATAAGTTTTTCTTTTAATAAATCAATAAATAAAGATCACTGGTACCATAACATAAGAAAGAACAAAGTTGGAGAAATCAGGAATGCCTGGAGGGTTAGGGGATATTGCATAGAGGAATTTGGTTTCACATGATGAGACCATGGATGACATGTAATCCTGGATAGGCAGTGGGACGAGACCTTTTGTTGAGAGTTTCATCTCAAACTTTAAAATGTATTATAATGCATGCTTTAGTGTTCTATGAAACACTCACACACTAACCAGTATTGAGTTGGTCAGGCTTAGTAAAAAATATATCCTTGAATTGAAAATATTTATAAAAACATGTCTAATAATATGGCTTTTCACTGAAGGAGAGCTAGAGTTTTGTATTTGTTTCTAGATCTTTTAACTTTTTTATCACTCTTAAGATAATTTAGTTAATCAAAATCAATCAGAAGGACAAGAATGAAATTTTTTTTTCTTGTTAAAAGCTTCTACAACCTGCTGGACTCTTGATAACATTTCACGTCAATTTAACAAACGAGTGAGTCTAATTTAGCATTTTTAAGTGACTCTTCCAGTGTCTTAATTTTATTGAAGTAGATAGCTCACCAAAGTATCCACTAAACTTTAGGCCATTTGATAGTCAGCAATATTGTACTGTGTTTTTTTCCTATGATGGGAAAATGTGCTGTGGTAGATGGAGTTTGCCCTTACTGCAAGATTAGCTAAAAGAGATGTGGTTTTTATTTTAAAGCAAGGTATAAATGTACTTAATAATTAAAAATTTTAATGGCCATGAATTTTTATGCTTTGTTACAGTTAACAAACTGACATTTTCTTTCTTTTTTTCAAGTGAGAGGAGGGGAGATAGTGAGACAGCTTCCCACATGTGCCCCGACCCGGATCCGCCAGCAAACCTTATCTGGGACCAATGCGCGAATCAGCCAAGCTATCCTCAGCTTCTGGGGCCACACTCAAACGAATTGAGCCACTCTCACTGCAGAAGGGAAGAGAGAGAGAAGTGGGAGAGGGGGAGGGAGAGAAGCACATGGTTGCTTCTCATGTGTGCCCTGACCAGGGATCAAACCCGGACATGCATATGCCTGGCCAACGCTCTATCCACTGAGCAAACCAGCCAGGACCACAAACTGACATTTTCTCTGGTTTAAGGATGCCCACTTGCTTGCTTATTTTAAAAATTTCCAAATTTTCTCAGTTGACAACAGAGAGAATAAGAGGGCTTTGAAGTGCAGCTACTCCTTCTCAGATAGAAATTTTCCCTTTATCGCAACCTTGAGGATGTGGATGTTGGTATGATTTTTGTTAAAGAGATCAGGAGATTGCTTACAGTAGTATCTCTACTCATTGTCACAGTAAAGATACATCTTAGAGCAGTGAACACCCATAGTATGAAAAGAGGATATTGAATGTGTCTGTTATAAATTATAATTTTTTGATAATTCTTATTTGCTCAAAGTCTAATTTTTTATACATCTGGCTCCATCATTTTCAGGCCTTCACTAGTGGTCATTTGTATGTCGAAGGAATTTTTCAGATTATATCAAGAAAAAAAAACATTCAGCCCTTTTTAGGACCATTATAAATCTTTATTTATTTTTTTACATTTTAGAGCTACCAGAATTGATATGTAACCAATGATCTATGTCCAAAACTTCTCAAGCAGAGAATTATGAATTTATGGTTGCTTACACATGTACAAACTTAGCCTGCATGTAACATCGTTCATGAATTGCAGTTCAATTATTAGCACTGGCAGCACTAGAGATGATTAAGTGTTAGCTTAAGTTTGGATCACTAATAGTGGCTTGAAATATCTTCATATAAATCATTCTCAAAGGTAGGAGGCTAAAATGTGAAATTAAAGGCACTAGCAACTGCCAGATCTCTGGGACTAGATCATAAATTCTCAAAGCTAGAAGATGATATGACCAGTTCATACATTATGCAGAACTATCACTTTGGTACCAAACTTGCACTCATTAGTAGCTTGTGGATAGCTTTCCAGAGAAACTGTAACTTCGAGTAATAGTGAATTCAGTTTAGGGAGAGAAAAAAGAAAATAAGATTTAACTAAATAGGTAAAGGACAAACAAATCCCTGTTTTTTAGGTGTGCCTTAGAAATGCACAACGGACAGCATCATTTTTACTTCACATGTACACAAGCATTTTTTATTTGCCAAATTCAACTTTGCATGCTCTACCAAGACTTAAGAAGAAAAGAAAAAGCGATACTAATTTAAATGGTTCTAATTCTGCTTATTATTTCACTAATTAAGTTTATGTCTGCAGGCAGTCAGAATGCATTCATATCACATATAGTGCCAATTGGCTGAACACAGGGAAAGAATAAATAATTAAGCACATTTTCACTATTGACCAAAGAACTAACTAGACAAATAGGTAGTGTTAGTTTACTTAGAAGTTCTGTTAAGAGCTATAGAGAAATGGCAACCAACAAAGAGTTGGATAAAATGACAGAAATCATCCACAGAGAAAGGGATGGTGATAGACCAACAAAAAGAGCCAGCCAATTAGAATGTTCGTTAATTTGCTAAAGCATTCCAAAAGGTGAAACCTTTAACTTCTGATTATAAACTAATTATGCACCTCTATTTACATTAGTGAGTATATCTTACATTTAAACATACATATTGATGAATAGATGGGCTCTAGCTGGTTCATCTATTGGAATATGAAGGAACTTTTTCAGCTCACTGACATTCTATAGTTAACAGTTTTCTTCTGTGTGCCCACTAATTCAATAAACCTCCTGCTTATTATTTGCCAGGGACTATATTACTGAAATCTAAAGTTAAACGGCATAGATTCTGCTTTTAAAGAGATTATGATTGAAAAGAAAAGCATAAAAAAATAGTGTAATGTTGATGGGTATGTTAATGTGATGACTAATATAATAGAGGCACATTTAAAGTTGCAGTGCAGTATGAAGAAAGGCACACTTAAGTCTATTTTAAGGCAAGAGGAGATAACCTTGAATTGGGATAAAGATAAAAAAGAATATACCTGGGAGATACAAGGGCAGGCATTCTAGGCAGAGGGGACAGCTTGAGCCAGATTATAGTCAAACATGGCATTGTCTGGAAAGCAGCAGATGATCAAGTATACTTTGCACGTAGGATGCTATGGGGATGGTATGAAATTATGCACTGTGAAGGGCCTTATATGCTCTTCATAATGAGTTTTAGCTTTTTCCTATGTCATCATTTTTCAGTGTGTTATGTGTGTCACAGCTGGTACATGTGCTGATTTTTGGTATTACGTTAATAAAATGTCATTTTAATAGTTATACAGTTGACTCTTGAACAACAAAGGTTTGAACTGCCTATGTCCACTTATGTGTAGATTTTTTTCAATAAATACTGTAAATGTATTTTCTTTTTCTTACAATTTTTTAATAACTTTTTTCTAGCTTTATTGTAAGAATACAGTATATAATACACATAAAAATGTGTTAATCTACTGTTAATCGGTAAGGCTTTTCTGGTCAGGAGTAGGCTATTGGTAGTTTTGGGGAAGTCAAAAGTTATACATGGATTTTCAACTGCACT
Source organism: Rhynchonycteris naso (assembly GCA_037038555.1). Classification (NCBI taxonomy): domain Eukaryota; kingdom Metazoa; phylum Chordata; class Mammalia; order Chiroptera; family Emballonuridae; genus Rhynchonycteris; species Rhynchonycteris naso. The sequence goes on along the minus strand of CM073000.1, from coordinate 47,816,785 downwards.
CTGGGTCAGCGCTCCTAACCCCCACATTGTATATTTATATGTACATTATATAAGAAGATACGTGTTTTGTAGTGATGTAGCTGACAGATGATGAGGGTCTAAACCAGGGCAGAGGTTTAACTGTAATATTTAGGAGATAGCACAAGCAGGGCTTGGTAATTAATAGGTTATTGGTTATGGATATTAGGGAAGTTGAGAGTAAATCGTAGGAATTCCTAGGTTTCAGACCTGTTCAGTTGGGGGTAGGGTTCATGGAAATGAAGAATGCAGAAGGAAGAGAAGTATATTCTAGTTGAAATGCCCATGGCAGCTGTCCAATCTGATATATATCAGATATATCACTCTGTGCACAGGAGAGATTTTCTCAAGTAAGTAGTAGTTGAAATTTTAACAGTTTATACCTAGGCAATGTATAAAGCAAGGAACTAGAAGCAAGTAAGGAGTGCATCGTGGGAAGGTGGGGGACAGACAGTGGTAGAGGAACCTGCAGAGGAAGCTGAGAAGCACAAATCAATAAGAGTGCTGTCATCACAACCAAGGAGGGAAGGTAGTTGCAGGGAGAAGAGAATATGGTGTGTAAAAAGTGGTTACTCCTGGGGAACCCTGGAAGGGACTAATGTTAGGGAAGGTGATCCAAAGGGACTCTAGACTTTAACCTTACCTTGTTTATTTTGTTATTTTTAAAAATAAAAAAAGCTATTTATAAAAGTAATATATTGAAAAAATTTAAGCATTCATTTGGGCTTGACATTAAGAATTGGAGAGCACTTTTTTATTTTTTAATTGAGAGGCAAGGAGGCAGAAATACAGACTTCTGCATGCACCCCTACTGGGATCCACCTGGCAAGGCCTCTACAGGGCAATGCTCTGCCCATCTGGAGCCACTGCTCCATTGCTTTTAACCAAGGTATTTCAGTGCCTGAGGTCATGGAGCTATCCTCAGCACCCAGGGCCAACTTGCTTGAACCATTTGAGCCATAGCTGCAGGAGGTGAAGAGAGAGAGGGTGGTGGAGGGCAAGGGTGGAGAAGCAGATGGTTGCTTCTCCTGTGTGCTCTAACCTGGAATCTAACCCAGGACTTCCACATGCCAGGCTGATGCTCTACTCCTGAGCCAACCAGCAGCCATGGCCTGAGAGCACTTTAAATGAAGTAGAGAATAAAACTCCAGGTGGCAAGTGGGTCAGATTATTAAAGGCATGTTTGTAAATGAAGCATATAAAATAGTTCTTAAAGTTACTTTTTTGTTTGTGTTCAGATAAATCAATGAACTGAGAATCATTTGTTAAAGAGAATTCTAACTTACTATTACTGTTTGTGTACTCTACTGTCCATTACATAAAAAGGAATGGAAAGTGAAAAAGATGGGTACACCTTAACTTTAAAATAATCTGAGTATGAATTTCTTTACCTCCCCACTTGCAAACATCTTTTGTGTATATTCGTGGAATAATTAACATTTAATGGGCCCCTGCTGTATGCAGGCACTATTCTCTTTAATGTCTATATTTTTTAGTGTGAGTGAAGAGAATATTATTTTCTCTGTATCCTTGGGCAAATACATACTGTTTCTGATCCTTAATTTTTACAGCTGTTCAATGGAAATATAGTCCACCTCTAAGATTATGAGGCCTGCAGATAACATAAAGGCATCTAAACATGAACCTAGCTCCTTGTAGAGTCACCTTAAAAGTATTGCTTTGTTGCCTTGGCCGTTTGCACAGTGGTAGAGCTTTGACCCAGTGTGTGGAAGTCCCGGGTTCGATTCCCGGCCAGGGCACATAGGAGAAGTACCCATCTGCTTCTCCACCCTTCCCCCGCTCCTTTCTCTCTTATCTCTCTCTTCCCCTCCCGCAGCCAAGGCTCCATTGGAGCAAGGTTTGCCTGGGCACTGAGGATGGCTCCATGGCCTCCGCCTCAGTTTGCCTGGGCACTGAGGATGGCTTCATGGCCTCCGCCCCAGTTTGCCTGGGCACTGAGAATGGCTCTGATTGCAGCAGAGCAACGCCCCAGTTGGGAAGCATGCCGGGTGGATCCTGGTTGGGTGCGTACAGGAGTCTGTCTGTCTGCCTCCGCCTCCCACCCCCCACTTCTCACTTCAGAAGAATACAAAAAAAAAAAAAGTATTGCTTTGCTGCTTCCTGCTACCTCTGCCTTTTCCATTAAGGACCATCTTAACCAACTCTTTATGATAGTATAATTGTTCACACGATAAACTGCATATTTAGACTCAAAATCCAATTTGAGAAGCAAACCAGTGTAAGAGAAAAAAAAGTTTATTACAGTACATTCAAAACCCTAAAATAAATATATCATCACTATTAGCAAAAAAAGGAAAATGTGAATTTTGTGAACTAAACAGTACTTCTGTGTTAATTAGAAATTAACCTGGATTATGTTTTCGCAGTTTCTGTAAGGTTTAGTGTCTTTTTACTAATGATTTATAATTTTTTGTTTTCTACCATTACTTGTGATTGTTCGTATCACAAAAATAGCAGCAGCATGCAAATTATAAGATATGGAGTGAAAAGAGAGGAAAAGTAACCTTGGGAAAGTTACTTAACCTCTCTGTGCTTCTCTTTCCTCATTTGTAAAAATAATACTTATCTCTTAAAGGTTGTCATGAAGATTAAATGAGTAAATACATAAGAAATGCTTAGAACAGTGCCTGACACATAGTATTCAGTTAATAAATATTAGATGCTGCTTCTGGTTTTGTTGTTACTAATTAGGGTGGGACTTTTGACAGTTACTTAACCTCTCTAAATTTCAATTTCTTCTCCAAATTAGCATTTAGTTTCCAGAAACAAAGGTAACGAAGTAGTTAAGAAAATTGCAGGTTTTTTCTGTCATTAAATCCTAGGCTTTACTTTTCAGACAGTGCTAAAACAAGTAATTGAAGATGGCCCAAAATATGGATTAAAGAGTGAGCTTTTCTCCGGTCTTCCCCAGAGGAAGATTGTGGTTGAATTCAGGTGAGTGCCCACTCTTCTTCTTTTGTCAGCTCTGGGAGTAATGTGGTGAAGTACCAGAGTAGATATTGTCCATCGTAGATGGGCTCTAGCTGATTAGTGGTATAAAACTTGACAGTAATCGCTATTGACTCTCCTCTCTGCAGTCAGCCTCTCCTATTTTGTTCACATCAAATTTGCAGGAGCACAGTCAGTAGTGGAAGCCTTTCCTTCTCTTTCCTCAACACAACCTTCTTCCACCCTCTCTGCTGTTCCCAATGTGAAGTGTTTTCACGGAACAGATTGAGGACCTCTATTGGTAAAATGAGAATCCAGAAGCTCAGTTCTGACTGTTAATAACTGATCTGGTGATCTCATGTGGGACAGCTTTTTTTCCTTGGTCTCTTTTCTCACGTGGAAAATAAGAGCAATAATATTTGTCTTTCCTTACAAAATTGAGGAAATTACACAAAATAGATTTTTTACAAGTCCCAATAAGGTGTCCAAACTGTAATTCATTCATTGTAGCTACTTTGGTTGCCAGAGGAGTTGAATTTGTATTTTCCGTTTTATTGTGGTTCCTTCCCAGTAGGAATATGGTGCCAGAGAATGGCAAATTGATGATTTCAAGTGAATTTTTTATCAAGGCTGAAGCTCTAAATAGATTCAATTTTTCTAATCCTACAGTAAAAAATATATATAAAAGGTCTGTGAAAGCTTATATATATATACCTAGTTTGAAACAAATCAGAGATTGCAAAAAGATCTTCAGTGAAAATAAGGTCTCCTCCCCTTCCCAGTTTTCTGGTTCTCTCGTTTGGCCATTCACCAATACCAATTTCTTGCTTACTCACCTAGAGATAATTGTACAATTATAAACAGGTCTCACACATTACATATTGTTCTACTCCTTGCTTTTTTCACTAAGCAATGTATCTTATATTCCTTTAATATCAGAACATCCAGGGCTGGTTTGTAATTTTTATTGTTTCATATTATTGTTTGTTGATGTTTATAATCCGCTTTATTGTGGTATCATTACATAAAATACAATGCAGTTTGCCATCTTTCAACATATAATTTGATGAGTTTTGGCAAAGGTATACAATTTATGTAACCACTACTACAATTATAGTATAAAATATTTTCTGTCTTTTTTTTCTGTTTTATTGATTTTTTTTATTTTATCTGTATTCTCTTATTCTGCTTACTTTAGTCCTCCTTTTCTAGTTTTTAAAAGAAAACCTTAGATTACTGATTTGATACCACTTTTATTTTCTAATATAAACATTTCATGCTGTAAACTTTTCTGCTTGATCTCACAGATTTTCTGTTGAGCCAGTCCTAGAGATCACCATTTTTGTTCTCATTCTTTCAGGAATCACAGACCATAACTGTCCAGTTTTATGAAATCAGCATTTTCTATACTTTTCTGGCTTCCTGGTTAATTTACCTTTTTCATATTGAAAACTTCAAATAGACACAAAACAGAAAAGTATAAGTAAATCCCCGGTGTTCATCACCCAGATTCAGGTCAAGATATTTCTACATTTGCTTTATTATCTTTTTTCCTTTTTGTTTCAGTTTTCTCATCTGTAACATAAGAGCTAACAGTACCTTCTTTCAACCTCTTATGCATAGTAAATGAGTTAATGTATATAAAGTGCATAATATGCCTGTCAGGGCATGAGTGCCTTAGAAGCATTTATATTACTAAATTATTGATTACGACTTCTCAAGCACACACAGCAGTGATAAAGGTGTTGATTGACAATTTGGAGTGGTGAATTAGATTTCTGATTATTCTGGGAAGCTTACTGCATAAATATTTTTTACATTTTTCTATTTTAATTTTTGATATAGTATGTATTGATAGATCTTACCTATGCAAACTAAATTTCTTTGGTCCTCGATACTTTTTAAAAGTTTTTGCAAATTGGTGCACTCAATTTAATTCCCAGTAGTCAACATTGTTTGTGTCAAAACAATATCTCTGAAATTCATCGTTTTATAAATCCCTAAATTACCAAAGGCCTGTGTCCCCAATTGTATAAACTATGGAGACATAATCTAGTTCATTTTAGAACTCATCTTCTTAGAACATAAATATAACTTTTGCAATTATTTGCAGTTCACCTAATATTGCCAAAAAATTTCATGTTGGACATTTGCGTTCTACCATCATAGGTAAGTGTCATTTCACAGAAATATTAATCATGTCTTTGGGGCAGTATTTGATAATGCGTTCTAATGGTTTAATGCATAAATAACAATGGGACAAAAAAGTTCAAATTTATATGTTTGATGCTAATGAAATATTATTAATATATGAAATGGGGAAAATTGGTTTAGAAGTGGAAAAAAGAAATTTGTTTCAAAACCAAAAGATTGACTCAGAAACCAGTTTTAACTGGTATGTTTGTCATGATTTTAACTTTTTAAAAATAATTATGCATATAGAGAAGATTTTAAAGGTGTAAAAATGAAAATAGTTATGTGGCGATTATAATAATCCCCCCAATTACTTTGTTCATATGTTTTAAAAGAAGTAATGTTGTATGTCAATTTTATATCAGTTAAAAGAATGAATTTTGTTATTAGTCATGTGAGTACTAACTGGAATATTGAAGACTGGAAATTGAAACAAGGCTTTCTAGTAGAGATTACTATCCTACTGCATAGCTGTAATGCTTTAGTGCAGTGATTTTCAACCTTTTTCATTTCACGGCACATATAAATTACTGAAAATTCTGCAGCACACCAAAACAAATATGTGTTTTTTGTTAATCTGGCAAAAAAAATAGATATAACTTTGTTTCATTCACATTGAATGAATCAGCTGTTGTTATGTTGACTGTTGTCATTTTTTTATTTGACAATCTAATGGAAAAGAGGTGAGCGCCTCTGACTAAATATTAGTCAGGTATTGCATGTTTTAAAAACTCTTGTGGCATACCCATTGAAAATCGTTGCTGTAGTGTATAGGTTTATGATTTTTATAGATTTAAAACATGATATAATGCAGCAGCTAAATTTAAAAATTGCTATGAGAATTGTATAATATTAGAATTGGAAGGGACTTTGAAGTTTACCGCATCTAATCTCTTCCAGTATAGAAATCTGTAAAAGAAAGTCATTTAACCCATACTTGAATACTTCTAAGAATTGAAGACATCAGCATTTTGTGACATACATTAGTATCAAACTAGAGTCAGTTCTCATTGTTACAAAGTTCTCAAGCAGCATTTTAAGAAAAGAAATTATGGGACTTGATGAAAAAGAAATGTATAAGAAAAATACAGAGTAAGGAAAGCTACATAAGTAAGTCAAAAGTAGAGGAGTAAGCGATGGGTAGAGAGCATGATAAAGTTTTTTAATAGTTGTTAAGGGGAAATATTTGGACCAGGAAGAGAGAATATTTATTAAGAATTTACTTGCTGCCTGACCAGGCGGTGTCGCAGTGGATAGAGCATCAGACTGGGACACGGAGGACCCAGGTTCGAGACCATGAGGTCACCAGCTTGAGCACGGGCTCATCTGGTTTGAGCAAGGCTCACCAGCTTGAGCCCAAGGTCGCTGGCTCAAGCCAAGAGGTCTGCTGTAGCCCCCCAGTCAAGGCACATATTAGAAAGCAATCACTGAACAACTAAGGTGCTACAATGAAGAATTGATGTTTCTCATCTCTCCCTTCCTGTCTGTATGTCCCTGTTTGTCCTTCTCTCTGACTCAAAAAGGATTTACTTAACATGTTGTTTTCCATATTGGCTCAATCAGTTTCACAACAGCCCTGTTTGGTAAGCCTGTTAACTTTATAACTTTATTCTGTGGATGAGGAAACTCAGATACCAAGAGTAATTTTCCAAAATCACATATAAAGTTAGACAAATATATAGGCAGGATTGAAAATTAGACATCAGTTCAAAAAGCCTAGGTTCAACCTTTTAGTTGGGTTTGCAAGGTAATAAAGTGCTAAGGAAAAAAGTAGGAATACAGTCTGAGTACCATCTAAAGAAGGTGGTTTCTGTTGCTGCGACTATATAGGTTGGGAAAGTCTAGAATTTCAGAAGTTGGAAGAGAAGTAGCTGCAGTAATTTAAGTCAGATATACATATTGGTGAGGGATTATTTGCAGAAAACTCAATCTACTCTAGTAAAAGCAGGAAGGGATTTAGTACAGGATACTGACTAATTTACAGTTGTCAGGAATGCTGCAGAAGCTTGGATAACTAGTGACTCCTAATAAACTACCATAGAACTTGGCCATCAACGAACATCTGTCTTTTCTGCAATCACTTCCGCTTCCCTAGAGTCATGCTACCACTGCCATAGTTGACAACTCCCACTAGTCCTGCCTTGCCTTCTACAATTCATACTAGCAAAGAAGCAGCTTCATTCATTTCGTTTTTCAACGACCTTGGAGGTCATAGGACAGGATACCAGGCGCTCTACAGTTTCCACAACTGTGCTTGTCAGAAGAAGTAGATCTCCTTCCACCTCATTTCCACCTTCTAAATCTCATGCAAAGTGTTCTGATTGCCCAAAAGTAAATGAGTTCTGGAGCCCTAAGTGCAAGAGATTGTGGGAAATGTAATTTTTAGGAGGGCACACTAGAAGGAGAGCAGAATAGATATTTGAACATCAAATCAGTATTGGCAGTTCTGAGAGGCCTTGAACATTGTGCGCTGTTACGGAGCAGGCATGAGATGGACTTCAGTTAGTGAGAGAAGATAAAGTGAACTGTTTAGAAATAAAAGCAATATGGCTCAGGTTCTTTAGTGCACAGCCAAATTATTTCTTGTTAATAACTCAGACGGTGTTATTTTCTGTCCTTGGGATTAATGTGTAATAGCAATTACTCTAATGTGTTCCCAACTCCCATTAATGTTAATGAAAATTCTGTTCTTGTGAAAGTTAGGAGATTTCTGGTAATTACTGCCCCCACAATAACTCCTTACTTTTTATAACATAGATTAATATTTTAGTAAAACAATGAATGTTGTAGTAAAAATAATTGAGTTGATAAGTTTGCCAGAAGCATTTTCTGTTTTACTTTCATAATAGAGAAACACATAATTCTTACACCAGAATGGATAACAAGAATGAGAAACTGTATATTTTATTCATTACTAGGAAATTTCATTGCAAATCTCAAAGAAGCTTTAGGACATCAAGTAACCAGAATAAATTACCTTGGTGATTGGGGAATGCAGTTTGGTAAGTTGGAGATTTTATTTTTCGTATCACTCAAATTTAATATGTTTTACTATCATGTCACTAGATCATCTGGCTAGAATATAGGCAGAATCCCATTAGATAAAGTAGTGCCTCCTATTTTTTTTCCTAATGGCTCTTTTGTATGTATCTTATATTCTATTTATTAGAGTAATTTGCACCACACAAGTAATTAATTTTGGGGGAGGAAACCACATATTCAGAGAAACACCTGATAAATACAGGCTTTTGTGGCTAAGAAAAATAACTTGTATTTAAGAGTTAATTGTGGAAGTGAGTATACAGGGAAGAATTTAAGTTTGTCTATATACGCCCTTCTCAACCACAGCCCCACTACTTTTGTAAATGTAGTTAAAAAATTTTTTTATCGATTTTAGGGAAAGAGAGAAAGAGAAGGAGAGAGAAACAACACTTTCTTGTTCCACTTATTTATGCATTCAGTGGTTGATTCTTGTATGTGCCCCGACCAGGTGTCAAACTGCAATTTTGGAATATTGGGACATTGCTTTAATCAACTGAGCTACCCAGCTAGGGATTCCACCATTTTTAAAATAAGGGAAGCCCAGCCTCCCAGGGCCATCCTACATGAAGGGTGATCTGTTTTTATATTCTGGGCCAGTGGACTAGAGGATAAACAAAGAGAGGAAGACAGGAGTGAGACCAGGACAGATAAGTGCCTCAAATTATCTCCAGTGTTAAAAAGAGTTAGTCAGAATCATTCCTAGCTCATATATACCAGTAATAAGTGTAGAAGGGTGAGAGAAGTGTGGTTGCTAAGAAAGGGAAGGACTGGCAGCATGTGAGGTGCAAACTTCTAAAAATATCTGGCAACTACGATGTGTGTTTTAAGATCCAGCTTTTCTCGTGTCACCTTTGAAGCATTCTGACACACAGACACATCCTTGCCCACCTTTTCACAGCACCAAGTTCCTAGTTCCCAGCCCTGTTCAGATAGGCTTCTGTCTTATTGTGCTTTCCTCCCTGCTAGATGTATGTTTTGTGAAGGCATGGAGTGTGTCTTAATTATTTTTGTATCCATAGTGCTTGGCACAAAAAAAAGACACTTAGAATGATGAAGGACTTCATCCTGGGAAGTATTTTACAATACTAATCCAAAAGAAAGGGTAGGTAATATTTTAAAGGTTCTGTAAAGTGCAGTGTACACTGCCAGTTCTAAAGTTCACTATGTTTCATATCTAGTGAAATGAAATCAAAGTTTCTAAAAGCCAGACTTATCATGACCTTCTCTTATGAATATTATCCTTTCAATTAATAAAAATATTTTTTAGACCCTAAAAGGGGTAGAACTTGAACCTGTTAGCAGTACACTTATACTCACCATAGGCGAATCAGAAAACACGTCCTGAATTTTAAAAGTCTACCTGCAGTTCACAATAGCTGGTATTCAGAGGTTTAGACTCTAGGCTCAACAGTCAGATTTAATAGATGGTGTCCACTTTATATTAGTTTGACCAATTTAGGCATTTCACAGGCATTAGCAAATATGTGATTATGGTATTCATGAAATTTTAGCTGCAGAATTTTATTATAGCTTTTATTCTATACAGGACTATAGTGGTTAATGATCTGTCAACATTTCCATTATAACTGTCATTGTTGAAGAGTTTTAATTTTGGCTGTTTCAGCTATCCCCTATTGAAAGTTGGCAGACATTCCTAGGAACAGAATTAGTATTTGAAACTGTATTAGGTGAAATGTGAAAGGGAATTGGCCTTTACTTTTCCTGTTTCTGTTATTTTAGAATACTCTGGGCATCTTTCCATACCCTGCTTGCTCCCAGTATCCTGAATCACAGTCATATTTGCTCTTGCTTGAAAGTGCATAGAGCTGGTACATATTTCAGTCATCCTTCTAGTTCCTGTCTAAGCTCCAAAGTACTTTATATCCATGTGTTTGGTATCATCTCACTTTCCGCTGAGTCTGTATAGAAAAGCATATACCAGTCAGCAAGGCCCAGTTGCAATAGCTCCTTTAGAACTGAAGCTTGGTAATTGATACCATTGTAGAAACAGATGGTTTTTAAATAATTAAACTACCTTTTATTGCTGTGAGCCCCAAGCTGCATATACTTTCCAACTGAAATTGTGATCTTTTAGCAAAATATCTTAAGAGTATAAATATTCACAGTTCATAACTAGGCATTTTTATTGCTGGTTTGTGAACTTCAATTACTATTTAAAAAAACAACATAAAAGGTTCACTCTGGCCAGATAGTTTGGTTGGTTAGACCATCATCCTTAAACGCAGAAGTTGCCAGTTGGATCCCTGGTCAGGGCACATAAAGGAACAGATTGATGTTCCTGTCTCTCTCTTGCTTTCTTTATTCCTCTCTCTCTCAAGTCAATAAAGTAAACATTTAAAAAAAATTAACACTGTCTTTACTGAGTTTATCATCAAAGACTAAAAAAAAAAAAAGAAGTCATTGACAAAAGACAAAAATATGACCAAATATAAGAGTTTTGTTGGTTGGTTACCTTTAAGGGGAGAGGTAACCAGGGATGTTTCAAGTTTTGTCCTTTATTGTTTTAGTTCAATTATTTGTTTAAGAACTAATATTATAGTACCCAGATAATGCCTACCTTTGTTTAATTTTAACATCTACAAATTTAAAAAGAAAGTTTTGAAATGACTTGTCATCAGTTTCTTTTCACAAATTTTGAGTTCCCGATGCCCAGCATCATAATGTTTTCTCCAGAGAAGCTGCTTAACAAATGCTTCTTTTATTGTGTCTGCCAGAGAGATGTTGAGCACGGCTGGTACAAAGATGGATTAAGTTTTGCCCCTGCCTTTGATGAGCTCATAGTCTGTTAGGTTCTGTAAAATTAATTTCAGTAATTGATCTATTTCAATATATTGACTTTGTGATTCGGTGTATTAACTCTGACTTGTGTCAGTTAATGGGGTAGCAGAAGGTAATAGCATATGTTTTGCAATGTTCTCAAAACACATAATTATGAAAAATTGATCTTTTTAAAGAACCATACTTGTTCCCTGTCAGGACTGTTCTCTACTGTTCCATTTCATAATGTTTTCATTTACGGGTTATTGTGTAGGTCTTCTGGGAACTGGCTTCCAACTGTTTGGCTATGAAGAAAAACTTCAGTCCAATCCTTTACAGCATCTTTTTGAAGTAAGTTGTTAAGAAACAATATTAGAAAATGCTTCAACATTTTTTTTTCAGAGTACTATGCAGTTTGGTGACACATTTTTAGTCCCAGAAGTTTTAACAAATGTTCCTTAGAAGAAGGAACCAAACAATCAAAAATGTTGCTTTTATTTTATGGAGCTTTTAATTTTCAAATCCAAATGTTCTTTTATTACTATTTTAGTTGATTATGGACAGTAGTTCTCCAGGTATAAAATCTCCTTAGAATAAACACATAGGATAATAATTCAATACAAAGATTTCTCAATTTTTGTCAGTTGCTGTATACTGTTTTCTTCATGGTAGTAACTGTAATTCATTTAGATTTGAAAAACATGAGAATATACTTTTTTGCTCTTGTTTTGGTGTTGAAGAAGGTAGGTTTATTTCTCTCTAAAATTGTATGTGCTTTTTTAATTTCTATTTTTTAGTTCCTTTTCCTGACTTTTGCCCAATGCAAACTGCTTTCTGTTCTACTTCATTTAGTCCCTACGATTTCCTGTCATCAGGCCTTCCTGGAGATTATCAGTATAACTCTTCTGTCTAGTTAATCTCCAGGGATGTGTTTCTTTTTTCATTGCCTCAGTTATTATGTTTAGGCTTCACCATAAAACATCAGATACACCATCAGCCATGTTGGTGACAGACCAGGGGATCAGACTAATGATGCTATCTATGCCTGTGTATGAGGAAGAACACGCACCAAAATAAAGCTTTTTCCTCCAGCCAAAGCCACAGAGAGCGCTTCATTATTTTTCTTTTTGTTAAATGGTTTTACTCCTGCAGCTGGCTTTGTAGTTAAACTTAACAAAAATACATTCTAATTCCTAAAGATCTTTAAAGGTTTTTAATTTTTTCCTGATTCCATAGCTATACTGCATTTTAAATGCCTACATTTTGATATATAACAGTAACCAAAAGACTTTTTTCTCCCATTAAGAGTTTTATTGATAGGCAAGAATTTAAGAATTAACAATTCTGTATGCTTGTCTGTAAATAAAGCATGCCACTTTAATGCCTCGAATTTTTACTGTATCATTTTGTTAACTTTGAATAATGATGAGTATTTTTTACCACAAGCTTTGTGAACCTTTGGATTCCAACACAGGCGATTTGGCTCCCGAACTTCTATGTACCTCACTGCCTGCTGACACCTGCAGAGTGCTTTTGAGCCATTTCTTTCCATTAGTTGTAGTTACTTACAAAGCATTTTCTTTCTTTCATCCTCAAATTGCTGTAGGAGGGATGCAATTAGTAATCTAGTTTTGGCGGTTTCAACCTTCTGGCATGTTTGTTTGAATTTGGCTTAAGTCACCTAGTAACAGAATTTGTGGCCTATACCCCTTTAAATTGTACCATGATCAGTATCCCCATTTCAGTGTCAGCCAGGTTAGAAATGATATTATATGATAGTTTAAGCATATCTTTTCTATGATGAAAATAATTACCACCTATGGTCATTTCTCTACTGCATTTTGGTGCTTTGCTTCATTACTACTTATTCTCTGTACCTGGAGTTATTCTTTGCTGATGACATCTGGCTATGTTGTACATAAACTTAGGCCTTTTGTGGGACATTTGAAATGTTTTCTTTAGTTTTAATTTGTTTTCATGAAATAGGTAAGTGATTTTTAGTTTCCTCAAAAAGGCTGATGAGTTAAACAACTAATATATTTGCTGTTTGATATAAGAAAAATATTAGTAATTTTGGAACACGTACGAAAAGCCTTTCCACTTACATTGAAAAGTAATTCCTTATGGTAAAAAATTAACAAGTGTTTTGTCTAAATCATGGGTATACAGATGTCATCATTTACTTTTAATTATAATTTTTTGAAGAAGTTTCTCAGGGTTTAAACTACTTCAATGGACCTTAATAGCATTGAGCACTGCACCTTTAGGAATATATAACACAGCCTTTTCTTTTCTGCAGAACATTTTAGAATTTGACTCATTGCATGTTGCTTATTAATATGAATTTTTTGTTTTATTGTTTGGTTTTTATTTTATTTAAAAATTTAAATTTAAGTGGTTGACATCGATAAAAGTGCATAGGTTTCAGGTAAACATTTCTATAATATTTGAAATGTTGATTATGTTGTATGCCCATCACCCAAAGTCAAATCGTTTTTCATCACTATATATTTGTCCCTCTTTCCACCCTTTCTTCCCACCCCTACCTCCCTCCTCCTGGTAACCATGTCACTTTTATCTATATCCATTAGTCAATTTTATATGCTACCTATGTATGAAATCATACAGTTCATAGCTTTTTGTGATTTACTTTTTTCACTCAGTATAATGTTCTCAAGGACCATCCATGTTGTAGTAAATGTCACTATGTCACTCTTTCTTGTCACTGAGTAGTATTCCATTGTATATATGTACCACATCTTCTTTATTCAGTCCTATATCATGGGACACTTTGGCTGTTTCCATGTCTTGACCACTGTGAACAATGCTGCAATGAACATGGGGGTGCATGTGTCTTTACATACCAATGTTTTCGAGTCTTTGGGGTAGATACCCAGTAGAGGGATTGCTGGGTCAAATGAGAGTTCTATTCTTAATTTCTTAATTCATACTTTCTTCCGTAAAGGTTGTACTAATTTGCATTCCCACCAGTAGCAAGTGAGGGTTCTTTTTTTTACACAGCCTCTCCAGTACTTATTACCAGTCTTATTGATAACAGCTAATCTAACAGGTGTGAGGTGGTATCTCATTATAGTTTTGATTTGCATTTCTCAAATAGCCAATGAAGATGAGCATCTTTGCATATATCTGTTGGCCATTTGTATGTCCTCTTGGAAGAAGTATCTGTTCAGGTCCTCTTCCCATATTTTAATTGGATTATTTGCTTGTTTGTTGCTGAGCTTTGTGAGTTCTTTATATAGTTCAGATATTAACCCATTATCAGAGCTGTTTGTAAATATCTCCCATTTAGTTGGCTGCCTATTTCTTTTGCTGCGGAGCTTTTTAATTTGATGTAGTTCCATTCATTCATTTTTGCCTTTACTTCCCTAGCCTTAGGGCTCAAATTCATAAATTGTTCTCTACGGCCAAGGTCCATGAGCTTAGTATTAGTAGCTATGTTTTCTTCTATGTAATTTATTGTTTCAGATCTTATATTTATGTCTTTGATCCATTTTGAATTAATTTTTGTGCAGAGAGACAAACTGTAGTCAAGTTTCATTCTTTTGCATGTGGCTTTTCAATTTTCCCAGCACCATTTATTGTAAAGGCTTTCTTTTCTCTCTTATGTGTTTTTGGCTCCTTTGTCAAAGATGATTTGTCCATACATATGTGGTTTTATTTTTGGGCTTTCAATTCTGTGCCATTGGTCTGTATGTCTGTTTTTCTGCCAATACCATGCTGTTTTAATTATAGTGGCTCTAGAGTATAAATTAAAGTCAGATAGTGTGATACCTCCAGCTTCCTTCTTTTCTCTCAGGATTGTTTTGGCTCTCTGGGGTTTTTTATGGTTCCAGACAAACCTGGTGATTTTTTGTTCTATTTCTTTAAGAAATGACATTGGGGTTTTGATTGGGATTGCATTAAATTTGTATGTTGCTTTGGGTTATAAGGCCATTTTAATTACATTGATTCTTCCAATTCATGAAAATGGAAAATTTTTTCATTTCATTGTATCTTTTTCAGTTTCTTTCAGCAATGCTTTGTAATTTTCAATATATAGGTACTTTATTTACATCCTTTACTATAGTTTATTCCTAAGTATTTGTTTTTTCTGTTGTAATTGTAAAAGTTGTTGTTTTTTTTGAGTACATTTTCTAAAGTTTCATTGTTGGCATATAAGAAAGCAATAGAGCCTGACCAGGCTGTGGTGCAGTGGATAGAGCGTTGGACTGGGATGCAGAAGACCCAGGTTCGAGACCCTGAGCTCGCCAGTTTGAGCACGGACCCATCTGGCTTGAGCAAAAGCTCATCAGCTTGAACCCAAGGTCGCTGACTCCATCAAGGGGTTGCTTGGTCTGCTGAAGGCCCGCGGTCAAGGCACATGTGAGAAAGCAATCAATGAACAACTAAGGTGTTGCAACGGCAATGAAAAACTAATGATTGATGCTTCTCACCTCTCTCTGTTCCTGTCTGTTCCTATCTATCTCTCTCTCTGACTCTGTAAAAAAAAAATAAAAATTAAAATAAACCTTAAAAAATAAAATAAAAGAAAGCAATAGAATTTTATTGATTTTGTATCTTGCGACTTTACTATATTGGTTTATTTTTTCTAATAGTTTTTTGTTGGAATCTTTGGGATTTTCTATGTCCAGGATTGTGTCATCTGCCAAAAATGATACCTTCTTTCCCCATATGGATGCCTTTTATTTCTTTCTCTTGCCTGATCGCTCTGGCTAAAGCTTCCAGAACTAAGCTGAATAAGAGTGGAGAGAGTGGGCAGCCTTGTCTTGTTCCTGATATTAGAGGAAAAATCTGAATTTTTTCACCATTTAGTATGATATTAGGTGATAGTTTGTCCTATGTGACCTTTATTATGTTGAGTACTTTTCTTCTATTCCAGTTTTTTTTGTTTATTTTTTTTATTTTTATTTTTAAATTTCTTTTTATTTATTTATTTTAGAGAGGAGACACAGAAAAAGAGAGAGAGAGAGAGAGAGAGAGAAAGGGGGGAAGAGCTAGAAGCATCAACTCCCATATGTGCCTTGACCAGACCAGTGCAGGGTTTTGAACTGGCGACCTTAGTGTTCCCAGGTCGACGCTTTATCCACTGCGCCACCACAGGTCAGGCTCTTCTATTCCAATTTTATTGAGTATTTTAAACATAAAGGGATGTTGTATCTTATAGATGAACTTTCTGTACCTATTGATATGATCATATATTTTTTGTTCTTTGTTTTGTTGATGTGTTGTGTTACATTGATTTCCATCAATGTGCTCCTGGAATGAATCCCAGTTGATTGTGATGTATTTTTAATGTGTTGTTGTATTTGATATGCTTGTGTTTTGTTTAGGATTTTTGCATCTGTATTCATTAGAGATATTAGTCTGTAGTTTTTTTGTTTTGTTGTGTGTGTGTGTGTGTGTGTGTGTGTGTGTGTGTGTGTGTGTGTGTTTTGTTCTTGCCAGGTTTTTGGATTTTGTTATGAGGGTTATGTTGGCCTCATAAAATGTGTTAGGGAGTATTACTTCTTCTGTATTTTGGAAGACTTTGAGGATAGGTACCAAATGACTGTTTGGCAGATTTCACTAATGTAGCTTCTCGCCCTGGACTTCTATTTTGGGGGAGGATTTTGATAGTTTTTGTTATTTCCTCCCTGCTTATAGTTCTGTTTAGGTGTTCCACTTCTTCCTGATTCAGTCTAGGAATTTATCCATTTCCTATAGGTTGTGGAATTTGGTGGCATAAAATCTTACATAGTATTCTACTCTGATCCTTTGTATATATCTATGATGTCTGTGGTTTTTTCTTCTCATTCATTTGGATTTTGTTTATAGGAGTGCTTTCTCTTTTTTCCTTAGTGAGTCTAGTCAGGAGTTTGTCAATTTTATTGATCTTTTCAAGGAACAAGCTCTTTGTTGTATTAGCTGTTTCTGTAGTTTTTTGTTCTCTATTTCATTTAGTTCTGCCGTAATTTTTACTACTTCCTTTCTTCTGATGACTTTGGGTTGCCTTTACTCTTCTTTTTCTAGTTCCTTAAGATTTGATATTAGGTTATTTCCTTGGGATCTCTCTTTTTTCTTGATGTAAGCCTTTAAAGATATTAACTTCCCTCCTATTACTGCTTCTGCTGCATCTCAAAAGTTTTGATATGTTGTGTTGTCATTTTCATTTGTCTGTATATATCTTTTTATCTCTGCTTTTATTTCTTCTTTAACTCAGTCATTTTTAAAAATATGTTGTTTAATTTCACATTTTTGTGGGTTTCTTAACTTGCTTTTTACTGTTGAATTCTAATTTCAAAGTCGATGATCAGAAAATATGCTAGTTATAATTTCAGTATTCCTGAATTGGTTGATGTTAGTTTTGTGGTCCAACATATAGTCTATCCTTGAGAATGTTTTATGCACACTAGAGAAGAATGTATAATCTGATGTTTTGGGATGAAATGTCCTAAAAATCTCTGTTATGTTCATTGGTCCAGAGTGTTGTTTAAAGCCTATATTTCTTTATTGTTTTCTGTTTGGATGATCTATCTCAAGCCGTCAATGGTGTGTTGAAATCTTTAAGTATGATTGTGTTTTTTTCTGCTTCTAATTTTAGATCAGCTAATAGGTGTTTTGTATATTTTGGTGCTCCCTCATTTGGTGCTTATATATTAAGAAGTGTTATGTCTTTTTGATAAAATGTCCCCTTTATCATTATGAAGTATCCATCGTTTTTCTGGGTACTTTTGTTATCTTGAAGTCAGCATTGTCAGATATGAGTATGGCTAAACCTGCTTTTCTTTGGATATTATTTGCTTGGAGAATCGTTTTACAGGCTTTCACGTTGAGTCTACTTTTGTCCTTGCAACTTAGATGTGTCTCTAGTTGAAAGCAGCATATGGTTGGGTTTTGCTTTTTGCTCCAATCTGCTACTCTGTGCCTGTTTATTGATGAGTTCAGTCCACTTACATTTAGGGTAATTATTGACACTTGAGGATTTTCTATAGCCATTTTATGTTTCATTATCTGGTAGCTCTGTGTCTCCTTTGGTTCTTCTCTTTTGTGTTTCTGTCAGATGTTTTTATTTGGTGGTATCAATGTTTCTTTCCTGTTTCTTTTTTTTTTTTAAGCTGTTCATTTAGTAGTGGCTTTTTTGTAAGTGGTTACCATTAGGTTATTAAGAGAAAAATGTTCATATATACAAGAGTCCTTTGTCTTATGAGTACTTCTGTACTCCATCCTCTTTTGCTATGGCATATCTTTATCTTCTTCTCCTTATGTTATTATTGTCACAGATTATCCTTGTTTTTATTGTGATCTTGTTGGAGCTTTTACTTGTACTTTGTATCTGGTCAGATAACGCCCCCTTAAGTATTTTCTGCAGGGGGTTCTCTGGTGATAAATTCCCTTAGCTTCTGTATGTCTGCAAAAGTTTTTATTTCACCTTAATATTTGAAAGATAACTCTGATGAATATAATATTTTTGGTTGGTAATTCCTCTCTTTCAGTACTTTGAATGTTTGGGTCCACTCTCTTCTTTCTTGTCGAGTTTCTTCTGAGAAGTCCAATGATAACCTTATGGGCTTTACTTTATATGTTATGTTTTTCTTTTCCCTAGCTGCCTTGAGGATTCTTTCTTTGTAATTGATTTTTGACAATTTTATTTTAATATGCCGTGGAGAAGGTCATTTTGGGTTGAGGTAACTTAGCATTCTGTTTGCTTCTTGGATTCGAGGCTCTAACTCTTTTCATAGGCTTGGGAAATTCTCATCAATTATTTGTTTGAATAGGCTCTCCATTCCACTCTCCATGTCTTCTTCTTCTGATATAACCATTATCCTTATATTGCTCTTTCTGATGGAGCATCTCATTAAGTATTTTCAGAACTTTAATTTTGACTTCTCAATCATTTAACTCCAAAGTTTCCATGTAATTGAGATTCTTTCTTCTAGACATTTTTCATTTTCTTTTGAACTACATCGATGTCTTATGTAGCTGTGGTATTTGATTTCTTCTTTCTTGATGGCATTTGAGATTGGTATTGTTTATAACCGTAACAAAACAGAAAAAACTAAAAAAAGGAAATATTAAAGTAAAAAAGGCAATAAAAATATAAAAACTTAAAAAATTATGAGAAGTAATGGAAAACCACAGGAAAAAATATTCAAAGTAAACAAAATAATTAAAAAGAAAATATCCTCAAAAAATAAAATTATAAAAATTAAAGAAAATGAAATTCAAAAGGGAAAAAATATAATAATAAGGAAAAAAGGGCAAAAAAAGATAAAAGGAAAAATAAATTTTGGTTTGAGAGGTTTCTTCCAGTAGATGTCACTGTATTTCAAGTTTT
Source organism: Rhynchonycteris naso (assembly GCA_037038555.1). Taxonomy (NCBI): domain Eukaryota; kingdom Metazoa; phylum Chordata; class Mammalia; order Chiroptera; family Emballonuridae; genus Rhynchonycteris; species Rhynchonycteris naso. Next base: position 47,797,470 of record CM073000.1, on the reverse strand, counting down.
AGCTCTGTGAAGTTCCTGGGCTGTCCTCTGCTGAGATGTTATTGTAGCAATGATGTAGGCTGGACTTCAGTCACATTGATGGACGTGGCATGTTTTGAGGGCTTTTCAGTTTCAGCTTTAAGGCTTTATGGCATTAGCAGTGGCAATCTCAGGCTTCTAGGTGCTCCTTCATGTCTGAACAGACCTGGACCAGACGTGTAGCACCTCTGTTCTTCAGGGAAGAGTGCTTCCAGAGAGCTAGCTGTCGGGTTTGTCTCTGCCACTCTTCATGCCACAAGGTGAAGGAGGTGGCATCTGGCAGGTTGGGGAACCTCACTTTAATTTTCTCTGTCTCTGCCAAGTGCGAGCTGCAGGCAGACCATGGGAACACTGTTCGTGACCCCATGCTCAGGCCTCTTTGGTTTATCTGCCCCTCTGTCTCACTATTCCTCGCAGCAAAAGGAAACCCAGTCATTCTGAGTGTCCCTCTCCATACCTCTCAAACAAAATCCAGAGAGCCCGAGCTTCCCTCCTCCCCATAGTCCAGCAGAGAAAAAATAAAAACAGTCACTCCAGGTTTGTCTCCTTTCCTCTCCAAAGCCAAGTCAAATGTGTTTTATCTTCTGCCCCCCTTTTAACCCCATCCCACCTTTAGTTCATCTGGTACATATTATAGGCACGCCTGCGAGCCCAGCTGGGGTTCCTTCACTGCATTATAGTTGTTGACGTTGTTGAAATTTCAAGGGGAAAGATCAGGAGTATGTCTCACGCCACCATTACTCCCATGTCATCCACCAGGATTTCTTAATGTAAGGGTTTGTGAACTTGGATGGGAAGAAAAAATTCCACATTATTTTCACTAACCTCTACCAGAAAGCCTTCATTACAAATTAAAAAAAATTTTTTTGGATAACTGTATTTCAATGTAATTATTTCCTTTGTATATAACACATTTTTGTTTTATGCATTTAGGAACATTTTAGAAGGGGTCTATAGGGTTCACTAAAGGCTCATGGCAAAATAAAAGAAAGACTGTGATGAGGGCTGATGGATAATCTTTAAATGAGAATTTTCAGGATTACTTTTTCTTGAAGATAATTGTGACTAGTAATATACTTAACTTAATGTACTGTTGTGCTTTTAGGTTTACGTACAAGTTAATAAAGAAGCAGCAGATGATAAAAGTGTAGCAGAATCAGCACATGCTTACTTCCAGCGATTGGAACTGGGTGACATGCAAGCACTTGCACTGTGGCAGAAATTCCGGGATTTGAGCATAGAAGAGTACATTCGTATTTACAAGGTACTGTCCAGTCTCCTGCTGTCCTGTGATGTGGTGCAGCTCTTGACTGATAACTTTAGGTAGCAGAATTTCTTCTTAAGCTCATGTTTTAAGAATAGATTTGTCATTGAGTTAGAAATTGGGTGTTGTTCTTTGGGCTTCAGGTTAGAGCTATGAAATAATTCTGAGTCCTATGAACTTAACCGACTGAATATCAGGCGACATTCTGATACTTCATTTCAGTCTGGCTTTTCTTTTCAGTCTTCTATCATTTATTCACTTTTTCTTAATCATTTTTTCTTTGTTTGCTTCCTTAGGCATATATGTAATGGGTATAAATTTGTTCATTTAATAAACATTTAGGAAATGGGAAAAACATAACAGTAAATAAAGGACATCAGTTTTCTCATGGGATTTACATTCAAGCATGGAGACAGAGTGAATTAAACAAATACATGCAAATAAAACAAGAACATATAATCTGTTAGATGTGATGATCCTGTGGAGAGAAATTAAGCAGGGAAGAAGAGAACAGGTGTGCTGTTGGGGTGGAATGAAGAGTTCCAGTAAAGAAGCTCACATGGCTGGAGTGGGTAAACTGGATGCAGAATGTAGGAAAGGTGGTTGAAGAGGTTGTAGGGTGGGACGTGATGGAGGATGTTGTCCAGGGCTCTGCAAGTATCTTCGAGCAGTGGTGGAAATGCTTTGTATCTGTGCTGTCCAGTATGGCAGCCGCTAGCCTTGTGTTGCTAGAGGGTACGTGAAGTGTGAGTAATGTGATTAAGACACTAAATTTTTATTTTCTTTGAATTTGAACAGCCAGTGTGCCTTGAACTATCGTATTAGGCAGCAAAATACTGTTGCGAGAACATGAAGAGCCTTTAGAAGGTTAGAGCAGAGGAATGGCTTTATTTAGTTCTTATTTTCCCCATCTGTGTGACTGACCATAGAGCATCCTGTTTTCTTTCAGGGTAAGACAATATGCTATTTAAATAACATTTTCTTTCTTTTAGCGTCTAGGGGTACACTTTGATGAATACTCAGGAGAATCGTTTTACCGTGAAAAATCACAAGAAGTCTTAAAGTTGCTGGACAGTAAAGGACTCCTACAGAAAACAATGTATGATCAGGTTATTATTCTTTAGAAAAGTTATTGGTTCTTTATAGAAATTGATATTGGTATATTCTCTGAGTAAGGACAACAATGTGCTGTGCATTCTATTGGCATTTTTTAATAATGCTTTTTCCTGGTCAGAATGCTTTCCCACATGCTGTCTTTTGCTGCTGTAACAAAATTCTGGTCAGTTCGGGAAGAGGGATGTTATCTGCTCTTTGCACATGAGCAAACTGAAGAACAGAGAGTGCACGTGACCTACCTAAGGGCACACTCAGTAACAATGGTAAAACTAGAAAAAGGAAATAGAACTCACGTCTTCTTACTTAACCCTGCCTTTTTAAAAAATCCCATCCTGCTCCAAAAAAATATTTAAGGCAGCTTATGAAAATATATATAATATAACAAGCTTTTAAAAGAATAAAATGAGCCTGACCAGGTGGTAGCGCAGTGGATAGAGCATCGGACTGGGATGCAGAGGACCCAGTTTCGAGACCCCGAGGTCACCAGCTTGAGCGTGGGCTCATCTGGTTTGAGCAAAAGCTCACCAGCTTGGACCCAAGGTCGCTGTCTCGAGCAGGGGGTTACTCGGTTTGCTGAAGGCCCGCGGTCAAGGCACATGTGAGAAAGCAATCAATGAACAACTAAGGTGCCGCAATAAAAAACTGATGATTGATGCTTCTCATCTCTCTCTGTTCCTGTCTGTCCCTGTCTATCCCTCTCTCTGACTCTCTCTCTGTCTCTGTAAAAAAAAAAAGGGGGGGGGAATAAAATGAGAAATTCAGGTAGTAGGGGCAGAAGATAATATGAAGTCAGGGTGATGTTAGGATATTATATAAAACACTGAAATTCTGTTTCCTTGCTTAAGGTACATTTCTGATTTAGCTTTGAGTTCCCTCTCAACCAATAAAAATAGTACCAGTCATAAGAGCCTATCTATAATGTAGGTGCAAACCAGTTGTTAGAAATACCACTTTTCTACTACCAAAGAGCCATTTTTCTTACCATCTCCATAAGGAAGACGTGGAGAATGTGCTCCATAATTTTTAATTTATTTTTATTTTATTCATTTTAGAAAGGAGACACAGAGTGAGAGAGAGAGAGAGAGAGAGAGAGAGAGAAAGGGGGGAGGAGCTGGAAGCATCAACTCCCATATGTGCCTTGACCAGACCAGTGCAGGGTTTTGAACTGGCGACCTCAGTGTTCCCAGGCCGACGCTTTATCCACTGCGCCACCACAGGTCAGGCATAATTTTTAGATTGCCATAGACAGATTCTAATTTTTGACCAGGCAGGAAAGACAACAGCAAAATTCCAGGGTTTTATTACTCAGGGGTACTTCATGGCATGTTAAAACTAACCCAATATTTTTTGTCATAATAACTGGAATTAGAAGAATACAATGTTTTATGTTTAAACTTCAGATGTAATCTCATTTTTTCAACTAGGTATATAAAAGACATTATCTACGTACCTTATTCAGAGTTTCAGATTTTTAAAAAGATAACCAATAGCTTCTGGTTAGCTGAAGATAATTTGAAAGATGTCATACTTTTAAAGGTCGTAATTATAATATTGCTTCAGAATTGCCTTTTTCCATTTTTAGAAAAGGAACAGCTGTCGTGGATCTTTCTGGGAGTGGTAACCCTTCCTCAGTTTGTACCGTAATGCGGAGCGATGGGACCTCTCTCTATGCCACCAGGTTTGTCTTGGGTAAAGGCCAGTGTTAGAGTGTGTAGTGGACTTGCTGTTGTTCTAGAATTAATGCTAAGACAATTATGTTATCCTCAAAACTTAGCAAATGCTAGTTTCAAAATCTTTTTGCATTACTCAGAATAGATCTTTTGGGTTTCTGTTGCCAATTGTATAGTTTCTGGAAAGGTTTACTGTCATCAGAAAAGTGACTGAAAACTATATATTTACAATTAGTTAAATATCATAGGATTCCACAACTGAATACATTGTTCTAAAAACTATAAAATTGAGATACCTCATAGTCAACTATAAATATTTTACAATTGTACATTAGCAGGGCATGTATACTGGGAAGCAGCCCTGTGAGCGCAGTGCTGTCCTCTCCCTGGAAAGACCCTCACATATGTACCAGTTCTCATACTGACTGTGATAAAATAGGCCAAGGGAGAGTGGGCCATAGTGCTTACCATGACTGACTGCTGTGGGAAGGAGCAGTCTCTGTTACTCAGTAAGATCTGGGTTAGTCAGGCACATGTATTTCTGAGACAAAGCTAATAGGAAGGAAAAGATCAGACAATAAAAAAGCCACACAGGCAAATGTAGCCGTACTCCAGCACTGCAAGCAAAATGTTCCAGTGTCTCCCAGGCTAGCTTTATACTATATCACAAACAGCTTTTGTAGAATAAGGTAATATTTTATTATTATTGTTTACTACCATCATTTGTCCCAAACCACTTTAAACAACCATCCAATTCTGTTGGTGAAAGTAGAAAATTCATCTACTTTCTATTACTTTTTGATATTTCCCTTTACCAATTCAATGCAGTTGGGGGTGGGAAGTGAAAAGAAACTATATATCTAAGAGGTACATTTCTTTTTATGATACAAAAATATATAGTAGAAAAAAATTTTGTGCCAGCTAATTATAGCTGGACAGATTATAGAAGAAACCCATGCTCAGTGGTTTTATAAGAAATGTGCCCACTCAGAATGAAAACTCGGTGACACAAAGACTCGCTAACTGTCCTGATCTGGTACCTTTCTGTGGCTATTATTAGGTCTAGATTTTTCCTAGTATACGTATCTAATTTTGCCTCCCAGTATACGTATATAGTCATCCCTTGGTATCCATGGGGGATTGTTTCTAGGACACTCCCACCCCCCACAGATACCCAAATCCACAGATGTTCAGGTCCCTTTTATAAAATGGTGTAGTATTTGCATATAAACTACACATATCCTCCCTTATACTTTAAGTCATCTCTAGAGTACTTACAATACCTAATACTGTAAATAACTGTTAAACTGCATTATTTAGTACAGATAACAGCCATCATAGAGTAGTCCTAACTACATAGTGCACGTCAACAACAATGTAACCTGTTTTTCCTGAATTTTCTATTCACAGTTGGTTTAATCTGTAGATATGATACCTGTGGATATGGAGGGCTGATTGTACTTATCTTAATACCTATTCTTTCTCTTATTTGGGAGAATAATTGTCTTTTTGCCACTTGTTGAAATGTTTGATTTTTTTTTTTTACCTTGCTCTATCTTTAGCTGTTTCTGCCCTTTCAATGGGTTCCTTATAGAATACACTTATGTGTGTAGATGTGAATTAAAGAGTTGTTCTAACAGACAAAGAAAAGTATAGAATACTGAAAAGAGCACAGGGTGAGGCTGAATACCTCAACTTCTGTTCTGAGACCTTGACCCTCACTTAAGCTCCCTGGGCCATGGTTCCATACTTTGTGAAATGAGTGACCTGAACTAAAGGACCTGGCATATTTCTGGTTTTCAAATTCAAGTTCTACAAACTCAATCTACAACTTTTTCTTATATTCTTCTCTTTTATTCTTTCATTGGATCAAAGGTTTCTCTGTATTGTCCTTTGCTCAAACCAAAAGCTATAATGGAGGTGGTATATATATGTTATTTCATTTTTGGAATAATTTTCTATACCAGTATTTCACAAACTTTTGTTTTTATTATAACCCCCTCTCAAGGAGCCTTTTTCCTATTTGTCTACCTTCATGAATTTTAATTCCACAGATATACTGTATATCTGTACTATATGCAGATATGTCCTTTACACGTAAAAAGAGTAAGATTTTTTGTCTCTCAATAGCCAGTTTTTGCCTCCATTGAGAATGCATGTTTTGTATCATGTCAGGATTATGAGGTGGGTACTAATAATATTTTGATAATCCCAACATTTCAAAAGATCTAGGGACTTTTTAAGTCTTCCAGTGTCATATATTGTCAAAAATAACTTTAATTTTCAATACTTTCATAATCTTGGCTTGAAATTTCATAGTTTATTTTTCATTATATTACATGTGAACTTTTTTATTATACTTAATCAGAGATAAAAGAGATAGATGGAATTTTTCTCAAAGTACTTTATGATCTTTTAAAATGCTTTGGAAAGTATTACATATGGCTGATCTAAGACTTGGAATCTCCTTGATTGTACTAACAGAAGAGGAGGTAGAAGACATCTATTTAGCTACTACATCACCTATGTTTTAAATATGTTCTTTAAGAGAATATATTGCAAATAAGTGATAATTAGGTGATTCTTTCCAGTAAATTTTTTATTTTTAGAATCAACAAATCCTAAAACATTTAGCTACAGACACTTTGCCTCCAGCTATTTCAGTAGTTATTACTACTTGTCTCAGAGCTCCTATTCATTTTTGTTTATCTTTTCACAGCACTTTTTATACTTACTGCATTTCCCAAAGCTACTCTTGTTATTGTTACGTGGTATCAAAGTATGATATTGGGATTATACAAGCAGGGGTAGTATACCCCAGGCAGTGGCATACTAGGAATTCTTAATTAGAAAAGCCTCATTACCGTTAAATATTAAAAATAAATTATTATCCAGATCTGCTTAGTAACATTTAATTTATGGCCATTTCTTTTCAGAGATGTTGCAGCTGCTATAGATAGAATGGACAAGTATAATTTTGATACAATGATTTATGTGGTAAGTACTCACAATAAAGAACAAAAGGTTGGCCCTGGCCTGTTGGCTCAGTGGCAGAGCATCGGACTGACATGTGAATATCCCAGGTTCGATTTTCAGTCAGGGCACACAGGAGAAGCGATCATCTGCTTCTCCACCCTTTCTTTTCCCCTTTCTCTCTCTCTCGCTGAGGATGGCTCCATGGAGCCTCCACCTCAGATGCTAAAAATAGCTTGGTTGTGAGCATGGACCCAGATGGGCAGAGCATCAGCCCCAGACATAGTTGCCAGGTGGATTCCAGCCAGGGCACATGCGGGTGTCTGTCTCTCTATCTCCCCTCCTCTCACTTAAAACAAAAACAAGACAAAAAATATCACAAAAGGTTATGAGCCCTGTCTCATGAAAACTGCAAAGATGGAAATTAGATGCTATGATAACAAAATATGGAAAAACAATATTGTCAAACTATAGAAAGAATTCGATACTAAATGTGTTTAAGATGGGAACCAGTATTTAAAAAACAAACAAACATAAAAATGGAAACTTTCACAGTGCTTTATAGTAAAAACAAAATTATACAAATCAGGAAAATGATTATGTGAAGTGAATATGTACAGGTCACTAAATGCTCTTTAAAAATCACTTTCTGTTTTAAATATTTCAAGACTCAGAAGTTTCAAAATAGGATAGAGTTTTCACATACCCTTCGCCTACCCCTCCCCAAAGATAAATCTTACATGACCTTAATACTTTGTCCATACCAGGAAATGGACAGTGGAAGAGACCTTAAGTTTTGCCAATTTTACATGCACTAGTGTATGGGCCTGATTGTGTATGTGTGTTGTGTTTGTGTGTGTGTGCGTTTTTGTGACATATTATCACGTGTAGATTCACGTAGCCATCACCATATTTAGTATATAGAACTGTTCCATCACAAAATGAAATTCCTCCTGGCAACCACTTATTAATCACACCTTCCCCCGAACCCAGGCCCTTGGCAACCACTGCTCTGTTCTCCATCACTAGAGTTTTGTCATTGTGTGAGTGTTATATGAATGAACTTGGGACTGGCTCTTTTCACATAGCATGAATGCCCTTGAGATCCACCCAACCTTTTGCATGTATCAATAGTTTGTTCTGTTTGTGTTTGAGCAGCATTTTAGTCTCTCCTTCCCTTTTCTTCCCTTCTGTGTGCAACCTCCCTTTCCTCTAAAAGAAATGTCATTTAAATATCTTTTTAGGCTTGGCTTCATTCTTCTTTGAGATAAAGGTCATAACAACTGGGAGAAAACGAATTTAAATAGAATCCTCAGATTATTTTTTTTTTCTACAGCGACAGAGAGAGAGTCAGAGAGAAGGATAGACAGGGACAGACAGACAGGAACAGAGAGAGGTGAGAAGCATCAATCATTAGCTTTTCATTGCCGTTGCGACACCTTAGTTGTTCATTGATTGCTTTCTCACATGTGCCTTGACCGTGGGCCTTCAGCAGACTGGGCCACCCCTTGCTGGAGCCAGCAACCTTGGGTCCAAGCTGGTGAGCCTTGCTCAAGCCAGATGGGCCCACGCTCAAGCTGGCGACCTCGGGGTCTCGAACCTGGGTCTACCGCATCCCAGTCCTATGCTCTATCCACTGCGCCACCGCCTGATCAGGCAGAGTCCTCAGATTATTGAAGTTTGAATTTCCTCCTTACTCAGTGGAGTGTAGCAGCTCTTCTCTTCTAGTGCACTCACTCTAGACCAGTGGTTCTTAACCTGGGTTCTATCGAACCCTAGGGGTTCAATGAGTCAGTCTCAGGAGTTCGGAGAAGCCTCTGCCGCGGCGGCCAGAATAAAGTATTACCGTAATTTGTTGTGAGTTCATAAACTTTGTTGGTTTTGTTCTTTGAGCAAGGTGATGTTCATGCACGGCTCATTTTGTGCACCAGTAAAAAAACATATACCTATGTCTTGAATTTGGAAAAAGAAATCATATTTTATTTATCACTAAAGAAGGGTTCGGTGAATGCGCATATGAAACTGGTGGGTTCGGTACCTCAAAAAAGGTTAAGAACCACTGCTCTAGACATTCTTCTGGTGGCGTCCTCTTTGTGTGTTTATTTAAAATATATCAGCTGACAATGACTGTAGCTCAAAATTCAAATATTTTAATTCATATCCAACCTATTTTGTAGATTAATTTATCACTGTTCTTTTATTTTAAATACTTTTTTTCCTCGAAGACAGATAAAGGGCAAAAAAGGCATTTTCAACAAGTGTTCCAAATGCTGCAGATCATGGGCTATGACTGGGCAAACAGGTAATGTACCTGGTTCTTAATTACCTGCCTCAGGATCATTGTTAGGTCAGCCAAGTTCAAAAATGTACCAAGTTGTGAAAGATTTTCACTGAAACTTCATTTCTTTGTTTCCAGATATTAATTATTAATGTGGAAAAAAGCAGGGTGTGTGTGTGTGTCTGTGTGTATTAATTTATGCCCTAGATGTATTAATTCCTACATCATAAACATTTAATAAATGTTTTTATTAGATGTCTACTCTCAGTGGCTTGATTTTCAAAATTCTTTTTTTTCCTAAAAGCATCTAGGAATTTAATCACATGCTAGTGATATTCTCTATAAAATGATGCTGTGTGTTTAACATCTTTTGTGGCATGCAACAAATCACGTCATGTTTCAATCTATTAATTTTTAAAACCCCACTGTGAGAGTTGAAGTTCAGATTACTCTCTACAATGATATTATTCTATACCTGGACCACCAACTCTTCAGCTTTCAATGAACTGAATGCCTACTTCATTCCAGGTGCCAACACGTGCCCTTTGGAGTAGTGCAGGGAATGAAGACTCGAAGAGGAGATGTCACTTTTCTGGAAGACGTCTTAAATGAGATTCGATTAAGGATGCTACAGAACATGGCTTCTATTAAGAGTGAATTCACCTTTTTGTTGTTACAAACATAACTTTATGTGCCTTATATTTTGCTGGACTTTTGTGCAGTGTGATTTATTATAAGACCATTTCTCCATTGAACTTTCACTAACCTTGTCAAAATAGCTTGCACTAATGAGAGGTGCCAGGATTTTCAGACTTGCTGCTTAAGTGTTCTTCACTTTAGTAATCTGACTTGATAGTACCCTGGGCCTCTTTTTATGGACAGCTTCAGATTCTCATTCCATTCTTGGGAGTAGTTCGGTGAAGTCCCTATAATTGGAAAAAAGTCACAAATCCTCAGGGTCTGATGTCTTATAAGGGATATTTATAAGGAGAATAAATTCATGCATTTTTCCTTTTAAGGAATGCAGGGGAATTGTCGTTATCAAAGGTAAATTAGTCCAAATTAGAAAAGTAAGTTGACCACTGTGAACCTGTTCTTGATACTGCCAGTATCCACTTTGGACAGATTTTATCTCCACTTCAGCCATGATTCTGTGTAGTTTCATGCAGGTTAAAGATAGCCACCTTTGTCCGTTTTAGCTACCAAAGAACTGGAGAACCCACAGGAGACTGCAGAGAGGGTCGGGTTGGCTGCACTCATTATTCAGGTCTGTTGAGACTGTTTCCTGTGAGACCCTTTTCTGTGGTAGTAAAACAAACTCCAGAACTGAAGATTTCATCTGTTGTTTTAGGACTTCAGAGGTTTACTCTTATCTGACTATCAGTTCAGCTGGGATCGTGTTTTCCAGAGTCGTGGGGACACAGGTGTCTTCCTACAGTACACGCATGCCCGCCTCCACAGGTGAGAAGAGGCTGCAGGGAAACACTGGGCTGCTCTGCCCTCACCAGGGTGGGTGTGGCTGCTGTGATCCTCAGACCAAAGGCCCTGTTCTCTGGGCTTCTCTTACATCTCATATTCAAAACTATATAGTTAAATGGACTGACTACCTATTATGTTAGGTTTTTATGGGGCTTTTAAAATATTTATTGAGCACCTATGTAGAAAATGCTTTTCTGTATATTTATTTAATATTTATAAATCCCACCAAAGAATTTACTCCATTTTCAAATAAAGAAATGGATTTAGGAAAATTGAGGCATCAGGTTGAACAATGTTAGCTTCAAAGACCAGGGCTACAGTCATGGTCCATTTAGTGGCAGGGATACAGTCTGAGAAATCTGTCCTTACAGGATTTTGTGGTTGTGTGAACATCATAGAGTGCACCTACACAAACCTAGCCTACTACATACCTAAGCTCTATGATATATAGCCTACTGCTCTGTAGCGGAGCAAAAATAAATTTCCCTTCCTTCTGGGTTCCGAACTGAGACAGTCCTATGATAAAAGACAGATTAGCAGGAGAAAAATAAAAGTTTAGTAATAAAAAAAAAAAGTTTAGTAATATGTGTAACTCCTGTATATATTGAATAGATCCAGGAAAACTGAGCTACTCACCAAAATGCCTGAAACCACCTCCTTAAATACCATCTTCAGCTAAAGATAAGTTGTTTGGGGTGAGGGGAGTCAGTTACGGAAGTGACCAGGAAAAGCACAGTAGGGTAAAGTTGTTATACAAATTTAAGTCCTGTCTTCTGCATTGGTTAAGAGTTTTTAGAAATAAGGTCATCCCTATCTTCCTGGTACAGCAGGGAGATACCCTTATGAATGGAGATTTCTCTTACAGATGTAAATGTCTTTTACAAAGGATTTGTGTGTGTGAGAGAGAGAGACAGAGAGAGTGACAGAGACAGAGAAGGACAGATAGGGACAGACAAGACAGGAAGGGAGAGAGGTGAGAAGCATGAATTCTTCATTGTGGCACCTTAGTTCATTGATTGTTTTCTCATATGTGCCTTAACCAGGGGGCTACAGCAGACCCAGTGACCCCTTGCTCAAGCCAGCGACCTTGGGCTCAAGCTGGTGAGCCTTGCTCAAACCAGATGAGCCCATGCTTAAGCTGGCGACCTCGGGGTTTCAAACCTGGGTCCTCCACATCCCAGTCCAATGTTCTATCCACTGCGCCACTGCCTGGTCAGGCTACAAAGATTGATTTTCAGAGCTCCTCTCATATCTGCTATCTTAAAATTTAGCAGCCTAAATAATTCTTGTGCCAAGTAGACATATTTTGGAGTGAGATTGTTTTCCTACAGCTCCTAGGCTGCAAACCTGTACAGCATGTTACTGTACCGAATACTGTAAGCAGTTTTAATAACACAATGGTAAGTATTTGTGTAATGTGTTGTACTACAATGGTATGATCACTAGGCAATGAGAATTTTTCATCTCCATTATGATCTTATGGGAGCACCGTTCTGTGCGATCTGTGGTTGACCAGCCTCATGTGGCATGACTGTATGTGAAGGACAGCAGTATGAGATGGTGTGCATCACTTGCAATTATGTGTCCTTGTATGACTTGTTTAATCCTTTGTTGTTTTTAAACCTTTGATAACAGTTTGGAAGAGACTTTTGGATGTGGTTATGTAACTGACTCCAACACTGCTTGTTTACAAGAGCCACGGTCTGTTTCAGTTCTCCAGCATCTTCTCAGGTATGACTATCTAGTATTATTGAGTCAGCTTCTTCTGAGTGAAGTTTTACTGAACCCAGGTTCCTCTGCCCAATGCTTTGAAAGGCCAGAAATCAAAACATCAGTGTTTAGAGTTTATCGATCGAGAATGAGCCAACCAAGAAGATGGGAGACCTAATAATGCCTGAAATCCATCTTACTGCTGGACTAGGTAAGGGCTTTTAAGCTGGAGAAGAGGAGTTAGAATAAATTCCTGTGGTCTTTGGTCTCTTGATGAGGTCTCAAGGAGTAGTTTCTAAGATGCTATAAGAGAGTTCACATGTATGGGGGGGTTGGTATTGAGTCTCCCATCTTTTCTATGAAATAAGCATGTAAGTTATTGTCCTATGACCATTCCTTTCCCTAAAGCAGTAGAAATATTGAATTGCGATGGTATTTATAGTTTTCCTGAAACTGTTATTTAAACAGTAGATCACAAGTTACTAATCCAGGAACTGGTCATTATTGCTAAACCCCATAGTTTAAACATTAAGCAACCTATGGCTACAAGGGAATGTATAGGTTAACATAGTTTTGTTAGAAAAACAGAGAGTTTGGCTTGTGGGATACAGTTACAACATGACTGTGGATGGTTTACTGACCACTGGAGTGAACAGGTCAGTAGCTAGACCTGTGTCCTGCCTCTAGACAGCCTTTGCCTAAAAGTAGACCAAAAAGTGATTCTCTGCCCTTTGAGGAAACACAGAAGACATGATCATGGTGAATTGTTACTACTTTAAAATATTACCACCACTGAATTAGCCCAGATGCCTAGGTCATTGTGGGCCAGGGAGGTTAACTCTTTTGAAATACCAGCAGGAAATTTCTGGTGGACTGACACCAGTCCAGACTGGGTCATGGTATGAGAATGTGAACCCTGGTAAAAGCATAATTGTTTAGTTTTTTAAAAGATCATCATCTCACCATCTATGATAAGTGAAGGAAAACCGCTGCCTTTGCACTTCTGAGCCTCTAAGTCTTTATTTGCCTCCTGGTTTCAGTGTACAGTTTCAAATATGTACCTGATGCCCTCTTGCTGGGCAAGACTGCAGACCTTTGAGCTCTTTAAAGCATTATTGGTGAAGCCAGACTGTGAGGAGAAAGCAGTCTCAGGAAGGGATGTGGGTGGTTAACAAGGCGACTTTCTCTGATCACTACACAGTGGTGAGTGGTTCTTTCCTGGGATTAGAAGGGGTGAATTTACTCACATTTGGTTAAAATTGTGAGGAAAAATAAGCCAACTAGGTTTGAGGGTAGACTCTGTTTGCTGCTTCTAGATTATGTTCCTAAACATTGCTAAGTGGCTTTTTAATAACATTCAGTTTATTGTTTTTTCCTTTTTATTGAATTTATTGGGGTGACACTGGTTAACAAAATTATACAGGGTTCAGGTACACGATTTTACAACACATCTCTGTATACTGCATTGTGTGTTCACCCCTCCTCCATGTCAAGTCTCCTTCCATCACCATTTATCCCCTGTACCCTCCTCCACCTCCCCTTGCCTTCCTCCCTCTGGCAGTCACCTCACTGTTTGTCATATCCGTAAGTTTTGTTTTTGTTCAGTCCCTCCACCCCCTTCTCCCACAGCTGTCAGCCTGCTCTGAGTCTGTCTCTATTATTCAGTTTAACAGCCATGATTTGATCCTTGCTCTGGACTAGGCCTATGGGGTAAACATATGACTTAGCAAGTACTTGCCATCAAGGAATTTGTAAAAAAAAATAATGTGCCTTTACCTTCAACCCTACAGTCCTTTTGTATATACGTTTACCGTTAGTGATGTCAAGACAACCTTCCATCCTAGATCTTTGTCTTAGTACCTAAGCTTAGTCCGATATGTGCAGTTTTCCCCTGACAGCTGCTCCTGTCATCCTTCTTTAGGTTTGATGAAGTGCTTTACAGATCATCTCAGGACCTTCAACCCAGGCACATTGTCAGTTACCTCCTAACTCTAAGGTACTTAATTAACATAATCAGATGTTAAAAAGTGTCTTGAGACCTGATCTTACAAAGAATTCTTTTTCATCTGCAGTTTTCTATAAACAAATCCTTTGGCCTAAAATAATTACTTGGTTTAAATGACAGGAATTCTTGTTTCATCTTTGCAAATTAGCAGTTAATGTTCATTCCTTTACTCACTCAGTGATAGAAGGTACAGTCAAACGAACAGGAGACAGCAGTCTCACAGGTGGCTCGAGAGCAATGTGTGCACTTGGGGACAGAGCCGAGAGAAGAGAAGATGGTGGGGCACTCAGCCCAGCCTGACGGACCAGAGGGCTTTTCAGGGGAAGGGACTAGATGTCAGCCAGGAGAAGCACAGTGGGGCAGCGGAGGAAGAAGCCCAAGCTGAGCGAGAATGTGATACGTTAAAGGAACTAGAAGCACAGTCCTGGGAGGAATTAGAACTAAAGTATTTACATGTCTTTGTGCCGTGCACTAAGGCATTTCATCTTATTTTCAGGGCAGCAGGGTCCATAGAAAGGTATTAAGCCGAGGTGCAGAAAAATCAGTCAGCTAGATGGTAGAGAATAAATTGGGAAATGAGTCAGTGACACTGTTAGAAATTTCATCGTAGCTATGAAACACTTCTAATAGAAGTTGATGCTATCTTCTGTGGTGACAGCTGTATCTCCCTATAAAGCTATTTAAGAAAGATTTGCTTTTACTTAAGATTTACTGAAATTGGAGAATTGCTGGGGCTGTTCTCTTGATGATGCTTTTTACCTTATCTTCCCTAGATTTAAATAATTGTTTCCTTTAAATTACACTTAGACATAAAGAAGCAAAATAGTCATATTAAATGTCACTTTTTGAAGTGAATGTCATAGGCATCATTTCACTGGCACAATGTTGCTCTTGTTGCCGTACCAAAATACAGTGTGTCCATAGTCATGATGCACTTTTGACCTGTGACCGGTTAAAAGCGCACCATGACTTTACAGACACACTGTAGAAAAGATGCATTCAAGATGAGTGGCCGCATATGTGCAGAGTGGACCAATACCTAGTCTGTCCCACACCTCCTCACCAGGAAGAGGGTAAGGCCAGGCCATCTTGGAGAAAGCCTGAGGAAAAACTCATTATTAGAAAGGAATCTCCTATACTTGCAAAACTAATAGTGAAATCATAATCTTAACTTGCCACCTGGTATTAGTAGAACCAGGACCAAAATCTAAAACTTGAGTCTAGTCTGTTTTACTTTGTCTGTTATAGAAAAGCAGTGAATTCCAGTCTCAACTTTTGATACATTTTAATGCCTCTATCCAGGCTTTGATTTTTTTAATCTTTAAATTGAGGGAGTAAGATTAGATATCAGGTTTATACAGTGTGTCCATAAAGTCATGGTGCACTTAATATTTTGCACCAGTCAAAAGTGCACCATGACTTTACGGACACACTGTATGTTACTACAGGAAATTACTGCTGGTCCTAATCATGATTTCTCTTCTCGTTTCAGCCATCTTGCAGCTGCAGCACACAAAACACTGCACATAAAAGAGAGTCCTCCTGATGTTGCTGGGGTGTGTTACATTGAGTGTTTTGTGGGTATTCTCTAGCATCCTCAGACTAATACTACTGAGACAGTCTTGCAAATGTTTCTACTGTTAAACTAGAGCAATGTACATACAATCTGGGGTAATAATTAGAATTGGATCATTTTAATAATAATCAGTGTTTATGTACTTTCCAACATACTAAACTCTCAAGGACATTTTCCTATATCAAGTGTTACAGCGATGAGTTCCCCTTATCTGAAGCGGTACTGGATGATGACACTGTCACTCTCACTCCCCAACCCTGGCACCAGGGTTTACTATAAGGGATTCTGGAATTTGTACTCTTGCCCACAGCAAACTCTAGGGCATGTTGAGATATTGTGTTTAGTTTAAATTAGAAGAAAGATTTACTCTTAAAAACCTTATTTATTCACTTTATAGTTTAGCCTCTTATTGAACATTTAATCATTCTTTGATTTATTTTGTAGGCCAGACTTCATCTTTTCAGAGCTGTTCGTTCTGTCCTAGCCAACGGAATGAAACTTCTTGGAATAACACCTGTATGTAGGATGTAATTTCTAATTAAAATGACTTTTTAAATACTAAATTAATTCTAGTTATCTATTCTTATATGCCTTCCTGTTTAGAATAGAATTTAATCTGTTGTTCTGTGTCAGAATCTTTAAGTGATTTATCAACATATTAAATCTTGATCTTTTAAAATAAAAACCATCTGAGTTCCCTCATGGTCAATAAGTACTAAATAGACTTTTATAAATTCAGTGAACTCTTTTAAATGCATTGTGATCTAATGGGAATAAAGGAAAAGAAACCTATTTTGAGGTTTCTTCTGGTCTTATTCTTTCAGAAACTTCTTAAAACTAACTGAGATTATCCCTTTTCTTCAAATAAAATTGATGAGGCAAAATATCTCAAACTTCTTGTACTTATGGTTAGTTCTAAAAAAATGTAGGGAGACCAGTACTAAGCCCTTTTGCCAATCCAGCGGACATCTCCCAGAGAAGGATCTCATGCTCATCTTTTTGTAGTTACATACAGGTAACTGATTATGTGAACTAGGGAACAACTACATTTGAGTAACAAGAAATAACTTGTACAGCTATTGTATTAGGATCTTTTTCTGAAAATTAGTTAAGCCATGATTTGAAATGGAGTTTCCTAAACCATTTTCTTCATATCTATCTGCATATTGGTAACCTGTATTTTGTGTGACTTGTTTAGGTTAGCATAAGTAGTATTTGATCTGTTTGATCAGTACAGCTATCCTCATCTGCCAACATTTCCATTCGAGTCTGCTATAATTTATTTTAAATGCTATTAGTAGTTTTCTAAATACCAACGACAATCTACTATTACAAATAGAGAAGGAAATTAACATGAACCAAGCTTCTCTAGTTGAATGAACATAGTTTTGTATTAGTGAGTAATAATTAGTCCTAAAAGACTCATGCATGCAGTTGCAGTTTTAAGTGAGTTAGCTTCCAGATGCTAATTTCCTACTTAAAATATTGTTAAGATTTACTTAGCATAAACCAGCCATGGAATAAAAGTGTACAGTTAGAACATGATATTCATGTCCAATATCTCCTTCCATTTCTTTGAAGAAAAGTTCCCCTTCTCAGTTATATGGTAGCCTCTTCCATATTTGAATCTTGAGTGAAATGACACAGGGACAGTGCTGGTTAGAACCAAATCTTTCCAAAAGCAGATCCCTGAAAAGACTTCATTAATTCCTACAACCTAGAGCCCTGCAATGCTGCTTCCAGTCTTTATAAACCTTTTTTTTTTTTTTTGGCTTAAGGCTAATCAGAGTTGGTTTTTATCTATTATTTGCAACCTAATAACCCTAAATAATTCCAACATAGAGAAAATTTTAAATAATGTAATGTTATGTTTTTGCATTATCTTAATGGTCATATCTACAAAACAAAAAGTGATCAAACAGATCCCATATAAAGTTTATTGCTGAATTTCCCCAATTAACATTATAGAAATTTTTTAAAAAACACAGAAATTTCACAAATTATTGAGAGCCCACAGCTAAACATACTTTATAAAAAAAGTACAAAAGTGACATTAGAAATATTTCTTGAAGAAAGTATATCCTCTAACAGCAAAGAAATAAGAATCCAGACAATGATTGGCACAAATACAGCACTTAGAGTACTCCGTCACTACCCATAAATCATTGTCTGAGTTACGAAGTATTCAGTTTGAGAAGTTGCACATTCAGTTTGTTTCTGACTAGCCTGTCTTGTTTTTGCCTCTTGTAAGAAAGGAGCTAGATATTTACTGCTGTTGGGACAAAATACTGTACATGAACTGGAGAACAAGGAGGGGTTGTCCTTCTCCCCTGGTACCTGAACAAGAGAACAGTCAGTATAGAAATGGCTTTGGCACTTTAACATTGTCCCATACCTTGTTGCTTGAATATTACAGCCTCACATGATTTTTTAACACCATATCATCACCATATTTTTTATATACATTATATATACAATAAAAAATTCCTTCATTATAAAACAAAATGGGTTGACCACAAACAGGTCACAGTAAATCTCTGTACAAATTCACTCAGCATTCTCCTTAATTCTTATGCCACAGAGTTAATTTGTTATTCTTGTTTGTTTAAGCTACCTTCTGGGATTGACTTAAGGCTCTAGTTAATGCAAATAGTTTAATCTTAGTAGAAATCTCTTTTGAGGCTGAAATCACACACCACTGACTCTCTCTTTTGAAGCCGTTTCTCCTTGTTGGATGGATGTAGTGTCTTGTCGGGGTAATCCATAAAGATATATGGAAACACATACAAGAAGAGTACCCAGAGCAAAGGTGAGTGCTGAAAAGAAAACATAATAAGCTTAATCTGTATTTGTGTCTGTATAGCAAATACAACAATGAACAGTATTTTGAAAACTTTCAACTATGGGTTTACACCATTCTCTATTTGCATTTATGACGAGTCAATTTGAAAATGAAATGTAAAGACAGAAAATGATTAAATTTAAGTGTTCTATTTTTATGATAGCAAGGTTTATAAAGATCAAGAGAGCAACAGTCATCGACTCTACACTTTTCAAGAACCCAAGTATGCCTGTCCTGAACCACTGACAGAAAAACTACCTTCTCTATATGCTGATTAAAAGAAAGAGCAGTGGAGTGTGTCTTTTCCATGATACTAGAAACCTGTGAAAAAGTAGAGCAAAAAGTAGTTAAGCAAAATTCAAAGAGTTAGGTGACCTATGATTGAAACGATTGACGATTTCTAAGTAGAAAAGGTGGATTTACTAAGTAAAATTCCATTTTCTACTAGCCTTGTCTTTTTTATCTTCTAAATCCTAAAAATCAGGACACCACTAACTTACAACTTGTCCACACTTGACCAGTCATCACTTTATAAATAAATGCTTATGTTAAAATTGTATATTCCATTTGAAACTGAACCATATTCAGTACAATGGCACAGTCTTAATAGCTTTAAAAATGGCATGTAAAGAAATGCTATTGAGCTCTGATTTCAGTTCAACCCTAACCAGAGAAGACTAGCACTACCTTCAAAAAAGGGGGAGGGTTTAAATTAAAATTACAAAAATGGAACATTGCTAAGATAGTCTAATTTCCTTAACTTCATTAAGACAGAACATTGACCAAAAGTATTTTATACTGTTCCCACCTATTCCTCAGGAGTAAAGTCATAAGGATTTGTTGAGCATAAGAATGGATTAGAACAATGAAAAGTTCACCCAAATCAGGTAAAAAAAATATCTAAAGGAGGTCCTATACATACCTGATACTTAAAAATGGTTGGCCTTATACAGAATATTTACTATGTGCCAGGCACTATTCTAAGCACTTGACCTATAACAACCCTCAGAGATAGGTGATATTACCATTCTTATACAAATGAAGAGACTAAGACACAGGTTAGTACCTTCCCCAAGGTTACACAGCTAATAAATGATACAGACAAAATTTGAACCATTCTATAAAATGGTTTTCTAAGTTTTCTACAAGGTTGGTATTTCTACATTTATATTTATAACAAGAGTCAATTTTAAAATGAAATGTAAACATATACCAGGCCTGTTTCTTTTTACTCAGTGTCAGTATTTTACAGATTTCCTTCATGCATTAGTAAATAAAATTATTATTACAGTATAAAGTACCCTGAAATGTTAGGTCAACACCACTGCTTAAATAAGAAGCCACCTTAATGCTGGGTGTGGACTGGAGAAAATTAGAAGGAGTAGCCTAGTGGTGGTGTCAGAATGCCAGCTATAGTAATGAATTTTGTATCAGTTACATATTAAATGAAATATCTTTATAAAAAGAAATTTTAGATTTGAATTGTGATTTCAAAACCAGTTTGCACACAAGTCCAAAACAGGAATGTACAAACTAAGGGAGAAATGAAAGAATTTTTGTTCTTTCCTCAAAATAGAAAGCCTCATTCACTCTAATTCCACTGCTAAAGTAATCGTTTCCTAAAGTCCATGTATTTTCCTGTGTACTTACTTCATCATAGCAATATTCACCCTGAAGCACTTAAACTGTTTTATTACTAACACCTGGGGAATCAGGAGGCCTTGACTGCAACCAAGCTCTTTCTAGTAACCGAGTAGCCTCCTCACTTTCACATAGAACCAGAACCCCTCAACTGAAGCTCTAGGACTATTGTTAAAATGGTATTGCTGACCCACATCTACAGGACTATGATCTGCTGCAGTTATAGAATACATTATAACAAAACTAGGAATTTCTGTAAACACTGACCAATACCACATTTAAAAGACAAATCAAGAAAGTGGGAAACTTTTCCATGTTAAAACTTAAAAATACAAACTAACACATACTTATCTGTAATCCAAACAGCATCACTGAAGCAATAGTAGAGAGGACAATGGCTGCTGCTGCAGAAAAGCCTTTCATGATGTTGTCTGTGTATTTGACCACAACGGAAGTGTAGAGGCCTCCAACACTTGCAAGAACTTATAAACAGAAAGAAAGAAAATCTTAACACTCAAATAAATGAAATGTTCTGTGATGGTACGGCAATTTTCATCCCCCGAGATGCCACACTATTTACCTGAGAAACTACTATTTTCCTTAGAAGCAGCCATCTGAGAGAGTGTATACTAAAATTCACTAGTAGTTCCTACAAAACAATGTTTTTCAGATGTCCAAAGGGCTATGTGATCTACTACTAACTTGTGCACATTAACTGCTAACACATTAGATACTTCTGTGTGTGAAGGCAGCTATGCCACAGAACTCAGAAAACCAAAATTACATTTTCAAACTGGTGTTCACAATATAAAGGAACTATTTCAAAATGCTATAAAGGCTAACTTGTCTTTTTAAAGGGTCTACCCAGAACCTTTAATTCCTGGATACTTACAGATGACAAACCAGACATAATATGTGTAACCATAGAAAAATCCTTTTTCTTTAATTTCAGCTCCATCTGACAAGTAGACGCCAACTAATGTCACAACAATCCCTGATAGATACATTTGAATGTTTCTCACCCAAAGGGAAGTGTCTGAACTCTTTAAAACTTTTTCAAAGTATACTCCTGAAAGAAAATTAGACATGCAAATATGAAATAAAGATATTATGAGAAAATAAAATGTCTTTCACTTAGAACAATAACCTGGAGATATGATAATATAAATAAAATAAATGATTTGGAGAACAAGTATTTTACATTAAGGGCACATTCATGTCACCAGTATGACACATGTCATACTGAACATTACTGATTTGTATTTTTATAGAGCATAGAGAATTAATAACCAAGAAGGTACTTTCTAACCCACAGTTAACAAAACTCAAATTGTTAAAAAGTTTCTGCCATTATTATAGTAGTAAGATAGACCAAAAAAGCTGTTAATACCAATAAAAGACTTGCTTTGGTCATCTGGAAAACTATATTATTAGTTACCTTAATCATACCCCTATAATGTCTACCTAGTAATCAATACCCCCGACATTGCAAATTAACTATATAATCACCATTTGGGAATTTTTCAGCATTTAAGTAACACAAAGAAAATATAATTTAAATAGGACTTGCTGAGAGGAGCCATTTTCCTTTAAAGCAAGGTTCCCCAAGACAAATTCATACACAGTGTCAGAAGGACCAAGAACTCCTCAATTAGATAATAAATTTTGTGTGTATGTGGATTTTTCTGGGGTTGAGGGCATCCATAGCTTTTTTCAGATACTCCAAAAGAGCACACGATACCCCCACCCCAAAATCACATACCACTGCTGTAAGTTTTATACTTATAATGAATGCATGTTTAATAAAGACATTAGAGATTTTAATTATAAATACCATGTTAATTAGAGACTTAGAAATTGCCACTAATAGCACTAATCCATTTAAAAATATAATGAAAAACAAAATTATTTTTGATCAATCCATGTTGGGAAGTGCTAGAGAATGGAAATAATCATATAATGGCTATTCCTATTTCCACTTTTGACTTTCCTAGCTGGGAAAACCACTTAACTGCTGAGTACTCAGTTAATCCAAGAATGGAGGGATAGTAAGTCACCCCCCATTTCAACTATGTATTGAGAAGTTGAACTAAATAGAATATTTCAAATGAGTATATTATTTTGGGGGTGACTCAATTTTGTTTCTAATTTGCTTGATAACTCAAGACTAAAAGTTTAGTATGATGCTATCATTAAGTATATTCCCAAATTTAGATTTTCCCCTCTTATCAAACTTCTCTTTTACAAGCAATATTTCACTTCCATCCAGCCTACTTGCCTAGTTAAAAATAAAAGCAGCATCCTAACTCTTGAAATAATACAAATAAGATAAAAATGACATATAGGTATAATTGACATATTCTTTACTACAGTTTATTTTCTGTTGGAACTATTTATAAAACACATTTCATTTCTTACATCACACATTCATACACTGTCTCTTGATTAGAGAATTGCATGTCCCTACATAGGATTCCAGACTTCTTTGTTTTTTTGATGTTAGTGATTTTGGTTCTTGACCCTCTGTTTTTGGCTGTTACTTTTATGCATTAAGTCTTCTGGGATACTCTCCACCCCTCTGCTTTTTTCTCCCTACTCCATACTTCCTAATCTGTTGAAACAGTGAAAGAACCTTAAGTTACCAGGGTAAAACAGATACTGACTGAATACTACCCTAAAGCAGCAGAGTCTAACCGAAGGATAGTGACAGTTCCAGGAAAATGGAAAGAGATCCTGGAGCTTTCTGATGGCTAACTTCCTCTTTCAAAAGTTTTCATTTACTTTTGAGTTCTTGGCTGAACTAAGGATAGTCAAGGACAACATACAGACTCTTAAGTAACTGCAAGTACGAATAAGGACTGAGGTCTGAACTGAGGTAAACTACCATATGTTTACTGGAAAAATACCCTGACAAACTAAATAAGTAAGAAGGTACACTTTAATGGAAATAAAATTGTTATAATAAAACAAGATAAATTAGATCCCTATTTAAAGTTTGATATTTTTTAAATTGGACAACAAAATAAAATGACACTTTTATAATTTACCTGCAAATCCTGAGCACAGTACAGCAATAGCTATAGCACCAAACCCTAACAATGGATTCTGTTCCACCTGCAATAGTAATGTTTTAAGTTATTTTAAGTGACTAGTAGATAGAATTCATCAAAGAGACCAAATAAATGAATACAAAAATTTGTGTTATAGTTCTACTAGCTAGTCTATAGAATAAAACAGGACCAAACAAATGGCCATCCCGAGATTAACCAAAGCACTCAAGTTAAAAATGTTACCCTCAAATCACAGCCATAGGAAATGCTTAAAAGAACACATGTGCCTATTTACTATTAATGATGAGCACCTTAGCATAAA
Source organism: Rhynchonycteris naso (assembly GCA_037038555.1). Taxonomy (NCBI): domain Eukaryota; kingdom Metazoa; phylum Chordata; class Mammalia; order Chiroptera; family Emballonuridae; genus Rhynchonycteris; species Rhynchonycteris naso. The sequence continues at coordinate 47,773,526 of CM073000.1, read as the reverse complement.
ATTTTGCAATTAACCTGCCTCTTAACTTTAACTCCTGCCACCACTCCAATTCAAGCCTTTTTTCTTTTTTTAAATTTTTATTTTTTAGTGAGAGAAGCAGAGAGAGGGACAGATAGCGACATACAGGAAGGGAGAGATGAGAAGCATCAGTTCTTTGTTGCAGCACCTTAGTTGTTCATTGACTTCTTTCTCATAAGTGCCTTGATCAGGGGACTACAGCAGAGCCTGTGACCCTTGCTTAAGCCAGAGACCTTGAGCTTCAAACCAGTGACCTTTAGGCTCAAGCCAGTGACCTCGGGGTTTCAAACCTGGGTCCTCTGTGTGTCAAGGCAATGCTCTATCCACTCTCTATACCAATAGTGAAACCAGAGAGTTGAGATGCATGACTATAATATGTATGACAAGCATATATACCTTGTTTAAAATAAAAAAGCCTGATATAAGGAGAATATTACTTCATGTAGAAGAACCTGAAAAAGAAAGCTTGGTCTAAAATGTTTGCATGAAGCTAAAAGGAGAAATAGAAGCTATCATGGACTAGTGGTTTCAAAGTATGGTTCCTGGACCAACAACATTATCATCTGGCAACTTTTTAGAAATGAACATGACATGCCTCACCCCAGACCTACTGAATCAAACTATGGGGACAGGAGCAAACAATTCTTGGATTGCTTTTCTGCCAGTCTCTCTACAGTTTGGAGAAACAGTGATAGACACTTCCTCTGGATTTAATTCTGACTAAGACACTTCTAGGTGATGAAGTAGAAGTGATGGGAACTGGAGAACAGCCACCATGTCACTTTAGCATGAGTACACAACATTATGAAAAGATAAAAGCTCTAGTCTTAAATCAAAATTCAAAAAAAGTAAAATTTCAAGTTATCATTTCATAGCCAATAGGAAGATGGGTTAAGAGGGATTAAGAGGTTCTGAAAAGAGATTCTGATAAAGAGTAAAAAAAATACATAAAGAAATCAGTATTACTAATTAAGAGCATCTTCAATGAATTCTGATTTATAGGAATACTAAAGAACTGTAGTGTATACAACCAAGCGGAATCTAACCAGGAATTTTAGTATCAAGAAACTGAAAACTCAGAATAAACAGAGACTTGCAAATATACTTTAATACATTAAAGAAGACTTTTAAAACTATGGTTAGTTCAGGAAGAAAATATATAGTATGTTTCTTGGGCTAGATCATATATTAGATGGCAAAAAGACAGCAACCCAAATCTATTTGCCATTTTCTCTGTAAATAATAATTTAAAATAATAAAGTAATAAACATTTAAAAGGTAACTGAAACCCAAGGCAATTGGTTTGCTATTATGAGAATACCTAGCTAAATAAAATAAATTCAAAAGTATCTTGATCAGGAATAGTAGCAAGTCAAGAGACTGATAACTATGCCTCTAAGGAACAATGGAGAATGGAAGCTATGCCAGAAAATGTGAACTGGTGAAATACTGTCCTCTATCCAAAAGGCCGAGGGAAGGGAAAGAAAAGCTGCAGAAACTATGCTGATAGATGGCTGTCTGAGGCCTGCCAGGCAGCCCAGTGCGGGCTCCAGAGCACAGGCTCTCGGGGTACGGCGCCTGGATTCACACATGACTGACTACCTTTGCCTATCAGTTTCCTCATCGGAAATGGAAATACAAACAATACCATCTTGATATGCTTGTAGGCATAGATGTTAAAATATGTAAAGCACTTAGAACATTACTGGTACTTGTTGTTTAACTGGTTACAACTGTTACTATTTTGATTGATTACTAGAAAAGTGCTAGAACAGATGACAAAAAGTTTAATGCTCATCAGTAGAAAACAGTCTGGCTTCCCTAAGAGTGAGACAACCACATTTCCTTACTGAAAGGATTTCTAGTATAAGTTAGTTGAAGAATTCCATAAAGAAAATGCTTAGCAAGAAATTTGACAGATTTGCATAATATTTTTGTGAATGAGATATAAATTTAGTTAGATTAACAATACAGTTCTATTTATAGCAAAGTGAATGCTCATACAGCAATTATCAAGTTAGACCAACAACCAATACGATATGAATGAGCCACCTCAGAAACAAGATTCCCGCTGAGTCAGGCCTTCAGCTGACTGCAGCTCTACCCAGTATCTTGACAGTTACCTTTAAGAGATCTCAAGGCAGAACTACTTGGCTAAGGCACCCTCAAATTCCTGATCCATAAAAAAGAGAATAAATATTTCTCAAGGGAAAAACTGTCAAGCTAAAGTGAAGGCTAATGGCATAACCACAGAACTCTGGTCCTCTCCTGTCTAAAATGTTCAGTGATAATCCAGAAGACATATTTGTTGAATCTGTAGAAAGCATAATACTCAAAAGAAAAAGCTAATAATAGATAAGGACTGAAAAGAACCCAAAGGCCTGAATAATGACCCAAAGCTAAGATAAAGCTTAATAAATACAAATACATCCTGCAGTTTGGCTTAGAACAGTGGTTCTTAACCTGGGTTCTATCGAACCCTAGGGGTTCAATGAGTCGGTCTCAGGGATTCGGAGAAGCCTCTGCCGTGGAGGCCAGAATAAAGTAATACCGTAATTTGTTGTGAGTTCATGCACTTTGTTGGTTTTGTTCTTTGAGCAAGGTGATGTTCATGCATGGCTCATTTTGTGCACCAGTAAAAAAACATATACCTATGTCTTGAATTTGGGGGAAAAAATCATATTTTATTTATCACTAAAGAAGGGTTCGGTGAATGCGCATATGAAACTGGTGGGTTCAGTACCTCAAAAAAAGGCTAAGAACCACTGGTTTAGAAGAAGCCCACTGCATAAGACACATTTGAGATAAACTGTATTTGTGTGAAATAGCTGTGTGTAGTTGTGTACAATCAGTTATAAAATGGATAACCTATATGTTTATATTATTCAACAAATAATATATAATATGTATATATAATTTTATGCTGATTTAACAATTCTCTAGTATTTAGAACAAAGTAAATAATTAGCAAGTTATACCTCACACTGCTCAGTCAACATCTAGAGACAGTGTAAAGTTTTAAGACATTCTGAGAAACAATAATATATAGATGAATGACTGCATCTAGATGAGGAATACAAGGAAGTATTGGGGCAAGAAGCACTGATCGAAAAGTCTCAAGAAACCATATAGAAAGAAACCACAAGACTGTCTCAATGAGGAGAAAAAGACTGGACATTTTGGATGTGACACTTTCCTGAAACATTCTGAGAATATATGGGAGTTATGAATTTGAGTTAATCCGACAACAAAGAACAATGAGAGGCAGTTACAGGAAGCTGTACTCTGTCCAAAGTAGGAAAGAACTTTCCAGAGCAACAATTTTCAACCTTTTTTGTCTCATGGCACACAAATTACTAAAATCTTGTGCACACCAAAAAAATATATTTTTGTCCATTTGACAAAAAATTAGTATAATTTTGATTCATTCACACCAGGCAGCTAATGTTTTGCCTGATGTCATTTATTTATTTGACAATCTAACACAGGAGTCCCCAAACTTTTTACACAGGGGGCCAGTTCACTGTCCCTCAGACCGTTAGAGGGCCACCACATACAGTACTCCATACACTGACCACCAATGAAAGAGGTGCCCCTTCCGGAAGTGTGGCAGGGACCAGATAAATGGCCTCAGGTGGCCGCAATTTGGCCTGTGGGCCGTAGTTTGGGGACCTCTGAACAGAAAAGAGTTCAGTATCCCTGACTAGTAAGGTATTGCATGCTTTAAAAATTCCTGGGACACATTTTTCAGAACTCGCTGGTGCAGAGGGATCCAAAATAGGATAGGCTGTCCTATAAAGTCTCCTTTACTTTACTAAGCTTTTCACATACACTACCTATTTGAGAGGTAGACCTAACACCTTTCTTTTTTTTTTTTCAAATTTAAAGCCATTACTTTGCCATTTATTAAATGACCAGATTACAAAAATAACCATGGTAGATACCTTAGTTCTACCTTCTGATATTAATCTTATCCTTCTGATAAGCCTGTTGATCTGGGCTTCCCTGTTACCAGCATCCCCACCTTCTACAAAGTGGGTGGTCTTTTTCTTCATTCCACCATGTGGAGAAGATAATTTGAAGGGTCACAAGAAGTTGTTTGCTTCTTTGAAGCGCCTGAGAAAGAAGTTTTCCCAAAAGATGCTGCGAAAGGCTAAGAGGAAGCTCATCTATGTAAAAGCTAAGCACTATCACAAGGAGTACAGGCAGATGTACAGAACTGAGATTCAAATGGCTAGGATGGCGAGAAAGATTGGCAACTTCTATGTACCTGCAGAACCCAAACTGGCATTTGTCATCGGGATCAGAGGTATCAATGGTGTGAGCCCAAAGGTCCGCAAGGTGCTGCAGCTGCTGCGCCTGCGCCAGATCTTCAACAGCACCTTCATGAAGCTCAACAAGGCCTCAGTTAACATGCTGAGGATCATGGAACCATATATTGCATGGGGATACCCAAACTTGAAGTCAGTAAATGAATTGATCTATAAGCGTGGTTATGGCAAAATCAACAAAAAACAAATTGCTCTGACGGATAACGCATTGATTGCTTGATCTCTTGGTAAATATGGCATCATCTGCATGGAGGATCTGATTCATGAGATCTATACCGTTGGACCTAACACCTTTTAATATGAGGTATTAAAAGTTCACAATTTGCCTTCCCAACAAATTATTTCTCTACAGGTCTACAACTGAATTAAATGTGCAGTGCATATTTGATCAGTGTTTTGAAATGTCACCAAGAGTATGAGCATGTTTAAACATGTTAAGACAATAAATATTAATCTGAAACTCATTTTCCAGGGGAAAAAATCACCAAGTTAGAAAGTAACTACCTAAAAAGGAACTAACCTATTTCCACAAGCTCTCCTTACATCCCCAGCTGCCCTATTCTCCTGAGAGAGCTTCCATTTACTAAAAGTTAAAGAGAATCTTCTAGTTATAGAAGGAAACCAATAACTTTCAGAAAGTCCTTCACTGGAGTTCCACTTCCTACTGTTCTTTAGGAAAATAACTCACTAAAGCGTATAATGTTTTTAAAAATTAGGTACGTACCTTAACATTTAACTCTTAGCAAATTAAGTTATACGTATACTTTTTGCTCCATTTTAATTATCAATTACCAGTAAAACCACTGCTCCCCTGTATCCGTATCACTGACAGTGGGAGTCTGTGCAAAAGGATATAAAACTGGTGGAGGGGGCAGGGAGAGATGAAAAATAGATGGATAAAACCTTGCCTAGCATTTCTGAGAAAATGCTAAGAGAGGCCTAGACGTTCCGAACATACACACTTTGTGTGGAAGTCACAATCTTATTCACAGGTTAGGTATTAAGTATAACTATGGACAAGTTATTTCACCTCTTTGGACTTCAATTTTGTCATCCATAAAATGGAGTGGGTAACATTAACTTTAAGATACCTTCCATCTCTAATATTTTATCTTCCATCTCTAATATTTTATGCACATTCCCCTCTAAAAAGAAAGGAAACCAGTAAGTTATATTTTATTAATATTATATCCTAAAGGGATTTAAAAAGCTTATCTATAGGGCAAAGGTCATTTTCAATTAAAGAAATATAATCATGCTACATTCATCAATGTGATCAAAGTGTATACGACATAAGAGGTTTCCTATTTTAGTTATAGTAAAGCATTATGCTTCTTACCATGACTTTCGTAGCTTGTGCTGGTTTCCACTGTACAAGTGTGACCCCGCCACACAGCATAAAAACTGAAATCCACTGTAATTTGCTAAGGGTCCGGTTTAACATTAAAACAGTACATAAAGCAGTACAGGGAATCTTCAACTGGTAGGTAACCTAGAAACAAAATAATGAACTAATTAGCTTAGTTAACATTAGTCTCTGACACAGCTATTTCTGGTATCATTAATAGAATTATCAAGAAAAACGTGTTAATGTGATAAAGGGTTAATAAAAATAATATTAACATAAAAACATTTTTTAAGATACTGCTTTTTTCATTATCATTTATTCCACTTACCTGGTACACTGCTGCATCCAGATTGCTAAGAGCTATGAAAGCCATGTTGTTCTGAACCGCATACACTAATGATGGCACACTTAGCTTCATAAGTTCTTTGGGGCTCCCCAAGACGTTTTCTCTTAAAGATGTCTTGAATCTACCCAGACTACCAGTTTCTCTTAGAAAACAAAAGGGGGAAATGAGGAGTTAAGGAATAAAATTAAAAGAGAAGTCTTCACACACAGGACAGCTATTTAAAGCTCGCTGATGTAATTTTGCAAACTTACTTTGTTTTTGTAATTTTTAAATAATTTTAAATTATAAAAAGAAATATAATAACTTTATAAAATAAAAACAATTATAAGTTCTATTTTGGAAAATATGAAAAACAATTAGGTTTACCATATTCAACATCTGGTCAAAGCTCCAGAAGTTTTTGAGTATATTAAATAATGAGACAGCAGGAAACCAAAAATGCTGATATTACCCATAAAAATATAATCCCTGATTCTTTAACTGTCATTACATCAAGCTCACCCTGATTTTAATTAATCAGGTTGCATATCCATTTTTAAAGTTGGTTTCTTTTTTAAATTACAATAGATTTACATTGCAAACAAAAGAAAAAAGGCTTTGGTAGCTATGGAAGTTACTGGGGATAGGAATTGACAGATTCAGGTCAATATTATCTGCAAATTAGCTCAGTGCTTATGAAGTATAGTAGACAATAAATCTTTTAAGCATAGTCTCATAAAACTCAAGTACATATCTGTATAACTTTTCAAGAAATCTGAATAATTTATTAACACCAACAAAAATAAACTATATAAAGTATATAAAGTTCACTACTTAACTGCATATTGATTATGCATGCTCTTAACTATTCTTATTTTCCTCAGGAGGAACTAGATAATCTGGCTCATATTTCCCCCATTGTAAATCAGTTCACTTATTTCCTGAAAATAAAAATAAAACAATGTTTTATAATAAGCATCAACACCAAAAAAGTACAGTATCAAAAGGGTCCTAACCGCAATTCACAATATCCTTAGGAGGACCATAATACTTTGCTGACCTGTTTTAACTCAAACTTTATGATAGTCACAATGAGCCTCTATATTTTTGGTTAACATATAAGAATTGTGATTGATTGAATTTTTTCCTACAGAAATAATCATTAATGTTCTAAGGGGGTTGGGGGCAAAAAGTCCATAATGTTAAACTGACTTCCTATGCCTATCCATTGTGCAACACTCTGACCCCTAAGAAAATGCCGAAGTAAGACAAATTTGACTTGGCCACAGAAACAAAAGATATCCTTTTTAGTTACAGTTCTTCCTCTGTTGGCCAAATTCAACCTGCTCCACACCACAATGGTAAATCTATGTGCTAAAAAAGTAACACACACTGCTTGGTGGGAGACTATAAACTATCCAGAAGAGGGAAAGGGGAAAGAATACCAGAAAGATTGCTCTACTGAGAATTTTACATTCTAAGGGTTTCTAGGTGTTTGAAGATTTGACACTTTTATTAATTTAATGCAAATCTAAGGTGTCCTACATATTTTCTCAACGTTATTATATAGAGTATAAAGAATTTTTCAAATAAGAAAATATTAAAGAGAAAAAGAAATTAAAATAATCAAAGAGGTCCAACCATTTTAACAAGGTAATCCATTAGAAAACATAATTGGAACATTTCCTTTAATGTCACAGTTCTCACTAGTAAGTGATATGACAGCAGAGATGTAAATGTTACAGATTTTATGAAATACAGGACACTACTGTCACTGTCCTATACTTTTAATGCTCTTCTAAAATGCTAATATATATTGATAGAGCTTCAGCGTTCTTCCCCAAGAAGCTACTGACAAGTACATAACTGTACCCATCTCCCACATATTATTGCTTTTCGTGTCCCTTTATCTCTCCCACATAAGACTCCCCAAATAGTGGCTATCTGTCCTTTCCTTAATCCCCTGCTATGGGCTGTGCCATCCCAACTTCACCCATTTAGATAATCAAGCCTTCCAACCGAATATGGCTACTTAGGAACCTAATTGCTATTTCTAATAACCATACCTACACCACTATTCAAAGATGCTGTAGTCCCTTTTCTCCCTGTTACTTTTTCCTTTCTTATCTCTCTCCCAAACTTCCCAACTTTCACATAAGAAGGGCTATGAGAAATAACCAGCCAAGCTGAGTATTCCTTTCCTTCAGTGTGCAAACCAGTCAAGTATAGTGTGTTGGACTTTCAGGTCTTTGGCTCTTCTGACTATAGCCTTTATGTTTGATACTTAGGTAGGCCATGGTATATTTTTCTGGTTCCTTTGCTGATGTGGATATTAGAGAAGCCAAACTATACCGGAATGCTAACTACTGGAAAGCTCTGTTTCACTGTAGTACCTTAGAATTACAGCAGTATTATATAATTATAAGTAATACTTTACAAAAAATGTCAGAGGAGGCTAAAAGAATTTGTAAAAGAAAAAAGAAGCTCAAGAAAAATAGAAAAACATCAAAAAGTAGGATAAAGAAATTTAGGGGGTATAAGAAAGAATAATATGTATGAATCTTAGAACAGAAAGTTTTAAAGGAGATAAATGATTTCAGTATTAATCAGATTAAATTCTGCTTAATTTAACATGTATTAATAATATATATCTAAAAGCTTATATTTAGCTTTACTCACTACAGTTAAAAAGTAACAGCAATATGTCTTCCAGAAAACACTAGTAATCATCAATCCTTTTCTTTTACTGTTAAGTAGACAAAAATAAATGGTCAATTCTGAATATACTACAGTCTTAAATATATTGTAAAAAGTAATACATAAAAATCAAAGACTATTCTTTTTCTTCCATTTTTGTGCCCTGGTATTTTCCTGGAAATCAAATCTCAAGTACTTTAATGAGTACCTTTTGTTAAGAATAAGTTTATTATATTTAATTATATCAATAACATTACTAGATAAGAGAAAGAACATGTATAATAAAAAAGCATATGCTAATTTTCAGACATAGCATTTCCCATTAAATTTCCTATTTGGTGATTTTATCACAAAAATAGAATATATGTACAGCCTTTTGTTACCTAAAGAAATTCTGAAGCTCCCTGTTGATTGCAGAGGCATTCCAAAGCTACCGCCCCCCCCCCCAACATCTCCTAGCAAATGGCTAAAACCAATTCTTTCTGACCTATGTTTGGTCAAAAGTAGGCCTCATTGTTCAGGCTCCTGATCTGATGAGAACTACTAGGAGGCAAAAATCCTTGCTTAGGTTACCAAGGCACTGTGCAAAATGGAACACAGCAGAAGTTACTCATGAGCTTAAGAAATTTAAATCTTGTTTACAAATTCTGTATCATCTGCAAAGTATAATTAACTCACATAAAAGACTTTGGGGGCTAAGTATAAAAACCAATAGTGAGGTCATTTGAGGACAAAAGTACCCATCATAAAAGGTACATGACTTTTACTTTCTCATGTCCCTATACCCATTATAGCCTGGGTACAAGAGAAGCAGTAAAAATGTAAACTCAGCAGAAGAAATAGAACAGGGCTGGATGATCTACAACATAAGTATTTGACAACTACGTTAATTATTCTAGGTAATATCTGAAATAGTAAAATAATTTTTTCCAGCCTTATATGGATAGTAGCTCAAAGGTTTAAGATATGCTTGGTTTATTACTAACACACCCAAAAGTATATGTACATTTCTACATCATGCTAGGTTTAATTAGTCTTTATAAACTGTGGTGAATAGCAAACAATATAAAGTTGACTTTGAAAATGTGTCCTGAATTGTAGTAATAATTAGTTTTATGAAAAACCAAAATATTGGCCTGACCTGTGGTGGCACAGTGGATAAAGCGTCGACCTGGAATGCTGAGGTCGCCAGTTCAAAACCCTGGGCTTGCCTGGTCAAGGCACATATGGGAGTTGATGCTTCCTGCTCCTCCCCCTTCTTTCTCTCTCTCTAAAAATGAATAAATAAAATCTAAAAAAAGAAAAACTAAAATATTTTAACTGTTGTACTATTCATAATTCAAAGCTTAAAAAGTTAACTATTCACTAAAACCTTTTAGAACACCAAACTACTAACCTGCCCCCCACCAAAACAGGCTTTAGTAGTTTCCTTTTCAATTTAAAGTGATCTGATGTACTCGTACATGTGCATGACGGTGTATTTAAAAAGATAATTTCATCTTTCTAGTAGCAGAAGACTGGAAACAACCCAATACGGGTGTATCAACAGACTGGTATATATGATACATCCATAAAATGGAATATTATGCAGCTCTCAAGAAGAATAAGACAGACTTCTAGGTACTGACATGGAACAATCTCTAAGATAAAACATTAAGTGAAAAAAATAAAGTGGAGCCTAGTATATATTGTGTATATACACACAGAGCATATAACTAAAACTCACCGATTAGGCCATGTAAAACTTAAACCTTATTCATCAATGTTGCCATCCATTCATTCTTCCCAATACTTCCTTATTTCCTTGTAGTTCTAACTTAACTTCTCATCAAAATAAATGTTTGCATTTCAAAAATTACTAAAAATTATAAGTAAAATAAAAAACATGGGAAAATTGAAAATTACTAACAGAAACCAAAAAAGAACTCATCAGTTTTTTTAAATTACAAAATTACACAGAAGCAGAAAAATAACCCAAGTATTCTAAAATAGTCTTTTTACTATATGCTCTAAAACTAAAGGCACAGAGACATATATACATAGATAGGTGTGTATATATGCACGTACATGTATTACACCTAGCTCTGGCTGCTGGGAGGGCCTAGATTGAGCAATGATACCCCAGTAGCAATGGGCACACCTAGTATCTAGATTCTGGTTTATAAATACCATTCTGGAAAATAAAAAGAAACAAGGCTTCAAGGCTTACTAGAGAAATATATGATTTCAAAGTTGGGGAGGAAAAGTACAGGATAAGTTTCGAACATCTTGTACTAAAGAAACTGCTCAAACAATGAAAATGTTGAAAGGAAGAGGAAAGAAAAGGAAGAAGGGAGGGAGGGAGGGAAAGAAAAAGAAAAAGAGAAGAAGGGAGGAGGGAGAGAGGGAGAGAGAAAGGAAGGAAGGAAGCAAGCAAGCAAGCAAAAGAAAGGAGGCAAGGGAGGGAGGGAGGGAGAGAGGGAAGGAGGGAGGGAAAAGAAAAGGAAAGGGAAAGAGAAAAGAAAGGGAAAGGAAAGTGGGAAGGAAAGAAGGGAAGGGATAGCAGGAAGCTTGAAGAAGATCCCGCTGTCCAAATCTGGAACAATTTAAGCATCAAAATAAATAGTGATAATAATGGATTTCAGCCCATACAATAAAATAATCCATGAATCTATTCTGGGGGTGCAGTGGATATACGGGGAAGCTGCTTAAGAGTAGAATGCCAACTAATAAATGTACAGAGTGATGGAATTAGAAATTTACCATTTGGCAATATCAGTGGGCTATAAAACAAATGAATTTAAGTGTAATGAGAAACTGGATATTTACCCAGTCTCAATATCCCTCCAAAAGATACTTATTAATTACAAAGAAAAAAGTCCCTTTATTTGGACAAACCTAGCCGGTACTACCTTAATCAAGAAATCAGTTAGACCTGGTTAGATAGCTCGGTTGGTTAGACCATCATCCCAATATACAAAGATTGTGGGTTCAATCCCTGGGCAGGGAAAATACAGAAACGGATCAATGTTTCTGTTATTCCGTCTCCCTTCCTCTTTCTCTAAAATCAATAAAGTTTAAAAAAATCAAAGTTAAATTACTGATAATGGGGCAAACAAATATTATGTGTCTCATGATACTCTGCACTGAGGAGGACACATAATTTCAGTGATATTCCTGACACAGACACACTCCCCAAAACCCTACATTTAACTGTAAGAAAGCATTCAATAAACAAATTGTGGAACATTCCACAAAATAAATGAACTATGCTCTTCAATAATGTCAAAGATGGCCCTGGCCAGTTAGCTCAGTCAGTTGGAGAGTCATCCCAAAATGCCATGGTTGTGGGTTCCATCCCTAGTCATGGAACATATGGGAAGTAACCAATGAATGCACAGTTAAGTAGAACAAATGAATATTTCTCTCTCAACTTCTCCCCCTCAAACTCTCCCCCACTTCCTGTCTCTAGAAAAAAAGAAAAGCAGTAAAAAAAAAAATTGTTGAAAACATGAAAAATGGCCCTGGCTAGTTGGCTAAACGGTAGAGCACTGGCCTGGCATGTGGAAGTCCCAAGTTCGATTCCCAGTCAGGGCACACAGGAGAAGCGCCCATCTGCTTCTCCACCCCTTCCCCTCTCCTTCCTCTCTATCTCTCTCTTCCCCTCCCACAGCCAAGGCTCCACTGGAGCAAAGTTGGCCCAGGTGCTGAGGATGGCTCCATGGCCTCTGCCTCAGGTGTTAGAATTGCCTCCAGCCACACAGAGCAACCCCCAGATGGGCAGAGCATCTCCCCGTGGTGGACATGCTGGGTGGATCCTGGTCAGGTGCATGTGGGAGTCTGACTGCCTCACCGCTTCTAACTGTGGAAAAATACAAAAAAAAAAAAAAAACATGAAAAAAGATGGAGGAACTGTTCTAGATTAAAGGAAACCAGAGATATGACAATTAGATATAAAGTGTGATTATTTTACCTTTAAAGGGCATTAGTGGGAAATTATAAAAGTCACATGAGGACTGTGAATTAGATAATAGTATTGTATCAATACTGAACTCTCAATATTGATACTCTGTGATTATGTAAGAGAATGTCCTGTTTTTAGGAAATATGTCTTAAAGAATTTAGGGACAAATGGGCATCTTGTATAAAACCCTCAAACAGTTCAGGAAAACTTATACGCACACACATAAAAATACATAAACAGAAAGAACATTAAACATATGGTAAAATGTTAACATTTAGGAATAAAAACTTAAGAGAAAAAAGTCAAATTACTGAAAATTATTGAGATATTTAACAGTGCTACTAAGTGTTTATCTTTGTCCAAGCTAATAAAAAAACCTGCTTAATCATATCCTTGTTCTGAAAGACTCATACTTTGAAAATGAGAGTTTGGGTGAACCTGTCTTCTAATCCTATCACTGCTATCACTTTATAGGTGCCTTCCACAAATTACAACTTCTCTCAGTCTAAGGTTTCTCAGCACAAAAGATGAAATATTAATAGCTGCAGCTAAAATAAAGTTACGAGAATGATACGAAAATTAGCTGTAGAATAATGGCAATGTGATGCTCCTGATCTCTCCCCTTGAAAGTTCAACAAACTGAACAATTATAATGCAACAAAGGAACCTCAGCTGGGCTTACAGGTGAAAGATCCACGAGTGGACTAAAGGTGGGAAAGGATGAAAAGGGGGCAGAAGATAAAACACATTCACAGTTGGCTCCAGAGAGGAGACAAACCCAGAATGACTTGGTTTTATCTCTCTGTTGGACTACAGGGAGGAAGGAAGCTTGGGGTGTTTGGATTTTGTCTGAGGAGTACAGAGAGGGAAACCTGGAGTAACTAGGTCTTCTTCTGCTGGGAGGAGCGGTGAGATAGAGGGACAGAGGGGGAAATAAACCAGAGCATGAAGTCATGGCCAGTATTCCCATGTCTGAGTGTCTGCCTGCAGCCCAGACTCAGCAGAGACAGAGAAAGCTAAAGTGCGGCCCTCCAGCCTCCCAGATCCTGCCTCCCTCACCTCGCAACACAGAGAGTGGCAGAGACAAACCCCACTCTGTGCTCTGTGTCTGGTCCCTGGATCTGTTGAGACGGGGAGGAGCACCCAGAGACCTCAGATCACCATTACTAGAGCTGGAAAGCTGAAACAGGAAAGCCAAAGCCATGAAGCTCTCACAACACACCCCACCCACCAATGCAACTGCAGCCCTGCCAACATCATTGCAACAGCAACACTCCGCAGAGGACAACCCAGGAATTTCACAGAGCTAAAACTAGTAATACAGTGACACCTACTGGAAGAAATCTCTTAAAACCACATTTTATTTTTCTTTCTTTTACTTTTCTTCTTATTCTTCTTTTCTCTTTAGAATTTCATTTTAATTTATATATTTTTCTATTCTCACTTTTTTTTTTCTGGGTGTTTTGTGAAAGATGGAAGACCCTAACGTGCCGCCAATGAACGAATAAGCAAAGAACCAAACAGCCGAGTAAGCAAAATCAGGCTTTATTGGGAGCTCCGGGCAACTTCACTGACCCTCGGATGTGAGTCTGTGAAGGCGCGCCCGGGGAGGGTTTTTGGGTTTTTTACATCTGCAGAGGGGGGAGGATGGTAACGGTCGACCGGGTGAGGCGTGCAGTTCCTGGAATGGCCTTGGGGACAGACAGTTCCAAGAATTTGGGCGTGTGCGGTTTGAGCAAGATTAACAGTTATCAGAAAGCTCAGGGCCAGGGAGGGTTTCACTACCCAACCCAGAGGCAACTACTGGACATTCCTGACTCTTTGGTATAGGGAGTGGGGCGACGTGGTCTTATCTGGCTACTTCCTGCTGTACGGGGGCGTCGTTAGGGGTAAGGGATTGTGTTGTTGTAGTCAGGGTCTCGGGTTCCAAGGGGTTGGTATTGGCGTAGCAGTAGTATTTCATGTACCGTCTGGCTTGTGAGGGCCCTTAGCTGGTTCTGCAGAGGATTCTAAAAGTGAGGGTGTGAAAGTAACTGAGACTGGAGAGAAGGAGATTTGTAGAATGAGGAAAAGGAGAGGACCATATTGCTGAATATGGAGTCAGTGTTTGTGAATTTTAAGTTTAGGGGGGCCCAAAGGTGTGCAAGAGTACGTTTGTGCTGGAGCCCTTTTTACTCTGGAAAGGTGAACCCATGCAGAGATTCCTAGAACTTTAACTGCGGACGGGGTAGTCAGGACTACCATGTAGGGTCCTTAAGTTTGATTAAGACAGGAGTATGGTGTGAGGCTACAGTGGGGGTGCCCATATCCCAGACCTCAGGGTTTACCCAGGGTAAAAGCTGGACCCTGCGGTCTGAGTCCGGCTCAGGATCGGGACCTGGCACTAATGCTAGTAAAAAGACCTGCTTGGGGGAAAAAGAAATACTTGCTTGGAGTTTGGACAAAATGTCTCTCCCCAGGAGGGGAACTGGGCAGGAGGGTATAACTAGGAAGGAGTGTGAGAATGGATGACCCTCAAATAGGCAATTAAGGAGGGTCGTCTGCCGTGGGGTCGAGGGTGATCCATCGCTTCCCATGACCGAGACCTGGGAAGGAACTGTAAGGCCCGAATGAGAGGGAAGGACAGAGTAGGTAGCCCCCGTGTCTAAAGGAAACAGACTTACCCGCTACCTGGAGCGTAGCCCTGGGCTCGGTGAGGGTAACCAGAGTCGAAGAGCCAGGGTCCCCTCAATTGTCCATTAAGCCCAGCAGTTCTGAGACTGGAAATGCCTGGTTCTCAGTTCCCCGGCACTGAGGTGCCGTAGGCTGAGCCAGGGTCGGGCAGTCCCACTTCCAGTGGCCCATGAGTTTGCTTTGTGGGAAAGGCTTGGTAGAGGGCCTCGGCTGCGGGCAGGCCTTGGCCCAGTGGCCCTCTTTGCTGCATTTAAAGCAGGCACCCGGTGGTGTGCGCTGCCCTCCTTTGGAGGTTGGCTTTTTTGCCGGTTCCCCTACCGGCCGAAAGGGCCGCTACCAGGGCTTGGGTTTGGAGGTTTACCTTTTGCTGTAGCTGTTCAAGGCGGACGGCTTCAGCCGTTTCCTCCCGGGCGTTAAAGACCTTAAAGGCCATTTTTACCAGGTCTTGGATGGGAGTCTCAGGGCCCTCTTCAGCCTTTTTCAGCTTTTTTCTGATATCTGGGGCTGACTGAGAGATGAAGTGGGAGGCTAGAACTGTGGCCCTGTTGCGTGACCCTGGGTCTAGGCGGGTATAACGTACTAAAGCTTCCTGGAGGCGGTTAAGGAAAAGGGCAGGGTTTTCTTCAGGGAGTTGAGTAATTTCCCTTAGTTTGTCATAGTTAACAACCTTGTTGGAAACTGCATCCATGACCCTGATTAAGTATTGGAGCATAAGGTTCCTGCGGGGGATGTTAGACCCTTGGCCAGGTTGATAATTCCAGTTAGGGTCTTCCCCAGGGACTGCCTCGGTGCCGAGAGGAGTTTGGTTGTTTACTAAGTGGTCTCTGTCTGCCTGCTGCCGAGCGGCAGTGAGGATGCGTTCATGCTCCTCGGGGGTGAGGGTGGAGGTACAAATGACCTTAATGTCATGCCAGGTCAGGTCATATGTCTGAGTCAGGTAACGGAATTCCTTAATGTAGGTGGAGGGGTCGGCCGAGAAGGATCCTAGCCGTTTCTCGATCTGTGAGAGTGTTGGGCAGATAAAATATATTATGCTCACTTTGTTAAAGATGGTGCTGCCCACATGGAAGTTTGTTGATATTAATGTGTGTTCTGGAACAGGCTGTGGGCAGGCCAGGTCGTTATAGCCTAAGGCTTAGTTTAAGAGTAAGCTCTTCTCCACACCCTTGATTTATTGGATAATGTAGGGTGGTGCACTCTCCTGAGGAATCCCATTATGCCTCAGATGGGTGGCTTTGTATCAGAGACTTTCTTTACGTATAATTGGATTAAAGGTTTGGATTTTCTAGGCTATAAACTGGGGCAGTCTGGGAGCTTGATCTCTCTCTCTCTCTTGGTTCCTGAGTTCCTGAGGGAGGTAGAAGAGAGGAGAGCAGAGTAAGGCCACATGGAGGCCAGGAGAAGTAGCCAAGATGGCAGAGTGCTAAGGAAGAAGCCAGTTTGTTAAGAGTTTGTGCAGACGGAGATGGGAAACAGAGGTGAATAAGTCTGGTGAGCTAGAAACCTTTGATTCTAGGAAACTCGGATAAGTCAGTAGCTTTGTGAGCAGTGAATGTGTGGATTTTGGAGCCCAGTGTGTGTTTTTGCTTGCCCACCGGGTGCAAGCTGGAATTAAAGCTGATGGCTCACCAGTTCTTGGCTCCGTTGTTTTGTTACCGACTGTTCGAATCTAATGCGAACCTGCGTGGGTCAGGCTGCTGTGATGGTGGCCTCAACTACTGGCTTTACATTTGGCGTAGTCTTTGGCAGGATTCGATACAGTTCGGCATGGAGCCACCACCACGTTTGAGTGGTGGAGTAGAGGACTGGTTGCTGTTTTGGTTTCCCATAGCTGTTTTTTGTGGAACTGTAGGCTGGCTGACTTTTACAGCCATGTGTGAGGAAACTGAGAGCTCTATGAAAGAGGCTGCCCGGGACCTGCAAACCGAGCAGCGGATGGAGCTGGAGGAAACGTGGGAGAAACAGATGCTGACCCTGGAGCTGAAGGAAGTGCTGGAGGAGGAGGCTGACCAGGTTTGCGAGATTCACCTGGAAATGGAGCAGACGCTGGAGAAGGAATCACAGGTTCGTGAGTTGGAGATTGCCCTGGATGTTGTGGAGAGCCAGCAGCGGCATGAGGCCGGGGCCGGAGCTGAGGCCGGAACCGGGGCTGAGGCCGGGGTTGGAGCTAAAAGGCCTGCTGAGCAGAAGACAGCGGTGGCCCGGAGATCAAGCCCAGCAGCAGGAGCTGGTGTTTTCAGTTCCTCTTTGGAGGATGAGGAGAATCAAGCTGGAGTTGAAATCCACAGCCTCCAGAAGGTGAGAGCCCAGCAGCAAGGAGTATCTATGCTGCCGGTAGGTCTGCGATTTTGGGACATAGGGGTGGATGCCATCATGCTCCCCAGAGCAAAGATGGAAATGCTGACTGCCATTGCCACATGCTTCTCTTTAGGACAGTGTGAAACCTGCAATGATGGCAGGAATGAGGGTGGAGGCTAAAGCCCTATGTGTGTGGACTGATTTCCTGGACTACGACCAGAGTGAGCATTGGCTCTTTTGTTGAATGGACTTATGGTTTTTGGACAATGTGAAATACCCTGATGGGGGTGGGGGTGGCTTTGCTGGAGGCCTTCCTGCCCCGGGATGCTTTTCCCATGGCTAGAAAGAAGGCTGAGGACATTTTGCACTTTTGGCAAAGTGCTCAGAGACTGGTGAAATGTGTGTACATTTGTAATTGTTGAAACTGTATGATTTGGGCTATTGCTATAATTTGTGTAATGTACTTAATTTCCTTGTATAAGAATGCTGGTGGTGTAGATTGTGGGTAGTAAAGTGAGCATAAGGGTGGATTGTTGGGCAGATAAAATATATTATGCTCACTTTGTTAAAGATGGTGCTGCCCACATGGAAGTTTGTTGATATTAATGTGTGTTCTGGAACAGGCTGTGGGCAGGCCAGGTCGTTATAGCCTAAGGCTTAGTTTAAGAGTAAGCTCTTCTCCACACCCTTGATTTATTGGATAATGTAGGGTGGTGCACTCTCCTGAGGAATCCCATTATGCCTCAGATGGGTGGCTTTGTATCAGAGACTTTCTTTACGTATAATTGGATTAAAGGTTTGGATTTTCTAGGCTATAAACTGGGGCAGTCTGGGAGCTTGATCTCTCTCTCTCTCTTGGTTCCTGAGTTCCTGAGGGAGGTAGAAGAGAGGAGAGCAGAGTAAGGCCACATGGAGGCCAGGAGAAGTAGCCAAGATGGCAGAGTGCTAAGGAAGAAGCCAGTTTGTTAAGAGTTTGTGCAGACGGAGATGGGAAACAGAGGTGAATAAGTCTGGTGAGCTAGAAACCTTTGATTCTAGGAAACTCGGATAAGTCAGTAGCTTTGTGAGCAGTGAATGTGTGGATTTTGGAGCCCAGTGTGTGTTTTTGCTTGCCCACCGGGTGCAAGCTGGAATTAAAGCTGATGGCTCACCAGTTCTTGGCTCCGTTGTTTTGTTACCGACTGTTCGAATCTAATGCGAACCTGCGTGGGTCAGGCTGCTGTGATGGTGGCCTCAACTACTGGCTTTACAGAGAGGTCTTGGAAAGAAAAGGGAACATGTACCCGGACCAGCCCCTCCGCCCCAGCTACCTCGCGGAGGGGGCAAGGACAGCGGATGACGACTGGGAACTGTGTGACCTGGTATGGGCTGCGACGGGAGAGGTTAGGGGGTCTGCAGGAGGTGGGGCAGAAGGAACCAGAGGGGCGGAAGGAGCCGGAACCTGGCCCGGGTCTGGGAGGTTTTCACAGGGGAGAGCCGGAGGGGGAGATAGGTGGTCGGGAAGGTCATCGGGTTGAGAGTAAGGAGGGGGTTCCTGGGAGGAAGTTTTGGGAGGAGGAGAAGTCAGGGCTAGAAAAACTTGGTGGGTAGAACATTGGGAGCAAAGGTCGGGGCGGGAACGAAGGTCCCAGAAAGCCTAAACATAAGGGGCCTCAGAATCTTTTCCTGTTCGGCGGCAGAAATTGTCCAGGTCTTGGAGGACGTTAAAATCAAAAGTGCCCATTGGAGGCCAGTGGGACCTATTGTTCAGGTTATATTGAGGCCATGCGACCCGTGACAGAAAAGTGAGTTTCTTCCGATGGAGGGTTTGAGTGTACCCCAATTTGGAAAAAGTTCATAGGAGACACCATAGAGGTGTTTTGGGGTCTATTTTGGATTCAGAGTTCCCCATAATTTGGCCGGCCTTTTGGTCCTAGGCGTCGGAGGAGAGAGAGTATAAGGGAGGCGTCCCTTCCAGATACCCGTCTCCTGACAGGAGACCTAAATGAGAGGTCTCAGGACAGAGATAGGAGAGCAGCCGAAAGGCGTCCCTTCCGGTTGAACCCCTATAAAGACTCCAGGAGTAGGCGGATGGAGGGGTTCTCGGCTTGGCCAAGTCTAGGATGAGAAACCCCGGTGGAGACGCAGGACCAGAGAAAGCAGAAGAGAAACCAGGTTACTCACAATTGGCGATCGAGGTCGTAGGGAACCCAGAGTCCAAAACGACGGGCGGCACAAGGCAAGGGGGAGAGAGGGGGGACTCCCGCCTCAGCCAGAAGGCCGAGGTGAGTCACAAAAAGCCCCTCTCCCGGGTTTCAGCACCAAATGAAAGATGGAAGACCCTAACGTGCCGCCAATGAACGAATAAGCAAAGAACCAAACAGCCGAATAAGCAAAATCAGGCTTTATTGGGAGCTCCGGGCGACTTCACTGACCCTCGGATGTGAGTCTGTGAAGGCGCGCCTGGGGAGGGTTTCTGGGTTTTTTATATCTGCAGAGGGGGAAGGATGGTAACGGTCGACCGGGTGAGGCGTGCAGTTCCTGGAATGGCCTTGGAGACAGACAGTTCCAAGAATTTGGGTGTGTGCGGTTTGAGCAAGATTAACAGTTATCAGAAAGCTCAGGGCCAGGGAGGGTTTCACTACCCAACCCAGAGGCAACTACCAGACATTTTGTATTTAATTTGTTTCCTGATTTTCTATCTTTTCTGTGATTTTTCTATTTTACTAGTCATAATATTTTGAATTTTTATATCTCTTATAGTAAGTTTTTAATTTATTTTTTCATAATTTCAGTTGTTCTGTTAGCGTTCTTAACAATAGCACTCTCATATGCCATCAAGGAAGAAGAAATTGAATACCATGGCTACCTAAGACAGAAATGTAGTTCAAAAAGAAAATGAAAAATTCCACAAAAAAATAATCTCAATTACATGGAAACTTTGAAGTTAAATGATAGAGAATTCAAAATTGAAGTTCTAAAGATACTCAATGAGATGCAAGAAAACACCAATAGACAAATTAATGAGCTCAGGAAACAAAACAAATGCCTCACCAAGGAGACTGAAACTTTAAAAACAAAGATGAAGAACTCAGTACTTGAACTGAAAACTGAGTAGCCAGTTTACCTAGTAGACTAAGCCAGATAGAAGACAGATAGCGACATCAAAGACAGGCAACTAGAGATGCTACAGAGAGAAGAGGAGAGAGACTCACAAATTAAAAATAAATGAGAACTCTACAAGAATTGTCTGACTCCATCAGAAAGAGCAACATAAGAAAAATGTGCATATCAGAAGAAGAAGAAAGGAATGGAGAGCTTATTGAAACACATAATTGATGAAAATTTCCCAAGCCCACAAAAAAAGTTACAGCCTCAAATCCAAGAAGCAAACACAATGCTGTGTTAGCTCACCCCAACAGACCTACTCCAAGGCACACTGTAAAAATATAGTCACAAATCAATGACAAAGAAAAATCCTCAAAGCAGCTAGAGAAAAGAAGAATATAACATATAAAGGAAAGTCCATTAGATTATCATCTTTAGCTCTACAAGACAAAAGAGAGTAGACCCAAACATTCAAAATACTGAAATAGAGGAATTATCAGACAAGAATACTATATCCATCAAAGTTAGCCTTCAAATACGAAAGAGAAATAAAAACTTTTGCAGACATATAGAAGCTGAGTGAATTTATCATCAGAAAATCTCCATTGCAGGAAATACTCAAGGAGGTTATTCAACCTTATGCAGAGAACAAAAATCAAAACTTTAAGTAAAAACTCCAATAAGGTCACAATAAAAACAAGGATAATCTGTGACAACAGTAACATGAAAGAGAAGAGAATAAAGATAGGCAGTAGCAAAGGGGAACAGAGTGCAGAAGCACAGGCCAAAGGACTCTTGTACATATGAACATTTTTCTCTTAATAAACTAATGGTAACCACCTACAGAAAAGCCACTACTAAATACACAGCTTAAAAAAAGAAGAAACGGGAAAGAAACATGGAATACCACCAAACAGAAACACCTGAGAGAAACACAAAAGAGAAGAACCAAACGAGACACACAGCTACCAAAAAACAAAACATAAAATGGTTAGAGGAAATCATCAAGTGTCAATAATCATCCTAAATGTAAGTGGACTGAACTCACCAAATAAAGAGGCATAGAGTAACAGATCAAAAAACAAAACCCAACAATATGCTGCCTTCAAGAGACATATCTAAGCTGCAAGGACAAAAGTAGACTCAAAGTGAAAGGCTGGAAAATAATTCTCTAAGCCAGTGGTCGGCAAACTCATTAGTCAACAGAGCCAAATATCAAAAGTACAGTGAATGAAATTTCTTTCGAGAGTCAAATTTTTTAAACTATATAGGTAGGTACATTCCTTATCGAGGTAGTGCCCACACATGGTATTTTGTTGAAGAGCCACACTCATGGGGCCAAAAAGCCGCATGTGGCTCGTGAGCCACAGTTTGCCAACCACTGCTCAAAGCAAATATCCAAAGAAAAGCAGATGTAGCCATACTCATATCTAACTATGGTGACTTCAAGACAACAAAAGTAACCAGAGACAAAGGTAACCAGAAACAAAGGTGGACATTTCATAATAATAAAGGGGATATTGTATCAAAAAGACCTAACACTTCTTAATATATATGCACCAAACCAGGGAGCACCAAAATATATAAGACATCAACTAAGTGATCTAAAAATAGAAGCAAACAAAATACAATCATACTTGGATATTTCAATACACCACAGACATTTAAAGATAGATCATTCAAACAGAAAATCAGTAAAGAAATAGCCTTAAAACAACACACTGGACCAAATGGACATAAAAGACACTTACAGGTCATTACATCCCAGAACATCAGATTATACATTATTCTCCAGTGTACATAAAACATTCTCAAGAATAGACCATATATTGGACCACAAAACATCAAAAAATTCAAGAAGACTGACATTATACGAGGCTTATTTTCCAATCACAAGGCTTTAACATTAGAATTCAACTGTAAAAAAGAAGAAACACAAAAATGTGGAAATTAAACAACATACTTCTAAAAAATGACTTTGTCAAAGAAGAAATAAAAGCAGACATCAAAAGATATATAAAGACAAATGAAAATGACAACACAACATATCAAAATTTCAGGGATGCAGCAAAAGCAGAAATAAGAGGGAAGTTAATATTATTACAGACTTACATTAAGAAAAAAAGAGAGATTCAAAGTAAACAACCTAACATCAAATCTTAAGGAACTACATAAAAAAGCAAAGGCAACCCAAAGTCAGAAGAAAGAAAATAGTAAAAATTAGAGTAGAACTAAATGAAATAGAGAACAAAAAACTATAGAAAAAGTTAATGCAACAAAGAGCTAGTTCTTTGAAAAGATCAATAATATTGACAACCCCCTGGCTAGAGTCACTAAGGAAAAATGAGAAAAGACTCATACACAAGATCTGAAATGAAAGAGGGCAAATTACCACAGACATCACAGATATACAAAGGATAATAGCAGAACACTATGAAAGATTATATGCCACCAAATTCAACAACCTAGAGAATATGGATAAATTCCTAGAACTATATAATCTTCCTAGACTGAGTTAGAAAGAAGTGGAAAACCTATAGACCTATAAGCTGGGAGAAAATAGAAACAATTATAAAAAATCTCCCCAAAAACAAAACTCCAGAAGCAAATAGCTACACCAGTGAATTCTACCAAACATTTAAAAAAGATTTGGTACCTATCCTTCTCAAAGTCTTCCAAAAAACAGAGGAAGAAGCAATACTCCCCAATACATTTTATATGAGGTCAACATAACCCTCATACCAAAAAACTTGGCTAGGACAACACAAAAAAAGAAAACTACAAGCCAGTATCTCTAATAAATATAGATTCACAAATCCTAAACAAAATACTAGCAAATCACAACACATTAAAAAAATAATACATCACATTCAAGTGGGATTCATTCCAGGAACACAAGGATGGTTCAACATATGGAACTCAATCAACATTATACACCATATCAACAAAACATAGAACAAAAATATGATCCTATCAATTGGTGCAGAAAAGGCATTCAATAAAATATAACATCACTTTACGTTTAAAACACTCAGTAAAATTGTAATAGAAGGGCCTGGCCAGGCGGTGGTGCAGTGGATGGAGTGTCGGACTGGGATGTGGAGGACCCAGGTTCGAGACCCGGAGGTCGCCAGCTTGAGCGCGGCCTCATCTGGTTTGAGCAAGGCTCATCAGTTTGAGCCCTAGGTCACTGGCTCAAGCAAGGGGTCACTCGGTCTGCTGTAGCCCTCAGTCAAGGCACATATGAGAAATCAATCAATGAACAACTAAGGAGCCGCAATGAAGAATTGATGTTTCTCATCTCTCCATCTGTCTGTCCCTATGTGTCCCTCTCTCTGTCTCTGTCACACACAAAAAAAAATTGTAATAGAAGGAAAGTACTCAACATAATAAAGGCTATACAGGACAAACCATCGCTAATATCATACTAAATTGTGAAAAAATTCAGACTTTTCCTCTACTATCAGGAACAAGACAAGGCTGCCCACTCTCTCTACTCTTATTCAACTTAGTTCTGGAAGTTTTAGCCAGAGTGATCAGGCAAGAGAAAGAAATAAAAGGCATCCATATCAGGAAAGAAGAAAAAATGTATCATTTTTTTGCAGATGACATGATCTGCAAAGACTCCAAAAACAAAAAACTATTAGAAACAATAAACCAATACAGTAAAGTCGCAGGATACAAAATCAATATACAAAAGTCTATGGCTTTCGAATATGCCAATGATGAAACTTCGGAAAACAAACTTAAAAAATTAATACCTTTTACAATTGCAGCAACAACAACAAAAATACCCAGGAATAAGCTTAACAAAGAATGTAAAGGACATATATATGAAAACTACAAAACCTTATTGAAATACATTGAAAAAAGACATAATAAAATGGAAAAATATTCCATGTTCATGAATTGGAAGCATCAACATAGTTAAAATGACCAGATTACCCAAAGCAATATACAAATTTAATCCAATCCCCATCAATATCCCAATGTCATTTTTTAAAGAAATAGAAAAAAAAAATCACGTTTGTATGGAATGATTTAAAAAACAAAAAAAACAAATAGCCAAAGCAATCCTGAGGAAAAAGAATAAAGCCAGAGGTATCACACTACTTGACTTCACATTATACTCTAGAGCAGTGTTTCTTAACCTGGGTTCTATCGAACCCTAGGGGTTCAATGAGTCGGTCTCAGGGGTTCAGAGAAGCCTCTGCCGCGGAGGCCAGAATAAGTAATACCGTAATTTGTTGTGAGTTCATGCACTTTGTTGGTTTTGTTCTTTGAGCAAGGTGATGTTCATGCATGGCTCATTTTGTGCACCAGTAAAAAAACATATACCTATGTCTTGAATTTGGAAAAAAAAAATCCTATTTTATTTATCACTAAAGAAGGGTTCGGTGAATGCGCATATGAAACTGGTGGGTTCGGTACCTCAAAAAAGGTTAAGAACCACTGCACTAGAGCCACAATAATCAAAACAGCATGGTCTTGGCAGAAAAACAGACATACAGACCAATAACACAGAATCGAGAGCCCAGAAACAACATCACATATAAATGGACAAATCATCTTAGACAAAGGTGCCAAAAACACACAAGGGAGAAAAGAAAGCCTCTTCAATAAATGGTGCTGGGAAAATTGAAAGCCACAGCAAAAGAATGAAACTTGACCATATTTTGTCCCCCTGCACAAAAATTAATTCAAAATGGATCAAAGATCTAAATATAAGATCTGAAACTATAAATTACACAGAAGAAAACATAGATACGAAGCTCATGGACCTTGGCTATAGAGTACAATTTATGAATTTGACCCACAAGGCAAGGGAAGTAAAGGCACAAATAAATGAATGGAACTACATCAAACTAAAAAGCTTCTGCACAGCAAAAGAAACTGACAACAAAACAAATAGGCAGCCAACTAAATGGGAGATAATTTTTGCTAACAACAATTCTGATAAGGGGTTAACATTTAAAATATATAAAGAATTCACAAAGCTCAGCAACAAACAAGCAAACAATCTAATTAAAATATGGGGAAGGGACCTGAACAGACACTTCTCCCAAGAGGACATACAAATGGCCAACAGATATATGGAAAGATGCTCATTTTCACTAGCTATTCGAGAAATACAAATCAAAACTATAGTACAATGAGATACTACCTCACACCTGTTAGATTGACTATTGTCAACAAGACAGATAGTAAGTGTTGGAGAGGCTGTGGAGAAAAAGCAATCCTCAGTCACTGCTGGTGGGAATGCATATTAGTACAACCATTATGGAAGAAAGCGGTGGTAACTCAAAAAATTAAGAATAAAACTACCATATGACCCAACAATTCCACTACTGGGTATCTATCCCCAAAACTTGAAAATATTGGTACATAAAGAAACATGTACCATTTTCTTTGGCTCAGTGGTAAAGTGTCAGCACAGTGTGTAGAAGTCCCAGGTTCAATTCTCAGTAAGGGCACACAGGAGAAGCAACCATCTGCTCCTCCAACCCCCCCCCCATTTCTTCCTCTCTTCCCCTTCCACAGCTCAAATGGTTAGAGCAAAGTTGGGTCCAGGTGCTGAGAATGGGTCCATAGCACTAAAATAGCCGTGTTGCCAAGCAATGGAGCTGCAGCTTAGCCCCAGCAGAGCATCACCTGGCAGGGGCTTGCCAGGTGGATCCAGGTCAGGGCACATGTGGGAGTCTGTCTCTGCCTCTCCACCTCTCAATAAAAAAATTTAAAAAGAGAGACATGCACCCTCATGTTCATTGCAGCATTATTCAGTGGCCAAGACATGGAAGCAACCAAAGTGTCCCTGGACAGAGGGTTGGATAAAGAAGATGTGGTACATACATACAATGGAATACTACTCAGACATACGAAATGACATAGTGACATTTATCACATGGATGGACCTTGAGAACATTATACTGAGTGAAATAAGCAAATCAGAAAAAGCTAAGAACTGTATGATTTCACACACAGGTGGGATATAAAACTGAAACTCATGGACATAGATAAAAGTAAAGTGGTTACCAGGGAGAAGGGGATGTGGGGTACAGGATGTGGGGGAGGGGTGGGGGGAGGATGTAAAGAGGGACAAATATAAGGTGATGGAAAATGATTTGACTTTGGTGATGGGTATACAACATAATCAACAGTTCAAATGCTATAGAAATGTTCACCTGAAACCTATGTACTCTTATTGATCAATGTTACCCTGTTAAATTTCGTTTTCTAAGTAAAATTTTAAAAATAATAGCTCTATTACCTGTGTGTTACTCTCACCTGTTTTTAAGGAGAGATGGGAAGAACATTTCCTTAACACCATCATCTGGCAGCCTGCCATTCTCAATAGTAACCATCCTTAGTGTCTGAAGGCAGCAAATTTAGTTGCTGCAATCTTTTAAAAGAGGATGTTTGGCACTTTACATAACACATTTTGACAGTGATTAACTGTTGTTATCCTAGAGTGTAGTAACTTGTTTTCTAAAAAAAAGGAAGTTATATATCTGCTCATTAGATTTTCAAACCTCACTTTCCACAACAGTCAAAAAAAATACATTCTATTTTTTTTCTAAGGCAATTTTAAGTTTTAACATTATGCATTGTATAGCAATGATATATTTTAAGCATTTCATAATTTATTGCCCAGTTTTCTTGGAGACCTCACCAAGGTATGCATTTCTCTGCCTTCTGTTCTTTCACCACAACCTCAAAGAGGTGTTTTTACTTTTTTCAGAAGCAATATAAATGAAGTCCATGATCTTTGTTGCCCCAATATCTACCAGGCACTCCTCACTGAAGCAAGTCTCTATCTCTTCTTCTTTTTATATTTTTATATAACCCAAACAAGAGATTATTTTTTAATTTTTAAATATTACTTAGAAAATTAACTTTAGCAGGGTGACATTGATCAGTAAGAGTACATAGGCTTTAGGTAGGCATTTCTATAGCATTTAAACTGTTCCTTCTGTTGTATACCCATCACTCAAAGTTAAATCATTTTCCATCACCTTATATTTGCCCATCTTTACATCCTTGGCCTCCCCCTCCCACCTCCCCATTCACTCACGTCCCCTTCCCCCCTCCCCCATATTCCCTTGCCCCTGGTAACCACTTTATTTTTATGTCCATAAGTCCCAGTTTTATATCCCACTTATGTGTGAAATCATACAGTCTATCTCTTCGAAGAAGTTAAAAGTCCTAAACACATCAGGGAGAAAATTTTCAAGTCTATTCCATTTCAAATGTTTTAATTAGTCCTTTAAAAAATATTATAAATAAGTAGGGCAAGAAAAGATTTGTGATTAAAATTAAGCTATCATCTTGCAGTGTTTTACCAAGGCAGTGATACCTTCAACCTACAGAGGTCTTCCAGTCTGATAATATGTTAGGATACACATGCCTCAGGAACGCAACCCTGATATTTCTACCCCATGGAAGAGGAAAAGAGAAAGAGCCAAAGCCAACAGAAACTCCATTCCACCTCAAACTCTGACAGAGACTGGCCTTTCATTTATTTTTTTAGCGAGAGAGACAGACAGACACGAAGGGACAGAGATGAGAAGCATCAACTCGTAGTTGTGGCACCTTAGTTGTTCATTGATTGCTTTCTCATATATGCCTTGACTGGCGTCAGGGGGGCTCCAGCTGAGCAAGTGACCCCTTGCTCACACCAGTGACCTTTGGGCTCAAGCCAGCAACCACAGCATCACGTTTATGACCCCACACTCAAGTTAGCAACCCCGCGCTAAAGCTTATGACCCTGCACTCAAGCAGGCAACCTCGGGTTTTCGAACGTGGGTCCTCAGTGTCCCAGGCCAGCGCTCTATCCACTGCGCCACTACCTCATTAGGCCTGGCCTTTCATTTAAAATATGTGTCTGGAACCGTGCTGTTACTTTTGGTTAGGTCAAATTGCTTAGTCAGAGATTATACTAATCAGTCCCTTTCCATGCTCAAAGTTCTCACACAGGAGATGAGTAACTAGACTTCAGACTCCAAAGGCTCACCAGGATCCCTGAAGCTTCAACTGCCTCGGCTTAAAGTCTTGGGACCCAAAGATTCTAATTTGCCTAAATTGGGCAATTGAGTGAAGTTACACTTGCTCTAGCCTGCTAATTTAACTCTTACAAAATTCTTGGACACTGCCTCAGATCAGACTGACTGTTCAACAAGCTGACTTCCACTTGTCTACACATACTGCAACTATACTGCTCACAAAAATTAGGGGATATTTTATCACTTCGTATTTATTTTTGAAATATCCCCTGATTTTTGTGAGCAATATATTACTGTGTGTCCTCTTTATATTAGTTCTGTGGTTTTTGATTACACTGTCCAGAAAACAATCATCTTTAACATATATGGAGTCAAAGGACATTGAAAATGAGAATACTTCTACAAGATCGCTCTCTTTTAACAATCCCTTCTAACCCTGAGGTTAAATACTTTCATGTGATAAGGACTCCCATATTTCTTTCTCCAGCCCAGACCTCTCTTCAATGTTCCAGACCAATGAACTCAACTGCCTATTCTCCAAGCCCACCAGTCTGAGGCATTAAACCTTTACATTAACCTACCCCAAATTAAACTGTTGATATCCCCTTCCCTCAAAGCTGCGTTTCTTCCTGTCTTAAAAGAAAAACAAAAGAAACCCTCTACCCACTCTTCTGTATAAAGAAAAAACGGATATGATTCTTGACACCTCCCTGGCCCTCACCTACTCTAGTTGACCTCATTATTCATGGATTCTGTATGTGCGGATCTGCCTATTTGCTAATTGTGTTTCTAATCCCAAAATCAATCCTTGCAGCACTTTCACGGTCATTGGCAGATATGCAGAGAGCTGCAAAATCTTTGAGTTGCCTGATGCTCACATTTCCAGCAGAGGTCAAAAAAGGCAACACTGACTTATTTCAGCTCTCTTCCTATAAACAAGTAAAGTCTATGCAGTGCCAAGGTTTTTACATTTTTGTGCTTTTTGGGGGTGATTTTGCTGTTTAAAAAAGGCTAAGAGTAGTGCTAAAAAGTGTTGTGCAGTGTTCCTTAGTGCAGGAAGGCTGTAACATACCTTCTAGAGAAAATACATTAGATAAGCTTTGTTCAGGCATGAACTCTAGTGTTGGCTGTGAGTTCAATGCTAATGAATCAATAATATATATTAAATAAAGTGCATTTAAACAGAAACACACATAAAACAAGGTTATATTGATCAGCTGACAAAAATGTGACCAGAGGCTCACTGGAACCTAACCCTGTATTTCCCCTAGGAACAAGAAAGAGTTCAGTATTCACTAATTCAGTGCCTGTGGTGCCTTCAGGGAATCTAGCTGGACCCTGGCTGGCTGACTCAGTGGATAAAGTGTCGTGGCCCAGCATGCGGACATCCCAGGTTTGATCAGGGCTCACATGAGAAGTGATCATCTGTTTCTCTCTCCCTCCCCCCTTCGCTCCCTCTCACAGCCAGTGGTTGAGTAGGAGTTGAGGATAGCTGGGCTGATTCAAGCATCAGTCCCAGACAAGGGTTGCTGGGTAAATCCTGGTTGGGGTGCATGTGGGAGTCTATCTCCCCTCCTCTCACTTAGAGAGAGAGAGAATATAACTATTGCAAATAATAAGAATTACTGTGTGACCAAACCCATCACTTATGTTCTATAGGTTCCACTTGCAGAACATAAATCCATTAACTTTTCTTATCTCTGGCCTCTAATATGCTTCTTAACTTCCAACTCCTGCACCCTTCTGATCCAATTTCCCTTAGAGTAAAATGTTCCAACATGTTAGTCCCTGATTTAAACCATTTTATGATTTCCTAATGCACTTGAGATAAAATCCAAAATCCTTCACAGGCCACAGGATTGCTCTTGTCACCACTCCCCTCTCCCAGCAGCCCAGACACACTAATCAGGGATTTCAAACACACTGTTCTCTTTGTCTTCCTTCTCTCTGCTCTTTTCTTGCCTATCTTCTACTCAATCTTCAGGTCTAGGTTTAAATGTAACATCCTCAGAGAGAAAGCCCTCCAATCCAAATAGAGGCCCTCTATAATATTTACAGCATCCTCTACTTATCCTTAACACCACCAAATTATTTATTTGCTTAAATATCTGGTTCTCCACTGGATTATAAGTTCCATGGGGACAGAAGTATGCCTTTTTAGTTTTCAACTATACTTCTTACATCTGGAACAGTGTTGAGCACATAACTGGGGCTTGATAAGTGAATGAAACTGACCATCCCATTACATCTTTTTAACGATACAGTGTGTCCGTAAAGTCATGATGCACTTTTGACCGGTCAAACAGACAAAGCATGACTTTATGCTTAAAATGTCTGGAGGGAGTGGAACACATTACTTTGATGTGGCAGTGATATATATTTCTCTGTAAGTGCACCTTAATTATAAGCAAGGCACTATGACTTTCAAGAGTCTCTGCCATCTCCAAATAGTATAAAATGACATGTACTTACTTTAACAACTAGCCAAGACTAAATATATTACTGAGCAAAGGGCATTACCACAGAAACCACACTACATATATAAGCAGCTAAACACATTGGTCTATGAAGAGGTTAAGCTTTGCCTAGTTCAGAAAAATTTAAAGTTCTGCAATAATATTTGTATCAACTCTATAAAGTTATACTTTATCACAGGGTAAAAAGGGAAGAAGTAAAGAAGTACTTAATAGGTTTTTCCATTTAAATAGTATTCCAGTTATATCCCTTTTTCTGTCAATCTCTAAAAATTTGAAATCAAAATTTAGTAATATATTATCTAATTTTTTACATTAACATTATTTTCCTGAGAATATGGGGAAAATGCATTATTTTAATCATCAAAAAGTATCTTTTTCTTATTTTTCCTTCTCTGAAAACTTTTTTCAAGTTTGAACCCTTTTATTATTTCTAATATAATTCTTTCACATTGTTCCACAATATCCTGAAATTGTCATCCTTTCTCTCAGTAATAAAAGCATTGCTTTTACTATAAAAACAAAGGGAAAAAGTCTAATCTCATGTTTTTAACTTTATAGAAAAGAATTAGTTAACATTGTGTAGTAAAGAATTAGTTTAACATTGTGTGGTAAAGAATTTCCAAATATAAATTCAAAAATGTGAATTCAATTTTGGTTAATTTTGTGTAAAACAAATCAACTCAAAAAAATTTTTGAGTATAAACATTTTTTGATATTTAGAAGTTTCTAAATCACAACAAATAAAGCACTGACATCCAACATGTGTTTTTGACAAACTGTTTAATATCCTACTTGCATTTGATCCACTTACTTTTTTAATTACCAATTTTAATATGTATACAAAGAAATGGCAGCATGGGGAACATCTGGAAAATATTTTACTCTGGTGCAAATTTCACATCATGAAACAGAAAAGACACATGTAAATTATGTAAATTTCTAGGCTCTTTAATTTGCTGCAACTCGTAACTGTTCAGTTCAGTTAGTGGCCCAATAATAGTCTGGCCATGTATTTCATTCATGTCTTCCCCATACCAAACTGCTTCAACTGAATTATTAAAAGCCAACTGTCTGCTCAAGATCTAGAATCAACTTTCAACACCATTACTTGGTTACCTTTCCCAACCTGGTAGCTGTGTTTTAGTTTCATTAAGTAAGTTGTCTGATCACATATTGCAATCAGAAGCAATCAGTGTTCCTTCATTTCATTTTGTAGCTATCAACCTGTAACCTCATAACTCTCCTTTATCTTTTACTTCTATCACTCCAAGATATTAACATTTTCAGAGATGCTCTCTTGGTAAACTTTGTTACAAAAAATAAAATTTTTGTTACGAAGAGTAGATATTGTTTCTACCAATGTGTTTTTAAAAAGTGCATGATAATTTGGCAACATATTCTCCATAAAAATCATACTCACTTTATAATCCAGTAATTTCAAATGCGTTTCACTTTTCTCATGTTTTATAAATCTTTTCCAGTGCTTTTTCCAAGTTAGAAATTCCTTGTGTTTTAAATTACTTTTCTTCACAGCCAAATTCTTATTAGCCATATAATGTGAAATGTCAACCATCAAAACTCTATCATAACTATTTAATCTTTCTTGATTGTCCCTGGCCTTTGTGTACTTTGCAGGTAAATGTTCAGAAAAGAACCTCTTCTGTGCGCCACTACATTATGCTGATGCCAGAAATGGCACCGAATTATTGATGATGATGTTAATGGGGGTACAGTAATTGGCCACACATTATTTCAACACCATCATTTGACAGGGAATTGTGGAAATTTTTGTGCTTCTATCTTGATATAATTTCAAAAACTGTTACCACAAAAGAAACTATAACTGACCATACCCATAACATTGACTAGCTGAAGAATACTATACACAAGCAATGCAAAGCTGGAAAAACATCAAAATAGAACAAAAAATCTATGCAGGTGGGTTGGCAGAAGACTAGCCCAACTACTGAGTTACACCCAAGGCCTCACTGCTTGTTTTGCACATTGGTTTTTAAAAAGTCTTTACAGTTACAAACTGAACCGTGATTTTATCTTACACTTTAAAATAGCTGATTTCATGCTTTACAGCACTCGTTCAATCCTGAGTCACAATGTGTTCCCTTATCCCTCTTCTCACAACAGCCCTATATTTATCATAAAAGGAGTAAAAACTTAAGATTTTATTAATTTATTCACTTTTAGGTTGTTCCCTGAAAACTGTTCTGAAGTTTTAAACACAGAGACTTTGCCTTTGGAACACTTCCTTTTATAGGGCCAATAAGGCCTCTCGTTTAGCTGACATTATCCAAAACGAAGAATCCCTTCCTAAAAGCCAAATTTATCAATAACAATGGATCTTGTTAAGTAAGAAACTGAAAGGTCTGAGATTTTACCTTATTTGCACCCTAACAAATTAAGCTGCCACAGTATTTTTCCCTATAAAGTAAAATTTAAATTCAAATGTATTAAAACTTTCCACCTCTGGCCTCAAGTTACTGTTCTGTTCTTTTCTCCCTCCCCAAGCCACGTTTACAGTAATTTTCTCCCACACAATTATTTGTAATCATGCGCCTGTGTACTGCCTGTCTGTCTCTTCCACTAAACCTAAGTTCCAAGAAAGCAGGAATCATACCTATTTCATTCATACCTACACATTCAGCACCTATTATAACACTGTCACATAGAAATCACTTAATATTTATTGAATAAAATTTAAATGTAGTTATTTTCTACCTAAACTTCCAACACATGCTATTCCTCATGGTTATCCACTCTCAACAATTCACATTCTTTTACCTGTATGAAGTCTCAACTGCTCACATGACCCAGATGGGTGCCCCCATCATAAATCTTTCCCTGAGTCATTTACTACCGAATTGTATTGAATTCTCACAACCCAATTTTTTTTTCTAATTAAAAAATGAGGAAACTAAAGCTTAGAGAGGTAAGAAATGTGTGTAAAGTCATAATCCCAATGAGGCTAGGGTGAAAATTAGGTCTGATGCACTCCAAAGCCCCTATTCTTAACTCTTTTACACTGTACCGTTAGCTAAAATGATCCTTATATGCTGTTACTGATTCAAAGCCAAGTGCTACCACATATTAACAGTGTAATATTGAGGACCTCAGATGCTCTACAGGTAAAATAGGGGTAATTGTAGTACTTAGCCAAAAATATAAAGATTAAATGAGATAATTAATGAAAGGCACATAGCGTAGTGCCTAGCACTTAACACAGAAAACACTCAAGAGATGTTAACCATTATTATCATTATATTCCTCTAAATAAAAGGTCAGCAAATTTTTTCTGAAAAGGCCAAATGGCAAATAGTTTAGGCTTCATGAGTCATGCGGTCTCTATTGCAACCAAAACAGGCGGCAAGCTGGATCTGGCCACAGGCCACTCACTGTTTGCCAACCCCTGCTTTAGAGTAGCGTTCTTCAATTTCTTGGCACTGCTCATACTTGAAGCTGGATCATTCTCTGTTGTGGAGGACTGCCCTGTGCATTATAGGATGTTTAGCAGCATCCTTGGTCTCCACCTGATGACAGTAGCAACCCCCAAGTTTAAATATCAAAATATCTCCCGGGGAGCAAAATCGCCCCAAGTTGAGAAACACTGCTCTAGAGCAATCAAACATATAAAAATGTAGCTTTACTTTTCTAATAATGAAAATACCATAGTGGAAAAATAACACACTAAAGAGTAATTATACTCACTTAGCTAAAATTCCCATACTTAGCAATAACTTTATAACTTCTGTGATACACACGGCTGTGGTTGAAAAGTAGAGTTCTTTGTCTGATGTCCTTGTGTATCTTAAAGCTATGGTATAAGTTGCAGCCACCAGGGTCATCACTGTTAAGCAGTATAACTTGAATAATAAGCTGACATTTTCTGGAAAATATGTGCAACAAAGATATTATTTAGTATACAATATTAATGTATATAAAAGTCAATCAACATTACACCTCAAAATACTTTCCAATTCCAAGTACAAAATCACTTTTTAAACCTATCATATTTAAAAACTTATTTCAAAACAATACTTTCCAATTACATGAATATAAACAAACATGCATACACAAAACACAGCCAACTTTGAATATCTACAGTCAGGCATTGATTTTGTTCCTGGGAATGCCTCAATTGCAAGATTGACTCTTGTTTGGGATGTTATAAATTACGGATTTTATATAGCTTTATAATTCAAACTTGTAAAAGTAAAGCATGAAAAGCAAAATGAAAACTATTACAGCAATATATATTCTAAATTTAAAGACAGCAGAAAGAAAACAAAAGGAATAATTGATTAAAGTAAAGCTTAATATAAAACCTTGTCATTATAAAAAAAAAAGCATGTAGCCTCTCGTTCCATAGCATTATATTGAAAAATACGTCACAACTTTAAAACAAAAAAAAGGGTATTAAGTATGAAGCCCTATAAAACTTGAAATGTGGGTTATGTACAACTTATGAACACTCAATTTAAGAACTGCTTGCAAGTATAAGTGAGTAGCAGCCGCCACTCAGGCCCCAGGCTCCAGGGTTTCCAACACCTTCAGTAAACCCCCAGGCCTCTCATACTTCCGTCCTCCCAGCCCTGCTCTGATACTGCCATCACCCAAGACTCAAACTACTTCTATTTTCTTTACAAACCTCCCACCTCTAGTCCCTAACCTTTCAAATCTTCTGGCTCAGTTACACAGGATCAGCAAAACTTTTCTGTAAAATGCAAATAGTAAATATTTTAGACTTTTCAACCTATAAGAATAAAATCAAGAATATCATGTAGGTATTTAAGTAACAAAAGAGAAAACCAATATTTTGACAAATTCAAAATATAATAATTGAGAACAATGCTTTGTAATATAGGTCTGCTATTGAGAACAATAGAATTATTTTGAGGGGTAACCATTTGCTTCATTAGTCCTCAGAGTTAAGGCTCCATCAAATCAATTACAAGTGTTCATTTGTCAAAACCATTCTTAGCTCATGGCCATACAAAACCATGTGACAGGCTGGATCTGGCCAGTGGGCTATACTTTGACAACCAGGTTAAGAATCAAAGGGACACAGGGTGACTCTGGGCTGTTATTGTATACAATATGCACTAAGTATACTTTTGTTCACTGCTTTGGGAGCTAACCACAATTCAAAGATGGCTTTCATAGGGAAATAAGACAGAAGTTTCAAATAACTTGTCTTTAGGTATGCAAGGCAGGAACATAAAAGGTTACAGCTTCTTCAATATATTTCCGCTGGGGGTAATTAAAGAATATTTATAAATTGTAGATAGTTTTGAAAATTGTATCAGTTATTAACTAAAAAGTAATGTGGTAGAACAGAAGAAATGAGCTTATATTTGCCTAAACTTTCTTCCCAAAAGATCTGAGGAGCCAAAAAGCAATGTTTACATGACAGGAAGTACAGATCACTACAATACTTCCTTTGTTCTAAAACTTTCCTATACAAGGAAAGAGTATGTAACTTCAAAAATAAACAGCAATAAATTTCAATTACTCAATAAAGGACAAAGCACTTCCCATCTTCCAGGTAAGGGGTGAGCAAACTACATCTCATCTCTCACTTTTATACAACCTGCAAGTTCAGAATAGTTTTATATTTTTAAATAGTTGGAAATAAAACTTCATATAACCTTTTGTGACATATAAAACTTATATGAAACTCAAATTTCAGCGTCCATAAGTAAAGCATTATTGGAACACAGCCATGCTCATTTGTTTCCAAATTGTTTATGGCTACTTTTTTGCCCTGCAATGGCAGAGTTGACTAGTAACGACACCAGTCCCTTTACAGGAAAAAAACTGCCAACCCCTGTCCCAGATGATCAACACTTCGCTGAGAGGTTAAGACTGCCAAACTGAGAACTATCCCAAAGCCAACACAGTGAATGTTTAAACACTAAATCAAGTATTTATAGCCTACATATACATATATTCTGACCTATAATTATTATTATCATCAACTTTGGAAATATACCTATTTTCACAGTGATTATATAAAATATATATTATATTCTTGAAACAACTACTGATTCAGATGGAAGAGCAAAGAAATTCAAATATTTGTAAAACATATAGGGCTTTGGTACATAATACCATTTAAAAAACAAACAAAAAATATTTAATGCTTTTGAGCACAAAATAATACTTAAAATTTCAGTTTAACATTAGATCAAAATAGTTCTTCACTCCATCCACAAATTAATTCTCTAGTATGAAATCTCATTATCGGAAATTTCAATTTTTTCAAGGTAAAACCAAAAGTTCATGTCATGTACCCACTGTAAATTTTGCTAGGTATTCATATCATGTTCAAGACCAGTAACCATAAACCTAGCCTGCAATTCAAATGCACTGTTGAGCTGGCACATTGACACACTAGCCCATCTGCACTGTCTTGTTTCTCACAAAGCTTCCATTAGCTCCCATACATTATCTGTTTCTGTGTAGAATATATTCCCCAAAAGAGACTTACAGTTTGAAGTTATTTTTTTGTTATATTTTACTACATTCTAGAGCGACCATTATTTGTAATACTTGAGAACTTGGAAATTCAGGAAGGTCCAGATCAATCCTTTGTGACTATCAGGAAGCTAGGGAAACTGCAATTTTGTTAGGATTATACATTTCTAGAGGGCATATAAGATTTATAACATGATCAAGGCACAACAAATATATATCAGCAACAGCCTAAACCGATTGATACAACTACAAACTTCAGATGACTCGGATTTCTTTAAAGTTTCGCT
Organism: Rhynchonycteris naso; assembly: GCA_037038555.1. Taxonomy (NCBI): domain Eukaryota; kingdom Metazoa; phylum Chordata; class Mammalia; order Chiroptera; family Emballonuridae; genus Rhynchonycteris; species Rhynchonycteris naso. Next base: position 47,735,553 of record CM073000.1, on the reverse strand, counting down.
CATCATTAATCTTACTGCTCCCTTTGTTAGTTATCAAAAACAATTGGACACCCCCCTTTACTTCCTGTGTTCCTACAAAGAAAAACTTCTTAAGGTTGGACTTCTTGAAGTGGGAGTACGCCTAAGAGAAGCAGTATGAAACTACAGGCAATGCCCCTGGGCAGAGCTTAAATGATAAATGCGCAACTCCCCAACCAGGAAACAAATTTGGCCATTTGTTCAACATTTATTCAGAGGCTAAGCCAAGTGCTCAATGAGGGAAGGGTGAAGAATTGGGTGTCACCCCACCTCTCCTAGCTACTACCCTACCGTCTAGAAATTCAGCTCTAGTCCTAATTTAGCCTACTCAGCAAAAACAAAAGCGCTGCGGAGTTCATCACCCTCGGGAAAGAGCCATTAGTAATCAAATAGTATTAGTCTAATGTGCCATTCCCGCGGAGTATCAGTGTTCCTTCAAACCCCTTATACTACTACACTATCCTTGGAAGGAACTCTGTTAATACTGCTTTCTCCATCTCGCTACGGTTTCAGTGCCGCTGTAAAGCACTATGTCTTTAACAGGCTGTTACAGGGACAGCCGCTGCACAAGCTCTGCACCAGGGGCTTGCCCTTAAGTCCCCGAACATCTTAGGGGCAGGAGGCGCACCTGAGACAGAGGCGTGGTGACCCGGACCGGGACTGGGAACGGTCCCGCCTCCCGCTGGGTGATGCGCGTCCAGCCAGAACCTGTGCCCGGCCCATCTCCGGATCCGCCGGACCCCAGGCCGGTCTGAATTTGGTTCCCACCCACGACCAAGTTCTCTGAGGCCGACGCAGTCTCGAGCTGCCGAACTGCCGCGCGCGCAGTCCGCCGCGAAGAAGCAGCCCCTGTGGGAGGCTCGCTGTCCGCGCTGCCCTAACAAACGGCGGCGCGGACTCAGCCGGGAGCCCCTCAACACAAACGCCTGATGCCCGGCGCCTCAGCCAAGCCCGGGACACACGGGCGCCGAGGCTGCTGGGCCGCGACAGGCGACAAGTGCTGACGCTTTTCTGCCCCCGCCCCCGCGCGGCTTCCCCGTCCCGGCCCTGGGCCTCACCTCTTACGGCTGCCATCTTCCCCCGACAGCCCCTCGCGGAACTGACGCGCACCCCCTCCGCGCCGGCTGTGCACAACACCAGCACCGCCTCCTATGGGCATAGAGACGAAAACGCTCGGCCTAGAGCGCCTTGCCGGCGGGCCAGCCACCAGTTTGCCAGCCAGCCAGGCACAAACATTAGGCTCGAAAATTCTCGCAGCTCCGGAAAAGGAGACGAGGAGGATAGAGGACACGTCTTCACGGCGGAGTCCTTACTGACAAGCGCGTAAAACTCGATTGAATGGCGTCCTACTGTAAACTACAACTCCCGGCTGGCTAAGGAAGCCGAGTCAAGAGACGGTAGCGTTGCCTTCTGGAAATTGTAGTCCCCACCAACGTGATTTAACAGCAAATAAAGATTTGGGGTTAGACTTAGTGATTCATGCTTTTCAAAGCTATTGTAGAACTTCCCACAACTCGAAGTAACATAAACTACCTTCGGCAACGTTGTAACTTCCAGCTTGCTCATTTCTGTTGTTACCTTTTATTTAAACTTGTTATATTACATACTTAATTCAGACATCTTGTGCCTATGTCCTTATCATTATTAGCATTATTATTGATTATATATACCTAGCCAGACATTCTGACTACATGATCATCGCACAACAAAAGGGCTTCAAAAAATATTAGACGTGTCAACAGCTATTTCCTTCAACCTCTATAATCTCCACTTTCAATGGATATTAATAAGCATTAGCAATGTTAGAAATAATTTATTGACAAAATGAATGGCTTTCAAGATATGTGGATTGATTAAAAATACTATAAACGTACCTCATCCCTCAAAGGAACAGGAAGGGGTACAATATTCTGAGATGCCCAGCAGACTACCCATTCTGTAGAATGGTGTTTCCTCAAAATGAATTTAAGAGGTTTGAGTGGTTAATGTTATATACTATTGTCTTATCATTAGATATACATACAAAGGTTTTAGTCTGTTAACGTTATTGGAAAAAATTTGCATGCCATATTAGCATCACATTAATATTAAAAGAGGCTCCTAGGAGACCACAGTTTAATTATAATTATTCTCATTTTGATGCTCCAACAACCCCAATATGGCCCTTGTAACTTACTCCTTTCTTGAAGCTTGCACAAGATTTTTGAAGCTTTCTTTTTTTTCCTAGCAACAAGCAGTTCCAAGGCTAATCTTGATCTTTCTGTGTCCTAAGTGCTGGAATACATTACATTTCAAGGAACTATGTGCAGGAGTGGGATTCAAATAATTTAACAACTAGTTCTCTGCCCTAATGACCGTTTTAAGTATAAAAAAAGATATACTGAAAGGCAGTTTATTATTTCATTCATTTAATATTTAAATAAGAAAAATAAAAGAGGTACACAAAACTAGTTATGTTATAAGAGTCTTAAAATATTAATAAGAAAATAGCCCTGGCAGGTTGGCTCAGCAGTAGAACATCGGCCCAGCATGTGGAAGTCTCAGGTTCAACTCCTGGTCAGGGCACACAGGAGAAGCGACCACCTGCCTCTTTACCCCTTCCCATTCCCCATTTTCTCTTTCTTTCACTCTCTCTTCTCCTCCCACAGCCATGGCTTAAATAGTTCAAGCAAGTTGGCCTGGGTGCTGAGGATGGCTCCATGACCTCACCTTAGGCACTAAAATAGCTCCAGTGCTAAGCAATTGAGCAGTGGCCCCAGATGGGCAGAGCATTGCTGGGTCGGGGGCTTGCTGGATGGAGACCTGGGCCAGGGATCATGTGGGAATCTCTCTGTCTCCCCACCTTTCAGTTAATAAATAAATAAATAAATAAATCCATCCTGACAAAAAACAATAAAACTGTTAGGATATTTTTATATTGCTTCTTGATTGGCCTCCTTACCTGCAATTTTTCTTCACCTATGGATGGAATGAACATCACTACGGGTGCTTATAATACAATACTGCGCAGATGCAAGTTAAAAAAGAGTAAGGAATGTAAATTTGTGATTTCCCATTGGGCACCTACTCAGGCATCCACCTTAGAGAGAACCCTGATTAAAAGTTCCATTTTAACAACCAGTTCACTGGACTCAACAAAAAATTAGTTATTGGGTCTGCTGAACCAGTGTGAACCAGCTGAATCCCACCACTGACTATATGGTTCCTTCTGGTGGAGAACAGTGTTACACACACACACACACACACACACACACACACACTAATCACAATTAGAGTGGTGGATAAAATACTGTCAGGTTATTTTTGTGGCATTTCTGATTCAATTAACATACCATGCTGCTGAACCCTACTTTTCTTATAAATGTTCACTACCCACAAAAACTTTCTACTCCACTGAAATGTACCTTGATTAAATTTTGATGCGACTTAACCTGATCAGCCCAAGACCATTGGGGACAAAACCTATAGTCAGACAGAGTGAGGATTTTTGACCCATTCCAATGAAGAAACTGCACCAGAGGAACTGTGTGGGGTGTTTCAAGAAACAAAGGAATAGAGTTATAAAATTTGGAGGAAGAACAGACTTACGTAAAATATATAGGGAGCAGGGTTTTGATAGGTTTAAAGCAAGACTGTGTGTAATGAGGTCAACATCAGATTTGGACTACAAAATAATAGTCTCGGGATCCTGTTTCTTGGAAACTACAAAGTTACCACAGATGTGGACTGTTGTATGCAGAAGCCCATTAAATGAAGGTTTGGCACCTAGGTTGGGAATTGAAGCTGTTTCTTTGTGTCAAAGTGATTTAAATCCTCCAATCAAAGTAGGGGGTTTTATTCTTAATGATATAATTTCAACAGCAAGTTTCCAAATAGTGCATGATTGTAGAGAACCATAATTGGTCAGTGAGTTAAAAAGCAGACACTCAAAAGAGAGGACTATAATTAATATTTGATAGTATATCCTTGGGAGAAATATTAATTCCTATCAACTTTATATCTGGCTCTTCTGTTTACTATCCTAACCAAATGAATAGCCAAGCAGATACTTAAATTCTTCGTTTGAACTAATTTTTTCTTTCCCAATATGAATTATCCTGAGTCTTGGAGGAGAAAACATTGGCTTAATGTGTTTCTTTTACATATGCCTCCCTTTCTATACACTGGTTAGTGCAAGAAGCATCAATCATAAACATTGAATCACAGGGTAATTTGTCTGATAATGAGAGAAGCTTACAGTGCCTCCAGAAGCTATTTTTATTGCCATTTGAGAGCCTAATGATATTCCTGATTGTCACTATCATGTTGCAGTAATCACCTTAATACCCTGCTCACTTCTGTCTCTGCTCAGGCATGAGAGTTACCATAGTCTCAATGAATTCTTTAAAAGGAAAGCCAGTAACACCCCCTCTCAAGACCAAACTGGAATTACAACTAAATTATAAAAGGAAATCCAGTACTATATCCATTGGTAATAAAGTAAAAGTATGAACTTAAACAAAGAGGCTGTGCAGTAAGCAAATACCAAAAGGCTTAGGGAGGTTACAAGTTAAATTCAAATATGGTAGCTATATAATAGCTTAAGTGCTAAGGTTTAAAGTATAGTAAACCATTAGCCATTAAGAACATATAGACAACTGCAGATACCGCAACATAATTGTCTCCATGACAGTTTAAACATATGACTTTCATTCTGCTATTAAGAAAAATATATAAAACCAATTTGTTAGGTTATTGTAATTTTAGAGCAATTCTTTCCTGTAGTATAATATTACTAAAGACAAACCAGAAGAATGGTTGCATTTTATAATTAATAAAATGCCAATATATGCAAGGAGATTATGTAAATTTTAGTGTCCAGACTAGGAAAGTTAAACATAAGTAACAATCATCAACCTCTAAACTTTCTTTATTTGAGCATAACTCTCCCTTGTCTTGGCTTCCTTTTTTAAAAGTTACCACATCTCATTTTTCTTTTCCTGCCAAGCAATCACTGACAAGTAGTCTGTACTTATTCTACCATTTTCTGCTTTACTTGCTGCAAGCCAACTCTATTAAAACAGAGCTCAGCAGTGGCCTACTCCATTGACCTTTCCTCATTCCTCATCCTCCTTTATTTACTGAAAGCCATAGTGTGCCAAGCATTATTGTAGGCAGTGAGAGCTAGTAAATAGAAAGTGAAAAAATGAGGACAGGAGTGCAGTAAAATGAGGCAACGGAGAGTTGTTTTTCTCTTGGTTAACAAAGTTTTTTTTCTCTTGGTTGACAAAGCCCTTACCATCTAATTGCTTTATACATGTTAACTCATTTAATCCTCTTGACAACCTGTTGGGAATTACTATTATCCCAGTTTTTATGATGAAGAAACTGCAGCAAAATGATATTAAGTAACACAGCTAGTAAGTAGTAGACCTAGACTTTCCTTCCAGGACCACAGATTCCTTTATGTCTTTTTCCACTTTGCTGACTGCTTCTCTGTCTTGTCTCTTCCTCCTCATTCCATCCCTATTCCCTGGGTATTGACCTCCCAAATCATTTCTTCTTTTTACTTTATTGACTTCATGGAGAGAGGAAGGGAGAGAGGAAGGGAGAGAGGAAAAAAGAGAGAGGAAGGAATATGAAGCTGTTCCTGTCTGTGCCCTGACCAGAGATCAAATCAGCAACCTAACCTCTGTGCTTCAGAATAGTGCTCTAACCAACTGAACTATCCCACCAGGACCAAAAATAATTTCTTTCCCAGCTTAAATTCCAGTCACCTCTGACTTAATATTTTGGTCAACCCTTAAACTCAAATATTCTAGTTTAAACACTTGATCTATTTTGATCAACCAGTTCCTTTTCTAAATTATCCTTGATCTTCTAGGGCAGAAACCCTGAGGTCATACTTTGATTTTTCCCCCTTTCCTTTCCTAATATGTTATATTTCATTCATTAAAACTCATATTTGATCATTGATGCTGTCCATTACCACACCCCTGGTTCTTGAAGTGTTTTTCTAATGTCCTGTTAAAGGAATGCAATATATTTTTCTGCCTGGTTTTCAAAATCCTGAAAAATCTAAACCAACTTTATTTCCCATCAATTCCTAAAAAATAATCTCCCTTTTTTCTATGTTTCCACTCCCTTCCTTTCCAGTAAGTACTTTGCTGAACTCCCTATCAGTTCCCATCTTGACTATTAAAATCATCACTCAACAAATAAATACCCTGCTTCCAATTTGTCTTTTCTTTCATTTCCTCTTCTTTTCATTCAATCGTCCAACAAGATACTCTACAAATATCAGAGATATAAAAATGAGTAAAACAGCCTGACCTGTGGTGGCGCAGTGGATAAAGCGTTGACCTGGAATGCTGAGGTTGCCGGTTCAAAACCCTGGGCTTGCCCGGTCAAGGCACATATGGGAGTTGAAGCTTCCTGCTCCTCCCCCCCTTCTCTCTCTCTCTTTCTCTCTCCCTTTCCTCTAAAGTGAATAAATAAATAAAAATAATTTTAAAAAAATGAGTAAAACACAGTTCAAATCTTAAGAAATTCAATTTAACAGGGAAAACAGATGAATACATATGTACCTATTCAGTCTATGAGTTATAAGAGTATAAACATTGGATATATCTCCTAGAACAAGAGAAACAAAAATAATTGGACTACATCAAACTAAAAAATTTTTAAACAGCAAAGGAAACCATCAATAAAATAAAAACACAACACATTGAATGGGAGAAAATATTCACAAATGATAGATTTGATAAAGGGTTAAGACTCAAAATATATAAAGAACTTATATAACCTAACATAAAAAAATCTAATTTAAAAAATAGGCAGAGGACCTAAATAGACATTTCTCCCAAGAGGACATACAGATGAACAACCAATATAGGAAAAGATGCTAAACATCACCAATCATCAGGGAAATGCAAATTAAAATCACAATGCAATGTCACCTCTCACCTGTCAGAATGACTATCATCAAGAAACAAACAAAAACAAGTGCTGGCAAGGATAGGGAGGAAAAGAAACCCTTGTGCTCAGTTGGTAGGATCATAAATTAGTGCTGCCACTATGGAAAACAGTTTAGTGATCCTTCAAAAAAATCAAAGTATAGCTGCCATATAATCCATCAATTTCTCTTCTTGGTATTTATCCAAAGATAACAAAAATACTAATTCAAAAAGATATATGGACCCCTATGTTCATTGCAGCATTACTAGTAATAGCCAAGACATGGAAATATGGATCTGACCAAGTAGTGGCTCAGTGGATAGAGTGTTGGCCTGGGACGTTGAGGACCCAGATTCAAAACCCTGAGGTCACCAGATTGAGCGCAGGCTCCAGCTTGAGCGTGGGGTCATAGCTGGAGAGTGGGATCATAAACATAACCCCATGGTTGCTGGCTTGATCCCAAGGTCACTGGCTTGAACAAGAGGTCACTAGCTCAGCTGGAGCCCCCTGGTCATGGCACATATGAGAAAGCTATCAATGAACAACAAAAGTGCCACAACAATGAGTTGATGCCTCTCAACTCTCTCCCCTCCTGTATGCCTGTCCCTGTCTGTCCTGTCTGTCCCTCTCTCTCTTGCAAAAAAAAAAAAAAAAGATATGGAAATATGGAAGCAATTTAGATATCCATCAATAAATGAATAGATAAAGAAAATATAAGGGACACACACACACACACACACACACACACACACACACAATGGAATATTGTTCAGCAATACAAAACAGTGAAATCCTGACAACATGGATGGACCTAGAGGTTATTATGCTTAGTGACATAAGTCAGACAGAGAAAGACAAGATCTCATATGTGGAACCTAAAAGGAATTAAGTAATTAACAAACAAAACAGAAACAGATCCATAGGTATAGAGAACAAGTCGATTGTTGCCAAAGGGGAGGAGGATAAAGGGAATGAAAACATTAAATAAACAAATAGCATAGATAAAATCCAGTGAAAACCCAAAGGAAGAAGCAATTAATTGTCTCAAAGGTGACAATGAAAACCCTCACTGAAAAAGGAAAATCTAGTCAGGCTCTTTGAGGACAAACATAATTTCATGGGGGTGCCTGCAGAGTACGTGCCAGGTGACAGAATTACAAGAGCAGCGTGGTGCTATTGAAGATCATGACGTATTTGAAGAGTTGTGGTTCAGTTTGCCTAATATGTATGGTGGGTGGAGATAGCATGAGAGGGATAGAAAATGAAACTGGAAAATAGATTTTCAAAAGTCTTAAAAAGTAGGTGAAGGAGTTTTTACTTTATGCCCTAGGTAGTGGAAAAGAGTCTTGGTAGGTTTTCAAGCAAGGGAAGTGGAGGTTGGGGAAACGTGGCTGAGTGACTTGATCAGATTTATGTTAGAAAAATTATGTCACCAGGTAATAGGACTAAGGCCTAAATTACAGTAGTCAGGGTGAGAATAGGAAGACACATATCCCAAAGACAATTCAAGCTTGATAATGTAGGGGCTGTGAGAGAAAGACAAACAGGACGTTTTTATTTATGCTACTGAGTAGATAGAGATTCCTTTGACCACAGAAGGAAGCACGTAGAGGGAGAAACAAACATGGCAGAGAAAGTGAGTTCAGCCTGTGACCTGCTGAAATGGAGGTGACCATCTGGTGGTGCCAACACGTGGTTGGAAATCTTCAGATAGAGATGCAGCTTGTGGAGATGGTGGAAATCTTGGGAGGGGTGAGTTTACCATTTGATCTAGCTCTCCTTATTCTGATTCCGTAGTGCTTACCAGGAAACTTCCTAATATTAAGTTTAGCTTTTCAAATTGCATTTTTATTCAAGTGGCAATTTTACTTTCAGCCTTAACATTATAACCTTAAGTTGTGGCTTATCATTCTTTTTTTTTTTCTGAAGTGAGAAGTGGGGAAGAAGACAGACAGACTCCCACATTTGCCCAACTGGGGTCCACCCAGAATGCCCACTGGGGGGTGATGCTCTGCCCATCTGGGCTGTTGCTCTGATGCAACCAGAACCATTCTAGTGCCTGAGGTGGAGGCCATGGAGCCATCCTCAGCGCCTGGGCCAACTTTGCTCCCCTGGAGCCTTGGCTGCAGGAGGGGAAGAGAGATTGAGAGATAAATGAAAGGGGAAAGGGTGGAGAAGCAGATGGGTGCTTCTCCTGTGTACCCTGACTGGGAATCAAACCCGGGACTTCCACAAAGCGGGCCAACACTCTACCACTGAGCCAACCGGCCAGAGTTGTGGCTTATAATTTTTTTCTGTGTTTAGGACTCTTGCAGAATTGAACAAGGGTTAACAGAACATATAAAATCAAAATCCTGAATTTGTAAAGTTTAGTATTACCTATAACCACCCACCTCCTTCAGGTACAGACCCTTCCCCATGGCCCCTGACCTTGCCGCAAAAGACGGCCCATCTTTAACATCATTTTTAAACTACAGGTATAAAAATAAAAAATACATAGAAGTAGGTCTCTATGGGATTTATTTTTCTAAACTCTGTGAAAATGGATTTTGAAGCTTATTCATATTATAAATAACATTTAAACTATATAGAAGACAAATTATACAAATAACTTTAAAAGTCATTTAGGCAAAAAAAAAAAGAGCTAAATATAAATGACCCTTCAGCTATTAAAGCAGGGTTAACAGTCCCTCCACCTGAAGCCTTTATTATCTAGGAGTTAATATTAGAAGTGTGTAAGACAAAATTACAGCAGTAAAATTTACTTATATCAGTAATTCACAGGGACCCTAAACACAACTGCCTAAAACAGAAGGCAGATTTAACGGTGAGCGCAACTGGGCATGCTGGGCCCCGACTTCTGAAGGGCCCCGCAAAACCCCAACTTTACCCTTTTTTCTAATGACACCAAGTTTGGTTTCACATGTGCAATTTTAACATTAATAGTACAGAATATTTTTTATTTATTTAAAAATGTAGTTAACATGTATTTTTATTTTCCCTGGCTCTCTCTCTTTTTTAAGGGGCCCAATATTTTCTTCTGCGCCCAAGGCCTCAACTGACCTTAATCAGCCTCTGGCCTAATAAGTCAAGCAAATAAGGCAAAGAAGTGAGGTGGGAGGCCTGTAAGCCAGCAGGAACCAGAACTGGAAGTGCCGGCCCTATTCTACAGCACAGCTACTACTTACAGGAATGATCAACAAGTGTTGGCAAATTAATTTTTTTTCAAGGGGCCAGAAATCCAGATTTAATGTAAAATATCCAGGGTAGAAAAACACATTTTGTGCCTAACCAGATGGTGGGACAGTGGATAGAGTGGCAGCCTAGGATGCTGAGGACCTAGGTTCAAAACCCCAAGGTTGCTGGCTTGAGCATGGGTTCATCTGGCTTGAGTGTGAGAACATAGACACGATGCCATGATCGCTGACTTGAGCCCAAGGTCGCTGGCTTGAGCAAGGGGTCACTCGCTCTGCAATAGCCCCCCAGTCAAGGCACAAATGAGAGGCTAATCAATAAACAACTAAGGTGCCACAACTACGAGCTGATGTTTCTCATCTTTCTCCCTTCCTGTCTGTCTGTATTTGTCTCTTGCCTGCTCTTTCTCTCTCTGTCTCACGAAAAAGAATATATATATAAAACATTTAGTGGACCTTGCTCTAATTGTTGCCAATTAGTAAGGTTTTGTTATACAACAGTCCCTGCCCCTTATCTTCAGGGGATATGGCCCAATACCCCCCAGTGGGTGGCTGAAACAGAGGACAGTATGAACCCTATATATACCTTGTTTTTTTTCTATACAGACATACATGCCTACAATAAAGTTTAATTTATAAATTAGTGACAGTAAGAGATTGACTGTAATAACTAATAATAAAATAATTATATACAATAGTAAATATCAGGTGAATGTGGTCTCTATCTCTGTCTCTCTGTCTCGGTCTCTCTCTCCCAAAAATCTTACCGAACTGTAGGTACAGCGAGAATACACCGGACAAAAGGGTGATTCACCTCCAGGGGAACAGGGCAGGATGGCATGAGGTTTTATCACACTACTCTGAATAGCATTCAACTTAAAATTAGAATTTTATTTTATTTCTGAAGTGTTCTAATTTATATTTTTGGGTCATGGTTGACAGAGAATCACTGAAACAGTGGATAGTGAACCAGCATATAAGAGGGGACACCAGTACAGCCATTTAACTTATGTTAACATTTGAATAGCTAATAAAGCTGAAATAGTGACTAGGCTTTAAATGTTTAACATTTAACACTAAGTATGACTTTGGAAATAAACTTCAATCCCAGGCATAATAATCTTATATTGAGATCTAAATGGCATAATAATTTCAGTCTTAATGTTGCCACACTTTTTCTAACAAAAGATGAATGGACCAAGTTGTACTTTTCAAGTTTAATAGAATGAGAAATGTGTCACAGAAAACCACTTTTAGTTTTTTCAAAAATATTCACACAACCAATGACTGTGCCAGCATCACAACATTAGCTATATTTCATGGATGAAAAAATGACTTTAAATATTTGTCATCGTTCATAATTTGGTGGTATCTACTTTTAAAATATGGTGTCTGACTAGGTTTCATCAACAGCTCTAGTTAAGTTCACCTTGACCCCATGGGTGGTTGCGGTGTGACCACCGCGGAGGCCAGCTATATAAATCTGAGGCCTGGGCACTCCGGTGCTGCCTTCCCTCTTAGACTGCGTGCTGGCATCCTTTGAAGGATACACCTGTGAAAAGTTTTCTCTTCTCATGTTACTGATGTCAGTTTGTACTGAGTGAGTAGCTTTCTGACGCAAATTGGCCTAGGTAGAAAGAAAACAAACAGGAATTAACATTTCTCTGAAGAACAAATATATAAAATAGTCTCAGGTACCAGTTATATCTGCCTGGTTTTTCAATGTCCGCAACACAGCATTTTTCTACAAAACACTAGAACATCAGAAAATCTAGAATGTAATAGAAAATATCTTTTGCCATGAGGCAGGAAAATATATTAAATAATGAAAACAGACCCAAAAAACATACAGGTTCAAACTTACAGTGAACTCAATTATTTGTTAATATAATCTTTTAATTCTGTCATTACTATACTTTGAGTTCATACAACTTGGAGTTTTCTACTATTCTTGGTTTATTTTTTAAAGACAAACATTAAAGATTTCCATTGCCTGTTTAAATGAGCTTCACCCAAGACTTTTAATATAAAAGCTCTAATGTTTTCAGATTACATTTTATATTATTCTACATTTTGCTCACTCCTTTTGTGAATTTCTAGTGAACATAAAGAAGCAAGGAGAAGCTTCTGAGAAGCAAGGAGAAGCATATAGAAAGAACAGGAAATATTGAAATTATGGTGAGGTTCAGGAAAATTTTCAGAAGTCATTAGAGCATGTGAGTTAAGGAGAGATCTGGAATAAAGAATAAACATTTTAGACTTTGAGATACTGCAGGCAATTGAGAACCAAAATTACTTCCCCTACACACAGCTTATTGTCTATATTAATATGAATTTACAATTCCATTATCTTCATTAGCATAATTTTACTATTCCAAGGGACCCATGTCAAAGCAAATAACTTGCTTGTTCATTACAGAACATCCTGAAATACGCATCAGTTCTTCGGTTCTAAGCATTAACACGTAGATTAAGTCCTAGCACGCTTTACATCCCTTGCCTCAAAAATCACCTTACTATTCTCATCAGTGCTGGGCTGCCTTTTTATGACCTTTATCCTATCCAATTCAAACCTCATACCATCCCTGACCTACCCCGGCACTGACAGACCTACCTTCAACCAAACTTTAAGTTCTCAATAAACTCTGACCTTGCTGTTCCTCCCCTGTGATACTGCCAAAGCTTTACTGAGGTGGTGGTTTCCCTCATGATTTTAAGCCAAGATACTTAGCTTTGTCTTATCAACAGGTTGTGTTGGTAATATATGAGGAGCTGACATTCAACATGATACATTCTAAGGGATAATTAGGTCTAAGGTGGGAATCAGAATTAAGTGGAGTTTGAGGAATGAGAAGACAGGGTTCATCAGTATGAAGTTCAGTACCAGTGCATACCCCATTCTCTTCACATTCCCAGTCCAGACCTAGGCTGTCACCTCTACCTCTCATATCCTCTCCAACCATAACTTCCCTCTTCTCTTTTGCCTATTCGTATCTCAAAACCAACTTAAAATGTCACCTAAGTCAATTTAGTAGAGTTTTTTATTTCACTTCTGTTATAGCACTTAGCAAGAGGCACTTAATATTTTTAGTGTATCAGTGCTACTTGGTAAGACTATAGCTCCTAAAGAACAAGGGATTGAAATATATATGTTACCTGGTATATATCTGTTAAGATAAAGTTTAGTACATAATAGAGTTTCAAGAACTATAGGAGAATAACTGATAGGAATGCTAACGAACAATGATCTAGAAGCTATACCAGAAAATCAGGGAACTTTTTGAAAAACTGCCACTAAAAAGGGTGGCAAAGGAAATGATGTGGTTAGAGAAAAATCTGTGAGACTGAACATAAACAGACAAAGGCCAGACTTATGTGACAACAGAACTCTGACCCACAACCTCTGCTGCAACCAGTTTTGGAAGCCAAACCACAACCTCTGCAGCCAGAGCAATCATGGCCTAGACCAGTGATGGGCAATCTTTTGAGCTTGGTGTGTCAAAATTCGCCAAAAAACCGAGCATAACTCAGGTGATGTGTCACTTCGAGAAAAACGGCCTAACGGGAAGTCCCAGAAGTGGACGCTCTGTGCCGGAGTTCTGTTGTTTTGGCCTACAGACCTCCGGCACAGAGTGTCTGCACTACAGCAAATGTTTTATCCTCGGCTACTGCACCTGGCCGTGCAGGAGCTGAGGATGAAACGTCTTCTCGGCATGCGACCCCATACTTCTTTGGTATGCAGCCACGTGTCATAAAAAATGACTACGCGTGTCACTGTTGACACGCGTGTCATAGGTTTGCCAACACGGGCCTAGACAGTCAAGACCTAGAAGTCTTCTTTATGTGGGTGCCCACCCCAACCTCTAACTCAAGAGTGACCAGAGAAATCCAAATATGCTCACCAAACCTATCACATAAGATGCCCACCTCCAGTTTCCTCATGTCAACAACCTCCACTCAAAGAGTAACTGAAGCCCTCCCTTTTTATCACTGTAAAGCTTTTTTACTCATCCCTGCTCTTGAGTCTCTGCCAGAGGCAGATTAAGGTCAATTGAGGCCTTGGGCACAGAAGAAAATATTGGGCCCTTAAAGAAAAAGAAAGAGACAGGGAAAATAAAAATGCATGTTAACCATATTTTTAAAGAAAAAAATTATGTGCTATTAATGTTAAAATTGCACATATGAAACCAAACTTGGTGTCATTAGAAAAAAAGTGCAAAGTTGGGATTTTGTGGGACCCTTCAGAAATCGGGACCTAGGGTGCATGCCCATTGCACTCACTGTTAAATCCGCCTCTGGTCTCTGCCAAAGGCAAGTAAGCGATCCTGGCAGACTCCCTTACTATAACAAGCTCTGAATAAACTGCCTCTGTTCTCATTTGGGTAGTCTTCATTTATTACACACCTGATTTCAGCTAAACAGATGGATAAAATATACTAAGAAAAAGCTACAGCTATAAAAAGTGTTTGTTGTCTTCATACTACTATTAATTGTTGTTTAAAACTATAAGACACAGCGCTGGCTGGTTGGCTTAGTGAATAGAGCATCAGCCCCGGATATGGACATTCTGGGTTCAATTCTCAGTCGGGGCACACAGGAGAAGCGGCCATCTGCTTCTCTTCCTCTCCCCCTACACACCCTCTTCCTCTCGGTGCAGTCAGTGTTTGGTGCAGTCAGTGTGTAGGCATCAGACCCGAGTGCTGAGGATAGCTCAGTTGGCCTGAGCATCAGCCTCAGGCGCTGAGAATAGCTCTGTTGATTTGAGTATCAGCCCCAGGTAGGGGTTGCTGAGTGGATCCCAGAGAGGGCACATGTGGGAGTCTGTCTCTCTATCTCCCCTCCTCTCACTTGGAAAAATAGAGACACTATAAATAGAATGAGCAGGGGTAACTACACTGAGTCAGATGAGAGTTTCAAAGATTGGCTTTAATGGTAGGCAGCTCCTGTGATTAAGATAATTGAGAATCAAAGAACTAGAGAGCCCCGTGACTACAGAGGACATGTTCACAAAAAGAGGGGACAAGATTTATCATATAAAAAGGGTAAAACATTCTGCTCCTCAAAAACATCTAAAGAAGAGCAGGATATGCTTTAAATGACTACAGGAAGATTGAAGTGCTTTAAACACTAGCACCTTATAGATAAGCACAATAAATTAAAACTATTATACAGACCAGCAATTTTCAAAAGGTGTGCCACAAGATTTTGTTAAATTTTTATTTAGAAAATTAACTTTAACAGGGTAACATTGATCAATAAGAGTACATAGGTTTCAGGTGAACATTTCTATAGCACTTGAACTGTTGATTATGTTGTATTCCCAACATCCTAAGTCAAATCATTTTTCAACACCTTAGATTTGTCCCTCTTTACACCCTTCCCCCACCCCGTCCCCCTCACCCAAGACCCTACACCTCCTCCCCCGAGTAACCACTTCACTTTTATCTATGTCCATGAGTCTTAGTTTTATATCCCACCTGTGTGTGAAACCATATAGTTCTTAGCTTTTTCTGATTTACTTATTTCACTCAGGATAATGTTCTCAGGTCCAACCATGTTGTCGTAAATGTCACTATGTCATTGTTTCCTATGGCTTAGTAGTATTCCATTGTATATATGTACCACTTCTTCTTTATCCAGTTTTCTATGGAGGGACACTTTGGTTGTTTCCATGTATTAGCCACTGTGCAAATGATGAACATGGGGTGCATGTGTCTTTACATGCCAAAGTTTTTGAATTTGGGGGTATATACCCAGTAGTGGGAATTTTGGGTCATATGTTAATTCTATTCTTTTTTTTTTTTTAATGGTGGGCCGTTCCTTTATTAAAGTCTCACACTGGCCAATGAGCAAACACACAGGGAAAACATTTCCCTTTCATTCAGGGCTCCCAAAGCCCTGATGCATTCTCTAGTTCCAAAACAAGGAGAATCTTCTCCAGTTCCGCCTAAAATCAAAGGCCCCATCAGTCTCACTGGAGCTCACAAATCCCCTCAGCTCTGGTTCCCAATCTGCACACCTTCTCTCTCTCTCTGCCAAATTGATTTCCGTTAATTCTATTCTTAATTTTTTGAGGAACCACCATACTTTCTTCCATAATGGTTGTACTAATTTGCATTTCCAACAACAGTGAATGAGGGTTCCTTTTTCTCCACATCCTCTTCAACACTTGTTATTACCTGTCTTGTTGATAACAGTCAATCTAACAGGTGTGAGGTCGTATCTCATTGTAGTTTTGACTTGCATTTCTCACATACGTAGTGAAGATGAGCATCTTTGCATATATCTGTTGGCCATTTGTATGTCCTCTTGGGAGAAATGTCTGTTCAGGTCTTCTCCCCATTTTTTAATTGATTTGTTTGTTTGTTACTGAGTTTTGTGAGTTCTTTATATATTTTGGATATTAACCCCTTACTGGAGCTGTTGTTTACAAATCTCTTCTCCCAATTAGTTGGCTGCCTATTTGTTTTGTTGTCACTTTCTTTCGCTATGGAGAAGCTTTTTCGTTTAATATAGTCCCATTTATTTATTTTTGCCTTTACTTCCCTTGCCTTTGGGGTCAAATTCATAAATTGTTCTCTATGGCCAAGTACATATGAGCTTAGTACGTATGTTTTTTTCTATGTAATTTACACTTTCAAATCTTATACTTAGGTCTTTGATCCATTTTGAATTAATTTTTTGTGCAGGGGGACAAACTGTAGTCAAGTTTTATTCTTTAAACTGTGGCTTTCCAGTTTTCCCAGCACCATTTATTGAAGAGGCTTTCTTTTCTCTTTTGTGTGTTTTTGGCTCCTTTGTTGAAGATGATTTGTCAATATATATGTGGTGTTATTTCTGGGTTCTTAATTCTGTGCCATTGGTTTGCATGTCTGTTTTTCTGCCAAGACCATGCTGTTTTGATTATCATGGCTCTATAGTATAATTTGAAGTCAGCAAGTGTGATACCTCTGGCTTCATTCTTTTTCCTCAGGATTGCTTTGGCTATTCGGGTTTTTTTATGGTTCCATATAAACCTGGTGATTTTTTGTTCCATTATTTAAAAAATGTCATTGATATTTTGATGGGGATTGCATTAAATTTGCATATTGTTTGGGATAATATGGCCATTTTAACTATGCTGATTTTTCCAATCCATGAACATGGAATATTTTTTCATTTCATTGTGTCTTTTTCAATGTCTTTCAATAAGGTTTTGTGGTTTTCAGTTTATAGTTCCTTCAAATCCTTTGTTAAATTTATTCCTAGTTATTTTATGTTGTTGCAATTGTAAAAGGAATTGTTTTATGATTTCATTTTCTGATGTTTCACCATTGGCATATAGAAAAGAAATAGACTTTTGTATATTGATTTTGTATCCTATGACTTTACTATATTGGTTTATTGTTTCTAATAGTTTTTTGGTGGAGTCTTTGGGATTTTCTATATACTAGATCATGTCATCTGAAAAAAGTGATACCTTTACCCCTTCTTTCTGAATATGGATACCTTTCTTATCTTTCTTTTACATGATCGCTCTGGCTAAAACTTCCAGAACTAAGTTGAATAACAGTGGCGAGAGTGGACAGCCTGTCTCATTTATTATTTTAGTGGAAAAGCCTTCATTTTTTCACCATTTAGTATATTAGCTGACGGTTTGTCATATATGGTCTTTATTATGTTGAGGTATTTTCCTTCTATACCCATTTTATTGAGTGTTTTAAACATAAAGGGATGTTGTATCTTATTGAATGCCTTTTCTGCATCTCCTGAGAGGATCATATCATGTTTGTTCTTTGATTTGTTGATGCGGTCTATTACATTGATCCATTTCCATATGTTGAACCATCCTTCTGCTCCTGGAATGAATCCCACTTGATCATAATGTATTATTTTTTTAATGTGCTGTTGTACAGGGGCTCCTTGGGTTACAACAGTTTTGACATATGACATTTCAATGTTACAATGCTGACTGCCATAAAAAAACTTTAAAAAATAAAAATGTGAGTGTTTTGGCTTACCCTGTTAGCCTCATACTTACAGACTACATGAATTAACTAGTTTGGTTGCATGCAGTAAAAGAATATTCAGTATAGTGTACAGTACAGTATATTTATGTCCTTTTCCTTTTTCTGTGGCTTAGGTTGTGTTTGTATGTTCTAGATTGTGATTTTACAACTGTGTTAGGATAAGTACATGACTTAGGCTAGGGTGTGTTTTGACTTATACCAAAATTTGAGTTACATCACTGTCATAGGAACAGAACTGGGTCGTAACCTGAAGACCCCTTTATTCTATTTGCTAGTATTTTGTTTAGGATTTTTGCATCTATACTCATTAGAGATATTGGTCTGTAGTTTTCTTTTTTTGTGTTGTCCTTGCCAGGTTTTGGTATCAGGGTTATGTTGGCCTCATAAAATATATTAGGGAGTATTGCTTCTTCCTCTATTTTTTGGAAGACTTTGAGAAACATAGATATCAAATCTTCTTTGAATGTTTGGTAGAATTCACTAGTGTAGCCACCTGGTCCTGGAATTTTGTTTTTTTGTTTGTTTGTTTTTATTTTTATTTATTCATTTTAGAGAGGAGACACAGAGTGAGAGAGAGAGAGAGAAAGGGGGGAGGAGCTAGAAGCATCAACTCCCATATGTGCCTTGACCAGACCAGTGCAGGGTTTTGAACTGGCGACTTCAGTGTTCCCAGGTCGACGCTTTATCCACTGCGCCACCACAGGTCAGGCCTGGAATTTTGTTTTTTGGGAGGTTTTTGATAGTTGTTTCTATTTTGTCCCTGTTTATCGGTCTATTTAGGTTTTCCACTTCTCCCCAACTCACTCTAGGAAGATTGTATAGTTCTAGGAATTGATCCATTTTCCCTAGGTTGTTGAATTTGGTGGCATATAATCTTCCACAGTACATACTCTACTATGATCCTTTGTATATCCATGATGTCTGTGGCAATTTCTCCCCTTTCATTTCAGATTTTGTTTATATGATTCTTTCCTCTTTTTTCCATAGTGAGTCTAGCCAGTGGTTTGTTGATTTTATTGATCTTTTCAAAGAACCAGCTCTTCATTGTATTAATTTTTCTATAACATTTTTGTTCTATATTTCATTTAGTTCTACTCTAATTTTTATTATTTCCTTTCTTCTGCTGACTCTGGGTTGCCTTTGCTCTTCTTTTTCTAGCTCCTTAAGATGTGATATGGCCAAGACCTGGAAACAACCAAAAAGCCCTTCAATAGAAGATTGGATAAAGAAAATGTGGTACATATATACTATGAAATACTATTCAGCCATAAGAAATGATGACATTGGATCATTTACAACAACATGGATGGACCTTGATAACATTATAATGAGTGAAAGTTAATCAGAAGAAACTAAGAACTGTATAATTCCATACATAGATGGGACACAAAATTGAGATTCATGGACATAAATAAAAGTGCAGTAGTTACCAGGGCGAGGGGGTCGAGGGAGGGGAGGGGCATAAGAAAACTTAATGAAGGGTGACAGAGGACAATCTGACTTTGGGTGATGGGTATACAACAACATGATCGAATGTCAAAATTATCTGGAGATTTTTTTTTAAATTTATGTGCTCTAGTTGATCAATGTCACCCCATTAAAAATTAATTGTCTAAATAAAACTATTTTAAAAAAAGATGTTATTTTAGGTTGTTTACTTGGGAACTTTCTTGTTTCTTGATATAAGCCTGAAATGATATAAACTTCCCTTTTATTACTGCTTTTGCTGTATCCCAGAAATTCTGATATGTCATGTTGTCATTTTCATTTGTCTATATATATCTTTTGGTCTCTGCTTTTATTTTTTCTTTGACCTAGTCATTTTTTAGAAGTCTGTTGTTTGATTTCCACATTCTTATGGGTTTCTTTACTTCCTTTTTGCAGTTAAATTCTAGTTTCAAAGCCTTATGGTCAGAAAATATGCTTGGTATAATGTCAATTTTCCTGACTTTGCTGACGTTAGTTTTGTGGCCCAATAGATGGTCTATCCTTGAGAATATTCCATGCACACTAGAGAAGAATGTATAATCTGACATTTTAGGATGAAATACCCTGTAAATGTCTATTATGTCCATTTGGTCCAGTGTGTCATTTAAGGCTGATATTTCTTTATCGGTTTTCTGTTTAGATTAGAGGTTTCCAAACTACAGCCTGCGGGCCAAACTGTGGCCACCTGAGGCCATTTATCCGGCGCTCCCCCGCCCCGCACTTCCGGAAAAGGCACCTCTTTCATTGGTGGTCAGTGTATGGAGTACTATATGTGGCGGCCCTCCAAAGGTCTGAGGGACAGTGAACTGGCCCCCTGTGTAAAAAGTTTGGGGACCCCTGGTTTAGATGACCTAGCTAAAGCCATCAATGGTGTATTGAGATCTCCAACTATGATTGTGTGTTTTTTTTAAGAAAACACCATTTCCATTTTGGGAAAATCCTTTTATTATTATTATTTTTAATTTTATTTATTCATTTTAGAGAAGTGGGGAAGAGAGACAGAGAGACAGAGAGAGTGAGAAGTGTGAGGGAGAAGCAGGAAGCATCAACTCTCATATGTGCCTTGACCAGACAAGCCCAGCGTTTCGAACCGGCTACTTCAGTGTTTCAGACCTCAGCATTCCAGGTTGACACTTTATCCACTGCACCATCACAGGTCAGTGGATATATAGATGTGTTTTTTTGTTTGATTTTATTTTTAGATCAGTTAGTAGATGTCTTATATATTTTGGTGCTCCCTGGTTCGGTGCATATATATTAAGAAATGTCATGTCTTTTTGATATAATGTCCTCTTTATCATTATGAAATGTCCATCTTTGTCTCTGGTTATCTTTCTTGTTGAAGTTAGCATTGCCAGATATGAGTATGGCTACACCTGCTTTTTTTAAATATTATTTGCTTGAAGAATAGTTTTACAACTTTTCACTTGGAGTCTACTTTTATCCTTGCAGTTTAGAAGGCAGCATATGATTGGGTTTTGCTTTTTGATCCAATCTGCTACTCTTGGCCTCTTTATTGGTGGGTTCAGTTCATTTACATTTAGGGTAATTATTGACACTTGAGAATTTCTTATAGCCATTTTATGTTTTGTTTTCTGGTAGCTCTGTGTCTTCTTTGGTTCTTCTTCTTTGTGTTTCTGTCGGTTGTTTTTGTTCAGTGATATTCCATGTTTCTTTCCCTTGTTTCTTCTTTTTTAAAGATGTGTGTTTTAGTAGTGGCTTTTTTGTGGGTGGTTACCATTAAGTTATTAAGAGAAAAATGTTCATATGTACAAGAGTCCTTTGTCTTATGAGTGCTACTATACTCCATCCTCCTTTGCTACTATAGATCTTTCTCCTCTCCACTTTCATGTTATTGTCGTCACAGATTATCCTTGTTTTTATTGTGACCTTGTTGGAGCTTTTACTTGTAGTTTTGACTTGTTTTGTTCTTTGTGTCTGGTCAAATAACCCCTTTGAGTATTTTCTGTGGTGGGGGGATTTCTGGTGATAAATTCTCTCAGTTTCTGTATGTCTGCAAAAGTTTTTATTTCACCTTCATAGTTGAATGATAACTTTGATGAATATAGTATTTTTGGCGGTAATTCCTCTCTCTCAGTAATTTGAATGTTTGTGTCCACTTTCTTCTGTATTGTAGAGTTTCTCCTGAGAAGTCTGATGATAACCTAATGGGCTTTCCTTTATAAGTTATGGTCTTCTTTTCCCCATCTGCCTTGAGGATTCCTTCTTTGTCATTGATTTTTGACAATTTTATTACGATTTGCCTTGGAATAGGTCTGTTTGGGTTTAGGTCACTCTGAGTTCTGTTTGCTTCTTGGATTTGAGGCTCTAACTCTTCACAGGCTTGGGAAGTTCTCATCAATTATGTGTTTGAATAGATTCTCTATTCCCTTCTCCCTCTCTTCTTCTTCTGATATACCCACTATTCTTATATTGCTCTTTCTGACGGAGTCAGACAATTCTTGTAGAACTCTCTCTGTTTTTTTAATTTGTGACTCTCTTTCCTATTCTTTTGGTAACATTTCTAATTGCCTGCCGTCAATGTTACTTATTCTTTCCTCTATCTGACATGCTATATCATCTAAACTTGCTTCCTCAGTTTTTAATTCATGTACTAAGTTCTTCAGCTGTGTTTTTAAAGTTTCAGTCTCCTCTCTGAGCACATGATGTTGCCTATTCATGTTTTTTCACATATTGTTGAGTGTTTGTAGAACTTTAAAACTTTTTTTAAAATTTCTTTTCATTTTATTCATTTTAGAGAGGAGACACAGAGTGAGAGAGAGAGAGAAAGAGGGGAGGAGCTGGAAGCATCAACTCCCATATGTGCCTTGACCAGACCAGTGCAGGGTTTTGAACTGGCGACTTCAGTGTTCCCAGGTCGACGCTTTATCCACTGCGCCACCACAGGTCAGGCGAGTGTTTGTAGAACTTTCATCCTGAATTCTCTATCATTTAACTGCAAAGTTTCCATGTGATTGAGGTTTTTTTTTGAGATTATTTTATTTTCTTACTGAACTATGTCTGTGTAGCCATGTTATTCAATTTCTTCTTTCTTGATGGCATTTGAGAGTGGTATCATTAAGAACCCTAACAAAATAACTACTAAAAAGAATTAAAATTATAATAAAAAATACAATAAAAATATAAAGATTTTAAAAATTATGACAAGTAAAAAGAAAAAACATAGAAAATAAAGACTGAAAACAAAAAATGTCAAAAACAAACAAAACATCCACAAAGAAATAAGAACAGAAAATATAAACATTAAAGAGAATAAAATTCAAATGAGAAAAAAAAGTAAGAAACAGAAAAGGAAAAAAAGAGAAAATAAAAAAACAGGAAAAATAGATTTTGGTTTTGATAGTTTTCTTCCAGTAGGTATTATTGTATTACAAGTTTTAGCTCTGTGAAATTCCTTGGCTGTCCTCTGCTGACATGTTGCTGTTGCAATGATGCAGGCAGGGACACAGTTGCATTGGTGGCTGGCGTGTGTTGTGAGGACTTTATGGCTTTACAGCTCTAGCAACAGCAATCTAAGGCCTCAAGGCACTCCTCCCCACATCTCAACAAACCAGGGACCAGATGGGAAGCACCTTTTCTCTTCAGGAAAGAGAGTGGCTATAAAGAGTTAGCTGTGGGGTTTGTCTCAGTCACTGTTTGTACTACAAGGTAAGGGAGGCAAGCTTTAGGAGGCTGGGTGGGGCTGCACTTTAGTTTTCTCTGTCTCTACTAAGTGTAGGCTGCAGGCAAACCATGGGGACACTGGTCGTAACCCCACACTCTGGCTGCTTTGGTTTAATTTCTCTCCCTCTGCCCCTCTGTCTCACTGCTCCTCCCAGCAGGAGAACCAGTTACTTTGTGTTTCCCCTCTCTGTACACCTCAAACAAAATCCAAACAGCCAAAGCTTCCTTCCTCACTGTAGTCCAGCAGAGTAAAAAACCCAGTCACTCTGGGTGTGTCTCCTACCCAGAGCTGACTGTGAATGCGTTTTATCTTCTGTCCCCCTTTTCACACCGTCCCAATGTTAGTCCATTCTGATCTTTCAGATGTGCCTGTGAGCCCACATGGGGTTCCTTTGCTACTTTATAGTTGTTCGATTTGTTAAAATTTCAAAGGGAGAGATCAGGAGTACCTCGCACCGCTATTACTCTAACGTCATCCCAATAATTTTTAAAACATGCAGTACCTGACTATCTAGTCAGGGGCACTCTTTTCCTTTAGCTGGTCAAATCTTTAAAATGACAATATCCAATGCAATAATACCCGCCCAGTGTGAACAAACCAAAATTATACCTCTTTTTGTTAGATCAGTAAAAAATACATTTTTTGGTGTGCCACAGAATTTTCAGTTACTGGTTGGTATAATTTGACAGTAGTTTCATGCTTCTGTTTTTCTACAAATGTTTAAAATTAGAAGAAAATTTTATAATGTAGAGCTAAAAAATTATAAATTACATTTTTATGTTAGCAAAGAACTCTGTACAACACACTATGTTATAAAAATAATTTAACAACTCTATGAGTAACAACATATAAACATTTCCCAACATATAAAATAATTTTAGAAAATAGTTACAAACCAATTTTATAGCTTTTCTTCTTAATTCCCATTCATTCCACTGATATGATCTCTCAATTGTTGGTGGCAATAGGTGTGTATCCGTCTGTGTGCCAGTTTCACTCTTTGTAATTGGTTTTAAGCGCTGTTTGTTAACATCTTTCATCTAAAAGTATGAAATTTTGCAATTAATATTTATAAAAAAATGAACATTTACAGATAATAAAGTATTTCTCTAAGACTGACAAAAGATCAGGAAAACAATAATTTTTGAACATGGTATATACTTGTAAATACCAGCAGAGAAAAACACTCATAACACTGGGGAACAAAATTTTTGTTGCATCCAAAAAAACACTTGTTCTTACCTAACTTGAGTGTGCTGATCTCAAATCTAACATTAGTTTTTCTCTGTAAGATAGAGTTCTTTTGCAATTCAAAATTTTAGGTTTTCATCTTACTGTAAAATTTTCAACATTTAGTTTAACATAATGAAGTAGAATGTCTTCTTGGGCATCATCTTTGTGAAAATATAATAATTTATATAATGCAGTAAATACACTAATACACTAAAAGATATGATTGCATCAGAATTTGTCTACAATTTTGAAATAGAACATATTAAAACACTTATTTTAATCATAAAATTTGCATAAAACATATTTAAATTCTATTCAGGCAAAAATTTGCGTTTGTAGTTCTTGCGTTTGTGTACTTATTGAGGACAATCTCGTTTGATGCTCCAGCAGTAGTCTGCTCATCACTAACAGTTCCAAAATTTTCAAGAAACTTATCAAGGTGACTGTTCAGTAAGTGAAACTTAATGCTCATGTTACATCCAATGTCGCAGAAAGCCAACAGCATCTTTTGAACCAAAAGCTCATAGTTTTCTTCTTTTTGTTGCCAAGGAAATTTTTTGTAACTGCCACAAAACACTGACATGCTGCTTTCTCCTCCTTGTTCATCTTCATGGAAAATTGTCATATATGAGGGTTCAAATTTGAGGTCCATCAAATACACCTGCTTTTATCTTCTCGAAAGACAAGGCAGAAAAGCAGAAATAATATGTTGAAAGCATTCACTTTCTCTATTCAAAGCCTGAACTAACTGCTTCATTAAGCCAAGTTTGATGTGAAGTGGGGGAAAAATGATCCTGTCTCAATTAACTACAGGTTCACTCACAATATTTTGCATCCCTACTTCCAGAGATTCACATTTCGGCCACTCCTTCTGTGTCCAGTGTCTCTCCTGAGCTCAGCTGTCCCACAAACACAGAAAAAAAAGCAAGATACTTCATGAAACCACTCTGTTGTCTTAGCAGAAAAATTACCAATTTAAGATCCACACAAATGATCCAGTTATGCTTCTCATACTTCAGAAAGTCAAGGACAATTTTTATGTCATTATAATCTCGCATATGAGTTGAATAACCGATTGGAAACGCTGCATAAACATTACAGTTGTGTAGGAGAAAAGATTTCAGACACCGTTTAGAGCTGTCAAGAAATAGCCGCCATTCTGTTGGACTGTGAGTGGTAACACCTAGTTGGCTGAGAAGACTACGGATATCATGACAGTAAACGAAGTGTCTTCGGAAAAAAAGTCCACAAAAATTTGTTCACGCTTCCTGAACTGGGATACTTTAGCTGACTGGTGAAGTACATTCTTTTCTTGAAGCTTGGAGGCTACTAACTCAGCTGCTTTCTTTAATAGGCCCAAATCTCTTACTAAGTCATTCAATTCAGGTTGGCTAACCTGCTGAGGGGTTAGTGACTGCTTGGCATCAGAAGACCCTTCAGATTCTACAACCATTTCCTCATGCATCTTATCAAAATACACTTGATCACCATGTTGACTTTCTTCATCCTTAGAAGAAATAAAACCATTGAAAACTGGAACCAGGAATGTCTCAGTGTGAGATAGGTCGTATTGCTGAAGGAATATTAGAATATTCGATCATATGCCGTTTTTTGTTGCTGATGCCCTTTGTATGGATCAGACAGAAATAACAGTCACTCTGTGTTCCTTAGGTTCATGCTAAGCCATGGGAATACCAAAAGGTATTCCTTTGCATTTTCCTTTTGTCCAGTACGAAACATTTCCTCACAATTATGACACACAATATGAGGAACCCAATACTTGTTTTGATCACGAAGGGAAACTTGAAAAGAGGCAATACATACACGTGTCACAAATGATGAAATATTGCACCTTTGACGTTGAAGTGTGTAACAGCCACATATATAACAGAAGGTGTCAGGACTATTCTTACATTTACGCCTACTCGAAGAAGCCATGATTCAATCTTAAAACAAAATAACCGGGTGTCTTTACCAGATAATCACTTTTTACATTTAAAAACAATTACAGTTATGTAAAAATGCTGTTTGCAAAACATTAATTGCCTTGTGGTTATATTCAATCCAAGAGTCGTTGCTCTTTAACTCCAATTTAAAAACCAATGCATGCCATTAACTGTAACAAAAAGAAATTAAAATTTCATAGAAACTAAAGCATGCACCAAAAATACGGATTTCAGATTTGGAATCAGCGATGCAGAAATATATAGAAAAAGTTCTAAAACCTCATGCAACAGGAAATAAAAGAAAATTATTCCTCAGTGTAATTAGTGAGCTATATGTAATTTCTTTTCTTGGGTATTATGGCTTTGTGCCTGATTTTGTGAATTTAATGTATGAGGTGGATTTGGGAACCCAACATCACTTGTTGCCACATCAAATGCCCCCTTTCTGACTTTCACAATTGGTAAGATAAGTAATACCTTGTTGGAAATGGACAGAAGTTTAAATTAGCTATTAAATATTAGGTATAAATCACATTTCTTTAAAGTATTGGAACATCTTTACGGTTTACTTTAAACTCAAACTAGGAATA
Organism: Rhynchonycteris naso; assembly: GCA_037038555.1. Taxonomy (NCBI): domain Eukaryota; kingdom Metazoa; phylum Chordata; class Mammalia; order Chiroptera; family Emballonuridae; genus Rhynchonycteris; species Rhynchonycteris naso. The sequence continues at coordinate 47,708,454 of CM073000.1, read as the reverse complement.
CATACCCAGATTATTACCCAAAAGGTTTCCTTTTTAGTGGAACATGTTGATCTTCTGTTGAGATACCCAGAAGCTCACTATTACTATGAAAATATTAAGTATTCAGTAATTTCATGCTAAACAAGATACAATAATGATGGATATGAAGTTGCTGGAGGAATGATAGACGTTTAAGTCAGAGCAAAAAGGAGCATTTTTCCTCCAAGTCAAGCAAAAGATATCAGTATTTACCATTTAAAATAATACATAGTTTTTACTTTCAAAATCAACATATGATTTAGTGAGGTAGATAAAAACATGCTGAAATGATAATTAGCAAAAATGTACAATACAAGTAAATGTCAAATAAATAATAATGACTTAGTATTAGAGGAAGAAAACTTAATTCCATGGGTATTGAATGTCACTGAAAGGGTTGTGAATTTAAATGAAACAAAGGAAAAAATAAAGACCAGAGATATATGGAAAAAACTGTTGTTTATTGGAAAACGATTTATTGTTTGCACATCCCATACATGTTCTAGCCTTTCATTGTCTTTAAGCTATCTTACTCTGAGAAAACTTACTCTGGCAGATTATAAGACTTATAAAGTTATAGTAAGATATAGGCACAGGCATTTTTTAAAAATTGAACATTTGAACAGAATAGAAAGCCTAAGCAATATAAGCCTGAGTATATAAGACACAGTAGAGAAAGGAGAAAGTATTGAACACACAGTCTGGGACAATTCGCTATTCAAATAGAAAAGTTAAAATTAGATCTTCACCTTCCACCAAACACAGAAACCAAATTCAAATGATTAAAGATTATAGTATGAAAGCCAAATTTATATTTAAAATAAAAATTTAGGAGAATATTTTTATGATCTAAGGATAGATGATTTCCTAAACAAGACATAAAAATTCAAGACATAAAGAAAACAATGAGCCTGACCAGGCGGTGGCGCAGTGGATAGAGCATCAGACTGGGATGCGGAAGGAGCCAGGTTTGAGACTTGAGGTCACCAGCTTGAGCGCAAACTCATCTGGTTTGAGCAAAGCTCACCAGCTTGGACCCAAGGTCGCTGGCTCGAGGAAGGGGTTACTCGGTCTGCTGAAGGCCCGTGGTCAAGGCACATATGAGAAAGCAATCAATGAACAACTAAAGTCCCACAACAAAAAACTGATGATTAATGCTTCTCATCTCTTTCCATTCCTGTCAGTCTGTCCCTGTCTATTCCTCTCTTTGACTCTCTCTCTGTCTCTTTAGAAAAAAAGAAAAGAAATTACATATTAAAATGAAAAGCTTTTGTTTATCAAAAGACACAACAAAGAATGAAAAGATAAACCATACACTGGCAGGGTATATCTGCAAAACATACATCTCACAAAGGATTAGTATCAAAATGATTTTTTAATAAAAATCACTTCCTATACATTACTCAGAGAAAGACATAGAAAATTGGCCAAAGACCTAGTGATTTCCAGAAATACACTGTTTAAGAATACAAACGTAAATTGCAAAAACTAAAAAGACAAGGAATGAGTAACACCAAATTCATAATGTAGTTACTACTGTAGAGGAAAGAATGAGATTGGAAAGGGACACACATAACATTGTATGAGATACTTGTAAGTGATGGGTACACAAATGTTAGTTTTTCATTGCTTATATACAGTAATACATTTTACATACTCTTTGGTTTGTATAAATATATAATTAAAAGTTAAAGTTATTTATTTAAAATGAGTGATACATATTTCCCCGTGTAGCCTTTAGTTTTATTTTATCAAAATTGATATATAAGTGCTTATTTATTTATTTATTTATTTATTTATTTTACAGGGACAGAGGGTCAGAGAGAGGGATAGATAGGGACAGACAGACAGGAACGGAGAGAGGTGAGAAGCATCAATCATTAGTTTTTTGTTGCCGTTGTGACACCTTAGTTGTTCATTGATTGCTTTCTCACATGTGCCCTGACCATGGGCCTTCAGCAGACCGAGTAACCCCTTGCTGGAGCCAGCAACCTTGGGTTCAAGCTGACGAGCTTTTGCTCAAGCCAGATGGGTCCACGCTCAAGCTGGCGAGCTCAGGGTCTCGAACCTGGGTCTTCCGCATCCCAGTCCAACGCTCTATCCACTGCGCCACCACGTGGTCAGGCTATAAGTGCTTTTTAAAAAAACATTATCACCCTAGCCAGTTGGCAGTGGACAGAAGGTCAGCCCGGTGTGCAGATGTCTGGGGTTCAATCCCCAGTCAGGGTACACATGAGAAGCAACCATCTGCTTTTCTTCCTCTCCCTCTCACCCTTTTATCTTCCTCTCTCACAGCCAGTGGCTCGACTGGCTTGAGCATTAGCCCTGGGCTAAAGATAGCTTGGTTGATTCGAGTGTCAGAGACAGATGGGGGTGCCCAGTGGATCCCAGTCAGGGCACATGCAGGAGTCTATCTCACTATCTTCCCTCCTCTCACTTAACAGAATAAAATAAACAAAAATAAAAAAGTTATCTCATTGTTTGAGAAATAGTCCAAGAATAAAATGCAAATAAAATCATTAAGTTAAGGCATAATTAATGAAACTATTAATGGTAAAAATTATTGGTAAAAAAAATCTAAATGAATGATGACGTTTTATGGATGGACAATCCAATATAATAAACATATAAATTTCCCCACAAATTATAAAACACTCAACAAAATCAGAATAGAAGAAAAGTACCTGAACATAATAAAGGCCATATATGACAAACCATCAGCAAATATCACAATAAATGGTGAAAAAAATGAAGGCTTTTCCTCTAAAATCAGGAACGAAACAAGGTTGCCTACTATCTCCACTTTTATTCAACATAGTTCTGGAAATTTTAGCGGAGCAATCAGGCAAGAGAAAGAAATAAAAGGCATTCATATTCAGAAAGAAGAAGTAAAGGTATCACTTTTTTCAGATAACATGACCCAGTATATAGAAAACCCCAAGACTCCACCAAAAAACTATTAGAAACAATAAATCAACATAGTAAAGTCATAGGATACAAAATCAATATACAAAAGTCTATTTCTTTTCTATATGCCAATGGTGAAACATCAGAAAATGAAATCATAAAACAATTCCTTTTACAATTGCAACAACAACATAAAATAACTAGGAATAAATTTAACAAAGGATTTGAAGGAACTATAAACTGAAAACCACAAAACCTTATTGAAAGACATTGAAAAAGACACAATGAAATGAAAAAATATTCCATGTTCATGGATTGGAAAAATCAGCATAGTTAAAATGGCCATATTATCCCAAACAATATGCAAATTTAATGCAATCCCCATCAAAATATCAATGACATTTTTTAAATAATGGAACAAAAAATCACCAGGTTTATATGGAACCATAAAAAAACCCGAATAGCCAAAGCAATCCTGAGGAAAAAGAATGAAGCCAGAGGTATCACACTTGCTGACTTCAAATTATACTATAGAGCCATGATAATCAAAACAGCATGGTCTTGGCAGAAAAACAGACATGCAAACCAATGGCACAGAATTAAGAACCCAGAAATAATACCACATATATATTGACAAATCATCTTCAACAAAGGAGCCAAAAACACACAAAAGAGAAAAGAAAGCCTCTTCAATAAATGGTGCTGGGAAAACTGGAAAGCCACAGTTTAAAGAATAAAACTTGACTACAGTTTGTCCCCCTGCACAAAAAATTAATTCAAAATGGATCAAAGACCTAAGTATAAGATTTGAAAGTGTAAATTACATAGAAAAAAACATACGTACTAAGCTCATATGTACTTGGCCATAGAGAACAATTTATGAATTTGACCCCAAAGGCAAGGGAAGTAAAAGCAAAAATAAATAAATGGGACTACATTAAACAAAAAAGCTTCTCCATAGCAAAAGAAAGTGACAACAAAACAAATAGGCAGCCAACTAAATGGGAGAAGAGATTTGTAAACAACAGCTCCAATAAGGGGTTAATATCTAAAATATATAAAGAACTCACAAAGTTCAGTAACAAACAAGCAAACAAATCAATTAAAAAATGGGGAGATGACCTGAACAGACATTTCTCCTGAGAGGACATACAAATGGCTATCAGGTACATGCAAAGATGCTCATCTTCACTACGTATTCGAGAAATGCAAGTCAAAACTACAATGAGATACAACCTCACACCTGTCAGATTGACTGTTATCAACAAGACAGGTAATAACAAGTGTTGAGGAGGTTGTGGAGAAAAAGGAACCCTCATTCACTGTTGGTGGGAATGCAAATTAGTACAACCATTATGGAAGAAAGTATGGCAGTTCCTCAAAAATTAAGAATAGAATTAACATATGACCCAGCATTCCCACTACTGGAAATCTACCCCAAAACTCTAAAAACACTGTTATGTAAAGACCCACATGTTCATCAGCATTACTCACAGTGGCCAATACATGGAAACAACCAAAGTGTCCCTCCATAGAGGATTGGATAAAGAAATGTTACATATATACAATGGAATACTACTTAGCCATAAGAAATGATGACATAGTGACATTTACGACAACATGAATGGACTTTGAGAACATTATACTGAGTGAAATAAGTAAATCAGAAAAAGCTAAGAATTATATAATTCCACACATAGATGGGATATAAAACTGAGACTTATGGACATAGATAAAAAAGTGATGGGGTTACCTGGGGGAAGGGAATGTAGGGGAGGGGGAAGGGGACTTGATTGAATGTGGGGGGTGTAAAGAGGGACAAATATAAGGTGATGGGAAAATGATCTGATTTTGGGTGATGGGAATACAACATAATCAACAGTTCAAATGCTATAGAAATGTTCACCTGAAACCTATATACTCTTATTGATCAATGTTACCCTGTTAATTTTCTAAATAAAATTTTTTTAAAAGACAATAATAATATACCATTTTAAACTCATCAAATTGGAAAAAAATTATAAACTTAGGTAATACAAATGCTAGGAGGATGATGGGTAAGTGACAGGCCTCATGGACTAAAGTTAAATTGGTGTAACCATTTCAAGAGTAAATTCTCAGTTGCATCAAAAATGTAGGCCTACCATTTGGCACTTACAGAGAAGGATACTAAATACACCCATCTCTTTCTACATTAGGTGTAACCAAGAATGCTGTGGAAAACCCCTTCATCCAATGTTGTGTCACATTAATAGACTGGTAGCACTCTGTCAGAATAAGAACACCAGCTGAACTGTCCAGGGTTGGACCACCCCTGCAGCCCCTCTTACCACTCCCCAACCCCTTTATCCTTAGCTTGTTGCCTGTCTCCTTGCCAAGTGTTCAGACTACCCTCTGTGCCTTGCTGTCACTAGCCCAACCGCCCTCTTAGCAGTCACTGCTTGGGGCCCTGCCAGCCTGGTCAGTTGTACACAAACTTACATGCTTCGTAGTCAAAACATTGATATAAAATAACAACAACAAAAAATTAACTGTATATTTTAGGTTTTTATTTTAGTGAGCTTGAAAGAGAGGAACTGAACAAGAGAAGAGACAGGAAGAACAATAAAAGGTGAATAGTAAACACGAGAGACACAGAGGGAGAAGCTAAGAATACATAGCAGCGGTGTGAGCCCCACACTGGCAGGTTTTACCTGTTTTGCAGACCGCTAAACCCCCCCTCCCCCCATGCCGATAGTGGCGGGTGCACAGTAAGAAGCTCAGTAACCAGCTGATGAATGAACTAATGAATAGGCTCTGACATACAAAGAAACACTCCTTTGAATCCATTCTGTGGACTTCCAGACTTGGGATGTAAACATGTTAAATTATTTACAACTCTTGAGTATAAGTTATCAATATGTTACCTGTGCTGAGCTTCAATTTAGATAAGAAAATATGGTAGTTTCAATTATTTATCTAAGTGTAGTCTTTTCCAGATTTTTCCAGTCCAATTTATCAATTTGTTTCCTTATCTTGTTTTCACTATTCTTTGTATATTTCTTTAGTTTCTAGCTTCAGATGTGAATCCCTTTCAGATAACCTGTAAAAGCCCTCATCTGACCCTGTCTCTGCCTGGATTTGGGAACAACAAAAATATAACTTTTGAATTAACCATATTCTGAAATGTCACAAATTCTTAAAATATCAACCCTGTGTACCTCAGAACATGGAATGAGGGTTTCAAACTGTTGATGAAGTTCAAGTAGCTGAATTAATTCTGCATTTTTTTTGGCCTTTTCTGTAATTAAATCAATGTAATGTTCAGGATTTTCTGCAAATGCACATGCAGCATCTCTGGTATTGAAAGTGTAATACTTTTCTTTATGTTTCAAAATTCCAATTACTGGATTTCCTGAAAATTAAGAAAGGGAATCAAATGAGTTGTGAAATATTATAACTATAGAATCATTTTCTATATATTCCATTTTTAACATATTATTTATGTTATTTTGCTAGAACGTTGCAGTAAGCAATTTTTTAAAAAATATTTACTTTATTTTATTCATTTTAGAGAGGACACAGAGAGAGAGAGAGAGAGAGAGAGAGAAAGAGAGAAAGGGGGAGGAGCTGGAAGCTCAACTCCCATATGTGCCTTGACCAGACCAGTGCAGGGTTTTGAACTGGCGACCTCAGTGTTCCCAGGTTGACGCTTTACCCACTGCGCCACCACAGGTCAGGCGCAGTAAGCAATTTTGTAGACATTTTGTAAATTATAGTTTATGTGAAATTTATATTAAATTATTTTATATGTTTTTATTTTAAAGCATGATTTTATATAAAAATATACAACTATTAAGATACAAGGTGTTTAAAAATCTCCTATGAGGAGTCAGTCATGAGGCAGGTTTCTCAAATCTCTTTGAGGTACTAACTACCATATAAGCATTGTTTTCAAAATAATTGTGTAAGAACCACAAAAATGGGACAGCTTTGCCAAAATATAAGTTTGCATGTTAGAATGTATTTCCCACTGTGAGAAGATACTACATAAAATATGGATTATCAAATATCCACAGAGTTTATGGAAGCTATAATGAAAACAGCAATAATGTCTTACTTTTTATTTCTTCATATATTTAACAAATATTTATTGGCCCTGTTCTTAGCACTGAGGATACTGAAGAAAACAAAGTCCCCATTCACACCAAATTAACAAATACCCCACAGATCAGAGAGTCATCAGTGCTACAGAAAAATATCTCAGTAAAATAAGTTATACACATAGTACGGAAAAGCAGATGAGATTGGTATTTTCAAGTGGGTGATCAAGGAAGGCTGGATAAAATGAGAGTTGAAACATGTAGCTATCTGGGGTTGGAGCTGTCCAAGTGGAGGGAATAGCAAGCACAAAGGCTCTGAGGTGATAAAGCTTACTTAGCATGTTTGAGAGTAACCAGAAGGCCTGAGCAAGGGGAAGAATGGCAATGAAGTCGGTGAAGTCATCTGAAAAGTACCATGACTGGTAAGCCACAGCCATTACATTAGGGTTTAATTCCTGTGGTCTGCAGTCTCAAACAGAAGGAGGGAAGTGCTATAGAATTGCTCTGAGGCAGCATAGGTGGCTACTGCCCGGAAAAAGAATGTAATGAGTAGAAATAATATAGTAAACAGAAAGAGAGTAGTTAGAACTAGCTAACTCAGAGAGGATTTTAAAACTCAAGCCCCACAGCCCTCTACTTTTCTATTTTTCCCTTTCTTAGAATCATAGTGTGTGGAAGCTGGAAGGGACCAAACAGACCTCCTAGTTAATCCTTCTTCTTTTTCTGACTTGCAGATTGAGGTCCACAGAGGGCATGATATTTGCTCAAGGCTACTCAGCTCATTAGTGGTATAGCTGGGACCAGAAACCACTCTTCTGAATCTTAGTCCATATCTTTTTCAGCCACATCATACTACCTCTTGTCATCACCACACACCCATGTTTCTCTGTGTTTGTGTCTCTCATGACCAAAAAGAAGGAAAGAAGGGAAGGAAGGAGGGAGGGAGAAAAGGAAAAGCAGGAGAGAAAAGAAGAAAGAAACCATCTATCTATATTCTATTGCTCTACTACTTCATGGATCTCGATTGTTTTTTTCCCCACTAACAATAACCCTCATAGGGGTCTCAGAAAACTATTTTCTCAGTTCCCTGTGGCAAACCTTTTGTTAATCTCATTATGAAAAATTCAATACCATAAAAATTAGTCAATTTATGTGTTCACTAGCCTGTATACACAAAATCCCAATAATTTATTTGTAATAAAAAAAGTAATACGCAACTGTGGAATACAACAAAAGAAATAAGAAGGAGGAGCTTAATAGTATTAGGAAAATGAGACACAGTCTTGTCAACTGTTTCCATTCTACCCCTAGCCAACTTCTTATCCCGAATTCACACAGGACCTTTAGGGGAATAACTTACTTCATCCCAGTGGGGGTCTGTGGAGGTAGATAAGTGGGAATAAATGCAGATGGCAAAAGACTTTGCTTTTGGCAATGGGTGCCACAATGTGGTATGCAGATAGTGTTTTGTTGAGTTGCATACTTGAAACCTGCATGGTTTTTGTGAACTGAAGTCAGCCCCAAAAATCCAGTAAAAACTTTCTAATTTACTCTCTGCTTTGAAGAAGCTTTAGTAATATCAAAAGAAATTTTACTTGATAAAAAGTTGGCCATTTTCTTAGTGATATCTGCCTTATACTGAAATCCTGATTAGCAGAATGTAACCATAAAGTGGTAAAGAATATTTTCAGGTAAACCTATCAGTCAAATTAGTGTTGCTCTTTCAGGTAATTACTTTGGAGGAGATTGTATTTTAGTTATGTCATCAAACACTTCTGGGATCCATCACTGGACATATGAGTTGGCCCCATTTATGATACTGCAGCATCCATATTTTATTATGTACACATTTCACCACTTATCATTGACATTATAATTTTTTGTTTATGTCAGTTGACCAGATTATATTGTGAGAATGTCAAGGATGAATACTGTTTGGATCATCTTTATAGCTCCTTTCCTAGCTCACCATCAGACTCCATTAAGTTTTAAAAAGTGAGTAAGTGACAATGACAGTACTTCAAGAAAAAAATTAAGGAAGTGGGAGCAACATTATTTCCAATGCTATACCTGGAAGAAGAAGACCATCTGTTGTAGCCAAAGTATAACCACAAAATCCGCGATACTGAATTAACAATTTATCAAAATTTGCTGTTGTTTCTGGGAAAAGCCATTCTTGTTTTCTGAAATCTACCGGATGTACTCTTTCTTCTAAAATGAAAGAGGAGGACAAGAAAAAACTTTATTCAATGAAAAGAGTAAACAACCCAAGGAAATAAGCAGAAGAAACTGGCTGCTTTGTGACTAAAACAGAGAGAGACCAACTTCATTCAAGATGGGGCAGCTTTTTATACTAGACAGCAAAATACTGTACTTTGAATATGATGCTTACATACTAGGAATATTGCTTATTGAAACAGTCAAATATTTCTGATCGGAAAGAGTCAAGGAAATATCTCCTTGTAACTTAATTTTCAAAGCAAAGTGGACAATTTTTGTGCTATATACTTGTAAACATTCTTCCCAGTGTTGGTTCACTAACATTTGATAAGCAAATTGACTAAATATTTTTCATAAAAACAAAAAGCATGCATTTACAGAACACTGATATGCAAGAGTCTTAACTGTTGCTATCCTACCGTACTTCTGTGCCTGGCTCTGGATTCCAACAGCAGATGCCACAAATAACCTTGTGGTTAAAAACTAGAAGTAAAAGCATACTTTGGAGAAAATAAATCTTCCCTCATTCTTTCCTGATATGCTAGAAAGTCTTGAACAGTTATGGCATGTGGCAAGTGTAAATTAAGTTTGTTCAGAAGAACATTGGGTCTCAGTTCACTGGAGCAGTATCTTGATAGTGTTCCAGTGAATATTCAGTTTTGCTGTATGGTGGGAAACAGCACATTGAAATCTAAGTTGCAAGTACTGTCTTGCTGATATGGTTGAGTTTAATATCTACTGGTTAGGTGATTTTAACTTTTCAGTTTAATTTACTAATTGCATAGATATGGTGTTTTAATTAAAATCAGTAAGAAAAACTTTAACTTGAAGCATGCCTTTGAGTCTCTGATTTCGTGTTCAGATTTTATGTGTTCTAACAGTTTGAAAATGGAAATTGCTGCTTCATTTTTATTATCCACTTTTATAAAAACAAAATTTGAAAACAAAATTTTTAAAGTAAATTATCTAATTTCATTTTCTAGAAAAACTTTCTTTTTAGACAACTCAAGTCCCAGGCTCTGTTTTGGCATTTCTCATGTATTTTAAATAGTCTTTGAGATAGGAGAGACCAAAAAGGTAAAAGGAAGTTTATTGATAAAGATAGCCTTTCAAGAATCATTGTGTCTCTTAAAGGGTCTAAAATAAGCTCAATTAATTTTATAAAGACAAAATTTATTGATTTATAAATTTCAACCTGAATCTGAGGTAGATAAATGGCAAAATAGCATTCCAAAGAAATGAAACTTTATTTGCAACAAATATAGCAAGGATTAATATCCTTTCTACTACAAATCAATAATAAAAATCACTAAGACTACAATAGATACACATAACCACAGAAAATAATTGTTAACTACAAAACCAGTCATAACATTAGGAATGGTTATTTCTGGATAGTAAGATATCCAGCTTACATGTTTTCCAAATTTTCAATACAGAAAAATTATCTTACAATCAAGAAAGATGTTTATACTTTATCAGGAAGATATAATATGAAAAATTTAAAACAAAAGAGTAACTTTATTCTAGAGGTAATTTTAGGAGTAAGAGAAAATACTGAATGATTTTCATTACCCATGTGTTCTTGCAGTCGACACATATCAGTTTTCACAGTCACTTCAGCAAGAAGATGTTGTATTACTTTTCCAGGAAAGAGTAGTTCATGACTGCCCAGAAATCGCTCAAGGTTAGTAATTAAATTAGTAAGGATACCAGTCAAAACAGTTTCATCCTGAAAGCGCCTCCACAGATTGGAAAGTGCAATAAAGATGGGCTGAGGAAGAGAAAAAAGTATAACTGTTTGATAAAATTATAATCACTGTAGTATTGAAAATAAATATAATTTGTAAAAAAATTATTTCTTGAGATAGCAAAAATCTCAGGAAGTTAGGAAACAGAATCTAGATAGAAACTGAACTCAATAGATTATAGAAAATAAACATTTTATTTCAAAGCATTTTATTTTGGTATGATTATTATAAAGTTAATTTACTCAAAAACAAAACAAAACAAACAAACACATTTCATCGCCTGGCTCTATTTCCAAATAGTAGACACCACAAATGACCTTGTGGCTACAACTAGAGGGAAAGGCATACTTTGGAGAAAACAAACCTTCACTCTTCTTTCCTGACATACCTGAAAGCACAAAGATTTATGGGTGCTTCACCTCAAAAAAAGAAAGTATTTTTTTTTAAAGCTAAATTTGACTCATAATTAGATTTATCTGGCTTAATAGAATTCGAAAGAACATGGAAAGTCTAGCAATATATCTTGGAAGATTAAGCTACAAGTTAAAGATTTTAGGTCAGTGAGATAATTTTTTTACTTGTATGAAAGGTCATTGACATATATAAAACAAACAAAAAAATTAATCAGGTTCAACTTATAAGTGAAACAACTTAGCCTTTGGTTTTCTAGTTTTTATAATCAAATATTGGGAATGAGTATGAAAAATTATCAAAACCTCGAAATGCTCTATAAAATATTGCATGTGCATCTTATACCTCCATGGACAACCAGAGTTGTCCGTAAGATGATGCAGATAATCAGAAAAGTCAGCATAAATGCTGGCCTGGTAATCAAAGTGATTCTTTTATGTCTTTTCAGGAAAGTTGCAAGTTGTACTACCTCTTTGCTGAAGGCAGTTAGCAACCAGCTATTGTGAACACATTTTCAAGCCTGTATTATGAATTATTTTTGTTGTCTCAGACAATACTAGTATTACGGTTATTATTACATATGTCTGCATATTCTTTAGTAGCAAATGCCTACCAGGGGAATCCTCTCATGCAACTTATTCTATTACTACAAAATAACCATGAAGAACAGGATCAACTTGTATATGTGCTGTCGAAGCGAGCACAGAACAGGATCAACTTGTATAAAATCAATATTAAACACAGGGTGATGCAAAAGTGAGTACACTAAACAATTTATTCTTGTAATATTATTTATTATTATATTATTTTCCATATAAACAACTGTAAACCTACTTTTTCCCCACTCTGTATAATTATAATCACTTCTGATTTAATTTTATAGGACATAAAAGTATATTCACCACCCTTAAATAAGATCAAAGTTGATTACAGATACTTACAAAGACTTGTGAAGTTGGAACAGCTGTCTTTGAGTTTACAATCATTTTTAGTTGTTCAAGTTGGGCTGAAAACTGCTTTGTCAATATTTCCACTTCTTGAGCACAAGTAATCACTTCTGACTGTGAAGACAACATAATTGGCACTAATATTTTTATAAATTCACTACAAAAATCTTGTATGTTTTAAGCCTTGCCAACTCTCTGAAGGTAAGTTTAGTGAGAGCGAGGATTCTCTTCTCTGTGGTATCCCCAACACCAAGAACAATACTGCTATATGGATAGTGCTCTAGAAATAATTGTTAGGTGGGTAAATCTTTTGAAACACAATGGTTATATTTTTCTCAAAATATGCAGGAATTCTTATTCAGTATAAATGTAATTATACTAAGTTTCTGTGAAGTGGATCCTCTGACACAGCTTTGCATAGCTGCTATCTTCCCATTCCTCAACGATAAAGTTAAGAGGCATTCTTCTGAAAACTATTTTGATACCAAGATTTTTTAAATTACATTCAAGAATGTAGAAAAGCCTTAAAATCTCAGCACTGAAAGACAAATAATAGGCCCTGGCTGACTGGCTCAGTGGTGGAGGGTTGGCCTGGCATGTGAAAGTCTCGGGTTCAATTCCCAGTCAGGGCACACATGAGAAGTGACCATTGCTTCTCCACCCCTCCCCCTCTCTCTCTTCCCCTCCAGCAGACATGGCTTGATTGGCTCGAGTGAGTTGGCCTCGGGCACTGAGGATGGCTCCATGGCCTCCACTTCAGATGCTAAAAAATAGCTCTGGTTGCAATGGAGCAATGGCCCCAGATGAGCAGAGCATCGCCCCCTAGTGGGCTTTCCAGGTGGGTCCTGGTAGGGGTGCATGCAAGAGTCTGTCTCTCTGCCTCCCTCCCCTCACTAAAAAATAAAAAAAAGACAAATAATATATTTCTGATACAACAATAGTAATATGAAAATAAGGTGCTGAATGCTGAGTCTGAAATGATTGCTAACATTTATTCTTATGATGTGCTAAGCTTTTTAATTGACATCCTGAATGCTTTTAAGTAAATACAATTTTTTAACTAATAAAAGAAAGACTCAACTATAATAGGAGGGCTCACATAACTTACACAAGAGACATTCCTAGAGCACCCTGTTTGGGTGATCTGAGAGATTGTACCACTGATCTCCACAGGCCACCTTTCACATAAGGTCACCCTACTAAGACTGGGAAACAATAGATCTATCTAACATACAGAAACAAGCACAATGAGGCAGCCAAAATGGGGAGTTAAAGACACATGCCCCAAATGAAAAAATAGAAGAAATGCCCAAGAAAAAATAACTAATAAAACAGAGCCAAGCAATTTACTGGATACAGAATTTAAAAATATGGGAATAAAGATGCTCAAGGAACCTTGTGAGAACTTCAACAGAAATGGCAAGCATAAAAAAAAAAGAGAGAGAAACCACAAAACAGAACCAGTAAGAAATGGAGAATATAATATTTGAAATAAAAAATACATTAGAAGAAATAAATAACAGAATAGATGAAGCAAAGGAATGTATCTAAGGCTTGGGACATAGGTAACAGAAAAGCAGAAAAGTAAAAACTGTTTTTTTTAAAAACTGAGGAAAGTTTAAAGGACCTCTGGAACAACATCAAACATAACAACATCAGCATCATTGGGGTACCAGAAGGAGAAGAGAGCAAGAGATTGAGAACCTATTTGAAGAAATAATGCCTGAAAATTTCCCTAACCTAGTGAAGGAAAAAGACACACAAGTCCAAGAAGCACAGAAAGCCTTAAGATGAATTCAAGGAGGTCATTACCACTAAACCAGTGTTACAAGAAATGTTAAAAGGTCTTCTTTAAGAAAAAAGAAAGAGGAAAATAAATATGTATAATAAGATGGCAATAAATAAGTACCTATCAATGGTCACTTTAAATGTAAATCAATTAAATACTCCAATCGAAAGACATAAGGTAGGTGAATGAATAAAAAAATAAGACCAATATATGTACTGTCCACAAGAGACTCACTTCAGATCAAAAGACACACACAGATTGAACGTAAAAAAATGAAAAAAGATATTTCATGCAAATGGAGATGAATAAAATGTTGGAGTGGCAATACTTATATCAGACAAAACAGACTTTAAAACAAAGGCTATGATAAGAAAGAATATTACATGAAAATTAAAGGGAGAGATCAACAAGAGGATATAACCCTTATAAACATTTATGCACCCAATATTGGAGCATCTAAATATTTAAAGCAAATCTTGATGGACGTAATATTGCCATCATGAGAAGAGAGATTGACAATCATACAGTCACAATAGGGGACTTTAAAACCCCACTGATATCAATGAATAGATCTGCCAGACAAAAATTAACAAGAAAATGGTGGCCTGAAATGACATATTAGACAACATGGATTTAAATGATATTCTCAGAGCACGTCATCTCAAAGCAGCAGAATACACATTGTTTTCAACTGCACATCAAACATTTCTAGGACAGACCACATGTTAGGCCACAGATAAGTCTTAATAAATTTAAGAAGACTGAAATCACATCATACATCTTCTCCAACAACATTGGTATAAAACTAGAAATCAATTATAAGGAAAAAACTGAAAAACACTCAGAGGCTAAATAACATGTCACTAAACAGTAAATGGGTTGTGCCTGAGGTAGGGTGGCACAGTGGATAAAGCATCAAGCTGCAATGTTGAGGTCACCGGTTTGAAACCCTGGGCTTCCCTGGTCAAGGCACATATAGGAGTTGATGCTTCCTGCTCCTCCCTCTTCTCTCTCTTTCTGTCTCTCTGTTCTTCTCCCCCTCTTCTCTCCCTCCCTCCTCTATAAAAAAACAAAGCAAGAAAAAACAATTAATAGGTTAACACTGAGACCAAGAAAGATATCAAAAGATACCTTGAGACAAATTAAAACGAATATACAACAATCTGAAGTCTATGGGACATAGGAAAAGTAGTTCTAAGAGGCAAATTCATAGCAATACAGGCTTATTTTAAGAAACAAGAAAAATCTCAAATAAACAATCTAATCTTATAGCAACAAAATTAGAAAAAACAACAAACCCAAAGTGACTAGAAGGAAGGAAATAATAAAATATTATCACAGAAATAAATAAAATGTAGTCTAAAAAAATATAAAAGATCAATAAAAACAAGGTCTGGTTCTTTGAAAAGATAATCAAAATTGACAAAACTTTCATTAGACTCATCAAGAAAAAAAAAGAGAGGACCCAAATAAATAAAATTAGAAATGAAAGAGAAGAGCAAACAACTGGCACAACAGAAATACAAAGAGTTATAAAAAAAAATTACAAACAACTACATGCTAACAAATTGAGTAATGTGGAGAAATGAATTAATTCCTAAAAACATACAATCTTCCAATACTGAATTAAGAAGAAACATAAAATCTGAACAGACCAATTACAACCAAGAAAACTGAAGCAGTAACCAAAAAACTCCCAAAAACAAAAGTCAGGGACTAGATGGCTCTGCATGTGAATTTTAACACTGTCCCTCTAAATCTGAGAGTGAGATCTTCAATGAGAATTTAAGAAAGACTGTACATTAGTTGGCTGAACATGATCTTGATTGAACGCTGTGAGAAGATACTATATAATGAACAACATTTTCTTAAACATTTTTACAGTGTGTAATGGTTACCCAAGGTTCTTTTTATGATATCTCTTCTGAATCCATATGACAAAAGTAAATGTGAGGTCTACTCCTATGAACCACTATACACTTCTGGATAAATTGTTTGTAAAATCCCCTTATCATCTGACTAGTTAAACAAGGTTGATTGCCAAAAGTCAATGTTAGGGGAGCATCTACCCAAAAGAATGATTTGGTCTTGAATGGTTAATTTAGAATCCTCCATTCTGAAGGCAATGAGACAGTGGTCCATTGTGAGAAACACTCCTCATTTGCTGCAATGAAGTCCTGTCATCTGGATGTTTGTCTTTCTATTCTCTATAGGGTAGTAAAGAAAGAAGCCAGATCTAGTGCATCTAAAAGTAGAATCAAGTCATTAATGTACCAGTTAAAAAGATGAAAAAACCAGAACACATCCTATTTTATCCCTCAAGACATTAGTACTCATTCATAAAAAAGACAGTTCCACTGACCCTGAGTCTCCTGGTTTTTGGAAAACAGAGGCTTTGGAAAACAGGGACCAGTGGATGGATATGTTAATCCAGTGCAGGGAATCCTGTCGCAATGGGTATAATATATATATATATATATATCACTGTATATTTTAAGTATCTTACAACTTTGTCAATTTCTCAATAAAGCTAAAATGAAAGCAATGACTGATGGGAACATACTTGCTGTCATGACACTGTTAACAAACTGTGTTCCCTGCAACCCTAGGTGGCATGAGGATGTTCCATGGTAAAAAGTCCTCCAATTCTTTCATCTAAATCCTGTCTTATATTTTTAGGATCCTGAGTATGTTCCTGTCTGAAATAAAGGGCTCTGCTACTTTTCAAAAGTTCAAAATCACCACTTTAACATATTTTCAAATCTTTGGGTATATATTGTTTGGCTTGTTCATTAGATCTAAAACCATCAGAAATAAAGATATTTTCTATTAGTTTCTACAATAACAGCAAATAATTACATAAAAATTATCTGACTGTCAATTACCTGCCAAACAATATGTTAGGCACTTGCTCCGAGTACAAACATTGCAGTATTACTTACATACACACACACACACACTACACCACTGCTCAACTACAGCATGCTAACAATCATACTACTGAGTACCAAACAGAACCAACAAATATAAAATCAATTCCTATCAATATATTTTCATTAAAAGAAAACTCCAACTTCTCGATTTCTATTTTAATTCCTGGTCCTTCAGCTGCAATATAAACTGGGCAGTTATTAAGGTTGCCTCCTTTATCAATGACCTGGTTCTACCTTTTGTTTCAGCCCCTAATACATGAAAAGGTTGCATTCTATGGGAAAAGCCAGATCTTATAACATCAACTCACCAAAATGATCTGAAGGAAGATCTCATACTGTCGCACATTATAGAGTGCTTCTTTTAGCATATATGGCTGCAGTTCTATACTCATGAGTGGGTTCTTTGTTACTTTTTCAAGGATGGCTGTGTAGTGGTACACCTGTTGTTGGGCAATCTGAAGTTGAGTCTCAATATGTTGAGTGGTGGCTGGGATTACTTCGTGTAGAATAGTTGGCACTGTTTTTAAAAGTATATTAAGAGAGACATGAAGAAATCTAAAAAAAAATTAACAATTAAAAACCTAGAAAGTGGTCATATTTTGAGCATTAAGTTGAGTTAGTTTTTATGTCAACCAAATTAATAACCATGAGGCATGTATTTCATGGGTTTCATACCATGAAAAAAGATTTTAAAAAACCTATACAGCCTGACCACGCGGTGGCACAGTGGACAGTGTTGAACTGGGATGCGGAGGACCCAGGTTCGAGACCCCAAGGTCGCCAGCTTGAGCGTGGGCTCATCTGGCTTGAGCATAAAGCTCACCAGCTTGGACCCAAGGTCGCTGGCTCCAGCAAGGGGTTACTCGGTCTGCTGAAGGCCCACGGTCAAGGCACATATGAGAAAGCAATCAATGAACAACTAAAGTGTCGCAACAAAAAACTGATGGTTGATGCTTCTCATCTCTCTCTGTCCCTACCTATCCCTCTCTCTGTCACTGTAGAAAAAAGTAAACCTATACCAACAAAAAATATTGTCAGAATAATAACAAAAAGGTAGAGCAGATCAGTTTTTAGCACTAAAATACAGAAGGGCCTAAAGAATTGGGAGGATTTGGTATTATATGCCATTGACCATGTGACTCTAGAAAAGCCACTGTTTTCTTTCCTTCTGTATATCTTCTTTTCTGATGGTAAAAAGAGAAGAAAAAAGCATGAAACTTAAGAAACTCATTGGGAAACTGAGAAACAATAGAATAATCTAGCAAAATAGAGAACTTTATGAAGACTGGGAGTTAGACTTTTTAGAACAGTTTATAAAATGCAAAAGTTTACCCCACTGCACTAGATCAATGATCTGGTAAAAGACATCAACCTTTTGCCAGTGGGCCTATATGTGCACCAAACTCCTAAGGAAGTTATTTCTACTGGTAGGTTCCTGATCAAATATTTCATGAGTACTTTCATACTTATAGATAATAAATGTGTTACAGCATAATAAATACTCCTGAATTTAAAGGTTTGAAAATATCACCTTTTAGACATTTTCATTCCGTTAGCTGCATCAGCAACTGTTTTATTTTCAGGGTGATTTCTATTTTTAAAGTCACTGAGTTTTACTCCCTTCTGGTTATTTGATTTGGAGTCAACTACACAGAGTCCAATGAATGGGGGAGGCTGGTTTCTGGGTAGGCAACCTCATTCCTTTCACTAATTTACTCTCCTATATTAGCTTCATGATACATAAAACTTTAAGTGTTGCCCCTCCAAATGAAAAATTACTTACTACACATTATGAACAGTAGTTGTAACTAAGTAACAATCAAACCTTAAATCTAAAAATAGCAGCCTGGCCTGTGGTGGCACAGTAGATAAAGCAGCGATCTGGAATGGTGAGGTCGCCAATTTAAAACCATGGGCTTGTCTGATCAAGGCACATAGGGGAGTTGATGCTTTCTATCCTCCCCCATCTCTCTCTCTCTCTCTCTCTAAAAATGATTAAGTAAAATCTAAAAAAATTAAAAGTACTTTATAGAAAACAATAAAAAAGAATAGCAGTGGTGTATTAGGTATTATTTTCCTCACTATGCAAGTTAAATTTTGAACCTACATAACCTATAGAATTAACCTAATGATAAACCTACAGTCCTCAATGCCTTCTCCTCCCCTTCCAGTGTCTCTGTTAAATAAACGAATTCCAGTAACAATCATGGAGAGTTCTTTCAGCTGGCATTCTTTGTCCTTCTTAGAAAGAGTTAGAAATGTCCCAAGTTCAGCCTGGGGGAAAACACTCTGTAGAGCAGCTGAAACAAACCACAGAAAGGACAACAAGATGATCAAAATAAAAATATCAAAACTTAAATCACAAGTTTCCTTCAGCAGAAAGTTAAAAGGTCTGTCTTTATAGAATTACTTAGATGATTCTTTAAGTTTCTGATATCTGATTACAGAGTACATAGCAAAATTTATCACATATTAAAGCCAGGCTACTGAAATACTGCCATTGTCTTGTGTCTATTTTTAATAATTAAGCAACTATCAGCAAATTTTGGCAATAGGCATTAAAACAAGCTTCCTAATTAAATCTATGAGTAGAAAAATAGATGCTTTAAAATAATTATGAAAGAAAGCCATTAGGAAGGTTAGAGACCTTGTCTATTCTTTGATTTAAAGTGTGAAAGTAGGCAAGTATTTCCTGGGAATAAAACAACGTTCTTTTCCATTACCCACTTTAGGTGACAGACTCAACTTTTCTCATCAATATAATCTCCATTTCCCATTACCCAGTCACCCTGGTCCCTTAACCATACTGCCAATGCTTCTCTAATGAGAAGTCATAGGTCCCTGAATATGTACAGCTCTAAGATATCAACAAAATTCAGCTTTCAGAGGTGTTACTTGAATTTAGAGTTGATACACAGTTTTAGAGTCGATAAAAGTAGTCTGGGTAAGTTTTAACCTCTTATTTGTGCTAATTTTGTTTTCAGACAAGAAAAAAAACAACCTTCAATCTTTAACTCTTGTGATTTCACACATTTTATAAGATACAGTGTTCATATATTTTCACTTATGGAATGGAAATTGTGGGGGCTTTTTTTTTTCTTTTTTTTTACCTGTTGCCTCTCTGACAAGCTTGATATCTGTTGGGGATCCAACCCCAGAGTGCAGTAACACATAGCTGACAATCTTTCGGTAGAGAGATTCCAATTCTTGTTGGGCACATGCTCTGTTATCTGTAATTTCTCTTGTAATAAAGACTAATTTAGAGTTCAAGGTCCGGTGATGTTCTTCAAGAAATTCCTCTAAAATTGGAAAGGACAATATTCTATATATTTCATACATAGAATTATTCTCACATAAGAAAATAGGACCAGAAAAAAAAATGGCATCGGTATAGCAATTCTATTGCATGAAAACAACTATTTTCATAAGATGTTCTAATAAACAGTAACCAGAACATAACCTCAAGAAAAAAAATTTAGAGGGAAATATGTATTACAGCAATTTAAAAGGCTCATAAAACTTTACATAGACAATCTCAACAGTGATATCAGAGAGCTAAAACCTCCCAATTAAGCAGAAAGTATATAAGACAATTTATAATATGTATATAATAAAGATATATATATAGTATAAATATATGTACTACATATGTATGCTTTATGTAAGCATATAAAGTATACACAAAGATGTTGTGTAAACATTGTTGTTGAAGTAAGTGTATTTCTATTTTAGTTCTAGATAAATTTCCTTTGAGTAGCATTACTAATAATATGATGTTGCATCAAGTATGGTACTCCTCTCCCTTCTTCCCATGATATGATGGGTTTCTTCCCATGATATGATGGGTCTACACCAGCAGCACAACTTTTGCTACTAGCTCAACAAAAACAGCTGTTACTATAATAATAATTATTATATTAACCATGCACAGTTTATATCTACAATCTTTTTACAAAAACAAAACATTTGCAATTAAAAATCTAAATAATAATGTCATCAATTCCATGATTATTATCGCTTAAAATTTTCGTTATTAAGTAAAAATTTTACATATGTAGCAAAGATACAAGTTCAATACATAGAAAGAAAGAAAGGCAGTGCAAATTAACAAATGGTTAATGAGTGTATTACAATGGGGCAGAGGCAGTGTAGTCTATAGAGAAATTTATTTTCCTTTTGCTTTTGTTTCCAGTTTGTGTTTGATGTAGCAGTAAACTATTTACATAAGAAAATATATTCTAAACTTAAATTTATCATTTTTTTTTCATTTTGGGGCTAGTTATATAATTTAGGTAAGCAGTATGAAATAATAATACATATAAACCAGGAAAGAAAAATATCAGCAAATTAAAAACTTTAACTTCAATGGACTGGTTATTTTAATTTCTAATTATTATGTATCAGAGATATAACAGTTAAAACACAATAGACTTGAAAATATAATTATTATGGTCATACAAATTAGAATTTACTTTTAACACTCAAAAAGGCTATTGATATTTTTCTCCTTTAGCATTTCTAACATTATATTCTTGAAAATTGGGAAAAAAATTCAAAAGACAGACCAAAAAATTAAATTGTTCATTGTCAACTAATGAAGCTCTTATTATCTTAAATACAATATGAACCTTTTAAAAAAGCATATATAGGTAGAAATATGTTACCTCGATTTGTATAATTCATATCAAAGTAGACTTGCATCTTAATGGTGTCCAGGGATGGATTTTTACTGTCCAATAACCGACTCACACAAAGCTAGAAAAGAATAATAATACCCCATGAATGCTTCTAGTTATAGTTTCTAAAATTATCCAAGGTATTTTGTAAACTTATTTTTAAAAATAAGAGAAACATCAAAGTAATAGTTTCTGATATTATCTACCAATCACGCTTCCTACAATATTTTTTGAGGACTTCATGCTTTATAAGTCACTGAACCAACAACATTTATTAAATAATAAGTTATTTTCCCTGTGTTAACCAGTATCACTATACCGAAGAGGGCTAATAGTCCACAAGAAACTTGACATTTTAGTTCATCTATATAGTTGGAATGTGGCTAATGTTCTATGAAGCTTATGGCTCCTGTCTAGACCTTTTCTAGAGTTCCACATTCTTATTTACTTATTTTTTTATTTACTTTTACAGGGACAGAGAGAGAGTCAGAGAGAGGAATAGATAGGGACAGACAGACAGGAATGGAGAGAGATGAGAAGCATCAATCATCAGTTTTTCGTTGCAACACCTTAGTTGTTCATTGATTGCTTTCTCATATGTGCCTTGACTGTGGGCCTTGAGCAGACCGAGTAACCCCTTGCTCAAGCCAGTGACCTTGGGTCCAAGCTGGTGAGCTTTGCTCAAACCAGATGAGCCCACGCTAAAGTTGGCAACCTTGTGGTCTCGAACCTGGGTCCTCTGCATCCCAGTCCAACGCTCTATCCATTGCGCCACCACCTGGTCAGGTCCACATTCCTATTTAATTAAGCCTTAAACAAAACCCCTTTGCTGATGTTAGAGGTCATATGCATTTTTTAAAAAGCTGCTGCAGTCACCCTCTGCTGCTCACAAAATTTCTCTAGCTCTGCCTCTATTTCATAATTTCTTCCTCTCGTTTTTCTCCTATTTTCTTTTCCCTCCTCTCTGCTTTGCCCCTTTCAGTCAGATGATTAACCTGAATTTTTCTTTTCTTCTGCCTCTCCTCTTCTCTACATCCCCTCCTCTCCAACACTACTCTTTCCTGTCTAATTCTTTAGGCTTTATCTGCAGCTGGCAGGCATCTCAACAGCATCACCATCACCCCATCTCCCCAGCAACAACCCTGCCTTCCTGGGGAGGGGGACAGAATGCAAAAGTGAGGACAGGACACTTTGTCTTTATGAAACCTATGTACCTGGACCCCTCCAAGTGGAGAAGGGCTGTTCTAAACACAGAATTTATAAAGACTACCTCATGTGGGTAATTTTTTTTTTCCAATTTTTAGAGACAGATGGAGAAACAGGAAGGGAGAGAGATGAGAAGCATCAACTCTTCGTTGCAGCACTTTAGTTGTTCACTGATTGCTTTTTCATATGTGCCTTGATAGGGGATGGGGAGAGAGAGGGCTCCAGCCCAGCCAGTGACCCCTTGCACAAGCCAGCAACCTTTGCGCTCAATCTAGTGACCATGGGGTCATGACCATGATCCGACACTCGAGCCAGTGAATCTGCGCTTAAGCTGGTGAGCCCATGCTCAAGCCAGATGAACCCATGGTCAAGCCCAGTGACCTCAGGGTTTCCAACCTGGGTCCTTAGCATTCCAGGTTGATGCTCTATCCCCTGCGCCACCACCAGTTGGGCTTTTCTTGAAATATTTTTTCGAAATTTTAATTTATAAAATGTTTTTCAACTATAGTTTATATTCAATATTATCCAGATGATTTTTAATTGAGAAAAAAACTTTGTCATTTGAATGATGATATGCACTGATAGTTAATATACCTGTCATATTAAAAGTATATTGAGCTTCTTTCCAACTTAGTTGAATTAGAGAAGAAAAAAAAAACTCATCTTGAGCCATGAAAAAAAGAAAAATATTTTCTGCCCTTCCTTGATTCTCCTCTATGGCTTTCCAATAAAACTTCTGATTCTCTTGTCAGTCATTTCCCCTATTGCTAAGAATGAGTTTTATACCACATTTAAAATCAGCACAGAGACCCAGCTCTAGGCTGCCCTGAAGTATCATGGAGTCTGTACTTACAGCACAATCATCCTAACAACATTTTCCCCAGCTCAGGCTCCTGAAGCTCTTCTGATCCCTCTAGCACCTGCAACTAGACCTGCACTCCATGTGTGAATTGCTGGCTGTGAAAGAAGATGGGGCGGGGGTGATGATAATTTTCTCTGCTATTTGTTTGAGCCCAGATAGTATGCTGATAGGAGTTTGGGAGAGCGTGCTTTAAGTCTTCTGTGCAAAGGAGGAAATGAAAATAAGCCCAGGAGAAATTTTTTAAATGTTGAATTTTTTAGAAAATACATTTGGGCTATTTAGAAAATAAATATTTAAGCACCTAAATCCAGTGAGTCAAACTTAAAACATATGAAAAAAGTTAATTATGTCCTTTAGTCCTTAAAACTGGTTTTAAGGCACATCTACATACTTGATTTCTAACTATGAATTACTTTACTTGGGCTTCAACTTTTTTCTTTAGAATTGAAAAACGCAAATTACACTGCATCAATAATTATATGAATTTTAACTTAGTACTATGTAATTTTACCATCAGTTAATAATGTTCTCAATGTAATGTTGGATTAATTACAATGTAACACAAGATTAATTACTAAAATACTGTGGCAGACACTGTGACCTGTCAGTATCCATATCCTTTTTTCTTACTAACAAAGTCCCAATTTGGATGGGACAAAGATCTGTTCAGCTAAAAAACAACATCAAAAATATCAACATCCCAGGCTGACTTATAATATCATTCTGGTCAATCAACACAAGCAGGTGGGAGGGATCCTGGGAAATCTATGATTTCCTAATAGAAAGTGAGAGAAGGAACTGGCACACACATTCTGATCTTTGTCCTCCCCTCATATACCTGACTCAAGGTGGAACAGCTATCTTGTGACCCTGGATGAAATCCCTATGCACAATGGTGACCCAGGAAGCCAGGAAGAACAGACTATGTACCACCAGACTTTGTTTTATAAGAAAATATAAATTCCTTATTTGTTTGCACCACCATTTGGTGGGGTTTTGTTTCATGGAGCCAAAGCCAATAATGGCTAACACATATGCTGTATTTAGAATTGCAAATAAATACTTCAAAACTTGAGAATTGTTCAGTAATCACCTTAACAAGTTTCTGGACATCACTTTTTATGAGGGTTCTATTCATGTTAAAGCCATTACTTGGATCCAGGACAATTGCTTTCACCTAAGAGTAGAAAAGAGTCCATTAAATAATTTTATTTCATATTGTTAGGAAACTAGTTTAATATATTTATGTTTCTTATGCAACTGCCTCTTGATTACACAGGGGTTGATAATTCAACTGACTTTCTCATTATCCAACTCATCAGCACCTTAATTAGAGGTTGAAGAAAAGAAGCACTAAATGTCAAATTTGAAAGTAATGCCTAGATTTTAGACTGGGAAACTATTTAAATATTTTTGAATGTTTTCATTGGGCATTGTTAAACCAAAACCAAAAATAGAGAGACCAAAGCAATGAGTAATTTTTACAAGTGAACAGAAACATGTTATAAAACCTCTGACACAGTACATTATTGATGTTTCTAAAACTCATCAACATCTTCTCAGTTCCTATAATTTTAGAAATGACATGCTTTACAGACTTTTTAAAAAAGTGTTTCTTGCTAACTTGTCCAATGTTCTCAATATATTTTCTTTTTCTTTTTCTTTCCTTCCTTCCCTCCTTCCCTCCTTCCTCCCTCCCTCCCCTTCTCCCTCCTTCCTTCCTTCCTTCCTTCCTCCCTCCCTCCCTCCCTCCATCCATCCCTCTTGCTCTTTCTCTCTTTCTTTCTTTCTTTCTTTCTTTCTTTCTTTCTTTCTTTCTTTCTTTCTTTCTTTCTCTTTCTTTCTTTCATGTTCCCAATAGGCTAAATGCTAGCAATGTAGCAGAAGGAAAGCCTACTGGGAAAATGTTTTGTGGTCATGTCCACGGCAAATGAAAATCAATATGCTTTCAACTAAATACAATTTAGGAAAGCTTCACAGATTTTGACAAAAATGGGCACTACTTAAAAACACTTTTTAATAAAGTAGTAATTCACAAAAATATTCAGTCTTACCATAAAAGCAACCAGAGTTTCAGAAGCCACCTCTCCATGAGATGCACATTCTTGTTCTATTTCTCGAATGATATTCTTTATAACACTTTCTGCCTGAGTGAGAGGCATTCTGGCTAAATAAAACAATAATTGTTTTTTTAAAATTTGTATTATATATTATTTTTTCTTTAGATTTATCTTTATATTTCATTTGTAAAGAGTCATTATATTATTTACCGTATTAATGTTCATTAGACTGTAAGTCTCTCCTGTTTTTCATTAGTTAATTTGTTTTATATATATATATAAATGAAGGACTTTGTTGATGACAGAAAAATTGGGACTTCAAATGATTGAAACATTTCCTCATTAGGCGATGGTGGGCACCAAAATAAATTTATATCATATATTTAAATGTTTAAAAGGCTAAACAGTGCAAGGGGGGTAGAATTAATGAGAAACCCCACCCCAACCTGTGTAGGTGGCTAAAAGTGTACAGATTTAAAGAGGAAATGCTTAGTCTGCCACATTGACCAAACGACCTTTTATAATTATAAGACTCTTGGAAAGCCATTCTTGCTCAGATCATCTAAATTCTCTTTACTGCACATGAAAGTTGAAGTTCAGACTCTTAGTTAAAACCATGAAAACCAAATATATTATTTAAAACATATTATGAGAGTTATGCATCATGGAAAAAAATGAACTCCTGGTTATTAATTCCATTTACTATAAATCAGGAAAAGTTAGATTTTAACGGTTATGGTGTGTCCAGATTTTCCCGCATTATCAGTAACTGAGCACGGGGCAACTTAGCATTTAGAGAACACAGGCAATCCCAGGTAGATAAAGTTGTCAGCATTGTTAGTGTTTAAAAGTATGGCAGCACTTGGCATATTGTCCAGTACAACCAGATTGCCCGGGATTCATCGTGACGAGGACTGAGTTCTGTATAGTATTTAGTAGTAAAACAGGGCATGGCATAAGGTAAGCGCTTAAAACGGTTTCTAACAAGTACTCAAACGTGAGCCGCCCGCGCGCGCTAGTGCCTGTGGCGTGCGCGAGCGCCTTTAGGCTTAGTGCAACGGGCTGCTATTGACACCGCCCCGGACACTCCTCCTCCCCACTCTCTGAAGCACTAAATTTCCCGAGTTCTGGCCCCTGGAGGTGAGAGTAGCGCTGAGCAGATGCAGGAAAGAGAATTGCAATCCTAACCTGCAGACCTGCGCGCCTGCCGTCGGAAGTGGCTGCTGTTTCGCTCTGCCGAGGCGCTCTCGCAGGAGTCTTGACTGACGGTTAGGCCTCCACCAGGCTGGACCGGATCCTCCTGCGGTCCAGGCTCTGCCCCAACTCTACGCTCGCCTCTTCATGCGGTACATCTGGAGCTCAAGGGTACGGAGCCCAGTGGGCTGACGTTGGCGGGAACGGAGAACGAGAGCCGTGTTTACTGACTCTTCTCCGTAGCTTTCTCCGCAGTTGGGCTTTCTTCGCAGCGGTCCGGTAACCATGGAGCTCGAACGCTAGAGGCCAAGGGGGCGGGGCCTGCATTTGGGCGGAGTCAGCCTTACGAGGCTATCTGAAGGGATGAGCGAGAGGGTTTTTATTTTTTTTTATTTTTTTTAAAAATTACTTTTTATCAAATAACACTATTAGGCGTTGGAGGGGGGAGGGAGTATGTGTGTCCATGAAATTAATATCTAGTGATGTGGAAGATCAGTAATCAACATGCATGTTGGCTGCCTGATCAGGCAGTGGCGCAGTGGATAGAGTATCGGACTGGGACACAGAGGACCAAGGTTTGCAACCCGAGGTCACAGGCTTGAGCGCGGGCTCAATTGGTTTGAGAAAGGCTCACCAGCTTGAGCCCAAGGTCCCTGGCTTGAGCAAGGGGTCACTCAGTCTGCTGTAGCCCCCCAGTCAAGGCACATATGAGAAAGCAATCAATGAACAACCAAGGTGCCACAATGAAAAATTGATGCTTCTCATCTCTCCCCCTTCCTGCCAGTCTGTTCCTATCTGTCCCTCTCTCTGTCTTTGTCTGTCACACACACACACACACACACACACACACACACACACACACACACACCATGGGTGCTGGCTGATATTTCCCTTTACAGACGCACAGAACAGCTGGGGGTGGTGGGCATTTTAAAAACCAAGAGAAACCATTTAACACTTTCTTCTAATGCAAATAAACATATGGGGGGGGGTGATAAGCAAAACCGAAGAGGTGGTACATATATATATACAATGGAATACTACTTCAGCCATAACAGTTGCCATTTACAGCAACATGGATTGACCTGTAGAGCATTATATATAGTAAGTGAAATAAGTAAATCATAAAAAGTGAAGAAATATATCATTTAACACACAATTGAAATATAAAACTGAGACTCATGGACATAGATAAAAGTGAAGTGGTTACCAGGGGGAGGGCAGTAAAAAGGGATAAATGGATGAGGTGAGGGAAAATGATTTGACTTTGGGTAATGGGCACATAACATAATCAAAAGTGCAAAGGCTATAGAAATGTTTGTCTGAAACCTATGTACTGTTGTTATTGATCAATGTCACCTCATTAAATTTAATTTCTCAATTAAAAAAAAAAAGCAAAAAACAAGGACCTAAAGTCCAGGTAGAGAAGGTAGGTTTACCACACTTCAAGGTCAAGGGTATCAACTTGCTAGTATGGGAACCTATAGGCTAAAAAGGGAGGGTCTGGGGGAGACAGGAACTAGTTCTGAGAGGATGGGGAAACCTAGGGGTGTATCATTGTGGAATGGAGTTCATATGAAAGTAATTTTAAAAAAATGTAGAAAGGATCTCAGTTTAATTTCATGTCTTGTTGTCAAAGGAAGCCTATAAGAGGATGGTCCAGGATGCCAGGAGAGAAAACTACACATTCAAGTAGCACATGGTAAGGACGTATCCCGGTCTGGAGTTCAGATAGTGAGGTTTTGTGCCTTAACAATAATGTTAGGCCCACCTACTAACATAAAAGTATGAAACTGCATTAAATTAAGATTGGAAGCAGAGCATGAAACAACAAATAAAAATTTTATTTTTAAACAGGCTAGTGCCAGTAACTTTTCTAAAATTTCTAACAAAGATACAGAATATACTTTGTTTAAGGACATCCCCAGGTTACTAAAAAACAAATCAACACAAGAATACATACACAATTCATAATGTGAAATTTTTTTATTTATTTTCTCCTTCTAGAAAAATTTTCTGTAATATCGATAAAGTCTGTGCGAAAATATGTCTGTGCAAGATACGTAATGTAAAACACTGGAATTTTAAACACCTGATATTTAAAGAATGTGAATATATATATATATATATATATATATATATATATATATATATATATTAGTCAGGCATTAAAAATAATGTAAACAAAAACCTTAAGTGTTTGTCTTATATTTTTAAAAAGCCAAATGTAAATTGTATATATTGAATAAATTCAATTATATTCAGATACACAAACATATAATACATTTTTAAAAAGTGTGTGCCATTTTTATATCATTAGCAGTGTTTGAAGGATAAGGTTAAGTCATTCATTTTATTTATTATTACTTATCTGAGTGTAGTTGTTATTATTTTTTTATACTTTTCTGGTATTTCTACATTTTTATAATGAGTATATATTATGATCTATAAAACAAAATAAAGAAAAATATGGAGAGGAGCAGCTGGCTATTTGTAGAGATTAAGCCCATTTTAGAAACTGTAAATATACACGATAAAACAGCCATAAACAAAGTGATACAAAAAAATTTCAACAGTGGTTCTATCTGGACAATGAAATCATGGCTGTTTTCTTCTTAATAC
This sequence comes from Rhynchonycteris naso, assembly GCA_037038555.1. Taxonomy (NCBI): domain Eukaryota; kingdom Metazoa; phylum Chordata; class Mammalia; order Chiroptera; family Emballonuridae; genus Rhynchonycteris; species Rhynchonycteris naso. The sequence continues at coordinate 47,678,776 of CM073000.1, read as the reverse complement.
TTTAATATATCTAGCAAAATGTCTTTCCTGAGTATTTATATTTTAATTTATATTGCTTATAAATTAGAATATTTAATATTTTTAAGATGGACTAACAAAACAGAAACAGACTTAGATACAGAGAACAAACTGACAGCTAGAAGGGGCTGGGTGAAAAAGGTGAAGGAATTAAGTTAAAAAAAGCCTTATTGACACAGATAACAGTTTGGTGAGGGAATAGGGGTTGGGGAGGTAGAAGATGGTAAAAGGGGAGATAAATGGTGATGGAAGGAGACTTGTCTTGGGGTGGTGCACACACAATACAATATACAGATGATGTGTTATAGAATTATACACCTGAAATCTATATAATTTTAATAACCAATGTCCACCCAATAAATTTAATAAAAATTGTTTTCAATGTAAGAAATAGCAATTAAATGAAACAAAGCCAAGCAAAATCATTGAACAATCCAGGGTATTAGTGAACTTGGCTCCTTTTTCCCTCATATACTAAATATTCATGGAAGATATTTAAGGAAACATTGAGTAAAAAAAAAATGCTAAGGATAATACCTTTCTGTTAAGTATAATTTTAAACTAATGGGCAAATATTGGCACCAATATATTCTGTGTAGGTATAATACTGCTAACTACATACCTAATATCAATTTTCTTCCTTATTAATCCTAATTATGTTGTGGATGACAATGTTCTCTGCTGAAAGAAAGAAAAAGAACATATCTCAGCCCTTCTTTCAAGTAGGGGTGATCTGTGACATGGTACTGGCCAATGAGATGCAAGTGGAATCACTGGATGGAGTGTCTGGAAAAGCCCTTTCATTTTATGTCTATTTCTTTCACTTTTCCTTGTACTTGAAATGAGAATGTACTGACTGAAGTTCCAGCAGCTTTATTGTGAATATAAAGACAAGGAACACACCTTAAAGATGGTAGAACAAAAATCTAAAAGAGCCTGAGTACCTGGTGATACCAGTCCTCTCGATTGGCCATTTCTGGATTTCCCATAATTCAGAGAAAATAAATCTTATTAAGCCATTATAATTAGGTTTTCTGCTACATTCAGCCAAATTCAATCCCTAACTGCTACTTACAATAGGTGTGACTTTGGATATATTATTTAGCCTTTTGTGCTACATTAAACTTTGGCCCAAATTCTTCCCTCCTCTGTGCATGCACAGTTTAGCTATATGACTTGTTTTGGCCAATGGGATGTGTGGAAGGTGACAGTGAGCCAAGTTAAGAGCTAACACCTTAAAAGACCCTATCAGATTTTTTGCTTTCTCTCTTCAGCCTGTATCATTGGCATGAAAAGAACATACCTGGCTAGCTCTTTGGTTTCAGAAGAATGAGAGGCATATGGGGCAAAATTACCTGAACCAATCTTTCAGTGAGATATAGAGCTGTCCAACCAGGCATGACCTAGATCAGCCTAACTCCAGCCAGCCTGTGGATGTGTGGTAATAAATAAACATTGTTTTAAACCACTGATATTTGGAGTATGTTATTATATGGTATTATTATGGTAATAATTCATCTGTAAACCTTTTTACAGTACAAATTTCTCATTTATAAAAGAGATAATAACATCTACCTCATAATATCACACCTAGTATGGTGTCTGCCATAGATACGGGAATTGATCATTTTAAATTATTATTATTACCTTTATCACTATTATTGAAAAATTAATATATGAAAATATATTTCATATTCTCATACTCATTGAGCTTCCAGTTTTTTAATGAAAGGAATTGTATATATTTACCTTGAGAAACAAAACAACATGAGAATTATATTGTTTTGTTAGAAAGCAACTCTGTTTCAGAAAAGCAGATTACAAATCTACATACAGTAGTGAGTTTAACTTAACATTAAATAAATAGAGATGACCTATTGCAATTAAAGTCATACTATAAGACTTAAGCACCATTTTATTGAAAAAAAAATTTTTATCTAAAAGCTAAAGAATCACCTTCAAGAATGTTGTAGACTTAAATTCTTTTGACAAAATGACTTAAAGATGTCAGGGACTATCACACTTTTAAAGAGAGGTGTGTGTATATATATCTTTTTCCTAAAGTCTTAAGAGCAAATGATTTGAAATTAGCATGTTTACTAATTTTTTGTTGAATGTTGGACAGTGTGAATATTATCCATATTGAGTAAATGAATTTTGTTGTTTACCATTCATGAATGCTGAACTTTGTTTTTCTTTAGGAAGTTAAATTATTTGTGGATCAATGTGATTCCAATGAGGGCTGTTTTTGAGTTTCACTAGGATGGTTGTGAATATTCTTCACTCCAGGGAAAAATTGACCCTACTACTAAGTATTGACTGCTCAGAGCTTTTCACTGGGGAAAACCAATGGAAGCCACTCTGGTTAGTCAGAGCTCAAATGTCTGCCCATCCTCTATCGGTTCTGGGAATTATTTAGCTTACAACACCCTGCTTGTTTTTTTCTAGTCAGTGTGTAATTCCAACCTATGCATGCACAGCCAAGTACGTAGCAAAGACTAAGGTTTATGGAGCTGTTTTAGTTGTTGTTTTTTTTGCATTGCTCTCTCTTTCCCAAAACTCTGCCTTTCAACTATCAGCTGCCTGGGCTTCAGGGAATAATAATACTGGGGAACAATTTTATTTTCATTATCTATTGCATGAGGTTTTAGAATTTTTTCTATATATTTCTGCATCGCTGATTCCAAATCTGAAATCCGTTCTTTGGCGCATGCTCTCGTTTTTATGCAATTTTAATTTATTTTGTTATAGTTAATGGCATGCATTGGTTTTTAAATTGGAGTTAAAGGGCAATGCCTCTTGGATTGAACATAACCACAAGGCAATTGATGTTTTACAAACATCACGTTTACATAATTGTAGTTGTTTTTAAATGTATAAAATGATTATCTGATAAAAAAACACCCTCTTATTTTGTTTTAAGATTGAATCATGGCTTCTTCGAGTAGGCGTAAATGTAAGAATAGTCCTGACACCTTCTGTTATATATGTGGCTGTTACACACTTCAACGTCAAAGGTGCAATATTTCATCATTTGTGATACGTGCATATATTGCCTATTTTCAAGTTCCCCTTGGTAATCAAGACAAGAATTGGGTTCCTCATATTGTGTGTCCTAATTGTTAGGAAATGCTTTGTGACTGGACAAAAGAAAAATACAAAGGAATGCCTTTTGGTATTCCCATGGTTTGGCATGAACCTAAGAACCACAGCAGTGACTGTTATTTCTGTCTGAACCATACAAAGAACATCGGCGAGAAAAAATGGCATATGATCACATATCCTAATATTCCTTCAGCAATACGACCTATCCCACACTCTGAGACAATCCCGGTTCCAGTTTCCAATGGTATTATTTCTTCTAAGGACGAAGAAAGTGAACATGGTGATCAAGTGTATTTTGATAAGATGCATGAGGAAATGGTTGTAGAATCTGAAGGGTCTTCTTCTGATGCCACCCAGTCATTAACCCCTCAGTAGTTTAGCCAACCCAAATTGAATGATTTACTAAAAGATTTGGTCTATCAAAGAAAGCAGCTGAATTATTAGCCTCCAGGCTTCAAGAAAAGAATGTACTTTACTGGTCAGCTAAAGTATTCCATTTCAGGAAGCATGAACAAATTTTTGTGGACTATTTTTCCAAAGACACTTTGTTTACTGTCATGATATTAGTAGTCTTTCTCAGCCAGCTAGGTGTTACCACTTACAGCCCAACAGAATGGTGGCTATTTCTTGACAGCTCTAAATGGAGTCTGAAATGTGTTCTCCTACACAACGGTAATGTTTATGCACCAATTGGTTATTTAACTCATCTGCGAGAAGATTATAACGACATAAAAATCGTCCTCGACTTTCTGAGGTATGAGGAGCATAACTGGATCATTTGTGTGGATCTTAAAATGTAAATTTTGTGTTAGGAAAACAAGGAGGTTTCATAAAATATCCTTGCTTTCTGTGTTTTTGGGACAGGCGAGCTCAGGAGAAACACTGGACACAGAAGGAGTGGCCGAAATGTGAAGCTCTGGAAGTAGGAATGCAAAATATTGTGAATGAACCTGTAGTTAATTGAGACAGGATCATTTTTTCCCCCACTTCACATCAAACTTGGCTTAATGAATCAGTTAGTTCAGGCTTTGAATAGAGAAAATGAATGCTTTCAACATATTATTTCTGCTTTTCTGCCTTGTCTTTCGAGAAGATAAAAGCAGGTGTATTTGATGGGCCTCAAATTTGAACCCTCATATGTGACAAAGAATTTGCCAGTAAGATGAACAAGGAGGAGAAAGCAGCATGTCAGGCTTTTGTGGCAGTTACAAAGAACTTCCTTGGCAACAACAAAAAAAACAGAAAAGTATGAACTTCTGGTCAAAGGATGCTGTTGGCTTTCTGCGACATTGAATGTAACATGAGCATTAAGTCACCTTGATAAGTTCCTGAAAATCTTGGAGCTGTTAGTGATGAGCAGACTACTGCTGGAGCATCAGAGGAGGTTGTTAACAACAAGTACACAAATGCATGAGCTACAAGCACAAATTTTTGCCTGAATAGAATTAAATAAGTTTTGCACAAATTTTATGATTAAAATAAATGTTTTAATATGTTCTATTTTGAAATTGTAGACAAATTCTGATGCAATTATCTTTTAGTGTATTAGTGTATTTACTGCATTATACAAATTATTATATTTTCACAAAGATGATGCCCAAGAAGACATTCTACTTCATTATGTTAAACTAAATATTGAAAATTTTACAATAAGATGAAAACCTAAAATCTTGAATAGCAAAATAACTGTAGCTTACAGAGAAAAATTAATGTCAGATTTGAGATCAGTACCCTTGAATTAGGTAAGAATAAGTGTTTTTGTGGATGCAACAAAAATTTTGTTCCCCAGTATAATCTTTGTCTCCTCGGGAAGGTTAGATCTCAGAACTCTATTTGGGTCTACTTTCCTGTGACCTCAAAATTGCCTCCAGACAGAAAGTTGGGGCAATCAACCTCATATGTTTTCTTTATCTCAGGTATCACAGTCCTGTGCTGTCTGTTTTTCTTTTTCTTTCTTTTTTTTTTTTTCTTACAGGGACAGAGAGAGAGACAGAGAGAGGGATAGATAGCGACAGAAGACAGGAACAGAGAGAGATGAGAAGCATCAATCATTAGTTTTTCGTTGCCGTTGCAACACCATAGTTGTTCATTGATTGCTCTCTCACATGTGCCTTGAATGCGGGCCTTCAGCAGACTGAGCAACCCCTTGCTGGAGCCAGCAACCTTGGGTCCAAGCTGGTGAGCTTTTGCTCAAGCCAGATGGGCCCACGCTCAAGCTGGCGACCTCAGGGTCTTAAACCTGGGTCTTTTGCATCCCAGTCCGAAGCTCTATCCACTGCGCCACCGCCTGGTCAGGCCCTGTGCTTTCTGTTTTTCAATGTCTGAAAACAGTTGCTTTATACATCTTGTTCAGTTTTCTGGTTGTTTATAGCAGGAAATTAAGTCCAGTCCTTGTTATCCATCAAAGTCAGAAGTGGAACCGTGAGCAATCTTGGCAAGAAGATAAACTGGAGCTAGTCATCTAGTATAGTAGGAAAATATGCTTACTAAAAATTTTCAGTTCAAATGTGTAAGTATTACTGTTCATCTAACAGTTGTAACCATGACTATAAAGTAAAAGCAATCTACCAGATTAAGTCACTTTCCTCAGAAATCATTCAGTAGCTCAGGAGCATGGATAGAGTAGATGGTTGGCCTCTTCTGGAATTGGGATATTGCCAGACTAACTGTTATAATGAAAGACTAGGACTTTTAAACCAGCTTTGATCAAGGACAGCACTTTAGAAGTTCTTACAGTATTGTAACAACATTACTAAGAACATTTTCATCTATTAACAGAGATATAGAATTAATATTTGGAAGAATACTTTAGAGTTTACAAAGTTATTTCACAAGTAATAACCAATGAGCTGTTCCTTACAACAGCCTCACAAGAGAGTGAACTGTTGTCATTCATTGTACAGATGCAAGACTCAGAGAGTGTCAGAGCCCAGCAAAAGACTACACAGCCACTAAATGACAAAGCCATCTTAGTCCTATTGCTCTAATCAGTATTTAAAATTTTAAGGAAACTTCTTTTAAAGTTCTGAGAAAATTTCTACATTCACCAGAAAACTGCTTAAAGTCCCTAATTTCACATACAATTTCAGAGAACTTACAGATCCCTGAAGCTCATGCAAGCATCAGTGGACTCTTGATTCCGAATCTCTAATGCACCTGCACAGTGGTTATAGGAATGTTCACTTTATAATTATTTATTCAAAGGTGCATATGTCATTTGCCCTTTTCTATATATGTTATATATTTCAAAATAAGTCACAATTATATAGAATTTGTCTACTTTTAGTCTACAGATCATTAAAATAGAGCTGTGTTCTGTAATTTTAAGTCCTCAAAAGTTATAAAAAAGACACAGATCTTACGCTTTTCAGCCTATCTCACTCTTATTCTCCATATGCTACACAACAGTTAGCACTCAATAAAAAAAAAAGCAAAAAACAGCCATTATGTTAGTCATGTAATATATACAGTGTATAACTTTGAAACTATTGAAGGAATATAGTCTTGAAATTAGCTGACAATTCCTTTTCCAGTTTAATTTTCCTTCTCTAAAAAAAATGCTTAGTAATGGAGAAGAAAGTTGAATTTCAGAGTAAAGTGAGAAAGAAATTCTAGAAAAAGCAAAACAATGCAAGCCACCCGTATTTCAGTTTCTCTTAGTGTAAACATAAACAGTTACCTACATCCTTTCAGTCAGGATCAGGAGATCATTTCTTTTTTCTTCTCTTTTTTTTTTAAGTGAAAAGAGGAGAGATAGTGAGACAGACTCCCACATGTATCCCAACCAGGATCCACCCAGCAACCCTTTCTAGGACTGATGCTCAAATCAACCAAGCTATCCTCAGCACCGGGGTCGATGCTCGAACCAATCAAGCTACTGGCTGCGAGAGGAGAAGCGGGAGAAAAGGGGGAGAGTAAGGGGGAGAGAAGCAGATGGTTGCTTCTCATGTGTGCCCTGACTGGGGATTGAATCTGCATGCTAGGCTGATGCTCTATACAGTGAGCTAACCACCAGGGCCAGATCATTTCTTAACCATCTTCTTAATGAGATTTCTTTTTAGATGTTAGTTACATGGGCATCAATATGAGAGGTAGAGGAAAAGCAGAGGTTGAGTTTCCTGACACAAAAATAGGACAGTTTTGTAAGTTCATTAGTCTGACCTTTAAAAATCTACTCTTTCTTATGATTATTAACCATATTTAAAGGTAAGATGACCGATGAATGAAAGCTTTAATTTTTTCGTTTCCATCTCTTTCTCCATCACATGAATCAGTCAGTGGAGAAACAAGAGACCTTAGGATCAAATTTTCACAACCTAAATTGAGGAAGAAATTGAACCTTTTACTGCGGACACCCAAGCACAGGATCTTGCTCTTTCATGTATTACAAAAGTAATTAAAATTATGAGAGCACAATTTTTTTTAAAACTTCATCAGTGAATTCTATTATAATCATATCCAAGTCTCTAAAGAAACATGGAGGCAATAGTGCTTCTTTCTTTAAATTATTTTTCCCTTACACCAAGTACAATTTCACACACCTAGTCCTAATCAGAAAAACAATATATAAAGCATGAAAACCTTTGCTACTATAGTATCCATGGCAGCAATTCTTAACTCTGGAGAGTGAGGAACAGCAAAGCAGAAATATCTTGGGAGATCCCATGATAAACTTTGAAATGCCCTACTTGTGTATTTTGTATATGTGGGAAATATTACTGTGCAGCTTTTTATAAGGTGACTTTCTCCCTGTATTTTACCCACCACCCACACCCACAACCATTTCCCTAATCCTTAATTAAAAATCAAAACTTCATTAATGTCTCTTGAATCCATTCAATTATCTCTGTTCCCACTTCTTAATTAATTAAAGCAACTACTTTTTCTCGCTTGGATTACAGCAACAGCCCACTAATTGAGCTCCCTGCCGCCAGTCTTATATTCCTCCAAATCTTTGCCTACACTAACATATTTCAAAACTATGAATCTGACCGTGTCATTCCCCTGCTTAAAACCTTGTGAAGGCTTCTCAGTGGCCTTGCGGTATAGTCCGAACTACGTGGCGTGGAATATGAGGACTTCATGACCCGATCTCAGATCATTCAGCCAACCTCAGCTCTCACAACTATGCCCCTTCTCCTCCAGGACCACACTCTTTCCGTGTTGACTTACTGACTTCCAAGTTAATGGCTGGCCTCCAGATCTTTGTATATTTGTTACTCCCTCTATCTGAATGTCCCCATTCCCACTTCCCCTGGTTAATTCCTATATGTTTTCAGTAGCCATAACTGCTATGAAAGTTTATCTGACCTGTCAACATTGGGTTTAGGGTCCTAAACCTTCACGTCTAATTCTAAAACATTTTCACCACCCTAGGAGGAAATTCCATACCCTTTTGGCTGTCCCCAGTCACTCCCTCTCCCCACAGCCCTTATACCTGGCAGCTTTCAATACTATAGGGAAGACTATTTTCTTGTCTGTCTCCCCACTAGACCATAAGCTTCGTGTAGTCAGGCAATGTATTCTGTGAAATCTCCAGTACCTATAAACAGAGCCTGGGATGTGACAGTCACACCAGACTACTTGGTTCAGGGAGGTTAGTATAAGAGTGGGTGAAATGGAAAGAAAAAATGAGAAATTTTAGTTGTCTTTAATGTTTTTTCCTGAAGGGTTTGGTCAAATTCAGAAGAAAATTACACTTTTGGAGGGAAAGGAGCAGTTACATGCCAGGCCTTTGGAAGAACTTCCCCTAACTATACCTTTGGCCCTCCTGCCTTAGGGTCCCCTACCTGCCCCGAGCACCCTTTTATGCATCCCTAGGAAGAGAGAGTGCTCTCTTGTTTCCTTCCCTCCATGCCTCAAATGAAAACAGCAGTTTCCAATGGTGCCTGAGCTTCAGAAAGTAGATGCTTAGTTAAGAGATCCCTACACTCCCAAGGCTTCTTGGGAGAGGTGTGAGAGATAGGCACGGGTTGGTGTTTGGGCTCCAGACTGAATACCCTCTCTGTGACGGGCACAGTGGCACAGCTCCCAAGGACAAACTTCAATCTGGTACAATCTAAACCCTTATTAAAGGAAGAACATTTTCTCAGTTGTCAAGGAATACAACTGTAGTCCATAAATCCTCATTTTTTCTGAGGAATTTGTTTGATCCTCTTCCAGTTTTGCTAAAATTATAAAAGAGTTGCATTTACTTTTAACAGTTTTAACTGTATTTTGTTTGTTTGTTTTTCCTTGATGACTGAATAAAGGCCAAAGATCCCCTCAGATTATTTCAGCTCAGTCATCCCTCTGACGGGGAGGTGTGGGGGTGGGGTCCTCGACTGCTGGTTCCTCCTGGCACACAGCAAGTAGGGAGATGACAATGTATCACCTGAATTTCTCACTTCACCCCAAGCTCATGATCTCCAACACGAATCTTCCTTCCAAACCCATCCCACCCCCTGCATTCTTTATTGGGATGAATTGTCATTGGTTTAGTAGTAGACCCAATGATTTCAGCAGCCCCAAACCTGCTTCAGGTAATCCTGCCTCTCTCCCTCCTTCACCCTTCACACTGAGACTGTCACTAAGCCTCCCCATTTTACCTTCTTAGCACATTTCATATCCATTCTCTTCCCTAATTACTGTGCTCTGACTGAGGCCTGTTACCTGCACCTCTTCCATGTTTCACCTGCTCTACTCCCAGATGCAAAGCTGATCATATAAGTCCCAATGTACAGCCCTTTGAAGACTTCCCACGACCTACAGGAAAAAATTCAATCCCTTTCATGAAATGCAATTTCCTCTCAATCTGGGCTCTGTATCTCTAGACCTACACTGTCCAATATGGTAGCCACTTGAAACGAATTTAAATTAGTTAAAATTACATGAAATTTAAGATTCAGTTCCTCATTACAATAGCCACAAGTGGCTAGCGGTTATCGTATTGAATAGTGAAGACATGGAACATTTCCATCACTGCAGAAAGTTCTGTTGGGACACCTGCCTCACCCCTGTTACACCTAAACTCAAACTTCCAAATGACTCACCTTTGAAGGTTCTGTGCTTTAACTAAGGTGGCTTCCTGTAATTAAACTACTTGCCCTCCCCAGCTGTGCCTTTCAAGATACAGCTCTACTGTCATGCTATTCAGTGAAGTCTTTCCCAATCCAATCTCCCAACCTCATACAACTGGTCACTCTCCCATTTGGATCCCCACTGCACTTTACGCTGACGTCTACAACAGTGCCCCCATCACTCCATGTCACCTATTGTTCCTGTGAGTTTCTCTTTACCACACGGTGAGCCTGGGGGGATGGAAGCAGGGACCCAATCTTATTCATCTTTGTATTCCCAGCTCCTAGACTAATGCCTGACTTATACTATATTCTTTCTAACTATTTTGGTGAATGAATAAATATTACAAATAAATATTCATAAGATCAAGTTTCTATCAGTTTTCAGAAACAGAGCACCCCAATTTAAATCCTTTGTGAATAGGTGAAAACCTTGAAGAATAATATTTTTCAGTCGTGTTATCGAAATGCTGCATAGCCTCTCTTAAATCACAGTCTTATGTTAGAATTGAGTTCCATTTAAAGTTAATCCAGCATGAGAGTTTCAGCAGATAATTGAGGTGGTTTGATAGGTGTGGTGAGGTGAGGCAGACTGAAGCAATTCTGGCTTCAGCAATTGTTAGATACACACCCACAGTATTAAAAGCATAAAAAATGTAGCTAGCATTCAAACATTTATTAAGTGCCTAGGCTTAAAAATAGTTTGTTAAGCATTTGTCATTATAAAAGTAACACATACTCTTTATGGAAATTTTGGGGGGTAAGCCCATCACCTATAGTTTCAATAATAAAGATTATTGAAACTGACCAGGCAGTGGCACAGTGAATAGAGTATTGGCCTGGGATGCTAAGGACCCAGATTCACAACCTCAAGGTCACTGGCTTGATCATAGACATGACCACATAGTTGCTGGCTTGAGCCCAAAGGTTGCTGGCTTGAGCAAGGGGTCACTGGCTGAGCTGGAGCCCCCGCTTCCCCATCAAAGCACATATAAGAAAGTAAACAATGAACAACTAAGGTGCTGCAACTATGAGTTGATGCTTTCCATCTCTCCCCCTTTCTGTCTGTCTGTTCGTGTCTCTCTCTCAATCTCTCTCATGCACACACACACACACACACACACACACAAAATTGATATTGTTAATATGTTTGTGTAATTTTGATTCTGTTTATTCATGGATTTTTTTACATTCTTATCATACCTTATGTTATCTTTTACACTTAACAGTACAACACAAATAATTTCACATCTAATTATAGACTTTGTATATATTAGTTTTAGTAGCTGTATAACATGTAGTTGAGTAATTATGTCATAATTTACTGAAGTGTTTTAGTTATTATTTAGCATCTTTTCAAGTTTTCACCATTTTAAATACACTGGGACAAATACCCTTGAGTATAGAAATTGTTTGTATGCCATGTAATTTCTTCAGGAAAGATTTCCAGATGTGAAATGTCCAAGTCTTTTTCTTTTATAAATGAATAACCAATTGTCCTGGCATCATTTAGTGAAAAGTCTCATTTCCCCACTATTCTGCAATGACTGATCTCTCACTGATCAAATGTTCTTTAAAAAGTGGGCCAATTTTTAGGTTGTCCTTTCTATTCTATTAGCCTATTTGGGGAGCAGGGTGAGAGAGGAGCTGGGGGGCATAAAAGGGAGGGATAACTAGGTGGAACCAATACCACACTGTTTTAATTAAACTGGTTGTATAATAAGGCTATATGTTTAATAGGCATTGCCCCATGTCTGATTTTTCTTGAGAAATATCTTGCTGTTGTGTAATCTGTTAAAGAAGGCCCCTGTATGTTGGCCTCTGTGTTCTTCTTCACAGTATGTTAGACTGTTAGCTCAAAGACAACAAGTGCCAAATTCAGAATCTTATACATCCAATTGCCTTAAATATAGCTCAAATAAGCATATCTTTTAGCCACTTAAAGCCTGTTTGCTTTGCATAACCCACAAAACGGCATCCAGCATTTACTAGCCATATATGACAACCTTGTGGCTGTAAAGGACCCCAAACCTTTGCTGCCTGTTTTAGTCAGCTCACTCTGCTGTAACAAAATGCCACAGGATGGAGGCTTAAACAACAGACTTTTTTTTTCTTCTCACAGTACTAGATGTTGGGAAGTCCAAAATCAAGGTGCTAGCATGGTCAGGTCTCATGAGAGCTGTCTTCCTCGTTTGTAGATGGCCACCTTCTCACTAACATGGCAGGGGTTGGGAGGTTGAGGAATGGGGTGGGCTGGAAGTGGGAGATGGAAGAGAGATCTCTTATTATAAGGGCACTAACTCCATCATGGGGCCTCTACCCTCATGACCTCATCTAAGCACTTCCCAAAGACTGTTCTTCCTAATATCAATACATGAAAGGAGAGCTGGGGGACCCTCAAATATTCAGTCTATAATGCTGCCCTTGAGAACTTGCTGACCAGCAACTTCTTACTTTGCTGCTGAAGAATATCACCCAGAGTTTAAACCCTTCTGAAATTTTATTCTTCTCCTGGACTTCCTCTGGTCTCCTTTTATATTCTTGGCACTTTGCTCTTCCGTATGAATTTTATGATCATCTTTTCATGGCCCAGAAAACAACTGCTGGGATAGTTGTTGGAATGGTTTTGAGTCTATAGAGTGATTTGGGGAGCACTAGCATGTTTAAATCTTTTTATCTTTAAATATTTGTTATAACTGAACATGATAAGTCTCATACATTTGGGTCTTTCTTACTGTTTTTCAATAAAGTTTTATAGTTCTACTCATAGAAGGCTTGAACATCTTTTGTTATATTCTGATTGTCTGTGGCCAGTATCTAAATATACATTGATTTTTTTGTGTTGATTTTTTGTATGTAGCAAATCTACTAAACTCCTTTATTAATTCTAATAACTTATCTGTGGATTCTTTTGGATTTTCAAAGTATACAATGATAGAATATGCTGTTTCTTCTTATCTTATCCATTATCATACAATATGTAGGCTTTTCTGATTGGCTTCTTTCATTGAACAATGTGCAATTAAGTTGTTTCCATGTATTTTCCTGGCTTGATATAATAATTTCTTTTTAACACTGAATATTCCATTGCCAGGATGTACGACAGTTTATTTGTCCATTCACTTACTGAAGATATCTTGGTTGCTTCTAAGTATTGGTAACTATGATTAAAGCTGCTATAAACATTATGTGATACTCTTTGTGTAGATATAAATTTCCTATTCTTTTAGGTAAATACTAAGGAGTGCCATTGCTGAATTGAAGTATAAGAGTACATTTAGTTTTCTTTTTAAAAATGGCCAAATTTTCTTCCAAGGTTATTGTACTATCTTCAATTCTTAACAGCAAAAAATAAAAATTCCATCTGCTCCATATTTTCACCTGTATTTTCGTATTGTCAATGTTTGAGTCTTGGTTATTCTAAGTGTATAGTGGTATCTTGTTTTTGCTTTAATTTTGCAATTCCCTAATGACATATGATGTCAAGCATCTTTTTCAAATGCTATTTGTTATCTACATATCTGCTTTGGCTCAGATTTGCTCCATTTGTGGACTTTCTCCAGCAGTTCCTCCAAATAGGGTATGCTAGCAAAGCTGCAAAGTTAAATGAAGAAATGGTATGGGACAATGGGCCAAGCTGGCCAGGAGGGAACTGAGTTTACCAACCATGATGAATTTCAGAAGTCCACTTGGTAGAAAGAGAGACTAGTACTACTGCCTCTGATACTGAGTAAGGTGAAACTGAGGTCTAAAACTCAAGGAATGGTGAAAGGAAATTCCTGATGGGCCATCAGTGTTTTTACTAAAACTGTACTCTAATGTTGAAATGGTTAGAAGTCCAAATTTGTGATGTCTTTAGCACATATGAGTGAGGTATATTAAAGCTAAACAGCAATCTCCATGAGAGAATTAGTGCTGCCAACTGTCTGACCTTCATTCCCAGAAAGAACAATAATCAGATTGTTATTCTAAAAGCAAACATAGCTCCTAAGAAGGAAGAAGTTCCCTCCTCCTGCATTAAGGCCATCTTTCATACAAAGATCAATACAAAGAATTGCTTCCAAATTCAACCTCAATAATATACAATATCTGACACCTACTCAAACGATTTAAATGAGTCTCATGTAGACCCTTGTCAGTTTTCTTGCGTGTATGTAAGGGAGCCACCTGCTGTCAAAGATAGTATCCTACAGCTACAAATTCTTCTTTTTTTAACTACATAACTGCATAAATTAAGCTCCAATAATCTAGAACATGTATTTTGTAGGATTCAAAAAGTTGACATAAAATAACTTGTAGGGAGAAGGTACTCACAATACCCTATCTCTTTTGCAGGGAACAAAGTATTCATTGGGCACTTACATCTGTTTATTACACATTGTGATTCTCACAGAGAGTTCTGGCATGCTGGGATTAAAAGTGCAGTCTGTAATAACATATGTTACTGCCAATTTTCTTCTCAATATTTTTGCTAACACTATCCTTTCCTGAAACTGTCTTGGCCTGTCCCAAGAGCATACCCAGCCCCAGCCCACAGGGACCTCTCCTGCTGGGACCACCACCATCCCTGTGGTGCCACTTCTGCTGGCACTTCACCATATGTGCACCACTTCATGGTGACACCATGCCAAGAGCTAGACTGACCATACGCTGGCACTGTTGTATGCACTTTACTTTAATTAACTCATTGAGTTCTCAGATTAGCCCTGTAAGGTAGTTACTATTATAATTCCATTTTGCAAAAAAGAAAACTGAGGCTTAGAGAAGTTAAATAAAATTTGCCCAAAGTCACCATGGCTAATAATCAGTGGACCCATGATTAAATCCATGCATCTGCCTTACCAACTTGATTGTAAGCACTCAAAGGTTTAGAGCTGTGTTGTAAAATGCTTTCAGAGATCTCACAGTGCCTAGTCTAGTGCTAGGATCTTAGGGTTTGATATTTATAGGTTTCCAAAAGTTTGCTAATTTTTTAGAAAGTCAAAGACCAAGAGAAAAGGCCATTTTGTCCTGTTAATCATGGCTGCTGAAAGAAAGAAAGAAAGAAAGAAAGAAAGAAAGAAAGAAAGAAAGAAAGAAAGAAAGAAAGAAAGAAAGAAGGAAGGAAGGAAGGAAGGAAGGAAGGAAGGAAGGAAGGAAGGAAGGAAGGAAAGAGGAAGGAAGGAAGGAGGAAGGGAGGAAGGAAGGAAGGAAGGAAGGAAGGAAGGAAGGAAGGAAGGAAGGAAGGAAGGAAGGAAGGAAGGAAGAAAGGAAGGAAGGAAAGTCTGGCAAGATACTATGATCATAATAAGGAACCTAAAATGAGTAGGTAGTGTGCGCCTGGCTGGCACTGTGCTAGGTATTTATATAAAGTAACTTAATTCTTTGGAAAAGTCATTTCAGAGAGGTACTATATTATACATATTCTATTGATAAGGAAATTGAAGCACAGAGATGGAGTAGCTTGCTTAAAGTCACACAGACTCCAGCCCATGCCTAACCTATATGCTATCTCTCACACTTACTGCAGAAGCATTTAGAATGCTCTAATCTTGCCTCTCATCTACTGCAGAAGCATTTGGAAATTGTGGAGAATATACAGTGAGGAGGATGGTCTTTGCCGTGAAACACCAACTCTTAATCCTGTCGGAGTGGTGCGGGCAGAAGAAACCCCTCAGAAGCATTGTGCGGACCCCTGGCCATTCTTCTGGCTACTGCTGCTGGCACTGAGCTGTCCTCAGGGGAACATGCTTCCCTTTTAACACCGCAGCTTTTATTGGCTTGCTTTTAAAACCCACAGCTGTCCTGAAGCAAGGATGAAACATTATATCAGAATTTAGGGAAGTCCAGGGTAATAAAACAAACAATTTAACAAACAGCCCCATAATATGATTTGAAGATGTCATTGGTGCTCCAGCTCTGGAACAAAAGGGTGACTCTTGACCTCCTGTCCTGCAGAGGCTCTATACTTGTGTTAACTACACCAGAACACTCACCTGGTCCCTTTTCTCTTCAAAGTCAGGCTCTGAGAGAGCTGAGTTGAAGTGGCGGGAGGTGATGGGACTTTCCTGTGGTGTGAGACAGAACACTGAACTCTGCTTCTGTCTGAGGGCTAGCCTCTTCCACAGATGATTGACATTGGACATGAGTGCTCTGTTGGGGAGTTGCCTGCCCGCCAGCTGCTCCCTCTAGGATAATAAAATAAGTCTAAGGGATGTGTACAGTAGTTAGTGGCCACAACCCAACTCTTGGTCAGGGTATCAAGAGACAAAAGGAATGCTTACCTCAGTATGCCTGAGAGATTAGAGAAGCCAACAGGATGAATGACCTCCAGCCAGAAGCATATCCCAACAACACCGTGTGCGTTTGCACATGCAGTTGTGACATGTATTTTTGTTTCCAGATACTGTGACTTGAGGTATTAATGATGGCGAGATCACTGAGAAGAGAGCATGTAGAGACAAAAATTTAGGGAAGTACATTCGTCAGCACTTCTACTTGATACTGCTTCCAAACCTGTTTGTCCCCTGCTGCCAGGAGACCCTGACTACCTGGAGGAGAACCCAACCTATAACTGTGGCTGGCCAAAGGCTATTCATTAATTTTACTAAATTCTTGTTTTTCATTTTCCTTTAAAAAAAACAACTATTTCTGAATTTGGCAACAATACTTTGCCTGGAAGTTTATTTTCTGGAGTTTGCCTTCGAGATTAATTTGATCTTTGCATCTAATGAATCCACCCCGTCTAGTCCCCAGATAAATAGATACTTACATGTTCCAGCATTTCTTCTACTATAATATGGCACACACCAGAACTATAAGCACTGCAGGATCAGAGGCTACTGGTGAAAACAGATAAGATAGTTTCTTCTACTTGAAAAATATTTCCCTCCTGCTCATTTAGAAATAATGGTCAATTTGATACATGCAACAGTTTTCTAAGAAAATCTAAAGACACAGATATCTGTGATATTTTCATATAAAGCAGGGATCAACAAATTACAGGCCACAGGACAACTCCATCCCCCTCCCTGGTTTTGTATGGCTTACAACCTAAAATTTATTTTTATATTTTAAATAGTTGAAAAAAAAACAAAGAACAATACTATTTAGTGACATGAAAAATTATATGGAATTTGCCTGACCAGATGGTGGTGTAGTAGATAGAGCATTGACCTGGGATGCTGAGAACCCAGGTTTGAAACTCCAAAGTCGCTGGCTTGAGCAAGGGCTGAACAGCTTGAAAGTGAGGTCGCCAGGTTGAGGTTGGGATCATAGATATGACCCCATTAAGTTGCTGGCATGAGCCCAATGTTGTTGGCCTGAGCCCAAGGTTGTTGGCTTGAACAAGGGGTCACTGGCTCAGTGGGAGCCCCCAGTCAAGGCACATATGAGAAAGCAATCAATGAACAACTATAGTGTCACAACTACAAGCTGATGCTTCTCATTTCTCTCCCTTCCTGTCTGTCTCTTTCTCTCTTCTTAAAAAAAAATTCTACAAAATTCACATTAATTTTATAAAACTATGAGCAATTTTAGTGTCCATAATAAAGTTTGATTGGGACACAGACATGCTCATCCATGTACATACCAAGACTTCCTTGGCTCTACAATGGCAAGGAGAGCAGGGCCGCAAGATGAGAGGCAAAGCCTACACTATTTCACACGTGGTCCTTTATGGGGAAAGGTTAGCAACCCCCGACAGAGTGTAACAGACCCTCTTACTTTGATGCATAAACTACATCTTCATTCTTTTTAAATCATCTTAGTGGTTTTACTTTACATATGAAGATATAAGAAACCCAAAGATGTTGTAAGCAATTTTAATGATACAGGTCCTAAACTAAAACCCTTGGCCAAATTATGTAAGCTCTCTCAACCCTAGTTACATCACTTACCAGAAAATAGTGTTGACGTCATACAGTTGTGATGGAGAAATAGGAAATAATGCATGTAAGGGGTTTAGCACAGTGTCTGGCATATACACTTACTAAATGTAGCTGTTTTTATTAGCTAATATCACTATTACTATTAAAATTTAGATTTTCTGATTCACTACAATAAACAATAGTCATCCCTCAAAGAAAGACATAAATAGGTTATATAATCATTGATTTTTAAATGTTATGAGTGTTTTATCAAGACTGGAGAGGTTCCACTCACTCTCTAAACATCTGAGTTACTCGTGTCCTTAAGTTTCTACCAGGTGACATCATAATGGGCATTGATGATCTTTAAGCAGATGCATATCACTTCCTCAGAAAGACCCTACAACTGTTTTTACTTCATTTGATACATAAAATGAGAATAATAATGTGTGTCCACACATAACTGGAAGCTCAAAGGGAGATGGAAGAAGGAAACAGGGTAGATGGAAGGAGAAGAGAAGATGGAGAAGAAGGGAAGGCAGATAGATAACACTGGGGAACAAAATATTTGTTGCATCCACAAAAGCACTTGTTCTTACCTAATTTGAGTGTGCTGATCTCAAATATGACATTAGTTTTTCTCTGTAAACTATAGTTCTTTTGCACTTCAAGATTTTAGGTTTTCATCTTATTGAAAAATTTTCAACATTTAGTTTAACATAATAAAGTAGAATGTCTTCTTGGGCATCATCTTTGTGAAAATATAATAATTTAAAAAATGCAGTAAATACACTAATACACTAAAAGATATGATTGCATCAGAATTTGTCTACAATTTCAAAATAGAACATACTAAAACATTTTAATCATAAAATTTGCGCAAAACTTATTTAAATTCTATTCAGGCAAAAATTTGCATTTGTAGCTCTTGCATTTGTGTACTTGTTGAGGATAATCTCATATGATGCTCCAGCAGTAGTCTGCTCATCACTAACAGCTCCATGATTTTCAGGCAACTTATCAAGGTGACTGTTTAGGAAGTGAATCTTTTTTTTTTTTTTTTTTTTTTTTACAGGGACAGAGAGAGAGTCAGAGAGAGGGATAGATAGGGACAGACAGACAGGAAGAGAGAGAGATGAGAAGCATCAGTCATTAGTTTTTTTCTTTTTATTAATTTTAATGGGGTGACATTAATAAATCAGGGTACATATGTTCAAGGAAAACATCTCCAGGTTATCTTATCATTGCTGTTATGACACCTTAGTTGTTCATTGATTGCGCTTTCACACGTGCCTTGACCGCAGGCCTTCAGCACATCGAACAACCCCTTGCTGGAGCCAGCGACCTTGGGTCCAAGCTGGCGAGCTTTTGCTCAAGCCAGATGGACCTGCACTCAAGCTGGCGAGCTCGAAGTCTCGACCTGGGTCTTCCTCATCCCAGTCCAACACTCTATCCACTGCGCCACCGTCTGGTCAGGCTAGGAAATGAATCTTAACGCTCATGTTACATCCAATGTCATGGAAAGCCAACAGCATCCTTTGAACCAGAAGTTCATAGTTTTCTGCTTTTTTGTTGCCAAGGAAGTTCTTTGTAACTGCCACAAAAGCCTGACATGCTGCTTTTCCTCTTTATTCATCTTCATGGCAAATTCTTCGTCACGTCTGAGGGTTGAAATTTGAGGTCCATCAAATACACCTGCTTTTATCTTCTCAAAAGACATGGCAGGAAAAGCAGAAATAATATGTTGAAAGCATTCACTTTCTCTATTCAAAGCCAGAACAAACTGCTTCATTAAGCCAAGTTTGATGTGAAGTTGAGGAAAAATGATCCTGTCTCAATTAACTACAGGTTCATTCACAATATTTTGCATCTCTACTTCCAGAGCTTCACATTTCGGCCACTCCTTCTGTGTCCAGTGTTTCTCCTGAGCTCGCCTGTCCCACAAAAACAGAAAGCAAGGAAACTTTGTGAAACCTCTTTGTTGTACTAGCAGGAAATTTACCATTTTAATATCCACACAAATGATCCACTTATGCTCCTCATACTTCAGAAAGTCCAGGACAATTTTTATGTCATATAATCTCACAGATGAGTTGAATAACCAATTGGAACCGCTGCATAAACATTACAGTTGTGTAGGAGAACACATTTCAGACTCCATTAAGAGCTGTCATGAAGTAGCCGCCATTCTGTTGGACTGTAAGTAGTAACACCTAGCTGGCTGAAAAGACTACTGATATCATGACAGTAAACAAAGTGTTTGTCTTCGGAAAAATAGTCCACAAAAATTTGTTCACGTTTTCTGCAATGGGATACTTTAGCTGGCCAGTAAAGTACATTCTTTTCTTGAAGCTTGGAGGCTAATAACTCAGCTGCTTTCTTTGATAGGCCCAAATCTCTTACTAAGTCATTCAATTTGGGTTGGCTAAACTACTGTGGGGTTAATGACTGTTTGGCATCAGAAGAAGACCCTTCAGATTCTACAACCATTTCCTCAGGCTTCTTATCAAAATACACTTGATCACCATGTTCACTTTCTTTGTCCTTAGAAGAAATAAAACCACTGAAAACTGGAACTGGGAGTGTCTCAGAGTGTGGGAATGGTTGTATTGCTGAAGGAATTTTAGGATATGCGAGCCTACGCTGGTTTTTCTTGCTGATGCCCTTTGTATGGATCAGACAGAAATAACAGTCACTGCTGTGGTCCTTAGGTTCATGCCAAACCATGGGAGTTCCAAAAGGCATTCCTTTGTGTTTTCCTTTTGTCCAGTCATGAAGCATTTCCTCTCAATTATGACACACAATATGAGGAGCCCAATTCTTGTCTTGATCGCCAAGGGGAACTTGAAAATAGGCAATATATGCATGTGTCACAAATGATGAAATAGTGCCCCTTTGATGTTGAAGTGTGTAACAGCCACATATGTAACAGAAAGTGTCAGGACTATTCTTACATTTATGCCTACTCGAAGAAGCCATGATTCAATCTTAAAACAAAATAAGAGGGTGTTTTTGTCAGATAATAATTTTTTACATTTAAAAACAACTACAATTATGTAAAAGTGATGTTTGCAAAACATCAATTGCCTTGTGGTTATGTTCAATCCAAGAGTCATTGCCCTTTAACTCCAATTTAAAAACCAATGCATGCCATTAACTGTAACAAAAAGAAATTAAAATTGCATAAAAACTAGAACATGCATCAAAAAATAGATTTTAGATTTGTAATCAGTGATGCAGAAATATATAGGAAAATGTTCTAAAACCTCATGCAACAGAAAATGAAAAATAATTGTTCCCCAGTATAATTAATGGAGAAAACAGACATGAAGGCATTTTGAAAAGTGAAATGTCTCTGCAGTAAATTACATATCTATGAAGCAGCCTTTTGCAAAAGTAGGCAATTTTTAAGATAATTATCTATTCATTTGTCAATGAGAGATTTGTCATCAGGTGAACCATATAACCCTTGAGTTCTCTTTATCACTAGACTTAGAGAGCAGCAGGAAGTAGCCAGCTCAGAACTTTAAAGACAGTGCCAGTGATGAAAGAAAAGAAGAAGTCATCAGCATAGGGAAGGGAACAAATGAAGAATCTTCTGAAGCTTCCTCCTCCTGGCTGTGTTTCTAAGTATTATCCACCCTGGGCCTCTCTCTGGCGAACCCTCTCTGCCTCTGCCAATCTGCTACATGCTTCTTCTCCATCCTCTTTTCTCCTCCTGTCTTCCCTGTTTCTGTCTTTCATCTCTCTTTCCCACTCCAACCCAACTTTCCTCCCTCACTTAAGAAAGAATTAAATAAATACTTTCTTGTTTGCAAAGTTCTTTCACATGCATTATTTTGTTAATCCTTATACCCTCTCAAAACTCCATTAGTAAAAATATTCCAAATTACAAAAATAGATAATGATTACAAAAAGCTTTCACCCTATTTTAGTTTTCTGAATAGACAAGCATCTCTCAACTGAAGAAAAGAGCTTCCTGTATTGAGGAGTATCACTCGGTTGATTTAGTTCTTTATTTTCTAATTTTACTGTGGACAGCTTTCTCTGATCCATTTTAAAGATGCTCATGATCATGTTACTGCCTAGCAAATAAATTGCTAATTCTCTAGAATGGTTGTGGGAAGCCTCCACGATTATCCTCTCTTTCCAGCCGTATTTCTCAAGACCGCTGTTGGTCAAGTAAGTTTGTAAATATCATTTTGTTTGCTGGTTTATAGTTTGCAATGGGGGATGGGAAATGCCAGATATAGTGGTCTGTGAGGCTGCAGGTTGCCTTCCTGATTGGGAGGGGCAGTTGTCTTGCTAATGTTTACTGGAGGGGAGATTCTGCTCCCACCACTGAGAGGTACAGGAGGATTTCTTTTTTCTCTTCTCTCTGATCCCTTGCCCTCCGTGGGAAAAGCAGGTTTTCTGCCTTTCCCTTGTCTTCTCTTGTGGCTTGCCTGTCTTGGTGAGACACCAATAAACAAAATGTCCCACCATTCTTCAACTCCAGTGATTCTTTACTGTCTGCCCAAATTCAATGATAAGGTGACCAACATTTTTACAATGAAAAGGAGGACAAAAATAAAATGAAGAAAACAATATTGTAAATAAAAGAAACATTTTATTTGTTGCAACAATAATATGCTAGAATATGATAAATGCATAATAAAAACATTTGTAATATTTTATATTGTAATTATGCTTATGTCAAGCAAATAAATTATATTTTGCTCACTCTGTTAAAGATGGATGCTGCCCTCACGTGGGAATGCTCTCACTTGATACAGCTAAATGCCCTTCTTGCTTGTGAAGAGGCGTGGTTATGCTAATGTGTGTTGGGGGAGGGCTTTCATGCCAAAAGATTTTAAACGAAGAAGCTAGGAGGCCATTTGAGAGAGAGTGACCACATTCTTATAGAGAGGAAGAGCTCATGGTGTAGCAGGGCAGGGAGGCCACTTGGAAGAGGCAGCCAAAATGGCAGAATGGTGAAGGAAAAGCCAGTTTGCACAGGAGAAGGAGATGGGGAACAGAGGTGAATAAGACTAGTGAGGTGGAAGCCTTTGATTTTAGGAAAACTCGGAGGAGTCAGTGGCTTTGGGAGCCCTGAATGGAAAGGGAAGTGTTGTTTCCCGCTGTGTGTATTTTCTTGCCTGCCAAGTGTGAGCTAGGATTAAAGGAAAGTGGAACACAAGTTTTTGGCTCAATTGTTTCTTTACAATCGATCTGAATCAAACCTTAACCTGAGTTGGCCAGGCAGCTTTGATGGTGGTCGTGAATACTAGCTTTACAGCTTACATGCCTATTAATTTTTAAATAATAATTGTAAGAAAAAGTACTCATTTAGATACAAATATGTCACATATGCAATAGATCGACTCTGCATCAATCGAATATGGACATTTACAGATTACTTTTCCAATATTAAAAAGGAGGACATGTAGGAGGACACTTTTCGAGGGAGGACGGAACTAACAAAAGAAGGACTGTCCTCCCTAGAGGAGGACAATTGGTTACCTTATCAATGAGAACCCGCATGTGCATGGCCATGATGGCAGCGGTGGCCCTCAGCCCTACAACCTCCCCTTTATGTAGCACCAGATTACATTTTCCTGACTGCCCTTCCTCATAAATTTCTGTCTGCTTAAATTACCCTCCCTTCTCTTTACCAAATCTGCCAATAGAATTGGACTGGTCCTTCAGGGCCCAGATCAAAATTAGCTATACACTATTTTGTTCATGCCTCCTTTGGGACACTCCCCAGATTTGACATTGTGTTGTTTTTATTATTGTTTATGAATCCATCATCTGCCACTGCTGTCTGATGTATCTGTCTAGACCCTTTGAACCTAGCACAGTGACTGCACACCATAGGTTTTCCATGACTGAACCTACAGTTTCCAGCCTAAATTTCCTATTTAATATCTGAAAAAAATTCAATTTTAAAATACTTTCATTTATATATTTTTTCCAAATCACTTTCCTTATTTAGTACCAGGTTTTACCTTAGCACTATGACATAATGATAGATATGCTACTGCTGGGTGTTTCTCTATCTAAAGTCATAATTCTGGGAAAAGTTGTAAGGTATTTTTCCCCGCAGAGGAAGAAGGAAGGGGCATAGCCACGAAGTGTGGATAAGCAAAACCTTTATTGAGTACAGAGCGCTTCCCAGACGATGTTCCCTGGCCCCAGGGAACACGGGCCAGGGAAGTTGCATGGGGTGATCTTCATGGGGGATATTTAAAGGGTCTGTAGGGTGGTTGAGCTAATATGATGTGGTGAAATCTCACTGGCTGGCAGACAGTCGTTCTTTTCCCAAAGACTTCTGGGAAATTTCTTTTGGCGTGCATGGATGTGGGTGGTTCTAGCCAAAGTTCCCAGGGTCTGGTTCCTCACATGGCCTTCCCCCATTATCCACCGACTTTACAAAAGTCACAAACATCTGCTTTGGGCACTTATTCAAGCACTACAATCACTAAGGACAAGGCAAACATGACAACGAATCTGATGCTGACCTTCAAGATGGTTTTAGGTTTTGCAAAGCTATCACATGACCTCAAGGCTGACTTTGCTTTCAAATTCCAGTGTAATTCAAAACACTCCAACATGGTTATTTGTCTATAATGGGTCACTAAATGTGACATTAACATCCTGGAATAAATACATTTGAATCCATTTATAATTGATAGAGAATATGGTTAATGATTCTTTTTGGACATGTCCATCTCTACAACAAAAGTAAAAATAGGTTACAGAATGATTTTTTTTAAAAACATAACTGGTGCTTTATTAAGACTAAGGACATCTGATCTACTAATGTCTTCAAGCTTCTGCCCAGTCCTTATTACATTGACCACAGATGGCCCTTTGGGAGATGGATATCACTTACTCAGGAAGAAAAAGCAATATATTTTCAGCTCAGATTTGTTAGCAACATAAGAAAATAATTTTGTTAAAATTTAAAGCCCACTTCCTTGAAAAGCTACTGGTTTTTTTCCTTTTCAAAATCAGCAATTTCCCCCCAAACTCAAATGTTTTCATATTTCTTTTTAAAGATTTTATAACTTATTTTTATGAACTTTTCTCCTTTTTTAAAATATTTTATTTATTCATTTTAGAGAGAAGAGACAGAGAGAGAAAGGAGAAGAGCAGGAAGCATCAACTTCCATATGTGCCTTGACTGGGCACGCCCAGGGTTTTGAACTGGGAACCTCAGCATTCCAGATCGACACTTTAATCACTGTGCCACCACAGATCAGGCCTTTATGACCTTTTTCTAAAATGACAATTCTATTTTCCTGTTCTAGGGCTCTTTATGTTTAAAGAGAAATACACATTTATAGTGGCAGAAATCCTAAATGGAGAGTATGTAAACTAGAGACCAACAAAGTAAGCAAGGTGGCCTCCACCCTGGGATGATGGAGGAAACTTGGGCCGATGTGTCAATGGGGGGGGGGGGGTGGCAGTCACCTTTCCTGTCGTCTCAATCAGCTTCTCTCTTGCAGAAAACCTCAGTGTCCCTGATAACCCTACTGACATCTATGCACATATGTAAGAATTTCCAAAACAGGGTCCCTGATGCTAGCCTCTGATAAAATAGGGTCACGTGTTCAATAATATCCTCAAGCTCAGTTCCTGGTCTCTGGGAAAAGATGACTCCTGGGTTACATCTTCAGAAATATGACTTGTGAGCAAAAGTGGGTTGATTTGTTATTCAGTAAAACCATGCCTAAGGGCCTCCTATCCTGTTCGGTTGTAATCTTTCAACACCCACAGGCCTCTCTGATCCCTGCAACATTTGCCCTGCTCCAGGCACAAGTAAACAGTAAAGTGCTCACTTAAGTTTAATTAGAACATGAGGGCATTTTTGGTGAAAACCATGTATTTGAAGCAATTCAGAAACTCATTTAGGCAGTCGGCTAAAGATTTAAAACACTCAACTATTCCTGCTAGATCAGTGGTTCTTAACCTGGGTTCTATCGAACCCTACTAGGGGTTCGATGAGTCGGTCTCAGGGGTTCGGAGGAACCTCTGCCGCGGAGGCTAGAATAAAGTAATACCATAATTTGTTGTGAGTTCATGCACTTTGTTGGTTTTGTTCTTTGAGCAAGGTGATGTTCATGCACGGCTCATTTTGTGCACCAGTAAAAAAACATATACCTATGTCTTGAATTTGGAAAAAAATCATATTTTATTTATCACTAAAGAAGAGTTTGGTAAATGCGCATATGAAACTGGTGGGTTCGGTACCTCAAAAAAGGTTAAGAACCACTGTGCTAGATGCTCCACATCAGTACTTACTGATTTCATCAATGAAGTAGATTTGGGTTTGTAAGACTGGTCAGGTTCTCTGAGGCACTCTGTCTATAGTTTCTAGAGTTGTACACCAGGTAGTGTGGCCAGAGAGAGAACACAGGGAAATCGGTTACTTTCTCTTTTTCTTTATTTTCTTTAAGATTTTATTTATTGATTTTTAGAGAGAAGTGAAAGAGAATGGTAGGGTGAGGGGTGGGAAGCATCAACTCATAATGACTTCTCTTATGTTGTTCCTGGAACAGGCAAGTCCAAGTATTCAAACCCACAACCTCAGCATTCCAGATCAACGCCCTATCTACTATGCCACCACAGGTCAGGTGAAATTGGTTTCTTCTTCTTTTTTTATTATTATTAAGTGAGAGGGAGGCAGAGACAGACTTCCGCATGTGCCCCAACCAGGATTCACCTGACAAGCCCCCTACAAGGCAATGCTCTCTGCCATTCTTGACAGCTACTCCATTGCTCAACAACCAAGCTACTGCCTGACTAGGCGGTGGCGCAGTGGATAGAGCTTCAGACTGGGATGCGGAAGACCTAGGTTCAAGACCCTGAGCTCACCAGCTTGAGCGCGGGCCCATCTGGCTTGAGCAAAAGCTTGTCAGCTTGGACCCAAGGTTGCTGGCTCCAGCAAGGGGTTGCTCAGTCTGCTGAAGGCCCGCGGTCAAGGCACATGTGAGAAAGCAATCAATGAACAACTAAGATGTTGCGATGGCAATGAAAAACTTATGATTGATGCTTCTCACCTCTCTCTGTTCCTGTCTGTCTGTCCCTATTTATCCCTCTCTCTTACTCTCTCTCTGTCCCTGTAAAAAAAAAACAAAAAACAAACAACTAAGCTACTGTCTGAGGTGAGGCCAAGCTACTGCCTGAGGTGAGGCCATGGAGCCATCCTCAGTGTTTGGGCCTGTTAGGCAGATAAAATATATTATGCTCTCTTTGTTAAAGATGGTGCTGCCCACATGCAAGTTTTAAAAGTAAGCTTTTCCCCACACCCTTCACTGATTGGATGATGTAGGGTGGTGCACTCTCATGAGGAATCCTCCCAGAATGTCTCAGATAAGTGACTTTGTATCAGAGACCTTCTTGTTTGTAGATTGGATTAAGGGTTTTGAATTTACAGTATAAAGTAGGACAGGCCAAGAGCTTGCTCTCTCAGTTCTCTCCTGAGGTTAGTATTAGAGAGGAGAGCAGATTAAGGCCACGTGGAGGAGAAGAAGCAGCAAAGATGGCTGAATGCTGAGGAAGAAGCCAGTTTGTGTAGAGAGGAGATGTGAAACAGAGGTGAATAAGTCTGGTGAGCTAGAAACCTTTGATTCTAGGAAATTCGAATAAGTCAGTAGCTTTGTGAGCACTGAATGAGTGGGTTTTGGAGCCCAGTGTGTGTTTTTACTTGCCCGCCGGGTGCAATCTAGAATTAAAGCTGATGGCTCACCAGTTCTTGGCTCCATTATTTCATTACCGACTGTCCGAATCTAATGTGAACCTGCATGGGCCAGGCGGCTGTGATAATGGTCTTGGATACTGGCTTTACAGGGCCCAACTCACTCTAATTGAGCCATGACAGCAGGAGGGGAAGAGAGAGAGAGATGGGGAGGTTGTGCCCTGACAGGAATAGAACTTGGGATTTCCACACATCGGGCAGAGGCTCTACCACTGAGCAAACTCACCAGGTTTCTTATTCTTAATTCAGAAATTCTAAGATGTTCTCATTTCATGGAGACTTTGGCATCTCAGTAATTTTTTCATGGTGCCAATGTAAAAATACCTTCCAAACCCTAAGAAATGTTTAGTTTATTTGAGACAAATTGTCAATAATTGCTGGGAAGCAAAGTCTCAACAGATTGAGAAAGTGCTCCAGAAAATGGTGGTCTCATTACTCATTTTATAAATTAGAATCAAAGGGAAGATGTAAGGGGGTTACATGAAATTAATTGGTGATAAATTAGGGAGGTGGGAGAAAATAAAGTGGGGAAATCTCTGGGATTGGATAAAAAGTAAAAATGGCCTGACCAGGCAGTGGTATAATGGATAAAGCATCGGACTGGGATGCGAAGGACCCAGGTTTGAGAACCTGAGGTCTTCAGCTTGAGCGTGGGTCCATCTGGTTTTGAGGAGGAAGATCCCCCCTTTAAATAAGAGACTTCAAGGATATTTTATAATTTAGGCCAAGCGTTCAGAGAGAGTTTGTAAATATGATTGTTTGTGTAATTTACACAATCTCAAGATGGCCAATAATATTCCTGTTTAGGAAGGACTGTTATAATGTAAATAAAGAGGTTTTTATACTTAGAAGGTTTTGAATAGAAGGAGAAAGGAGGTTTGAACCCCCTCCCTTCTATACACCTGGGTGAAAGAAGGTAAAACATCCAGGAATATAGGAGGGGGAAGGGAGACTTGAGTAGCCCTTTTCTCTTCCCCTTTCTTTCTCCTTAATGGGCAATTTACAAATGATTCTCCTCTGGCATCCTGTAAGCCCCCTCCCATCCTGAAATAATGTAATTAAAGACAAAGAAATCATGAGACTCATAAATACGAACTTATGATCTGTATAGGGTATATAAAATGTAAGAAATTTAATTTGGGGGAGCACGTGTCTTTGGAGCTATAGTCTCGTGTGCTCCACCAGCTTTAATAAATTCTTTTTTCCTCTTATAAGTTGTCTGAGTGTCAATCCTCTCAGGTTTTGCTCTCCTGCAACAGTTTGAGCAAAGCTCACCAGCTTGGGCACAACGTCACTTGCTTGAGCAAGGGGGTACTCAGGCTGCTGTACCACCCCCCCATGCCCCCCGCCCCCCCCCATCAAGGCACATATGAGAGAAATTGATGAACAACTAAGGTGCCACAACAAAAAATTGATGCTTCTCATCTCTCTCTCTTCCTGTCTGTATGTCCCTATCTGTCCTTCTCTCTGTCTCTGTCACAACAAACAAACAAACAAACAAACAAATAAATAAATAAATAAAAATGTACATACTGAAACTTCTTTTACAAAGGGAGGCATAAGAAAGGTTAGTTAATTAAGATGATAATAATAAAACTGAAAGAGTTCCTTGGTTCTTGCTCTGATGGGATACCTGCCTTCGGGGGCAGGAAAAGAAGATTACAGTTACATTTCAAAGGCATGTTATCACATTATTGTATATGCAAAAGGCAACTGACAGGCTCAAAGCAAGCATTGACCTTTGTTCAGATAGAGAATAACTCCCTAGGACAGTGATGGGCAATTTTTTGAGCTTGGTGTGTCAAAATTCGCCAAAAAAACGAGCATAACTCGGGTGCTGTGTCACTTCGAGAAAAACGGCCTGACCGGAAGTCCCAGAACTAGACGCTCTGTGCCAGAGTTCTGTTGTTTTGGCCTACAGATCTCTGGCACAGAGTGTCTACACTACAGCAAATGTTTTATCCTTGGCTACTGCACCTGGCCATCCTTCCTAGCATGCGGCCCCTACTTCTCTGGTATGCGGCCTAATGCAGACCATGTCATCGAAAATGGCTACGCTTGTTTGTGCTGACACACGTTATAAGTTTGCCATCACGGCCCTAGGACATGGCTACTATCCATAAATAACTTTTAGTTAAAATATTTAAATTTCAGACCATCTTGTGTGTTTACTTTAGGCTCTACCAGAAACTAGTGCCTTAATCTTGGACTTTCCAGCCTCCATATTGCAGGAAAACAACCCCAATGGAAGAAACACTCAAACAATTTAATTAATGGAGGAAGGAGAATTTATTAGTAGCCAGCAGAGCACTTGGGGATAGTAGCACCAAAGCACAACCTCCCCAAATTAGATTTTCTTACAGGTTATATTGCTGCAGGAAGTGACCCAACAGAGGATAGACACTCAGATAACTTAATCAAGGAAGGAAAATTTATTAAGCCAGTGGAGGGGGAGTACGTGGCGCTTGTAGCTCCAAAACACAGGCTCCCTGTAAAGCCAGTAACCATGGCCACCATAACAGCAGCCGAGCCTATGCAGATACACATTTGATTTAGAAAGACAGTAATGAAACAATGGAGCCAAGAACTGGTGGACCATTAGCTTTAATCCTACCTTGCATTTGGTGGGCAAGAAATACACACAGTGAAAAAACACTTCCCTTTCCATTCAGGGCTCCCAAAGGCACTGACTTACCCAAGTTTCCTAGAATCAAAGTTTCTGCCTCACCAGCCTTATTCACCTCTGTTCCCAATCTCTTTCTCTCTGCAAAAACTAGCTTCTCCTTCACCACTCCACCATCTTGGCTGCTTCTTCTATCCTCCACGTGGCCTTTCTCTGATCTCCTCCAGCATGGGCTCCTCTGTCCCATTTTATAGTATAGAAATCAAAACCTTTAAATCCAATATACAAACAAGAAAGTCTCTAATACAAAGCCACATATCTGAGGCATAATGGGATTCCTCATGAGAGTGCACCACCTCCCACCATGCAACAACAGTCAAGGGTGTAGGAAAAGGCTTAGTTTTAAAACAAGCCTTAGGCTATAACAGGGGTCGGGAACTTTTATGGCTGAGAGAGCCATAAACACCACATATTTTAAAATGTATTTCCGTGAGATCCATACAATATGTTTAACACTAAATACAAGTAAATGTGTGCATTTTATGTAAGACCAACACTTTTAAAGTACAATAAGTCTCTAAATTCTTTTAAATAACATTGTTATACTGTTGTTAACCAATGATGAATAAAGTACTTCTTACCATTAATGCAACTTCTGGTGCTGCATGGTTTTGCTGATGGCTTTGTAGTCTGGTTGATATGTGGTGAGGTTAAGCTTCATGCAGGCGTTGAGACTTCTATCTGTTAAAAAAAATATATTATGCTCACTTTGTTGAGGATGGCATTGCCAACATGGAAGTCCATTGATATTAATGTGTGTTGGGGGACAGGCTGTGGGTGGCCAGGTCATTATAGCCTAAGGCTTAGTTTTAAGAGTAAGCTTTTCCCCACACCCTTGACTGATTGGATAATGTAGGATGGTGCACTCATGAGGAATCCCATTATGCCTCAGATGAGTGACTTTGTATCAGAGACTTTCTTGTTTGTAGATTGAATTAAAGGTTTGGATTTCTACACTATAAAGTGGGGCAGACTGGGAGCTTGCTCTTCCTCTTGGTTCCTGAGGTTAGTATTAGAAAGAGAGCAGAGAAAGGCCACATGGAGGAGGCCAGGAGAAGCAGTCAAGATGGCAGAGTGCAGGTGAATAAGACTGGTGAGCTAGAAACCTTTGATTCTAGGAAACTCGGATAAGTCAGTAGCTTTGTGAGCACTGAATGAGTGGGTTTTGGAGCCCAGTGTGTGTTTTTACTTGCCCGCCAGGTGCAAGCTAGAATTAAAGCTGATGGCTCACCAGTTCTTGGCTCCATTGTTTCTTTACCAACTATCCGAATCCAATGCGAACCTGCACTGGACAAGCGGCTGTGATAATGGCCATGTCTACTAGCCATACAGTTGGTCTTAACATTTTTTATATGTGAGAAAGACTTCTCACATGCATACGTAGAGCCAGGTATTGTCAGTACAGCAATACTCACACGCTGCAGTGTGTGGTATGTGATGGGAAGCGCGTTCCAAGTTTTGACAATCAGCTGGTCCACGGGTTGAAGTTTTTTCATTTCTCCCACTTGTGTTCACTCGCCAACTCTGCTTGCTGTCGTGCAAGTCTTTCCAAATCTTCATTTAGTGACTTGAACTTACTCACCCACATGTCTGAGGCCTTCAGGTCAGCAGCTTGTAGCTCAAAATCTCTGATGAAGACACCAGGGATGTAACTCAGGTCGGCGCTGTCCACTGCACACTCGTGTAGATGGGTGATGAACTTAAAAAGACAAGTGCGCTCACGAAATTCTCCAAAGCGTGCTTTGAATGACTGCAGGAGATTAGATGTGAAGCCCGCTAGCTGCTGGAGATCAAGATGTTGAGCAGGGTCACTTGCTGTCCATGCATCTTTAAGTTCTCCCAGTTTTTCAAAGTGTAGTAAACAACCTGTTTCATTGTCGGCAATGAAGAGTTCCAGCTTGTTTTCAAATGCAAACACTGCTGTTGAAGGGATAAGACAGTATTTCCAATGCCTTGCATTTTCACATTGAGCTGGTTCAGATGTTCAGTCATGTCCATGAGATAGTAGAACTTCAGGAGCCACTCAGTGTTAGCTAACTCAGGATGCTCTGCGTTTTTCATTTCAAGAAAATATTTTGCTCAGACAAGTCGCGAAACGGCTGAGCACCTTCCCTCTTGACAACCAATGCACATTGCTGTGAAGAAGCAGACTAGAAAAATTATTCCCAATTTCATCCAGCAGTGTTTTAAACTGGCAATTATTTAAAGCTCAGGTAACAATAAAGTTGACCACCTGAATGACCAGTGACATCACCTCACCAAACTGCTGGCCACACATCTGAGCACAAAGCGCCTCCTGATTTAGGATGCAGTGAAAACTTAGAATGTGTCTCTTTTCATGTTCACAAAGAAGCACTACGAATCCTATGTTTTTCTCCACCATGCATGGAGCACCATCAGTACACACCGAAATAAGTTTATCCATCAGTAGACTTTTTTCTTTAGTGAACTCAGTGAAAGACTGGAATAAATCCTCTCCTCTTGTTGTATCTTTCATAGGCAAAACAGCAAGACTTTCCTAACGTAGTGTGTCACCGACAGTATACCTTGCAATCACGCTGAACTGGGATAAATGACTTATGTTTGTTGACTCATCCAAAGTGAGAGAAAAGAATAGTGCTGCATTATGTCCTTCATGTGTGTTGCCTCAATTTGATTTGCCATCATGATGGTACGACCGTGAATAGTTCTTGCCAACAGAGGCATGTCTTTTATTCATTTGATTATCTTCTCTTTATCTGAAAAGTCATCAAAAAGTTCATTGGCAACATCAAGCATGAATGTTTTGGTATACTCCCCATCTGTGAATGGCTTTTGTTTCTCACAAGTGCTAAACCATGAACATGAGCGGTATGAAACACAGAGTTGCTGTTGACTAGCTTGCACTCTGCACAGTAGCTCTTGATATGCTTTCTACCTGCTGTCCCTTGCTGGATATTTCAATGCAAATGTAGTGTGGCGTGTGTCAAAATGCCGCTTTATATCTGACCATTTCATTGATGCAATTTTATCATTGCATATTAGACACACTGCGAAACCTGCTCTCTCCACAAAGGCGAATTCCTCTGTCTATTCCCGCTGAAAAGTACAATACTCCTCTTCTTTTTTATCTTTTATCCATCTTCTTCGTCAAAATGGTTTCTGCAATTTGCTAGCTGACTACTTGATCAAAAAGAAGTTTATTTCCTGACCTCACAATGACCCGTGTATGTTATGCATTATCCGATAAAAATTTGGTGTTGTCCTGGAGGACAGCTGTGATTGGCTCCAGCCACCCGCAACCATGAACATGAGTGGTAGGAAATGAATGGATTGTAATACATGAGAATGTTTTCTATTTTTAACATTATTATTTTTTTAATTAAATATTTGTGTGCGAGCCAGATGCAGCCATCAAAAGAACCACATCTGGTTCACGAGCCATAGGTTCCCGACCCCTCTTCTACCAAAGAATAAAATAAAAAACTAAATTTGCTATAAAACAAACACAGCGCTCTAACAGCCAAAGTCAAAATAAACGTACTTGAATTACTTGTACCACTGTTCCTTTCCTATTGTTATTGCATAATATGTAGTATTTTTAAATGAAATCTAATTAAACTACCAACTATTTGTTCACATGAGAACCAATATAATTTTATACAAGCTATAGAAAGTATG
This sequence comes from Rhynchonycteris naso, assembly GCA_037038555.1. NCBI lineage: Eukaryota > Metazoa > Chordata > Mammalia > Chiroptera > Emballonuridae > Rhynchonycteris > Rhynchonycteris naso. The sequence continues at coordinate 47,644,660 of CM073000.1, read as the reverse complement.
AGCTAATCCTCACTCAGCAAGGATAAAGCTCTTATTCAAAAAAAGTATTTTGTCCAGTTCTGGGTCTTCTATACCAAGAAGAATATAATACATATAAATTATAAGAGGATTTAAACTGAAAAGCTACCAAAGAAAATTAAATAGAAAATAATTTTTTGACTGAAAGATTTATTTATAGAGGAAGGGTAGATTTTGTTTAGAAAGGAAAAATTATACTTGCTTGATCTCTTAGTTCTTGCTCAGCACTTTCTGCTTTTTGTGTTGTTTAACTTTTTTAATATAGAATGTTGGGCAGATAAAATATATTATGCTCACTTTATTAAAGATGGAGCTACCCACATGGAAGCCCATCACCCAGGTGATATTATTTGGCCTTATGCTTGAAATGTGTGTTCTGGAACAGGCTGTGGGCAGGCCGGGTCATTGTAGCCTAAGGCTTAGTTTTAAGAGTAAGCTCTTCTCCACACCCTTGACTGATTGGATGATGTAGGGTGGTGCACTCTCCTGAGGAATCCCATTATGCCTCAGATGGGTGGCTTTGTATCAGAGACTTTCTTGTCTGTAGATTGGATTAAGGGTTTGGATTTTCTATGCTATAAACTGGGGCAGTCCGGGAGCTCTCTCTCTCTCTCTCTCTCGGTTCCTGGGTTCCTGAGATTAGTATTAGAGAGGAGAGCAGATTAAGGCCATGTGGAGGAGAAGTAGCCAAGATGGCAGAGTGCTGAGGAAGAAGCCAGTTTGTTAAGAGTTTGTGCAGGAGGAGATGGGAAACAGTGGTGAATAAGTCTGGTGAGCTAGAAACCTTTGATTCTAGGAAACTCGGATAAGTCAGTAGCTTTGTGAGCACTGAATGTATGGGTTTTGGAGCCCAGTGTGTGTTTTTGCTTGCCCACCGGGTGCAAGCTAGAATTAAAGTTGATGGCTCACCAGTTTTTGGCTCCGGTGTTTCATTGCCATCTGTCCGAATCCAATGCGAACCTGTGTGGGTCGGGCTGCTGTGATAGTAGCCTTGACTACTGGCTTTACATAGAAAAACATAGAGAATAGCGTAAGGAGCATCTATACTACCCAGAATTAACAAATATCAATATTTGGTCATTGTCTTAATCAGCTCAAAGCACTATTACTGTTAGAATCCATTGGAGTCCAAAAAGATCAGCGTACAGGCTTTTAAGAAAGGAAACCTGCTGGGCTGGCTCACAAGGAGAGTTGTGTTAAGGTACAGGGAAGGACAGGGCTTTAAGGATTTTTGGGGGAGGGGGAGTAGAAAGGGCTGTGGGGCATTAGCCAATTGGCTGCTGGACAAAATATTGTCTTTTATGGAAGTTTTCCAGGACTTCTTGGCTTGTGACATCAGACGTTCCTTTGTGGTTGGTCATCTGCCACAAGCCCTGAAACGAGACTTACTGACAGGAAGGGTTAAAGAAATGAAACCTAAGAATAACAAATTGTTATAGACTCAATATTTTACGATAAATAAAATGGCTACCCAGCCACCATCTTTCTTAAGAACAATGCAGGCCTGAAGGAGGAAGAAGGACTTGCCTACTCAGTAATCTTGCTCAGACTTCCCTTGAGCCAGATGCTGATAAGGGAGATTGGATTAGCCGGCAGATAATTTTGAAGAACTGTGGTGCTGCTCCTAATACAAACAAAAGATATTATCTTGCAGCTGCCATTGCCCAAGGCTGTTTGACGAATACATATAACCCTGAATTAACAAATATCAATATTTGGTCATTGTCTTAATCAGCTCAAAGCACTATAACTGTTAGAATCCATCAGAGTCCGAAAAGATCAGAGTACAGGCTTTAAAGAAAGGAAAGCTGCCGGGCTGGCAGACTCACCAATTGAACGCAAGCTCAGCAGTTGAGTACAAGATTGCTGGCTTGAGCATGGGATCATCAAAATTATAACATGGTTGCTGGCTTGAGTTCAACGTAAAGGAAAATTTCTTATTTACCTCATGTTCTTTCTTTCAACAGTGATTTCCTGAAACCCCCTCAACCAGTATTTTCCAACATTCCTCAACCCCCCTCATCCTACCCACATCCAGTTTCAAGCAACAATTCCCCAAAGTTAATGCTATTACCATCTCTCTCTTCTTCCTTTGTGCAGCCATTTAAACTAGTCAATCAGAAAAGAGTGATATTATATGGCAGAAGTCGGGAACCTTTTTGGCTGAGAGAGCCATGAACACCACATATTTTAAAATGTAATTCTGTGAGAGCCATACAATATGTTTAACACTAAATACAAGTAAATGTATGCATTTTATGTAAGACCAACACTTTTAAAGTATTATAAGTCTCTGAATTCTAAATTAATAAGTGACATAAAGAAGATTTGTAAAGCCAGTGGCAAAGGCCACCATTACAACCGCCAGGCCAGTGCAGGTTTGCATTAGATTCGGACAGTTAGTAATGAAACAACAGAGCCAAGGACTGGTGAGCCATCAGCTTTAATTCTAGCTTGCACCTGGCGGGCAAGCAAAAACACACACTGGGCTCCAAAACCCACTCATTCAGTGCTCACAAAGCTACTGACTTATCCGAGTTTCCTAGAATCAAAGGTCTCTAGCTCACCGGCCTTATTCACCTCTGTTCCCCATCTCCTTCTCCAACACAAACTCTGCTCAAACTGACTTCTTCCTCAGCACTCCGGCATCTTGGCTGCTTCTCCTCTCCTCCACGTGGCCTTAATCTGCTCTCCTCTCTAATGCTAACCTCAGGAACCGAGAGAGAGCAAGCTCCTGGTCTGCCCCACTTTATAGTGTAGAATCCAAACCTTTAATCCAATCTACAAACAAGAAAGTCTCTGATACAAAGTCACTTATCTGAGGCATAATGGGAGGATTCCTCATGAGAGTGCACCACCCACATCATCCAATCAGTCAAGGGTGTGGGGAAAAGCTTACTCTTAAAACTTGCATGTGGGCAGCGCCATCTTTAACAAAGTGAGCATAATATATTTTATCTTACCAACAAGATTCAAAATCAAATATTTCATATTTTGGGACAGCATCTCGAAGTTTTACCTATGCCTTTATATTTTAGTCAGAAATTCTATTCTATGCCATTGATTTTAGTTTCTATTTATGCCCCAGAATTACTGTTTCAGTGTCGAGTGTCATATACTGAAAAGACCACTGCTAGAATTTCCCTAAATATTCTTGCTGCTTATTTTCCACCTGAAATTTAGAATCAGCTTGTCCATAACTTCTCAAATAATGTCCGGAGGAAGACTAACAACAGCAACAGTAACCCTGAGGTATTTCTGTGGGTTAATATTACATTTATAGTCTCCAGCTCCAATCTTAGCTATTGCCTGTAGCATATTGAAATAACTGATAAACAAAGTCTTTTCCTGTCCTGTCTGTGAGCTTCTGGTTGCAGAAGTTCCATCTCCATGACTGCCTTGGGCTGTTGTTCTGGGCTCTGAGTCTCAGCAATCCTGATATCCTTCTATTTATTTTTTTTTCCTTATTAGTTCATGCTATAGAATAATTTAAAGTGGTTCAAAATCGTAATTTTAAGGGACTTACCATAATACTCCTTTTATTAATTTCTTTTAGGCAGAAGTCTTATAATCCTGAAGCAATCTAGCAGTCATTCCAATTCAAACTATATATTGTAATTCTGCCCTTTGGATTTACAAGCGTACTTTTCACTTGAGTTGTTCAAGAGTCAAACACACCACTGGTTTCTATGCAATCACTCAGGTGAAATACATGGTCTGACTTGTAGCTTTCCTTCCATTCCTTAGCAAAGTGCTTAATGTCTGCAATCAAAAAACATACTTCATAGCATGAAAGAAAAAAATGAAATCAGGTAAAAGAATTTTTAAATGTCAGCATGAATTTCTTAAGATTACATTTTTTTAAAGCTAAAGTTAAAAATGTTCTACCCAGCCTGTCCAGGTGGTGGTGTAGTGAATATAGCATTGGCCTGGGATGCTGAGGACCCAGGTTTGAAACCCCAAGGTCGGTGGCTTGAGCACAGGCTCATCCGGCTTGAGTGCAGGCTCACCAGCTTAAGTGCAGGGTTGTCGGCTTGAGTGTGGGATCATAGATATGACCCCATGGTCACTGGCTTGAGCCCAAAGGTCTCTGGCTTGAAGCCCAAGGTTGCTGGCTTGAGTCCAAGGTTGCTTGCTTGAGCAAGGGGTCACTTGTTCTATTGGAGCCCCCTGGTCTAGGCACATAAGAGAAAGCAATCAATGAATAACTAAGATGCAGCAACAAAGAATTGATGCTTCTCATCTCTCTTTCTTCTTGTCTGCTTGTCCCTGTCTGTTCCCCCTCTGCCCCCCACCTCTCCTGCTAAAAAAAAATTTTTTTAATCTGCCTGTCATTGATTAATATAGTCATAAATCTACAAGCAATAGATAAACCATAATTTTTATATAAAGAACACAAAAAGACTGAATAAATAAAATTGATACATTCTAAAAATTAGAATAAATGTCTGAATGAGAAATGCAGAAATCATATATGTCTTGTGGTCTCATTTTTGTAGGGATGAAAACCAATAACTACACTTGGAGTACTTTCTTTGTTTCAGGTAAAATCAGTGGTGGGACTCAGCTGGTTTGCACTGGTTTGGCAGAACCGATACCTAATTTTTTTGTTGAGTTCAGTGAACCAGTTGTTAAAAGGGAACTTGTAATCAGGTTTCCTTCTAAGGTGAGCTCCTGGGCAGGCGCCCAGTATGAAAATGACAAATTTACATTCCTTCTTTTTTAACATTAATCTGTGCAACAATATCAGTTGGCCTAGGAGGCAACTGACAATAAATATTAACACCTGCCAGTACAGCCTAATGTGAATCAGGAAATAGAGCTCTGAAGACATTACTGCTACTTCTGCCCTTGATAGTATTATAACAAATAGGCTTACTATCTTTCTATCCACTTAAATGACTTCTCAAAGAGTAAGGACTACCACCTACAGTGGTCCTTCATTTATTACAAGAGTTATGTTCCAGAACCCCCTGCGATAGGTGAAAATCCACGAAGTAGTGACCTTATATTTATTTTATTATTTGTATATGTTTTAAGGCTATGATTGCTGAGCCAATCAGTGCCTAGGATATAGAACACAGTGCTCTGGTTGGTTGCCTCCCATCTATCAACCAATAGTGTGCTGTGTACATTCTCACGTGGGCAAACCAGCTCAAGCGGAAGCGGAGGTAGTTGTGTTTTCCATACCCATGAGTCTTTGTCTACTCATCTGCTGCATGCTACGTATTTTATTTTGATTTGATATTCTTTTAATATGTTTAATTAATATTTTTATATTGCTTTTAATATTTTAGGCTAGAAAATGCTTATTTTACTGAAAAAAAATAATTAAAATAATAAATATACAAAAATACCTATATACCACAAAATCCCGTGATATAACAAAAAATCCACGATACGAAATTAGATATATACAATTTAAAAATCCACGGTACAGTGAGACCGCAAAAAGTGAACTGCGATATGGTGGGGGTGACTGTATTTCATATACCAAGAACCCAAGTATCTAGACAGCACCTGATATACAGTACCTTGCTTCCTGATGCATGTTATAATTAATATCCCATACACCTCTATGAATTTTAGACATGTAGATTCTCTATAATGGATTGGTAGAGATTCTAGAGATATGTAGATTTCTAATAGAAACCTACAATTCCATGGATAATTTTATTATGTAGTTAAATGATATCTCTTCAAATGGGCAAACAATACCAATAGCCCTTATTGGGAACACTGAGTTGGAGGTGAAGGGGTGAAAAATACTTGTGTAGCACAGAGTGATACGTCAAAGGTATTACCTGGCCCTGGAGTCTGTTACAGGTCCTCAGCAGAGAGAGTCCTCTATGGTCTTAAAGTCAAGTGGTGGGAATTAGAAACCCAAAGCTTGTAAAATGGAAAGAGTGCTGTGATAAAAAAATATCACACACGATTAAAAGTAAGGAAAGGCAGATTGATAGACTTGGATTCTTGTCAGTTTTAAGAACTAACATGCAGCTGCTGTGTAAAAAGGGGTATTTTTAACTTCATTCAACTCAATAATAAAGTGTTCATACTGGGAACAAAGTAGAGTAAAACCATTCATTTTCAATCCTGTGATTTGGAATCAGATAGCAATGGGATGAATGCATTTGTACTTTTCAGATGAAGTGACTTTATGCAGAATAGCTGATCTCAAAGTGCGTGAATGTCTGTCTTTACCTGGTTGCTGTGGGGCAGAAGTTGATTAATGCAGGTGAAGCGCTCCTGGCTGCCTGGCGTAAGATAACTGGGTAACCAATGAGAATGCTTTCTTCTTTCCCTGTCTAAGTGATCTCTCCCCCAAGAGAAAATTTTATTAGAGTCAACAGAACATCAAACTCTTCTGATCTGTAAATGAACCTAAATTTTGCCAAATAGTGTCTATATGGTGTCGGTGTAAATAAAGCCCCCAAAGCTATAATATGCAAGCTTTAAATAGGTCAAATAGAATTGAAGTGAGGAAGCAAGTATCTCTGATTTCTGTGTAACATAAAGGTCCGGGGATTACTAAATACCCCAACCTTTGTGCTTTGTGCCTAGCATGGATGGCTGAGCTTCTTGATTTCTTCTAGTGATACTAAGCATCTGTTTCCCAGCCCATGTCTATTTTCTCTAAAAACTTCTTTTTTTTGGTGGAATGACTTCCAGAAAATTAAACTGCAGGAATCTCTTATGGTCTTCAGATTACGTTCCCAGATAGCCTCCAGGAATTAACATAGCTTCATAAATATAAGAAACCACAGGAACTGCATATACTCCTACTGTATAGAAAGCATTTAAGACAACAAAGAAAAACACATTCTTCAAGGTCTCTTTAAAGTAACTTTTCAAAATATTTACAATTTTAATAACTTATATGAAACATAGTATCTAAGGTCTATAATGGCCTCTCTAGGTATTATTTAAAAGTAAATGATGTCAGGAACATTATTAAGTATTCTCGAGTCACATTATGCTAAATTTTGGGTTACTTGGGGAATCTATTTTTCAAAATAGCATGATTTAGTCATAATCAAGTTCCCTTAGAAAACCTTGGACTGAGGATCCTATTGAGATTTCAAAAACATACCTCACTTTCAATTAATTCTTACCTTTGAGCTACAGGCACTTGGTTTCCAGAGCCCCCAGGGAAAATTGTCCTTCTTGACCAGTGGTTCTTAACCTGGGTTCTATGGAACCCTATGGGTTCGATGAGTCGGTCTCAGGGGTTCGGAGAAGCCTCTGCCACGGAGGCCAGAATAAAGTAATTTGTTGCGAGTTCATTCATGCACTTTGTTGGTTTTGTTCTTTGAGCAAGGTGATGTTCATGCATGGCTCATTTTGTGCACCAGTAAAGAAACATATACCTATGTCTTCAATTTGGGGAAAAAAAAATTATCACTAAAGAAGGGTTCGGTGAATGCACATATGAAATTGGTGGGTTCGGTACCTCAAAAAAGGTTAAAAACCACTGTTCTTGACATTAGAATGATGGGAGGAACTACGGCATATGCCCTCCATAAATTCACCCCTGGCTTCAGCATGGCAGAGCCCATCAAACTCAGTCAGGAAAGGTTGTACAGTTCTGCTCCCTTTCATTCTCGGCTCTGAGCCATGTCCACTGGAAGAGTTAGGATTATTTACAATAACTCAGAATCCTTCTCCTACAACTCCAATGCATTTTCGAAGCAATATATTCTTGACACCTACTCAATGTTCATGTAGGGACTAAATTAAGCTGATGTTCTGTAGTTGTGAAAAACACATGAGCATCTCAAACAATTTTGTGATCTTCAGCAACTGATTTAACTTCTCTGAGTCTCAGTTTCCTTGTTTTCAAAATGGGGGTAATAGTGTCTTACAGGGTTGCTGTGAGATTTCAATGAGAGTTTAATAAGGAACCTAGTACAATATCTGATATATAGCAGATAATAAATGGTCATTGCTATATTTTTTCTTTCTTTCTTTGTTTTTTAATCTGTTAGGATCATCCTTATCAGTGTCAAAGAAACAAGAGACTGCTGAAAGGCCCCATAAAATGGGATGCTCGAAGGAGTGAGGTCTCATTTCTACTCTACTGTCAGCTTTTTCCGCTCCTTAGGACAAACTATCCACCCATTTTGAACTTTCATTCTCAAGAATCTATTATCTGGGAGACAGTCAAGCTAGAAAAAGCTATGAGTTGAGGTGATCAAATCAAGGTAAAGGATTTGGATGAGGACAAAGATGATGTTTCTTTAATTTGGACTTGAGAGGGGTAAGATTGATTGAAAACTAGAGAACTGAGAAAAGACAGCCCCCTCCCCTGCCAGTGGTGAGTGCTGACTCCAGGCCATAAGGTGAGTGGCAAATGGGGGTCTGGGATTAGGTCAGTCTGTCCTGATGGGATCCCCTGTGCTCACCTCTACAATGTGAGGAGTGAAAGGCAGTTTGGAGGAGTGGGTGAGAGAGTCCTCTGGTGGACAGTGACCCTCCTGGGACTCAAGTTGGGATCAGGACAGTAATAAGATACTTAATTCTCAGAAGCATCCAAATTACTTTTAAAACCCTAAGGAAACTGTTGATTGGGGTGGGAATGGGAGCAGGGATGGGAGTCTGGAGAAGTTAAACACTAAAAACAAGGATCATATTAATTTCTTCCAGTCTGGCTGAAGATCAAGAAGCTAGGTTCCCTTTTCCAAACCAAAGATAAGTTGCCACTTTCTTTTCGTGGTATTCAGTGTCACTAATGCTACAGGAGATGCACCTAACTGTGGCCATGAAGTGACCCCTTCCGAAGACAGTTTTCTTCCTTTCCCCTACGGTATGTGCTCAGATTTGAATCTGGGGGATGGCCTCAATAACTCAGGCCACAATCCTAAAAGACGACTTCCTTTTACTTCCAGAAGAGACAAAAATAATACACAATACAGGACAGACCGCATTCTTCGGTTCTCATCACAGAATACACAGACACACACTTGCAGAGTCAACAAACCAGCCACCAAGGCCTTCACATTCAGGCTAAACAAAATAATGACAGCATAGGCTGACAACTCACTTTCTGGGTTTGAAACTGGCTCTTCCCTTTAAGAGCTGTGTGACTCAGAGAAAGTAACCTGTTTGTGCCTGTGTTACTGGTCCCTGCCTTTCACAAACTGCTGTGAAGATGAATGTGTCCACTTATGTACATGTTTCTGGCACATGCCAGCTCTCCTTAGGTCTCTTATGCATCTGTCTGCCTGTACCTTGAAATATTTTGAACTCTGGCTCTGCCAGTAGCTGTGTGCCCTGGGACAAGTTATTAAACCTCCCTGAGCCTCAGATTCTCTTCTTATAAATGGGGGGCAATAATTATTTTCAAAAGTTGTGAGAATGTTATGGACAACTGATATTTGACAAAGGAGGAAAGAACATACAAAGGAGTAAAGACAGCCTCTTTAACAAATAGTGTTGGGAAAATTGGACATCTGCCTGCAAAAAAATGAAACATTATACGAAGTGAAATAAGTAAATCAGAAAAAAAGAAAAACTGAGAACAGCATGATTTCATACATAGGTGGGACATAAAAGTGAGACTATGAGACATGGACAAGAGAGTGGTGGTTATGGGGTGGGAGGAGGGAGGGAAGGGGGGGATAGGGAGGAGGGGAGGGACACAGGGAAAACCAGATAGAAGGTGACAGAGGACAATTTGACTTTTGGTGACGGGTATGCAACACAATTGAATGTTAAGATAACCTGGAGATGTTTTCATTAAAAAAAATAAAATTAAAAAAAAATGAAACTAGACCATCAACTTACACCATGCACAAAAACAAATTCAAAATGGATAAAAGACTTAAATGTAAGCCGTGAAACCATAAGCATCTTAAAAGAAAATATAGGCAGTAAGCTCTCCGACATCCGTCGCAGCAATATATTTGCCGATTTATCTCCACGGGCAAATGAAATAAAAGGCAAGATAAACAAATGGGACTATATCAAACTAAAAAGGTTTTGCACAGCTAAAGACAATAAGAACAGAATAAAAAGACAAACCACACAATGAGAGAACATATTCGACAATACATCTGATAAGGGGTTAATAACCAAAATTTATGAAGAACTTATAAAACTCAACACTAGGAAGACAAACAATCCAATCAAAAAATGGGCAAAATAAATAAATAGAAATTTCTCCAAAGAGGACATACAGATGGCCAATAGGCATATGAAAAAATGCTCAACATCACTAATCATTAGAGAAATGCAAATTATAACCACAATGAGATATCACCTCACACCAGTCAGAATGGCACTCATCAGCAAAACAACACAGAATAAGTGCTGGCCAGGATGTGGAGAAAAGGGAACCCTCCTGCACTGCTGGTGGGAATGCAGACTGGTGTAGCCACTGTGGAAAACAGTATGGAGATTCCTCAAAAAATTAAAAATCGAACTGCCTTTTGACCCAGCTATCCCACTTTTAGGAATATACCCTAAGAACACCATAACACTGTTCGAAAAGAAGAAATGCGCCCCCATGTTCGTGGCAGCATTGTTCACAATAGCGAAGATCTGGAAACAGCCCAAGTGTCTGTCAGAGGACAAATGGATTAAAAAGCTTTGGTACATATATACTATGGAATACTACTCAGCCATAAGAAATGATGACATCGGATCATTTACAACAAAATGGATGGACCTTGATAACATTATATAGAGTGAAATAAGTAAAACAAAAAAAAACTGAGAACCGCATGATTTCATACATAGGTGGGACATAAAAATGAGACTATGAGACATGGACAAGAGAGTGGTGGTTACGGAGTGGGGGGAGGGAGGAGAGGGAGGGAGAGGGGCACAAAGAAAACCAGATAGAAGGTGACAGAGGACAATTTAACTTTGGGTGATGGGTATGCAACATAATTGAATGATAACTTGGAGATGTTTTCTTTGAACATCTGTACCCTGATCTATTAATGTCACCCCATTAAAATTAATAAAAAATAAAGTTGTGAGAATGTACACAAAAAAAGCATTGTCAAGCTCTATGTAAATGTTTTTCCAGCTCCTAGGCAATCAATTAGTATGCCGCTGACCTGCACTGTCAGAGAGCTAAACACGGAGAGGAGTGTAGTCCCTTACCCAATTGTAAACAAACTGCTGCTTTTCCCATGAAAAAGTCCCAGGCTGTTCAATAGAAACAAATCTACCTGAGTCTTACTCAATAATAGCACTTTTTAATTTATTAGAAATTGTTTTTCAAGTTATTAATTTTAAAGCCACCAATATAAGTTGCTGATGAATAATTTAAGGATGTTACATTAGAGTGGATGGATTTTGGGAAAACTCCTTATGGCTTGGGCTTTGTTTGATTTTAATTTAATAGATGTTGACATGTGTCGGTCATGAGCATTGTGGTACTTAATGGTTGATGCATTTTGATCCAAAGGAGATGAGTTCAAAGAACTCCTGGGCTTGGGTATAAACATAGGAGGACTCCCATCCCTGAGGCAAGGGGTCTGTCCTCTGAAGACATAGTTTTTTTTCCTAACTGAAAAATACAAGTGAGTCTTTCCTGGATAATTTTACATAGGGTTTCCAGAATTTAAATTTTACCCTCTTGACTATGAGGAAAATTGCTTTTTTCCAACAGTGCTATTGTAGTTCACCAGATCACCTCTCTACGGAAGGAAGTACACCTCTCCACAATGCAGATGGTCTAAAAACACATCTCTTTAACTTGTTTTCAACTGCAACAATCTCTAACAGAGTTACATGTCTGATAAAAACATGAATAAAGCCAGATACAGAGCTTGTTTAGACTTCTTCCAAGAAACCTTTTCCCTCCTAATCAGTTTTTACCTCTCTCACTCCTATCTCTCTTCAGTTAGACCTGGAACTCACTGTAGCCTGGAATGTGCTTTTGAATACTTTGGTTTCCCATCAGAATGCTCACAGCCCAATATTACCCTACACATAACCAGGGAACAATAAATGCTGTCTGAGTGAATTTATTTAGTCTTTGGAACAATGTCTTTTGTAGTGAAATTTCAGTTGGAGACTTCTAATTAAGAGTTGCCTTGCTCTTCTGAATAAGATTGGAAGGTGTTTTCTTTCTTTCTGGCATAATAAAATCTGCATGCCCTGGTGAAAGGTTGGGATATGTACAATTGATGTATTTTTGAAATGCCGTCCTTGTTTCTCTTAATTCTTCCTCCAGGAAGTCTTTCCAATTTGTCATAATTCCCAGCTTCTCTGCTACGGACAGCAGCTCCTCCTGAGTGTTAACCAGTTTATGCACCACATTTCCAAGTGTGGCCTGATGTGTTTTCTCAGTTTCTTCAAGCATTTCCTGAACTTCTTCCTGCTTCTGCCTCTGAGCCATGCAATAGTAGACGTTCATTTCACGCTCTTTTTCTTTCACCATTTGGTTCACACTCTTCTTCTGATCCTTCAGAGCTGTCATACCAGTACTCACAAGTTCCTCCAGGGCCTTGCTACAAAAGATAATATGGGTCTATAAGTTAGATGGATTACCCACTAAACACAAAAAGATTTTGTCTTTCACTGTGGATGTACAAGAACTTATTTCAATGTTTAGGTGAAATACCAGGCTGAGACAGACTGGTAGAGAGAAGTTTTTCGATTCCATTAGCTGTTAACAATCAAAAACATTTTTCAGAGCATGGAGGTCCCCATCGACTTCCCTGCTGTGGACTAAGGAGAGGGCACCAGTCTAGTGTCTGGCAGTAACTTTAGGACCTGAATCCACCTTGGCCAGAAAAATATGAAAGCAGTGTGCATAAAAATGAAGAAACAGGATCAGAGTTCCAAACACCTAGAGAAAATATTTCTGTATACCAATCCTGCTACTTACCGTATTTTTTGCTTCATAAGATGCAGTGCCACCGCCACCCCCCACCCCCAAAGTGGAGGGGAAAATGCCCGTGTGTCTTATGGAGTGAAAAATTAAATATTTTACACACCATTTGGTTCAGAATATTTTTTTCTTATTTTCCTCCTTTAAAACCCTAGATGTGTCTTATGGTCAGGTGCATCTTATGGAGTAAAAAATACAGTACCTTTTGCCAGAAGGGGAAAAATTTGGGCTCACAGGTTAGGTTTAGCTCTAATTTTGATTTTATCGGACTAATACTCTTATGACAGCCAACTTAAATATCTAGTGACATTACAACATTAGAAATTAAGAATAAGATAAAAATATTTATAAATTTATATAAAGTACCAATAAGTCCTTTTAATATTAACATAATTTTTATGGAGAATATATTTGCCAAATCAAAATAACTTTTGGTGAGAAAAATGGCATAATTTTACATTTTTTGCAAAACTCTTTACTGTCTAGCTTAATAGAAAAATGCTGAATTTTCATATTGTTTCAATCTGTTGTGATAGCACATATTGAAAAACCCTGGAGAATACTACTAAATACTCAGGAGATTATGGGAGTAAAAAGGTAAATGAGGCCCTGGCCCGTTTGCTCAATGTTAGAGCATTGGTCTGGTGTATGGATGTCCCAGGTTTGATTCCTGGTAAGGGCACACAGGAGAAGCACCCATCTGCTTCTCCACCCCTCCCCCTCTCCTTTCTCTCAAACTCTCTCTTCCCCTCCCCCAGCTAGGGCTCCATTGGAACAAAGTTGGCCCAGGTGCTGAGGATGGCTCCATGGCCTCCACCTCAGGTGCCAGAATGGCTCTGGTTGCAAAGGAACAGTGCCCCAGATGAGCAGAGCATTGCCCACTAGTGGGCTTGCTGGGTGGATCCCGGTAGCGTGCATGCAGGAGTCTGTCTGACTGCCTCCCTGCTTCTAACTTCAGAAAAATACAAAAAAAAAAAAGAAGGTAAATGACACCTTAGTATTATTAAGAAACTAACTTTGACTTCATGGACCCCCTGAAAAGGTCTCGGGGATTCTCAAGGGTTGTGGGACCACACTTTGAGAATCACTATTGAATGAGTTCACAGACCTGTGGTTACAATGTATGTAATCATATATAACTTTTAGCAGCCAACTGTATTGAATTCATGTGCCAGGCAGGTTAATGAGCATCCCATGCACACATTAATTCAATGATTCCTCAAAACAACCCCATGTGGTGGACCTATTAATATATCTACTTTACTGATCAGGAAACAGGTTCAGAGAGATCAACTATCTTGCCAAATGTCACTTAACTAGTGTGAGGTGAACGTGATAACCACTACACTACGGAACCTGAGTTCACTTGACTAGTAAAAATGGCAGCATGAGCTCCGTGCCTCAGTCAGCCTGAGCCCAGGAGCTCTCAGCCACTGGGACGCCCTTCTGATGGGTGTCTCTGATTAACCATACTTGATAGAACCTCTAAAAACTTGAAGATTTAAAAAAACCTACAAATGTTGGATTCAAATATTTATGATTGTTAATAAAAACCTTCCCTTCTGCCTCTTTGTCTAATACAGTCTTTCCAAGACTTACTACCTTGCCTTTCTTCTAAAGCCTGTCCTCCAAGATGCAATTCTCTCATTGCCTCTGATTCTTTCAACTTGACTTTCAAACCTGAAGGACTTCCCCAATCCTGAGGCAAAAACCATTTGCCCTTAGCCTCTCTAGCTGTTATGCTATTTCTCTCCTTCCATTTCCCACCAACTAATCTATATCTATTATTACTAATAACAAAAGTTAACATTTATTGAGTAGTTACTGTGTCCCAGGAACTAAGCTAAACATTTTACATGTGTTATATCCCATTTACTTTTAACAATAACCCACTGAAGCTGGTATGATTTTTATTTATTACCTCTTATTATTCCCACATAACAGATGAGGCAATTAAGGCTTAGAGAGAGCAAGTTATTGTTCAATGTCACACAACTGAGGAAGTGGGACAGTTCCCGCCCTTCATCATTACCTGCTCCAATCATGTAAAAGGCCACTATAAACTTTTTATCAGGGAGTAATACATTAAAAAATAATGTTTTAGGATTGTTATTCTGGTGATAAATGAAATCGTGGTGGGGTATATAGTACAGAGACCAATTTATCTGCTTTTTAATATCCTGGGTGTCCAAAGATTAGGGTCCAATCTTATGATGAAAGAGAAAGAAATAGAAAGAGAAAAGGGATAAATCCAGGAAATGTCACAAAGTCATAAGTGCCAGCATCTATGACTACTAGGAGATAGTGGAGGCAGAAAGAAGTGAAATCGAAACCAACTTCCCAGGCTCAGCCTGGGTCACAGGAGAATAGAGATGCCATTAAAGAAGTGATACCATGAATTGAGTTGGAAGTGAGCATCTACACACAGCCTTAGAATTTAGTCTGATATTTCATGAAATTTTCAGTATAATGGTGAGATTGTGAAGGTGACAACCAGGGTTCCCGGAGCTTAGATAGCAGGAACTGGAGAGAAGCTTCCTTGAGCAAGTCCCAAGTCCCCAGGGAGGAAGTTGTGCTCCTGCCGCACCACAGCTCTGTCACAAGCAGGCGTGGGCTTCCTGCCAGGTTGCCTGGCTTCCTCCTGGCCTATACAGAGGAGGTGTGCACCTAGGGGGCTGACCGGAAGGCTCCGCCAGAACATTTCAGGTAAAACTGCTCAAACAAAGTACATCTTAGATTTGTGTTTATTAACTGCTGGTCTGTGGACTGCTCTTCCAGAAATTTCATGTTGGTCTTTGAAAGAATTAACCACCTTGATGTAGTATGGAGATTACAGAACCAATGATCTTAGTTGAATTCACTTAATACGCTCAGAGTGATTTTGGCCTTAGCAGTCCCTGAAATAATTCTATTTTCACCAGCCCCCAAGTATAAAAACGTTGGAAACCACTGTTTCAAAGAACATTGGAATCTAGCAATGTCTAGAAATAAGATCTAGTTGCTATAGAGTAGGTTCACCTTACTGGAACAAGTTTGAACAGTTAATAAATATTTAAAGAATACCTGCCATGTGGTGCCAGGCATTCTTCCGGGCATTTGAATGAATCACATCAATGAACAAAATGAACATTCTAGTGGGAAACACTTAAATATAGGCATGGACATTCCCTAATCTTAGTAGACTGATTCAATAAAAGGGAACCATTGAAAATCTTTCACTCAAATCACACATCAAAAATGGAGGGGAGGGTGAAAGCAAGGGAGTGAGGGGAAGAGCAGAAAATGCAGGTGTGGGAGGCATGGGCCCACAGGCTCCTTTCGGATGGGCAGATCTCCTGCAGATGGTGGGCAGAAAGGAGCGGGGAGAAAAGGATTCTACTTCCCACTGCCTAGGGCCACACTCATTTGGAAGTTACCAGCTTTTTAACTTTCCCCTGAAATCCTCTTCTATCTTCCTTTTCTATCTCAACAATGCTTTATCACCTATGCAAGAAGGGAGGTACCACTGAAATGGCCATAGCTATAGCCCGCATTCATATTTACCTGCAAAATAAGAATCCTACAGGATTTTACCTTTGGCCCTGTTCTCAACAGTCCTAACAAGAAAGATTTTGCCTGTTAATTATATACAAATAGATTTGTTTGTTAATTCTAGGAGCAAAGCAAAAGGAATAAATCCTAGACTAGGAGGGTAAGTCTTAAACTAGAAGGCAAAATACAGAGGTTTTAGTCTTGTCCTGTTGCTACAGTTAAGTAACTTGGGCAGGTCACTTAACATTTGGAAACTGTGTTTTCTCTTGGTACTGATAACACTGGGGAACAAAACTTTTCCACATTGCATCCACTAAAACACTTGTTCTTACCTAATTTGAATGTGCTGATCTCAAATCTGACAGTATTTCTCTGCAAACTACAGGTTTTTTGCACTTCAAGATTTTAGGTTTTCATTTTATTGTAAAATTTTCAACATTTAGTTTAACATAATGAAGTAGAATGTCTTCTTGGGCATCATCTTCGTGAAAATATAATAATTTATATAATGCAGTATACACTAATACACTAAAAGATATAATTGCATCAGAATTTGTCTTCAAATTCAAAATAGAACATATTAAAACACTTAATATGTTCTATTATATGTAATCATAAAAGTTGTGCAAAACTTATTTAAATTCTATTCAGGCAAATATTTGCGTTTTTAGCTCTTGCATTTGTGTACTTGTTGAGGACAATTTTGTTTGATGCTCCAGCAGTAGTCTGCCATCATATTTCTGTCCCATCGCCGCTGATAATGCTCTTCCATCGTCTTAAGATCTTGATGAAAGCATTCTCCCTGCTCATCACTAACAGCTCCAAGATTTTTGGGAAACTTATCAAGGTGACTATTCAGAAAGTGAATCTTAACACTCATGTGACATCCAATGTTGTGGAAAGCCAACAGCATCCTGTGAACCAGAAGTTCATAGTTTTCTGCTTTTTTGTTGCCAAGGAAGTTCTTTGTAACTGCCACAAAACATTGCCATGCTGCTTTCTTCTCCTTATTCATCTTCCTGGCAAATTCTTCATCACGTATAAGGGTTCAAATTTGAGGTCCATCAGATACACCCACTTTTATCTTCTTGAAAGACAAGGCAGGAAAAGCAGAAATAATATGTTGAAAGCATTCACTTTCTCTATTCAAAGCCTGAACTAACTGCTTCATTAAGCCAAGTTTGATGTGAAGTGGGAGAAAAATGATCCTGTCTCAATTAACTACAGGTTCATTCACAATATTTTAAACCCCTACTTCCAGAGCTTCATGTTTCAGCCACTCCTTCTGTGTCCACTGTTTCTCCCGAGCTCGGCTGTCTCACAAACACTGAAAGCAAGGATACTTCGTGAAACCTCTGTTATACTAGCAGGAAATTTACATTTTAAGATTCACAGAAATGATCCAGTTATGCTTCAGAAAGCTGAGTACAATTTTTATGTCATTATCATTTTCTCACAGATGAGTTGAATAACCAATTGGAACCACTGCATAATCATTACATTTGTGTAGGAGAACAGATTTCAGACTCCATTTAGAGCTGTCAAGAAATAACTGCCCTTCTGTTGGACTGTAAGTGGTAACACCTAGCTGGCTGAGAAGACTACTGATATCATGACAGTAAACAAAGTGTTTGTCTTTGGAAAAGAAGTCCGCAAAAATTTGTTCACGTTTCCTGAAATGGGATACTTTAGCTGACTAGTGAAGTACATTCTTTTCTTGAAGCCTGGAGGCTAATAACTCAGCTGCTTTCTTTGATAGGCCAAATCTCCTAGTAAGTCATTCAATTTGGGTTGACTAAACTGCTGAGGGGTTAATGACTGTTTGGCATCAGAAGAAGACCCTTCAGATTCTACAACCATTTCCTCATGCATCTTATCAAAATACACTTGATCACCATGTTCACTGTCTTCGTCCTTAGAAGAAATGAAACCATTGAAAACTGGAACTGGGAGTGTCTCAGAGTGTGGGATAGGTCGTATTGCTGAAGGAATATTAGGATATGCAATCATATGCCGTTATTTCTTGCCGATACCCTTTGTATGGATCAGACAGAAATAATAGTCACTGCTGTGGTCCTTAGGTTTACGCCAAACTATGGGAATACCAAAAAGGCATTCCTTTGAGTTTTCCTTTTGTCCAGTCACAAAGCATTTCCTCACAATTATGACACACAATAAGAGGAGCCCAATTCTTGTTTTGATCGCCAAGGGGAACCTGAGAAGAGGCATTATATGCATGTGTCACAAATGATGAAATATTGTGCCTTTGACGTTGAAGTGTGTAACAGCCACATATATAACAGAAGGTGTCAGGACTATTCTTACATTTACGCCTACTCGAAGAAGCCATAATTCAATCTTAAAATAAAATAAGAGGGTGTTTTTATCAGATAATAATTTTTTACATTTAAAAAACAACTACAATTATGTAAAGTGATGTTTGCAAAACATTAATTGCCTTGTGGTTATGTTCAATCCAAGAGTCGTTGCCCTTTAACTCCAATTTAAAAACCAATGCATGCCATTAACTGTAACAAAAAGAAATTAAAATCACATAAAAACTAGAGCATGCACCAAAGAATGGATTTCAGATTTCGAATCAGCGATGCAGAAATATATAGAAAATGTTCTAAAACCTCATGCAACAGAAAATTAAAAGAAAATTGTTCCCCAGTGTAATCATTAGGGTTCCCAATTGCTGTCTTGTTAAAATTAGCTAATTCCACCCAATGTTCATTACATACATAGAAATGGCTACTTTAGTATTCTTAAATACACACACACACACACACACACACACACACACACACGATCTGATTTAGGTAAAAATTATTTGTGAATGCACACACATATATAAGGCAGCCAATATAGCAAAGGGGCATGGAGAGACACAGGCCCCATCATTTAAATGACTGTCTCTGGGAGATAGGAAGGGATAGGGAAGCAGTGAGTCAGGACTTAGCAATTTTTGTTCTATATACATATTTTCATAATGCATCTACATCATGTATTATTTGTACAATAAGGGAAAGACCAAAGAGTAGCACATCCACAGTAATGTATGGATGGTGTAGTCCAAAAAATGTGAAGACTGACTTTCATGTGTTTGTGAAACAATATTTTCTGATTCTTCTTTTCAGTCTCTTAAAACTTGAGATACAGAATGGAAAACAATATTTAGGACAGTAGTTATCTTTGGAGAGGGAGGAGAGGAAGAAAATGTGACTGAGGAAAAACACTTGGGAGCTTCAGAAGTGTTATCAATTTCTATCCTTTTAGAAGGGTCTAACAGGTCCTTGAGTATTCATGTTATTATTTTTTTAACCACACACACACACTATACAACATGATATATTGTTCTCTATGTTTGATATATCCTATAATGTAAAAACATAAAAACTGGGAAATATCCACCTATGTTGCCTCAATCTTATCCCTTTGTCCAAGTTGATTTTGACGGAGTAAGACACTGATTTGCAAATGCATACTCTGAAATACCTTTTCTGGGCTTTTATCGCTTCCACAGCCTTTTGTCTCTCCTCAGCCCTGGCCTTCTCCACAGCCTGGATCTTCTCCCTATGGCACTCCATCATGATCCTCTGGATTCTATGGACCATGCGTTGTTCTGCAGCCATGTTTTCTCTCTTCAGTTCATCTTCCAGGTTTTGATGCATCTCTTTCTGAGTTTTAGTTGCGATTTCCTTAAGCAAGAGTAAAAGCTAGGTTTAGATGTTACAGCTTTGATGTTTAAAAATGCACACTAAAAACTTATTCAAATAATAGTTCAACAATCTGATGAAATGTGCACCTGTGAACACCGACGGTTTAAAAAAATAGTGGTTATAATATGGAAAACTTTCATTTATATGACGCTAAGTAAAACCAGAAACATGCAAACTATATAGCATAAATATTTATGTAGATAGTTTTGGGAGGAAGTATGCAGAAAGAGAAACAGTCAAATTACAGGTATTTTTCCCTTGATTGTTAAAATATTCTATAGAGTCCTTTTATCTTTATATATAATTAGAAATACATACTATGATGCTACTTTAGGAAGTAAGTCCCGGGAAATGGCAGAAATAATAACTATGGCTCCTGAGTGTCTCACACAGCTCACATTTGAACATTACTGCAGTCCCAGGAAGCGGTGACTGTCATCAGTGCTGAGGGGCCCTTTCTCATTCACTGAGGGGACAGGAATAAGTTTCATCTGCTCTGGGGTAGAAGAGCCTGTGGATGCCTTTGGCCAAGTAGAGAGAGGAGTTACAAGTCAAACAAGATTCCAAGGGACCAGAATCTCAAGGAAAACCCTGACACCATTTTTGAAATACCTGGTAACTCCTTGGTGTGCCAAGCACTGCTCACTCAGACACTACAGACATGAGAAGGCTGGAATCCTCGTCCTCAGGGACTCATCGTCTAGTGGAAGAGACCAACAACCTAATCATGCAATGAGCGGCTTAGTAGAAATATGTGCAATAAAGAAGTAATGAATTCTGTCCAGAAATTTCAAAACTTTCATTTGAAGATAAATTTAAATCTTTATTGTAGGTATAATTAGAGAACCTATAGAAATTAAATTATTTCACATAGTGAGTCAGTGGAAGGACGAGGAAGAGAAACCAGGGCTTATTTTCTTTTAAAGCATTTTTTATTTTTCAATTACAATTAACATACAATATTAGTTTCAGGTATACAACCCAGTGGTGTACAACATTATATAACTTAAGTGATCATCCTGGTAAGTCTCATACCCTTCTGACACCATATATATTGACTATTTTCCCTATGCTTTACTTTATATTCCCCAGGACTATTCTGTAACAACCAATTCAAACTTCCCAATCTCTTCACCTTGTTCACCCATCCCCCTACCCTCCCCCCATCTGACAACTGTCAAAATGTTCTCTGAGTCTGTTTCTGTTCTGCTTATTTATTTTGTTTTTCAGATTCAATTGTTGCTAGATAAGCATTATTTTTTTCTTCTGCTTAAAGAAGGCCTTTTAATGTTTCTTTCTTTTGTGACAGAGACAGAGAGAGAGAGGGGGACAGATGGGGTAGACAGACAAGAATGGGGAGAGATGAGAAGCATCAAATCTTCATTGTGGCACTTTAGTTGTTCATTGATTGCTTTCTCATATGTGCCTTGACAGGGAGTCTACAGCAGAGTGAGTGATCCCTTGCTCAAGCCAGTGACCTTGGGCTCAAACCAGTGACCTTGGGCTCAAGTCAGTGACATTTGGGCTCAAGCCAGCGACCATGAAGTCATGTCAATGATTCCACGTTCAAGCCAGTGACCCCACGTGCAAGCTGGTGAGCTCGTGCTCATGCCAGTGACCTCAGGGTTTCAAACCTGGGTCCTCTGTGTCCCAGTCCAATGCTCTATCCATTGTGTCATCATCTGGTCAGGCAAGACCCTTTAACATTTCATGTAATACTGGTTCAGTGGTGATGAACTTTTTTAGTTTTTTCTTGTCTGTGAAGCTCTTTATATGTCCTTTAATCCTAAATGATAGCTTTACTGGGTAAAGTAATCTTAGCTGTAGGTCTTTGCTTTTCATCACTTTGACTATTTCTTGCCACTTCCTTCTGGTCTATAAAGTTTCCATTGAGAGATCAGCTGACATTCTTATGGGAACTCTCTTGTAGGTAACTAACTGTTTTTTTCTTTTGCTGCTTTTAAAATTCTCTCTTTGTGGTTAACCTTTTGCTTTTTAATTATGATGTGTCTTGGGGTGGGCCTCTTTGGGTTCATCTTATTTAGGACTCTCTATATGTCTATTTCCTTTACCAGATTAGAAAATTTTTCTGTCATTATTTTTTCAAAAAGGTTTTCAATTTCTTGCTCTCTCTCTTCTCTTTCCAGCACCCTCATGATGTAAAAGTTGGTACACCTAAAATTGTTCCAGAAGCTCTTTACACTAGCTTCAATTTTTTTGGATTATTTTTGCTGTTCTGATTGGGTGTTGTTTGCTTCTTTATATTCCAAATTGCTGATTTGATTCTCAGCTTGATCTACTCTACTGTTGATTCCTTATAAATTATTTTTCATTTCAGTTAGTGTATCTTTCATTTCTTACTGGTCCTCTTTTATGTTTGTATGTCCTTTTTTATGCTTATAATTTCTTTGTTGAAGTTCTAAGTTCCTTGAGAATATTTTATAACTGTTGTTTTGAATTCTGTATCTAGTAGTTTGCTTCTCTCCATTTGGTTTACTTTTCTGGAGATTTCTCCTTTCATTTGGGACATGTTTCTTTGTCTCCTCATTCTGTCTGCTTCCCTCTGTTTGTTTCTATGTATTAAGTAGAGCTTCTATGTCTCCCAGACTTGTGTAGTAGGTGTCCTATAGGGTCCATTGGCACACCCTCCCCAGTCATCTGAGCTAGGCACTACAGGTGCACCGCAGTGGGCTGTGTTCTCTGTCCTATTGTAGTTGAGCCTTGATTACTGTTGGCATCACTGGAAGCAATTGACTCAGCCCCTCCCACAGTCCAATCAACTCTGAGGACTGGCTGTGACAACAGCTGAAGAGCTGTTGTTCTGTTGACCCTATAAAGCAGGACTTGCTTCATTGGGGCTTTGGTGCTCACCAAGTTCTCCCCTTGAGTGTATTGCTCATGGAGGTGGTAGGGTTATAATGTGGCAAGGTCTAAAGTCCACCAGGTTCACTGGCTCTGGGATCTCCCAGAAGGTGCAAGGTCAGCCACTGCCTGTGTCCAGTCTGGGGCTGCCAGGCACAAACTATAGAGTGATGTACTGATGGCTACTAGTTGTGCTGGGCTTGGATGTGCCCAGGAGAGGCCAAGTTGTGAACCAAGGCTGGCTGCTATTAGTGGCAGGCCTGGGGCACCTTCGCAAGAGATATGGGGTATGTAGAAGCCAGATGCTGGTTATTTGAAAGAACTTAGGAAAGTCTGGCGCATGTAGCAAGAAAGGCCATTTTTGTATGGAAAATCCACGACTTGGGTGGGTCCGAAGTTTGGTGGGGCTGGGTCTCAGGGAATCACCAGGGCATGGCAAACAGTATTAGCCAGGTTGATGGAAACTCAGATACGGTGCCCACTTCCAGCTTTGTGGGGATGGAGCTCTCAGAAAAAGACCAAGGCCTGTCCCAGCACTTTTGTCTAGCAGAAAGCTGCCCCCCAGCTCTTGCGCTAATATCATACAATCCCGTTCTTCCCAGTATACCCCTAGTTTATTCAAGCTGCTGCCCCAGCACTGGAGCTCGGAGGGAGTGACTTTGAGGAACTCCATGTACAGGCCCTTTCAGAGGAGCTGCCTGGGACTCCAGCAGCCTTCCATCTCACTCAGCCACAGTCCTTGTTTGTTTTTATAACCCAAAGTTATGGAGATTTCTCTTCCTGGCTCTGGAACACTGGGCTGGGATACCTAGTGTGGGTCTAGGACCCCTCACTTCTCAGGTGGGGGGGGGGGGGCTCCTCAGCTGAGATATCCTTTCCTCTCAATTTTGAACCACCACACTTGGGACCAGCCTGTTCCTTTCTATCCCCTTTCTACCAGTCTCCATGTGCCTTCTTCCTTAAATCCCTAGTTATAGGACTTACAGATTGCAGGTGGTTCTGAATGATGGTGTTCCGTAGTTTAGTTTTAATTTTGATATGGTTGTGAGAGGATTTGAGTACTGTGCTTATCTACACTGCCATCTTGACTGGAAGTTCCTACTGAAACCAGTATTCTTGACGTCAGCTTCTGGCTTCATTGCTAGCTGTGATGTAGGGTTTTCCAAGAAATTCATCAAAATATTTTCATTTCAGAATTCCTGTAATCTTATAAGATAGTACAGTGCTCCTTCTCTTTCTCATGTTTCAAGAAAAACTGAAATCACTTAACCTTTTAGAAAAAAAAATCCCAACAATTAAAATATTTGTTAAGCTTTCAATTTTTTAAGAGAAAGAAAGGTTTCAACTTCTCACTTTGGCGGCTCCAAAGGTGAAAAAGTTTTTTAAATGAAATAGATAACAGAAATCACCTTTAAGAGTCTCTCCAGAGTGGCTTCAGTTCAAGTATTTAGGGGAAAAAAATTAAACAAACAAACAAACAAAAATAAATAAATAAAGCATTGACTGTTTAGAAATGCTTTGTCTTTTAAAGCTGTAGTACTTTCTTAATAAAACATTTCAAATGTAAATATTTCTAAATGTTTTAAACATTTACCTTAGTTCATAAAAAGAGTATAATGAGCACACTTTAATGCTTCTTGATGATCCAGGCTAGTAGATAAAGATGAACAATTGCACTGAGCTAAAAAGTTTATACTGCTTAATAATTGTACAAGTGCATAGGGCTATTTGTCTCTGTTATAAATGAACCAGACTGCTTTGCTTTTTTAGATTTGATGCCTGACTTCTGTGATTTTTCTTGTTTTGCACATGCCATTGGGCTAAGTACTCCCAGTTCTACCTGCTGTCAGTGAGCTCCTTTTTGTCATTTCTAATTTCTAGCATTTAATCTGTTTTGGATTTGTGAAAGCAAACAAACCATGCCTGTTGAGTTCAGATTGTCAAAAAAGCACAAGGGGTCACTGGCTCACCTGGAGTTCACCAGCCAAGGCACATTTGAGAAAGCAAACAATGAACAACTAAAGTGCTGCAATTATGAATTGATGCTTCTCATCTCTCTCCCTTCCTCCCTTCCTGTCTGTCTGTCCCTCTCTTTTTCAAAAATAAGAAAAAAAGACTTTATTTATTTATTTTAGAGAGAAGAGTGGGTGTGAGTGAGGGAGCAGGAAATACCAACTCCCATATGTGCCTTGACTAGGCAAGCCCAGGGTTTTGAATGGGCAATCTCAGCATTCCAGGTCGACACTTTATCTACTGCTCCACCACAGGTCAGGCCACATTTTTAAGTTTTAAATGAACCTCTGTCTGACTTCATTATAATTCCTACTCTAATTTTTTCTTAGCTCCCATTCTCTCATTTACTTTTTAATATTATTGAATTTAAATGAAAGAATATACTTTTTCAAAATACAATCTCCATTGGATAAAACCTTGACATTTTATTTAACATCAAGCACTTGAGACTTATCCCAAATCCTTCATATCATATTAGAGTAATACCTGGTGGTCTCTCAGATAAGAATTTAATGGTATTTAGTTCTAAATAACTTGCTTTTCTGCTCTACTTACTGGTAATCTCAAAATTTACTATGTGAAAATCACATAGGGTGCTGGTTCAATACACTGCCAGTGACTCTGTAGATCAGGTAGGGCCCAGGAATCTGCATGTTAAGTTCCCAGGTGAGGAGATTCTAAGACAGGAGGGTCATGAATACCCCAAGAAGCAGTACAGATGTCTACATTTCCCTTTCAGACAACTCACTCCTTCCTTATATAAAAAATGTCCCTGAGAAATCAGTATACATGTAAATTCCCAAACCCTAGACAAATATTTTAGAAAGGTCAACTTTTCTCTAACATTTCCCTTTTAAACTTCTTAGGACTTATATTTTAATATTATGTGCATCAACCCTAACTAAAGGTTATAAAGGGTACAAAGTACTTGAAGTCTATGATGTGAGCTCCTTGAAACTGGTATCACATGTAAGTTATCTTTGTATTGTCACAACTTCAGGCCAGGAGAGATACTCAGAATGTGTATCTTCTTACTGCATCATTGGGGCAGGGTCCTACAACCTCCTACCAATTTAATATGTTGTCCCTTTAATGCTGGATTGGGGCAGGCCCAAGGCCTGGTGGAGAACAATCAGGATGACCAAGGAATCTGGGGGCATGAGGGGTGGTTATCAACTGATAGAGAAGTGTTCCAATATTTTAAGAACTGATGACCATGCTGGCGCATGTCAGCTGAAGAGCAGACCTTCCTAGATGTGCTATAAATTCTCTTCACGATTTGAACCGAATTAGAGGATGGGCATCCAATTCCTCAGGGACCCTACTGCTGGAGCCAAGCAGGGAGGGAGGGACCCTGTACCCTTTAGGAACTGTGGAGCACAACTCCCTCTCCTCTCAGCGAGTTAAGACAAGGACAGTCCATCTAATCTTACCTAGTACAGAGCTGGCACATGGTAGTTGCTCACTGCCAAAACAATGAATAAATGGGCCCAGTGTTCCAAAATTATTGCTTCTGTGCTTATGATATTAGGCCAAACCTCAAACCAGACTTCTGCCACTTTTCCTCCAGCCACTACCAAGGATCAACACATCTGCACTGGGCCCTGTCCTGGGTCTCCTGTGACCAATATGTGAAAATAGACTTTGTAACTGAGGTACTGAACTAAATAATGCGTCCCTTGACCTCTGTCTGGGACATTTGCTAATTACCATCAGTCTTGTGCTTGAACACATAAGAAAGAGTATCTCCCTCATTTTATAATCTCTGGTCTTGAAGGATATAGAAAGAAAGAAACAGCTCAGGGCTCCTTCTTGGCAAACTTAGGCAAAAGGATGCAGTCAGAGAGCCCAGAGAGGAAAGAGAACAGCCTGCTTCCTTCATTTAACCCTTACTTGAGCACTTATTGAGTCGAGGCACTATGCTAAATCCAAGCTAGACGGTAATGAAACAGACATACCCTTATGAAGGCCACAGTCATGTGGGGATCAGACACACAAACCAATTACAACAGTGATGGTGTATATGAAGAAAGTGGACAGGGAGTCAAGGTCAGTGTGTGGGTGGTAGGGCAGAGCTGGTCAGGTAAAGCTTCCTGTGACTAGTAATGTTTGCGCAAAACCTGATCAAGTGCAAGAAGACCGTTCTGGCAAAGACACAGGTAGGAAGGAGCATGGTGCATTTTGGTTCAAAGACCCAAAGAAAGGAAGTGAGAGGAGGGAAGGAGAACAAGTGGGAGGAGATGGGGTACATCAAGCAGGCTGAATGAAGCAGTTCCTTTGGGCCTTGAGACCCTGTAAAGGCTTGGGTTCATTTTGTTGAAGGCCATGGGATTCTCCTATACCCAGTGAGTGTTTAGCATCTCTTCTGTGACAATCCTGGGCTTCCCAGCCAATCTCCAGAAACATCCATCAGGATCTTACAAGTTATTGTTTCTCACCTTTTTCTTGCCAGACCTTGTTACTAACTTAAGTACTTTTAAAAATACAACAAACGAGGTCCTGGCTGGTTGGCTCAGCAGTGTCAGCTGGCATGTGGAAGTCCACTGTTTGATTTCTGGTTAGGGCACACAGGAGAAGCAATACCGCTCCCTTCCTCTTCTCTTCCCCTCCCATAGCCATGGCTCAAATGGCCCAGGTGCTGAGAATGGCTCCATGGCCTGCCTCAGGTGCTAAAATAGCTCCATTGCCAAGGAACAGAGCAGCAGCTGCAGATGGACAGAACATCAGCCCCAGAGGTGGTTGCCGTGTAGATCCCATCCCAGTATGGGATCATGTGGGAGTCTGTCTCTCTGCCTCCCTGCCTCTCACTTGATTAAATATATATTCACACACACACACACACACACACACACACACACACACACACACACAGAAAAGAAGTCACTGAAAAAACCTGTAAATGTTTTTGATGTTCCTCTTCCAGAATCTGGATTTTAATTTTATGCATGTCATTTGCTTCTTCAAGTGCTTTCTCCACTGCTTGTTTTTGGCGTTCATCAGCCTTTGAAAGAAAGAGTTTATTTATTTATTAATATATTAGGTTTTTATGTTTAATGAAAACTAGCAAACACCATGGGGCCTCTAATTACTTGCTCTGCTCCCATCTCAAACCTCCCATAGCAAACTGGTTGCCTTGGCCAGATGCCAACGTATGCCAATCATGGCTAATACCGCTGTTTCAGGAATTGCTAAAGAGAGCAGTATTAGAGGCTGCTGGGTTGTCTTTTTTTCCCCCTTTATCACTTTATTTCTTGCTTAATTTGACTATGGAAGTAATATGCATTCATTGAAAAAAATCTGAAAAGTACAGAGAAGTAGGAAGATACACAAAGCTAGAAATTGCTGCAGAGGGAGGCCAAGCACCAGCCCGGATCTCCTGCATCCGGTCTTCAGAAAAAACTTACAATTTTATTTGAGGAGAATGCCCAGAACATTAGATCACTTATATTCAAATTATAGATTACCCACACAAGCATTTTCTTGTATTAATTAGTGTGTATAATTAGTGATTCATGATCGATATGAATTTTATTATTGATAAAGATAGAGGATTACTAAGTTTTCTCTCTATGTTACTCTGTGCTGGAGCATTTTTGACTTTCATACTTACATATCAAGCCTTCACTGGCACTAATACTGGATAATTCCAATACTCTCTGCTATTATACCTATTTCATAAAGAAACTGAGAAATAACATTCTAAGCACTGTGGATTGTCCTGTTCTCAAGGAGCGTTAATTCTCTTTAGGAAGTTATTTATGTCATTCTCTCTATAGCTAGAAGAAATGGGAGCTGGATGATTGAGATTTTGCTTCAGGTAAGTAAGTGTCTTGGATCTGGCTGTTTGGCCCAACACACTCACTTGGCCCCTGTGGCCCTCAGCAGTCTCATGAACAAGGTATCAAGGACTTTAGAGAGAAGGGGAGCAAGGAGAAAGGTAAAAAAGGGGAGTAGCCAAATGAAACATTTGGAAAAAACAGGTATGTGTTATGTACTGCACAAGGGGATAGTCTGCATATTAGATATTAAGCAATAATAAACAATTATCAACAAGAATGTCTCTTTTAAAAGTCTTAATCCAATGACAATAAAGGGAGCAGAAGTCATTCACACATAGAGGCAATTTACTGTGTTCCAGGCACATTATTTCACTGAATTCACCTGAACGTCCTAGAGTAGATGTTATTGTTCCTCTTTTACATTTTTTTTGTGCGTGTGTTTTTCCAAAGTTAGAAGCAGGGAGGCAGTCAGACTCCCTCATGCACCAAACTGGGATCCACCTGGCATGCCCACTAGGGGACGATGTTCTGCCCATCTAGGGTGTTGCTCTGTTGCGGCTGGAGCCATTCTAGCACCTAAGGCAAGCCCATAGAGCCATCCTAAGTGCCAGGGCCAACTTTGCTCCAATGAGGGCTTGGCTGCAGGAGGGCAAGAGAGAGATAGATAGGAAAGAGAGAGGGAAGAGTGGAGAAGCAGATAGGCGCTTCTCCTGTGTGCCCTGGCCAGAAATCGAACCCGGAACTTCCACACAGAGGGCCAATGCTCTACCACTGAGCCAAATGACCAGGGCCCTCTTTTACATTTGAAGAAAGCAAGACTACAGAGTTGAAGAACCTGTCCAAGATCCTAAAGATAGTCAGAATTCCCTATCAGTTCGGCTTGACTATATTGTTTCAAACAAATCCAAGAAGTGAATGAAATGTAAAGGGCCTTTAGGTTGATTTACAACTTTTTACCTGAGCCCACACTTTAGCTTCTGCTTTTTCAATACGTTCTTTGAGTACAACCTCTTGAAATTGTTCTTCTTCATTCAAAATATCTGCTCCAATATCTGTGTGTTTGAAAAGAAATAATTACAAGTGTCCATAGGTGTTTCTTGGCTTCCCTTTTTACTATGCTCTAGTTATTTGTGAGAGTCACCTAAAACATATATCCTTTCAGGAAACGTCGATCTCTTCTTTAAAGATAACTATGGAAGGGGTAAGCTGTTTCCTACTTGATGACGGTAAAATGTACAGCCCTGTTAGGCCTAGATAGAGTCAGTGATGTGATGCCAGTCCACATGGTGGGCAGCTAGGGAAGGGAAGGGGAAGAAAGGAGCATGTTTCAAACTCCCAAAGTAGAAGAGCAAGTGAATATTCAAGATCATCCAGCTCTTCTCCTCTCTGGGTGCTGGTGTTACCTCCACCCAGAACACGGTGGCAGAATGCCTTACCAGATTCCATGCCTTTTTTAGTGTGCAGGTTTTCTTGGATTTAGCTGCTTCAGTGTGTTGTGAGTTAAGAACTAGGAGTTTAGCACTTCTCCATCAATGATATAATTTAATTTCTAAATAATAATATTCCTATAACACCCTCCCTACCAAAACAAGGAAATAAAAGCCTAAAGAAGTTAGAGGACCACACAATATCAGTTAGCTGGGGACAGAGTAGGACCTGGAGCCCAGCCCTTAGCTCACTGAGCTGGGAACAGGGTTTTCTTTATCTTGTACCAGAGTGTGCTGTCAGAGGTGACCCGTGGCCTACATGGGGATGATGAGCCCTGTAAGTGTTGGAATCACACAATAATCTTTCTTTCCAATCCAAACCCTTATAGTATTTATTCTTCATTCCATTCATTTCTCACATCTAAGATCTGTTGAATTATTCACTTTTCCTGTGATAAGGTCTTGATGACCAATGTCCTAAAATTGCAAAGCACATCTGATAGTGCAGTACATCTCTCATCATGCCTAGCCTGTCAACAAACACAGACAGGACATTATAGGCTCGTGTGTTTGTCTGCCCAGCATCCCTTCTCTCCCTCTGGTAACAGGACCCATTTTTATCAAGGATTTCCCTATTTCACTTCAGGAGAGCTACATAATAAATTTCATGAAATTATACACCAAGGGGGAGAAAGTGAGTGTAAGTCCTGTACCTTAGTTAATTATATTGTTATAATACCAAGTTCCTGGTTTTGACAATGCGCTAGTGTTATATAAGATATCAATAAGAGACTCTAGACAAGGGGTACATGGGAACTCTTGGCTCTATTTTTAAAACTGAGTCTTAAAGTATTTCCAAATAAAAAGTTATTAAAATAAGTAAAAACATAAAAAAATAAAAACAACACATGCTGAGGCCTGATTCTAAAGGTTCTAATTTAGTGGGTTGTGTTAGATTAGTATTAAATCCAATTGGGTCTGTGTTTGGATATTTGTAGTAAAAATAGAGCTATTATTATTATTTGAGAGAGAGAGAGACAGAGAGAAGGAGGAAGGGAGAGAGATGAGAAGCATCAATTCCTAGTTGTGTCACTTTAGTTGTTCATTGATTGCTTCTCATACATGCCTTGACCAGGAATGTGGGGGCTCCAGCAGAGTCAGTGACCCCCCTGCTCAAGTCAGCGACTTAGATTCAAGCCAGCAACCTTGGGCTTCAAGGTAGCAACCTTTGGGCTCATGGCAGTGACCATGGGGTCATATCTATGATCCCAAACTCAAGCTGGTGAACCCTCACTGAAACTGGTGAGCCCATGCTCACCAACCTTGATGTTTCAAACCTGGGTCCTCAGCATCCCAGGTCGACACTCTCCACTGTGCCACCACCAGTCAGGCTGTAGTAAAAATAGATTTTTTTAAAAATTCTGTAATACACTGCTACGCTTGAGAACTACTGGTCTGTGTGATAATTATTAGCACTTATATAGATATTTCAACATGCCTCTGAATCTACTTATAAATAACAGAATATTGACTTTTTTTTTTACTTAAAATTGTCAATGAAAAATACAGGTTATTGAATATAAAAAAGTTACATTCTTACTATATAGATTTAATTTATCCACTTAATGTTTAGATACAGATATCCTAGAAGGTAAAAGGAATTAATCAATAAAAGCTTATCTAAGAATGGATATCCACTGTCTTAGGTGTAATAAGTCAAATCATTTTAGAGATTAGTTAATAAGTCACATTAAAACATTTACTAAAGTTCAAATCAGTTTTAGTATTGAAATTTCTAGATCAGTGGTTCTTAACCTGGGTTCTATCGAACCTTAGGGGTTCGATAAGTCGGTCTCAGGGGTTCGGAGAAGCCTCTGCCGCGGAGGCCAGAATAAAGTAATACCGTAATTTGTTGTGAGTTCATGCACTTTGTTGGTTTTGTTCTTTGAGCAAGGTGATGTTCATGCACGGCTCATTTTGTGCACCAGTAAAAAAACATATACCTATGTCTTGAATTTGGAAAAAAAATTATATTTTATTTATCACTAAAGAAGGGTTCAGTGAATGCGCATATGAAACTGGTGGGTTTGGTACCTCAAAAATGGTTAAGAACCACTCACTGTTCTAGAGGATGATTCCAATTTAATCTCCTACCTTTTAGTTTTTCAAAACACCCTCCATTCTCTAGCTTTTATATTTTCAAAGATCAGGAGTGAAATGAAATAACCACTAGTTTACCATGTTAAAGGAAGAGAAAATCAGAGAAGTATTTTGACAGTCTTAAGAAAACATTTCTAAGACCCGACTAGGCAGTGGCACAGTGGATGGATAAAGCATCAAACTGGGACGTAGAGGACCCAGTTTCCAAAACCCTGAGGTCACTGGCTTGAGCACAGCCTCATCTATCTTGAGCACAGGCTCACCAGCTTGAGTGCACAGTCACTGGCTTGAGCGTGGGATCAAAGACATGACCCCATGGTCACTGGCTTTAGCCCAAGTTTGCTAGCTTGAACAAGGGGTCACTTAATCTGCTATTGCCCTGGGTCAAGGCACATATGAGAAAGCAATCAATGAACAACTAAGCTGCCGCAATGAAGAACTCATGCTTCTCATCTCTCTCCCTTCCTGTCTGTCTGTCCCTATCTGCCCCTCTCTGACTCTCTCTCTGTCACAAACAGAGAAACAAAAAAACAATTCTAAGGCTCAAAGTCAAACTGAAGACTCTGATGGGGATAAAGAAAGAAGAAAACCTGTTAATTACAATTTGATTTGCTTATTACAAGAGTAGAGCTAATAAATATTTTTATGTTATCAATATATAGCTACTCATATGTCACTAGCTACTATTAAAGGTTATAGTTTCTTTCACCAATAATTATTAAGGTGCTAGGGATATTTCCTCTCCTACATGTCCAAATGTGGACAAGGACAAAAGAACTCTCACATACTATTATAAGAGGCACAAATACAGGGTGGGACAAGAGTGGGTTTACAGTTGTTCATATGGAAAATAATACAATAATTAATAAACAACGATAAAGAATAAACTGCTTTGCGTACTCACAACTATAAAACGTCTTTGCCACCCTCCCAGCCCGTATTTTTTTAAAGCCTCATAATCAACCTGCAAGATATTTATTAACATCTCTATTTACATGTAAGTTTACAGATTGAGAGGCTACGGATCCAAGGTACACAAATGGTAAGTGAAGATGCTGGATTTCAACCCATGTTCTCATGACATACGGGCACCTGTAGGACAAGCAACTTTGATAAAAGTGTATAAAACAGGAAGACAGACATACAATGTTATAAAACACCAGAACAAAGAAAAATAGCAAAATCACTTACCCAGTATATCTCTGTGAGTGTAAAAGCGTGTTTTAAATGGCTTGTATTCATGGATCCGTTTGAAGATATCCCCTAAAGGGGCTGGTGGAATTATTTTATTACAAACAGCACAGCAAACGAAGTCTGTATAACTCGAATTTCTGATCATAATTAAATTTAAGATGTCTTTTACTGTGCACAGTTAAAATATTCTTAGGTTTTGAGGAAAGCTAGATATTTTAAGAAAGTTGGAAGAGAGGTTCAAGATTTTAGGACAATGCTAGAGGCTGGTGATTCATCATGATTAAGTGGATATGTGCCTAATATTAAAAAACATTACTGAAAGCCTCTGCCATGTAAAGTAGGGGCACTGGATTTCAGAAGATTTAAGCAGCTGCTCCCTCCTAGACACTAACATATTATTATCTTACTTAGCAACTGTTGCTAGGTGAGACACGCTTTGCTCATAAAAGCAACTAGAAATGACAAAAGTGCAGCACTGGTACAGCCATTCAGTTCCCAAATCCTTTCTGTATTAGTTTCTTACTGCTGCTGTAACAAATTACCACATATTTAGTGGTTTAAAACAACACAAATTTATTCTCTTGTAGTTCTGGAGATCAGAAGTCTAAAATGAGTCTTACTGGCCTAAAATTAAAGAAAGAACGTTTCCTGGCCTTTTCCACCTTCTCTAGGTCACCCACATTCCTTAGCCCATGGCCTTTCGTCATATAGCTCTTCCTCTTCCTGCTTGCACAGTGACACTGCCTTTTCCTCTGATCTTTCACCTCCTTCTTATAAAGAACTTTGTGATTATATCAAATAATGAAGAATAATTTCCACATCTCAAAATCCTTAACTAAATTGTGTCTGCAAAGTCCCTTTTCCCATATAAAGTAACAGATTCACAGATTCTGGGAATTAAGACATGCACATCTTTGGAGGTCACAAAATGGAAGCATTATTCAGCCCACAAGCATTTTCTTTTAAATGGCTTATTTAAAGAATTAGTTCCTTTTGGGCCAGCAAAGGAGGGAGTTTAATGGTTTTTCCAGCTTATCTATAAATGTGGCTTTGATGCTATGGCAATAACTGGAAAATATCACAGTATTTTAAAGAAATAATTACTTTCATTAAGTTAGGACTCAAAATTACTAAGCCTGGTTTTTAAAATCACAGAGTTAATCTGTTGTTCTTGTTTTAAAATGAAAGTCCTGCACCCAAGAACCCCTGATGCCTGACAAACTGGGATAGACTGGTCATGCTATGAAAGATAAGGCTATAAGCCAATGGATAATTTCGCTGCTTGTGTCAGGAAATTATTGAAAACCAATTTATTGATTGAACAGCTTGCTACTCTAGGCAAATAGATCTTCTTTCAGAACAGATTAATTCCCTGGGCAAAATGGTCATTTGCTGCTTATTAAGACTTGTTCCAAGATCTAATCTGTAACTAAATTTTGCCCAGTCTTAGCCAGATTCCCCATTAAAAGACCTTTCTTTAACTACTCACACCCACACTCCAAAAGGCTTTCATTATCTTTCCCTTCTTAGACACAACTGACTTTGTCAAAGCAGCATTTCCCTTAGAGAATGAATGAAAACATCAACTCACAGCCAGGCAGTCTTTGACACTCTCTACATATATAAAGACTGCTGTAACTTGTAACTATTCTGTAAAAAGCATCATTGTTAGGTACTGGTTCCTAAAATTCAATGTGATTTTTCCCTGCCACTATTTTTTATTTTCACTACCGTGTACCTCATCGAATCTACTGCTACCTTGGTTCATTCGTGTAGATGTCACGTGGCTCAAGGCTGCACTCTGCACAGTTCCTGCTAGCCTTCTGTGTTGTGATGATCTCTTGATAGTTCACCTAATATCACCCCCACCAAGTATCAATTTATTTTGCTGAATACTAGAAGAATTCTAAAAGAAATGTGACAGTAAATGTATAAGTTGAAATAGAATTCAATTTCATTAATAACCAAAGTCCACAGGAAAACCAAAAGCAAAAGATAGTATTTTAAATTAAAAGGCATTTGATACCACCTAAGTGAATTTTAAACTATATGAAGTATACTGTATAGAGAGATATAGCAAAAAAAGATTTAGGGCTCCATAGTAAATATTTAATTTAGTTGCACATAGATAACTTAATTAGCTAAGCTCTCTAATATTTACAAATCAGACATAATTGCATTTTCATGTATCTTTGCAAAACCACAATAAAGTTCTGGAAATTAAAAACTTAAATTATGTTTTTAAACTCTGCTTGTGCAGTTATTATTACTTGGTAATAATAAATGAAACAAAATTTCAGAGATGAGATTTATCACTGAGCTTTACTTACAATTATTTGGAAAATGGGGTGAATATCTAGAACCAAAAGAGGTCCAGAATCCTTGTCAGAAAAAATTAAATTATATAAGGTAAACCTAGGACAGTAAGGAGACCTTCTTATCTATTGAGTAGTTCTAGTTTTTAAATAACTATATGAACATTTGGTCTTATGTTTATCATATCATTGGAACATTAAATTACAAAACTAAAAATAGGTAACAGTTATAGTCAAATAAAAATATCATACCTCAGTGTAACATACTTCTTTTATATTTATTTTTAAAATTAATTTTAATTTATTTGTTAACATGGATTCAAGTGTCCCACTTAATATAACACCCTCATTCCCCAACCTACACACCCTTTTCCCCCTTCCCTCTGGGATTTGCTATCCTGTTATCAGTATCTCTGTGTTACGTATATATATTTTCACTAATTCCTTCACCTTCTCTGATCCCATCCCCTTATCCCCCTTCCCTCTGACAGCTGTCCCTCCGCTCCCTGTAATCCTGCTTCTGCCTCTATTCTGTTCCTCAGTTCACTTTGTTTCCACATAGAAATGAGATCATATAATATTTTTTTTCTCTGCCTGGCTTATTTCACTTAGCATAATAATCCCAAGGTCCAACCATGCCATCGCAAAAGATAAATTTTCCTTCTTTTTCATAGCTGCATAGTATTCCATTATGTATATGTACCACACAGCTTTTTTATCTACTCGTCCTCTGATGGACACTTGGGCTGTTTCCAGATCTTGGCTATTATAAACAATTCTGCAATAAACATATCTTCTTTTGAATCAGTGTTTTGGTATTCTTAGGATATATTCTTAAAAGTGGGATAGCTGAGTCAAAAGGCAGTTTCATTTTTAATTTTTTGAGGAAATGCTGTAATGTTTTTCCACAGTTGCTGCAACAGTCTGCATTCCCACCAGCAGTGCAGGAGGGTTCCCTTTTCTCCACACCCTTGCCAGCACTTACTGTGTGTTGATTTGTTAATGAATGCCATTCTGACAGGTGAGAGGTGGTATCTCATTGTGGTTTTAATTTGCATTTTCTCTGATGATTAGTGATGTTGAACATTTTTTCATATGCCTATTGGCCATCTGTATGTCCTCTGTGAAGAAGTGTCTATTCAGTTCCTTTGCCTATTTTTAAACTGAATTGCTTACCTTTCTGATTTTGAGTTTTAGAAGTTATTAACCCCTTATCAGACATATTGGCAAATATGTTCTCCCATTGTGTGGGTTGTCTTTTTATCTTGTTAATGGTTTCTTTAGCTGTGCAAAAACTTTTTTTTATATATATAGTCACATTTGTTTACTTTGCCTTTTATTTCATTTGCCTGTGGAGATATATTAGTAAAATATTGGCATGAAAGATATTGGAGAGTTTATGGTCTATGTTTTCTTCCAAGATTTTTATGGTTTTTTTTTTTTTTTTTTTTCATTTACATCTTGGTATTTATTATTTGAAGGTATTTTCTTTTTTTTTTTTTTTTTCAGATTTGCAAAGTGTTCTTTTTTTTTTATATATATATATTTTATTATTATTAATTCTAATGGGGTGACATCCATAAATCAGGGTACATATGTACATTGAAAACATCTCCAGGTTATCTTATCATTCAATTGTGTTGCATACCCATCACCAAAAGTCAAATTGTCCTCTGTCACCTTCAATCTGGTTTTCCCTGCGTCCCTCCCCTCCTCCCTATCCCATTCTTCCCTCCCTCCCCCCATCCCATAACCACCACTCTCTTGTCCATGTCTCATACCCTCACTTTCATGTCCCACCTATGTATGTAATCGTGCTGTTCTCAGTTTTTCTTTTTTTCTGATTTACTTATTTCACTCCGTATAATGTTATCAAGGTACATCCATTTTGTTATAAATGATCCGATGTCATCGTTTCTTATGGCTGAGTAGTATTCCATAGTATATATGTACCATAGCTTTTTAATCCACTCGTCTTCTGACGGACACTTGGGCTGGTTCCAGATCTTCGCTATTGTGAACAATGCTGCCACGAACATGGGGGCGCATTTCTTCTTTTCGAACAGTGCTATGGTGTTCTTAGGGTATATTCCTAAAAGTGGGATAGCTGGGTCAAAAGGCAGTTCGATTTTTAATTTTCTGAGGAATCTCCAAACTGTTTTCCACAGTGGCTGCACCAGTCTGCATTCCCACCAGCAGTGCAGAAGGGTTCCCTTTTCTCCACATCCTCGCCAGCACTTATTCTGTGTTGTTTTGCTGATAAGTGCCATTCTGACTGGTGTGAGGTGATATCTCATTGTGGTTTTAATTTGCATTTCTCTAATAATTAGTGATGTTGAGCATTTTTTCATATGCCTATTGGCCATCTGTATGTCCTCTTTGGAGAAATTTCTATTCATTTCTTTTGCCCATTTTTTGATTGGGTTGTTTGTCTTTCTGGTGTTGCTTTTTATAAGTTCTTTATAAATTTTAGTTATTAACCCCTTATCAGATGTGCTGTCAAATATGTTCTCCCATTGTGTGGTTTGTCTTTTTATTCTGTTCCTATTGTCTTTAGCTGTGCAAAAACTTTTTAGTTTGATATAGTCCCATTTGTTTATCTTGCCTTTTATTTCAGTTGCCCATGAAGATAAATCGGCAAATATACCGCTGCTACAGATGTCGGAGAGCTTGCTGCCTATGTTTTCTTCTAAGATGTTTATGGTTTCACGGCTTACATTTAAGTCTTTTGTCCATTTTGAGTTTGTTTTTGTGAATGGTGTAAGTTGATGGTCTAGTTTCATTTTTTTGCAGGTAGATGTCCAATTTTCCCAACACCATTTGTTAAAGAGGCTGTCTTTACTCCATTGTATGTTCTTTCCTCCTTTGTCAAATATCAGTTGTCCATAAAGCTGTGGGTTTATTTCTGGGTTCTCTGTTCTGTTCCATTGATCTATGTGCCTGTTCTTATGCCAGTACCAGGCTGTCTTGAGTATAATGGCCTTGTAGTAAACCTTGATATCAGGAAGAGTGATACCTCCTGCTTTATTTTTTCTTTTTAAGATTGCTGAGGCTATTCGTGTTCTTTTTTGGTTCCATATAAATTTTTGGAATATGTGTTCTATATCTTTGAAGTATGTCATTGGTATTTTAATTGGTATTGCATTGAATTTATAAATTGCTTTGGGTAATATAGACATTTTAATGATGTTTATTCTTCCTAGCCATGAGCACGGTATGTGCTTCCACTTGTTTGTATCTTCCTTGATTTCTTTTATCATTGTTCTATAATTTTCTGAGTACAAGTCCTTAACCTCCTTGGTTAAATTTACTCCTAGGTACTTTATTTTTTTGGCTGCAATAGTGAAGGGGATTGTTTCCTTAATTTCTTTTGCTGATATTTCATTGTTGGTGTATAGAAATGCCTCTGATTTCTGAGTATTAATTTTATATCCTGCCACCTTGCTGAATTCATTTATCAGGTCCAGTAGTTTTTTGACTGAGACTTTAGGGTTTTCAATATACAATATCATATCATCTGCAAATAATGACAGTTTTACTTCTTCTTTTCCAATTTGTATGCCTTTTATTTCTTCTTCTTGTCTGATTGCTGTAGCTAGGACTTCCAGAACTATGTTGAATAAGAGTGGTGAAAGTGGGCAACCCTGCCTGGTTCCTGATCTTAAGGGGATTGCTTTTAATCTTTGTCCATTTAGTATGATGTTTGCTGTCGGTTTATCATAGATGGCCTTTATCATGTTAAGGAATGATCCCTGTATTCCCACTTTACTGAGAGTTTTGAGCATGAATGGGTGCTGGATTTTATCAAATGCCTTTTCTGCATCTATTGAAATTATCATGTGATTTTTGTCCTTCCTTTTGTTTATGTGGTGAATCACATTGATTGATTTGCGAATATTGAACCAGCCTTGCCTCTCCAGAATAAATCCCACTTGATCGTGGTGTATGATTTTTTTCATATATTGCTGGATCCGGTTGGCTAATATTTTGTTGAGAATTTTAGCGTCTAAATTCATCAGGGATATAGGCCTATAATTTTCTTTCTTTGTGTTGTCTTTGCCCGGTTTTGGGATCAGAATTATGCTCGCCTCATAAAAGGAGTTTGGAATTCTTCCTTCCTCTTGAATTTTTTGAAATAGCTTCAGGAGAATAGGAGTTAGTTCTTCTTTGAATTTTTGATAGAATTCACTTGTGAAGCCATCAGGCCCAGGACTTTTCTTTTTTGGGAGTTTTTTGATAACTGTTTCGATCTCATTTGCTGTAATTGGTCTGTTTAGGTGTTCTGATTCTTCCAGATTGATTTTTGGAAGGTTATATGATTCAAGAAATTTGTCCATTTCACCAAGATTGTCTAATTTTTTGGCATATAGTTCTTCATAGTATTTTCTTACAATGCTTTGTATTTCTGTTGTGTCAGTTGTTATTTCTCCGCTGTCCTTTCTAATTTTATTTATTTGAGTCCTCTCTCTTTTTTTCTTGGTGAGTCTAGTTAAAGGTTCATCAATCTTGTTTACCTTTTCAAAGAACCAGCTTCTTGTTTCATTGATCCTCTGTATTGTTTCCTTAGCCTCTATGTCATTTATTTCTGCTCTGACCTTTATTATTTCCTTTCTTCTACTTGTCTTGGGTTTTATTTGTTGTTGTTTTTCTAGTTCTTTTAGATGCAGGGTCAAGTTGCTTATTTGAGCTTTTTCTAGCTTCTTATGATATGCCTGTAGTGCAATAAACTTCCCTCTCAGAACTGCTTTTGCTGTGTCCCATAAATTTTGAGTTGATGTATGCTCATTATCATTTGTTTCTAGAAACTTTTTTATTTCTTCTTTGATCTCATTGTTAATCCATTCATTATTTAATAACAAGCTATTTAGTTTCCAAGTGTTTGAGTATTTTTCAGTTTTTCTTTTGTGGTTAATTTCTAGTTTCATGGCATTGTGATCAGAGAAAATGCTTGATATGATTTCAATCTTCTTAAATTTATTGAGACCATTTTTGTGTCCTAACATGTGGTCTATCCTAGAAAACGTACCATGAGCGCTTGAGAAGAATGTATATTCTACTGCTTTAGGGTGAAAAGTTCTGAAGATATCTATTAAATCAAGTTGATCTAGTGTCTCTTTTAAGTCTGCTGTTTCTTTATCAATTTTCTTTCTTGAGGATCTATCCAGTGTTGTTAGAGGGGTATTGAAATCCCCTACTATGATAGTATTGCTGTTAATCTCGCCCTTTATATCCATCAAAGTCTGCTTTATGTATGTCGGGGCTCGTATATTTGGTGCATAGATATTTACAATAGTTATATCTTCCTGTTGAATTGTTCCCTTTATCATTATGTAGTGCCCTCTTTTATCTCTTACTACAGCCTTTGTTTTAAAGTCCATTTTGTCTGATATAAGTATTGCTACCCCTGCTTTTTTTTCATTTCCATTTGCATGAAATATTTTTTTCCATCCTTTTACCTTCAGTCTATGAACATCTTTTATTTTAAGGTGTGTCTCTTGTAGACAGCATATGTATGGGTCCTGTTTCTTTATCCATGCAGCTACCCTATGTCTTTTGATTGGATCATTTAATCCATTTACATTTAAGGTTATTATTGATATGTAGTTGTTTATTGCCATTTTATTCTTTAAAGCTGTATTCTTCTTTTGCTCTATTCTTTTCTCCCTTTAAACTGTTCACAAGAGGCCCCTTAGTATCTCTTGCAGAATTGGTTTGGTTTTTATGAATTCCTTGAGGCTTTCTTTTTCTGGGAAGCTCTTTATTTCTCCTTCAATTTTAAACGTTAGCCTTGCTGGATAAAGTAGTCTTGGTTGTAGGTTCTTGTTCTGCATTACTTTGATTATTTCTTGCCATTCCCTTCTGGCCTCAAGTGTTTCTGTTGAGAAGTCCGATGTCATCCTTATGGGGGCTCCTTTGTAGGTGATAGTCTTTTTTTCTCTAGCAGCTTTTAAAATTTTTTCTTTATCCATTAGCTTTGGTATTTTAACTATGATGTGTCTTGGTGTAGATTTTTTTGGGTTTCTCCTTAATGGAGTTCTGTGTGCTTCTTGAATGTGTGGAGTGTTTCCCAGCCTTAATTTAGGAAAGTTTTCTGCTATAATTTGATTGAACAAAGTTTCCATTTCCTGTCCTCTCTCCTCTTCTTCAGGCACCCCTATGATGCGAATGTTGTTTCTCTTCATGTTGTCACAAAGCTCCCTTAGAGTTTCCTCACATTTTTTAAGTCTCTTTTCCTTTTTCTTCTCTGCTTCTGTGCCTTTGTTTATTGTGTCCTCTAACTCGCTTATTCGATCTTCAGCGTCATCCATCCTGCTTTTAATTCCTTCCATTGTGGTCTTCAGTTCTGATACTGTATTTGTCATTTCTGTCTGATTCTTTTTTATTATTTCAATTTCATTTTTTATACTTGTTATCTCTTTATTTAGGTGTTCATAATGACTATCCATTGTTGCTCTAATTTCTTTGAACATCCTAACTATCATTATTCTAAATTCTGCTTCTGGTGATTTGGTTATATCTGGTTCATTCAGGTCCTTCTCTGGGGATTTCTCTTGATTCATTTGGTTTGCATTCCTCTGCCTGCCCATTTTTTCTGTGTATAAGCAAGTTGTGGCCACTGGAGTCCAGTAGGTGTTGCCTTTGTGTTCTCTAGGTGTGGTCTATCTGCAGGCCCCCCACCCCCTCTGCCGGCGCCTAGGGTGGTTGGGTATGAGCGTTGCCAGCGCCGGCCCACTGTGGCTTTTGCTGTGATTTCTGCCTCTCCTCCGTGGGAGGGGCTGTCACTGAAGCCACAAGATTAGCACCAAGGGTAGAGGCGAGCACCTTTCCTCAGCTGCGGACCCAGCCTATTTCCGGACTTCCGCCCAGAACCAGCAGTCGGAGCCTGCTCGCTACAGTTCCGCGGGTTAGGCGGGGCTTTTGACGTGC
Organism: Rhynchonycteris naso; assembly: GCA_037038555.1. Lineage (NCBI taxonomy): Eukaryota > Metazoa > Chordata > Mammalia > Chiroptera > Emballonuridae > Rhynchonycteris > Rhynchonycteris naso. The sequence goes on along the minus strand of CM073000.1, from coordinate 47,601,862 downwards.
TCTCAGCTGTAAGCTTTTGCCCGTCAGGAGCTTTAGCCCCGCCCTCGAGGCCAGGGCCCTTTGCGCAGGGTCGGAAACCAAGATTTATTGGGGCGGGCGTGTTTGCTGGCTTCCGCCGAGCTGCGTACTTCCGCTCGTCCCGGACTCTACCCCGCCCCCGTGTTCGGAGCCCGCTCGTGCACGTATTAACGCTATCCGGGGTTTCTCCGGCCGGATGGGGATAGCAGCCGTGGGCTCAGCTGCGAGCCTCCGCCTGTCTCGGGGTCCACCCCGTTCCCGCGCTCGGAGCCCGCTCGCGCACGTATACTGGCCAACCGCGGTTTCTCCGGCGGGCGGCGGGGGGGGGGGCGGACTGGTAGCGTCAGCTCAGCCACGAGCCCCTGCCCGTCCCTGGTCCCAGCCCGGTCCCCGCGGTCAGGGCCGGCCTGCGCAGGGCCTGCCTGTTCCTGGCCTTCCGCTTTGTCCCCGTAATTGGGATTAAAGGCGGGCCCGCAGCTTCCGGACCGCTCTCGCGCTTACCCTCCGACCCTCTGGGCTAGACCGATCTCCCACCGGCTTGGCCTCTGCCCACGCCGACAGAACCGCCTTTCAGCGTCCTGCCGCCCCAAAACCTTAAGCAGCCCTCAGCAGAGTAGGAAGGGACCTAATACTCCACACTGTAGGCCTGGGAGCTCCCTCACTTGTTTCACAGCTCAAAACTGTCCAAAAGCCTCTTCTTGGCTCTGGGACTGCAGGCTGGGGCTTGGTTCCTGGGACCCAGGTCCCTCCCTCTCCGCGAAAATCTCCTCCCGCCACACGGGTCTCTCCATGCTGCCGTTTGCTCCGGGGAGCTGGGCAGCCCTCTTCGCGTTTTCGCTATTCCTACCAGTCTCAATGTGGCTTCTTCTGTGTTCCTTGGTTGAAGAGTCCACTTAGTTTTGTTCAATGTTGGTTTATCCAGGTGATGGTTCTTAAAATTGAGTTGTAATCCACTTTGGTTCTGGGAGTTGGAAGTTGGTACGTCCGCCTACTCCGTCGCCATCTTGCCGATTTTTATGGTTTTATGACTTACATTTAAGTATTTTATCCATTTTGAGTTTATTTTTGTGAATGGCGTGAGTTGGTGGCCTAGTTTCATTTTTTTTGCATGTACCAGTCCAATTTTTCCAATGCAATTTATTAAAGAGACTGTCTTTTACTCCATTCTATACTCTTGCCTCATTTTTCAAATATCAATTGACCATAAAGGCATGGGCTTATTTCTGGGTTCTCTGTTCTTTTCCATTGATCTGTATGTCTGTTCTTATGCCAGTACCAAGCTGTTTTGATTACAATGGCCTGTAGTACAACTTGATATCAGGAAGCGTGATACCTCCCACTTTGTTCTTCATTTTCAAGATTGTTGAGGCTATTCAGGTTCTTTTTCGGTTCCATATATATTTTTGGAATATTTGTTCTATATTGTTGAAGTGTGCCATTGGTATTTTAATAGGAATTGCATGAAATCTATATATTGTTTTGAGTAGTATAGACATTTTGATAATGTTTATTTTTTCCTATCCATGAACACATTATATGCTTCCACTTGTTTGTATCTTCCTTGATTTATTTTTTCAATGTCTTAAAATTTTCTAAGTACAAGTCTTTTTTTTAAGTGCAATTTTTAAAATTTAATTAATTGTGTTTACATAGTTTCTAGGGTAACCCCGAATGCATCCCCCCCGTTCCCTTTCACATCTCCCTTGCCCCCCTCTCTACGGCACCCTTCCCCCTTCCCCCTTCCCTTCAGGTTTATCCCATCCTATCATCCCCTTTCCCTCTGTCCTCTTTTCCTCTGGTCCCTTTGATTCCTCCTCTGTCTCAATTTCTTTCCTCAGTTCCCAATGTTCCTTGGATTCCTCAAATGAGTGAGGTCATATAATATTTTTTGTTTTCTGCCTGGCTTATTTCACTCAACATAATAATTTTCAGGTTAAGTACAAGTCTTTTTCCTTCTTGGTTAAATTTATTTTAGGTACTTCATTTATTATTTTTGTTGTTGCAATAGTGAAGGGGACTGTTTCCTTAATTTATCTTTCTGACTGTTTATTGTTAAAATGCCAATGATTTCTGAATATTAATTTTTTATCCTGTCACCTTGCCAAATTCATTTATCAGGTCTAGTAGTTTTTTTACTGAGACTTTAGGGTTTTCTATGTACAGCAGGGTTAGTCAACCTTTTTATAAAAACTGCCCACTACAGTATCATATCATCAGCAAATAATAGTTTTACTTCTTCTTTTCCAATTTGGATGCCTTTTATTTCTTCTTCTTGTCTGATTGCTATGGCTAGGACTTCCAGAACTATGTTGAATAAGAGTGGTGAAAGGGGGCACCCCTGCTTTGTTCCTGATTTTAAGGGGATTCCTTTTCATTTTTGCCCATTGATTATGATGTTGGCTGTGGGTTTGTCATAGATGGCCTTTAACATGTTGAGGTATGTCCCCTGTATTCCAACTTTCCTGAGAGTTTTGATCGTAAAAGGGTGCTGGATTTTATCAAATGCTTTTTCTGCATCTATTGATATTATCATGTGATTTTTATCATTTCTTTTGTTTATGTGATGAAGCACATTTATTGATTTGCAAATATTGTACTAGCCTTGCCTCCCCAGAATAAATCCCACTTGATCATGGTGTATGATTTTTTTTATATATTGCTGGATCCGGTTGGCTAATATTTTGTTGACAATTTTAGTATCTATGTAAATCAGGGATATTGGCCTATAGTTTTCTTTCTTTGCAGTGTCTTGACCTGGTTTTGGAATGAGGACAATGCTTGCCTCATAAAATGAGCTTGGAAGTCTTCCCTCCTCTTGCATTTTTTGTAATAGCTTGAGAAGAATGGGTGTTAGTTCTTCTTTGAATGTTTGGTTAAATTTGCCTGTGAAGCCATCTGGCCCAGGACTTTTGTTTGTTGGAAGTTTTTTGATAACTGTTTCAATCTCATTTGAAGTAATTGGTCTGTTTAGGTTCTCTGATTCTTCCAGATTGAGTTTTGGAAGATTGTATGTTTCCAGGAATTTATCCATTTTGCCTAGGTTGTCCAATTTTTTGGCATATAGATCCTCATAGTATTTTCTTACAACCCTTTGTATTTCTGCAGTGTCAGTTGTTACTTCTTCACTTTCATTTCTAATTTTATTTATTTGGGTCCTCTTTTTTTTTTTTTTTGATGAGTCTGGTTAAAAGTTCATCAATCCTGTTTACCTTTTCAAAGAACCAGCTCTTGGTTTCATTGATCTTTTGTATTGTATTTTTAGCCTCTATGTCCTTAATTTTTGCTCTAATCTTTATTATTTCCTTCCTTTTCCTTCTTATGGGTTTATTTGTTGTTCTTTTTCTAGTGCTTTTAGATGCAGGGTTAGGTTGTTTAATTGAGCTTTTTCTTGCTTCTTAAGGTATGCCTGTAATACTATGAACTTCCCTCTCAAAACTGCTTTTGCTGTGCCCCATAGATTTTGGGTTGTTGTATGTTCCTTTTCATTGGCTTCAAGAAAATTTTTATTTTTTCCTTTATCACTTTATTAATCCATTCATTATTTAATAACATGCTATTTAGCCTCAACGTGTTTGAATGTTTTTCAGTCTTTCTATTGTAGTTGATTTCTAGTCATGCAATTGTGATCAGAGAAGATGCTTGATATGATTGCAATCTTCTTAAATTTATTGAGACATGTTTTGTGTCCTAACATGTGGTCTATGCTAGAAAATGTGCCATGAGCTCTTAAAAAAAATGTATTTTCTGCTGCTTTGGGCCGAAAAGTTTTGAAGATATAAATTCAATTCAGTTGATCTAGTATATCATTTAATCCTTTGAGTAGTGAGTTTTCTTCATGCTTGCTGACCCTCCGACATGAGTTTTTTTTTCCAAAAATAAAATTAGTTCCAGTTTCAGTTTTATTAACTTAAAATCATGTTTGTTTGATAACCAATTTATGGAAATAAGAACATACATTTGCCATTTTTAATGTTGCCTTACATATTTTTTTCCATGACTTTATTATTAGTGTCCTAAGTGGGACTTGAAGGTAATAAGTGATTGATTCCTTTTTTTTTCTTTTCTTTGCAGTCTAAGTCCCTTTCACATGTCACATCATTCCAACTTCTTTTTCTACTTCTCTTCCATTTCTAAGGACACTTGTGATTACATTAGGCCTACCCAGATAATCCAGGATAGTCTGTCTAGATTAAGATCAAATGACTAGCAATTTTAATGTTATATGCAACCTTAGTTCCCCTTGACCATGGAATATAATGTAGTCACAGGTCCTTGGGATTAAGACATGAATGTCTTTGGGGCAGTACAGGAGGGACATTATTCTGACTACCCCAGTGAGACTGACAGATACCAGCAATTCAAGCTGACATGCAACTGTCTTCCTTCCCTAAAGATCACAAGGGAGAGGAAGAAGATTTTGTGAGAGTAGACCAGGCCTCCTCAAATATACTTGAGACTCAGTCTCTACCTAACCCAAACCAACCTAATAAAATGGCAGAAAATGTTTTTCTAGTTAAATAGCTTTGACCTCTTGATATAAAATATCAAATAACTGAAGTGAATATTGACCCTCAAACACACCTTGGGACCTAAGACCTAAGTAAATAAGCAAAGAAATAAACTAAGGCAGCCTCAAAAATTGGTAGAATATACGATTAGTAAGAAAGGGAAAATAAAAAAGGTAGATCTTCTCTCCCTCCTTTTGTTACCACCATGTGTTAGAAATGAGATGTATCTTCCATGTGCCCCCCACCACCTGCCAGACCCTACTGCTGCTATAGCCTTTCCCATAGCCAGCAACAGGCTTCAGAAGGCTCATGTGGTCTGTACCTGAAGTAAGTACAAGCAGTTACCCAAGTTGGTACATGAGAAAAACCTATTTGCTGTCTCCACAGGAAAGACTTGCTGTTTAGTGGGTTGGGGTTTAGGGTTGTTGTTATTGCTTTAATAATTACTGTGTACAGGGCAATGAACTGGAAACTTTGCTTTCAGAAACAAAATGCACAATTCATAATCTCAGCTGTTTATTTTTTGCAGTGTTTGATTCCAATCACTGCAAAAAATACTTTGCCTGGCTAAAATCATCTCTCTCTCTCTCTCTATGTATGTAATATACAAGAAATGCAATTCAAAGACATTTTCCTATAAGTACACTTTTACAAACCATACATTTTAATAGAATGCCTTTTAAAATATATATATAAAATTCCGGTTATAGGCCAATATGGTTAGTTAGTGTTGACATTATGGCTGTAATATATTTTAAATAGCAGGATGTATATACCGTGTCTTCCGTAGCCACTGGCTGCCAGAGTCGGGGAGAACTTGGTGAGAAGTGAACCATGTCCTGTGGCTTAAGCGGGCAGTGCCTGGGATTCCTGTCACCCATTCTGCGCCCACCATTGCACGCCATTCTTCCACCTTCCTTGTTTCCTCCAAAACCACCTGATGGAGTGTCCTGATTTCTGAGGAGCGTGTCTCATCATGACTACTTCATTTTGCCCTTCTGACTTCCACGGCACAAGACTATAGGAGGAAACTCATTCTCATCATCAAGACACACTGGTCCCGTCGCAAACTTATGCTCAGAAATATCTCCTTGGAGTGCCCCGCTGTCCTCAGAGTAACCTGGCACCATGGAGGCAGAAGACATCACACACATTTTAAAAATAAATTGATCATACTCTCGATGGTCAGCAGGCATGAGTACGTACATGAACGTTCATACTACTCAAGGGATTAAGGCTCCTGTTTTTTTGTTAATTTTCTGTCTGGAAGATCTATCCACTGATGTTAGTGGGGTATTAAAATTCCCTACAATTATAGCATTGCTGTTGATCTTGCCCTTTATGTCCATCAAAATCTGCTTTATATATTTAGGTGCTCCTATATTAGGCACTTAAATAGTTACAATATTTATATCCTACTGTTGGATTGCATTATGTGGTGACCTTCTCTATCTCTTACTATAGCCTTTGTTTTAAAGTCTATTTTGTCAGATATAAGTATTGCTACCCCAGCCATTTTTTCCCATTTCCATTTGCATAAAATATTTTTTTCCATCCCTTCACTTTCATTCTATGTGTATCTTTTGTTCTGAGGTGAGTCTCTTGTAGACAGCATATGTACAGTTCCTGTTTTCTTATCTATGAAGCTATCTTATGTCTTTTGATTGGAGCATTAAATCCATTTACCTTTAAGGTTATTATTGATATGTACTTATTGCCATTTTATTCTTTAAACCTACAATCCTCTTTCTCTCAATTTCTTTTTTCCTTTCCTCTTTTTATAGCAGGCCCCTTAATATTTCTTGCAGTATTGGTTAGGTTGTAATAAATTCCTTGAGTCTTTTTTGTCTGGGAAGCTTTTTATTTCTCCTTCAATTTTAAATGATAGCCTTGCTGGATAAAGTAATCTTGGTTGTAAGTTCTTGTTTTGCATCTCTGAATATTTTTTGCCAATCTCTTCTGACCTCAAGTGTTTCTGTTGAGAAGGCAGATGTCATCATTATGGGGGCTCCTCTGTAGGTAATTAACTGCTTTTCTCTTGCTTTTAGTATTATTTCTTTGTCTCTTCACTGTGGCAGTTTAATTATGATATGTCCTGGTATAGGCCTCCTTGGGTTCCTCTTTAATGGGACTTTCTGTGCTTCCTGAATTTGTTTGACTCTTTTCTTCATCAATTTTGGGAAATCTTCAGCTATGATTTCTTCTAACAGGTTCTATCACTTGTACATTCTCTTCTTCTTCTTCAGGAATCTGTGTTATGAATGTTGTTTCTCTTCATGTTGTCACAGAGGTCTCTTAAGAGTTTCCTTAGTCTTTTTGAGCATCTTTTCTTTTGGCTGCTCTGTTTCTGTGCTTTCATTTATCTTCTCCTCTAAATTGCTGGTTAGATTCTCTGCTTCATTCAGCCTGCTACTGATTCCTTCTAGTGCAGTCTTCATTTCATATATATATATATATATATATATATATATATATATATATATATATATATATATATATATATATATTTACAGGGACAGAGAGAGAGTCAAAGAGAGGGATGGATAGATAGGGACAGACAGACAGGAACAGAGAGAGGTGAGAAGCATCAATCATAAGTTTTTCGTTGCCATCACAACACCTTAGTTGTTCATTGATTGCTTTCTCACATGTGCCTTGACCACGGGCCTTCAGCAGACCAAGCAACCCCTTGCTGGAGCCAGCGACCTTGGGTCCAAGCTGATGAGCTTTTGCTCAAGCCACATGGGCCTGTGCTCAAGCTGGCGAGCTCAGGGTCTCGAACCTGGGTCTTCTGCATCCCAGTCCGACACTCTATCCACTGCGCCACCGCCTGGTCAGGCCATTTCTGATATTGTATTTGTTGTTTCTGACTAGTTCTTCTTTATCATTTCAACGTCCTTTTTTTCCATGACAGAAACAAAGAGAGGAACAGATAGGGACAGGAAGAAAGATGAGAAGCATCAATTCTTTGTTGCGGCACCATAGTTGTTCATTTCTCATATGTGCCTTGATGGGGGGGGGGGCTACAGAACCTCTTGTTCAAGCCAGCAACCTTGGGCTCAAGCTAGTGAGCCTTGCTCAAACCAGATGAGCCCATGCTCAAACTGGCAACATTGGGGTTTCGAACCTGAGTCCTCTGCATCCCAGTCTGATGCTCTATCCACTGCATCACTGCCTGGTCAGGCCTCAATATCCTTTTTGATGATTGCTATCTTTTTGTTTAAGTTCTGATTGTCACCATCCATTGTTGCTCTAAGATCCTTGAGTATCCTAAAAATCATTATTTTAAACTTTGTATCTGCTAGTTTGGTCACTTCCATTTCATTTAGTTCTTTTTGGGCAGGGTTTCTCTTGTTAATTCATTTGGGTCATATTTATTTGTCTGCCCATTTTGTCTGTGTATTAGTTAGTGCTGGCTAACTTTTAAATTTGTTGTGGTGTCTTTATGAGGAAGATAAGCTCAGTGGTACTGACCTTAACCTGAGTTCCTTGCTCTAAAAATGCTTCTTGAGGGTAGTATTTCCCTTCTTGTATGTACATATTGAATGCATTTGGTCCTTTCATGGGTTTGGTTATCCCTTCAGGCAGGCTGGCTCTAAGGGTCAACCTTGATCATGTGTATTAGACACTGTGCAGTGTCTGTCCTATTGGGCATATTTATTCTCCAGTGTCTGGTACCTGTTGGACTCTTCCTTTGAGCATGCTGCTTGTATAGTTAGCATAGATTTGGTGCTGCCTGCCACCCACTACTGGTTATGTTGGTTCTAGGTATTCTTGGGTTGGTGTCAGCCATTGTTTGAACCTCCCGTGGGCTACCTGTCTGGAGCTACTGTTCTGTTCGCTGTTTGTGTCTGTTTCCTGTGCCTGAATAGTGTGGGCAGGACCAACCTGTGTGCAAGGATCAGCTTCCTCCTGCTTAGAGATGACAACAGCTCCATAAATGCCCCAACCTCCATAAAATTTGCTTCCACTTTTCAGCTGCTCCTCCTCCTCCTGCAGCTGCCTGGTCTTCCCACAGAATCTTTAGAAAGAGTATAGTGTGGGCTAAAGCTGGCCTCCCCCAACCAACCCCTCTATAGGTTGTAAGTTTGGTGGGTTAGGGAAGCTGAGGTTGGGAATACAATGTTAGTGGGACCCCCTATTTCAGGGGTCTCTTGGTAAGGAGCTCAGTATGGGGAAAGTGGCCCCTACTCCAGAGCCTAATCCCTCAGCCACTGCTGTATACTCCAATTTTATTTCTCCCTAGCAAGATGAGCAGCAGGTTCAGATTGAGTGGGGCAGACAGGCCCCTCTGCAGAAGTTCGTGCAGATGGTGAGACCCTGGTCTCAGGGAGGAGGACTGAGAGAGTTCTCTCCTGGGGATGATTGTGCCCCCAAGAAAGTGGCTAAGCCCTTTGACCAGATCCAACAATAGGCTCATGGGAACCCACACTTTAAATGTCCATGATCCAAGCCTCTCTCCCTTCCCCCTGTGGAACCTAACCCAGCAGGGCAGGATATACAGCACCCAGGCTGGTTTACTGTGAAGTTTCACCCTCTCCAATGCACATGAGCCACTGTGCCAGTGTTGATCACAGAAAGCAAAACTCACCTCAGCTAGGCCAGATGTGTAAGGAGTCCTTTCATAGGATGTACCACTAGCAAGGGTTGTTAGGTTCTGAACTCTCTACAGTGGGCCAGTGGATGAACTAGCCCTGGGTCTCTCTGTAGGGAACTTGGTGCAGACCAGTGGGGGACACTGCCCATGACTGGCCCTCAGCAACTTTCTCTTAGCTACAAGCAATCCAGAGTTCATGGCTGCCTCTGCTGGGCCCAGGTGCACATGGAAATACCAGCTGCACACTTAGGCTTGCAATTATCCACACTGCGTCTGGTATAAGGTCCACAAAAGGACCCCTCCTCCTGTAGTCTCTGTCTGCTGGCTTCTTGTTGGGGTTGGCCATTGAAAAAACCTCCGGTAGAATCTAGACCCTGGGGCAATTCAGGGATTAGGAAGGGTAGTGAGTTTGGCTCGGCCCCAAGTGTCAGTCTGTCCAGACTTTTTTCACAGACCTCAGTAGGGTGTGGTCCCCAGGAGTCCAGTGGGTGTGGCCTCTGAGACCCAGAGATGTGGTCTGCCCATAAACAGGACAGTTTCTCCTGAGTCTCCCATGAGGCGGAAGCACCAGTAATAGATTTGAGAAAGTGCAGGGGAATGCTCTGGCCTCAATACCTAAAAACTGAGTCACGGATTCACCCCCACTTCCTGGTTTACTTTTCAGAATAGCCCAGTCTCCATGGGATGGGGCAGGAAAGAGTCCCGAGGATGGGGCAGTTGCTTTTCCCCAGGCTGATGCCACAAGGAGATTACTCCACTCAAAAAAAGATGGCAACTGCAGTATTAGAGAATGACTCAGCACAGGAGTTCCAGTGGCTGTCCCCTATGGTTTCTCTCTCTGGGCCACCAACTTCACACTCTCCCTCTGCAACGCCAGTCCTCTTAGCCCTCTCTCTGCTGGAGCCTGGAGTAAGTGGCTGTGAATGAGACTTTCTGTCCTGGCCCTTTAAGATGGAGCCTATTTCTCCTAGCGCTTTGTCTCTTTCTTACAGACAGAAACCTCCGCTCTTTTCACCGCCAAATGCTGTGTGGGTGCCTTTTCTAGGCTCTGGAGCTCTAGGCTGGGGCACTTGGCCCGGGGCTTAGGACCCTCCCCTCTCAGAAAAAACCTCTCCACAGTGACCCTCCCTTCCTGCTCACTCCTGGGAGCAGGGCAGCCCTGTTCTTGTCTCCACCCTTCCTACCAGTCTCGTGGCTTCTTCTGTGATCCTTGGTTACAGATTCCTATTTATTTAATGCAAAATTGGTTTTTCAAGATGACTGTTCTTAAATTAAGTTGTAATCCAATTTGGTCCTGGGAGGTGGCAGTTGGAACATCTGTCTACTCCATCGCCATAATGGAATCCCTTTATTCCTGTGGTTGGCTTGTACAATGGAAGGGGCCAACTCCCTCACTCATATTGACTATGTTACTGCATATTCTTCCACTGCACAACCAAACTAGTTTGCCCACGTAATCTGTAAGTAGGACGCTAATGGCATAAGCCAAAACACATCTCAATGTTTTTACGTTTTAATGGGAGTAAGCATTATAAACTCAAAACGTTGTATGTTGAGACTGTCATAACCTGTACTGATCTAATTGTAGTTTCAATCTCTTCCAGAAACATAATCTTAACCAGTCTGAAATTTTCTCCATATCTTTTCTTTTTTAAAAAATACTCCAATTACTTCAGGTTATTCTCTCATTTAATCTTGGTTTTAGTAGTTGAGTGAAAGTATCTTTTCAAATAAAATAAAATTCTGAACCAAAAATAGCTGAAATGGAAAACCAAAATATATGAACCATCTGAGACTTTATAAAAACTACTTGTCTTTAACATTGACTGCAGGCTTTACAATAATTTATAATTACTTCCTTTTCTTCATAAATATAGGTTCTATTCCAGGTAGAAAATAAATAAATAAATAAATAAATATTTGCAAACAGCAAAACAAAACTAAACCCTGACAATTTCACAATTCACCTTAAAATATAAAAACACCATACAAATTTAACAATACTGGGTACTTTTATTACATAGAACTTAATAATTAACAAAAATGACTTCTGTTCTTAATGACACTTTAATAATTTAAAAAATACATTGAGAAGTTTCTGTGGGAAAAGAAAAAGATAATGCCTGCAGCTTTGAAAAAACAATTTACTACAGTGCATGTTTGGATGCAACTGCACAAGAAACATGATGCTGTATAATTATAAAGTCTATCATTTGATGATTCCAGAGCCCTTACGATAGCTCCATCCATAGTAACCAGCACTATTAATCCCATTTAGATGTCTTCCTCCTCATATAACTGTGCCCCTCACTATCAATAGCTTCATAGAGGTCCTTTTTATTCTCTTGTGTTGCATGCAGATAACCAATATAAGCCACACATAGTGAAAGGGTTATCAATCCGAAAGCCATTACAGGTTTGTTCTGTTAAAGAAAAAAAAAATTACAAAGCCTCATTAAGACTAATAATTTGAGGAGAATAAAATTACCTGTTGCATTTTCCTCTTGAAAAACCAAGTCTTTATTACTATACCTATAATATTTTTAATATAATAATGTATCTAGTTCTTTATTTAATTTACTCAACTCCTGATAATTTAGAGATTATAGAAGACTCTTGATTCTACTCTTCAGCCTTTCTTCTGTCTATAGCCTGGACATCTCAGACCTCCACCTTCAGGAAGGTGACGACTGGGAAAGGGACAGAGGAAACAAGAGACATGGAAATTGGTCTGGTGTTTTCACTTATCCGTGTGTCATGAAGAAGTTGCTTAACTTACTTAAATTAATTTTATTAGGAAGTGAGGAATGAACTATACATGCTATTCTCTCCTGAGTTCATGAACTAACAAAAAGCCTTTTATGTCATATGGTAGGAACAGCAAAAATGGCAGTGTCTACACTCTTCTCTGGATGATATCATCTTAAGAAATTTAGTGATTGGAACAGATACGATGCTGTTATAATAGCCTTGATTTTCTGCTGGAAAATCCAACACTCTTAAGAGGCAAAGCAATTAGCCTTGAATTTTAAAACAGTTTTTAAATGTAGGAAAGACTGTAGTTTCAATCTCTTCCAGAAACTTAATCTTAACCAGTCTGAAATTTTCTCCATATCTTTTTACAACTCCACAGAAACGTTTACCTTTATAATTAGAGTTCAGAGCCTCCCTTTTGTGTGTTCACACTAAACAAATAGGACTTCCCTAGGTCAGTGTGGTGCAGAGTTGCGATATGCACGTCAGTTGGAATTGTTTCTGTCACCATACCTGCTGTTTACTACTAGTTCAAATCTTAAAAGAATAAAGGTCAAAAATTTTCATTTGGATGGTCATCTAAGAAAGGCCATAAATTCAGAGCAGTTTAAATTTGCAATTCTTAAAATGCATTTGGCAATTAAAAACACACATCAGGCCCTGGCCATTTGGCTCAGGGGTAGAGCGTCGACCTGGCGTGTAGATGTCCTGGGTTCGATTCCCAGTGAGGGCACACAGGAGAAGCAACTGTCTGCTTCTCCAACCCTCTTCCCTTCTCATTCTCTGTCTCTCTCTCTTTCCCTCCCGCAGCCATGGCTCGATTGGTTCAAGCGCATCAGCCTGGGTGCTGAGGATGGCTCAGTGGAACCTCCGCCTCAGGCACTAAAAATAGCTCCAATGCAAGCATGACCCCAGATGGGTAGAGCCTCAGCCCCAGACAGGGATTGCCAGGTGGATCCCAGTCAGGGAACATGCGGGAATCTGTGTCTCTATCTTCCCTCCTCTCACTTAAAAAAGAAGGAAAAAAAAGGAAAAAAAATACACATTAGTTCAAAGTTTTTAAAACACTCTACCTTGACTTAATGATTTGATTGTTAAACTGATCTATTTTAGTGTAAAAGAGTTTACACTGGCAACTAAGTTATAATTCTAAAAAATTCAATACATTTAAATTTATTTTATAATTTGATTTAATTTACATTTATTTATAAATAAGATTTATATCTATTTAAAAGTAAAATTTATCGAATCAAATATATTCAACATTTTGCATCAAGATTATAAATGATAAGCTAACTCCCTAACAGTGTACAAATGTACATTTTGAAATTTTTCACAAAACGTTTATAATATGCCTTAGGGAAAAACATCATTAATAAAAACTGGGATTGTAACCTATAATAATGATCAGAATAGTACCTGATCAAACAAAAAATTTCCTTCAAATTAATATAGTTTTAACATTTTAAATAGAAATTTGAAAAGTTGATCCATGAAAGTACAACTATTTTCCATTAAAATTCTCAAATGCCTTTTAAATAATTTGTTTTATATATGTAGTTAGTGAAAAAGCATTTAAGATTTTCCTTCCATATGCATTATTCAGAGAGATCTTAAAAGTCAATATAAAATTTCCATGGTAAAATCACATTTCACAGGAAAATAACTTAGTATTTCTGATAGACTCGTTAAATTAAGTCTTATCCTATATACATTTCTTACAGGTTTAATGAAGAGCTCTGGATTCACAGCTCGAAACAAGGTTGTTGTGCGGACCCCTCTGAGTCCTGGGTTTTGAAAGTCTTTTTCTTTGGGTGGTTTCTTTTTAAAGTCTGGAGGCTCAGATGCTGAAGACATCTTGGCAAATGATTGATTTATAACCTAAAAATAAAATAAGAGATTTTTTTCCTTCATGATTATTTTTTGATAATGCTTTTTAAAAAACTGTATTAATTTGTTTTTAAATTCTAGTCCAGATATATACCAAAAGTAATTGTGAGTTATTTTATTACTATGTATAACACATACTTTGTAAATGGTGCCTTAAGTTTTGTTTGGCAAAATGGTGATTTCATTTTTCATCTCTCAGAACAAATCAGTGAGGTGGGCAAAAGTTGTTTTCCTACATAAAGGAAGCCTGGAGAATTATTTGTTGTTATGAATCACAGTGTAGCTTGTTACATGAAGGAAGTACTAGGCTAGGGATGGCCAATGGGTTATCCACACCCTTCTCTATTTCCTTCCGCTTTTCCCTCTTTCCCATCTTCCAACAGCCCTTTCAGGACAACAATCTAAGAGAAGTACTAGCATTCTTCTGCTCAGTTTCTCCTACAGCTTCACCCCGGTCCCACTATCCATCCCTTCATGCTTCTCTCCCCTTCCTTCCTGGCTTATCCACTAGTACCATGCAGTAAGGGTAAGTAGCTGTTTGTCTTCACTTCCCCTTTGCCGATAGTGGGAAGGGCTGCCCTGCTATCTCCTTACTATGAATAGCCACTTTTCTCTTACTCTAAATCTATCCTATTAAATGTGTGTTATTTGGTTTCTGGATCTCCCAGCTGGAGGGGCAACATTTTGTGAATATATTTCTCTTCTGGGTATTATAAGGCAAAGGCTTGCCATCTTTCCTGCCACCTAATGCTGAGGATGGGGTAGGGGTGGTTAGAAGGGAAAGATGGTAGGAAAAGAAAGCTTCCAAAGAAAGGCGGAAATTAGTGACAATATAATATTATTTGGCATGGAAATTCTGCAACCCTAGCATGCAGTAAATGTTATGAGAGTGAAATATTCACACTTAAACACTCAGTAGGGCTTTGTTTATACAAGTATTCATTAATTCTTCCATTTCACAGACTTTATAAAAAGCAGTATTTTTGCAACTTTATTAGTTATAGTTTTTGCAAATATTTGTTGCAGTAGTCACTAAATATTTATCTGTCCCAGGAAGTAAACCCCTCATCAGGAACATCTGCTTTCAGGGAAATGCTTGTCGACACATTCTGTACTTGCAATGACTTGTGAAGTGTTCACTGTTGGCTGTTCCATCATCACTTGTTCCTCTTTGATGTCATGGTTACCACCGTCATTGTCATCATCATCACTTTCTGGTTCCATTTTGACATTAGTTAGCAATACTGCAGCAATTTTAGGATTTGCCAAATCTCTGTAAATAGTTAAACTGATATCTGTAGCCACAAAGTCTTTAAAATCAAACTGATTTGGGAAGGCCAGTGACAGTAGCAACTGAGTACCAGACTAGTTCAAATACCATGTTTGGTTTGTGGTCTTCTTCCAGGTTGACCTTAGGGGATTCCACAGGAATCATGCCTGTTTTGTGCCTACATTTCATTACTGTGGATGACTCGTCAGACCACCAGGTCTCAGCAATGACGTCAATGTCCTGCTTCATGTAGCTTTTGTTTTCACTTCATCATCTAGATTTAGAAGCATTGTTTCTGCAGCGAGCTCTCACTGTACAAATTATACCATAAACAAATACCTGCAGAATGGGTGTGCATGCAGTTCAATGGGAAAAACTCAACACATGCATGATCCAAGCATAGGAGACTGTTGTGGGCAGAGCAACTGTTTATAAGCAAGAGGATATTACGTTTTACTCCTTTCATTCTCTTGCCAAACTTTCTTAGCCATTCGTTAAATAAATCTCTCACTCTTCGGGCATGCATGTTAACTTGGTAATCACAGGGGAGTAAATAAACAGTTACTCCAGAGGGTTAACTGACTTGACAATGACAAATGGTCTCATCTTTTCCATTCAGGGCGCATTACAGCAGAACAGAGCAATCATCAATCTCTGTTTACCTCCTCTGCAAAGTCTACCTAGGACATGAAGTATACGATGAGGTAACAACTCATAAAACTTAATTTCATCAGCATTAAAAATATCATTCAAACTATACCTAGAAATTGTTTTTAAAGTTTCTTTTACATACAAGTTACTAATTTCCTCTACTGGAAAGGTGGTTTGTTTTTGTTTTTCACTGCAGACAACTTCTGAAACAATTCTCTACCATGCCTAAAATTTGTTCAGCCAGTGCAGTTGCTTGAAACTCCTCATGCCCAAAGTTGTCAAAAACTCCAATACTTTCTGCTGAACAACTGGTCCACTTAAATGCCCAATTCTTGTATAAATTTCTTGATAACATTCAAAAACAGCTATCCATTTAACTTCTACTTCAATTTTGGCTCAATCTTAGAAAATGTAGACAATGTAGGGGGAGTGATGCTAAATTCCTTTGTTACTCCTTTCTTGTGGCAACCATCTACTGCTTCTACTGCCTTCATTTTCTTCGGTGAAATCTGCTGGCAGTTCACCGTTGTACAAATGTATTTAGAATTTAAGTCAAAATGCTGGTCACCAGATGGCTTAGGTTTGATGCTAGGAACATTTTCCCTTATGCTAATAACATGTTTGACTATAAAGTGGGATAAGAGAAAATTCAGAAAGTAGCTATTGTTCAACTGGAAGCAGTATTACAGTGTGTAAACAGGCCATGTGACTGGAAATGTGAAGCAAGAAAGAGTTAACACAATAGCCATGTTGAATCACAGCTTCAGAGTATACCACTAATTAAAACTGAGGCATTACATAAAAATACTAATAAGGCCTAAAAAAGCAAATATACAAATGTAAAAATCAGGCTCACCAGAAACTTACAAAAAACAGCATTTTCCTTTAATTAAGAAACAGTTGCACCTGACCTGCGGTGGCGCAGTGGATAAAGTGCCGACCTGGAATGCTGAGGTCACCAATTCAAATCCCTGGGCTTGCCTGGTCAAGGCACATATGGGAGATGATGCTTCCTGACCTTCCCCCCGGCTCGCTCTCCTCTCTAAAATGAATAAAATCTTCAAAAAAAAGAAATAATTGCATGCAATTACAACACAGCTATCTGGTTTAAAATTGTTTTCAGTAAAATTGTTTACTGGAAAAAAACCCAGATAACGGGGGAAGTGGGTATAGAGTACATCTGTAAAACACAAAAGGGTCCTCAGACCAGTTATCACGTACACTTTGTGCTGATAATGTGTCAAGAATCGAGTTCAAGATTACTCACTCCTCACTTCAAATACAAAAATATGTATATATGGTTATGTACGTGTGTGTGTGTGTGTGTGTGTGTATGGAGAGAGAGAGAGAGAGAGGACTAATTACAGCCAATACATATTTCACTATTTTAATATTAAAGGGATTCAGTGATGTTGAATGTCATGAAGTTCAACTTATATTAAATGTCTGTAAAAACTATGTATAAAGAGCATTCTAACATGAATTGCAATGACTTAATTTAAATTGTAAAATTCTTTTTTCTTCTCTTTTGGTTAGCAAACCTGCGTTTCCTTTGTAATGAATCAAGGAAATAAGTGATCAGGGAGTATGTAGTTGTTAACGCAAAATGTATCCTTAGGGCTCAAAACTGTCCCCTCTCAACCCTTCCCGAGTCAGTACGTGATGAACTGTACTTAACCTTTAATTTGCCCGAACAGGAGCCCGTTACCACAGAAGACCGTTACCAGTGGAGGCAGGAGAAGAAACAGCAGAAGGAGCCTGTAACCAACAAAGGCAGGAACCAAAACAGACCCGTTACCAATGGAGGCAGGAACTGAAACAATACTACAAGCCTGGACCGGAGGCCTGGTAACCAGTATCAACAGAAATCGCCAGAAGGTGGCAGCAGAGTATAAAACTAACCCTCTAAGCCCTGCTCAGGGCTGATTCTCTTATTGGACTCAGCCCACCTGCACCCAGGTGTTTGCAATAAATCCTCTTTTCTACACTTTGGGCTCTGCATGGTTAATGTGACTCCTGCCAGGTCCTGGACCTTTCAGTAGTTATTACACTGCAACCCCCAGACATCCACATTCACCTTAATAATGCACTGTATGTTAAACTCTTATCAGAAATAACAAAGAATACCTGGGCTGGAGAGCACTGAAAATGTTTAATGAGAAGACTTTTACAAATTTAGGGTTTACTTGCTACACTATACAGGGTAGGGCAAACGTAGGTTTATAGTTGTTTGTATAGAAAATAATACAACAATTAAATAATACAAGAATAAACTGTGTTTCGTGTACTCACAGTAGAGAATTTTTCATATCTGTCTATAAAAATAATTTACACCAAGTTGCATTTACTTCATATATCCCCCCTCCTGGTAAAAAGTTCTGGACTTATTTCTCCTCCCCAACCTCTTTTGAAGGAAATATGCAATGGAAAAAGGAATTGGCAGAGATAAAGGACCGTTTCTCTGTACACCATGAAGGTCATTCATACTTTAACGTGTGAGTGAGAATGGTACTCCCATTGGAATTAATGCACAATTTGCAAGGCTGTTCAAGATGGTCTGAAATAGTCAGGACTGGTCATTTCTGAATTATTTTCCCTCTTGCAGTAAAATTCTTGCTTAGAGGAATGATCTAGAATATATCTGGCAACTGATATTAAACAATCACAGGCATAAAAGTGACATGACTATCTAAATCATATTGTACATAACAATTAGACCAAGATATAAAGAATATGAGTTAGTTTGGGGAAAAAATTAATCTTCAGATATTCATTTTTGAAATAAGCATCTCAATAGAAGATATAGCAAAACAAAATAATCAGAATCATTGAATGTTAGTGAGAAGGAACATTAGCAATAATCAAAGCCTTTCTTTTAAAAGATTTAGGGAATTATGCCTGACCAGGGGGTGGAGCAGTGGATAGAGCGTTGGACTGGGATGCGGAAAACCCAGGTTCAAGACCCCGAGCTCGCCAGCTTGAGGGTGGGCCCATCTGGCTTGAGCAAAAAGCTCAGTCAGCTTGGACCCAAGGTCACTGGCTCCAGCAAGGGGTTGCTCGGTCTGCTGAAGGCCCGTGGTCAAGGCACATGTGAGAAAGCAATCAATGAACAACTATGGTGTCGCAATGGCAATGAAAAACTAATGATTGATGCTTCTCACCTTTCTCCGTTCCTGTCTGTCCCTATCTATCCCTCTCTCTGACTCTCTCTCTGTCCCTGTAAAAAAAAAAAAAAAACTTAGGGAATTATAAAGTGGACAAAATACTTTAGTTAGATATAAATACATCTGTTATTTAAGTTGCACATAGCATACCATCTTATAATTTAAGAAAATAACTTGAAGCCTGGGGCAGAACACCTTAAAAATAATTTAAATTAGAATAAACAAATTTGGAATAGAATCAAAGAACTTGGCATCTTGAAGGAATCTAGCATATCCTCAATTTCCTAGTTTGCGATATATGAACTGCATGTGTTTGAGTGACAACCTCAATTTCACCTTCATAAAAGGGGTAATGTTATCTACTGCATAGAATTACTGTGTGAATAAAATGAGACAGCATTTCTAAAAGGATATGTTCAATAAATGGTAGCTATTGTTATCCTCACCATCTGGTCCAATCCCTTCTTTTAAACAGAGAAATCTAGACCTAAAGAGACTGTGCCTTTGAAGATGGGAGAGTGAGCTAATTCTGGTTTTTCAATTTTCCCTATTCCACTACTTCACCCCACCGTACTCCTAAATCGCTAAGACTGTGCATTTGTAAGTTATTACAAGATTTAAGAAGCAAACTTGTAATCACTTAAATTTAAAAATTGGATTCTGTAGTTTTTAATGTAAAAAAAAAAAAAACTAGTAAAAAGTATCTTTCCATCTTTTGCATTTACTGTACCTGAAATAAGGGGAAGGTTTTGGCTGCTGCAAATAATCTGAGGGCTGTAAAGGATTATTTGGGTCCACTCCCCCCTTCCCCTATTGTGGTGGTACCTACCCTACCACTGGGCAGGACTCAAAAGACAGAGAGATGCATGAGAAGCCTCCAGAAAAAAGAGCCTGCATTCAGTTGAGTTCCAGACATTGTCGTGCAGGGGGAACATAGAAATGTTAAAAGGAACAGGCACCGTAGGTGAAAAGTTACAAAAACATTTTCCCTAAATAGCGTTCGGGAGCTAGGACACCAAGGAACTGTCCAGAAAACGAAAGGGTTCTTAATTAAGGTGGATGTGTCCGTGGATGGGCGCTGCCGAGAGCGTCAGGCTCCTGGTGTGAGCGGCGGGCCACGGGCGCTGTAGGGTCAGGGATGCACGAGACTTGGTTCAGGGCGCCCTCGAGTGGCGAGGATTAAGGGAGCTCGGCAGAAGGCTCAAGAGTCCCGAGAGATAGGAATGAGCGTACGTCGGGCGACCTCCCGGTCCCCACCACCCCGCAACCCCTACCGCTCACCCGCCACAGGGTCACCTCCTCTCTGCGCCCGCGACGGCTCCGCTTGTTCTCCGTATGCGGGAAAGAGCGTCCCAAGTCGCTCGTCTGTTTTGTCCCACAGCGACCCCTACGCCCGGGAGGCTGCGGCGCAGGGACTCGGGGGGCTGCACGCCGCTCCAGTACCCTTCCAGGTCCTCGTGCCGGCCTGAGAGGAGATAGGTCTACTGGAGTTTGCAAGGAGCGTTTTGGGTTATATGTTTCTATAAAACTTGCAAATATATTTTAACTGGCAAGATAATCAATTGAGAATGCTCTCTCTACTGCAATTTCTCCTTTGCTGCACTTACCCTCCTGTCAGAGTTGGAGTGGCCATGGGCATTTTGAGGATCCAGCTAAGGGAAAGTCATTTCAGGTTTAGTTTTAGTTTAGAGAGATGTATTTGTGTGGTTCACATTTACTTTTTTTCAGAGTTAAGGTATTGCAAGCTGTTCTGAGTCCTGGAATCATCCTGTTGCCCATTGTGACCCCTCGTTCATTGCTTTAAGCAAAGGGACAGAGATTGAGGTCTCACTGGAATTTGTATGTATCAAAAAAAAAAATTTTTTTTTTCAACACCAGAAGGAAGGGGGTCATAGAGGAGAAATGAGGTTTTAAATAAATCAAGATTTTAGTTTGGGGCCTTCGAGCGACAGCGACGCAGGATGGCAGCCACCACACGCTTGACTGTTGGTAGAACTCCAAGAAGGCCGGAAAGGAGTAGGAGATGGCAACGTTAGCTGGGGTCTGGAAGATGACGAAGACATGACACAAGATGGACAGGGATGATAATTCGGCTTCCAAGAACAATTTATGAAATGGAGTTAATAGCTCTAATGGCGTGGTAGACTCAAGAGCCCTATCAGTGCTAGCAAAATGGCGGAATTAATACAGCATCAGAGTTGTCCTGCAGGAGCTTCGGCACCTAATGATGTCTAAAGAAAATATGAGACTTCCTCTGCCACCTGAAGGACAGTGTTACAGCAATTAATCAAAAAGAAAACCACAGGCCCACCACTCCCCCCAGTCGATTTAAGCAGTCTTCATTTTCCCCAGTAGTAAATTTTCTAGATACGTCTTGTAGACCTCAAAGTACTGGAAAGGAAGTTCCCATTCAAAGGAAGTTTATCTTAAGATACTGTAAATGATACTAATTTTTGTCCATTTGAAATATATAAGTTGTGCTATAATATATCATCCTGTCAAGTGTAACCGCTGTCCACATAGTTGAACTTCTGGGATCAAGAAAGTATAGTTAAATTTATTCCCATCATAACTGGTGGGGCACATCCAACTCAACTGTGAAAAGACACATCACACAATCATCTTGCTGCTGATTACATGGCCAAGGGTCTCTGCCTTCTCCCCATCCCCTCTACCCACCCTCTCCCTCTCTGGAACAGCCCTCCAGCTTAGGGTGGCTTGTTAGAGTAGATGTGAAGGTTTCAGGTCACAGCCTGTGGGGACTACTGCTGGGTGTGTGGGGGTGCAACCCTGTTTTCTTTTTTAAGTCTTAAGTGATGCACCTTTTCCAAGCCGTCATCCATTTCCCACTCTACCCCCACCCTTGGCCGAAGCATAGATTGTAACCCTCTCTGTTCCCCTCCAAAATTAGCCTTTGGTGAGGAATTCAGGGCTTTCTCCATATCTTTTCTGCCCACCTTTATATCGAGGGATACTGCTTTTTCCTTCCTTCTCCTCAAGTCCCTTTCTGCACCTTCACCCCCCAACACTTTCCATGACACTCCCTTGCTTTGGCCAGAAGCCATCAGGTAAGGCTGGAAGGAGTCTCTGACCTCCCTCGTTTAATTTTGGACCCACATTCATGTACTCACTACCAGCCTAGGAAATGAACGTTAGATCCTCAGCTCTGCCACCCTCTGCTGTCATCAGCTGATGCGGGTTTGTTTTTTTTTTAGCTCAGGAAGGCCACAGAAGATACTTGTAAGCACACACGGTCTTTCTGAATAAAATTTTCTCTGTTCCTATGATTAGTTTTCCTTTCACAAATTGAAGTTTTAAAGAGGGTTCTCATTTGGTCACCTTTGCCATCCATTTGGGTCTAGTTTGGAATCTGACAAGTGGAACAAAAAGAACCTTGAATTCGGTGCATACTTTGGTTTTGGTGCTGCAGCTTCTCACGGTCCTCAGCAGGGATAAAGAAAGAACTCGGTGTGCACGGCAGAACCCCAAAATTGGCGGGCTTGACTTCCTGGCAAATTGCTGCATTTTCCCGCTTTTCTGTTCAGGACCAATAAATGCTGAGGTGTGGATGTATACTAAAATAAAAGTAAAGTTTAACTTAACAGTATTCCATAAGCAGCCTTTTTATTTTCAGACTGTTGCCTGATTTTAATATAATTTTTTAAAAAGTGTGCATTAAAAAAAATATTTTAGTCTGGAAAATTCTTCCAGTTATGAAGAAACTTAATGGAGGCTTTCCCCAAATTGAAAGTAATCTCCAATTTATAAGCTATTACAAGAAAGTATTAGAAAAAACTATTATTCTAAATTATTTTTAAAAAAATTTTAACAGCTATGCTAGAGACATGATTGGATTGTTTTTGTTTATTCTCTAAAGAAAATTTAAGAAAGTTTTTGTCATAGGGACAACAAAAGCATATGCAAACAATAAAGTTTTCTGCCTTTTTTATTATCTCACATTAGCTGAAGAGAGATCTATCAATCTGGAAAACAAGTCAATAGAAAATATCCAGATTGAAGCATGGAGAAAAAACAGGATGAATAATACAAAAAAAAGAGAGAGAGATTTAGAACGCAGAGAAAAGTTTTAATATATGAATAGTTAGAGTCCCAAAGGAGAGGGAAAAGAAAATAGGAAGAAATAATAATATATAATTATTGGTTAAGAATCTCCTAAATCATATGAAAATTATCAAGACAAATTTAAGAAGCTTTATAAATCCCAAGCAGGGTTAAACATAAAGGAAAACCTACTTAGGTAGATCATAGCAAAACCACTCAAACCTGAAGACAAAGATTGTAAGAGCGACCAGATAAAAACATGCATTACTGTACTTTTAAAGAACAAAATAAGACTGATAACTGATTAATTAACAATATACTTCTGCCTGACCAGGTGGTGGCACAGTGGATGGAGTGTCAGCCTGGGACACTGAGGACCCAGGTTCAAAACCTCAAGGTCGCTGGCTTGAGTGTGGGCTCATCTGGCTTGCATGTGGGCTCACCAGCTTGAGAGTGGGGTTGCCAGCTTGAGCATGGGATCATAGACATGACCCCTTGGCCGCTGGCTTGAGCTCAAAGGTCACAGGCTTGAAGCCCAAGGTTGCTGGCTTCAGCAAGGGGTCACTGGCTCGGCTGGAGCACCCTGATCGAGGCACATATGAGAAAGCAATCAATGAACAACTAAGGTGTCAAAATGAAAAATTGATGCTTCTCATCTCTCTCCCTTCCTGTCTGTCTGTCTCTTGCTTAAGAAAATAATAGACTCTAGAAAACAATACATTAACTAATGGAAGTCCTGAAAGAAGTAAAACATAAAATTCTATACTCAGTGAAAATAATCTTATATGCTTAACCAGGCAGTGGTGCGGTTGATAGAGCATTGGACTGGGATGTGGAGGATCCAGGTTCAAAACCGCAAGGTTGCTGACTTGAGCGCAGGCTAATCTGGTTTGAACACAGCTCACCAGCTTGAACCCAAGGTCCCTGGCTTGAGCAAGCAGTCACTGGGTCTGCTGTAGCCCCAGCCCCACTCCCGATCAAGGCATATATGAGAAAACAATCAATGAACAACCAAGATGCCACAACAATGATGGCTCTGAACAATGTCCATTTGTCTAGGCCCATGATGGTGTAGCCATTTTTGATGACATGCAGCCACATGTGGCCGCATACCAGAGAAGTATGGAGCCACATGCCGATAGGGAGGTTTCATCCTCAGCTCCTGCATGGCCAGGTGCAGTAGCCGAGGATAAAACATTTGCTGTAGTGTAGACACTCTGTGCCGGAGGTCTATGAGCCAAAACAACAGAACTCTGGCACAGAGTGTCTAGTTCTGGGACTTCCTGTTAGGCTGTTTTTCTTGAAGTGACACACCACCCGAGTTATGCTCAGTTTTTTGTTTTTCTTTTACAGGGACAGAGAGAGTCAGAGAGAGGGATAGATAGGGACAGACAGATAGGAATGAAGAGAGATGAGAAGCATCAATCATTAGTTTTTCGTTGCCATTGTGACACCATAGTTGTTCATTGATCGCTTTCTCACATGTACCTTGACCGCGGGCCTTCAGCAGACCGAGCAACACCCTGCTGGAGCCAGCGACCTTGGGTCCAAGCTGGTGAGCTTTTGCTCAAGCCAGATGGGCCCGTGCTCAAGCTGGTGACCTTGGGGTCTCGAACCTGGGTCCTTCCACATCCCAGTCAGATGCTCTATCCACTGCGCCACCGCCTGGTCAGGCTTATGCTCAGTTTTTTGGCGAATTTTGACACACCAAACTCTGAAGATTGCCCATCACTGGTCTAGGCTGAACTACATTTCCTGGAATTCCCTTCCTTTTATGTTCCTGATTAGGATGGGCAACAAGAGAGATACTTGGGAGATCTGGATGGTAAAAGGAAAGCAGCAGCTACTATAGTATTGACACATTGTTGTTGATAGGTTGATGCACCAAGATACTGGGAAGCAGCAGCTGGACCTGCAATCACTCTACCTTATCCAGGATCCTCATCTTCCCTTACTCTTATGCCTGTGTTTTTCTCTACAAATGAGGGCTTCTCGAGTATACACCAGGTTTAGAGGCAACAAGAACAAAGGTTTCAATATCTCCTGTGGGTTTCCAACTCATGGTTATGAGATCCAGCCCCCTTCATGACCTTCCTTTCCTGACTGACAGCCCTGGACTTCAAGCTCCAGAATCAGACCAGGAGATGGCAGCTTTACAGAGCCTAGTTAACTAGCTCACACATCCGTCTGGTGCTGGGTTTCTTTGGGCACATACAAATTCCAGTGAGACCTCAATATCTGCACCTTTGCTTAAAGCAGGGGTGCCCACACTTTTTCAGCTTGCGAGCTACTTATAAGATGACCAAGTCAAAATGATCTACCTACAATAAAAATGCAAAACAAATTTATTTCTTCTATATTATCATTATTTAAGTTACTATTATTACTATTTAATATTGTGTATTCTTCTTTCACCTTTCTCCTTCTCAGCTCTCTTTTCAGAGGAAAGTCAATGTCATAGTTTTTATGAACAATCCGAAAAAGCTGCTCCACATTTCCTTCTTTGGAATAGCACACAGACAGATGAGGCAAACGCACTTAGAATATAACATAGTGAAAAAAATCCCCTCCCATTCTGTATGAAAGTAGTAGGTTTTAGGCTTCTTACTCGGACCAGCTACGGCACTCATTTTTATGCCCTCTGTTGTATTTAGTTTAAATAAATTGAAGGCTAACTATGCAGCAAGGTAACTGAACAAGTTAGCGCGGTTTAACGCGCATGCGTAGGGTGTCAAAAGTTCAGACGTCAGATTGGTTACCCTGTATGCCAATCAAAAGACAAATGTCTTTTTAATGTCATGTGATCTACCCACACTTCCTTTGCAATAGACCAGTAGATCGCGATCCACGTATTGAGCACTCCTGGCTTAAAGCAATGAGTGAGTGGGCACAATGGGCAACAGAATGATTCCTGGACTCAGAACACCTTGCGATAACTTAACTCTGAACAAAAGTAAATGT
Source organism: Rhynchonycteris naso (assembly GCA_037038555.1). Taxonomy (NCBI): domain Eukaryota; kingdom Metazoa; phylum Chordata; class Mammalia; order Chiroptera; family Emballonuridae; genus Rhynchonycteris; species Rhynchonycteris naso. The sequence continues at coordinate 47,575,987 of CM073000.1, read as the reverse complement.
GAACCACACAAATATATCTCACTAAACTAAAACTAAACCTGAAATGACTTTCCCTTAGCTGGATCCTCAAAATGCCCATGGCCACTCCAACTCTGACAGGAGGGTAAGTGCAGCAAAGGAGAAATTGCAGTAGAGAGAGATAGCATTCTCAATTGATTATCTTGTCAGTTAAAATATCTTATATTTGCAAATTTTATAGAAAGATAACTGTGGGAACACATTGCTAGGGTCTCTTCCACAGCGTTGGAGGGGTCTGTGCAAGCAAGGGGGCTTAAGACCCTCCCATGAGTTAGCTTATCTGGGATAATCATAGACCAAAAAGGAGAGCTCAGTCCTTGCCCTTTATATAAATATATATACATGGTCTTGGAGAGACGCAGAACCACATCAAACCCTATCTGTCCTCTAACAGTCTCATTTCAGTAGGACTTCCTGGAGGGAGGGGTAAGAGCAATAATTGTTAACCAAATTCCTTCTCCCTCTCTAAGTCTCCAGTTAAATATACTACTACCAGCTCTCCCGTTCTCACTCTCAACATTCTCAGAGGACAAAAAGTGGTGAGGGTGTTCTGAAATACATTGTCGTTACAGAAGGCTGGAATGAGTAAAATCTTGTCTCCTTCCACTCCCCAATTGCCCCCCCCCACACACACACACATAACCCACTGGAATAACCTTTAAATAGACAGTTTATTACAGTTTGACCTGTATGGTGCAGTGGATAAAAATAGCAACCTGGATTGCTTAGGTCACCAGTTTGAAACCCTGAGCTTGCCTGGTCAAGGCACATACAAGAAGCAACTACAAGTTGATGCTTCCTGCTCCTGTGCCCCCCCATTTTCTCCCCTCTCGCTTAAATCAATAATTAAAATCTTTTTTTAAAAATTTTTTTTTTAGAGAAGCAAGGAGAAAGAGAGAGAAAGAAACATTGAGCTGCTCCTGTATGTGCCTCGACCTGGGTATCATACGGCATCCTCTGCACTCCAGGACAACGCACCAACCAACCAAGCTATCTGGCCAGGGCAATAAGTAAAATCTTTAAAAAATAAGCGGGGGAGGTGGGATAAAGCATCATCCTGGAATGCTGAGGTCACTGGTTCAAAACCCTGCACTTGTCTGGTCAAGGCACATATGGGAGTTGATGCCTCCTGCTCCTCCCCCCTTTCTTTCTCTTTCTTTTCTCTAAAATGAATAAAAAATATATTTAAAAAAATAAAATAAATAAAAAGGGGCGGGGCATTACATACACTGGGTTTACTTCTCAGCTTTTCCAGTAGGCTAAAGATGCTGAACAGTCTTTGGGATTTAGGGTGTGGCCATAGAGTATCAGCACAGGGTGCTGTAATCTTAAACTATTTATAGCCATAAGCAAGCTGTGTGCAGTTAACTGTGTTTATTATACCTCAAGGAGTGAAATGTAAACATGCTCAGCCATTAAAATTTCAAACACTGGATGGCTATTTTATGTCCATGTTTACTTTATAGAACACCACCTGCTGAGCTGTTATGGCAACATGCAGAGCGGTGCAATCCATAGACCTTAAGCCCTGAAAGGGATATGAATTGTATGTTTCTCATTTGGAACACACACAAAAAACGATGTTTAAAGCACCTTTTAAATATTTTTATGTATTTTTTTTTAGGTTAGTAAAGCACTGGAGGAAGCATTTTACCTAATTATTTCATCTTCTGTAATTATCTATGTAGGCATGTACTAACATTTTGTCCATCTATCCCACTGGAATAAATAATGACCTGAAGAAATAATGCTTCTACTTTTAACATATTGAGATCTCTTTACATAGGAGAATTTCAAATAGCTTCACCTTATTCATTACTTTACCTTTACAATCTTAAATTGAAAAGTAAATGTGAACCACAGAAATATGAAATGCCTATAATATGGCAGAAACTGGTACCCAGTACTTTCACATTACTGCCAGGTAATCAGAGCTAACAGTTCACAAGCATATAATGAAGTTATAGTTACAGTGAGTTTATTTCAACCATCCTGGAGTTCAAGATGTATGTATTTATTTATGTTTTATATTATTAATCTCTAGTTTACCTTGACAGGCTTATAGTTTTCTACATGAAGTGGGATTTTGTTGTCTATACTTACATCCAGTGGTGGGGCCAGTTCACACTGGTTGGGCAGAACTGATACCTAATTTTTTTGTTGAGTTTGGCAAACTGGTTGTTAAAATGGCACTTGTAATCAGGGTTCTCTCTAAGGTGGGCACCTGGGCAGCTGCCCAATGTAAAAATCACAAATTTACATTCCTTAATCTTTTTTAATGTTCATCTGCACAACAGCGTATTCTAAGCACCTGTAATAATATTTACTCTGTCCATGGGTGAAAAAATTTGCAAGTGAGGATGCCAATCAAGAAGCAATATGGAAATATCTTAAATAATAGCTTTATTGTTTTTTGTCAGGTGTTACTTAATATTTCCTCATTAATATTTAAAAAAATTTTCTTATAATCTAGTTTTGTGTAACTTTTTTAGTATTCTTATTAAATGAATGAAATAATAAACTACCTTTTGGTATTTCCTTTTCTATATTTAAAATGGTCATTAGGGCAGAGAACCGGTTGTTAAATTATTTGAATCCCACCATTAAGTCTCCATTCTAAAATTTAACTATTCTCTTTCAGGAAGATCATGTAAGTGACTAAATTAAGAACTGATTACCTGGCAAAAGTTCATGGAGAAGAAATAAATGTGTTGTTTGTTCTTCAGTATCTCCATTAACATCCATATGCACACAAAGCCATTCATATTATTTTTTAAAGCAAATTCAAATGAGGGGACAGTGATAAAAAAGCTGGGCTTATCTGTCATGCAAGTGTAATTACTGTTACACTGTATCTACTGTGATATAAGTTGGAGCTAAATGTTTCCTGATAACTGTGCACTCATTTCTTGAGTAAAGATGCACAAAATGTTCATGAGGAAAATATGGCCTTTTATTTGTTGACTCAACAACAAAAGTTAACTGGAGTGAGAGGTCATGCATCTGTCAACTTTGAGCCCTATCAAGCCCTGAAAGGTTTGACAAAGTGGAGGCTAAACTGAGCTAGATAATATGTGAGTTCCTTTTTCTTAGGATAAGAAGATCTCAAATATTTTTTGGACATGGAAAATGCTTAGAAAATTTAATGCTTTGAGCACAAATATTGAAAATGTGAGCCCTTTCAATGTCCTGGAAGGAAACATGGCATCTGGATGTGGCCAGAAGCGATGGCTCTGCTGACATCCAGCTGTGATGTAGGGCACACTTTGTCACACCACTGGGTCCAGAAAGAGCTGACTGAAATAGTTGTTAAGGGAAAATTAGATAAAGGGTGTCAAATATATGGGAATGGAAGAAAACTAGACTTTGGGTGGTGAATATGCAATAAAGTGTACAGATATTGAATTATAGTGTTGTACAACTGAAATTTAAATGTCATTAAGCAATGTTACCTCAATAAATTTAATTTTTAAAAAGTGGTTCAAATCAGAGACAATGCTTATCTTTTCTTAAAGATGTTGAACACTCATTTTAGATAACAGAAATTATACTAAAACGTGCCCTTTCCTACACCTCTCAGATATTTTGTACCCAGGGGACATTTCTGCTCAGTCCTTTCCTGTATGGGTCAGAAAATGAATGAGTTTACTGCAACAGAACAAGAGGCAGTGGCTCAAGGCACACTTTTTCAAGCCATCCTTTTGTGAAACTTCAGAAACATTTGATGCTACAAATACCAACATTAATAAGGAATATTTATTGTGTTCCTGGAGTTGTTTTAGATGCTACAAATCTCCTACAAGATCTTGGTATAACTGAGAATTGCTGTTAGGAGGAGATGGGTTCTTCCTTCTTCATGTAGGTATCTTGTGCTCACAAATTGTACTAAAAAGATGCAGAGGCAAGTTCCTCTTATATGTACTTTGCTGGCCAGCACAAATGGTACATTTTTTGTTTTTGAAATCTATGCATACTTCCCTCATTTCTGGTGCCATTTGTTTTGACAGGAAATCTCACAACCCAAAGTCAGTGTTGCTTTCAAATAGATAATGACAGCAACTGCTTATTGATCAGTTTTACTGAAGAAAGGAAGCCTCTCCCATTTTGCAGACAAGAAAATGGAGGTTAAGAGGACTCAAGCATCTTGAGCAAGGACACAAAGAAACAGGTCCAGGATTCCAACCCTGGTTTGTCTGAACTCAGAGTCTGTGGAATCTCTACGATTGAAAAAAAAGTCTTGAGGCCCTGGCCAGTTGGCTCATTCATAGTGTTGGCCAGGCATGTGGAAGTCCCAGGTTCAATTCCTGGTCAAGGCATATAGTAGAAGTGAGCATCTGCTTTTCTGCCCCTCCCCCTGCTCTCCCTCTCATCTCCTCCCACAGCCATGGCTCAAAAGAGCAAGTTGGCCCCAGGAGTGCTGAGGATGGCTCTATGGCTCTGCCTAAGGTGCTAAAAATAGCTTTGTTGCTGAGCAATGGGGCAGTGGCCCCAGATGAGCAGAACATTGCCCAGTAGGAGGCTTGCCAGGTGGATCCCAGTTGGGGCACATGTGGGAGTCTCTCTCTCTCTGCCTCCCTGCCTCTCACTTAATTCAAAAATATAATCTTAAAATATAATTCTGATAACTCCGTTGGCCCTTGCCTCTCCAGGCTCAATGTCTTCAGTTACTCCAATCCTTCTTTTTAAAATGTTTCAAGATACCCCCTTTACCCTAGTCAATGTCTTCTAGACCTACATGAGTTTGTCAAAGGTCCTACTGAGGCCAGAACAAAACATAGGGCTCCAACTGTGTGACTAAGCTAAGGAAAAAGGACCCTTGACTTCCCTTAGAGGAGAAATTATGTCACAAAACAATACAGGCTATCTTCAGAGCACAGGGCTACATGTATTATGGTTCTTAGTACATGTCTCTAGTACTTCATCACTACAGCCGGCTAGGATATTAATTTGTAGAACCATAGTAATGCTCTTCTCACATGAAATCTGTGGTCTTTCTTAACAGAGTAATTACCAAGACAACACATTAGACACTTGAAGGACTGGCTTATACTGCCTCACTCTTCTCTAGGGTCTGCCTCTTGCTGACATCCTACATTCTCACACTGAAAAGAAACCTATCAAAATTCAACTCTTAAAGGAGCAGAGGACAGGGTTCATAGTATTCACACAAATCTCTGTTCTGTCTGCCTTCTCTTATTTCTCTCCATCCCTAGCTTTCTGATTTCAAGATAACGTTATTTTTACTATTATATTCCACTCTTTTTTGCAGTCTTTATGATGTTTGTTTCTTCCAAGCAAAAAAAAGTAGAGATGAAAAAATTAAATCTCTTTGTCAAAAGCATAGAAAGAAAATCATGAATTTAATTGAGAAGATGTAGGATTCAGGAGAGGCATTTTGTCCAGGATACAACCAGGATCCTGCCTGTTGTTGCATAAAATTTCCACCTCTATCCTGCCTCTTCTGTAGAGCCTTTTCTGATTGGCCCTGCCCCTGGCAATTTCTACTCTCTCCTTACTTCAGTACAAGGTGCTGCAAGCTCTTTGAGGACAGGAACCTTTGCCTAGAAATTTATGGCCCTGCCTCACTGGATCACTGGATACTGTCTTTGTCTGGGTTATTGCTAACGTGATTGGAAAGCTGTCCTATAAATCTTAGCACACAAGGATTCTGTAAGGCCACCGTGAAGGTTGCCCTAATAGCAAACTACCTCAGTTCAACTGCTCATGGTGGAAGGCATCTCAGTACAAACAGGTAATATTTTAAGACCATCATGGATAGAGTTTGATAAATGCTAATTATAAACAAAGGAGTGGAAACTGAAAGAGATGATCAATTGTAGAGGCAAGACTTCCGGAGCTTATTATGATAATAACCCTTTGGAAACTGGGTCACCATTCTGAGACCCTAGGATCTCTGTAAAAAACAAAGCAAACCAAACCAGTTTGTTTTACAGGGTATAAAGAAGTTTGATCCAGTAATAAAATTAATGTAAATTGATGAATTTTCAAAATAAACTGCATTATTTTTTGAATTTTGGGTTGACTATATAAATGCATGGAATAATGTTAGAGGTTATGAGTGTTAAGTATGAGAGAGCCTGCTCTGAGGTTCCTGTGGTCTGCAAAGGTGGCTATCACAGTGAGAGGGAAGGAGCTCTGAGACCTGCCTTTCATCCCCAGTTCTTTTCTGCTTTCTGTGCTGGCTCTGGGACCTGAGGCAGGTCACACTCTGTAGTTCTGTTTTCTCGTCTTTAAAACGAAGTCATTACATTTTATAACATCTATTATCATTTCCAATTGTAAAATTCTGTTTCTAAGCTATTCTTATTCTGAGACACATGATTGCATTTTCATTTCTACATCTTTAATTTTAGCCAAAATCACATCGAGAAATGGGCCCATGAAAAGATAAAGAGAGTACTTTCTCTCTCTCTCTGTTATATACATAGAAAATGTCTGTTATCAATGCTTCTGGGATTGGGAAAGTGATTTTTACCATGTCTTTTATCATTCTGGATTTCTAAGAATAGGACATACAAAGTAAAGTTAAAATAAGCTCATCAAAGGTAGACTTAAATTGTTCTTTTGTCTATTGTTTTTTTGTAGATAGGCTTTAAGAAATACCCTTGGAAAATCATTTAAAGAGATGAAACACTCTCATTGTTCTAGCTTCTTTGTGTGACAAGCTTTTATAAAACAGGATTTTCAATGAACTGTGTGTACCTCAGTAGGTTTGAATTTGTTCTGCCAGTTTCAGTTCTCTGTTAATGTATATTGTAAACAGCAGGGACAAAGAATTCTCATCTAGGTTATGAGCCAAAACAAATGATCAGGTTACACCTGTTTGGCTTACACTACCTTGGAAACCACTGAACTCCATTTACCTGTGTGTAAAGCACTAGTTCCCTCTCCGGGAAATAATATAATCAACTCGGGATTTTTTAAATCGAATGAGCAACCAACTAGATTTCTTCTTAATCTCCACATCTTCGTCAAGAGGTAAGCTTATTTCTCTTATGATAGGATTTATTTAATAGAGAAATGTCACTTCTTGTAATTGGGTAGTCGTTACTTCTTTCCAAAATGTTTCAGTGAGAGAAGTAATGCTAATTATTACAAACCTAGACATACTGCTGTTCAGTTTGTGCCACATCACAGATGCCCTTTCTGGATAAGCTGCCTCTTAAGTAATGTTGCCCATTTGGAATGTGTCATTGACTTGAGGGCTTTTGGAGGCTGTGGCCAAATCAGAATGCCTGGCCTGAGCACAGAGTGTGAATTAATGGGAATGAGTGGGACAATGGGGACAAAGAAAAACAACACAGGACCTTTCTGTGACTTGAGGATAACCTTTGCACTGTTCCTAAGAGGTGATCCTCTAAAAATGTCAGTGCCTTTATTCATATAGGATATTAAAGTACCAGGCAAGTGGTGTATGTGTACATGTGTTGGCCTGTAGGGTACATTCTACTCAGCAATGCTCATGGACCCTTGGTGTTGACTATTTTTTTAGTATACTGTTATTTATAACACTTAAAATTAGACGTAAAATAATTTTACACCTACAGGCTAAGTCCTTAGACTTACAGTTCTTATGCACCTATATGTACAGAAGAAAATATAAACACTACAAAATAAAATGAAAAGTAATTACAATTTAGTGGACAAATGATGTCTTGCTGAAATTAAATCACTAGTAATTAAGAGATGAAGATCTGCAGAAGCCCTGGTTCTTTGAGTTGGTCCTGCCTGGCCCATAGTGGGCTAGGTAATGGCATGTTCTTCCACCACTTGTCTCCACTCAAAATGAACCAATAACCTAAATATAAGGGCTAAAAACCATAAAACTTTTCAAAGAAGACATAATGATAAATCTTTATGACCTTGGATTTGGTAATGCATTCTTAAATATAACACCAAAAGCATGAGCTAGAAAAGAAAAAAATAGATAAATTGGACTTTATCAAAATTGAAAACTTGTTCATCAAAGAACAATATTGAAAAAGTAAAAATGGCCACCTACAAAATGAGGAAAAAATGTAACTTGTATATCTAGTAAGGGCTTAATATTCAGAATAGATTTAAAAATTCTCAAAACTCAACAATAAAAGACAACTAAATTAAAAAAAGGGCAAGAACTTGAATAAACATTTCTCCAAAGTAGATAAACAGATGGCCAATCCACACATGAAAATATTTCAACATCATTAGTCATTAGGGTAATGCAAATCAACACTACAATGAGATACCATTTCACCCTCACTAAAATGAGTATAATTTTAAAAAAGTAACAAGTGTTGGCAAGGATGTTGGAGTAATTGGAACCCTTGTACAAAGCTGGTGAGAATGTAAAATGCTGCAGCCACTATGAAAAAGTTTGGTGGTTTCTCAAAAAGCTAAGCATAGAATTATGATATGATCCAGCAATTCCACTTCTAGATACCATAAAAACAGAAACTCTGTAACTATTGAGCAATAACTCCACATTTTGTCTTCCTTTCAGTCTAATCTATTTCCTATCTCTATGAATTTTCTAGATACTTCAAAAAAATGGAACCACACAATATTTATCCTTTTGTGTCTTTTTCACTTACCATGTCTTCAAGAGTCATTCTTTCTGTAGCATGTAGAACTTCCTTTTTCTGAATTGAACAACTTTGTTTATCCATTCATCTGTTAATATAACTTGAGTTTCTACCTGTTGGCTATTGAAAATTATGCTGTAATGGACACTGGTATATAAACATCTCTGACTTCCCCTTTTCAAAAAAAATTTTTTTGTAGGAATCCAACTTCATTCTTTTGCATGTGAAAACTAGCACTTTCTCACCTTACTTTTAACTTAGATCAAATGTTTGAGGAAATTTTGTAACTTTACAAAATTATTTTTTATATTGAGAACACTATTTACTTCCTGAAAGTATTTGAGTAATCAAATTTTCCAGATTGAATTCTGGTGCAGTTAACTGCTACTTCTTAAGGAAACAAGAAAATCATAAAATTGCTGCATTGGAATTGGTAAGTGGAAACTTTTTAAAATTGGGAGTAATCCTTGGTTATTTAGTAAAAGGGATATGTTAACGATCCTTATTAAAATAAGGAGACAATCTATATTAAAATATTTTAAAAATTGCCCTGGTCAGATAGCTCAGTTGGTTAGAGCAGCACTGTCCCAAAGCACAGAGGTTGCAGGTTCAATTCCCAGTCAGGGCACATACAGAAACAGATCAATGTTCTCTGTCTCCTTTCCTTTCTCTAAAAACAATAACATTTAAATAAAATAAAAATGTTAAAAAATTTGAGCTAATAATTTTACTTTCAAATGCTTAAAGGCTATTAAATAGAGATTTCTATTTTCCACCTTCACAGAAACAGCTAGAGAAAAAAAAATATCATTTGCAACTGGAAAGACATTACTTTGACATGAAGGAAAGGTTTTAATGACAAATAATAACAATAATAATCCTCTTGAGAACACCCCTCCTTTTTGAGAAAAACCACTGTCCATCAGCAGAGAATTTAAAAATAGGTTGGACATTTTAAAAAAAAATTCATAATCCTGACACATTTAAAGACATGAGTCTTCAGATTCTGTTCAAATGCCACTCCCCCTCCCCCCTTTTAACATAACAGGCTGTATCCACTCTTATCTTCCTCCCTTCTCTAAAATGCCTAACAGAGTACTTTCAAATGTTTTGTAACAACACATAATAAATATTTGCTTGAGTAATATGGAAAATGCCCAATGACGGTCTAGGGAAACATAATACCTTTCTATTCCTTTATAATCTTTGGAGCTTTGTGTTAATAATTCATGGAAACATTAACCTTTCAGGATTTGAGAATCCTTTTCATTTAATACAATTTTGTTTGTGCTTTCAAACCAAGGACGTTGAAGTATTTATTCCATACTGAACAGCATTATGTATATGTATTTTTCTTTTTTTATTGAGAGGCAGGAGGCCGGGAGACAGAGACAGACTCCTGCATTTGTCCCAACCATAACCCACCTGGCAAGCCCCCTACAGGGCGATTCTCTGCCCATCTGAGGCCGCTGCTCCGTTGCTGGGCAACGGAACTATTTCAGCTCCTGAAGCAAGACCATGGAGCCATCCTCAGTGCCTGGGGCCAAATTGCTTGAATCATTGGAACCATGGCAGCAGGAGAGGAGGAGGGGGAGGGGAGGAAAGAAAGGAGGGTGGGGGGGAGAGAGAGTGAGAGAGAGAAAAAGGGATAGGGGTGGAGAAGCAGATGGTCCTCTCTCCTCTGTGCCCTCACTGGGAATTGAACCTGGGACTTCCACACACCGGGTGGTGCTCTACTGCTGAGCCAACCGGCCAGGGCCTGTGTACATGAATCTTTGTTTTTTTCGGAAAATGGCTCTTAACCTTCGTACACCTCCTCAGGACTCTAGCATATGGGCTTGCTATATATTGTTCCCTCAGTAAGAGAAAACAGAATGTGCTTCAACAGCTGTGCTGTTATAACACTATCCCAATTTTTTTTTTTTTTTTTTCCGGAGTCAGAGTCAGAGAGAGGGATAGATAGGAATAGACAGGAATGGAGAGAGATGAGAAGTATCAATCATCAGTTTTTCGTTGCACCACCTTAGTTGTTCATTGATTGCTTTCTCACATGTGCCTTGACCGTGGGCCTTCAGCAGATTGAGCCACCCCTTGCTGGAGCCAGCGACCTTGGGTCCAAGCTGGAGAGCTTTAGCTCAAGCCGGATGGGCCCGAGCTCAAGCTGGCGAGCTCGGGGTCTCGAACCTGGGTCCTCCACGTCCCAGTCCGAAGCTCTACCCACTGCGCCACCGCCTGGTCAGGCTATCCCAATATTTTTAACCCCCTGGTTCCCCTCACAGCACCATTTCCATGACATTCTTTTGGCCGAGTCTATGAAGAAAGTAAGATGCAATTATTTCTGTAATAGGTAACAAGTCCTGAATGGCAAGGTTTTCACCCGAGACATCACAAAGTATATTAGTGGCAGACCTGGAGCTCCAACCCACATCTTCTGACTATAGTAGAAAGTTAAGAGCAGCAGTTTTCAGCTGGAGAGATTTTGCCTTATTTCTCCAGGGTACATTTGGAAATGTCTGGAGATATTTTTGGTTGTCACAAATGGGGATGGGAGGTAGTGTTACAGGCATCTAGCTGGTAGAGGCCAGGAATGTTGCTAAACACCCTGGAGTGCACAGGATAGCTTCAACAAAGAATTTTCCAGCCCAACATGTCAATGGTTCCATCATTAAGAAACTTTTAAAACAACAAATTACATTGTGAGGTAGGTGATTGGCCACTATACTGCACACCTGAACCCAATAAGGAATAATATTGAAGGTACGCTGTGGTTGAAAGAAAAATTGCATTGCAAGTCCCTGGGGTCAGACTTGCATGACGATCTGACAGCTTTCGAAGTCTCTCCCAGATTCCTGTTTTCTTTCACAGGCATTTTCCCTAGTAAATTTCTTGTACCCTTAACCGAAAATAAAATAAAGCAATAGAAATTAGATTTAAATCCTGCTCTGCACCTTACTTTGTGACCTTGGGAAAATGGCATTTTTTTAAGTCTACTTTCTCATAAGAAAGAAAAATAAAAGCCGCCACCACTATAAACAAACCACAACAAACCAAACCCCACTTCTAGGATGATTGTTAGAGACTAACTCAAAAGCACTGAACAGAAAGCATTGAACATATGTTGGGGCCCAACAAACAAAAACCAGAGCCCAGCCCACGAAGTTCAATTATAAATAAGAGGGAAAGAAAGTGCCAGAAAGATGTCATTGAAATGAAAAATAAAAAATAAGCTTTTAATCAGGTTTTATAGGGGAATAAAAGCAAAAGAGATGGAGAGATGCACAATAGAATTAAACAGCATGGAGTATGTACTAAGAGGATAAGGGAAAAGATGACACTAAAGACAGAAAGCAGTGGGAGGGCTGTATAGGTGAGAAAGATTCCAGCAGTGACTTGGAGGTAAATTTGAGAGATAATTAGGAGGAATCGGGAGAACTTGGTGAGCAATTACAAAGGGTCATGAAAGGACTTCAGAATGAACATGAGATTTCTGACTTGGGTGTTGGTGATGACACTCAACTAGAGAAGGAAATCGAAGGGCAGGGAAATCGAAAGATCAAGAATATAGTGTAGAGGTGGAATGATCAGAGACAACAGGAGACCGATTTCTCCCTCCAAACTCGGTAAAGAGGGTAACTTGGGCATGGATGTGAGGTCGGAGGGATGAGGCAGCATGAGTTGGAGAGTTTATATTGTAGAACCTCACTTTTTCCTATCACATGTAGGAAAGCTCAGCTACTGGTATGGGATACAGTACATAAGAGGCAGTAGGGGCAAGGAATAACCTTTAAAGATTGGGGATGGACACTAACAAATTAGAGCAAGTGAGTAGAGACTGCAACTTCAAGTTGGCATGTCAGGGATATCTCAAGGTACCAAAGTAATTTTGAGATTTATATCCAATTCTTTCTAGATCAGCAACAGAATCCATTCATCCTAAGAAGCAATAAACTAAAAGTGTTTGTTTGAAAGTGGGTTAGGGTAGTGTGTGTGGGATGACCAACCAAATTCCCAATTAAACGGGCACGGGATGTTATATCTGTGGACAAGCTGCATCATCTCCTTGTATGAAAGTGAACATATCTTAAAGGATTATTGAAGAGCTTTCAACATCCACAGTTGTAATAATGTGGAAATTTTGAGTTTCTCTCCCATAATCACATGATCAAGTAAGACAGTAGAAATAAATGATTAATGGAAATGAAACATGATGCAATTACTTTCTTTTGCAGAATCTTGCCTTCTTTTGAGACTAAGCCATGAGTTGGATGCTTCTCAGAGACTTCCTAAGTGGAGTAAATAAATACTCAACTGGGATCGGGCGAATCTGGCTGACTGTTGTGTTCACCTTCCGTTTGCTGATCTACATGGTGGCAGCAGAGCATGTGTGGAAAGATGAACAGAAGGAGTTTGAGTGCAACATTAGACAGCCTGGTTGTGAAAATGTGTGTTTTGACTACTTCTTCCCCATCTCCCAGGTCAGACTTTGGGCCTTACAACTGATCCTGGTGTCCATGCCTTCACTTCTGGTGGTTCTACATGTAGCCTTTCATGAAGGTAGAGAGAAAAGGTACAGAAAGAAACTATATGTTAGCCTAGGTATGATGGATGGGGGCCTGTGGTATACTTACCTTATCAGCCTCATTGTTAAAATTGGTTTTGAAACTGGCTTCCTGGTTTTATTTTACAAACTGTATGATGGGTTCAGTGTTTCTTACCTTATGAAGTGTGATTTGAAGCCTTGTCCTAACACTGTGGACTGCTTTATGTCCAAACCCACAGAAAAAACTATCTTTATCCTCTTCATGGTGATTACTTCATGCCTGTGCATTGTGTTGAATTTCACTGAATTGAGCCTTTTGGTTTTCAAGTGCCTTATTAAGTGCTATTTCCAAAAACACTCAAGTCCTCAATGTGTGAGCAACCCAACCTCAGATATATTGAATGTGGTGAGATAGGAACTTCTCTGTTACTCCAGAAACACCATTCAGCTTCCACCATAAACACACCCCAGTGAAGTGAAACAAAGGTACTTTGTGACACACAGGAAGGTCAAGGAAAACCTGAATCCTGCTTAAGACCAAGGCTGGGTTGGAAAACAAAGGGTGTCAGCCTTAATGTAATTTGGGAGGAATTAAAATATTTTTCAGTATATGCTCAGCCATGTATACAAGACAGAGGTCTCATTGCTTTTGTTGTAGGGCACATGAGTTGTGTTTGAATAGTTAATTGCATATTAGTCTGAAGAAATTTAACAACATTCTTCTAAGTGCTTAGATCTGTCAAGTGGAAAACATAAAAAGTGACTTTTGACAAATGTGATGGCCCCTAGGCTGCAGTCGATGCACTGACAACCTTTCCTAGGCGGCAGCCAAGGCTCCACTCACTCAGCCCTCCCCAATCCTTACAGAGACATAATATGTTGAGGGTGGCATAGCAGCTAACCAGGGGCCCACAGAACTGTATTCAATGAGAAGGCCCAGCCTGGAGACAAGACCAGAGTCCATGGCTCTCTGCAGTGTAAGTGTCCCTGGCTATGAGTGGACAGGGCGAGGGAAGAGCGAGCCATCATTTGGTGGTCTCCAAGCTAAATACACATATTACTGGAGGATATCCCACTTAAGCCTAAACTGACATCTAAAGGGCTACTGTAGAGGAACAATGAAAGGCAGTCTTCACAGAAAAAAGCACTGATAAGGAGTAGAAGAAGACCCAGAAAAGGAATATGCCCATCTGATTTAGTACTTCCCTTTAAACATAGACTTTGAAAAGTTCCACATTATTGGACCTTTTTATGAGGAATTCACAATGTATCATACAATACGATACCGTTTGCCTGCAATTTCCTAGCACATCTCTCCTCCCTCTAGAATTGTGTACTGTGCTGTTGTTTTCCTATTTTTATAAAATCACAGATATATTCTCTTCAGATTTAGTATTTTAACATATGTGCATTTACAGAATAAAAATGAAGTGTTATTTGGCTGTCATTGATATCTTTACTCAGCTACACTAGGATTATTTTATGAAATAAACTTATTCTGACAATTTTAGAACAGGATTTGCAACTCTGCTTGGTAAAGATATCTCAGAAATCATTTTTCTCTACTAGGAATTTTTAAACAAAAACTCCGTGTATAAAAATGTAATTTTAAATAAAATCTATGTCATGTCCTCCATGGCCTGCCCTCTTTAGCACAAAATGCCTCACTACAATTCATATAATGAAGGTTATTTGTGTTATGTAATCTACAGACCACATCACCAACAGTGGTCATAATCCGTCTTAAAGACTGTCCTTGAAAATGGAGAGGAAAGTCAACTGTGATTTTTCCCTTCCTTCAGTTTACAGCCCAGATCACTGTTGGGACTCATGAGTTTATATCCACATACTTTATTTCACATGGAAACATCTTGCCTTCTCAAACGCAGGTAAGCACTGAAGTACTTAAGGGAATATATATTGACAGTGTAGGTAAAGAGGTTTAATGTTTCGGAAGCCCTGATCATGACATGAAAATCTAGGAAATAGTTTTAGTGCACAGAACTGGAATGGAGACAATGGAAATTTTCAGTCTGAGGACAAGCTTGCTTCCAAAAATGTTCTCAGGAAGTTCAGCTTCTTTCCATCAGTTATGACAAATTCTGCTCAAGTGAAGACTGGTGGAATACGTACATTCCTTACTTTTCCACTGTGCACAGAGAGAAGACTGAAAGGCAACAAAAGAAAGGGCTGTGAATGAGGTTGTTTAGATAGAAAAGGGAATTTTTTCTACTTTAAGCATAAATTACAAAGTGAGTTTCCTATAAGAACATTCTGGAGGCTGT
Organism: Rhynchonycteris naso; assembly: GCA_037038555.1. NCBI lineage: Eukaryota > Metazoa > Chordata > Mammalia > Chiroptera > Emballonuridae > Rhynchonycteris > Rhynchonycteris naso. Next base: position 47,560,559 of record CM073000.1, on the reverse strand, counting down.
CTTGGTTGTCAGTGAAGACCCAAAGTATTTGAGAGAAAATTGACAGTTAAGCTTTGCCATCTTTATTGTTTCTTGTCAATAAACTAATATTTATTGAGCAATGATATAGAAGTCAAAAAATGTGTTACGCACCTTCAGAGATACAGGGTTCTCGTCTAAAGAAAATTTCCACTTTTATCAAGCGTGGATGTGAAGATGGGGTGGAGTACCTACCCTACACCCGGATCTGGCATTTGCATGATTGCCTCACTCGATCACCCTGGAGCTCAGAAAGCAGACAATAACCTTAGAGATAAAGTGAGACCCAACAAGGCAGTCACTTTTTTTCAGGACCATGTATCTAGTAAAAGCATAGTTAACAATCAACCAACCATTGGTCTTCCTTAAACCACTTACTCACTACATCAGGCTTCCCCAATTACTAAACAGGTGTCTTCATAATCTCATTCAAGTTATTTTTGATTTTCAGTTATTTTAACTCCCTCGCACTTGTACCCCAAATCATTCTGGTTACAGGCTTTAAAGGGACAGTTTTTTCAAGTGCTTGTACAAAAGAACACCTAGGGCTGCAAGTGGCTGTGGCTCCAGTCTTCCCAAGGAAATTAAGCCAATTTCCTTAAGACAGACAGACCGCAAAGATGAGAAGGGAGAAGGGAGAGGGAAAGGCAAACACATTTCCTGACTATGTTTATGTTAGTGATTTGGAAGACACATCTACTAGACAAAGTAAAGCAGAATGTTGGATGGCAGAAACAAAACATGATTTAAAAATCTCAGTATATGAGGGAGTTATATTGAGTGGGACACTTGAGTCCATGTTAATACAATAAATTAAAATTAATAAAAAATTTAACAAAAAGAGCTAATAACAATTTCCATTCTAAAAAAAATTTCAGTATAATTTTGTTCAGATCAAGTCAGGTGAAATTCTGCATCAAGATTTAATCTTAACATGAGACTAGGATTGATATTAGGTCATGATATAAAATCTCTAATCTTTGGAGTTTTAGCGGTCCATCACCTTAACACAATATTATGAAACTTGAAATTAAGTTAATTTAATCCTGTGTTAGATGTTTGTGTGCAGACTATGGGGGATTCTCCCAACACTTGAGAGACAAATAGCTTCTTTTTCAAGGTTTTAGAACTAGAACTAATAGCTGAAAATGAGATAAAAATTCTTACCTAATACGAAAATGTTCTAGTAAACTGAACTGCCCCACAATAAAATGATTGCCCAATAAAGTAGTGCAACCTCTAACATTGAAAGAGATAATCTAGAATATTCCTGGATTATATGGGAACTATTGCCAGATGACCTCTAAATTTTCTTGTACTTCTTCAAGATCATCTGGTTTTCATACCTAGAACATATACTGGGTAATGACAAAATGAGACTTTGTATTGACTATATCACTATATAGAACTGGTACCACAGGCAGATCTCTGATTAGAGTTACCTTTAAAAGAACAAACTTTATGTACAGTAAATAGAAACATTATAATGAACAATTTAGGCAGTTCCATAGAACTGGTTATAGTAAGATTTATCTTTAAAATCATAACATTATAGTGACATTTAAGAAACTTATTTTGTATAATTTCATTCTTTTCTCTACCTTGAGAAATTCTAACTTCATTTCAAAGCTTTGATCAAATATTTCTACCAGAGAGCAAAATTTTTATGTAAAATGGGGGTAAATAACACCTATCTCATAGGCTTGTTAAAGAGATTGAATGAGATGATCCATGCAAAGCACTAGCACTTATAAAGGTTATTTAAAATGTTATATATTATAATTCATATTATATGGCTTCATTATGTCACTTATCCCTCTATTATTTGCTTATATATTTGTATTCCCCTGTAAACTATGAGTACCTTGAATGCAGGCAAGAGCCACATCCTTCATTGTACCTTCAGGGCCTAACCCACAGTAGCTACTCAGTAACCATTAAGGTATTCATCAATCTTACAGCAAACCTATGATGTACAAACTAAAAAGTCATAACATTCTGAAATTGGAAGAAAATTTTAAAATACTAACAAATCTGAAGACTACAACTCAGGATGATAAAATGACTTGCCTAATGTTACATAAAGTAACAGAACTCAGTTTTTTTAAAACTCCAAATTTAATATCCAGAGATTTCCTGTACAAAATTGTGTGAGAGATCTTTGGAATACTGGTATCTCAGGTAATGACCAACTGCGTTACACCCAGTTCTTTTTTAACCCTATTAGACAAAGTATTAACTTATTTTGTCAATGTGTCAATGTGCCAACTTAGAAATAAAGCATATTTCCAAATCTTCTTTGCATGGAGAGGTAACAGTGTGACTACCTTGGTCAAACTACAAGATTTTTGACTAGTGCTTTGGAACAAGTTTAAAATATTTGTAGTCCATACAAGGCTCTAGCCTGTGTCCATTACAAACAGTTGTCTAGTCACCCTACCCATGTATTATTGTAATCTCTCATTTTTTAAAAATAGACTTGAATAACTGTTCACCTAGTTTTTTGTAAGTATTCAAAACTATAGATGACCACCACATATTAGCCTACATCCATCACAAATAAAAAATGAAAAGGTAATTTCCCAATTCCCAGACTTTAGCTACACACACATTACCATTGTTAGCTTGCCATCTTGTGGCCTCTTACTCCTGTGCAGCTCAATATCTGAGTATCACACAGGGTAAGGCCTATGAAACTCAAGGGTTTTATATATACACATCCACTTTTAAACATATTTTATATGTAGCATGTAATTTAACCACACCTACTTCACTTCCAGGCCAATTTCCTTCCAGCAAAGAAAGACTGACAAACTGTAAGTCAGACAGGCAGATGCTGGCTAGCTACAAGTTAACTAATTTTAAAAATATGCTCTGTGAGACAAGTGCTCAAAAAACATCTGAATATTTATTGAATAAAACATTCATACATGTTTTCTAAAAAGGAGTGTACTTAACTTTTTTAGTGAAGCCAATGTGAACACAGCTTTTAATAAAGATGGGAAAGCAAGGAATAACAGGACTTAAACGTACATTTTACCAGGTCCAAGTGATGAGGTGGCCTTTCTTCTCACCTTGACCTTGACAAAGTTATGAAATCTAGAACAATGCATGCTTTCTCTGCTTAAGGTGTACACACACACAGTTTTGTGACTACTATATACATTTTCCTTCAAGAAGTATTCTTATGATTGTTAGCCTTAGTAAGAACACAAGAATTCCTTAGATCAGCCAGGCACTTGAATAAAAACTGTGGCAATAAACTCCAATGCCAGCTACTTCCCTTCTATGGTTGTGATTGAATGAGTTGACATGTAAGGAGCTTAAAGCAGGGCCTGACACATGATCAAATATTACAGTGTCTTTACTAGAGAGCACCAGAATTCAGTCTTGGGCTTCCTAACCCTCCCTTCCAGTACCTTAGAGCTTAGCACTTTCTAACTGCTGCTTCACTAAGCACCCAATGCAATGTATCACACTTGAAGGCTCTGCTGGATCATATCTTCCCTTCAGTTCAATGTTGTACTGAGAAAAGCTGCCTATATAGATGTTATAGTTTAGCCAATGAAAAGGAAAAAAGGGGGGAAAACCCAGCTAGGCCATTTGAAATGCTGGGTTCCAGCCTATAATTTTAAAATAAAAATTCAGATTTTCTCTCATTGTCAGATATATAGATTTATCTATTTTTGTCAGATTTTCTCATCATATATATTACACATGGGGAGAGAGAATAAAAGAGTACAATAATAGTTAAAACACACAAGCATATTGTGGTTGGAAAGGCCCACACAACTATCAAGTAGAATAATCTGGACTATTCACTTATAGCAAAGTAGCGAGCTATTTGTTGCCTTTCATATTTCTGGCTCATCTACTTTGGCTGGGAGTTGGTGTGAGATCAATACTTAAAAAAAATTACTTTATTGGAATAAACTATACTGCTCACAAAAATTAGGGGATAATTCAAAATGAATATGAAGCTATAAAATATTCTCTAATTTTTGTGAGTAGTGAATTGCTTCTCATTTTACACTGACAACAAAGTAGATTACATTTTTAAAGTATAAAACATCAATGCACGCCATGTGATAGAACTTACAATTTTACCTTAATTTACTGAAAGAAGTACTATATCACACTGCTTCTAGTACTTGCAATGAAAACTTCATATAATCCCGACACTCCCCACCTTTGTCCTTCTGCTTTAAAATAGAAATGCCTCCAACCAGGACAGCAGAAAAAGCATTCTGAATCAGGGAACAGGAGACCTGTTTTGTAGGTTGGCTGGTGCCAAGCCATTAAATTTCCCATGTTGGCATTCATTTATAAAATGGTTTCCACATTTCCCTATTCCTCTCATGAGTCAGGGTTGAGAACTGTTTTACACTGCATTAATAAAACACACAACTGCCATCATGGGATTATAAAATTTCCTTTGAGGACATACACACTTGAGTGAAAACTTCGTAATACTCCAGTTTTAAGTAGCCATGAGATTTATGGCTACTTAAATGTATTTAGTAAATACATTAAAGATGGTTTTGAAAGTTTCAAATAAGTAAATGTAATTTTATCTAAGTTGGTTTTTTAGGGTTAAAGGTAGCAAACAAGAACTACCAAAATGACTTCGTTGTTTGAACATTTGGATTGCATTGACTACAAATGTATTGGGAATATGTAAGATTGATTCTTGGTATGTTCTACCCCCCTTTCAATCCTTAAGTGTCTTGGTTAACACCTTGAAGTCTCCATGTAAAAGAGGCTACTTTTACTTGGCAAAGGGGGTCAGGTCACTTCCCTTACAACTTCCAGGGACTCATTTCAAATGAAGAATTTTCTGGAGTGATCTGCTCCTGAAGAGTTCAAATACACCTGTGTCCTCAAATGCCCAGTGACTTCTAAAATACCTCCTTGCTATAAAGGGACCTGACACATGAGGGCAATTGTTATTAGCGATGCAGTGTTCTTCTCCAACTAACCCATGATATAGGGCTCTTCCAGGGATCAGGGGGTGGTAACTAAAGCCTGTTAAGTGCAGCTTCATAGTGAATATTCTTTTCCCATGCCCATAGCTATTTGGGGGAACAAAAGAACCTGGTAACTAGCGAAGATGGCAGCAAGCAAACCTGTCTACAAGTTTCAATTACAGTGCTCCCAATAGAGTGCCTTCGTGTTTTTTTGTTTTCGGTGAGAGAGGAGACAGACAGGAAGGGAGACAGAGAATCATCAACTCATAGTTACAGCACCTTAATTATATTCATTGCTTTCTCATATGTGCCTTGACTGGGAGACTCCAGATTAGCCAGTGCCCCTTGCTCAAGCCAGCAACATTGGGCTCAAACCAGTGACCTTTGGGTTCAAGCCACTGGTCAACTGAAAAGCGTGCATAGAGAGCTGGTCAGAATCCACTCAATCTTTCCACAATTGCTTCTCAGTTCCTTTTTTCTTAACTTCTTTGGTTCAAGAGTACACAACTTCAGTGAAGAACTTTAGTGGTGAGCCCTTTGTTCTGTTTCCTATGTTCAACAGTCACCTCTTTCATGGCTCCAGAAGTTCAACTTTTTTCCTTTTTAATCAATATTAATTAAACTGTAAACAAAAATATAAAATACATGTGGATTTAAGAGTTATCTACAAATTATCTCCTAATACCGTTTTCTAATCACCTGGAGAGAATTTTCTTCAACTACCAGAAGAATTTTTACAGCATCATTCCAACTAAAGACACTGAACCATCTGTGTTACTTTATTTGGCTGCCCACGCTCTCCAAATCCAGGAACACACAAGCTCTGAATTTGGTTTCCCTGTTTTCAACTCTCAGTTGTCACACAATAGCTGTTATTACCCAGCCTTTCCTCATAATTTTTTCATCTTAAAATGAGGATAAGAGCACCTAACACTCAGGGGTGGTTTAAGAACAAATGGAAACAAAAAAGGAAAGCTCTTAGCAGTGTCTAGCACACAGTAGCAGCCCATAAGTACTGCCTCTATACTACTTATTTACTAACATTCTCACTATTCTAATTCCTGTCCCCGATTAGCTGTGTAAATCTTACAATCCTGTTCATTATGCTACTTAGGTTAACCTGTATCTCCCAAGACTTCTGGGCCAAGTGGATACTTGGAATCTTTCCCAAACTCCTTACAATGTTCCACATAGCCTGGAGGCACTCTCACTTGGTTTTCTTAAACCAGTTTCTACAGAATGCTCCTGTGTACACTCCAATAAATTAGACTAAAGTTCTTTAATTTCTCAATTCCACCCACCTCCATTTACATTCTAATGCAGAGATCTACTTCAACAGCCATTTCCAGACACTGCAAGCTGCATTACTTCTAAATCTTCAATTTCAATGTCTTAGTTTTCTTTTTCTTTTTGTGTGATGGACAGACGAGAGTGATGAGAAGCACCTACTCATAGTTGCAGCACCTTAGTTGTTCATTGTTTTCTCATATGTGCCTTGACTGGGGGTGGAGGCTCCAGCTGAGCCAGTGACCTTTGGGTTTAAGCCAGCAACCATGGAGTCCTGTCTATGATCCCATGCTCAAGCCAGTGATCCTGCACTCAGGCCAGCAACCTCATGGATTCAAACCTGGGTCCTTGGCATCCCAGGCCAATACTCTATCCACTGTGCCACTGCCTGGTCAGGCTTTTCTTTTTTTTTTAATGTTTATTGGTTTTAGAGAAGGGAGGGGAGAAAGCAGAAAAGATAGGAACATCTGTTCCTTTATATGCTCTGACCCCAGGGGTGGGGGATCAAACTGGCAACCTGTGTGTTGGGTTAATGCTCTAAGCGAGCTATTTGGCCAGGGCTGCCTTTGTCTTTCATACCTGTTTCTTGCCCTTGTCCCCACTATATTCTTCCTTTGAAAGCATACGACCTCCAGTCCCATGATCACTCCCGTTCTTCTTGGCTTTGTTTCCTAACCCTAACTAGACTCAATTCATTGATGCATTTACCCATACCTGGACTATGCAACCTTTCCTCTCCACGCAAGCTGACTACTACTACTAGATATATTACATAACATGCAGTGCTGCAAGATTATGCTCTCATAGCTCAGCTAAATTTGGAATGATAATCAGTAATTCATGTGTATCTTCTACTTTGCTCCTTCTTCCATCCATATCCTGCCTTCACCATTTACACTTTGATTTCCTACTCTTCCAAGGCTTGCTGTTGCAGGAATGTTTTTTTTTCCCCCCATTACAATGAGCTCAACATTTCTACCTAACAGACTTCATCTAAGAGATGTCCTTTCTATTTTGTAATGCTAAACTGCTACCTATTTACATTCTTGGGACCAGGTTCTATACACTTTTCTACTTCAACTTTGAGCTCTTTAATGGGCACCTTTCCAGAATCCAAATATTCAAGACTAATCTTAAAAGCCTTCAAATAAGGTCAAGTACTAACCAATTTCATTTTTTTATTATTAATTTTGTGTTTACATGGATTCAAGTGTCCTCATTTTCTTTAAAGAAAGATAACTCATTGCCTTCACTTCCTTAGTTAGCTCATTCACCAACTGAAAATAATTGGACAGTAAATATCCATTAGTTAGCATCCACTAAAACTTCTCTGAAGATAGGTGGCCACCAATGGTTAATTCTAGTAGCCTCTTTATTCTTACTTGATCTCCCAGTTGCATCTGGTATGACCATCTACCCTTTATCATTCTCTCTTCTGGGTTCATAATGCTTCATACACTTATCTCCTTTCCTGGTTCTCACCTAACCTTTCCTTCCCAACTCCTCTCTGCTAATTTCTTTTCTTTCTGCCAAGGGTTGGTGCTTTTCAGGGTCCTTTCCTTGTGAACTATTTTTTCCTATATTCCCGCTTGCTTCTTCTTTCAATTCCAGCAAAATGTACTAAGCACTTAAAATATCTCAGATTCTGAACTAAATGCTCACGCGACAGAAAAAGCCAGAATGCTTGTGCTCAAGGGGTTTAAATTCCAGAACTGCAGTTTCAGACTCCTATAATAAACTGATCACTATACCTCTCTGCCTTGATGACCTACGAGTACCTCAAACTCAACATTAACCTTTCCTCCAACCGTATTTCCTGTATTATCTCAGTATACAGCACTGCTATTCACAATTAACCAAGAAATTTAAGTATTCTATAATATTTGCTGACTCTCATCTTAACCCCTTCTCTACCAAATCCTTCTCATTGGCATTCAAATATGTCCTATTTGTCTATAATTTAAAAAACTAGGTATGACACCCTTCATAATCTCTACTCTCCTTCATGACCAAATATTAAAAAAATAGGCATTTACATTTGTTTACATTCCTAAAACCGACTTTCATTCACACTCAGTAATTGCAAAGGTCACTAATCACTTACCACTAAATCCAAGTGATGCTCTGTAATTCTTATCTTACCTCAGAAGAATGTGACAGAATTATACATACCTTTAAAAATACTTCCATTCTGCTAGTCTCATAAATTTTTCCTATTTCTTTTTACCTTTTAAATATTGAGCTAGTCAGAGTTAAGGCCTAGGCTCTTTTCTATATACTCTTTCCCTCAGCAACCATCCATTCACAATACTGCTGCTCCTCTCTCAGCCTCAGCAACCCGAATAAATGATATTTCTCCAACATTTATTTAAACCAAAAACTTGGGAAATTTTCTGGATTTTCCCCTTTCTTTTTTCCTGTAAATCCACAATGATCAAGTTTTGTCAAATATTCTAGATCTCTCAAGTCTGTCCACTCTTCTCCCTCAGCCATCATCACTTTAAACCAAGACAGTCTCCACTCTTCCCTGGATGACTTGGACAGCCTTCCTAATTGTTTTTGAATTTCACACTGGAATGTACCCTCACCACTGTAAACTTCTAAAATGAAAATGTTAAGAATCTCATTCTTTTGCTTACAATCCAAATGTTAACCCACCACTTAGGGTGAAATCGAGTACAATTAGGTATAACATGCTGTGTGACCTGGCCCTTACCTTTCCTCATTTTAAACTCTCTTTACCAGCCGTCAGCCATTTTACCAAAAGCTATTTTTTAATTAATTAATTTATTTATTTACAGGGACAGAGAGAGAGTCAGAGAGAGGAATAGATAGGGACAGGAACGGAGAGAGGTGAGAAGCATCAATCATTAGTTTTTCGTTGCTATCGCAACCTTAGTTGTGCATTAATTACTTTCTCACATGTGCCTTGACCGCAGGCCTTCAAGCAGACTGAGCAACCCCTTGCTGGAGCTAGCGACCTTGAGTCCAAGCTGACGAGCTTTTGCTCAAGCCAGATGGGCCCGCGCTCAAGCTGGTGAGCTCGGGGTCTCGAACCTGGGTCTTCTGCATCCCAGTCCGATGCTCTATCCACTGCACCACCACCTACTCAGGCACCAAAAGCTATTCTTATCAGAACTTATTTTGTACTAGAGTTTCCTCTGCCTTCCTTCCCCAAACTTTCCTTCTTTAGGAAAGTCATTAACTGCTCTCCCTCACCACAGATCCCATGGCATCCTATTCTCATCCTATTATCTATTCTTACAATACTCTTATAACACCTGTGCAGACTCTTGAGTTCCATGAGTCAGAATCATGTTCACTTCAGTCCCATTTAAGCATTCAATAATTTTTTACTACTGTTAAGTACCTATTATATTCAAGGTACTGGATTGGGCACCTGCAAAGAATGGTGGTGGTAGGGGTAAAGAAAAGTAGAATAAAAGGCAATTACAACTTGTGACTAATGTTATCAAGTCAACTCAGTGCTGTAATGGGAGTAAGCACTCATGGTGCTAGAGCCCTAAGAGCTGAGGAATGAGCAAGAAAATAGCAGAATAGTAGGTCCTTCAGAAGTGAAAGAGATGGGCTGGTTTGAGGAAGTCAAAATAAATCAATGTGATTAGAAAACAATGGACAAAAGAGAGTAACACAATGTGCTTAGAGAGGCAGGAATCACAGCTTAAAAAACAAACAAACAAACCATATTTTATTCAGAAGGGCAGTGCAAATTAAATGAATGAGTTGCTCAAGCCTGCCCCCTCACCCAATAATATTACTTAAAATGAAACTAACCTAGCTGCCTGACGGGGAATATTCTGGAATAAAGCCCTTCAGGAAAAACGTTATAGTCACTAGGCAAGAAATAATGGTGATTTCGGTGAGACATGAAGAGAAGTGAAAGGGCTCCTTTAACTCAGGATGTAGAAATAACTATAATTGTGACCAAACACAGGGAAAGTGCAAGAATTGATTACTATGACAACATTAAAGAACCCAGCCTGAGAAATTTAGGTAGTGACTTTACTTATCCAAGTAGACTATTGAGAAACAGATTGAGGGTGGGGTGGAAATGAAATAATGATTTGGATGTGATATACTTAACTATGGGATAGACAGTTGAGTATAAGCCTGAACTATGAAAAGTCTGGTCTCAGAGGTATCAATTTGGGTAATAGGTATTTGGTAATACTAAACTCCACAGAATAGATTAAATCATCCAAAGAGAGTTCAAAAACATACACAATGAACCACAGTTTATGTACTGGGAAAAGAACAGGGTTGGAGTCAAGTGAAGGGGCAACCAGAAAGGGTAAGGAGAAAGCCTAAAGAAAATGTTAAAAAATTTAGGAGAATGTTTCAAAGAGAAAGTCATCAACCTTACTGAATGCTCCTCAGGCAGTAAATGAGGGCAGAAAACCCAACAGATATGGCAACATGGAAGAGACTGGGGATCCTAATGATAGCAATTGCAGGACAGTTGTAGGGATACACAAAGTGGTAGTAAGTCAGAAGCGAATAAATGGGTGTCTGAGTAGGCAACTTAGATGAGCTATGATGGGAGCCAAATAAAAAGCAGTCCCTTCTTTCAAGAATAGTAGCTAGTAAGGAATATTTATAAACTGTTAGAAAGGATCTAGTAAAAGAAGGCTGAGAGGACATGGAATCCAGACTGTTTGAGGAGGGGTTGATTTTTTAGGAAGTACAAGACAGTGCAGATATAGATGGGTTTATAAATTTGGAGGTGAATATTTTATAGCCAAATTTTTGTATTTCCACAGCAAAGTGTGATTACAAGATAGTCAGATGAGAGGAGTGGGAAATATAGACAAAGAGTATAAACATAATTTAAGTTGTAGAAATTAGTTACAACAAAACAACAAAAAACTGTCAGGTAGTTTTTAGATAAACCTGCATTGTATAATTTCTCCCATTCAACTGCTCAAGAGTAGACAAAAAGTTTTGAGATTTTTCTAGATTATAACAGAGTATGACATGGTCTCAGACTCAGGATATTTGCAAAGGAGTATGTATAACAGTGGGACCTAGTCCGTAAACTGAAGCAAATTACCAGAATGAGTTGAAGAAGCATGAGCAAGTCAGAGGATTAACTGATTAGCTGTGATAAGGAAGAAGTACAGTGTGTCCGTAAAGTCATGGTGCACTTTTGACCTGACCAGTCAAGAGTGCACCATGACTTTACAGACACACTGTGTTTCTTAGTGGAACTATATTGAGGTGAACTGAAAAATATGTATGGTTGGACGAAGGGAGTCTTGAATCCAAGATTTGAAAGTAAGAGGTTTTCATTATAACAGGGTACAGGACTCCCATTTATGGGAAGCATGTCATTGCAATGAGAAGCACCTCGATTGAGCATGGCTATTGGGAAATACATGTCCTTTTGCTCATTGAGTGGTAGTATTTGAAACACAGATACTGAACAAATAAATAAAAAATTAAAAGCATTTATAGAGAATGGGCATGTGAAACTTGTGACCTGGGTGCTTGATGAGGTGACATTTAAGCTGAGAATTGATAGTAAGGAGTCAATCATACAAATACAGGAATAAGCATTCCAGATAGAGACAATGTAGGATCTTGAGATAGGGGAAGCAAGTTAGTGTGTGTTCAAAGAGATGGAAACATCAAAAAGTAGGAAGCAAGTAAGTGGAAAGATTCTCAGGGATTTTAAATGAGATTAGATTTTAATTTAATTTATTTTTATTTTATTCATTTTAGAGAGGAGACACAGAGTGAAAGAGAGAGAGAGAGAGAAAGAGAGAAAGGGGGGAGGAGCTGGAAGCATCAACTCCCATATGTGCCTTGACCAGACCAGTGCAGGGTTTTGAACTGGTGACCTCAGTGTTCCCAGGTCGACGCTTTATCCACTGCGCCACCACAGGTCAGGCTGAATGAGATTAGATTTTAATCAAAGTGCACTTAGTTGTCATTCAACAAGTATTTAAATGCAGGATGATACTCAAAACATTAGCAACCAATATATTCAGTCAACTGGAATAAACTGACAAGTCAGAATAATCACCATTTGTAAACAGCTAACGCAGTCACTTTGGTGCACAACTGCTAATTATCAGTCTTGGCTGAATAAATACCATTTTAGATCATTTCCCAAAGTCTGTTCCTTAAAACACTAATTTAGTGGTATATACCTATATATTAAAAGGCTTTGACACAGACCCCATATTCCAACCCTCTGGTGTCTCCTTACAATAAACATTTTGAAAAAGGCTGCCTTACAGCTCTACTCTTTTAACATACATCTCATATCCATTAGTTTCTTTCTCAACTCCATTAACACTCTTCCTTCTGGCTCACATCACTTTTTGCCTGGACTATTTCAAGTCTTCCTGCTTGTAATCTCCAACTTACCCAATTTATTCTTTCTATAGTGCCAATTATCTTTCTAATATTGGTATGTGAGCAGGTAAATTTTACCAAACACTCCAAGAACACCTATCCTTCTCAAACTATTTCAAAAAAATCCAAGAGGAGTCTATTGTGCTCATTTTATGAGGCCAGCATTATTCCAATTCCAAAACCAGATAAAGGCACTAGAAAGAAAAAAATTATAGGTCAATATTCCTGATGAAAATAGATGCTACAATCCTCAACAAAATATTAGCAAACCGGATCCAGCAATACATTGAAAAGATTATACAACATAATCAAGTAGGATTTATTCTGGAGATGCTAGGTTGGTACAATATCCACAAATAAATATTTATGTGGAATACACCACATAAACAAAATAGATAAAAACCATATGATCTTATCAATAAATGCAAAAAAATTATTTTTTTATATAACCTAGCACCCACTTATGATAAAAAGGCTCAGTAAAGTGGGAACAGAGAACACACAATATAACAAAGGCTATATATGACAAACTGACAGCCAACATCACACCCAATGGGCAAAACCTACAGCATTTCCTTTGAGATAGGAAAGACAATGGGGCTGTCCACTTTCATCACTCTTCTTATTCAACATGCTGTTGGAAGTCCCAGCCACAGCAATCAGAGAAGACAAAATAAAAGGCATCCAAATTGAAAAAAAGGTAAAACTGTCAATATCTGCAGATGACATGGTACTGTATATACAGAACCTTCAAAATTCTACAAAAACCAAAAAACTTAATAGAACTGACCAATGAATTCAGTAAAGTAGCAGGATACAAAATAAATACCCTGAAATTAACTAAATTTATTTTTTTTGAGTGAGACAAAAAAGGGAAAGGATGAGTAGCATCAACTTAGATGCATTACTTTAACTATTCATTAATTGCTTCTTATATGTGCCTTGACTGGGGGGTTAGAGCCGAGCCAGTGACCCCTTGCTCAAGCAACTGACCTTGGGCTTCAAGCCAATGACCTTTGGGCCCATGTTGATAATTCACACTCAAGCTGGCAACCTCATGGTTTCAACCTGGGTCCTCAGTGTCCCAGATCAAGGCTCTATCCACTGTGCCACCTTTGATCAGGTAGAAATTAGCTGAATTTTTATACATCAATAATGAACTATCAGAATGGGAAACTAAGAAGACAATCCCATTCACAAATGCTTCAAAAATTATAAAATACCTAGAAATCAATTTTTTATTTATTCATTTTTAGAGAGGGGGGATGAGACACAGGAGGCAGGAGCAGGAAACATCAACTCCCATATGTGCATTAACCAGGCAAGCCCAGGGTTTCGAACCGGTGACCTCGGAGTTCCAGATTGACACTTGATCTACTGCACCACCACAGGTCAGGCTAGAAATCAATTTAACCAAGGATGTAAAAGATCAGTACTTGGGCACTGACTGGGTAACTCGGTTTGTTAGAGCATTGTACTGACACATGAAGTTGTGGGTTTGATCCCCATTGAGGCACATACAAGAATCAACCAATAAATGCATAAATAAATGAAACAAAAAAAATCAAATTTTCTCCTTTCCTTTTTAAAATCAATCAGTTTTAAAAAAGACCTGTAATTGGAAAACTGTAAGACACTGAAGAAGATACAAATAAATGGAAGCATATATTGTGTCATGAATAGGAAGAATTAAAAACATCGAAACACTTATACTACCCAAAGCAATCTAGAGATTCAATAAAATTCCTATACCAGTGGGGCCCTCGCCAGTTGGCTCAGTGGTAGAGCGTCGGCCCAGCATGTGAATGTCCCAGGTTCAATTGCCGGTCAGGGCACACAGGAGAAGTGCCCCTCGGTTTTTCCACCCCTCCCCCCTTGCTTCTCTCTTCTACCCTCCTGCAGCCATGGCATGATTAGTGCAAGCTGGCCCCAGACGCTGAAGATGGCTCCATGGCCTCTGCCTCAAATACTAAAAAATGGCTCTGGTTGCAACGAAGCAAGGGCCCCAGATGGGCAGAGCATTGCCCCCTAGTGGGCTTGCCGGGTAGATCCCGGAGGGGGCACATGTGGGAGTCTGTCTCTGCCTCCCCTTCTTTCATTAAATATATACATATATAAAAAACATACCAATGGTATAGTTTTACAGAACTAGAACAAATATTCCAAAAATTTATACAGAACCATGGAAGAATCCAAATAATGAAAGTAATCTTGAGGAAAAATAATAATGTTGGAGAAATCATGCTACTTGATATCAAACTACACTACAAGGTCACTGTAATCAAAATAGCCTGATACTGGTGTAAAAACACATATACTATAGATCAAGGGAACAGAATAGAGCCCTGAAATAAACCCATGCCTTTATAGTCAATTAATATTTGACAAAGGACGCAAGAACATATGATGCAGTAAGGATAGTCTTATTCAATAAATGGTGTTAATAAAATTGGACAGATATGTGTCAATAAACAAAAAACTAGAGCACCTTACACCAGTGTTTTCAACCACTGGTCTGCATAAAGATTATAGTCTATAATCCCTGGGTCTGTAATTCTTCATACAATATTAGGGTAGTTAACTCTTTTGCAGACCTGCACAAAATTTCTGGAAAATCAGCACGGGTATGCAAAATGGTGGTTGAAAACCACTGCCTTACACTACACACAAGAACAACCTCAAAAAGAAATTAAAGACTTAAATGTTAGACTCGAAACCATAAAAATCCTAGAACATAAACAGTAAAACCTCAGACTTTTCTTGTAGCAATATTTTTTTTCTGATACATGTCCTTGGCCAAGGGACACAAAGAAAAACAAGACTACAGGAAACTGAAAAGTTTTTCCACAGTAAAGGAACCATCAATAAAAAGACAACCCACAGAATGCAAGAACATGTTCATTAATGACACACATGACAAGCTGTTAATATTAAAAATTTATAAAGAACTTATAAAACTAAACACAAAAGAACAAAAACAAGAAAACAAAACAAAATACCCAAAAGAAAAAAACAATCCAATTAAAAAATATGCAGAGGACCCAAATAGACACTTCTCCAAAGAGGACATATAGATGGCTATAAGACATATGAAGATGCTCAACCTCGGTAATCATTAGAGAAGTGAAAATTAAAACCACAATGATATCCTCACATCTGTGAGAATGGCTACTATCATCAGTAAGTCACTGATCAAGTGTTGGTGATGATATGACAAAAAAAGGGAACCCTCATGATGGTGGGAATGCAGACTGGTGCGGCCACTGTAGAAAGCAATATGGTTACCTCAAAAAATTTAAAGGAGAGGCCCTGGCCAATTGACTCAGCAGTAGTGTTGACCTGGTGTGTGGATGTCCAGGATTCAATTCCCAGGCAGAGCACACAGGAGAGGAGACCATGTGCTTCCCCCTCTCCCCTTATTAAAGCATGGCTTCACTGATTTGAATACATAGACCCCAGGTGCTAAGGACAGCTCCATGAAGGCTCTGCCTCAGGTGCTAGAAACAGTTTTGTTGCAAGAGGCCCCAGCCAGGGGTTGCTGAATGGATCCCAGTGGGGATGCATGTGGGAGTCTGTCTCGAAATCTCCCCTACTCTCACTTAAAAAAAAAGAAAATATTAAAAACAGAACTTCCTTATGACCCAGCAATTCCACTTCTAGGTATATATATATATATATGAGAAACACTAATTTGAAAGAATATATGCACCCCTATGTTCACTGCAGCATATTTACAATAGCAAAGATTTGGAAGCAGCCCAAGTGCTGATCAGTAGATGAGTGGATAAATAAAAGCTGTGGTACGTTTATACAATGGAATACTACTTGGCCATAAAAAAGAAAAAAATTACCCTTTGTGACAGCATGGATGGACTTGGGAAGCATTACGCTAAGTGAAATAAGCCACTCAAATACCATATGATTTCACTCAAATGTGGAATCTAATGAACAAAACAAACTAACAAGCAAAACAGAGACAGACTCATATATAGAGAGCAGGCTGAGAGCTATTGGCAGAGAGCTGAGTGAAGGAGTAAAGGGATTGAGCAAAAAGAACTAAAAAAGAGGAAAAAGTCATGGAAACAAGGAATAGCGTGGTGACTGCTAGAGGGAAGTGGAGCAGAGTATGGGGGAATAAATGGTGATGGAGGGAGAATTTACTTGGAGTGGTTAACACATAATATTCAGATTATGTATTATAAAATTGTACACCTGGAACCTATAAAATTTATTCACCAATGTCACCCTAATAAATTCAAAGATAAAATAAAATTGGCACTTGATCAAACTGTTCAACTTATATGCACTAATTAACCACTTTAAAAAAAGGACAAATAATATGTTCCACATACCTCTTCAGCTTCAGCTTCTCCCACTGCCTTTAGAGATGGACCACCTGAGCTACTGCAAGTGTACTATACCCTTCATGCAGACCATTCCTTTTTCTTCTCTGACCATCTTGTCTACTCATTCATCTTTCCAGACTCATCTTTTCGCAAGACTCTCATAACTGCCTATCTTTCTCCCCTCAAAGAGAGTTCCTGCTTTGATGTCTCTAGCAATATTATTTATGTACATTTATCTTCATAGTTACAAGTGTATTTGCTAACCATCAGAATTTGCCTACTTAAAACTGTTTAGCCCTTTAAAATATTTATGCTGTATTTAACATTGCTGAAAATCTCCCAGACTGTTATATTTCAGTTAAAACAGTGACGTGTTTTGAATAAATGTTCTGATGTATAAGATTCAAATTCTTTAGATTTAGAAGGAAAAAACCCCCAATTTTTAAATGATGAAATCTAAGGTAAACTTAAGCTGTAGGAAAAATAAATCTCAAGACAAATGACTGAGGAGAAGTATACCATGAAAAATATATGCTTTATGATTTTCTTTTAATACTTAGGCATTACATTCCATACCAAATTTTACCAACATGCTATTCTATAAATTCATCATTTTATACCATAATTTATTTTTTCTGTTCCATGCTAAAAAGCCCCCTCTTCCATAATAACTTTTAGTATAAAAACCTGGAATATAAAAAATGTAACTCAATGTTGGCAAACTCTTTTCCCTATGTTACAGAACAATAACAGAAATGTTTAGTGGTCTTTTTTAAGTTAATGAGCAAAGGAAAAGCCCCAATATGTTTGCATTTTACCTTAAGAGTGGCTCATCACCAAGTTCATCAGAAATAAGCTTACTTGCTGCTGCACTATAGAGGGCAGTTTTGCCAAATGCCTACCTTTAAGAGATAGATCAACTTTGAAGAAAACTGTACAAAAACATAAGTTAACAAAGTTTCAATATTAAAATTACTCAAAGTTAAGTTATTGTTAATTTAGGAAAAAAACATGTATTAATCACCCATAAGAACTTTTATTTTAATAAATAACAGTGGACTTACCAAAGGGTAGGGATTTTAATGTGTCAAGTTTTACGCATATTGGTAATAAACCTTAAGAAGGTGAAACTAACTATTCAATGTAACCTATTAGGTCCTAAAAATAAAACTATAATATTTGCTTATTTATTCAGAGTACCAGCAATTTCAGTTAATGTTAAGTGCTTCATATTTCCTGCAAAACTGATGTTACACAGGGAATATACATATTTTCATATCCGCACAATTTCATCAATATCTCACTCTAATAATATTGTGAATGCAAATAGTTTATAACAAACACAAAGTCAAAAATCAATGATACTACCTATGGCAAACAAACAAAAGTCAAATTGAAAGGATGCATTCTTTTGTTTCCAATACTGATTTCTGTTGGACTTCAAATGGTGGTCTTTCACTGGCTGTGAATCCACAGTATAAATATGGTGAACAGAGCTAACATATGGTAGCTAACTATATACTGAATAACCAAAATAATCAATTATAACAACTAATACTGCTCTGGAAGACCAATCTAATGAAAAAGTATCATTAAATATGGTGGGAAAATACAGACAAATCTGTACAATCTAACATCTATAAACAGTAAAATAAAAACATCCAACTTCCTTATAGAAAGTGTTTCATCTATGTAATTATAAATGTTAAGGACTCTTGCATTTTATAAACACAAGATGGGTTCACTTTGATGATACCAATTTTAAGATTTATAAAAATGTTTAAAAAATTTTTTCCACAAAAGTTTATATAGTTTAAAGCTATACACCAATCTATAAATCTCAGAAAATGAAAAAAAAAAAAACCTTTATAAGATCACATGTATAAAACAAGAAATGAAATGTGATTTTATTTAAGGCAATACTGGGCTACTTCACAAATCACCACCTCAAATATTTACACTGCTTCACACTACTAGGTTCTATCACATTCACAAAGGATTTTTTAATACCAAATGTTTAAAATCTTTTATGAAAATTCTTTATTCACATTTCCATTATATTTTATGGATTCATGGGGGAAAACTGTAACTATAGGAAACTACTAAAGAATCTGCTTTAATTTCACATGAATACCACCCCAAATCCTGGATGGTAAATTTACAAAGCAGAGCAAGGTGTTGATAGAAAGTGCCTACTTTGTGAAAATTTTGAGATCTTGTAAATAAATGCTTTATGTAAAAATCAATGAACTATGGCAGAGTTTCTAGTTTAGTACAAAAAATTCTTAATTTAAAACAATAAAAGAAGTTTTAAAAACTTGATTACTTAGTTAAAAATTAAAATTCCAAATATAAATGTGTCATTTAATAGTTTAGACTTACATACTGCTGGTGGCAGTAAATGATTTACAATAATAAATATATACAAAAAAAATATCTACAAACAAAGAGTACTGTTATACATGAGCAGTGACCTGGTAAAACATATCAATCACACATATAATTCATTTTAGTTCATGAAAAGGGCAACTGGTTGATAGAAATATGAGGTTTAGTTCATTATTTACAATAACTGAAGTTTTGATTCTGTTCTTCAAGTCCCATAGGGATAAAAAAAATGTTTTACATGACAAATGTCATGTTTTTTTTTTTCTTCCTTTTTTTGGCCAGGTTAATTCATGTCAACAAAATATAATGAAAAAAGTTTCACAATTCTAGCATGCTTGATGGCTTTCTATTTAAAATAAAATAGTAAATAATGTATTTGTAGTACATTAGTTATCAGTACTGCCCTCTTCCTGTGGCTTTACCCATACTGATTTCTTTCATAACAGACATATCTTGATCATTTGAATGTACTTCAAGTTTTTTCAGACTGACGGTAGGTTTCATTTCCTGAAGTTGCTTTAAGACAAGCTCGGTGCAATCTTTCAGAGTCTTGTCTAAAACAATTTTTACATTATTACTGCACTGAAGCTGTGATGGATTGGCAAACTGTACAAAGGTTTCACTCTCTTTATAAGAACATGTATGATTTCCACTGTTCACAGTCTTGTCGATATTTTTTCTTGAATTTGAATGGGACCCTCTTTTATTTCCACTATTTGGATGGTCTTTGTCAGTATTTTTCTTCTGCTTCACTGCAGACTCCTCAAGAAACTTCAGAAACGACACTTCAAATCCCATTGGTTTAAATGAGCTCCAGTCAAAAGACGCAGGATGCTCCTCAGTGGTTTGTATTGCAACAGCAGTTTCTTCTTCTTTATGAGTATTATTTAACTCAACTGCTGGTGCTGGTTCAGCTTTTTCCACTTTCCTCTTTTTATTTTGGGAGACATTTTTGTCTTTATTAGCTCTCTTCAAATTACTTGCTTTTTGTTTTTCTGACTGGCAGGGGTTATTTTCTTGAAAATCATTACTTACATCTGAAGAGGTATTAACTTGAGTCTCCACACTTGTATTGTCTTCATTTATTAATTTTGTAATAAATAGTTCTGCTAGCTCATCCATTTCATCTTTTACATTTTTTTCAACTTCCTTCTGTGGAACTGTAGTTGTTCTTGAGTTATCATTGCTCTCTGGTACGCACGTGTCAGATTCTTTCACATCATTCTTATCAACTTCTTGCTGAGAAGTTTCCTTTAATTGTGAGCTACAACACCGTTTGAAGACAATAAGAAGATTGCGGTGTTGTGATGTAAATGCCTTAGATAACTTATGGCATTTATAGTGTCTAATTATATTGCTTTCACTTGTAACAACTGATGTGCACCCTTTTATCATACATGGATACTGGGTTACAAATCTGCTTGTACATTCAGATAAAGCATCATTTCTAGCCTTTATAGAATATACATGCTTTCCACGTTTCAGAGAATAAGGCTTATTTTCTTCAATCTGTACAATCTTTGCATTCTTGTTTTCTAAATTATTTTTTTTCTTTCGTTTGGTCTTAGGCATTTTGGTTTCTTCCTTTCCAGATCGGTGTTTTGCCCCCCGATATTTAGATTTCGTCTTTTCTTGGTTTGCTTTGCTTGACATATTTTCCTGACCAGGTGTTAATCTTCTTGGCCGAATCAAATGGGCTTTATGTTTGTCATTATGTTTATTAAAAATGTGTCGAAGGAGATTAGACCGAGTTGCATATATTCGGTCACAGCCTTCACAGTCACACTTGTATATGCCATCTTCTTCAGTTTTACTTCCCCTTATCCCAATTCCATGGTCTGCCTCAAGATGAACAACATAGTTCAAATATGTGGTAAATGAAGATTTACACTCCAACTGGTCACACGGAAATTTCCCAACATCCACAGAAGCAGTCATACTTTCAATTTCCTCAGGAGTCATTTCATGAAGCTTCATATAGTGCTGTATTAGGCCAGTAATAGCTTGGAAAATGCGAGAACAATCACTCACCTGACATCGAAATTCTTTCACGGTTTGTTTAGTTTCAATTTCTTCACTTTCTTTAGCAGCTTCGCTTTCCTCTTCAACCTCTGCAGAAAATGCAGGAAGATCTGATTTGTGTACAGCCTGGTAATGCAGAATTAAGTTTTGCTGTATTGTAAAGGCAGCAAAGCAACCCTGATGAACACATCGATAAGGTCTGTAGGGACTATATCTTGTTGGAAACTCAAGGGATTGGGAAACTGGCTTCTTGCGTTTTTTGTCCTCCTTTTCTTTTTTATGTCTCCTGATTTTCCGTCCTTTGGTTTGTATGTTTGAGAGTGAATTTGTATCACATTGTTCTGAAATAACTGTAATCACTTGTGAAGAGCTTTCTATTTTTTCAGGACTTTTTTTTTCTATAAGTTGTTTTTCTGGAATCACTGCTATATTACTGAAGGCATTTTCCTTCATTGCTCCCAATTCCACAGAAGACAGGAATTCCTTTTCCTCTGTTGCAGCTAGCTGTTTCTTTACTTGTGTTACTCGGGGGGCTGACAAATTTTCACTCTGAGATTTTCTTCCATAAGGCCTTTTTATTTTTAACTTTACCATTTCTTCTGTTGTAAAATGGTGTACCAACTGACAGTGTGCCCGGAGATTAGAATTTCTTGTAAATGTTTTTGTACATGTAGGTACCACACATTTAAATGGAGCAAATTTCAACTGATTCTTCTTAATTTCAAGAATCATCTCTGGAGTGTACTGATGAATTTTACCATAGTGCTTAAATAGTGCATCCTTTGTCATAGCACTGTAATTACAGCCTTGGTTTTGACACACAAAGGGCTTATTAACTTTGTCACTAAACTGAATATTATTTAGAATTTCAGATACTGGCTGAACAGCTGTAATATTTGGAATTGATTTAACAGGAGTGGGAGTCAGTGCCACTGATGTATTTATTAGTACACACTGGGATGTTGTAGTGGATATGTCATTTTCTAATTTTAATTTCTGTAAGCCTTCTAAAATTTCCTGTATTTGATCCTCCTTATGTAATAATTCAGACTGAGGAATGTTATTTTTTGTTGGCATGACACCTACGAAGGAGGAAAACTGAGAAGAATCAGGTAATTTGTTATTTTGTACAGCGTTTAATGAAGGAAGCTGAATGTTATAATTTATTTGAGCATTTTGTGATGTTTCACCAATACCCTGAGATCCACTTTTTACCTCACGTATTTGAGAATTCATAGCACTTTTAATAATTTCAAGAGTCTTTTCAAAGTTTTGTATAACATTGTCTTCAGAAACCTGCAAATCAGAATTTATTGAAGTTGTGCATGAATTCAAAGCCATCATTTGGGAATCACCATTTTCAGTTTTTAATGGTAAAGGAGCTAACACGGTATGAGACTCGAGATTGGTTTTAAAGTTTTCTTTTACATCAGTCATAAATAACTGATTGTCAACACTGTTTAATTTCTGTGTTAGATTTTCCACCAAACCCTGAGGTTCACAATTTGGAATTACATTTGAATGAAGGTTAGTAGTTGGCATCTCAATACTCTTTGCTATAAGTCCCACTGTTGTTAAGTTACTTGTTACCAAGTTTTGGGAAGCATTGGGTGCAATTAGTGGAGGAGTAACTTTCTTTCTTCTCTTAGAAGCACTGTTTCCCTTTTTATTTAAATGACTGGACCTTGTATTCTGAGGACCACTTATGACTGAAACTCGTGAACTGTTACTGGTAAAATTTTGTGATGGCCCACTAGAATTAGGGAATGTACTAGAGCACAAACCATTTTCAACAGTCTTCAGTAGTAAATCATTTGTTGGAAAAACAGACAAACTGCTACATTCCTCAATGGAGGGAGTTTTGGAGTTTGGTGTTCTATTCTGGTTTGTCAGGAGGGAGTTTGGGGGGCATACAGTCTGTAACATGGATGGTGGCACTGTTGGATTTGGTATCACTGCTGCATTTACTTGTGCTTCATCTGAGACACACCCTGTTGGAACATGAGAAAGCATTTCAGCACCCTCAAATGTACTGGGAATGCCAGCAGTTTCCAAAGCCTGTTTAATGATTTCACTTCCTTCTTGACTAACACTTGTATTAAAGTTAGTCACACCAGTCCTAGGAAATGTATTTGGTAAAAATGTTGATGAGCGATTTTCAGCAGCAAGAAGTTGCAGGAATGATGGATCTTTAAAACATGTTTCTGGATTGAAGGTAGATTGTTGTGGCTGCTGCAAATTGACTGCATTTGTGGAGAGAATCATGCTGGCAAGAAGCGAAGGCTGTCCATTACTCTGCAGCAGTTCTTGAGCAATTTCTGCTCCATCCAGTGGTTTACAAAAAGATCGCTTAGACAAGTGTCCACCCAGAGATCTGGGATTGGTGAAAGCCCTATAACATCTGCTACAGATAAATTTCCCATCTCTGATAATTGCAGGCCACTTAGCCCTTTTGTTGTGCTTGGATTTTCTTTCCTTCCCATTTGGGCCCCGCCCACGGTCTTTCTTAACTTTTTCAGCAGCAGACTGTTGGGCAGTGGTGTTATTGAAGTCATTTGCTAGATTCACTTGTGAGGGAAAAACTGCATTTTCACCATTACCTCCTTTTAGAAAGGTGGAATTAGTGTTTCCTTCAATCTGTGTGGAAAAATGATTTGCATTATTTTCCAGTTGGGAAAAAACAGAATTAGTTCCACTATCTGCTGGTGAAGGGAAGAGAGACATTGAACTACTTTCTGCAGGTAAAGGAAGGAAAGGATCTGAGCCACTGTCAATATTCAAAGGCAAAACTGTTTTGGTTAGATCTTCCATTTGTGCTGGCAAGGTAGTACTAGACAAATTTTCCATCTGGGAACATAGCATACTACCACCTTGTTCATTTTTATCCTGAGAAGGTATATTTGAATTTATGACACTTTCCACCGAGGGTAACAGTGGAGCTGACATACTGGCTAAATGAGCCGGAAAAATGGAAGATGAGATGTGCTGCAACTGATTTGAACAAGTAGGATTCCCATTGGCTTTGGTCTGTGGTGTAAAAAATGCACTGTTAGAGCTGTTCACCTGTGATGGCAAAAAATAAACAAACTTTCCATTATTTGGTGTATTTAAATTGTTGGATTTCTGACCTTTTTTACTTTTACACTGCATTTTAAATGCAGCATACTGGTCAGGGTGTGCCGTCTTCATGTGTTTCCCAATACTTTGTGAAGAATTGTAGGATCGAGTACATCCCTCAACCTGGCAACTAAACTTCTGAACTGGTGCTTTTGGGGGCACTGATGGAATTCCTAAAGGACTGCTTAGGTTGGGCTGTGGTGGAACAAACGCAATACTTTCTAATGTCTTTAGGGGTAAATTATAAAGACTGGATGATGTTTTCACAATACCTCCACATTCAAACTTGGATGTTGGTAAACTGTTTTGAAATCCTGTCTGATTCTGCACAGAAAAAGTCATCAAGCTATTCACTTGCCTTTCTATGTTTTGTGGGGTAAGGTCACCTATTTTGAGGGTTTCTGAATTTACTAAAGAATTTTCAGTAATCTGGGCTTCATTAAAGCAATCCTGTTCTTTTCTCTCCTGGAAACCTGGCTGACACAAATCATTACAAGTATCTTCAACTACTGTATGTAAGTTTGTGACCAGTGATTCACCAGCGTCTTCCACAGTTGAGTTTTCTTGCTTTCCAAAGTTATCCTCAACCCCCTGATTGAGGGACACCTTAATGGACACAGCTACCTCACTGGCCTGTAGCAGAGGAGTAGTAGCAGGATTGTCCAAATCATTTGATAGTGGTGCTTCAGCTTGCCTGAGCTCGGAAGCAGAAGTCTGGTCTTGTTTGGCCACAGCTAATTCTGCCTTGCTTTTATCCCAAGCATCATCTCTATCTGCTGATGAGGTATTTTTAATGTTATTTTCTGAAAGAAGCATAGACCTCTCTCTCTCAGTGTTCCCTCCTGAGTTCTGATTCACTTCGGAAGGCTGAACAGAAGCTCCAGATGAATTAAGTTGGTTTTCTGGAGGCAGCACTTTTTCCGGAGTATTGTGATCATCCAGGTGCTTTTCTAGCTCACTCTGAGAACGGTACACTTTACCACAACCTGTGAACTTACAAGTATAGGTATTATAATGCTGTGCTTCATGATCATATAGTAAATAAGCTTCTGAAAAAATTCTTCCACATTTAGGAAACATACATTTTGCCCTAAAGACTTGATGTTCCTTTCGGTGGGTTAAGAGCTCTGCGTAACTATTAAAACCAGCTTTACATTTCATCTGTATACAGATATATGGTTTACTGCCACAGTGCATCTGTAAGTGATCATTGAGATGAGTAACACTTACAAAATGCCGCCTACAGTACTGGCAAATAACTTTTTTGCTTTGCATTTCAAGAAAGCGCTTGGCATCTTCATTATCCTTATGCCCTTTTACATGAGCAATTAGATTTTTAAAGTACTTAAAGCCCTTTTTACAAAAACTTACAGGGCAATTAAATTCATTGACAGGGACTGGTTTCTGGACTGGGATCACTTCTGGTTCATAAGATTTATCTTTGTCATCATTTTCATCATCTGAACCATCATTGTCATTAAATACTATAAAGTCTGTTGAATAGAGACTATTCTTTTTTATAGGCCGCTGTTCCTGCTTGGCCACAGCATTAGTCTTCTGATTCTCATTGGCAGTTGTGATCTTAGGAGGCCTTCCCAATCTTCTTAATGGTTTCATAGCTGCTAGTCTTTCTTTACTAGACTGTTTAACATGCAATGTGACATGAGGAACAAAAGTTTCTTTAGAATTAAAGTTCTTTGCACATATGGGACAACTGTAAATTCCATCTTTGTAATGTTTTTGAGCATGTCGTACTATTCTATGACCAAGAAATTCTTTGTCACATAGCACACAATACTGCATATAGGCTTGCCAATTCCGAAACCTAGCAGATATAAATCCCCTCTCTCTTAATTGTTTTATCTCTCTCTTCTTCTGCTTTTCATCACAAAGACCAGAATTAGCACCATCTCCACCAGAAAGTCCATTCAAAGAAGTTTCTTTACTCTCTTCCTGGTAGTCTACTACTTTCTCATAAACTTCACTGTCATTTAGTTCATCAATTGAAGACACAATAGATGCTTCTTCTCCCATTAATGCAAGACATTGTCGTTTTAACGTTTTCCAGTCCCAGAATTCTGGATCAAAGGGCCACTGAGTTTTTAAAACAAGTAAGAGCTCACAGCGTAGAGAATTTGGTATTGGGAGATTCTCTTCATCATATTTCTGGTCTGGCTGATTATACAACATTTCCACTGCATAATATGCGTCTACTGTAGGCTCAATAAGAAATTCACTCAGTTGACAAGCACGTTTAACTTCCAGATCATCAGGCAACAAGCATGAAATGGTCTTGCAAATAGATACTTTCACTTCAGTATTTTCTGTAGACTCCAAGCGAAGAGCTTTTACGCATAGTTCTATACAGGTAGCAAGTCCAGCCCCTTCAGTCTGTGAAAAAGCAAATAGAAAATGTTACCTTAAAGAGAAAAAACAGTACACTACATAATGATAAGAGAACAGTAAAACAAAAGGATATAACCCTTGTAAACATTTATGTACTCAACACAGAAATACCTAAACGTGTAAAGTAAATTTTGTTGGACAAAATGAGTCTCAATAAATTTAAGATTTAAATCATACCACACATCTTATCTGACCATAATGGTATGAAACAAGAAATCATAAACATGAAGAAAAACTGGAAAACAGACAAATACATAGAGGTTAAATAACAGGTTACTAACCCTTTGAGTAGTACGAAAGTTCGTGTATGTCCAGAGTACATTACCATCCAGAGTACAATTGGTTTATTTTTAAAATGTGTAAGGCAACATTAAAAAAAGGCAAATGTATGTTCTTGTTTCCATAAATTGATTATCAAACAAACATGATTTTAAGTTAATAAAACTGTAACTGGAATTTTATTTTTTGAAAACAACAACAACAACAACAATGAAAAACAACTCACTCCTGGGGGTCAGCAAGCATGGAAAAAACTCACTGCTCAAAGGGCTAAACAATGACTAGGTTAACAATGAGATCAAGGAACAAATCAAAAGATACCTTGAAACAAATGAAAATGGGAAGACAACAATCTCAAACCTGTGGGACATAGAGAAAGCAGTCCTAAGAGAGAAATTCATAGCATTACAGGTCTATCTCAAAAAATATGAAAAATCTCAAATAAGCAATCTAACTTTACACTACAGGAACTCTGAAGAAAAACAATAAATAAAACCAAAAGTAAGCAGAAGGAAGGGAATAATATCAGAGCAGAAATAAACAAAATTAAGTCTAAAAAACAATAGATAAAGTCAATGAAACTAAGAGCCAAACTATAATACTGGCAAACTTTTAACCATACTCATCAAGACAAAAAGGAGAGAGGATCCAAATAAATAAAATCAGACATAAAGGAGGAAAAGCAACACCTGACATGAAAGAAATTTAGGATTTAAGAAAACATTACAAACAACTATATGCCAACAAGTTGGACAATCTGGTAGAAATGATAAATTCCTAGACGAATCAAGAAGAGTAAGAGAATCTAAGTAAACAGATTATAACTGAAGCAGAAATAAACTCCAACAAACAAAATTCCTGATCAGATAGCTTCACACAGAATTTTACCAAACACTCAAGAAAGAACTAACACCTATCCTTCTCAAACTATTCCATAAAATTCGAGAGAAGACTCTCCAACTCATTTTATGAGGCCAGTATTACCCTAATTCCAAAGACACTACAAGGAAAAAAATTATAGGTCAATATCCCTGATTAACATAGATACTAATATCCTCAATAAAATATTAGAATACCAGATCCAGTTATCCATTAACAAGACCACACATCATGATCAAGGGGAATTTACTTCAGGATACAAAGTTGGTACAGTATACACAGATCAAAGTGATATGACACATAAACAAAATGAAAGATTAAAAACCACATGATCCTATCAATAGATGCAGAAAGAACTTTTTATAAAATCTAGTACCCATTTATGATAAAAATGCTCAGCAACAATGGAAACATACCTCAACATAATAAAGGACAAAGATAAAAAACCCATACCCAACATCATACTCAACAGGCAAAAACTACAAGTGTTTCCCTTAAGATAGGGAACAAGACATGGGTCTGCTTTTTCCACTCTTAATTCAACACAGTACTGGAAGTCCTAGTCACACAGACAGAAATTGGAAAGAAGAAATAAAAGCATCCAAATTGGAAAGGAAGAGGCAAAACTGTCATTATCTATAGATGACATAATACCGCATATGGAAGATTCTACCAAAACATTACTAGAACTGATAAATAAATTCAGTAAAATAGGATACAAAATAAATATCTAGAAATTAGTTGCATTTTATACACCAATAATGAACTATCAGAATGGGAAACTAAGAGACAATTCTATTCACAATTGCTTCAAAAATTATAAAATATCTAAAAATCAATTTAACCAAGGATGTATAAGACCTGTACTCAAAAAATTGTAAGGCATTGAAAAAAAATTGAAGATACAAATAAGTGGAAGCACATACTGTGTTCATAGACAGGAAGAATTAACATCATTAAAATTTCATACTAACCAAAGCAGTCTATAGATTCAATACAATTCTGATTAAAATATCAATGGCATATTTCACAAAACTAAAACCAATATTCTAAAAATTTATATGGACCACAAATGACCCAAATCGCCACAACAATCTTGAGAAAATAGAACAAAGTTAGAGCAATCATGCTACCTGATATCAAACTATACTAAAAGGTCACAGTAACCAAAAAGCATGGTACTAGAATAAAAACAGACATGGATTAATGGGACAGAATAGACAGCCCTGAAATAAATCCATACCTTTCCATCAATTCATATTGACAAAGGAGGCAAAAACACACAATGAGGTAAAGATAGTCTTATTCAATAAAAGGAGCTGGGAAAATTGGACAGATATGTGCAAAAAAATTGAAACTAGGCTACCTTCTTACAGCATATAGAAGAATAAACTCAAAATGGATGGAAAACTGAAATGTTAGAAATTTTAGAAGAAAACATAGGCAATAAAATCTGAACATCTTATTGTAGATTTTATTTATTCATTTTTATAGAGAGGAGAGAGTGAGAGAGAAAATAGAGAGTGAGAGAGGAGGGAGGAGCAGAAAGTATCAAGTTCCACATGTGCCTGGATCAGGCTAGCCCAGGGTTTCAAACCAGTGACCTCAGTGATATAGGTCAACGCTTTATTCACTGTGCCACCAAACACAGGTCAGGATGAACACTTTTTATAGCGATATATTTTTGGATAAAATTTGTTGGTCAAAGGAAATAAAAGAAAAAAATAAACACAACGAACTATTTCAAACTAAAAAGGTTTTGCACAGCAAAGGAAACCATCAACAAAATTAAAAGACAATCCATAGAATGGGAATATATTCACCAATGACAAATCTGATAAGGAGTCAATACCCAAAATTTACAAAGAACTTCTAAAACTAAACACCAAAAAAATAAACAATCCAATTAAAAAATGGGCAAAGGAACTGAATAGACAGTTCTCCAAATTACATAGAGATGTCCAACAGGCATATGAAAAGATGCTCAACCTCACTAATCATCATAGAAATGAAAATTAAAACCACAATGAGATATCAACTCACACCTGTCAGAATGGCTATCTTCAATAAATCAACAAGCAACAAGTGTTGGCGAGGATGTGGAGAAAAGGGAACCTTCGTGTACTGTTGGTGGGAATGCAGACTGGTGCAGCCACTGTAGAAAGCAGTATGGAGTTACCTCAAAAAATTAAAAATGGAACTGCCTTATGACCCAGTGATCATACTTCTGAGAATATATCTGAAAAATCCCAAAACATTAATTCTAAAGAATATACGCACCCCTATGTTCATTGCAGTGTTTCTTACAATAGCCAAGGTTCAGAAGCAGCCGAGGTGCCGATCAGTAGATGAGTGGATAAAAAAGCTATGCTACATCTACACAGTGGAATGCTATTCAGCCTTAAGAATAGGAAATCTTACCCTTTGTGACAGAATGGATGGGCCTGGAGAGAATTATACTAAGTGAAATAAGCCAGTTAGAGAAAGACAAGTACCATATTATTTCACTCATATGTGGAATGAACAAAATAAACTAACAAAATAGAAATGGGCTCAAAGATAGAAAATAGACAACTCTTAGAGGGGAGTGGGGTTGCTGGGTTGGGTGAAAAAGGTAAAAGGATTAAGCAAACTATACAAAAGAAAAAAACAACTCATAGATAAACACAACAGTATGATTACCACAGACAAAGGAGATGAGGGAAGGTTGAGGTGGTGAACACACAGTACAATATACAGATGATGTATTATAGAACTGTACACCTGAAACCCGTACTTTTATTAACTAATGTCACCCCATTAAATACAATAAAAAGAAAAAAGGAAATGTTACCTTAATCTACACTAATCAATACAGATTTGTAAGTTTGGAAATTAAAAATAGAGGTTTGCTTTTCTCAAATTTTGCGAGTCAATATATGAAATGATGCTCTTTCGAAAGCATTGTGGCTTAGTCTAGGTGTGGGGAGGTGTGTGTGTGTGTGCGCGCGCGCAGAACAAGCATTAGCTCTGGCTGCCAAGATTATTCAGTAACAAGCTAGGCAAACAGGGGAGTTATTTAACTTTTTTGACCTTTCATATCCTACTTATAAAATAGAGATCAAACAGTACAAAGTTTGTAAAACTGCTGTGAGCATTAATGGATATTATGTATCTAAAGTACTTGGTATAGTTTGGTTATGTGTCTGCCACACAGTAAATGATTAATAAATGCCATTAACTTTATCACAGATCTCATTTCCTAAGTTTGCTTTTACAATCCTTTTGAAACCCTCTTAACCCAATTACAAAACTGAGACTATCCTCATATTTTCTAACTGAATAATGAAACAAAATTTTCATTTTTAACAGAGTAGTTATTTTATCCCTAATAGTGGAGATACTAATTCTATCAGAAAATTGAATGCTAAGTCACGTACCTCATGGCCAGACCAGCCTCAGAATTAGGAATAGAAGGAGACAAAAAACCTTTTTCCTTTTGAATTAGTATCTTGAACTGTTATTATAAGATAGCAAAAATGAATGTAAGAGTCACTTGAAAGAAACACGTAGTGATGACAAAAAAGGTTTTTAAAAGGCTAAATGGGAACATAAATATATGAAAAATAAGCCAGCTAAACATGTGGCCACATTTATAAGAACAAAATATGTGAGGCGTAAGATCAATAGGCAAGAAAGAGGTAAAAACAAAAAAGCTGATCCGGTATTTTCATAGCTCAAGAAGGAAATAAATTATTTTACAAAAACAGAAGCTTAGATTTGTGGGCCAAAAAGACAGTGAGGGAAGGAGTCTGGAATACTGAAGTAAACTTAATTTCAGGGAAAATAAAAGGGTACAAAGACTAAGAAGAAAATAATAAACAAAAAGAATAGATATGAAACCTATTATTTTAAGAAACTTTATCAATTTTAGAGAGAGAAGAAAGGTGGGGGAGAGAGAGAGAGAGAGGGAGAGGGAGAGAGAGGAGGAGGAAAGGAAGGGGAGAGAGAGAGAGAAAGAAAGAGAGGAACATCAATCTGTGCCTGTATGTGCCTTGACTGGGGATCAAATCAGCAACCTCTGCGCTTTAGGATGATGCTCTAACCAACTGAACCATCTGGCCAGGGCTGAAACCTATTTTTAAAAATGACCGTGAAGAAAGGGCAACTGCGAAAGAGGTGGGATCATATGGTTGTCTCTAGTTTTCACATAACCTTCTATCATTATTTTATACTATATATTTTAAGGTAGATCTGAGCTAGAAAGCTTTCACAGTAAAAACATCTGCATCTCTATTACATGCCTTAGGAATCACTAATAATAGTAGACAATTAGGGCACTCCTACTAATAATATGGAGGAAAGAAAGACATCATCAGTGAAGCTGCATACTGGAAAGCATGGGGTTTAAAGAATGAACTCTTGGAAGAATAAAAGACCAAGTCAACCATAAAGATGATCTGAAGTAACGAAAGCATGTCAGAAAAACTGGTAAATGTGTAGAAAGTGAGAATTCTGGAAAAGACTGTGCTTATTCAGAAAAGTCAGGAAAATTTGAAGAAATGACTTTAAGAAAGTACTCAGGGTACAGTGGATCTGTGGATAAAAGATATAAGTAAGGTTAACTATTTCTGTTATATGAATATCAAGACTTTTTTCCTTAGATCACAAAAATGAATTCAAAAAATTTACTTACTGTTTAGAAAACACAACTAAAATTATTTCAGAGGAACTCAACTGACATTTCTATTTTAATAGTCTACTACTGGATTCAAGGGTCCATTTCAATTTGTTAAGGACAAATAGTTTTGAATAAATTTGCTTTAAAAAACATCTTTATGTTGTAGCCTGACTAGGTGGTGGTGCAGTGGATGGAGTATGGGCCTGGAATGCTGAGGACCCAGGTTCAAAACCCTGAGGTAACAAAACCCTTGAGCACAGGTTTACCCTCTTGGTGCAGTGTTGGCAGGATCACTTGAAACTCAAGGCCACTGGCCTGAGCAAGAGGTCATTGACTAAGCTGGAGCCCCCCAGTCAAGGCACATATGAGAAAGCAATCAATGGACAACTAAGGTGCCGCAACTCTAAGTTGATGCTTCTCATCTCTCTCTTGTGCTGTCTGTCCCTGTCTCTCTCTCTCTCTAAAAAATCAATCAATAAAAACATCTTTATGTTGTAAATAAATATGAAACCTTAACAAATAACACCAGCAAAACAATAAACTATATGAACATTTTTATTCTTCTGAGTTTTCAACTTTGTGTGTGATTAAAAATTAAGTTTCTAAGTAATATTTAAATCATGAACTGGGTATATAAGAAGTGTTTTTGAGTTTGAACTTGAGTTTGAAATCACAATTTCATATAAACATTTGATTAAAGAATTAGAACATAAAAATCTACTTAAATAACCTTATTCGATAAAAGTACTGAAAGCATCAGCTTAAATTTATGAGCCACAGGATCAGAAAGCTGAATGATATCAATTCAAAGGAGGATTAGAGACAA
This sequence comes from Rhynchonycteris naso, assembly GCA_037038555.1. Lineage (NCBI taxonomy): Eukaryota > Metazoa > Chordata > Mammalia > Chiroptera > Emballonuridae > Rhynchonycteris > Rhynchonycteris naso. The sequence goes on along the minus strand of CM073000.1, from coordinate 47,526,983 downwards.
ATCCCCCCTTCTGGCACTGGGAAGCACCAAGCAAACCTCTAAAAATGCAAGGTTTTATTTTTAGTATTCCTGTTTTCTGTTCCTTTCCTCTGGCTGCCTAGCATTCTTGACCCAAAGCTACCCAAGGCTAACATGCTGATATTAGTTCTACATGTACATCCCTAGCCATACACAGCACCCTGTCTTATTCCGCTTTAAAATTCTTAAATGGTTACTAATGTATTTCAGAATAAAATATAACTAAGCATGGAATACAAAAGGGACAATCTAACCTGTCTCATGCTGTCTAGTTTCATCTTTTACCTTTACTCCTACCCAAATATCCTTTAATTCCAGGCAAACTGAGGTAACAGTCATCCCAAATAAACCATTCTCTCATATGTCTTGACACTAACATGATATTATAATATAATAAATAAATATTTTGGTTTTCATCCATGGTTCTGAAAACCAAGCTGGTTCATGCTGTTAACTGTTTTTTATGTGCTTTACTTCTGAACCCAAAAATCTCTCTAGAAAAGCAGGACTCAACAGAACTGTGATGCTGAAAATATTCTTTATCTGTGCTGTTCTACGTGGTAGTCACGAGCCACATGGAGCTACTATTCACCTAAAATGCGGCTACTGTGGTTGAAAAAAGGAATTTTACATTTTAGTTAATTTAAACAGCCATAAATGGCTAAGAGCTACAATAATGTGTAGCTTTTGTTTTTTCCCCCCTACAAAGGGGTGTTCTTGTGAGTGGGGTGTAAGGTTGAGGGAGGAAATTCACTTTTACCTAACCTAGATTTTTCTGATTAAGAATTGAAATCCAAAGTGATTAAAGTTACCAGGTGGTCAATAGCAAGTAAAGATTTATACCCAGTTTGTTTTACTTCTAATTCCAAGTTCCTTCTACTTTACCATGCTTCTCTTTAAGATAGAAAAAAAGCAGTGGAAGAACCAATAACTTTAAACTGCACAATAACTTTCTAAGAAACAGTGTTCTCAGTTTATTTTTTAACTGCAGCACTACAATATATAAAATGAAAAATCAGGATAATTTAACTAGGATGATGGAGAAACACCAGAAAGCAAAAGAATATATTCCTGCTCTCTACTCCTCAAAATGAAATTATTTCAGGAGAAGAAAAATGAAGATACATGTAAGATTTACTGACTCTAACTACGGCTTTTTAAGGGTACTTTAAAAGGGGACAGTAGGGTATCTTTTGGTCCCTCCTTTCAAAACACAGGTGTACATTAATTTAAAAATACATCTTGTCGTGCTACATCCCAGGTTTTAAGGATTCCTAAAAACTCTTTGGCATCCAAGCTATGCAATGGTAGAACATTTGGGAAGCATCCTCTGTGAACATATAAAATGGAAACCAACTGCATTCCTACAAGGGCTATTACAAGAAAAAATGTTAATTTTATAAAACTTGAATTCTGATTAATAAATAGAAACACATATGTAACTTATATTTATTGCTTCCCTTTTCAGTTGTGTCTAATCTGTTTAATCCATCTGTTGTTTTCATTTCAATGACTGCTTTTTATTTATTTTTTAAGTGAGAGGAGGAGAGACAGAGAGACAGACTTCCACATGCGCTGTAGGGGATCCATCTGGCAAGTCCCCTACTGGCGCTGCTCTGTCCATCTAGGGCTGTTGAACAACCGAGCTATATTTAGTGCCTGAGGCAGAGGCTCCACAGAGCCATGCTCTTGGGAGGGGGCCAACTTGCTCAATTTCAAGTCATGACTGTGGGAGAAAAAAAGGGGGAGGGAGGGAGGGAGGGAGGGAGAGAGAGAGAAAGAGAGAGAGAGAGAGAAGAAGAGGAGGGGTGGAAAAGTAGATGGCTGTTTCTCTTGTGTGCCTTGACCAGGAATCAAACCTGGGACATCCACATGCCAGACCAATGCTCTACCACTGAACCAACTGACCAGAGCCTGTTTTTTTTTTCTTATTTCTAAAAGTTCTTTTGACTCTTAAAATCTACTCTGTCATTCTGACAGTATCTTTCTCATGCTGTAACTCATTTCTAAATATATGTAGGCTATGCATTTATCCATAATTGTATTTACTGTAAAGTATCAGGCAAATAATTCTATTGTCTATCAAATTCATTCATGTCAGAGTGTTTTATGTTTTATAAATCTTGATAGTTAACTTGCCTTTAAATGTATATAAAGTTTTAATCCTTGAATGTTTAATCCTACTGTTATTTTTCGCTGCTAAAATTCCCTTGGCAGACTGTTTCATGTTTTGTAAATCATGATCATGAACTTATAATAAGCAGGGCTTTATCTGAAAATCCCATGTTAAGGGTTTATCACTACAGTTCTGCATTTGCTTCTGCCAGGAATCCTAAGTATTACCAGCCCACTTCATCCTACCCTCTTCAACATTACTTACCTGCAGATTCCTGGACTATACAAGTAGGGTAAATTTGGACCCCAAATCTGTGTGGGGGAAGACCAATGGTTATTATAACTTCTTTGAGGAAACATTTTGTCCTCTCACACACAGCCCTGTTGGACATGCACAAGGTTCCCTATCATCCATCTGTGTTAGAGAGTAAAATTTTTCTAATCTACTTTTCAATGAAATTATAGTACTTCACAGGTTGGTGGAGGAGGGGAGGGAGACACAGAACTCAGCTCTAATTCTCCAACTAGAGAGAGCCCAAAATCTTTTCTTCTATCCCCATATAGCTATCTTCTGTCCTTGTGTAAGTATTAGAATGCAAACCCCTTAGTTATGACAAGTAGTAATGTATCCCATCCCACACAGGCAAGAAGAGGTCTGTTATTAAGCTCAAGCTTTCTGCTCCAATTTTTTAAAGTTCCTCTTTCATTTCATAGGGAAACCTGGGGATTTCCCTAATATTCTTGCAATCTCAGCTGCTATACATTAAAAATAAATGTTTGCTTTATTTTATCAACTATTTCTGGGCATTCTGTAGAAGAAGAATTTTCAGATAATATGATCTGCCAGATGGCTGGCAAAGGAAGCTAACTCTATTCTACATTTCTATAGAAGCAAATTATGAAAATAGTATGACACCTATCTGTTAAAATTACAGAATGGAAAATTATAAATATTAAGTATATTAATTTTCTACAGACTAAAAACAAGCCCGTGGTTCTCATTTACATTTGTTTCTCTGTATCAAATATTTTAAATGGCTAATAAAAAAAATCAAAGTTAAAAGCACTAAATAAAAAAAAAATCATTGGAAAACAGTGACAAAATAATAACGTCTATGATTTACTAAAGATAATTTATGTATTTTAAGTTAAAAACAGATACCTTCATTATTCTTACCTCTGAATTAATAACTTTAATCAGGAAGAAGATATGATATACCGTCTTGGTTAACAAAGAAAGTTGACGACACCTTTCTAGGTATACATGTACAGATGGTTCTACTCTTTGCTGTAATTTACTCCAAAAGAGAGTGAGTTCCCTAATTTAAAAAAAAAGTACAAAAAATAAGTTGGAGCAGTAATCTAATCATGGACTACATCAGTGTAGTCATTACATTTGAAATTAACATTGGTTATAGATTTCAATTCTACATGTATAATTAAGTTTGAAGTAAAAAATATAGATCTCACTTTTCTAAAGACTAAATAAAATCAGGATATAATTTATTGCTTTATTGATTATATTTTTCAATTTCAGACAGAAAGCATGGCCTTTTGCTAGAAAAGTACCTGACATTTAAACAATATATACAATTTATGGTAACTTTGAGCCACGTATGAAATAAGAAAGCACAAAATATGTGTGTGCATATAAAATGCTTTGATGGCATACTGGTTTTTTATAAGCATTCAATTTTTATCTTCTAATGAATTTAAAACTAATATATTTAATTGATCAATTAAATTTAATATTTCAAATAAATAATTATTAGGTAAATGTTAAGAATCAATGATGACACAGAACTCAGAAGAAAGTAACTAACCTATGTGACAGCAGTGAAACAATAGAAAATTTGAAAAATGAACTTTCAAATGTATATCAAATGCAATTACAACGTATTTTTCATAGAAAAAATCTTACAGAAGTAGTCAATTTTTCTCCCTTTTGCTTACTGTACTATTTCTCTTCTGTCTGCCACGGTTAATTTTCCTTGCTTCAACATTTTTACCAAGTACTCTCCTCAATACATGCCATAACTATTAGTATTTCCTGCTTTCACTCCTAGGAATTTTGATCTTTTCACCATCCACTTGAATAATTTGTTCATTTCTGGATTTTAGCCTATATAGACTTCAAAATGTGTCTCTCCAGTCTTTACCACTTTCACCTCTAGTTCTTTATAACTTTTCTACTTCAATTTCTTCTGAAATCTGAAACAATGTATAAACATTCTTTCCAGTTCATCATCTTTCTAATTTAATGCATCATTATCACTGATCCTATGAGTCTCTGCTTTTTATTATCAAGACTGCTGTTACCTTATGTTTCTTTCACTATATCCTACATCCATAAAGAAGCCTTCATAACTTCCCAGCTGGACTATTTACTGGCTTTCTAGTGGATTTCCCTGTCTCAACTCAACTTCCTATATTGCTATAACCCTCTCCCCAATTCTGCCCTCAGGATTCAATGCCCAATTCATTCACAACTACTTGTCTTAAACAGTGTTTCTTAAATATAAACTTCTATTTTGCTCTCCTTCTACTTAAGAGCTTAAAATGAGTTTGCTTTTGCTTTTCACATATAATCTTAGATACTCTTAAAACCAATATAATACATTAATTTCTTAGTCATTACTGATACTTGTTTATAGAAAATTTACTTGTCTTCAATAAATACACATTTATTCTCCCTTTAGAATCTTCTACCTGTCTTTTATATTAATTCAATGTAATTTTTCCTTCATAATAAAGCACAATTATTAAAAAAAACCCATTATAATTGTATACTTCATTATTCTTTGATTACACTACCATTTATTTAGCTTGTCTGTTCTATACTCATTTGTATGCCATGTATCACTTGGTTAAACATTCTTAAATGTCAGATATTGTAAACTAAATTTCCTTTTTTGTTTGCATAATAACCGAAACAACAATGAAAATTAATGACTGACCATATAAATGGTTAGTTTTAGCTAACATAGTCTAAAACAATTGATCTTAAAGGTTTTTTGAGTTAACAGAAGTCAACATCTCTATTAGCTATATACCCCCTGCCCACCCACCCAAAGGACTATATCAGGATTTTCCCACTTGGAAATGTACCATATAAATAAATGTGTATTGTAAAAGTTAGTGAAGTAGAATGGTCTTTCACAGAAAGAAAATAAACCATATTTCCAATCATAAATAAATAATAGTTACATAAGAGTTAAAAGTGTGTAACCTTCAGAGAAAAAAAAATATACTCATTCAATTAGAGGTTGCCTACGTATCTGAAGAATTTTTTATTGTGGCATTAGACAAAATAAACCTTTCATCTTCCAACATTTACAAATTTCCTGATCATTATGTGACCATTACTGGTATATTAAGGAGTGTGTGGTCCTTAATACAAAAAGGTTTTGAAGTTATAAAATGAACTACTTAATAATCATTTTAAAAAGCATATAATATTTGAACATAAGCTTTTTATTTTGCTAAGACAAAAAGATTTTTAAAAAGTATGTTCTTACATTATCTGAATACTCACGACCTATCTTGTGTTCTTATTTAACAAATGTTTCTTTACAAAAGAAAAATCAACTCACCAAGCACAATACATTTCTCCTTGTTGGAGCTGACGTGACAAAAATGCAGTACATAGAACAAGAGCACTTTTTTCATCACCTTCAGATTCTAAGTTACAGATCATTTCTAGTGCATCTTTGCAATCAACTTCTAAAATCTATAGAAAAAGGATATAGAAATGTCATAAAATGGTTTAATCTTCAGATATACAGTAACATACTTGAAATATTTCATTAAATATTTACATATCATTTACACCAGTAAAACCTCATAACTCAAGTACTATCAATTCATAACTTGCCATTACTAGGCTGCAGTTTAAAGAAACAGTCATTCTTCAAGCCAGAGAACCAACTATTTTCAAGAACTTCACAAGCATGCATTTATATGTAAATGGACTATAGGCACCCTACCCATTAAATCATGTCTATCATACTGAATAAAAAAAGCTGCAGTACTTATATTTCCCCCCTTTATCCAAAAGATTTAAAAAGCATTAGAATTAGCAGAAAGATAAAAAAAGGCATAATGGATATAGACTAATAAACAGTGTCTATTCATCAGAGGGAAAAAAAGTATAATATGTTTGAAACATTTTTAAATTAAGCTCACCTCAGTTTTCTATAAATCTCCAGTAATTTCTTACAGCAAGTATGCAGTTAATGGCAGAGTTTAGACTGATACCTAAGTCTTGAACTTCCTAGGTGCCTTGTTCTTTCCACTACTCCTGTCTGCCTCTTTCTTACAAATGTTACAAAGTTATCCCACTTAAACAAATACACAAAGAAAGAGAGCTAAATATGTATGTGTGTGTGTATAGTAAATATTTTCAAATGCCTACAATACTAAATGCATTGTCAAACATTATATATTTTTGTATTTTTCTGAAGTGAGAAGTGGGGAGACAGAGTCAGACTCCCACAAGCACCTGACCAGATAGATCCACCCAACAAGCCCACTAGGGGGCGATGCTTTGCCCATCTGGGGCGTTGCTCCATTGCAGCCGGAGCCATTTTAGTGCCTGAGGGAGAGGCCATGGAGGCATCCTCAGCGCCCAGGCCAACTTTGCTCTAGTGGAGCCTTGGCTGCGGGAGGGGAAGAGAGAGACAGAGAGAAGGGAGAAGTGGAAAGATGGAGAAGCAGATGGGCACTTCTCCTGTGTGCCTTGGCTGGGAATCAAACCCGGGACTTCCACACACTGGGCCGACGCTCTAACACTGAGCCAACCGGCCAAGGCCAGACATTATATATATTTAATGTCCACTTTTCCACTAGGTTAGTATTATCATTAGCATTTTATATATAATGAACATGAAGTTTAAATAAATTAATGTAATTTGCCTAAGTTACCACAGTGAGTTAAGTGGTAGAATCACAAATCAAGATGCCTGACATCAGAGGCCTTATTCTCTTTCTATTTTATCACAGTATCTTTTATTAAAAGCTGTATTAATTTTAAACAATTACCTTGGCACACCCATGTAGACAAACGTTAGGAAGTCAACTCATGAGGTTTTTTTTTACTTTACATTTTCATAAGATATTTATAACAACAATCATAGCTACCACTTATTTATTAGTGCCAGCTTCTTCAGAAATAGCATTGCTAATCAGCACAACAGCTTGCATGATAGATTCTACTGCTTCTAAATATAAGGTTCAAAGAGGCAGTTACTTGTTCAAAGTCACATGCTTAAGTAGCGGCAGTCAAGATCGCAACCTTGGTCTAGCTTCAAAGTCTGTGTATTTGCCAGAGTTCTAGACACAAGCATATAGAGGACCTTTACCATTAAATATTGATTTTCGCATGTTTAGGTTTAACTAAAATTCTTATATCTTGAAAGTCTGATTTATTTTGATTCTGATTGTTTTCGTTCTTCTAAAAGTAAGCCATTCTTGCTAAATGCTCAAATGATGAAAAGTGTGTTCATTATGTATAAGAAAAAAATTTATTTTCCTAATGATAATACCTACATTAACTTATGCTTAATAATTTAAAACATATTTGTATATCTGTAAGGTAGCCTCTGTATATTTATTCACAAAAATACAAAATACCCACTGAAACATTTGCTAAATTCAATAATACAGAACACCTCACTTTTTACAGGTATACTAAGACAATTTTTATTGTACACTTGAGAGCCTTTTATTATATCTCCAGTTTGCCACTAGATGGCCCTCTTGAAAAAAAAGTGATACAAAAAAGAATGGCAGGGGAAATGAAACTATACAAACTCATCAATGGCTGAACAGGTCAAACAAATATAGCCCAATGGCCAACAATTATTTTTAAAATCCAAGGCAGCATAAGGTAGGGATTAGCAATATATTACTTATATAGGGCTTAGATATATATTACAGATAACTACTCTCTATTGCTTTGAAAAGTAAACAAAAATTTAAATACCAGAAAATTTAGAATTCTAAATAAAATTCTTAAAGCCAATTAGGTTTGATCTGTTAGTTAAGGACATACAGCGCTACGTCGCTTTCCATAGCAAAATATCACTTCAAAAATGTGAATAATTTTTATGTTTTAATATGTCAAGTATTCAGAAAATATAGAACACTTCATCAGTACTTTATTAAATATTTTACCAGGTGTACTTTTAAAATGTACTGGCTCTAATCACATTTCAAAAATTGTCTTTTGCTTATTAAAATAAAATTTATTCCCATCCAGAAAAAATTTAAATGGTAAACCTGTCATACTAAGAAAATGTAAACTCAAATAATGAGCTACATTTTTTTTTTTTTAACTCTCAGGCTACCAAAGATTTAAAAGATGAATGATCTCTAATGTTAGGAAAGAGAAAATTTCATCTAGTATTTTTGGAAGCATAAATTGGCATAATCTGTTTTGGATGATAGTATGGCTCTATGTATTAATTTAAAATGTGCAGGTTCTTTGATACAGCAATTCATCACTCCTAGAAATTTATCCTATCAGTGCACCCATAAGAATGAAAGGATGTATGTAAAAGCTAGCCATTAAATGTCCCCAGCAGCGTAAAGATATTACAAATCCATAATATTAAATTATGTGGCCATGAGAAAAAAATGAGGTTGATCTATTTGGATGATATGGAAAGATGTCCATAATAAGAGAAAAGAAGTGACTAGCACCCAAGGTGTATGTATGTTTTAAGTATACAAAATAAATACATATATACAAAGGAAAATGTCAGAAAAGTTATATATCATATTTCAAATTTAATGAATACTTTGGGGAGTATTAAGTGGAGAAATGACGGCTAGGAAGAAATAGAGGTTTCTATCATTCAAATTTCTAAGTCTACTTTAATGACAAAACCAACAGAAACACTGAATCTAAAATAAACACTGTTAACTGTTTTAAAGTATTTTATTAAAATTTTAATTTATTGTGTTAACATGGTTTCTGACAACTTTGCTTTTATACCTAAACTATAAATCCAGGACAAACCTCATTCCTTCCAGAGAAGCCAGGTAAACACTAATTTCCTTCAGCCACAACTCCTTAGCCAGGGCTAGCTGTTACTTTTATCACATTGAAAATGTCCTGAAAACCCCATGCCTACTGGCTTACTTGGATAAAGATTTCTGCAAAAGGACCACAGATCAAGGGTTTGGTTGACTCTTTCCAGTATTTACTTCTAATATATTTTAAAGAATGGGTAAAAATACAAACGTTTACAAGAACCAGCCAGGTAAAATAAATGAATGAAGTGGGTAATGTGTGCATACCTATTGTGAAGGGGGCAATGTCTTTGGCCAATTGTTTCAAGATGACTATCTTAGAGCAGAGCAGAAATAAGAGAATTTACTTCACATGGAACAATGAAGAAAATGTTTCTATGTTTGTAACAGAAATATAAAAAAATAATCAAACAATCTAAGCAAAAACGAATGTTTAACAAGAAAATGTGTTGATTTTACATATATTCTGTACTGTGATCTAGGTTTGTGCCTGGGGTAGCGTACAGAGACTTCAGTGAATAATCTTAACATGAGATGTATTAATTCTTCCTGCCTAACATGAGAAGGGAAAGGAAATCATTTCATATGACATCAGAGCTACCAGGGTCCTCCTAGAGAGTTTTTCTTAGCATCTCCCAGAGCAGGCTGGCAGCTGCTACTCAACACTGGAACTTAATTTAGGTTCAGTATTGCATAATTTTTGGATTATTCAAGACAGCTAAAAATATTCCCTGCAGATTACAAATTCAGTCTTCAACTTCTCTGAAGTACTATTTGAAATATTATTTGAATTACAACTAGTACAATTCAAAGCTAACCCAACAAGCCAAATTATCTTTAGATAATTTCCTAGAAGGGATGCTTCTTTAGGGCAGGGCCTATGCCTCAATCACCTTTAACCCCTCTCCCCCCAGTGAGAGCACACATCATTCACTGGATAAAAACTGTTACAGGAAAGAAGGACAGATGCACAGACTGACTTAAGGGCAAAGACTGAATAAATTATAAAAAACTTTAGTGGAACTAAAAAACATCTCAGATGTAGCAGCACAATAATTTACTTAAGAATTAAAAAAAAATGTTACACACATATCAAAGACTATCTCAAGAAACTTGACACAATCTGCCTACTGTCTACACAGTTATCCTGAACTAATGAGAAAACTTCTATCTTCTACTTTGCTCTGATATACAGTGATTAAAAAGCCAATTACTTGAGGTAAAAGAGAAATAGTAAAGAAAAAATCTATAGATTAGCCAATGTTCACACTAATAAATAATCACCTAGGCTAGAACACTTGTCTCTGTTCCATCCAACCTATAAATTGCCTGAAATCACTCCTTCCAGTATCTTCATTATCCTTGCCATATACAACAGGCTTATTTCTAACCTGGTCCAAGCCTATCTACTATCTTCCTCTTCACTTTCTATTCAAGAAAAATGACACAATCCCCATTATAATTACAATGTCTAATCTCATATGGGCATTCAGCTTTCTGTCTGAGGTTATTTTCCTTTGGACTCTGATTACAATCTCTGGCTACTCAGGTAATCATGCATATTCTGTTAATTGTCCTCTGTCTTGCATCTCAACGTTTCATTTACATATCCTTAAGTATGTCCCACAATCCCTCTGTTCTTTCTCTACTGTTCTGGAGTTGAAGGATACTTTATTAGAGATACAAGACACTTACACATTATATTCTCACACAATACTGTTTAATGTATTACAGCTTTCTCTAAATACATATTCCCTGTTTCTTGATCACCAACTTAATTCTCCTACAACTGTCTCCAACTTCATTTTGTAACTATGAATCATTCAAAATGCAAAAATCACATTTGAACCATGATTCTACTCTCAGAATTCTGTAATATAAAACATAAAAATACATGAATACTATGCTTTATGTCAAACTAGAAGTAAAAAGAAATAATCTCACAAGTTTTACATTAAATATGCAAATATAAACTTTATCTTTACATATAATTAGAGATATAGATATTTAGATATATATATATATATAGATATAGCTCTCAGGAGAGAATGATACACTATATATAGCTACATATACACACACACATTAAAAACAGAAAATATACTACTGGTGGAAGTCATATAAATTCTATAAAGTTACTTAGATTAGCCAGTTAAAAAGATCTGAAAGTATCTTGAAGTCAGGTAAAACTAAGTTAAGGCCCAAATGCTGACATATAAAAACATCCTATTAAATTGTTAAGTGACCACTATCTTTCTCATAATTTAGCCAAAGCAGTTAAAAGATCCGAATTATTTAAAGTAGAAGTTAGATGAAATCACTTCACATATAATTCTAAAAGTTGTTCAGAATCACTATCCAAGAGCATACCAAAAATATAAGATTAACAATGGCCCCTCACTATCTAAGAGAAAGAGAAGTCAAAGCATTCTAATCTAATTTACAAGTCTTTTCACTTTTAAAAATAATTACTAACAAAAGAAAACATACTCACCTCTTCAATTAACTTTTCATTTGGTGATGATGTACAAAGACAGACAAGGTAAGTTTGTTTGAAACTACCTTTTGTACCAATCTCTGGATGGTCAGAACACAGCTTTGCTAGAGCAGTTGCTTGACTTAATTGATTTGTTTTGATTAGATGTTTAATTCTCATATCCAACAAGATGGGACCCTCAAAAGCTAAAAATTCATTCACTTTAAAAAATAAGACATAATAGATTATTAACATTTGGTAATAATTCATTTGCAATAAAACACTTATCAGGAATGTATTTTAGAAAAACAGGAACTACACCTTCCCCTTTTTTGCAATTATGTATTACTGTTAGGCTATTGCAAAACATATGACACCCTATATGCAAAACAAGATTATATAGCTAACTTTTTACAGTTGGATAAATATTTTTGCCCCTGAGAATACCATTTAGAATGAGTGAATTAACTTTCTGGTGAGAAAAATTATTTCACATTAAATTCTAATAGTCAACGTTATTAAAATTATACTAATCCCCCCTAGAGTATTTATTCTTGAATACCAGGCATTAGCATCCCTAGAAATTAGCAGTGCAAGGAAGGAAGGGTATTACATACTTATATAGACAATAACAAATGGATGTTTGGATACTCAAGAAAATGAGATTCAACTACAATTGTGTTTCAATACTAAGGACTCAAGTCTATCTTGCTTTAATAGGTGTTTTAGAACAAATTAAAATATACAGAAAAATAAAGGGGTTGGAGAAGTCTGCTGAACCTTCTGTAGATTTGTGTGGTTATTTTTAAACCATCAACCAGTAAACCTCAACATCTGCTTAAGTATCACTTAGGCATAATTTCTATTCTGTTCAATTTTTTTTTAATATTCTAGTGCTTGTTTGATCCACTGAAAATAAGAATTTACATTTTTTCTATTTGTGAAGAATTTAAATTTTAACAAATGCAAATTTAAACATTTCCCTAAAGATTTCTTTATTAGAATGAAAATCACATTGAAAAATTTACTTGGTGATGGCTGGCCTGAAATCTTTGGAAAGCTTTTAGTAATAAAATTTTAAATGCTCTTTAAATAAAACACACAATCTCACTACTCATGAACAGACTAGAAGATATGTCTAGTATGTAATTTGCAAGCTAGAAGATGAAGAATGAGAGATGATCTTCTTTTCTCTAAATGTTCATTGCTACCCTCTAAAGCAGTGGTTCTTAACCTGGGTTCTATTGAACCCTAGGGGTTCGATGAGTCGGTCTGAGGGGTTCGGAGAAGCCTCTGCCGCAGAGGCCAGAAAAAAGTAATACTATAATTTGTTTTGAGTTCATGCACTTTGTTGGTTTTGTTCTTTGAGCAAGGTGATGTTCATGCACGGCTCATTTTGTGCACCAGTAAAAAAACATATACCTATGTCTTGAATTTGGAAAAAAAAATCAGATTTTATTTATCACTAAAGAAGGCTTCAGTGAATACACATATGAAACTGGTGGGTTCGGTACCTCAAAAAAGGTTAAGAACCACTGCTCTAAAGTCTATGAGATAATATGGTCAATGCTCCTCAGCAGTAAAACCATGAGCACATAAGCAATTTAACACAGGATGCCAATTTCATCCTTTTCTTGAAGTCTAGACCTTTGTACCTTCTACTCTCTATTCTTTACTACGTTAATTAAACTAAACCAAAAAGTGAAAAGACTGAAGACAAAGTTTATAAATGCATAACTTTCTGGTGCCTCTGTCTATGCCTTACATATACAGGGCATTACTTTTTTTAATATTATCTGATCCTATTAGGTCAATTATACTGTAAATATCTTTACACAGTTCAGTTCATTTTATCAAAGCATAATGTGTAAGGATTAAAAAAAGAAACTTTAATGCCCTGGCCAGTAGCTCAGTGGATACAGAGTTGGCCTGGCATATGAATGTCCCGGGTTCAATTCCCAATCAGGGCACACAGGAGAAGCTCTCCCTTTACTCCCTCTTCCCCTCTGTCAGCCAGTGGCTTGATTGGTTCAAGCAAGGCCCCAGGTGCTGAGGAGAGCTTCATTGGAGCACATCAGCCTCAGGTGCTAAAAATAGCTCGGTACTTGAGTACTGGCCCAAGATGGGGTTGCCAGGTGGATCCCAGTTGGGTTGCATGTGGGAGGGAGTCTGCCTTACTATATCCCCTCCTCTCACCTAAAAAACTTTAAGAAAAGTAAAGTTAAAATAAAGTTATTCTGGCTATAAATAAGTCATAAACTTGAAAAAATGGCTTTAGTTTCCTAATACAATAATTCTCTCAAAAGAAAACCAATGACACAAAGTCTAGAAATTATTTCAAATACTTCCACAAAAACTCATAACCAACAAATTCTGAAGATCATGCAAAGAAACTATCTACAGGTGGCAAGTATTTAACAAAACGAATGACAATTTTAATAGGAGAATCTCAAATAGCCCCTAAAATCTCAAATAGCAGCATATATGTCAGAATGTGCAAAGTAATTTCTGTGCTAACTTGATGTAAAGGAGAATATATGTTAATAGTATAAATTTTCAAGAGCATAGTTGTGTTTTTTTATTTAAACATGGGAAACCACTACCATACTCAAGGCAAAACTGATTTCAAAGAAATACAGAATATTAGAGCAGAAGGAATTTTATAGATCATTTTTTCCAGCTCCATCATTTGGCAGGTGAGTAAACTGAGGCTCACAGAAAGCAAGTGACTGCCTAGGTCCATAAAGCCAGTTAATGACAGAACCAGGACCAGATAACAGAATCTTCTGATTTCCAGCTTTATATAATAGTAAGATGAGAAAAAAAATATTCTCATTTAATTACTGTCTACAAATTAGAATGACACTTCATAGCAGTAAAGAGCTGTGAGTAGTATTAGCTGTTAAAAAAATAATGTATGCTGAAGCTCATGATTCAAATGGATCAAAAGTGGATTATATTCTAATACTCAATTGAGAACCTGTTAAAAACTCTTTTCCTCTCCCCATCTCCTTTGCTTATTTTTCTTTTGCTTTCATTTCCCCCATTCTTCTGTATCTTACTCTACTTCTCTCTAATCTAGAACATATTTTTCCTTGTAGTTACAATATCACATCAAAGACCAAAGACTACCCCTTTTAGAGCTTGCCAGACTTATGAAAAAAGTTCTATCATTTCATCCTTCAGTAGCTAGTCACATCAAATTTTACTCTGTGCCCTGCTCTTCCCACTCCCATCTCAGAAAAAGAAATATCTGGAATTTTATTTCTGTGTAACCTTCTTATTTATTTTCTCTATACTTATGAACTTGCATAGAAAGCAGAATTAACTATATTACTACATTTGAACCTTACAAGAGGGCAGGATGACATAAAGTGGCAATATAAACAAATAAAGCCAGTTCAATTAACAAATAATGGCCTGCTTCACATAAAATGCCACTTACATTATACTAAAAAATATTAGTTCCCACATTAAAAATTATTAAATGCATTACGAGTTGAAATTCTGTGAGAAATCATTACATAAATATTAACTGAACATGTACAATTAGTACACCAAAACTTAAGATTAGCTCCTGAATTGTCCCCAAAGTGGAGTCAACTTATTTACTGGATGTATCATTTCCTTGACCAGACTAACACAGAATTTTCTTCATAGCATCTGACTTGCTGCTTCACAAAGACCTGGAACTGCATACAAAAACCTCTATATTGCGCTGTGTGGTATCTCAGTCCCTTAGCTGTTCTCAGAAACAATCACAACTAAAAACATGCTCTCCTGCCTTCTCCTCACCCGTACTTCCGACCCACCACCTAACTTGTTACTTCTAAACTCCTAAACACCCAATCCCACTCACTCTTCTCCATTTCTACTTCTGTCATTTGGGCCAGAAGGTGTAGTACTTTAGTATCCTCCAGCATCCACTCTCACTTTCTCCATCATATTTTCACTAGGACCCAGGGTTATTATTATTTTTAAGTTAACAATTGTCTTATCCCAGTTTAAAACTCTCCAGTGGTTTCTCTTTGCCTTCAAAGGGTCAATTCCAAAATTCTCCTCATGGTCCACATGAATCGGCACCACAAATTCCTTTTTAAAAAAATGTTATTTTTATTTTCTCTTAAAAAATTCACAGCATTTGGGCAAGAAATATATACAAATTGAAAAAGAAGTAAAATCATTTGATTGCAGATGACATGTTATTCTTCTATGTAGAAAACTCTAAAGATTCCACACAAAAAAACTATTAGAATATACAAATTTAGCAAAGTTACAGAACACAGAAAGCTAAACACAAAAGTAAGTGACTTTTCTATACACTAATAATTAATAATCTGAAAAGAAAATTATGAAAAAATTCCACTTATAATACCAACAGAAGGAAAAAGTACTTAGAAATAAACCTAACCAAGATGAAAGACTTATACACTGGGTCATATAAAATACTGCTAAAAGAAATCAAGACACAATACACGGTAAGACCCCAAGTTCACAGATTATAAGACTTAATAATGTTAAGATGTACAACTACCCAAAGTAATCTATAGATTCAATATAATTCCTATAAAAATCACAATGGCAATTTTTGCAGAGAGAAAAATTTATACTACAACTGTAATCTCAAGGGAACTCAAATAGCCAAAACAATCTTTGAAAAAGAACAAAGTTGGAGGTCTCACACTTAAAGTTACAGTAATCAAAACAGTGTGTAGTGGCATAGAGATATAGGTGATACAATAAAATAGAAAACTCATAAAAAAATCCTCGTTTATTGGTCAAATGATGTTCAACAAGGGTGTCAAGATCACTCAATGGGGAAAGAACAGTATTTTCAACAAATGGTGCTGGGTAAAACAGATATCCACATTTTACCCAGCACCATTTACAAAAGAATGAAGCCACACTTTTATCTTCCTTACATCATATAAAAAATTCATTCAAAATGTATTTAGACTTAAACTTAAGACTCCAAAAGTATAAAGCTCCCAGAAGAAAACAAACAAGCTTTAAGACACTGGACTTGGTAATGATTTATTGGATATAACATTAAAGTTCAGGCAAAAAAAGAAATAGACAAATGGGACTACATCAAACTTAACTTTTGTCCATCAAAGGACAGAGTCAACTGAGTGAAAAGGAAATGTACATAATGGGAGAAAATATTTACAAATCATGTATCTGATAAGGGGTTAATATCCAGAATACATAAGGACTCCTATAACAACAACAAAAAACCTAATCCCATTAAAAAGTGAACAAAGAATCTGAACAGGTATTTCTCCCAAGATGATATACAAATGACCAATAATCATATAAAAACATATGGAACATCACTAATCATAAGAGAAATGCAAATCAAATCACAATGAGCTATCACCTCACACCCATCAGAATGGCTACTATAAAAAAACAAGTGTTTACAAGGATGTGGAGAAACTGGAATCTCTTTGCACTATTGACAGAACTGTAAAATGGTGCAAACTCTATGGAAGCATCTGGAAATTCCTCAGAAAATTAAAAAAGAACTACCAAGTGGTCCAGCTATTACACTTCTAGGTACGAATGCAAAAGAATCGAAAGGAGGGTCTTGAAGAAATATTTGCATGCCCATCTTCACAGAAGCACTACTCACAATAGCCAAGAGGTGGAAGCAATTCAAATGTCCATCAATAGATGAATGAATAAACAAAATATGGTATATATGTACAATGAAATATTATTCACCCATAAAAAGGAAGAAAATCTTGTCACATGCCAGATGAATGATCCTTAAGGACATCTGACTAAGTAAAATAAGCCAGTCACACAAAAGTAAATATGGTATGATTTCATTTATATGAGAAAGCTAAAGAAAGCAGTCACAAAAACCAAAAATAGAATGCTGGTTAACGGGCTGGAAGTGGAGGGTGGGGAAAAGATTGTTGTTTGGTTATACAGTTTTACTTTGGCAGTATAAAAATGTACCGGCAACCTACCTCACACAATCTGAAATACTTAACACTACTGAACTATGTACACTTAAGAACAAATAAATGTACACTGTTATGTGTTTTTTATAAATTAAAAAAAATCAATTCAGCATTAGTCCAAAAAAACCAAATTTGGAAATTTAATAAAACACTTCAAGCTCTAGATTCTTAATCCTGGCTGTACAATTTTATTGAACATCTATAAATGTACTAAAGCCTGAGGTTCACAAGTGGAGACTCCAATGTAATTCACCTAAGATAAGCCTTTCCCACTAGTACGTCTAAAGACTCTCCATGAGATTTAAGCAAGCCAGGATTAAAAATCTGCTCTAGGTAAGTATATTTTATTTCATTGTCAAAATTACCACTTAGAGAGTCTTAATCTTCACCCCTCTTCCCCTTTCCTGAGGGAACATATTACATTTACAAGAAATAGAGATCTCACTTCAAGATTGCAGAATTTCTAAAATCATGTTGGCTCCATTTTATTAAGTCTAAAATTTTATGGTCGTAACTAATTATGGTAAACTTCATGATCATAAATAATTTTTTGATTGATAAAAAACATTCATTTTTAAAGACTGAATATTTCATGCCCTAGATCTACCTAGTTAGCAAGAGACAGCAAAATTTTTGTGAAATAAAATTAGTAATTCTGATATCCATATATAATTATTATAATATAAACTCATTAAAACATAATATTCTCTAGAATTTTTAATGAGTATGTACTTTAAAATAATTTAGTAAAAATGAAAAATGTGGGGTCACTATATTTATATATAATTTTATAATAGAATATTAATAAAACACAAACACAAAACATCTCGTCAGCCTAAAATGGGACAGTGAACACTTTTATAAGCTTATTGCAGTTAGGTTCTAACAACTTAATTCTATCCAGTCAGTGATTCTCAATGACTTAAAGGTTCTATACAAGTAAAAGGCTATTTTAAGGTGCTCTTTCAGTGACTCCCTATAAGTCATGGCTTAACACAATAAACACTGTCAACAGATTTAAGTCTAGGTTTCAAAGTCACTACTTCGAGAATTCTCTGTATTGACAGGTAAAGACAGATAGATGCACACAAAAACACACAGACACACACGCACATATATATATGCTGGCAATCTACTTCACACCAATTTGAAGATATTTAACACTACTGAACTGTATACTTAACAATTAAATGTACACTTATGTTTTTATGCATTAAAAAATCAATTCATATAAAATTATAAAATACTCATTAAAACATTAATATAATTTTCTAGAATGGTTTAATAACTATTTTAAAATCATTTTTAGTAAAAATGAAAAACTTGGGATCACTATATTTATATATAATTTTATACAGTAATAGAATATAAGGATACACCATGAGAATGCACAATGTTATTTAAGCTAAGACTCAAGATGAACCCTACCTCACCAAAAATGTTGAGAACAATTAAATAGGTGGAGGTAACTTCTTGAGAAAAAATACGCTGTGCATGTGCGTATCTATCTTTACCTATCTATATATGAATCCAAGAATGAAAGAACTGAAGATTTACCATCTGAAAGCAAATGCAGCTTTGCCTGTATGCAATCATCAGGACTGGCCTTGCCCTATTTACAAGGAAAGTGTAGGTTATCACTTGCTCCATCCTCCCATCTCCTCCCTCTTTCCAATATTATTACATCTATGCATATGCTAATGTCTAGAAAATCAAGTACCAGTTTTTCCATGTTCACTTTAAAATGCAAAGTTTATGACTGAAACAAAGACATACTTTCTCACAAAACTCGTAAGTATTTATAAATACTTTGAAATGCTTAAGCTTTAGAAACTTCCTTTGAGGCCCTGGCCAGTTGGCTCAGTGAATAGAACATCGTCTCTGCAAGCCAAAGTCATGGGTTCTATCCCTCGTTGGGGGCACATATAAGAAGCAACCAACGAGTGCAAAACTAAATGGAACAGTGAGTTAATGCTGTTCTCTCTCTCCCTCCCATTCCCCTCCCACTTCCGCTCTCTCAAATCAGTGGAGAAAGAAAGGAAAAGAAGGAGGGAGGGAGAGAAGGAGGGAGGGAGGGAGAAAGGAAGGAAGAAAAACTTCCTTTGAAAACTAATGGGTTCATAAAAAGAAATCTACAAGGCTTTTATATTCAAGTAAGGGCTAGTACAACACAGAAGTAGAAAGGAAAGAGTCAAAGGGAATCAGTGTGACTATACAGGGCATTATCTCAGAATTGAGATTTTCAAATCTCAATTGGTCCTCAAAAGGACCAAGGATACACCATGAGTATGTGAAGTGTTATTTAAGCTAGGACCCAAGACGAACTCTGGCTCACCAAAATTTACAATCAAATGTGGAAATTTGAATGCTGAGAACAATGTAAATTTGAATGCTGAGAACAATCAAATTGGTGGAGGCTGAGAAACTTCTTGAGGGGAGAAATAAAGGCCTGCTGCTTCAGTTTGATATATTATTTATGATGACAGAGAAAAGAAAAATGTGTATTTTTTTTGACAGAGACAAAGAGAGGGACAAATAGGGACAGACAGACAGACAGGAAGGGAGAGAGATGAAAGGCATCAATTCTTTGTTGCGGCATCTTAGTTGTTTCCTGATTGCTTGTTCATTGATTGCTTTCTCATATATACCTTGACCCCTTGCTCAAGCCAGTGACCTTGGGCTCAAGCCAGTGATGATGGGGTCATGTCTATGATCCCATGCTCAAGCCAGTGACTCCACACTCAAGCTGGTGAGCCCACGCTCAAGCCAGCAATCTCGGGGGTTCGAACCTGGGTCCTCTGCATCCCAGCCCAACGTTCTTTTCACTGCTCCACCGCCTGGTCAGGCTATAAAATTTCTGTATTCTTATGGTGGTTCTGATAATAAGCTTTGTACTGAAAAGAGTAGAACAATAATGGAGCAAACAAAAAAATATTTTCACAAAATGAGGCTGAAGTTACATTGTGAAAACTCTAGACTAGAGGAATAGATATAATTCAGAGTCTCAAAATTCATTACACTAACCACGTGGCATGTGATTGTTCAGAAAGAGAAGCGTGACTGGTAAGAGCCAAGACAAGAGTCACTAAACATAAATTAAGATATACTTTTTACAAAAATTACCTCAAAATATATCACAGACCCAAATGTAAAATGCAAAATAAAAAAACTTCTAGAAGAAAAATCTAGGTGGTCTTAAGTTTGATAATAATTTTTAAAATAAAATGCCAAAAACATCCATGAAATAAAACATTGGTAAATTGGACTTCATTAAAATTTAAAACTCCTGCTTTGTTATGTTAAAGACAGTTAAAGAAAAGAACAAACCGCAGAATAAAAGAACATATTTGCAAAGCTCATCTCTGATAAAGTACTTGTATCCAAAATATACAAAGAACTGTTAAAACTCAACAGTAAGAAAATGAACAAAACAAATAGGCAAAAACCAAACAAAAAAACTAAACACATGCTTCACGAAAAATGTAATATAGCAAATATGTATATGAAAAATGTTCAGTATCACCTGTCATTACAGAAAAACAAATTAGCCCTGGTCAGGTAACTTGGTTGGTTAGAGAATCACTCTGAAGAACAGAGGTTGCTGATTCGATCACCAGTCGGGGCACATACAAGAAGAGACCAATGTTCCTGTCTCTCTCTTTCCCTTTATCTTTTTATAATCAATAAATAAAATTTATAAAAATTTTAAATGCAAATTAACACACCTAGGAGAATGGCTAAAATTCTAAAAATAGACAATACTAAATGCTGGTGAGAGTCTAAAATAATAGGAACTCTCATTCACTGCTAATGAAAATGCACAATGGTACAACTTTCAAAGAGAGTTTGGCAGTTTCTTACAAAACAAAACACAGTCTTACTATATGATCTAGTAATTATACTCCTAGGTATTTACCCAACTAATGTGAAAACTTATTTGCATGTAACTTGCAATAGCTTTATTAAGAACACCAAAAGCTGGTAGTCAACAAGATGTCTTCACTAGGTGAACTGATAAACTATGGCACATTCGTACAATGGAATATTATTCAGCAATAAAAAGGAATGAACTATTAAGCCAAAGACATAGATGAATTTTAAATGCATATTGCTAAGTGAAAGAGAGTAGACCAAAAAGGTTATAATTATGACAATCTCAAAGAGGGAAAAGATGGTAAACAGGTCAGGAGTTGTCAGGTGCTCAAGAGATGGTTGAGCAGGTGAAGCAGTTGCTTTCTTCAGGCAGTGAAACTATTCTGTATGATACTGTAATGGTGGATACATGACATGATGCATTTGTCAAAACCCAAAGAATTTTACAGCACAGAGAAAATCTTAAGGTATGGGAATTAGAAAAATATTTAGAGGAGTTTTGGGGAGCTTAGGATAGAATGCAAAATATGGCAGAAGAATCTAACTGTATTAACAATGTAATAAAAGAACTTCACTGAAAGAGGTGGAGAAATAAGGTGCTTACCTAACTAACTTTGGATAAGTGGAATCTATAAGAATAATGGCAAGAGAAAGTGTACACAGCACTGTACTCTAATTGATGAATATGTTTTCAACAGGGATACAGGTTCTCAATTCTGAAACCATTATACATGTATACTAGGACTGAATAAGTATATGCATGGTGAATGGTAGGAGAAGCCAATCAGTAAAGACTACATACTGTATGATTCCAACTATATGATATTTTGTTGAAGTGAAGGTTATAGATAAGTAAGAGGAGAATAATAATCAATGTGGATATGGTATAAATTAGGGTTAGAGACCAGTATAAACTCTCATATTTAGTTATTTAGTTTAATATGATATAGCTGGTTACATATAGAAATATTTGTATATATGTATATATACACACACAGAATAGTATACCAACATAAATTTTCTTGCTTTGCCCACTGAGAGGTCCTAGAAGCAATCTCATCTCAGTATCAATAAGCACACCCACTTACCAGATCTTGGTTTCTAATACTATTCTCAATAAAAGAAACTAGGGCTCTTTGGACAAACAGCTGATTTCAGGATTGGCAGGAAATATGGAAGATAACCCTGAAGCATCTTGTAGTACCAGGAAGCAAGGAAATATGCAAACTCACAAAAATAGGGCTATGTCAAAGGAACAAAGTTCATTCACAGTTTCAAAAGGCCCAACCTGGGACAACTGGAGCAACAAAGTGGTATTGGATTATGACAAAAGTATAAAATAAGTATCTATGAATCCACAAATTAATGGGGAAGAAAAGACAAATTTCCTGTGCAGAATTCCAAATCATCTATGTAGATACTGTCCCTTCAAAGATGTGGAGCTTAATTCTCCACCTTTGAAGCATGGGCTGCATAGAGTAACCTCCTTTAAAGAGTACAGCATGAGAAGGGAAAGAGTAACTTTACAGTGGAGAAACCTGACAAACACACTGTCTCAGCCAGGTGATCAAGGTTAACATGAACAGTCAAAAGCAATATAGACAAGTAGGCATTCTTGATATAATGTGACAATGGCACTTTACCTCTGTGACCTTTCTCCCCCAAATCTACAAGACAGATTCTAATCAAGAGAGCAATGTCAGAGAAATCCTGATAAAGGGACATTCTACAAAATACCTGACCATGACCAGTATTCCTCAAAATTGTCAAGGTCATCAAAAACAAAGAAAGTCTGAAAAACTGTCACAGCCAAGAGGAGCTTAAGGAGACAAATTGACTAAATGTAATGCGGAATCTTGTATGTGATCTTAGAACAGAAAAGAAATGTTAGGTAAAAACTAAGGAAATCTGAATGAAGAATGGACTTTAATAACAAAGTACCAACATTAATTTATTAATTATGACAAATGTATCATAATAATGTAAGATATCAATATTAGGGCCACCAGTTGTGAAAACTTCATAATTTTTAAAAATAAATCTAAAATGAAAAGTTCATTTAAAAAATAATTAGGTCAGACTAACCTTAATATTATTATTATTATTATTTTGTGACAAAGACAAGAGACAGACAGAGAGGGGGACATATAGGGAGAGACAGGAAGGGAGAGAGATGAAAAGCAATTCTTTGTTGAGGCACCTTAGTTGTTCATTGATTGCTTTCTCATAACTGCCTTGACCGGGGGGCTACAGCAAACCAAGTGACCCCTTGCTCAAGCCAGCAACCTTTGGTTCAAGCTGGTGAGCTGTGCTCAAACCAGATGAGGCCCACACTCAAACCTGCAACCTCAGGGTTTCGAACAGGGGTCCTGTGTCCCAGTCCAATGCTGTATCCACTGCGCCACCACCTGGTCAGGCTAACCTTAATATTAAATAGTCTAACTTAATAAACCTCTAGCCAAATATTAAAGTTATCATCAAATCTTTACAGACAAAAAAGGAGAACCATGGATCAAAGAAAAATAGGTGTGTTTGATAATCAATAATAATCAGAAGGTAGATTAAAGGACTGAAGGCAAGTAGCAAAATTTCTGTAAGTATTTTAGGGGCTAGGTTTCTGGATATGAGCTTTTCAGGATTATCATCAAAGACCTAAATGCTAACAGAATGTACTCTATTAAGTCTGCTAATTAGAGGAAACTTGGAATGACAAAAACCTTGAGGCTCTGGCTGGTTGGCTCAGTGGCAGAGTGTCAGTCCAGCGTGTGGATGTCCCGGGTTTGACTCCCAGCCAGGGAATGCAGGAAAAGCGTCCATCAGCTTCTCTGTCCCTCCCCCTCTTTTTTCTCTTTATCTCTCTCTTCCCCTCCCGCAGCCAAAGCTCCATTGGAGCAAAGTTGGCCCTGGCACCAAGAATGGCTCCACGGCCTCTGCCTCAGGCACTAGAATGGCTCCAGTTGCAACAGAGCAACGCTCCAGAAGGGCAGAGCATCATCCCCTAGTGGGCATACTGGGTGGATCCCAGTCAAGCACATGTGGGAGTCTGTCTCTCTGCCTCCCAGCTTTTCACTTCAGAAAAATACAAAAACAAACAAACAAAAAACCTTGAATAACAAGATCAAGATTTAAAAGGATTGGGACAAGTTATAGAAACAGAATAAATCTTAATAAACAATGAAATTAAAGAGAAAAAAGTGATACTTTATATGCCAAAACACAAAGTACATCCATATAAATAATAGTAGCATTTATTTTAAAAGTTTTTTTGTGGTTTTAGTGACCCCACTGAGTTATGAGAAAGATATGGTTACCCAAAAAGGCAATGCCATCATAAGTTATACTAACTCCAGTATAAATTGTTAGGACAGAGGAGAGAGCACCAATGACCACAAAGCTGGCCAGCTCTTATTTAGGCTACACATTAAGTTCCGAGAATTACACATTAAAGAGAACAACAACCAACAAAATGTACTAAAAAATTAGGTATCATGATTGTAGAGTTAAGCATCCCATATCAGAAAGGTTTGTAGTCCACAAAAAAAGAGGTAACTGAAATTTGACATGACAACAATCTTTAAATATCTCAATTGTTATGGAGCGAAAGATGGATTTATACTCATTTGGAATGACTTTAGTTTTCATTACAAATATTTTCTAACAGACGGCTAATTATATAGTTACCATTCTCTGGAAGTGTGCAAGCTAAGGTTGATTCATCAGTGATGTTTTAGGAGAGTTAAAACTGAGTAAAAAATAAGTGAGCATTCAGGACCTTTCCAATCCTGAGAGCATGACTAAAGGAAGGAACAAGTAATTTGTAAGCCTCAAGTTCCTATAATAGTCAAAGGCCATCTACTTGAATTATGTTGATTTAGTTATTAGAGTTACCTTATTTTAGGAGGGCTATATCTTAAAGTGAAACCAGCATTTAAAATTTTGAGATATGCCTACCCTCAATCTCCCAAAAATCAAAGAATAGGTCTTGGTTTGGCTAGATTTTATGGGTCCAAAAGTAATTAAAACAAAAAACCAAAAACAATTTGAGATGAAGCAGATTATCTACAGTTGAAACACTGTATCAAAACTTAAAGGCTTTACTATAAACTAATGAGCAATGCCTACTGAGGTGTACTCACTGTTCTTTGTGCTCTAGCTGTTCTCTTCAAATGTGATGTAGGCTTAGATTAAGTTAAAACAAAGGGCTGAATATATAATATAAAAACCTAAAAGTGCCCATCCTGTTGAACCATTAAATTTGAAAATGTAAATAAATTAGCATATATGGGTAAAATGTTATTTTTTTTAGCTCTTTCAAAGGAGAAAATGAATATACGTTTCTAGTTTGTGTGATTATACATAAAATAACTTCCATTGAAGAAGCATTCTCAATAAAAAGAGAACCAAGTAAAGATATGGCTGTGAAATCTCTTATATGCTATTTCTCTAGTTGCTTCATGAGCTGTATTAAAGTCTGGCCACTACAATCCATTTTCTATTGTAGAAATTCTTCCTGGTTGCATAGTATAAATTATTTCAGTGGCTATGTCAGGTGAAGACCAAGAAATAAAGCAGCACAGAGATGGGCAGACATTTATTAACAGAAACAACGTTAGGCACATTTAAACGAGTAAGGAAATAGAGCACACTTCCTTTTTAAATAAATTTTAAATCTCTGCTAAGGTAAATGTCTCATTTTCCTATATTAGCATTATGTGTGAATTTGGCAAAAACGTTCTTTAGAAATTGACAACAGAAAAAAAGAAGTTAATTCTTTATTTAACCAAATGAAATTTTATTTTATTAGACTAGGTGCAACAGGGCATATTACAAAAAGGAGAGAGGTTGAGGATTTGATTTCAATTCCTGGCTCTGTCTCACATCACTGGCAATGTGATGTAGAATAGACAAGTAATCTTTCTGAGCCTCCATTTTCTGATCTGTAAAATAGGAACAATAGAGAGCCTACCTTTTTCATAGGATCATTGTGAAGGTTAAATAAAACCACGATATAAAAGCACATTTCAAACTGTTAGGAACTATACAACGTAATTGGATAAAATTATTAATATGTTACATTTAGTATGTTTAAAAGCTGAGAACATGTGAAAGTACAATCTGATTATAAGAATAAAAACATAGTGGTATTAATATAAAAATAAAACTAATATGCCAAAGGCAAAAAAAATCTAAGATTCTCAACTTTTAAACGACTTATTATTTTAAATAATGAATGTATACTCTCTATTTCTGTAAGGTCTTGAGAACACTGTAGCTAATCCATGGACATCCACAAAGGAAGGATAAAAATAACCTCTTGTGATAACTAAGGAAACAAATAACAATGCCAAGAACTATCAGGAAAGCACTGAGAAATGATAAAAGAAAAGGGACGTTAAGTAGGAACAACCAGCTTTAAGAGAGGTCTGGAGATTAGCTGGGAAGCCTTTTAGTAAATATAGTACCAGAAGAATTCTGAGGCAATGGGCTTTATACTCCCTTATCAGAGCCTTCATGATTTGCTATCACACTGCAAAATGCTTCAATCAACAGGAAAAGCAGCAATAAATAATGGAAGCAACTTAATTAAGTAACTTAGGAAAGGTTATAATTAAAACACATTCCAAAATAATTTGAAGAAAAGTACCAAAGACAACTACTATGCTTTTCTTTGTGATTCTTTTTGAACTCTGAACACTTGTTAATACATATTAGTGATTTAGCCATCTACTTCAATAATACACCAGCCACTCTGAGTTTAACTGGGATCTTTACTGCCTGAGCTCACTCATACAATAACAAAGTAGGATAAAATAAGACTGAGCAATAAGTTGCTTGAGAAAAAGTACTAATCTTAGAGACAGAATACTTGAGAGTTCTAGCATTAATTTATTTTATTTTGAAGAAAATCATTTAACTACCCTATTTCTGCATCTCCATCTGTCAAGCCAGTCAGTTATCAAACAGAAGCCAGATTTCTACCTTTCATGATGCTGCAGAGGAATTCCTCTGTTAAAAAGATGTTGGGGAAAAAAAAATTAGTTTCTCTGTTATGCTAAGATTGTAAAGTTCAATAAGTACATCTTTCCGCCAAATAAAATAAAAATAAAGGGCCTCAAGCACATCAGATAAAATTTAATTAAACGGTTCTTGTTTGGGATATCTTAAGATGAATTATATCAAAACAATTTTAAGCACTTATTTTTTTTTCTGGTCTAATGATTCTTTTTTCTTTTTCTTTTTTTTTTTCTGTCTCTCTCTCTAGAAAATTTACCTTTATCCTTATCCAATGGTTCCTGGGAAAGAATAGTGCACAGTACCGGGTTTTTCCATACCCCAGTCTCTTGAGCTAGAGTAGCTAAAAAATGCAATTCACAGCTGCCATTCTCCATCAGCTTTTCATGAGCTACCTATAAATATCAAATAAACATCCAAAGAATTACAACAGATTTTTAAAAGCAAGCTTATCAGGCTTTAAAACTAAACTTTTGAAAAACAAGACTTTCATTTTAAAAATTTCACATCACATTACAAAGTGCTAAATTCCTTCACTTCTGATTTTTAAAGTCAAATTTCAAGGATAGGCATTATATCAATTATAAACTTTAAATAAATACAATGTAGTTTTATGAATAAGTCCATATTATTTTGTTCCCAAAATCTAAAGCAAGAGCAAAGTTATTTCTCAAGGAAGCTATTGATATCCATAGCACAAAAGACCTTAGGCATTTTGCATCTTGTGTCAGTAAAAAAATATCCCCAAAACTTCTACCATTAATAAATGACAGCTGGCGTTAAGGCTTAAGTGACAACTTACACACATTCCAATAAGAGACTTATGAACAGAAAACAACTAAATGTATGATTTTTCATTTATTCACTATATAAACTTGGCAAAATCCTACCAAAGCTGATAGAAATCTTGCTTATTATTTTTTCCCCAAATGTTCATGCAACTGACATATTCTTCAGACCACAAAAAACCAATAGTTTTTATTCAACTCAGAAAATGTTTACTGAGAATTTCTATAAGCGAGGTACTAAAGAAGAGAACTAGTCCCTGCATATATGGGGCTTAATCGCTAGTGGTAAAAAGAACTGTTTAAACAGTTAACACACAGGAAAAATGAAACAAATACTGTTAAGCAACTATAAAATAACCCTGAGGAAGCTCTAAAATAAGAGCAAAGCGTTACAGAAACTCTTAAAACTTCACTCTATGTTTATACAAAACATCTATTCCTCAACATCATAAAAACTTTCCAGCTGCAACAATTTCAAGTACTTTTCTTTGAGCAAATACTGAAAAGTTATCATAAAAGGATTTAGAGTTATTTCCTTCTCATTAACTCAGATAAAAATGTATCAACTTTTGCTATTGTTTCAAAAAGTAAAGTTTAGAAGTTTATCTTATGCTGACAAAAAAAAAAAAAGTAACATGAGGAATTCAGTATTATATTTGTATATAAAAAAACTTATTTAATTCTGTGGAAAAGCGTATCTAAGTGCCAAACAATGAAATGTTCTGATTTATTTAAAAACAAACACACTGAGAAAAAATATCTAAGACACAAGGTACTAATATGCTGAAGAGAAACTGAATGATCAAAAAGTTAGTTGCAGTGTGACAAACAGGACAAGACACTTTCAACAGTTTCATTTGTGTGTGTTTGTGACAGAGACACAGAGAGAGTGAGAGGGATAGGGACAGGTAGACAGGAAAGGAGAGAGATGAGAAGCATCAATTCTTTGTTGCAGCACCTTAGTTGTTCATTGATTGCTTTTCTCATATGTGCCTTCACCGGGGGGCTACAGCAGACTGAGTGACCCCATGCTCGAGCCAGCGACCTTGGGCTCAAGCTGGTAAGCCTTGCTCAAACCAGATGAGCCCGTGCTCAAGCTGGCAACCTTGGGGTTTCGAACCTGGGTCCTCCGTGTCCCAGCCCGATGCTCTATCCACTGCGACACTGCCCGGTCAGGCTCAACAAACAATTTTTAAGTATCTATTATGTGTCAGACATAATAGAATCCTATGATATTACGATATAAATCCTAACTTCAAAAATTTTGCACGTGATATAGATGTTAATGTTTAATATTTAGGGGAAATTGATTTCTCTAACTATAGTTTATTTTACATGCTTCTAAAATTTGAGACTAAACCTCTTTAATATATATATATCTTACAGGAAAACATAAAGCTAAAGGATATTTTAAGAATTCTGGCTAGAGAAAAATACAACTATACTTTTAAAACCAGCTAGCAGGAACTTTCTTTTTAACCAGTTATCAAAATTTACTCGGAAGCTATAACACAGCCAGCACAAGCTAGTGCTTAAAACAAAATTTAACATTCTTGAAAATGCTCCAAAACCAATAAATGCAAAATTGTGTAGTATTCATATTAAGTAGAATAAAAGAGACAAAGAGTGTTTTTTCAGCTCTAGGAAAATAAGTATGTGCTTTGAAATAAAGAACCTGGGTTCAAAACTACTCCATTACATTAGCTGTATAAAGTATGAGAAGATAAACATTTGAGTTATGAGCCTCAGTTTCCTCACCTTTATAATGGAAAAAACATACCTATCCCCACAAAGTTTTCATAAGAATTAAATGAGATATGTTAAATTCTTATAATGCATATTGCAGGTATTTAGCATCAGTTAAACTGTTTCTAAATTCAAATGAGGACATTTTCTTTCATGTTCCCTTACTGCTCTGGGAAAGTCCTCTAATTATCAGATTTTAAAGAACAGTACATTATTCAGCCAAACTAAGTGTACATATTCATATAGGAAACACTTATTGAGCATCTACTATATACAAGACACTAGAGTTAATAACAACAATTAATGTTTGTTGTTCCTTAGATGTTTTAAATTTTAACCAAATAATTTATTAATAAAGAAACTAACTTAAAATGTACCTATATTAAAATAGGTAAATATTCTCACCTGTACCAGTGTCTGAAATTGCTCCCACTGTTTATCTGATAATTCAACAGGCAGACACAGTAAAAGTTCAACACAGCTTCTAAAAAACAAAACGTAAGAATACACATAATTATTCAAATGTAGTAAAATAAAATGAATAATTATACCATCATCATCATATTTCCCATAACTAATTATTTAAAATTAAACTATAATAAGAGCTAAGATATAAAGTTAAAACATAAAAGTTAAATCTAAATTTTTATTCACTCAACGGTCTACTCACAATGCCAAGCGTTCCAGAACCAAGGCTACATTTTCACATTCAGAGGTAAGATAAGGTCGGGCTTTAACATAACTTTGGATAGCCACTGTGTATACCTCCAATAAAGGTAAGGGATCTTCTGAAGTTTTCCATTTCTCTGCGTATTCAAGGAGTGTCTGTTTTGAAGGGAATAATAAAAAGTATTCAATGTAAATCAAAATACAGATTAACTAATCAACTGTTCTTTTTCCTCCCTGAGAAATTTTAGAAATATTTTTATTTATAAAAACAAAAACTAGTCTATACTTCATAAAAACATTTAAAGTGATAAAGCCTTTTCTTTTTTTACAAAGACAAAGGGAGTGTCAAGAGGGATAGATAGGGACACACAGACAGGAAGGGAAAGAGATGAGAAGCACAAATTCTTTGTTGTAGCACTTTCGTCATTCACTGATTGCTTTCTCATATGTGCCTTGACCGGGGGCTACAGCACACTAAGTGACCCCTTGCTCAAGCCAGCAACCTTGGGCTCAAGCTGGTGACCTTGGGGCTTCGAACCTGGGTCCTCCGCGTCCCAGTCCCATGCTCTATCTACTGCGCCACCACCTGGTCAGGCATGAAGTGATAAAGCCTTATTTCTAGTAGTTCTTTATAGGAAATGAATAATTCTATAGGAAAAAAACTGTAAATTCATCCAACAATAGCATCATTACATAAAGGCTGGTTTTAAATAGTGTAAGCATTATCTCCTCTCTACCCTTGTCAAAACGTCATCTTTCACTCAAAATTTCTAAGATTTAAGTTATTTTAATAGAATACACCTGGGCAAGTAACGCTGAATCAGACAAGACATACAGTGAAGAACTTCAAAGAATATTTGTTTTCTTTATAATTGAATTTGTGGTGGTGTCTGTGGTTAACATAATTATACAAGTTTCAGGTGCCCAATTCTATGACACATCTGTATATATTGTATTGTGTGCGGCCATCTCTTTTTAAAATAAGGAGCATAAAATTCAACACATAACAATAAATGAATCACTATGATCAAAAAAGACATTAATTTTTCAGTTTATAAAAAATTATTCTGCATAACATATTACTGCATTTTATGTTGTTTTATCATTTAAAAAATCAGCTACAGACCTTCAACATATGTAATCAATATTAAAGACTGATTATAAGGTCAAGTGATTTTTTTAAATAATAAAGTGCTTATTTATTAAATTAAAAGCACTCCTCACCCCTTAATGAAGTACGTACTTCAAATTCACCTTATCAGAACTACTAAAATAAAAAATGCTGTTTATCCTACAGCCATGATGGCAAACCTAAGACACGCGTATCGACACTGACGTGTAGCCATTTTCGATGACACGCGATGTGGCCACATACCAGAGAAGTATGGGGCCGCATGCCGAGAAGGACGTTTCATCCTCGGCTCCTGCACGGCCAGGTGCAGTAGACAAGGATAAAACATTTGCTGTAGTGTAGACACTCTGTGCCGGAGGTCTGTGGGCCAAAACAACAGAACTCCGGCACAGAGCGTCTAGTTCTGGAACTTTCGGTTAGGCCGTTTTTCTCGAAGTGACACACCACCTGAGTTATGCTCGGTTTTTTGGCGCATTTTGACACACCAAGCTCGAAAGATTGCCCATCACTGTCCTAGAGAATAAAGGATAGAAGAAACTGGCTATAGTAGTTAAATACCCACCTGTTAAGACTCTATACCAGGGGTGCTCAATACGTCGATCGCGATCTACTGGTCGATTGCAAAGGAAGTGTGGGTAGATCGCATGACATTAAAAACACATGTCTTTTGATTGGCATACAGGGTAGCCAATCTGATGTCTGAACTTTTGACACCCTACGCATGCGCGTTAAACCTCACTAACTTGTTCAGTTACATTGCTGTGTAGTTAGCCTTCAATTTATTTAAACTAAATACAACAAAGGGTATAAAAATGAGTGCCATAGCTGGTCCAAGTAAGAAGCCTAAAACCTACCACTTTCATACAGAATGGGAGGGGATTTTTTTCACTATGTCATATTCTAAGTGCGTTTGCCTCATCTGTCTGTGTGCCATTGCTATTCCAAAGAAGGGAAATGTGGAGCGGCTTTTTCGGACTGTTCATAAAAACTATGACATTGACTTTCCTCCGAAAAGAGAGCTGAGAAGGAGAAAGGTGAAAGAAGAATACACAATATTAAATAGTAATAATAGTAACTTAAATAATGATAATATAGAAGAAATAAATTTATGTTTTGCATTTTTATTGTAGGTAGATCATTTTGACTTGGTCATCTTATAAGTAGCTCGCAAGCTGAAGAAGTGTGGGCACCCCTGCTCTATACTAAAACCATGAGTCTCCAAAAACTATCTGAAATGTCCTAAAATTATGCTAAACAAAGTATGACTCTAATTAAATGTTTTTTTATAATATAAAAGACAGTCCTTTTCACTTTGAGGTTTAAGACCCATTTCATCATCATATGTGAAATTACCGATGTAATATCTAGAAAAGAGGTTAGCTAAAGGAAAACTCCATGAGAAATTATATCCTTTGGCATACAGAAGCAGCTTGGAAAAAAAAAAAAGTATTGGTAGGTAGAAAGGAAGAAAAGATGGTAGGAAGGAAGGAAAGAGGGAATGAATTACATTCTATTACCAAATATTTAAAAGAAACACTTACTGTTTTGTCTTCTCTACTAACCTCTCACTAGCAGAAGTAGTAAAAGAGTAAAGAAGGAAGAAAAGAATAAGGTAATCTGGTAAATTAAAGGGCAACATAATAACTCATTTTCTGAGTAATCATATATCCATAGACCTTGATCTCCTACAAGTTGGACAGAAGTGCAAATAATCTGAAGACCCAGTACTTCCAAATGGCATCTGAAGTTGGGGCCACCTTGTGATACTGAGCCCTTTAACCTGTGAAGTCTGACACTAACTCCACCCAAGGTCAGAACTGGACTGAATTGTAGGACACTTATTTAGTGTTGGAGAGCTGGAGAAGTAGTACAGAAAAAGGCACCACGTATTTGGTGTCAGTAGTTAAAAAAAAGAATCTCTCAATAGGACTTAGAAAAATCTGAACAAAACTTACCAAATGAACAAAAATAGTCTACATTCTGGGATTCTTTTGTGATTATCCCTCTGCTTCTAGGAATGAAACTGAGTATGATGTTCTGTGTCTACAAAATGTTACAAGGGCAAATGTTGGCATGGTTGGTTTTAATATTTTCCTTGGGCATTTTATGATAATCTAACAGAGGTAAGTGATATCTCACATCTTCAAAGATATCAGAATTAACTTCAACTATGCATACAATTCTTACTTTAGCTTTCATGCATCTTTCTACACAAAGTTATTAAATAATATTTTCCTTTTCTTGAAGAACAAGGTTAGATGTCTAGGGAATTTCATGCCTGGCAAATGATCCCAATCTAATATAGATCAAACTGAACACTCAGATTTTTACCATTGGTGCTCTTATAATAACAAATCAATTTTCACAATACAGGATGAGGCAAAGTAGATTTACAGTTGTTCATATAGAAAGTAATATATTCTAAAAATAAGCTTTTGCATACTCAAAACTGTAAAGCTACTTGTGCCCCACCCTATAGTTTTAACTTTTGCTGAAAAAGTAAAGAAAATACATCAGACAAACTTCCTGAGAGCTTTAAAACTATAAGCTTCTCCCCTTTCTTATCTCCTAAACCTCAGGGGGAAAAAAATCATACACAGCTACATATACCTACAGTTTGCCCAAACCCTACATTTCTTGATATGTCTAGTTCTGCAAAGGGTCCTCACATATTATTACTTCTTTGCTTTATGTAATTGAGTTCTACAACTTAATTCTAGTACATAATCAAAGATGAGTTTTTTCAGATATAACAGAATCTAAAGTGATGAGAAAAGTAACTGACAGATCACAGAATGTTAGTATCAGAAAACACCTTAAAAATTATCTCCTTTAGCCTGACCAGGCGGTGGTACAGTGGATAGAGCATCGGACTGAGATGTGGAAGACCCAGGTTCCAGACCCCAAGGTCGCCAGCTTGAGTGTGGGCCCACCTAGCTTGATCAAAAGCTCGCCAGCTTGGACCCAAGGGCGCTGGCTCCAGGAAGGGGTTACTCTGTCTGCTGAAGGCCCGTGGTCAAGGCACATATGAGAAAGCAATCAATGAACTAAGGTGTTGCAACGAAAAACTGATGATTGATGCTTCTTATCTCTCTCCATTCCTGTCTGTCTGTCCCTATCTATCCCTCTCTCTGACTCTTTCTGTCTCTGTAAAAAAAAAAAAAAAAATCTCCTTTCACTTTATTTTACAGATGAGTAAAGAGGGAGACAAAGCAGTTTTTGGTGAAAAGAAGACCATTTAGGTGGCTATTGAATAGACTAGAAATAATATAACTAGGAAGAGGGTAGAAAAAGGATGACAGCAGATTATGATGGTGCCAAAAAGAAAGCTGATGACATACTCATACTGACTACATATAGGAGAATAAGTTAAAAAGTTTGGTTAAAAAGCAAATATCTACCTGTATAAAGCTATGAGAGTTAATATTCATAGCCAGTAAGTATATTGATGGTAGAGCTTTCCTAGTTTCTCAAGATTCTAATACAGTAGAACCACTATAAAATTGGAAACATCCCTAACATGACTGGCTAGTAAATTATGCTTTATTCAATTAAAATTACTTATTTGTACTAACTGCTTTATCTATACAAGGGCTTTCAGGTAGGAACCCCACAACAATCAGACTCATTCTTCGCACAGCATTATAAAGATCATTTAATTCTGTTTTACAGAGCAGTAATCAAAGTGTCCAGTGACCTGCACCATATTAATACAATTAGTAATTAGCAAAGCTACACAGCCTCACTCTCTGAAATATTCTGTCCACTACAAATACCGATTGTGGTAATGTAACTGAACTATTAATCTGTGGAATTATTTCATAATTACAAAATGCCTTTGACCTATATTATTTCAATTAATCCTTATAATCAGAAATAGGTTAAATACTATTTAGGCAATTTGCTGGCTAACAAATAGAATAGAATAACTTGACTTCTTTATCTGTTAAGATTATTTTAGCTAAAAGTATAAAAATCCACTTCAAAGCAGCATAAACAATAAAGAAGTTCATCATATAACAGAAAATTAAGAGGAAAGGACTTCTGCAGGATTGGGTAGTTTAGATGGTCAACAACATCTTGAAGGACCCATGTATGTGTGTCTTCACTCTGCCATCAGCAGGTGATGTCCCCACCCAATACCCAGGTCTCAGGTTAGTGAAACAGGCTTCCTTAAACCCAGACACATTAATAACGAGAAAAGATAAGACCATCTTTTCATGCATCTCTTTTAGGAATAAGAAAACCTTTCTCAGAATCTCCCAAACCAATTCCCTCAGCAGATTTCTCATCAGTTCTCACTGGCCAGAACTGAAACCTGTTATCTATTTCACTTCACACAATCATAATAGGACCCCATAGCTGACTCTTAAACTAATCAGATCCCACTTTCCAAGGCTAGAGAAAGGGCCTGCATCTCTGAAGCACAAAGCCATATAGGGGGAGGAAAACATCTGAATAAAATCAGGGTTTTATTAGGAAATAGGAGGAGGGGTCAAAGTCTCACACCAGCTGTTTCACCAATGGTTTTTATTCATACATGCCCTAAAGAATGAATAAGTGAATGTGTGTATATGTATGTTTATAATTATATACACATATACATATAAAGATAAAAGTCATTGGAGGATGGTACAAAGGATAAGAGAGGAAAGAAGCCCAAGTATTCCTATAAGGCCTCACATTGCTTATATCGAGTAAACTATAAACTAAGCATAGTAAAAAAATTTAAAACTGTGTTATATGAAGAATGACTGATGGAACTACAGATGCTTAATCTGGATAACAAATAATATTTAATCTAGATAATAACTGAATACTTCTTATATTCTAGGGACTGTTCTGAGAGCTTTACATGCATTACCTATTAGTAAGTAGATAAATTATAGTAATATGTTTTATTTATTTATTTTTATTTTTGTATTTTTCTGAGGTGAGAAGCACGGTGGCAGAAAGACTCCTGCATGTGCCCGACCAGGATCCACCCGGCATGCCCACCAGGGGGCGATGTTCTGACCATCTGGGCTGCTGCTTTATTGCAACTGGAGCCACTCTAGCTCCTGTGGCTGAGGTCATGGAGCCATCCTCAGAGCCCGGGCCAACTTTGCTCCAATAGAGCCTTGGCTGCAGAAGGGGAAGAGACAGAGAAAAAGGAGAGGGGGAAGGGTAGAGAAGCAGATGGTTGCTTCTCCTGTATGCCCTGGCCAGGAATCGAACCTGAGACTTCAACACACCAGCTCAACGCTCTACCAGTGAGCCAACTGGCCAGGGCCAGTAATATGCTTCTTTTAAAAATGGACAAAGGAATAAACAAGATAAAGTAATAAAGTAACAAGCCCCAAGATCACACAGTTCAGAGGCAAAGAGAAGATTCAAACCCTAGGAGTCTGACTTGAAAGTTTAAATTAACTACTATGCTCTACATTTCTGGACAAACAGAAATTTGATTCACAGCCAAAATCACAAATCTGAAAACTTGTCACATAAGTTTTATTCTTTGTGGTCTCACAAGACAAACCAAGTCCTCTTGGTTCAAGTTTGAAGAAATACATTTCTGCTTCACATAAGGCAGAAACAATGAAACTATTAGAGTTAACCAAAACCAAAATAAATTAGCCTCCTGGGACAAAAGGACTAAGCACTGAAGTTATTCAACTGAAGTTATTCAAGCTGGAGCAAGATGACTCTGAGTTCAGGAAGCTCTAGAGAAGTCATACTTTGTAGACATATTCCATCATACCAGAAGAAAAACTACACTGGTGTGTAATATGAGTATGTAGGTGGTGGAGGTGGGGGTACAGGTTCACATAATTTTTGAATAATGTACATATTGCTTAAAAATAATTTCTGCCTGACCAGGCGGTGGCGCAGTGGATAGAGTGTCAGACTGGAACACGGAGGACCCGGGTTTGAGACCCCAAGGTCGCCAGCTTGAGCGCAGGCTCATCGGGTTTGAGCAAGGCTCACCAGCTTGAGCCTAAGGTTGCTGGCTCGAGCAAGGGGTTACTCGGTCTGCTGAAACCCGAGGTCAAGGCACATATGAGAAATCAATAAATGAACAACTAAGGAACTGCAATGAAGAACTGATGCTTCTCATCTCCCTTCCTGTCTGTCTGTCCCTATCTGTCCCTCTCTTTGACTCTCTCTGTCTCTGCCACACACACAAAAAAATAATAGTTTACTAATATATTAAAATACTATATTTTACATAAATCTTAGATCTGAGTTTTTACAAGTTTTTGGAAAATTAGGCAACCTATATTCCAGCATGGCAACAAATGGCTGGAGCTCAGTTGATGGGAAGAGTCAAGCTTCCAGAACAGGGACCAGTCATGAGCTCCCTGGTTGTAAAGCCTCACGTAGCTGTCTCCCTCTCTTAAGGTACCTACTAGACCCCTACAAGGTGACATTCTCTAGTCTATAGTGTATGTTAAGGATAAGCCTGAAATTAGAAAAGAAATACGAATAAAAAATACAAACAAAAGAAAGGTTAAAGGATCATGCTCTAATGAATTAACAGTATTACTCAACGTCTTCATTATCATCCCCTCGTCAGGAGCCTTTTAACTTTTTTACCTAACTGTCCACATCCCCAATGACATTTAATACTATAGCTGTACTGTAGTATATCTGTTTATGGCCGTAAACTATTATAATATCGAAGATTATTTTACCTTTTTTCTTGTCAAGACAATTTTTGCCCCCTTGGGAAGAAAAATACATGTTTTAACATGTGGGTATTAAGTTGATTTTTCATTATCTAAATCTCTAGAACACATATTCTCTAGGGCAGCAATTTATACTTCTTTTATCTCGACACACATAAACTACTAATTTTGCAGCGTACCAAAAACTATGGTTTTTTTTTTACCATTCTGACAAAATAATTGTTTTGATTCATTACACCAGACAGCTATTATTGTGTTGGCTGTTGTCTATTTTTAATAAAAAATATTTGACAATCTAAGGGAAAAGAGGTCAGGGCCACTCACTAAGTTGTCAGGTAGTGCATATTTTAAAAACTCTTGCTGCATACCAATTGATAATCTGCTCTAGGGCAAAAAACAGTACAGATCAACTTGGAGCAGAGCTTCCTTTAGTTCCTCTAAGGATTATTAGGAAACAAAACAAAGAGGAGAAAACTTCCAGGCCAGTCCAAGGAGTAGCATAAACCATTTGCCTCCTCCCACAACCACATCACAATTACAACTAAACTACAGAACAACCATATTCAGAACCACCTGAAATCTGGCTGTTAGAAGTCCCATAACTAGAGAATTAAAGAAGCCACATGGAAACTGGTAGGGGTGGCAGTGATGCAGAACAGGTTGGTCCCACACCCATGTGTAGTGAATAAAAATTGGGAGATACACCTTGGCTGCAGAGGACCTGATGAGTGAGAAGTCCCAAAACCACACCAGATCCCCCATTCAGTGTTCCAGTGCCAGGAACAAAAGTCCCCATAACTTCTAACTGTAAAAACCTGCAGGGATTGAAGCTGAGAGTAAATGGGAGTTGCTAGAGTGCAGGTTTTCCTCTTAAAGGTCCTGCACACTGACTTACTCAGAATCACTCTGAGCTCCAGCAATGGGTAGCAGCTTAAAAGGCAGCAAAGACATAAGGCAAGGAACTGAATTTCCCAGCATCAAGGTGAGCTGGGAGGACAGCTTTCTCCCACAAGAATGGGAGTCAGAGCACATATATTTAATATATAGAAACAAACACAGAGAGGCTGCCAAAACAGGAAGACAAGAAACAGGCCCAAATGAAAGAACTAGAGAAATCTCCAGGAAAAAAGCTAAGTGAAATGGAGACAAGCAATATATCAGATATAGAAGTAAAGAAAATGGAGGATGGTACATCTTCTTTGAGAAACTATAAAACAGAAACTATAAAAAAGAAACCAATCAGTAATGAATATAATATCCAACATCAAGAATACACTAAAAAAGCAAAAGAATAAACTGGAAGAAATAAACAGTACATTAGATGAAGCAGAGGGATCAAATCAGTGATTTGAGAGACAAGGTAGAGAAAAACACCCAATCAGAGCAGGAAAAAAAAACAAACAAATCCCCAAATTAAAAAAAATTGGGATAGTTTAAGAATCCTTTGGGCCTGACCAGGCGGTGGCGCAGTAGATAGAGCATCTGACTGGGATGCGGAAGACCCAGGTTCGAGACCCCGAGCTCGCCAGCTTGAGCTCGGGCCCATCTGGGTTGAGCAAAAGCTCGTCAGCTTGGACCCAAGATCACTGGCTTCAGCAGGGCGTTGCTCGGTGAGCTGAAGGCCCGCGGTCAAGGGACATGTGAGAAAGCAATCAATGAACAACTATGGTGTCGCAGCGGCAACAAAAAACTAATGATTGATGCTTCTTACCTCTCTCCATTCCTGTCTGTCTGTCCCTATCTATCCCTTTCTATGACTCTCTCTCTGTCTCTGGAAAAAAATAAATTAATTAATAATATAAAAAAAGAATCCTTTGGGACAACAGGATGCAAAACAACATCTACATTATAGCGGTATAAGGAAGAGAAGAGAAAGAGCAAGAGATAAAAAAATCTATCTGAAGAAATAATGACCAAAATTTCCCCTACCTACTAAAGAAAAAAGACACACGACCAGGGATCATAAGAATCCCAAATAAGATGAACCCAAAGAGGCCCACATCAAGACACATCATAATTAAATAGGCAAAAGTTAAAGAAAAGAGAGCATCTTAAAAGCCACAAGAGATAGTAACCTACAAGGGGGCTCCCATAAAACTGATTTCTTGCCTGACCTGTGGTGGCGCAGTGGATAAAGGGTCAGCCTGGAATGTTGAAGTCACCAGTTTGAAGTCCCAGGTTTGCTCAGTCAAGGCACATATGATAAGCAACAACTATAAGTTGATGCTTCCCATATCTCTCCCTCCCACCTCTCTAAAATCAATAAATAAAATCTTAAAAACAGTAATAAAAAAGGTACTCAACAGTATTTTAGGCCAGAATGGACTGGCATGAAACATTCAAGTGATGAAAGCAAGAACTCACAACCAAGACTACTTTACCCAGCAAAGTTATCATTTAAAATTGAAGGAGAAATAAAAAACTTCCCAGACAAGAAAAGCAAAAGAAGTTTATTACGATCAAACCAGTATTACAAGAAATGATATATGGCTTGCCTGAAGAAGAGGAGGGAAAAAAAGAGAAAAAAGAAGAGGAAGAAGAAAAAACCCAGAAGAACACAGTTAAAAGAATAAAATGGCAATAAATATGCACCTATCAATAATTACTTTAAATGTATCATATTTCCCCATGTATAAGACGCTCTCATGTATAAGTCGTACCTTAATTTTGGGGCCCAAAATTTGAAAAATAAGAAGTATTACATAAAGTTACTTAATTCAAGTTTTATTCATCATAAAATTCATACAACTCCTCATCACTGTCAAAACTCACATCCATTAGCTTATCTTTATCCGTGTCTGATTATGAATCACTGTCTTCAACAATGAGTGTACAAACAAGTGCAAAAAAGTGGTAAACACAAGTAAAAAAATCTACAACCACTATATAAGACACACCCAGTTTTTAGACCCCAAATTTTTGAAAAGGGGTGTGTCTTATACATGGGTATATGGGCTTACATGGGTAAATGGCTTACATGCTCCAAACAAGAGGACATAAGGTAGCTGTATGGATAATAAAACAAGACTCATGTGTATGCTGTCTCCAAGAGACCCACCTCAAGACAAAGATACACACATTAAAAGGACAGAAAAAGATATTTCATGCAAACAGAGAGGGAAAAAAATTACCTATGACAAAATAGACTTTAACACAAAGGCTAAAGTAAGAAACAAAGAAGGACACTACATAATGACAAAGGGAGAAATCCAACAAGAGAATATAACCCTAGTAAACATTTATACACCCAACATAGGAACACCTAAATAGGTAGAGCAAATCTTGATGGACATAAAGGGAGAGATTGAAAATTATACAGTCATAGCAGGGAATTTAACATACCATTGACATCAATGGAGAGATCTCCCAAACAGAAAATCAGCAGGAAACAGCAGCCTTAAATGACACAACAGATCAGATGGATTTAATCGATATCTTGAGAGCATTTCATCCCAAAGCAGAATACATATGCTTTACAAGTGCACGTGGAACATTTTCTAGGATAGGCCACATGTTAGAAAAAACTAGTCTCAGTAATTTAAGAAAACTGAAATCATATCAAGCATTTTCTCTGACCATATTGGTATAAAGCTAGAAATCAATCACAAGAAAATAACTGAACAACACACAAAGACATGGAGGCTAAATAAAGTTACTAAACAGTGCATGAGTTAATGAGATCAAGGAACAAATCAAAAGGTACCTTGAAACAAATAAAAATGGGAACACAACAACCCAAAATTTATGGGACACAGAACAAGCAATCCTAAGAGGGAAATTTATAGCATTACAAATCAATCTCAGGAAACAAGAAAAGTTTCAAACAATCTAACTTTACAGTTAAAGAAACTTAAAAAAGAACAACAAATGAAACCCAATGTTGAGTAGAAAGAAGGAAATAAAGATCAGAGCAGAAATAAATAAAATAGAGTCTAAGAAAACATTACAAAATATCAACTAAACCAAGAGTTGGTTGGTTCTTTTAAAAGATAAACAAGATTGGCAAACCTATACCCAGATTCATCAAGAAAAAAAAGGACAAAACTACAAGTGTTTTCCTGAAGATCAGGAACAAGACAGATATGTCTGCTATCATCACTCTTATCCAACACAGTACTGGAGTCCTAGCCACAGCAATCAGAGAGAAGGAGGAATAAGAGGCATCCAAATGGGAAATAAAGAAGTAAAACTGTTATTATTTGAATATGACATAATATTGTACATAGAAAACCCTAAAGATTACACATATACACACACACACACTAAAACTGATCATTGATTCAGTAAAGTAGCAGAATTCAAAATAAATACCTAGAAATAAGTTGCATTTTCCTACACCAATAACGAACTATCAGAAAGGAAAAATAAGAAAATCCCAGCCTGACCAGGCGGTGGTGCAGTGGCTAGAGAATCAACCTGGGATGCTGAGGACCCAAGTTCGAAACCCTGAGGTCATCAGCTTGAGCATGAGTTCACCAGCCTGAGCGTGGGAACGTCAGCTTGAGTGTGGGATCAAAGACATAACCCCTTGGTCACTGGCTTGAGCAAGGGGTCACAGGTTCAGCTAGAGCCTCCCAGTCAAGGAATGCATAAAAAAGCAATCAATGAAGAACTAAAGTGCCACAACTACAACTATGAGTTGATGCTTCTCTCCCTTCTTGTCTGCCCCTGGCTGTCTCTCTTGTGCCTGCATATGCACTAAGAAAAAAAATTCCATTCACAAATGCTTCATAAAAATTTTAAGACACTAAAGAATGAAACTGAAGAAGGTACAAATAAGTGGAAGCATATACTGTGTACATGCACAGGAAGAATTCACATAATTAAAATGTCCATACTACCCAAAGCATCTAAGATTCAGTTCAATTTCTATCTAGATACGAATGATGTATTTCACAGAATAAAAACAAATATTCCAAAATTTTATATCAGGACACAAAAGATCCCAAATAGCCACAGCAATCATCTCAACAAAGAAACACAAAGTCAGAGGAATCGTGCTACCTGACTGATCATCAAACTATATACTAAAAGACCATATCATTAAAACAGCATGGTGCTGGCATAAAAAGAGACATATACATCAATGGAAGAGAGCAGACAGCTCAGAAATAAACGCATGCCTTACGGTTACTTAATATTTGACAAAGGAGGCAGAAACATTCAGTAGGGTTAAAACAGTTTACTGAATAAATGGTGTTGGGAAAACTGGACGGATACATGTAAATATATGAAACCAGAGCACCTTCTTACCCCACAGACAAGAATAAACTCAGCCTGACCAGTGATAGCACAGTGGTTTGAGGGTTGGTCTGGGATGCTGAGGGCCCTGGTTCTAAACCCCAAGGTCACTAGCTAAAACACAAGCTCTTTGGCTTGAGCATAGGCTTGACAGATTGAGCACAGGGTCACTGGCTTGAGCACGGGATCGTCAACATGATCCCAAGGCTGCTGGCTTGAGCCCAAAGATTACTGGCTGGAAGCCCAAGGTCGCTCGCCTAAGGAAGGGTCACTGGTTCAGCTTGAGCACCCCCTTTAAGGCACATATGAGAAGCAGTCAGTGAAAAACTAAAGTGATGCAACTGTGAGTTGATGCTTTCTGATTTTCTCTCCTCTCTTCACACTTTGTCTCTCTTTCTAAAAAATAAAATCAAAATGGATAAAGACTTAAACACTACACTCTAAACCAGTGGTAGTCAACATAGTCCCCACTGCCCACTAGTGGGCGTTCCAGCTTTCATGGTGGGTGGCAGGGGAGCAATCAAATATAGTAAGTTGTTTTATAAAGATTCTGCCAAACTTGGCGAAAATCCGACATAAAGTACTTGGTAAGTAATCATTATTATATGCTTTAACTTGCTATAACTCTGCTTTATAAATTTTATAAAGTTACTTCCCTACTTTATAAATCACCATTACTATGGAACCGGTGGGCGGTTAGAAAATTTTACTACTAACAGAGATACAAAAGTGGGCGGTAGGTATAAAAAGGTTGACTATCCCTGCTCTAAAACCCATAGAAATCCTAGACATAAACACCGGGAGTAAAATCGCCAACATTTCTCATAGGAATATTTTTTCTGATCTATCTCCACAAGTAAGAGAAACAAAAGAAAAAATAATAAACGCATGGAACTACATCAAACTAAAAAGCTTTTGCACAACAAAGGAGACCATCAACAAAATGAAAAAGACAACCCATTGAATGGGAGAATATATTAACCAATGATACATTTGATCAGGGGTTAACATTCAAAATATATAAAGAAGTTATAAAACTCAACACCAAAAAAACAAACAACTCAATTAAAAATGGGCAGAGGACCTGAACAGAC
Organism: Rhynchonycteris naso; assembly: GCA_037038555.1. Lineage (NCBI taxonomy): Eukaryota > Metazoa > Chordata > Mammalia > Chiroptera > Emballonuridae > Rhynchonycteris > Rhynchonycteris naso. The sequence continues at coordinate 47,482,144 of CM073000.1, read as the reverse complement.
ACTTCTCCAAAAAGGATATACAGATGGCCAATAGACTTGAAAAGATGCTCAAAACCTATCTCACCTGTCAGAATGGCTAACATCAATAAATCAACAAGCAACAAGTGTTGATGAGGATGTGGGAAAAGGAAACCTTTGTGTACTGCTGGTAGGAATGCAGACTGGTATAGATTCTGTGGAAAACAATATGAAGTTTCCTCAACAAATTAAATATGACCTGACCGGGTGGTGGTGCAAAGGGTAGAGGGTCAGTCTGGGACACTCTTGAGTATGGACTCACCAGCTTGAGTGAGGGGTCACCGACTTCAGTATGGGAACACAAACAAGACCAATGGTTGCTGGCTTAAGCCCAAAGGTCACTGCCTTGACAAGGGGTCACTGGCCCTGCTGGAGGCCCCCCCGAACCCCACCGCCGGTCAAGGTACATATGAGAAAGCGATCAATGAACAACTAAGGTGCTGCAATGAATAACTGATGCTTTTCACCTCTCCCTTTCTGTCTCTCTGTCCCTGTCTGACTCCCATCTCTCTCTCTTTAAAAAAACCCCACAAATTAAGAATGGAACTGCCTTATGACCCAGAGATTCCACTTCTGGAAATTTATCTGAAGAAACCAAAAACATTAATTCGAAAAATAATAAATGCACTCAAATGTTCACTGTAGCATTATTTACAATAGTCAAAATTTGGAAGTAGCCCTAGTGACCATCAATAGATGAGTGGATTAAAAAACTGTAGTACATTTACAAAATGAATACTAATAGGCCATAAAAAAAGAAGGGAATCTTACCTCATGCAACAGTGAATAGACCTGGAGAGTATTGTGCTAAGTGAAATAAACCAGTCAGAAAGATATGTACATGATTTCAGTCCTATGTGGAATATAATGAACAAAATGAACTAACAAGCAAAATATAGACAGATTCATAAAAAGAAAGTCTGACAGCTATGGGTGGTAGAAGGATTGAGCAAAAAAGGGGGGAGAAAAATTCATAGACAAGGACAACAGTGCTGTGATTTACAGGGAATAGAAGGCGGAGAAGGGTGGAGGAGAGTGAAATGAGGATAAGGATGATCAACTTGACGTGGGGTGATGAACACAATAAAATGTAAAAATGATTTATAATAGATTGGGCATCTGAAACCAGCATAATTTTTTTTAACCAGCATCATTCCAATAAACTAAAAAAAAAAAAGAAAAAACCACAGAGGGTAGTAAACTTAATGAATGTGAAGATTAATTATATTATTGTCTTATGTAAAGATAAAAATAGTGAAATGTTGAATATGTCTGTAGTGTTATAGTCATGTTTCAGTTTTAATTTACATTTAGGATTCTCTAGAAGTTCTGAAAAGTGTTGGTGTTTCATAAACTTTTATTCTCTTAAAATTACTGAGAATAAAAAAAAGAGCTATTGTTTATGTGGGTTATAAATTGAAATTCACCATATTAAAAAGGAAAACTATGATTTTTAAATTATTTATTAACAGAATTAAAATAACAATAAACCTATCAGGTTAATATAAATAAGGCAATTTTAATGAAAATAAACATTTCAAAAAAATTAGAAAAGTGACATTGTTTTACTTTCTCAGATCTCTTCAATGTTTGACTTAATAGAAAAGAGGAGCCTGACCAGGCAGTGGTGCAGTGGATAGAACCTCAGAGTGGGACGTGGAGGACCCAGGTTTGAAACCCCAAGGTCGCCAGTTTAAGCATGAGCTCATCTGGTTTGAGCAAGGGGTCACTGGGTCTGCTTTATCTCCCTGCCTCTGCCCCTGCTTCTGGCGAAGGCACATATGAGAAAACAATCAATGAACAACTAAGTAGACCAGTGGTTCTTAACCTTTTTTGAGGTACCGAACCCACCAGTTTCACATGCGCATTCACCGAACCCTTCTTTAGTGATAAATAAAATATGCTTTCTTTTCCAAATTCAAGACATAGGTATATGTTTTTTTACTGGTGCACAAAATGAGCCGTGCATGAACATCACCTTGCTCAAAGAACAAAACCAACAAAGTGCATGAACTCACAACAAATTACGGTATTACTTTATTCTGGCCTCTGCGGCAGAAGCTTCTCCGAACCCCGAGACCGACTCATCGAACCCCTAGGGTTCGACAGAACCCAGGTTAAGAACCACTGAAGTAGACAAAGGAGCCACAATGAAGAATTGATGCTTCTCATCTCTCTCCCTGTCTGTCTATATCTATCCCTCTCTGTAAAAAAAAAAAAAAAAAAGTCATATCCATGTCTGCATTTAATTTGTTGCTCTCTCACATGATGTGTAACCTCTGAAACACTCCCCTGTCCATCAGTGAAAGAAGACAAATATTTTATAGTTTTGATCATTTTATCCCCTGAACTTTTGGTGAATGTGTAATACTATTTAAAATTTCAAAGCTATTAAAATTTATCTTAATATTTGTGTGGCAAAATTAGACATACACATTTTTGCACCTTTCTTTCTCCAAACCTCACCAAAACAGCGATTTTTTAAAAAAATGGCCACTAGATTAACAGTAATAGAGAAAAAACAAACAAAAATTTGAACACTGGAAAGCATATGAATATTGGCCTTATAAGTAGGCTTTAACATAACACTAATTCTGTAGAAATCACCAAGGGCTCAAGAATTGAGGGCACTATTGTGCCTCAGGAAATGGGGTAAAGGCGGGGATAAGAACGAGGACTGGCTGCAAGTCTACGTATTTAAAAAGCAGTTAAGCCTCCGTCCACAGCTTGGTAACCTAAACTAGCCACTATTCCTCTTTATACCAGCATATGTTTATTCTTTAGAGTAGTGGGTTTTTTTTAAAAGGTGTGTAAGCACAATTGAGGGGAGGTATCTTACCTTTACTGGGTATTAAGTCAGCTTTATATTTTGACTATGTAGAGACAGCTCCCTTCTCAAGTCCTTTTCACCATATCATGGCCAGAACCTCCAGAGTCCTTAGCTGAGCCCTTCTCTGGGAACTCAAGAGAAAACACTCAATGATTCTGACACCAGGACTTCCCCAGGAAAGAAGCCAGCTAAGTCCCCTTATAAAGACCACAGTAACTCAACGGCTTAGACCTCGTTTCCGAGGCTCTTCATGTAGATGGCTAAGGACTGCTAGATATTTGAAGGAAGTATCTAATAGGTGAGAGATCAAAATAGTGTATGAAAAAAAAAGAGAAAGCTGGAGCAAGCAGGGACTATGCAAGAAGAGTACAAAATCCAAGAAACTATCATTACTAACCTCAGAGGTGACAGAATGTATTAGGTCTATGAACAAAAACACTGTATCATAAAGGAATATTTATAGAAAAAAAGATTTAAGTTAAAAATATAACAGCAGATATAAAAACCTCAATTAAAGTTGAAATACTGAGAAAATTTCCCCAAAAGTTAAAAAGGGATAGGAAAGATAGGAAAATTTGGAGAGCAGTGCCAAAGGTCCCATAATCTAACAGGAATTCCAGTAAGTTTGAACAGAGAAATGGAGTGGAAGAAATCAAAGAACTGAGTCAAGTTAATTTCCTAGAACCTAAGGATATAAGTTTTAAGATTGGAAAGACCCAGTGCATGTCCAGCACAATTACTGATAGTAGACTTACAGATCACAGTATCTTTTCATAAAATTTCAAACTCTAGGACAAAGAAGAAGAACAAAATAAGGTTTTTAACAGCAACACTGGAGGTCAAAGGAACATGAAGCACTGCATTAAAAACTGAGGGGAAATTATTTCCATCCAACTGTAGTAAGTATTAAGACAGAAAAGTCATTTTTGGTATGAAACATCTCAAAAATTTTACCTTCTAAGCACATTATTTTAGGATGTTACTGAAAGGGAAATTTCACCAAAATGAGGGGATAAGTCAGGAAAAGAATGAGAATAGTATACAGGAAAAAGGAAATCTAACACAAGAGAAAGAGGATCAAGAATCCCCCCAAAGACAGCTGTGTCCTGAGCCTGAAGAATAACTACAGCATACCAGGCGGCTCTAAGAGGAATTTCTTCAAGATGAACCTGAAAGACTATATGATGCCTGAATAAGTTCAGAGGAAATTTATATAACCGAGAGTTTGGATTGAATTAGTGATATACATATACTAAGCTAAAGACATTAGATAATTTAAGTCTACAGAAACCTGTACTCAACAATTAAGAGAATGCACACTGTTTACAAACACAAAGCAATTAATAAAAACTGACCACTACGCCAGAGACCATTTCCAAGAAATAACAAAGAGTTAATATCAGATGTTTATACAATGTAATAAAATTAGGAGCTATTAACAAAAGAATACCCCTATGAAGAAAACTACAAACTTGCAAAAAAATTTTAACGTTTCCAAATTATGAGTGGAAGAAATCGTACAGAAAATACTTATGACTTGAACTACAGCAAAAATATAACATCAAAACTGGTAGGATTCAACTAGGGCAAGCTTAAGAGGGAAATTTGTGGATGCAAATGTTTATACTCTAAATTCTGTTAGGTTTAAAAATGCACAAATTTGTTACAACACAGTATGAACAAAACATGCATTTTCCATATGCTTATGTATGATATTTTCAGTGAGAAACATTAGGTAGAAACAGAAAAGTGTACCCAGTTGAACTATGTAGAAATATGCAAAATCCACATAATTCAAACATGTACCAGCTATCTCAGTTCATGAGATATATGATGGCCATGAACTGCTAAATCTTAAAGAATTAAAACAAAACAGAACAGAACAAAAAATAGAGAAAAGAAAGCGTGAGACAAGGTAGAGAGACCCAAATGTTTATAACTGGTGACTATTGTGAAAGGTATACGGGTATTCATTGCACTAATCTTGTAACTTCTCTGTAATAAAAAGTAGAAAAGCAAAATACTGGCAATGGTAAAAGTGGTACATTATATTCTTCACTTCTCTTTATAGCCAAGCCCTTCCTCACACAAGAGTATATTTTCCTAGCTCATGTGACTTGTTTTGGCCAAAAGAATGGAGCAGAAATGATGAGAATGAGCAGCAGATATTCCTGTTGCTCTAGTTGCAGCCAACCTGTATCAGTTGACATCCAGCCAACCCCAAACCTGTGCCTGACTCTTGTTAAGACCATCAGATGCTTAGCCAACAGTCCCCTGACCTGAGAGGAATGAGCAATACATGCTTACTGTTACATATCGCTACAGTATTTGTGGTTATTTTTGGTGAATTCTGTAAAAAACTGAGTTAAGTAACCAACTCAAGTTAAACGAACAGAATGAACTAATTAAAAAAAATACAAATTTTTAAAAATAGTAAGTATAAAAAAATAGAAAATAAAGATGCAAAAGATCAACAAAACCAAACATTAGTCATTAGACTAAAAAATTCTTTGGCAAAATTAATCAAGAATGAAAGAGAAGGCACAACTAATAAAGAGAACTAGAAATGAAAAAGAAGTCATAACTACAGAAGCTATATAAATTTTTATAAAATCATTATATATTCAATATCCTTTTAAAAAATTTAAACAGTATGTCTTTTTTTTTTTACTATTTACTTGTTTTTCAATGAAATAGCTTATATTCAGTATATAATGGTTAGTGTGTTAGAAAAAATTACTAATTCTACCTCAAGAAATAGAAAATAATAATCCTTAACCCACTAAAAAAAAACTGAATCCAATTTTTTACAAAAGTCCCTGACGGTTTTTACAGAAAAAGCCAGCGTACAATCTGTTAGAAAACAGAGCATCTTTTTAATGCAGGCATTTTTGGAAGAAAGGACGGGGAAAGAAAGGGAGGGAGGAAAAGTTCCCCCAATTCATTGTTTGAGGCTACTATAAACTTGAAAACTGGTTATATGTGGTACCAGAAAGAAAAATCATAGGTCAATCTTATTAATAAACAAAGATTTAAAAATTCTAAACATGACCAAACCAAATCCTACAATAAAATTGTAAAACTTAAAATATCCTGAAATAATCAAAAAGTTATAGAAAAGTTAGAAATACAGTGGTACAGAGAAAACTTTTACCTGAATCACTTAGGAATTAGCTGTCAACCTGATGCCCCATTGCCTCCAAATATTTTCGTATGTCATCTCCTACAAACAAGTACCTCCCTACACAACCAGATTATGACCAAAAGAATCAGGAAATAAATATTGATATATTACAGTTGTCCCTTGCTGTATCGCGGTTCACTTTTTGCGGTCTCATTGTATTGTGAATTTTTAGATTGTATATATCTTATTTTGTATGGAGGATTTTTTGCTATATCACAGGATTTCGCAGTATGTAAGTATTTTTATATATTTATTATTTAATTATTTTGTGGTAAAATAAGCAAAGTAAGTGTGGGAAAGGTTAATAACAGTGTGGGAAAGGTTTATAAGAGTGTGGGGAGGGTTTATAAAGCCTTAAAATATATATAAATAATTAAATAGTATAAGGTCGCTACTTCGAGGATTTTTGCCTATCATGGGGGCGGAGGGCTTCTGGAACCTAACTCCCACGATAGACAAGGGACCACTGTACTGCTATTTAATCCTCAACTACCATTCAAGTGTGTCAATTATCCCAAGGATGTCTTTTATAGAAAAGGATACAATTCGGAACCATGAACTGTATTTAGAGTCATGCCTCACCAGTCTCTTTAATTTCTAAATTAAACTTAAAAATTCTTTAGGATCCTGGCATTATCAAAGATTACAGGCCAGTTGTTTGTAGAAATGTCTTTTGGCCCTGGTCAGCTGGCTCAGTGGTAAAGTGTCAGCCTGGCATGTAGATGTCCAAGGTTTGATTCAGGGCATACAGAAGAAGCACCCATCTGCTTCTCCACCCTCCCCCTCTCGCTACTCTCTGTTTTCACCTCCTTCAGCCATAATTCAATTGGAGCAAGTTGGCCCCAGGTGGTGAGGTTGGCTCTATGGCCTATATACCTCAGGTTCTAACAAAAGCTCAGTTGCCGAGCAATGGAGCAACGTCCCAGACGGGCAGAGCATTGCCACTAGTGGGCTTGCCGGGAGGATCCCAGTAAGGGTGCATACAGGAGTCTGTCTCTGCCTCCCCTCCTCTCACTGAATAAAAACAAAGAAATGTCTCTCAATTTTGGTTTGGTATTTTCTTATGATTTTATTCATGTTATTCATGTATTTTGGCAGGAATACCATCGAAGGGATGATGATTTTCTTCTCATTGTATCTCATCAAGTGGTGCAAGATTAGTTTATCCCATTATGGATGATGTTCATTTTGATCACTTGATTAAAGTAAGGTCTGCCCTAACTCTGCTTGGGCTCTGATTACAGTATGTTGGAACGGGCTGTTTAAGTAGTTCCTCCTTCTCTCTCTGCTTAGGCTCTGACATCCTAAGGCAGACTGACCCTCTGGAGAAAGGTCACCCTCACCTTGCTCTGGCTCAGAGCCCCATACCAGGCTACTTCCTACCCTCTCCATGGATGCCCTACACATCTCACTTGGCCTCTACATCCCACTCCCTACAGCCATACCCCTGTGGAGGAGCCCTGCTTAGCCTAACTGGACTCTGACTCTTGCCCCACAAGAGCTGCTGTTCTGTGGGGATACCCTCTTTGCCCATCTGGACTTTGCCACTCACTTTGGGGCAATACAGCACCCCAATCACATCCTCAGACACCTACTTTGCTCCAACCTATATAATAGATTAAGGACTGAATTATTCAGGAATGAAAAAGGGCTGCAATGTATTTTTTAAATGTATTTTGGATCCAGTAGGATTTATGCTAGCAATATGAGCATGGTTTAAAATTAGAACCATCTATTTACTAATTCACCATAGTATCAGATTTAAAGGATAAACTATATATCTCAATAATTAACCCCAAAATGGCATAATAAAAATGCAACCCCAAAAAAACCTTTTTGTAACAATAAGTGGAAGGAAAACTCCTTAATTTGACAGGGTATATTCAGTAAAACCCACAGCAAACCTCATACTTAGTGAAACGTTAAAACGCATTTCCCTTCAAAATGAAAAACAAAACAAAAATGGCTGCTATCACTGCTTCTATTTGACACTGTAAGGCTCTAATCAGCACAATTAGAAAAGGAAATGAAAGTAATAAAGACTGAAAAAGAAAAACTAAAATGTCATTATTGCAGACAACGCATACAGAAGAAGTCCAAGAGATTCAATATAATTAGTTGCAGGAAAAATCAATTTTTTTCACAAATAGAAATACAATTGTTTAAAACAGGGGTGCCCACACTTTTTCAGCTTGCGAGCTACTTATAAGATGACCAAGTCAAAATGATCGATCTACCTACAATAAAAATGCAAAACATAAATTTATTTCTTCTATATTATCATTATTTAAGTTACTATTATTACTATTTAATATTGTGTATTCATTCTTCTTTCACCTTTCTCCTTCTCAGCTCTCTTTTCGGAGGAAAGTCAATGTCATAGTTTTTATGAACAGTCCGAAAAAGCCGCTCCATATTTCCCTTCTTTGGAATAGCAATGGCACATAGACAGATGAGGCAAACGCACTTAGAATATGACATAGTGAAAAAAATCCCCTCCCATTCTGTATGAAAGTGGTAGGTTTTAGGCTTCTTACTCGGACCAGCTACGACACTCATTTTTATACCCTTTGTTGTATTTCGTTTAAATAAATTGAAGGCTAACTACGCAGCAATGTAACTGAACAAGTTAGTGTGCTTTAACGCGCATGCGTAGGGTGTCAAAAGTTCAGACGTCAGACTGGCTACCCTGTATGCCAATCAAAAGACAAATGTGTTTTTAATGTCATGCGATCTACCCACACTTCCTTTGCGATCGCCCAGTAGATTGCGATCGACGTATGAGCACCCGATTTACAAGATATCATTCACAATAAATAAATCCAAGAGGTGCCTAAGAATAAATCTAACAAAATATTTATAAAATCTTTTCAGAAAAATTTATGAAAATTCACTTAAAGATATAAAAGGTCTGCATAGATGAAAATATTGCATGCATGGATGTTGAAAGACAAAATTTGGTTAATATGATCTAAATTTAATCTATGAAGTCAAAGCAATGCCAGTGATATTCCTTATAAAATTTTCCACATAACCTGACAAGCTGATTCTTATTTAATACACACACACAATATATATATATATATATATAAAATACAGCTGGAGTTCCCATCCTAGAGGAACTGCCTTAGGTCTTAAATTTCTGGAGTGTTAAAACAGGGTAAAATAACTTTTGGACTGGAATAAAGTAATACTGTATATCAAAGAACTGTTAGCAAAGATAACAAGGAAGCAGGTATTATGACTACCAAACTAATAACTACTAGAATGAAAATTAAAAACACCGTTTAAAATTTTCATCACGCAGCCCTGGCCGGTTGGCTAAATGGTAGAGCATCGGCCTAGCGTGTGGATATCCGAGGTTCGATTCTCAGTCAGGGCACACAGGAGAAGTGACCATATGATTCTCTACCCCTCCCCCTCCCCCCTTTTCTCTCTCCTTTCCTCCCACAGGCACAGCTCCATGGAACCTCTGCCTCAGGCACTAAAAATAGCTTGGTTATGAGCACGGCCCCAGATGGGCACAGAATCAGCCGCAGACAGGGGTTGTCCGGTAGATCCTGGTCCAGGTATATGTGGGAGTCTATCTCTCTCTCTCTCAGTTGGAAAATAAAAATAAATAAATAGGTAAATAAAATTGGTATCACTATATTAGCTTATTTGTATCAGTAGAAATGCATTCCTTCTATTGATATAATTGTTCCTCTATGCTTTCTCATAAATATTGCTTGCCTTTATATCCTAATCAGAATACTATTTGGATTTCCACCTCAATCAGAGTACTTCTCAAATAGCTATTCTTTTTCATCTCAAATACATGCTCATTGCCTCACACTTTGGACTTTTATTTTTAGATTAAAAATTCTAAAATTCACACAGTCAAACCAATTTTGAAGAGGCAGGTGGGAGTATTTGCACTAATCAGACAGCAACATTTACACAACATTTATTTAGAAATTAGGAGAATGTGATATTGGTATAGGCATCGGTGATAAGAGTTAGAGAGAGGTCTAAAACTGAACAAAGTATACATGAGATCTTGGAGCATAACATATGTGGCATTAGAAACCAGTGAGGAAAAGTAGACTGTTCCATAAATAATGCTGAAACAGCCAGCTATATTGGGAAGGGGGCTACAATTATTCCCAACATTCAATGAAAGTATATCCCATAGGGATTAAATACATAAATGTGAAAAGAAATACTTTAAAACTGTAAGAAGAAAACATAGGACAAGAATATCTCAAGAGGCAATGAAGGATTTCTTAAGACACAAAACACACAATGATTAAGAAAGATGACAATGACAATGGCAGCTAATTAAAATTTAAAACTTCAGTTCATTAAAACCCCACACAAAAATATCAAAGGAAAAGCTACAAACTGGGAAGAAATGTTAGCGATCCAAATTCCCAAATACATATTAACATTTTTATAATATGAAAATAACTCATAAATCAGTAAAAAATATAAAACAAAACAAGCAAACCAACAAACCCACAAACAATCCAATACAAATGAGCCAAGGATAGAAACAAGTAGCCAATCCAGTGAAGGGGAACAGAATATGTGAAACCAAAATAATGCCACTTTGGCATGTGGGTTATTTTGAGCTGAAGGCAATCAAGATTCAGCAGACTCATGAAAACCTTAACTTCTCCCTTAACTACCTAAAAGAATTTAGATAGGAGGCCTGGCTCAGAGAGAGAGAGATCTATTACGAGAGAGAACTTTTCTCTGAATGACCTATCTGTACGGCAGAATAAAAACATAATTACCAAACATCTGTTATTCTTGTCCTATGAAGTACCCTCCTCCACTCAGCAGCCCCAAGACTCCATCTCATTCCTCACCTCAGGATGGCATACTGGCCAACCTCAACTGCCCTACTGGTCGTTGACTCTCAACTTTTTATGCAGCTCCCGTATATACATGATTTTTTCTCTCCAGTTAAATCTGTTTTATGTTGATTTAGTTATTAGACCAGTCAGAAGAACCTAGAAGGGCAAAGTAAAATTATTTCCTTCCCAAAACCAAGATAAATTCTGTGATCAACTAAAACCACAGGTTGACTTTGAAGTTTGACTTCAAAGAATTGATGTTCATCTGCATCATCTCCAATTCTCAAATCTGCCTTAGCATCTCATGTTTGAACGTGTCCATCACCATGTTTTTTATGGGGGTGCTGCATTTATATCACCTTTCTCATAAACACTGCAAATTCAGGATATCTTTTACTTGTGATAAAATTCAAGGTTATTTAAAATTTTTACTTCCATATTGTTCTGGTCCAGGTACTTATTTCCATAAACTTTAATCTACTAACCTTGGCAAATGGCTCACTGCGGCAGTTATTTTAGTAGAACGTGAACATTAAAAAAAAAAAAATGGCCCTGGTCCGTTGGCACAGCAGTAAAGCATCCGCATAGGGTGTGGAAGTTCTAGATTTGATTCCCGGACCGGCCACACAGGAGAAGTGCCCATATGCTTCTCCACCCTTCCCTTTCACCTTTCTCTCTGTCTCTCTCTTCCCCTCCCGCAGCCACGGCTCCACTGGAGCAAAGCTGGCTCAGGTGCTGAGGATGGCTCCACAGCCTCCTCCTCAGGCACTAGAATGGCTCTGGTTGCAACAGAGTAAGTCCCAGATGAGCAGAGCATCACCCCCTACTGGGCATGCCGAGTGGATCATGGCCAAGCACATGCAAGAGTCTGTCTCTTGCTTCTCACTTCAGAAAAATACAGAAAAATTAAAAAATCAATTATGAATTTGAAAAAAATCACACTCCCATACACTCATTCTAGGGCAGTGGTTCTTAACTTGGGTTCTATCAAACCCTAGGGGTTCGATGAGTCGGTCTCAGGGGTTTGGAGAAACCTCTGCCATGGAGGCCAGAATAAAGTAATACCATAATTTGTTGTGAGTTCATGCACTTTGTTGGTTTTGTTCTTTGAGCAAGGTGATGTTCATGCACGGCTCATTTTGTGCATCAGTAAAAAAACATATACCTATGTCTTGAATTTGGAAAAAGAAATATTTTATTTATCACTAAAGAAGGGTTCGGTGAATGCGCATATGAAACTAGTGCGTTTGGTACCTCAAAAAAGGTTAAGAACCACTAGGGTGTGAAATATTCATCAGGTGAACTGACAGCTTTAAAACCTAAATAATCTTCCATATGGATGCTGTAAAATGCCCCTCTCCAGAGTTTCTCAGACTCCAAGGCCTACTTTCTTTGTAGCATTTTGGTGGTGTAAAGATAATGCCACCAAAATTTCCTATTGCCAACCGTAACATGGAGTGGTTCACTAATTTTCCTAGTTCTGATAGAATACATCCTTGGCTATACGGAAGGTTTTCAGAAGCAATCAAATCAGTCCTCTCAGCATTGATGGTCTCACACTTGGACCAATATAAACATGTTTGACATGTTTGACACTAACCTGTTTGTAATGCCCACAAATGACACTACTTAACTAAGAAAGTTGTAATAAAAGTAGAGATTTTTGAAAAAAAAGCTAGTAAATAGAAAATGTTTATGGATTCCATCTATTAAATTAATCCTCACAATGCTAAATAACTGTTTCTCAATATAGCTCCCTCTAAAAATGACAATTCTGACTTTAGTCTCCACAATATTTCTAACTTTGAACTTATATTCCAAAAATCATGACAGTATGTCTAGCTGGCCTGTACCATCATATCATGACTCCAACAGTCAAGCAGTCACAGTGTTGGTGAATACACAGCTCAAATGTAGAGTATCAATTTCATTCCATCATCGTACAGCCAAACACCATAAGGTAGGTCCAAAATCCTAGAAAGGAAACCCTCTACCCAGAAAGTAACCCTAATATCTCCAGGGACCTACAAGCCCAGTGAGTGTATGTTCATTATCACATTCAAAGCAGCAGAGTCAGCGTGACCAGGTGGTGCACAGAGGATAGAGCATCAGAGGGGACGCAGAGGACCCAGGTATGAAACCCCGATCAGGATCCACCCAGCAAGCCCTGTCTGGGGCTGATGCTTTGCCCATCTAGTATACCACTGCTCTGTTGCTCGACAACAGATCTATTTTAGTGTCTGAGGAGAGGTCATGATGCCATTCTCAGCACCCAGGGCCAACTTGTTCTAACCATTCAAGCCATGGCTGCGGGAAAGGAAGGAAGAGAGAAAGAGAGAGGCGGGGGGGAATGGGTGGAGAAGCAGATGGTCTCTTCACCTATCTGCCTAGACCAGATATTGAACCCGGGACTTCTACATGCCAGGCCAATGCTCTACCACTGAGCATACCAGCCAGGGCCCCTTTTTAAAGTTTGTTTTTTAAGTGAGAGGAGGGGAAACAGACTCCCACATGCACCCAGACTGGGGTAGACGCTCAAATCAACTGAGTTATTTTTAGTGCCTGAAGCTGATGCTCAGACCAACTGAGCTATCCTCAGCACCCGAGGCCAATGCTCAAATAATCAAATCGAACCATTGGCTGCGGGAGGGAAAGAGGGAAGGAAGGCAGGGAGGGGAGGGGGGGAGTAGATGGTTGCTTCTCCTGTATGCCCTGACCAGGAACCATTGCCCATTTTTAATTGGATAATTTTTGTTTCTATGAATATGATTGTTTTCTTAATTTCTTTCATATAGTTTGTACAGTCTTTTGGAGGTCAATGTGGCAATACAAACATTTTAACATAGGGGCCTGACCTGTGGTGGCGCAGTGGTAAAGCGTAGACCTGGGAACACTGAGGTCGCCAGTTCAAAACCCTGCACTGGTCTGGTTGAGGCACACATGGGAGTTGATGCTTCCAGCTCCTCCCCTCTTTCTCTCTTTCTCTCTCTCTCTCTCTCTCTCTCTCTCTCTCTCACTCACTCTGTGTCTCCTGTCTAAAATGAATAAAATAAAAAACCAAACATTTTAACATAGGCATATAGCTGAACCAAAGATGCTGGTTCTGTAAAATAATCCTAAGCAAATAGTGCCACACAGGCAAAGATATTGAGAAATAATACTATGACACTTTCTGTAACCCAAAATATTAGAAACAACCTAAATGTCACTAATAGAACATTGTTTTAAAAAATAATCATGGTATGTCCATACTATGCAATGTTTTATTTAAAAAATGAGTTTTATATTTATTGATATGGCATGACCAGGACATATTAACAGGCAAAAAAAATGCACAGTATAGGACACTATGTATTATATGATCCCACTACTTTCTGAACATTTAAGTAAGTTATATTTATGTGAAGCCATAGGAAATGTTTATAAAGATATACAATTTTGTAACTAGTTACCTCTGGAGTGATGAGTGGAACAGGATGGGGAGGATAACACCTTTGTGTTACTTGAAATTTTAATAACAAAAATGTTTTCATATAGCTTGACCTGTGGTGGCGCAGTGGATAAACGTCGACCTGGGAACACTGAGATCGCCAGTTCAAAACCCTGCACTGGTCTGGTCAAGGCACATATGGGAGTTGATGCTTCCAGCTCCTCCCCCCTTTCTCTCTCTCTCTCTATCTCACTCTGTGTCTACTCTCTAAAAAAATGAATAAAAAAAATAATGTTTTCATATAAAAAAAGTTAAAGAATGGAAAGATGTAATACTATATACTGGAGAATGAAGAAAAACTAATCACACAAAAAATGTTTTATTACAAGCTGATACTTGTACTATCTAGAAAACTGTTAAAGTTGACTTTGAAAAGATGCTGACTAAATTACATTTCTATGGATATATTAACACCACCCTACCTCAACCCAACCATCTTCACTAATTCCTAGTAAATCAAACTCTGCAGGCAGATAATATTCTAGAGTCCAATTTCTGAAAATGAGTTTTACATCACCTAAAATGTTAAGTTGATCGAAAGTGAAACAACCATATGCTTCAAAGATGTTTATTAGCTATTTAAATATTTCTTTAAAGAAATTTTTCTACAGTTTTTCTAAAAATGTATATCCACTGGCCTAAGAACTCTCTACTGCTTGGAAAATTTCCCAGTAGCAAGCAGAAGCATTTTTACTGCTTTAAGAACTTCACATTCTTCTATGATCTTCTATCTTGACAATGTTCACTTCCAAGATAACATTTACCAATGTCTCTGAAAGTACTTGAGCAAGAATGCTGAGAGTAGGGCATAACTATAGTAGCTGAATTTTTTATTATGGATTTTAAGGTTAGCAAGGGTGTAAAATTGGAAAGATTATCTATCTTTAAAATTTTTCTTCTAGATCAAAAGACATACAGTGCTAAAACCCACAACATGCACACACACAGATAGGTGGGGCTGGCATGTCAAAGGAACACAAGTCAAGTGAAATAACTCCAAATGGCCAAACTGAAACAATTTGAGCAACAAAATATAATAGCACTGGATTATAACCCAAAGTACACAATAAATATCCACAAGTCCAAAATGACATAAATAAATGACTGAACAAATAAATTCAGGAAAAAACACAAACCTCCCATTTTAAAAGAATTCCAAATAATTTATTAAGACTCCACCCTCAATGAGGTAGAGCACAATTTCCCACCTCTAAGTGTGGGCTATACATAGTACTTCTTCCAAAGAGTACAGTATGCAAGGATGAATAAAGAGCAACTTAACATTAGAGAAACCTGAAAAACACTACTAAGCCACATGATCATAACATCAATAGTGTTAGGTTAGGTTAATATGTACTTGAGATTCTTCAGGATAACATCAGAGTAATGGTGGTGTGAGAGATACCCTTGGTCTCTTCCCTTGAAATTTCATTAAATTGAACAGCTATTACTTAGCAAAGAACCCCATCTGGGCTTGTAGTCTTGCCTGAAAGATGTGCACACCAATTGGACTAAAGGTGGGAAGGGTTGAAAAAAGGGCAGAAGAAAAGATATACTGATGATTGGGAGGGGTGAAACCTGGAGTGACTGGGTCTCCTTCTGCTGGGAGAAGCAGCAAGATTGGGGGGAATTTTGGAGCTACTGAATGAAAGTGAAGCTGGCACCCAGACAGAAACAAAAATACAAAGTGCACAGTCCAACTCCACCTCCCAAAGTCAGCAGAAGAAAGAAAATAGTAAAAATTAGAGCAGAACTAATAAAATAACAACATACCTATAGAAAAAAATAATTAAAAATACCTGTTTCTTTGAAAAGATCTATAAAACTGACAAACCCCTGGCTAGACTCACTAGAGCAGAGTGGTTCTTAACCTGGGTTCTATCAAACCTTAGGGGTTCGATGAGTCGGTCTCAGAGGTTTGGAGAAGCCTCTGCTGCGGAGGCCAGGATAAAGTAATACCATAATTTGTTGTGAGTTCATGCACTTTGTTGGTTGTGTTCTTTGAGCAAGGTGATGTTCATGCACGGCTCATTTTCTGCACCAGTAAAAAAACATATACCTATGTCTTGAATTTGGAAAAACAATATTTTATTTATCACTAAAGAAGGGTTTGGTGAATGCGCATATGAAACTGGTGGGTTCAGTACCTCAAAAAAGGTTAAGAACCACTGCACTAGAGAGAACAAAGAAAGGACTCATATAAACAAAATACAAAATGGAAGAGGAGAAATTACCACAGACATCAGATATACAAAGGATCATACTAGAATACTATGAAAGATTATATGCCACTAAATTCAACAATCTAGAAGAAATGGTAAGTTCTGAGAACTATACAATCTTCCTAGTCACAAAGAAATAGAAAACCTAAATAGACTTATAAGCAGAGAGGAAATTGAAGCTACTATCAAAAACTCACCCAAAATAAAAGTCCAGGCCCAGATGGCTACTAGTGAATTCTACCAAACATTCAAAGAGGATTTGATACCTATCATTCTCAGTCTTCCACAAAACAGAAGAGGAAGCAATAATCCCAAACACATTTTATGAGGCCAACATAAACCTGATAGCAAAACCTGGCAAGGACAACACAAACAGACCAATATCTCTAATGAATAGAAATACAAAAATCCTAAACAAAATACTACTAGCAAATTGAATACAACAATACATTAAAAAAATAATACATCATGATAAAGTGGTATTAATTCCAGGAGCACAAGGATGGTTCAACATATGAAAATTGATCAACATAATACACCACATCAACAAAACAATGGGCAAAAATCATATCATCCTATCAACATATGCAGAAAAAGCATTCAATATAATATAATACCCCTTTATGTTTAAAACACTCAATAAAATAGGTATATAAGGAAAGTACCTCAACATAATAAAGGCTATATGACAAACCATCAACCAAAATCATACTAAATGCTGAAAAACAGAGCTTTTCCTCTATAATCAGGAACAAGACAAGAATGCCCACCACATCCATTGTTAACTCAACATAGCACTGGAAGTCCTTGCCAGAGTGACCAGGCAAGAGAAAAAAATGAAAGGCATCCACATTGGGAAAGAAGTAAAATTATCACTTTTTGTAGATAACATAATCTTTTGTATAGAAAATCCTCAAGATTCCACTGAAAAACTATTAGAAATGATAAATACAGAAAAGTTGTAGGATATAAAAATCAATATACAAAAGTATATAGTTTTCCTACATGCCAAAAATGAAACTTCAGAAAATGCATTGAAAAAAGAAAAAACAATTCCTTTATACTTGAAACAGAAAAAAATAAAATATCTAGTAATAAACCTAACAAAGGACGTGAAAGACCTATATACCTAAAACTACAGCACAAAGCATTAAAAGAAATTGAAAAAGACACTGAAGTAGAAAAATATTCCATGTGCATGGATAGGAAGAATCAACAAAGTTAAAATGGCCATGTTATCCAAAGCAATATACAAATTGAATGAAATCTCCATTAAAATCTCAATGTCATTTTTTAGAAAAATAGAACAAAAAACACCAATTTGTATGGAATCATAAAAGACCCCAAATACACAATGCAATCCTAAGAAAGAATAGAGCTGGAGGTATCACACTACCTGATTTCAAATTATACTTCAGAGCCATGATAAGCAAAACAGCATAGTATTGGTAACAAAAAAGACACACAGATCAATGACATAGAATTGAGAGCCGAGAAATAAAACCACATATATATGGAAAAATTATCTTTAACAAAGGAGCCAAAAACACACAAAGGAGCAAAGACTCTTCAATAAATGGTACTAGGAATATTGGAAAGCCACATGCAAAAGAATAAAACTTGACTATAGTTTGTTCCCATGCACAAAAATTAATTCAAAGTTGATCAAAGACTGTAAGAACTGAAACAAATTATATAGAAGAAAACATAGGTACTAAACTGATGGACCTTAAATGTAGAGAACACTTCATGAATTTGACCCCAAAGGTAATGGAAGTAAAGGCAAAAATAAATGAATGGGACTATGTTAAACTAAAAGGTTTCTGCATAGTAAGAGAAACCAACAACAAAACAAACAAGCCAAAATGGAAGATAATATTCACAAACAGCTCCAATAAGGCGTTAATATCCAAAAGAAAAAGTCCAGCAACAAAATATCCAATTAAAAAATGGGAAGAGGACATGAACAGACACTTCTCTCAAGAAGACATACAAATGGTCAACAGCTATATGAAAAGATGCTTATCGTCAGTAGCTATTCGAGAAATGCAAATCAAAACTACAATGAGATATCACCTCACACCTGTTAGATTGGCTGTTATCAACAAAACAGGTAATAACAAGTGTTGGAGAGGCTGTGGAGAAAAAGAAGCCCTCATTCATTGCTGGTGGGAATGGAAACTGGTACAGCCATTATGGAAGACAGTATTGCAGTACAGTACCTTAAAAAATTAACAAAATTAGAACCGTCCTGCACTGCTGGTGGGAATACAGACTGGTGCAGCCACTGTGGAAAACAGTATGAAGATTTCTGAAAAAATTAAAAATCGTACTACCTTTTGACCCAGCCATCCGACTTTTGGGAATATATCCCAAGAACACCACATCAACGACTCAAAAGGAGAAATGCACCCCCATGTATATGGCAGCATTGATTATAATAGCCAAGATCTGGAAACAGCCCAAGTGTCTGACAGTGGACAAGAGGATTAAAAAGCCATGGTACATGTATACAATGGAATACTATGGGGTCATGAAAAAGAAGGAAATATTATTTTTTTTCAACAACATGCATGGACCTGGAAACTATTATGTTAAGTGAAATAAGCCAGGCAGAGAAAGAAAAATATCATATGACCTCACTCATCTGAGGAATCTGACGAACAATATGAACTGAGTAGTGGAGTAGAGACAGAGGCGGGATCAAAGGATCTAGAAGGAATGTAGACAGAGGGAAAGGGGATAGGCTGATAGGATGAGATGAAAGCAGAAAAGCAAATCCTGGAGGGAAGAAGGGAGGCCGTTATGGGAAAGGAGACGGGGGATGTACTGCAGAACATGGGGAAGGGAAGGATAAATTCGGGGGGGACACTAGAATCTATGTAAACACAATAAATTAATTTAAAAAATTAACAAAATTGTGATATGACCCAGCAATCCCTTCACTGGCTATCTACCCCAAAAAACTTGAAAACACTGGTATGCAAAGGCACATGTACCCCTCTGTTCACTGCAGCATTATTCACAGTGGCCAAGACACAGAAAAAAAGCAAAGTGGTCCTTGACAGAGGATTGGATAAAGAAGATGTGGTACACATATACAATGGAATACTATTCAGCCATAAGAAGTGATGACGCCTGACCAGGCAGTGGCACAGTGGATAGTGTTGGACTGGGATGCGGAAGACCCAGGTTCAAGACCCCAGGGTTGCCAGCTTGAACACGGGTCCATCTAGCTTGAGCAAGTGCTTGCCAGCTTGGACCCAAGGTCGCTGGCTCAAGCAAGGGGTTGCTCGGTCTGCTGAAGGCCCACCGTCAAAAAAAAAAATAAGGTAAGTAAATATCAGGATAATAACAATGGTACTTTACCTATACAGTCTTCTGGCCAAATAAATAATAACCCAGTCCGATGCTCTATTCACTGTGCCACTGCCTGATCAGGAGCAACGATATAATAATTTTAAAGATAAATACAATGATAAAATGTCGACCTAGGATACTGAGGTCGCTGGTTCAAAATCCTGGACTTGCTTGGTCAAGGCACATATGGCTCTGGCCCCCCTTCTCTCTCTCTCTCTCTCTCTATCTATCTATCTATCTATCTATCTATCTATCTATCTAAAATGAATAAATAGCCTGACCAGGAGGTGGCGCAGTGGATACAGTATTGGACTGGGATGTGGAAGACTCAGGTTCGAGACCCCGAGGTCGCCAACTTGAGTGCGGGCTCATCTGGTTTGAGCAAAAGCTCACCAGCTTGAGTCCAAGGTTGCTGGCTCAAACAAGGGGTTACTCGGTCTGCTGAAGGCCCATGGTCAAGGCACATATGAGAAAGCAATCAATGAACAACTAAGGTGTTACAACAGCAACGAAAAACTAATGATTGATGCTTCTCACCTCTCTCCCTTCCTGTCTGTCTGTCCCTATCTGTCCCTCTCTCTGACTCTCTCTGTCTCTGCCACCAAAAAAAGAGTCTTAAAGAAAAGTACAACAGACTGGTAATTTGTCACAAAAAGTTAGGTTGTGAGTATTATGTAAAATATGACTTCATAAAAGAGAAAAGTGTTCATGTGTCAAAAGAATGAAAATGTTTTCAGAATGAGGCATCAGGGAAAAATAAAGAAGTAAAACAAACTTCTCTAAGGAAAAGAAATGAAAGAACATTTTTCATCAAAAGCTCATAACATTTTAAAAGAGAACTTAAAAAAATTGTGAGCAGGATTTAATAACAAAAGTAATAGATACAATGAATGAAAAATATTTAAGTACTATTTGTAGAGTATTCAATATAGTTTACAGCCTGGCAAAAAGATGTAAACTGTTTTTAGATATAGAAGATGAGATAGAAGTGCAAATTAAAAATGGATTAGATATAGGAATAGGATTACACTCATGTAAAAATGCTGTGAAAGTAGTTTATTTTATTGCAAAGAAAATTTAAAAAGAAATAGTTGCTAAAATTACTGAAGACAGTCTGAAAATGTCTGATCATTGACGAAGCTTCAATCATATCTTGCAAACCAGTTATTATACTTTTCTTAAAAGTTGAGAATTCAATTTCATCACCAACAATTTTCGCTGAGCTAGCTGAATGGGAAAAACAAGATGCAGAGACAGTATGTTTTTCAGTTATGGAAAGTTTATATAATGTTGGGCTTACTAAGAACTACCTAGAAAAAAATTAATAGGATTTTTCTCTGATGGTGTCAGTATTATGGTTGGGAGAAAATCTAGAGTGAGCAGTAAGATAGCTAGAGTTTGGCACTGTTTAAACCATCACCTCCATCTTGTTTTAGATTGTTTGATAAAGAAAATAAAGCAAATAAATCATTTAAAAATATTTATTGATAAGATATATACTATTTTCATCAAACCAATAAGAAACGAATTGAACTTAACAAAATATCTAAACTTGGGATTGAAATCATAAAGATTGGTAAAGCTTGGGGACCAAGATGGACTGCCTGAGGTTTAAGGTCAGCCCTAGCAGTGCGGCACACTTATCCAGCACTACAGCACTGTTTTTATTCAAATAAAAAAGTACTTACGTATGGCTGCCCATCTTGAAAATGTGTATTTTATAACTGACTTGGCGTTGATAATTGATATTTTAAATGAAATTTCTCCTTTCAAATGTACTGCAAGCAAGAAATACAGACATAAAGTCTAAAATACTCGTGGTAAGATCTATTAAAGCATTTCAAATGCTTAAAATGGGTCCGTATGAAAAAAATAGCTAATGAATTATGATATTTTTTGCTCCATAAGACGCATCTGACCTTAAGACACACCTATGGTTTTAAGAATGAAAATTAAAAAATATATATTCTGAACCAAATGGTGTTAAAATATTTACTAAAATACCGTATTTTTTTCTCCATAAGATGCACAGGCATTTCCCCTTCCACTTTTGGGGGGGAAATAGTGCATCTTATGTAGTAAAAAATATGATAATTACTTCAGAAACCTTAAAAAATATAAAAATTGTAGAAAATCATCGATTTGTCAGGCTTACTCAAGACTTTCAGAAAACATTGTAACAAATGTGAATAAAAGACTAATGGATTGTGAACATTTAAAAGCAAGTTGTAGCCAATTTCAAGATAGAAATAAATTACAATTTCTCAATTTTCTGAAGCCGGATTAGTGGAATATTGAAGAAGCACTAGTTCCTGTGGAAAGCAGTATAAGAACAATTGATCGTATTTAATGACATTTTTAATGACCAAATTGATATTAATGATTATCGAGATTTCGTGGAAAACATTTTTAAAAATTCCCAGAACTATGCTAATTCCTTAAAGTGTTCAAAGAGTTAAAAAAAAAAAGTCAGAACAATTGATGTAAGTTCAGCAGAAGAAGGGGGTTTTTCAAAGATGAACATTCAGTCTACCTTACCCTAAAGCAGTGGTTCTTAACCTGGGTTCTATTAAACCCTAGGGGTTCAATGAGTTGGTCTCAGGCGTTCGGAGAAGCCTCTGCTGCGGAGGCCAGAATAAAGTAATACCGTAGTTTGTCGTGAGTTCATGCACTTTGTTGGTTTTGTTCTTTGAGCAAGATGATGTTCATGCACGGCTCATTTTGTGCACCAGTAAAAAAACATATACCTATGTCTTGAATTTGGGGAAAAAAATCATATTTTATTTATCACTAAAGAAGGGTTTGGTGAATGCACATATGAAACTGATGGGTTCAGTACCTCAAAAAAGGTTAGGAACCACTGCCTTAAAGGAATGGGATCCTACTCCTACAGTGAAAAGATGGTTAAGGATAAATCACACAGCCCATGATGGTCGGATAAAAGCAAAGAAAATTGCAAGCAAGGACACCAATCAAGAAGCAATATGGAGGCCCTGGTCAGTTGGCTTAGCGGTAGAGCGTCGGTCAGGCATGTGGAAGTCCCAGGTTCAATTCCCAGCCAGGGCACACACGAGAAGTGCTCATCTGCTTCTCCACCCTTCCCCCTCTCCTTTCCCTCTGTATCTCTCTTCTCTTCCCATGCCCAGGTTCCACAGGAGCAAAGTTGGTCCGGGTGCTGAGGATGGCTCCATGGCCTCCACCTCAGGTATTAGAATGGCTCCGGTTGCAATGGAGCAATGCCCAGATGGGCAGAGCATCGCCCCCTAGTGGCACTGCCGGTGGATCCTGGTGGAGCTCATGCGAGAGTTTGTCTCTCTGCCTCCCTGCTTCTCACTTCAGAAAAAAGAAAAAAATAAAGCAATGTGGAAATACTGTATCTTAAATAACAGTTTTA
Organism: Rhynchonycteris naso; assembly: GCA_037038555.1. NCBI lineage: Eukaryota > Metazoa > Chordata > Mammalia > Chiroptera > Emballonuridae > Rhynchonycteris > Rhynchonycteris naso. The sequence goes on along the minus strand of CM073000.1, from coordinate 47,458,805 downwards.
TTGTTTTGTCAGGTATTACTTATTATTTTTTCATTAGTATTTTAAAACTTTTAACAATCTAGCTTTTTGTTCCTCTTTTATTGTTCTTATTTAAATATTAAATGCATCAAATAATATACTACCTTTTGGTATAACTTCTTTTTATACTTAAAACAGTCATTAGGGCAGAGACTGGTGTTTAATTATTTTAATCCCATCACTGGCCTAAGGATATAACAACTACATGTAATGTGGTATCTTTAATGGGATGATGAACAGAAGAAGAAAAAAAAATTAAGAAAACCACTAATGAAGAAGCCCTGGCCAGTTGGCTCAGTGGTAGAGCGTCTGCTTGGCGTGTGGAAGTCCCAGGTTAGATTTTTGGCCAGGGCATATAGAAGCATTCATCTGTTTCTAACCCCCCCCCCTTTCCTTTTTGTCTCTCTCTCTCTTCCCCCCTTTCTCTCTATCTCTCCTCCCCTTCTGTAGCCAAGGCTCCAATGGAGCAAAAGTTGGCCTGGGTACTGAGGATGGCTCCATGGCGTCCGCCTCAGGCACTAGAATGGCTCCAGTTGCACTGAAGCAGTGGCCCAGATGGGCAAAACATCGCCCCCTGGTGGGCATGCCTGGCGGATCCCAGTTGGGTGCATGTGACAGACTGTCTCTCTGCCTCCCTGCTTCTCAGTTCAGAAAAATACAAACAAAACAAAACAAAAAAAAACCCACAAAAGTAAAAGAACACTACTAATGAAATCTGAACAAAGCACAGACTTCAGTTAATGATAATGTTTCAATGTTGGTTCATTAATTGTGACAAATGTACCATGCAAATGGAAGATATGACTAATGTGAGAAATTAGCTATGGGGTACATGGCAATTCACTGTACCATCTTCACAATGTTCCTGTAAATCTAAAACTATTCTAATAAAAACTTACTTCATTAAAAATTTTTTCACTGTTTGACTTTCAGAGAGAGGCAGGGAAGAGAGGGAGAGAAAGACAGGAATATAGATCTGTTCCTATATGAGCCCTGATCAGGGATTGAACCAGCTACCTCTGTACTTCGGGACGATGCTATAAAAAACTGAGCTACCTGGCCAGGGCTTACTGCATTTTTTAAAATCCTCTCATTATTATGTTCATTTTCAAACTTGATATTTGGCCATTTTCACTCGAAAGACAACTGAACTATATACTTCCTAAAATAAAAGATAATATAGTTGGCCATGTATTAATCTAAACTTAAGAATTTTTCTGCCTGACCAGGGGGTGGCGCAGTGGATAGAGCATCGGACTGGGATGCGGAAGACCCAGGTTTGAGACCCCAAGCTCGTCATCTTGAGCGTGGGCTCATCTGGCTTGAGCATAAAGCTCGCCAGCTTGGACCCAAGGTCGCTGGCTCCAGCAAGGGGTTGCTTGGTCTGCTGAAGGCCTGCAGTCAAGGCATATGTGAGAAAGCAATCAATGAACAACTAAGGTGTCGCTACAAAAAACTAATGATTGATGCTTCTCACCTCTCTCTGTTCCTGTCTGTCTGTCCCTATCTATCCCTCTCTCTGACTCTCCCTCTGTCCCTGTATAAAAAAATTTTTTTCTTACATAATGCAAAAAGTTAAGCAAGAATATTGATATTCTAAAAATTAATTTTAACATAAGTAAAATTTGTACACTTTGATCATGTAAGTTTCAAGTTAATATGGTTGTAAGCTAGTGTTATCTGATTTGATCTCCTCTATCCTCCCACTAAATACTCATAAAAACAATCCTTGGATGCCTGACCTGGTGGTGGCATACTGGATAGATTGTCAGACTGGGACGCAGAAGACCCAGGTTCGAGATCCAGAGGTCGCCAGCTTGAGCAAGAGGTCACACGGTCTGCTGCAGCCCCCGGTCAGGGCACATATGAGAAAGCAATCAATGAACAACTATGGTGCCACAATGAAGAATTGATGCTCCTCATCTTTTTCCCTTCCTGTCTGTCTGCCCCCATCTGTCCCTCTCTCTATCACACACACACACACACACACACACAACCCTTGGATATACACAATGTTTAAATATTTCTGCAAACTTAGCTTACTGGTTAAAATTCTGTCAGAGAGCAGGTCCCAACAGCTCCAGAAGCAGAAGTGGCAGCAGCTAGGAAGTCCCTCAGTGCTCCTGCAAGCCCTCCCTACTACCAAGATTCCCAAGAGCAAGGTCACCTCTGCTCAGGAGTAGTCCAACAGATCTGTGAGGTTGTCAGTAAAATCTGCTCCTGCAAAATTGGAAACAAAGCCAAAAAAGGCAGCAGGGAAGGATAAATCTGTAGACAAAAGTGCAAACAAAAAGGAAAAGGGGAGCAAAGGGAAAACATACCAAAGAGGCAAACCAAGAAACTAACAAAGATTTGCCTGCAGCAAAGTAAGAAACTAAAAATGAGGAGAGTCCAGCTTCTGATGAATTAGAAACAAAGCTAAGTATGATTAATACTACAGTGTGTCCATAAAGTCATGGTGCACTTTTGTCCTGTGACCGGTCAAAAGTGCACCATGACTTAACGGACACACTGTATGTACTATGCATTATCAATGGTCCCTGTCTCCCTTCTTGTACAATCCAGAGAAATATTTTTATCAACTATCTTGTAAATGCGAGGTTTTAGAAGCTCTTGAAATCTTTTATTGAAGGAGGAAATTCCCCTAATCCCATTTTTAAAGTGTAAATGCATTTTTTTAAAAAAGAGATGAAATCGTTTACTGGATGTGTAGTTGTTTGTACAACAGGAAAATAGTGCAATACTGACTATGAAGACTTTGTCTTGGTTATTAGCTTAATATTCATTCCACAGATGGGGTAATTTTTATATCCTCTAATACAAAGTGTACTAAATGGCAACATGGAGTCATTCGTGCATTTAATTTGTCTTGAACATTTTAGATTACTTCTATTCCCATGTTTTGGATAGAATTGTTTCCTAAAGAAAATCACTCCTTGATCTTGGCTCTCCCTGTCAGAATTTTGTGCACTCTAACATCTGTGGTGTGGTAGTCCAGTTTTCCTATTAACTTTGTTAATGTGCTGTGAAAGACTGAAAATTTGATTATGTAATATGTATGATATTAAATTGTGAATTAATGGGACTTCGATGTAACAGCGTATCAACATTCAAAGACATTGGTACTTGATATTCTATTAAGGAAAACTTTGCCTCCAAATTTTAAGAGGGAAAGTAACTAGAATAACTGTTTAGAAAAGAATCACAACTACATGATCTTTTACGTTTTTGGTCTGCAATGTTTAGAATGATGTACAAAATAAAATGTCTGTGTACTTATCCTCAAAAAAACCAATAAAATCTCAATTATGAAGTAATTTTTTGAAGTACACACACACACACACACACACACACACACACACACACACACACACACACCTGTCAGACTTCAGGATAAATTAAACAAAGCATAAAGTTCTATAGGGGAATAGAAGACCAGGGAAATAGTAAAAGATTTCTACCTGTTTGCAAATGGGTATCATCACTCTAAAGAAAATGCCAAAACGACCTGAGTTGTTTCCCTCTCCTTACTGTAATGGCCATTTGTACATACCCCCCTCTTTCCAGGTGCTTTCAGGAGACTACTATTTCCAGGAATGCAAATGAAGGACGGAAGCACCCAGACTGTGATGTTATATGGAACCAAAAGTCACTCTATGGGAAGAGTTGTTTTTCCTGTACTGTTTCTGGCAAACCACAGACTGCTCAAAATATCCAGGACTAAATTCCCCAGACATGCTTTATTTGGCTCACACAGTGTTCTGGTTTTTCTTTTCTCCAGACATTTTGGATTAGTTGCCAATATTTCAAAATTGGGACATTACACATAAGAATCTAGATTCTAGCTTTTTCTTGAAAAATCACAAGATCTAGCAACAATGGAGTGGTTAAATCCCATCCTATATAGCAGTAATAAAAGCAGTTAGGTAGCAGTTAGGTGAACCAGGGTGGGGGCTTTCTAGTTCCTCGTTGCTCCTCTCCTATCCAGGTCAGTTTGTTACTTTACATTCCTTGAGTTTATAGGCATTAATGTGGTTACTGCTGGCATAAGCAAACAAGTAGTGAAAGTAGTTTTGAATCCAGGAGAACTAAACTACATTAAGTTATCAGTAAATATCAAAGATTTACCCACAAAGCAGGTTCATCCAACAGCCCTTCAGCTAAAGATCTGGCTGCGGATATGTCTATTTTTCAGTACAGAGTGGCCAGGCCTTGGAATCCAGAGATTTAGTCAGGTGAGATATTGGACAAGATGGATTTTTAAAAAGTTTACAGATATTTATCATGACTGATCTGGACCTGTAATTGACAGTACTTGTTACATATTCATGACAGAGAGGGCTGACAACCAGTTAAACTTTCTTAAGTAATCCCCCTCCCTAAAATTCTGAATTATTTTTATTAGGATTAGAAATTCAACACCTCACTTAATTAAAAGAAAAAGTCATTTATTCACTGACCTAACAACCAAAAAATACCAGAGTGACAGCACAACTGGAATTCTGAATTTACAAAACTATACACACAAAATGCTCCAGTCTTATCCTATTTATCCACCCCATGAACCTTTGTTGCTAATGTAATAGTAGTAGCCAGGAGAAAGTTTTGAATTCAAGTTTTCACAGAAAACTGAGTTCAGGAGTATAGGAACAAGTCTTTAAAAAAACTGGACTCAGGCAGCGGCAACAGGGTGGCTTGTCCTTTTGGAGATCCTTCTATTCCAAATTATCCTTTCTCAAATTACGTATCGTTTTCCATTTTTATTATCAACTTGAAATTTTATTTATGACACATCCACACTTTATCACAAATTAGTCTGGATGTTCCTCAACAGTTATGTGCATTCTCCTATACTGCCAGAATAGGTGGTTTGAATAAGAATGCAAAGTGGGGCTCACAGGAATATGAGAACAGTAGCTACCTGAGGAAAGAAAGAAGACAGGAAGAAGGAATAAAAATAAAGTGATAAATAACTCCCTCCCTCCAAAGGACACAACCGTTACTTTTTAATTGGATAGTAAGCTTGCCTAATACTCAGAAAAACCGGTAGAAAACTCTTCTTTGCTACATGGTACCCTGTTCCTAGAATACAAAATAACATTAAAACATACATTGTGAATAAAGAAAGACTTATGATTAGCCTGGGAATTTTACCTCCATTAACACAGAAAAAGTATGCTTTAAGTTCTGAAAGAATATAAATAGAACACCAACAAAATACAAACTGTTACTGTATACACTGCCATACTGTGTCAACTGAAGAGGCCTTAAAAGCAAAACAGTAACTTTTTAGGAAGATACAATACATCCAATATACTTGAATTTCATATAACATTTTCTTGCACAGGTCAGCCTACAATAAAAAATGTATTTGAGCCTGACCGATGGTGGCACAATGGATAGAGCACTGACCTTGGACGCTGAGATCCCAGATTTGAAACCAAGGTTTGCAGACTTGAGCTTAAGCCCAAAGGTCTCTGGCTGGAGCACAGGGTCACTGGCTCAGCTGAGCCCCCACCCAAAGCACGTATGAGAAGCAATCAATGAAAAACTAAAGTGCTACAACTCTAATATGAGTTAATGCTTCTCATCTCTCTCCCTCTCCAATGCTAAAATACATAAATAAAATGTATTTGATAGCAAATATATTTTCCTTCCTATTATTTTTACTGTTTCAAAGAATTCTATTATCTTTTAAGATGATTAATGATTAGAGTCATCTCCTTGTAATTATAATCCTTCTCCAGTACATCACACCCTTACTAGATCTCACAGGTCAGACTTGAATTAAGTACCACTTTTACCACTGCAAGGGCAAAAAAAATCTTATTTGTAACTTTATTGAAAACATTTTTTTCTGCATACATAGTAATTATAACCAAAGTTTAAAAATACAATTGGCTCCTCTACAGAAAACAATTTGCTTTTAAAATTTTATTTTAAATATTAACTGGAAATATGTTCCATTGGGAAGACTATCATCTATAGCAGGGGTCCCCAAACTACAGCCCGCGGGCCGCATGCGGTCCTTTGAGGACATTTATCCGGCCCCCGCCACATTTCTGGAAGGGGCACTCTTTCATTGGTGGTCAGTGAGAGGAGCACAGGATGCATCTGCACCCACAGTTCCCATTGAAATACTGGTCAGTTTGTTGATTTAAATTTACTTGTTCTCTATTTTAAATATTGTATTTGTTCCCATTTTGTTTTTTTACTTTAAAATAAGATATGTGCAGTGTGCATAGGGATTTGTTCATATTTTTTATAGTCTGGCCCTCCAATGGTCTGAGGGACAGTGAACTGGCCCCCTGTGTAAAAAGTTTGGGGACCCCTGATCTATAGAGTTGGGACTATCAGTATCTTCAACAATATCTCTATCCAAAGTTGTCACAAATAAGCTAAAGCAGTGGGAGCAGGAGGTAGAAAACCCCTCAAATAAAATTCTGGTACCCTACTGTTTTACTGATTTATTTTTTTAAAAAAAAAGAGAAAGAGAAGAGTAGAAGAGAAAAGGGGAGAGGGGAGAGGGAGGGATACACATGAACAGAGATAGACAAGAAGGGAGAGAGATAAGAAGTATCAACTCATAGTTGTAGCACCTTAGTTCTTCACTAACTGCTTTCTCATATGTGCCTTGATGGGGGAAGGCCCTCCAGCTCAGCCAGTAACACCTTGCTCAAACCAGTGACCTTAGGCTCAAGTCAGTACCCTTGTCCTTCTAGCCAGTGGCCTTTGGACTCAAGCAGGAGACCATGAGGTCATTTTGAAGATCCCACGTTCAAGACGAGGCCCCGTGCTCAAGCTGATAAGCCTGCGTTCAAGCCAGCACCCTTGTCCTTCTAGCCAGTGGCCTTTGGACTCAAGCAGGAGACCATGAGGTCATTTTGAAGATCCCACGTTCAAGACGAGGCCCCGTGCTCAAGCTGATAAGCCTGCGTTCAAGCCAGCACCCTTGTCCTTCTAGCCAGTGGCCTTTGGACTCAAGCAGGAGACCATGAGGTCATTTTGAAGATCCCACGTTCAAGACGAGGCCCCGTGCTCAAGCTGATAAGCCTGTGCTCAAGCCAGCAACCTCAGCTCTCAAAACTGGGTTCTCGGCATCCCAGGGCAATGCTCCATCCACCATGCCACCACCTGGTCAGGATGTTTTACTGATTTCTTTAAAAATAATATAATTTATTCAATACAATATGCGGAATCTTTACTTCTGTACCAGTGTAAACCCTATTCGCTAAAGCAAATTAAACAAATTTTGCAATAGAATCAATAATCTGATCATTAATTTACTTTTAATCTTTTTTCCTTCAATTTCTAGAAACATTATCATTATCCACTTTACATACAGGATATCACAACTTTAAAGAAAAAGTTAGCCTGACCAGGCGGTGGCGCAGTGGATAGAGCATTGGACTGGGATGGGGAGAACCCAGGTTCAAGACCTTTGAGGTCGCCAGCTTAAGCACAGGCTCATCTGGCTTGAGCTAAAAGCTCACCAGCTTGGACCCAAGGTCGCTGGCTCGAGCAAGGGATTACTCGGTCTGCTGAAGTCCCACGGTAGAACAAGGGTATACAAAAGCGAAAAAAGTCAGATATCCATTAAGCACTGAATTGAGAAAAATTCCTGGGAATAATGTAATATAAAACAATTGTATAATGCATAGAAATAACAGCAAATGTAGTTAATGTTATTCAACATTATAAGGGGAATCTTAAAATGAACAAAGCTAATAATTTTAAATACCCACAAGAAAATGTAAATATGAAAATTATAAATGGAATCAAATTTAGATGTCTACATATACAGCATTTAACAAATTAGCAGTAGTAACAAATAAGTCACAATAGCATTTCTATGTCTTCTTGCCTCACCAGTCCCACATCCTGTGGAAGTGTGAGTATGCTTTTCTTTTAACCCAACCTCCGATCTGGGAAAATGTTAAGAAAACAATTCACATGACCATCATTTGCTAATTTATTCAAAAGAAATGAACAAGTAAAAAATTTTTGAGCTATCAAATATGCTAACAATGTAAACAGGATTGAAAAATTCTCAGTTGATATTTCCCAACTGTTTAAATTAACATGATGGATATATAATTATGAAAACACACTTAGACAATTATTCTATTCCCTCATCTAAACAATTTTTGGGACCAATGACTTTTAAGGACTACTCCTATACAATTATAATTCCACTAGAATAAATAACTAAATTTATAATATTGCACTTCTTTAAATACCAAATTAGGTCCTATGGACTAGCAGATGATTCAAATATACCACATATATGAGGAGGAAAGTATTGGTATAAATAAATCTACAGTTTTTATGCATTAATATGTAATTTATCTCGTTTCAACCCCACCGTATCAGATAGAGTTCAACCAAGAAATGGGATCACCCAGGGTGTTTCACATAAAGAATAATTACAACAGGGCAGCAATTTTCAACTGGTGTGCTGCAAGAATTTTTAAAACGTGATTATCTTACTACTTGGTCAGGGGAATTGACCTCTTTTCCCTTAAATTGTCAAAAAAAAAAAAAGTCAAAGCGAACAGAATAGCCATCCAGAGTGAACTACTCAAAATTGTATCTTTTTTTTATTGGTCAGACTGGCAAAGAAATTTAGTAATCAGTTTGTTTGCCATTAGATGAAAAGGTTGAAAATCACTACAATAGAGTAACATAAAAAAAGTGTACTCTAAATAATGCCTGAGGGCTAAGTGACAGTATCCAAGGAAGAAACAAACTTGGAAGAGGGCCCTTCCCCAAAACTAGGGTTTGAACCTTGTTGGAGAAGATGTCGTTGCAGCCTACTGGTGTGATTTGTGTTTTTAAGATTTTACCACTTTTTTTTTTTTTTTTTTTTTTACAGGGACAGAGAGAGAGTCAGAGAGAGGGATAGATAGAGACAGACAGACAGGAACAGAGAGAGGTGAGAAGCATCAATCATCAGTTTTTCTTTGTGACACCTTAGTTGTTCATTGATTGCTTTCTCACATGTGCCTTGACTGCGGGCCTTCAGCAGACTGAGCCACCCCTTGCTGGAGCCAGCGACCTTGGGTCCAAGCTGGCGAGCTTTTGCTCAAGCCAGATGGGCCCGCGTTCAAGCTGGCAAGCTCAGGGTCTCAAACCTGGGTCTTCCGCATCCCAGTCCGACGCTCTATCCACTGTGCCACCGCCTGGTCAGGCTCCCTCTTCCTTTTAACAATTTAAAACCTGACCTTTAGTGAGTGGTGCAGTGCATTAAGTGTCAACCTGGGAATGCTGAGGTCACCGGTTTAAAACCTTTTAACAATTTAAAACCACCTATCCAAGGAAAAAAGATGACAATCATTCAGTAACATAAGACATGGCCCCTTCTTTTAAGGAGCTACAATCTGGGAGAAGGGGTAAGGAGATACACAATGATAACACAGAGAAACAATGATAAAACCAGAAAACACAGCCCAATTAAAAAAATAAGAAATACATCTATTTAGGACTATAGGTAAGCCTCATGAAAAATGTAAATACTATCTAATAATTATCTCATCACAGACTGAGGAAAAGAAACATGCAGAAATGTTGATACAAGAAGAAAACACTAAAGGAAAAAGCTAAAGCCACAGCAAAGTGTGAGAGGATAGGTAAAGTATATTAATTATAAGAACAGAAAGGCCAAAGGCTACAAAAGGCTACAAAGAAAATAAGAGATATGGCTGCCAATCAGCCATACTGGCAACACTGGAGTCCTTTAAGGCAACTAGTAAACAAATTTTATTTTTCACAGAACAGCATTTTATGTGGTACTTACTTATGTGATGGGCACCATGCTGATGTCTCATTTAACCCCCACAACCCTATGAAATAGGTATTATTATCATTTAATAGGTTAAGAAACTGAACCCATAGCTAGTAAATGATAAAGCAGGGATTTCAACGTGTGGACTCTTTAATATAGCATTGCCTTTTTAAAGTGTTCAAGGATAGAATATGATTCTGTTCTTTGAAAAGATAACTAATAATCTTAGTGACAATACAGAAAACAGATTAAATAACAGAAGAGAACAGAAAAGCATCTTCATTAAAGAAAAAATTTTTGTTGAAAAAAAACTAAGTGGGCAATAGTAACACATCAGGTCTAACCAGAGAAGGATACAGTAAACAGTGCATGAATAAAACTGGAGATGTAAGTGGGAGGTAAAAATGATTTAAGATTTCAAAACCTAAATTTGGGGGTGAGAGGGCTGTCAGCAACACCACCAGGCTTTCTTTTTGCTGGAGGGTGGGGAAATGGAAGGGAGAATGGATGAGTTTCAATTTCAGACATAGTTAAATTAAAAGTACCTACTAAACACTGGAAAAGTTCCACAAGTGGTTGCAAAGAGAAGCCAAGAGCTAAGAAAAGTGGTAATATCTAATACAGTGCACACCTGGAAGTGCCTTCTGTGGTCCTCTGGATCTGTCTCTTGCTTCAACAGGGCTTGGACAGAAGAGACCCAGGAACACCTCTTCTAGCCCTTCGCCTCCTCCAACAACTTTTCCAGTCACCACCTTTAGAACCACCTCAGCCATTCTCAGCCTCCCAGACCAAACAACAACATTGTTTGACCTTGACTCCTTATTGCTGAACAACCACAAGGAACTCGACTTTATTAGAATTATTCCACTGAGGTGGAAGCTGCCATCAGCCACCTGGTCGATCTGTATCTGTGTGACTCCTACACCTATGCCTCTCTGAAGCATTTCTAAGATGAGTGAGGTAAAACTCAGGATGCCACAGAGGTCACCATGGCCTTGGAGAAGAACTTAAACCAGGGCCTTTTGGATCTGCATGCCCTGAGTCTTTCTACCTATACAGACTCTCACCTCACTTCAAGAACCATTGACTGGCTGACCCTTAATGCGACTTCTGCTGCTGCATGGTTTTGCTGATGCCTTTGTAGTCTGGTTGATACGTGGTGAGGTTAAGCTTCATGCAGGCGTTGAGACTTCCATCCATTAAGCGTGACTGTAGGTTGGTCTTAACGTTCTTTACATGTGATAAAGACTGCTCACATGCATTGGAAGAGGCAAACATTGTCAGTACAGCAATACTCACATGCTGCAGTGTGTGGTATGTGATGGGAAGTGCGTTCCAAGTTTTGACAATCAGTTGGTCTGCGGGTTGAAGTTTTTTCATTTCTCACCACTGTGTTTGCTCTTCTACCCTGCTTGCTGTCGTGCAAGTCTTTCCAAGTCTTCATTCAGTGACTTGAACTTACTCACCCACATGTCTGAGGCCTTCAGGTCAGCAGCTTGTAGCTCAAAATCTCAGATGGAGACACCGGGGTTGTAACTCAGGTCGGCACTGTCCACTGCACACTCATGTGGATGGGTGATGAACTTAAAAAGACGAGTGCGTTCATGAAATTTTCCAAAGCGCACTTTGAATGACTGCAGATTAGATTTCAAGCCCACTAGCTGCTGGAGATAAATATGTTGAGCAGAGTCACTTGCTGTGCATGCATCTTTAAACTCAGTTTTTTAAAGTGTAGTAAACAACTTGTTTCAATGTTGGTGATGAAGAGTTCCAGCTTGTTTTCAAATGCAAACACTGCTTGTTGAAGGGATAAGACTATTTCCAATGCCTTGCATTTTCACATTGAGCTGATTCAGATGTTCAGTCACGAGAAAGTAGAATGTCAGGAGCCACTCAGTGTTAGCTAACTCAGGATGCTCGACGTTTCTCATTTCAAGAAAAGTCCGGATTTCACTCAGACAAGCCACGAAACAGCTGAGCACCTTCCCTCTTGACAACCAATGCACATTAATGTGCAGAAGCAGACCAGGATAATTATTCCCAACTTCATCCAGCAGTTTTAAACTGGTGATCATTTAAAGCTCAGGCTACGATAAAGTTGACCACCCGAATGACCAGCGACATCACCTCACCAAGCTGCTCACCACACATCTGAGCAAAAAAATGCCTCCTGATGTAGGATTCAGTGAAAACTTATAATGGGTCTCTTTTCATGTTCACGAAGAAGCTCTACGAATCTTGTTTTTCCCCACCATGCATGGAGCACCATCAGTACACACCGAAGTAAGTTTATCCATCAGTAGATCTTTTTCTTTAGCGAACTCAGTGAAAGACTGGAATAAATCCTCCCCTCTTGTTGATTCTTTCATAGGCAAAACAGCAAGAGTTTCCTCACTTAGTGTGTCACGGAGAGCATACCTTGCAATCACGCTGAACTGGGATAAATGGCTTACATCTGTTGACTCATCCAAAGTGAGAGAAAAGAATGGTGCTGCATTTATGTCCTTCACTTGTGTTGCCTCAATTTCATTTGCCATCATGATGGTACGACCGTGAATAGTTCTTGCCAACAGAGGCATGTCTTTTATTCATTTGATTATCTTGTCTTTATCCGAAAAGTCGTCAAAAAGTTTATTGGCAACATCTAGCATGAATGTTTTGGCATACTCTCCCATCTGTAAATGGCTTTCCGTTTTTCACAATTGCTAAAGCACCAGCAAGGCTAGCTAAATTCTAGTAACCTTGCTGAGTCCAAACATGGAGTTGCTGCTGACTACCTTGCACCCTGCACAGTTGTATGCTTTCTTACTGCTGTCCCCCGCTGGATATTCCAATGCAAATGTAGTATGGCATGTGTCGAAGTGCCGCTTTATATTTGACAGTTTCACTGATGCAGTTTTATTGCATATTTGACACACTGCAGAACCTGCTCTCTCCAAAAAGGTGAATTCCTCTGTCCATTCCTGCTGAAAAGTACGATACTCATCTATTTTTCTTTTAGCTATCTTCTTCGTCAAAAGGGTTTGTGCAATTAGCTAGCTAACTACTTGATTAAAAGGAGGGAAGTTTACTTTTTGACATCACAACTACCCGTGAACATTATGCATTACCCAATAAAAACTTGGTGTTGTCCTGGAGGACTGCTGTGACTGGCTCTAGCCACCCGCAACCATGAACATGAGCAGCAGGAAATGAATAGATTGTTTCAGTACATGAGAATGTTTTATATTTTTAACATTATTTTTTTTATTAAAGATTTGTCTGCGAGCCAGATGCAACCATCAAAAGAGCCACATCTTGCTCGCAAGCCATAGGTTCCCGACCCCTGATGTAAGGCTTGGATTATCAACCGGGGCACTATAAGATACTTGAGGGAGTCCTGTGTCAGATGTCATAATGAGGTGGAGAAAAAAGCTGAGATTCAGTAATGAAGAGTGGAAGAAAAGAACACTGAGGAGCCCTGGCCAGCGGCACAGTGTACAGAGCATCAGCACAGCACACCAAGGTAGCCTAACTTGATTCTGAGGGTGCTGGTTTAAGCCCCAGTTAGGGCACATACGAGAAGCAATCAATGGCATGAGTAAGTGAAACAATGAGTGGATGCTTCTCTCTTCCTCCCCCTTCTCAAAAAAATTAATAAAATACTTTAAATTTTTAAAATTCTTAAAAAAGAAGAAATCACACACAAACACTCTGAAATTTTGAACTTAGTACTCTTAAATATATTAATACTAGGTAATAATTACTGTGCACTTCCAGAAGATTAAAGGAATAGTGAAGACATAAAATAATAGAAAAAATACATTTATTGGTCTCTCCTTAAAACCCGTGCAATTCTCTAACTGATAAGAACATTAGGAGAATCTCTTGTTTTAATATTTGTCTCTGACCGCCATTCCTGATACAGGACTCTTAAAACCCTTGTAAATTCCCAAGTGATAAGAGCACTTTTGTTCTACTGTGGGTCTGAAGGCTCCTGGAGGAGTGGGGGGTGGCTAGTCACCAAAAGACCAAGTCATTATTAAAAAGCTTGGAAGTTTCAGCCCCATTCCCAATCCTCCAGAGAGGGGAGAGGGGCTAGAAATGGAGTTAATAATTAACCATACCTACATGAGGAAGCTTCCATAAAAATACCAAGAGTGTGGGGTTCACAGAGCTTCCAGGCGGGTGAACACATCCACATGGAAAGGGTGATGTACTCCAATTCCACAGGGACAGAAGTTCCTACTCTTGGAACTCTCCCATTCCTCACCTTATGTATCTGTTTACCTGGCTGTTCATCTGTATTCTTTATCACATCCTTTAATAAAAAGGTCAAGATAAGAACAGCAAATCTTTCCCCAAGTTCTGTGAGCCATTTTAGCAAATTAATCGAACTGAGGAGGTTGCTACAGGAACCTCATGTTTATAGCAAATCTAGTCAGAAGTTTGGGTGATAACCTGACTTTGTGACTGACCTCTGAAGTGTGGGTGGGGAGGGACAGTTACATGGGCCTGATCCCTTAAGCCAGTGGTTCTCAAACTTTTTGAAGTAGGGGCATATTTAAAATCCTACAAATAATTGTAGGCGCACTATGTACAAATTTATGAGAAATATGTTATAATAATTAAGTCAAATATTAAAGAAAAAAAAGTCCAAGCGTGCTTTTATGGTAATTTAACAAAATAAATATGACAAAATTAAATTTATTCTGACATTATAAAACATTTTTATGTTACATTTTTTGAGTTATGCTTTTTAGAATTCATAAAAAAGGGGTTAAAAAATAACAAGACAAAACAGTTATCTTTTTATATATATAGATACATTCTTAGTAAGATTTAGTAAATTCGGCAGGTCCCAGCACGAATGTGTTAAGTTTTTTCATTCTTGTGTTTATGAGAAATATGAGCCTGATATGTCCTAGCAGTTTCTTCAATATTTGGGCATATGTTTGAAAGGCAAACTCTCATATCCTCATCAATACACTGAAGAATTCCTCTCTTTTTACTCTTAATAGTGTTGAGTGCAGAAAACTCCCACCATACATATCATCTTAACTTTACACCAAACAAAGGATAGAAGAAACTTGCCTCCAGTCTTTCGAGGGAACATGGGGGGTAGAGTTGTAAACAACCCAGCACCACAGCCTAACAGTCTTTTAATTTCTTTTTATTTTATTCATTTTAGAGAGGAGACACAGAGTAAGAGAGAGAGAGAGAGAGAGAGAGAGAGAGAGAGAAAGAGAGAAAGGGGGGAGGAGCTGGAAGCATCAACTCCCATATGTGCCTTGACCAGACCAGTGCAGGGTTTTGAACTGGTGACCTCAGTGTTCCAGGTTGACGCTTTATCCACTGAGCCACCACAGGTCAGGCCAGCCTAACAGTCTTTTGCAACCTAATAAGGCAAGTGAGGTGGGGGGTTGGGCAGACTGTCAGCTTAAGGCCAATTCCCCACACCTCTGTCCCCCAAAAATCTAAACTCAAAAAACCCTGATGGTTTTTTGGTCCCCAACAGGCACATATTTCTCTGGAATACCAAAGGGCGCACCTCGAAATCTTCTAGGGTGCACCAGTGTGCCCTGGCGCACACTTTTCAGAACCACTGCCTTAAGCTATGAAATTGGACACTTTGGGTCACAGTTATCAAAATTGAATTAAATTGTAGGACACCCCGCTGGTGTCAGAAACTATGTGCTTGTTGTAGGAAAAAACCCTCATACATTTGGTGACCAGAGTACTTTGTGAGTAGTAAAGTAGATTCACAGGGAAGAAACTCACAGTACAAAAGAACTGGGTTTATCCTACATAGAAAAGAGAAAATGGAGTTTTCCTTTAAAGTCAAGCAAGGAGGAGTCACAAAGGTAATAGAATCAGGAGTGCAGTATAAATACTGTAAATTGAAGAGATGTGAACTTAAGATGGGGTCACAAATATTTAAAAATGCTAACAGGGTCTAAGCTGGTAGCAACTTCAGCCTATTAGTCATTAGTCGAATATTACCAGATCTTCTGACTTTCCAAGAGAGGCCAAACATCCTCAGCTCAACATGAAAAGATGATTTTTTTAAAAAAGCTGACAATTAAATTTTCTTAAAAACAGTATGTAGGCATATGATGTAATCAGAGCTGCTGGAATGCTCCTCAGGTCTACAGTTAATAAAGTATCATAGATATGGAAGCAAATGACATTTTCTTAAATGTGGTGAGAGTCCAAACTGCAATGGAAGAAATGAAGGCAATAAATATGGTACCTTTCCAAAGTCTGCCAATAAAGTCTAAGGAAAATACCTTTTAGGACAAAAGAAGTTTCATATGTGGAGAGAAGGAGTTAGAGAAAAGAGAGAAATCTGAAAATGACCAAACAAATAAACAAAAAACAACAACACACACATACACAAAACAAACAAAAACCCAACGAAGACACACTCACTTGTAGGTTAAAGGACAGGAGTGATGAAAACACAGGAAAGTGAAAAAGGTAATCTGAGGGGGTGAGGATTAAGTGCACAGATAAAAAGATCCACTTTCCAGAGAACTGCCACTTCTTTGGAAACTCAAGGAAGAAAAGGAAAGATCCATAGAAAATATGGTCCATATAAGATAAAGATAATTTGGAGGAATGTAATGCCTAGGTCTCAATAAATTTTCAAAAAGAATTGAACATTAGCACTGGGTATATCTGTGGAACTGTTTGTACATTAAATTTTACTAGTACGTAATTATTTATTGTTCCTCTTGTAAGGTTCAATGTCTCCATTCATACTATATGCACATGAAGTGCCATGCTTCCAGAATATCATAAATATATTTTAAAGCTTAGGTACAATAAAATAATATTATTTAATGTGTCTTAGTATGAAACAAGAATAAGCAGCACAATTAAATCTTTCAAAATTAAATATATGAAAGTCTTCAGTGATGGTTTTACTATGTCTCTGAAACAAAAACACTCATTATCTTTGGGAAAGTAGAGAAGGAAACCGTAGAACAAAGAAAAATAGGAAAACCCCATTTAAGAAGAAAATGTCAGAAGTATGCTTGAACTCCCTTTACATCCTTTAGCAATGATGCTATTATATTCTATACTAGAGATTTTTTTTTCTGTAACAGACAGAAAGAGAGAGGGACAGATAGGGACAGAGAGACAGGAGGGAGAGAGATGAGAAGCATCAATTCTTTGTTGCAACACCTTAGTTGTTCATTGATTGCTTTCTCATATGTGCCTTGACCAGGGGGCTACAGCAGACGGAGTGACACCTTGCTTAAGCTAGTGATCTTGGATTTACACTGATGAGCTGTGCTCAAATCAGATGAGCCTGCACTCAAGCCGGTGACCTTGGGGTTTCAAACTTGGGTCCTCTGCATCTCAGTCCGGCGCTCTATCCACTGCACCACTGCCTGGTCAGGCAATGCTGTTATAGTCTAGATTAGGACTTATCAAACTGTTCTGTAGAATTAACTTTTCTGTTGTATACATCAAGCCATCAAGTAAGATTTTAGGGGGAAAGAGAGTTCCCCTGACTTTTAAAGTTTGAATACTACTACTTAGATGACAAGAAACTAAAGGACACTTTACTAACACCAAGATCAATGTTCATTTATGAGGGAAAATTTCCAACCTAGTCCTTTTAAAGGCATCATAATATGCCAAGTGCCCAGTACATTTGTACAGATGACACCCTCTCAAGAATCTCTCTTATACATATCGTTTATACTTAATGGAAAGACCTATACTCTAGATTTTCATATACACTGTGCTTGACAACACACATATACTGTGAATTAAAGGCATGGGATTATAACGACACGTTAATTTTAACAAAATTGTGGTGACTCATGGCAAGCCACTTATAACTTTCATTTCCTTGTCATAGAAATGGAGATGATACAGTATTATAAAAATTGATTCAAGACAGTTATTTAAAACGATTGTTGTAAGGTAAAGTGACATTTTCATTTATACTTAGAGACTATTTTAGAAACACATTTGATGTTTTGTGTATGATAATGTCCTAGTACAGTTCTAAAGCATTAATAATTCAGTAATTTTCAAGTCATTTATTGTTATTACTTTGAAAAATAACATTACTTACTTACCAACTTGTTTGAAGCCTACATTTTAGATAAAGCATGATTAAATTTTATCGTAAAAGATCATTTTGTTTTGGGCATGGAGGAAAGATAACTGGTGTGCGTGAACATGTCAGAAGAGTACTGGCTTTAAAATCGAAACCGTTTTTTCCCCAAAAATTTTACTTATTTTTAGATTCTGTGTACATCTTTAATTATTTTCTAAGAACTTATCCTTTTCCCAAAATGTTAAACCTGGGATTTGAGAGTCTGGGGACTAGAAAAGCATAGATTTTTAACTATGATTTTAATTTCAACTATGTTACTTTCTGTGGGACTTCAAGCCTGGCTTTGTGCCTAGGCCTCATCTATCAACAGAAGGTATTAATATTATCTGCCTTAAAGGTGGCATTAAGGCATAATGTTTGCACTGGGCTCAAGCTTAAATTTGTATTTTATCCTACGCACCCGTATTTCTCAAATTGGGTTCCATGGACATAATGCTGGATTTCTAACATTTACGGTAAGAAACTTAAAACTGTATTTAAATTTTGAAACACTTCCTTAATAAAATATAAGGATGTTCAAAATCAACTAGTTTGGAGGTCATTTTAAAACTTAAAACTGCCTGCGTTTGTGTTTACTATTGAATTGAACCCAGTGATCCCTTAAAAGTATTGTTTTTCAAACTGTTGGTAATGACTATAAAATCAAAAGCAGTGTTTAAAACTGAAACCAATAAATAAAATAGAATGTATCACATATAATAAGGATAAGTAACTTTTGGTGATAACTGTTTTAGTGTGACAAGTAAGTAGTGAAATGAAAAAAGTTACAACTTATTATGAGCTGAGGTCAAAATCTTATAACTAGAAGATACAGAGACTCACTTTCTTGGGTTTCAGCAAACTCAAACTTGAGAAACACTGTTTTAAGTACTGGACCACCAATGAGGTGGAAAGATAAAAGCAGTAGGTTGGGGAATTTCACAAATGAAAGTTAAAAGCAAGCTCATCAGTTAAGAAAAAAGAAGGCCGCCTGACCGGGGGTGGGGGGGTGACGCAGTGGATAGAGTGTCGGACCGGGATGCGGAAGACCCAGGTTCGAGGCCCCGAGCTCGCCAGCTTGAGTGCGGGCCCATCTGGCTTGAGCAAAAAGCTCTCCAGCTTGGACCCAAGGTCACTGGCTCCAGCCAGGGGTGGCTCCGTCTGCTGAAGGCCCACCATCAGGGCACATGTAAGAAAGCAATCAATGAACAACTAAGGTGTCACAAAGAAAAACTGATGATTGATGCTTCTCACCTCGCTCCGTTCCTGTCTGTCTGTCCCTATCTATCCCTCTCTCTGACCCTCTCTCTATCCCTGTAAAAAAAAAAAAAAAAGGTGGCCAAAGATTAGGACAAGAACTGGGATGCTACTATTAGACTACATAATAGAGACAATACAGAACACCAAATTCAGACCAGATTTTATATTAAGGTAAAGAGCCATGTAAATAAAGGCGTCGTCCCACAAAAATACCGAAGTGACAGTGATGGAATGGGATGCCCTTCTTTTATTTAGATTAAGATTAGAACGTAGGATGAAAATGACTTTTACCAATCTAAGGGAAAAGGAGAGTTAGATGTATATTGATAATAGAATATGGGTAACAAAAAAGAAAGCAGAGGCTATAGAGAGAAAAAAGTTAAGGTTAGCCCATCGAAGTGCCTGGAATCACATTGGGGAACAAAGGGAAAAGGGATATATAGTAGACTGTAACAGCAGTGGTCCCTAAAGAATCACATCTACCTGCACCAACAGAGGTTGAGTTTGGCCACCTGATGCAACCATAAGACAATGGCAAACAAGATACAAGCAGAGTCTTGAAAAGCAGCTGTGCTGTATACCTCACTCTCTTGCTGCTATGTAATTTCAAAACCCAGGCTACCTTACTAGAGGATAAGAGTAAACAGAGATGAGCCAACCTAACTGAGGCACCTCTACCAACCCACTTGACAACCACAAGACATATGAGTTAGACCCTCTGGGACCATTCAGCCCCTAACAACCTACCAAGTGACTGCAGAACTACCCAAAAAACTCACAGATTTGAGAATAGTAATAAAAACATCTGTTCTTTTAAAGCCACTAAGTTTTGGGATAGTTTGTTACATAGCAATAACTGATACAACACACTTAATAAAAGATTCCAATATTCTGAACTTAATTTTATTTCAACATCTCTAACATGTATGGGAGAATCTTTAAGTCATGCAACCATGTATTATTAACACTTATAAGATTAAAATTCCTTGGTATGGATTCTAAACCAGTGGTTCTTAACCTTTTTTTGAGGTACCGAACCCACCAGTTTCTTATGTGCATTCACCAAACCCTTCTTTAGTGATAAATAAAATATGATTTTTCCCCCCAAATTTAGTTTTGCCGGTGCAAGACTAGAGTTGCTCAACTTGGCATTGTATATCATGCAGATAGGACGCTGACTCCCATCCCGTTCCGTGATATACGTGAATCCATGTTGAACATATTCGTCCGATCACTTTCTTTTTTTGCTCGACATATTTAGTATGGATTAAAATATTAAGAAAGAAACCACACGACGTATAACTATGACAGCCGTTGACTACTGTGCACACTAAATTCCCCGCAGCACTGGTTGGCCAAGCAATGTAACGTGATTCTCTGCAGCAAGTGATGGCCAAGCCGGGCATGTCATCACGACTTTACAGAAGTGTGTCTTTACCTCCGTGGTCTCCGACTCATCAAACCCCTAGGGTTCGATAGAACGCAGGTTAAGAACCACTGTTCTAAACCTTTTGTCTGGTTTTTCTATACAATCTAGCATCCCAAACTTGGCATTTTCCTCCAAGATGACAACTTGAACAGTTGTTTCATTTCTGTGTTTATTCCCATCCTTCCCACTTCCCTCTGGTTATATTAATTCAAGACCCAATGTAAAGTGTTTTCCTTTCCTCCTCAATTTTCAGCAAAATTAAGTAATTTCAAAACATAGTAGTTCTCTAAATTCACTCTATGTTTACTACTAAATACTTTACTACTGAATACTGTTGCTCAACTATTAATATATGCACAAGATTTGGTAAATTCTTTGAAAGCAGAGATCTACTCCATAATTCTCCACAGCTCCTTTAGTGTTCCCACATAAGAGAAATTAAAATGATTAAAATAAAATACAGAACTTTATTTTAAAATAACATACAGAGTTGACTGAATTTTAACAAATCTTCTCGGCTAGCTATGCATACATGGAAACTATTAAATTTTGCAATGTGAAGGGGGGGGGGAAAGGTATCTTTTTTTTCCCCGGGAGGTGCACTTTGCAACTCTTAATGCCAAAGGAGAAACAATGAATCAAGATGCTCTCTTAGAAAACACTATATAGTTAAAAGTTACATGAAGTATGTGACACATTAATGAAAAGCAAACTTTCCATCTTATAAATGAGGTTACTCACATATTGATTTAAGAACTAGATTTATGTGTGGAAATTGGGAAAAAGAAGATAATTTCACAACTATGACAGACTCAAGAAAAGTAACTACAGCAGCAGTTTCATATCATATTAATATATATTTTAAAAAATCCTTGGCTTTTCAGGTTAGTCATATAAAATATCACAAAGGGTAATTGCAGAATATGTTCTCTTCTCCCATTTTAATTTAGGACCAGAAAGTGGCAAGAAGGTAAGCAAAATGTGGTAAAAATTTTCCTTAGCTAAAACTGGTTGAAAAGTAAAATTTACTGTCTCTAGCACATAGCCATACTAATTATAAACACTTTAAAAATTATTTCCCCTGAGCATTACCGAAACTTTTAAAATTTAAATGACTTATCATTCCCTTAATACCTAAAGTAATTATCACTAATTAACAAGCAAGCCATCCTTTTTTTCTGATTTGAAGTGTCCCAAAAATTAACTTAAGATATCCTCTAATAATCAAAAGAAAAAAATCTAGTTTTTAGAAAAAATGTTCTAGCATTTTCAAAATTCTTGCCATTATAACTAGAGGTAAGCTAAACATGCAGATAAGCAATCAACATGTATCAAACAGATGACACAAAAAATATACAAAGAAGTATTTCAACTACATAATTTAAATACTATGTGGTTCTGTTGATAGTTTTAATTTGATTTTGTTTCTTATATCAATAAGGCACTAAGAATAATTAATAAAGGTACTAAGGTCTAGCTTAAACCCTACTGCCTCAGGAAAACCTTCTTATACCCCAGCCTGAAGTGCTTACTACCTACCTTGAACGCTTTATTGAAATTACTATACATAAAATTAATTTATTCCTCTAAAGCAGGGACCCCCAAACATTTTACACAGGGGGCAAGTTCACTGTCCCTCAGACCGCTGGAGGGCCGGACTATAAAAAAACCTATGAACAAATCCCTATGCACACTGCACATATCTTATTTTAAAGTAAAAAAAACAAAACGGGAACAAATACAATATTTAAAATAAAGAACAAGTAAATTTAAATCAACAAACTGACCAGTATTTCAATGGAAACTATGGGTGCGGATGCATTTTATGCTCCTCTCACTGACCACCAATGAAAAAGGTGCCCCTTCTGGAAGTGCGGTGGGAGCCAGATAAATGGCCTCAGGGAGCCGCATGAGGCCCGGGCCGTAGTTTGGGGACCACTGCTCTGAATAGTCAACAATAATTAACTGATTAATTAGACACAAGAATACTGCAGTTATAATTTGAAACAGAAAGACATAGACTTTACATGGGCAGCTATGGAATGAACTCAGACACTTTGGAGGGGGTGAAAAAATAAGATGCAGTATTACTATGTCCTCATCTTTAAATTTATTTTTAAAAGAGCAAACTATTTCTGAAAATATGCATAAAAAAACTAAGGGCCTGACCAGGTGGTGGCGCAGTGAATAGAGCATCAGTCTGGGATGCAGAGGACCCAGGTTCGCAATCCCAAGGTTGCCAGGTTGAGTGCGGGCTCACCAGCTTGAGTGTGGGGTTGCCGGATTGAACATGGGATCACAGACATGACCCCAAGGTCGCTGGCTTGAGCCCAAAGTTGCTGGCTTGAGCAAGGGGCCACTGGCTTGTCTGGAGCCCCCTAGTCAAGGCACATATGAGAAAGCAATCAATGTACAACTAAGGTGCCACAACAAAGAATTAAGGCTTCTCATCTCTCTCCCTTCCTGACTGTGTCCCTCTGTCTCTCACTAAAACAAACAAAAACAACAACAAAAAACTGTTAGGGGCCTATCTTTGTGGAAGGGGACCAGAGGTCTAATGTAGAAAGGAAATTAAGTTTATGTTGTATGCCCTTTCTTGGTGTTTGAATTTTTAAAAAACAATGTCCTATATTTTCAATTTAAAAAATAGAGAACTGAAAATTAAGCAAATTGGTTAATGAGTTCAACTGTTATCCTGAAGTGATATTTAAATTTTACCTTATTAGTGTCCAGTATGTCCTACTAGCTTCTCCCGTGTCTTATATCCCCTGCTGACATCTACACCTAGGCCTTGCATTAAACGTTTTCTTAAAAGTACAGAATTAAATGATTAATTTAATTAAAATAGCAAAAGGTCAAATCTGTTTCAATCAGAACAATTAAGTATGTTGAATTTGATACCAACTTCAACCTAGTAAAAGTGAATTCTTTTAGTAATTGTAATTCGTGCTACAGAATTAGAAATTTTCTTAACCTTGCAAGTGTGAATTTAACTATGATTGAAGATCATTTACCTGGACCTAATTAACTACATCTCTTAATATAACTATATATTATCTTAACATGAAAAGAGCACAATGATTTATACATTCTTTTTCATTCTGTTCAGTGTTCTTCAAAAGGGCATTGTGGGTATTTAGGGAGAAGGATAAATTTTAATGGGATGGGACTGTCCTGTTTCCTTCAGAAAATTTACCATCCACGGTCCACAGGCACTAAATGCCAGTATCATCACATCCTCAGTCACTACAATCACCAAACAACTGCTCCCACAGATTTCTAAATGTCCTTGAAGAGAAAAATGCAGCCAGAAAACAGTACTATGCCCGGTTGACAAACACTGCTTATATGAACTAAAGTATAAAAAAGTTGTGTGTGCATGTTATACACATACTTCCAAAGCTGCAATTCAATCTTTTAAAACAATCATCAGCCACCAGAATATAAATGACCAATAAAAGTCTCAACTCATGTATTAACCAACAAGTTATCCAGCTCACTTTATAATACCATCAACAAATACCATGCTCCCCCAAATCCTTCTTTAATATTACAATGGCTGAACTTTTTAAATGAATATTTATTTAAACATTATTTTAGAATTCTTCTTTTGGAATGCTCCTGTTTACCCCCCCCCCATAACCTTCCACTGTACTGCAGTCACCTCAGAAATAAAACATATAAATCATAGTTTACTATCATTTGCTCTACCTCCCTCCAGAGAGTATAGGCTCCTTGAGGCCAGGGACACCATGACTGTGGCTGCCTTGCTCATAAGTGTAGATAATCAATAACAATGCTGAATGTGTGAGTGAACAATCACTAGTCCAAAAAGTTCCAACTATAATCAATTTTATATATAGCAATGATCCTGAAAGAAATGCAAAAAATTAAGAAAACTAGTAAGTCAACTGTGTACATTAACCAGATTAAAGCTAGCTTGTAAAGATATGAGGAAATTTAAATTTTTTGACAGCCGCTCCTAATATACCCATCCTCTACCACCTTCCCTTCACATTAAGCTTTATGCAAATGTTAATGTAATAAATAAGTGGGGCATACTTCCAGGAAGCAACCCAATATAAAAAAACAATACTGATAACAGTCAGTAATGTCTTCATTGCTATTTTATTTTTCAGAGTTCAAGAAATCTAGTATCTTGCCTCATTCAAAAAGAAAGTATAAGGCCCTGGCCGGTTGGCTCACTGGTAAAGTGTGGGGCCAGTGTGTGGAAGTCCCGGGTTTTTGTTTTATGGGTTTTTTTTTTTAGTTTATTTTTAATGTAATAGTTGCCATTTTATTTTTATTTATTTATTTTTTTTACAGGGACAGAGAGAGGTCAGAAAGAGGGATAGATAGGGACAGACAGACAGGAACGGAGAGAGGTGAGAAGCATCAATCATCAGTTTTTCTTTGTGACACCTTAGTTGTTCATTGATTGCTTTCTCACATGTGCCCTGACCGTGGGCCTTCAGCAGACGGAGCCACCCCTGGCTGGAGCCAGTGACCTTGGGTCCAAGCTGATGAGCTTTTGCTCAAGACAGATGGGCCCGCACTCAAGCTGGCAAGCTCGGGGTCTTGAACCTGGGTCTTCCGCATCCCAGTCCAATGCTCTATCCACTGCGCCACCGCCTGGTCAGGCAGTCCCGGGTTTGATTCCAGGTCAGGGTACACAGAAGAAGCGCCCATCTGCTTCTCCACCCTTCCCCCTCTTCTCTCTCTCTCTCTCTCTTCCCCGCCCGCAGCCAAGCCATTGGAGCAAAGCTGGCCAGCACATAGGACGACTCCATGGCCTCCACCTCAGGGGCAAGAATGGCTCTGGCGGCAACAGAGCATTGCCCCTGGTGGGCATGCAGGGTGGATCTGGGTCAGGTGCATGCGGGAGTCTGTCTGACAGCCTCCCCACTTCTAACTTCGGAAAAATACCAAAAAAAAAAAAAAAAAAAAAAGTAAATAACTTCGGTTTTTGTAATTTTCACTGTATTCTCCAAAAATTCACCTTTTGCTAAGGTAAAAATTCATAATATAAACTAATTCATTTAAAAATAAATGCAACAATGAGGACTACACAAGCATTAAGCATCAACACTTAAAGAATAACTTTGAAGCCCACTGACAAATATGGATTCATTCACCTTTGCCTTCTTGAAGTATTGTAAATATCTCAGTTTTACAAGAAAAGCTTAGAGAACATTAAATGATAATACTAAAGTTAGAAACCAAGACAATTTCTAGCTTCTAGTATTTCTAGTACTGCTTTTAGATTCCAATAAACTATTGTTAACTGCTACTTTGTTCAACTCACATCAGAAGGTTAAGTAATAATGGCTAGGATACAATTTTAGAAACTATGATTCAAGTTACTCCCTCTTGACAAGATCACTAACACAAATAGGTTACTTTTTAAAAAACTAGAAAATGTTTTACAGGGTATCAAACATCGGATACATTTTGCACCTATTCAAATAATGAGATCACTTTCAAATGCACTTATTTATTTAAAAACTTATTTTTTATTTTTACAGGGACAGAGAGAGAGTCAGAGAGAGAGAGAGATAGGGACAGACACACAGGAACGGAGAGAGATTAGAAGCATCAATCATTAGTTTTTTGTTGCGACACCTTAGTTGTTCATTGACTGCTTTCTCATATGTGCCTTCAGCAGACCGAGCAACCCCTTGCTGGAGCCAGCGACCTTGGGTCCAAGCTGGCGAGCTTTTGCTCAAGCCAGATGGGCCAGCGCTTTTAAAGCTGGCGGCCTCGGGGTCTGGAACCTGGGTCCCCCGCATCCCAGTCCAACACTCTATCCACTGCGCCACCACCTGGTCAGGCTCAAATGCATTTAAATTATGTGAGTTTAGTGTATGAAATTTCATTACTTTCTGAAATCCCCAAACCCAGCATGGGCTTTATTACTGCTTCATACAGCACTGGTCAATAATAATAATTTATGTGTTGTAAGACTAATCACTTAAACTAAAACAGAAAATTACTTTCATACTGATACATAATGGTGTTTCATCCACTTAAAATATTTTTAAAGTGTAACTTTATGATGTTGCACCCCCCCCCCAAAAGTCCAACTTGCATGAGATTCCATTTTCCCAAAATTATTAATCCTCCACATAAATACTGCTGGCCAAGAGTACTCAAAATAAGTAGTCTTAAACCCATCAGTGGACCACTATTATGTAAGAAAAAATGTCTTCCAGCAAAGCAAGACTTTAATACTTTTCACTGATTAAAAAGCTGACCTAACTTATAAATGAAAGACTTCCTTTTATGGGAATCTTACTGAAGTGTATTTCTAAATCTAAAATAAGTCTTTATAATTTATAACTAAAGGACCAAGTAAGAACAGTGGGTACTACCAAAGTAGCAAAATTCACAAATTCCAACAATTATTTAAAACTAAGATTCAAAAGAATAACAGAACCTCTAATTTTGCCATAGGTATTCACCTATGTTACCTCAAGGGAGCTTTCACACTGCCTATTCGTCCTCCTAGACAAGTCACCATTTGATCTCACAGTTTTGTTCTTTTGTTGTTTAAGATAATGAACCAACACCCAATTAGTGACTATAATGTATACAAAGCAATAGAAAATTTGCTGTATAGTATCAAGTATCCCTGATATAAAAGAAACTGAAAATTAAGTGAAAATGTAATCCAGTACTCTGAAATGCTAAAATGGTCCACAATTGTTTCACCTTAAATTC
Source organism: Rhynchonycteris naso (assembly GCA_037038555.1). Taxonomy (NCBI): domain Eukaryota; kingdom Metazoa; phylum Chordata; class Mammalia; order Chiroptera; family Emballonuridae; genus Rhynchonycteris; species Rhynchonycteris naso. The sequence goes on along the minus strand of CM073000.1, from coordinate 47,431,496 downwards.
AGATTTTTTTCAAAATAACTTCTGCATAATGCATTCACAAGCCAACTCTAAATGTGACCTATATAAATCGTCTTTTTCCTCAAGAAAATAATCTAACCAAAATCTTCACCATAGCCAGCAGCAGCTCCTTGCAATTTCAGACATTACTGGAGGTGTTGTAATCAAGTCCAAATGTAGACCCAAACCCTCAGATTTTTATCAAAGTGTTATTCTAAATCCTGGTTAGCATGCAATTACTGGAAAGCAGTGTCCTTGTGCAAGGAAAGGTCTGAAGTTGACCTGAGCACAGGTCGACAAGAACCTCAGTCCCCTTGATTTCATCAGGAGGCCAAACAGGGAAAAAGACTTCAAGTAACAGGGTAGTGCAGAGATGGGGGAGGTAAGGTGGAGGCAACCGTGCTCCTCCAAGAGTGAAAGCAAAAGAGAAGCGGACTCGGGAAAAGCCGCCCCACCGGGACATTCGAGCCTAGGATACATACACACAGACAGCTTCTCTCTACCGAAGACAGCAACCTTACCATGGAAGTGGTGAACCGAACAAGCAAAGGCAGAAAGGGACAACCTCGGCGCCCCCCGCCCCGACCTCTCGCCCAGCTAGAAGGGATCGGCAGGGACTGCTTCTCCGAACATCAACAAAGGCCCCTTCAGTCGCAAGGCGAAACTCGAACAACAAAGGCCCGCAGACAGCGAGCACAGGGCCAGAGGCGGGACGGATGAAAGCAGGGGGAGGCAAAGGAATCAAACCAGAGGGGGCGGAGGCCCGTCGGAGTGGGAAACAGAAGCGTAGAGGCGGGGGCCGCGTAATCCCCAGTGCACAATAAGAGGAGAAGGAAGGGTACCTGGCCTCCATTCCCCCTTGCCCTCTGCCTGCAGCGGAGAGAGCTCCAGTCCTCGCCGTCTACATCCTCCTCGGCCCCGGGGACCGCGCAACCCGAATTCGGGGAGTGAAAGAGGTGGGGGATTTTCCGCCCAGACCACAACTCCCTTCCCCCAGTCGGTAGCTGCCGACAACAGCCGCCACAACGGCAACCACACAAAGGCGCCTTCCTCGTACGCCTCGCTCCCGCCCGGAAGGCGGCTCCAACGACGCCAAGGCAGGGACGACCACCGCTCGGCCAGCGGGCGCTCGCTCGCCCTCTTCCCCTTCTCGCTGGGAGAAAGGGGGAGGGGACCCCCAGGCGCTCTCACCTGGCACAGCTGTTGACAGTATTCCGTGGCCGCTTCCACGGCCGGCACTCGACTCTCCCGCAGCTGTCGCTCCAGCTCTTGAAGCCGCTCGCCCAGGCGCTGCAGCTCCGCGACGCAGCCGCCGCCGCCGCGACTCAACCTCTCCTGCTCGGCCTCTTCGTCCGCCATCTTCACACCCCGCTCCGTCGCGTACGCACCTGGGTCACGTGATAACACAATGCCACGTTCGGAGGGGTCACGTGCCGAGGCCGCTCGCACGCCGCCGAGCACGTACAAAGGGCCCGGTGGGGAGGATGGCAGGGGGCAGGGAGAATAGAGCGGGGGAGGTAAAGGGAAGAAGAAAGGAGGAGGGCGGGGTTGGGGCGGTGCGGAGAACTGCGGTTTACTTTCCCCAGGCGGTAAGTGGGCAGCAGCGGCCGAAAGGGGCGGGCCGGTTCAGGCCTGTTCTTGGTCACGTGGGCGCCTCACCGAGGAAAAGTGTGGGGAGGGGCTGCGCTCTAAAGCGTCTCTATCCTGGCGTGGCTTTTCCCAGTCCCGGGAGTTGTCTACGGACTTGTGCCGTAGGTCCCCGAGAGGGGTGTGGGAAAGCTCTAGGTGGGCTGGAGCAATGGCTGCATTTGCGGTTGGCTTTGTAGGCAGGCAGCGGAAGAGAGAGAAGATAAAACCTACCCTTGGACCAGAAGCGTGAGAGTCAATGCGAGACTAGGAACTGTCAAAATTGTCTGCCTTCTTAACAGGCTGGGGAGGAGGGAACTAGTGCCTGGGATACCAGCTCTCTCTCCACTCTCCTCTTCAACCCCAAGAACGCCTCTTCCCTGGAAACACAGTCTCTACGAGGTGGACGCAACAAAGAAAAATAATTGGATCAGAACAGAATGAAGTTTAAATCCTCATTGGGAGAACGGAGCGAACTCATGAAAAGCATAGTTGGAAAGATTTCAGACTATGAAATTGTGGACATTGTAACAAGGTTTTTAAACCACGAAATTATTTCTAGAATAAGTGATAGCCAACTAATCTATTTCACTCTTATTTAAGATTTTTTCTCCTATACTACAGAAATCACTAATCACTGAAAACACGCTACATATGAAAGTACTTAAAATGAAAGTAGGTCAAGGGGAAAAAAAGCAATAAGGATTCCATTAAAATCACAACGGAGGAAGAGAAATTGATGCCAAAATAAAAGAATAAGGTTATCGAGATTATAAATTTAAACAGCATTTTTTTCTGGTTCTGCAAATAGAAACAGCATTCTGAACTATATTTTATTTTCAACCCAGAAAGAATGAATACTTGGCACTTGAACAAACAGTAAAAGAAATACTACAAAAATTCAAGTGGTTAACCCTTAAGTTCAAAATAAAATTAATTTGTTGGTAGCAGAAAATAGGAGACTTACCTTTCTTACTGAATTATCTACAGGAATTCAGAAACAATGATATTGATGAGGCACGTAGGTTTTTCACCATCATATTCCAAATGAAGTATATTTTTCTAGAACAAGCATTTAAAATAAGAATTCCTATTGTGTGCACTATCCCCCTCAAGAGATTTCTGGTATTAATATAAAGTGTTCTATGTAGTATGTTGTCCAGAATGAATGTTTTGTAATGCATCAGTGGTGATGTTTTTGAAGTGCCATTATGTAAGGTGAGAGGGCACAAATGAACCCTTTATGAAAAACAGTACCAGCTAAAATATTATTAGTACAGGCAAGGTATGTGTGCTGATACTACATACTAACAAGACAGGTTCTTCAAATATGTATTTACTCAGGGAAGAAGCTGGGGAATACATTCAAAGGCTAAGGCACAAGGATTTTAAAGTATCACTGACAGCTGAAAAAGCAACATTTCAGACAGCTAATGGATTTTAACATTTGCGGCACACTTTCCCAAGTTAAGTATTTTAGATATCCAAATCCGATTTCTCCAATTTATGTTATCTTAGGATGCTAGTGAAAATACAAAAAGTGAGAAACTGGGGTTAGCCAAATGTATCAGTAAATCCGAGGACAAATAAGGCATTATAGGTTAGCAAAGCACATTTTCACTTCAAGTATAATGGCATACACCACACTTATTTTGTAGAAAGAAAAAACAGAGAAAAGAAAATATGTCCAAATATTTATCTTAAAGAAACTAGCCTGAGAATGTAGGTCATTCCCATTTACTGCCTATGATAGTCCTAAAATCAAGGAGATTTGAGTAGCAAATTGATTCTGAGCACTATTACTATCTTGCAAATGTTGCTCAGCATGGATTATTTGGTATCTTTCAGACCTGTCTTCTCATTCCTTCATTCTTCTGTTTCAGCATGTAGAAATATAAGAACTAAGAGTGAATTGTGTAATTATTTAATATTTATTGAGTACTTATGTGCAGGCATTGCTTGGTGAGAAAATCAAAAGGTATAAAAACTATCTCTTCCTTGAGGAAACTTACAGTGTTGTGGAAGAGTGAGCTGCAATAGCAATACACACACTATAAGTGCTGTATCATGAAAATAAATTCATACAGATTTAACACAAAACACCCAAATAGTCTAAGGTAACTAGATTGTCCACCAAATCTCGATAGAAGTGCAGGTTTTTGATTAAATGAGAAGGATTGGATATGCTGTCTCTTGACAGGTCGACCTGGTCTTGGAGATCTCAGAAATATCATTGTTGTCTATAGAAAAGGTGTACCGCCCTGGCTAGATAGCTCAGTTGGTTAGAGCGTCCACCTGAAGCGCAAAGTTTGCCAGTTCAATATCTGGTGAAGGCACATACAAGAACAGATTGATGTTCCTGTCTTTTCTCTCTCTCTCCCTTTCTCTCTCTCAAATGAATAAAATAAACATTAAGAAAGATGGGAAGGAAGGGGGGAAAAGGTGTACCATCAAGTACTAGTGGCTTATGGTACCTAAGTCCCAAACTGTCAGTTAATGGGAATCATTACACATGTACTTACTGAGACGTTCCGGGGGGAATTCGGAGGCCCATTCCATCGAGAAAACAAGTTTACTCCAGGGCCAAGAGACTCCGCGCCTGGCGGGGAACTCTGTGAGGCTAGTGCCGGTGCCCATTTTGGACACAGTGCGACTGCTACGGAGAGGTGATATAACCATATGGACCTTCACTCTCAAGAAACTTAATTTCAGAGTAAATCTGAGAAAGAAAATGACCTCTACTCCACCACTGCGATCTTAAAGCTGGGAAGACAGGAGGGGACAAATGTGTCTGCAAGCAGGCCGCGCGTGCCTTCTTGCTTCACAGTTCCCTGGGCTGTCCAGACTCGTACCACGCTGGTGCACTTTTTTTTTTTCTTTCTAAAATTCTTGAAATAGCAGGACCTACGGTCAGGAAAGGTTTGTGCCTGCTAACAGAGACGGGAAGCTGCCCCACGAACGCAGCCAGAACAGCGTTTGCAGTTGACGGATCGCTCAGAACTGAGGACCACAAGGTCCTTCCGACCCCGGACCCAGGGAAACACTATAGCCCGGCCCGAACCGTACACGCGGGCAGACTGCGAAGCCAGGAGGTGGCGGAGAGCGCGCGTCGCCCTCCAGCTGCTGTTTCTCCTACCCCAGCTCTCTCCCTGGGTGGGCCCTGGCGACGGAGAAGGTCCGCAAGCGGGAGCCGGGCTAAAGGCTGGCTTCGCTCGGCTCCGCTCTGCTCCGCTAACCCTGTCTGCCGATCCTCTCTTGGCCGAGACCAGCCCAAGGTCTGTGGGCTGGGGCCCGGCGCTCGCCTGCTCGGCAAGCACATAAGTGCTCGAATCGTCGGTCTCCGGCCGCCGGCGCTCAGCAGCCTCCGCTCCGGCATTTGCAACGGCGGCTTTTCCACCCAGAGCTGCGTATTAAGCCCACAGAACGGTTGTGGCTCCTGGCCCAGTAGCAGCGGCCGCCGGGGCCTCCAGGCTGAGAGATGCTGGAGCCTCTCCAGGGTGCGGCGGGGCGCCGGGCCTCAGAAACCGACCCCGTGGAGATGCTCGTGTCTGTCCGGCATAGGCCGGGACGCGGAGCCTGCAGCCGGGGCTCGATGACTCAATCTGCTCACTTCCAAAGGTCTGGGCGGCCAGCCCCAAACAGGCCACCTCCTGGATCTGAGAATGAGGGCAGGCGTCTGTCTGGGGCTTGGTCCAGGAGAAAGTCGTCTCCAGAGTCTGGGAACAGGTGCTGTGTTCTCAGACACAAAGAGGCAGCACGGATTAAAGCTCTGTGGAATCTGTTAAAAACACTACACTTTCTCTAGGAACACATTTTCCTTGAGAGGGATAGCGAAGCAGAGTCAAATAAAATGTTGAAAACACAGGCAGGTGTTATACCACAGAATTGAAATAACTCCAAAGGCACCGAAAACGTCGGACCTATATTTAAGTCCTTAGGTTCTTCCCAGGAAGATGATAGCATATATATTTAAATAAGCAGGTAATTAAATGAGGAGTGATGTGTGTATTGCCTATTTGAATATTAATTTTCCTTCAATATGAGGAAAAGCCAATGCGAATGAGAGAGTAATAACATTTTTAAAGAAAATACAATACTTTTTAATAGAGTTTCAATTACTCAAACTTATAAATTAACCAAGTTGAAAATTATTGAGAAATGAAGCAAAATAAAATCTTGGAAGCATAAATGTGGTATATACTGTCTCTAGAAAATCCTTGAGTTGGTTCACAACATCTCTCCAAAGAAGCAAAAAATAAAGAAATATAGAAAGTGCCTTTATTTAGATTTTAGGTTTTAATCACTGTATCTCATTTACCTCACATTATCCATTATCCATTAGAGAATATCATTATCCATTAGAGAATATCACTTTATACATTACAGAATATCACTTTTGTGGCATCTAGATTTTAAAAAATAGAACTGTCAAAGTGTAATGAACTTGGAAATGCACAGATCTCTCTTCACAATTTAGGACATCAACTTCTAAGGAGTTTTGCTGATGTCAGTGATTCCTACAGACATCTTTCTTCTTTTCTTTTTTCTGAAGTGAGAAGCAGGGAGGCAGAGAGACAGACTGCCCACATGCACCCAGCAGGGATCCACCCGGCATGCCCACTATGGGGCAATGCTCAGCCCATCTGGGGTGATGTTCCGCTGCAACTGGAGCCATTCCAGCGCCTGAGGCAGAAGCCATGGAACCATCCTCAGCACCCAGGGCAACTGTGCTCCAATGGAGTCTTGGCTGCTGGAGGGGAAGAGAGAGATAGAGAGAAAGGAGATGGAGAGGATGGAGAAGCCGATGGATGCTTCTCCTGTGTACCCTGGTTGGAAATTGAACCAGGACTTTCATACAGCAGATGGACATCTACCCCTGAGCCAACCAGCCAGGCCCAGACATATTAAATATAATGGCAACAATAATTCAATTAATATGAATTTGACTTTTGAGTATTCTGTTCATATACTGGACCACTATCAGTCCCACCAAGCATTTACCATCTATCACACCTTTACAAAAATGTTCGTTCTTACTTTTATTCCTCCAAAGCCTCATCCTCTTGAGCTCCTCTCTAATCAGAACTACTCTATGAAGACTTCCTTTACTTAGGTGAAGTCTGAATAAAATATCTGTCACCAGAATAGATTTCACTGATTTCTTCTACTTTTCCTTAATCAGGGGTCGGGAACCTTTTTGGCTGAGGGAGCCATGAACACCACATATTTTAAAATGTAATTCCATGACAGCCATACAATATGTTTAATACTAAATACAAGTAAATGTATGCATTTTATGTAAGACCAACACTTTTAAAGTACAATAAGTCTCTGAATTCTTTCTAATAACGTTGCTGTGCTGTTACTAACCAATGATGAATAAAGGACTTCTTACCATTAATGAGACTTCTGGTGCTGCATGGTTTTGCTGATGGCTTTGTAGTCTGGTTGATACATGGTGAGGTTAAGCTTCACGTAGGCGTTGAGACTTCCATCCGTTAAACGTGATCGTAGGTTGGTCTTAACATTCTTTATATGTGAGAAAGACTACTCATATGCATACGTAGAGCCAAATATTGTCAGTACAGCAATACTCACATGCTGCAGTGTGTGGTATGTGATGGGAAGCGCGTTCCAAGTTTTGACAATCAGCTGGTCTGCGGGTTGAAGTTTTTTCATTTCTCCCCACTTGTGTTTGCTGGTCAACTCTGCTTGCTGTCATGCAAGTCTTTCCAAATCTTCATTTAGTGACTTGAACTTATTCACCCACATGTCTGAGGCCTTCAGGTCAGCAGCTTGTAGCTCAAAATCTCTGACAGAGACACCAGGGATGTAACTCAGGTCAGTGCTGTCCACTGCACACTCGTGTGGATGGGTGATGAACTTAAAAAGACGACTGTGCTCATGAAATTCTCCAAAGCACACTTTGAATGACTGCAGGAGATTAGATGTGAAGCCCACTAGCTGCTGGAGATCAAGATGTTGAGCAGGGTCACTTGCTGTGCGTGCATCTTTAAACTCTCCCAGTTTTTCAAAGTGTAGTAAACGACCTGTTTTAATGTCAGCAATGAAGAGTTCCAGCTTGTATTCAAATGCAAACACTGCTTGTTGAAGGGATAAGACTGTATTTCCAACACCTTGCATTTTCACATTGAGCTGATTCAGATGTTCAGTCATGTTCATGAGATAGTAGAACTTCAGGAGCCACTCAGTGTTAGCTAACTCAGGATGCTCGACGATTTTCATTTCAAGAAAAGTCTGGATTTCACTCAGACAAGCCATGAAACATCTGAGCACCTTCCCTCTTGACAACCAACGCACATTGCTGTGAAGAAGCAGATCAGGATAATTATTCCCAACTTCATCCAGCAGTGTTTTAAACTGGCGATCATTTAAAGCTCAGGCAACAATAAAGTTGACCACCCCAATGACCAGCAACATCACCTCACCAAGCTGCTTGCCACACATCTAAGCACAAAGTGCCTCCTGATGTAGAATGCAGTGAAAACTTAGGGTGGGTCTCTTTTCATGTTCACGAAGAAGCGCTACGAATCCTCTGTTTTTTCCCCACCATGCACGGAGCACCATCAGTACACACCGAAATAAGGTTATCCATTGGTAGATTTTTTCATTTAGCGAACTCAGTGAAAGACTGGAATAAATCCTCCCCTCTTGTTGTCTCTTTCATAGTCAAAACAGCAAGACTTTCCTCACGTAGTGTGTCACGGAGAGCATACCTTGCTATCACGATGAACTGGGATAAATGGCTTACGTTTGTTTACTCATCCAAAGCGAGAGAAAAGAATGGTGCTGCATTTATGTCCTTCACTTGTGTTGCCTCAATTTCATTTGCCATCATGATGGTACTATCGTGAATAGTTCTTGCTGACAGAATCATGTCTTTTATTCGTTTGATTATCTTATCTTTATCCAAAAAGTCATCAAAAAGTTCATTGGCAACATCAAGCATAAATGTTTTGGCATACTCTCCATCTGTGAATGGCTTTCCGTTTCTCACAATTGCTAAAGCACCAGCAAAGCTAGCCAAATTCCACTCACCTTGTTGGGTCCAAGCATGGAGTTGCTGCTGACTAGCTTGCACTCTGCACAGTAGCTCTTGACATTCTTTCTTCCTGCTGTCCCCCGCTGGATATTTTGATGCAAATGTAGTAAGGCGTGTGTCCAAGTGCCACTTTATATTTGACCGTTTCATCGATGCAATTTTATCATTGCATATTTGACACACTGCAGAACCTGCTCTCTCCCTGAAGGCTAATTCCTCTGTCCATTCCTGCTGAAAAGTACGACACTCCTCATCTTTTTTTCTTTTAGTCATCTTCTTCATCAAAAGGCTTTCTGCAGTTAGCTAGCTGACTACTTGATTAAAAGCAGTGGTTCTTAACCTGGGTTCTATCGAACCCTAGGGGTTTGATGAGTCAGTCCCAGGGGTTTGGAGAAGCCTCTGCCGCGGAGGCCAGAATAAAGTAATACCGTAATCTGTTGTGAGTTCATGCACTTTGTTTGTTTTGTTCTTTGAGCAAGGTGATGTTCATGCACAGCTGGCTCATTTTGTGCACCAGTAAAAAAACATATACCTATGTCTTGAATTTGGAAAAATAATCATATTTTATTTATCACTAAAGAAGGATTCGGTGAATGCGCATATGAAACTGGTGGGTTCGGTACCTCAAAAAAGGTTAAAAAACCACTGATTAAAAGGAGGGAAGTTTACTTCCTGACCTCACAATGACCCGTGTACATTTTGCATTATCCAATAAAAATTTGGTTTTGTCCCAAAGGATAGCTGTGATTGGCTCCAGCCACCCGCAACCAACCATGAACATGAGCAGTAGGAACTGAATGAATTGTAATACATGAGAATGTTTTATATTTTTAAGGTTATTATTTTCTTTATTAAAGATTTGTCTGTGAGCCAGATGCAGCCATCAAAAGAGCCACATCTGGCTTGTGAGCCATAGGTTCCCAACCCCTGCCTTAACTCGTCCACCCTTCCTATACAGACATAACCACTCTTTAAAACTCTGGTTTCTTTGAACACTTGCTGTACTTTGATTTGCAACCTGTCATCTTGCCTTTTATCATAGTTAGTCAATAGATAAGCGTCACTCACAAGTCTGTAAGCCCTTTGAGGATAGAGACCATGAGTTAAATCCAGCCTCCTTTCTCAAAACACCCTTTGGCATATTGCAGGGTAATGATGAGTAGTCAATTAATGCCCACTGAACTAAATTCAGCTCAGTATTTATATCTATCACTATCTAAATTATCCGAGACTACACAGGGAGATCAGATGCTCTTCAAACTTTAGGAACTTATTTACAACTCTCTTAAATATCTTCAGGCTCTATAGTTTATTAATAAAATTGTAATGTTATAATAGTATAATCAAAAAAAGACAAGAGATATGCTCACTTGTATCACTGTAACAGATAAACTGCAAAAATGTGGGCTCTAACTTTCTCTTTTATAAATTTAATCTGTGCTTTAGGTCTAATTTAATTTTGTCTTGGCTCTTACATTTTGTCACAATATGGATTTTTTTTTATCGTCGTCTCAAGAAATTACAAATTTCTAAGCCAATTGTTTTCTTAACACGACTGAATCTTTTCTCAGTTTCTTCACCATGAGTATCCGTTAATATCTAGGGCACTGCTTAATATGGGATCTACTATCTTCCTAGAAATTGAAGTAGAAAATAAATCTAAGAAGATTACCTTTGACTCCAGGTAGGACTAATTCTTCAGAATCTGAATTATCTTAGAGCAGAACCTCTCAAACTTTACGTCACTTAGACAATTTAATTGAAAAGCAATTTCAGGCCATACATTTAGAAAGTCTGCTTCTCTAGACTGGGCCCTGGAAACCTGCATTTCTAACCACCACTTCAGGGGGCACAGATTATACTGTTGCAGACTGTAGTTGTCTAATTCTGCCTTCCCTCCTTTCTGCTAGCTCATGGGCTTTGCACTATTTTTTGTAAAAAATGCCTGAACTCCTTCCTTCTTGCTCCACCCACCAGGGAAGCACACACAAACTACATTTTAAAAATTGTTAAAGCCAATTTTTCATAATTTGTTTTAATACTCCTAATTACCCAAAGCTCCTGTTTTTGTTTGTTTGTTTCTGTTTTTAAGATTTTACTTATTTTAGAGAGAGAAAGGAGGAGTGTAGCAAAAATCATCAACTCATACATAGTTACTTCTCCTATGTGCCTTGACCAGGCAAGCCCAGGTTTTGAACTGATGGCCTCAGTGTTCCAGGTTGATGCTTTATCCACTGCACCACCACAGCTCAGGCCAAAGCTTCTGCTTTGTGAATCATTTGGATCCTAAGCCCCTAGTTCAATGTTTGGCACAAAGTAGGTGTGTTCTCAATAAAAGTGCATTTTTCAACCACTCATGCCTTCTCTGATGATGCCCCTTGTTAAGCAGAAGAACTTGCTTGCTTCTTAACAGCACTATCAGAAAGTGTGTACAGGGATAAGACAAAGAGACTTCAAAGCTTTTCTTGTATTTATCTGCCTTAATAGAATGCATTTTTCTGTGCATGTAAAGGTAAGTGGAGAGTGAAGAAAGACAATTTAAAATTTGAGCTGTGAATTTCATGGTTTTATTAGTTCCTGCAATTGCTGATGGGTACCATTAATTTAAAAATTATAAACATAGTTCATGCTTGGAAAAAATTTTCAAGAAGTAAGGAAAGACCTAGAATAAAAAATAAAAATACTCCATTTCTAATCTATAGGCCCATCCTGTCACTAGACTCAGTAACAGTTTATTTATTCTTTTTTTAAATAAATGTTTATCTTACTGATTTTAGGGAGCGAAAGAGAGAGAGGTACATTGATCTATTCCTGGATATGCCCTGATCAGGGACTCACTAGCAAACTCTGCTCTCACCAGCCAAGCTATCTGGCCAGGTCAGTTTATTTATTCTTAGGCAATTTTCTTCTGTATATACAGGCATTAATCTTAACTCTATACAGCATTAATATAAAATGTCATGACATATTATGCTTTAAATTGTTTGTTAACTAAGATGTTAAAATACAGTCTTAAGGGGATGATAATTTATTCTATTAAGTCAATAGAGGATTATTAAAATGGAGCTAATGTTTATTTCTTATTTAATACTTTTGTCAATAGAATAGCTTTTTGGTATGTTATTCTCCCTTTGAATTAGTAACAAAAGGTAAATGATGTGATTCCTAGAAGAGTTACTTATTGTAGGCATGAAATATTCAGTGAAGCAAGGAGGCTGCTTCCTTTACCTTTATTTCAGGTTACCCCAGTCTTGTTCTTATTTCCATTCCACTGTAGGATTTTCTTCTTTGGTGCTCTGCCCTATTTACAGTGTAGAAAGTAACAGAACACTTGTAAACCCTCAACTGTCTGCAGCTTTGGTGCATCATTTAGAAAGCAAGACTCATTTCTCAGTAAGCACTGACTGGCACAACACAGCAGGGAAGTAAAGCTAAAAGAAGAAACCATGAGAAATTTATGCTTTCTTTCTGCTTGGGTTTCCTGTCAAATGCAGAAGACCAGGACTTAAAAACGAATGAAATATGCTTCAAATGAACTTTCAAGATGAAAGTTAAAACATTAATTTTTAACTTCCAAATGATTAGTATGTGCTGCTCCTCAGAGAATTATTAAAAACTGCTCTGAACATACTTGTTTGAGTTCATAAGGCTGTAACTATGAAAATTAGATTTATGACAAATTTAATCTTTTGGCATATTTTGCATCTTTCATATACAGATACTTAAACTATATGGAAAACAAAATATTACTTTTAAAAAGGTAATTGATTATCATTACATAAGTTTTTTGCACCAAGAATTTTCAGTTACTCTTAATACTTTGGCAACAAAACATAGTAAAAGTAAAGTACCTCATTCAGATAAAGAAGACTGCAGGTTAATAGATGTGCCTTGCGGAGTGTAGCATGGGATGCCCAGAAAATCTGTAGTGAAGACCTTTATAAATTAAGCCCAAAATCTTCACTTTCACTTTTGCTCTCATAAAGCCATTTTCTGTATAATTATTTTGGAAAAGAGCTTCCTTTTGATATCTTTACACTGTCAAGTTTCTATTTGTGGGGCATGTCTTCTAAGGTTCTATTTTTCCTTTTTTTAAAATTTATTGGGGTAACACTGGCTGACATAATTATACAGGTTTCAGGTGCACAATTTTACAACACATCACCTGTACACTGTATTGTGTGTTCACCATTGAAGTCAAGTCTCCACCCATTCACCATTTATCCCCCCCATATCCTCCTCCAGCTTCCACCCCGTACCCCTCACAAACACCACGCTGTTGCCCATGTCCATGAGATTTTTTCTCTTTCTTTCTAAGATTTTTAAGACTTAAACTTCTGTCTTAGTTGCTCAGGATATTTAGTGATTAATTATTTTCTTCGTTTTTTTTGTTGCTGGTGATATAATGTGGTTCTATTACATTCGATTTTTGATCTCACTAGAAACTCCTTCAGGCTGCTTTTCTAAGTTTCTGCCATCAACCTTCTCATTCTATCCTCTACTTTGGCAATCTCATCCATTTTTATGACATTAATTTTCATTTTTATGAACATGACTCTTAAATCAATATCTTCAATCTGAACTTTTCCCCGAGCCTCAGCTTCACATATCCGCCTGCTGGACAGCTCCACTAGATTCTTGCTGGCATCTCAATTCCAAATAAACATCAAGTTTCCCTCCCACCCTTGCTCTCAGCCAGGCTAAGCTTTCTCTTGCTTTCCTATTTCTGTACAGGGCATTACTGTCCTTACAAGTTTTAGGGCGCAATCTTGAGTTCAGCTTTGACTCTTTGCTTTCCCTTTTTTTTTTTTTTTTGCTTTCTGCCTCCAGTGATATAATAAGGCTATATCAGCTATGCAGACTTACCAGAGAAGTCTTTTTTTCCCCCCAAATACAGAGAGAGAGTCAGAGAGAGGGATAGATAGGGACAGACAGACAGGAACTAAGAGAGATGAGAAGCATCAATCATTAGTTTCTCGTTGCCCTTGCGACACCATAGTTGTGCATTGATTGCTTTCTCACATGTGCCTTGACCGCGGGCCTTCAGCAGACTGAGCAACACCTTGCTGGAGCCAGCAACCTTGGGTCCAAGCTGACGAACTTTTTGCTCAAGCCATATGGGCCCCCGCGCTCAAGCTGGCGACCTCGGAGTTCGAACCTGGGTCTTCCACATCCCAGTCCGACGCCCTATCCACTGCGCCACCACCTGGTCAGACCAAAGAAGTCTTTGTATCACTTCTCTTCTCCATTCTCAAGGTCATCCCTCAGTGGTTCTCATAAATCTCTCTTAAGGAAAGGTTTCTTAACTTGTCTCTTTACCTTCTGCCTCTTCTATTTTGTGCTAAGGGTGTCTAGATAGAGCTTTCCTTCTGAAAGACAACTCTGACTTTAAGGCAACTCAAAGAGTTGAACCCCCAAGTCTGGAGTTAGCCAAGTGTGGGGGTTAAGCCACTTTATTTTTCACTCCCTATTTTCTTCCCTGGATAGTGGATAATAAGAATTCCCGCACTATCACTGTTAGATTGAATAAAAATATGCGCATAGAATGCTTATCCCTGACACTTAGTCAGCACTCAATAAATATTAACAGTTATTATTATCATATCAATTTACTGCTCAAAACTGTCTGTGGTGCCACAATGCCCAAGAAATGATGTGGCTATAATGTACCTTTCTAGCATTGAGTTCCGCTTTCTGACCTTTACAAGCATTTTTTTCAGTCATGCCTACTGAATTGTTCACTATATACAGTTTGTTTATCTCAGATGTTGCTTATTTTCAAGTTTGACTTATTGCTATTTATTAAATTTTCCGCTTTAGTCAACAACTAGTTAGTTGCAACTGACCTATACTCCTTTCACAGTAAGTTAAATAACAAATGGAGAGAAATTTTTAACTTACGCATGTGGGTTATCCAGAATCTAGAAAGCTAAGGTAAGGAACCACAAAGGCACTCCCTCAGTCACTCTAGGCCACATAGATTCCACTTTTTTCTTTACATCAGCTTCATTTTTGTGACCCCACTCATTGGCTTTCCCTGCTTCTTACATTAAGCAGCAACACACCTCTCAGATTTATATCTTTTATTTCCATTCACTCAAATGACCCTGTATCCCAATCCGAATTTCCGGGAGAGAGAATCATGTTGATGTACATTCTAATCTAGTCAGTTATACCAGCAAGGCAGGTCATCAGAGACCAACCTGGCTTCCAGGGCCCGCCCACCCTGTGTGTGCTGGGAAGTTTTTAGAGAAAGTCCATTCAGAGTAAGATGCCCCAAAGATGTTTGAGGTATCAGAAAATAAGATCATTAGAGTATCAGTAGTGTTTTTATCATCTTTTTATTTTCTCATTTTTCTTGAATCTGTGCCTTCAAAAAATATTTATAGAAAGGTCTGAACTTTTCAATTGCAAAGTTGCTAAACATGATACTGACAATAAAAGTGCAGTCAAACATATAATTTACTTTGACTGCAGAAAATTATATAAGCTTGAAGAAGTTATAAGACCTCACAATGCAATGGAAAATTTTGCTAGAAAGTGAAGGAAATACTTGAACGTATCTAAACAAGGGAACTTTGAAGAAATGCAGGATGTCATCTCAACTCACTGAATGTCATCTTAACTCCATTTTATGGAAAGCTTTGTGTGCTTTGGAGCCCGTTAGGAGAAAGTTGCTGATACACTAGAAGGTATCCATACAGGATCAATGAGTGTGGTAAAAAGAATAGAGAGTATATGTTAGTTTCTAAAGGCTGCTGTAAAAAAGTAGCACAGATTATATGACTCAAAACAACAGAAAAGCATTGTCTCACAGTTTTGGAGGCTAGAGGTACAAAATCAAGATGTTGGCAGGGCCACATTTAATCTGAAATTTGTAGGGGGAGAATCCTTTCTTGTGTCTTCCTAGCTTCTGGTGGTGGTGAGTGTCAGTCTTGGACATTCCTTGGTTGGCAGCTGCATCACTGTAATCTCTACCTCTGTTATCACTTCTCCCTGTGTGTCTATGTGGTATTTTGTCTATCTGTCTATTGTCACATGATGTTTTTCTCTTCTTTTAAGGACACTAGTCATATTGGATTAAGGCCCTCCCTAAAAACTTTGTTTTAACTCAATGACATATGCAAATACCCTATTTCCCAATAAGATCTCGCTCGCAGGTACCAGGGTTAGTGCTTCAGCATATTTTTTGGGGGAGACAACCCATGAAAGATTATGACCTACAAAGATCTTTTAAAGTGTAAATATATTTTAGTACAAAACTGAATCTGTAAGGATATGATATTGATAAATCACAATAAATACTAGAGTGCTATGGTAGTCAGGATAGTATGTCCCTCATCCCTCAGTAGATTTCTATGTCCTAATCCCAGAACTGTGAATATATTAGGTTACCTGACAAGGGAGAATTAGGGTTGCAGATAGAATTACAGTTGCTAATCTGACTTTATGGTAAGGTGACCACTCTCAAAATAGGCCCAATATAGTCACAAGTGTCCTTTAAATGTGCTTCCACGTTGATGCAGAAGAGGTCAAAATGATCTGATGTGAGAAGGATTTGAACAGCCATTGCTGGCTTTGCAGGTGAAAGGGGGCTGGCAGCCAAGGAATGCAGCAGCCTTCAGAAACTGGAAAAGGCAAGGAAACAGATTCCCTCCTAGCACTCCTGAAGGAACGCAGCCCCGCCCAGCCATCACTTTAGCACAGTTGGGCCCATTTAGAATTTCTAATCTCCAGAACTGTCAGTTAACAAATTAGTGTTGTGGTAATTTATAACAGCAGTCATAAAAACCTTATGCAAATGCAAATGTTATATATAAAAAACAGGAAGATAGTCTGTAAACTGGGTAATTTTAGTATCATTGGGAACAACAACATAAAATTTTCAATAGATATATTTAAAGTAGACATTTAAAAAACCCAGTAATTTGGCTCAGATAATAATTTATCAAATAAATTGTTAATGTGTTTAGTACTGGAGGTAGTTAAAGGATTCTACATTCAATTGACAAGAAATTCTTGATTCAGAGAATGTTTCTATATTTGTTCACTAGCATATATTTAGAACCCAAGGAAGCCTTTCAAACGTATGATTTGTGCTTTGTTCCCCTTTACCAAAATAAAACTTATTAAAATGATGTCTGTGCCCATTAGAGTGTGCTGATTTCATTCAACATAGCTGGGTTTAGAATTTCAATTTTACTAGCAGTATCAGAAAGTTCGCCTGTAACCACTTCCTCTCTGGGGAAGGTTGCCTTCCTGTGCAATCTAATTTCCATAGTTACATAGAATGAGAACCTGGCCCCTGGAAAACAAGGTATTGATCTGGTAAGACTCTATCTTATTTTTATTCATGAAAGCTGTTTTCAGTTGCAAGCAATTAAGATTCTGAAAAATCATCCTAATCTAAAGAAATAGTAACTAAAGCTTGGATTGATGCATGTCACTCTCATTCACCCTCATTTTGCTTCTAATATTTTACAGATTATTGTATATTCAAGTTGTATCATATTCAGAAAAAAATAACATTAGCCTTAGAAAAGTCAGAAAGTTTCTGGCCCAGATTAGAGGCCCTGACTTTTCATAAACCACACATTTTAAATGGGTTTTATTACAACCCTTTAGGTTTGTTGGTCCTTTTCAATAAAATACCTCTGATTCTAATTTATAAACCAAAAGACAGGAGAAGGAGGAGGAATACCTCTCAGAGCTTTTATGGAGCGGTCGGAATGACTTCTGAAAGGTTTATAAACCCAGAGTTGTTATGGTTGGTATTATAAAACTCCCAATTTCTTGCAGAGATTTATTTCCAATTGTTACTTTATTCCATAAAAACTGTTGAATCCCTTCCTTTCTTCTCCTTTACTGTCAAAACATTCCCTGAGAAGTTTCCTCTAGAACCTTAAATACATGCATATACATGTGGCATCGCCATTGTACTAAGTACAATTTAAGGTAATTGTGCCAAAATAATCGCTGCAAGTTTCTTCAAGTCTAAGGAGAGTGTTTCTAGCACTGTCGATGCTGTGCCACATCAGTAAAAGTGAGAATTATTCTTTGGTAAACATTCAGCCATCATACTTCTCCTGGCAGGTGGCAGGTGGCTTCCAGAACCCAAGGAAGTAGTACAGGGTGGACTATAATGGGCTGTGATAAAAGACTAGGTAACCATATCAAGGGGTATTGTTTTTATTTTACTTTTTTTTTTTTTAAGTCAGAGGAGGGGAAATAGAGAGACCAGGATCTACCCATCAACCCTTGTCTGGGGCCAATGTTCAAATCAACTGAGTTATCTTCAGCACTTGGGGCCAATGCTAGAACCAATCAGCCCATTGGCTGCGAAAGGAGAAGAGAGAGAGAAGAGGGAGAAGGAGGGAGAGAAGCAGGTGGTTACTTCTTGTGTGTTCCCTGAGCGGGAATCAAACCTGGGACATCCACATGCTGGGCTGACTCTCTATCCACTGAGCAAACCAGCCAGGGCCTCAAGAGGGATTAGATAAAGAAATTGATGTATGGAAAGTGTGAGGTCCTGGCATAGCAGCTCATTTCATCACCTCTGTATGCTCTGTACCTGGAGTTGTCGGTTTTCATTACCAGGACCTCTAATTGCTGGCTAGATTCTTTTGATATAGCGGTATATTTTCAACTTTTCTTATTTTTAAGTGTATTTTCTCTTCCTGTCTCTTTTAATTAGGGTTATATTCTAATGTAGGTATACCATCTCTTTATAATTTGATCTTTAAGTTTTTAGCTTGTGTCATTTTGGTTCTTTGACTTGGAGCCAGGTACTATAATCAGATAACAAAAGGTAACTTCACGTTTCAGGTAGCTTTTCCTGAAGATATCAGTTTAATTTTTCCTTCTTAGAAAGCAAACATTCTATCTCCAATCCTTTTTTTTTAAGTGAAGGTTTTCCATGTAAAAATTACACAAAATCGTAGCAGTCTCAAATTATCTTGTCCTATATTGCCAGAGGCAGAGGAAATGCGGTCAAAACTGTTCTACGTTTTCACATTCCAGCTATGTGCAGTAAGTATTTTTTAAATTATATATTTTTAAACCTCTTGTCAATTAGTATTGATAATTGCCTTATTTTCTTAGTAAAACAAACCAAAGCCTTTAAGAAGTTTTTGCATAAAATATAATAGCAAAGATGAATTCAAACTCAATTTTAGTAAGTGCTGTTAGGGTCCTTGGGGTTTTTGATTGATGCTAAACCTGTGTATATGACTTGTTAAATGTCTATTGATTTCAGCCTTATGATAAAAATCATTGCTAGTGGAAAAACAATAGCTGTAAATGATAAAATAAAAAGCAGTATAATATTTATTTTTAAAAATGATTAATGGGAATACGATGAATGTAATAAATTCCTTTTGTGACATAGTTGGCTAGAAAAAATAAGAATGTAAAAACATTGAGAGAAGAATGTAATATTAAACATTTCTTAATAAAAAAAGCTTCATAACTATCTTCACAGCTATATATCTTCTCACAGCTCTTCATATATCAATAATTCGCATTCATACAAACATTTGTATTACATACAATTAATTCATAATATTATGGTGATAGAAAATTTAGCAAAATATTATGAACTTTCTCCTGTATAACACTCCCCTGAGATTAATAACTTGTAAACACATTCTTTATTAGGAATGTATATTCTAAGTTGTTTTTTTTTTTTTAACACCAAGGTAACAGCTCTTTACACACCTATTCTATTACTTGATTAGGGAAAGATGTCACCTTTGCTGAAAGTAAACTACTGCTTTTCAAGCAATCAAATGATGAAATTTTCATTTTACAGATAAAAAAATTGCAAGTAAATTTTTTATAGAAAAAGAGTTGTTTGTAGAGTAAATCGTTGCTTGAGCTGAGGATTGGGAAAAACTAAAGGACTCTAAGACAAACTTAATTTTATAATTCGTTTAAAAATTATTACTTAAATCTATGACTAAATCCTGTTTCTTAAAAGTATTATTTTAATAAGTGTTCTAATAATTATTAGGCTACCTTTGATATTGAACCTAATTGCCATAGTCTGCAACTGGATGATGTTTCAAAATATGAATGAATGTGCCCCCCTCCATTTACTTTTGCTTTCCTATTCCTTCCCCAGTAGAGCTACTGGATATTAGGACACCATTGCTTCAAGGACAATAGAAGCAGAGAACCAGGGCAGCAACTTCCCGTGTTTGTTTCTTTGTTTACTTGCTTTTTAAGTTCAAATCTTTAGGACCAAGAATAAGGCAGAAAAATTAGAAAGAATACTAGATAAGTCAGTTCCACTTTGCCCCTATCTCCCTTTGTTTCTACCTGAGAGCAAATTTAAAAGCAAACACAAAAATAAAAAATAAAACTTAATATTGCAATGGGAGAGAAAGAGAACATTGGAAAGGAAATAAGAGTTAATTAGATATTAGTGAGTGGTCTCTTAAAAGATGGTCTGCACCTCTCCAAACAAAGCCCTGGATTGAAGATGTCACCTTTGCTGAAAGTAAACTACTGCTTTTCAAGCAATCAAGAGGAAGAAGGGCATCCAAGAGTGTGAGTGGTTGGTGTTCTATGTTATGCCAGGTGGGGGTATGGATCAGATGATACACTTTGGGTGGCATGTACAATAAAGAAGCTTCCAAGAAGTTCAATTGCACACAACTTGCTCTCTCTTCTGCTTTTTTCTCTTTTTAAAAACTGTACATAGCAGATACATAATTAATGGACTAGAGCTATTTACAAAACATGTCAATTAATCAATAAAATATTAACTTAATGCTGTGTGTGACCTTTGAGAATTTTTGAGAAAGTTAATGTACAGTCCATGCAATGCATGTTTAAAGAGCCAGAGAAAGGAAAATTCAGATTCATGGAGGAGATATATCTGGGTGGGAGGTGGAGACATACTGGTTATTAGTAAAAATAAAACAAATCAAAAACATAAAACCAGGCTAGGAAGGAATAGGTCTTCAAAAGGGTAATATTTTATTCCTGGGATTCCTCTAAGCAAAACATGATCACTGAAGCATGGCTATATAGAAACTGAAAAGAATTAAGAACTAACAATAAATGACAAACAGCTCCTTTCCCCCTTTGTTAAGACTCAGTCATTACAGATACATGAGGTGACTTTACTTCAACAGCCAAACAGGGAGAACTACTGCTTCTTATTTTTGTTTCTCTGGCTGGTCTTCAGGTGGAATTGTAAAAAACAACAAGACAGCCAAAATTATTCTGCAATGTAAATTTCCTTCATAGGATCAACCAACTGGAAAGTGCATTGCTTATGTTAAAAGCCCAGGCACTGCGATTTGAGGGAATTTTTAAGATGTCATGTGTGATATTGTATGTGTTTGTGTGTGCCTGTGTTTGTAGTTCATGAGAAAACTCTTTCATCTGTACCTGTATTGCTACATCACTTCCTCCAGGTGCTTTTCCCACAAAGCGTAGTCTCTGCATAACTATTTCATTACATATTTGGAAAAGGTATTATAAAGGTGCTATGGACTAAATTGTGTCCCCTTCCCAAATTAATATGTTTAAGCCCTAACCCTCAATGTCATGGTATTTAGAGATGGGGCCCTTGGGAAATGAGATCATCAGGGTGGAGCCCTCATGATGGGTTTAGTGCCAATTTAAAAAGAGCTACTTCCCTGGCCAGATAGCTCGGTTGGTTGGAGTGTCGCTCCAAAGCACAGAAGTTGCCAGTTCAATCCCCAGGTAGGGCATGTATAAGAACAAGCCAATGTCCCTGTTTCTCTTTCTCTTCCTTTCTCTCTAAAATCAATATTTTTTTATTATTAAAAAGAGGAAGAGATACCAGAGCTTGCCGTTTCTCTCCACTATGTGAGGACTCAGCCAGAGGGCAGCCACCTCAAGGCAGAAGAAGGATCCTCATCAGAACCTGATCATGCTGGCACCCTGATTGATCTCAAATTTCCAGCCTCCAAAACTGTGAGAAAATTGATTTCCGTGGTTTAAGCCCCAGTATCTCTAGTATTTTTGTCATCGCAGCCAGAGCAAACTAAGACAGCAGCATTGGACTTGCTAGTGTGAGGATGTTTTCTGAATGTCAAGTGGTTATTGACTTTTAGTCTACAGGAATGCATTATGATGAACACAAACTACTGCTTCTTACCACTTATAAATCATCATGTCAGTGCTGAAGCTGGGTCTAGTCATAAAACGCCAGTAGTGAAGAGACACCAATTGTTACTTAAGAGAGTATTTTTCAGAGATTAGATCTATGCACAAATGCACGAATGATAGAGAAACCCCTAATGTTATTATCCCAGGGATAAGGAAGTCTCACATCTTCCTCTGTCAGGGCCATATTTTTACAATTTGTAAAGATCACAAACTTCCTCTGAGAGTCTTATGGAAAAATAATCCTCTATGCCTATTATTATCACATACAAAGAGCTCAAGATTTTTTGCTTAATAGATATGTCTAGTTGAACAAGTGTAAACCTAAAAAAGCAACCTACTGCTCATGATTTAAACCACCTACTACAGTAAATGCTAGACTCTGTAGAAATTTCTTCTTGAATGGAAAGTATGGTCTCAAGAACCTTCAGGATGATTAGACTGAATGAGTAAACTAATTCCAGATTGGTTAAAGGACTGAACTAAGTGTGAGGACAATTCAGGAGAGAAACTACTTGAGTTATTTAAGCTTTTCATAAGCCAGAACACAAATTATCAGCTTCACCTTTTGGAGAAAGTCACATTATTCTGTATAAATTTTTGTGCTTGTGTTACAGAATCTAGGGCTGTCTGCATAAAAGTAGTGACTAGAGACCCTGGCCAGTTGGCTCAGTGGTAGAGCATTGGCCCAGCATGTGGATGTCCTGGGTTCAATTCCCGGTCAGAGCACACAGGAGAGGAGACCATCTGCTTCTCTCCCCTCCCACTCCCCCATCTCTCTTGCTCTTTCCCTCCAACAGCCATGAGGAAGGGGAATTGATTCAAGCACATTGGCCTCAGGCACTGAGGATGGCTCTGTTGAGCTTCCCCCTCAGGCACTAAAAATAGCTCAGTTGCCAGCAGCCTCAGATGGGCAGAGCATTGGCCCCAGATGGGAGTTGCCAGGTGGATCCCAGTCAGGGTGCATGCAGAAGCCTTTCTCTTTATCTCCCCTACTCTCACTTAAAAAAAAAATGTAGTGACTAGAAATTCTACTTAAAAGCTTGTAAAACCAGCAATTCTCCTCTAAGTGCAAGTTCTTTTTATATGGAATTCTAGTATATTTAATTTTCTGGCTGTATGCATTTTAGTAAGTATAAAAATTTTATTTCCAAAATAGGTGAATGATTATTTGGGGGCAATTAAGGAAAGAGAGAATTGGAAACAGAAAAGAGGGCAATGTCAAAAGAATTGATGGCAGATTAGCAGAACAGGATTTTAAAAAACTTGAGTCACAGAAATAAAGGTGAAAAAAAGTCTGAATATTGGAACCAACCTGCTACATTCCTTAGAACAAAGGACAGTAAAATACCTCTAAAGGGTCAAGAGAATCATGGGCCCCTTCAGGCCTAAGTTGGGATTCTGGAGGTAATAGTAAAAGTTCACATTTTATTTATTTATTTTTATTTTTATCTATTTATTTGTTTGTTTGTTTTTGAGAGTGAGACAGTAACTTCTAACTGTTCCTGTATGTGCCCTGACTGAAATCAAATTGGCAACCTCTGCATTTCGGGATGACGCACCAACCAACCGAACTATCTGGCCAGAACTTATTTATTAAAATGTTTATTTTATTGATTTTAGGGAGAGAGGAAAGGAGAGTGAGAGAGAAACACTGGAACATCAATCGGTTCCTATATGTTCCCTGACTGGGGATTGAACTGACAACCTCTGTGCTTTGGGACAATGCTCTAACCAACCAAGCTATCCAACCCGAGCAAAGTCCACACTTTATACATGAAGAGACTAAGGCAAAGAACAGAATGGTCTTAACATTTGAGTAAAGAAGCAGGCCACACAAAATATTTTCTTTTAGTATGTGTAATATCTCTAGAGAAGCCAATTGCACTAGAGTCCCTTCTTCTCTAGGCCTCTCGATTCAGGTCTAGGTTAAGGACTCTGTCATAAATTTTTTACATAATAATAATAATAATAATAGCTGATGTGTATTGTCATTCATTTTGTGCTACTTATTGTCTTAGTCCATTTTGTGTTTGTTTACTTTTCATGGCAATCCTATAATTTGGTGACTCTCACCTTTTACATGTATCTATGGGTAGCTATTACTTATCATTGCTTATGACTAGAAGAAGTTGAGATTTTCAGCCTTAATTCTATTCTATATTTTTATTGTAATGATCTGAGAAATATTTATTCCCCAAGGTAAAAGGAATGGAAGAAGTTTTATTGTGGCAATATTACTTTTTAAAAGAATTTTTTTTTTTTTTTTTTTTTTTAGCAAAAGTTAGAGAGACAGACAGGAAGGGAGAGAGAGATGAAAAGCATTAATTCTTAGTTGTATTATTTTAATTGGTCAATGATTGCTTCTCATACATACCTTGTCTGAGGGGCTCCAGCCAAGCCAGTGGCCCCTTGCTCACGCCAGCAACCATGGCTCAAGCCAGTTACTTCAGGTTTCTATATTTCTATTTTACTTTGTTCAAGCAAGTGACCATGGGATCATGCCAATGATCCCATGCTCAAACTGATGACCCAACTGGTGAGCCTGCACCCAAGTCAGCCACCTGGGGTTTTGAACCTGGGACTTCAGCATCTCAGGTTGATGCTCTCACTGGTCAGGAACTATAATGCTCAATTTTAAAAACTTTTTCAAGTTACTTGCTAAAAGTTTTGCAACTGACAACTCAATAATCTGCTTCTTCAATTTTGTTGAAAGCACATAATTAGAAACCACCTATTTGTTACTCAGTCATTAGTTTTTCATTTGGGAAGAAATCTCCCAAAGAGACTTTGCTAAGAATTTTCAAATAAGCATTATTTACTTTTACTCATTCATTTAGAGGCAGCTCAATACATACAAAATGGGTTGGGAAAATTGAAAAACTTAATGTCAATTCACCTTGGTGATATAATATTTTATCTTCTATGTAATTTACTTTGTAAATAATTTCTTATTTATCAATTACAGTTGACATATACTATGATATTAGTTTCAGGTGTACTATCCAGTAATTAGACATTTATATAACTTATTAAGGGATCAGCCTGATAAATTGAATATCCCACTGACACCCTACATAGTTTTACAATATTATTGACTATGTTTCCTATTCTGTACTTTACATCCCCATGACTATTCTGTAACTACTAATTCGTACTTCTTGATCCCTTCTCCCCTTCACCCATTTCCCCAATCCCCCTCCCATCTGACAACTATGAAAATGTTCTCTGTGTCTATATTTCTATTTTACTTGTTCATTTATTTTGTTTTTTAGATTCCACATATAAGTGAAATCATATGGCATTTGTCTTCTGTGACTTATTTCACTCAGCACAATGTCCTCTAGATCCACCCATGTTGTTGCAGATGGCAAGATTTCATTCTTTTTTTATGACTGAGTCATATTCCATTGTATATATGCACTACTTCTTTATCCACTGTTGATTGACACTTAAGTTACTCCCATCTTTTGGATATTGTAAGTACGGTGTTACCTTGAGATATGAGCAGACAAATATATATATATGTTTTTAAGATACGAGCTGTGACACAGACTTTATTTTTGTTCAAGATCCAAGCGAAGTTCTGAGATACGAGTCGTGATTCGGGAAGTTGCCACTAGTTGGTGTACGGGTTCAGGGTCAGCAGCACAACACTAGCATCTTGTTCTTTCTCATGTGTTGCCCGCAGAATCAAGTTGAATTTCATACTCTGTACTTCTTCTTCCATCGTTTTTGCATTTTTTACTAACTTTTTTTGTGTGCTATTATGGGGCTGAAGAAAGTGAGTGTAAAAGACAGTGGTGAGAAGAAGAAAAAAATGATGTTGATAGAAGTAAAGCAGGAAATAATAGAAAAACATGAGTGTGGTGTACGAGTGATTGAATTGGCAAGGCTGTATGACTGCAATACATCTTAAACAAAAGGATGCCATCAAAACCGCAAATCTAGTGAAAGGAACTACAATTCTGTCCTAATTAAGGACAAATATCCATGAAGCAATGGAGAAGCTTCTGCTGGTGTGGGTGAAAGAGAAAGAGCTGGCAGGAGATACAGTGACAGAGACTGTAATATGCAAAAAGGCACGTATTATTTACAGCGACTTGAAGAAGAAAGAACCATCAACCTCAAAAGAGGCAGCAGAAAATATGTTTAAGCAAGTCACGGCTGGTTTGAAAATTTCAAGAAGAGATCTGGCATCCACTCAGTGGTGAGGCATGATTGAAGCTGCGAGTGCCGATGTTAAGGAAGCTGAGGAGTACATCGCATGTTTTGCTGCGCTTATCGCAAAGGAAGGCTACATCTCCCAACAAGTGTTCAACTGTGACAAAACAGGATTTTTTTGGAAAAAAGTGCCCTGGAGGACTTTCATTACTGCAGAGGAGAAGAAGCTGCCAGGCCATAAACCCATGAAGGATGTCTGACCTTTGCATTGTGTGCAAATGCTAGCAGTGACTATACAGTGTAAAGTAAAGCCACTGCTAGTGTATCATTCTGAAAATCCTTGAGCCTTTAAGACTCACAAGATTCTTAAAGAAAAACTGCAGATTATGTGGCGTGTCAATGCTAGGGCTAGGCAGTTTTTTATTGAATGGGTAAATCTTGTTTTTGGTCCTGCAATAAAGAAATATCTTCAAGAAAATAAACTCTTGATGAAAGCATTACTAATCCTTGATACTCCAGCCCACCCACCTGGTCTTGAAGATGACATTCTCGATGAGCTCAAATTCATGAAAGTCCTCTACCTCCCACCCAACATGACTTCAATCTTGCAACCTATGGGTCAGCAGGTCATTTTCAACTTTAAAAAGCTTTACACAAAGCACTTGTTCTGCTGCTACTTTGAGTGACTGAGAATACAATTCTAACCCTTCTAGAGTTTTGGAAAGATCACTACAACATTGTGATATGTTTATGCATTATTGACTTGGCATGGCAAGAGTTTACAGGAAGAACCTTGAACTAGGCATGGAAAAAATTATGGCCTAATGTTGTTGCAGACAGGGACTTCGAAGGATTCGAACCAGAGACCGAGACCGAGGTAGAAGCGTTGGAGGAGATGGTGTCCCTCGGAAAGTCGATGGATCTGGAGGTAGATGAGGGTGACATAAATGAGCTCCTCGAGGAACATGAGGAGGAACTCTCAACTGAGGAGTTGAAGGAGCTACAGATGATGCAACATACGGAGCTTCTGCAAGCTATTAGTAGTGAGGAGGAGGTAGAGTTGGAGGAAGTGATTTCTACAAGTGAAATTAAAGACATGCTGGCAATGTGGGAGAAGCTTTCAAGTTTCTTTGAAAAGAAACACCCAGAAAAAGTTTCAACTGGTCATGCTTCAGCACTTTTTAATGACACTTGTTTGTCACATTTCTGTAACATTTTAAAAGGCAGGCAAAAGCAAACCTCTTTAGATAGATTTTTATTCAAAAGTCCTGCAAGTGAAAGTGCTGAAAGTGCAGCCAAAAATGCAAAACCAGGTGATGATTAAATGAAAAATACGTAATGTTAAGCTTAGGTTAAGTTTAAAGTTAAGAAAGTGCATTTTTTTTTACAATAAAGTTTTTGTGGTTTCATTTTAAGTAAAGAAAGTGCAGTTTTAGTTTTGTTTAAGGTAAAGAAAATGCAGTTTTAGTTTACATTTAGTGTTAAGAAAGTGCAATTTTAGTTTATGTGTCTACAGTGCCTGCATCCCTTCCTCCCTCCCTCCTCCTCCGCCATTCACCTCCGTTAGCTGCACTCGTCTGTCTCCAAGGTAAGAATACAAAACTAAATAATACTTTTTTCTTTTATTTCATATATTTTGTTATGCAATGGTAAAGTATACATGTGTGTTTCTTAATTAAAAATATGTCTTTTTTCATAATTTAGGATGGATTGGGGATGTTTCACAGGACTGGAACAGATCAAATCTCTTTCAGTTATTTTAAATGGGAGAAATTTGTTTGGTATACAAGTTGACTGACTTACAAGCTTGGTTACAGAATGAATTCAACTTGTATCTCAATGTACCACTGTAATGATGAAATGAACATATAAATGCATATGTATTTTTGATTTATTGTTTTGGATTTCTTTGGATAAATACCCAGAAGTGGAATTGCTGGGTCCTTCTTTGTTTTTTATTATAACCTTTGTTTTAAAGTCTATTTTGCCTGGTACAAGTATTACTACCCCAGCTTTTTTGTTTTGTTTTTATTTTTATAAATATTTTTTCCACTTCTTTACTTTGTATGTGCTTTTTTATTTAAGTGAGTTCCTTGTAGACAGCATATGCAAAGGTCCTGCTTTCTTATCTGTTCAGCCAGCCCATGTTTTTTGTTTGGAGCATTTAATTTGTTTGCATTTAAAGTGATTATTAATTGACATGTATTCACTGCCATTTTATTATTTATATTTTTAAAATATTTTTTTCCTTCTTAAAAAAGACCCTTTAAAATTTTTTTGTAATACTAGTTTGGTGATGATAAACTTTGTTAGCTTTTTCTAGTCTGGGAAGCTCTTTATCTGTCCTTCAATTCTAAGAGATAGCTTTACTGGGTAGAGTAATCATAATTGTGGGTCCTTGCTTTTCATCACTTTAAATGTTTCATGCCAATCCCTTCTGGCCTGCAAAGTTTCTGTAAAAAATCAGCTGGCAGTTTTATTGGAACTCCCTTTTAGGTAGCTGTCTTTCTCTTGCTTCTTCTAAAGATTCCTGCTTTACCTTTAACCTTTGGTATTTAAATTATCGTGTGTCTTGGTGTGGACATTTTTGAGTTTATCTTGTTTGGAATTCTCTGTTCTTCCCGGAATTGTGGGTTTTTTTTTTTTTTTTTGCACTAGGTTTGGGTAATTTGCAATTATTATTTCTTCAAATAGGTTCTTAATCCCTGCTCATTCTCTTCTCCTTCTGGTACTCCTATGATGGAGATTGTGAACAAGGCCCGCCCCGGGGTGAGGACAACAAAGATGCACAAGACCTGACTCTGGGGATAAGGTTCAGTGATGCAAATCCACTTTATTCAGGAAGTAAACTAGCTTATATACATGGGTTCAGCCAATAGGATGTTATAGTAGGGCAAATGGCCAAAAAAGTTCAGGAGGCTGCCTGGCTGGCACTGAGTCATTTCCGTATAGCGGGCGAGCTCCCTTCCTGGGTGTTCCCAGGAGGGATTTGGGAGCTGGAGTATTCTCCCAGCATTGCATCAACCACAGCTGCTAGGTAAATGCTCTGAGCTCTACCTACAGAAGATGTTGTTATGCTTGATGTTTTCCCAGAGGTCCCTTAAACTACCCTCATTTTTAAAAATTTAATTTATTGTGTTTACATAGATTCTAGTGTCCCCTTGAATGCATCACCTCTCCCCCATATTACCCTCAACATCTCCCTTGCCCCTCCCCCCTTCCCTTCAGGTTTAATTCTGTTCCTCAGTTCACATTGTTCCTAGGATTTCTTTAAATGAGTGAGGTCATATGATATTTTTTTTCTCTGCCTGGCTTATTTCACTTAACATAATACTTTCCAGGTCCATCCATATTGTTGCAAAAGGTAATATTTCCTTCTTTTTCATGGCCCCATAGTATTAATATTCCATTGTATATATGTACCACCACTTTTTAATCCACTTGTCCACTAACGAACACTTGGGCTGTTTCTAGATCTTTGCTATTGTGAACAATGCTGCCATAAACATAGGGGTGTATTTCTTTTTCTGAGTCAGTGATATGGTGTTCTTGGGGTGTATTCCTCAAAGTGGGATGTCTGGGTCAAAAGGCAGTTCCATTTTTAATTTTTTGAGGAATCTTCATATTGTTTTCCACAGTGGCTGCACCAGTCTGCATTCCCACCAGCAGTGCAGGAGGGTTTCCCTTTCTCCACATCCTCTCCAGCACTTATTCTGTGTTGTTTTGCTGATGAGCACCATTCTGACTGGTGTGAGGTGGTATCTCATTGTGGTTTTAATTTGCATTTCTCTAATGATTAATGATGTTGAACACTTTTTCATCTGTCTTTTGGCCATCTGTATGTCCTCTTTGGAGAAGTGTCTATTCATTTCTTGTGCCCATTTTTGATTGGATTGTTTGTCTTCCTGGTGTAGAGTTGTATAAATTCTTTATAAATTTTCGTTATTAACCCCTCATCAGAAGTATTGGACAATATGTTCTCCCATTGTGTAGTTTGTCTTTTATTCTGTTCTTATTGTCTTTAGCTATACAAAAGCTTTTTAGTTTGATATAGTCCCATTTGTTTATCCTGTCTTTTATTTCATTTGCCTGTGGAAATAAATCGGCAAATATATTGCTGCAAGTGATGTCGATGAGCTTTTTGCCTAAGTTTTTTTCTAAGATGCTTATGGTTTCACAGCTTACATTTAAGTCTTTTATCCATTTTGAGTTTACTTTTGTGAATGGTGTAAGTTGGTAATCTAGTTACATTTTTTTTTTTTTTTTTTTTTTTTGCAGGTAGCTGTTCAATTTTCCCAACACCATTTGTTGAAGACACTTTCTTTACTCCATTGTATGCTCTTGCCACCTTTGTCAAATATCAGTTATCCATAAAGATGTGGATTTATTTCTGGCTTCTCTGTTCTGTTCAATTGATTTATATGCCTGTTCTTATGCCAGTACCAGGCTGTCTTGAGTACAACGGCATTGTAGTATAACTTGATATCAGTAAGTGTGATACCTCCCACTTTTTTTTTTTCTTTTTCAAGATTGCTAAAGCTATTCGTGTTCTTTTATGGTTCCATATAAATTTTTTGGAATATGTGTTCTATATCTTTGAAGAATGTCATTGGTATTTTAATTGGTATTGCATTGAATTTATAAATTGTTTTGGGTAATATAGACATTTTAATGATGTTTATTCTTCCTAACCATGAGCACAGTATATGCTTCCACTTGTTTGTATCTTCATCGATTTCTTTTATCAGTGTTTTATAATTTTCTGAGTACAAATCTTTAACCTCCTTGGTTAAATTTACTCCTAGGTACTTTATTTATTTATTTTTTGTTACAATAATAAAGGGGATTGTTTTCTTAATTTCTTTTGCTGACAGTTCATTGTTGGTGTATAAAAATGCCTCTGATTTCTGTGTATTAATTTTATATCCTGCCACCTTGCTGAATTTATTTATCAGGTCCAAGAGTTTTTTTTGACTGAGACTTTAGGGTTTTATATATACAGTATCATATCATCTGCAAATAATGATAGTTTTACTTTTTCTTTTCCAATTTGGATGCCTTTTATTTTTTCCTTTTGTCTGATTGCTGTGGCTAGAACTTCCAGTACTATGTTGATTAAGAGTGGTGAAAGGGGGCACCCCTGCCTGGTTCCTGATCTTAAGGGGATTGCTTTTAATTTTTGCCCATTGAGTATGATGTTGGCTTTGGGTTTGTCATAGATGGCCTTTATCATATTGAAACTCCCCTCATTTTTAAACGTTTTTTTTCTTTTTTCTGCTCTGATTGGGTGTTTTCAGTTTTCTTATCTTCTAAGACTAGGAATGGGGTTTAGAGTAGTGCTTCTTAAACTTTATTGTACATAGTCTTTTTAAAATGAAGATTCTGATTTACTAGGTCTAAGTTAGGGCTTCAGTTTCTGCAAATTAAGAAGCTCTCAGATGATTCCAGTGTTTCTGGTCTATGCATCACACTTTGATTGGTAAAAGAAGAAATAATCTATATTTTTATAGGCAATCATTCATAAGTGTTTTTCTTTCTGGGAGTTTTGATAGGAATGAATCAAGGGTAGGTGTGAGGTTATTCTAATATGTGGCTGGAAAGCAGCAATTATTTAATATGTAATGCCACAGGTCTTAGCTTAGCTTTTAACAGTAAATTGTCTGGGATGTCAAATTAGGGGTTTAATAAGGCAGCTACCTCATCTCTGCATAGAGTTGGCTGTGGCAGCATCTGTAGGCAGGGCACAAATTCTTCTCAAAAAGTCATATCTGGCCTGACCAGGCAGTGGCGCAGTGGATAGAGCATCGAACTAGGATGCAGAAGACCCAGGTTCGAGACCCCGAGCTCACCAGCTTGAGTGCGGGCCCATCTGGCTTGAGCTAAAGCTTGCCAGCTTGGACCCAAGGTTGCTGGCTCCAGCAAGGGGTGGCTCGGTCTGCTGAAGGCCCACGGTCAAGGCACATGTGAAAAAGCAATCAATGAACAACGAAGGTATTGCGACGGCAACGAAAAACTAATGATTGATGTTCTCACCTCTCTCTGTTCCTGTCTGTCTGTCCCTATCTATCCCTCTCTCTGACTCTTTCCCTGTGCCTGTAACAACAACAACAAAAAGTAATATATGTTTGTTGATTTCTAAATCACAGGCAAATGAGTTTTCAGAAGGTCAAAGTTCTTCATCTTGATTATGTACACAATTAATTTATCCTGGAAAAACTTTAGAGCAGCCATAATTAAATATTTTCTTTAACCATAAAAGTAGTTCAGTAAAGGACCCAAAGGTTATACCTTGAAGTAATATAATTTTCTGGTGAACATATTAAGTTAAACTGATTGTAAAATATTATAAATGGATATATGGAATTTTAAATTATGAACTCATTTAATGTTGGGTAATACATTGGGGAACAAAATTTTTGTTGCGTCCACAAAAACACTTGTTCTTACCTAATTTGAGTGTGCTGATCTCAAATATGACATAAGCTTTTCTCTGTAAGCTACAGTTTATTTGTAATTCAATATTTTAGGTTTTCATCTTATTGTAAAATTTTCAACATTTAGTTCAACATAATGAAGTAGAATGTCTTCTTGGGCATCATCTTTGTGAAAATATAATAATTTATAAAATGCAGTAAATATACTAATACACTAAAAGATATGATTGCATCAAAATTTGTCTATAATTTCAAAATACAAGATATTAAAACACTTATTTTAATCATAAAATTTGCGCAAAACTTATTTAAATTTTATTCAGGCAAAAATTTGCATTTGTAACTCTTGTGTTTTTGTACTTGTTGAGGAAATCTCATTTGATGCTCAGCAGTAGTCTGCTCATCACTAACAGCTCCAAGATTTTTGGGAAACTTATCAAGGTGACTGTTCAGGAAGTGAATCTTAACACTCATTTACATCCAATGTTGTGGAAAGCCAACAGCACCCTTTGAACCAGCAGTTCCTAGTTTTCTGCTTTTTTGTTGCCAAGGAAGTTCTTTGTAATTGCCACAAAAGACTGCCATGCTGCTTTCTCCTCCTTATTCATCTTCCTGGAAATTTTTTTGTCACGTATGACAGTTCGGATTTGAGGTCTATCAAATATACCTGCTTTTATCTTCTTGAAAGACAAGGCAGGAAAAGCAGAAATAATATGTTGAAAGCATTCACTTTCTCTATTCAAAGACTGAACGAACTGCTTCATTAAGCCAAGTTTGATGTGAAGTGAGGGAAAAATGATCCTGTCTTGATTAACTGCAGGTTCATTCACAATATTTTGCATCCCTACTTCCAGAGTTTCATGTTTTGGCCACTCCTTCTGTGTCCAGTGTTTCTCCTGAGCTCGGCTGTCCCACAAACACAGAAAGCAAGGATACTTCGTGAAACCTCTCTGTTGTCCTAGCAGGAAATTGACCATTTTAAGATCCACACAAATGATCCAGTTATTCTCCTCATACTTCAGAAAGTCAAGGACAATTTTTATGTCATTCTAATCTTCTCGCAGATGAGTTGAATAACCATTTGGAACCGCTGCATAAACATTACCGTTGTGTAGGAGAACACTTTCAGACTCCATTTAGAGCTGTCAAGAAATAGCTGCCATTGTGTTGGACTGTAAGTGGTAATACCTAGCTGGCTGAAAAGACTACTGATTTGACAAGAAACAAAGTGTTTGTCTTTGGAAAAAAACACAAAAATTTGTTCATGCTTCCTGAAGTGGAATACTTTAGCTGACCAGTGAAGTACAGTCTTTTCTTGAAGCCTGGAAGCTAATAACTCAGCTGCTTTCTTTGATAGGCCAAATCTCCTAGTAAGTCATTCAATTCAGGTTGGCTAAATTGCTGAGGGGTTAACAACTGCTTGGCATCAGAAGAAGACCTTCAGATTCTACAACCTTTTCCTCATGCATCTTATCAAAATACACTTGATCACCATGTTCACTTTCTCTGTCCTTAGAAGACATAAAGCCATTGAAAACTAAAACTGGGAGTGTCTCAGAGTGTGGGATAGGTCGTATTGCTAAAGGAATATTAGCATATGTAATCCTATGTCATTTTTTTTTTGCCAATCTTCTTTGTATGCATCAGACAGAAATAACAGTTACTGCTGTGGTCCTTAGGTTCACGTCAAACCATGGGAATACCAAAAGGCATTCCTTTGTGTTTTTCTTTTGTCCAGTCATGAAGCATTTCCTCACAATTATGACACACAGTATGAGGAACGCAATTCTTGTTTTGATTGCCAAGGGGAACTTGAAAATAGGCAATATATGCACATGTCACAAATGATGAAATATTGCGCCTTTGACGTTGAAGCGTGTAACAGCCACATATATAAGAGAAGGTGTCAGAACTATTCTTACATTGACGCCTACTTGAAGAAGCCATGATTCAATCTTAAAACGAAAGAAGAGGGTGTTTTAATCAGATAATAATTTTTTACATTTAAAAACAACTACAATTATGTAAAAGTGATGTTTGTAAAACATCAATTGCCTTGTGGTTATGTTTAATCCAAGAGTCGTTGCCTTTTAACTCCAATTTAAAAACCAATGCATGCCATTAACTGTAACAAAAAGAAATTAAAATTGCATAAAAACTGGAGCATGCATCAGAAAACAGATTTCAGGTTTGAAAAAAGTGATACAGACATATATAGAAAAAGTTCTAAAACCTCATGCAACAGGAAGTGAAAAAAATTGTTCCCCAGTGATATATTGAAAGAAAATAATGACTAATTCTAGAGTACTTGGTCTCTAGTCTTTTGGGGGAAGTAATGTGATAAGAAGATGATTCTCTGTTAACGACAATCTTGGAGTGTTTGAATAGACATGCCATCTCTATATAAGAGAGTGCTTATATTTCTTGTCTTCTTTTTAAGTGAGAGAGAGAGAGAGAGAGAGAGAGAGACAGATAGGAAGGGAGAGAGATGAGAAGCATCAACTCATAGTTGTAGCACTTTAGCTGTTCATTGATTGCTTTTTCTTTTTCTCTCTCTCTCTCTCTTTTTTTTTTGTTTAACATGTCAAGGAAGAGCGTGAATGCAGTCCCCCACTACCACAAATTATGCAGTCAGGTTTCCCATATTTGGGGAAATTGCAGGGGTCAGCACATCTGGAGTGCAATGGATAAGCCTTGCCCTGGGAAAACCACCTTTATAATCATGGTATATCCCTTGCCAGGTAAGTATTGATTGCTTTTTCATATGTGTCTTGACTGGGGGCTCTAGTGACTACTTTCTCATATGTGCCTTGACCAGGGCACTACAGTAGCGCCTGTGACCCCTTGCTTAAGCCAGTGACCTTGGGCTCAAGCCAATGACCTTTGGTCTCAAGCCATTAACCATGGGGTCATGTCTATGATCGCATACTTAAGCAGGTGGCCCTGCACTCAAACTGGTGAGCCTGCACTCAAGCCTGAGACCTCGGGGTTTCAAACCTGGGTCCTCAGCATTTCAGACCGACACACCATCATCTAGTCAGGCCATATTTTTTGTCTTTATAGTGGGGTAATGCACTCAGATCAAGGAAAAGTGGCATCAAATCACAAGGATAAAAATATGAGAGGGGAAGGGGCATTGCAGATTTTTATTTTTGTCTTAACAGAAATTTTTAGCTTACACATCAAGAAACCACTTTTTTTTCAGATTAATTCTTAAGCTAGTTCTGTTAACCGAAGACGCACAACTAAGACGCTAGGATCAGGAGTACAAGTAGAAGGAAAAGTTTATTACAGACAAAAGAAAAAGAGTTTAGTACACTCGCGAGCGGGCACTAGGCAAGTATGCTGCCAGGCGCGCCATACAGCGTTTTCTCAGCATTTTTATACTTTACTTTTTAGGGAAGGGCGGGGGGGCAGGGGATTTAGGTATTTGCTTTGATCAAGCGGTGTCTCGTAAGGTGGGTTTGAGCAATGTCCTTATCTGTTTACAGCAGGATGCAGTTTATCTAGTTCCTGTCTGTGTACAGCAGGGTGCCTGTCTCACAAGCCCTAAAGGTCATATGGAATTTTTCCTAGTTCTTGTTTTTCCCTTACATTTCCCCCTCTTGTTCTGTATATCTCTAATCCTAGAGATTAGTGTTTTCAACTAGTGTCTCATAATGCTGTCGTACTATCATTAATTTTACTGCTCCTATCTGCCCTTGCAAGAAAGTGGTTAGCCTATTCAAGACACATGGTCCGACAGTGACAACTAGAAGTAATACTATAAGGGGCCCTGCCAAGGTGGAGATGAGGGTTGTTAACCAGGGTGATTTAGAATACCACCCTTCAAACCATCCTTGCTGATCTTGTAGCCTTTTCTCCCTTGCTTTCAGCCTTTCTTTCAGCTTACTCATAGAATCTCGTACTACTCCGGTGTGATCAGCATAGAAGCAGCATTCCTCCTTTAGGGCAGCACATAGTCCACCTTCTCTCAGAAATAACAAGTCTAGGCCTCGCCTATTCTGTAATACTACCTCAGATAGGGAAGTTAGTGACTTCTCTAAAGCCTCTATAGATTGCTCTATAGCTTTTAAGTCCTGTGTAATGGCAGATTCAAGTAGTGCCATCTGTCGAGGTCCTTCAACTAGGGCCGCAGCCCCTGTTCCTACTCCTGCTAATACTCCTGCTCCTAACAGGGCTGCTAGAGTGAGGGTAACAGGCTCTCTTCTATATCTAGTTCGCCCCTCAATTGTTTCTTCAAAGTCTTCATTCCCATGGTAGGTCAGGCGGGGAAAAACCCTGACCATTACACAGAAATCCTGAGAGTTATTAAAGGCTTGGGTGGACACACAGGGGGTTAAACCTGTTCTGCATGCCCACCGTGTTCCTTCCTCTGGGATCAGATAAGAATTATTGGGGGAGACTGAAATGGTCTGGAGACATCGTGCCTTGTCTAAGGCAGATGGAGTTCCTAGGCATATTCCTTGTCCTGTTACCTCTGGAAGGGTGAACATATGGCGCTTATTCCAATTACATTGGGAAGAACTACTATTTTCATGATAACTCCCATTAATTGCAACTCCTTCGTAGTAGGGAGGTTCTGCCTGCAAGCAGATCCAGCATGAGTCAGTTAGGTTGGGGTAGGTATGATTTAGAGCCTTGTAACTCCCCTCTACTAAATCTAGCAACCGCTGTCCCGTAGTTTCTAATTCTGACGGGTCTGTAGGCAGGGGTATACTACTGGCTGAGTTGGAGGCTGTATTTGTTGGCGATGGGGTGACTCGTGCAGGGATTGGACGAGCTTTTCCAGGTTTGGGGGCTCCCTGATTGGCAAGTACTCTATTAGGTCCTATTGGACTTCCCTTGGTAGTACTTAGCTGAAGTCTGATTTTAAATGTTACACCAATGTCTGGACCTGGCACATACATCCTTAACCCCCATTGTCTACCTTTTATCCAGGTATTGTCCTGTTTTCTTCCATGCTGAGTGAAGGTAATATTTAACGGGTTGCAGGTAAAGTTAAGACAAGGTCCTTCACCTATCCAAATGCCTGGTCGTCTATTACTTATCCCTGGTCTCTGGCTAGGGACCCCTCTGGGTAGACACCGGGAGTTTTTGGTTCCTACTTCTTTTTGAGTTACTCGCACAACCCTGATCCAATCCCAGGAGGATGCGGGCCTCCAGTGAGTCGTCCCAGTAGTCTCACAACCCCAAGCCTTACAGTAGAAGGCTTCTAGTCCTCCGCATTTCCAAGCGATGTTCTTATTACGACCGTCCCGGGGACAGACATAAAAGTCAGTCGTCCTGAGAGTCGAGCGGAATTCTGGGTGAGAGCATCCAAAGCCTACAGCTCCTATTCCACTAGTTGGGCATTCACATTTTCCAGACTCACAAGGAGGGGGGTTACCCGCGTCTGTCGTTGGGATGTCCCAGGTCTCTAACCCTGCTGCTAACTGACAGAGGTCTGGATGCAGAGATGGCCACCAAGTCCAAGGGGGATGATTATCAGAAGTTATTTCCCATACTATGTCACTAGTCCCTGATATCACTTGCCATGTCTGCCGGGTTGGCTGATGAGGATTCGTTGCGGCGGCGGACACGCAGCTTGAGGGGGCTGTCCGTTTTCTCCACTGTCCATTGGTCATCAGGAGCAGGAGCAGGCTTGAGGTGCGAAGCATGGATCCAAGCAGTGATGCCATCGACCTTTACAGCAGTGGGTGTGATAAGGAGGACCTGGTAGGGTCCCTTCCAGCGAGGTTCGAGTGTACGGTGCTGGTGTCTCCGGACATAGACGTAGTCCCCAACCTGGTGACGATGTGGGGTTCCGTCTCCTGCCGGCTGGTAAAGGTCAGATAACTGCTTCCACAGGCAATGTTGCACTTTGGCTAGGGCCTGTAACCTAACAGACAAGGGTGTATTCGGGATATTCATGTCAGAGGGGGATAAATCCCGAATGGGCGGAGGGGTTCCAAAAAGTATTTCAAAGGGAGTCAGGTTAGTTTTGGCAGAAGGGGTATTCCGTGCCCGGAAAAGAGCGTATGGTAGGAGCATTACCCAATCTCTATGGCCAGTCTCTATGACTAATTTAGTTAGGGTCTCTTTAATCGTCCTATTCATTCTCTCTACCTGTCCTGAACTCTGGGGTCTATAAGCACAATGAAGTTTCCAATTAATCCCCAATATTTTGGCTACCCCCTGGCTTACCTGGGCCACAAACGCCGGTCCATTGTCAGACCCTATTACCTTTGGAAGGCCAAACCTGGGAAAGATTTCTTCCATGATCTTCTTAATTACTACCGCCGCCGTCTCATGTTTGGTAGGGAAGGCTTCTACCCATCCTGAAAAGGTGTCTACAAAAACTAAGAGATACCTTAGTCCATACTTGGCAGGTCTTACCTCGGTGAAGTCTACCTCCCAATATTGGCCCGGTCTGGTGCCTCGGAGACGGGTTCCACTGGTTCCTTTGGCTGGGTAGGCATTTACTATCTGGCAGGCCTTGCAGGCTTCTATTACTTCCTTTGCCATTTGCCTCTTTTCAGAGGAGGTTAATGTCTTATCATCCTGGAGCAGTTGTACTAGTTTATCAGTCCCAAGGTGGGTGAGACGGTGGGCCATCTGGAGGAACGTCCGAATGTCCTCAGGTTCCTTTAGGTGGGTCGAGGTGGAGGATGGCTCTGCTTCTATGGCGAGGATGTTGGAGGCAGTCCTCATGGCTACCGCTCGTGCCTCTTCATCCGCCCTCCTGTTGCCTTTGGCTACTGGGTCCTGCCCTTTCTGGTGCCCAGGGCAATGGACAATGGCCAGCTCCCGTGGGAGCATGACAGCATCTAAGAGGGCTAGGATTTCTTGTTTATGTTTAATATCTTTACCTGCTGACGTGAGCAGGCCCCTTTCTTTGTAAATTGCCCCATGCACATGTGCAGTGGCAACCGCATACCTGCTGTCCGTGTAGACGGTGGCCCGTTTACCACTGGCCAGTTCTAGGGCTTTTGTTAGAGCTATTAGCTCTGCTTTTTGGGCTGAGGTTCCTGGGGCAAGTCTCTCTGACCAGATTACTTTTTCCTTGTCTACTACTGCAGCCCCAGCTCTGCGTTCTCCTTCGCACAGAAAACTGCTCCCATCAGTGTACCAAATTAAGTTAGATTGTGGCAATGGTGTGTCCCGTAAATCCTTTCGAATCCCAGTCTCCTCGGCTAGGATATCCCTGCACTGATGGTGGACAGTTTCCCCCTCTTCCCTGGGTAGCAGGGTGGCTGGGTTCAAAACAGTTGGAGAGCCGAAGGTGATCCTGTCTTTATCTAACAGGAGGCTCTGGTAATGAGTAATGCGGGCATTAGTTAGCCAGCGGTCCGGAGGTTGTCTGATTATGCTCTCCAGAGCATGGGGGGCGACAATAGTCAATTTCTGGCCCAGAGTCAGTTTGTCAGCATCTTTTTCCAGTAGGGCTACAGCAGCGATCACCCGTAGACACACTGGCCACCCTTTTGCGACTGCGTCTAACCTTTTAGAGAGGTAGGCTACTGGTCGCTTCCAGGGTCCCAGAGACTGAGTCAGTACTCCTTTAGCTATCCCTTCTTTTTCATCTACATAGAGAGTGAATGGTTTCTCTATGTTGGGGAGTGCCAAGGCCGGGGCTGATAACAGCGCTCTTTTGATTTGGTCAAAGGCCTTTTGCTGTTCATTTCCCCATGTATACTCAGTTCCATCCTTTAACAGGGGGTACAGAGGGGCAGCTAGTGCGGCAATGCTGGGTATCCACAGTCTGCAGAAACCTGCTGTGCCCAAGAATTCCCTGAGGCCCTTCCGGTTCTTTGGGGGCGGGATTTGAGTAACAGTCTTTTTCCTGGCCTCAGTTAGCCATCTCTTACCGTCTCGGAGAGAGTAGCCCAGGAAGGTGACCTCGGGTTGACAGATCTGGGCCTTCTTGGCAGATGCTCGGTATCCCAGTTTGGCCAGTTCGACCAGCAGCTTCTCAGTTCCCTGTTTGCATTGCTCTATGGTGGCGGCTGCAAGTAACAGATCATCAACATACTGTAACAGAGTTACCTCAGGGGTGGAGGCCCGGTAGGCACTCAAGTCCTGATGCAGCGCTTCGTCAAAGATGGTAGGAGAGTTCTTGAAGCCCTGGGGTAGCCGTGTCCATGTTAGTTGTCCGCTGAGTCCATTCTCAGGGTCAGTCCATTCGAAAGCAAACAGGGATTGGCTGTCCTCATGCAGGCGCAAGCAGAAGAAGGCATCCTTCAGGTCCAGCACTGTATACCATTTCCTATCAGGACTGAGGGTACTGAGGAGGTTGTAAGGATTTGGGACCGTTGGATGTATGTCTATCACCCTACTGTTAACCTCTCTTAAGTCCTGGACTGGTCTATAATCCCCTGTCCCTGGTTTCTTCACTGGCAGCAGGGGGGTGTTCCATTCTGATTGGCAATGCCTTAGGATCCCTTGTCCTAGCAACCTCTGGATATGAGGCCTGATGCCTTCCCGGGCCTCCTTACTCATGTAGTATTGTCTGACCCTTACGGGAGTGGCGGAGGGCTTTAAATATACTACTACCGGAGGCCTTTGTACTGCTAACCCTGGCCCTGCCGTTTCTGTCCAGGCCTCTGGGAAGCTCTGGAGCCATCTGTCTGTTGTCGAATGGGGTCCGGGGGTAGGGGCTTCATATAGTTTATATTCATCTTCAGCAGACAAGGTCAGCATGGTCACAACAGGCTGACTGACAAGAGGGTTACTGAATCTTACTTCTGGCCCCTGAGGTTTGAAGTCAATACTTGCCCCTAACTTGGTAAGCAGATCTCTCCCCAGCAGCGGGGCGGGGCATTCTGGTATGACCAGAAAGGAGTGCTGTACTTTTCCTTTCCCCAGGTCCATCGTCCTTTTAGTTGTCCATGACCTATGCTGGCATCCATTTGCCCCCTGGACTAAGGATTTTTTATTTGAAAGGGGTCCCAGCGGGCTCTGCAAGGCGGAGTAAACTGCTCCTGTATCTACCTCAAAGTCGATTGGTGTCCCCTCCACGTTGAATGTTACCCTGAGTTCGGGGAGGGGGTCCGAACTCCGACGCCCCTAATCACCTAGGGCAAGAATTTCATCAACTTTCTTCTTTTTCTTGGGGCAGTTTTTTACCCAGTGCCCTTCTTCTTTACAGTAGGCCCATTGGTTAGGCCCCAGTTTTGGCCTTTGGCACGGGCCTGAGGTACTATTCTTTCCTTTTCTGTCCTGTTTTCCCACTACGGTAGCCAAAATTTTAGTTAACTCTTTATTCCTTCGTTTATCTCTCTTATTCTCTAATTCTTCACGTTCTTTCTCTAATCTTTGTTCCTTCTCTTCTGCTGTCTCCCTTTTGTAATAAACTTTGTCAGCTTCTTTGACTAAGTCTCTCAGAGCCATATCCTGTAACCCATCTATTCTCTGGAGCTTCCTCCGAATGTCAGTAGCTGACTGTCCTATAAAAGCCATAGCCAGTGCCCCTTTCTGTTCTTCAGACTCAGGGTCGAAAGGGGTGTACCTCCTATAGGCTTCTATTAGTCTCTCTAAGAATCTGGATGGGGATTCCTCTGGTCCTTGAGTTACTTCTCTTACCTTAGCCAAATTAGTGGGGCGTCTCATCGCCGCTCGGAGACCCATCATCAGAGTCTGGCGATAGAGTAAGAGTTGCTGCCTACCTTCAGGCGTATTAGGGTCCCAGTTAGGCCGCGTCAGGGGAAAAGCCTCATCTATAACGTTGGGGAGTTGAGTAGGGCGACCATCAGGTCCAGGAACTAATTTTCTGGCCTCAAGGAGAATTCGGTCCCTTTCTTCTGAGGTGAAGAGGATACCTAAAAGTTGTTGGCAGTCATCCCAAGTGGGCTGATGGGAAAACATAAGAGATTCGAGAAGGTCAGTAAGTTTGACAGGGTCCTCTGAAAAAGGCGGATTATTGTTTTTCCAATTGTATAGGTCTGAGGAAGAGAAGGGCCAATACTGAAGTGCCGGCATATTCCCCCCTTGTCCATCAGGGACAGGGGGTCCGAAAGACCGGAGGGGCAGGGTGATGGCCACGTCATCTGGAGTCTGTGCTCTCCGGCTCCGGGTGCCCTGGGCTGGACCTCCTACTGATGGTCTCTGATCGCCCTGATGCGGGGCCCCAGGCTGAGGACCAGCAGCGCCGGTGGGGGCACCCCTAGGATAGGGAGGCGGGAACTCTGAATCAAAAA
Organism: Rhynchonycteris naso; assembly: GCA_037038555.1. NCBI lineage: Eukaryota > Metazoa > Chordata > Mammalia > Chiroptera > Emballonuridae > Rhynchonycteris > Rhynchonycteris naso. The sequence goes on along the minus strand of CM073000.1, from coordinate 47,388,891 downwards.
GAATAAGGTCAGTTTGAGATTCAGGGAGAACAGGGGAGGGGAGAGAGGGATATAGGGATGGAGCAGGCGCCGCTGGCACTGGGGGTTTGAGTGGGAGCATAGAGCAGCTGTTCGAATGAGTTGGAGCAGGTCTAGAGGGGTCCGGGGTGGTGGAGAGAGTTATTGGAAGGGAGGGCGTAGGGGGAGGAAGGAAAGGTTGGACCCAAGAAGGAGGGTCATTCGCCAGGTCTTCCCAAACCCAAATATAAGGCTGTTGATCCGGATGACTATGAGGTCCTGGACTGAAGACAATTGTTTTGACCGCCTGTATGGTGTCCTTATGAAAAGTTCCAGTGGTTGGCCAACCTACTCCGAGGGTGGGCCATTCGGAGGTACAGAAAGTCTGCCACTTGCGCTTCTTAACTAGGAGAGACAAGTTATGGGCTCAGGTATTAACCTCAGACCAATGAGACAAAGTCAGGGACAGTGGGGTCGACGACCTTTGTCCCATGTTAGTCTCGAAGAAATAGAGAGACAAAAAGAAAGCAACAAAGAAGACAGTAACAGAGACAGACAGACAAAGCCGGCTGCGCCGTGAACGGCAAAATAAAAAGAAAAATAAGTCTATTGGTCCGAACCTATGAGCTCGGTTAGAAACTGGCAACGAAATTACAGATTCTGTCTGAGACAGCAGATGGACTTCCAAGCGTCCTTGGTCGTCCGCACACTCCAGGGCGTCCCCCGGAGTTGTGGCCTGCGACCCTCTGACACGTCTGTCGGTCGCAGTCAGGAGAGACTCACGTCCTTGCCTGACAGCCACCGCCAGTTTCACTTACCAGAAGTGGGCGTCCGTCCGATGATTTCCGAAGAGATTGAATCTCGGTGGAACCTCCAAATGTTAACCGAAGACGCACAACTAAGACGCTAGGATCAGGAGTACAAGTAGAAGGAAAAGTTTATTACAGACAAAAGAAAAAGAGTTTAGTACACTCGCGAGCGGGCACTAGGCAAGTATGCTGCCAGGCGCGCCATACAGCGTTTTCTCAGCATTTTTATACTTTACTTTTTAGGGAAGGGCGGGGGGGCAGGGGATTTAGGTATTTGCTTTGATCAAGCGGTGTCTCGTAAGGTGGGTTTGAGCAATGTCCTTATCTGTTTACAGCAGGATGCAGTTTATCTAGTTCCTGTCTGTGTACAGCAGGGTGCCTGTCTCACAAGCCCTAAAGGTCATATGGAATTTTTCCTAGTTCTTGTTTTTCCCTTACGTTCAATAGAGATTTTAAATGAGCGTAAGAAAAACAAAGTTAAATTTTTTTTTATTTGAGTATAAGCAGTTTGACAATTTATTTTGTTTTCAAAGGACAAGAAAGATAAATGGACAACTAAAGTATGATTATTATTTGTGGCAGAGATAGTAATACCAAATATTTCATTTGATCTTTCACATTTTTTATCCTCTTTGTAGTTTGTAAACCAATGTGATTAGTTTTGACCAATGGAATGGGAGCAAAGGTGATCTTTGGACTGAGGTTGTAAAAAGTTTATATATATAACTTGGTAGTCTCTCTTTTTTTTTCTAATTGCAGAAGCTATGTGTTCTATATGGAGCATCTACAAGTTGGTCAGCCTGGTTTCCTTAGTGGAGCAGAGCCTCTTGATGACCTGTGATGGACATATGGTATGAGCAAGAAATAAATTTTCATTATATTAAGCCACCAAGACTCAGGATTAATGTTACCATAGTTTAACCCAGTATATCTCAACTAACATATTTTTGTAATAGATTTCTTCAAAAGCTAATAGGAGAGTTTAATAATTTTAACAGGGAAATGGCTTTCTATAAATAATTCTTGCTTTTTATGATAAGTATTGATTTGAGAAAGCCAGCATTAGTTTAAAAAACATAGAACTGACATACCTATTGGATGGCAGATGCAGCAAATTTGCAGGTTAAAGAATTTTCCTTTGGCCTGACTAGGTGGTGGCACAGTGAATAGAGTGTCAGGATGCAGAGGACCCTGGTTCCAAACCCTGAGGTTGTCAGCTTGAGTGCAGGGTCACTAGTTTGAGCATGGGATCATAGACATGACCCTATGGTCACTGGCTTGATCCTAAAGGTCATTGACTTGAAGCCCATGGTTGCTGGCTTAAGTAAGGGGCCACTAGCTCAGCGGAAGTCTCCCTGTCAAGGCACAATGAACAACTAAGGTGCCGCAATGAAGAATTGATACTTCTGATCTCTCTCCCTTCCTGCCTGTCTGTCCCTGTCTGTCCCCCCACCACCTTGCTTAAAAAATTATCTTTTTCTTTTGAAAAATAAAATTAAAATATTTTTATGATTGTGATCTAAACTGACGGCTTTATATGTATAGAGTTAATGAAAGTAAACAAATTAGCATACATTCAAAATAGTATTTAAGGCTTCATAATCCCATGTACATTTTTTATTCATTTAATTTGAACTTTTAAAGTCAATATAAAACAGATGAAAACAATACTGACATGCAGTCAGAGAACATCTTGGGATGTGGAAAGTTAGGATTTGGGATTAAATGTTGGCTATATTGCTTCTTTGTTTTCTAAGTGTCTTTTCACTAGTTTTAAAATGGAGAGAAAAGTTCCTATCTTTCGGGGTTGTTCTGAGAAATAATTATGGTACCACCATGTATAGCATTGCTTAGTCTGGATTCTGGCCCTCAGAAATCACTTAACTCTAATGATAATAGTAATAATTTTATCAATGAAGATATGAGATTTCACAACTTAAATCACAAATTTATACCTTGAATAACCTGGCTCATTATAAGATTCACTCTGATAGATAAATTCAAATCTGTTGTAATCCAAGATATGGCGTGTGTGTGTGTGTGTGTGTGAGAGAGAGAGAGAGAGAGAGAGAGAGAGAGAAAGAGAGAGAGAGAGAGAGAGAGATTTCCTCTTTTTTAAAAAAGAGCATTAAGGATATTAAACCATTTGTAAGAATAAGTAGCCAATAGCATCTTCTAATTTGTTTCAGATGTCTTATTATTAATTGTGTCTTTTGGGACTTCTGCAATCTTTTTTTAAAAATTTTTTTGTATTTGTCCGAATTTAGAAGCGGTTAAGCAGTCAGACAGACTCTTGCATGCACCCCACCAGGATCCACCTGCATGCCCACCAGAGGGCGATGCTCTGTATGTCTGGGTCCTTGCTCTGCTAGGGCCGAACCATTCTACTGCCTGAGGCCGAGGTCATGGAGCCATCATCAGCGCCCAGATCAACCTTGTTCCAATGGAGCCTTGCCTGCAGGAGAGGAAGAGAGAGATAGAGAGGAAGGACAAAGGGAAGGGTGGAGAAGCAGATGGGCACCTCTCCTGTGTGCCCTGACTGGGAACCCAAATCAGGACATCCACACGCTGGGCCAATGCTCTACTGCTGAGCCACCAGGCCAGGGTGCCTGCAATCTTTATCAAACAGTTTGCTGGGAGTGTTGTCAGTTTGTTGAGAGAGCAGCAGGTCTGTGATCAGCAATCCATTGATAAGAAAGAGGTGATAGGAGTAGCCTCTCCTTTGAAACTGCAGGGCTGAATTTTAGAAGTCATTGTGCCACCCATAAAATCTGGAAGATTCCTGATGCCTTTACCCTTTCCAGAGCCTTATTTTTATCATTCAATCCCAAGCATGAATGGCTTCTTGGTAAACTATGTAAAGGAATGAAAAAAAAGGTGGGGACATTACTTTATCTTAGTCCAAATATTCAGTTTGCAAGAAAGCACAGAGGAAACAAACAAAAATATTTTCTGTAGCTATGTCTAAGGTCAGCCAAAGCTTTTTCTGGAGTAATCTTATTTACTACTTTTTAGAACAACCAGGTTTTATGCTTAAATGCATTTAGGGAGAATTTTTCCTTTTTGATAAATATGTTCCTATCTTAAAGTCTGGCTCATCAGAAAGGTTTTAGATAGGGCTCCACAGGAAGTCACCACCAATCTTTTCTGGGCTGCTTAGAATAAATAAAAGATAGAAGAACATAATGAGAAGCTACATATTTAAAATTCAGATTGGACCTTTATTAGGGAAATGTAAATGTTAAATTACCTAAGGAAAAAAGAGGTAAGTATGGGTAATTCATCTTTATTTCTGATTATCTTATTCCCCTTGCATACTGAAGATTAAAAACTCTAGATATTCTCTACCTGTTTCTCAGCTAAATTTTGTTTTTAAATTTTGTTTTCTCTTTTCCATCAGAACATTATTACAATTATAATTATGTATTTCTTTGGGTTTGTTCATTATGTATGTGTCCTACTCAACCATAAGCACTGTAAAGGGAGTATACATAAATTTTTGTTTACCTATCACCAGTGTGTGGGTGAACAGTGTCTGATACATGGGAGAGTGTCAATGAAAGTAATTGAATAGAAAACATCTTATAATGTTATATTATTATATAATATGTTATAAAATTTAGTTATTTTTGGATATATATACTACAATTATCCATAAAGTCAATGTATTAGACTCCTTATCTTTAATTTACCATCTGGTCCTATAACAGTAAAGAAATCTTAGATTTTGAGAATACTCAATGGTGTTTACTAACTTAAATAAAAGTAAGTCCACAATTGTTGATCCTCTAATTAGCTTAGAACATAGACACTGTCTCTGGGTGGCATTGGTCATAGGAAATAAATCTAAGGCAGAATCTGACTGAAGCTGGATACATCTTAGCTGGTTCCCTGGTTATATTTGATTGGTGTGTTAGCTTCCTATTGCTGCTGTAACAGGGCCACAAACTTACTGGCTGAAAATAACACAAATTTATTATCATACAGTTCTGAAGTCTGAAATCAGTTTCACTAGGATAAAACTTATTGAAGGCAGGCTTTAATTCTTCCTAGAGGCTCCAGGGAAAAATGCATTTCCTTGCCTTTTCTAGTTCCTAGTGCTGCTTACATTTCTTAACTTATGGCCTCTTTCTTCACCTTCAAAGCAAGCAGCATAGTATTTTATCTCCTCTCTAATCTTTCTGTTTCTATCCTTACATTTATCTATCTTTCTTTAATCCTCTTGACTCTCTCTCGTAAGAACCTTATGATTATATTGTACCCATCCATATAATCCAGTATACCGTATTTCCTCATGTATAAGACACACCTTCATTTTGGGGTCCAAAATTTGGGGAAAAAATGTATTACATAAAGTTACTGAACTCAAGCTTTATTCATCATAAAATTCATACAGCTCCTCATCACTGTCAAAACTTCCATTCATTAGCTTGTCCTCATCTGTGTCTGATGATAAATTATTGTCCTCATATTATTGTCTTGTCCTCAGTTCCATCTATGGTATTTGAAATGCCACACTTCTTAAATGACTTGACAACAATCTCAATCTTGATATTATCCCAGGCTCTTTTCACCCAGGTACAAATTTCTTCTAGAGTTGGTTTCTTCATTCTTTTTTCTGGTGTCAAATTGTCCCCAGAAGACTTTATGCATTGGTTTCATTTGTTTCTCATTGCAGCTTTAAAGGGTTTGTTAATGCTGACATCAAGTAGTTGGAGTTGAGATGTCAAACTTCCAGGTATGACAGCAAGCTTTGTTTTTTTGCTCTGCAGCAATCGTCTTTGTGTTTTCTTGTTATGTGTGCCCTTAACTGATCAAGCACCAATAGGTTAGGTTTGTGTAAGAGCCCACCTGGTCTCCTTCTCTAAACTTTCTCAAACCAGATCTTCCTCCCATCCTGATCCATCCAACCCTTGTTATGAACATGGATAATCACTCCTCAAGGAATGTTTGAAAACAAATTGAAGGAGGGTTTCATCCATATTTGCAATCTGTCCCAACTCAAACTGATGTGTCTTTCGACATTGAATGACAAAATAATGAAATGCAAGGACCTTGTGCTCATAGCTTTCAGGCATCTTTTGGACAAGTCTGGTGTGTGCACACATGCTTAGTCTGTTCTGTTTCATGAACCTGAAGCATCAATTGTGTCCTCCTTTGAAACCAGTAACTTCTTTTTCATCAGCAATTCTTCTTACCTCATGGTGAAACATCTTTGTGGACATAAGAATCCCAATTGTCCTTTGCTCTTCAATTCCATATCTTCAATTCCCTCTCTAAATCAGGCTATTTTGCTGACTTTTCTCTCATGGCCTTCTTCTGCTGTGGCATTTTCAGTAGGGTTTCTTCTTCCCATAGCTAGTCTCAGATTGATTTCTCAGTTGGAGGAGGGCCAAACTTACGTTCAGCAGCATGATTTTCATTCACTTTTGCAAACTGGATCACTTTTAACTTAAATTCAGCACTGTATGAAAATCTTTTCTGAGCCATTTCTGGGCAGAACGTGGCAAAACGCAACCTACTGTGATATATACCAATAAAAAGTGTGAAACAATGAGTGCAAAGACAACAAATCTGAAAAAGCAGGAAATGCAAGTAAAAAAATCAACAACATTGAGTGCAAAATCAAGGGTGAATAAGTGGGAAATGCAACTAAAAAAAATCTACAACCACCTGTATAAGATGCACTCAGTGTTTAGACTCTGCATTTTTCAGGAAAGGAGGTGTCTTATAAATGGGGACATATGGTAATCTCTCTTTATCTCAAGAGACTTAATTTAATCATACATGCAAAGTTCCTTTTACCTTGTAAGGCAGCGATGGGCAATCTTTTGAGCTTGGTGTGTCAAAATTCGCCAAAAAAATGAGCATAACTCAGGTGGTGTGTCACTTCAAGAAAAATGGCCTAAGCGGAAGTCCCAGAACTAGATGCTCTGTGCTGGAGTTCTGTTGTTTTGGCCTACAGACCTCCAGCACAAAGTGTCTACACTACAGCAAATGTTTTATCCTTGGCTACTGCACCTGGCCGTGCAGGAGCCGAGGATGAAACGTCCTTCTTGGCATGCGGCCCCATACTTCTCTGGTATGTGACTGCATGCGACCGCATGTCATCGAAAATGGCTACGCGTGTCAGTGCTGACATGCGTGTCATAGGTTCACCATCACAGATGTAAGGTAACATATTCACAGGTTCTGAGATTAGAATGCAGATATCTTTGTAGGAGGGGCATTATTCAGCCTGCAACAGTTGATCCAGGGGTGCAATCTGACTGAGGTCAGGCCAGAGCCCTGTTTCTTTTCTTTTCTTTTTCTTTTTTTGCTTGGGCACATGAAAAAAATCCCCCACAGTGATGGAAGCTCTGACATAAAAGGCTTAGAATTCATCAGCAGTCATATTTCTTGAGGTATGGGAGAAGTGGTATACAAGAGAAGTGGGTATAGTCCCTGGCCAGTTGGCTCAGTGGTAGAGCGTTGACCTGGCGTGTGGAAGTCCTGGGTTCGATTCCTGATCAGAGCACATAGGAGAAGCACCCATCTGCTTCTCCACCCTTCTCCCTCTCCTTTCTCTCTATCTCTCTCCTCCTCTTGCAGCCAAGGCTCCATAGGAGCAAAGCTGGCCCAGGCACTGAGGATGGACCCATGACCTCTGCCTCAGGTGCTAGAATGGTTCCTACCTCAGCAGAGCAGCATCCTGGATGGGAAGAGCATCGCCCCCTGGTGGGCATGCCAAGTGGATCCCAGTCAGCCACAGGTGGGAGTTTTGACTGACTGCCTCCTGCTTCTAACTTCGGAAAAATCCAAAAAAATAAATAAATAAAAAGAGTGGGTATATAAAAAAAGGAGAGACGAGTATATATAAAAAAGAATGGAAAGCTCTGGAAGAAGGACAAAAATGGAAAATGGAGGTGCTGAGGCCCAGGTGTAATTTATATGTCATGAGTCACCATAGTCTCCCAATGTTACCACTTTTTGCTAAACTAAGTTGAGATGGCTTTCTAACAGTGCCAAATAATTTAGTTAAATTCTTGCTACAGGTGAGACAATTCACTCCAGTTACACCAACACAATGTCATGGAAATCAAATTTGCCCATGCCTGACAAGTTGATAGATAAGGCAGACCTCATGCACACCATTTGTGTGCCAGGGTGGTCAGTGATTCAGATGCACCAGGAAGGTACTCAGGATCAAACCGTGGGTAGAGTGGAGCTTACAAAGGAGTGAAGTGACTGACGGTGGATGTCTGTCTTGGCCAGGAAAGCCTAGAAAAAATCTGAAGTTTCTGCCTGTGAGATTATACAATAAGGAACTAGAGCTCTTCCCCTTAAGGTATCCCTGCACAAATACTTATCTCTCCTCTCTGGCAAGCTCTGACTCAATTCTTAAAACCCAACTCAAAAGTCTCTTCTCCAGTGAAAACTTCCCTGGATGTCTCCTTCACCACCTTTCTTTTTCTCTACTACCTCCACTCTTTCAGAAGTAATTGTTCCATCCTGTGTATTCCCATACTATTTTGAGCATACTTCTGCTGGTGTCTTTAAAACATGGTATGTTACATTTGTTTGTTTTCTTCATGTATCCTTAACTACCTTCCCTGAAAGTGAGTTCCTTGAGAACATAGCATACTTCAATGCATGTCAGGTACTATGCTGTGAAAATAATATGCAATAAAAGACAGTCTTTACCCCCCAAAAGCTAACAGATAAATGGAAGGTAGAGCAGTAGAATTCTCATTGTGTGATGAGTACTATGGCAGGGGCATTGACAATATGATGGGGACACTGCTAGGGAGAGTTTACTCAGGAGTGTGCAGGCTAGGGATGATTACTGGAAAGGTAATGTTTGGGCTGAATCTTAGAGGATAATTAGAACTTTTAGGCAGTCAGAGGAAAGGACATTCCAGGCAAAGTCACAGAGGCATGAAAGAACAGAATAGATTCAGTGCACCATCAACAGTATAATGCTATAAGAACAAAAAGTTTGTGTAAGGGAGTGATGAGAAATGAGGTTAGGGAGCTTGACAAGGGCAAAATTGTAAAGGTCTCAAGGGTCATGCTAGGGAGTAGAGATTCTATTTCCAAAGGTAATTGCACAGTGTCTGGCATAGAATATTGACCATCACACCACTGATGGTTCTGATGCAGGGCTTACTCACAGTCGATACAGAAATCAAAAGACATAGTCACAGAATCGATGTTTGGCAACTATTACACTGACATCTTTGCTTTGAGAGAGAAAAATCAATGTTGAAGAACTAGATTTCTCTGCATGTTTAAAATTTAAAGATCAAAGACATGAGTGTGACTGGGTAACTGCATATGAAGGGGATGATGAGTAAAACTGAAAAGCTTGGAAATAATATGCACTTAATACTTAGGACTCTTTTATATTATTAACACACTAGTTACTAATAGCAGGGATCTTAGCCTGGGGTCTATTGATGAGCCTCTTAGAGTTCTGAAAACATCTGGAAATTTTAGGCAAAATGTTGTGCATATGTGCATTTGTTTATTTTCCTAGCAATAGGAGTTATGGATTTCTGCCACATTCAGGAAAGTTAAAGACACACTGGCTTCTAGCACAGGCAACTAGAACAAAGGACAACTTGAACAAAAAAAATTATTTAGATATTGCATGTTGGCTTATAGTCACAAAATTTTTTTTTGGTGGAATGTATTTAGCAGGTAGGCCAACACCCAACGGTCTAATAATCCCCTAAACACAGTGCCTTATTATCATAACAATTTATTTCTTATTTACCTTGAAGATCCATGCAGTCAGTGTGGAAGGGTCTTCTGTATATAGTCCTTTAATGATCAGATTTCGTCCATGCTGTGGCTATGCCATCTTCAGCATGTTACCTCAAAGGTACTCTGGCAAGGTCAAGGTAGCTAGCACTTGGGAAAAAGAGCGCACGAGGAAGGTACATCCCTTATAACTGCCTGGATTGATCTCTGGGAGATCTCTTCTCACATTTCATTCACAATAATTGATCATGTGGTTCCATTTCTAAGTGCAAGGCAGTTGAGAAATATCTGGTACACAAGAAGAGGAAATGTACTTGGTGAATCTCTAGCTAATCTCTGCCTTTGGGAGTCTTAAAAACTGTTTGAATCCTTATTTGCTGGTCATGGTTTTGAGCTAGATACTCTTTCTCAAAGTCCTTCCTCTGGTTGTATAAGAAGTTTTGAAAATGTGTCTTTTGTTTGTTTTATGTTGGGAGCACAACCTTAAGAATTCTCTGATTTATTCTCAGAGGTAGTCACCCACCCAGAGTCACAGATGGAATTTAATGTAGAGGTCTAAGACTTCTCTAGGAAGAAAAGGATTTCTCCCTATAATTCCTTTCTGTACTGAAAATATATTACATTTCAAGACCAAGTGTATTTAATTGTCAAATAAGATTCATTTTCTGCCTTCATTCTGATAACCTCCTTTCTAAAGCATTAGTCCAGAAATTCCTTAACTCAAACTGCAGAATGAATCGATTTCAGAGGGGAACACAAAGATAAAGTGATGTAGATCTTCTAAGAACAGAAGCATATTGAAATGCTTTACTTTGAAAGTCATGTTCAAGTGACTACTTTAATCACATATAAATTTGCTAATTAAATAGCCAATTTAAATGCCAATGCTACTAACTGAATTTTGAATTACATTTAATTTTAATTCTTTCTGTTCTCTAAAAATATACATCAGAGCTTTTTAATTTTAATTCCACATTTTATGCAGCAGTTAACTCTCCCACACAGTCAGCTCCAACAGTCACAAAAGCAGAAATAAGTGCTTGCTAAAGGTACAGTTTTCTTTTTAAGTTTTTAAAAAGTTGATCTGTTGAACTGCTTAGATTAAATTCTGCCCTTTACAGTAGTTTACCAGATTCACAAGAGCCAAACAGTGTAATCTGTATGAATGTCATTGTGGTTCAATCCTGACTACATAGTCTTTTACCGACTTTAAATATTTTCTTCTCCATTAAAAATAGTCCTACCTCTTCCTATTGAATGCAAACCAATATTCTGGCTCTGTCTTTATTAGTTTATTTTAAAAAATGCAGAGGTAAAAAATCTTCTACTTTGCTGTGTGACCTTAGGCAAGTCACCATGGGTTATGTAGCCTCAGCCTTTTTATCTTTGAAGTAGGAATAGTCTCATAGGTTTGTCGAAAAGACTGCATGCCAGGTGATGAATAGGAAAGTTCTTTGAAATCTTAAAGGGCTGTAGAATTACAAACTACCATTATTAATATAACCACTAAAACCCCAAAGGGGTGAAACAGTAAGTGCTGCAGAGTTCAGAGAAGGAACAAAGTGTGACTTAAAAGATGTTACTGAGAGCCAGAGGAGAGAATGAGGATGTAGGACTGAGCCATGTTGGAAAATGAGCACTTAAATATGTGGAGAGGAAAGGGGAGGGCACCTCAGAACTGTAAGATCTGTTTTGAGGAAAATGCACACAGGTGAAAATGAAGTACTCAAGCTGGCTGGCTCTGAAGCAGGTTGTTGTCCTGGACATATTAAGGAATAAACTTAAAGAGTAGATTAGGATCAGGTGGAGAGTCTTTTCAGTGACAAGGACCTTGAATCAACTTTTGATTAAGAAGTGGTGAGATGAGATTGGTATTTTCAGAAGACTCATCTGGCAAGAAGGGAGAGTGACCAGATGCATTAAGACCAGTTGGAGGGTTGGCATGCCAATCCTGGTGAGAAGAAATAAAAGCCTGGACTACTGAATAAAAGAGCTGTGGGATAAGAATGAATGGTATGTGGGAGAAATGAAAAACTGTTGCTACCATTGTTCCACTGCTGCCACCACGAAAACCACAAAACTATGGTATTTCAAGAAAGTTGCATGGAGTTGGTAGGACAGTTAAGGGGAGAGTCAAGAATGACTCTAGCTTTATAGTTTCAGTGACTAAGAAAGTGACATCATCAACAGGCAAAATGGGTACCTTTCCAGGAGACAGAGATGCAGCCTTTAGTGTTGGATATATTGAGCTTGAGGTAAGAGATGCATGTGAAAGGCTCAGGGTTTCGTTGCTCACCATTTCTTTCTTTGAATGTTCTGTTCTTGTAATACTGAACTGTTGCCGTCCCTTTCTTGCATGCACCATATTGTCATATTTCTGTGGCTTTTTAAATTCCTTTTATCTCTGATTGGAATGCTTTTCTCACCTTTATTTTATTATTTTTTAAAGTCAAGTTTAGTGATGCATAATCTACATACAGTAAAATTCATCCTTTCTACAGGTATGGTTTAAGTATCAACAAAAAAACAGAGTCATATATATATATATATATATAAATTTCTTTTGTGTGGTTTTGAGTCAAGCCCATCACCCCATTCCTAAAACACTACTAATCTGATCTCTGTCCTGATAGTTTTTCCTTTTCCTTAATATCATATAAATGGAATCATACTGCGTATAACATTTTGTGTCTGATTTCTTTACTTAGCATAATGATTTTAAGATTCATTCATGGTTTGCATGTATCAGTAGTTTGTTTCTTTTTATTGCTTAATAGCATGCCTTTATATGGATGTGCTATACTTTATATTGTTAAGGAACAATATTCAACTGAATAAATTTGAAGACTTTATTAGCTTTATTGAGCAATTCATAAATTGCTATCTAACAACCCATCTAACAACTAGAAGGGAGTGCTGAGGGGATGTACAAAATTTTTATAGGAGGAAGGGTAGGGTAAAGGAGGTATAACAAAAGAAAAGAACGGATTATTTTTAGACCAGGACATCTTTTGAGGAGAAGAGAACAGCAATGATTTTTATTGTACAAATTTCCTCTTTTTTCTATTGGGGACAGTGAGATGGAGAGGACCCATGTGACAGATTACCTCATTGTTGTTGACCAGAATATTACAGACTGTTTGATTAAGATTATGTTTTTGGGAGAGGTTGAAACAGCAGTTAGGTCAGGTGCTCCATCTAAGTTTGGTATCATGGGCTTTAGCACAGGGGATGCCATTTTGGGCCTATGGTTTTCTCTTTAACAATATATACATTCTCCAGTTGAAGACTGGAGAATGAATTATTTTTAGTTTTTGGTTATTATGCTTAAAGCTAGTATAAATTTTATATACAGGTCTTTGCATAGATATATGTTTCAAATTATCTTGGATTGGCCCTGGCCAGTTGGCTCAGTGGTAGATTGTTGGCCTGGCATGTGGATGTCCTGGTTTGATTCCTGGTCAGGGCACATGGAAGAAGTGCCTATCTGCTTCCTCACCCATTCCCTTCTAGATTCTCTCTTACTTTCTCTCTCTCCTCCTTCTGCCGCTATGGCTTGATTGGAGTGAGTTGGCCTTGGTTGCTGAGGATGGCTCCATGCCCTCCATCTCAGGCACTAAGAAGAGCTTGGTTGCTGAGCAATGGAGCAACAACCCAGAAGGGCAGAGCACCACCCCCTAGTGGGCTTGCCAGGTGGATTCTCGTAGGGGGGGATGTGGGAGTCTATCTCTGCCTCCCCTATCTTGAATAAATAGCTAGGAGAGAGATTTCTGGATCATAATTAAATATATATTTAATTTTATAAGACATTGCCAAACAGTGTACTCAAATAACAATATTATTTATATTCCCACCAATAATGTATGAGAGTTTCAGTTACTCTGTGTCCTCACCAGCAATGGCTGTGTTGGGTGCCTTCTCTCTCTCTCTGAGGGAAAGCAGTTGTCCTATGGAGAGATCCACATGGTAACCAACTTGTCACTGTTCAACAGCCAGTGAGGAACTGAGGTTTGCCAGCAGCCACATGATTGAGTTCAGAAGTGGATTCTCTGTTTTAGTTGAACCTTAAGATGAGATGATGGCAGACTCATCTGATGATAGCCTGGCTGCAATCTCATGAGATCTTGATTCAGAACCACTGAACTAAGATGCTTCTAGATTTCTGACCCTCAGAAACTATGTGAGATAATGTTTGTTGTTTAAGCTGCTAAGTTTGGGGTAATTGGTTACACAGCAGTAGCTAGTTAGCACACTGAACTAAGACACTGGCATGAAGCTCAAGGGAGCTGTCTGGTCTGCAACAGATTTACATGATGATATGAGAGAAGATGAGTTTTACATACTTTGTGCTTGAGGCCAGAGCTTCCTACCTTATTTCTGGGACCAAATCCAGAATGTCTCTAGCTCAAAGAATGTAAATAATTTTCAAAACAAAATTAATTTTAAAGAACAGTATTTTGGGCATAGGGAGAGAGAGGGTCACATACTCAAATAATGATTGTGTTATCTCAATTCTCTGAACTTTATAAGTCAATTTTCACACTGGTTTCTCTTTACCTCTTTATCAACAACTCATATGCTAAATTTTATGGTATTCTATTCCTTTGGCAATTTTCAAGTATATGCAAATTCTTTATATCCCACTCTTCCTCTTCCTTTTCTTCTTTTTTTCCCCTGGAACTCAGCTTAAATGTTTCATAGAGTGACCCAAGTTAAAGCAACTCTCATGGAATCTGGTCAGGCATAAAGGTAAGTGAAGTGGGGGAAACCTTTACTTCCTGTTCCCATTTGTACCCCCCAAAATATCAGAGAGTACATTTATTTTGGAGATGTGAGTATGGGAAATATATGGGTGTGGAGAAGTCTTGGTGGGTAATGGCTGATTCATATTGTCTCAAACACTCTGGAGAAATGTAGAGGCATCTTTGTGAGCTGCAGAGTATTCCACTGTCTAAACAATGACTGGAACTTGATCAGCCCAGATGAAGCTTGGGCAGCATTTAGAGGCTGAGATTAGACAGAATCTTTCTACCTTCTAATTCAGCTAGAGCTCGACACATAGGGGTAGTTGGATGTGGGGAGAGGGTATCAGGAAAATGTTTCTGATGACATCTCCCTCTTTTCATTAAACATATTTTTCATTGAATAGCAGCCAAGATTTTAGGCTGGACAACTGGAACTACTGGGTCCTCCTTCTTGTATGAATCATGGGATTCCTGTGACTTATACTGGAAACATCATCCAAAGAAAGCTCCTTTACTTAATAAAAGTGGGTCTGATTTCCTCCATCCAGGTTCTTTACCATCTCTAAAGGGACATGCGGTCATTCATACAAATGAGAGAAAAACTACAGAGTCTTCTGAATGTAGCATCCTTACCTCTGATGGCAAAATAGTCATGCCCTTTAAAATAGAGATATTTTAGGCAAATCAAAATGATATCTAATGTCTCCTAAGACTTTCCTTGCAATATTAGGGCAGGAAGGTCTTTTGGGCTTCCCTATCCTCCTTCCATACCACATTATGAATATAACTGAGCCATTCTATCAATACAATTGCTTCTTTTTTCATTCTTGCACAAAGCCCATTTCTCCCCTGAAGCTTTTCATTGATAGCCCATTACTGAAAGCTTTCTGAAATGGAAGTGGGAGAAAATGTGTGCAAAGAAAAAAGAAATGGGAAAATGTTAAACAAATTACTTTCAACTGAGATTTTTCTCCCTTTCTTCCCAGCATTATTTGCCTAGTCTATTGACATTTCAGACTAGGGGAAGATTATGCATAATTGCACTGGCAGTTTCTTTCTCTCTCTGAGGGCTCATGTGACATAGGTTGTTGGTCTGAGAAACAGGATGTTTGCATTATTGATTAGGCCATACTGCTTTGACTGAAATACTAGTGAATATTGTTGGTTGATTTGCATGTGTCAACTTGGTTTGCTTCCTGTCCATCAATCCTGGGGAGATTTTGTTGCTGCTGCATGTATTAGACATCAAATCTCAGGACGTTCTTTCAGACTGTCAGTCACCTTATCTGTTGCTGCTGATTGCAAACCTTATCTCAACCAAGAAACTGTCTGGTGCTTGTTTTTGTGTCTGTGACCACCACTAGTTGTTGGCTGCTTTGGACTATCTTTATTGTAGATTCCCGTTTCTGGAAATTTGAGCTGTTTGTGTGGAGTGAAGGTTCACATAGCTGAACAAATTACTATGCCATTTTCAATTTAGTTGTACTATAGGGGCAGCAGAAGATGAAAACAAAACATATTGCCTCTTAATAACATTTCTGGCTTACTAAACAATATTTTAGAGCCACGATTCTCAAGCTTTGGTATATAAAATGCAGATTTCTCAGCTGGACTGATAGAGATTTTGGTCCAGTAGGTCCCAGAAGGGACCCAGGAATTCTGTGTTCTAAACAAACAGCCTGGTAATTCTGATTTAGATGAAACATGGGATATGCTGCAAGAAACAGCTATACAGCATTAAAGAGTTGAGTGGAAGAGATCAGGTTCTGTCTTAGCCTCATGACAAGTCAAAGATAATGTTGAAGGAAAGTCCCAATACTTCTCATTTATAACCAGATTGTTAGCAACTTAAGGATATAATATATGTCTAATTTCTCTTTGGTAATGCACTTCAGTTGATATACTTGGTAGATAGGCAGTAAACAATTAATACTGATCTTAACTAATGTAAAAATATTTATTATAATTTATTGAACATTTTTATTAATATAACTTATAATAGAGAACCCAAAACTAGATCCCAGAATATTTAGGTATTTAGTAGCATTTCAAATTAGTCAGAAACAAAGAATTCATTATTCTCCACATGGTGTTATAACTGCCTTGCCATTTTGATTTTAAAAGGAACTGGATTTCTACTACACTTCTCATCCTCAAATAAATTACACATGAATTAAAGATCTAAACTAAAAATTAATAAAGCTGTAT
The DNA here is from genome assembly GCA_037038555.1 of Rhynchonycteris naso. NCBI lineage: Eukaryota > Metazoa > Chordata > Mammalia > Chiroptera > Emballonuridae > Rhynchonycteris > Rhynchonycteris naso. The sequence continues at coordinate 47,372,387 of CM073000.1, read as the reverse complement.
ATATTCTAGAGTAAAATACAGATACTTCTTTTTAAGTTAATTTATTGATTATAGAGAGTAAGGTGAGAGAGAGAGAGAGAGATTGATTTTTTGTTTCACTTATTTATGCATTTATTGATTGATTCTTTTATGTTCCCTGAGCAGGGATCAAACCAGCAACCTTGGCATATTGGGACAACACTCCAACCAACTGAGCTATCTGGTTCTTTATAGTATCTTGGCATTGCAGAAAACCAACAAGTCTAAAAGGTAAAGATAGACATATTTGACTGTGAAAACTATTGTATGATAAAGATATAAAAGAGTCAAAAATCAAGCTTAAAATTAAAGATAAAATTAACAACAGGAAAACAATTTTTGAACAGTCAATTCACAGAAAAATTACCCCTAAATGGCCTATAATTTATGAAATGATATTCAACCCTGCTCAAAATTATGTAAATGGAATACGATGTTATTTTTCATTTATTTCACAAAAATTAACATATTTCATGGTATCAGCTTTGAGGAAGGGTAGAATGGTGGAAAAGAGTCTTTGAGCAGCCTCTAAACAAGATTAAAATACATTTTTTGATTCAGCAATTTCAATTCTAAAAATGTATCCTAGAACTATAAATGTACGTATAATCAGAACAAGGAGATGATAATTATAGTATTTTTTGTAATAGTAAAAAATAAAAAAACTGAAAAGGCTGCAAATGATAATTAATAGAGGCTGCTTAAATAATTAATAATCTATAATACTTTGTATTATTTATAAAGTTTGGTTATTAGATCTGCATATTTGGATATAGAAAAGCCACCAATATACTTCATAGAGTTAAATAGAAGAAAGAAGTCAGGACAATAATGTGTATATTTCTTCGTTTTATATACAGCAACCCCCCAGAAAATGTATCTATATACATAGGAAACTTCTGGAAACATTAAGAAATAGTTAAAAATGGGTACCTTTGGGAATGGAAATAAAGATTTTGAGGTAAGAGAAAGACTAATATTTCATAGTATATACTCTTGTTTTGCTTGAAAATCTAAAGTCATGTAATATATCATTGAAATTACTGAAGAAAAAGCTCCTTGAAAAAGGAAACATTTTATATACCTCAGCTGTTCTGATTATAGCATAATGTTTGTGATAATCATACTTTGCTATTAAAAAGATAAAATTATGTTTAATGAAACAAATCAAGTAAAACATGTGAAATGTTTGCAAAGGTAGTTATTTTTTAAAATTCAGTGTGTAAATAACAAAACTTTATTAGGAAGCCCTGGCCGACTGGCTCAGACATAGAGCATCAGCTGGGCATGTGGATGTCCTGGGTTTGATTCCTCATCAGGGTACACAGGAGACACTACTATCTGCTCTCTACCCCTCCCCCTCTTCCTTCTCTCTCTCTTCCGCTCCCACAGCCATGGCTCAGCTTGAGTAAGTTGGTCCTGGGTGGTGAGGATGGCTCCATGGTCTTGCCTCAGGTGCTAAAATAGCTTAGTTGCTCAGCAACAGAGCAATGGCCCCAGATGGGTAGAGCATCAGCCCCTGGAGGGCTTGCTGGGTAGATCCCAGTTGGGATGTATGTAGGAGTCTGTCTCTCTGCCTCCCTGCAAAGAAAAATAAATAATAAAAAACCCACTTTATTAGAAAAAATTGATGCAGTTGGCACAGGCTGTATGTACTTCTCTTTGTCATACTGCTATGCAAAGATGTTCTTGACATGCTGTCTGTCACAAAACACTTTTAGAACTTTGCTTAGTAAAGGTGGCCTTTTGACATATCATCCCAGTGTCTTCAGCCAGTCTACCTTTTTGGTAATTAGCACTCCAAATCTTAGCATCTGGGGGATAACTATAAATGATTGAGAAGTGGTTTGGGTCTTTTAGCCACAATTCACCAATTATTGACGATAAGAGAAAATAGAGCTATTAGGAATGAAATAAAACTGTCAAAAATACATGAAAGCAGCTATATATATTACATATTGAAACTTAAAAACATTTTTAATAATAATACTTTACCTAATTAAATTAAAAATTATATCTCCAATTAACTAAAAAATAATTTTCCCAATTATAATTAAAAATAAAATATGCCATATTAGAGAGCATAGAGAAGTATAGTTTATACTATATTAACAAAAAAAATTCTCTAAATTATGAACATAAATGCAGTTTCTTCCAATTTTGTATTCTGTTCATCATTTCAGGAGACTTTGGATGGAGATGTGGAATTATGTATAACTTACTCATGTATACCTAGGCTATGTGGGGGAACTGGACACATCACTCTTGAAGTAGGAAAATCAGAGGTCTGGGGAGCGGAAAGGTCATGTTTGGAAGGGGCTGTTTTGACCATTCTTTAGTATAATTTATTTATTTTGCTACCTTATGTTTTTAAAAATACAAAAGCACAGTAAACATTAAAAAATGCTATAAAATATTCATATGAATTTTCTAATATTCCTAATTTTTGTATAAAAACATATGAAATAAAAATAAAACCCATTACTAAATTGTAAACCAAATAAAAATGATTTAATAAGAGCACACAAGGAACATATTTTCTTAATTGTCCAGATAAGAAAGAAAAAAGGACTGAAAGAAGGACACATGGAGGGAGAGAATAGAATAAAGAAGAGTAAAATGCCTCAATAGAAAGGAGGGAAGGAAAACAAATTTTTGCATAAGACTTAAAAGGTGTCCTTCCCCTAAGACCATGAAAGCTCCTGATTTCCAAAAGAAGCCTTCTACTTTGAAAATACACTGCCAATCCTTTGAAATTTAAACAATAGCATTTCATAAATAATAGTGACATCAATAGTGCAAAAGGTGAATGGATAGTGTAGATATGGGGAGAAATCATCTGAAGGAGATAATGGAAATATGAAAAAGGTGTAAGGACAGAAACAAATCAGTTTCTCACAAATTATAAATCCCAGAACAACTTTGTTTTCTTTAGTCAGTTTCTTTGTGTTAGACAAGAGTTGGTTTTTCTATTATAAGAATCTACTAGCCCCTTGATGGCGAACCTATGACAGGCGTGTCAGCCATTTTCAATCACATGCGGCCGCATGAGGCCACATACCAGAGAAGTATGGGGCCACATGCCGAGAAGGATGTTTCATCCTCGGCTCCTGCTCGGCCAGGTGCAGTAGCCGAGGATAAAACATTTGCTATAGTGTAGACACTCTGTGCCAGGTCTGTAGGCCAAAACAAGGAACTCCGGCACAGAGCGTCTAATTCTGGGACTTCCGGTTAGGCCGTTTTTTCTCGAAGTGACACACCACCCGAGCTATGCTTGTTTTTTTTGGCGAATTTTGACACACCAAGCTCAAAAGATAGCCCATCACTGTTCTGAACTCTCCCTTGGGGAAGTTGCTGGTCATATGTATCTAAGCTAAGCCAATCCCTACAGAAATAATCCTGAGAAGAATAGGTGGAGACAGGCACCTACTTAGGATCAATAATCTCAGTGTGGATAAAACAGCATAGCCATAACCTGAGGGGTTGGGTAAATTGTAGAGAGACATTATATTGGGAATCTAGGAGTTAAATGTACCTCAGCTGGGAAGCCACAACACATGTATGTTCTGCTCAGGAAGAAACTAAGCTTTACAAAGGTGAAATGAGAGAGGGGAAAAAAGGCACAAATGTTGAGACCCAATCAGTCTTTCTCACAGCTGCCTCTACCTTCTCCATGCATCCTTATTAAATCCAGATGTACATTTAATTTTAGAAAAGTCTAAACAGGAGTGTGTTTTATTTTTCTGTTTCCTCCTGGTATAATGTTGTATGCCTGGCAATGCTCTATATCTGTGATCTGAAATTTACAGCTCTTCTCCTGTTTTAAGCAAACATCAGTTACTTAGCTAATTAAATGTCATACTGGTAGGGTCTTGTTTATAGGAAAGTGTCAACTTTCAGGATGTTGTGTGTAAGTCTTGATAAAATTATGTAGAAAATGACAGCGTGCTCTTGTTTCATAGGCTGACCTTGCAGTCATTACTGCCTGAAAATGGCTCAAAACTAAAAAAATGATGTAAGGTTTGAAACAAGATAAGATCAAATTGATGTCATTGTAATTACATGAAGTACCATTCAATCATTAGGTGGAATTTACTGTTGATCCCTGGGCTTAGATTCAGGTGGGAGCATGCAGCTTTTATTACTCTGCTGGTATAAAAGCAGGTGAGGGCTTTATTTAACTGCAGTTACTGAGAAATCACAAAACGAAGCTAAAATTCCTCTTCAGATCCACAATCAACTGCCCTGAACACATCCTGCAAAAAGTCCAGAGGAAGGTAATATAGAAATGGAACAATTTGGGGGACTGGAAATGAGTAAGGAGTAAAAATATTTGAGAATGTAGGGGAGCTGTACATACAGGCGTTTCCACATTCTCTTTTCAGCACTCATGACTGAATTGGGAGGAAGGCTTAATATTGTGGTCTGTGATCACAGCCTAAGATGTTATCTAACAAAAGCCAGAAACCAAATGTCTCCTGCTGAGATGCATGATTGCATATCAGTAGCTAAATTTTTTTCCTCAAGAAATATTGAATTTCATTTGAAAGGCATTTGTTTGAGGAACTTCCAGGGGTCAGGCAGAGGGTGAGTAGATATTATGTAAGTTGCTGATATTGTTTTATCATCAGTTTTTAAATGATGCATGACTGATTAAGCTGCCTACTGATAGAGCAGCTCACCTGTCCAGCGGAATGATCATAGCTCCTTATATCTTTTGAATAGATGTTCTTGTCTAGACTTGAATAGTAACATTGAAATCTCTTGAACAACATTGTTTCCATTGTCTCATAAAATGCTATAAAAATAAGAGCCAGTAGTAGTTCTCCAACTATTACTGTTGACCTTGCAGTTCTAAATCATTTGCCCAAGTCTAATTGTTCCACGGAGAGTTTCTGGAAACTTTTGATAACCTTAGTTATATTTGCATAAATGTTAGTTGAAATGGCAGCTGGTTGGGAAATTGGAACTAGAAAAATGCTTTTTTGCCCCCCCCCCCATTAGTGTTGAGGAATAGGATTTGAGCACATAGAAGAATTACGGGTCAACACTATGTTGGTCCCTTTGCTTTGGAATACAGAATCTCCATTTCATCTTCACAAGAAATTTGGTTTCCTAAATCCCACTATCCTTTCCCCATTTAAAAGTAAGATATTTTACATTAGAACAGAGGACTATTTTTAAGTTTCTGAAGATGTCTTTTAAATATGTACTTGACTTAACACCAATTCAATTACAGACAATCCCTGGGTTATGAATGAGATAGGTTCTGTAGGTTTGTTAAGTTGAATTAGTATGTAAGTTGGAACAGGTACATTTACCTATTAAGTGCAACTTAAGCAGATGTTTATCTTAACCTAGTATTTATTTTTAACTTTTTGTGTATACAAATATTTAAACATTTTCAAATCTATAAAACCTATCTTGTTTGATACCTGGGGGCTGCCTGTATTCAAAATACTTGTCACCCAAATTGCTTCTAATATTTTGCCGTAGTCTTGAATTATTTTAAAAAGAGAAAACACCATTTATGAAAAGTTTATATGTTTTCATTTCAACTTTAACTCTGGTTTTAGGATTTTTTTTCAGTAGTAGAGTTGTTGAAATTTGAGTCATATTTCTTATGATTTCCTGCTAAAAAGAGTAGCAAGTGAATAATGTTAGTAAAGCAATTGATTATGTTCCAGAACAGATTCTCAGTTTCATTGTATATTTGTTTGTAATGTGGGACTCAAATTTACATGAAAACTCAAAGTGAGAGCTGGGAAATAGAAATAATAAAACTAGAAGGTAAAGTGCATCTTGTTCAAAAGTAGATGTAGATAATTTGCTTTCACAAAGAAAAAATATACAAGAATAAATTTATAGTTCTATTGAAAATAACATGACTCATAGCACTAGACTCCCATTTTTATAGATTGTGAATCCCAAGGTAATTTGCTATCAATTTATGATCATTGAAAATTCTGGTTTTGCTGTGTAACATATAAGCATTACCCAGTGTAATATTGCATAAAGTAATCCAATAATCCTTGATTCATCAGACTCAGAGATGACATAGAAATTCTCTAGCATCCTTCCTTAATATACTGGGTTGAGTGAAGGGAGGGTAAAGAGAGATGGGGGAGGGATAAAATCAAGGGCAATATTAGGAATTGAATTAGAAAAGACAATAGTAACAGGATGATCCCTGTGTTAATCAGTGTCCTGAAGAAGGAAATGAATTAACTGTGTTCTTTGAGGCTATAGAGGAAGAATAGGTGAAAGGGCACCATTTTAAGATTAGATCACTTTTCAGGTGACTTTGGCAAATCCTTCTACTTCTCTAAAGTGTAGTTTTCTTATGAAACAGATGCCATAATAATCCTTTCCTTAAAGAAGGGTAAGGAGAATCAAACAAGGGAATGTATGTGAAGGAAAATTCTTTTCCTCTTTCCCCAACTCCCTACAAATCAGCACTAGTTATCATAATTTGATCAGTTATAAAGTGCCTCTTTATCCAAATTAAATAGCTTTCTAAGGCTGTTCTGAAGAAACTGAAGTCAGATAAATAGTAAAATAAAACATATGAGCAAGTTATATTTAAGCTGACTTGTTTAATGTTACTCTAAAAAGGATGTCAATATCTTATGTAGGGATATACCATTTGTAAAGTTTATTTAAGAAGTTCACTATAAAATATAAAGATATGAAGGCAATATAGTGAAGTGTGCTTCAGATCTTAGAGTTTAGAATTGTAAAGAAACATTCTAAAATCTTGGCTCTGCCAGTGATGTATTTTGTGACTGTATGTATAGGTTACTCTACCTCTAGAATTTCTTTATCTGCCAAAATGAGAATAATATCTCATAGGGAATTTTAACATAGTTGAATTAAGTACCTTGAACAGGTACTTAAAAAAATATGTAGCACACACAATGCTCACTTAATGGTAGGTATTATTTCTAAAGTATGCTATGTGTGTGTTATGTTCCATTGAGTCAACTTTGATACCTGGTGACCCTATAAATGAGTGATGTCCACAATGTCCTGTCCTCAACAGCTCTGCTCAGCTCCTGTAGAGCCATGCCCATGGCTTCTTTATGGAGTCAATCTATCTCATACTTGGTTTTCCTCCTGCTTTCTGGGTTTTTTTTTCCCAGCATTGTTGTCGTTTGCCAAGAACCCTGCCTTGTCATGATGTACCTGAATCATCAGTTTTGTCATTTTTGCCTCCAGCAACATTGTAGGTTTAATTTGCACTGAGATACACTCATTTTTTCTGGCAGTCCAGGGTATCTGTAGAGCTCTCCTCCAACTAATATTTTATTTGTTTGTTTGTTTGTTTTAAGTGAGAAGAGGGGAGATTGACTCTTGTATGAGCACTAACTGGGATCCACCCTGCAACCCCCATCTAGGGCCAATGCTTTGCCCATCTGTGGCTCAAGCTCTCAACTGAGCTGTATTTAGCATCTGAGGCAGAGGCTCCAGGGAGTCATCCTCAGTGTCTGAGTGCCAACACACTATACTCAATCAAGCCATGGCTGTGGCAGAAGAGAGAGAGAGAGAGAGAGAGAAAGAAAGGATGGGGAGGAGAGGGGTGAAGCAGATGGTCACTTCTCTTGTGTGCTTTGACTGGGAATTGAACCCAGGACTTCCACATGCCGGGTTGATGCTCTACCACGAAGCCAACCAGCCAGGGCTCACAATATTTTAAATGCACAATTTTTATCCTATCAGCTTTCTTCACTATCCAACTTTCACTTCTGTACATGGTAATTGAGATTATGAAGGTGTGGATGATCTTAGCTTTGATGTTTAATGACACATCTTTGCTTTTGGCGATCTTTCATAATTCTTTCCTTGCTGCCTTTATGAAACTCAGCCTTCTCCTGATTTCTTGGCTGCAGTCCCCATTTGAATTGATGATTGAACCAAGACAAACAAAATCTTTAATAATTTCAATGTTTTCATTGTGAATGTTAAAGTTGTGTATTTCTTCTGTGGTCATGATTTTTATATTCTTGATGTTCACATGCAGTCCTGTTTTGGCACTTTTTTCTTTCACTTTCATCAGAAGTCATTTCAAATTTCCACCAGTAGGATAGTGTCATCTGCATATCTGAAGTTATTGATATTTCTTACACCAATTCGGAAGGTATGTTACTATTATTACCAAAACTAGTATTGCAAATACTGTATAAAATGCTAAGTCTAATTTTTTTTCCACACTTTGTTACATTTCCCCTAATAGATTAATTGAATGTGTGTTATATAAACAATACCCTACATAGGAAAAGTGTCAGGAGAAAGTAGATAGTCAAGATTGGGATTCCATATCTCAGAATCTGGAGGAGAAATTTTTGTTATAATAGAGAGCAGTTCCTATTATCTATTGCTGTGTGGCAACCTACTCCAAAACTTAATGGGTAAAACAAATTACTACCTCTCAAGATTTTTGTTGGACTAGGCTCACCTGGGCAGTTCTTAACACGGGTTTCTCATGTATTTGTGATCACATAGTGGCTGGGGCTGGATTCACCTGAAGGCTTAGCTGGATGACTTTATCACTCATTATTTCTTGGCCTATTTCTCTCTTTCCGTGTGGCATCTCATTCTTCAGAGTCTCTCCATGTGGCTTGGCCTCTTATCCTTTGGTAGTAGCACTTCTTATGTGGTAACTGGCTTCTAAGAGATTGGGAAGCAGGAACTGCCAGGTCAGTGCAGGGGTATATTCACAACTGGCCCAGTGTTGCTCCTGCCATATTCTATTGGCCTAAGTAGTATTTGGGCCCACCTAGATCAAGTGGAGGTGCAACTATAGACACGCCACTCATTAATGTGGGAGTGGCAGGGTCATACTGCAGAAGAAATGTAGGCTGAGAGATATTTTTGTGGCTGTCTTTGGAGACTACAACCTGTCATAGTATTGAAAACTTTGGGGCAATGAACAACAAAGAGGCTTCTCTATGCAGCTCCTCTGCTCTGTTTTTATCACACAAAAATATCCTTATCAAGTAGTATCCCAGGATTGAGAAATCTGTACTACCAGTTTGTCTATCCTATTGTTGAAAGACTTTAAGGAAAATGAAATATATTTTGATGCTTTAGTGCTTTGAAGTAAGAAAGATATTTGGTGTGTCAAAAGATTGCATGAAAATAGCTCTTTTATATTAGTATAACAAAGCTCCACATAAAAATTTGCTGGCCTTTGGATGTTTTATTTTTAGATGCTACGTTAATGGTATCCAATGTTTTTATTCCTGGTAAGCATTTATTACTGGAATAATGTTAGTTTTAAAATTAAAAATTTTGAAACAATACACATTTTATTTCTCACTTAAAGTAATATTTTATTTTGCATAGAGTTTGTCTTATCAAAATTTCTTACTGATTTAGTGTGTAGACAATTTTTAAAAATGCTGATGTGCTAGGAAAACCAGAAAGGTAATGGAAAAACCATAATTACATAATTATGTTAACTTTTTAAAGTGCCTTTAAATAACAATTGAGGAAGAGAGTATACATCTTATTATAAGCTCTTTAAATTTAGTTAAAAAAATTTTCAAATGTGATTATTGTAAAAAATTGTCATAAAAATTGAAATTATTTTTATAATTCTATGAGCCTTCCAGTTTTCTTCTAGATACTGCAAGCTCTTTTTATTTATTTTTAAAAATAAATATTTTAAGGCCATCTTTTGTTCTATTCTTCTTTATGGAAACCCCTGTTTTCAAATGCACTGCTGTATAAGCTGTGCTATTTCCCTTGTCATGGGGACTCCTTTTTCACTTCTTTTCTATTTTATCTGGAAAACAAGTTGGCTCTCTTTAAAAATTTTGTGAAGGAAGAAAACAATATTAAGTGATTGATAAACAGAAATCCCTTTCCAAATACTGCTGCTGAACTATGTGATGTCACTTGGCCTTCTTTTCCTCTGGATACTGTGGCACTTTGGGGACAAACTATTTGCTACCTTTACTTTCTGGGGGAAACTATGAGGACTACTGAATAGATAAAGCTCCTGCACAAATGTCAAAACAATAAAATATATATTTACTACTGTCATGATTTTTAAAATTCAATTTATTGGGGTGACATTTGTTAATAAAATTGTATAGGTTTCAGGTGTACAATTCTATAATACATTATCTGTATATTGCATTGTATGTTCATCACCCCAAGTCAAGTCTCCTTCTATCATCACTTATCTTCCCCTTTACCTTCTTCTACTACCTCCTGCACCCCCCTTTCCCTCTGGTAATCACTGTACTGTTTGTTGTCTGTCTATATGAGTTTAGGGTTTGTTTGTTTTTTGGCTTAATCCCTTCTCCTTTTCACCCATGTTATGTTTCTTATCCCATCAAGTACATGTTCTTTATTCTCATTAGTTTTTCATGTGTCCATGTTCATGTGCGTAGACTACCAAAGGTCTCAATTTCTACAAATGCTTTTATCATAGCATTTATCACTCTAACTCATAGTTATTTGCCTCTGTATCTGGGTCAGATAATAGGAAACTTTTTCATATTTGTGTTACCTATACTTGGTACTATGCCTGACATGTGGTAGGTACTTACTTATTCAAAGTCTTTAAATCTTTCAGGTGTTCAATTTGGATGTTAGGCCCTTAACAACATTGAACTTCTGTCAAATTACCCAATTTTGATAAAAGAACACTAATTATTTATATCAAAGGATGAAGTTATTTGAGATGGATTGTGGGAGTATTAACAAGGCTCTCCTCTTCCATCTCCTCAATCTCTCAGATGTTCCTTGTCACTACATTTGGAGAAAGCTATCAGTGAATGTGTTAATTGGTCTCAAGGTCATGTTAGTGCCTGGGAGCAATGTTTGGATGTCTGGTTGGAAAAACTGGGAACCTGGAGGATTATTGAGACTGGGGGATGGAACACGGAGTTGTGGAGGCACTCACTGCTAGACTGGGGTTCAGAACACATCACAAGAATGAAGTAAAAACCTACTTATTGCAACTAGAGCACATGATGAAAGAATACCAGTAGCTATGGCCAATCTAAGCTGAATTTCCTGAACAGTGACCCCAAACTCTTTAAATTCATGTTCCTGAAGACAGAGGTAATCATTTGGTAGGAGGTAGGAGTGAGCCAGCTGAGGGGGCCTACTCTCTGGAAAGTGGTGAAATTAAGGATTACAAACGTTCTACTTTACCTTGTGAATTCCCATCTTCAAATTTTTCATCAAGGCTAAATGATCGTTATGTTCTCTGGACCAGGCTAGATGCTAAAATTCACAGACCTATTCTCTGTATAATGAATTATTGAATACCTAGGTCAGGGATTGGGAACCTATGGCTTGTGAGCCAGATGTGGTTCTTCTGATGGCTGCATCTGGCTCGCAGACAAGTATTTAATAAAAAAAATAACGTTAAAAGTATAAAACATTCTCATGTATTACAATCCATTCATTTCCTATTATTCATGTTCATGGTTCCGGGTGGTTGGAGCCAATCACAACTGTCCTCCGGGACAACACCAAACTTTTATTGGATAATGTGTAATGTACACAGGTCGTTGTGAGGTCAGGAAGTAAATTTTCCTCCTTTTAATCAAGTAGTCAGCTAGCTAATTGCAGAAACCCTTTTGAAGAAGAAGATGGCTAAAAGAAAAAAAAATGAGGAGTATCGTACTTTTCAGCAGGAATGGACAGAGGAATTTGCCTTTTTGGAGAGAGCAGGTTCTACAGTGTGTCTAATATGCAATGATAAAATTGCATCGATGAAACTGTCAAATATAAAACGGTACTTTGACACATGCCATACTACATTTGCATCAAAATATCCAGCAGGGAACAGCAGGAAGAAAGCATGTCAAGAGCTACTGTGCAGAGTGCAAGCTAGTCAGCACCAATTTCGTGTTAGGACCCAACAAGGTGATGCATTGGGCTAGCTTTGCTGGTGCTTTAGCAATTGTGAGAAACGGAAAGCCATTCACAGATGGGGAGTATGCCAAAACATTCATGCTTGATGTTGCCAATGAACTTTTTGACGACTTTTTAGATAAAGACAAGATAATCAAATGAATAAAATACATGCCTCTGTCGGCAAGAACTATTCGCGATCGTACTGTTATGATGGCAAATCAAATTGAGGCAACGCAAGTGAAGGACATAAATGCAGCACCATTCTCTCATTTTGGAAGAGTCGACAAACATAAGCCATTTATCCCAGCTCAGTGTGATGGCAAGGTATGCTGTCAGTGAAACACTACGTGAGGAAAGTCTTGCTGTTTTGCCTATGAAAGAGACAACAAGAGGCGAGGATTTATTCCAGTTTTTCACTGAGTTCGCTAAAGAAAAAACTCTACCAATGGATAAACTTATTTCGTTGTGTACCGATGGTGCTCCGTGCATGATTGGGACAAACAGAAGATTTGTAGCGCTTCTTCGTGAACATGAAAAGAGACCCAATCTAAGTTTTTACTGCATCCTACATCAGGGGCGCTTTATGCTCAGAGATGTGTAAACAGCTTGGTGAGGTGATGTCGCTGGTCATTCGGGTGGTCAACTTTATTGTTGCCTGAGCTTTAAATGTTCGCCAGTTTAAAACACTGCTGGATGAAGTTGGGAATAATTATCCTGATCTGCTTCTGCACAGCAATGTGCATTGATTGTCAAGAGGGAAGGTGCTCAGCCATTTCACGGCTTGTCTGAGCAAAATCGGACTTTTCTTGAAATCAAAATCATCGAGCATCCTGAGTTAGCTAACACTGAGTGGCTCCTGAAGTTCTACTATCTCGTGGACATGACTGAACATCTGAACCAGCTCAATGTGAAAGTGCAAGGCATTGGAAATACAGTCTGATCCCTTCAACAAGCAGTGTTTGCATTTGAAAACAAGCTGGAACTCTTCATTACCGACATTGAAACAGGTTGTTTTCTACACTTTGAAAAACTGGGAGTTTAAAGATGCATGCACAGCAAGTGACCCTGCTCAACATATTGATCTCCAGCAGCTAGCAGGCTTCACATCTAATCTTCTGCAGTCATTCAAAGTGTGCTTTGGAGAATTTCGTGAGCGCACTAGTCTTTTTAAGTTCATCACCCATCCACACGAGTGTGCAGTGGACAGCGCTGACCTGAATTACATCCCTGGTGTCTCCATCAGAGATTTTGAGCTACAAGCTGCTGACCTGAAGGCCTCAGACATATGGGTGAATAAATTCAAGTCACTGAATGAAGATTTGGAAAGACTTGCACAACAGCAAGCAAAGTTGGCGAGCAAACACAAGTAGCGAGAAATGAAAAAACTTCAACCCGCAGACCAGCTGATTGCCAAAACTTGGAACACACTTTCTGTCACATACCACACACTGCAGCATGTGAATATTGCTGTACTGACAATGTTTGGCTCTATGTATGCACGTGAGCAGTCTTTCTCACATCTAAAGGACGTTAAGACCAACCTATGATCACATTTAACGGATGGAAGTCTCAACGCCTGCGTGAAGCTTAACCTCACCACGTATCAACCAGACTACAAAGCCGTCAGCAAAACCATGCAGCACCAGAAGTCACATTTATGGTAAGAAGTACTTTATTCATCATTGGTTAGCAACAGCATAACAACGTTATTAGAAAGAATTCAGAGACTTATTTTACTTTAAAAGTGTTGGTCTTACATAAAATGCACACATTTAATTGTATTTAGTGTTAAACATATTATATGACTCTCATGGAATTACATTTTAAAATATGTGGCGTTCATGGCTCTCTCAGCCAAAAATGTTCCCGACCCCTGACCTAGGTCATGCCAGTCAGGGATTAAAGGCTGTACTTTCAAGGTTCCCTTCCATTAATTACCATTCTCTGAAGGCAGCCTACATTTTCTGTCTTTGGTAGTTAGTTGGGTTAGATGAGCTAGTGAGATGAAGTCTTAGGTTAACCAACTAGAAGTCAGTTAGATTTAATCTGTTTTATCAACAAAGAATTATGTCTTTTATGCTACCCAGTCATCTCAAAAATGTGCTATGAGTCAGCTGTGCTTCCTGGTGTGGAGAGTATGGATGAGTCACCTCATCTATCAGACCGTTAGAAAAAGGAAAAAAACCTCACTCTGGCAGTGGGGAGCAATGGCAGCATTTTTGTAGGTGAAGGGCAGGATGTCACACTGTACCACAAGTTTGTAGTCTTCTGGAAACAATCTTATATATATATACATAAGTACATATATATGTGTATGCATTTATACACATATACATATCCACACATATATACATACACATGCATATATCTATCTGTCGATTTAATATTAAAAATACATATGATTTTTTTTGAGTTATTTCAATAATGGGGTAGATAGGCCAGGATTATAGGTTTCTCAATCCTGGCACCTTACAAGGATGTTTTTTCTGTGTTAAGACAGAGCAGAGAAGCTGCAAAGTGAAGCCCCCTTTTCGTTCATTGCCCCTAAGTTTTAACGACTATGATAGGTGTACTTTTCAAAGATGGCCACAAAAATATCTTTCAGCCTACATTCCTTCGCAGGATGACCTTGCCACTCGCACATCAAAAAGTGGCATGTCTATCTTTGTACCCCATTTGCGTATAGTATGTTATATATAAACATAGGCAGCTCCTTAGAGGGCTCTGAGGAAGACAGGCTGAGAAACGGGAGAAAGGCCCTATAGGCCAAGTTGAGAAAACACACATTTTCTTAGACTCACCTTATTCTGATTTGGCAGGTGGAGGAGCTAAGGGCATGTTGAGTGGATGTTAGCAATGGACTGTGGGGTTCAATGTATAGTCTGTCATGTCTGTGAGGTACTAACTTTGAATATCAAGAGGCTGACATAAGCAAGTCTGACTTAGATTGAGCATTTTTTTGCAAAATAACATAAATCTTAGTTTCAACATCATTATATTTCCTGCCCTAGTTTATAATGTTTTTCTTCCAAATTACAAAACAAAAAGACCTAAAGGTGATTAGCATGATAAAAATATTTATTAAAATGTTTTTAAAACACCTAGAATTTGAGGGTTAATCCCTTTCTGCTTGGTTACCCTAAATTTTTAATAATTTTTTTTTAGATTTTATTTATACATTTTTAGATAGAGGGGGAGAGGTAGAGAAGGGGGAGGAGCAGAGAGCATCAACTGCCACATATGCCTTGACCAGGCAAGCCCAGGGTTTCTAACTGGCCACCTCAGTGTTCCAGGGTGACGCTTTATCCACTGTGCCACCACAGGTCAGGCCAAACCATTTTTTTTTTAAACAAGGACAAAGCTGTTTCTGTTATTAAAAGATTCAGCAATGGGGACTTGGGTTCTGTTATTTCAATCTTCTTTTTTCTTTATCATAAAGCAAATTCTAAAATGTGAATTGACTTCATGCTCTCACATTCTGCAATCTTGTTATAAACGTTTCTCTCTGAATTCTGATGTATGTTCACTGCATAATGCTGATTTTTTATAATATATGAGCTGAAACATCAAAGCAAAAATGATGCTAGTTTAAAAAGGAAACAACTTTCAATTCTGAAATTTTCCTCGTAGCTTTGTATGTCACTTAAGTAGTGGTTCTCAAAATTTTTTGGTCTTACAACCTGTTTGTGCTCTTAAAAATTATTGAAGAAGCCATGCCTGACCTGTGGTGGTGCAGTGGATAAAGCATTGACCTGGGAACCCTAAGGCCGCCAGTTTAAAACCCTGCACTGGTCTGGTCAAGGCACATGTGGGAGTTGATGCTTCCAGCTCCTCCCCCTTTCTCTCTTTCATTCTCTCTCTCTCACTCTGTGTCTCCTCTCTAAAATGAATAAAATAAAAATAAATTCTTAAAAAAAATTATTGAAGAGGCCAAAGAACTCTTTTTTTTTTATCAAGTTGTATTCATCAATATTTACTGATTTAAGAATTGTCAGAAAATATTTCAAAATATTTATTCTTTATAAAATAATAACAGCCTGACCAGGCAGTGCTGCAGTGGATACAGTGTCAGACTGGGAGACAAAGGACCCAGGTTTGAAACCCCGAGGTTGCTGGCTTGAGAACAGGCTCATCAGGCTTGAGCATGGGGTAGCTGACTTGAGTATGGGATCATAGACATAACCCATGGTTGTTGGTTTGAACCCAAAGGTCACTTTCTTGAAGCCCAAGGTCGCGGGCTTGAGTCCAAGGTTGCAGGCTTTAGCAAGGGGTCACTCACTTGGCTGTAACCCCCTGTTAAAGGCACTTATGAGAAAGCAATCAATGAACAACTAAGATGCTGCAACAAAGAACTGATGCTTCTCATCTCTCACCCTTCCTGTCTGTCTGTTCCTATCGGTCCCTCTCTCTGTCTCTGTCATGAAAAAATAAGAACATTAAACCCATCACATGTTAACATAAATGACAATTTCCAAAACAAAACAAAAAAAATTAGAAGAGTGGCATTGTTTTACCTTTTTGCAAAATTTAAAAATGACTGACCTAATAGAACATAGCAGCATTCTCATGTGTTTCTTTATTTAGTCTGTCGTAATATCACGTTATGTAGCTTCTAGAACATTTCTTTGAACACTCATAAGGTGATGAGAGTGAAAAAGGCAAATAGCATCTTATTATTATTATGAAAATAATTGTAACCTCCCAGACCCATAGAAAGTGTTTAAGGACTCCTAAATCACACTTTGATAAACCACTGACTTAGAACAATATAGATTCAGTGTTCATTATGGATGAAGATAAAACCACTAATTACTTGCATATAAGTATACAAATTAGGTAGAAATAATGACATACATATGTTTTAGCTTTACCTATACTTACACAGTCCATTTTTTGTATTACAAACTGTTAATTCTACTGTTTGACTAATCATTCTTACGAGATATATGGGTTGATATAAACATCTAACAAAACCATGGTCTTAGTATCTCAGTATATGAAAAATAACCACAAGTTTTGACTCACCTGAAATTTTCTATTTCATTCTAAAGTGTCTTTTTTTTTTTTAAGTTTTGTTTTGAATAAGTATAATTTAGAAGAAGTTGTAAAAAAAAAATGCATAGGTAAGTCCTTTATATCCTTCAGCCTGTTCCCTCAATGATAACACCTTGCATAGCAATGTAGCACAATGAGAAAACCAGGAAATTGACTTGGTACAATCCACAGAGCTTATTCAGATTTCACTAGCATTGTGTGTGTGTGTGTGTACATGTGTGTGTGTTATATGCAATTTTATCCATGTGTACGTTAGTGTGACAACTAATTCATCAAGATACAAAACTATCACATCACCACAAGGCTTCCTTGTGCTACCCTCTTCAAATCTCTCCCAAACACTAACTACAAATAAGTACAGTGAGACTTCTTAATAGGGTACTATGTTAAAAAAGAAAATTATTGTCAACATTAAGCCTGATTCTACTGGTTGATGTCAGAAATGAGAAGATTTAATTTCCTACGTCTTTCCTAAAGACAAATTGTTGTTCTATATATGGCTCTAGAGTATGCCGGGAGCTGTAAGCAGAGGGACCAAGACACTGAGGACTATTATTAATAGTAATGTTAAAACTACTACTGTTGTTATGACTGGTAAGCCAATAATAGAGTAACTTTTTTTCCATTTTGTTTTGCAGAAGAGCAATGGATTACTACAAAAAACATGCAGCTGTCCTTCTGGCCATATTGTCAGTGTTTCTGCATATTCTCCATTCCTTTCCTGATGGAGAGTTTACAGTGCAGGGTGTGTAATCCAACTTGGTTTTGCGGTAATGAGAAAAACACACCTTTCAAGATGTACATCTAGAAAACTCCATTACGTATACATTTACCTTCTTTTCAAATGTGGTAAATCCTTGCTGCTGCATACATATCTAGGCACTTGTAGATGGTAAACATAAAATTAAATTAAGTTTCAAAAATGTACAATAAAATACCTATCTATTTCACTGTACAATGAAATACTACTCAGCCATAAGAAATATGACATACTATCATTTATGACAACATGGGTGGGCCTTGAGAACATTATAATGAGTGAAATAAGTAAACCAGAAAAAGCTAGAAACTATATGATTTCACGCATAGGTAGGATACAAAACTGAGACTCATGGACATAGATAAGAGAGCAGTGGTTACAGGGAAAGAGAGTTGTGGGGGAGCGGGAGAGGGGAACAGTGTGAAGAGAGACAAATATAAGGTGACAGAGGATGATTTGACTTTGAGTGATGGCTATACGACATAAGCAACTGTCCAAATGATGTGGAGATGTTTACCTGAAATTTATGTACTCTTGTTGATCAATGTCACACTGTTAAATTTAATTTTCTAAAATAAATAAAATAAAAAAATAGCAGCCTGCACATTTTCTCTGAAATAGATTCCTGATTATTCTTTATCTGAGTTTTATAAGCAGGAAATATTCCTTATTCAGTTTAGCTCAGTTTTTCTTTTTCTTTTTTTTTTTACATTTCTTCTGGAAGTTTTAAGATTTTAACATTGCCTTTGTAGATGAATTTTCATATCAGATAATAAATGAGAAAAAAATCATTTTTTTAATGCAGGAAGTTTGTATTGCTATATTGTTTGAAAATTTTGATAGAGTAGCTGATATAATTCCATCTGCTTTGAAATTGTGACTTACTGTTGGTTCTGGTTTTTCTCTAGACAAGAGCTAATATTTTAATCCCAGATCCCACATGCAGATGCCCCCTCTAATTTCAGACTCTATTCTTTTTTTTTATGATTTTAATTTGTGTTTACATAGATTCAAGTGTCCCACCATATATATCCCCCCCAACGCCCTTAATCCCCCTTGGTCCCCCACCCATGTCCCTTCCCCAATGTCTTCTCCCCTTCCCTCCAGGACTTGCTGTCCTGTTCTCCATAATGCTGTGTTATGTATATATAATTTCATTAATCTCTTTCCATTCTCTGATCCCATCTTCTCTTCTACTTTCCCTCTGACCACTTTCCCTCTGGTTCCTTTGATCTAGCCTCTGCCTCTGTTCCTTTGCTCAGTTAAGATTGTTCATTGGGTCCTCAAATGAGTGAGGTCATATGGTATTTCTTTTTCTCTGCCTGGCTTATTTGACTTAGCATAATACATAGTTTCCAGGTCCATTCATATTGTTGTGAAAGGTAAGATTTCCTTCTTCCTCATGGCCGTGTATTATTCCATTGTGTATATGTACTACTGCTTTTTATCCACTCGTTCACTGATGGCACTTGGGCTATTTCCAGATCTTGGCTATTGTAAACAATGCTGCCATAAAAATGGGGGTGCATTTTTTCTTTTGAATCAGTGATTTGGTATTCATAGGATATATTCCTAAAAGTGGAATAGCTGGGTCAAAGGGCAGTTTGATTTTTAATATTTTGAGGAATCTCCATACTGTTTTCCACAGTGGCTGCACCAGTCTGCATTCCCACCAGCAGTACAGGAGGGTTCCCTTTTTTCCACACCCTCGCCAGCACTTATTCTGTGTTGTTTTGTTAATAAGCGCCATTCTGACAGGTGTTACAGTATCTCATTGTGGTTTTAATTTACATTTCTCTAATGATTAGTGATGTTGAACATTTTTTCATCTGCCTATTGGCCATCTGTATGTGCTTTTCAGAGAAGTGTCTATTCATTTCTTTTGCCCATTTTTTGATTGGATTGTTTATCTTTCTGGTGTTGAGTTTTACAAGTTCATTATAAATTTTGGTTATTAACCCCTTATCAGACGTATTGGAGAACATATTCTGTGTGGTTTGTCTTTTTATTTTGTTAGTGGTGCCTTTTGCTGTGCAAAAGCTTTTTAGTTTCATATAATCCCATTTATTCATACTGTCCTTTATTTCACTTGCCCGTGGAGATAAATCAGCAAAAATATTGCTACGAGAGATATCGAAGAGATTACTGCCTATGTTTTCTTCCAATATGTTTATGGTTTCACGACTTAGATTTAAGTCTTTTATCCATTTGATTTCACTTTTGTGAGTGGTGTAAGTTGGTGATCCAGTTTCATTTTTTTGCAAATACCTGTTCAGTTTTTCCAACACCATTTGTTAAAGAGACTGTCAGACTCTATTCTTACCAAGCTTTCTTAAGTCTGACATATTTTCTCTCCCAGTATTTGGATTTTTACAAGAAAGAAGCAATATCAGGTTTTAAAGAGGAAAATATTTTGTCTTTGGGCAAAATTCTCCTTTCGGATGAACATGATGTTTTCATCTGTCAAGTTTTCCCAATGTGCATACTGTTAGTGTTGGGATAGCGAGGTATTGCTTGGAAAGAAAGAAACTACAATTCAGATTTTCCATGCAATCTGTAAAAATTGTTTTCTCATAAAATAACTATAATTAATGTAAGTAAATTATGTATTAGGATTAACAGAGTCATAAAGCATTTGTTTATATTATTTCCAATGGACAAAAAAGGATATCTACCATCCCATAGCAAGGAAATATGTTTTTGAATCATGCTTGGATTATTTTCTTATTTGCCTTTTTTTTTGTGATAGTTTGTCCAGAATGCAAGCTAAAGGAAAACAAATACTTCTCCAAGCTGGGCGCCCCAATTTATCAATGCATGGGTTGCTGCTTCTCCAGAGCGTATCCCACTCCAGCAAGGTCCAAGAAGACAATGTTGGTCCCAAAGAACATCACCTCAGAAGCCACATGCTGTGTGGCCAAAGCATTTACCAAGGTGAGAGCTTAAAGGGCTTCAGAAGCCTTCTAACAGTCCAACCAGAGAAATGTCCCCAGAGTACACCCGTAAGGTTTAATGTCAAAGGCATCTAATGACCCATTCTTGTTGGGCATTTATGTAGGGAGGGATTGCATTTATCCTCTTTTAATAAAGAGTCCGTAACCTTGTGGGTACCAGCTGGTCTTATTTAGAATGAAGTTAATAGGAGCATCCCTGGCCAGATAGCTTGGCTGGTTATAGAGCATTGTCCCAAAGTGCAGAGGTTGCCAGTTTGATCCCAGGTCAGGGCACATACAGGAAGGAACAGATGTTTCTGTTTCTCTCTTGCTCTCTCCTTTCCTCTCTCTAAAAATCAATAAAATAAACATAAAAAATTTTTTAAAAATGGGGCAGAAGTAATGAGGGGAAGATTGGGTAAGATTACATACAGCAAGCTTACACAATGCACACCTCATTTTTTAGAATGAAAATATCAGAAAAGGAGAAAATACAAATATAACAACTGTTTAGCTCAGCTGGCTACAGATAATTTTATTTAATGGTTTTTAATTTTTCCTATCATCTACCTGTCTTCTATCTATCTATCTATCTATCTATCTATCTATCTATCTATCTATCTATCTACCTACCTACCAGCTATCATCAATCTATTATCTATCTATCTATCTATCTATCTATCTATCTATCTATCTATCTATCTATCTACCTATCTATCTATCTATCATCTATATATCTATTTATCTACCTACCAGCTATCATCTATCATCTATCTATTATCTATCTATCTATCATCTATATATCTATTTATCTACCTACCAGCTATCATCTATCATATATCTATTATCTATCTATCTATCTATCATCTATCATCTATTTATATTTAATTACCTATCTTTTTTCTTCCCTCTTAGGCCACAGTAATGGGAAATGTCAAAGTGGAGAACCACACAGAATGCCACTGCAGTACCTGTTATTATCACAAATCTTAAATATTTTCAAAGTGCTGTGTTGATGACTGCTGATTTCCCGGAATAGAAAATTAATTTGCTCAGTGTTTATAGCTTTGTGAGATAAAACTATCCTTTTCCTTACCATACCACTTTTGACATGCTTCAAGGCTATACTGCAGCTTTATTGCTTTCCTCTATCCTAATCGTGAGTTCTTTTCATTTGGAATGAAATGCAGCATTTAGCATGACTATAAAAAAGCTGGTTTTGCTGGAAATAAAGTCTTTTAAATATCCATTCTATCTCTGAATTATAATTTGTTTCTTCAAAGTTTAAAGCCAGTTTATTTGGATAGAATTAATTGAAAGGGGTGAGCTGGAGCCACATGCACTGAGTGACCTGACCCTAGAGAAACTTGTTCTCACTGAGTCTTCCACAGCAAGCTGTGAATCCCTCAGTCAGTGGACTAGTAATAAGACATTTCATTGGGGTGAGGAAAGAACATATAATTTGTATTTAAATTTATTTTTAGATTATTCCTTTAAATGGTTGTTAAGTTTTGTAAAAGCACAGATACATTAGTATGGCAATGCATATATACAATTTATAAATAAATAATTATGCATATTTGGAAATGTACCAACTTTCTGGTAGAAGTTTTCAATCAGAAAAAAGGAAATAGAGAACTTTGCCCTAGGTTTAGGAAAGACAAATTCTTTCTAGCTTGAAGTTTCTTTATACTTGGCCAATGTCTAATGACAACAAAAATACTACATCTTATGAGTCCCTGGCAACCAGGTGATAACTGAATGGGGTGGCTCAGGAAAGGCTATCAGGGTCCTCAACTGAAAGTAGGCACTGCTCAGAGATTCCAGAGGCATCAGCTCTTTCATTCCATGCCCAGGTCTGAACGGGAATGAATAGATGATGAACAAAGTGTTTGCCGAGTGTTCACTGTGGGCTGGATAAAGTATCAAGCAAGCACTTTCACTTAGTTCTATCTAAATGCTTAAGAGCTGCCATACTTGAAAGTCACGTTTATTGAGATTGTCCTTACTTTGAGGACCATGGTTTTTTGCCCATTAAGTTATATTGGCTATGTTAAAGATCAAAGACACCCAAAAATTCTAGTTCTAAAGGACCCTGAAATTGGGGGGAAAGAATCACACTAGTCATAGATATGGTTTTCAAAAAAAAAAAATCAGTATTACCAATTTGTCAAGATCCTATTTCTGAGTGAAAAGCCTCTTCCTCAGAGGTTGATAAACACTTCAGGTGTCAGGGTAAAATATTAAAATGAGTGCATATACTTTTTAAGAAACACTGAAACCCACAAGAACACATTAATTCACCTGTTAATTCATTTATTTATTATTCATTTATTTGATGTCCAGTAAGTGCTGGCAAATTATTAGATCATGAGGATTCATTCAGAAAAAATCAAGATCCTCTGGAAGGTAAGACTTGAGAAAATATAATGCAGCTTAATTAGAAAGAAGAGTGTTGCTGATCATTGGTTCATTCAAATATTTAACAGATATTCATTGAGAATTTACTATGTATCAGGTCTTGAGAGCTTGTTTGGATGATTCAGGGAAAGAAAATCTACTGACACAACTTTGACTGGAGTGCTCTTGTCTATCTGGGATCATCCTATTTGACAGAGGGGATAGAAGGAGTAATGAAAGAGGAAGAGGAAATCCTCATGGTCATTCAAATCAGCCAAATCAATGCTAGTGAACAAAAGAGTGAAATGTCTTGGCCATATTTACCTCCCATCTGATTGTGTTCCATGCATTGTGCTGGTCCTGGGAAGGCCAAGATGAACAAGACACACAGACCCTTCTCTGAAGCAATTCACAGTCCAGTGGGGAAGAGAGACATAAACAAGGAATTACAATCTGAGCTATCTGCTATACAAGAGGTGTGAAATTTGGTGGCATAAATGGTTAACTCAGTCTGATGTGGTTCTCCACATAGCTTCATAGGGCCGGTGATACTTAAGTTGGGTCTAGAAGAGGAGTACATAAATGGGGGAGAAGTTTATTCTAGTTTGAAAAAACAGCAGAGGTGAATGTTCTGAGATGAGAACCAGTATGATAGTCATAGAATTGTAAGAAGTCTAATGTGACTAGACTGCAGGTAGCTGATTGGAAGGTTGGAGCTTCAGATGCAAATAAACACCTGTCAAGATGGTCCTGGTATAAAATGCAAAAAAAAAAAATAAATGCATTTTATCTAGGACCCTAGCTTCTTTTTATTTTTTATTTACTTTTAATTTTTTATTGAATTTATTGGGGTGACATTGTTTAGTAAAGTTTTACTGGTTTCAGGTATACAATTCTATAGTATATCATCTGTACATGGTGTGTTCATCACGCCAAGTTAAGTCTCCCTCCATCACCATCTAACGTCCCTCTTCCCTCCTTCTCCTCCCCGCCCCCCTTACCTCCTGCAATCCTATAAGTCTGTGCCTGTAAGTTAGGACCCTAGCTTCTCAAACTAGAGTGCCTGAAGGTTCCTGAAGGCCATAAGATAAACATGCACCTTCTTTCAGAATCAATTTTGCTTGAAGATTTGAGGGAATGTAATTTTTAATTTTAAAACAAAAACTGATATATTATAAAACAGAATACAAATTTGCAAAAAATTTGATAAAAAATTATAACTTAAAGAAAAACTTCACATTGCAAATGAGGCCTTCTGAATTTGCTCTTCTGACCCTCCCAAACCTCCTGGAACTTGTTCACTCTTTTTACATCGGAAGTACTTAAGTGAAAGAATTTGAGAAGTTCTATTAAAGAAATAGTATGCTTAGCTTTGCATTTTAGAGAAATTATTGTGGCAGCAAGTAGAAGGTCATTTGAGAAGGTGAGAGACTGGAAGCAAGATCACGAATCGGGGCCTTTGCAATTTTCTTGACAAGAGATGGTGATGGGCTCTGGTAGTGACAGTGAAGGTCAGAGGAAGGGATAGATTTGGGAGGAATTAGGAGGAAGTAAAGAGATGATTGTGGGTGTGGTTCATGGTGTTTGGGTGGCTGGTGGATGATTGTGCCAATCACTGGCAAACGGAAAATTTGGCACGGCAGCAGAAGGAGATAACAAATTCAGTTGGGGACCTGCAGAGTTGAGGCTCTAAGGAACAGGTGAGACTGTCTGAAAGGCAGCATGTTCAGTGGTACAGAGCTCAGAAAATGACTCCCGCCTAGAGGGATAGGCTTGAGGAACACCAGTGGTAGGTGGTATGGAAACCACAGAACTGGTTAGAATTGCTCAGGAGTGTGTGAAGGCACAAGGAAGAGACAACGCTGGACCACCAGGGACAGATTCTGGACCTGCTTGGCTGGGAAAATAGGTGCTATGTCTTTTGGCATAGTAGATTACAATGCTCTGGCCTTACTAGGAGGTGGCACAGTGGGTAGAAAATTGGCCTAGGATGCTGAGGACCCAGGCTCAAAACCCCAAGATTACTGGCTTGAGTGCAGGCTCATGAGCTTGAGCTCAGGGTCACTGGCTTGGCTGGAGCTGCCCAGTCAAGGTGCATATGAGAAACAATCAATAAACACCTAAGGTGCTGCAAGTATTAGTTGATGCTTCTCATCTCTCACCCTTCCTGTCTATCTGTCTCTGTATGTCTCTTTCTCTCTCTCTCAAAAAAAAAAATAAAATAAAATAGAGAAAAGCTCTGATAAAAGCCTTCTCTAGAGAAAAAGTTATAGTCTCAGATATACAAGCAATGAATAGGAAGAGAGGCTGGCATAGTGGCTGGAAATTTTGCTTTAAGCCTATCTGTGAAAAATGCCTAAAAGAAGTAATAGAGGTAGAGTAAGCACACATTTGAGGGGTGCTTCTTTCAAAAAACAGTTTATCATTCATTAAGCCAGAGAGCTGCCTAAAATTCTTCTGTTTGAGATTACTTACTTAAGGTTAAAACATGGTATTTCCGACACCTTTTTAAATAACAACACATCTGGACATTAACTACAAGGTGAGGTAACAGACTACCAGTTCTGTCTGTTTGGGGGTCCTGGATCCTGGTTACCAGAGAGAGAGGATGTCTGGCAGAATGACAAAAGGATAGAACAGAAGCAAGACTTCTGCTATTTTGTAGTTGTGTCCAGAACGAACCAGGAGGAGAAATGCCTAAGTGATTAGAGGGATGTCACTAATGAACAGGGCTCAAGGAGAAGAGCAGTAAAACAGAAATGGCTCCCGGGCATCAACCTGTCTCCTGGGAGTAAGAGGAATGGGCAGAAAAAGATGAAAGAGATAGAGGAAAGGCAAGAGAAAGAAGCATGGAGAGGATATAAGAATAGGAGAAAGAAAATGTGCAAGAGGGAAGATGGAGAGGCTAGAAGGGCTGCTGGAGTAGTCTGTAGCTTCTGAGTTGGCTGAACTAAGGGAGAAAGAAAAAGCCATGACTCTCCTCATTTCCACTTCCTCCCTCACTACTGTCAGAATCCAAGTAATCACTCCTAGTCAGGACCTCTAGTTTATATGGAACTTTTGAACAAATGGAAAAAGATGCCCTCGCTGAGTAGGCAGAGCACTTAGAATAAGTGCTTCATAATTAAATGGCACAGAAAAGTGGGTATCAGTCAGCCCTTCCCCTGTGGCCGGGCACTTTTGTGCAATGCACGTACTATGCAATCTCACATGACAGCAATGCCCATTTCTCATCATCCTACCATGACCTCCTGGAGAGGCCATGTCTTAAATTGGTGAGAATCTTAGTTGACACTGAAAATTCCAAAGATTGATGTTTTAATTATTCTTATACTGCTTGGGGGTGGGGCTTTTGCAGAAAATATTCTAAATAATTTTGTGTTGCTTTTGCCATCTATGGAGAAACTAGAAGAGCTACCCACAATCTGGTCTAACAGGAAGGTAAAACCAAAGAATCCACGCATAAAAAAACATGAAGCTGACATGAACAAGTTGGTTAGGACCACAAACCTCAAGACATCCAGAGAGGTCTGCTATTTGACAAAAAAAAAAAAAAAAAAAAAAAAATTAATCAATGCCAAATTATCTGACACGAGTATAGCACTTCCACTTTCTTAGAACTTTCTGTGTCTTATGTCTCATGAGTCTCTGACTTGTAGACTACAAGTCAGAGAACGTGGCACCATTTCCCAATTGAAAAATGAAAGAACAAAATGTTTTGGTTGTAAAATCCTAGGTCTCCCCTCTCTCCATTTTGGTGCTGTTTCTTTCAGATTCCAGTTTCATCTCAAGGTAAATAATATATAGTATTTCTCCCTGAATACTGAATGGGAGAACTCTCTTGAAGATTTGCCCCGGGTGTGAAGCCATCATATTAATATATATGGAGTCTAACCTGTGAATTGTCCACTGATGTTCAGCTGGCAGCGTGGACTCCCCTTCCCTTCACTCTTCCTTTTGACTTGCTGATCCCTTCAGGCGCTTTCATTTTGAACTTAATTGGGGGAAACACCAAAAGATGTCTCTGTTCTGAGAACCATGTAGGATTTTCAGATTCTCCTATTCAAAACTGCATAGCATGTGGAATTGTAAATATTAAATACTGTTTTCACAAAGACTGAAACAACTGGGTCTGTGTTAACTTGGAAAAAGAGAGAAGTTAATTATTGCATCAAACTTCAAAAAGGGAGACATAGAAAGAAAATAACTATTGGCTTTTAAAAATGAATTCTGCTTCTGAAAAGACTAAAAAAGTACTTTTCTATTGAATCTGACTTCCGGGGCTCACTAACTTTCAGGTTTTGGGAAGTGAGTGAGGGAAAAGGAGTTCAGCCACAAGTTTGGCATATAATTGAAAGTTTGTAAGAATGTTTCCCACAAAGACATTCTGTTGTTTTAAAGCCATTTCCACTAGTGAAATATTTGCAGAAAGTAAGCTAGGAGAGTGGAAAGCCCCCCAAACTACATAAATTTTCTCCAAATGTTCTTGATCAGAAAGTGTGTCTGAATTATAGTTACTCCATTATAAATTTTTTGTGTACAGTACTTGACTCTCAACTAAGTTGACAGTGAGTAGAATTTCATCATGTGCAAATTCCCTCCTACACACCCTTTTCTCAGTTCCTTGTTATGTTGGGGAGAATTAGAAAAAGCCAGTATTAGGGATAGGTCCGGGGAATGGAGGGCCGCTGGGAAGCAAAGCAGAAGTTTGCCCAAGAAGGTTTCAGAGGGATAAAGGAAGACAAGAAAGAAAACCTAGGTTTGACCTAGAAATGCACTGCAGAAGATAAAGATGAAGGAAGTGACATGGTGTGTGTCTGTGGGGCTGTTAACAGATACATGGGTTGAAGCTGTGGTGGGAGGAACTAAACTTACGGTTTGAGGGAAAAATTTTATTAGCTATCTAAATTATGGTTATTCTAGTGACTGTGTGTCTTCGGTACCACTCTCTGACCTGGAAGAGAATCACAGCATCAGGAATGTAGCCACCATTTGCACGGGCAGAATGGGCTCTGAGGCGCTCCCTGAGGTTCCTGAGGTTGAAGACAGCTGTCAGTGCTCACCATAGGGCTGTGAAGCTTGAGCCTGGCCAGAGAGAGGCTCTCTGGAATGCATCAGATAGCCACAGAGGCACTGCTTCCCCTAGTGGAGAGTGGCAGAAGGAACTTGTGGAAGAGTTAGTGGGTGAGGTAGGGAAGCCAGTGTACTTTTTTCAGGGATGGCTGGCAGATGGGTCTACCTAACTGAGAACATTTTTCTTCATATCGATGGGATCCTTCTATTCATTTGCCTCCGATGTGCCCTTTTAGTACTATCTGACTAGTTGCAGGGTGACAGCTCTAATAATGCATTGGCAATTAGCAAATTACACCTTCAAATCACTTAGAAATATTTGATAAGCTAAAGTTAAAACTCAAAGTCCATTCACATTATTATATGAATTGCAACATGACATTTATCAGTGAAGTAAAGGGAAAAGCCATTAGCTCATTTAAATATTATTTAAAGTATTATAAAATTTGAATGATTGTGAAATACTTGTTTTAAGAATATTTAATACCAACATGTGGTGTTTTTTTTTTGTGTTTTTGCTGGTAGTGAGTATCAAGAATTTGAAAAGGCTGTCATTAAAAGTGTTAAAGATGAATTTCATGTTGCCATCTTCAACATAAAACCTGAAAAAACTGCTCAAATTTCTCATTACATTATTAGAAAATGTTTTATATAAAAGTTTTACATGAATCTGATTCTTCGTATTTTTCTCATAACTATTCTTTTTTTTTAAACCAAGCCTTATAAGGACATCCCCAAATACCCGCAGGTCACCCCACTATTTTCTTGTGTGCCATGACATGAAAGGTTGTGAAATATTGGGCTAGAGGTCTTGATTAAAAAATAAAAAAGACTGTTTGCCACATTTAATAAAACAAAGCATATACAAAAGCTATTACTGAACATCCAGGAAGGTGAGGTCCTGAAAAATGTTAGCAAGCCAAGGATGGAAAACAGAACTAACTATACAGTAACCTGTTATTACTAGTTTACGATGTATAGAATACCATTAACATTACCTTCATTTTGATTGATATCTTCATTGTTTTACATAGTGAACATACAACTATTTATAAATATTTATAAATGCTTCCTATAGTTGATTCTGCCAAGTCCATTTTCTCTTCTGTGGTTGGAAAAAGGCCACAATATATACGTGTATATATTTTCATATCTATGGGCTCATTGGCTCATGTGTTCTTTTACTTGAACTTGAGAGCTGAATTTGGATAGGATGATAAAAGTGATTTGCTATTAAGGTTTCAGAGAGTTCTGGGCCTTGTTTACTGTAGAGGAAAATTGAAACAAGACCAGTGACTCCTGACCTTCAAAAAACTGTCTATTCACTGTTTGCTAGTGATTTACATGTGGGGGTTTGAAGCTGGAACCGTTGCTGCCCTAATTAGCCCTCCCTACTCCCTCAAAAGTATGAAGGGAAGAGGACGAAAAGAAGGTTCAGTGTGGTTGAGAGAGGGAAGTTGGGAAGGTCCTTTACTGGTTACTCCACCAACTTTTCTTTCAAAGAATTCTACCCCACTTAAGCAGAATTTCAGCATGTGCAAATTTCCCCCAATATGATGTACTTTGAAGAAACCCAGTTATTGCTTCCACAGCTTTCCTATGGGCATCATCCAGTTGCATCAACCTGTTAAGTTTTTAGGCTCTTTTATTCCAGATATCAGAACTTCAGTAAATCTTAGATTGTATTTGAAAATAGAAATAATATGCTTTACCTTTTAGCATGATCAATTTCAACACAAAACGGGAAGCAGCAATTTAGGGTAAAAGTTGGGGATGAGGGAGACCTTCTTAAAGGCTGAGGGCCACCCCATACCAGGAATATTAAAATCTCTGAAACTCTCCCAGACAGATTCACTGTAGCCCCGATGGCCCTTTGGCTTGCTCTCTTATCTGCCCTCATACTCACGTGTACAATGGCAGCATTGTAGATAATTTAGAATAATACTGTTCACTTTATAGCAGCCTTTGAGGTGACCCGAGGCTCCTAATTGGTCTGTCTCAAGGTTTGAGAAGAAAATGGGTGAATAGCTTTATTAGAATAGAGCATTGCAGTATAATCTTTCCACCAGGCTGGCTTTATTTTAAAAGCTGCAATCAAGTCTCTAAATTAGAAACTCAACCCCAGAGAGGCATGTTGAAAAGTACAGGAACCAAACTGAAAGAAATCTCCTGTTGGCCAAAGCTGAAACAATTTGAGCATCATAATAAGTAGCAATAAAAGAGATTATTATGCATAAGATAAATATCCATGAAGCCATAGATATAAATGCTTAACTACATCTGTAAATGAGGAGAAGAGACAGCCCTTTCTTACAGAAATTTCAATTAATAAATGTGGAAGGAGGAAACACCACCAGAGTAATAATTGTTATCGGCAGGTCCACTGTTGGATGCTAAAGTTAAAAGTGGGCCCAAATTTGAGGAGAAACAGGATAGCTGCAGAGTCAAAAAGCATCTCCTCCAAGATATTTGTCACAAAGGGAAAATGTGTAACTTTACAGTAGAGAAAGCTGGCAGGCAGGGCCTTAACCAAGTGATCAAGTAATAAGGTGTTATCAACATCAAAAACCCTTCAATATGATATGCTGAGAAGGACCCACCATGCATGACCTCAGTCTAAGTATGAGAATACATCAGATGAACCCAAACCGAGGGACAAAATAACTGGCCAGTACTCTTTACACGCATGCCATGAAACACAAAGAAAGGTGAGGAGCTGTCACGGATGGGAGGAAACTAAAGAGGCACAACCAAATGCATAGTGGGATTCTTGGATTGGATCCCAGAACAGAAAAAGAACAGAACATTTGGAAAAACTGGTGCAATCCAAATAAAATTTGTACTTTAGTTTAAAATCTTGGTTTTGATAATTGTACTATGCTTTTGCAAGACGTTAACATTAGGGGGAGCTGAGTGAAGGGTATATGGAAACTATCTGTTCTATTTTGTTACTTCTCTGCAAGTCTAAAATTATTTCAAACTAAAAAGTTAACAGAAGTCCCCCCCCCTATCATCTGATTTCTGCATTCTTGACTCTACTGTATTGAGGTTTTTTTCCTGTTTATTACTGACCTGTTTATTTGCAAAATTCTATCGTTTTTGTCTCTCTGACACTCTTGGCCTCTTCCTTTTGTAAAAATAAAAATATATGGAGCCACTATAAAACAGAGCCTGAATTGCTGTCCTGGAGGAACTGCTTTGCATATTTTATGCCTCAAACCTTTGGAGTGTTAAAACAGGGCAAAATTACCTTTGGATGGAACCTCAAGCAGCATTGTATCCCAAACCTCTGCTTGCAGATAACAACAAAAACAATATTACGATTACTGGACTGATGACTACCAGACTGAAAATTTAAAACATTCTTAATTTCAAAGCACTGCTTGAAAATCCTATATTGTATTTTGCATTTCTTCTTTAACTCTCTTGGATAAATATCTAGAGCATCAGCTAGAGAAAGCAGCAATAATTATTGCTTTTAGTCTCTGGAGTTTTGACTTCACTCAAATTAGAGAAATTGCCTGATTCATTTATTATGTCACTTCACATTTTTATGCAAAGAAAGATGGTTTGGGGCTTCTTATTTATGCATTATTTTCTTTTAGGACACAGCTAATAAAATATCACCACCACCACAAATAATAACTTCATGAAGTCACAGCACAAATGAAAATGTTGCTTTTAACTTTACTCTTGACCCAACACATTCAAGTGTTTATTGTCTGACCATTCTCTATTGAAAAGGTACAGAGAAAATGTTTCACTTAGTCACATTAAATAATCATTCCATTAATCAAAATATCAAAGAAAGACTGGAGGATTATTTTAACTCAAAGAGACAGATATTAATGGGGCTCAGAAAAAATTTAATTTCCTAATCCAGTAATGAAACATATGAAGTCATCTGTTTGGATTCTCTATTCGCTCCTGTATGACTTATTATTGAGTTTCCTATACCCTTTCTAGAAGCAATAGACCCTGATAACCAAAAGAGGAGAAACACAGAAATATTCAACAAGAGAGCCATGTCCAGTGCCCCCTCAAAGATGGGTAGAGCCATGTGACTACTCCTGGCCAATGAGCTGTGAGTGAAAGCGACTTGTCATTTCTGGGCTGGTGTGAATTCTCTTTGCCTCCCACAGGGACTGTTCCAGGGTGATGTTTCAGATGGCAGAGCCTCTGTGAGCTGGGGTTCATGAGTGGCTATGTGTAGTAAGGCTACCCCCTGAAAGGGACATGTAGCACAAGTGAAAATTAACCTTTTTCTGTTGAACCTCTGAGATTTTTGGATTGATCACAATAGCCTTGCCTACCCAGACCTGACTAACGTGGACACTACGAGGTATCATAAACATCCCAGAACATGGGCTCCCTTGCTATGTTTGCTTCAGAGCAATGAGAATTTGGAAGATCAAAGGCAAACCTCCTGTGTGTGTGTGGGTATGCAAATTAAAGTAGGCACACATTTTATTTTACAAACTTTTTGGCCAGAGTACCTTGCCACTTAAGAGATTAACTCCTCATTCTTGAATGGATAAAACCATTAAAAAATAATGTATGTCCCTTCTTGATTGTTTCTAATATTCCTTGGTACTGGCAGTGTCCATTACAACCTTAGAAGTTGCAGGTGTGTTTCATTAGCTAAAGCCTGCATGAAAAGTTTATCTGTTTGCTGCTTGGTACTGACCATACTTTACTACCTCAGGAAATCCAGAAGGACTGAGTACCTCACACACACCTTCTTAGAAGCTTCTACTTGAGTTTTCATGCTCTCAGGACAAAAGCGACAGGTTCCTGTTAGCCTGGAGGAGGAATTCTGTCCAGCTTTGTTCTAGGGAAAAGTTCCTTCAGTGCTTCTTGTATGCCAGCTCAGGACTTTTATCTACAGAAATCAATATGTATGATTTCAACAGTCCCTGCTCTCAATCTATTTATAATTTGCCATAAAATAACAATAAAACCAGTGAATAAGTGCAGTGCAGAGAAGTGCACAAATGGCAACTCCTCCCCCTTCAATAAAAGACCTATGGAAATTCCTACTTAAAAAAAATTACTTCAGGATGGGGGAAAGTAGAATCTAATGTATGTCTTATGTGATATCACCTTTTAACTGTTGGGGGTGGGCATAAAGACATGCGAAAGAGTGTATGCAAAGGCACAGTGTGGTCATGAGACATGCCTGGAATAAAGCAAGAATGAGGGAGAAACGCTTGGAAGATTGGTTGAGAGCAGATGGTGGAAAAGCATTGGATTTTGGACTAAGAATGTAGAACTTCAGTTTCTAGTTAGTGGGGAGTCATGTTTTTGTTCTTTTTATTTTTTTGTAATATGGAAAGTGTCATAAATTGGGTGGCATTTTAATGACACTAGTCTATCAGCCAGCTGCAAGATTATTTAGAGAGGCTGGGACCTGAAAGTGAAAATGCTTTCATGGTAGACCAGTAGTTATGTGTGGAGAGAGGAGATAGGCAAAGAGGCTGTGATTAGAAAAGGGGTGCAAATCTGGAGGTGCTGGTTCAATGATAATGATAATAGTCAACATTTATAGTCTCTACAGTGTGCCAGGCATTAGAAGCATTATACACAGTAACTCACTTAATTCTCAACCTGAGATAGGTATTGTTATTGTTGTTTCAAAGATCTAAAATCATAAATGAGGTTCAGCAACATGCCCAAGCTCTTACAGTTAGATTTGGGGTGCTTTCCAGCGACTGCCATGGGCTGGAAATTGAGGTCAGCAGGATCAAGACTGTCCGGTGAGTTTCTCTATTGGATGCAGAGGGGATGCAGAGATTATTGGGGTGAAACATCCCTTTGGGAAGCCAGGATGTGGTCTTCCTTCATCCTCAGACCACAGTGTTGCTCTGTGGGAGCTAGGGGCTGATGGGACGGGACCAGCAAGGTGGTTCCTAAGCAGGACATCTTCCCTGAGGCTGTGTTCTTTAACTTCGACGTCCTGAAATTTCAGTGAAACGTGCTTATAGAAAAGGAAGAGCATGCACTTTGGTGCAGAGGGGCATCTGAGCCTGATACTGCCTTTTTCTAGCTGTGTATCTTTGCACAAGTTAATTAACCCTGCTAGGCTTCATTGCTGTACTTGCAAAGTGGAGTTGATAACAATTCCTTCCTCATGGGCCTGTTGTAAATATTGAAGGGAATAGGGAGGTAAACTTCTCAGCACCTGGCAGGTAATAAAAGCTCATTAAGTGTTAGCTATTTTTCCTTAATGCCCTAGCACCACCGGCTATTTTGCTATTACGTAACTATATCTTCTTAAACATGTATTAGGTAAAGCAGCACAATAAAAGGGCACTGAGAATTGGAAAATGTTAGCAGAGCGACAAAAGAATATGCAAAGGCCAGGACAGACACACCCGATTTCCATCTTCTCTTTGTCGAAGGACCTTTCAGTACATGCTCTATAGATAATGAAAAGCTCATTATTCCTCCCTCCTCTGCTTTGCAGCCCTTTCAGGAGTTTAACAAAGGGGGAAAGTGCAGTTGCCTTATCTAAAACGGTGCAATAATTGGTTGTCTGAGTGGCATTTGGTATTTGATTTTCCCAAGGGGATAGTTCTGGAGCCAGACAGGCCGTCTGGACCTCAAGGGCAGCCCCTGGTCTTCTTTGAAGAAAAGTGTTTAACATATATTCATACGATTCTCACATCTGCACAGTGTACACATGCAAAATATAGCTGCAGAAGAGGGAAGCGCCTTTCTGCAACTGAAAAAAACTGATTTAAAAAACCCAACAAACCTCTGGGCAATAATCTTGATTCTGTCATTATGGTAAGCTGCCAATTACACCCTCAGCTAAAGGAGATTGCACATTATTGATCTCTGAAACTACTTCAGTAACCTCTTTCCTAGCTGGCTGGCTGGGTTCTTTTTTTTTTTTTTTTTTTTTTTTTAGTTGCAGAGATGCTTTTTAAAGATGGCCACGTCCTTTCTTTCCATGTTTGTGCTTCTTTATACATCACTACAGGAGAGAAAATATTTTAAATGTTTTGTGTGTGTGTGTCAGAAAACCAGTCAGTGGCTGCCTGCTTTAATTTACTTGCTTTCCGTAGTTCCAAAATACTTTTGTGGACTTTCAGCACCACCCAGTGGCAATGTGTAGTTAAAAACTTAAAAAAATAATATTGGAGATGGAAGAAAATATCAGAAGCAATTGACTGATTTAATTTTAAATGAATTAGAGAAACTGGTGCTTCAAAAGCAGGAATATGATCAAGTTATTACAATAACCAAGACTGTAATCCTGGCCTTCTCTTTCTTCCTGCTTTTGTTCCTTTGGTTATTTTGTGCCATTTTGTTATACTGTTGCTGCCATGTGGTAAAATTAAAACAAAAACAAAAAACAAAATCAAGTTTTGTGTTGGTTTGTGGTTCCCATCCCCTGGGGATGTATTTGAAATAGACATTTTAGTATTTTATAAATTGGACTGAAATCAGCAGTGTCCAAGTCTGCATGTTATGACCACCCCTTTGTGAGTCTCTGAGAAGGGTAATGGGACTCTAATGGGGGGAGAGCGCCTTCTCCACCTATTGTAGCTGAGGCTGCCACATCAGTCTCCTCGTTGCTTTCTTCAAGACACTGCCTATCTTGTTAAATAACTGAAATCTGCATCTGTTATCGCATCCTCACAAACTCTTAGCTCATATCAAACTTAAAGCCACGTGGGTCTGTCTTTTAGACTTGTCCAGTGTCAAATGCAAATATCAAAGATCAAACCAGGGGCCTTCTTTTTATTCACAAGTTTCATCTTGTTGGTTTTGGTTCCAGTGTTCTTGGAGACCACTAAAATGTTTTAGTCATCTACTCCTGTTTTGTATCATCTAGAAATTTTATCCACATCTCAAGACATCATTGCATATGTTGAATAGGACAGAGGTATAAGGGCAGTGGCAGCATACCAACCTCTGTCCAAGACCCTAAATCAGGAGTTTAGCTGGCTATCCTAAAATTAAGAAAATAACCACAACAACTTCACTTGGATCATCTTTTATATATAGGCCTTGAGTTAGGCCCTTGGTATGTATTATTTTGAAGGTTCATGACATCTATGTAAAGCAGGCATTATTAACCTTATTTTACAAGATATCAAGTGGTATACCCCAGGTCACATTCAACTTGGAAGTGATTGAGCTGGATTTGGAGATTACACCTGACTGATTTCAAGGTTACACACTTTTCACTGTTCCAAACTGCCTCATTGATCATCTCCTGAAGGCATGGATCTCTGAAAAGTAATCATGGACAAGAAGCAGAGAAATAGAATTACAAGTCCAGAAGAGCTCAGTTTAAAACAATTAGTATTATTGATGCAATTAATTCATTATGAAAATAAATTAGAACTGCATACTCATAATTGTTCCTGGGAGTATGATAAAGTCACATTGTGATGAGAATCTCAGGCAAGACTTTGTCATTATAACAAATAGAGTAAGTACCAACTATTCATTAGTGAGTTAAATGTCTTCAACTTTATTTTAAAAATGTACGGATGGAGACTAACAATGACAGGGCATCCTTTCACCACTCCTGACTCTAACGGGGATGCTTTTAATTTTCTGTCCTTACTTGTGCTGCTTTAATGCATGTTTCTGTTTGATAGCTTTCACTGGGATGTAGAAGTTCTTTTCTATATCTGGCTCGCTGAAAGGATTATTTTAAAAAAGTAAATTTCTTTTACATATCTAGTGACATGGTCATATTAAAATTTTTCATTGCAAAATATACTGCTCACAAAAAATATGGGATATCTAAAAAGAAATATGAAGCAATAAAATATCTCCAAATTTTTGTGAGCAGTATACATCAAGTATAGGGGAAAAGTCTCTGAAACATATTGTGTAATTCAAAGAACAATATTAAAATGAACTCCCATGGCTGAACCCATCTGTCAGGTAAAGAAATGGAGTTATCAGTTCCTTAGAAGCCTACCAACATTCCACTCTCTTCTCTCAGAGGTAATTTTTATCTTTACAATTGTGTTAATTTTTTTTTTTAAGGACCCAGGTATGAGACCCCCATGGTCACTGGCTTGAGCGCAGGCTCACCAGCTTGAGCTTGGGGTCATTGGCTTGAGCTATACAAGATCATAGACATGATCCCATGGTCACTGGCTTGAGCCCAAAGGTTGCTGGTTTGAAGCCTAAGGTTGCTGGCTTGGGCCCAAAGTCACTGGCTTGAGCAAAGGGTCCCTGGGTTGGCTTGAGTCCCTGGTCAAGGCATGTATGAAAAAGTAATCAATGAATAACGGAGGTGACGCAACTATCAGTTGATGCCTATCTCTCTCCCTTCCTGTCTGTCTGTTCCTGTCTGTCTGTATGTATGTCTCTCTTGCTCTAAAAAACAAAAAGAATATCTAATTTAATTTTGCATATCCTTGAACTTGATATATGAAAACACTGTATTTCATTATTCTTCTCTTTCTTTTTTTGGTCCAACATTGTGAATTTCATCCATGTTGATGAACTGTAGTTGTAGCCCATTCATTGCTGAAAAGCTTTTCACCATAGCCCATTCCACTGTTTATTCATTCATGCTTCTGCTAATGGACACCTGAGTTATTTCTAGCCATACAAATATTCTTGTACGTATCTTTTTACCCCATTTCTTCTCTGTGGTAGTTGTGGAGGCCCTCTGCTTCAGATGTCCTTCAAGAGAATCTGCCAAGAGGAGTACAGCTGATTGACAGCCCATGCTGAGGCACCTTTTGGATCCAGGGTGGGATCACACCAAGCCACATCCCCATCCCCTATCCTGAGCTGCTTCCAGCCAATGACTGAGTGCAGTGTAGGTACCAGAACTGTAGGGCAGAGGATTGCTCTGAGACAGAATTTTAGGTCAGGGCCTTACCAATAGTCTGGCTGAGATTTCTCAGAATTACACTACAGTCTGATACTTTTCTTATCCAATCTTCCCCACCTCCCCTGCTTAGCCCTCATTTAAGACCAGGTCCCATATAGGAAAGGCAGAGGAAAACAGCTGAAGCATCTAAAATTGCCCTGCCCCATCCATTAGTCAAAATCGTACTATCCCAGGCACTAGTGCCTCTGGTAAAGAAAAGAGGTTGAGATGGTCCTTATTGCTGTTTGCAGTTGACCCTTGAGTAACATGGGTTTGAATAGTGTGAGTCCACTTACAAACAGACTT
Source organism: Rhynchonycteris naso (assembly GCA_037038555.1). Classification (NCBI taxonomy): domain Eukaryota; kingdom Metazoa; phylum Chordata; class Mammalia; order Chiroptera; family Emballonuridae; genus Rhynchonycteris; species Rhynchonycteris naso. The sequence continues at coordinate 47,334,106 of CM073000.1, read as the reverse complement.
TTTCTTCCAATAAAATATACAGTTGACCCTCCTATCTTGCCAGGTTTCACAACGGTGGATTCAAGCAACCTTGAATTCAAGACAGTATTTTGGATCCACAGTTGGGAATATGTGAATGCAGAGGGCTGACCATATGCATTATTCTATGCCTGGGGTTAGGAACATTTTTGGCTGAGAGAGCCACGAATGACACATTTTAAAATGTAATTCTGTGAGAGCCATACAATATGTTTAACACTAAATACAATTAAATGTGTGCATTTTATGTAAGACCAATACTTTTAAAGTACAATAAGTCTCTGAATTCTTTTTAATAATGTTGTTATGCTGTTGTTAAGCAATGATAAAGAAAGTATTTCTTACCATAAATGCGACTTCTGGTGCTGCATGGTTTTGCTGATGGCTTTGTAGTCTGGTTGATACGTGGTGAGGTTAAGCTTCATGCAGGCGTTGAGACTTTCATCTGTACAACGTGATCGTAGGTTGGTCTTAACATTCTTTAGATGTGAGAAAGACTGCTCACATGCATACATAGAGCCAAACATTGTCAGTACAGCAGTACTCACATGCTGCACTGTGTGGTATGTGATGGGAAGCACGTTCCAAGTTTTGACAATCAGCTGGTCTGCGGGTTGAAGTTTTTTCATTTCTCCCCACTTGTGTTTGCTGGTCAACTCTGCTTGCTGTCATGCAAGTCTTTCCAAATCTTCATTCAGTGACTTGAACTTATTCACCCACATGTCTGAGGCCTTCATTCAGGTCAGCAGCTTGTAGCTCAAAATCTCTGACAGAGACACCGGGGATATGACTCAGGTCGGCGCTGTCCACTGCACACTCGTGTGGATGGGTGATGAACATAAAAAGACTAGTGCGCTCATGAAATTCTTCAAAGTGCACTTTGAATGACTGCAGGAGATTAGATGTGAAGCCCGCTAGCTGCTGGAGACCAAGATGTTGAGCAGGATCACTTGCTGTGCATGCATCTTTAAACTCTCCCAGTTTTTCAAAGTGTAGTAAACAACCTGTTTCAATGTTGGCGATGAAGAGTTCCAGCTTGTTTTCAAATGCAAACACTGCTTGTTGAAGGGATCAGACTGTATTTCCAATGCCTTGCATTTTCACATTGAGCTGGTTCAGATGTTCAGTCATGTCCACGAGATAGTAGAACTTCAGGAGCCACTCAGTGTTAGCTAACTCAGAATGCTCGACATTTTTCATTTCAAGAAAAGTCTGGATTTTGCTCAGACAAGCTGTGAAACGGCTGAGCACCTTCCCTCTTGACAACCAATGCACATTGCTGTGCAGAAGCAGACCAGGATAATTATTCCCAACTTCATCCAGCAGTGTTTTAAACTGGCGATCATTTAAAGCTCGGGCTACAATAAAGTTGACCACCCGAATGACCAGCAACATCACCTCATCAAGCTGCTCGCCACACATCTGAGCACAAAGCGCCCCTGATGTAGATTATAGTGAAAACTTAGGATGGCTCTCTTTTCATGTTCACATAGAAGCACTACGAATCCTCTGTTTTTCCCCACCATGCACGGGGCACCATCAGTACACACCGAAATAAGTTGATCCATTGGTAGATTTTTTTTCTTTAGCAAACTCAGTGAAAGACTAGAATAAATCCTCCCCTCTTGTCTCTTTCATAGGCAAAACAGCAAGACTTTCCTCACGTTGTGTGTCACCGACAGCATACCTTGCGATCATGCTGAACTGGGATAAATAGCTTATGTCTGTTGACTCATCAAGAGCGAGAGAAAAGAATGGTGCTGCATTTATGTCCTTCGCTTGCATTGCCTCAGTTTGATTTGCCATCATGATGGTACAATCGTGAACAGTTCTTGCTGACAGAGGCATGTCTTTTATTCATTTGATTATCTTGTCTTTATCCGAAAAGTTGTCAAAAAGTTTATTGGCAACACCAAGCATGAATGTTTTGTCATACTCTTTATCTGTGAATGGCTTTCCATTTCTCAGAACTGCTAAAACACCAGCTAAGCTAGCCGAATTCCAGTCACCTTGTTGGTTCCAAACACGGAGTTGCTGCTGACTAGCTTGCACTCTGCACAGTAGCTCTTGACATTCTTTCTTCCTGCTGTCCCCCGCTGGATATTTCGATGCAAATGTAGTATGGCGTGTGTCAAAGTGCCACTTTATATTTGACCGTTTCATCGATGCAATTTTATCCCTGCATATTAGACACACTGCAGAACCTGCTCTCTCCACATAGGTGAATACCTCTGTCCATTCCTGTTGAAAAGTACGATACTCCTCATCTTTTTTTTCTTTTAGCCATCTTCTTCATCAAATGGGTTTCTGCAGTTAGCTAGCTGACTACTTGATTAAAAGGAGGGAAGTTTATTTCCTGACCTCACAACAACCCGTGTACATTAGGCATTATCCAATAAAAATTTGGTGTTGTCCCGGAGGACAGCTGTGATTGTCTCCAGCACCTGCAACCATGATCACGAGCAGCAGGAAATGAATGGATTGTAATACATGAGAATGTTTTATATTTTTAACATTATTATCTTTTTTATTGAAGATTTGTCTGCAAGCCAGATGCAGCCATTAAAGAGCCACATCTGGCTCATGAGCCGTAGATTCCCGACCCCTGTTCTTGCCATTTTATATAAGAGAGACGAGCATCTGCAGATTTTGGTGTCCGATGGGGATGCAGGGAGGTGGCTGTTGCTGAGGAATAATTGTAGGTAAGTTTTTGGAGAGTCTAAAGTTATACATAAATTTTCAATTTTTTTTTCAGATGTCCACTACACAAAGGTCAGTGCTTTTAATTCCTGTATTGTTCAGAGGGCATCTGTATTTGATTCTGAAAGCTGATGTTTTCTCTGATACAGAATGCCATTAAGCTCCCCCTGCAAACAGCTTGTCAGGTGGTCTGTTCTACCTCAAGTCTCTCCCTCCTCCTTCCTGTCTCCCACACTTACAATACCTTAAACGTTCCTCTAGTTCTGAACTTTCTATGCCATCACAGAACAAGCTACATAATCTGCAGGGCCCAGCCCAAAATGAAAATTTGTGGCTCCTATTTTTTTTTTAAATTTCTTTTTATTTTATTCATTTTTAGAGAGAAGACACACACACAGAGAGAGAGAGAGAGAGAGAGAGAGAGAGAGAGAGAGAGAAAGAGAGAAAAGGGGAGGAGCTGGAAGCATCAACTCCCATATGTGCCTTGACCAGACCAGTGCAGGGTTTTTCCCAGGTCCACGCTTTATCCACTGCGCCACCACAGGTCAGGCGCGTGGCTCCTATTTTTAAAAAGCAGGAAAAAAAATATAAAGCCTTTTCTTGCTTCCTTAGGCTCTCACTTCAGTTGTTTTAGTGATTTTTTAATTTGCTACTTAGTGTCATTCTAAGTAAAAAAAAAAATCTTTTTATAAATTTAGGTTGTCCTGAATTTCATCACTTATTTTATGTTGTGCAATGCCAGTTTTCAAGTGTAAGAGCATTTATCTCATACGTTGAATCACTGAAATCACAGAACTTGTATTTTGTACTTCACTCAGGCACATATGTTTGCTTCCCTTTCATACAGTGGAAACATTTCACAAAACGAACTAAACTGTTTTTCTTTCACTTTTGGAAACCCAATTCTACCGGTACTTCTACTTCCTATCTTCTTTAATTGATGAGTAAGAAAGGAAGGGCTGAAATGAAAAGAACCATGAGATACTTATGTTTGTTTTCTTTCTAAGTCACCATTTTTTGCTTGAGCGGTTGACTAAAACAGAGAAGCAATAGTAAGCAGATATCATAGGGGTTCTTGGTCACTGATGTTTCTCAGAACACCGTTGCCTCCTTTCTATTGTGGAAGCAAGTTCTGGTTGTAACAGGAAATGTAGCCTGGTGAGGCTGTCAGAGCCCACTCACTCTATTAAAGACGTAACATTTATTTTGTATTTGCGTTTAGTCTCACTGAACTTCCACATACTGTGGATCCACTGGAACTTTTACTGTCAGACGAGCAGTATAGGCAAGTGGAGCAGCAATGGGTGGTGGACACTCTTGTGTGTGAACATCCCTGCTGCTCAGGCAGGTGCTCAAGTGTCCTATTAGATCTTATGCCCTGGGGCCATGCTAATCTTTTCTTTGTTGTTCCGGTTTTAGTATCTGTGCTGCCGAAGTAAGCACCTGTTGCGCTTTAACAAGACACGTTGAAAGAAAAAAAATTATTAAGAATTTGAAGGTAGTGAGCACAGAATATTAAACAAGTGTAGGTGGCTTCTGAGCATGGGGCCCTGTGGACAGGGCCCCATGCTCAGAAGCTGGGACCTGCTGTCATTTGCTTCTGGACCTTTGTACAGACTATTCTTGCTGCTTAGAATATTTGAATATTCTCCCTTTTGCTTCCACTTCTCTTGCTCTTACTTATCCCTCAGGCCCTGGCATGGATTCCAGTTTCTCTGGAAAGCCTCTCCTGAGTTTCTTACATTGGGCATTGTGCCCTTCCTCTGTGGTGTTATACCATTTTTTTTTGCCTTTCTCTATTATTCTATTGTAATAACTGTATGGTATTAAAGTGTTCTAATTTAATGATATCATAGGAGTTATTGGGCTGTGCAAAATTTTTTTGCCTTTAGATGAATTGTTTTCAGGCTACAAGGACTTTTAGGGGAGCTGACATTTTGGACAATATGAGCTTAACTTACAATGAGTGAGTCCAGGGCAGGCATAGGGAATGGGAGAGGGTTTGAAATGCCCTTGCTCAATCAACTTTGACTATTAAGTCCTATGTACTAAAATTTCAAAAGGGTTAGTCTTGTACCTTGAGTTTGAAGGAGTAGAAATTAAAAGTTATTCATAAATGCTAGATACTGTGTTAATTATAATTATAATTGATCCTATAGTCATAACAATAGTGTTGAAAGATAAAGAAACATATTGAATAGTCTGTAGCAGGTGTTTTATATTGCATCAAAGATCTCTCTAAATCCCTCTGGAGAAAAAAAGAAGACCTCATTTTTCTGAAGAGAAAACTAAGATTAAGATAATTATAGAATGTAGGTCTGTTATTCTTGTTTGTTTATTGATAGACACTGGAACCCAGGAACAATTTCCCTTTTATTTTAAATACATGTAATATTAAGTAACAGTCAACATACGATGATGCAAATACACTCCTCCTATACAGCAGATGCTCTCAGGCAACCTCAGCTTTTCTGAGCACAGTCATGAAGAAAGTAAGAAGTCAGCTGGGCAGTTAAAAGATGACTTGATAACCACACCTTAAAGCTTAGACAATTTACTCCGAGGAACCACTTAAACAACTTAGTTTCTCCTTCAGGTACTATTTGCACAGTTGTCTTTCCTATGTCCTCTGTTTTTCCCTCTTCCTCTGAAGCCCAGCTATTGATTTATTATGTATAAATCAGCATCCAAGTTAACTCTTTGGACTTGATTAAGTTTAAGCACTTTATTTACTCAGAGGTATGGAGCTTAAGGGCACAGACTCTGGAGCTTGGTTGAGTTCAACTCCAGGCTTGCCCACTTAAATTGCTTGCTAACTGTAGGCAAAGTTATCTAACTTTTCTGAGCTCCAGTGTTTTCATGTAAAACAGGAATAACAGTAATACCTACCTCATAGGAGTGAGATGATTAAATGAGTAAAATATGTAGGCCAGTATCTAATACCTAGTAAATCCTCAATACATTTTAGTTATTCTTATTATATTTTGCAGAGTCTGAAATGTGAATTTATATAAAGGGTGCAAAGAAGGAGCAATTGTACCCTAGTGTAAAAGATAGAGTATCTCTATTGCCAAAGTGTGTTTTGAAATGATCTGGATCACATATATACAAAAAGTATATGTTTAGGAAAGGGAAATTTATACATAGGTATTTGTTTAAGTTTCTGTTGATTTTGTTTTTAATGCAATGGTCTCCTCATTATTCCTTATTTTTCTTAGGTTCTTTAGAGGCAGTGTGGAGAACCTGGACCTTCTGGTCTACTGAAGTTCTGATTCTAATTCACTTAGTCTGGGATAGAGTCCAGTCAAGTATTTTTATTATCCTTTCCATCAGTCAAATTTGAGAACCATTAGTGGCATGATCTATGCACTCTAATTATAACTAGCTAAATGGACATAATTGCACTCTACCACAGTTCTTTTAAAAGCATTTTTTTATTTATTGAGTTTAGAGAGAAGAGAGAGAGAGAGAGAGAGAGAGAGAGAGAGAAAGGGGGAGAAAGGAAGGAGCCAGAAGCATTAACTGTAGTAGTTGCTTCTCATATGTGCCTTGGCCAGGTAAACCCAGAGTTTCGAACCAGTGACCTCAGTATTCCAAGTCGACGCTTTATCCACCGCACCACCACAGGTCAGCTTTATTTTAGTCTTTTCATGTGTAACATGAAAATACTGGATGGAAACACTTTTAAATTAATTTTTCAGTTGAAGCCAGCTAAATTTGGCTAGCAACTATTTCTCTTCTATGCAGAAACATTTCTACAAACTTAACCCTTAAATATCATACAAGTAATTCATCTTCATTAGAAAAAAATTAGAAATAAGATAAATAGAAAGAAAAAGAATAAAATCAACTGTTGACATTTTGACAATTTTCATTCTGAAATATGTAAACTTTCTAAACTTTCAGAATAAGTACATGTGTATGTTAAATTTATCATTATTATTATTAGTTGTTTGAGAAACATATTTTAAAACAATACCTGTCTGATCTATTAGCTAAAAACTGAGTAGAATAACGTATCAGTAGTTTACTTTGCACTGTTGGTGGGAATGTGAATTGGTACAGCCACAGTGAAAAACAGTGTAAAGATTCCTCAGAAACTTAAAAGTAGAACGACCATGTTATCCAGTAAATCTACTTCTGGGTATTTATCCAAAGGAAATAAAAACACTAACTCAAAAAGATATCTGCACCTGCATATTCACTGTACCATCATATATAATAGCCAAGACAGAGAAACCTCAGTGTCTGCCAATTGATGAATGAATAAAGAAAATGTGGTGTATAGTGTATAGTAGATACAATGATATATTATTCAGCTATAAAATGAAGAAAATCCTGCACTTTGCAACAATATGGATTTAACTTGAGGGATTTATGGTAAGTAAAATAAGTTTGACAGAGCCTGACTAGGTGGTAGCACAGTGGGATGCAGAGGACTCAGGTTTGAAACTCCAAGGCCACTGGCTTGAGTGTGGGCTCATCTGGCTTGAGCATGGGTTGCCAGCTTGACCATGGTGTCTCTGGCTTGAGTGTGGGATCATAGACATGACCCCATGGTTGATGGCTTGAGACCAAGGTCTCTGGCTTGAGCAAGGGGTCACTCGCTCTGCTGTAGCCACCTGCTCCCTGTCAAGGTACATATGAGAAAGCAATCAATGAACAACTAAGGTGCCACAACAAAGAATTGATGCTTCTCATCTGTTTCCCTTCCTGTCTGTTTGTCCCTATCTGTCTCTCTCTCTCTGTCTGTCACAAAACAAAAAAATAAACAAAAAAGTCGAACAGAGAAAGACAAATAAGGTATGACCTCATTTATATGTGAGATATTAAGAAAAATTCATAGATACACAAAGAGCAGATTGGTAGTTGCTAGAAGTGGGGGGTAATGGATGGGTGACATGGGTGAAGGTGGCCAAAAGGTGTAAACCTCCAATTATAGTGCAAATAACTCCTGGGACTGTAATATATAGTATAATGAGTATAGTTAATAATACTCTATTGCAGGGGTTGGGAACCTTTTTGGCTGAGAGAGCCACGAATGCCAATATTTTAAAATGTAATTCCATGAGAGCCATACAATGACCTGTGTACGTTACACATTATCCAATAAAAATTTGATGTTGTCCCGGAAGACAGCTGTGATTGGCTCCAGCCACCTGCAACCATGAGCATGAATGGTAGGAAATGAATGGATTGTAATACATGAGAATGTTTTATATATTTAATGTTATTATTTTTTTTATTAAAGATTTGTCTGCCAGCCAGGTGCAGCCATCAAAAGAGCCACATATGGCTCATGAGTCATAGATTTCCGACCCCTGCTCTATTGTATACAGTGGTCCCTCTGGTCTCTCGTCTATCATGGGGGTTAGGTTTCAAAACTCCCTGTGATCGGCAAAAATCCACGAAGTAGCGACCTTATATTTATTTTATTATTTATACATATTTTCAGGCTTTATAAACCCTCCCCACACTCTTATAAACACTTCTTATGCTCTTAAACACTTTCTACACTTTTAAACCTACATAATTTTAGCAACCTATAAAAGTCTGCATGAGTACTTACCAGTGAATATACTACAACTTGAATGATGATGATGATGAATTAGCTGTGCAGTACTGATGATGATGAAGTTGATAATCATGAGATGAATGTACTGCACAGCCAAGAAGAGCACTACAGCTCTTCTGAAGGCACCACTTCATCAGGTGCTTCGTTAGGTGATGCAGTATCCATATGTGCGAATCTTTGTCTACTCATCTTCTGTACACTATGTGTTTTATCTCGATTTAATATTTTTAATATGTTTTAATTAATATTTTTTATATAGTTTTTAACTTTTAGGCTAGAAAGTGCTTATTTTACAGCAAAAATAATTAAAATAGTAAACATATAAATATATCTATATACCGCAAAATCTTGCGATATATACAATTTAAAAATCCACAATACAGTGAGACTGCAAAAACTGAACTGCGATATGGCAAGGATGACTGTATTTGAAAGTTGTTGGAGATAATGTCAGAGTAATGGTGGCATGAGAGACCCCTGATTTCTCCTCTTGAAGTTTCAACAAATTGAACAATTATAATGCAGATAGAACCCCAGTTGGACTCGCAGGCATGCCTGAAAGATCTGTGCACCAAATGGACTAAAGGTGGGACAGGGTGGAAAGGGAAGGTGGAAGATAAAATGCAATTGTGGCAGGCATTGGAGAGAGGAGAGGAGACAAACCTAGAGTGACTGGGATTTTTTTTTTCTCTCTACTGAACTTTGGGAGGAAGGGAAGCTAGGGCTCTCTGGATTTTGTCTGAAGAGTGCAGAGAGGGAAACTTGGAAGGTGGGTCTCCTTCTGCTGGGAGAAGTGGTGAGACAGAGGGGCAGAGGGTGAGATAAACCAAAGTTGTCAGAATGTGGGGCCACAGCCAGTGTTTTCAGGGTCTTCCTGCAGCCCAGACATGGTAGAGACAGAGAAAACTGAAGTGTGGCCACTCAGCCTGCCGGATTCTGCCTTCCTCACCTTGTAGTACAGAGAAGGGCAGAGACAAACTACACAGAGGTCTCTAGAGCTGCTCCTTCCCTTGAAGAACAGAGATGCTCTAAGTATGGTCCCCAGATATGTTGAGATATGGGAAGGAGCACCCAGAAGGCTGAAAATGCCATTATTAGAGCCATAAAGCAGGAAACCTGCAGGTGTAAAGCTGAAGCCGTAAAGCCCGCACAACACATCCCACCCACCAATGTGACTGTGGCCCTGCTTACGTTATTGCAACAGTAACAAGTAAGTAGACAGCCCAGGAACTTCACAGAACTAAGAATTGTAATAGTGACTCATACTGGAAGAAACTTCTCAAAACTGAAATTTATTTTCCTTTTTTCTCCCCTTTATTTCGTTTTTACTTTCTTATTCTTTTTTATCTTTATCATATTTTTCATTTTATTTTTAAATTTTTCATATTTTTATTATTTTTTGTGAGTGTTTTGTTTTTGATTCTTTTTTTACAGGAACAGAGAGAGAGTCAGAGAGAGATGGACAGACAGACAGGAACGGAGGGAGGTGAGAAGCATCAAGCATTAGTCTTTTGTTGCTGTTGCGACACCATAGTTGTTCATTGACTGCTTTCTCTCATGTACCTTGACCGCAGGCCTTCAGCAACCCCTTGCTGGAGCCAGTGACCTTGGGTCCAAGCTGGTAAGCCTTTGCTCAAGCCAGATGGGCCCACGCTCAAGCCGGCAAGCTCGGGGTCTCTAACCTGGGTCTTCCGCATCCCAGTCCGACGCTCTATCCACTGCGCCACCGCCTGGTCAGGCTCTTTCATTTGCTTTTGATCATTTTTCCTGTGGTTTTTCTTTTTTATTTGTCATGATTTTAAAATTTTTATATTTTATGGTATTTTTAAAATTTTTTCAATTTTTGTAGTTGTTCTTTTGTTAGGGTTCTTAATAATACCACTCTCAAATGCCATGAAGGAAGGAGAAATCAAATACCATGGCTACACAATATAGAGATATATTTCACAAAGAAAATAAAAAATCACCCAAAATATCTTAATCATGTGGAAGCCTTGGAGTTTAATGATAGAAAATTTAAAATTGAAGTTCTGAAAAACTCAATGAGATGTGAGAAGACACCAACAGGCAACTTAATGAGCTCAGAAAAAAAATTAATGAACAAGATAAATACCTCACCAAGAAGATTGAAACTTTAAAAGCAGAGATTAAAAAATGCAACATGTGAATTGAAGACTGAGATTGCAAGTTCAGCTAATAAAACAAGCCAGATACAGGAAAGAATCAGTGATATCAAAGACAGGCAATGAGAAAGGCTATAGAGAGAAGAGGAGAGAGACTCACAAAATAAAAAGAAAAAAGAGAGAGATCTAGATCTCTATAAGAATTGTCTGACTCCATCAGAAAGAACTATATAAGAATAATGGTTATATGAGTAGAAGAAGAGAGGGAGAAGAATAATAAATGCTAGCTTAGTTTCATCCTCATTTATCACATTTCTTAATTTTCTTAAGGATTAAAGTATATCACCTTGATTGCATTCTCATCTTAGCCATAGAATTAAAACATATTCTATTTGAGTTTCTAGCTAATGTATTGCATGTGAAATTTTATTCTGACATGCTTTGTCTAAATGGGTGAGAACATTTACCCATTGAAATTTAGAGGTATTTAAATGTGTAATCTAAGAACTGTACATGAAGCAAGACTGGTGAAGCATTGAGAAATCTAATTTAATTCTACTTTTTGAAAAAGGAATATACACCCTTCATAAAAGGTTAAGGCATAAAATACTCCAAGGGAATCCACAATTGTTTCTCTGTTCACAGAATTCACTGGAGGGGAACTATGAACATTATTTCTGATAATATTTTCTTCCGCATTTTTTTCTTTTGTATTTGATTTCCATCTAGCATGCAATTCTTTCATGAAGACACTTTCTAGCAAAACCTGGTATATTTGGAATACATCATTTCCCTAGGTTATTATTCCTCCTGCTACTCTTTTTAAAACATATAAATCAATTATGAAAACTGAGTTTTAAAGAATAGCTAGTTCTTTTATTCAAATGTTTTAGAGTACTGCCATCGGTCATAAATGACATATATTCCTCCCTCTCTCCCTAATCAGGAACTTGCAAACATTATTTCAGTGGGAGTTAGCATTCTGGACTAGAATTAGTATTATCCTACTTCATCATTTAGCATACTCATCAACTAAAATCTTGTTAGTACCTTTGTAAAAAATAATTTGTTAGTTTAAGGGTCCATTGGTGTTCTTGACTCCTGTCATATTGTTAGTATGTTGATTCAGTAAGGATAGCCCTTGCCAGAAAGTGTTAGGATGTAAAATTCATACCTACTTATTCAACAAACATGTACCAAGAACCAGTAAGTGTTCAATATAAGATGAAAATGCCTTTTAAAAAATCTCTTGCTAATTGATAATTAAAAACTGATATAATCCATAGTTAACAATCCAAGTGTAAATATAACTTTAATTTAAATAAATTTATCACTTACTATTTCAGATGCTATCCACAAATCTGCAGTATTTGTATTTTTAACCTTCCCTCACCACCATTCACATGACCAAGGCTTTTCTTCTTGAGGTCTCCAGTGATGTCTATAGTAAATATTCACTGGACAATTCTAAGTCTTAATTTTGTAAGTAGCATTTAGTAGTTGATCATTTCCTCTTTTTAGAAACACTTTTTCATTTGGCTTCCAATATATAACATTCTTCTTGTTTTTCTCCTACCTCACTAACTACTTCTTCTCAGTTTTCTGTTGCTGGTAGTTATATCAATTCAGTGAGAAAGGATGAATTATTTAATAAATGGTGCTGGTACAACTGGCTATTAATATGAAAAAATAATATTGCACTTCCACTTTTATCTTCATTGTAAATTAAAACAAAAAATTTCAAATGGGTTAAAAATTTAATGTAAAAATATTAATATCTTGCAAGAAATTTTAGGTGACTGTGAAAAATCTAGAGGTTGGAGACATCTTTCCCATGAGTGGAAAGCTAGAGACTGTTAAAGAAAAGATAGAATATTTGAATATATAAATATGGCAAAGAAAGATACTATAAACTAAGTTAAAATGTGGATGAAAGCCTTCAAAAAATATTTGGAATACAGAGAGCAGAAAGATGGCTAATATTTATTATACTTTAAGACCTCTTGTAAGTTAAAATAGTTGCCAAAAGACCACAATAGAGATATAATGAAAAGCATGAAGAAACAATTCACAGATGAGAAAATTCAGATGGGTAGCGAACATGAGAAGATTCTCAAACTCACTAGTGAGCCAAAGATGCAAATTAAAATAAACACTGAATGTCCCAGTTTCTATTCCCAGTCAGGGCACACAGGAGAAGTGGCCATCTGCTTCTCTCCCTTCTCTCTCACTTCTCCCGTAGCCAGTGGCTCGATTGGTTCCAGCACTGGCCTCAGGTGCTGAGCATAGCTGGTTGGTCATCCTAAAAATAGCTTGGTTGGTTGGAGCCTTGGCCCCAGATGTGGTGGCCAGGTGGATCCTGGTCAGGGTGCATGCGGGAGTTTGTTTCACTATTTCCCCTCCTCTTACCTAAAAAAAAGTTAACACTAACAAAGATGGCATTTTATAACTCAGAAAGATGAGAATCAAAAAGCCCAGTAATACCTATTGCTTGTGGAGACACATAGCAAAGGGTTCTATCATTCACTGAAGGTAAAAATATGCATTGTTATAACCTTTTGGTAATGTAACATCTGGCAACAATATTAAAATACAAATATAAAATGATAAACACATGTTATAAGCACAATACATATAAATACATAACTCAAACCCAGAAATTTCACTCCATAGCATTTATGCCTTATGAATAAAAACACCACTATGTAAAATATCTGTGCAATCATGTTTACTGTTGCATGGTTTATTAACAGAGAAAATCTAGAATTATAGTGCATACCCATCATGCAATAGCCAGATTGTAGAATTTTACGCAGCCATTATGAAGAATGAATTAGATCTACCTATTCCAGTTGATTTGAAGGGATATTTCATGAGGTAAACTGAGTAAAAAGAGCAAGATGCCAAGGAGTGTATAAAATAATTCAGTTTTTAGAAAACAATTACAAACTCCTATGTATGTATTGATAGGTTTCTCCTATGCTTATATGAGAGAAGACAATTATGGTGGGCTAAATTATTAACGTGGTATGCCTAAGGCAAAAAGGGAGTTGATGAGGGATGGGATCTAAGCAAAGAAGAAAAACATTAAGGTAAAATTAAAGTATGTTGATACAGTCACAACTGTGCATTTATTTGTAAAGGTGAAATAAAATTAAATCAAATGTGATAAAACAAAATAAGCTGGACAATATAAAATTGTCCCTCCCACATTCTTTTCTCTCCTGCCACCAATTTTCTGCGTCTCCATTTTGATTTACTTATATAAGTAACAATTTTATTTTATAGCTTCGTAGTCACCCAGCCCAGAACTGGGAGTGGGTAGGTGTGATACTGGGTGTGGGGCTGGGAGAACTCATCTGTTTCATGTAATTGAGAACAATACTGTGAACAAAGTACAGTGGGTCCTCGAGTTAAGACACAGTTCTGTTCCTACGACAGTGATGTAACCCAAATTTTGGTGTGAGTTGAAACATAGCTTAGCCTAAGTCATTTATTTATCCTAACACAGTTGTAAAATCATAATCTAGAATATAAAAACACAACTAAGTCACAGAAAAAGGAAAAGGACATAAATATACTGTACTGTACACTGAACTGTAGTAACAGAAAAAATGACAAATAATGAGTGTAAAAAAACTTCCTTCCCTTTATTCCTGTGCTTGGCTTGCACACTGGAAGGAACATTGCAAGGTGGGAGGGAGAGACCTATTGGGAGGAGGAAGATGGAGATGCAGGAGAACTGATAGAAGGTGCTGGAGATGCTGGGTCAGGTGATCCAGGGTTGCCTAAGGACAATGCAGAAGATGCTGGAGATGATTCTACTTGTACTACAGGCGTTTCATCTTGAGAAGCAGCTGATGATGTAGACGGTACAAGTTCTGTTACAGGCCTCTCTAACTTCTTAAAGAGTTAGTTCAGGCTAGTCTAGAAGGTTGATGACTTCTTCTCTTCCAAAATCTGCCTATAGCATTGCAATGCATCCATAACAGTTTTGTAGACCTTACTGAATTTTTCATTCATGGGGTCCTCAGCCTGAAATTTTGCCAACCCATCCTCTACCATAGAAAAACCTTCTGCCAAACCCTTGGTAGTAAATAAATCTCTTGGGTTCTGGGGTTTCTATCTCTTCCTCTTCAATCAGCTTCTTCTCTATGTGAATGAAGTCCTCATCAGACAGCTCCTCTCCATGAGGTGCCAATAACTCTATGACATCCTCAGCTTCCAAATCTAAATTAAGCTGTTTACCCATGGCAACAACTTTCTCTGTTACAGCCTCCACTGACTCTTCAAAGCCATAGAAGTCATATACAACTGGGGACACAGTTATTTCCACACACCATTTAAGTTTGTTCATTGTCTTATTTTTTTTTATGGGAGTGAGCATCGTAAACTTAAAATGTCATATGTTGAGACTGTCTTAAGCCAAGGACCTCCTGTATAGGCTATGCTGATTTGCTGGCGACATGCAGTAGGCCTTTTTTTTTTAAGTAAGAGGAGGGAAGACTCCTGCATGTGCCCCGACTGAGATCCACCTGGCAACTCTCGTCTTGGGCCAAGACTTGAATCAACCGAAGTATCCTCAGTGCCCCAGGCTGATGCTGGTACTACCTGAGCCACTGGCTGCAAAAGAGAAAAAGAGAGAGATAGAAGTGAGAGAGGTAGGAAAGGGAGGGAAAGGGAAACAGATGGTTGCTTCTCATGTGTGCCCTGACTGGGGATCGAACCCGGGATGTCTACAGGCCAGGCCATCGCTCTATCCACTTAGCCAACAGTAGGCCTTTTAAAAGTGATTTTATAATCTGGTCTGAATGATGAGTAGAAATTAGCTCAAACTGTGCCTTAATTAAACCAGTGTCTCTTTTCTGAATCTTGTTTGAGAATTCTGTCTGTTCATTCTACATGGGATTTTCAGTATGTACTCACATTTCATTCAGTAACCATACATATTTCCTTAGCACCTGTTGTATACTTTAATTTGTATAAAAATAAATTATGCCCACAGCCAATTCTTAAGGAGATTCTGGTTTGTGGTGAGAGGCAAACACTTAACATTTAAATTAACTGAATAAATTCTAAAATAGAAGTATTAACAAAGTGGGTGGGAGATGAAGGAGAGTGAGAGAGAAGTGACAGCTGAACTGGCCTGTGTGCTCAGGAAACAACACCAACAGAGCTTGGAATCATGGTAGTACTCCATGGCTTTCAGATATGGGAAGTTGTCCAATGTGTCTAGGTACAGAGCATATGAACAGGCAACAATTGCAGGGTTATTTGAGATCAGGTCATGGACAGCCTTGAATTCTGTTCTCAGGATTTAGAACAGGGGTATAATATTATTTGACTCATATATTTTAGGAATCTCAGTCTAGGACAGTCTTTGGAATGAATTGAAGAACAGAGATGAGAATGAAGGTGGAGGCAAGTAAGGCTTAAAGTTACACAGAAGTTTCTGTGACAACTATGGGAGATGGTGAGACCCTGGACCAGGTTTGGGAAAATAAAAGTGGAATAGGTACGCCTGACCTGTGGTGGTGCAGTGGATAAAGCGTCGACCTGGGAACACTGAGGTCGCCAGTTCAAAACCCTGCACTGGTCTGGTCAAGGCACATATGGGAGTTGAGCTTCCAGTTCCTCCTCCCTTTCTCTCTTTCTTTCTCTCTCTCTCTCACTCTGTGTCTCCTCTCTAAAATGAATAAAATAAAAATAAAAAATTAAAAAAGTGGAATAGGTAGGAAGAAATGGGTAAGTGGGATTTTGAATTAACTTAAAATAATTTGACAGTTGACAAAGGGAAAAAGAGAAGGTTTGTTGGAAGAAATGGAAATATTTGGTCTGAATGAATGGGAGGAAGCACATGCTAGCAAGTATGGGAAGGAGGAGGAGAAGATTTGTGGAAGATAGAAAATTTTATATGAGGTGCCAGAGGGGCAATAATTCATTCACCCCTTCATTTATTCCATTCAAAAGGTAATAATTGGATGGCTACTTTGCACCAGTTTTGTTTTAGGCATCAGGAGTGTAGAGTTGAACAAAACAGAAAAATATCATTTCCTCAGAAACTTGCATGGAGAGATAGACAATAAACAAAATAACTAAGTAAAACATATATTTTACAAGTGGTAGGTGTGATGGAGAAGTGTAGGGCAGGGGAAGGGAATAGGGAATACAGTGAGTGTTGCAGTTTCAGAGACCATGGTCAGGAGGATTTCACTGACATTAGAGAAAGATGTGAAGGAGTCAAGGACATGAGACATGCATATAAAAGGAAATAGTGTTCCAGGCAGAGGAAATGGCAGATGCAAAGGCCTAGAGGTGGAAACGTACCTGGCATTTTCAAAGGACAGCAACAAGACTAGTTTAGGCCATTTTGTGACTTGAAAAATAAGTGGATAAATACATCAATAAATTAAGATGTCTAAAACAATGATAGATAAAACTGTCCAGAGTTTTAAGAGGGAAATTTGAGTTTGGTGATACAGATTCAGGATGAACTCCATAGACATGACAGTGGAAGCCAAGGAAACAGGGAGAGAAAAGGAAGGTAAGTGAAGGAGAGGAGCTAGTGAAGGATGCTGAGGGGAATGGGTGGGCTAGCCCTGGTTGGCAAACTGCGGCTTGCGAGCCACGTGCAGCTCTTTGGCCCCTTGAGTGTGGCTCTTCCTCAAAATGTGCGGGCACTACCTCGATAAAGAATGTACCTACCTATATAGTTTAAGTTTAAAAAATTTGGCTCTCAAAAATAATTTTAATTGTTGTACTGTTGATATTTGGCTCTGCTGACTAATGAGTTTGCTGACCATTGGTAGGGTATTGTCATGAAGGCCTTGTATGGAATTCCACAGATTTAAATTTATTTGCTTAATTAATTTATAATATATGATTATTAAAAATAATAGAATATTCAAAATACTCCTTGAAAATACCCTATACACAGGATCTTGTCTAATTAGAATAATCTTTGCCAGAATGCTAAGTCCAGCATTGGCAAAAATTCCACCTCCCTTTAATTTCTGTCAATTCTCTATGTTTTCCATTTGTGCCTCTTGTTATTTGCTTTGAAAACAGAAGAATTAAGTTATTATGAGCAGTTACTAGGTAAGTGTCAATGGTTTTGTGTGGTTGCTGGGTGGCAATCTTTGTGGCACAAATATATACTCATAAATCAAGTTTGTCCAAAGTGTGGAGAATATCCATCTCTTCACAGGAGCTCTATTTCACTGATCTGTTTTTTCCTTCCTCTCACCCACTCAACTACAGCAAAGCACCCGAGTGAATTCTCATGTACCATGATCAATAATCTCTTCCTTGCTCCTGGAAACAACATATTATTTCTTCTGTTTGTTCCTGGGCACTTTACTTTTCACATGCAATATAGCCAGCTGACATATGGTTCCCTTGATTAGGTGTGTGTGGAAGCTTAGTGACTAAGGCTGCCTAAGGAAACTATTACTAGGCGTTAGGTCTAATATAGAGAATGAGTTTACTTGTAGTGCAGATCAACTGTTTTTAGTCTTTTTTTATGGATCAAGCACACTGGTTCAATGTGAGTTAAAGCCACAAAACAGATGGTCTTCTAGTTTCCCCATTGTTACTTCTTTCGTACTGGTTAAGAACATGCCATTGGCAAAATGCTTGTTTGGTCCAAATCCTGTCTGATTTATTTATAAACTGTGATATGATACACAAGCTGTCTTAGCTCCTTAACCTCAATTTTCTCATCTACCTCCCAGGGTGGTTTGTGAAAGTTAAGTGAGATTAAGCATGAGGAAAACAATGCAGTATCAACAATGATAAAAAAAATTGGAAGAGGTTTTATCTCTCAAAATAAATTCATATCCACCAGAAATTCATAGCCAACAGAGATGTTTTTCTGTTATTATTCATTACTTGGTAAGTGTTCTGAGAGATTGAGTTTACATTTATGTAGTAGGAAACCACAGAAATCCCAAGTTGAACAGACCTGGCCTTCTCTTTTCCTTTAGCTCTGAAAACTTTTCTCTTATGAAGAAAGTTCATTAGGTTACTTAATTTTACAAGGCAAACTCAAGCCTGTGATCATATAGCACCCAGGCCACTACTGAAGAAACAGGAAGTTAGAGTGTTTTAACTGTAGAAAAGCCACAGTATAATTTTCAACAACTTCCCATAAATATTCCCTCTATTCTTTTCTCAGTAAAGATTCTTCATCCAGTGTACAAGAAAAATTGTTATTGTTTTAATATAAAGATTTGGGCATATTCAACTTGAGATTGTCAACTCTTTATTTTTTATTTTATTTTATTTTATTTTATTCATTTTAGAGAGGAGACACAGAGTGAGAGAGAGAGAGAGAGAGAGAGAGAGAGAGAAAGGGGGGAGGAGCTGGAAGCTCAACTCCCATATGTGCCTTGACCAGACCAGTGCAGGGTTTTGAACTGGCGACCTCAGTGTTCCCAGGTCGACATTTTATCCACTGCGCCACCACAGGTCAGGCTCTTTATTTATTTATTTATTTTTTTAATGTTTACTTTATTGGTCTTACAGAGAGAGAGACAGACAGACAGAGACAGGAACCTCTATCTGCTCCTGTGTGTGCCCTGACTGGAGATGGAACCAGCAACGTCTGTGCTTTGGGACGACACTCCAATTAAGCAAGCCATCCAGCCAGGGCATGTCAACTTTTTTTATACCAAGCTTCTAGTGCAGTGATGGGCTATCTCTTGAGCTTGGTGTGTCAAAATTTGCCAAAAAACCAAGCATAACTGGGGTGGTGTGTCACTTTGAGAAAAATGGCCTAACCGGAAGTTCCAGAACTAGACGCTCTGTGCCGGAGTTCTGTTATTTTGGCTTACAGACCTCCCGCACAGAGTGTCTACAGTATAGCAAATGTTTTATCCTCAGCTACTGCACCTGGCCGTGCAGGAGCCGAGGATGAAAGGTTCTTCTCGGCATGCGGCCCTATACTTCTCTGGTATGCGGCTGCATGCTGCCATGTGTCATCGAAAATGGCTATGCATGTCAGTGCTGAGACGCGTGTCATAGGTTTGCCATCATGGTTCTAGTGTTTGAAAAAACTCAAATGACTACCTTGCAGTTATAAACTTCTCATATCTAATTGACCTGCCTACTGCACAGCTGCATTTTATGTATGTATGTTTTTCTTTCTTTTTTAATTAAAAATTTTAATTTATTGTGTTAATATGGATTCAAGTGTCCCACTCAATATAACATCCTCTCCCCCCAACAATGTGCCCCCATTACATCCCTTTTGCCCCCTCCCTCTGACTCTCTTTCCCCCTTCCCTCTGGGATTTGCTGTCCTGTTATCTGTATATATGTGTTATGTATATGTAATTTGGCTGATCCCTTCATCTTCTCTGATTCTGTCCTCTCATCCCCCTTCCCTTTAACAGCTGTCCCTCTGCACCTTGTGACCTCGCCTCTGTCTCTATGCCATTCCTCAGTTCTCCGTGTTCATTAGATTCCACATTTAAGTGATATCATATTATATCTATCTTTCTCTGCCTGGCTTATTTCACTTAGCATACTAATCTCCAGGTCTATCTATGCCATTGCAAAAGCTAAACTTTTTTATCCACTTGTCCACTGATGGACACTTGGGTTGTTTCCAAATCTTGGTTATTGTAAACAATGCTGCAATAAACATGGGGGTGCATAGCTTCTTTTGAATTAGTGTTTTGTGATTCTTAGGATATATTCCTAAAAGTGGGATAACTGGGTCAAAAGGTAGTTTCATTTTTAATTTTTTGAGGAAACACCATACTGTTTTCCACAGTGGCTGCACCAGTCTGCATTCCCACCAGCAGTGCAGGAGGGTTCCCTTTTCTCCACATCCTCACCAGCACTTACTTGTGTGTTGTTAAGATTCAATTTGTTAATGAGAGCCATTCTGACAAGTGTGAGGTGGTATCTTATTGTGGTTTTAATTTGCATTTCTCTAATGATTAGTGATGTTGATAATTTTTTTATATGTCTATTGGCCATTTGTATGTCCTCATTGGAGAAATGTCTATTCAGTGCCTTTGTTCATTTTTTAATTGATTATTTACCTTCCTGGTGTTGAGTTTTAGAAGTTCTTTATAAATTTTGGATTTATTAACCTCTTATCAGACGTATTGGTGAATATGTTCTCGTTTTCCCATTGTGTGGGTTGCCTTTTTATTTTGTTAATGGTGTCTTTTGCTGTGCAAAAGCTTTTTAGTTTGATATAGTTCTATTTGTATATTTTTTCCTTAATTTCACTTATCCATGGAGATATATCAGCAAAAATATTGCTATGAGAGATATCAATGAGTTTATTGCCTATGTTTTCTTCCAAGATTGTTATAGTTTTGTGACTTACATTTATGTCTTTTATCCATTTTGAGTTTATTTTTGTGAATGGTGTAAGTTGGTGGTCTAGTTTCACTTTTTTTCATGTACCTGTCCAATTTTCCCAATACCATTTATTAAAGAGACTCTCTTTACTCCGTTGTTTTTCATCACTGCCTAGTATTAATCTGTGGCCAAAGTGTGACACCTGTAGCTCATTTTTGGAAAGGGGCAGGAACTGCTTTTAGATGATAAGATTCAATTGAAAAATTATTTAATCATTAACCTACTCCCATTCTACCAGCCCACTCTACCCAAAAGTTTGCTTTAGTACTTCAGAAAAATTCAAAACGTTTGAATCTTTTTATTTTAAGTAAAAAAAATTAATTTTGTTCTTATCATCTAAATAATTAGCATAGATATGCGTAAACTCAAGTTAGATCGTTTCTCCACTTAGTATTTCAAGTAAAAGCTTTCTTTTCTATAGTAAAACTTTCCTAAGTGACTCTTTATTTGACTGCTGCTCAGTGATTCTTTCTGCCTCTTTTAAAGAATTTGTCAATTTTCATGTGTCTTCTTGCTATCACACACTTTTGGTCCAGAATTGGTTTGTGATGTAAAGCATGAATAAAATACAGCACAGCCTCAATAGTTAGCATTAGCTGAGAAGATTGATTTGAAGTAGTGAAAGGCTTGAATGCAAGCCACTTTGAACAGAAAAATATTTATTAAATTATGTTTTTACACTTTGTTGAACTCTATGGATGTTTAAAAAACAGTAAAAGTGAATGTTGCCTGATTTGAAGGAATTCACGGTTCATTTCAAGACCTGCTAACTAGAAAGAAATACTAGTTAACTCAGATGGCTATAAGTGACTAGTGGACAGGCAGGATACAACAGGGATAAGCTGAACAAAGGGAGGATTTACATTCCAGGTGGGACAGAGTGGGAATAAGATTTCATCACATTGCTCAGAACAGTGCACGATTTAAATCTTACAAATATTTTTTTTCTGGAATTTTCAATTTTATATTATCAAAATGCAGTTGACCCAAAGTAACCAGAACCTTGGAGAATAAAACTACAGACAAGGGATGAATATTTTGGCTTAAACAACAGAAATATATTTTCTCACAGTTCTGGAGGCCAGGATTCCAAGATCAAAATGTTAGAAAATTTAGTATCTGTTGAGGTCTCTCTCCCTGGCGTGTAGATAGCCCCCTCTCAATGTGTCCTCAATGACCTTCCTTCTGCACTCACATTGAAGGAGCTCTTAGGTAGTTCTTCCTTTCCTTAAGAAGACACTAATCATATCAGATTAGAGACTCACTCTTGTCATATTTAACCTTAATTACTTCCCTAACATCCCTGTCTCCAAATATAGTCATACTGGAGTAAAGATATCAACATATCATTTTATTTGGAGGGCAAGGACAGGGGCCTGTTTCAGTCCATAACACTACCTTTCCTTAAAAATAATTTTTTAAACTTATTCATTTTAGTGTGTGTGTGTGAGA
This sequence comes from Rhynchonycteris naso, assembly GCA_037038555.1. NCBI lineage: Eukaryota > Metazoa > Chordata > Mammalia > Chiroptera > Emballonuridae > Rhynchonycteris > Rhynchonycteris naso. Next base: position 47,311,859 of record CM073000.1, on the reverse strand, counting down.
GAGACAGGAATATTGATCTGTTCCTATGTGTTCTGAGCAGGGATTGAACAAGCAACCTCTGCACTTTGGGACTATGCTCTAATCAACTGAGCTATCTGGCCAGGACTATAGCACTACCTTTTTTGCAATAACAGACCCCTGATTAATGCTAAGACTTGACTAAGATGGAAACACAGAATTTAATTCTATTCTCTAGCTCTTCAGAGATCTAAGATAACTATAGAATATAAGTAATGCTTTATTGATTCAGATTCCACTAATTTGAAATTGATGCTGTTTGACTAAAGAATCTGAACCTTCCACTTGTACCACATAGGCAAAAGGAATTACTGAGGCAATTGCAGAGGAACTGGGGGACCAACAGAGATTAAATTTTAACTTCTGCCATTGCTATATAAGTAATAAATAGGTTTCTAATTACCTTTATCTGGTCATAAAAGCAGCTTGACAGTCTCTCTCTTCAAGCACTCACTGCCTATCTTCAGTAAAATAACTGAAGTCAGTGTTCTAATCTTAAAAAATATTTTTTCAAACATTTCTGAGTTTCTTATATATAGAAATCCCACCCAAGATCCTCATTTGCATAGTCAAGGCTCTCCTTAATCCAGCTCTTTTTATGTACCCAAGACTGGCTCCCATTTCTCCCCAGTAAAACCCCCTACTTCCATCAAACCACTCTTCTTGTGGTCCCCGGGCATCCCATGGCAGTTTGTTCCCTGGCTTGCCCCTTCTGTCCTCGGTGCCTTAGAACTTCACATGTTGGAGAGAATTCTCACAAAGCAGAATCTATAAATGACAGGTGCCTCCCTTGCTTAGAACTCCAATAGCCAGGATTTAAGGTCCCAGTTCCTTAGTCACTTACATTTTGAGAATGCCTAATTCCTATAGTTTCACCTCAATTCCCACCTCCTTGAAGAAAGGCTGATTTTCCTATTCATTTTTATGGAGTTGTTCTTCACTGAATTTTAAGATCCATTCCACCCACTCTCACTACACAGAGGTGACTGCCCCGATGTGGCTGTGCTTGTGTTCAAGTACCACTTATTTTACTTGGTAATGGCCACAAAGTGTAAGAATAGTTTAAACTTTATCACAGGAAAAGACATATTAAATATAGGGCTTGGCGTTATCTGTGATCTCAGGCATTCACTTGGGGTCTTGGGACATATCCCCCTTGCATGAGGGAACTATTATGCCTTGTCCCCTAGCAAATTAATACAGGCACTGACCCTCAAAATGAAGAACATTAGGGCATGTGGGCTATGGCATACAGCTGTGTAATCTGCCTTGTTATACATACTGAGTTGTAGGCCTGGGCAGTATCTAGGGTTGCTATTTGGTTTCTATTCGAATTACTTTAAAGAGCTTGAGTTCCCAGATCTCTGATTTTGTCATGTGCATACAGCTCTCAGGTGTCAAGGGATAATTTCTTCATAATACTTTGGCAAAGACTATTTTATATTTTGGTCATGGGTGAGAAATTCATGAGATAATCTCCCTGAGGAAATCTGCACTTTTGTGCTGATGGGAGTAGTTATGCATCTAGATACAGAATATTGATTCATGGGCTCTAATTGAAGTTGGCGAGTGGCTGCTTTCTTGACAGTAGCAGGGACTGACACATCCATCTGTGTAGCAAGTAGATTTCCATTTGGCTGATGGGGATTATTTAATACTATGCCAACAAATTCTTTATCTTGAACAAACCTGTGTTATAATTTATATTTGCATAAAAGTTTGTTTCCAGGCAGAATCAATATGATTTTGAAATGTGATATTCTCAACTAAGTATCCTAGAACTCTTTTAGGTTTTCCATTCCCTTACAAATCAATTTGTGTGATTCTAAAGTTAAAGATGGTCTGCCAGAAACTGTATTTTTGCTACTGGATGAATAATAATAATAATAACAATAACAACAACGTCAACAACAATAATCATAATGCCTCCATCCTTCTAGAATGTTACCTGTTTTTAGTCTCTGTCACGGAAAAAATCTGTTAATTCAAGCAGAATCTATTAAGACATCTTGTTTACAGTTTTTAAAAATGTATTTTAGTAGGATAATTACTGTAGTTTCAAGATCAGTTCTGATCATTTAGAATAGAAGCAATTTGTCCTTGCCTTGTCCAACTGTAACCTGGAATTGGTGCTTTCTGTGTTGCTTAGGTCCAAATGCTGTTATTTTCCCTCACATGGAGCATTTCATGGATTTTTCAGACACCCCTTTCCCTTCCTGTTCAGAGCCTTTACCCATTCCCTGAGGTTGGCTTGGTGTTCTCGGGCTGACCCTTCCAGTGCCCGCCTGCGTATGGCTGTGCCATGCAGTCTATTTCTGTGAGTATTACCTCAGTTTTCTAATAGAGAAAATGGCTACTCAGCTGCCATCCTAAGAACAATGCAGGCCAAAAGGAGGAAGAAGGGCTCAAAACAGAACATTGTCATCCCCCACTAAAACAGAGAGTCTGTAAGGGAAATTTCACAGATAATTCCCAGGGGCGCCAGGACCCGGCTGTTCCTGGGAGATACCTGACCCCAGCTGTTGAAGGTTTACCAAAGACACCAGATAGGACCCAGCTAATTAGGCCTGTGCTACATCAGAAAAATACTTTCAGAGGAAGTGTTTCTGCAGGTGAACTCCCCACCTCCTACTCATCAAGTCAGTCACCAAGGCCATAAACCAGAATATACTAATTGGTCCCTAGCCCCTTCATCTAATGCTCTCTTGGGGCTGACATCCTTTGCTGGTCTCAGCCCACCTGTACCCAGGTGTTTTTTAAAATAAATTTTTCTTTTGAACACACTAGCCTTGTGTTTTTGGTTCACCTGCGGTTTCTGCCTTTCACTTTCCAGCAGTCCTCTGGGGGCAGGGTTCCTCAGAAGTCGCTCAAGCCTGACTATCTTCTGCTGTACCCTTTTTAGCCCTTTGGAGGCATGCTCCTTGGCCCACTGTGAGTGCAAGTGCAGCCTTCTTGCATTCCAGCCTTTTCTCCTGCCTCTGAAGTCAAAAGCCACTCCATCCAGCCTCTAACCTTAAAATTTTCCAGAGAAGAACAGGTCTCAGAATCTGTATTCTCCAACCTCATAGGGCAGAGGTTAAACTCTCCATGGCTGCACCAGGCTAAGTAAACATTACCCTGGGGATCCCTTCCTTGTTGTCCACCCATGGTCTTCCCAGCAAACCCCAGCATTCTCTCTGAGTAATTAGTTCTCTGAAGCTCTGTCTTTTGACATTCCTCTAACGGAGGTTGAGGTAGGAATGCATAACTCTGAGAATTCCGTTAAAAGACCTCACCAATAAGTAACCTCTTAGCTTTCTTTTCAACATCCTAGAGGTTGGCAATGTGCTAAGAATTGTAGTTTTTATTTTTTTAGATGCTGTTTAGCCAGTCCTGTGCGTGTATTTGGCACATTTCTTTATAATGTAAGAATATGAGACATCTCTTTGTTTCAGCTGAGATTAAGAAATATTCCATTTATTTAATATTCTATTATAAGATGAATGAATGAAATTGAGGAGGGAAGGGAAATGACATAAGATTAATTAAAATGAAATCTAAATATAAGTTACAACAATTTATAATCAAGATAGAAAAGCAAAACTGAAAAATACAGTGTATGTTTTATAATTGTAGGCATTGCAAAACATGATACTGGGGACAATAAAACATAGAAAATTAATACATCATACATTATTTTAGGCACCTAGTCTGAGACCTCTTTTAAGATATGTATGTGAAGTGCCAACCTACAGGGAACCTATAAGAAAGTATAACTTGGCAAAGCATTCACATCAATAGTACAGCATTTGATTTTGGGCTTATTTAGTGTCACATATAAGAAAATTAAATTGTTAATTGGGCTTACAATTACATAAGTGAGTGAATGAAATACACTCACTTATGTAGTAACAGTAGAAATTTGATAGAACAGTAGTAGATTTTTAAAAATTCTTTTAAACAAAATTATATTTTAAAATAGTTTTAGATTCACAGAAAAGTTGCTAAGACAGTCCAGATAGTCCTCATGTGCTATTTCCTGTTTCTTCTATTGCTACTATTTTATAGAAGTATGAAACATTTGTCACAACTAATGTATATATAATGCATATGATGCTAATAATACATTAACTAAAGTCAATGTTTTATTCATATTTTCTTAACTTTTAACTTAATGTTTTCTTTTCCTGTCCCAGGATTCTATTCAAATATCATGTTACATTTAGTCATCTATCATGTCTCCTTAAGCCCTTCTTAAATGTGACAGTCTCTCAGACTTTATTTGCTTTTGTTTACTTTGACAGGTTTGAGGAATATTGTTCAGCTATTTTGTATAATGTTACTAAATTTGGACCTCTTCTGATTAGACTGGGGATATGGGTTTTGGGAGAAAGACCACAGAGGTAAAATGCTATTCTCATCACATCATATTAAGGGTACATGCTATCATTATGACTTGTCACTGTTGATGTTAACCTTGATCACCTGGCTGGGAGAATGCTTGTCAGATTTCTCCACTGGTACAGTTACTTCTTTGTCCCCTTTTCCATACTGTACTTTTTGGAAGAAAGTCATTATACCCCGTTCACACTTAAGTGATGGAGAGTTATGCTCCATCTTTTTTGGGGCACTATATACATAGACTTTGAAATTCTGTATGGCAGTTTTTCTATTCTACCTCATTTACTTATTTATTCAATTACTTAATAGCATTATGGACTCAGGGATATTTATTTTAAGCTTTGGGCTATAATTTAATATGTTATTTGTATTGTTGCTAAACATTTTCCAGCTTTGGCCATTGAGAACTCTCAGTTGGCTCCTGTATTTCTTTGACATACTCCCATCATAGTGGTCTTTGAACGTATCTTTGTTTTGTAGAACGATAACATGCTTTAGGTTCATCTTGTATGTTCCCTGATCCAGCCCTAGAATTAACCATCTCTTTATCAGAGAATATTAGAAACCAAGATCTGTGCACTGGGTGTGCTCCTTGCGATGAAGTATTAGTTGTATATTTAAACTTTGAAATTTCTGTGGTATCAAGAAAAGAAGTAAAAACAGTTGTAATGGTTGGGCATGTAGTCTGTCTTTGTGGGTCAGAGGTCAATGAAGAAATTTCCAGCAACACTGGCACCTGGAGACCACAGCCTGAGATAAGCTCTAACTATTAAAGTTTGAGGACCTTCAAGGCAATTAGGATAGACTTCTAAAATGGAAGTAGATACTTTTGTTTGGAGGGGAAGTAGGAAATGTAGCAATCTTCAAGACCTGAATTTCCTGAGACTGCAAGGGCACAGAGGTGGGTGTTCCCATGAGTGGTGGAGTCCTGTGTTCTGATTGTGTGTAGCACCTAAGAGATGATAGAATCTTGGACGGGCATCTTGGTGTAGTCAACTAAGTGTGGAGGTTTTAGCTGACCATAATTTGGTTTATTTTAGGGGTTGTGCTTTTCCTTTGGGTCAAAAGAATCATTTTGCACTGTGCAGGGTGTGCATGTGTGAGCACAGGAATGCATGTGGGCATATTCGTATGTATAATACTGTATGGGAACAAAGAATACATTTTTTTTAAGGATTTTACTGTATGTTACTATCACCAAGTTTATTTACACTTCAGGAAATAAGATTATTGATGATAAAAGGAATCATTTGAGTTCTAAATTCTCTTTTTTTGTAATTTAGAAAATTAATTTTAACTGGGTGACATTGATCAATAAGTGTACAGAGATTTCAGGCAAACATCACTCCATCATTTAAATAGTGAATTATGCTGTATATCTATAACCTAAAGCCAAATCATTTTCTATCACCTTATATTTGTCCCTTTTTACACACTTCCTCCAAACCCCCTTTCCCCTCCTCTATGTCTCTCTCCCCTTGGTAACCACTGCATTCTTATCTATATCCATGAGTCTCAGCTTTGTATCCCACCTGTGTGTGAAATCATATAGTCCTTAGCTTTTTCATATTTACTCATTTCACTCAGTATAATCTTCTCACAGTCAATCCATGTTATCATAAATGACCCTATGTCATCATTTCTTATGGCTGAGTAGTATTCCATAGTATATGTATATACCATATCTTCTTTATCCAATATTCTATAAAAGACACTTTGGTTGTTTCGTTGTCTTGACCACTGTGAATGATGCTGCGATGAACATGGGGGTGCATGTATCTTTACGTACAAATGTTTCTGAGTTTTTGGATTAAATACTCAGCAGAGGTATTGCTGGATCATAAGGTAGTTCTTTTCTTAATTTTTAAAAGAACTATCATGCTTTCTTCCATAATGGTTTTACTAATTTGCATTCCCACCATCAGTGAATGAGGGGTTCCTTTACTCCACAGCCTCTCCAACACTTGTTATTGCCAGTCTTGCTGATAATAGCTACTCTAACAGGTGTGAGCTTGTATCTCATTGTAGTTTTGATTTGTATCTTTTCATACATCTATTGGCCATTTTTATGTCTTCTTGGGAGAAGTGTCTGTTCATGACCTCTCCCCATTTTTTAATTGGTATGCTTGCTTGTTCATTGCTGAGCTTTAAGAGTTCTTTGTATATTTTGGATATTAACTTCTTATCAGAGCTGTTGTTTGCAAATATCATCTCCCATTTTGTTGACTATTTGTTTTGTTTATAGTTTCTTTTTCTGTGCAGAAACTTTTTATTTTGATATAGTCCCATTTATTTATTTTTGCCTTGACTTCCCTTGCCTTTGTGGTCAAATTCATAAATTGTTCTCTATGGCCAAGGTCCCTGAGTGCCTATGTTTTCTTCTATGTAATTTATTGTTTCAGATCTTATGGTTAGGTCTTTGATCCATTTTGAAGTGATTTTTGTGCAGGGGAACAAACTGTAGTCAAGTTTTATTCTTTTGCATGTGACTTTCCAATTTTCCTAGCATCATATATTGAAGAGGCTTTCTTTTCTCTATTGCATATTTTCGGCTCCTTTGTCGAAGATGATATGTAGTTTTTTTTCTGTGCTCTCAATTCTGTTCCATTGGTCTGTGTGTCTATTTTTCTGTCAATACCTTGCTGTTTTGATTATCGTGGCTCTAGTAAAATTTGAAGTCATGTAGTGTGATACCTCGGCTTTGTTCTTTTTTCTCAGCACTGCTTTGGCTATTCAAGGTTTTCTATGGTTCCATACAAACCTGGTAATTTTTTTTCTATTTTTAAAAAAATGATACTGAAGAATGTGTTTTGGATTCCTGTCTGGCTGCAAAGGGATCTGGCTGATGGAGTCGTGGAAAGTCTACTGTGGTCATCACAACACTGCGGAGCCTTGTTCACTTTCCACGAGATCAGAAGAATTGCCTTTGTGACATGGACAGCTGTGACAGTTCTGCCTCCTTGCCCTTCTGTACCTGTGAGATCATCTTTTAGCAAAGATTTCATTTATTGCCTGACCAGGTGGTGGCACAGTGGATAGAGCATCAGACTGGGATGCAGAAAATCCAGGTTCGAGACCCTGAGGTTGCCAGCTTGAGCGCAGGCCCATCTGGCTTGAGCAAAAGCTCGCCAGCTTGGACCCAAGGTCGCTGGCTCCATCCAGCAAGGGGTTGCTCGGTCTGCTGAAGGCCCACAGTCAAGGCACATGTGAGAAAGCAATCAATGCACAACGAAGGTGTTGCAACGGCAACGAAAAACAATGAACAACCGGGGAAGCAAGATGGTGACGGAGTAGGCGGACGTACCAACTTCCAACTCCCAGAACCAAAGTGGATTATAACTCAATTTAAAGAACCATCATCTGGATAAACCAACTATGAACTAAACTAAGTGGACTATTCAACCAAGGAACACAGAAGAAGCCACATTGAGACTGGTAGGAATAGCGAAAACGCGAAGAGGGCTGCCCAGCTCCCCGGAGCAAACGGCAGCCCGGTGAGACCCGCAGGGCAGGAGGAAAGTTTGGCGGAGAGGGAGGGACCTGGGTCCCAGGAACCAAGCCCCAGCCTGCAGTCCCAGAGCCTAGAAGAGGTGTTTGGACAGTTTTGAGCTGTGAAACAAGTGAGGGAGCTCCCAGGCTTACAGTGTGGAGTATTAGGTCCCTTCCTACTCTGCTGAGGGCTGCTTAAGGGTTTGGGGCGACAGGACGCTGAAACGGGGTTCTGTCGGCGTCGGCAGAGGCCAAGCCGGTGGGAACTCAGTCTAGCCCAGATGGTCGGAGGGGAGGCGCGAAAACGGTCTGGAAGCTGCGGGCCCGCCTTTAACCCCACTTATGGGGACAAAGCGGGAGGCCAGGAACAGGCAGAAATCTGCTCTACGACCCTGCGCAAGCCGGCGGGAACAGGGCTAGGACCAGGGATGGGCAGGGGCTCGTGGCTGAGCTCACGTTACCAGCCCCCCCACCCCAGGCCGGAGAAACCGTGGTTGGCCAGTATAAGTGCGCGAGCGGGCTCCGAGCGCGGAAACGGGCTAGACCCCGGGACAAGTGAAAGCTCGCAGCTGAGCTTACGCTACTATCCCAGCCCTGCCGGAGAAACTGCGGATTGCATTCCTATGTGCAGGAGCGGGCTCCGAACGGGGGCGGGGTAGAGTCCGGGATGAGCGGAAGGACACAGCTGAGCGGAAGCCAGCAAACACGCCCGCCCCAATAAACCTGGGTTTGCGACCCTGTGCGGAAGGGCCCTGGCCTCGAGGGTGGGGCTAAATCTCCAGATGGGCAAACGCTCATAGCTGAGAGCACGTCAAAAGCCCCACCCAACACGTGAAACTGTGGCGAGCAGGCTCTGCCTGAGGGTTCAGGGCGGATGTCCGGAAATAGGCTGGGTCCGCAGCTGAGCAAAGGTGCTCACCTCTACCCTTGGTGCTAAGGCTTGTGGCTTCAGTGACAGCCCCTCCCACGGAGGAGAGGTAGAAATCACAGCAAAAGCCACAGTGGGCCGGCGCTGGCAACGCTCATACCCAACCACCATAGGCACCGGCAGCGGGGGTGGGGGGCCTGCAGACAGACCACACCTCGAGAACACAAAGGCAATACCTACTAGACTCCAGTGGCCACAACTTGCTTATACACAGAAATAATGGGCAGGCAGAGGAATGCAAACCAAATGAATCAAGAGAAATCCCCAGAGAAGGACCTGAATGAACCAGATATAACCAAATTACCAGAAGCAGAATTTAGAATAATGATAGTTAGGATGTTCAAAGAAATTAGAGCAACAATGGATAGTCAGTATGAACACCTAAATAAAGAGATAATAAGTATAAAAGACGAAATTGAAATAATAAAAAAGAATCAGACAGAAATGACAAATACAGTATCAGAACTGAAGACCACAATGGAAGGAATTAAAAGCAGGATGAATCACGCTGAGGATCGAATAAGCGAGTTAGAGGACACAATAAACAAAGGCACAGAAGCAGAGAAGAAAAAGGAAAAGAGACTTAAAAAATGTGAGGAAACTCTAAGGGAGCTTTGTGACAACATGAAGAGAAACAACATTCGCATCATAGGGGTGCCTGAAGAAGAGGGGAGAGGACAGGAAATGGAAACTTTGTTCAATCAAATCATAGCAGAAAACTTTCCTAAATCAAGGCTAGGAAACACTCCACACATTCAAGAAGCACACAGAACTCCATTAAAGAGAAACCCAAAAAGATCTACACCAAGACACATCATAGTTAAAATACCAAAGTTAATGGATAAAGAAAAAATTTTAAAAGCTGCTAGAGAAAAAAAGGCTATCACCTACAAAGGAGCCCCCATAAGGATGACATCGGACTTCTCAACAGAAACACTTGAGGCCAGAAGGGAATAGCAAGATATAATCAAAGTAATGCAGAACAAGAACCTACAACCAAGACTACTTTATCCAGCAAGGCTAATGTTTAAAATTGAAGGAGAAATAAAGAGCTTCCCAGAAAAAGAAAGCCTGAAGGAATTCATAAAAACCAAACCAATTCTGCAAGAGATACTAAGGGGCCTCTTGTGAACAGTTTAAAGGGAGGAATGAATAGAGCAAAAGAAGAATACAGCTTTAAAGAATAAAATGGCAATAAACTACATATCAATAATAACCTTAAATGTAAATGCATTAAATGATCCAATTAAAAGACATAGGGTAGCTGCGTGGATAAAGAAACAGGACCCATACATATGCTGTCTACAAGAGACACACCTTAAAACAAAAGATGCTCATAGACTGAAGGTAAAAGGATGGAAGAAAATATTTCATGCAAATGGAAATGAAAAAAAAGCAGGGGTAGCAATACTTATATCAGACAAAATGGACTTTAAAACAAAGGCTGTAGTAAGAGATAAAGAAGGACACTACATAATGATAAAGGGAACAATTCAACAGGAAGATATAACTATTATAAATATCTACGCACCAAATATAGGAGCCCAGACATTCATAAAGCAGACTTTGATGGACATTAAGGGCGAGATTAACAGTAATACTATCATAGTAGGGGATTTCAATACCCCACTAACAACACTGGATAGATCCACAAGAAAGAAAATCAATAAAGAAACAGCAGACTTAAAGGATACACTAGATCAACTTGATTTAATAGATATATTCAGAACTTTTCACCCTAAAGCAGTAGAATATACATTCTTCTCAAGCGCTCATGGTACGTTTTCTAGGATAGACCACATGTTAGGACACAAAAAAGGCCTCAACACATTTAAGAAGATTGAAATTATATCAAGCATTTTCTCTGATCACAATGCCATGAAACTAGAAATCAACCACAAAAGAAAAACTGAAAAATACTCAAACACTTGGAAACTAAATAGCATGTTATTAAATAATGAATGGATTAACATTGAGATCAAAGAAGAAATAAAAAAGTTTCTAGAAACAAATGATAATGAGCATACGTCAACTCAAAATCTATGGGACACAGCAAAAGCAGTTCTGAGAGGAAAGTTTATTGCACTACAGGCATATCATAAGAAGCTAGAAAAAGAGCATATAAGCAACTTAACCCTGCAGCTAAAAGAACTTGAAGAACAACAACAAATAAAATGCAAGACAAGTAGAAGGAAGGAAATAATAAAGATCAGAGCAGAAATAAATGACATAGAGGCTAAGGAAACAATACAGAGGATCAATGAAACCAGAAGCTGGTTCTTCAAAAAGGTAAACAAGATTGATGAACCCTTAACTAGACTCATCAAGAAAAAAAGAGAGAGGTCTCAAATAGATAAAATTAGAAAGGACACTGGAGAAATTACAACTAATACAACAGAGATACAAAGCATTGTAAGAAAATACTATGAAGAACTCTATGCCAAAAAATTTGACAATCTAGATGAAATGGACAAATTTCTTGAATCATATAAACTTCCAAAAATCAATCTGGAAGAATCAGAGCACCTAAACAGACCAATTACAACAGAGGAGATTGAAACAGTTATCAAAAAACTCCCAAAAAAAGAAAAGTCCTGGGCCTGATGGCTTCACAAGTGAATTCTATCAAAAATTCAAAGAAGAACTAACTCCTATCCTCCTCAAGCTATTTCAAAAAATTCAAGAGGAAGGCAGACTTCCAAACTCCTTTTATGAGGCGAGCATAATTCTGATCCCAAAACCGGGCAAAGACAACACAAAGAAAGAAAATTATAGGCCTATATCCCTGATTAATTTAGATGCTAAAATTCTCAACAAAATATTAGCCAACCGGAATCAGCAATATATGAAAAAAATCATAGACCATGATCAAGTGGGATTTATTCTGGAGAGGCAAGGCTGGTTCAATATTCGCAAATCAATCAATGTGATTCATCACATAAACAAAAGGAAGGACAAAAATCACATGATAATTTTAATAGATGCAGAAAAGGCATTTGATAAAATCCAGCACCCATTCATGCTTAAAACTCTCAATAAAGTGGGAATACAAGGAACATTCCTTAACATGATAAAGGCCATCTATGACAAACCCACAGCAAACATCATACTTAATGGACAAAAATTAAAAGCAATCCCCTTAAGATCAGGAACCAGGCAGGGTTGCCCACTTTCACCACTTTTATTCAACATAGTTCTGGAAGTCCTAGCTACAGCAATCAGACAAAAAGAAGAAATAAAAGGCATCCAAATTGGAAAAGAAGAAGTAAAACTGTCACTATTTGCAGATGATATGATATTGTACATAGAAAACCCTAAAGTCTCAGTTAAAAAACTACTGGACCTTATAAATGAATTCAGCAAGGTGGCAGGATATAAAATTAATACCCAGAAATCAGAGGCATTTCTATATACAAACAATGAACTGTCAGCAAAAGAAATTAAGGAATCAATCCCCTTCACTATTGCAGCCAAAAAAATAAAATACCTAGGAGTAAATTTAACCAAGGAGGTTAAGGACTTGTACTCGGAAAATTATAGAACATTGATAAAAGAAATCAAGGAAGATACAAACAAGTGGAAGCATATACCGTGCTCATGGCTAGGAAGAATAAACATCATTAAAATGTCTATATTACCCAAAGCAATTTATAAATTCAATGCAATACCAATTAAAATACCAATGACATTCTTCAAAGATATAGAAAACATACTCCAAAAATTTATATGTAACCAGGAAAGAACACGAATAGCCTCAGCAATCTTAAAAAGAAAAAATAAAGCAGGAGGCATCACTCTTCCGGATATCAAGGTTTACTATAAGGCCATTATACTCAAGACTGCCTGGTACTGGCATAAGAACAGGCACATAGATCAATGGAACAGAACAGAGGACCGAGAAGTAAACCCACAGCTTTATGGACAACTGATATTTGACAAAGGAGGAAAGAACATACAATGGAGTAAAGACAGCCTCTTTAACAAATGGTGCTGGGAAAATTGGACATCTACCTGCAAAAAAATGAAACTAGACCATCAACTTACACCATGCACAAAAACAAATTCAAAATGGATAAAGGACTTAAACATAAGCCGTGAAACTATAAGCATCGTAGAAGAAAACATAGGCAGCAAGCTCTCCGACATCTGTAGCAGCAATTTATTTGCCGATTTATCTCCACGAGCAAATGAAATAAAAGGCAAGATAAACAAATGGGACTATATCAAACTAAAAAGCTTTTGCACAGCTAAAGACAATAAGAACAGAATAAAAAGACAAACTACACAATGGGAGAACATATTCGACAGCACGTCTGATAAGGGGTTAATAACCAAAATTTATAGGGAACTTATAAAACTCAACACCAGGAAGACAAACAATCCAATCAAAAAATGGGCAAAAGAAATGAATAGAAATTTTACCAAAGAAGACATACAGATGGCCAAAAGACATATTAAAAAATGCTCAACATCACTAATTATTAGAGAAATGCAAATTAAAACCACAATGAGATATCACCTCACACCAGTCAGAATGGCGCTCATCAGCAAAACAACACAGAACAAGTGCTGGCGAGGATGTGGAGAAAAGGGAACCCTTCTGCACTGCTGGTGGGAATGCAGACTGGTGCAGTCACTGTGGAAAACAGTTTGGAGATTCCTCAAAAAATTAAAAGTCGAACTGCCTTTTGACCCAGCTATCCCACTTTTAGGAATATACCCTAAGAACACCATAACACTGTTCGAAAAGAAGAAATGCGCCCCCATGTTTGTGGCAGCATTGTTCACAATAGCGAAGAGCTGGAAACAGCCCAAGTGTCTGTCAGAAGACGAGTGGATTAAAAAGCTTTGGTATATATATACTATGGAACAATATTCAGCCATAAGAAATGATGACATCGGATCATTTATAACAAAATGGATGTACCTTGATAACATTATACGGAGTGAAATAAGTAAATCAGAAAAAAAGAAAAACTGAGAACAGCATGATTTCATGCATAGGTGGGACATTAAAGTGAGACTACGAGACATGTACAAGAGTGTGGTGGTTGCGGGATGGGGGGAGGGAGGGGAGGGTGGGATAGGGAGAAGTGGAGGGACACAGGGAAAGCCAGATAGAAGGTGACGGAGGACAGTTTGACTTTGGGTAATGGGTATGCAGCACAATTGAATGATGGGATAATCTGGAGATGTTTTCATTGTACATATGTACCCTGATTTATTGGTGTCACCCCATTAAAGTTAATAATAAAAAAAAATTAAAAAAAAAAAAGAAAAAAAAAGAAAAACTGAAAAATACTCAAACACTTGGAAACTAAATAGCATGTTATTAAATAATGAATGGATTAACAATGAGATCACAGAAGAAATAAAAAAGTTTCTAGAAACAAATGATAATGAGCATACATTAATTCAAAATTTATGGGACACAGCAAAAGCAGTTCTGAGAGGGAAGTTTATTGCACTACAGGCATATCACAAGAAGTTAGAAAAAGCTCAAATAAGCAACCTGACCCTGCATCTGAAAGAATTAGAAAAACAACAACAAATAAAACCCAAGACAAGTAGAAGGAAGGAAATAGTAAAGATCAGAGCAGAAATAAATGACATAGAGGCTAAGGAAACAATACAGAGGATCAATGACACCAGAAGCTGGTTCTTTGAAAAGGTAAACAAGATTGATGAACCTTTAACTAGACTCACCAAGAAAAAAAGAGAGAGGACTCAAATAAATAATATTAGAAAGGACAGTGGAAAAATAACGACTGACACAACAGAAATACAAAGCATTGTAAGAAAATACTATGAAGAACTATATGCCAAAAAATTAGACAATCTTGGTAAAATGGACAAATTTCTTGAATCATATAACCATCCAAAAATTAATTTGGAAGAATCAGAACACCTAAACAGACCAATTACAACAAATGCGATCGAAACAGTTATCAAAAAACGCCCAAAAACAAAAGTCCTGGGCCTGATGGCTTCACAAGTGAATTCTATCAAAAATTCAAAGAAGAACTAACTCCTATCCTCCTCAAGCTATTTCAAAAAATTCAAGAGGAAGGCAGACTTCCAAACTCCTTTTATGAGGCGAGCATAATTCTGATCCCAAAACCGGGCAAAGACAACACAAAGAAAGAAAATTATAGGCCTATATCCCTGATTAATTTAGATGCTAAAATTCTCAACAAAATATTAGCCAACCGGAATCAGCAATATATGAAAAAAATCATAGACCATGATCAAGTGGGATTTATTCTGGAGAGGCAAGGCTGGTTCAATATTCGCAAATCAATCAATGTGATTCACCACATAAACAAAAGGAAGGACAAAAACCACATGATAATTTCAATAGATGCAGAAAAGGCATTTGATAAAATCCAGCACCCATTCATGCTTAAAACTCTCAATAAAGTGGGAATACAGGGATCATTCCTTAACATGATAAAGGCCATCTACGATAAACCGACAGCAAACATCATACTAAATGGACAAAAATTAAAAGCAATCCCCTTAAGATCAGGAACCAGGCAGGGTTGCCCACTTTCACCACTTTTATTCAACATAGTTCTGGAAGTCCTAGCTACAGCAATCAGACAAGAAGAAGAAATAAAAGGCATCCAAATTGGAAAAGAAGAAGTAAAACTGTCACTATTTGCAGATTATATGATATTGTATATTGAAAACCCTAAAGTCTCAGTCAAAAAACTACTGGACCTTATAAATGAATTCAGCAAGGTGGCAGGATATAAAATTAATACTCAGAAATCAGAGGCATTTCTATATACCAACAATGAAATATCAGCAAAAGAAATTAAGGAAACAATCCCCTTCACTATTGCAGCCAAAAAAATAAAATACCTAGGAGTAAATTTAACCAAGGAGTTTAAGGACGTGTACTCGGAAAATTATAGAACATTGATAAAAAAAATCAAGGAAGATACAAACAAGTGGAAGCATATACCGTGCTCATGGCTAGGAAGAATAAACATCATTAAAATGTCTATATTACCCAAAGCAATTTATAAATTCAATGCAATACCAATTAAGATACCAATTACATACTTCAAAGATATAGAACACATATTCCAAAAATTTATATGTAACCAAGAAAGAACACGAATAGCCTCAGCAATCTTAAAAAGAAAAAATAAAGCAGGAGGTATCACTCTTCCAGATATCAAGGTTTACTATAAGGCCATTATACTCAAGACAGCCTGGTACTGGCATAAGAACAGGCACATAGATCAATGGAACAGAACAGAGGACCGAGAAGTAAACCCACAGCTTTATGGACAACTGATATTTGACAAAGGAGGAAAGAACATACAATGGAGTAAAGACAGCCTCTTTAACAAATGGTGCTGGGAAAATTGGACATCTACCTGCAAAAAAATGAAACTAGACCATCAACTTACACCATTCACAAAAACAAACTCAAAATGGATAAAAGACTTAAATGTAAGCCGTGAAACCATAAGCATCTTAGAAGAAAACATAGGCAGCAAGCTCTCCGACATCTGTAGCAGCAGTATATTTGCAGATTTATCTCCACGGGCAACTGAAATAAAAGGCAAGATAAACAAATGGGACTATATCAAACTAAAAAGTTTTTGCACAGCTAAAGACAATAGGAACAGAATAAAAAGACAAACCACACAATGGGAGAACATATTCGACAGCACATCTGATAAGGGGTTAATAACTAAAATTTATAAAGAACTTATAAAACTCAACAACAGGAAGACAAACAACCCAATCAAAAAATGGGCAAAGAAATGAATAGAAATTTCTCCAAAGAGGACATACAGATGGCCAAAAGACATATGAAAAAATGCTCAACATCACTAATCATTAGAGAAATGCAAATTAAAACCACAATGATATATCACCTCACACCAGTCAGACTGGCACTCATCAGCAAACAACACAGAATAAGTGCTGGCGAGTATGTGGAGCAAAGGGAACCCTTCTGCATTGCTGGTGGGAATGCAGACTGGTGCAGCCACTGTGGAAAACAGTTTGGAGATTCCTCAGAAAATTAAAAATCGAACTGCCTTTTGACCCAGCTATCCCACTTTTAGGAATATACCCTAAGAACACCATAGCACTGTTCGAAAAGAAGAAATGCGCCCCCATGTTCGTGGCAGCATTGTTCACAATAGCGAAGATCTGGAACCAGCCCAAGTGTCCGTTAGAAGACGAGTGGATTAAGAAGCTATGGTACATGTATAGTATGGAATACTACTCAGCCATAAGAAACGATGACATCGGATCATTTATAACAAAATGGATGTACCTTGATAACATTATACGGAGTGAAATAAGTAAATCAGAAAAAAAGAAAAACTGAGAACAGCATGATTCCATATATAGGTGGGACATAAAAGTGAGAATATGAGACATGGACAAGAGAGTGGTGGTTATGGGATGGGGCGAGGGAGGGAAGATTGGGATAGGGAGGAGGGGAGGGATACAGGGAGGGTCAGATCGAAGGTGACAGAGGACAGTTTGACTTTTGGTGATGGGTATGCAACATGGTTGAATGATAAGACAACCTGGAGATGTTTTCATTGTACATATGTACCCTGATTTATTGGTGTCACCCCATTAGAATTAATAATAATAAAATATATATTAAAAATAAAAAAAATAAAAAAAACTGATACTGAATTTCTATGGAAATTGCATTAAATTTGTATATTGCTTTGGGTAATATGGCTATTATAACTAAGTTGATTCTCTGAATCCATGAACATGGAATATTTTTTCATTTCATTGTGTTTTTTTCAATTTCCTTTAACAATGTGTTCGGCAGATAAAATATAATATGCTCACTTTGTTAAAGATGGTGCTGCCCACATGGAAGCCAGTCACCCAGGTGATATTATTTGCCCTTATGCTTGTGATGGCTGTGGGGGAAAAGCTGTAATGTAGGCAGGCCAGGTCATTATAGCCTAAGGCTTAGTTTAAGAGTAAACTCTTCTCCACACCCTTGACTGATTGGATGATGTAGGGTGGTGATTTAGGGAGGAATCCCATTTTGCCTCAGATGGGTGGCTTTGTATCAGAGACTTTCTTGTATGTATAATTGGATTAAAGGTTTGGATTTTCTAGGCTATAAACTGGGGCAGTTTGGGAGCTTGCTCTCTCTTGGTTCCTGAGTTCCTGAGGTTATTATTAGAGAGGAGCAGAGTAAGGCCACGTGAAGGCCAGGAGAAGCAGCCAAGATGGCAGAGTGCTGAGGAAGAGTTTGTGCAGGAGGAGATGGGAAACAGAGGTGAATAA
Organism: Rhynchonycteris naso; assembly: GCA_037038555.1. Lineage (NCBI taxonomy): Eukaryota > Metazoa > Chordata > Mammalia > Chiroptera > Emballonuridae > Rhynchonycteris > Rhynchonycteris naso. The sequence goes on along the minus strand of CM073000.1, from coordinate 47,293,750 downwards.
ATCTGGTGAGCTGGAAAGCTTTGGTTCTAGGAAACTCGGATAAGTCAGTAGCTTTGTGAGCACTGAATGTGTGGGTCTTGGAGCCCAGTGTGTGTTTTTGCTTGCCCGCCGGGTGCAAGCTAGAATTAAAGCTGATGGCTCACCAGTTCGTGGCTCCCGTGTTTCATTGCCATCTGTCCGAATCCAATGCGAACCTGCGTGGGTCGGGCGGCTGTGATCCTGACCGTGGCTACTGGCTTTACACAATGCTTTGCAGTTTTCAGTATAGATTACATTCTTTGTTAAGTTTATCCCCAGGTATTTTATTTTATTTTTTTGTTGCCTCTGTAAAAAATATTATTTTTTGAGTTCATTTTCTGAAATTTTATTGCTTGCATATATAAAAACAATATATTCCTGTATATTGATTTTGTATGCTGTGACCTTACTGTATTGATTTATTGTTTCTGTTAGTCTTTCTGTGCAATCTCTGGGGTTTTCTATATACAGGATCATGTCATCTGCAAAAGTGGAACCTTTACTTCTTCTTTTCTTATCTGAATGCCTTTTTTTTTTTTTTTTTTTAACAGAGACAGAGAGAGTGTCAGAGAGAGGGATAGATAGGGACAGACAGGAAGGGAGAGAGAAGAGAAGCATCAATCATCAGTTTCTGGTTGCGACACCTTAGTTGTTCATTGATTGCTTTCTCATATGCCCCTTGACCATGGGCCTTCAGCAGACTGAGTAACCCCTTACTCGAGCCAGCAACCTTGGGTCCAAGCTGGTGAGCTTTGCTCAAACCAGATGAGTCTGCACTCAAGCTGGCGACCTCGGGGTCTCGAACCTGGGTCTTCTACATACCAGTCCAATGCTCTATCCACTGCGTCACTGCCTGGTCAGGCTGATCTGAATGCCTTTTATTTATTTCTTTTGTTTGATTGCTCTGGCTAAAACTTCCAGCATTATGTTGAATAGGAAGAGAGAGAGTGGGTAACCTTGTTTTGTTCCTAGTTTTAGAGGAAAACCTTTCAGTTTTCACCATTTAGTATGATATTAGCTGATGGTTTGTCATTTATGGCCTTTATTGTGTTGAGATGCTTTCCTTCTATTCTGTTGTATCAATAAGATACAACATCTTATCAAATGCCTTCTCTGCATCTGTTGATAAAATCACATGATTGTTTTCTTTTGTTGTTGTTGTTGATATGGTATATAACATTAATCGATTTTTGTATGTTGAACAATGTTTGTGGTGCTGGAATGAATCCCACTTGATCGTGATGTATTATTTTTTAATGTGTTGTATTCGATTTGCTAGTATTTTGTTTAGATTTTTTGCATCTGTATTCATTAGAACAGTGGTTCTCAAAGTGTGCACTAGGGCATACTGGTGTGCCCTAGAAATTTCCAGGTATTCCAGAGAAATATGTGCCTTTTGGGGACCAAAAAACCATCAGAGTTTTTGGAATTTAGATTTTGGGGGGACAGAAGTGTGGAGAATTGGCTGTAAGCTGACAGTCTGCCCAACCCCCCACCTCACTTGCCTTATTAGGTTGCAAAAGGCTGTTAAACTGTGGTGCTGGATTGCTTATACTACCTTCATGTTCCCTGGAAAGACTGGAGACAAGTTTCTTCTATCCTTTGTTTGGTGTAAAGTTAAGATGATATGTATGGCGGAGGTTTTCTGCACTCAATACAATTAAGATTAAAAAGAAAGAAATTCTTCAATGTATTGATGAGAAAATGAGAGTTTGCCTTTCAAACATATGCCCAAACATTGAAAAAATCACTAGGACACATCAGGCTCATGTTTCTCATAAACACAAAAATAAAAAACTTAACACATTCATGCTGGGACCTGCCGAATTTACTAAATCTTACTAAGAATGTATCCCTCTCTCTCTCTCTCTCTCTCTCTCTCTCTCTCTCTCTCTATATATATATATATATATATATATATATATATATATATATATATATATATATATAACTGTTTTGTCGTTTTTTTTATTTTTAACCCCCTTTTTTTATGAATTCTAGAAAGCATAACTCAAAAATGTAACATAAAAATGTTTTTTAATGTCAGAATATATGTATTATTATAACATATTTCTCAGAAATTTGTACATAGTGTGCTTACAATTATTTGTAGGATTTTAAATGCACCCCGACTTCAAAATGTTTGAGAATCACTGCATTAGAGATATTGGTCTGTAGTTTTCTTTTTTTGTGTTATTCTTGTCAGGTTTTGGTATGAGGGTTAGGTTGTCCTCATAAAATGGCAAAATGTGTTAGGAAGTATTGCTTCTTCTTCTATTTTTTGGAAGACTTTGAGAAAAATATGAACCAACTCTTCAATGAATGTTTGGTAGAATTCACTAGTGTAGCCGTCTGGCCCTGGACTTTATTTTTGGAGATGTTTTTGATAGTTGTCTCTATTTCTTCCCTGCTTATAGGTCTATTTAGGTTTTCCCTTTCTTCCTTACTCAGTCTAGGAATATTGTATAGTTCTATAAATTTATCCATTTCTTCTAGATTGTTGAATTTGTTGCCATATAATTTTTTATAGTATTCTACAACGATCCTTTGTATGTCTATGATATGTGTGGTAATTTTTTCTCTTTCATTTCGGATTTTGTTTATATGAGTCCTTTTTCTTTTTTCCTTAGTGAGTGCAGCCAGTGGTTTATCAATTTTATTGATCTTTCCAATAAACCAGCTCTTTGTTATATTAATATTTTTATAGTTTTTCTGTTCTCTGCTTCATTTATTTCTGCTCTAATTTGTACTATTTCCTTTCTTCTGCTAATTTTGAGTTGCATTTGTTCTTCTTTTTCTAGTTCCTTAAGATGTGATGTTAAATTGTTTATTGGGGATCTGTTTTGTTTCTTGATACAAGTATGTAATGATATAAACTTTCCTCTTATTACTGCTTTTGCTGCATCCCAGAAATTTTGATATGTCATATTATTATTTTTGTTAGTCTGTATTTATATTGTGATCTCTGCTTTTATTTCTTCTTTAACCCAGTCATTTTTTAGAAGTATGTTGTTTAATTTCCACATTTTTATGATTTTCTTTACTTCTTTTTTGCAGTTGAATTCTAATTTTATACTTGGTAAAAATCAATCCTCCTGAATTTGTTGATGTTAGTTTTGTGACCCAACATATGATCTATTCTTAAGAATGTTCCGTCTACACTGGAGAAAAATGTATAGTCTGAAGTCCTGGGATAAAATGCTCTGTAAATGTCTATTATGTTCATTTGGTCTAGTGTGTCATTTAAGACTGATATATTTTTTATTAATTTTGTTTGGATGATCTATCCAAAGCAGTCAATGGTGTATTGAGATCTCCAAATATAAAAATGTTCTTGTCAGTATCTATTTTTACATCAGTTAGTAGATGTCTTATATATTTTGGTGTTCCCTGATTTGGTGCATATATATTAAGAAGTGTTATTTATGTTTTCTTGGTACAATATCCCCTTTATCATTATAAAATGACCATATTTGTCTGGTTACCATTATTGTCTTGAAGTCAGCATTGTCAGATATGCTACTTTTCTCTGGATATTATTTGCTTGGAGAATCTTTTTCTAACCTTTCACTTTGAGCTACTTTTGTCCTTAGAGCTTAGATATATCTCTTGAAGGCAGCATATGGTTGGGTTTTCCTTTTTGATCCAATCTGCTACTCTGTATTTCTTTGTTGGTGAGTTCAGTCCATTGACAGGGTAATTATTGACAATTGAGGGTCTCTTATAGCCATTTTATGTATTATTTTCTAATAAGTCTGTGTGGTTTGGTTCTTCTCTTTTGTGTTTCTGTCAGTTGTTTTTGTTTGAGGTATTTCATACTTCTTTCCCCTGTTTCTTCTTTTTAAAGCTACATGTATCAGTAGTGGCATTTTTGTAGGTGGTAATCTTTAGGTTATTAAAAAATTATCATATTTACAAGAGTCTGTTATCTCATGATTGCTTCTGTACTCCATCCTTCTTTGTTACTGCAAATCTTTATCCTCTTCCCTTTTATTTTATTGTTGTCACAGATTATCTTTTTTGTTATTGTGATCTTGGAGCTTTTACTTATAGTTTTGCTTTTTCATGTTCTTTGTATCTGGTTGAATAACCCCTTTGAGTATATCTTGCAGGGGGGGGGGTTCTGGAGATAAATTCCCTCAGCTTCTGTATTTCTGTAGAAGTTTTTATTTCTCCTTCATGTTTGAAGAATAACTTTTATGTATATAGTCTTTATATATATATATATTATTATTATTAATTCTAATGGGATGACACCAATAAATCAGGGTACATATGTACAATGAAAACATCTCCAGGTTATCTTATCATTCAATTGTGTTGCATACCCATCACCAAAAGTCAAATTGTCCTCTGTCACCTTCAATCTGGTTTTCCCTGTGTCCCTCCCCTCCTGCCTATCCCACTCTTCCCTCCCTCCCCCCATCCGATAACCACGACTCTTGTCCATGTCTCATATTCTCACTTTTATGTCCCACCTATGTATGGAATCATGCTGTTCTCAGTTTTTCTTTTTTTCTGATTTACTTATTTCACTCCGTATAATGTTATCAAGGTACATCCATTTTGTTATAAATGATCCGATGTCATCGTTTCTTATGACTGAGTAGTATTCCATAGTATACATGTACCATAGCTTCTTAATCCACTCGTCTTCTAACGGACACTTGGGCTGGTTCCAGATCTTCGCTATTGTGAACAATGCTGCCACGAACATGGGGGCGCATTGCTTCTTTTCGAACAGTGCTATTGTGTTCATAGGGTATATTCCTATAAGTGGGATAGCTGGGTCAAAAGGCAGTTCGATTTTTAATTTTCTGAGGAATCTCCAAACTGTTTTCCACAGTGGCAGCACCAGTCTGCATTCCCACCAGCAGTGCAGAAGGGTTCCCTTTTCTCCACATCCTCGCCAGCACTTATTCTGTGTTGTTTTGCTGATAAGTGCCATTCTGACTGGTGTGAGGAAATATCTCATTTTGGTTTTAATTTGCATTTCTCTAATGATTAGTGATGTTGAGCATTTTTTCATATGCCTATTGGCCATCTGTATGTCCTCTTTGGAGAAATTTCTATTCATTTCTTTTGCCCATTTTTGATTGGGTTGTTTGTCTTCCTGTTGTTGAGTTTTATAAGTTCTTTATAAATTTTAGTTATTAACCCCTTATCAGATGTGCTGTCGAATATGTTCTCCCATTGTGTGGTTTGTCTTTTTATTCTGTTCCTATTGTCTTTAGCTGTGCAAAAACTTTTTAGTTTGATATAGTCCCATTTGTTTATCTTGCCTTTTATTTCAGTTGCCCGTGGAGATAAATCTGCAAATATACTGCTGCTACAGATGTCGGAGAGCTTGCTGCCTATGTTTTCTTCTAAGATGCTTATGGTTTCACGGCTTACATTTAAGTCTTTAATCCATTTTGAGTTTGTTTTTGTGAATGGTGTAAGTTGATGGTCTAGTTTCATTTTTTTGCAGGTAGATGTCCAATTTTCCCAACACCATTTGTTAAAGAGGCTGTCTTTACTCCATTGTATGTTCTTTCCTCCTTTGTCAAATATCAGTTGTCCATAAAGCTGTGGGTTTATTTCTGGGTCCTCTGTTCTGTTCCATTGATCTATGTGCCTGTTCTTATGCCAGTACCAGGCTGTCTTGAGTATAATGGCCTTATAGTAAACCTTGATATTTGGAAGAGTGATACCTCCTGCTTTATTTTTTCTTTTTAAGATTGCTGAAGCTATTCGTGTTCTTTCTTGGTTCCATATAAATTTTTGGAATATGTGTTCTATATCTTTGAAGTATGTCATTGGTATCTTAATTGGTATTGCATTGAATTTATAAATTGCTTTGGGTAATATAGACATTTTAATGATGTTTATTCTTCCTAGCCATGAGCACGGTATATGCTTCCACTTGTTTGTATCTTCCTTGATTTCTTTTATCAATGTTCTATAATTTTCCGAGTACAAGTCCTTAACCTCCTTGGTTAAATTTACTCCTAGGTATTTTATTTTTTTGGCTGCAATAGTGAAGGGGATTGTTTCCTTAATTTCTTTTGCTGATATTTCATTGTTGGTGTATAGAAATGCCTCTGATTTCTGAGTATTAATTTCATATTCTGCCACCTTGCTGAATTCATTTATAAGGTCCAGTAGTATTTTGACTGAGACTTTAGGGTTTTCAATATACAATATCATATAATCTGCAAATAGTGACAGTTTTACTTCTTCTTTTCCAATTTGGATGCCTTTTATTTCTTCTTCTTGTCTGATTGCTGTAGCTAGGACTTCCATAACTATGTTGAATAAGAGTGGTGAAAGTGGGCAACCCTGCCTGGTTCCTGATCTTAAGGGGATTGCTTTTAATTTTTGTCCATTTAGTATGATGTTTGCTGTTGGTTTATCGTAGATGGCCTTTATCATGTTAAGGAATGATCCCTGTATTCCCACTTTACTGAGAGTTTTGAGCATGAATGGGTGCTGTATTTTATCAAATACCTTTTTTGCATCTATTGAAATTATCATGTGATTTTTGTCCTTCCTTTTGTTTATGTGATGAATCACATTGATTGATTTGCGAATATTGAACCAGCCTTGCCTCTCCAGAATAAATCCCACTTGATCATGGTCTATGATTTTTTTCATATATTGCTGGATCCGGTTGGCTAATATTTTGTTGAGAATTTTAGCATCTAAATTCATCAGGGATATAGGCCTATAATTTTCTTTCTTTGTGTTGTCTTTGCCCGGTTTTGGGATCAGAATTATGCTTGCCTCATAAAAGGAATTTGGAAGTCTTCCTTCCTCTTGAATTTTTTGAAATAGCTTGAGGAGGATAGGAGTTAGTTCTTCTTTGAATTTTTGATAGAATTCACTTGTGAAGCCATCAGGCCCAGGACTTTTCTTTTTTGGGAGTTTTTTGATAACTGTTTCGATCTCATTTGTAGTAATTGGTCTGTTTAGGTGTTCTGATTCTTCCAGATTGATTTTTGGAAGGTTATATGATTCAAGAAATTTGTCCATTTCACCAAGATTGTCTACTTTTTTGGTATATAGTTCTTCATAGTATTTTCTTACAATGCTTTGTATTTCTGTTGTGTCAGTTGTTATTTCTCCACTGTCCTTTCTAATTTTATTTATTTGAGTCCTCTGTCTTTTTTTCTTGGTGAGTCTAGTTAAAGGTTCATCAATCTTGTTACCTTTTCAAAGAACCAGCTTCTGGTTTCATTGATCCTCTGTATTGTTTCCTTAGCCTCTATGTCATTTATTTCTGCTCTGATCTTTATTATTTCCTTCCTTCTACTTGTCTTGGGTTTTATTTGTTGTTGTTTTTCTAGTTCTTTTAGATGCAGGGTCAGGTTGCTTATTTGAGCTTTTTCTAGCTTCTTATGATATGCCTGTAGTGCAATGAACTTCCCTCTCAGTACTGCTTTTGCTGTGTCCCATAAATTTTGAGTTGATGTATGCTCATTATCATTTGTTTCTAGAAACTTTTTTATTTCTTTTTCGATCTCATTTTTAATCCATTCATTATTTAATAACATGCTATTTAGTTTCCAAGTGTTTGAGTATTTTTCAGTTTTTCTTTTGTGGTTAATTTCTAGTTTCATGGCATTGTGATCAGAGAAAATGCTTGATATGATTTCAATCTTCTTAAATTTATTGAGACCATTTTTGTGTCCTAACATGTGGTCTATCCTAGAAAACGTACCATGAGCGCTTTAGAAAAATGTATATTCTACTGCTTTAGGGTGAAAAGTTCTGAAGATATCTATTAAATCAAGTTGATCTAGTGTATCCTTTAAGTCTGCTGTTTCTTTATTAATTTTCTTTCTTGAGGACCTATCCAGTGTTGTTAGTGGGGTATTGAAATCCCCTACTATGATAATATTGCTGTTAATCTCGTCCTTTATATCCATCAAAGTCTGCTTTATGCATGTCGGGGCTTCTATATTTGGTTCATAGATATTTACAATAGTTATATCTTCCTGTTGAATTGTTCCCTTTATCATTATGTAGTGTCCTTCTTTATCTCTTACTACAGCCTTTGTTTTAAATTCCATTTTGTCTGATATAAGTTTTGCTACCCCTGCTTTTTTTTCATTTCCATTTGCATGAAATATTTTTTTCCATCCTTTTACCTTCAGTTTATGAGCATGTTTTGTTTTAAGGTGTGTCTCTTGTAGACAGCATATGTATGGGTCCTGTTTCTTTATCCACGCAGCTACCCTATGTCTTTTGATTGGATCATTTAATCCATTTACATTTAAGGTTATTATTGATATGTAGTTGTTTATTGCCATTTTGTTCTTTAAAGCTGTATTCTTCTTTTGCTCTATTCATTCCTCCCTTTAAACTGTTCACAAGAGGCCCCTTAGTATCTCTTGCAGAATTGGTTTGGTTTTTATGAATTCCTTCAGGCTTTCTTTTTCTGGGAAGCTCTTTATTTCTCCTTCAATTTTAAATGTTAGCCTTGCTGGATAAAGTAGTCTTGGTTGTAGGTTCTTGTTCTGCATTACTTTGATTATATCTTGCCATTCCCTTCTGGCCTCAAGTGTTTCTGTTGAGAAGTCCGATGTCATCCTTATGGGGGCTCCTTTGTAGGTGATAGCCTTTTTTTCTCTAGCAGCTTTTAAAATTTTTTCTTTATCCATTAGCTTTGGTATTTTAACTATGATGTGTCTTGGTGTAGATCTTTTTGGGTTTCTCTTTAATGGAGTTCTGTGTGCTTCTTGAATGTGTGGAGTGTTTCCCAGCCTTAATTTAGGAAAGTTTTCTGCTATGATTTGATTGAACAACGTTTCCATTTCCTGTCCTCTCTCCTCTTCTTCAGGCACCCCTATGATGCGAATGTTGTTTCTCTTCATGTTGTCACAAAGCTCCCTTAGAGTTTCCTCACATTTTTTAAGTCTCTTTTCCTTTTTCTTCTCTGCTTCTGTGCCTTTGTTTATTGTGTCCTCTAACTTGCTTATTCGATCCTCAGCCTGATTCATCCTGCTTTTAATTCCTTCCATTGTGGTCTTCAGTTCTGATACTGTATTTGTCATTTCTGTCTGATTCTTTTTTATTTTTTCTATTTCATTTTTTATACTTGTTATCTCTTTATTTAGGTGTTTATAATGTCTATCCATTGTTGCTCTAATTTTTTTGAACATCCTCACTATCATTATTCTAAATTCTGCTTCTGGTAATTTGGTTATATCTGGTTCTTTCAGGTCCTTCTCTGGGGATTTCTCTTGATTCATTTGGTTTGCAGTCCTCTGCCTGCCCATTTTTTCTGTGTATAAGCAAGTTGTGGCCACTGGAGTCCAGTAGGTGTTGCCTTTGTGTTCTCTAGGTGTGGTCTGTCTGCAGGCCCCCCACCCCCTCTGCCAGTGCCTATGGTGGTTGGATATGAGCGTTGCCAACGCTGGCCCACTGTGGCTTTTCCTGTGATTTCTGCCTCTCCTCCGTGGGAGGGGCTGTCACTGAAGCCACAAGACTTAGCACCAAGGGTAGAGGTGAGCACCTTTCCTCAGCTGCGGACCCAGCCTATTTCCCGACTTCCGCCCAGAACCAGCAGTCGGAGCCTGCTCGCTACAGTTCCGCGGGTTAGGCGGGGCTTTTGACGTGCTCTCAGCTGTAAGCTTTTGTCTGTCCGGAGCTTTAGCCCCGCCCTTGAGGCTAGCGCCCTTCTGCGCAGGGTCGGAAACCAAGGTTTATTGGGGCGGGCGTGTTTGCTGGCTTCCGCTCAGCTGCGTACTTTAGCTCGTCCTGGACTCTACCCCACCCCCGCGTTCGGAGCCCGCTTGTGCACGTATGAATGCAATCCGCGGTTTCTCCGGCCGGGCAGGGATAGTAGCATGAGCTCAGCTGCGAGCTTCCACTTGTCTCGGGGTCTACCCCGTTCCCGCACTCGGAGCCCGCTCTCGCACGTATACTGGCCAACCGCGGTTTCTCTGGCCTGGGGGGTCGGGGGCTGGTAGCGTCAGCTCAGCCGCGAGCCCCTGCCCGTCCCTGGTCCCAGCCCGGTCCCCGCGGTCAGGGCCGGCTTGCGCAGGGCCTGCCCGTTCCTGGCCTCCCGCTTTGTCCCTGTAAGTGGGATTAAAGGCGGGCCCGTAGCTTCCGGACCGCTTTCGCGTGTCCCCTCAGACCCTCTGTGCTAGACTGATCTCCCGCCGGCTTGGCCTCTGCCCACGCCGACAGAACCGCGCCTCAGCGTCCTGTCGTCCCAAACCCTCAAGCAGCCCTCAGCAGAGTAGGAAGGGACCCAACACTCCACACTGTAGGCCTGGGAGCTCCCTCACTTGTTTCACAGTTCAAAACTGTCCAAACGCCTCTTCTAGGCTCTAGGACTGCAGGCTGGGGCTTGGTTCCTGGGACCCAGGTCCCTCCCTCTCCGCCAAACTTTCCTCCCGCCCCGCGGGACTCTCTGGGCTGCCGTTTGCTCCTGGGAGCTGGGCAGCCCTCTTCGCGTTTTCGCTATTCCTACCAGTCTCAATGTGGCTTCTTCTGTGCTCCTTGGTTGAAGAGTTCACTTAGTTTAGTTCATAGTTGGTTTATCCAGATGATGGTTCTTTAAATTGAGTTATAATCCACTTTGGTTCTGGGAGTTGGAAGTTGGTACGTCCGCCTACTCCATCACCATCTTGCTTACCTGTATATAGTCTTGATTGGTAATTATTCCCTTTCAGTACTTTGAATGTTTGAGTCCACTCTTTTCTGGCTTGTAGAGTTTCTCCTGAGAACTTTGATGATAACCTAATGGGCTTTCCCTTATATATTATATTCTTTTTTTTTCTAGCTACCATGAGAATTCTTTTTTTGTGACAATTTTATTTTTATGTGCTTGGAGTAGATCTGTTTGGGTTGAGGTAATTTGGTGTTCTTGTTTGGGTTGAGGTAATTTGATGTTCTGTTTGCTTCTTAGATTCGAGGCTTTAACTCTTCCCACAGGCTTGGAAAGTTCTCATCAATTATTTGTTTAAATAAGTTTTTCATTTCCTTTTCCCTCTCTTCTTCTTCTGATATACCTATTATTCTTATATTGCTCTTTCTGATATAGTCAGAGAGTTCTTGTAGAGCTCTTTCATTTTTTAAATTCATGAGTCTTTCTCTTCTTCTCTCTGTAGTGTCTCTAGTTGTCTGTCTTCAATGTCACTGATTTTCTCCTTAATCTGGCCTGTTCTATTAGCCAAACTTGTTACCTAATTTTTAAGTTTATGTATTGAGTTCTTTATCTCTATTTGGTCCTTATTTAAAGTTTCAGCCTCCTTGATGAAGTATCTTTTTGTTCATTTATTTGATTTTTGAGCTCATTAAATTGTCTATTTGTGTTTTCTTGCAACTCATTGAGATTATATAGAACTTCAATTTTGAATTCTCTGTCATTTAACTCCAAGGTTTCCATGTAATTGAGATTTTATTTTTCTGGAGATTTTTTATTATCTATCTGAACTATGTCTCTGTCTTGTGTTTCATGATGTATGATTTCTTCTTCCTTGATGACATTTGACAGTAGTATTGTTAAGAACCCTAACAAGAAGCAATTGTTTTTTCCAATAGCTGTTGCTATACTACAAGTTTTAGCTCTGTGAAATTCTTGGGCAGACCTCTAATGTCTAGTAATGTAGGCAGGGCTACAGTCACATTGGTGGATGGGGCATATGGTGTAGGCTGCTCTGTGACTGACTTTGAGGCTTTAGCAGTGGCAGTCCCAGGCCTCTCCTTATTCCTTCCTCCTCTCAGCAGACTAGTGGGATCAGATGTGGAGCACTTCCATCTCCTATGGGAGAAAGTAGACCCAGAGAGTAAGCTATGGAGGGCTTGCCACCATTTCTCTTCATACCACTTGGGGAGGGAGGTGGGATCAGGGAGGCTGGGGGTGTGCACTTTTGTTTTCCCTAATACTTCACAGAGTGTGGGCATCTGGTGGAGTACTGGCCTAGCAGTGGCAAGTATGCAGTGCTGTATCGGCTGATTGTAGGATAAGCACTCACCTATGGAGCTTGTGCCTCCCTGTGAGAGCTGGGCACCACCCAGCACACACTGATGGAGCTTGCACTCCATCATAAGAGCCAGACACTTTGAGATCTCTGTTCACTGATGAAGGAAGTGCTGTAGGCAGAGTGTGGGCCCGCACAAGTTGATTGCAAGTCAAGTGACATGGGTAGTCCTTGGTAACCCTGTGTCTAATTGTGCCCACCTTAGTTCAGCTCCTTCCCCCTGTCTCCCAGTCTCTCTGCCTCTCCTAGCTCAGAATAAAATTCTCTTCCTGAGTCCAGGAAGGAGAGAGAAAAATTAATTCCTCTGTGTTTTTTTCCTCTCTAGAGCCTACCGTGGATGTATTTTATTTTTTCCCCCATTCTCAACTCATCCCATCTTCAGTCCACTCATTGCTAGGATCTTTTAAGCATGGCTTTGAGCCCAGCTGGGGTTTCTTTGCTGCATTATAGTTATTCAATTTGTTGAAATATTAAGGAGAGAGATCAGAAGTATCTTTCACGCTGCCATTTCTCAGGGTCTCCAAGAATACATTTTAGTTAGGCTTATTTTAGCCCCAGGAATATCTGAATGGTTAGTAAATTTACTAGTTTTTTTATTGCTTGTACTTCTAAACACAGCATGTCTCAAATTTGATAATTTAATTTTAACAATTCTATTTTTCTGTGTCAAATTCAGTAATATATTATTCAATAGGCCATTCTTTTCTTTTATTAATTTTAATGGGGTGACATTGATAAATCAGAAAACATATGTTCAGAGAAAACATCTCCAGGTTATCTTATCATTCAATTATGTTGCATACCCATCACGCAAAGTCAAATTGTCCTCTGTCACCTTCTATCTGGTTTTCTTTGTGCCCCTCCCTTCCTCTCCTCCCCCCCCACCCCATAACTACTACACTCTTGTCCATGTCTCATAGTCTTGCTTTTATGTCCCACCTATGTATGAAATCATGCTGTTCTCAGTTTTTTTCTGTTTTACATATTTCAGTCCTTATAATGTTATCAAGGTCCATCCATTTTGTTGTAAATGATCCAATGTCATCATTTCTTATGGCTGAGTAGTATTCCATAGTATATATGTACCAAAGCTATTTAATCCACTCATCCTCTGACGGACACTGGGGCTGTTTCCAGACCTTCGCTATTGTGAACAATGCTGCCACAAACATGGGGATGCCTTTCTTCTTTTCTAACAGTGCTATGGTGTTCTTAGGGTATACTCCTAAAAGTGGGATAGCTGGGTCAAAAGGCAGTTCGATTTTTAATTTTTTGAGGAATCTCCATACTGTTTTCCACAATGGCTGCACCAGTCTGCATTCCCACCAATAGTGCAGGAGGGTTCCCTTTTCTCCACATTCTCACCAGCACTTATTCTGTGTTGTTTTGCTGATGAGCACCATTCTGACTGGTGTGAGGTGATATCTCATTGTAGTTTTAATTAGCATTTCTGTAATGATTAGTGATGTTCAGCATTTTTTCATATGCCTATTGGCCATCTGTATGTCCTCTTTGGAGAAATTTCTATTTATTTCTTTTGCCCATTTTTTGATTGGATTGTTTGTCTTCCTGGTGTTGAGTTTTATAAGTTCTTTATAAATTTTGGTTATTAACCCCTTAGCAGATGTGCTGTCGAATATGTTCTCCCATTGTGTAGTTTTTCTTTTTATTCTGTTCTTATTGTCTTTAGCTGTGCAAAAACTTTTTAATTTGATATAGTTTCATTTGTTTATCTTGCCTTTTATTTCAGTTGTCCGTGGAGATAAATCTGCAAATATATTGCTGCAACAGATGTCAGAGACCTTACTGCATATGTTTTCTTCTAGGATGCTTATGGATTCATGGCTACATTTAAGTCTTTTATCCATTTTGAATTTGTTTTTGTGAATGGTGTAAGTTGATGGTCTAGTTTCATTTTTATGGAGGTAGATTTCCAATTTTCCCAACACCGTTTGTTAAAGAGGCTGTCTTTACTCCATTGTATGTTCTTTCCTTCTTTGTCAAATATCAGTTGTCCATAAAGCTGTGGGTTTATTTCTGGGTTCTCTGTTCTGTTCCATTGATTTATGTGCCTGTTCTTACGCCAGTACCAGGCTGTCTTAAGTACAATGGCCTTGTATTATACCTTGATATTCAGAAGAGTGATGCCTCCTGCTTTATTTTTTCTTTTTAGAATTGCTGAGGCTATTCATGTTCCTTTTTGGTTCCATATAAATTTTTGGAATATGTGTTCTATATCTTTAAAATATGTCATTGGTATTTTAATCAGTATTGCATTGAATTTATAAATTGCTTTGGGTAATATAGACATTTTAATGATGTTTATTCTTTGTAACCATGAGCACGGTATATGCTTCCACTTGTTCATATCTTCCTTGATTTCTTTTATCAATGTTTTATAATTTTTTTATATATATATTTTATTATTATTAATTCTAATGGGGTGACACCAATAAATCAGGGTACATATATACAATGAAAACATCTTCAGGTTATCTTATCATTCAATTGTGTTGCATACCTGTCACCAAAAGTCAAATTGTCCTCTGTCACCTTCTATGTGGTTTTCCCTGTGTCCTTCCCCTCCTCCCTATCCCACTCTTCCCTCCCTCCTCCCACCTGTAACCACCACTCTCTTGTCCATGTCTCATATTCTCACTTTTATGTCCCACCTATGTATGAAATCATGCTGTTCTCAGTGTTTTATAATTTTACAAGTACAAGTTCTTAACCTCCTTGGTTAAATTACGCCTAGGTACTTTATTATTTTTTTTTTTGCAATAGTGAAGGGGATTGTTTCCTTTTTTTTTTCCCTGACCTGACAGTTCATTGTTGGTATATAAAAATGTGTCTGATTTCTGAGTATTAATTTTATATCCTGCCACCTTGCTGAATTCATTTATCAAGTCCAGTAGTTTTTTGACTGAAACTTTAGAGTTTTCTATATATAATATTATATCATCTGCAAATAATGATAGTTTTACTTCTTTTTATCGAATTTCGATGCCTTTTATTTCTTCTTCTTGTCTGATTGCTATAGCCACAAGCCTGGGTGAGCTCCTTTGCTCAGCTGCGGTCCCTGCCTCTTTCTGGGCTTCCACTCAGCCCCTGTGGTCAGAACCAGCTCATGCAGGTTCTCAAACCTCGGCTCCTCAGACCTGGTGGGGCTTCTGTTATGCACTCAGTTGCAATCCTTCGCCTGTCCCTGACTTTCGCTCCATCCCTGCAGTCAGGGCTGGCTTGCACAAGGTCACAAGCCTCGGAGGTCAGGTGATGCTGTGCACCCATGCGCCCCTCCTCAACAGCAGATCTTTGCCCATTCCCGGGCTCCCGCTTTTCCCCCACAGGTGAGGCTGCAGGCTGGCCTTCAGCTGCCTGACCGCTTTCGTACATCCCCCTTTGCCCCTGCTGGGCTAGACAGGGCTCATGGCCAGCCAGCCCAGTCTCTGCCCCTGCCGACAGAGGCACGTTTCCTCCTCCCACTACCACCATCCCTCCAGCAAGGCCTCAGTAGTGTGAGTGGGGGCACTGCAGCTCAGACCCTATCATTACATACTGTAGTCCTGAAAGCTCCCTCTTTCTAAGCGGCAGTGCTCTTAGTGCCACAAGGGAGCTTGTTTGACTGGTGTCTTGCCTCCCTTTGCAGGTATTACTAGTTCAAGGGGAAATATTTGTTTCAGATTTGGGAAGTGACTCAGCCCAGGGTTTAGGGTGGCTGTCCCTCAGAATGTTTCTCCCTGTGCCTTCCAGACCACACTCTCTTCCTGCTGCTATGGTCCTCTCCTCTCTCCCCATTCCCTGGAGCCCCGGGTGAGTGTTTGTGAGAGAGGTTTTCTGCATCATCCCTTTAAGAAGAATCCTGGGTCTGAGAAAACTGTCTCTCACAAACAGATCCTAACTTGTTTCACAGCTAAATACTATCCATATGCCTGTTCTAAACTCTGGGGCTGCAGGCTGGAGCTTTGTTTCTGGGCCCCAGGTTCCTTCCTCTCCGCTAAACTCTCCTCCTGCCACACGAGTCTTTCCAGGCTGCCATTCGCTCCGGGGAGCTGGGCAGCCCTTTCCATGTTTTCGCTTTTCCTACCAGTCTTAGTGTGGCTTCTTCAATGTTCCTTGGTTGAAGAGTCCACTTAGTTTAGTTCAAAGTTGGTTTATCTAGATGATGGTTCTTAAAATTAAGTTATAATCCACTTTGGTTCCAGGAGTTGGAAATTGGTATGTTTGCCTAGTCAATCGTCATCTTGCCCTAAAGTACTACATTTTAATTCCCTTGAGTTTGTTACTTCAGTAAACAAACATATAACATAAAGAAAAAAAAAGTGCCAAACAACCATGGGGTGACAAGCTGTCATTTGTTTCAACTTTGTATTATGCCCCAAATTCCCTCGAAGATATTATGAGTGCTGAATGGTGAAACCAATAGGCCATTCTTATAGAATCTGGTGTAGTTAGAATTTTTTAAGTTAAGAACAAAATTCACAGCCTAGTTATTATATTTTGCAGATCATATATGAGGTGAAAGTAGTTGATGTAATAATTGTTTGACATTCCAAATATTTATCCCAGTAATAATTCGTTTTGGGTTTATTTCACTGCCTAAATGTTTTGATGCATTCTTGAATTTTGTAAATTCCTTTACCATTTTATCCCCAAATCACTCTTTCTAGTGTTCAGCCATATTATGAAGTAGATGAGTAGACCACACAGATATAATTTATATTGCACATTGGATAATAACATTATGGCCAGTAGAGGGGGCATCAAGGAATAGTCACAAGTACAGGTTTTGACAAGATAGAAATATTGGTATTGTAACTGCAGGAGAATTTCAGCTAAAACATCTGTACTAAAATAAAATAGTTCCATGATGTTAATGTGTTTAGAGAAGCAGGGTAACATTACTGAGTGATAGTTTTGGAGCTCAGTAATTGTATACTTGCCTTAGTTATATATCTTAAACTTAAAAATAGATTGTTGGATTTTAATATTCTTGGGAAAAATATAAGATGTTAAATTGCAAAATGAATAGTGTGATATTTAACTTCCTAATTATGTATACACAGCCTCTTAGTGTCTTAGTTTTCTCATCTCTTAAATGTGGGAGTGTTAGGTTCCAGTCCAGGCTCTCTTTTCAAAGCCTCAATTGTCCAGGAACAACTTTAATTAATTTAGCTCTAGGGAAGTTCCCCTTTCTAGCCCTCCTCTCATAACTTATCTAAACATTCTGTTGCTTAGTGATCAATCCTCACCTGCCCCAGGACTCCCGGTCAAGGTTAACTCAACCCAGGATTCCCCTTCCAGGCTTACTTTCTGGCTCCAGGACAAAGTTAACCACCTGGCTAGCCTTGTTTATTAACCCTATAAAGGCTTGAATCCCCAAACACTTGGAGCTGATGCTGATGCCACTAAGGTCTCAGCCCATCCATTTGCAGATGCCCCAATAAATTGTTTTATTCCCATGTTTAAACTGGCTTCTTTCTTGGCATGAACTAACTGGGAGATTAAAGAAATCTATCCACAGTCTTTTTCTAGATATATCATAATGTGGCAATGAGTCTTTGCTCGTCCTCTGGGAACACCTCTGTAAACAAGAGAATTTAGATGTGTTCTATCTATCAGCCACTGGGAGGCTCACTTGATCAAATCAGAACTTGTATTAAAAGCTCCATTCAGTTTCTGGACATTGTCTGACTTCTTAGTATCATTTACCAAAATAAAACCTTTATTGCCTTGCATTATTTCATGCAGTTTTAGAGATTTTTAAATTTTATTTCTGTTGGGCAGATAAAATATATTATGCTCACTTTTTTAAAGATGGTGCTACCCACGTGCAAGTCCGTTGATATTAATGTGTGTTGGGCGACAGGCTGTGGGCAAGCCAGGTCATTATAGCCTAAGACTTAGTTTTAAGAGTAAGCTTTCCCCCCGTACCCTTGACTGATTGGATGATGTGGGGTGGTGCGCTCTCATGAGCAATCCTCCTAATATGCCTCAGATGAGTGACTTTGTATCAGAGACTTTCTTGTTTGTAGATTAAATTAAAGGTTTGGATTTCTACACTATAAAGTGGGGCAGACCAGGAGCTTGCTCTCTCTCGGTTCCTGAGATTAGCATTAGAGAGGAGAGCAGAGAAAGGCCACATGGAGGAGGCCAGGAGAAGCAGCCAAGATGACAGAGTGCTGAGAGAGAAGCCAGTTTGGGCAGAGTTTGTGCAGGGAGAAGGAGATATGGAACAGAGGTGAATAAGTCTGGGGAGCTAAAAACCTTTGATTCTAGGAAACTCAGGTAAGTCAGTAGCTTTGTGAGCACTGAATGAGTGGGTTTTGGAGCCCAGTGTGTGTTTTTACTTGCCAAGGGCATGCTAGGATTAAAGCTGATGGCCCACCATCTTTTGGCTTCATTGTTTCATTACCGACTGTCAGAATCTAATGCGAATCTGCACTGGCCAGGTGGCTGTGATGGTGGCCTTGGCCACTGGCTTTACATCACCCTTTATTGCCCTTTACCACATTGTACTGAAAATACTACTTAAATTAACTCTCTTTTTTATTAGACATATACCTTTTATTGGCAAGGAATATGTATTGTCTAGTTCACTGTTGAATATCTAGAACCTACCATAATTCCTGGCAGATAGGAGGTTCTTAGTAAGTCTTTGTTGAATGATAAATGAATGAATATCTGCTGGAGTAAGGGTTGTTTGCTTAATTGAATTGTTATGTAATTTATGTGTTTAGAAGGCCTCAATGAAAGAGTATCATTAACAGTGGAGACAAATGAAGTGTGGAATTAACACCTCTGATCCTATTGTTATTTCCTAGGAGAGATTTATCTGTCCAGTTAAATCACAGTTGACTGTGATTAAGCCAGGGTAGGCAGTCTAAAACATAGAAAATGCATTGGTGTAAAGTCAGTAGGCACAGCCACCAACACAGCTGTCTGGCTCATGCAGGTTCGCATTTGATTCAGACAGACGGTAATGAAACAATGGAGCCCAAAACTGGTGGGCCATTATATTTAATCCTAGCTCACACACAGTGGGTGAGAAATACACACACTGGGAAAACACTTTCCTTTCCATTCAGGGCTCCCAAAACCACTGACTCATCCGAGTTTCCTAGAATCAAAGGCTTCTACCTTACCAGCCTTATTCTCTTCTGTTCCCCATCTCCTTTTCTCTGCACAAACTCTATACAAACTGGCTTCTCCTTCAGCCATCTTGGGTGCTTCTCTACAATGCTAATTTCAGGAACCAAGAGAGAGAGTTCCTGGTCTGTCCCCATTTTATAGTGTAGCAACCAAAACCTTTAATCCATTATACAAATAAGGAAATCTCTGGTACAAAGTCACTTATCTAAGGCATAAATGGGATTCCTCATAAGAGTGCACCACTCCACATCATGCAACAGTCAAAGATGTGGGGAAAAGCTTAGTGTTGAGAAGATCTTAGTATTTAAAGGGTGGAAAAGGCTTTGTCTTAAAACTAAGACTTAAGACTATAAGGATCCTGCCTGCTCACAGCCTCTCCCCCACACCCAATGCAAACTATAAGTGAGCAAACATATACATCATATTTACAAACTTATTTGACCCATAATTGGTTTATTTGTTAAAGAATGTGACTCTTGCTCTAGTCTACTATATTCTCAAATCATGAGTTTATGATTTGCTGCTAAAATTACTCCATGTTTCCCCTGGCAGTCTGAAATTTTGCTCTCTTTTAATTTAAAAATATCATGTTCCAGGTAAATCCACACTGATATGTGTGCCCTCCAATGTTATCTCTAAAATCTAAAATGTCCCCACCATCTCTTTCCAATTACTTTCCTTTTCTTCTTTAGTATAGACTCTCCCTTCTCACTTTCTGGCTTATTTCAACACCTGTCTACCTGGTCTTCCTTCATCTATCCTCTTTCACTCAAGGATGCTTTCAAAACTGGTCATGTTCTCCTTCATGGACATGCTTACCTGGCCCCTCTCTGATCATGCTATTCTCTTTCCTACTCCACATTCTGGCCACTACAGGCGATTTCTCATTCCTCAAACACCATTTGGATCTGTGTATCTCTAGATCTTTGTTCATGTTGTTTATATGAATAAATTGTTGGACTAGTGAACTCTTATATCATGTTCTAGTTCAAATTTTCAGTGAAGGCTCCTCTCCCTGTCACCCACAGAGCTGGTATTTCTTCTTTGGCACTTACATAGCACATTGTATGTAAATCTGTTATGCAATGCATCACACTCTACTGTAATCATTTACTTGTTTACTTGGCTTTCTCTCCCAAAGACCATATTTTTCTTAAGGCCTGGGTCTGTCTCTCTCACAACACAACATGTTGCAAAGCTTGACACACAGATGTTAAGAAATGTTTGTTGATTAAATAAAGTTTATGTTCAAATTATTTTTTGGTAAATTTCCCCCAGCCACTGCCCTCCCCCACTGGATTTTAGTAATTTTTTGTTTGTTTTTATTAAGAAAAAGCTCATCTCACTGGAAATATGCCCATTTGCTGGAGTATATTTAGATCTATAACTTTTTATAAGATTAAAGAAGGTAATTCTGTCCCCCAATATGGTTGTGACTGAGGCAAGCCTGGTAGAGTGTTGACCTCTCTGCCCCCTGTCACTCCCACCATGCTTTTCCTCCTCCTTTCCACTCTCAGGAAAAACAAGTAACAGCAACCTCCAAAACAGCAGCAACAACAAAAAACCTTATAATAGATAGAATTGAAATCCTTGGAGTAAAAACTAAATGGAGAAATTCAGTTTCATGAAGGGAACAAAAAGGTCTCAGGGACTAATGGAAACTATATACCTTTCCACATAGAAAGGTCAGTGTAAATGAAAACATTTGAATCTGGCCCAACAGCACTTACTGTCCAAATGAAGCCATGTGCCTGTTCCAGAGCTCACAGCTCAGACATGAGGGCTCTGTGTGTCAGGGCTCCTTTGGTTGGAAAAAAAAAAAAGTGCAGATTACTTCAAATGGTGGTGGTTGGTTGAATGGCAACTGTTGAAATAACAGAGAAATGAGTTTTTGGAACATTCTTATCCTAACCTCAAGGATCTGGAGCATGATTTGGGAACTATGCTCCCACATAGAAGGTCATGTGTAAGAGGCAGCTCCAGAGGACAGGAGACATTGCTAGTTTCTCAGCAGCAGGAATTGAGCTGCTTTCTCCTGCTTTGCCATGGACTCGAATGTGCTGCTCTTTTTGTTTCAGTCTTACTTTGCTTACCTTTCTACTTCTGCTTCCACTGACAGTGAAATGTCTCTTCATGTATTTTTTGTTCAATGATGACATTCTTGAGTGGTAAGAATGTCATCATTGTAACAAATCATGTTTGGAGGGAGCTTTTGTAACCAGACCATCTCATGGCACTTGGCTAGTTTATAGATCTGGCTCTTCTTGGGCCATGTGTCCAACTGCCCTAACCATACAGCTGCAGAGAGAAGGGAGTGTGTGTGTGTGTGTGTGTGTGTGTGCGCGCACGCGCGTGAGCGCACATGTGTGAGAGACATGGTATCACACGGTGCTCCATGGTAGAGTATGCTTAAAGAACCACCTAGAAGGTAGGAGGAGGTGGAGGAGGGCATAGCAGCATGAATGACCATGGAGGGAGACTTGACTGGGGATGGTGAACACATAATACAGTGTACAGGTGAGGTATTGTAGAACTGTCCACCTGAAACCTGTATAATTTTGTTATAATTTTATTAGCCAGTGTCAACCCAATAAATTCAATAAAAAAGGAAAAAACCACCTAGAGATGCTTTTCTTAGCAGGGGCTACATTGTTACCTATTTAGGAGTTTGTGGCCAGGCAACCATTCTAAGACAAGATCTCTTCGGTACAGATGTATTTTGGAAACTCTGATCATGATTTCTCTTAAGTATCACCAATGAAACCGATATCTTCATATCCTCCTGTTCTTTGCTTTCCTGGGCTCATATCCTCACTTCTCCTTTCCTTACTGTGGGTGAAAACATTGCTTTTGTTTCTCTGTACATGTGTGTGATTAGAAAGGGAAGTCAGGCCTTAGTTTCTCATTACTGAGAAACGGATAATAAGAAGTAGTCAGGTTAAAAACCGCATGCTGCCTCAAAGGTTTAAATATCAATGCATTATGTTTGTTCTTAGTGTTCTCTATAAAACACCTTTTCTCTGCCCCTTCCCCAAAGTACAGAAAGAAAGGGTAGCTCATAGTTAGCTTGCAGCCTCAGCCTTTCATATAACTGTTTCATACCTCTGGATGCATAATTTATTAGCATCTTTCTTACATAAATACTTCTCTTATGTTGTCAAGTTTTTCTCCTTTGCCACCCAACTTGTAACTCAGGCTTGATCACTTAACTAACTGATTTATTCATTTACCAATCCCTTTTTAAACTGAGTGCTTAATCACAAACCAGAACCACTTGGGGCCACTGGTCTGCTTATTATTATTAAACTGCATATGTCTAAATTTTTCTTAGAGAACTTAGAAAAGCACTCCTTTGGCTGTCTTCAAATTAGCTTTTCTTAAATTATCCCTTGACGTATGGCTGTTTCATACTATACAAAGAGGAAAAACATGTCCATATGACCTTATTTCTTGTGTCCATGTTGTTTATACGTTTTCTTTGAAGAACTGTCCATTTTCCTGTATCCCTCAGTGTTTCTGCTGTCGCCTTCATTTTCCCAAACGTACAAGATGCTCTTCTGCTCTCCTCTGCCTCCTTTCTCCTCACCCTCTTAAGCAGAGACAATATTTATAATTCTCTCTAAAATACTGTTTTATCTAAACAGAAAAGAAGTATAATTATCTTTTTATAAATTTACTCTGAATATCTGGGTCTCAGAGTTTTTCACCTGGGTTATCTGCCCTCTTCCCTCCCATTTCTCCCTCACAGAGATGCCTGATATAATGCCAAACTCATGGCACATGCTCACCTTGGGTTTGTGGATCCAAAATCACCACCAATAATATCCCCCAACTTCTCTTCTTGCCATTGTTGAATTGTTTTCTCCATATCCTTGTTCTCATACCTCTTTTTCTTTTTCAATGAAAAATTTTCTACTTAAATTTGTAGTAGGTGGGCAATCAATGTTTTCTCACTACCTAAAACTCTGTGATACTATTTTTCTACTCTCATTGCTGTTTCATTTGTGTCATCATTGGTCATGATGCCCCTCTATATTTACAAAATTTTATTTTATTTTTTAAAAAATTTTATTTAGAAAATTAACTTTAACGGTGACATTGATAAATAAGAGGACATAGGATTTAGGTAAACATTTCTATAGCATTTGAACTGTTTTTATGTTGTGTTCCCATCACCCAAAGTCACATCATTTTCCGTCACCATATATTTATCCCTCTTTATATTCTTTTCCCTACTACCTCCCCTGTCCACCTCACCCACATCCTCTTCCTCCTGGTAACCACTCCACTCTTATCAATGTCCATAAGTCTCAGTATTATATCCCACTTATGTGTGAAATCATACTGTTTTTAGCTTTATCTGATATATTTCACTCAGTATAATGTTCTCAAGGTCCATCCATGTTGTTGTAAATGGCAATATGTCATCATTTCTTATGGCTGAGTAGTATTCCATTGTATATAAGTAGTACAACCTTTTTATCCAATTCTCTAGCAAAGGACACTTTGGTTGTTTCTATGTCTTAGCCACTGTGAATAATGCTGGGATGAACATGGGCATGCACGTGTTTTTATGTAACAATGTTTTTGAGTTTTTGGGGTAGATACCCAGTAGAGTGGTTGCTGGGTCATAAGGTAGTTCTATTCTTAATTTTTTCAGGAATTTCCATACTTTCTACCATAATGGTTGTATTAATTTGCATTCCCACCATCAGCGAATGAGGGTTCCTTTTTCTCCACAACCTCTCCAACACTTATTACCTGTCTTTTTGGTAATAGCTAATCTAACAGATGTGAGGTGGTATCTCATTATAGTTTTGATTTGCAGTTCTTGAATAGCTAGAGAAGATGGGAATTTTTCATATATATGCTGGCCATTTCTTTGTCCTCTTGGGAGAAGTGTCTGTGTAGGGCCTCACCTCATTTTTAATTGGATTGTTTGCTTGTTTGTTGCTGAGCTTTGTGAGTTATTTATATATTTTGGATATTAATCCCTTATCAGAGCTGTTGTTTGCAAATTATCATCTTCCATTTAGTTGGCTGCCTATATGTGTGTTGCCAATTTCTTTTCTTGTCCAGAAGCTGTTTAGTTTGATATAGTCTCATTCATTTATTTTTGCCTTTACTTCCCTTGCCTTTCTGGTCAAGTTCATAAATTGTTCTCTATGGGCAAGGTCTATGAGCTTAGTACCTATGTTTTCTTCTATGTAATTTATTGTTTCAGATCTTATACTTAGGTCTTTGATTCATTTTGAATTAATTTTTGTGCATGGGACAAACTGTAGTTAAGTTTCATTCTTTTGCTGTGACTTTCCAATTGTCCTAGCACCATTCATTGAAGAGGCTTTTCCCCCTCCATTGTGTGTTTTTGGCTCTTTTGTCAAAGATTATTTGTCTATATATGTGTGGCTTTATTTTTGGACTCTCAATTCTGTGCCATTGGTCTGTATGTCTATTTTTCTGACAATACCATACTGTTCTGATTATTGTGGCTCTATAGTATAATTTGAAGTCCAGTAATGTGATACCTCCAGCTCTATTCTTTTTTCTTAAGATTGTTTTGGCTATACAGGGTTTCTTATGGTTCTATATAAACCTGCTAATTCTTTGTTCTATTTCTTTAAAAAATGATATTCAGATTTTAATGAGGATTGCATTAAATTTGTATATTGCTATGGGAAATGTGATCATTTTAAAGATGTTCATTCTTCCAATCTACAGACATAAAATATTTTTCTATCTCAATGTGTCTTTTTCAATTTCTTTCAATAATGTTTTGTAATTTTCAGTGTATAGGTCTTTCACTCTTTGTTAAGTTTATTTCTAAATATTTTATTTATTTATCTATTTTTGCAATTGTAAAAGTAATTGTTTTCTTTGAGTTCATTTTCTGAAGTTTTATCATAGGCATATGGAAAAGCAGTAGACTTTTGTATGTTGATTTTGTATCCTGCAACTTTACTGTATTGGTTTATTATTTCTAATAGTTTTTTGGTGGAGTCTGGGGTTTTCTATATACAGGATCATGTCACCTGCAAAAAATGATACCTTTACTTCTTTCCCAATATAGATGTCTTTTATTTCTTTCTTTTGTCTGATCACTTTAGCTAAAAGTTGAATACGAGTGGAGAGATTGGGCAGCTCTGTGTTGTTTCTGATTTTAAAGGAAAAATCCTTCACTTATTCACCATATAGTATGATATTAGCTTATGGTTCATCATATTTAGCCTTTATTATGTTGAGGTACTCTGTTTCTATTCCAATTCTATTGAGTATTTTAAACATAAAGGTATGTTGTATCTTTTTTTAAAAATTTTTTTAAATTTCTTTTTATTTTATTCATTTTAGAGAGGAGACAGAGAGAGAGAGAGAGAGAGAGAGAGAGTGAGAGAGAGAAAGGGGGGAGGAGCTAGAAGCATCAACTCCCCTATGTGCCTTGACCAGACCAGTGCAGGGTCTTGAACTGGCGACCTCAGTGTTCCCAGGTCGACGCTTTATCCACTGCGCCACCACAGGTCAGGTGGTATGTTGTATCTTATCAAATGCTTTTTATGCATCTATTGATAGGATGATGTGGTTTTTTTCTTTGTTTTGTTGATGTGGTGTATTACATTAATCAATTTCTATATGTTGAACCATCCTCGTGCTCCTTGTATGAATCCCACTTGATCATGATGTATTTTCTTTAAATGTTTTGTTTTATTTGATTTTCTAGTATTTTATTTAGGATTTTTGCATCTGTATTTATTAAAGATATTGGTCTCTAGCTTTTGTGTGTATGTCTGTGTGTATGTTCTCCTTGCCCAGTTGTTGTCCTCATAAAATGTGTTAGGGAGTATTACTTTGTCTTTTATTTTTTGGAGGACTTATCCTTTGAGAAGGATAAGTACCAAATCTTTTTAAAATATTTGGTAGAATTCACTAGTGTAGCCATCTGGTCCTGAAATTTTGTTTCTTGGGGATTTTTTTTTGATAGTTGTTTCTATTTTCTCTTTGCTTATAGGTCTATTTAGGCTTTCCACTTCTTTATGTATCAGTCTAGGAAGATTGTATAGTTCTAGGAATTTATCAATTTCCTCTAGGTTGTTGAATTTGGTGGCATATAATCTTTCATAATATTCTACTATGATGCTTTGTATACCTATGAAGTCTGTGGTGATTTCTCTTCTTTCATTTTGTACTTTGTTTATGGCAGTTTTCCCTCTTTTTTCGTTAGTGAGTGTAGCCAGTGAGTTGTCAATTTTATTGATTTTTTTCAAAAAATCAGCTCTTTGTTTTATTACTTTTTTTCTATAGTTCTTTGTTCTCTATTTTATTTATTTCTGCTCTAATTTTTACCATTACCTTTCTTCTGCCGACTTGGGGTTGCCTTACAAGATTTTAAATATTTGAGAACTCCAATTCCATATGAGAAGTTACCCACCTTACATACCACATAGTTCTGCTTTTAAATTTCTTTTTTCTTTTTAAAGATTTTTATTTATTAATTTTAGAGAGAAGTGGGGAAGGAGCAGGATACATCAACTCCCATATGTGCCTTGACCAGGCAAGCCCAGGGTTTCAAAGTGATGACCTCAGTGTTCCAGGTCGATGTTTATCCTCTGCACCACCACAAGTCAGGCCTGCTCCTAAATTTCTTAAAGTCTATAATCAATATGCTCATTTCAATTAATTCAACAGACATAAATCATAGAAATTGAATACCACTCTGTATCATCCTTTACATTGGGTTCTAAGAGCTTCCAGTAAGCTAATTGACCACTATCCTGAAACAACATAAACAGCACTTTCATGATGCTCTTTTTTTTTTAAAAAAATTTTATTTATTCAATTTAGAGAGGAGAAAGAGTGAGTGAGAGAGAGAGGGAGAGAGAGAGAAAGAGGGAGGAGCAGGAAGCATCAACTCCCATATGTGCCTTGACCAGACGAGTGCAGGGTCTTGAACAAGAGACCTCAGCATTCCAGGTCAACGCTTTATCCTCTGCGCCACTACAGGTCAGGCTCATGATGCTTTTATTTTGAGTCCTTTGTCCTTCCCTCTCTTTTTTTTTCCTTTTAGTGAGAGGAGGGACTACCGTATGCACCCTGACTAATGCTCCACCCAATGCTGAATTAGCGGAGCTATTTTTAGCACCTGAGGCTGATGTGCTTGGACCAAACGAGCTATCCTTAGTGTTCAGGGCCACTTCGGAACCAATTGAGCCACTGGATGCAGGAGGGGAAGAGTGAGAGAAGGGGGAGAGGGAAGGGGAGAGAAGCAGGTGGTTGCTTCTCTTATATGCCCTGACTGGGAATTGAACCTGGACAGGCCAACACTCTATCTACTGAGCCAACTGGCCAGGGCCTAAGTTCTCAAATAACCCCTAGTTGACATCTGAATAAACATTAGGCTTCTGAGCATCTCATGTTGATGTTAATACTCCTGAGTTTCTCACCAGTTTTCTCAAAATTTTGGTATTTTGGGTGGTACAATTCATTCTTAATCAAGAGGCTTTATTGTAGGATTTAGCCTCCCTGTCTCCACTACAAAATTCCATTAGTGTTTTCTATTGGATAAATAGACATGCCCACACATATTCCCAAACATTGTGTACTGACCAGACATTTTCCATCTCATTCATCATATTTCCTTATTTCTTGCTGATTATAGTTGATTATTTAGGCAGAGTACTTTTTTACATGTAACATGTGGTGGCCCTTGAAAAGTAAAAAAAATGTGATTACATTGTTATATATAATGGTTATCATTTTCTGAGCACTTCTAATTTTAAAAATTACCTTTCCTTGTATTTCTATTGTGGTCATAAGCTTCTTTTCACTAACTTTTCTGAAGCCCTCATTGCTTTTGCAAATACTGCCTATAAAGCAGTTAAAATTTGTTGTGTGTAGAAGAACTTAAACACTATGCAAACACAGCAAACCTACATTAGTAGACTAAGACCAATGTGATAGTTAAAACTAAAATGACTTGTGCTGGTAACCAGCACAATTGTTGGACCTCGCTCTGGACCTTACCTTGTATATAATTATCAGAGTTTGTAAACTGAAGTTTATTAGGTAGAGGAGGCCATATAGTTATCTAAAGTAGATAGTGGCAGCAATGCTAATAGGGGTTTATATCACCACCAATTAAAATCAAAGCATCTACCATGTCTACAAGGGCATCACTTATGTCCAAGAATTCTCTCACTAAGTATACAACCCAAGTAGTCTTAATTTATTAGTTAAGGGAGGTGATTGAAATTTTACTTCTGGGATTTACTTCTAATCTTCTAATGTTTATACTAGAAAAAACAGCATATCAGAAGTTTCCGTGACTTCATTCAAGTTTTAATTTAAAGGGGTGAGAAGGGTCAATAGCAGCTAGCCCTATTGGTTAAGTGAGTAAACCGAACACCAGATTTTCTTTTTGGTTGGTTTGATTTATACAGAAAATATATGCAGGTTCTTCTTTGATAAGGGCAGAGAGATGTGTGAAAGGAATGCCTTTGATTGAGACTTATCTTGTAAATTGGAAATGGGTTATAAGTGAAAATTAGTTATGCATCTCTGTTTTGATTTTTATTTACTTAGACTCTTAAAAATTTAAAACTCTTATAATTGCCAAGATAATATGTGGAGAATTATGGGAAGACAAGTGAATTTCTCCTATAATTTCTAGATATTACAGTCATGATAAATACTGGATTTCAACTAGTATACAATTTTAGTCCGATTGCCTGTTATAAAATCAACTTCGTGTGGCCAGATGATCAAGTTATTGCCAACAGAATACAAACAGAAATAATGCGCACTTCTTTAAAAGGAAATTGTTTGCTCTCTGCTTTCCTCTCTTTCTTCCTATGGACAGGGATGTGGGTGATGGGACTTCAGTTTTGGCTATTCAGATGAGGACAAGCCCTGAGAGGAAGGCAGAACCACAGATGAAGAACACCCAAGACCTTGGATGACTTCAGACAGCTGTCTTCTACTCACTCTGGGCTGCCCTCCTACTTCTTGACATGTGAGAGCTATAGAAACTGTCTGGTTTGAGCTATTATATGCTGCTCACAAAAATTAGGAGATATTTCAAAATAAATATAAAGTGATAAAATATCCCCTATTTTTTGTGAGCAGTATATTTGGAAGGTCTCTTCTTTGAGAGAAGCTTAGCCTGAATCTTAACTAATAAAAGACATTCAATTATATCCCATTAAATAAAAAGTCCATTTTCTTTCCATGTGAAAGCATTTTTTAATTTTAATTTTTAATTTTTTAACTTTTTTTAGAAAAAGGCTAAAAATTTGGGGTAAAGGAAGTCAGCATTACACCATGAAATTTTAGAAGGTTGGTTTTGTCATTGAGAGATGATGGCATAAAACATTTTTCTCTTCCAGAGACATTTATTGAATGCCTACTGTGTGTGGAAAATGGTAGGGGTCCTTAGGGACATAGAGATGAAACAGACATTGTTCATGCCCTCAAGAAGCTCACAACCTACTAAGGCAGACAGCAGACATAAACAAACAAAAGCACTGCAAGAGAGGATGCATGTAGTAATAGAGACACACATGAAGTCTTCTAGGAGAAGAGAGCTGGAAGAGAGTACTACTTGCACAGTGAATGAAAAGAAAGGAGGATCTGAGGAAGACTTGACAGAAGAGGCTGCATTTGAACCACATGAGGAAGGATTTGTGGAAGAAGATGGGAAGCCATGGGATGAGGTTTCTGAAGCAGTGGGAACAAATATTAGGGCAACTCAGAAAACAAGAAAATATCCAGACATTTTTGGTGATTAAGGTGGTAACATATATCTCTAGAAAGGTATTTTGAGGCTACATAGTGAAGGAGCCTTGAATATTATACTAAGAAATTTAAGTTTATTTTGTACTAATGAGAAGATAGTGGAGGATTTTGAGTACTGCAATTGAAAATCAATAGTGCACTCTAGGACAGTGATTCTTGAACTTTAGTGTGTGCTACAGTTTCTGGAGGGTTTGTGGGGCCCAAGACTGATGAGCCCCACTTTCAGAACTTTGAATTAAATAGGTCTTCAGTGGGGCCCTAGACTTTGCATTTTTAACAAGTACCCTGTTGGTGCTAATGCTGCTGGTCTGGAGATGCCATTCTGAGAATCATTGTTCTAGGAAGATGTATTTGACAGGTGTATAGGGGCAGAGTTGCAGCATGAGTCCACAGGTAGATCAGATAAAAAGACTAGTTACAGTGAAAAGACCAAAATATTGAAAAAGAACATACAAACATTTCTGTAGAGGCAAATGGACAAGAATTTAAGACTATCTGAATGAGAAACAAGCCACAAGGAGCCAGAATCACATTTATCTAATATGAATGATAAAAAGCATGGTAATCCTGTTATCTGAGACTGAACAGGTGGAAGAAGGAGAAGGTTTAAAGGAGGAAAAATAATCATGAGTTTCATTTAGAAAGACTGTGTTTGAAGCACTAATGGAGAGATGTTCACCAGAACTAATTCATGGGGCTAGAGTTTGAGAAAGGGAGAAATCAGAATTAAAGCCGATCATTGAAGAGCCACAGGCATAGGATTAATTGCTGAAATGATGGAGTTTGGGGATGGAGTACAAATTTACAAGAGGTGAGAGCTGAGGACAGAGCCTCAAAGAAGACAAAGAACAAGGAGTTAGTGGGTGAACCACGGAATAGAATATACTGGAAGGCAAAGGGGTGGCTAGCTGTTTTAATTGATGAGAGAATGGGAAGTAGATATGGGCAGAAGGAAGACCACTAGATTTGCCTATAGTCAAGTAACCAATTACTTTTGGGAGATTCATTTGAAAGAACTGGGAGGGGCGTACTCAGTAGCAAAGAACAGAAAATTCAGTGGAAGGTGGGAAGTGGAGCAGAATGAGTCGATTGATGACTGGAGGGCACTTAGGTGGGTGATTAAGGAGAGAGAGGAAGCAGGAAATGACAGGAGAAGTGAGACCACAGGAAGTTTACCCTAGAGTCCAAGAGTACACTAGGTGAGATTAAAGAAGAGTGAGTAGAGAAAGAGGTGGGGGCGGAGGGAGAAAGGAAGAGATGGGGAGAAAGAAAGAGAGTGAGAGAAGACAGGAACAAGATTACAGAAATGTTGAAAGGGGGATAAATTTAAGGGTTAAAATATTTAAGGGAGGTAGAGAGGGTACAAATCAACATCTCTCAGTAAACCAAGTAAAGGGATCATCTGTGGAGAATCAAGGGATGAGGAGAGGTTGTGGGTGAAAGACAAGGACCAGAAATTTAGAAGTCACTGCCTTAGGAGTATACAAGAATTTACAAACTTTCAGTCTTCTCTGTCATAACTCTCAATTTAGTGATGAGCTCCTTCATGTCACTTAGACTGGTCACTCCAAGCCAGGAGAGGCTGAGTCAGGCCAATGTGGCTTTGGGTCCTAGCTGCAGCTTTCTGGCCCAGGGTACAGTCTGCCATGGATGCCACAGAGACTCCAGGAGACATAGTTTCATACTCATTTCCTGATGGGTGGCCTTTGCTGTAAACAGAAATTTTCAACTTTTAATTTTCTTTTTCAATTGCACAATTGATAATTTAACCTATAACATTCTCCAATAAAGTTCTTCAGGTAATATATTCCCTCATTTAATCACTGCACTTCATTTAACTTCTTCAAAAGTTCCCCAAATTTGCTATGCACTCTCACTTTAATCCTGCTAGAGTGAGAGAGTGTTTTTGAGGCTTAGCTGGGATGCTTCTTAGGATGGGAGGAGACCCCATGCGTCTTTTTGGTCATATAGCAACAATTGACCAAAGTAGATTTAGATAATTTCTTATTTGCTTATGTTTCATATTCATACTCAAAGACATAGAAAAGTACCAGTGTGTTCATTCCAGATTTTTTTTTTTTTTTAGAGAACAAGGAAGGTTATATAATCATGAATTGAAAAGGTATGCCATCTGTACTATTTGTACTATGGAGTCACAGTAAAATATTTGAGCTCTCGTCTGCAAACAGTAGATGGCAGCACACCACTTTTTTATGCTTTATGTAGACCTGCAGTACCCCCTGGAATTTGAGAGCATTTAGAATCATAACCTCGAATTTAATGCCACACGAGGGCAAGTTATCAGGCATTTGACTTATAAGTAATAAGGAATTCTGCAAATGAAGATTTATTTTGGCATTCTTTAATTGCAGGGTTAACTGAAATAGCTTATAAAAGTATTTACTAGCTCATCTTATTACAATATTACTTCTATGAAATGTCTGTTTTTGTATGTAATGTTTATTTGAAATTATGTACCACAGACAAGACCAGAAGTAGAAAATGTTACACCAAATAATAAGACTCAAACAAAAGAGAATAGAGCAAACAATAAAAGCAATACCACACATACTTACAAACTCTCCTGAACCAACTATGTTCAAGAATTAAGAAGTTGCACCCCTATCCCTGTCCACTCATGAGGCTAGTCCAAGTCATGCTTTTGGCTTTTTATAATCTAAGTATGTTCTCGGCACCTAATGAGCTTTTTAAAAGCCAGCTTAAAGTCTTCATTAAAACTTGTGTAGAGCAGAGGGTTGATCAGAGAATTAACATAACCAAGCCATGTCAAAAAATCAGCCACTTCAGAGGACACTGTATAGATGCTCAGACCTACAATCAATTCTTTGATGAAAAATGGCAGCCATGACAAAATGAATGCACCCAAAATCAGTCCCAAGATGCGGGCTGCCTTGCGCTCCCTGGTACTAGAGATCTGTTGTCGTTCTCCTGGGTGATCCAGATCATTGTCAAAGGTAGGGATCCTGATGGAAGTGTGGATCTTTTCAAACTCTGTGGTAGGGTCTGAGGTGGAGAAGTCAGACACACAGAAAGTCTGTGTAAGCTTACAGCTCGTAAATGAATTTTGGCTGTCTGTGCTTCTGCTGCTTAAGTGCCGACTTGATCCTCTTTTCTGATAAAGGCTCTTGGCTGCATGGTAAATCCGGTAATAGAGAATCAGTATCAAAGTCAAAGGGATATAAAATGCTCCAAGAGTGGAGTAAATGGTGTAGATGACATGGTCATGTTGGATGGTGCACTGACTAGGGGGTGGGCTGAGTTGGCGGTGGCTCCTCCAGAACAGAGGGGGCATGGAGATGAAGATGGATATAGTCCAGACTGTGAGGATCATCAGTCCTGCCCTCTTGACAGTCCTCTTCCTGGCATACTCAATAGCATTGGTGATGGCCCAGTACCTGTCCAGGGCAATCACACAGAGATGGAGGATGGAGCAGGTGCAGCAGGTCATGTCCACACTCAGCCACACCTCACAGATGAAGTACCCTAACTTCCAGCTGTCCATGACAATGTACATGATGCTCAAGGGCATGACTAATACTGCCACCAGGAGGTCTGTTACGGCCAAAGAACAGATCAGATAGTTGGCAGGCTGGTGAAGCTTCTTGGTAGTGCAGATGGCCATAATCACTGCCAAGTTCAGCAACATGGTCAGGGTGGTGATGATCACCAGAGTCATGGACACAAGCATCTTCTCAGTGATGGTTTTGGCTCTCACAGCCACACTGGCTTCTGTGGTACAGTTAGTGATGTTCATGTTTTCTCGGTTCCAGTCTACACTGTGGAGAAGCTTTGTATTTTTTGTTTTGTTTTCAGCTGGTAACTACTTAGAGTTGAATGTCTCCAGTTGGTAAGGAGTCTGTAATTTCTTCAACTATGTATTCTCTTGAGTTCCATTTTGAGTGAGTAAAGGGAAACACCACAGCATTTCTTCTGAATGGAGGGCTCCTGGAAAATATTATGCTACTGGTTAATAAATAAAAATCCATATTCTTTTCCTTGAAAAACATGATAAGATTTTGGTATTCATAAATTCTTTAAATAATTTTGATATAACTTTCTTTTTTTTTTTTTTGCTGAATGTAAATTTGATCTTTCATTATTCCTCAAAGGATACTTTATTTTTGGGTTCCCAAACTCTTTCTGATGAAGACATTACCAAATTTAAGTCTCTTTCCATCTGAATTTTTTATTTATAGTTATCCTTTTATACATGGTACACATTTATATATAAAAGACTTTTTTTTTTACATTTGGAAACATATATTCACATTATATCATGCTTTAAAAATTTTGGAACCATTACATTAAAAATATTATATTTTATAATAAGCAGCTTTCAAACCAGATTTTATAGTTTCATAGCAAGTATTCAACTCTAGAACTATTTTACTGTCTCAATGAAATTGTCTAATTTTGTCTAATTATTTCTGACATTTTATATATCTCACTGTGCACTTTAGAGAAGAGGGAAAAGAGCTTATTACATTATGGTAAATTGTTCTCAGAGTGATACAGTAAACTGACTGTGAAACAGCATCATCTCTAAGTTCAAAGATCTCTACATTTTAAAACATGAGCTTAGTTTTGGTTTAAATTTGTGTTCTATTTCATCTATCTATCTATCATCTATCTATATATTTATCTATCTATCGTCATCATCTATATAATCTATCTATTAGATAGCTGTGATTAAGCTGGGTAGCCAATGAGATACTGACATTTATTAAATGCATAGCTATAAGGAATTTTTAAAAAGTAAAATTAAATATAAATATATTCACAAGACTATCAAAATTCACATAGAGATAATGGCTAATGGTTGATGGTTAGAACATTGATAAAATCTTTGTTAGACTCTATCAGAGTAGGTTCAGAAAATTTTTAAAGAAAAACTGGCGTTTCAACAGTTTTAAGAAGGAACATGGATTGATGTTGATTATCTAACAGACACATTGATTTAATCAAAAGATGAGGGCAGGAGCAGGTAAGGGTGAAAAGGGAATGAAACTGGTGAAGGTCTTTGGGTGGAGTGGGAATGAGAAGTTGGGGGGCAGGAATTAAAATCTCCTCTAGCCTAAGTGAAATATAGCTCAGGATTTAATTTCTCCTGTCCACAGGGAAAGAAAGAGAGGAAATGACTGTCATTTATTCTTTAGATGGAGAAAATCATAATGATTTCACTAAAGATAAAAAAATAGGGCAATTGGCCTGACCTGTGGTGGCGCAGTGGATAAAGCGTCCACTTGGGAACACTGAGGTCGCCAGTTCAAAACCCAGCACTGGCCTGGTCAAGGCACATATGGGAGTTGATGCTTCCAGCTCCTCCCTGCTTTCTCTCTCTCACTCTGTGTCTCCTCTCTAAAATGAATAAAAATAAATAAATAAAAAAAAAAATAGGACAATTGTTTTAAAGACAGTCTGTATCTTTCTTCAGTTAAATGAGAAACATTCCGCCTCTTGGTTTCCATTATGTTTTTACAATGTTTCCTGTGCACGTACCCGTGTTTGGATGTCTTGTGTTTGTCTAGTTCTTCCAGGGGATTTTGTCCACCAGCATTTTCCTCTTTCTTATAAATTGGATGTTTTCTTTTCATTGGTAACTTGCCCCCCTTTAATAATCAGTTTAAATGGGCATTTACATTTGAGACCAGGCTAAAAAATTAAGTAAGTATGGGCTCTGGAGTCAGACAAACCTGGATTCGGATTACAGTTGACCCAGCTGCTAGCAGCAACCTCTCTACATTTCACCTGTGTTTCGTGTATTTATTTTTCAATTTTGACCTCTTTTTATTTAACAAAATTAAATAACGTTTTTTTTTCTGTACATATTAATCCATTGTTATGTTTTCTTAGGTTCTTGACATTTGCTGAAATGAATAGATTTTAATTAAAAAGGCTTTTCAATTGTGATTGCAAGATTGAGTATAGAGAGTACCATGAATAAGCAACAGAAAACTTTAGAAATTTAAATATGATAATAGAGGCAATTAGAAAATGTAGTTAATTTGAAAGCATGTAGTACAAATAACCAGCAATAATTCAGCTTCATAGATCTTTTAAAAGATGCTCTATTTATCTGAGCTCCCATAACTCCTAATTATCATTTCTCTGGCAACAACACTTTGTTCCTGTTTGGTAATTATTTTTCATTCTCTCCAGCAGACTACATTTCTGGAGGGTAGGATGTATTCCTGATTCTTCTTTTAAACTGTTTCTAGTTAAATTAACGAAAACATTGCAGTTTGGTGGGAACTACATTGTTGACTTTTGAATGTGAATTCCTGGTTTATCTTGTGCCCAAGTCTTTCAGAGTAGGAGTTAAATTTTCTATCCTTGCACTGTTTGGTGCAGTAGTAGAGATGAAAGGCTGGTTGAATGTGTTTTCAAGAAAGAATGGGAGAAGAGGAAATGGTGAGTAAGGGAAATTTAAGAGTTTTGCTGATTAGTAGAGTAAGGAAATAAGGTAGTCATTGTGGAGGAGATGTGGGGTCAGTGTTATTTTATTTTTAAGATTGTCTTTTTTATCTAGGCTGTTTACTATTTTCTTTGTTGCTAGACTCCATATCCTTTATATTGGGACAAAGAACATTTTTGAAGTTGGTGAAGTGTAATGGAGTAAGCAGGAAAGCAGCAATGGAGGAAGCTGGTAGTCAGTCAGTGGTGTCTGGGGACCCCAAGTAAGCAGAATTTCTTGGGCAATTTAAAGGATCCTACTGGGGGAAGTAAAGAGGCCAAAGAAACAGACATACTCAGGAAATAATCCAACTTCAATTGTCTTGTCTTCCTTTTCATTTTCTTAAGAAAATAACACATATTTTTATAATCACTACCAACTCCTTAGGAGGTAATATGATTTCTTAGAACAATGCTGGTTAAATGGTACCTGAAAATCTCTTATATATCTTTAGTTTTTCATGTAGTAGGAGAAGAAAAACTATGGTAACAATGAACTCAAAACACATTCTGCAGAACCAATCCAAATATTAATAACAACACACCAAACTTTCATTAGTCTAACAGAGTGAAAAATTAACTGTAATAATTATAGATGGAGAAGACATATCTTATCAGGAGTTGATGCAGGAACTTCTTGGGGGTTTGTGACTTTCAATTTCTGCTCTGATTATGACATGGAAAATACCAGTACAGTCCAAAGCCATATTTCAATGATTTTTTTTATGAAAATGATGAGTAAGAGGGAATCACTGTAAACCAAATGGGTGCTCTCATTCACCAGGGTGCTTCAGAGCCTCTGGGTAATAATGTCCCAGTGATGGTCAGAGCATCAGAGAAGGAGGTCAGAAACACAACTTACCTCATTTTTAATTTCACCATATTATCTAGTGTTCTATTAATTTTCAATAATTATTAATAATTCACTATATTCTTTCATCTCTTCTTTGATTTTTTTATTTTGCTCAAATTTCTTTAGATCATTTAAAAAAAATCTCCAATATGTGCTAATTTCTTCTTCTTTCTTTGTTGCTTTAGAAGTGGCAGCCTGCCCTCATATTACTAATTTCAACTCTGTGTTTGTTAAATTCACTTCCTCAACCTTCATAAAGACGTTTCTTTGTCTAAGCAAAGGAAGGGTGGATAGTAATATGTTTCTTAATTTGATCTTCAGTGGGAGCAAAGAAAAAAAAAAAGATGTAAGGGAGATATTAGAGTATAGAGTTCTTTATTCTCTTTTTCTTATTTATGTATTTAAATTGTGATTGGGACATAACATGTAGTTATTATGAGTTTATTATATTCATACTAACAGGAAGACATTATCATTGTAAAAATTCAAACATAACAGTGTAAATAGACTATAAGGAGATGTCTATATATTCTGGATGCAAGTACACACATAAAGACATTTGTCAGAAAAAATGGTTTTATGAACATTTTATTCCATTCTGTGGTTTGCCTCATAGTTTTTTACTTTTTATTTTATTTTATTTTATTTTATTTTATAGGGACAGAGAGAGAGTCAGAGAGAGGGATAGATAGGGACAGACAGACAGGAACAAAGAGAGGTGAGAAGCATCAATCATTAGTTTTTCATTGCCATTGTGGCACCTTAGTTGTTCATTGATTGCTTTCTCACATGTACCTTGACCGCGGGCCTTGTGCAGACTGAGTAACCCCTTGCTGGAGCCAGTGACCTTGGGTCCAAGCTGACAAGCTTTTTTGCTCAAGCCAGATGGGCCCGCGCTCAAGCTGGCGACCTCAGGGTCTCGAACCTGGGTCTTCCACATCCAAGTCCGATGCTCTATCCACTGTGCCACCGCCTGGTCAGGCTGCCTCATAGTTTTTAATGATGTCTCTTGATAAGCAGATTTTAATTTGATGAAGTCTAAGTTATCTACCTTTTCTTGTGTGTGATTAGAGCTCCTTGTGTCCTAAAAAGTCTTTTCCAGCCTTAAGGTCACAAAATTATTTTTCTATAGTTTCTTCAAGAAGTTTAATAGCTTTTGCTTTTATGTTCATATTGGATATGGTCATAGAGAGAGCATGACTGCTGGTTGATGGTAGAGCTGGACCTGGGCAACTGGAGGCTCCTCACCCCACCCCACCCTTAGAATGTACCTTTGGCCACTGTTCTCACAGCTGGGACCATTTTAAAAGATGCAACCTTGAGAAAGCAATGTGTTGTTGAGACAATCCGGATAGTGTGATTGAATACCTTTACAACCTTTATATAAACTTTTAAGATTCTGAGAGGCAGGTTTGGAGACCTACTTGGTTTGTGGTCTCCCAAAACTAGCCTCCTATATGCTTTTCCTTACTTATTAAATCTGTCACTGACCTAGAGTGGCGTGCCTCTTTCTTCTGACCCTCTTTGCCTTCCATGTGTAAGGACCAATTCCCAAATTTTGAACTGACAGTCCATGATCCATCTTGAATAAATTTTTGTATTGGATGTGACATAAGTATTGAGGTTTATTTTTTCTCCCCTATATGAATGTTTACTTATTTTAGCACTTTTGTAGGAAAGACTTCTCCCATTGAAATCTGTGTTAGTTTATTTCTATATCCTCTTTTCTGTTTTGTTGACTTTTATGCCAATACAACATTGTATTTATTACTGTAGCTTTTATAGTAAGTCATGAGATCAGGTGATGTGAGTCAAACTTAGTTTTTACTTTTCAAGATTATTTTGGCTATTCTAGGTTCTGTTAATTTTCATACAAATTTTAGAATCAAACAGTCAATTTATACAAAAACTATGCATAATTTTAGTTGATATTGTGTAGCAATTATAGACTAATTTAAGAAAAATTAAAATTTATCAATATTGTGTGTCTTCCAATCCATGAAAACAATAGCATTCTTCATTTATT
This sequence comes from Rhynchonycteris naso, assembly GCA_037038555.1. Lineage (NCBI taxonomy): Eukaryota > Metazoa > Chordata > Mammalia > Chiroptera > Emballonuridae > Rhynchonycteris > Rhynchonycteris naso. The sequence continues at coordinate 47,254,470 of CM073000.1, read as the reverse complement.
TTGGTATTTCTTAATTTTGTCTCAGTAATATTAGTAGTTTTCAGTTTAGAGTTTAATTTCTCATATTTATTTAAATTTATCCCTATTTATTTTAATATTTTTGATGTTTTTGTAAGGGGTACTTATATGCCAATTTTCATTTTTATTGCTTTTATAGAAAAATACAATGGATTTTGGATTATTAATTTTGAATCTGTGATCTAGCTAAATACCCTTATCAGTTCTGATAATACTTTGTAGTCAAAAATTTTCTATGAAAAAAAATCATGTCATTTGCAAATAGAGACAGTTTTATTTTCCTCCCAATTTTATTGCTCTGGTTTCTTTTTCTTGCCTTATTATACTGACTAGAATTCCAGAAAATGCTGAGTAGAAGTGAGGAAAGCAGATATTCTTACCTTGTTGCCAATATCTGAAGGGAAAAGGTTCATCTTTCACCATTTATACATTAGCAAACGTTTTTCTTAGATCCCTTTTATTAGTCTGAGGAAAATTTTCTCTATTGCTAAATTGCTGATAGTTTTTGTAATAAGGAGATTTTTAATTTGATCAAAATTTATCTTTTTTCTGCTACTGAGATTATTTTACAACATTTTTCTTTATTCTGTTAATGTGGTGAATTGATTTTTGGGTGTTAAAACCAATCTTGCATTTTGGGAAAAACCTGTTCGTTATAGTCTTTTTAAATATTGCTGAATCTGACTTGCTCATATTTTGTTAAGATGTTTTGTGCTTATTTTTAGGAGAGATATTTGTGTGAATGTTTATTTTCCTGTACTTATGCTTAGTTTTGGTATCACAGTAAGGCTGGCCTTTAAAAATAATCTTTAAAAACTTTCTGAAAATGTCTGAGGAATACTGATGTCATTTCTTTTGCAAATATTTGGTAAAATGTACCTGTGGATCTTTTGGATCTTAAATTGTACTTGAGCCTTATTTGCTGCTGGCACATCAAAGGAAGGAATTTATATCTAGGATGATCAGCTGAAAGGACTGGCTGTGACCACCATCCACTGTGGAGAATCGGCTGCGCAGAAGTCCACTGTGCAGAGCAAGGATTATTTCAGCAGGGCTCTGGTGCCCACTGAATCTGCCCCTTGAATGCGTTGCTTGTGGAGGTGGTTGGGTGGTGGTACTTTAATGTGGTCCAAAGCTGCCCACTGGGTACACTGGCTCTGTGACTTCCTGGGAGGTGCAGTACAAGGTCAATTGCCACCTGTATTCTGCCTGGGGACACCCAGCATGAGCTACAAAGTAAACTTCCAATGGCTGCTACTTGTGCTAGGCTTGGAGATGCCAAGGTGAGGTCAAGCTGGTTATGGGCTTGGGACCATCTAGTGAGAGTTATGGGGTATGCTGAGTCCAGATGCTGCTTGTTTGAAAGATTTTAGGAAAATCTAAAGCCTGAGCCAAGACAGACCATTCATATGGAAAAGCTATTGGAAACAAGTTGGAAGAACCAAAAAGTTGAGTGGGGTAGGTCTCAGGGAATCATCAGAATAGGGATGACAGTATTAGCCAGGTTGATGGAGATTCAAATATGGTGTTCACCTGTTGGCTCTGCTAAGGGAGGGTTCAGAAAAGGAACAATGGCCTGTGCTAGCACTTTGTCTGTCAAAACACTGCCTCCTCCCCCAGCTCTCGTCCTGATGCTGGCAATTCAGTTTTTCCCCATTTGTTTCTGGTGCCTTTCAGACTAACACCCCAGCACTGGAGCTCAGAGGGAGTGAGTCAGAGTAAGTCTGTGCATGGGCCTTTTATAGGAACAGTTTGGGACTCCAGTAGCCCTCTGTTCTCCTCAGCCTCAATCCCTGCTGGTTTTTGCAGCCAGAATTTATGGAGAATTCTCTTTTGGCACTGGAAACCTGGGCTGGGGGCCTGGTGTGGGGCTGAGACCCCTTGATCCTCAGTGGGATCTCTGCAGCTGACATTTTCCTCCCAATTTTTATCTGCCACACATGAGTATGGGACCAGCCCATTCCATGTCTACCCTTCCTACCAGTCTCCATGTGGTTTCTTCTCTAATTCCCTAATTGTATGATTTCCATTCAGCTAGATTTCAAGCATTTCTGTAAAATGGTTGGTCAGTGGTTTCTCTGTAATTTTGATGTGGTTATGGGAGGAGGTGAGCACCACGTTGACTTACACCGCCATCTTCACTGGAAGCCGTGAATGCATTTCTTCACTTCAAAATATTTAAGGATTTCACAGATTCTTTTAAAATTGATTTTAAATACACTGTATTCAGGCACATAATATATAATCTGTATGATTTCAATAATTTGAAATTTATTGAGACTTATTTTATGGCTCATCTTATAGTCTATCTGCATGATGTTATATGTATGTTTAAAAATAATGTGTATTTTGTGATTGTTCCATGTAACTTGCTTTACAGTATTGTTCAAATCTTCCATACCTTTACTGATGATTTTGTCAACTTGTTCTATCAATTATTGATATAAATGTTAAACTCTCTAACTATAATTGGGGGTATGCCAATCTCTTTCTTCAGTTCTGTGAATTTTCGAGTCATGTATTTTGAATGTCTGAAATTAGACATATACTTATTTATTTTAGAATAATGTCTTCTTTATGAATTGACCATTACATCACTATGTAATACATCCATTTGTCCCTGATAATATTCTATGTTATGATGTTTATATTGTAGGATATTAGTATAGTCACTCCAGCTTTCTTTTAATTAATGTCTGTATGATATATTATTTTTCTATTTTTCTACTTTTAACCTACCTATGTCGTTATATGTAGTGGATCTCTTATAAACAACCTCAGGTTGGATCTTAAATTTTATCTGGCTTGACATTTTCTGCCTTTTCATTGGGATGTTTAGGTCATTTAAACTTAATGTAGTTGTTGATGTACTTGGTTTTAATTCTACCATCTTTTTATTTATTTTCTGTTCAAGTTTTCTTTTACGTCCTTAGTTTGTAATTTTTAGTATAAAGTCCTGTGCATGTTATGTTATATTTATACCTAAGTATTTTATTTCTTTATAGTGATTGTAAATGGCATCATGTTTTTAATTTCAGTATCCATGTTTATTTTTAAGACACAGAAATGTAATTGATTTTGTGTGTTGATCTTGTGTTATGCAACCTTGCTTAATTCATTTATTAGTTATAGGACTTTTGGGGTAGATTCTTGGAATTTTCAACGTAGATGATTGTGTCATTTGCAAATTGGAATGCTTTTATTTCTTCTTTCTCATCTGTATATCTTTTCTTACCTTACTGAAGTAGCTAGACCTTCCAGTACTCTGGTGACTATATGTAAAAAGAGCAGATATCTTTATTTTATGCCTTATCTTGGGAGAAAATGTTGTTTTTCTCTATTCACAGCATAGGAATCATTTCTGGAAAATGGAATATAAGTAGAAGTGGTATGTGCCACTTCTAGGCCGGGTCTACAAAAACTTCTAATGTACCATCCTTATTATGCTCAATCTCTGTTTACCAGTTGGATGGGATGGAAGTATTCTAGGTCCCTGAATGGCCAGAATACTAACCTTTCCCTTCTGGATTTTATTAGATAGTGATAAAAATGAGAAATAACATTTTATTTTATTAAACAACTAATATTTTGGAATTTATTAGTGAAAGAGTCTAATACTACTTACCTTAAGTAACACATCAGCAATGCTTGGGTGATTCAATCTTTGGAAGTTTGGTTTCATAATATAATCTGAAAAATGAAGATAATTATATCTACCTTAACATATTTATAGAGGGAATTAAATGAAATAGTACTTGCCAAAGTACTTGCACATTTCCTGACACCTGAGAAATACTCAAAAAACATTTGTTCAATCTGTTGTTTGCTGAGCATGTTCATGTATTGACATACTAATAGATTTGTTATCTCCATATTGAACTAAGGGGGATTTACTTGTGTATGTCTTTGAATGTTTAATCTGTTCCTCTAAAATTTATTTTTCAGAGGTAAAAATGATGAAATGCATTGCAAACACAATACATACTGATTAAAATATTATGCACTTGTTAGTTCACTTGACATAGTTCCTTAGTAAACATTTATAGCTGGCTTGTGAATTTGACTTTCAAAACTGTTTTTAGGAAAATCCGTGCCATATATATCACAGACTGTGCCCATGTTTTCCTTGGATCTTCTGGAAACAATTGTAAGTTTCCAAGCAAAGAAACAATTGTATGTTTCTAAGCAAAGAGGAGAAAAAGGGCAAGTTATACAAGTAGGTTTCCTCATCAACAGGAAGCTTATGTGGAAAGCAGATATATGCCCCCTTACTCATAAGTCAGTTCCATTCATCCACAGTCATTTTGAAGAGATTATTGTTCAGAAGACAAATCCAGAAAAGCTGCCAAAGGCAAGAAGGTGATTGAGAATTCTTTAATGAAGTCAGGGGACTTGGGTGTGACGGGTGAAGGGGGCAGGTTGAGTAAGGAATTAAATCTTTAGCGTTAAATGCCTGAGTGAAAATAGAAAGTAATTTAGAGAACTGAGGGGCATGATCTTGATACAATTTATTGGCCAAATTGTTTTACTACTTTGGTGATGATAATATAAAAGTTGGATATTATCATAATATCTTAATAACTCATAAAGAGAATTTAGAAAAATGTCTCAAATTTGAGGAATTTGTCAAAAACTTATATTTTTTATTTGAGTGTTTTCTACCATTAAACATAGTTATTTCTGGGTAGCCAGCACATGTTTGTGTTTCTGTGAACTCTGGTTAGCTTTTTGGTTTGGGTTTTTAACATCACTTTTGCTGACCTAAAAAGGAGAGCCTCAGTTTTTGTTATGATCAGAACAGATTCTACTTCTTGGACTACTGCACAAATGATACTTAGTTTGTTCAGTGAAGAACAAACATTGCTTTTTCTTTTATTTCTACAGTCTATTGTTGCACCATACCCTGGTTGTTAAACTTCATTTAGCTTTCCAAAGCCTTCTTTAATTGTACTTCTTAGGTCTGGCAATTCATTAGCTATAAACCCTTGCCATGCTCCAGGCAGGAGCATACAGTAAGATAAGTATGTAGTATCTACTTTGTAATAGTTTTCACTTTGGTACATTTTAGATTTATGGGAAAGTTGTAAAGATAATACAGAGTTCCTATATACCTCTCAGCTATTTCAGCCATTGTTAACATCTTATGTTATCATAGTACATTTATCAAAACTCAGAAAGTTATATGGTTCACTACTATTAATCTCCAGGCTATATTTGGATTTAACCAGTTTCCATTAATTTCCTTTTTCTGTTTCAATCCAGGATACCACATTGTATTTAGTTATTAGATCTCCTCAGTGTCCTTTGGTCTGTGACAATTTCTCAACCTTTGCTTGATTTTTATGATCTTAATGGTCTTGAGGATTACTGGCCAGGTATCCTTGTAGAATATCCCCATCATAGTTTGTCTGATGTTTGTCTTATTATTAGACTGGGTATGAGTTTTTTGGTAAAAATAACATAGAGGTGAATTGTCCTTCTCATTAAATCATACCAGGAGTACATAATATCCATGACATCAATGAGGATGTTAACCTTCGTCACTGGTTAAGATAGCATTTGCCAGGGTTTTATTTTTCTCTTTTCCTACTTTTTGTAAGTGAGTCAGTAAGTCTAGCCCTCTTCAAGGAGTGGGGAGCATTAAGCTCTACCTCCTGGAGGGGGAAATATGTACATATATTATGTCAAATTCTCCTGTAAGGAGATTTGTCTCTTCACCACTTCTTTACTTATTCAAAAATTTATATTTATATATGTACACTTATGTTTCAGTCCCAAGAGTCTAGTAGCTGAGAGTTTTGAAGAAATTACCTTTCAAAAAGTGTTGTTGATGTCTATTTATATTATTTATTTATATTAGTATGAACTCAAGGATATTTATTTTATTCTTTGGGTTATAATCCAAGACTACATTATTTGTTTATCCTTTAAATTATTCTACCTTTGGCCATTGGAAGCTTTTTGGGTCAGCTCCTGTTGTACCATCTCTTTTATAAGTGTGTTTTCCTTTGTCCTGTATGGATAGGTAACATCTCTTTAAAAAGTGGTGAGGGAAAACAACCTATCTTGTGAAGCACATTTAAGGTTTAAGTCAACAGAGAGTCTTTGTTGCAGGCAAATAAAACCTTTCAATATGAATGACACCTGTAGAAGTATTATTTGCTTTTCAGCTGAGAATAATTAAAAAATGAACTTTATGAAGTATTTGTCATTTAAGCTAGCTGGTGCTTGAGCTTGTATTAGCATATTTAAAAAAAAAACTAAATGATTTTTTTTTTCTTTGACTCAGCTTAATGACACAGCTGAAGTAATCGATTCCTCAGAGATCTAGGCACCTTCCTGTGCTGTACATAGATTTTTCTTTCAAATCCTCTGCAGTCAATGTTCCTTTATGGCAGACCCAATGGAGTAAGCATTTAAGCTGCCTGCCTGGCTAAAGTTTCACACTGTGTTTCCACCTAGGGAAGCATTGTTATCTCAGATCACTTGGTACCTCTCCAGCTGCCTCTACGAGTATGTTCTACAAAGGGAGGTGTGCAGGTATCTATTGCAATGCCAGTGGCTGTGGCCATTCAGATTTGCACTGAATTCAGGTAGATGTTAAAGGAACTGTGAAACCAAAAAATGGTGGGCCATTTTGTTTATTAGAGTCTCACAACAGCTGATGAGCAAGAAGTCAGGCGAAACCACTTTTCTCTCTCCCTGGGATGACGATCAAACAGGCTGGGGAAAAATTCCTTCTCCGGCAAACAATAGCAAAAAAATGGCCCCTCTCAATGGCAGCAGGCAACTGTAATCTCCAAGCACCTGCAGCATTACATAAACTATACACACGTGGTGCTGCCCTGTGCTCATGCACCAATCAGGCAAAGTATAAGTGAGCAGCCTAACACACTTGTTTGCCCAACATATTTATTTTTTCTAAACATACTTCAGATTGAAAAGCAAGAGATAGTGTGGTGTATAGAAATGGAAGGCTTAAGAGTTTAGACCTGTGAACGCATCTCAGATCTATTGATGATAGGTTGTATATCCCTGAAAAAACACACCATGCCTTTGGGTCTCAGTTTCTCAATCTGTATAATTAAGATTTCATTATATCTGAGCATCTTTTAGGTCTAACATCCTATGATTTTTATACTACTATTCTACAGTAGCTGGAAGAAGGCTATTGTACATATATTTATGTTTCAGTTCCAAGAGAAAAGTAGCCCATAATTTTGGGGAAATTATTTTATAAATGTGATGTTGATGCCTAATAAAAATGCTAAGGATTTCTGACATTTATGTAGTATTGTTATTTTTCAAATCTATTCTCACATTAAATTTTCCAATTTTAACATTAATTTTCTGTTTTAAATTTTGAACACAACCTTTCCATGAAGCATATACTTTTATCCCTACACCTTGATTATCATTTTGATATTTAGCCACCTCTCTTTTCTTGGCTATTTTCTCTCGATTTGTCACTTGTGATGGGTGTTGTTTGGTTTCTCACACTTATCCAAGTTTTGAGGTCAACTTTGTTCCAGACTATCATTTCAAAGGTATTTGTATAAAGCAGAGTCTTGAAAGACAGAGATTGGGAAAGGGAGGCATATTTACTGTCTAATGTGATCCTGCCCCTTTTGGAGTAAGCAGTCGGATGCTTTCTTCCCATTATAAAAGATTTGGTTTCCCTAAGCTCACTATGCAAACTGTAATGTATTCACTGCATGCAATAGTCATCTGGCCCCCTTTGCATGACTCTGTGGGAATTCAAGCTTGGGAAGTTGGTGCAAGAAAATGCTAATACTCTGGCTACTGCTATTGCTGTAATAAAATCATTACTTTATTGACCAAGGAGTCACCTGTCTCCTGATGGTTCCATGACACAGTGGCATTTGTTAGCTTACAGGAAGGGTAAAATCTCAGATTTCCACAGTTTTTGTTTTTTTGCAGTGTATTGCTCATTATAAAGTTTTAGTGGGTTGTATAGAATTAATAGTTTTGGGGGATTGTCCTCTCTAGATTCATACTTGCCTTAAGATTGATGAGAGGTTCCACAAAAAGAGCTGAGAACTTAGATTTCAAATAAACCAGATTAAGAAATACATTTGGTCATGTTCTAGTTTTGTAACATTGGCATGTCATTTAGCATCTCTTCATTTCTTTCCCTTCTTTTTTGAGTGGAGATGATCTATTTCACAAGGTTATTGTGTAGATACCCCCCCCCCCCCCAAACCTGTGCTATCCAATATGGCAGCCATACATGGCTATTTATGTTAAATTTAAATAAAAAATTAGTGCCTTACTTGTACCACTTTTCAAATGTTCAGTAGTCATGTTATTAGATGAAACATGTACATAACATTGCTACTACTGTCCCCTATTCTATTGAACAGTGCTGACAAACTCTTTATACTGTTTTATAGAAAAATAGATCTATTTTTGTTCTTTTGCTATTATTGGGACGTTGGATGGGATCAATTCAACTGTTTTATTGTTAACCTGTGGCAAGTCTTTTAACACTCACATGTGCCTTGGAAAGCCCTGGCTTTCCATATAAAGACTTACGTGGAGTTTGGCAACAAAAATAAGACAGGGAATGAAAACTAAGCCTCATTTCATGCACTAGGGGTTGCACAAACTGATTTGCTTGGTTTTCTAAGGTTGCATCTAGGCTCAGCATGAGACTTTTGTGAATGGCAAGTGATATTTGCTATGGGTATAGGAAGGTGCTGGGGCATATGCACCTTATATATTTGCCTTTTTTTTTGTCCTATATTTGTTTGTTCACTTTGTATTTGTTTGCCTTGCTTCAAAAAGTAAATGTAGTTTGACTTTCCTATCGTTCTATTGTCTGATTCTAAAATTTACAATATTTATTTTGTCAATTTTGGCCTCTTTTCTTTTTTCCTTACTTGATATTATGATTATTGAAGGTGCAGAGAGGACTTGTTACTTTTATTTTTAAAGAATGTTTATTAAAGCTGGGGACAGTGAAGCAAGAAAGAGCTTAGAGTAAAATAAGTAACAGGAGGGAGCCTAGGTGGGATTGTTTGGCTCACTGGAAAGTCAGAGAAAAAGTGCTTTGGAAACAAGTTTAGAGGGTTAACTCAGACAAGCTGATGAACTGATGAACTGCTGCTGCCCACTGCTCCCCTGGTTGCAGGTCTCCTGGGGTCCCTAAGAACTTACGAGAAAGAGAGAAACAAGGAAAATGTCCTGCGGGGAGGAGGAGAGAGAGTGCCAAGAGGACTTTTAATGTTTCTTTTTATCTCTGATGAACACTTTTAGTTGCTAAGGTATTTCAGCCAGTCCCTTCTAGAATATTTTCCAGCAAAGTCTTGAAAGAGTCTATAGGGATTAGTAACACTAATCAGAATTTGAAAGGACACTGGTATCTCCATAAATATTAAAAGATTATATTTCTCTTTTTCTTCTTAAACTGCTGCAGTTGAAGTACTTCAGATATAATAGAAAAGGCAAATAGTTTCAACTCATATGAACTCCAACTCATGGGTCCTGACTCCTGGAGTGCTGAGCTGATTCAGAGTGGTGTCTAGACTCAACAGAAGAGAGTTATGACTGATTAGTGATCAATAACTAGTAATCAGCCTAGAAAGGTATCTGATAAGTTCAGATATTTTACTTTCTTAGAATTAAAAAACAATAATTATTCTTGCAAATGGCGGCAAAGGTCTTGATGACCATCATTTTGATTCAATCTAATTTCAATCCCAGTTCTACCTAGAGAAAACCCAATTCTTCCAACCACCATGCTCCTATGAATTCAAGCTCCTATCAGAATTATGATCCTTTATGCCACTTTTTTTTCTACTTCATAAGAAGCACAACAAGATAGTGATATAACTTTTCTCCTTTCTACAACAGCACAAATAATAACATTCCTCTAGATCAGTGGTTCTTAACCTTGGCTCTGTCAAACCCTAGGGGTTCGATGAGTCGGTCTCAGGGTGCGGAGAAGCCTCTGCCGTGGAGGCCAGAATAAAGTAATACCATAATTTGTTGTGAGTTCATGCACTTTGTTGGGTTTTTTTTATTAACTTTAATGGGGTGACACCAATAAATCAGGGTACATATGTACAATGAAAACATCTCCAGATTATTTTATCATTCAATTGTGCTGCATACCCATTACCCAAAGTCAAATTGTCCTCTGTCACCTTCTATCTGGTTTTCCTTGTACCCCTCCCCTTCTCCCTATTCCACCCTCCCTTCCCTCCCCCCATCCCGTAACCACCACACTCTTGTCCATGTCTCATAGTCTCACTTTTACAATTGTGCTGCATACCCATTACCCAAAGTCAAATTGTCCTCTGTCACCTTCTATCTGGTTTTCCTTGTACCCCTCCCCTTCTCCCTATTCCACCCTCCCTTCCCTCCCCCCATCCCGTAACCACCACACTCTTGTCCATGTCTCATAGTCTCACTTTTATGTCCCACCTATGTATGAAATAATGCTGTTCTCAGATTTTTTTTTTCTGATTCACTTATTTCACTCCGTATAATGTTATCAAGGTACATCCATTTTGTTGTAAATGATCCGATGTCATCATTTCTTATGGCTGAATAGTGTTCCATAGTATATATGTACCAAAGCTTTTTAATCCACTCGTCTTCTGATGGACATGCACTTTGTTGGTTTTATTCTTTGATCAAGGTGATGTTTATACACGGCTCATTTTGTGCACCAGTAAAAAAACATATACCTATGTCTTGAATTTGGAAAAAAAATCATATTTTATTTATCACTAAAGAAGGGTTCGGTGAATGCGCATATGAAACTGGTGGGTTCGGTACCTCAAAAATGGTTAAGAACCACTGCTCTAGACATTGAAAATAGTAAATATTACCAGAATCTGCACTACAAAATATGATTAATATCACCTTGAATTTTTAACTGATAGCACTGGGGAACAATTTTCTTTTTATTTTCTCTTGCATGAGGTTTTAGAACATTTTCTGTATATTTCTGCATCGCTGATTCCAAATCTGAAATTCATTTTTTGGTACATGCTGTAGTTCTTGTGAAATTTTAATTTCTTTTTGTTACAGTTAATGGCATGCATTGGTTTTTAAATTGGAGTTAAAGGGCAATGACTCTTGGATTGAACATAACTACAAGGCAATTAATGTTTTACAAACATCACTTTTACATAATTGTAGTTGTTTTTAAATGAAAAAAATTATTATATGATTAATCATCCTTTTATTTTGTTTTAAGATTAATTCATGGCTTCTTCAAGTAGGTGTAAATGTAAAAATAGTTCTGACACCTTCTGTTCTATATGTGGCTATTACACACTTCAACGTCAAAGGCGCAACATTTCATCATTTGTGACATGTGCATATATTGCCTAATTTCAAGTTCCCCTTGACGATCAAGACAAGAATTGGGCTCCTCATATTGTGTGTCCTAATTGTGAGGAAATGCTTCGTTACTGGACAAAAGGAAAACGCAAAGGAATGCCTTTTGGTATTCCCATGGTTTGGCGTGAACCTAAGGACCACAGCAGTGACTGTTATTTCTGTCTGATCCATACAAATGGCATAGGCAAGAAAAAACAGCATATGATCGCATATCCTAATATTCCTTCAGCCATATGACCTATCCCACACTCTGAGACACTCCCGGTTCCAGTTTTCAATGGTTTTATTTCTTCTAAGGACAAAGAAAGTGAACATGATGATCAAGTGTATTTTGATAAGATGCATGAGGAAATGGTTGTAGAATCTGAAGGGTGTTCTGATGCCAAGCAGTTATTAACCCCTCAGCAGTTTAGCCAACCCGAATTGAATGACTTAGTAAGAGATTGGGCCTATCAAAGAAAGCAGCTGAGTTATTAGCCTCCAAGCTTCAAGAAAAGAATGTACTTCACTGGTCAGCTAAAGTATCCCATTTCAGGAAGCGTGAACAAATTTTTGTGGACTTTTTTTCTGAAGACAAACACTTTGTTTACTGTCATGATATTAGTAGTCTTCTCAGCCAGCCAGGTGTTACCACTTACAGTCCAATAGAATGGCGGCTATTTCTTGACAGCTCTAAGTGGAGTCTGAAATCTGTTCTCCTACACAACAGTAATGTTTATGCAGCGGTTCCAATTGGTTATTCAACTAATCTGCAAGAAGATGAAATGACATAAAAATTGTCCTCGACTTTCTGAAGTATGAGGAGCATTTCTGGATCATTTGTGTGGATCTTCTTATGGCAAATTTCTTGCTAGGACAACAGAGAGGTTTCACAAAATATCCATGCTTTCTGTCTTTCTGGGACAGCCTAGCTCGGGAGAAACATTTGACACAGAAGAAGTGGCCGAAATGAGAAGCTCTGGAAGTAGGGATGCAAAATAAATTGTGAATGAACCTGTAGTTAATCACGACAGAATCATTTTTCCCCCACTTCACATCAAACTTGGCTTAATGAAGCAGTTTGTTAAGTCTTTGAATAGAGAAAGTGAATGCTTTCAACATATTATTTCTGCTTTTCCTGCCTTGTCTTTTGAGAAAATAAAAGCAGGTGTATTTGATGGACCTCAAATTTGAACCCTCATATGTGAAAAAGATTTGCAAAGAAGATGAATAAGAAAGAGAAAGCAGCACGGTAGTCTTTTGTGCCAGTTACAAAGAACTTCCTTGGCAACAAAAAAGCTGAAAACTATGAACTTCTGGCTCAAAGGTTGCTGTTGGCTTTCTGTGACATTGGATGTAAAATAAGCTTTAAGATTCACTTCCTGAATAGTCACCTTGATAAGTTTCCTGAAAATCTTGGAGCTGTTAGTGACAAGCAAACTATTGCTGAAGCATCAAACAAGATTGTCCTCAACAAGAACACAAATCCAAGAGCTAGAAATGCAAAGTTTTGCCTGAATAGAATTAAATAAGTTTTGCACAACTTTTATGATTACAATAAGTGTTTTAATATGTTCTATTTTGAATTTGTAGACAAATTCTGATGCAATTATATCTTTTAGTGTGTTAGTGTATACTGCATTATATAAATTATTATATTTTCACAAAGATGATGCCCAAGAAGACATTCTACTTCATTATGTTAAACTAAATGTTAATAATTTTACAATAAGATGAAAATTTAAAATCTTGAATTGCAAGAAAACTGTAGCTTACAGAGAAAAACTAACATCAGATTTGAGATCACTTGAATTAGGTAGGAACAAGCATTTTTGTGGATGCAACAAAAATTTTGTTCTCCAGTGTAGTTTTCCTATCCTTCAGATTTTTAGGAATAATAGAATAGATAATGGCAGTATTCTGGGGTAAAGATTATGTGGACAAAATATCTCATATTTAATACACAAAGTAAGAGGGGATGACAGAAAGAGAAATCTCCACAGATAATAATATTAATTTGTGATAAATTTAATTTGTGATAAAAGTTAGAAGCATTCCTATCCCAGTCGATAAGGACATTCACTTTCCCCTGATCCTAACTCAACAGTTGTTTTCAGAGTCAAAATATGATTAGAAAGTTTCCCCTTGTTGTATTGTTCACCATAGAATTTATAAAAAGTGAGTGAAGGCATTTTATTCAATTCTCTTTAACCTGAGTAGACATTCACAATTGTACCGATATAGTTGGTGTTAAAGGATGACTATGGCCCTGTCCTTGAGGTGCTTCACAGTTCACCAGGGAACAAAGACCTCATTTCTCTAAATTATAGCCTAAATGAAGCTGGACTGGTAAGAAGACTCCACCTACCACCATGTTAATTGATCTTTTCTAGCTATAATGGTAGCCTGACACTGTCTACTGACCAGCACTATTCAAGTTTCTTGACCTGGCACACCTTTGCTCATTTCCTCTCCTTGTTTGAACCGTATTCTTTTTCCAAAGCAAATCCCATCCCATTTCTGAGGTCTTTTCTGACATTCCTTAAATTATTTGTTTAAATATTTAAGACCAAGTTGGGACTTCAGAGACCTCAGACATTCTAAAAATATTTTGATGTTCCTTTTCCATGTAATTTAAAAAAGCTAAACAATTTATGTACAGTATAAGGAAGTCCCACAAAGTTCTTACTTTACTTTTGATTACCATTTTAATGCCCTTTAGGACAACATATCAAGGATCAAACGCTCTCAGAAACTTTCTTTCAGAGGAAAAAAGAGGCATAGAACCCTCTGTTTTTGGTACTCATACATTGAAACCCTTAAACATGTACTTGATTTACTTTGGAGTAATTTAGCACTGTGTAGGCCTGTCCCCTACACTGGATTGAAAGCACTATCCCTGTTTCCTTAGTTTCCAGCCCAGCTAGTGGCACACAATCGGTGTTCATTATGCATGTTTTGAATGACTACTGAATAAATTGCAGTTAATTATTGTCACTTCACTTATGTTGTCTTTGATTTTTAATGCAGTATCCAGAACAAAATAGGTGTTAATAAATTGTTGTTTGATGGCATTTATGATAGTGATGATTAACTATATATCAAACTTGTGCTTCTCATCCAATAGTCTAAGTTTATCATTGGGAAGTTGCTACTCAATCAAGGACTATATTTTCAACCCCCTCTTCTTTGCAGTAGAGTTTGGTTGATTTTGTCATTATTTTTCATCAATGAGATATGAGCGGAGGCGATGTGTATTACTTTTGGGCCATGATCTTAAAGAAGCAGAGAAGTTTTTCCATGCTTTTTTCTTTCATTGGCTCAATAATATAGAAGATTATGAGGCCTTGAATGGCAAGACCAAAAGACAAAGGAATCTGAGCTCATTATGTAGAAGAGAGCTACCTGTCAATCTATTTCCAAGTTGAACCCCTATCTGAGCAAGAAATAAATTTCTGTTGTTTAAGCCATTGATATTTCAAGGATTCTTTGTTATAGTATTAAGGATTACTCTAACCTGTAAAGAATTACAGTTATATGTATTAATTTAGTGTTCCTCTTGTTGTTGTTGTTGGTGGTGCATAAGGGCACAGTATTGAAACCAAGTCAAGGGTGAGCTCTTTGTGTAGGCCAGAGAGAGTTGCTCTAAACACAGAAGTTCAGAGGGCTGTGCTTTGGTTATAAGGGAGGCTGGTTGAGAGAATGTAAATCGATGAGATCAAGTTCATTTATTCCCTTTGTAAAAGAGCATCTCAGAGTCCTAGACTTCCTAATGAGAGAAGAATTATAGGATCTTTTATTCTAAATGATATTTTTACATTTTATACACATGTATTCTAAAATAATTACTGCTTTTGTTTTTTAATTTTGAAGATGTGGCCTTTTGAGACCTAAATACATGAGCCCAGTCATAATATATTAAACAAGTGAAGTTTTATCTTAAAAATCAAAGCCATTGAAGTAAAAGCCATAGCAACCAAGATCCAGTTATCTCCAGGAAATGGATCATATTGGAATTTCTTATTGCAATAAGAAAAATAATCTATGGTAAAAAGCCCAATTTAGAGAAATTTTTATAGTACCTTCAAAATTAAATGTGAATATAGGCTAATATAAACTTGAATTTAATCAGAGAAATGGATTAGCAAAAGTATTAGTTAAGTGAAATTCAAATAAGTTTAGAAGTATATACATGTTTAAACAACTATACTATTGTTTCATTTCAAGATATAATCCTTGACTTTTTGAGTTTTATATATATATATTTTTAAAAGCTAATTTCTTAGTGAAGTAGATTGGTGTATTTAATCAAAAAATAGAAAATGAACTTGATTTGAAACATTTTTATATGATTGAAATGCATTTCTTTGATGCTTATTTAGCTTTTACTATATTCTGATTACATTTTCATGGGCAATGAAATTATTCAGAACTATATGACTCTAATAATGGCTACAACTGTAAAACTAATCACACTCATCAAAAAACAAAATTGAGATGGGTGAGTTGAAAGAATGCTTTGGCTCTAGAAGGATTAGTGGGAACAATCTTTCTTAATTTTTTTTTTTTCAAATTTTTTTAAATTTATTTTATTTATTTATTTTAGAGAGGAGACACAGAGTGAGAGAGAGAGAGAGAAAGAGAGAGAGGTGGGGGGGAGGAACTAGAAGCATCAACTCCCATATGTGCCTTGACCAGACCAGTGCAAGGTTTTGAACTGGCGACCTCAGTGTTCCCAGGTCGACGCTTTATCCACTGCGCCACCACAGGTCAGGCCTCTTTCTTAATTTTTAAAAACAAATAATACACACTTAAATTGGTCCCCTGAACCATCACAACAAATAGTCAACAACAACAACAACAACAACAAAAACAAGTCACATTTCAAGGGATACCCAGAAAAATCTGTCCATAAGAAATAGAATACAGATGAAATGGATGTCATTATTTGAAGTAACTGTTGGCTTATTCAAAACTAAAATGATTTTTCACATGATTATATGAGGTCTGGAAATTACTTAACTTTTTTATTTTTTACTTGATTAGGAAGCATTACAGCAGGAACAAAAGTTCCCCGTCTCATTGATACACTCACAGTGTCCGGAGTTGGTAGGACTTTAGGATTTTCTTAATTTCCATTCCACCCCACATTTCAAATTCTACTAGAATAAGTTAAAGAAGCTCTTACTATAATTGCAATGAGAACGTTTATGGTGGGAGAATAATTGAAAAGATCAGAGCTTACATGAGAGGTTAGAAACTAAACTCTAAATTCCCACAGTGAAATTCTTCAAAAGAACTTTGGAAATACAGTACAGTAAAGCATTCAAGTTAGTAATTTAAAAACCAACAAAATAAATTAGAGGATGTGTAGTCAAATTCATTTATACATTTTCAATTTGAGCCTGTTGATAATAATAAATAATAAGGTAAATCTTACATGAACTAGTACATATTAATTATGTATATGTCTTTAGTGGAAAATAAAGTAATAAGCAGTTTCATATTGGGATACCTGTTGATCGAAGACTGATGAAAAACACAAATAAGAGAATAATGTAGTATCTGCTCCTGAGTCTGATATTCACTGAAGCAAAATATTAGTGCTTTGGCACAATTGGTAACTCTATAAACTGAAAATGTTTTACACCATTATTCAATATAATAAGTACTTACTGAAAAATGGAAATGTACCAGAGTCAAATTGAGTCAAAATTTAAATACGCTGAAGTGAGATGAAGTACAATTAACATCTTTTTCTCTTAGTTTTTTTGTTGTTAAATCCATTCTTTAACTTGGCTTAGAAAGAAATGGTTTGAATGATCTGTTTTCAGCACATGTGGCAAAAGATGGGAAAAAATAATCTGGTTAAGGAATGAAAGCATTTCTAGAGTTCTGAGCTTTCAGCTTTCATTAAATTTGTATGAGTGGAAGATTTCCAGTGGTGAGCAGATTGGGGGTGATGCCAAATGCTGTCAGGACCTGTCTTTGCTACTTGCCAGTTCTTTGACTTTGAAAAAGATACTAAGCCTACCTCATCCTCAATTTTCCTCATTTGGCTGTCGGAGATATTGGAGGTAGGGTGACTTGGCCACTCGTTTACTTTCCCATGGAGGCATAAGAGATATCTGCTTTACTTCTCAGGGGAGAAAAGCATCATTTTCAGTAACAATTTTCCACCCATAAAAATCTTGTGAGAGATCAGTAAAATTGGGAAACTCTTGACATTCACACCTTATCTATCCCCCCTTAGCTCGTAGACCTGCCCTGGCCCAGGTGAGGCTGGGGGCTCACACACTGAGGTTCTGTCAGCACAAGACCCCCAGCACACAAGCCTGTTCTTGTTGGACCTCAGTTCTCTCTGTTCCAGCTTTATAGAGTGGCAATGAGTAGGAAAGTCAGAGTGGTCATTCCTTGATTATCTTCAACTCCATAGAGAGGAACCAAAAGTGCAATTTTTGTATCAGGCAGAAACTGAATTTGCCAACTAACTTTAATAAAGTAGATGCCTTAACACCTATTTTGAAACTTGTGATTGTTGTGAGAAATAAATGAGTTAACAGATGTTAAAGCATGTAGATAGTACTTGGCACATAAATAAGTGCTATTTAGGAGCTAGCTATGATTATTATGATTATTGTTATTATTATTTTCAATTGGTTAAATTACACAAGGTTGTGATTAGTATTTCCAAATTTGCAACATGTTTCAATACTATTACCTGAATCACAAGATTGTTCTGAACATTAGCTTAGACAATATTTATCAATGTGCTCTGTTGAATTATGAAGCACATTATATAATAGTGATGATAGTGTAGTATTTATGGTCCTCATGTGACTCCACGGTGAACTATTCTTTCTCAAGTTATTTTGTCTCTCTTGAGTTTTCCAGGACCATTTTAATCTCTTGGTCTAAAAACACAGTTAAGCATTACAGCTGAATTAATAAGTATTTTGTTGATTTCCCAGAATGAATAATTTATGGTAAAGATACTTCACAAACAGGCCATCTCCTAACTTTCTATTGAAACAAAGCTGTTGCAGTTCTGGGCTAATGCCTGTTGTGCTATTTTAAAAGATTTCAGAACATTTATATAAGAACCCAAGATTGTGAATAGAATTTGGACAGATCTCAATAGACAGTTTTGGTGATAATCCAAACCTGGATTGAATTTTGCTTTAAAAACTTGCTAGTTCTTTTCTAAGACAAAGTACATTTGTTAATGGCCAGGGTCACTTCTAGGTTTTAGTACTGTCTTATAGTCCTCACAAACCTGTTCTAATCTATTAATTCAACAGAAATTTAGTGAGCACTTACTTTGTTCTACTGTTCCAGTGTTTGGTGAGATGGTGTAAATAAAACAGATAAAAACTTTGTCTTTCACAAGTTTATATCCTGTTTCTAGCAAATTTATTTAAAATAAAATATTAATTGTGGTTTCATTAGAGACAGACTTAAATATTTATTTGATATAATATCTATAATACTATAAATTATGAGAAATGTTTTAAATACATGCACACACACATGCCTCTTTATTTTTAATATGAAAATACTCCTCAAAACTTTAGAATGTTTATTATTAATTTATTTAATCAGATTAACCTAAGAGCATTATTTGCATATTTTTTACTATAGTTTATCCTTGAAAAACATGGGTTTGAATTGAGTGGATCCCTTTTTATGTGGATTTTTCAATATATACTGTAAATATTTTCCTTATGATTTTCTTAATAAAATTTTCTTTTCCCTAGCTTATTCTATTGTAAGAATACAGCATATAACATATATAACATATAAAACATGTGTTAATCAATTGTTTATGTTATTAGTAAGGCTTCTGGTTAACAGTTCGCAAAAGCTATACACAGATTTTTGTCTGAGTAGGGGGTCGGCATCCTCACCTCTGCATTGTTCAAGGGTCAACTGCAATCTCTTATTAAGACAAAAATAGATAATTGTTTTCAACATAAATAATACCATCGGTGTGTTTGATTCAATACTTTTAAGTAATAACTTTATATTTTCCTTAACTTATTTCAGTCATTAAAACTTCCTTATCCTAGAAACTGAGATATAGATGTATATATTTTGAAAGAATATCTTTAAAGTTTGACCCAAAGAACCTAGTAATAGTGATGTGTATCTTCCCAATTTAGCAACTTTCAAGTTGACACTTTGTAGAAATTAATTATACTTTAGGAAAGAATTTTCTTTCTAGGTTTGCTAAGTTCAATTGAAGCAACAGAGTTACATGTTAAGTTAGATCTGAAAATGACTCTCTGCTTACAAATTGTACATGGCTCAAGTTGAGAAAAGGTGAATGGGAAATTTTTTTAAAAATATTAAAAAAATATCTTTTTATCTAGTCACTTTAGAGAGGAGAGAGAGTGAGAGAGAGAAAGGGGGAGGAGCAGGAAGCATCATCTCCCATATGTGCCTTGACAAGAGAAGTGCAGGGTTTTGAACCGGCAACCTCAGTGTTCCAGGTCGACACTTTATTCCCTGCGCTGTCATAGGTCAGGTGGGAAAGATATTCCTACTAATAGCTTAAGATCGTAAAACTCAGCTTATTTATGGAAAACAAAAGATGAATTTCCATAATTTCTTTCACATAATTAAAATGTTTCTGATTGCAATATATTCTGCCATCCTTATATAAGCTTCTATTAAATGGTGCTCTCTCTCTTTCCTTTCTCTTCATCACATAATACAGACTTCACACTTAAAGGTTTAGGTTGTGAAAATTGAATTATAAATAGAACATAATTAAATTATGTAGCCTGATAATGAATCAGTAATATGCTGTATTCCACATAGATTTGATTGGTTCTCATTTAAATTATTCAATTTCATTCTATTATTTTGAGAAGTTTCATATTTCATGAACTTTCTTTGTTCCATTTAATTCCCAGGAGACAGAGTTCAGGATCTTTTAAATTCTGCATAGCAGATTCCACACTAATCTTCAGAACCTTAAAAATGGGAAGAGGAACAGGTAATTAAAGTGAAGACACAGATTAGGTCCACTAGTCAGCCAGCGTGTAGTATATATGGTGCTGCTCATTCCAGACCCCTCTTTAGGAATGACCCATCCTTGGGACTTCCCTCCCTCAGTCCTTTCCTTGCTCTCTTACAGGCAGATCCCCTGAGATGACTCCCGGACTGACCTTCTGCACACAGTTCTTCATCTCAGTCTATTTCCAAGAGACCCACTCTCAGACAGAAGCAGAATGGTCTAGGATAGGGCCTCTAATCTTTCTTTATTCTCAAGGACCAGTAAATATGCAGAATATTCTAAAACACATTTAGAAAGTAGATGTTTCTAGAAAGAATTAAAGTAGAAAATAAGTTATTTGGACAATTGGTAAATTGTGGTGGACAGAGAGAAGAGGCAGATATTTATGGGGAAAATGTCTATAATTAAGAAAAGAGAAAAGAAATGGGGCTTTTAATTCCTAAAGACAAGCCTCTCTGAGGTATAAATTGCCACTATTACAGAGTTGAGAATGCTGACATTTGAGGCCAAGCCCATCCAGTTCTCATTCCTGAAGGAGTGTTGGATATTAGAGGGACATGGGGAAGGGCTCAGGGTGCTAAGGCATCGCTCAAGGGAGAAAGCAAAGTTACGTGAAAAGCTTCATTTTCTGTGAAAAACAAGAGTATTTGGGATGTAGTGGTTGTGTCTAACCAGTGTTGCTGGAGTCACTGGGTTGATAAGAATGAAGATATCAGCTTTAGAATCTTAGGTTCAAATCCTGACTCTGTCACTTATTAGCTGTTGTCTGTGGTTAAGTTACTTGACTTCTCTGAGACCAGTAAATTTGACTTAATATCAAAGGACAGTTGTGAAAACTAAAAATAAATGTAATATACCTAATTCAGTGTGTAGTAGGTATTAAACACATAGGTAATTATTCATTTATACCATGCGGGAATATTGTACAAGCACCCATGTGACAGCTTGCATGGCATATTTCAGCCTCAGAAGTGGCTGAGTAACTCTTTCCTTTGTTCTAGGACACTGAAGATGATATTAAGGATACTAGGAGAGATTCTTCAATGCAGTTGAATTAAAAAGTTCAGCCACTATAAGGCATAAATTATCCTCCTCATTCCTCAAAGCTTGTGGAGTCATCATTTAAGCATGTAAATATTTACCTGTGAAATGGTAAACATAATTTATGCGATTAAAGGAAATGTGGAGGTTCATGAGAGGCTATGGCTATAATTGTTAGACTCTCAAAAAGTCACTAAGAATTTGCTGCATTTTAATCACATCTGCTGGTTTCTTTATCTAAATTTTAATTTAAAATAGAGTATTTAGCATTCTCTACATTACTTAAAAAACGTCTTTTCAACCTAAAGCTCCCAATAAGCAGTGTGTGTGTGTGTGTGTGTGTGTGAGAGAGAGAGAGAGAGAGAGAGAGACAGACAGACAGACAGACAGGAAGGGAGAAAGCTGAGACATATCAACTTATAGTTGCATCAGTTTAATTGTTCATTGATTGCTTCTCATATGTGCCTTGACTAGGGGGCTCAAGCCAGTGACCTTAGGGTTTCAAACTTGGGTCCTCCATGTCCCAGGTTCACACTATCCACTGCACCACCACTGGTAAGGCAAAAACTGATGTTTCTGCTTAGGCATGATAATTAGAGACAGGCAGGAGAACCACAAAATTTGGAAACTGAAAGTGACATCAGAGCCTTTGTTACTCGACATCTTTTATGGAAATAAAAGAGAAGCTTGAAGGGGTGAAGAGACTTGCCAGAGTCCTCCAGTTTATTAATGAAATGACAGATCATAAGCAGTGTCCCTATACTAAGGTGACCAGACGTCCCATTTTTGGTGGGATAGTCCCAATTTTTAACAATTTGTTCCATGTCCCAAGGCGTTTTAAAAAAGTCCCGATTTTTGGAAAGAATGAACGAAAAGGTAGGGAACAGCGGGAGAATGGGAAAGAAATATACAGTTTTTGGCAGGAGACCCTGCCTCCACCTGGAAGTGCCCGCACTGCTGCAAGAGCTGGCTGCCCCATGCGGGGCCCTGAAACAAATAACTTTGGGTGGGAGGTACCTGCTTGGGCGGCAGCTGTCAAGTCCCCTAACTACCCATAGGCCCGTTTCCTGGACACCACTGTGCAGCTCCGGGCTCTGGGAGGCACAAGCTGCTCTGTCTCCAGAGGGCAGTGGGGCTGGTCGCAGGGAGCATGCCCCCCCCCCCCAAGGATGAGTCCAGACGGGGAGTGTGAGAGACCGCTCGTGTGCAAGTGCGCCAGCAGCGCTGCCCTGCCTTCTCCCACCCGCTCGTGCAGCTCTGGCATCGGTTTTGGGACCGTGTAACCCGATCCCTCTGACTCACTCAAAATTTCCCATATAGTAATATTTCCGAAAATGATCTTTTTAATGAGGTGTCATTATTAAAATAAATAGATTGATAAGGAAAAGGTGAAATCTTGGGCATCAGCAAAAATCACAATAGAGAACAAATGGTTAGAGATATTTCATCATTTGGAAACAAACCATATTCCATACAATAATGCACTAAAAATTGTGGAATACATGCTGTCTTTACCAGAAACTAATGCTGCAACTGAATGCATTTTTTTCTACAGTAAATAAAGTGTAGACATCAGAAAAATCACAATTAAGTGTTGAGACTTTGAAAGCCATTTTATGTGTCAAATATAATTTAACAAATTCTTGTGAAAAATTTCATTACCTTTTAAACAACGACAGCAATCTACTAAAAAATTCACTCAAATAAGAAATATGCCAAAGAATAATACTATAAATAATTTTTTAATGTATTATATTTGTAAATTGTACTTATTTTGAAATTTAAAAAAATATGTTACAATACTATTTTTGCATTCTATGAAAATTTTTTTGTTCCATATAGACCAAATTTTTAATCAAGAACCCCCCTCCCCCGGTCAATGGTGTCTCGCTTTACCAATTTTAAAATCTGGTCACCTTATCCTATACCTAAAGTCTAGACAG
The DNA here is from genome assembly GCA_037038555.1 of Rhynchonycteris naso. NCBI lineage: Eukaryota > Metazoa > Chordata > Mammalia > Chiroptera > Emballonuridae > Rhynchonycteris > Rhynchonycteris naso. The sequence continues at coordinate 47,231,091 of CM073000.1, read as the reverse complement.
CTTTCCATTGCTACACAATCTATACAATCAATCTGTGTAGAAATATATTGTGAAGACTTGCAGAGTTAGGGTGAACAATTAGAGGCAGAGAGGCATCTTAGGGTGAAAGCCCTGAGCAGACGAGAGTCCAGGGCCTCTCTGACCCTGTGCTGGAAAGAGCAAAACAGCAGGATAAGATTCAGCAAAACAGAATTGTTTAGGCTCTCAGAAGAGAGATTAAGAAGTCAGCATGTTCCTTATCCTTTGCTTCACACTCCTGAAAACTTCTGTCTGCTTCCTTGAGTTAGTTGTACTTGCTAATAAATATCTAAGTAACGTTGGGGACGGGGCTTCAGTCCTTCGGTCTGCTGATGGGGACTGTTGCCTCCCCTCGACCCCTCGGAGCATCTGGTCTCCAGGTAGTTTGTTGTTGCAACAAATCTGAATAGATACAGAAATGATAGTGGGGGCATTTCAGATCATGTACACACACGCACTCTCCATTGATCAATTCAGCACACATTTACCCACACTCATCAACACAATTTATGCTCACAGCAACTCAAAAGAGAAATGTGAATTAATGTGAACCAGTACAGTGTGGAGATGGAATCAAAGCAGATTACCTCATTCACATAAACACTTTGCTCTTTGACACTAATGAAGTACTGCTAGGATTATGGAACCAGTGTTTCTGTCTGAGGGGAAAAGGGTTGCATTTACTGTCTGAAAGTTAATGATTATGAAATATGTATTTGGTTATGTTCAAAAAGTTGTCAACATAAAATATGATAACTAAAACTAACATTAACAAAATCAAAAGGATTCTAATCCATACATCTCACTGTCAAAACTGTTGTCAAAACAACCAAATATCTCAATTTTTAAATGAGAGTCACTTCTGTGCTGCTATTTGGGCAGTGTCTGTATTGGGTGGTGTCTGTTTCCCTGTCTGGTCCTTCTCCACCCTTGATGCTATTAGGGTCTCAGAGACTGACCTATTCAGATGGAAGAATCCAGCTTCCTTTCCCTCAGACTTTGTGTGGCTTTGGTCAATGAGGGTCTTTGACAGTAAGTCAGAGGATATAGACAGAGTGAATTTGGGGCATTTATGTCCCTGGTTCCTTGTTCAGCTGCAACTTGGCAGTTTCAGCATTCTTCTTCTCTAGGGCTCCTGTCCAGTGCCCTGGTCCTATAACTCTGACTCTTACAATGCTGGCTTCCGAGAAAACTTCCTCCTCTAACCTCCAGGCTTAGGAGTGAGAGCAAATGACTTTTACTGTTGTCAGTCCCAGGCTCCTTCACCATTTCTGTGGTTTGCCTTAATCTTTTCTACTCTTTTGTAAATATTTTTATTTTTACCAAAATCTCTTCCATTACCCTTTTTGATTGTGCCTTGAGTTTCCAGCCATGACTTTGATTGACATGGGCAGCACCTAATTATTACATGCACTGCAATGTATTGTCATTAAATATTATAAAGGCTTCAATGGCTTCTTATGCACTTATATTTCCCACTAGAGTGTAATAGGCTCAAATACATATGCTACCACTTTGCCATATCCACAAGGCAGTTTCCTTATACCTGTTTTTCCATATACCTGTCCATGTCAAACTCTTTAAAAACATCTTATTTTATTCTTTGTCTCTCCTTTCCCCTTTCATGGTGATTTCTCTGACCACCTACAGTTATTACTTAGTCTCTAGCAACAGTTTTAATTTTTTGAGTCATACTTTCTTTCTGAATGAGGTGAACTTTACCCCCAGAAAAGTATTTGGGGGACTAAGTTGATTTTGACACTTTTATTTTGATGACAGCTGTTGCTAACAACTTCGACTCAAAGGCATTTTGTCAAAGATCATCAGAATTTTCCAAGACTGTTTTGAGTTGAATTTACGTAGCATCATTTACTTTGTCCTTAAAAATATGAGTTTACCTTTGCAAAGCTGGCATCGTTGTTTCTTTCTATGCTAGAGTAGGAAGGATTACACGGAGGAACAAAATTTTTGATGCATCCACAAAAACACTTGTCATTCTTACTAAGTCATTCAATTCAGGTTGACTAAACTGATGAAGGCTTAATGACTGCTTGGCATCAGAAGAAGACCCTCAGATTCTACAACCACTTCCTCATGCATCTTATCAAAATACACTTGATCATCATGTTCACTTTCTTTGTCCTTAGAAGAAATAAAACCATTGAAAACTGGAACCGGGAGTGTCTCAAGAGTGTGGGATAGGTTGTATTGCTGAAGGAATATTAGGATATGCGATCATATGCTATTTTCATGCCAATGCCCTTTGTATGGATCAGACAGAAATAACAGTCACTGCTGTAGTTCTTAGGTTCACGCCAAACCATGGGAATACCAAAAGACATTCCTTTGCATTTTCCTTTTGTCCAGTCATGAAGCATTTCCTCACAATTAGGACACACAATATGAGGAGCCCAATTCTTGTCTTGATTGCCAAGGGAAACTTGAAAATAGGCAATATATGCACGTTTCACAAATGATGACATATTGTGCCTTTGACGTTGAAGTGTGTAACAGCCACGTATAAAACAGAAAGTGTCAGGACTATTCTTACATTTACGCCTACTCAAAGAAGCCATGATTCAATCTTAAAACAAAATAAGAGGGTGTTTTTATCAAATAGTAATTTTTTACATTTAAAAACAACTACAATTATGTAAAAGTGATGTTTGTAAAACATTAATTGCCTTGTGGTTATGTTCAATCCAAGAGTCATTGCCCTTTAATGCCAATTTAAAAACCAATGCATGCCATTAACTGTAACAAAAAGAAATTAAAATTGCAATAAAACTAGAGCATACACTAAAAAACAGATTTCGGATTTGGAATCAGCAATGCAGAAATATATAGAAAACGTTCTAAAGTCTCATGCAGCAGAAAATGAAAAAAAATGTTCCCCAGAATTATGGATCCACATTTATCTTAAAGTGGTCTAAACAGAAGGAATTTGCAAATGGATTCTCCAGTGTTTTCAATTAGTTTTAGATTTTTTTCTGCAGGAATACCTAGAGGCCCTTATACCTCTTGACTTTAACCTGTAAGAACACTTTTTTTTTAGCACTACAACATTGGCCTGGATGTCTGCTTACAATTTCACCTTTTAGACTGGAGCTTGGACATGGTTTGACCAACTAGGATACTTCTGGCTGCAAATTCATAAGCCCAACATAATGAAGAATTATACAGTAAAGAAGTTTATTATTTCACATAACAGAGAGTCCAGAAGTACAGTTAGATTTGGCAGGTTAGTGACTCAGTAATCTCATGTCATCACAGATCCAAAAAAGTTCTTCCCATATTTTTGCTCTGCTTTCCCCAGTGAAATAGTGTTGAATTCAGACTGGCTTCTCTTACGGTTGCAGGATACTTACCAGCACTATGTAATCAAACATATATTCTTGTTCACATCCTAAAAGACAGAGAAACCTTTCAAGCAAGAATGACTGAACCAATGTACACCATGTAACTTCTCTATCTACAACAAGAACCAAAACAGTGCCATGTGCTGAATGCAGGAACAACTTGACAATGAGATTTGTTTTTCCTCAATCCTATGGGGTATCCAAACAAAATCAGGGTCCTATCACGAAGGAAGAAAAAGAAATGAATGTTGGGAAGGTGACTGATGTTTTCTACTGATATTTTCAGTAGTATCTATACTAGCACCTATGGAAAGCATGTAGAAAGATTTATCTTAGCTAAAAATATCTGTGAATAAAATTAGGCTACAAATTAACTGCCTATTAAATTATTTTGAGAGTGGGTATTTTTTTTCCTCTGAGACTTTTGCTTTAAGTTCTATTGTGTGTCAAATATTTTGCAATTTCAGTGATTTTTAGGTGTAGTAGAAAACAACATATTCTCTTACACTTTTTGAACAAAACCGGTTAAAAAGGCAATGGTTTAATACCCTGCCTGGCTTTGACAAGACCATGGTATTAGACAAGATATCTTTCTGGATGATTGGTAGGGGATTGATTATGAAACATTGAAATCATTAATTGCCTGACCTGTGGTGGCGCAATGGTTAAAGCATTAACCTGGAATGCTGAGGTCACTGGTTTGAAAGCCCGGGCTTGCCCAGTCAAGGCACATACAGGAAGTAATTACTGAGTTGATGCTTCCTGCTTCTTCCCCCTCTTTCTCTCACTCTCTCCTCTTTCTAGCAATGAATAAATAAAATCTTTAAAAAATAAGGAATTATTAATTATAAGATACGTAGTTTCATTCTTCATCAAAGCAGTGAAATTAGTGACGGTAAGAGTTGTAGGTATTCCATTTCTACATATAATACCAGTATTTTTCCTAATTAAAATTTTGGTCAACCAGGACCTTCTCATTATTTTGTAGACATTGATGCTTGTGTGGTTCCCAAAAGTGACTCTCAAAATATGAATTATTTAAAGGTGTCAGCAAGCAAATATGTAGACAGAATGTATAAGTTGGCTGTACCAAGCTTCCGGATGTCAGTTTCATTTAGTTGTGTATTAAATAAGTATGTGAAGTAACAGTTTCTCCTTTACTTAGACATGTCTATGATCTTAGATTAGATGATTTTATAAAATTTTGACAGTAGCACTGCCTTGGGACTGAGTGTAGCACTGGAGCCCCTTTCCATGGGATTTGGTGGCTAAGTCAGACTCTCCTAAATACCTTTGAGTACTCTTTTTTCACATTCATCCTATTTTGCCTCCTTCTTCTGCCTTTTCTTTCCTAGATCTCCTCTTTACATCTCTCTCCTTGTTACTTTTTTTCTTCCCACCTTTTCAGTTTACTTGCTTATCTCTTTTTGTGCTGTTATTCATAATATCTTCCTTGTATCCCTTTTGTTGCCACTATCATTCTCGTTGCTTCAAAAGATCTTTCCAGTGAAAGTTATAGGCAGTGTTTTCCATTAACGTATTAATAATTTGATTTTATTTTGCCAATCTTTTATACACAGAAGAATAAATGAGAGTGGAGAAAACTCTCATGGTGAAGGAGCTGGAGTATGAACGTGTATACCAGTGGTTCTCAAAGTGTGCACCAGGGCACACTGGTGCGCTCTAAAAGATTTCCAGGTGCGTCTTATGGTATTTCAGAGAAATATGTGCCTATTGGGGACCAAAATACCAACAGGGTTTTTGGAGTTTAGATTTTTGGGAGACAGAGGTGTGGGGAATTGGCTGTAAGCTGACAGTCTACCCAATCCCCCACTTCATTTGCCTGATTAGGTTGCAAAATGCTGTTTAGCTGTGGTGCTGTGTTGTTTACACTACCCTCCATGTTTGCTGGAAAGACTGGAGGCAAGTTTCTTCTATCCTTTGTTTGATTTATAAAGTTAAGATTTGCTAATGGCCTCACTTTGCCCTATAAATAAAGCAAGATGTGGTTTTTGGGCATGCTTTGTTCTTGCCAGCAGCAATTACAGGGCCCTCCCAACCCCGTATTTTCTAAATTCTGCGTATTTTCTTAATTTCACACCATTCCCACTCGGGACCTGAAATTACTAGCTGCGCTGGTTTGCATCATGTGCCCAGATATAAAAATAAATATAGCTACTCTATTATACCATTTTATTACGGAAATACTATTCTTTTTGTTAACACATCATCATTATATTTATTATTAACACATCATTATATTATTTTTAGATAAATACACCCAAATAAAATGGATAGATTTCTAAAAAAAGTGTGATATTGAAGAATCTGATTCTGGAAGTGAGCAAAAGTTAAGTGTAAATAAAATAGGACTTGAAAGCTGATGGGCAGAATTTAATTTATAGCATTTTACATTACTTAACACTGAACAATACAATTGGATTAGAAACCCATTCATGGAAACTTCAAGTGATTTTGGTTTAACATTAACAGAAGAAGAAGAACTGGCAGCTATATCCACTGATCATGTATTGATGATTAAACATAAGGAATTGTCTCTTGAAGTCTTTTGAATTTCTATAAAAAAGAATATGTGGCAATATCGAAAAAAGCTTTGAACATTTTACTACAATTTTCAACATCCTATTTATGTGAATTAGGATTCTCTACCCTCAACTCAATTAAGAGCAAAAAGTGAGGAATTCTTCAATGTAATGATGAGATAATGAGAGTTTGCCTTTAAAATATATGCCCAAACATTAAAGAAATAGCTAGGACACATCAGGTTCATGTTTCTCATAAACACAAGAATGAAAAAACTTAACATATTCATGCCGGGACCTGCTGAATTTACTAAATCTTACTAAGAATGTATCTATATATATATAATGGTAATGTTTTGTCATTTAAAAATTTTTTTAACCCCACTTTTTTATAAATTCTAAAAAGCATAACAAAAAATGTAACATAAAAATGTTTTTAATGTCAGAATAAATTTAATTTTGTTGTATTTATTTGATTTAATTACCAAAATGAATGCTTGGACTTTATATATATATTTTATTAACTTTAATGTGGTGACACCAATAAATCAGGGTACATATGTACAATGAAAACATCTCCAGATTATCTTATCATTCAATTGTGTTGCATACCAATCACCCAAGGTCAAATTGTCCTCTATCACCTTCTATCTGGTTTTCCTTGTGCCCCTACCCTTCTCCCTATCCCACCCTCCCTTCGCTCCCCCCATCCCATAACCATCACTCTCTTGTCCATGTCTCCTAGTCTCACTTTTATGTACCAATTAGGTATGAATTCATGCTGTTCTTAGTTTTTTTTTTTTCTGATTTATTTATTTCACTTCGTATAATGTTATCAAGGTTCCACCATTTTGTTGTAAATGATCCGATGTCATCATTTCTTATGGCTGAGTAGTATTCCATCGTATATATGGACCAAAGCTTTTTAATCCACTCATCTTCTGACGGACACTTGGGCTGTTTATAGATCTTCGCTATTGTGAACAATGCTGCCACAAACATGGGGGCGCATTTCTTCTTTTCAAACAGTGCTATGGTGTTCTTAGGGTATATTCCTAAAAGTGGGGTAGCCGGGTCAAAAGGCAGTTCGATTTTTAATTTTTTGAGGAATCTCCATACTGTTTTCCCCAGTGGCTGCACCAGTCTGCATTCCCACCAGCAGTGCAGGAGGGTTCCCTTTTCTCCACATCCTCGCCAGCACTTATTCTGTGTTGTTTTGCTGATGAGTGCCATTCTGACTGGTGTGAGGTGATATCTCATTGTGGTTTTAATTTGCATTTCTCTAATAATTAGTGATGTTGAGCATTTTTTCATATGTCTTTTGGCCATCCTTTGCCCATTTTTTTTTAAAATTTTTTTATTTATTCATTTTAGAGAGGAGACACAGAGTGAGAGAGAGAGAAAGAGAGAAGGGGGGAGGAGCTGGAAGCATCAACTGCCATATGTGCCTTGACCAGACCAGTTCAGGGTTTTGAACTGGCGACCTCAGTGTTCCCAGGTCGACGCTTGATCCACTGCGCCACCACAGGTCAGGCTCTTTTGCCCATTTTTTGATTGGATTGTTTGTCTTCCTGGTGTTAAGTTTTATAAGTTCTTTATAAATTTTGGTTATTAACCCCTTATCTGACGTGCTGTCGAATATGTTCTCCCATTGTGTGGTTTGTCATTTTATTCTGTTCTTATTGTCTTTAGCTGTGCAATAACTTTTTGGTTTGATATAGTCCCATTTGTTTATCTTGCTTTTTATTTCATTTGCCAATGGAGATAAATCAGCAAATATATTGCTGCTACAGATGTCGGAAAGCTTGCTGCCTATGTTTTCTTCTAAGATGCTTATAGTTTCACGGCTTATGTTTAAGTCTTTTATCCATTTTGAATTTGTTTTTGTGAATGGTGTAAGTTGATGGTCTAGGTTCACTTTTTTTTGCAGGTAGATGTCCAATTTCCCCAACACCATTTGTTAAAGAGGCTGTCTTTAGTCCATTGTATGTTCTTTCCTCCTTTGTCAAATATCAGTTGTCCATAAAACGGCGGGTTTATTTCTGGGTCCTCTGTTCTGTTCCATTGATCAATGTGTCTGCTCTTACGCCAGTACCAAGCTGTGTTGAGTATAATGGCCTTGTAGTAGAACTTGATATCCGGAAGAGTGATAACTCCTGCTTTATTTTTTCTTTTAGGATTGCTGAGGCTATTCATGTTCTTTTTTGGTTTCATATAAATTTTTGGAATATGTTTTCTATATCTTTGAAGTATGTCATTGGTATTTTAATTGGTATTGCATTGAATTTATAAATTGCTTTGGGTAGTATAGACATTTTAATGATGTTTATTCTTCCTAGCCATGAGCACGGTATATGCTTCCACTTGTTTGTATCTTCCTTGATTTCCTTTATCAATGTTTTATAATTTTCTGAGTACAAGTCCTTAACCTCCTTGGTTAAATTTACTTTTAGGTATTTTATTTTTTTGGCTGCTATAGTGAAGGGGATTGTTTCCTTAAGTTCTTTTGCTGACAGTTCATTGTTTGTATACAGACATGCCTCTGATTTCTGAGTATTAATTTTATATCCTGCCACCTTGCTGAATTCATATATAAGGTCCAGTAGTTTTTTGACTGAGACTTTAGGGTTTTCTATGTACAATATCATATCATCTGCAAATAGTGACAGTTTTACTTCTTCTTTTCCAATTTGGATGCCTTTTATTTCTTCTTCTTGTCTGATTGCTATAGCTAGGACTTCCAGAACTATGTTGAATAAGAGTGGTGAAAGTGGCAACCCTGCCTGCTTCCTGATCTTAAGGGGATTGCTTTTAATTTTTGTCCATTTAGTATGAAGTTTGCTTTGGGTTTGTCGTAGATGGCCTTTATCGTGTTAAGGAATGTTCCTTGTATTCCCACTTTACTGAGAGTTTTGAGCATGAATGGGTGCTGGATTTTATCAAATGCCTTTTCTGCATCTATTGAAATTATCATGTTATTTTTTGTCCTTCCTTTTGTTTATGTGATGAATCACATTGATTGATTTGCGAATATTAAACCAGCCTTGCCTCTCCAGAATAAATCCCACTTGATCATGGTGTATGATTTTTTTCATATATTGCTGGATCCGGTTGGCTAATATTTTGTTGAAAATTTTAGGGTCTATATTCATCAGGGATATAGGCCTATAATTTTCTTTCTTTGTGTTGTCTTTGCCCAGTTTTGGGATCAGAATTATTGCGCGCCTCATAAAAGGAGTATGGAAATCTTCCTTCCTCTTGAATTTTTTGAAATAGCTCGAGGAGGATAGGAGTTAGTTCTTCTTTGAATTTTTGATAGAATTCTCTTGTGAAGCCATCAGGCCCAGGACTTTTCTTTTTTGGGAGTTTTATGATAACTGTTTCAATCTCATTTGCGGTAATTGGTCTGTTTAGGTGTTCTGATTCTTCCAGATTGATTTTTGGAAGTTTATATGATTCAAGAAATTTTTCTATTTCACCTATGTTGACTAATTTATTGGCAGAGTACTTCATAGTATTTTCTTACAATACTTTGTATTTCTGTTGTGTCAGCTGTTATTTATCCATTCTCATTTCTAATTTTATTTACTTGGGTCCTCTCCCTTTTTTTCTTGGTGAGTCTAGTTAAAGCTTCATCAATCTTGTTTACCTTTTCAAAGAACCAGCTTCTGGTCTCATTGATCCTCTGTATTGTTTCCTTCGCCTCTATGTCATTTATTTCTGCTCTGATTTTATTGTTTTTCTAGTTCTTTTAGCTGCAGGGTCAGGTTGCTTATTTGAGCTTTTTCTAGCTTCCTATAATGTGCCTGTAGTGCAATGAACTTCCCTCTCAGAACTGCTTTTGCTGTGTCCCATAAATTTTGAGTTGATGTATGCTCATTATTATTTGTTTCTAGAAACTTTTTTATTTCTTCTTTGATCTCATTGTTAATCCATTCATTATTTAATATTATGCTATTTAGTTTCCAAGTGTTAGAATATTTTTCAGTTTTTCTTTTGTGGTTAATTTCTAGTTTCATGGCATTGTGATCAGAGAAAATGCTTGATATGATTTCAATCTTCTTAAATTTATTGAGACCATTTTTGTGTCCTAACATGTGGTCTATCCTAGAAAACGTACCATGAGCGCTTGAGAAGAATGTATATTCTATTTCTTTAGGATGAAAAGTTCTGAAGATATCTATTAAATCAAGTTGATCTAGTGTATCCTTTAAGTCTGCTGTTTCTTTATTGATTTTCTTTCTTGAGGATCTATCCAGTGTTTTTAGAGGGGTATTGAAATCCCCTACTATGATAGTATTGCTGTTAATCTCACCCTTTATGTCCATCAAAGTTTGCTTTATGTATGTCGGGGTTCCTATATTTGGTCCGTAGATATTTATAATAGTTATATCTTTCTGTTTAATTGTTTCTTTTATCATTATGTAGTGTCCTTCTTTATCTCTTACTACAGCCTTTGTTTTAAAGTCCATTTTGTCAGCTATAAGTACTGCTACCCTGGCTTTTTTTTCATTTCCATTTGCATGAAATATATTTTTCCATCCTTTTACCTTCAGTCTATGTGCATCTTTTGTTTTAAGGTGTGTCTCTTGTAGACAGCATATGTATGGGTCCTGTTTCTTTATCCACGCAGCTACCCTATGTCTTTGATTGGATCATTTAATCCATTTACATTTAAGGTTATTATTGATATGTAGTTGTTTATTGCCATTTTATTCTTTGAAGCTGTATTCTTCTTTTGCTCTATTCTTTCCTCGCTTTAAACTGTTCACAATAGGCCCCTTAGTATGTCTTGCAGAATTGGTTTGGTTTTAATGAATTTCTTGAGGCTTTCTTTGTCTGGGAAGCTCTTTATTTCTTCTTCTATTTTAAACGTTAGCCTTGCTGGATAAAGTAGTTTTGGTTGTAGGTTCTTGTTCTGCATTACTTTGATTATATTTTGCCATTCCCTTCTGGCCTCAAGTGTTTCTGTTGAGAAGTCCGATGTCATCCTTATGGGGGCTCCTTTGTAGGTGATAGCCTTTTTTTCTCTAGCTGCTTTTAAAATTTTTTCTTTATCCATTAGCTTTGGTATTTTAACTATCATGTGTCCTGGTGTAAATCTTTTGGGTTTCTCTTTAATGGAGTTCTGTGTGCTTCTTGAACATGTGGAATGTTTCCTAGCCTTAATTTAGGGAAGTTTTCTGCTATGATTTAATGGAACAAATTTTCTATTTCTTGTTCTCTCTCCTCTTCTTCAGGAACCCCTATGATGTTAATGTTGTTTCTCTTCATGTTGTCACAGAGCTCCCTTAGAGTTTCCTTACATTTTTTGAGTCTCTTTTCCTTTTTCTTCTGTGCTTCTGTGCCTTTGTTTATTGTGTCTTCTAACTCGCTGATTCAATCCTCATCGTGATTCATCCTGCTTTTAATTCCTTCCATTGTAATCTTCAGTTCTGATACTGTATTTGTCATTTCTGTCTGATTCTTTTTTATTATTTCAATTTCGTTCTTTATTCTTGTTATCTCTTTATTTAGGTGTTCATAGTGACTATCCATTGTTTCTCTAATTTCTTTGAACATCCTAACTATCATTATTCTAAATTCTGCTTCTGGTAATTTCGTTATATCTGGTTCATTCAGGTCCTTCTCTGGGGATTTCTCTTGATTCATTTGGTTTGCATTTTTCTACCTGCCCATTTTATCTGTGTATAAGCAAGTTGTGGGCACTGGAGTCCAGTAGGTGTTCTCTTTGTGTTCTCTAGGTGTGGTCTGTCTGCAGGCCTGCCACCCTCTCTGCTGCTGCCTAGTTTGTTTGGGTATGGGCGTTGCCAACGACAGTCTACTGCGGCTTTTGCTGTGATTTTCACCTCTCCTCTGCGGGATGGGCTGTCACTCAAGCCACAAGCCTTAGTACCAAGGGCAGAGGTGAGCACCTTTGCTCAGCTGCGGAACCAGCCTTTTTCTGGAAGGCTTATGCTCAGCCCCCGCAGTCAGAGCCTGCTCGCTAATTTTGCGGGTTGGGCGGGGCTTTTGACGTGCTCTCAACTGTGAGCCTTTGCCCGTCCAGAATTTAGCCCCACCCTCGAGGCCGGGGCCCTCTTGCGTAGGGTTGTAAACTGCGGTTTATTGGGCCGGGCGTGTTTGCTGGCATTAGCTCAGCTGCTAGCTTCCAATCGATCAGGACTCTACCACGCCCCCACGTTCAGCGCCAGCTCGCGCACGTACGGTGGCCAGCCATTGGGATTTCTCTGGCCAGGCGGGGCTAGTAGCGTGAGCTCAGCCGCGAAAGCCAGCTGCGCGCACGTAGTTTTGCAAACCCCCAGGGTTTCTCTGGCCGGGCGGGGCTAGTAGCGTGAGCTCAGTCGCGAAAGCCTGCTCTCGCGCACAAAGGATTTCAATCCACCGTGGTTTCTCCGTCCGGGCAGGGTTGGCAGCGTGAGCTCAGCCGCGAGCCCCTTGCCCATCCCTGGTCCTAGCCCCGTCCCCGTGGTCAGGGCCGGCTTGCGCTGAGTCGCATAGCCGATCTCTGCCCGTATTTTCCCCCAGAAGTGGGGTCACAGGCGGCCTGCAGCTGCCGGACCGCTTTCGCGCGTCCCCTCCGCCCCTGCTGGGCTAGACTGAGCTCTCATCGGTTGTGCCTCTGCCCATGCCGACAGGACCGCTTTTCAGCGTCCTGCCGCTCCAAACCCTTCAGCAACCCTCAGAGAGATGGCATTGTCTTAAGTGTCCACACTAGGTTTGGGAGCTCCCTCCCTCTAAGCAGCTCTGCTCTAATTGCCATGGGAGAGCTTGTTTGGCTAGTGTCCTGTCTCCCTTTGCTGGTATTGCTAGTTCCAGGGGAGATATTCGTTTTCGATTAGGGAAATGACTTAGCCCAGGGGTCAGAATGGCTGTCCCTCAGAGTGTCCTCGTGCTTTCAGTCCACTCTCTGTTCCCGCTGCTCTGTTCGTCTCCTCTGTCCCCGTTCCCGGAGCCCCCGGTGCGTGGTTGTGAGAGAGGGTTTCTGCGGTGTCCCTTTGAAAAGATTCTTGGGTCTGAGAAAACTCTCTCTTTTTCACAAACAGTATCCTCACTTGTTTCACAGCTCAATACTGTCCATATGCCTCTTCTAGGCTCTGGGACTACAGTCTGGGGTTTGGTTCCTGAGACCCAGATCCCTCCCTCTCTGCCAAACTCTCCTCCCGCCACGCAGGTCTCTCCGGGCTGCCATTTGCTCCGGGGAGCTGGGCAGCCCTCTTCGCGTTTTCGCTATTTCTACCTGTCTCAGTGTGGCTTCTGCAGTGTTCCTTGGTTGAAGAGTCCACTTAGTTTAGTTCAAAGTTTGTTTATCCAGATGATGGTTCTTAAAATTGAGTTATAATCCACTTTGGTTCTGGGAGTTGGAAGTTGGTACGTTCGCCTACTCCATCGCCATCTTCCCCTCCTGGACTTTATATTTTTTCTTTAATATTTGACTAAACTATTATAACATATTTCTAAGAAATTTGTATATATTTTGCCTACAATTACTTATAGGATTTTAAATGCGCCCCGACTTCAAAATGTTTGAGAACCACTGATGTATATATACGTGTGATGTTTAATAGTGAAAAACAGTTATATTTTCCATTTTTTAATTGAATTTATTGGGGTGACATTGGTTAATAAAACTGTATAGGTTTTAGGTGTACAATTCTATAATATATCATTAGTATATTGTATTGTGTGTTCACCACCCCAAGTCAAGTATTCTTCTATCACCACATATCCCCCTTTAGCCTCTTTTATCTACTTCATTCTCCTTTCCCTCTTGTAATCATCATGCTGTTTGTGTCTATGAGCTTTGTTTCTTTGCTTAATGCCTTCACCGTTTTCATTCAGCCCACTACCCTTGTCCCTTCTGACAGCTGTACCAAGACTGACAACAACAGCTGTCAGTCTGTTCTCTGTATTTATGAGTCTGTTTCTTTTTTGTTTGTTAGTTTATTTCATTAATTAGATTTCACATATAAGTGAAATCATATGGTATTTGTCTTTCTCTGGCAATTGAATGCAACATGTGATTCTGAAGAGAGTCCTTTCACTATAAAGAACATTACTGAAGTGAGGAATACATGGCATTAATGTTTCAATACTAATAGTCTGACTTTGATGATTATACTTTGAATCTGTAGAGAATGTCTTTTTTTTTTTTGTAGGAAATACACACTAAGGTATTTAGTAGCAGTAAAACATTAGCTTGGCAACTTACTCTCAAATGGTTTAAGGAAAATGTTCTTGTACTGTTTTGGAAATTTCTCTGTTAACTTAAATTGTTTCAAAATAAAAGTATAGATATAAAAAGGTTAAAATGAAACTATTTCTAGCTTTGGGCACAAGGAGGATTTATATGGAGAAGAACAGGATTGAATGGAAGCTTGAAAGATGGAAGAATCTGATTGAGCAAGGATGAGGGGAAGATCATTCTAGACAGAGAACACATACAGGCTCTTTATGCTTGGTGCATCTCCTGCTCAGTTACACACACACACACACACACACACACACACACACACACACACACACACAGTCTTGGCTCATTCAGGCTTATCTTTTTTCTCCCAGAAACAAGCCTCTAAATAGGTTTTCCTGCCTCTGGACAAGGAATACAGAATTTAATGTAAGTTTTCATCCAAAGAGTTAAGATGAGAATGTGGATGGTAGAATGGAACAGACTAAAAAAGAAATATAGTATTTTTCTCTAAGAAAATAAATTCTTCTACTGAATAGCAAGGGAATATCCAATCTTGCTAAAGAATTTTTATATCACAACCATGCTGTGAAGTGCAGCTATGATAAGAAACTGGCTAATTAGAAACAGCAGCTATAAAACAAGCTCCAGTCTTGAAGATTCTTTTTAGAAAGCACCCTCTAAAGGAAAGCCATTTACTACTTAATCTACCTGCTCTGGAAACCAGGATCTAGTTGTTGAAATAAAACTAGTTCTTATAAAAACTATACATGTTAATTACAGAAATTTGTGATGGTACAATAAGTTGAAAATGAGAAGTAAAACTTATCCATAATTCTACAACCCTAATAATCACTGACAAATTTCTTTCATTCCCTGCCACACCCACACAATCTATACATACTCGTATAGATATTTGGGATAATCCCTGCATGTGTGTGTGTTTTAAACTTAATAATAATTATAAATATTTTGTTTGGCTATGAAATAATCTTTAAAACCATGATTTTAAAAATTATAGATGTATTATTATTGTTAGAAATTTAGATTTTTTTCCCTTATAATTGATAACACTGCAATTACATATCTTTTTTGTACCTTTAATTATTTTCTTAAAATAACTCCTCAGAACGTAACTAAGTCAAATGCTAAATAGTTCAGGGATTTTTATATAACTCGGAAAAATGCACTTCAAAAATAATACACAACCACCAGCCCCATAGAAAGGGTACCAGAGCCTTATAAAAGTTTGTCACTTCACCTAGTTTCGGTAAATTTTTTTTTCTAAGACTTCTCAAAGTATATCTTTGAATATTCTGCTTGGTCTTTAAACCTTGCATAGCAGAGATTATAAAGGGTGGGAAAATGCATGAAAAAAATTTAATATATATTTTTAACTATTTAAACAGCCTTAACTTATGAACATGAACAGAATGAATAATACGTTAGCCATCACTTCCAGTACTTTAAGAAGATGGTAATTGAAATATGAGATTTTTAAAGTGGTATAAAATTTTCCAGTTAATGAAATTTTCACTAACTGAAATAGGTAAGATTGTTTTTAATTATTGCAAAATAAAGAAATTATAATGCTATATTAAAATCATAATGATGCAGTAAAATAAAAAAATTATTATACTCTGCTGACATTAATCACTATTTCACAGATTATCTGCTTTGAGGATTACATGAAAGAAAAATTTAAAACATTTAAAAATGCTTTTTGTTCCTATTCAGCACAATGATTATCTTTTTTATCACCCAATCAACCTATGCTCAGACAATCCACTTTCGTTTTGGTGCCACCATAGGCAAAATGAAATAAGAAAGGAAAATTTACTGCTGAACACATCATAGAACAAGATCCCCAAGCACATATAAATAACTTTAGATTACTCACTATTTTGCAATCTCTTATTAGCAGAAACAATTTGAAACTAAATAAAAACATAATTTTATTTGCAGGAATCAGGGTAAACTCTCATATCCATGATGCCTTCCTTTCAGAGTTGAGAGAGTTATGTTGTTTGCATAATCCATAAAGATTCTGAAGAGTGGGAGAAAAGGGATGAAATAATCAGTTTTAAGAATAAGTATTGGGAGAGAGGAGCAAGATGGCGATGGAGTAGGCAGATGTACCAACTTCCAACTCCCAGAACCAAAGTGGATTATCTGGATAAACCAACTTTGAGCAAAACTAAGTGGACTCTTCAACCAAGGAACACAGAAGAAGCCACATTGAGACTGGAAGGAATAGCAAAAATGCGAAGAGGGCTGCCCAGCTCCCTGGAGCGAATGGCAGCCCAGAGAGACCCGCGTGGCGGGAGGAGAGTTTGGCGGAGAGGGAGGGACCTGGGTCCCAGGAACCAAGCCCCAGCCTGCAGTCCCAGAGCCTAGAAGAGGCGTTTGGACAGTATTGAGCTGTGAAACAAGTGAGGATACTGTTTGTGAGAAAGACAGTTTTCTCAGACCCAAGATTCTTCTTAAAGGGACAGCGCAGAAAACCTCTCTCACAACCACACACCCGGGTCTCCAGGGAATGGGGACAGAGGAGAGGACCAGAGCAGCGGGAAGAGAGTGTGGACTGAAGGCACAGGAACAAACACTGTGAGGGACAGCCACCCTAACCCCTGGGCTAAGTCACTTCCCTAATAAAAAAATGAATATTTCCCCTGGAATTAGCAATACCAGCAAAGGGAGACAGGACACCAGCAATTAGAGCAGAGCTGCTTAGATGGAGGGAGCTCCCAGGTCTACAGTATGGAGTGTTAGGATCTGAACTGTGGGGCCCCTTCCTACTCTGCTGAGGGTTGCTGGAGGGATGGTGGCAGTGGGGATGCTGAAATGTGGTTCTGTCAGCGGGGGTGGAAGCCCAGCCGGTGTGAGCTCGATCTAGCGCAGCAGGGGTGCAGAGGACGTGTGAAAGCGGTACGGCAGCTGTGGGCCCGCCTGTAACCCCACCTGCGGGGGAAAAGCGGGAGGCCAAGAACGGGCAGAGATCTGCTCTGCGACCCTGCGCAAGCCAGCCCTGATTGAGGGGACTGGGCTAGGACCATGGATGGGCAGAGGCTCGCAGCTGAGCTCACGCCAGCAGGCCCAACCGGACTGAGAAACAATGGTTTGCTATCCTGCATGCGCGAGTTGGCTCTGAACGCGGAGACAGGGTAGAGCCTGGGGTGAGCGGAAGTCCACAGCTGAGAGCATGCCAGCAGCCACGCCCGGTCCAATAAACCTTGGTTTGTAACGCTGTGCAGGAGGGCCCTGGCCTTGAGGGCAGGGCTAAAGATCCAGATGGGCAAAGGCTCAAAGCTGAGAGCATGTCAGAAGCCCTGTCCAACCTGCGAAACTGTGGCGAGCAGACTCTAACCATGGATGCTGGGCGGAAGCCCGTGAAACAGGCTGGGTATGCAGCTGAGCAAAGGTGTTCACCTCTACCCTTGGTGCTGAGGCTTGTGGCTTGAGTGACAGCCCCTCCTGTGGAGGAGAGGCAGAAATCATGGCAACAGCCTCAGTGGGCTGGCGCTGGCAATGCCCATACCCAACGGCCCTAAGCAGCGGCAGAGGTGGTGGCAGGCCTGCAGACAGACCACACCTAGAGAACACAAAGGCAACACCTACTGGACTTCAGTGGCCACAACTTACTTATACACAGACAAAATGGGCAGGCAGAGGAATGCACACCAAATGAATCAAGAGAAATCCCCAGAGAAGGACCTGAATGAACCAGATATAACATAAAACCAGAAGCAGAATTTAGAATAATGATAGTTAGTATGTTCAAAGAAATTAGAACAACAATGGATAGTCACTATAAACATCCAAATAAAGAGATAACAAGTATAAAAAACGAAATTGAAATAATAAAAAAGAGTCAGACAGAAATGACAAATAAAGTATCAGAACTGAAGACCACAATGGAAGGAATTAAAAGCAGGATGAATGACGCTGAGGATTGAACCGGCGAGTTAGAGGAAACAATAAACAAAGGCACAGAGGAAGAGAAGAAAAAGGAAAAGAGACTCAAAAATGTGAGGAAACTCTAAGGGAGCTCTGTGACAACATGAAGAGAAACAACATTCACATCATAGGGGTTCCTGAAGACCAGAAGAGAGAACAAGAAATAGAAACTTGGTTCAATCAAATCATAGCAGAAAACTTCCCTAAATTAAGGCTGGGAAACATTCCACATGTTCAAGAAGCACACAGAACTCCATTAAAGAGAAACCGAAAAAAATCTACACCAGGACACATCATAGTTAAAATACCAGAGCTAAGGGATAAAGAGAAAATTTTAAAACCTTCTAGAGAAAAAAAGGCTATCACCAACAAAGGAGCCACCATAAGGATGACATCTGACTTTTCAACAAAAACACTTGATTCCAGTGGGAATTGCAAGATATATTCAAAGTAATGCAGAACAAGAACATACAACCAAGACTACTTTATCCAGCAAGGCTAAAGTTTAAAATTGAAGGAGGAATAAAGAGCTTCCCAGACAAAGAAAGCCTCAAGGAATTCATTAAAACCAAACCAATTCTGCAAGAGATACTAAGGGGCCTATAGTGAACAGTTCAAAGGGAGGAAAGAATATAGCAAAAGAAGAATACAGCTTTAAAGAATAAAATGTCAATAAACAATTACATATCAATAATAACCTTAAATGTAAATGGACTAAATGATCCAATCAAAAGACTTAGGGTAGCAGCGTGGATAAAGAAACAGAACCCATACATATGCTGTCTACAAGAGACACACCTTAAAACAAAAGATGCTCATAGACTGAAGGTAAAAGGATGGAAAAAAATATTACATGCAAATGGAAATGAAAAAAAAGCCGGGGTAGCAGTACTTATATCTGACAAAATGGACTTTAAAACAAAGACTGTAGTAAGAGATAAAGAAGGATACTACATAATGATAAAGGGAACAATTCAACAGGAAAATATAACTATTATAAATATCTACGCACCAAATATAGGAGCCCCGACATTCATAAAGCAGACTTTGATGGACATTAAGGGCGAGATTAACAGTAATACTATCATAGTAGGGGATTTCAATACCCCTCTAACAACATTGGATAGATCCTCAAGAAAGAAAATTAATAAAGAAACAGCAGACTTGAAGGATACACTAGATCAACTCGATTTAATAGAAATATTCAGAACTTTTCACCCTAAAGCAGTAGAATATACATTCTTCTCAAGCACTCATGGTACATTTTTTAGGATAGACCACATGTTAGTACACAAAAATGGTCTCAATAAATTTAAAAAGATTGAAATCATATCAAGCATTTTTTCTGATGACAATGCCATAAAACTAGAAATTAACCACAATAGAAAAACTGAAAAATACTCAAACACTTGGAAAATTAATAGCATGATATTAAATAATGAATGGATTAACAATGATATCAAAGAAGAAATAAGAAAGTTTCTAGAAACCAATGATAATGAGCATACATCAACTCAAAATTTATGGGACAAAGCAAAAGCAGTACTGAGAGGGAAGTTCATTGCACTACAGGCATATCATAAGAAGCTAGAAAAAGCTCAAATAAGCAACCTGACCCAGCATCTAAAAGAACTAGAAAAACAACAACAAATAAAGCCCAGGACCAGTAGAAGGAAGGAAATAATAAAGGTCAGAGCAGAAATAAATGACATAGAGGCTAAGGAAACAATACAGAGGATCAATGAAACCAGGAGCTGGTTCTTTGAAAAGGTAAACAAGATTGATGAAGCTTTAACTAGACTCACCAAGAAAAAAAGAGAGAGGACCCAAATAAATAAAATTAAAAATGAGAGTGGAGAAATAACAACTGACACTAAAGAAATACAAAGCATTGTAAGAAAATACTATGAAAAACTGTATGCCAAAAAAATTAGACAACCTAGGTGAAATGGACAAATTTCTTGAATCATAAAATCTTCCAAAAATCAATCTGGAGGAATCAGAACACCTAAACAGACCAATTATAACAAATAATTCTGAAACAGTTATCAAAAAACTCCCAACAAAGAAAAGTCCTGGGCCTGATTGTTTCACAAGTGAATTCTACCAAAAATTCAAAGAAGAACTAACTTCTATTCTCCTCAAGCTATTTCAAAAAATTCAAGAGGAAGTAGGACTTCCAAACTCCTTTTATGAGGTGAGCCTAATTCTGATCCCAAAACCGGGCAAAGACAACACAAAGAAAGAAAATTATAGGCCAATATCCCTGATGAATTTAGACGCTAAAATTCTCAACAAAATATTAGCCAACCGGATCCAGCAATATATGAAAAAAATTATACACCACAATCAAGTGGGATTTATTCAGGAGAGGCAAGGCTGGTTCAATATTTGCAAATCAGTCAATGTGATTCATCACATAAACAAAAGGAAGGACAAAAATCACATGATAATTTCAATAGATGCAGAAAAGGCATATGATAAAATCCAGCACCCATTCATGCTCAAAACTCTCAGTAAAGTGGGAATACAGGGAACATTACTTAACATGATAAAGGTCATCTAAGACAAACCCACAGCAAACATCATACTAAATGGACAAAAATTAAAAGCAATCCCCTTAAGATCAGGAACCAGGCAGGGGTGCCCACTTTCACCACTTTAATTCAACATAGTTCTGGAAGTCCTAGCTATAGCAATCAGACAAGAAGAAGAAATAAAAGGCATCCAAATTGGAAAAACAGAAGTAAAACTGTCATTATTTGCAGATGATATGATATTGTATATAGAAAACCCTGAAGCCTCAGTCAAAAAACTACTGGACCTGATAAATGAATTCGGCAAGGTGGCAGGATATAAAATTAATACTCAGAAATCAGAGGCATTTCTATAAACCAACAATGAACTGTCAGCAAAAGAAATTAAGGAAACAATCCCCTTCACTATTGCAGCTAAAACAATAAGGTACCTTGGAGTAAATTTAACCAAGGAGGTTAAGGACTTGTATTCTGAAAACTATAAAACATTGATAAAAGAAATCAAGGAAGATACAAACAAGTGGAAGCATATACTGTGCTCATGGGTAGGAAGAATAAACATCATTAAAATGTCTATATTACCCAAATCAAATTATAAATTCAATGCAATACCAATTAAAATACCAATGGCATACTTCAAAGATATTTGAACCAAAAAAGAACACGAATAGCCTCAGCAATCTTAAAAAGAAAAAATAAAGCAGGAGGTATCACTCTTCCAGATATCAAGGTTTACTACAAGGCCATTGTACTCAAGACAGCCTGGTACTGGCATAAGAACAGGCACATTGATCAATGGAACAGAACAGAGAACCCATATAAACTCACACCTTTATTGACAACTGGTATTTGACAAAGGAGGAAAGAACATACAATGGAGTAAAGACAGCCTCTTTAACAAATGGTGTTGGGATAATTGGACATCTATCTGCAAAATAATGAATCTAGACCATCAACTTACACCATTCACAAAAACAAACTCAAAATGGATAAAAGACTTAAATGTAAGCTGTGAAACCATAAGCATCTTAGAAGAAAACATAGGTAGCAAGATCTCTGACATCTGTAGCAGCAATATATTTGCCGATTTATCTCCACAGGTAATGAAATAAAAGACAAGATAAACAAATGGGCCTATATCAAACTAGAAAGTTTTTGCACCGCTAAAGACATTAAGAACAGAATAAAAAGAAAAACCACACAATGGGAGAACATATTCGACAACACGTCTGATAAGGGGTTAATAACCAAAATTTATAAAGAACTTATAAAACTCAATACCAGGAAGCAAGCAATCCTATCAAAAAATGGGCAAAAGAAATGAATAGAAATTTCTCCAAAGAGGACCTATAGATTGCCAATAGGCATATGAAAAAATGCTCAACATCACTAATCATTAGAGAAATGCAAATTAAAACCACAATGAGATATCACCTCACACCAGTCAGAATGACACTCATCAGCAAAACAACACAGAATAAGTGCTGGCGAGGATGTGGAGAAAAGGGAACCCTTCTGCCCTGCTGGTGGGTGTGCAAACTGGTGCAGCCACTGTGGAAAACAGTATGGAGATTCCTCAGAAAATTAAAAATTGAACTGCCTTTTGACCCAGCTATCCCACTTATAGGAATATACCCTAAGAACACCATAACACTGTTCGAAAGGAAGAAATGCACCTCCATGTTCGTGGCAGCATTGTTCACAATAGCGAAGATCTGGAAACAGCCCAAGTGTTCGTCAGAGGATGAGTGGATTAAAAAGCTTTGGTCCATATATACTATGGAATACTACTCAGCCATAAGAAGTGATGACATCGTATCATTTACAACAAAATGGATGAACCTTAATAACTTTATACGGAGTGAAATAAGTAAATCAGAAAAAAACTGAGAACAGCATGATTTCATATATAGGTGGGACATAAAAGTGAGACTATGAGACATGGACAAGAGTGTGGTGGTTATGGGGTGGGGGGAGGGAGTAGAGGGTGGGATAGGGAGGAAGGGAGGGGCACAGGGAAAACTAATAGAAGGTGACAGAGGACAATTTGACTTTGGGTGATGGGTATGCAACATAATTGAATGATAAGATAACCTGGAGATGATTTCATTGTACATATGTACCCTGATTTATTGTTGTCACCCCATTAAAATTAATTTTAAAAAAAGAATAAGTATTGGACCCTGGCTGGTTGCCTCAGTGGATAAAGTGTCAGCCCGGTGTGTATACATTTCAGGGTTGATCCCCACTCAGGGCATACATGAGATGTGACCATTTGCTTTTTTCCCCTTCATTTTTCCTGTTCCCCTCTTGCAGCCAGTGGCTCAATTGGTTTGTGTCAGCTCCAGGCACTGAGGAGAGCTTGGTTGGTCTTACCTCATCTGACTTCCGGTGCTGAGGATAGCTCAGTTGGTTTGAGCTCATCAACCTCAGGTGCTAAAGTAGCTAGGTACTCGAGCATTGAGCATCAGTCTCAGACAGGGGTTTCTGGATGGATCCCGGCTAGGGCATGTGCGGGAATATGTCTCCACATCAAGAACTCCACAGGATCCACTGTAAGCAGGACCCGTGCATGTGGACTTGGCCCTTTGGTATGGGGGGCTGGTGACTGGCATGAAGGCTGTGCCCCCAGACCCCAATATTATTTTTATATTACAATTACCATTTTATAAATGAGAAAAACAAGGATTTTTTTTTAATGAGACAGATTGAAAGGCAGAGAGATGAACATCAACTCATAGTTGTGGCACCTTAGTTACTCATGGATTGCTTTTTTATAGTTGTCTTGACTGGGGGGCTCTGGCCAAGCTAGTGAGCCATTGCTTAAGCCAGCAACCTCAGGCTTCAAGTCAGTGACCTTGGGCTTCAAGTCAGTGACCTTGGGCTTTAAGCCAGTGACCTTTGGACTCAAAGCCAGAGACCATGGGGTCACGTCTATGACCCCATGCTCAAGCCAGTGACCCTGCACTCAAACTGGTGAGCCCATGCTCAAGCCAGTGACCTTGGGTTTTGAACCTGGGTCTTCAGCATCTCAGACCGATGCTTTATCCACTACACCACCACATGTCCAGGTGAGAAAAACAAGGATTTTGACCAAGATGAATCTTGAATTTGAATCCAGACTGACATCAGTCAGATCAGTTATCTTTTGCAAGGAAAATATCAATAGATGGAAGCAATTGTTATTTTAGGATCTAAAAGTACTTTGTCAGGCTGTTTATTTTGTTTTTTTTTCAATTCTGCTGTGTTCCAGGCATGGTGCTAGGAATATAATAGCATTAAAATACAATTTCTGCTCTTAAGAAGCTTAACTTTTAGGAGCTTTTAAGAAGTTGCCCTTGGGAGTGACAAAAAAATCCAATTTAAAATGACTTGAGAAAAACAGAGAATTTAGTATCTCACATAACATTAAACAGTCCAGGGAAAAACTGGTTTTATATTTGACCCAGGGCTTCCAGTGATGTTCTTTCTCTACCTTCCTTGGTCCACTTCTTCATTTTTGGTCCATCCTGTATCCTTGTGTTGTCAGATGACTCCTGGTGTGTTTTCATTCAGGGTTCCAAGTGTAAGTTTCACCGTGTTTTATTGGCTGTCCTAGGGCACATACCACTGGGGGTTGGAGAGCAACTGGTGTTGAGTGACTTTGCTCTAAATCTTGTGTGGGACCTCTGGGTGGAGTCAATGGCACCAGAAATGCAGGAGTTTGTTATAAAAGAAAACGGTAGTCCCTGAGAGAAATCAGTTTCCAAGAGAAAGGGAAATAGTAGCTGAGTAGTATAGGAAAATGTCCACAACAAAAGTAGAAACACTAAGAGACTAGACTAGTAGACTCCAGACCATACTGAATCCTGCAGGGACACAGAAAACTTCCTTATTCAGCTCTGGCCAGATCAGAGAAATAGACCCTGGGGAGTAATACTTAGGCTGAAACCTAAAGACAAATAGGAAGTAAACTATTCTGGGCTGGAGAAGTAAACAGAGGTCATATCAGAGAGGTCCAGGAGTTCACAAGATGGAATTTATACTTTATCATGAGGGCAATTGGAATCGGTTCTTTCCCATAACTTTCTGGATCATTAAAGCATTGTTTTGGAATCTTTTCTAGGTTTCCCCTCATATTTTTATTTAAACTTTACTCTGTTCCTATTTACTATCTTAATTCCAGAGAGGGACTCTGCCTGTTTTGATAGGGGACCCATGAGTTAGAAATTTGGCTTCAGCAATAGAAGCTTTTTAGTTGTAATAAATAGGAAATATATAAGGGTTAGGAAATAATCTGCTTGCTAATGTCTCTTAATGGCTCTCTGACATTCTTTTTAAAATGCAGGGAAAAGTTTACCTTTGTAGGAATGTGGGGGTTGGGAGCTTACTTTGGGGAGGGACCTTACAATTAGGGTAGTTTAAATCACAATAGTTGTTTGTAAAAGCTTAGCCATAGGATTTACTGTGAAAAGTTAAGACCTATAAATGAATTAGAAACTTAGTTTACCAATCTTAAATATTTACTTTGTATTATAAGAAAACATGGAGTCTTTTCATAGGTAATTCCCAGAGGCAGATGGTCCCAGAGATGCCAGGTCCTAGCTGTTTCTGGGAGACACCTGCCCCCAACTGTCTTGAAGATTTACCAAGGACACCAGATAGGACCATGCTCATTGGACGTGTGTTACATCAGAAGAACTTGCAGAGGAGACATTCCTGCAACTGAATCCTTACCTCCTGCACATTGTTATATGACTAACTACATATTTTATTTTCTTTTGCCCCTTACACCATTACTAACAGTCCCTGAACCCAATAAAAATTGGCAGCACCAGGGGAGTGCTAAAGCAGTTCTTTTGGACAGGAGTCCCCTACCTTCTCAAGTTGCTGTAATTTGAATTAAAGATGCTCTTATACCTACTTGGTGGCTGTCATTTGTGAAATTGGCAAAAAAAAAAAAAGGGTGATAGACAACATGAATCTTGGCTTTTTACAGTAACAGTTTCTTGCATGTTATTTTTTCTGGGTCCCTTGACACACATGCTTACTTGGGTTTAGCCGGTCATAGCATCAATTCTGGTGAATTGACTCAGGGGAATTTCTAGATCCCTAAATTGCATAATGGCTTTACAAAGCACTACTTTTTATAAGAGAACTTATTATATGACAGAGGTGGCATTTCATATTGTGGGGAAAATGTGAATTATTTATGAATGGAGTTGAGACAACTTAGAAGTCGTCATCATCATCAACAACAACAACAACAAAAGTTAGATCCTTGCTTCACACCAAATAAATACCAAACAGATTAATAATTCACAAATAAAAATCATAGTACCAAAATGAAATGAGGGAGTTTCTCTATGAAAAACTCTTATACTAATAAAGACCTTTATAAATATAAAATAAAACTTAAGATTAATTAATTCACTAGTTTATTAAAACTAGACAATTCTGTAAGGCAAAAGTACCATTAATGAAGCCAAAAGGCAAAAGACTAAGAAAAATATATGTAATGCAGATTATCTATTAAGAACTAATTTCATTAATATTAAAAAAGTTTCCCTAAATCAATCAGAAAAAGAACAATTACCTCTAAAGAAAAACTGAAAGAAGATATAAACAGATTTGACATAAAGAGAAATACTAATGTTTTTCAAACTATGAAAAAATGCTTAGTCTCATAATTAGAAAGAAAGTAAAGGAAACTACCATGAGATCCTGTTTTCACTCACCAGTCTATCAAACATCAAAAATTTCAATAACACATTATGTTAGTGACAGTAGGGAAATAGGGACTCCAATACATTTCTGCTGAAATTTTCAACCAATATAGATTTCCCAGAGGGGAATTTGGCATCTGCTATCAAAATGACTGCTTCATGTACACTTTGGTCCCACAATTCCACTTACAGGAAATTATATTCTACATATATACTTGCAGAGTTTTTTCTACAAGGCTATTTATTGAATCATTGTAATAGCAGAAGTTTTCAAAAACAAAGTAACAAACAAAAAAAGAACCCCTAAATATCCTTTAAGAACAGGCTAGATAAATAAGTAATGGTATATTTATGAAGTATGATGCAACCATTAAAAATAATAATGTGGCACAAAATAATCTCCAAAGTATATCATAAGAGAAAGAAGCAGGGTACACAACAACGTATAGTGTGTGATATCACATGTATAAACTGTGGCTGTGTGAATTTGATGTCTCTGGAAGAATACACAAGAAATTGGTTACAGTTACTATCTCTAGGGAGAGAAACTGGGGGCTGAAAGACAGAGGTGGAAGGGGCAATTATTTTGTGCATGTATTGCTTATCTGAAAAATTTCTCTCCTTCCTCAAAGTACAGCTACCCTTTGATGCTCTGACAGGCCTGCTGACCTCTTCAACTTTTTTAAGTCTTCTTTTGAAACAAAACTAGCTCTCTTTAACATTTACATTTCCCAGAGTCTTATATACTAAGATATCTAAAGAGATATGCATATAAAACCTTTTGCAAAGTGTAAATCACTGAACACCAGTAAGGAAAAACTGTCACTAGTTTAACATCTTGAATTATGTTAAGTTGAAAAGCAGAGCAAGGACAAGTTGGAGTAAAAGAAATAAATTTCCCAGATCCTGTGTAGATCTAAGCTTTCTTTTCTTCTGTATATTTAATCTTTGTTTGTCAAAGGAGGAACCACATCTTCCAAAGTTGAGTACAGTGCTTAGCTCATGTGGGTGTTTAATGAAAGTTAAATAATAATAGTAATAATAGCTATTTATGGATCACTGCACCATTTGATAATACTTTGAATCACACCTTTGAACAAGTCAGTTTTAGAATGTATTCCTAACTAAATTAAGGTGCAATAGCTCACAGTGAGAATTGATATTTATATAAGAAAGAGAACCTGCACAAAGCCAATGATTTAAATGGCAACTTTCCGGTTCCTTATTGGTGGCATTAATAGTGGTGCCCTTTAGAAATGTCTTCTCTTTTTTCAAATACCTTATAATTGTGCTAGGCTGGCTAGAGAGTATAGTCTTCCCATTTGCTGTTTTTCCCCTTCCTTTTGTTTTTATATTTTGTGATATGCCATGGAGGGAGGGCATCAAAGAGAAGAATAATATAATTTTAATAATATAATTTTAATCTTTAATTGTTCTTGCTCTTTAACCAGGGCTCTGATTTCACAGTCTTCTTGGTCATCACACTGCATCACTTCTCAGCTATGGCTCATGTATACAAGAGACCTGAGTTAAACAACCTCTGAGGGCCTCTCCAATTCAGACTATATTTTTCTAAAAATGAGGTACAATTTATGTGCCTGTGGGTATTAAGAATTATGTCTGTTCATTAAGCTTAAATACAGTATTACTCTTTTAAAGGGATAAAAATTCTCTAGGTCCTTTAAGAACCTTTTCATGGAGATGAGTTTCAGAAATCTCAGTGTGGTCTGACCAGGCGGTGGCACAATGCATAGAGCATTGGACTGGGATACAGAGGATCCAGGGTTGAAACCCCGAGGTCACCAGCTGGAGTGCGGGCTCATCTAGTTTGAGCAAGTCTCACCTGCTTGAGCCCAAGGTTGCTGGCTTGAGCAAGAATTTACTCTGTCTGCTATAGCTCTCTGGTCAAGGCACATATGAGAAAGCAATCAATGAACAACTAAAGTGCCGCAAGAAAGAATTGATGCTTCTCATCTCTCTCCCTTCCTGTCTGTCTGTCCCTATCTATACCTCTCTCTGTCTCTGCAAAAAAAAATCTCAGTGTAATAAAAATGCATGTTCATATCTTCAAGCCTTCACATATACTGTAGCCCCCCCTTTATCTAACTAGGATGTGTTCCAAGATCCCCAGTGGATGCTTGAAACTGTAGAGAGCACTGAGTATACATGTATTATGTTTTTTCCTATACATACATACCTATTATAAAGCTTATTTATAAATTAGGCACAGTAAAAGATTAACAACAATAACTAATAATAAAATAAAACAATTATGCCAACATACTCTAATAAAGGTTATATGAATGTATGAATGTGATTGCTCTTTCTGTCTCTTATATCCTATAGTACTGTATTCACCTTTTCATTTAAAGAAAGCACTTATAGCTTCTCTTTGGCATAGCAGAATCACCAGCATCACATTTGTGCACGTGGGGGTTGTTATTAAGTAGATAAGGGTTACTTGAACTCAAGCACTGTGATACCGCGACAGTCTATCTGATACTAAGACACTACTAAGTGACCAGTGCGCAGGTAGAGTGGATATGCTAGTCAAAGGGATGACCCATGTCCTGTGTGGGACAGAGAAGGCCATGTGAGATTTCATCATGCTACCCAAAATGTTGTGAAACTTAAAACTTACGATTGCTTATTTCTAAAATTTTCCATTTAATATTTTCAGAGAGCAGTTGGCCATGGGTACTGCAATCCAGAAAGCAAAATCAGAGATAATGGGGACTACAGTATTGGTCATCTTACCTGGAATGCCCTTCCTCTGCCTGGCAAACTCCTACTCAACATTCAAAACTCAGTGTGAACATCCTTTCCTTTCTGAATCCCCAACAAAAGAAAGTGGTGGCTCTCTTCTCTGCTCCCATCCATACCATCTGACAACACTGAAGCACTTCTCTAAGCTACATACTTATTTGCTTTTGTGACTGTACCTTCCATCAGACTGTGAGTTCCTTATCAGTAAGAGTGAATCCTATTCATTTTTGAATCCCCAATGGCTAGAACATAAAAAATTTCAACAAATTTTCCTGAAGGAATAAATGAATAAATTATTAGAAGTAAGAAGTCTTGGGTTTTGCTGCTAATAATGTATGGTACTGATAAGGTGACCAATCGTCCTCCTTTAGGGAAGACAGACCTTTTATAAGTTCCGTCCTCCTTCAGAAAGTGTCCTCCTACATGTCCTCCTTTTTTGATATTGGAAGACTAATCTGTAAATGTTCATATTCAATCAATGCAGAGTCGATCCATTGAGTGTGATGTGACATATTTGTATTTGACATGATGATTTGTCAAGGATCAGTACAGTGTGGCAGGATGCGATTATGAGACCCATGTGCTCTGCGCATGGGAGACCTTGAGAGAGCGCGTGATATACAAGCATGCAAATGGCTTTGTGTACTTCTTACTGAAACATGATATGGCACATATGACATTGTAGACTCACAATTATTTCTTTCTCAGTGAATATTCAATCATAGACAGGTAAGCACAATTCATGTTTTATTAATTCATTATCTATTTAATAGTTTCCAAATACATATAATTTTATTTACAAGTATTTTCCCAAAATTCGAGTTTTAAAGTGGAACTCTAACCTCAAACCATATCTATTAATAACGCATTTTGATTAAATAGTTGCATAAAACAGATGTTTTTTAATTAGAAAATGATAAATACACTTGAGTATCACTCCAAATTAGTGGTTTTGTTTGATATTTAGTTTTGTTAATTTAGCTTTTGGAAAATTCACCTACCATGATGTACGTTTTCAGTTCCTAAAGTGCTTGCATCGTTCGTGTAGCTCTAAATTTTATTTTTAATTTTAAATTTCATTTAAGGGATGGAAAAATCAAAAAAGAGAAAATGCCATTTCAACGCTAAATTGAAAGAGGAAATTTCATTTCTCATATCAAAGAAAGATACCATTGTTTTCTGCAATATTTGTAGTGGAGAATTTTGTATTGCAGTTGGGGCAGAGAAGCAATAACAAAACACTTGACCACCAACAAACATAAGCAATCATTAGATGCATCAGCTTCTAGTTGTA
Organism: Rhynchonycteris naso; assembly: GCA_037038555.1. NCBI lineage: Eukaryota > Metazoa > Chordata > Mammalia > Chiroptera > Emballonuridae > Rhynchonycteris > Rhynchonycteris naso. Next base: position 47,200,721 of record CM073000.1, on the reverse strand, counting down.
AAGTAACAAGTTGTTTTATAAACTTCAAATTATTTTGAAGATGAAAAACAGTTGGCTGCAATAGAGGAAACATTTGCATTTCATACCATAATTCACAATCAAAGTTTTCGTAGTATGGATTGTACAACTAAATCATTGAAAAAGTTTCACAATGCAAAATTTTCATGTACCAGGACAAAATGCGAGGCTATCTTGAAATCAGTATTTAAAAATTACTGTGACAAAATACTTACAGAGGACTTGGAAACTGCAGCATTTTTAATGATTTTAACTGATGCATCAAATCATAATGAAATTAAATTGTATCAAATAATAGTAAGATATTTTAATGTTACCAAGGGCATTCAGGTAAAAAATTTAAATTTAGAATTTATTAAGGGAAAACTTCTGAAATTTTTTCAAACCATCTATACAGAGTAGTAAATGAAAACAATTTGAAATCCAAAGTTGTTGCACTAACGGCTGATAATACAAATACAAATTTTGGTGGATGAAGACAAAAAGGGTGAATAATGTATATGTAAAATTACAAGAGTTACTCCAAAAGAAAATACTAGGAATAGGTTGTAAAGCACATGTTTTGTTAAATGCAATCAACACAGCATCATGTGTCATGCCAATTGATGTAGAAGTAATAATAACTACAATTTATTTGCATTTTAGTCATTTTACCATTCGTGTTGCTACTTTAAAACAATTTTGTAAAGAAGCAAATGTTGAATACAAAAAACTTTTAGAATATTCAAAAGTTAGATGGCTTGCTCTAACAACTGCTATAGAGTGTTTTCTACATTTATTTGAGCCTCTCTGTTTACATTTTTAAGTTTAGACAAATGTTCTAAAATCCCAGAATTGTTAATAAAATATCTGAGATATTATTGTATTTTGTACATAATCAAGCATCCTTTTTTCAAAAAATGATTCAAAAGATTGAAGGTGAACACATTTCAGCTACTCAGCTATGGAAGTTAGTTTTACTTTGAATGACTTTATCCTTCAATATAAATCTTGTTTTGAAGAAAAATTTTTTTCTTTAATTATAAAAAGAAAATTGTCAGACTTAGAGGAATCAAATTCAGGCATAACAGAAAGGTTTATTAAAGAAGTGCAGAATTTTTACCAGACATATTTTCAATATATCAAAAAATGGCCTGAAACAAACAACAAGGGAAATAACAGTTTTCATGGTGTTTTTTTTTTACTTAATCACAAGTATATTAGACAGATATTGAATCTTGTCTTGAGTTTTTACTAAAGAAATTCCAGACATCAAAATAGATGAAAATTGTCTCTATGAAGAAATTGAAGACTAAATGCATATTTAAATTCTGAAAAAATAATACAATGAGAAAATGAATACGTCAAAATTGATAAAAGATGGGTGGTAATATTCAGCCATTTCAAAAATGAACATATTCCATTGGAAAATTTATTTATTCTTGTTCAATTTACATTGTATTAAATTGCTCAAAAAAAAATCTGGAAGGTAACTCATAATTGAGTTGTTGGGCAAATGAGTGGTATTACCCCAAAACAAAAGCTGGTTCTTGCTTCACAGTCAGCTTTGAAAGAGTATCCACCATACAAAGCTTCCTGTTCACTTTTTTTTTTTTTTTTTTACAGGGACAGAGAGTCAGAGAGAGGGATAGATAGGGACAGACAGAGAGGAACGAAGAGAGATGAGAAGCATCAATCATTAGTCTTTTGTTGCCGTTGCAACACCATAGTTGTTCATTGATTGTTTTCTCATATGTTCCTTGACTATGGGCCTTCAGCAGACCGAGCAACCCCTTGCTGGAGCCAGTGACCTTGGGTCCAAGCTGACAAGCTTTTGCTCAAGCCAGATGGGTCTGCGCTCAAGCTGGCAAGCACTAGGTCTCAAACCTGGGTCTTCCGCATCCCATTCCAACAATCTATCCACTGCATCCTAAGAGAGATTTTTGCCAGGAACAGTTGTGTTGCTTCTCATTAGGTAGTTTCAGAAGTCCTGCAATGTTATGCCCATTGTGGTCATAGGCCCACCCAGATTCAAGGGATAGGAAACCTAGGCCCACCTCTCAGAAAATTTAATGCCACATTGTAAGAAGAGCATGTGAGTTGAGAGATCTTGTTGTGGGCATCTTGGAACATCTAACACAATTGCCCAAGGTTTCAGAACTAGAAAAAGGTAGAGATGTGACTCAGCCTGTCCATTTTAGCCTAAGATTTATATATTTTTCACTATACCACAGGGCTTTAGTCATTTGATGATACTAATAATTGGATGTAGATTTCCTTTATTTATAAGTCTATTAATTTAGGTAAGATTAACTTTCTTAAAATCTCAATTATTCCCTCTCTATTCTTCTTTCTTGCTCTGTTTCATCTATTTTTTTCCTTGGACTCAATGACTTCATCTGACTTTTGTTTTTAGCTGTTTTTACCCTCTTCTTTATTCTTAACAGTGTAATTTTTCTCTATCAAATTTTACATGGCCAAAGCATTTCCTTTATTTCATTTCTTTTCTTTTTTTTAAGTGAGAGAAGGGGAGATAGAGAGAGACAGACTCACACAGGTGCTCCAACTGGGATCAACCTCGCAACCCCCATCTAGGGCCAATGCTTGAATCAGCTGAGATATCCTCAGTACTGGGGCTGACATTCAAACCAATGGAGCCACTGACTGCAAGAGGAAGGAAAAGAGGGAGGGGAAAAGAAGCATATGGCTACTTCTCATGTGTGCACTGACCTAAGATTAAACCTGAGATGTCCACACACCGGGCCAACACTCTATCCATTGAGCCAACCAGCCAAGGTCAGCATTTTTATTTTAATTAATTGTTTTTGAGTCGAAAAAATTATGAAACCATCTTATCCTTTTATTCCTTACCACCCTCTGACTAATACTGTATCGGTTAGAACTATTTAATGATAGAGAAAAACCAATTGTTTTCATCATTTCTTGAGTTATTTACTTATAGCAACCCCTGGATGAACTGGGTTGGCTGTCGGCATTGCCTAGGAAGGTGAGACAGGGATTCTGTGGAGCCAACTAGGGCAGTGATCTTCAATCCTGGCTACACATTAGCACCACCTGGGAAACTTCTATGAAATGCTGATGACTGTAACCTGCCCCAGAACCATTAAATCAAAACCTATGTGGGTAGGGCCAGACATTGATATTAAAATAAAACAAAACAAAATACGTCTCAGATGAATGAATAAATTGTTCAGTCAAGTTTGAGAACCACACAGAGCTGAGGAATTCTAATTTTTTCAGTTGAGAATTATTGAGAATTCCTGAACTAGAATGCAGAATGTAGGAGCAGTGGGATAGATTCTATGCCTCATTATCAGGTAAGGAACATTACTGTAGATGGTAAGGAGACTCAGAATTGCCTAGTGTCAGTAATTAGTTGTGGCCACATTTTGGATCAGAGCAGCAGTGGGCATGCTCCAGAATTGATGGGAGAAACCTTCAGACAGCTCTACTGACAGGGATAGGAAGCCCAAAGTGCTGAGTCATTCAAGTCAGGAATGGTCTGAAGGCTGCATATGGTGCACAGAGTGGGTGCAGTGATGGGGAAATTGGCCTATAGAGGCAAAAGAAATAAGGCAGAAAGTGATATTAATTTCATAGATTTGGTTTTAAAGCAACAGCCTAAACAACATAAGCTGGGGGGTGGGGTGGAGCACAGTAAATTCAAAGACTGTGTCTCTAATGATGTTTCTTTTAATTTCTTTAGTGGTAGTACATTGTTTCCTTTATTAAATTGTCAATGGTAACTTTATGTGAAAGTTATTTCTAGAAATGAATAATTCTTCATAATTGCAGAGTATTTAAAACAACTAGTCAGAGTAATGGCAGCATGAGAGATACTCTTGATCTCTCCACTTGAAATTTCAACAAATTGAACAACTATAATGCAGTAAAGGAACCCTAGCTGGGCTCACAGTTGTGCCTGAAAGATCCACGTAACAAATGGACTAATGGTGGGATGGGTTAAAAGGGAGACAGATATTAAAACACATTCACAGTCGGCCCTGAGAAGGCAAACACAGTGTGATTGGTTTTTCTTTCTCTCTGCTGGACTACAAGGAGAAGGGAAGCTCAGAGTATTTGGGTTTTGTCTTGGAGGTGCGGAGAGGGACCCTGGAATGACTGGATCTATTTCTGCTAGGAGGAGTGGTGCGATAGAAGGCCATAGGGGGAGATAAACTAAAGTGGCCAAAGTGTGGGGTCATGGCAGTGTTCCCATGGTCTACTTGCAGCCTGCACTCAGCAGAGATAGGGAAAACTAAAGTCAGTCCTTCAGCCTCCCAGATCCTTTCACCTTCACCTTGTGGCATGAGAATGGCAGAAACAAACCCAACAGCTAGCTCTCCAGAGCCACGCTATCCCCTGAAGAACAGGGGTACTCTGTGTCTAGTCCCCGGGTCTGTTGAGACATGGGGAGGAGCACCCAGAAGTCTGAGATCGCCATTGCTAGAGCCATAAAGCCATAAAGCCAAAGCCCAAAAGTCAAAGCTATAAAGCACTCATAACATGCCCCACTCACCTACATCACTGTGACAGCAACTTTTTAGCAGAGGAACTCTCAGGAAAGTCAAAGAGCTAAAAGTTGTAATACAGCCACATCTACTAAAGAAAACCTCTCAAAACCAAAATTTATTTTTGCTCCTTCTTATTTTTATATTGTATTTTTCATTTTATTCTTTTTTTCTCTTTTGAATTTCATTTCTTTTTACTTTTTATATATATTATTCATTTCTTTTGTGATATGTTTTTGATTTGTTTTTTGTTTTTTTTTCGTTTTGGCATAATTTCTAAAATTTTTATATTGTATTTTAAATTTTTTTTATATTTTAGTTGTTTTTTTGTTAGGTTTCATAACAACACCATCTGAAAATGCCATCAAGAAGGAAGAAATAGCCTGACCAGGTGGTGGCGCAGTGGATAGAGAGTAGGACTGGGATGCGGAGGACCCAGGTTTGAAACCCCGAGGTTGCCAGCTTGAGCGCAGACCCATCTGGCTTGAGCAAAAGCTCACCAGCTTAAACCCAAGGTCACTGGCTCCAGCAAGGGGTTGCTCGGTCTACTGAAGGCCCTCAGTCAAGGCACATATGAGAAAGCAATCAATGAACAACTAAGGTGTCTCAACGAAAAACTGATGATTGATGCTTCTCATCTCTCTCCATTCCTGTCTGTTTGTCCCTATCTATCCCTCTCTCTGACTGACTCTCTCTCCTGTAAAAAAAGAAAAAAAAAGAAGAAGAAATAGAATGTTATGGCTACACAAAACAGACATGTAGTTCAGAAAGAAAATGAAAAATCTTCAGGAAAAACTCAACCACATGGAAATCTTGGAATTAAACGATAAAGAATTCAAATTTGAAGTTCTAAAAATAGTCTACAAGATGCAAAAGACTCCAAGAACCAACTTAATGAGCTCAGAAAACAAAACAAACACCTCACCAAGAGCCAATCTAATGAGCTCAGAAAACAAAACGAACAACTCACCAAGAAGATTGAAACTTAAAAACAGAGATGAAGAACTCAGTACATGAAGACTGAGGTAGCAATTTTAGCTAATAAAACAACCCAAATAGAGGAATCAGTGACATCAAAGACAGGCAATTAGAGATGCTACAGAGAGAAGAGGAGAGAGACTCACAAATTAAAAAAACTGAAAGAGTTCTACAGGGATTGTCTGACTCCATCAAAAAGAGCAATATAAGAATAATGGGTATATCAGAAGAAGAAGAGAGGGAGAAAGAAATAAAGAGCCTATACAAAACAAATAATTAATGAGAATTTCACAAACCTATGGAAAGAATTAGAGCCTCAAATCCAAGAATCAAACAGAATGCTGAGTTACCACAAACCAAACAGCCCTACTACTCCATGGCACATTGTAATAACATTGTCAAAAATCAATGACAAAGAAAGAATCCTCAAGGGATCTAGGGAAAAGAAAACCATAACATATAAAGGAAAGCCTATTAGGTTATCGTCAGACTTCTCAGCAGAAACTCTACAAGCTAGAAGACAGTAGACCTAAACATTCCAAGTATTGGAAGAGAGGAATTACCAACCAAGAATACTATATCCATCAATGTTATTCTTCAAATATAAAGGAGAAATAAAAATTTTTACAGACATACAGAAGCTGAGGGAATATATCACCAGAAAACTGCCAATGCAGGAAACACTCAAGGGGGTTATTCGATTAGACAACAAAAACAAAACAAAACACGTAAAAGTTCGAACAAGGTCACAACAAAAACAAGGATAATTTGTGACAAGAATAACATAAAAGGGTGATAAGGATCAGCAATAGCAAAGGAGGATGGAGTGCAGAAGCACTCATAAGACAAAGGACTCTTGTACATGTGAACATTTCTTTTCTTAACTTCATGGTAACCATCCCCGAAAAAGCCACTTCTGAAACAGAGCTTAAAAGAAAAAAAAAAAAAAAAAAGAAACAGGGGAAAAAAATAGGGAATACCACCAAACAAAAACAGCTGAAAGAAACACAAAAGAGAAGAACCAAACAAGAAACAGAAGTACCAAAATAAATAAATAAATAAATAAATATGGCTATTGGAAATCATCAAGTGTCAATAATTACCCTAAATATAAATGGATTGAATTCACCAATAAAGATACACATATTGCAGAAAAGGCATCTGATAAGATACAATATTCCTTTATGTTGGAAACACTCAATAAAATCAGAATAGAAGAAAAATACCTCAACATAATAAAGGTCATATATGACAAAAAAATCAGCTAATATCAAACTAAATGGTGAAAAAATGATGCATTTTCCTCTCAAATCAGGAACAAGATAGGGTTTCCCACTCTCTCTACTCTAATTCAATATAGTTCTGGAAGTTTTAGCCAGAGCTATCAGGCAAGAAAAAGAAACAAAGGGCATCCATGTCAGGAAAGAAGAAGTAAAGGTATTACTTTTGCAGATGACATTATTCTGTATATAAAAATCCCTAAAGACTCCACACACACAAAACCATTAGAAACAATAAACCAATACAGTAAAGTCATAGGATACAAAATTAATATACAAAAGTTTATATTCCAATGATGAAACTTCAGAAAATAAACTAAAAAAAAAACCCAATTCTTTTTACAATTGCCACAACAACAAAAAGTACCTAGGAATAAACTTAACAAAGGGTGTGAAGGACCTATATACTCAAAACTACAAAACATTACTGAAAGAAATAAAAAAAGACACAATGAAATGGGAAAATATTCCATGTTCATGGATCAGAAGGATCAACATAGTTAAAAGGCCATATTACCCAAAGCAATAAACAAATTTAATGCAATCCTCATCAAAATCCCAATGTCATTTTTTAAAGAAATAGCACAAAAAATTACCAGGTTTGTATTGAACCATAAAAATTCCAAATAGCCAAAGCAATCCTGAGATAAAAGAATGAAGCCAGAGGTATCATACGACCTGACTTCAAGTTATACTATAGAGCCATGTTAATCAAAACAGCTTGGTACTGGCAGAAAAACAGACTTAAGAGCCAATAGAACAGAACTGAGAGCCCAGAAATAAAACTACATACATATGGACAAATAACCTTCGATAAAGGAGCCAAAACACACAATGAAGAAAAGAAAGCCTGTTGTATAAATAGTGCTAGGAAAACTGGAAAGCCACATGCAAAAGAATGAAACTTGACTACCGTTTGTACCCATGCACAAAAATTAATTCAGAATGGATGAAAGACTTAAGTATAAGAGCTGAGACAATAAATTATATAGAAGAAAACAAGTACTAAACTCAGGGAGCTTGACCATAGAGAACAATTTATGAATTTGTCTCCAAGGCAAGGGAAGTAAAGGCAAAAATAAATGAATGGGGGGGGAGGAGGTCAGAGGAAACATGTCTCCTGAGGATCCTACAGAGTGGAGACCCCGGGGAGGCGGTCCTGTTTCCTGAAGAACACGTGTAAGAGGAAACATAGACACAGAGAAACATAGCCGTTTTATAGACACAGAGAAGCCGCTGAGCATGGAGCCCTTCCTGACACCATGCCTGTCAATCAGGGTAGTGACTAAAAGATTTCTGCATTGCTTCTACTCTTATTTAGCAACTGTTAGTGGCTGCTGGTGAACCTGGCCCTGTGGAACTGGCTGGAAGACTTCAGGTTACATGAGCCCAAACTCCAGATTTTCAAGATGGCGATGGAGTAGGCGGACGTACCAACTTCCAACTCCCAGAACCAAAGTGGATTATAACTTAATTTTAAGAACCATCATCTGGATAAACCAACTTTGAACTAAACTAAGTGGATTATTCAATCAAGAAACACTGAAGAAGCCACATTGAGACTGGTAGGAAAAGCAAAAACATGAAGAGGGCTGCCCAGCTCCCCAGAGCGAACGGCAGCCAAGAGAGACCAGCATGGCAAGAGGAGAGTTTGGTGGAGAGGGAGGGACCTGGGTCCCAGGAACAAAGCTCCAGCCTGCAGCCCAAGAGCCTAGAAGAGGCGTTTGGACAGTATTGAGCTGTGAAACAAGTGAGGATACTGTTTGTGAGAAAGAGACAGTTTTCTCAGACCCAAAATTCTTCTTAAAGAGACAGTTTTCTCAGACCCAAAATTCTTCTTAAAGGGACAGCGCAGAAAACCTCTCTCACAACCACTCACCCGGGGTTCTGGGGAACGGGGACAGAGAAGAGGACCAGAGCAGCGGGAAGAGAGTGTGGACTGAAGGCACAGAGAGAAACACTCTGAGAGACAGCCACCCTAACCCCTGGGCTAAGTCACTTCCCTAATCAAAAATGAATATTTCCCCTGGAACTAGCAATACCAGCAAAGGGAGACAGGATACTAGCCAAACAAGCTCTCCTGCGGCACTTAGAGCAGAGCTGCTTAGACGGAGAAAGATTCCAGGACTACAGTTTGGAGGGTCAGGGTCTGAGCTGCAGTGCACCCACCCACACTGCTGAGGGCTGGCTGGAGGGACAGTGGTGGCGGGAGGAGGAAACGTAGCTCTGTCGGTAGAAGCAGAGAAGAAAAAAGAAAAGAGACTCAAAAAATGTGAGGAAACTCTAAGTGAGCTCTGTGACAACATAAAGAGAAATAACATCCACATCATAGGGGTTCCTGAAGAACAGGAGGGAGAACAAGAAATAGAAACCTTGTTCAATCAAATCAGAGCAGAAAACTTCCCTAAATTAAGACAGGAAAGCATTTCACATGTTCAAGAAACATACAGAACTCCATTAAAGAGAAACCCAAAAAATCTACACCATGACACATCATAGTTAAAATACCAAAGCTAAGGAATAAAGAGAAAATATTAAAAGGAGCTAGAGAAAAAAAGGCTATCACCTACAAAGGAGCCCCCTTAAGGATGACATCCAACTTCTCAATAGAAACACTTGAGTCCAGAAGCGCATTGCAAGATATATTCAAAGTAATGCAGAATAAGAACCTACAACCAAGACTATTCTATCCAGCAAGACTAACATTTAAAATTGAAGGAGAAATAAAGAGCTTTCCCAGACAAAAAAAAGCCTCAAAAAATTCATTAAAACCAAACGAATTCTGCAAGAGATACTAAGGGTCCTGTTGTGAATAGTTCAAAGGGAGGAAAGAATATAGCAAAAGAAGAATACAGCTTTAAAGAATAAAATGGCAATAAACAACTACATATCAATAATAACCTTAAATGTAAATGGATTAAATGATCCAATCAAAAGACATAGGGTAACTGCGTGGATAAAGAAACAGGACCCATACATATGCTGTCTACAAGAGACACACCTTAAAACAAAAGATGCACATAGACTGAAGGTAAAAGGATGGAAAAAAATATTTCATGCAAATGGAAATGAAAAAGAAGCCAGGGTAGCAATACTTATATAGAACAAAATGGACTTTAAAACAAAGATTGTAGTAAGAGATAAAGAAGGACACTACATAATGATAAAGGGAACAATTCAACAGGAAGATATAACTATTATAAATATCTATGCACCAAATATAGGAGCCCCAACATACATAAAGCAGACCATGATGGATATAAAGAGCAAGATTAACAGCAATACTATCAGAGTAGGGGATTTCAATACTCCATTAACATCACTGAATAGATCGTCAAGAAAAAAAATTAATACAGAAACAGCAGACTTAAAGGATACACTAGATCAACTCAATTTAATAGAAATCTTCAGAATTTTCACCCTAAAGCAGTAGAATATGCATTCTTTTCAAGCGCTCATGGTACATTTTCTAGGATAGACCACATATTAGGACACAAAAATGGTCTCAACAAATTTAAAAAGATTGAAATCATATCAAGCACTTTTTCTGATGACAATGCCATGAAACTAGAAATTAACCACAAAAGAAAAACTGAAAAATATTCAAACACTTGGAAACTAAATAGCATGTTATTAAAAAATGAATGGATTAAAAATGAGATCAAAGAAGAAATAAAAAAGTTTCTAGAAACCAATGATAATGAGCATACATCAACTCAAAAATTTATGGGACACAGCAAAAGCAGTACTGAGAGGGAAGTTCATTGCACTACAGGCATATCATAAGAAGCTAGAAAAAGTTTAAATAAGCAACCTGACCCAGCATCTAAAAGAACTAGAAAAACAACAGCAAATAAAGCCCAGGACCAGTAGAAGGAAGAAAATAATAAAGATCAGAGCAGAAATAAATGACATAGAGGCTAAAGAAACAATACAGAGGATAAATGAAACCAGGAGCTGGTTCTTTGAAAAGGTAAACAAGATTGATGAACCTTTAACTAGACTCACCAAGAAAAAAGAGAGAGGACTCAAATAAATAAAATTAGAAAGGACAGTGAAGAAATAACAACTGACACAACAGAAATACAAAGTATTGTAAGAAAATACTATGAAGAACTCTATGCTAAATAATTAGAAAACCTAGGTGAAATGGACAAATTTCTTGAATCATATAACCTTTTAAAAATCAATCTGGAAGAATCAGAACATGTAAACACACCAATTTCAACAAATGAGATGGAAACAGTTATCAAAAAACTCCCAACAAAGAAAAGTCCTGGGCTTGATGGTTTCACAAGTGAATTCTATCAAAAATTCAAAGAAGAACTAACTCCTATCCCCCTGAAGCTATTTCAAAAAATTCAAGAGGAAGGAAGACTTCCAAACTCCTTTTATGAGGCGAGCATAATTCTGATCCCAAAACCGGGCAAAGACAACACAAAGAAAGAAAATTATAGGCCAATATCCCTGATGAATTTAAACGCTAAAATTCTCAACAAAATATTAGCCAACCGGATCCAGCAATATATGAAAAAAATCATGCACCACGATCAAGTGGAATTTATTCTGGAGAGGCAAGGCTGGTTCAATATTCGCAAATCAATCATTGTGATTCATCACATAAACAAAAGGAAGGACAAAAATCACATGAAGGCCATCTATGACATACCCACAGGAAACATCATACTAAATGGGCAAAAATTAAAAGCAATCCCCTTAAAATCAGGAACCAGACAGAGGTGCCCCCTTTCACTACTCTTATTCAATATAGTTCTGGAAGTCCTAGCTACAGCAATCAGAGAAGAAGAGGAAAGAAAAGGCATCCAAATTGGAAAAGCAGAAGTAAAACTGTCATTATTTGCAGATGATATGATATTGTATATAGAAAACCCTGAAGTCTCTGTCAAAAAACTACTGGACGTGATAAATGAATTCAGCAAGGTGGTAAATATAAAATTAATACTCAGAAATCAGAGGCATTTTTATATACCAAAAATGAACTGTCAGCAAAACAAATTAAGAAAACAATTCCCTTCACTATTGCAGCCAAAAAAATAAAGTACCTAGGAGTAAATTTAACCAAGGAGGTTAAGGTCTTGTACTAGAAAAATTATAAAACATTGATAAAAGAAATCAAGGAAGATACAAACAAGTGAAAGCATATACCGTGCTCATGGCTAGGAAGAATAAACATCATTAAAATGTCTATATTACCCAAAGCAATTTATAAATTCAATGCAATACCAATTAAAATTCCAATGACATCCTTCAAAGATATAGAACACATATTCCAAAAATTTATATGGAACCAAAAAAGAACACGAATAGCCTCAGCAATCTTAAAAAGAAAAAATAAAGCAGGAGGTATCACTCTTCCAGATATCAAGGTTTACTACAAGTGTACTCAAGACAGTTTTTTACTGGCATAAGAACAGGCACATAGATCAATGGAACAGAACAGAGGACCCAGAAATAAACCCACACCTTTATGGACAACTGATATTTGACAAAGGAGGAAAGAACATACAATGGAGTAAAGACAGCCTCTTTAACAAATGGTGTTGGGGAAATTGGACATCTACCTGCAAAAAAATGAAACTAGACCATCAACTTACCCCATTCACAAAAACAAACTCAAAATTGATAAAAGACTTAAATGTAAGCAGTGAAACCATAAGCATCTTAGAAGAAAATATAGGCAGCAAGCTCTCCGACATCTGTAGCAGCAGTATATTTGCCGATTTATCTCCACGGGCAAATGTAATAAAAGACAAGATAAACAAATGGGCCTATATCAAACTAAAAAGTTTTTGCACAGCTGAAGACAATAAGAACAGAATAAAAAGACAAACCACACAGTGGGAGAACATATTTGACAACACGTCTGATAAGGGGTTAATAACCAAAATTTATAAAGAACTTATAAAACTCAACACCAGGAAGACAAACAATCCAATCAAAAAATGGGCAAACGAAATGAATAGAAATTTTTCTAGAGAGGACATACAGATGGCCAATAGGCATATGAAAAATGCTCAACATCACTAATCATTAGAGAAATGCAAATTAAAACCACAATGAGATATCACCTCACACCAGTCAGAATGGCACTTATCAGCAAAACAACACAGAATAAGTGCTGGTGAGGATGTGGAGAATAGGAAACCCTCCTGCACTGCTGGTGGGAATGCAGACTGGTGCAGCCACTGTGGACAACAGTATGGAGATTCCTCAATAACTTAAAAATTGAACTGCCTTTGACACAGCTATTCCACTTTTAGGAGTATACCCTAAGAACACCATAGCACTGTTCAAAAAGAAGGAATGTGCCTCCATGTTCATGGCAGCATTGTTCACAATAGCAAAGATCTGGAAACAGCCCAAGTGTCTGTCAGAGGACGAGTGGATTGAAAAGCTTTGGTACATATATACTATGGAATACTACTCAGCCATAAGAAATGATGACATCGGATCATTTACAACAAAATGGATGAACCTTGATAACATTATACAAAGTGAAATAAGTAAAACAGAAAAAAACTGAGAACTACATTATTTCATACATAGGTGGTACATAAAACTGAGACTATGAGACATGTACAAGAGTGTGGTGGTTATGCGGTGGTTGGAGGGAGGAGGGGGAGGGGCACAAAGAAAACCAGATAGAATTTGACAAAAGACAATTTAACTTTGGGAGATGGGTATGCAACATAATTGAATGATAAGATAACCTGGAGATGTTTTCTTTGAACATATGTACCCTGATTTATTAATGTCACCCCATTAAAATTAATAAAAGAAAAAAAATAAATGAGTGGGACTATATCAAATTAATAGGCTTCTGAACAGCAATATATATATATATATAGAGAGAGAGAGAGAAAGTAAAAAGGAAAAGAAAACAAACGGACAACAAACCAAATAGGCAGTCAACTAAATGGGAGACGGTATTTGCAAACTGTTCTAATAAGGGGTTAATATCCAATGTATAGAAAGAACTCATAAAGCTCAGCAACAAACAAGCAATGAATTCAATTAAAATATGGGGAGAGGACCTGAACAGACACTTCTCCCAAGAGGACATACAAATGGCTAAAAGATATATGAAAAGATGCTGATCTTTTCTAGCTATTTGAGAAATGCAAGTCAAAACTACAATCAGATACCACCTTACCCCAGTTAGATTGGCTGTTATGAACAAGACAGGTAATAACAAGTGTTGTAGAGGCTGTGGAGAAAAAAAAGATCTCTCATTCACTGCTTCTGGGAGTGAAACCAGTTCAAACATTATGGAAGAAAGTATGGTGACTTCAAATAATTAAGACTAGAAGTAGTAGATGACCCAACAATCCCTTTACTGGGTATTTACCCCCAAAACTTGAAAACATTGGTACGTAAAGACACATGCTTCCCCATGTTCATTGCAGCATTATTCACAGTGGCCAAGACATGGAAACAACCTAAGTGTCCAACAATAGAGGATTGGATAAAGAAGATGTGGTACATATATAAAATGAAATATTACAGCCATAAGAAATGATGACATAGTGTCAGTTATGACAACATGGACGCACCTTGAGAAGATTATACTGAATGAAATAAGTAAATCAGAAAAAGCTAAGAACTGTATGATTTCACATAGGTGGGATATAAAACTGAGACTCATGGACACTGAAGTAGTTACCAGTGGAGGAGGATGTGGAAGAAAGGGATAGAAGAGGTGGTGGGGGGAATTGTGTATAGAGAGAACAAATATAAAGTGACGGAAAATGACCTGACTTTGGATGATGGGCACACAACATAATCAACAGTTCAAATGCTATAGAAATGTTTACCTGAAATCTATGTACTCTTATTTATCAATGTCATTCTGTTAAATTTAATTTTTTAATAAAATTCAACAAAAGGAAAAATCTAAATACACTAAAATTAATAAACATTAATTATTTGTGAAGGTTAATTTTACAGCTGTTTTATTTATTTCATAAATACTGTGAACCACCATTTTCAAAGAATTGGTTAAGGTATTTCAAAGATATTTGCTCAAATTGTATCTTGTTACTGTTCTAAAGAGAAGTCAAAGAAGTCATACCATGTGCTCATTTAACTTAGACAAATCTATCTACCCCTGATTGAAAATAATAAAAAAATAAAAGTAGAGGTAGAAAGAAATCATTTAAATTTTGCAAACAATTCTGCTATATTACTAAATAAGTGTGTGATCCTTCGTCACATTTTCCTTGTGTCTCTCACACTGAGAATATCCTGTTCTGTTGAAAACTGTTATGTTTATTGCTTGTACCATATATTTATGCATATTTCTTACCAAATATAGTTATAGCATAAAACTTCACATATTCATATACACAGTATTTTATGGGCAACATGAGTAAATTTTACATATTTGTCAATTGATTTTTGTCTTGTGTGCTAATAGTGCACCACCCCAAAATATTATTCTAACGCATATTATTTTATTCCTACAGGTGAGTTTATCAGTTCTTCTCATTATCACATGACAATTCAGTTTTTAGGACTGGAAGACTGGACATTGTCAGAAAGCCATCCTTAGGATACATTGCTCAGACAAGGTGCCTCTCCTTTGTACTCCATAGCACCCAGTGCACATGTCTAGGATTTTCTAGAATTATGTACTGAACTGTATAGCAATTTTTGTTTGTCTATTTGTCATACCCCTAGGACTATGAGGGCCTTGACAAGAGTCCGTTCATTGTGTTTCCAGTGCTAGGCATAGTGTTAAGTATATAATAGGTGCTTAGCAAGTATTTATAGGATAAATAATTGTATTATTCTCTTCCTATAATGTCTGACCAATTTCACAGCTAGTTAAGATAATTTGCATTCAATTCTTACCATTTCAGACACAAGCAACTTCAGACAAATTGTTTTTGATATTGTTCCTTTATGTGCTCCAGGTTGGAAGACTATACACCCAGTTTATAAACTGCTCCTTTGTTTAATACTAAGAATCTCGTAATGTGCAAACAAAATCTCACGTGCTTTAAAATGTTTTTATTTATTTATTTATTTATTTATTTATTTATTTATTTATTTATTACAGGGACAGAGAGAGAGTCAGAGAGAGGGATAGATAGGGACAGACAGACAGGAACAGAGAGAGATGAGAAGCATCAATCATTAGTTTTTCATTGCCGTTGCTACACCATAGTTGTTCATTGATTGCTTTCTCAAACGTGCCTTGACTGCGGGCCTTCAGCAGACCGAGCCACCACTTGCTAGAGCCAGCGACCTTGAGTCCAAGCTGGCGAGTTTTTGCTCAAGCCAGTAGGGCCCGTGCTCAAGCTAGGGACCTCGGGGTCTCGAACCTGGGTCCTCTGAATCCCAGTCCGATGCTCTACCCACTGCGCCACTGCCTGGTCAGGCTTACCTGCTTTATACTCAATTTTTTGCTCATTCTGTGTTAACAAGTGAAAGTTATATGAAAAATATGCTCCAGGAAGACAATTCTTCCTTAGAAGATTACCCTTGAAAATAAAAGGCAAAATAGAAAGAAGCACAAGGCATGGGTTGTCAATTTATTCCTTCTTCATGATATATGTTGGCCTCCACATAGTTTTTTTTGTGGCGGTGATACCCTTCCACACGGATGTATTCATGTTCATGCATGTGTTCCCACACATTTTTAGTGTTGGCAGACACACAGTGTGTGGGGCTGATCTGTGTACCCAGAATGCTCCTCAGTGAAGGATGAAAGCAAACTACTGATGGCTGCAGTAGACCAGGGACATGTTCACACACCTTGCATAAACAGATGCCATACATACCACTTGATATTTAACGTGTCTCCGTTCTTAATTCCAGACACTTACATATTATTCCTTATTTTTTTTTTTAAAGCAGGCTTGATATTCCCCTCAATGGCAGTCATGACCATGTATGCCTGGAGCCTGGTCTTGTACCACAAGTTCCCACATTGCTTACTTATCTTCCCTGCTATATATGTCAGCCTGTGACTTTGCTATGACAGCAGAGGCACATAAATAGCTCAGGGCTAAGGGAATATGGAGTAATTAGAAAACGCTGATTTAAAAAGGGTTAGCCTGACCAGGCGGTGGCACAGTGGATAGAGCGTTGGACTGAGATGCGGAAGACCCAGGTTCGAGACCCCGAGCTCGCCAGCTTGAGCGCGGGCCCATCTGGCTTGAGAAAAAGCTCACCAGCTTGGACCCAAGGTCGCTGGCTCCAGCAAGGGGTTGCTGGGTCTGCTGAAGGCCCGCGGTCAAGGCACATGTGAGAGGGCAATCAATGAACAACTATGGTGTCGCAACGGCAACGAAAAGCTAATGATTGATGCTTCTCATCTCTCTCCGTTCCTGTCTGTCTGTCCCTATCTATCCCTCTCTCTGTCTCTGTGAAAAAAAAAATAAATAAAAAGGGTTACTCAGATGAAGCTTTACGAAAGAGCTGAATTTAGACTAGGTTAAAATATGTGGAATGTGCCCTCATCTTTACTCACCACACATTACTGACATAAGAATACGTACAATGATACATGTACTGTAGCTGTGTATACATGTGCATACATGACAAAACCTAAGGGCAAAATAAAGGTGATGGTCAATGCTCAAAGCCATAATCTCATCCCTCTTCTCCTGCTCAGAACACTGCCTATTTCTTCATCCAGGGTCAGAGCTTCTTAACAGCCATGGAGACACCTCCAGCTAACAAGACTGCTCTGACGCACATGACAAAGCAGGGCATGCAAGTGAATCATTAAATCTGCTGATAAGGAGAAAAAATTAATTAAAATAACCAGATGCTCGGGGAAAGAGTAATAAAATTTCACACACTAGTTCAAGTGGGATGTGAAAGGATAGGAAAGAGTTAAAGTCTGGTAGAACACTAAACTTAGCAAAAATGTTCTCCTTTATGTCATACGTGATCCCAGATCCACTTGTGTAGCATTATAATTAGGTATGACTTTTGACAATTGTAAAGGCATGCGGAGAGAATTTTAAAACAGATTGACTTCCATAGCAACAAGAGATTTTTCTGAATCAAGTGAGCAAGAAGGATATTAAGAAAGAATAACTGACTCCCCAAGTATTGGAAACTTATTTGAAACCAAACTATGAAAGAATATAATAGGATTTGGAAATCTGACCAGGTTCTCTAGATAGTTCCCAGCTTCATTTTTATCACTGGCATAGTATTTGTTTCTATTTATAATTAGATAAACATTCAGTTTATTTGTAAAGCAATTTAGAACCTGTATTCTGACTCACTATTGTGGGAAAAATAAATGTTTTTTAATATGGGTTTTTGAATTACTAAAGTGGTAGAAATAAAATCAACAGCAGCAAGTAGCAGATGTATGAAGCCATATAGGACTAGCTTTAGGCACAAGGAGAATGGCATATGGTCCTTATGGCCAGTTGAGTGTCTGAAATTAGAGATCCCATGAAATTGTTGGCTGGGAGAGAATCAGAGAGGAAATTGGGGCTTGGTGATTAAGTGACTTGTCCCAAGTTACCCAGAGAGGTGTTAAAACTATTGGAATTCTGTTCCCCTAATGCCCAGTCTACCCTTCCTTTTACAAACCCCCCACTTTCCTGAGTGGTTGTCCCTGATCGACTCCTCTTGCGTCTCAACAGAACCTAACAGAACACCTGCCTGAGTTGAGTCAAACAGAGAATCTAAATGTTGAAGGTCATTGGCTGGAATAATGTGAACCCGAAATATAAACTTTTCAAATATGCCTGCCAAATCTTCTTCTGATTTCTCTGGACAACTTTTTCAGTGTGCCACGTCAGTTTGCTTTTTCAAATAGTCTACATTTCAGTGTACTTACCAGTAAATTGGGTAAAATTGGTTGCCTTCCTTACTAGTATTCAGGAACTTAATGACACTGAGAAGAGTGTCACTACAGATAAAGTTGGGGATTCAGAGCTGTGGGTCTTTGCCAACAGGCATGTCTTGGCTCTGGGCTGAGATGACACTGGAGAGCTGGAGCTCCCAACTGCTGAACGTGGCTCTACTTTCTGACTTCCTAATTGTTGCACAAGAGGGTTAAGAGAAATTCAATATATGTCAGGAATTTGTATAGAAATTACCCCTTCTTTCTCACACATACCCTTGTTTTTAATATTTTCACCAGAGTAACCTCCTCCCCACCCCCTGCCATCCTGCATCTGTTGAAGCTCTGTCATCCTGTTTGTGATGGTTAACTTGGCTAAGGCCATGGTGGCCAGATATTCAGTCCAACACTAGCCTAGATGTTTCTGTAATGGCATTCATTTTTTTTTGATGAGATAATATATAAATCATGAGACTGAATAAAACATGTCACTCTCTAGAGTGAGATGGGCTTCATTTAGTCAGTGGAAGACCTTAAGAAAAAACAGACTGACGTCCCCTGAGGAAGAGGGCACTTGGCCAGCACACTGCCTTTGAGCTCAAGCTGCAGCATAAACTCTTCCCTGGTGTCCAGCCTGCAGGCCTACCCTGCATGGTTTGGACTTATCAGTCCTTTAATAGCATCAGCCAATTCCTTAAAATAAATTCCTCCCTGTGTGTTTATGCATTTATCTATGTGTCCATCTATCTGTATATTCATCCTATTGGTTCCGTTTCTCTGGACAACCCTGATTAACTCACTATCTCATGCTGTTTGGCAGGCAGGCCAACATATAGTTAGTAAGCACTTACTTCTCTTTCAGAGTCTGTGACTGCTAGAATCCAACATTGGGTAAATTTTCTCTGAGGCCCTTGAAACAAGTGTGTCTAACAAAGAAGAGGCGGGTACTTTGGAAGCAGATATAAAACCTAGACAAACGGATATATTTCCTTATAGCTCCTGCCCCTTTGGAATTGTGCAGTTGAAAACAATGATACAAGGACGAGCAGTCACCTGTTTCATCATTCAAATATTTATTGACTTAATGCCAGCTTCTCTTCTAGACAGCAAAGAATTGAAATTAAACAAGAATGATGAGATTTTGTCATTACAAATCTGCATTGTAGTTGGTGGGGAGAGACCAATAAACATCTCTACAAGTGAACTTTGGATTGAGGCAAGTGTTTTGAGGAGAAAAAAAGGAAGCAGTCACAGACTGGAGGAAGAGAGGCACTTTAGACCGAATGGGTTAAGGAAGATTATTTCAAGGAGTTGGCAAGTGCCTATATTGATCAAGGACAACATGTCTTTTTCCAGTTAAAATCAACTTTAAAAATTAAACAATGTGTGAATATAGCCTAAATGTAAAATTTAAACAATATAGAAGTATACATAACTAAAGGTGACAGGTTCCTTCTCCTTTCAAATTCCATTCCCCTTCCATGGGTTACATTATGCACCTTGCAGACCTTTGGCCACACATTTTCATTTGTATGAAATCTTGCTATGCATATTAGCCTTCATTCCATCACATGTTTTTTCCCTTTTTAATAATATACCTTTGAAATCTTTCCATGCAAATGTATATAAAACGTTCTTTTGTCCCCACTGGAAAGATACATTATTTTTTACGAAGTGGTAAAACAAATAGAAACACTAAAAGTGTTTAGTATTATCTCCCACTCAAATTAATTGATTTGGGAGATAAGACCCACTGTGCTCCCTCTCCAATGTCACAAGACTGAATGGTAGGGTTGAGGTCTCGGTGGAGAGTCCTTACAGAGTTAACAGGTAAGAGGAAAAGCGACAGAGGAAGGGAATGCTCTTCTGGAATTTAATCCCAACACTGTTTCACAAAAACACAGATGGTCTTGGCCAGCATCATTCATTAAAAAAAAAGTTCCAAATGTCTTAACAAGTAGTTCACAACATAGCTCTTTGCTTCTTTAAGTCCAGCAGGAGAGTGAGAATACATCTGCTAGCAAGACTTAGTCTTATATGATGTAAGGGAGTGACATTGCTTCACCTTTGCTGTATTTTACTGGTTAGAATCAAGTCACAGGTCTTACTTACATTCAAGGAGAGGAGAGTACCCAAAGATGTAAATACCAGAAGGTAGAATAATAAGGAATCACCTTAAAGTCAGTCCACCACACATACTTTTCAAGGTCTTTAAATTGTGAGATACTGGGCTTGACAGAACCTCTTCTCTTCACTCCTTACAAGCACCAATTGCAGAAGGAGTGGTATTATATAAAATACACCTAAAAAGTGTTACATTTATGTTAGTGCTTGAATAATTAGATAGACCAATGAAACAGAATAAAAATTCCCCAAATAGACTCAAATAAAAAATTTGATTATGATAAAAGTGGCATCTAAAAAATCACTGGGAAAATAATAGACTTATAAATAAATAGTGCTGGATTTCAAATCTATGTACTCTTTTTTTTTTTTTTAAGTGAGAGGCAGGAGGCAAAGAGACAGACTCCCACATGTGCCTTAACCAGGGTCCACCTGGCAAGCCTCCTGCCCATCTGTGGCCGCTGCTCCATTCCTCAGCAACTGAGCTATTTTAGTACCTTAGGCTAGGCCACTGGCCATCCTCAGCACCCGTGGCCAACTTTGTTTGAGCCATTCGAGCCATGGATGGAGGGGAGGGGGAGACAGAGAGAGAACGAGAGAACAGAGAGGGGTGGAGAAGCAGATGTTCTCTTTTCTTGTGTGCCATGACTGGAATCGAACCTAGGACTTCCACACACTGGGCCAGTGCTCTACTGCTGAGACAACTGGCTGAGGCCAAATCTATGTGCTCTTATTGATCAATGTCACCCTGTTAAATTTAATTTTCTAAAAAAAAAATAGTATTGGGTTAAATGTATAACTATTTGAAAAAAGATAAAATTAGATCCATACTAGAATTCCAAATTAATCAGAGTTTATAAAAATGTATCTATAAAAGAACAGAAGAAAATATAGGTGGGTGAGAGGGGTGGAGGAGTGGAGGTAGTGGAGTAAAGAAGGACAACTATGTGGTGATGAAGAGTAATTTGACTTAGGGTGATGGGCATACAACACAACAAACAGTTCAAGTGCTCTACAGCTGTTTATATGAAACCTATGTACTCTTATTGATCAATCTCACCCTGTTAATTCCTTTATAGCTCAGAGGAAAGCCTTTAAAATGTTGCTTCAGAATCTAGATGCAATAAAATAAAATATTAACACATTTGACTATATTAAAAATGTTATATGGCCAAACACACACACAGGTAAAATATTTGTGGCATGTATTGAAGATAGAGGTTTAATCTATATAATATTTAAAAAGTTCATAAAATGAAGTAAAAAAGACCCAAATCCAATATAAAAATTGGCAAAGATATGAATTGACAGTTTATAGAAAAGCTATATAAGTGACCTTTAAATATGTAAAAACATGTTTAAATTTACTCAAAATTAGAGAAATGCTAAAAAAGCTACATTGAAATATCATTTCTCACCTAGTATATAGGAAAAAATTTTAATGATTTTATTCTCTAAGGTAAGTTTAGAGAAAATATTACACTCCCACACTGCTGCTAAGGTTGTTAGATAATAAATAACAAACTTACATATATACATACTTATCTTTTAACTTAACAGTTCTATGTCTAGGAATTCACTACATTAATATGTTTAACCTTTGTCACAGTTATCCTACATGTATGAATTTTCCTCTAAAAATATAAAAAAGCCCAATAATAAACATTGCAATGTTATCTTAAAAGTAAAATACTAGAAAAAACTCTAAAGTTGTTGTATGTATTACTGGTTGAATGGACTATGGTTTATCCATAAAACCAAGTACTATGGAGTCATGAAAAAAATAGTCAAGTGCTTGACCAGGCGGTGGCACAGTGGATAGAGCGTCAAACTGGGACACGGAGGACCCAGGTTCGAGACTTGAGCGCGGGCCCATCTGGCTTGAGCAAAAGTTCGCCAGCTTGGACCCAAGGTCGCTGGCTCCAGCAAGGAGTTGCTCGGTCTGCTGAAGGCCTGCGGTTAAGGCACATATGAGAAAGCAGTCAATGAACAACTATGGTGTTGCAACGGCAACGAAAACCTGATGATTGTTGCTTCTCATCTCTCTCCATTCCTGTCTGTCTGTCCTTATCTATTCCTCTCTCTAACTCTCTCTCTGTCCCTGTAAAAAAAAAAAAAAAAAGTCAAGAGAACTATTTCCAAGATACACTGATAAGCAAAGAAAAAAAAAAGGCAGTATAAAAGAATGTATCGTATATGGTACTTTTTGGGTAAGACTAAAGGGAAACGTGTATCTTTAGTTTACATTTACTTACAAAAAGGAACACAAGAAAAATAAACAAAAAACTAATGCAAATGGCTACCTATGAAGAGAGAATGAGGTAAAAAGAGTAGGCATAGTAATTTCTTTTTAAAATTTTTTTTATTATTTTTTAAAAAATTTACTTAGAAAATTAAATTTAACAGGGTGACATTGATCAATAAGAGTACATAGGTTTCAGGTAAACATTTCTATAGCATTTGAACTGTTGATTATGTTGTATACCCATCACCCAAAGTCAAATCATTTTCCGTTATTTCATATTTGTCCTTCTTTACTCTCTTCCTCCACACCTCCCCACATCTCTCTCCCCCTGATAACCACTTTACTTTTATCTATGTCCATGAGTCTCAGTTTTATATCCCACCTATGTGTAAAATTATATAGTTCTTAGTTTTTTCTGATTTACTTATTTCACTCAGTATAGTGTTCTTAAGGTACATTCATGTCATAAATGGCAATATGTCATCATTTCTTATGGCTGGATGGACCAGGAGAGCATTATGCGGAGTGAAATAAGCCAGTCAGAGAAACACAAATACTATATGATTTCACTCAAATGAGAAATCTAATGAACTCATAGATAGAGAGCAGGCTGACATCTCTTTAGGGGGAGAAATGAGGGTTTGGGGGGGAGGGGATGAAGAGATTGAGGAATAAAAGAGAATAACTCATGGACATGAGCAACATGTGATGACTGCTGGAAGAAGGGGAATGGGAGAGGTGGAGGAGGGTAGAGGGGTTATAAATGATGATGGACAGAGACTTGACTTGGGGTGGTGAACATACAATACAGTGTACAGGTGATGTGTCATAGGATTGTGCACCTGAAACCTGTATAATTTTGTTAACCAGTGTCACCTCAATAAATTCAATAAAAAGGAAAAAAGGAATACGCTCTGTTTCATGTACTCACAACTGTAAACATACTTTTACCCCACTCTGTTTAGTGACACATACTATATAATACCAAATGATATATAGTGTAAGGGAAATAAAGAACTACAAAGAAATGTTGACTTTATCAGAAACATAATTGTTAACAGTGGTATTGGTATAGTAATTCTGAAACTATTTTGTGCATACTGTAGGATAGAATGTGAACAAATAAACTAGTGTAATTGGAAACAAGAGTTCTTACTATAAAAGAAGAAAGATACAAATATGAATGGCATGGTAGGAAAGAACCCAGGGGTGCTTGATTTGAATTGGAAACATTAATATAAACCCTTAATTTAAACTTGATTTCCTAGTTCTGTTCACTAAGAAAGCCTAGAAGCAACAAAATTTTAGTAACGAGTATATCTAGAGCTCAGATTGTGCTTCCTAAGTACTATTCCTCATCAAGAGAAACCAGTACTCCTTGGAGAAATGGATAATTCCAAATTGGTGTAGAGAACGTCCAAAATCAGCCCAGAATCTATTGTGATATTGAATAGTTCAACCTATACATATGTGTACACATACATACATGAACATATGTGAATATGCATAATATATTTATGTTTAATTTGTATGTGTGTGTGTTTGTGTATGTATATAGAGTCAGAAGGCAAATAAATATGGGAAAATGTTAACAATTGGTGAATCTAGAGGAATATACCTATGCTCATGTTTTTAGCCTTTTAATTTTTCTGTAGATTTGACACAACAGAATAAAATGTGAGGAAGAGGGACAATTTCAAGTGTAAGAATTAAAAATAATAGAAAAAGGTGCTATATCCAGAACATAATTTGAACGTTGGTATCTTAGCATTTTACAATTTTGAGTCTGCTTGATATTTGGAAGCAATTTCAAGGTTTGGAAAGCATCATCTGTTAAAGAAAAATTCAAAGAAAATCTGAGGAAACAATGATAAATTTAGGAGCAAACTATGAAAGAGATATTGGAAGGTGGGTGGAACAACTAACCTAGAAAAGTGTGGTGACAAGTCATAATCAAAACCTTTCTGGAGGATTTTTCTGAGAAAACAAAATTTTGTTAAATTCTCATACCTTCAACCTTCTTCTGATGAACTTATTTAAGTGTCTCTACCTGAAAAGGAAAGCTAAGAGGAAAAGCCTCCAAGACATTGGAAGGAGAGACAGCAGGTTTGGTGGCAGAGCTCAAATTCTATGCGTGGTCACAAGACATTTCCAACATGGGATTTTACTTCTGGGCTATGACACTGGGCATACGATGACCTGTCACAACTGATCTCATTACCAAGGGTCTGTGAGAGAAGTTCTACTTCTTTACATGCACAAAATATGCTACTGCTTTCATCGTGCTACCACGTATAGATATGGTTTCATTGGCTCTTGATAACCATTTGGAGTTCCAGCAAGAGCAAGTATTTTAAATCTAGATTTTGTAGGTGACAAATTGACAGAGAGCAGGCTCTCAAGTTCACATGATTGACGAGTAGAGACGGGAAGATAACCTGCCTGGGGTCCATGTTTCTTCTCAGTCGCTCTGTAGGAAGTAAGTAGTGGTGCTGGCAAGGGATAGCATTTACCTTAACAAGAGTGCTGGGGACGCTGACTCTTTGCTGGACCTATGGGAAGTATAGGCAAGTGTGGTGAAGTCATATGACATGGGCTCAGGGAAGCTCCTGAAAATCAAGCTTAATATCAAGAGCCAGAGAGCCCCCTGCTCTGGTTTATGCTGCTGTCAATTCCCAGAGGCATCCTGCGATGGTACACTGGAATATTTCTTTCATTAGGAGACATTTCCAAGACAAGAGAAAAACATCAAATAAAAAAATACGCTGCAGACCAAATTTGACTTCCATTAAATATTGCTTACAAACCTTCTAAAAGAACAGAGTTTTCATAGGCGCTTCACATTCAGAAGGAATAAAAGAAAACGACAAGCTTGTTTTCAGTTTTTATTGCATTTGCCTGCTACTGATTTAGTAATAGAGTACTTACTAATCTTTTTTACACACACAGGCTTTGTCATTATACACTGTGATAAAAAGTGCCTCTGAGAAGGATCCCACAACATCCCTTTCCAAAGGGTAGGCTCCCAGTAATCACCAAGTGAAGACACCTTGTCTAGTATCCTGGATGTTGAGAACCACATGGCCCGCCTCTTTCCTTTACACTAGCTGAAAGCCTTCCAACCCCCAGAAATGTGAGCACACACTAGATTATCATGCTCGTAACTGACCTTCCAGCTGTGTTCAGAGCATTCTCAGAAGAGACCAGCTGGGCTGGAGCAAAGCAGAAAAATTACTAAATTAATTGAGTTAAATAAAGGGTGCTGCTTTATGTCGTTAAGTTTTGGGGTCATTTGTTATTCAGTAAAAGCTAACTGACACATCCTTATGCCCTTCCAATACACTCCTTGCAACGTATTTTTTTTTGTCTGTGTATGTTTGTACTTGCAATCTAAGAATCTTAACTAAGAGAGAAACTGTATTAATAGGAAAGGTTACAATTAACAGAGCTACCAGAGTGTATGATACTGATGGCCTGAGTCTGACTCAGGGCAACATATAGAAAGAATACCCTCATTTGCATCATGTTATGATGAAACAGTTGATTACACAAGAAACCCACCCATCCTAATACCAATGGGTGATAATAAAATATGTTGTTTATCATACTTTTTACCTTTAAAACTTATTCTGTGGGATGCAATATATTCTCTGCTCTGGTAGCCAATGTATGGTGTTGCAGAAAATATTTTGCTTTTTGCTTCTTTTTCTAAGTGGGGGTGTCTGTGGTTCTATAAGCTAATTTTTCCATTTAAACACTGCATTGCAGGATAGAAATGAGTGTTGTTTGAACAAAATGTAGTCTTATCTAGAGAAAAATAGGCTAATCTGGAAATCATTTACTTTGAGAAGAGGGGGCATTGATTACATTTTTGGTTTCAGTTGCTAGATATGAGTGATTGAGTTAGTTCCCTTTAGAAAGAGGGTAGATGAGAGTATAGTTTAATGTAACAAGGTTGAAACATGTATAACAGAGAGATCTCTTAATAAATGAAAGGAAAGATGGTGTGTGTGTGTGTGTGTGAGAGCCAAAAGGAAAAATAGACAACTTTTCAGGGAGTATATCTATAATCCATATCTTCTTTTGTTTCTGCACACTCTTCCCCTTCTGCTAGAACTAGATTCTCAGCAACCACGTTTGGGTTCCATAACCTCAAACCCTAGACACTGTTGACTGGGCCAGTGGTAGGCACCTAATTATAACTGAGCCAATCAACCCCTTTTCTAAAGATTTCAAACTGAGTAAGAGATACTGAGTTGTTTGAATTGGGACATCTAAATAAGGAGCTGTGGAACACCTGTATTTGGCCATACGCATGCAGAAGCACTGAAAGCTAATGCAGAGAGAGGACAAGAGGGGAAGGGCAGGGGTGGTGAGAAAGTTGGGAAGAAAGGGAAGGAGAAAAAAGAGAGACATAGATATACGTGGGTCTACATTCTTGGTAACTGCCTAGCAGCCTCTCTGGCTCTTAGGTTCCACCAAATGTCTTAGCATCTTCTAATAAAATTTCCTGTATGATTAGGTTAATTTGAAATGGGAATATATTGTAATCAAGAGAGCCTCAACTAAGAAAAATTCACATCAATGACAAGGTGGTTATTATGAGTTGCTTAACAATCAAATAAAAGGATATTTGCCAATGTTTGGCTGTATCTAGTTTTTATTTTATTTTCTGGTGTACTTAGGCCAGTAACCAATCTGGGGGCCAAAAACTTTGTGTTCAACTAAAATTCCATTTCTTTTAATAGAGAAAAACCTTTTCTAAGTCTCACAGAGTACATTTAAATAGACATACCTATTGTTTATTTTTTGAGTGAATTAAATATATCCTTTACCAATCTATAATTCATTTTTGAAAAAGGAGTATAAGACTGGTTAACAGATAAACAGCTATTATAAGAGGGTCATTATTATCAGTTTAAAATCTACTTAACAGCTAGTGCTTCACTAACCTATCTTTTCCCCTAGAACTCATAAATCAATATAGCTATAGTTATTTACATAGGAAATAACACTAGCGTGTATGCTGCATTTTTTAAAGGAAAAAATACGTATCGATTTAAACACATTAATGATGATGTGTGGAGGCATTCAGAGTCTAGGTTGAAAGTATGCTATTCAATTTTTTACTTTGGAATCTAGGCAAAAGAATTTAAAAATCTTTTATAAAAAAGAAACAAATATCAAAGGCTGTGTTGCTGAAGTACAAAGTTAAGGTTTAATAAGGAGATTATCAGGTTAGTTTCATCAGAGTAGACAACTAGATAGTGCATCCAACACCCACCCCACCTAAACAATTGGGAGGGAAAAATCTACATGAGCAATCCTCATGAACCAGATTCATATTTGAATTGGTTTCTTTAGTCTGTGTTATCAGTGTCATGAAGCCCTCTGGTTATGATAAGGTTTCATTATGGAATCTGAAATAATGTCAATAATACTATTAAAGTTGTCATGATGAGGGAAGTTCTACAGTGAACCATTGAATTTTCCTTCCCAATCTGAGCAATGGATGAATGAAAAGTCATGAATGAATGCACCTTGCTGTTTTACCTGAGAAGATGCCTTGGAGAATGGATGCAGCTTGATTTCATTGTGAAACAACAGGTCTAAAAAATTCTTCCAACTTTGACACTGTTACAGATTTTTGGTTTACTCCAACACCGATGCACATTGTGATAGCATTTTAAACCTGAAAGGCATTTTATACAGAATCTAATCCAATCTATTTGTAAAGATGACAACTCTGAGGCTCGGAAAGGTTGGTAATTTTTCCATTGTTACAAAGATAATTCAACAAAACTCTGGAATCAATAACAAAGCAGCTCTCATTATTTTTGCATACTTGTTATGCAGCAGGTGCTATGCTGACAGCATTGTATGCATTTTCTCATTTTGATTCCAATAATCATATGAAGCTTGTATTATTATCATCTTTGCATGATATTATTATTAGCATTTTACAAACATGAAAACTAAGGCAGAAGGCAGAAAAGTACCTTGCTTAGTGAAAGGCAGCCAAAACATGGCAGGGCTGTGTTTGAACTCTGATCTGAGTGTTCCAGAGCTGCAACTGTAGGCCATGGACTTTCCAACCACACTATCATTCCTCCATGTCCTCCATTTCTATCAGAACTCCACAAGACCTGCCTGACCCGGCAGTAGATAGAGTGTTGGTCTAGCACACAGAGGAACCAGGTTCAAAACCCCAAGGTCACTAGTTTGAGTGCCGGCTCACCAGCTTGAGTGTGGGGTCAATGGTTTGAGCATGGGATCATAGACATGACCTCATGGTCACTGGCTTGAGCCAAAGGTTTCTGGCTTGAGCAAGGGGCCACTGACTCAACTGGAACCCCTCCCCCCCAGTCAAGGCACATATGAGAAAGCAGTCAGTGAACAACTAAGGTGCAACAACGAAGAGCTGATGCTTCTCATCTTTCTCCCTTCCTATCTGTCTGTATCCCCTTGCTCTCTCTTGCTTAAAAATAAAAAAAAAAAGAACTCTAAAAGACCTTACAGAAAGCTTTAATAATGGGCAGTGTAGCTGCTTGAAAATATATTTTAATAACAGACTTTAAAAGACAGACTGGGCTTGAATATTATAACATTAAATACTAGGTAACATGTACTTTTTCAAATAAGATAGTGTGATTTTGTTATAATTGAAGGGATGACCTGATTCTAACAGTTATGAGGAATTTGAACATAATATTCTTATTTAGATAAGGTTTTATTCACTGTGCATTTAGGTATTATGCTAATTCTCAGTGGAAACATTTACTAGGTAGCTGTGTATTCATTTGCCATATGCCATGTTCTTTGTAAGCCAGTCATGATAAAATTTGATTTCCATTTAGGAGAGCCCCGCTGCCTACCCCAGCAAATACGTCCACCCATTGCTCAGTAGGTAATGGGAGATTACTAACTGAATGTTGAATGATTTAAGTATTTTGCAAGAGCAACTGGTTTAATGGGAAGGTATATTTTATTTAAAATAGAAAGCTGGGAAAGGTACCAAGTATTTCTTTTTCAGTCACTTGTAATAATAGAAATTACAATATACTATGTTTTAATTTTAATTAAAAAATAAATTTAATTAAATTTATTATAAGAGATATTGTTACAAGTTACAACCTACAGTCATAACAATAGGGCTAGGTTACTGCTAGTAATATAAACCTATTTGGTGGACTCCAGACTCCCCTCAAATGCTTTTGACAGAAATATTCAAATATGTGAACAGAAGCCCTCTCAAAATTTAATGCTTAAGTCTCTGTCACAAATATGATGGCACAGCTAAGGTTTAAGAAGGCTCACTGAACAGAGAAGAGAAAAAAATCTAAGTTTAATTTAAACTGGGCCAAGAAATCTCTGCATGAGCAAATTTACCTGCCTGTGTTTCAATTTCTGCCTTCAAAATAACAACATAGCAGCAGGGACACACTTACATAACACTTAGGGGGTACCAGGCTCTGCTCTAAGAACTTTTCACATATTAACTTGTCTAACTCTTCAAAACCTCTGTGAGGTGAGTACTGGCGTTTTCCTCATTGTAGAGGTAAGGATGTTCAGGTGGAGAAGTCATATAATGTGAGTGATGAGACTAGGGTTTAGCTCCAGATCTGTCTTAATCACAACTCATAAAGTTCTAAAGTATGTACTTATGCCATCTTAATCATAGCTCATGTTCATCATTTGGTAGGAAAGATCACTGGATTAGTAATGATCCTTTAAAATACAAATGGTGGAAATTTTCTTAAGTTGGGTTTGCAAAGAAAGGAATGTATTTTCCCAGGAAACTTTATTGTTTATGGTAGATCAGGCACTGGTGGGTCCAGAAACTCAAACAGTATAATCAAGAATCTTTCTGTATGTTTTCTTTTTATGAAGTAAGCTTTGATCTTCAGAAGGCTTTGCCCTTATGCCAGATGCCAGCAGTTCCAAGCATACCTCCTCAAATCTCCAAAGCTAGTATAGATCTAGTGACTGGATGGCCTCAGTAATCCTGAACTGAGTTTCATTGATTCTGATTGGTCTGCCCTAGATCGCTGGCTATTTCTGAACCAAACACAGGGGCTGGGAGAAAAAGATGTGATTGGTCTGGGTCACGTGCAACTATTGGAGCAAATAGTATGTTCAGTTTTACCTGAACCATACAGATTGAGAGTGAAGAGGTGTGGTTCCTGAAGGAAAGTCAAGGCCCAGAAGAGGTATGGATGCTGGGTAGGCAAAAAATGACAGATTGGCACCCCAATCAGATTGTTGCTTTGGCAATTTCCAGCACTAAAAGCCTGTAAATTCTAGCCAAAGGGAGGAAGGAAAGGGGAAAGAAAAGGCTATCATGTGTACTGTATATAAATTCTATCCACATTTAAATTACCAAGCCTCATTTCCCCCTTGTAAATTCGAGAACTCCTTTGCTACAGAACTTTTACTAAAATAACTGGAATAATGAAGGACAAAAATTTATTTAAAATTTTTCTTTTGAGGCCATTTAATAATTTTATAATTCTGTACTAAAAAAACTGGTGACAACTTAAAAGTACAATAGTAATAATTGGTGAAATAAGTTATGATAAATCCTCACAATAGAATATTGTATAGTTATTAGAAGTGCTTTTAAAAAATATTTATTATATGTGCAAGTATTAAAAATATGATGTTAATTAAAAAATGTTAATTGAATTAAAAATTAATAGTTTGTTTTCAAGTTATTTAAAAAGAAGCATCTGTTTTCTGCCTATATGGAGAATAGCACTGTGGGGGTGGGGAGCAGAATTACATCTAAGTATCAATAGTAGCTCTCTCTTGGTGGTAGAGTTTTGAGTAGTTTTAATTCTATTCTATATACTTCTCTGTATTTCCATATTTTCTACAATAAATATGTAATACATTTAAAATCAAGAGAAAAAACCCTTAAAGTAGTATGGCAGAGGATTTTGAATTTATTTTGTTAAATTTGTGTCAGAGTGAGAAAAGAAATGTTGATAAAACAAGAATGAAACATAAAACACTCTTTGAGATAGCCACGAGTTGGTTATATTTGCCTACTTCAAAGGCTGTTTTGTGAGTTCTTCCTTTAATAACTGTAAGCTTGATTATATACTAGAATATTTATACAGGTGTGCCCAATTCTAAAGCACTTGATATAATGTCAGAAAGTTCAAGATAATTAAAGATAATGATTTATATTAGAAAATATTTATATTAGACAATATCTTACATGCATTGTAAAATTCCACTATACATATGGAACCCACTTATGTGCATTTGAATTATGGGTCAGTTTCCAAAAATTCTATTTGTATTTCTGATATGCAATGCATTGCATATCTGGCATGCAATGCAAAGTAATATGAAGCCATATAATATTACTATAAAAATTGGGAATAGAATTTGATACAAACATTTAAAAACATAACTGATAAGAATCACATCTGTTTAGTTCAATTGTCAAGAAAGGAACAAGAAGCAGTAGTTGAAATATATAACATTTTTAATCATGTTGCCATCATTATCATCGCCACCATCATTACCATATAATTTTTTAGATTTCAGCATAATTTTATGTACACTATCTCACTTTATTCTGGTAAGGTTGCTATTATCACTTCTCTTATAAGAGAACTAAGACATGAAACAAATAAAGGTTTTCCAAGGTCACATACAGTGCAAGGTGTATAATTCAGATCTCTTAATCCTTGGCTTGCTGTCATTATATCACCATCTACAATTTGGAACTAGATTATCAATGTT
The DNA here is from genome assembly GCA_037038555.1 of Rhynchonycteris naso. Taxonomy (NCBI): domain Eukaryota; kingdom Metazoa; phylum Chordata; class Mammalia; order Chiroptera; family Emballonuridae; genus Rhynchonycteris; species Rhynchonycteris naso. The sequence goes on along the minus strand of CM073000.1, from coordinate 47,167,970 downwards.
AATAAAATGAATAAAATCTTAATTTTGCATAAAAATTCATGTTTTACAAATCTCTCTTACCAAGATTATCTAATTCCAGTCTAAGAGCAATACTATAAGGTAATTAAATCAGCAGCAGATACTAAATTGAGCCCTTATCAAACAGCTTTTTGTATATTATCGTATTGTGGTAGGCAGCTTTAAGATAGACCTAATGGTCCCTTCCATAATCTGTCAATAATAATACAGCCTGACCAGATTTATAGCACCTTTATTTTCTTTCCTTTTTTTATTTTTTTCTTTGCTTTCTGTCTGTTGCATTGATCAGAATGCTCAGATGAGTGTTAAATAATGTTAATATTAGCAGGCATCCTTATCTTTATAGTGCTTTACCAATAAGCATGATGTTAACTATTGTTTCAGAAAATATTCTTATTGTGAAAAACTGTTGTATTCTATTTCTAATTTGCTAAGAAGTTTATTTCTTCTATTTCTAGTTTTTAAAAAGTCATGAATATTGAATTTTATAAACTTCTGGTAGCCTTTGAGAGAAGAATTGATTGGCTAATTGATGTGAGAATGTTGCTTACTTTTAAAAGGCAGTTTGCTTTCCCTATGAAGACAACTCTGGTAATAAAATATTTGCAATATGAGAGCAATGTTTTCTTGCTTCAGAATTATACCTCTAATCAGGGCTATAATTCTTAGAGAGTAAGTCCCTTATATATTTTTCTGTTTCTTTAGCTGTAACAACATTTAGTGTGTATGTCATGCTGACCCCTGTAGATGGTGCCACCCAGAATGTGTTCTGTAGACTATCATCATCACTTGGGAGTTTCTGAGAAATGCAAATTCTTGGCTTCACCTCACCCTTCTGATTAGCAGCTTTGTGGGGAGGTGGAGTTGGGTGCGACCAGGAACCTGAGGGTTAACATGCCTTTGAGATGGGAGGTTTGAGGGGCACCACTACAGAGCATGAAAAATCATGTGACTTTCTGGGTGCAAAGCAACTGCAAATGGAACTCCAAAGTTAAATCCTAAGTTCAGTCTCTTTTGTATCTATAAAGGAGGGATGTGAATGAATTCAGTGTGGAAGTTCAGTGGTTGGAGAAAGTATCACCCAAGGACATTCTCTGGGGCTTGAGAACATCCCTGATCTTAGGCAATGTTTAGGAAATAAAAGAGAAAAAGGTTCTTGCCAATTGGGTACAGGGCAGTGGAGCTCAGCCTGGACCCACTTTTCATTATTGTTTGCAAGGCAGCATCACATTCTTCGCCTAAATTTAGGTCAGTGTTATTTCTACCACATAAGAATAATTACAAAATATAAACATTTCTTCACAGCCTGTGTTGCACTATGCTTTCTTTATTTCTCACAATGTGACTGTAAAGCAGGAATCATTCACATTTTAGAGGTGGGACAACTGAGGCTCAGAGCAATTAAAGAATTTACTTTAGGTGGTAAGAACAAAGTGGGGGGAACATAAGATTACAGTCAGTAGAAGCAATCTGAAGAATTAAAATAAGGAAAAACCATCCATGCTTCTTTTATAATAATGTTTTTTCAGACACTAAAATTATTTCTGAAAGAAGGCCAAACTATGGGAGTAAAAGCAAACAGCACCCAGTAATGGAACGGAGATGGATACAGAAAACAGTGTGATTCTGCCCTTTCTGGGCCCTTTAAATTTTGTGGCATGGCTCTTGGGAGGAAGCCACTAAATGCAGTGTAGGGAAGCTAGGAATGGCAGCCCGAGCACAGAAGGCCAAGACAGAATGAATCTTGAGGTCAAAGGCAGCAGGTCCAGTTCAGGGGTTGCTGCACCTGCTCTGAGAGCAGGGGTTTCTCCAGCTCTGAGAGTTTCTTCAGGCTGACAACTAACAGCCAGGTCCTGGTCAGAAGTGTACAGAATATAAGATCACCTTGCAGGATACTTGGTTACTGAGTTGAATAGGCTAAGATAGTAAGAAAAGGCTTTACGTGAATAGTTTTTCAGTTGTCATGCAGGTCCAATCTTAAAGGAGCAGTTATAGTAAAGTCTTTATAAAACAGTAGGTACAGGTACAAGTGGCCCCTCATCTATCATGGAGGGTTAGGTTCCAGAACCCCCCCATGGGTAAAATTCCACGAAGTAGCGACCTTACATTTCTTTTATTATTTATGTATATTTTAAGGTTTTCTAAACCCTCCCCACACTCTTATAAACTTTTCTCACATTGTTATTAACCTTTCCCACACTTATTTTGCTGCAAAAATAATTAAAATAATAAATATAGAAAATACCTATATACCACAAAATCCCGTGATATAGTGAAAAATATGTGAAACAAAATTAGATATATACAATTTAAAAAGCTGCAATACAGTGAGACTGCAAAAAGTGAACCACGATATGGTGAGGGACAACTGCATTACACACACACACACACACACACACACACACACTCCCTTTATAATCATCTAAAAGTTCCTTTTGGAGACAGCTGGCAGTACCCCCCTCTACCTTCATGAGAAAAGTTCTGCAACAAGGGGCCATGTATGTTTATTATAAAGATTCTTGACATCTATTCACTTTGAGTGGTTCAAGTGGTATACTTGCTGAAATGGAAGGGAGAAGAGATTAAAGGCAAAATGGGAAATTATTTACAAAAATTTGTAAGTTCTTCAGGGGTTAGAAACTTTGATATAATGAAATATGTAAATGCAGACCTTAGAGTTAGAAGCAGCCTGGAAATTTATCTCGTTTAATTCTCTGTAGTTGAAATCCATATAAAAAATGACCTGAGACGGACACAAAGACATGCTGCTCAGATCCCTTCTTCAACACAGGGCAACTGTACACTTGAAATCTGTATAATTTTATCAAGCTATGTTCATGTCAGAAAAAAAAAAGGAAGAAGAAGAAGGATTAGAAGAAGGAGAAGAAGGAGGAGGAGGAGGAGGAGGAGAAGGAGAAGAAGAAGGAAAGAAAAGATTTGTCATTTAGTTACTAGGACTGGGTCAGGATGGCCTTCAACTTTTGAACCCTTCAGGGTGTCCTCAGTGGCAGTGAACTGCCTCCTCCAAGATCATGCTGTTTATGGGGCAACCCACATTCAATTCCTGATGCAGAGAGCAGTTGAAAAGCACAACCCTTTGACCTAGCTTGAGAAAACTCTGATCAATCATTTTACCTCAGGCCTCCCTGGGATTCATTGAGCCTGTTGTTGGCCTAATCTGCAGCTCAACTTCTCCCTCTTCCCAATCTTTCTTCATTTTCCCCCCTAATGTGGTTCCCAAGGGTGTCCCTAATAAACATCTTATACAAAAACCCAAATGCAGATTATGTTTCTCTTAAAGCATGGAGAATGCAACCTGTGCTGTGCCCCCAAAGACGTTGCACTTCCCAATGATGCAGCATCCATACTTCACAGGCAGTCTAACCCCATTTTCAGATAGTGTTAGTCCTTCCATGAAGTGTTAGAATCTGTACTTCTGTTAACTGAGTTTGTCCTCCTGAACCAACCACAACAAGACAAGGCTGTCTACATTCTATTTCTTTTATTTTCATTCTCTGAATTCTGTCTTGTAGTCTAAAAGGTAAAATAAATAAGAAAAAGAAAAAAGTTTTAGCTGATTCATCATCATCTCTTTTTTTTGTGATTACATTGCTGAAAGCAGACGAAATTAAAGAAAAGGCAAATGATTCATAGGTTTATAGTTCAGGAAATATGAAGTAGTTGTTCCTTTTCAGGTGACTACTCCTTACAAAGTGAAGGGTGCTTTTGCAGGAGTAAGGGGCACAGTGGGAGCCAGGGGAGAAACAAAGTGCTCTGTAGCAGAAACACAGATTTGGAGTCATTTTGGGCAATTTTTTTAATCTTCTGAGATCCAAAAATATGTTCTCTTTTAAAAAATTCACTTTAGAAAGGGGAGAGAGAGAGATAGAAAGAGAGAAGAGGAGGGAGAGGAGAAGGAAGTATCAACTCCCACATGTGCCTTGACCAGGCAAGCCCAGGGTTTCAAACTGGCGACCTCAGTGTTCCAGGTTGACGCCTTACCCATTGCACTACCACAGGTCAGGCCAACAAATATGTTCTTATTCATTTTCCTATGTTTTCAGTCTTGGTGAAAGGACACATTCACCAGGTGTAGAAACCTGGAAATTGTCCTGCATTCCATACTTTTCTTCATTTAACCTCTGTATGTCATATTCTCCTCTGTCCCCTACACCCTCAGTTCATCTTGTTTCCATTTTCCTCTCTCCCTGTCTACTGCTCTTGTCTTGGTTTGGGATCTCACTATGGTAATTTCCTCCTCCAGACTCATTCCCTTCTACTCCATATGGATGCCAGGGTGAACTCTCTATAGCACCAAATTATTCTAGTCAATAGCTTAATATAGCCTGACCAGGCGGTGGTGCAGTGGATAGAGCGTCAGACTGGGATGCGAAAGACCCAGGTTCGAGACCCCCGAGGTAGCCAGCTTGAGCGCGGGCCCATCTGGCTTGAGCAAACAGCTCCCCAGCTTGGACCCAAGGTCGCTCGCTCCAGCAAGGGGTGGCTCGGTCTGCTGAAGGCCCGCCGTCAAGTCACATATGAGAAAGCAATCAATGAACAACTAAGGTGTTGCAACGGCAACGAAAAACTAATGATTGATGCTTCTCACCTTTCTCCACTCCTGTCTGTCTGTCCCTATCTATCCTTCTCTCTAACTCTCTCTCTATCCCTGTAAAAAAAAAAAGCTTAATATAGTATAATAAAGTATTATTTATTACAGTAAAAACCTGGAAACCACTCAAATACCCATCACCAGTAGAATGGGACAACAACAAATGAGCAAGTTACTGGTCAAATCATCCACATAAATGAACCTCATGAGTATAAACACTGAGCCAAATCACAAAAGAGAACATTCTGTACAACTTATGTGTATATAAAGGTCAAAATAATGTAGGATGTTGGAATGCAGGTAGTGGTTACATTTAGGGAGGAGGGTGAAGTAATAACTGGGTAGGGACAGGAATTTGTGTTGCAGTGATGATCCATTTCTTATCTTGGTGGTGGTTAGTTACATGAATGTGTTCACTTTGGGAAAAGTTTTTGAGCTTAACACTTACGACTTGCACATTTTTCTGTACATACATTACTCTTAATAAATACAGCTTAAAATCTTATAATGATTCCCAGAGGCCTACACGGTAAAGTATAAATTCATAGGGCCCCCTCTTCTGACCAGCATACTTATCAAACATTTTCTTTAGTTCTTTTCCTTGTGTGCATTCACATCACTCACTCTGCATTATTTGTGGCTCCTTGAAAAGGACAGTAGTCCAGGCGTTTGGATGGCAAATACGAGTTTTTAATGAGTGAATAAACTGTGGGGCTGGTAATATTTACCTTGCAAGCTCTTGTGAGGATTAAATGGAAGAATAATGTGCAGTTATTAGCGCAGTTTCTGAAGCACAGCAGACACCCACCATGTGTCAGCTCCTTCTCCCATCTCCCTCCTCCCAGTGTAGGTGAATGGACTTTTGATAACTCTGAGCATTATTAGGATACTGTAGCTGAAGTGACTTTTTGGAAGGTAGTGTTTATCAATTTTACTATTAATTTGGTGAAGTTTACTTCCCAAAGACACTCTGGTTTGTCTTCGATTCTCAAGAATACAAATCCCAACAAATTGTCCCAACAAAAACCATACTTAAACATTCAAGTTGATCCTTCCCAAATCCCTTGGAAATATCACCACATGCCTGCTGGTTGTTTGATAAAGGGATAAAAAACAGCTGCAGCTAAGGAAAGCTATTTCATGGGGTCCACCTTTGCTTTATTTGGGCACTTCAGGTAGATGGGTCATAGAAGGATCTGAGAGTTTAAAACTGCAAACTGCTGTTATTGGTTTCTATTTATCAAAATATTCTCTTCTTGCTATAAAAATGATTTTCTTCTCATGCCAGATATCATAAAGACCTTCCATCTGGTCCGTACTGATAACCAGAATCTTGAGATACTCATTCCTTGTATAATTTGAAGTTTAAAATGATCCAGATTGGGTTTTTACAGGTTCTTCTAAAGGATTTTGCCTTCCTAATCCTACAACCGAATGTGTTGAGAACTGAACAACAGAAGAGCACTCTAAACAATAAACCTATTACACGTGCTCTGCTGGCTGTTGTATTTTTTCATTTCACTTGTCTTAGAGGAATATAACTGAAAAGCACTGAAATCAATTAAGACAAGGACCATAGTGAACCAGGTAATCAGTAATCCACAGTGAGTGAGACAAAAAAAAAAAAAAAAAAAAAAAGCCAAACAAAAACACCCCCTTAATAAAATTAGAAACAAAATGTATTAGAATTCTCAAAGATTTTGCCAATTTGTTGGGATTCAGCAATATGCTAATTGACTGAATGATCTCTCTAAATTCTTGTTCCCAATTCCTTAATTCACAGTATGTGGAAAGATATAACAAACTTTAAGAAGTAGATTGGATACTAATGAAAGTGTTTTGTTCCCAGGAAGATGAACTTTGGTAAGTTGACTCACCTGGGCCCCAAGCTTTAGGGGACACAATTTTAGTTCTAAAAAAAGACTCAGGAGAAAACAAGGAGAAGTCAGTGCTCTAAAGAGCTACTGCCTGATGACCCTCTTTTATATTCTTTGTACACCCATTTCCTCCTCCCCCATTTAGCATTCTCATTTTCAGTGCTTCCCTGGAGTTTATGTTCATATAATTTCACATGTATAAAAATACGGAAGGTGGAGAAGAAAGAAGAATAAAGCATGAGATGCCCAGATTTACCTCTGCACTGAGATGGCCTTGATAATGTATGGTATAAAACCATTTGGTTGAAATTCATCTCTTGAGCAGTCTCACGCCTATTATCTGTGTAAATAAACCTATAGAAATAGAGGAAAGGCCTCCCCATATTAAAGCATTAGAATTTAATCTTTTACTTTTAAAAGTACATAGAAATAAAATTCCAAGGAAGACTACAGACACATGAAAGAAAAAGTGACCTGAGTGTAAAAGTGAGGAGAAGAGAATAAGATGTTTGAGTAATGAGAAGATGAGCTAAGGGGGTAGGGCCTACGGTTTTCTGAAAAGGGATCTGCATTAAATTTGAAGCTTTGCTGTTGTTGGTGGTGTTGGTGGTGTTATATGTTGATAGAGAGGAGCTTGAGCCAGGTGGGGATAAGGTGCTGTCGTGATGCATCTCACTTTGCTTTCCAATAACAGTCAAACAGCAAGGAGTGGGAACATACTGCAGCAGCATCTGAGCTAGAGATGTGTCCTGGATGCTGTCTCTTCCTAAATATCACTTCTGAGAAGTCCTAAGTTGGTTATTTTCCTCCAAAGAGTAGAAATTAATTTACATGATAATTCTGACCAGGCATCTATAAACAGAAATGGGGAGCAAATGTTTCGAATAGATACCACAGTAGCTAACAAAGGTGACATCAGGATGAGTTGCAAAGAAGGCTGTGTCTCATATCTCAAAACATGCCCCAGGGAATAGTGTGTCCAGGAGGCTACCCAGGAGCACCTGGTCTAGGAATATAACCCTGAATAAAGCCCACCATGGGCAGGAAAGAGAAGAATTTTAAACTTGAGTTTACTGTTCATGATGTTGATTTCTGTAGAATTTTAAACTTGCCAGCTGGTGGGTTTAAATGATTAATTTGAATACTTTTTAATATAACAATAATCTGAGAAGTCTTCATCTCTGAAAATCCTCATGAAAGGAACAATGAGCACTTAAAAGAATATTTAGGCATGCATACACCAGGACTCTGAAGATCAGAGTCTTGGCTTAATTCTTGTTTGACCTCCTTTGCAGCTCTATCATCAGAAGTCTCAATTTATAGAGATCTGTAGCGATGATGACATAATTAAGCTCTAGCAACAATGATGAATCAGGATTTGAAGGAGTTTCTCTGTATTGCTCAATAGTAATGAAATATTTGAGTAAAAACACTTCTCCTACCTCTAGGCAGCAAAGGCTTGGTTGTGGAGGTGCTATGCAATTTCAGAAAGAAGCAACGTACTTGGCTTTAAACATGATACAGAAATTGAGCTGAATCCCACTTAAGTGGCCCACTTCATTTTCAGAGTTCTGTGGTTGAGGGGCTAAAGTTCTGAAGGGAGGGATAAATCAGGCAGATATATTTTCCATTATTGCTAAGTGGGCCTCAAATGCCTTTGTTCATTTATTTGTTGAAGACAGGGTCATGTCATTTAATTCAGCAGGAAAACAGTGCACCAGCAGAAAAAGACTGGCTCAAAATCTCTTTGTATTTAAAATCTGTATTTCAAAGGGGTTTCAAAATGCTCCCCATGGAAGAAGTGCCACAGGGAGCCAGACCGCAACCCCTAATTCCTGTCCCATTGAAGGGGTTAACTCAGGATAGCCCTCATTCACAAGTCTACCCTGGATGTTTACGGTCACGTATATTATGTCTGAATGTGTAACTACTGGCAAATACATACTCTGGAGCAATGTTAAGTTCAGACCAGAGCCCTGAATAATTTGGGAAATACACCCCACTCCCAACCCATTTGTCCATCTATTATTCCCTCCTGGACTCCAAGATTTGGTGCAGGAGGCAGAAAAGGACAATGAGGAAGGTTAGGAAGAAACACCTGGGGAAGCTGACACCCTTTGCCTTGTCCTTCTACTCAAGGACAAGCAGAATTGGGTTGAATACAAGGTCCTATCCAAAACGGGACACAGACAAAAACATGCAAAGTATATGTATTTGAACAATGCAAAGTCACATACGGTACTGTGATTGCAGAAACCACTTCCATTTAGCCTCAGTCCCCTTTCATTTTCTCTACTAAGGGGGCCAAGCCTCTCACCTTGCAGTATTTTCTTGAGTGGAAATAGCTTGAGACAAAACTTTCCTTTTTAACTTGCACTTCCAAGCTTTATTTTGTAATTTAAGAAAACTAGGCAGCCCCACTACCTCCCCACCTGGGTATGTTCTTTATCGGAATTAAACACATCATTATTTTGTGAGGGCTGGAGCAACCGCGCCATCCTTTCTAATCAAAGGTGTTTCAGTCAGCGTTGACTTTGAAATCTCCTCGTCCTCCAGCGGCCCCCAGAGCACATCCTTCTCTTCGTGATTTCCACTCAAGTTTCTCCTCCTAGATCCCCTTTCACATTTATTTCATCCTTAAGCCTCCTCAAATCTTTTCGCAAGGAGCAGGATAAAATTCATAAACCAGTTCTACACAATGTCAACACTCAGGGTCACACAGTTGGGGGGATTGTTTGATAGAACAATACGTTCCTTATTAAGGGGGTATCGCGCCCAGACGACCCCCGTAGTCTCCCACACCCTGCCCCAACTCTTGCCGCCTTTGCGACTCAGAGGGCGAAAAATACCCCCACGGCAAACCTTAAGCCCCTGGCCTGGGGTGGGGGTGAGCGGGCAGCCGCGGTCGCCCGGGTAAGGTGTGCGCCCCTCACCTGGTGGACGGTGGGTGCCGCCGCGCCGCACTGGGCGACCTGCGGCGTCCCGCTGGCTCCAGCAGTCTCTCTCCGAACCCGCTCCTTTTGCTGCCGAGCTTTATCAAAGCACCGCTTCTCCAGGCAGTCGGCTCTGGGGTCCGCGGAGTCCCGGGGCACTGTCGTCTCCTAGAGCGTCCTTTGCCGGCGCGGGTACCCTGGGCTGCGGCGACACGGAGCCAGGAGCCCGGCTCCAGGGCGGCAGGTGCTGCGCTGCGCCAAGTCTGGGCGCCCCGCCTGGAAGAGGAGGTGAGAGCGGGAGGGGGGGTTCGGTGGGGGGGGGGTGGGAGCAGGGGCCAGTCTTAAACCAACCCAGTGGCTTGCAGCCACCGAGGAAACCACTGAATGGAGAAGGGGCGGGTGGGATCAAAAGGAGAGCTGGGGTGCAGTGAGGTGGTGGTGGAGGGCGCCTGGGTGTCGGAGCTCTGTCCGAGCACTTCAGGTCTTGCTCAGGTTGTAAAAGAAATTCTGGAGCTGGCGGCGCCCTCAGGGTTCCCGTTTGGAAACGCTAGAGGGCATCCCTTTCCACGCTATAAACCTGGCCTGCGCGTTCGGTGGTGTGGACAAGGGGTCACCCTGCTCTAGCCCACTGTTGGCGGCGGCCCAGGCGGAGAAGGGGCCTGTTAGTGCACAGAGACAGAGACTCCTCTTCCTTTTTTGGGTCGAGGAGAAAGAGAAGAGCTGGCCGCTTTGAACTTTGCCTCTGAAGCTTCTCCGGCAGACCCTCTGCTTTTCTCAAGGGGAAATTACAGTCAACTTCCACTGGATGCTTTAAGGAGAAAGATGGAAAGAAGGACGTGGGGAAGAAGTAGAGGAAAATTGGGGAGGAGTAATGTAAAAGGGGACAGAGAGGTGTAGAGAGCAGAGAAGAAAAGAGGGGGTGGGGTGGTGGGGGCTGACATTTCAGGTTGGCTGTTTGAGTGCTTCCCGCTCTTTCTGCTGTTCCAGGAGTATTCCCCTGCTGCAAGGCCAGAGAAGGTTACTTGGGGGGGGGGGGGGTACCTCAGAGAATCCTGGCACTGCTGACAGAAGCTTCCTGAGGGCTCGTTGGTTACTTTCTGTCAGGAACTTGGATGGCTCCGAAACTCTGAAGCTTTACATAGATTCCGTGATGGTTTTCAGGAAAAAAGTCAAATTATTTTAACTATAACCCTGGCAGATGGGAGGGAAGAGATGGGAGGAAAGCCATAACATGACATAGGAAATCTTATGCAGACAATATGATCTGTAGACAGCCTGATGCACTCTTTGGGTTGAAAGGACCTTGGAACCCCTGTAGACAACCCATTTTGTTTCCCAGAATTCCTGCCTCACACTTGCCTATCTTATGTGTAGCCTCATGGCTGAATTGAGAAGGTCTTTTCTTATTTTCTCTCTCTCCCTGGTAACTTGGCAGTTATTAAATAAATGAAATCATATTTTAATTCAGAAAGCAAAACATGTGTACCCTTCTTACTGCCTTCTGGATTGCCTATCAGGATCAGCAAGGGCTGGGTAATAGGTATGAGGGGGAATTTTGCTGAAGAAGAGAAAGCAAGGTTGGCAAACTGTAGTCTTGAATTGTGATTTGCTTCTATTAATCCTACTATACTAAGAGAAAAGACTTCAGTGGAGTAAAATCTAACAGGAGAATGGGATGGAAGGATGTTTTCCTATCAAAGAAAAATGCTGCTTCCAAGACATCATTTTGAAATGTTTGATGATAGAAGTGTTATATAAAAATAAACGAAACAAGAGTCATTCATCATCTTTAAAAAGAACCTCATAGAATCAAAGTATTTTAGATATCTCAGAAGCAAGTGTGGACATTAGCTACTCTGGAGTTCCTCCAAAAGATGAAGGAAATTAAAGTTCATTCTGCTCTTTTTTTTAGGAAATTAACTTGCCTATTCTTTGGTTATTGCAGTGCAAGCCACTATAGAAATATATATTAGACTTGGACCTGTTCCAGAACATATCTCTGATTACCCTTCCTTCACAAACTATTAATTAACTTCTGGGATGAATTTTACCAGTGTTAATGAAAGTCAACATCTGTTTAATTAGGAGCTGATAATTCAATTTGTGGCTTGTTCATTTGAGATTTCATGGGGCTCTATGATTGCTTTAATACCGTGGGTAGATGTAAATCACAGGCCAATTTCATAGTGAAGAATTTCTTGTCAGTTAAAAAACATCTATAAGAATTGAATGAAGCCTGGGCACATGGTCTAACAAATTGATCTACTTGCAGTGAGAACTCAAAAGTCATTATGAAGCAATTAATTGATCAAATTTATTCATTCACTCAAATAATGTTGGTTAACATTCACCCTGTACCAGGTATGAGCCAGTTTCTGAAAATACAATAAAAAAGATGTAATTTCTTGTTTTACAGACCCTAGGTTCTAGTGAAAAGACTAATAGACTAGTGAATCCAATCCAAAGTAATGGTTGGGAAAAGGGTGGAGTTCAGGGTGCTGTGGGAGAACAAAAAGAGGGCAGTGTAACCAGCCTGTAAGAACGGGGAATATCATCTGGAGGTGGGGGTGGCAGTAGTGTGTATAAAGAAGGCAGGTGGTTGGTATTGGTGGGGAGTGGAAAAAATAATGAACAATGGTTTGTCTTCAACTGCAAGACACATTTTAATCACATTTGTTAGCTTTTCACTTGGATGCTGGAAGCCTACTTTATTTATTTTTCACAACATTTATTTTTTTCTCATGTAATACCAGTGCTGGTGTTTGGCAGGAAATCTTTCAGGGACCCAAGCTCTTGTCATTTGTGTTTCTGCCTTTTAAATGTGTGGCTCCCACATGTCTTACACAAGAGAAAGGGAAGGCTTACTCTCCTACCTTCTTTATTATTATTATTATTTTAATTTTTTTAAATTGATTTTGAGAGAGGAGAGAAAGAGAAAGGGGGAGGAGTGGGAAACATCAACTCATAGTAATTGCGTTTTGTATGTGTCTTGACCAAGCAAGGCTGGAGTTTAGAACCAGCGACCTCAGCATTCTAGGTTGACACTCTATCTACTATGCCACCACAGATCAGGCTATTATTATTATTTTTTGATTAAATTTATTGGGGTGACATTGGATCACAAAATCATACAGATTTTAAGTGTACAACTCAACCAAACACCATCTGCAAACTGTATTGTGTGTCCATCACCCCAAGGAAAGTCTCTTTCTATCCCCATTTTTTCCTCTTTACACACCTCCACTTACCCCTAACCCCCTTTCCCTTTGGCTATCACCACAGGGTTGACTGTGTCTATGTGTTATGTATATATGTTTTTTCACTCAATCCCTTCACTTTCTTTATCTAGCCCCCCAACCTTTTTCCTCTCTGACAACAGTCAGTCTGTTCCATGTATCATCCATGTCACTGTGTAAACTCACTTTAATATGTGAAGAAGCAAACATGCACTTGGTGCATTTTCCTATAGGAGTTATACTAAAAACTTCTTAAGGTAGAGACTGTGCATGAACTGTTCATCTCACCAGTACAGAAAAAAGTCAAGACCCCAGTAAACACTTATCTGTGGTTTCCTACCTCCTCCATGGAAATGGGGATAAAATGGGAAGGAAAGGAGTTGTGGGAGTAGCTCACACAATCATATGTGCTCTCCATGTGTTATCCCACCAAATAATCCTCATTACCCTATGATGTCGATTTTTATCTCTTTAACTGTTGCTTTCAAAGAATAAATTTCAGATTTTATTCTATGTCCATGGTGTGACAAAGGCCAGTAGGAGAGTATAAAATGTCTATAGGTCACTTTCTGTGTTAACCTACTTTCATTAAGTTATGCTATGGTAACAAAGCATAACCCCCAGATATCAGTAGCTTACTGAAGCAAAGCTTTATATCTTGCTCACAGTACATATTTGCTATGGATTGGTTGCTGGTCTGGGCTTTATAGAGATGAGCCTGGAAGTGACAAAATATTATGGGCAAATTATTCAATTGACAACAGTTTTCAGCACAGCTTTTGAAAAAAGGCATTTTCTCTTTAAGATACTTATTTGTTGCTTCTGTTAGCTAATGGTGTTCATTAACCTCAGGGTATGGGGATCAAATAATGAATTTAGGTTGTTTAACTGATGAACACATGTCATCAGGGTTCAAGTATTACAGGAACAGTTGGCCTTGCACTAAGAATAAGCTCCTTTTTAGGGCCACAAACTGGCTATTTCTTCATGTTGGCACATGTTAATATTTGTTCCCATAAGAAAATAAACAAGACAGACTAGGTGGATTAAGATAAACCTAACAGGGATCAAAACCTCAAGCTCTAGTATGGACGATGGCTCATCTTCAACACATTTCTTGAGAACTTATTTGGAGGGTCTAACAGGGGAACACAGCTTCTCGTGTATGACTTTGAGTGAAGAATGGTTCTCTCCTCTATGGGGAAGGCTGTCCTCTTTGACCAAACCCACAGCGGTGAGGGAGGAAGGGGACACCAGCCTACTCAGGCAGATCAGCCCAATGAACTCTGGCAATCAATGGGTGACAGATGTCAGCCAGCTTGCCCTCACATTCAACATACTTCTTCATTAAAAGTGATTGTGAAAAACAGCTCCCTCAGTGAAGAGTAGAAATAGTTGACACATTTTTATTAAGTATTTCTTGAACATCTCCAGCATGGAGGTTTGAAAGACATGTACCTGTTCCCTGCCCTCAAGGAGTTCAAAGTCAGAGCGGGTGAAGGAAGGCACTTTCATAAATTGCTACATGAAGATACTGAAGGAGCAGGGAAGCACATGTGGAATAATTGGGGCTAAACTGGACTTGGGAAGATGTGTGGAATATGACTAGACTCTCTTGGTAGGGTTATTCTTTCTTCCCCAATGCCTGTCTTTCTGCCTCCGCAAAAGGAGGACCTCAGGGATAAATTCTTAGCCTCCAGATATTCATGTGGTATGTGTCTGAGGTGAGATTTGAACCCACGACTACCTCTAAAACCTGCTCTTGTTCATTCTATTGCAGTGTGTTCCAGGGATGAGCTGAGGGAGCTTCAAGGAAAGCTTGGTTTTGGAAATGAGGTGGCTGTGGGAACCAGGTTCACCAAAGTGGGGATTCCTGTAGGGATATTTGGTAGTGAGTGTGTGTTATGTGTGTGTGTGGAGGTGGTGGTGGACCAATCACAGAATCCCTTAAAATGTGTATATTATTATTTTTTATTAGTATTATCTTTATTAGTACTTTGTGTAGAGACTTTCAAAGCACTTTCACTGTTTTTACAAAGCCTAGCAACTTCAAATCATTAGTTTTAAAAAAATTCACAGTTTACCACATAACATATTAGGTGGCAATAATCCTTTAATTTTATACTTATTGCTTTATTTTAATAGCTTTATTGAGGTATAATTTATATAACATAACATTCAGCCATTGTGAATGTACAGATGAAAGATTTTATTAAATTATAGAGTGGTGTAGCCATCATCACAATCTAGTTGTTGAGTATCTCCATTGCCCTAAAAAGTTCACTCTTGTCTGTTTGTAGTCAGTTTCCTGGCTTCCACGCACCCCCTGTCCTGGGAAACCACTGATCTGCTTCTGTCTCTTTAAATTTGAAGACCAGTACATATAAGTATGCAAGATTTTCTGTATGGCTTCTTTTACTAGCAAAATGTCTTTGGGTTCACCCACATAGAGTACATACCAGTACTTCTTTCTTGTGAATGTTGAATTGGTTTACATTGTATGGACATAGCACATTAAAAAAAATCCAGTCACCAGTTGCTGAACATTTCTATAATACTCGAACTTGAAATAACACTTTTAAATTTACAAATCATTTTGACATGAATTATCATGAACCACAGGAAGAGGTCAAAGCATGTTGTTACTCTCATTTTATCTGATAATAAGGATGGTAATAGTAGCTGACACTTACTGAGCTCTTACTATTTGCAGTGCTGCTCTAAACATGTTATCTATGTTAATTCATTTAATCTTTGCAACAACCTTATGAGAAAATTGTTATCATTCTTATCTTTTAGACTGGTAGACTGTTTCAAAGAGGTTAAGTTCTAAAATCTTTGTAGCCAGTAGGTGGCAAAATGAGAGTTTAAAACCAGACAGTCTGGCACCAGTGGTGAGATCTAAAGAAGTGAAGAGATGATTTGATTTGCTCAAGGCCTCTATTAGTAAGTGGAGGTGTTTCTTCATATATATATATAATTTTCTTCTTCTTTTACAAGTGAGAGGAGGGGAGATAGAGAGGCAGACTCCCACATGTGCCCCAACCAGAATCCACCTGGCAACCCCTATCTAGGGTTGATGCTCTGCCCATCTGGGGCCATAACTGTAACTGAGCTATTCTTTTTTTTTAGTGCCTGAGGTGGAGCACCTGGGTCTGATGTGCTGGAGCCAATCGAACCATGGCTGCAGGAGAGGAAAAGAGAGAGAGAGAGAGAGAGAGAGAGAGAGAGAGAGAGAGAGAAGGGGGAGGGGTGGAGAAGCAGATGGTTGCTTCTCCTGTGTGCCCTGACCAGAAATTGAACCCAGGACATCCATATACAGGCTGATGCTCTACCACTGACCCAACCGGCCAGGGCTGCTAAAAATATTTGTTATAAATTTATTCATAAAATCCCAGAGAATTTTAGACACCTTAGACATTAACATATAGGATACATTTTTTTGTTGTTGTTTGTTTATCAGGGGTAGTCAACCTTTTTATACCTACCGCCCACTTTAGTATCTCTGTTAGTAGTAAAATTTTCTAACCGCCCACCAGTTCCAGTAATGATGACTTATAAAGTAGGAAAGTAACTTTACTTTATATAATTTATAAAGCAGAGTTACAGCAAGTTAAAGCATATAATAATAATTACTTACCAAGTACTTTATGTTGGATTTTTGATAAGTTTGGCAGAATAAATCTTTATAAAACAACTTACTATAGTTAAATCTATCTTTTTATTTATACTTTGGTTGCTCCGCTACCACCCATCATGAAAGCTGGACCGCCCACTAATGGGCGGTAGGGACCAGTTTGACTACCACTGGTTTAGATGATTATACTGCCTGAGAAAAGAAACATGTATATGACCTTTCCCAAAGTCATACATCTGGTCAGATGCAGGGCTTGTATTAGATTCCAGTTCTCTTGACTCCAAAGTTGGTGCTTTTGTCATTAGCTTCATTTTTAAATATTGATACAAAGTCTGTTGTGATGGGAGACAGAGTTGGTTTATTTTGAAGAGGAGAATACTGAAACTAGAAGTAAAAGCATGGAGGAGACAGTTGATTTTCTTTGAGTTTGGAACACAAAGAATGTATGTCTGACAAAGCCCCAAACCTACTTCAGTTCTAGTGGCTTCTTGAATTCACAGGTGAAGGACCAGCATGAGAATTCTGCGTGTGCCATGTGTCTACACAGAGGGAGTCCTTTTAGAAAGGTCGGTATTAAAAAAGCATTTTTAAATTTAGCTACATCCATCTCTGGAAACTATTATCAGCAAGTACTTTCAAAAGTGAGTCCTTGGAAGGAAAATAGATCTAGTTTTTTATGAGGGCTTTCTCAAAATTTCAGCTCTAGGAATTTCAAATATATAAATACAGTGCTGACTGTGGGAGGCTGCAATATTTTACCTTGTTCTCAGTAAATGTTTCATTCTTTCCTTCCTTCTTCCTCACATTGTGGTAAGGGTTTCTAGTGTTCCAGCTAAAGTGGCCCCTCCCTTGGGAGATGGTGCAAACCTGCCCCGCACTGCCATGTTGCATGGAGGAAGGTGGAGGAAGGTGTGCATGCCCCAGCGCTGTTGGAGACAAAGTCTGCAGAGCTGATGCTCTAGGCATCAGACTCTCCATTCATGAAGGTGTCATCAGACTCTGCTTTATATCCCAGTCTTCAGAGGCACAAATTCGAAACTTGCTTTTTACCCCTCCCTATGCTTCTCTTACCATGAACAGGCCCATGTAGAAATTTGAGTTATTTACAAAAATTATTATTATTTTTTTCTTGCTAATCCTACAGGGGAAGATTTGTAACATTTCACAGAGAAGGAAGCATTTACCATGGTCTGGAAGGAATAAAGATTATGATTGGGAAAATTTTAGGGAAATTATATTCCAAGCAGAGCGGCAATTTACAATAGAAAATGTGTGAAATTCATGAGACGAAATGTTCAGAGAATAAAATGTTCTGTTCAGTGGCACTGGGCCTGGGACGTGTTTTTCCTGGTCAGGGCTTGGGTCATGCTGTGGAAGAATAGCCTGAAAGGAGGAAAAACCCTGCCTGAAGTTATAAGGAATATGCAAGACTTTGTTCTGGATTAGAACGAAGAAGGCCAAGACTGTAAGTAATGAAAACCTGAGCTATTGACATAACTGCATGTGAAATAATAAGAATTTGAAATAAGCCAGAAGTTGTGGATCAATATTGAGGTAAGGAAAAATTTGAAAGAAACTTAAAAAGACAAAATCAATAGGATTTGGTGACTAACTAGAGAAAAAAGACAGGAGGGAAAAGGGATGTTGGAATTTTTACTTGTTTCTAGGCTGGGAGAGAAAAACTATGTTTTTTGGTTTTGTTTATATTTTAGAAAATTAAATTTAACAGGGTGACATTGATCCACAAGAGTACATAGATTTCAGGTAAACATTTCTATAGCATTTGAACTGTTAATTATGTTTTATTTCCATCACCCAAGTCAAATCATTTCTATCAACAGGTATTTGTTTCTCTTTATGCCCTTCCTCCCCCTTGGTAACCACTGCACTCTTATATAGTCCATGAGAAATAGTTTTGAATCCCACCTATGTGTTAAATTATACAGTTTTTAGCTTTTTCTGATTTACTTATTTCACTCAGTATTATGTTCTCAAGGTCTATCCATGTTGCTGTAAATGACACTATGTCATCATTTCTTATGACTGAGTAGCATCCCATTGTATATATGTGCCACATCTTCTTTATCAAATCATCTATCGAGGGACACTTTGGTTGTTTCTATGTCTTGGCCACTGTAAATAATGCTGCGATGAACATGAGGGTGCTTATGTCATTACACATCAATGTTTTCGAGCTTTTGGGGTAGATACCCAGTTGAGGGATTGCTGGATCATATGGTAGTTATATTCTTAATTTTCTGAGGAACCAACATACTTTATTCCATAATGATTGTACCAATTTGCATTTCCACCAGCAGTGAATGAGGGTTCCCTTTCCTCCACAGCCTCTCCAACACTTGTTATTACCTGTCTTCTTGATAATAGCCAATCTAACAGATGTGAGGTGGTATCTCATTGTGGTTTTGACATGCGTTTCTCTAATAGCTTGTGAAGATGAACATCTTTTCATATATCTGTTGTCCATTTGTATTTTTTCCTGATAGAAGTGTCTGTTCATGTCCTCTTCCCATTTTTTAAATTGAATTGCTTGCTGTTGTTTGCAAATACTGTCTCCCATTTAGTTGGCTGCCTATCTGCTTTGTTGTCAGTTTCTTTTGCTGTGCAGAAGCTTTTTAATTTGATCTAGTCCCATTCATTTATTTTGTCTTTTTTAAAATATTTTATTTTATTTTCTATTATTATTATTATTTTTTTTTACAGAGACAGAGAAAGAGTCAGAGAGAGGGACAGATAGGGACAGACAGACAGGAATGGAGAGAGATGAGAAGCATCAGTCATCAGTTTTTCTTTGCGACACCCTAGTTGTTCATTTATTGCTTTCTCGCATGTGCCTTGAATGCGGGCCTTCAGTAGACCGAGTAACCCCTTGCTGAAGCCAGTGACCTTGTGTCCAAGCTGGTGAGCTTTTGCTCAAACCAGATGAGCCCACGCTGAAGCTGGCAACCTCTGAGTCTCGAACCTGGGTCTTCCACATCCCAGTCTGACGCTCTATCCACTGCACCACCGCCTGGTCAGGCCATTTATTTTGTCTTTACTTCCTTTGCCTTTGGGGCCAAATTCATAAATTGTTCTCTGCAGCCAAGGTCCATGAGTTTCATACCTATGTTTTCTTCAATGTAGTCTACTCTTTCAGATCTTTGATCAGGCAGACAAACTATAGTCAAGTTTCATTCTTTTGCATGTGGCTTTTCAATTTTCCTAGCACCATTTATTGAAGAGGTTTTATTTTCTCCCTTGTATGTTTTTGGCTCCTTTGAAGGTTGATTTGTCCATCTACATGTGGTTTTATTTCTGGGTTCTCAATTCTTTTCCATTGGTCTGTGTGTCTATTTTTCTGCCAATACCAAGCTGTTTTAATTATCATGGCTCTGTAGTATAATTTGAAGTCTGGTACTGTAATACCTCTGGCTTCATTCTTTTTCTTTCAAGATTACTTTGGTTATATGGGGTTTTTTATGTTTCCATACAAACCTGGTAATCTTTTGTACTGTTTCTTTAAAAAATGACATTAGAATTTTTATGAGAATTGCATGAAATTTGTATGTTGTTTTGGGTATTATGGCCATTTTAGCTATGTTGATCCTTCTAATCCATGAACATGAAATATTTTTCCATTTCATTATATCTTTCTCAATTTTTAAAAATAATAATTTGTAGTATTTTGTTTATAGATCCTTTACATCTTTTTAAAGTGTATTCCTAGGTATTTTATTATTTTTTCAACTGTAAAAGAGATTATTATTTTGAGTTTATTTTATTTTCAAAGGTTTTATTGTTGCCTTATATGAATGCAATAGACTTTTGTATATTGATTTTGTATCCTGCGACCTTGGTTTATTGTTTATAATAGTTTTTCAGTGGAGTCTTTGGGGATTTCTATATAAAATGAAAAAGTAAAAAGAAAGTAAAAAGATAAATCCAGGGATATTTTGAATATAAACATCTAGATATATGTAACAGATCTGTTGAACAGATAGAATCAGTCTGTGGCTTTCTGAAGTTTTCATCCTGTTCTTTGCCGACCATCTAATTGTTGGACCAGAGAGTGACAAGTTTCTTTTAATCATCAGAAATTTTCTACAACTGATTACAATTCAATACTGATTAATTTAAACTTATTTCATTGGTAAGAAAAAAAAGGTGGGCAGGCGATAGGCATGTTTACAGTAAAGAAGGCATTTCATTCATTCCTTCTATTATTTCTGAGGTGGCACCATGGTTTCTAAACTTGGCCATGCATTCAAATCATCTGGAGAATGTAAAAATAGCAACAAGAAAACCCAGACCCTGCCGTAGACCTCCTGAATCAAAGTCTCTGAGGTTATAGCCCAGAAACCTGTTTTTTAAAGTCTTCCCCAAATGACTACTCAATGTATTAAAAAGAAAATCAAAATATTGCTAAAAGACTCAGATACAATGTGTTTTCAAGATAATCATTTTGCTCTAGAACAGGTTTTCTCACACTGTGCATACTCTGCAGCCCTTTTTTCATCGTGCCAGACAGTGTTTGTCTTAGTCTGCTCAGGCTGCCTTAAAACATGATGTAGACTGGGTAGCTTAAATCAATGCATTTTCTTGTGGTTCTGGAAGCTGAAAAGTCCAAGGTCAAGGTTCTAGCATGGTTCATTTTCTACTGAGACTTCTCTTTCTCGCCTGTGGATGACTTTATTTCTCTGTGCCCTCACTTTGGGAGAAAGAGAGAGAAATAGAGAGAGACAGAAATCTCTGACATCTCTTCTCCTTAGCAAGGATCCCAATTCTCTTGGATCAGGACTCCGCATTCATGACTCAATTTAACCTTTATCACCTCCTTAAAGGCCGTATCTCTAATACAGTCACTTAGTGGGTTAGAGTTTTAACATATGAATTTTAGGGGAATGGTTCAGTCTATAGCAGTAGTCTACAAAGCCAAACGTACTGTCATAAGTGAGATTTTCAAGAGCAATAACAATAAGACACACACACACACACACACACACACACACGAGAAGTGTTTCTTAGCTTTTCTTCAGTATAGCTTATAACACTTTGCTTCTAAAGAAACAAATTTCCTTAAAAAGTGTTGAAGTGATACAATTCATTATTAGGACACATCAGAATCTAGAATAGTCTAGAATAGTAGAGTAGTCCAACTCTTCTTGAACCACTTGCATGAAATTGTATACTTATACAGCTTGTTTAGGGAATAAAATAATCATGTTGTAATTCAGATAAAACTATTGTAAGTTAGCATATAATAATTACCATAATATACATGTAGTAGTAAGGTTGTGTCAAAACCAAGATCCAAATTCAGGGTTTCTGAGACAAATTTGATGTTGTTTCCCAATGCAGCCTGATTCCCATTTCTCACTATGGTAGAGTACAATATTATTTTATTAGTTTCCTAGAATATTCTAACAAAGTACCACAAACTAGATGACTTAAAACAGTATAAATTTGTTCTCCCACAGGTTTTGAGGCTAAATATTTAAAATCAAGGTGTAATCAGAGTGATGCTTGATCTGAGATTTTGGATAAAATTCTTCCTGTCTTTCCCTAACTTCTGGTGGTGGGCAATGCAATCTCTGACATTTCTTGGCTTACAGCTGCATCACTCCAGTCTCTGCCTGAGTCACCACATGGTGTTCTCCCTGTGTGTCTCTTTCTTCACATGGCATTTTTCTCTTCTATATAAGGACACCAGCAATACTGGATTAGGGCCCTCTCTAATAATCTCATTTTAACTGTATTATATCTGCGAAAATGTATTTCTGAATGAGATCATATTCACAGGTATAAGGGACTGGGACTTCAACTTATCTTTCTGGAGACACAAGTTAATGCATAACACCTGGTAACACAGTAAGAGCTCCTGAATTTTTATACCAACTATCTTTGTCTCTGTTAGCATGAATACAGTATGCTAATGCACTGAGGACACCATTCTGTAGTTTAAAGAACATTATTAATTTTTAAGAATCCTTAAACTAGGCCTGACAGGTGTGGCATAGTGGATATAGCATCAACCAGGGATGCTGAGGCCCCAGGTTCGAAACCCTGAGGTGTCTGGCTTGAGTGTGGGATCATAGATTTGACCCATGGTTCCTGGATTGAGCCCAAATGTTGCTGGTTTAAGCTCAAAGGTCACTGACTTAAGCAAGGTGTCACAGGCTCGGCCTGAGCTCCCTGGTCAAGACACATATGAGAAGCAATCAATGAACAAACAAAGTGCCACAAATGTGTGTTGATGCTTCTCATCTTTCTCCTTTCCTCTCCCTCTCAAAAAAAAAAATTTAAAAAGAAATTTCTGCTTTGATGGCTATATATCTCTTTGAAGAATAGAAAATATTGTTTTGTAGTGTTAAAAGATAAGCAACCTTACCAGGCGGTGGCACAGTGGATAGAGCGTTGGACTGGGATGTGGAAGACCCAGGTTCGAGACCCCTGAGGTCACCAACTTGAGCGCGGGCCCATTTGGCTTGAGAAAAAAGCTCGTCAGCTTGGACCCAAGGTTGCTGGCTCCAGCAAGGGGTGGCTCGGTCTGCTGAAGGTCCACGGTCAAGGCACATACGAGAAAGCAATCAATGAACATCTGAGGTGTCGCAACGGCAACGAAAAACTAATGATTGATGCTTCTCACCTCTTTTCACTCCTGTCTGTCTGTCCCTGTCTATCCCTCTCTCTGACTCTCTCTGTCCCTGTAAAAAAAAAAAGATTAGCTGAATGTTCACTTTCTTTATGAGCTTGGGTCAAGTTGATCAAGTTCAGTATCTAAGTGAACAGAAACTCTGGAATTATGAAGTTTCAATTCTTGTTCTCAGTATAACCATGGACACTGATCTTGATATCACCACTAATAATAAGTTTCTTTCTATTTTTAAAGTTTTTATCAGTGTATGACTGGGTGCCACGGCCATGCAGTTTTCCATTGGCTTTGGGCAGACAGTAAAGGAGCTGTGGAGCTGGAGGAAGGTGGGCCATACCGTTTATTATAGTTTCGCAGCAGTGGAAGAGCAAGCAGGCAGGGCAAACCACTTTCCTTTTTCTCTCAGGACTCCCAAGCAAACAGGCCCAGGGGAAAGCAGCCTGTTCTCCAGCAAACAATGGCCCCTCCCTATGGCAGCAGGCAATCTATAATTTGCAATCTGCTGTCCTGAGGGCAAGCACCCGCAGCCTTACATAGACTATACACTCCTGGTGCTGCCCTGTGCTCATGCACCAATCAGGCAAAGTGCAAGCTAGCAAGCCTAACACACTAGTTTGCCGAATATCAAGTCTATGAGTGTGTGTTGGGCAGATGAAATATATTATGCTCACTTTGTTAAAGATGGCGCTGCCCACATGCAAGTTTTAAGAGTAAGCTTTTCCCCACAGCCTTGACTGATTGGATGATATAGGGTGGTGCACTCTCATGAGGAATCCTCCCATTATGTCTCAGATAAGTGACTTTGTATGAGACACTTCCTTGTTTGTAAATTGGATTAAAGGTTATGAATCTACGCTATAAAGTGGGGCAGGCCAGGAGCTTGCTCTCTCTTGGTTCCTGAGATTAGTATTAGAAAGGAGAGCAGATTAAGGCCATGTGGAGGAGAGGGGGCAGCCAAGATGGTGGAATGCTGAGGAAGAAGCCAGTTTGTGCAGAGTTTGTGTAGAGAGAAGGAGATGGGAAACAGAGATGAATAAGTCTGGTGAGCTAGAAACCTTTGATTCTAGGAAACTCAGATAAGTCAGTAGTTTTGTGAGCACTGAATGTGTGGGTTTTGGAGCCCAGTGTGTGTTTTTGCTTGCCTGCCAGGTGCAAGCTAGAATTAAAGCTGATGGCTCACCAGTTCTTGGCTCCGGTGTTTCATTACTGACTGTCCGAATCAAATGCGAACTTGCACTGGCCAGGTGGCTCTGATAGTGGCCGCAACTATTGGCTTTACAGTGTGCAAGGGCTTTAACAAAACACATAATATGCTGTTTACCTTCAGATGACACTCACCATTGCTTTCCTCCTAGGAAGAAAAGTACCAACAAAAACTATCTTTGCCCTTGGCCAAAAATATCTTCAAAGGATATACTGTACTGTAAGGCTTGTGGCCATGGCCATGCAGAATTCGGGTAGATGGTAAAGGAACTGTGGAGCCAGAAAATGGTGGGCCATTTTGTTTGTTAAAGTCTCTTAATGGCATATGAGTAAACAGACAGGGAAGACTACTTTCTTCTCACTCACGGCTCCCAAAGGCCCAGCTCGGTCTCTGGACTGTCCCAAACTCACAGGCCCCACCAGCCTCAGTAGGTCTCAGCCAAACAGACCTTCCTTAAATCTCTGGTCTCCCAATCCCCTCTTCTCTCTCTTTCTCTTTCTCTTTGCACTCTCCAGCAAAACAGGTTAGGGCAAAACACAAAACAAAACAAACAAACAAAAAAAACCATCTCCAGCAAACAATGGCCCCTCCCAAGCAAGAAGGTAATCTGCAATTTGCAATCTCCCATCCTGAGGGCAAGCACCCACTGCCTTCCACAGACTACACACACATGGCACTGCCCTACGCCAATGCAACAATTAGGTAAAATATAAGCAAGCAAACCTAACACACATTACAAATTTGAAACACATTGGTTTGCCCCACATTTCACCCCTTCAGGATTGCTCGCTTCACAATCTACATCACAGGTATCCCTGTGCAAGGAATGAGGGAAACAAACTATAGCAATAGCACAAATTATACAATTGCAACAATTACAGAGGTGCCCTTCACAATGTCTCCCTGAGCACTTTGTCAAAAGCACAAACTGGAGGCTCATCTTTAGCCCCCTTCTCCATGGTAAGTGGGAGGGCCTCAGGCTATGTCTATGGAAACCTTAAAATGTCCTTGGTGCATCTCACCAACTGGACAAGAGCAGCTTTCTGGTGCAGGATGGCCTCCACCAAAGTTGACCTCCCCATCAGGGTCTCTCATACTGTCCAAAAGCAGCATGTCTATTCAACAAGGGAGCCAGTGTCCCACTCTGGCTGCAATCCAGGAGTCAGTCCACAATAGATAGCCCAGCTGTCTGTGCCAACCACCAAAGTAAAGGTTGGTTATAGGCAACTAGGTTCACATAGGACCTCGGGCCTCCCCTCTCATCCCTGCCGTCATGGCAGCTCTGAAGACACTGCCCCAAGGAGGAGTACATGGAAACAGTGGCCAACCTCTCCACTTCTGTTTTAGAGAACATGATGCCATTCACCCCTATGTTCCACAATTGCAGCAAGCCTACCAGAGGCTCAGTAAGTACTCTTTGCTGCTGGGTTTTTACCTTCTGAAGTCTGTGGACAGCAGCTTCAGCCAGAGACTACCCATTCTCAGAAGAGGATCTGGAAACATTTGCTCCCACTGACTCAAAGCCACACTACCAGCACAGCTCCATCTTTGGCTTCTGTAGCTGCCAACTCTCTGCATGAAGCTGAACCCAGAGTTGTTTCTCCAATAGCTTCCACTGCCAACCTTCAACTTCCAGGGCAAACTGCAACTCATGAACCTGCAGATCACTCCAGTTCCAGGTGCTGTCAGTGCTCAGCAGTTCTTAAACTAGGTCTGCTTCTTTTTCTAGCACTCGCTCCAGTTCCTGGATCTGCAGCTCTTTCTCCGTGACCATTCCAGCTCCTGCTATTGCTGCTGTTTGGTTTATAGACCTTGGGCAGCCTGTTCCACAGAGCTCTTGGTTTCCTCTTGCAAGGCTGTAAAAAATAGCCAGCCCATGGTCCTCCAAAAGGAGTGCCATGGGGAACCATATACTGGGGAGCAACGACCAGTCCTCTATCACACCCCTCAAGGTGGTGGCAGCTCCATACAGATCTGATATGAATCCTGCCAACTACACTATATATATATAGGGCCAGTTGCTGTTGCCATGGTCATGCAGATTTGCATTGAATTCGGGCAGATGGTAAAAGAACTGGGGAACCAAAAAATGGTGGGTCATTGTGGGAGACAGGCTGTAAGCTGACAAAGTCCTTATAGCCTAGAGCTTAGTTTAAAGCTCTTCCCCACATCCTTTTAAATCTAAGATCTTCTCCACACCCTTTTAAGACTAAGATCTTCCCAACACCCTTTTTAAGACTAAGCTTTTCCCCCCACACTTGACTGTTGTATGGTGGGGGGTGGTGCACTTTTATGAGGATTCCTGTTTATGCCTCAGATATGACTTTGTATCAAAGACTTCTTTATTTGCATATGGCTCTATACTATATAATAAAGCAGACTGGGGGCTTTGCTTTGCTCTTGCAAGCTAAAGGCTTTGCCCATCCTTTTTCCCTCTAAGTTTATTTCTTCATTTTGCACCGTTCTCACTCAGGACCTGGATAATTGTTAACCTCACTGGTCCATGGAAGTTCATCCCATTTATTATAGTCTCATATAGGTGGACAAGCAAACAGACAGAGAAGACCACTTCCCTCTCACTTAGGGCTCCCAAAGCCCGGACTCATTCTCTGGACTGTCTAAGACTGACAGGTCCTCACTAGCCTCAGCAAGGCTCAGCCAAAGAGACCTGCCCGAAATCTCTGGATTCTCAAGCCCCACAGCTTTCTCTCTTTCTCTTTCTCTCTGCACTCTCCAGAAAAACAGGCTGGGGCAAAAAACCTCTTCTCCAGCAAACAATAACAAACAATGTCCCCTCCCAAGTAAGAAGGGAATTTGCAATCTCCCACCCTGAAGGCAAGCACCCACAACTTTCCACAGACTTCACAAACATGGCACTGCCCCACACCAATGCAACAATTAGGTAAAATATAAATGAGGCCCTGGCCAGTTGGCTCAGTGGTAGAGCATCAACCTGGTGTGTGGAAGTCCCGGGTTTGATTCCCAGCCAGGGCACACAGTAGAAGCACCCATCTGCTTCTCCACTCCTTCCCCTCTCCTTTCTCTCTATCTCTCTCTTCCCTTCCCAAAGCCTAGGCTCCATTGGAACAAAGTTGTCCTGGGTGCTGAGGATGGCTCTGTGGCTTCTGCCTCAGGTGCTGGAATGGCTCCGCTTACAATGAAGCAACGCCCCAGATGGACAGAGCATTGCCCACTAGTGGGCAGCTGGGTGGATCCAGGTTGGGTGCACGTGGGAGTCAGTCTCTCTGCCTCCCCACTTCTCACTTCAGAAAAATACAACAGCACAACAACAACAACAAAATATATATATGCAAACAAACCTAACACATGTTACAAATTTAAAACACAATGGTTTACCCCACATGTACCAAATAGGAGAGAAATAAAGATAAACAAAGAAAATCAGAGGGAAGAGATAAACTCTAACAAAGAGTAATAGTCTTGTTGCAGTCATGTTTGGATAATTTATTCTGTTGCTTAGAGAGGCATTGATAGTATCAATATATATTTTTGTTTCACTATTTTTAATACATTTTTTAAAGAGTATTGGACCCATTTTTGCTTCTATTCCTTTATGAAAGCCAGGCCTGATGGTCTCTCTGTGTGACCCAGCTTGATGATCTGGTTGGTCAAATTTCTAATCTGGAACTCACAGTTAAGAGGTTGAGATAGCTATACTGATGTGAGTATAATGGTTACTCTAAGTTAGGGGTCAGGAACCAATGACTCGCAAGCCAGATGTGGCTCTTTTGATGGGCAAATGAAATGAATAGAAATTTCTCCAAAGAGCACATACAGATGGCCAAAAGGCATATGAAAAAATGCTCAAAATTACTAATCATTAGAGGAATGCAAATTAAAACCACAATGAGATATCACTTCACACCAGTCAGAATGGCACTTATCAGCAAAACAACACAGAATAAGTGCCGGCAAGGATGTGGAGAAAAGGGAACCCTTCTGCACTGCTGGTGGGAATGCAGACTGTTGCAGCCACTGTGGAAAACAGTTTGGAGATTCCTCAAAAAATTAAAAATTGAACTGCCTTTTGACCCAGCTATCCCACTTTTAGGAATATACCCTAAGAACACCATAGCACTGTTCGAAAAGAAGAAATGTGCCCCATGTTCGTGGCAGCATTGTTCACAATAGCGAAGATCTGGAAACAGCCCAAGTGTCTGTCTTAGGAGGAGTAGATTAAAAAGCTTTGGTACATATATACTATGGAATACTACTCAGCCATAAGAAATGATAACATCGGATCATTTACAACAAAATGGATGGACCTTGATAACATTATACGGAGTGAAATAAGTAACACAGAAAAAAAAAACTGAGAACTGCATGATTTCATACATAGGTGGGATAGAAAACGGGACTGTGATACATGGACAAGAGTGTGGTGGTTACGGGGTGGGGGAAGAAAGGGAAGGGAGGAAGAGGGGGAGGGGAGGGGCACAAAGAAAACCAGATAGAAGGTGACAGAGGGCAATTTGACTTTGGGAGATGGGTATGCAACATAATTGAATGATAAGATAACCTGGAGATGTTTTCTTTGAACATATGTACCCTGACTTATTAATGTCACCTCATTAAAATTAATTAATAAAAACAAAACAACAACAAGAACAGCAAAAAAGCTTCTGTGAAGAGTGCAAGCTAGTCAGCAGCAACTCTGTGTTTGAACCTAACAAGGTGACTGGAATTCGGCTAGCTTTACTGGTTCTTTAGCAGTGTGAGAAACGGAAAGCCATTCACAGATGGGGAGTATGCCAAAACATTCATGCTTAATGCTGCCAATGAACTTTTTGACAACTTTTCAAATAAAGACAAGATAATAATAATAAAAAAAGACATGCCTATGTCGGCAAGAACTGTTCACGATCATACCACCATGATGGCAAATCAAACTGAGGCAACACAACTGAAGGACATAAATGTACCACCATTCTTTTATCTCGCTTAGGATGAGTCAGCAGACATAAGCCATTTATCCCAGTTCAGGGTGATTGCAAGGTATGCTGTCTGTTGGTGACACAGTATATGAAAAGAGTCTTGCTATTTTACCTATAAAAGAGACAACAGGAGGGGAGGATTTATTCAAGTCTTTCACTGAGTTTGCTAAAGAAAAAAATCTACCAATGGATCAACTTATTTTGGTGTGTACTGATGGTGCTCCATGCTTGGTGGGGAAAAACCAAGAATTTGTAGCAGTTCTTCATGAACATGAAAAGAGACCCATTCTAAGTTTTCACTGTAACCTACATCAGGAGGTGCTTTGTTCTCAGATGTGTGGCAAGCAGCTTGGTGAGGTGATGTCGCTGGTCATTCTGGTGGTCAACTTTATTGTAGTCCAAGCTTTAAATGATCACCAGTTTTAAAACACTGCTGGATGAAGTTGGGAATAATTATCCTGGTCTGCTTCTGCACAGCAATGTGCGTTGGTTGTCAAGAGGGAAGGTGCTTAGCTGTTTCGTGGTTTGTCTGAGCAAAATCAGAACTTTTCTTTTTCTTTTTTCTTTTTTTACAGGGACCAAGAGAGAAACAGAGAGAGAGATAGATAGGGACAGAGAAATGGAAACGGAGAGAGACGGGAAGCATCTATCATCAGTTTTTTGTTGCTGTTGCGACACCTTAGTTGTTCATTGATTGCTTTCTCATATGTACCTTGACCATGGGCCTTCAGCAGACTGAGTAACCCCTTGCTCGAGCCAGTGACCTTGGATCCAAGCTGGTAAGCTTTCCGCTCAAGCCAGATGAGCCCACGCTCAAGCTGGCGACCTCAGGTTCTTGAACCTGGGTTCTCCGCATCCCAGTTCGATGCTTTATTCACTGCGCCACCGTCTGGTCAGGCTGGAGTTTTCTTGAAATAAAAAACATTGAGCATCCTGAGTTAGCTAACACTGAGTGGCTCCTGAACTTCTACTATCTCATGGACATGACTGAACATCTGAACCAGCTCAATGTGAAAATGCAAGGTGTTGGAAATACAGTCTTATTCCTTAACAAGCAGTGTTTGCATTTGAAAACAAGCTGGAACTTTTCATCGCTGACATTAAAACAGGTCGTATACTACACTTTGAAAAACTGGGAGAGTTTAAAGATGCATGCACAGCAAGTGACCCTGCTCAACATCTTGATCTCCAGCAGCTAGCAGGCTTCAAATCTAATCTTCTGCAGTCATTCAAAGTGCGCTTTGGAGAATTTCGTGAGCGCACTCATCTTTTTAAGTTCATCACCCATCCACACGAGTGTGCAGTGGACAGCACCAATCTGAGTTACATCCCGGTGTCTCCGTCAGAGATTTTGAGTTACAAGCTGCTGACCTGAAGGCCTCAGACATGTGGGTGAATAAGTCCAAGTCACTGAATGAAGATTTGGAAAGACTTGCATGACAGCAAGCAGAGTTGGCAAGCAAAGACAAGTGGGGAGAAGTGAAAAAACTTCAACATGCGGACCAGCTGATTATCAAAACTTGGGACGTGCTTTCTGTCCCATAACACACACTGCAGTGTGTGAGTATTGCTGTACTGACAATGTTTGGCTCTATTTATGCATGTGAGCAGTCTTTCTCACATCTAAAGAACATTAAGACCAACCTACGATCATGTTTAACAGATGGAAGTCTCAACGCCTGCGTGAAGCTTAACTTCACCACGTATCAACCAGAATACAAAGCCATCAGCAAAACCATGCAGCACCAGAAGTCGCATTAATGTTAAGAAGTACTTTATTCATCATTGGTTAGCATCAGCATAACAATGTTATTAAAAAGAATTCAGAGACTTATTGTACTTTAAAACTGTTGGTCTTACATAAAATGCACACATTTACTTGTATTTAGTGTTAAACATATTATATGGCTCTCACGGAATTACATTTTAAAATATGTGGCATTCATGGCTCTCTCAGCCAAAAAGGTTCCCGACCCTGCTCTAAGTCGCCAGAGATCACACTACATTTTAGTATCATATTATCTAAAAGTCAGAGAAATCATAGTACATTGTTAGAGTGAGGGGACATAATCTGATAGACATAAATAAGACCAAATAAAGACCATGTTTTGTATCCTATTTTTTTAAGGTTTATAGAGAGCCCTATACAAATTGATACAAAAAAAAGGTCAAGGTTGTTTAGTAAGCTGAGAATAGCTTCTGCCCTGTGTTTCATTAATTATTTCCAATACATTCATAAATAGTCACTTGGCCACACATTTGAACAGATTTTGATCTAGATGGACAAGTCTCAAATATGACTTTTTCTTTAAGCAAGAAAGAGGGAAAGAGAGAGAAAGAGAGGAACATACAGGGACAGACAGACAAGAAGGGGGGAGATGAGAAGCATCAACTCATAGTTGTGGCACTTTAGTTGTTCATTGATTACCTTTTTATATGTGCTTTGCCTTGGGAGGTGGCTCCAGTTGAGCCAGCAACCTTGGGCTCAAGCCAGTGACCTTTTGCTCAAGCCAGCAACCATGGGGTTATGTCTCTGATCCTGCTCTCAAGCCAATGACCCTACGCTTAAGCTGGTGAGCCTGCACTCTAGCTGACGATTTTGGAGCTTTGCACTTTGGTCTTCAGCATCCCAGGTCAATGCTTTATTCACTGCACCACCACCTGGTCAAGCACAAGTCTGACCTACTACAAAACAATAAAAAAATAAAGTTCTAAAAGTTCTCTATTGGAAAGGATCATGCATCATAGGTTACCCATGTCTGTAAATTGGTTAGTATAATTCTACAGAGATACAAATTGAAGAGTTTTTTCCCAAAAAAAGCAGAGCTGACCTTGGCTCATCCTGCCATTGCAGCCAGTGCATCGCTGTGAGCACTGAAGCAACTTGCTAGTTTACTCACTGATTTATTTCATTTTGCTTATTCTCTCTCTGTAGTTCAACTTGTGCTGTTTTCTCTGGATCCTAGCTGACTCCATAATTTCACTTTGGACATTGCTATACAACTCATATGAAAAACAGTCATTTGCAAACATCACCTATTATTTTTTTTTATTACAACCCTTATTACCTGCAGGACAAAGTCCAAATATTTTAGCTTTGTACTGAACACCTGTTCAAATATATCCCTTTACCAGTACCTGCAGCATTAGCCAAATAAATTTATTGTTCTTTGAACAGGTGCTGAGCTTTCTCTACACCAACCCTTTGTGCATACTGTTTTATCCTGCTTGAAATAAATCACAGTTAATTTAAATTCTACCCCTCCTTCAAGTTTTGCCCCTTCATAAGGTTTGTAAGTGATATTCTTTCAAGTTAACCTTGCAATGCTCTCATTAGGGGATTTATCTGAAAAAGGCAAAGCAGATTTAACCCTGGAATAAATGTTTTTTTTTTCCAAGACATTTTTCCTTCTCTTGAAAAGAGTCAAAAACTAGCATTCAAGTCTTTTTGGCTCCAAAGGTATCAGGGATTATGAGGTAACATTACATTGGTCAGCAGAACTTAGGCAGAAAAATATTCTGATTTAGTGAACTTTTTGTTAGTTCATCTTAGTGGTTTTTAACTGCCCAGTCCATAAAACCACTGTAGAAGAAAGAAAGCCAATAACAGATTTCATCCCTTGCAACATTTCTGATTGTTGAACAAACAAGTGTGTTAGGCTTGCTTGCTTGTACTTTGCCTATTTGGTGCATGAACATGGGGTAGCACCATGTGTGTATAGTGTGTGTAAGGCTGTCTTCAGGGCAGCAGATTGTAAATTGTGGATTGCCTGACACTATCAGGAGGAGCCATTGTTTGTGGGGGAAGGGATCTCCCCCTACCCCTGCATGTTTTCTCGTCAGTCCTGAGGGAGAGAGAGAGAGAGAGAGAGAGAGAGTGAGAGAGAAAGAGAGGGACAAAGGGAAGCAGTTTTGCCCTGCCTGCATGCTTGTCTGCTGCTGCGAGACTCTAATAAATGGAATGGCCCACCATCCTCTGGCTCCACAGTTTCTTTACTGTCTGCCCGAATCCAATAGGAACCTGTATGGACAAGGCGGTCACTAACTTTACACTGATACAATTGATTTGGGGTAGATAGACACTTGATCATGAGTAACAGCTGATTTTCCTCTGGAAGATGGAAGTCAAGGAGGCAGGGACAGGTTTCTTGGTCACAGCCCTGCACTGCTTCAGTGTTATATCCTTTCCCAAAAGGATAATACTACATTAACACTCCCGTAGATACATAATTCTAAAGCCTGAAGAATTTTATCCTTTACTTTAGGTTTTGATGGTCTCTCCAGCACTCTCAATTTCAAGGCTAAAGTCTTGGGGACATCTGAAATAATGACTCCAGTGGGAAGTAACATCTTCTGTCTTTTCATTGTCAGCAGATGTGCCTTCCATTGTAAATCCTGTTAAGGCTATAGTTTCACAGACACTTGTTATTACTGCCCTGGTTGAATGTACCAAAGCAGTGGTTGCTTTCTAGCCTGCAGACCTTAAACTATGAGTCTCTCATTTAACTTAGCTTGCAGACCTCAGGCAGAGAACACTTTCCTTGCTAAGGCTGATTCTTTTCATCTCGGTTGGCAGACTTGATAGCTCTGATCTGAGTTTCTTTTTATAATTTTTTTTTATAGAGACAGAGAGGATTAGAGAGAGGAGCAGATAGCAGATAGGGACAGACAGACAGGAAGGGAGAGAGATGAGAAGCATCAATTCTTCATTACGGCACCTTAGTTGTTCAATGATTGCTTTCTCACATGTGCCTTGACCGAGGAGCTACAGCAGAACAAGTGACCTCTTGCTCAAGCCAGCAACCTTTGGGCTCAAGCTAGTGACCATGGGGTCATGTCTATGATCCCGTGCTCAAGTCAGTGGCCTTGAGGTTTCAAAATTGGGTCCTAAGGCATCTCAGCTCGATGCTCTATCCACTGTGCAACTACCTGGTCATGCTGGTCTGAGTTTATTTCTACCTTATAGGTTCTACTAAAAGTGACGAGAAAGAGTCACCACATGAATCATTATGAATATTCTGACCATTTTCCTTAACACTGGAGTCTTTATCAGCACAAGGACGTTCATCGAAAGTACAGAGGCAAGCATTTAGCTAAGCATTTTGCTTCTTCATTCTAAGAATAACCAGCTTTCCAGCTGATTTGCCTCCACTCAGTCTTGACAAATTTTAGATTAAGCTCTTAGTAGCACCACACTTTCAGGTACCAGTTTATGTATCACTAAGATTTTATTTGGCTGTTTATAAGAAAAATTAAACTACATAGCTCAAGAAATATAGAAGTAAAAGAAGTCTGGAGGCAGGCAATTTATGACCAGAAATCAGTCTAAAATTTATCTGCTATGCCATTCTTTGTCCTTAGATTTCAGCTTTTTAAGTTGCCTCATGTTGCAAAGAGGCAGCTGGGGTTCCAGACATTGTGTTTGAGTTTTATACAGAAGGGCAAAAAGATCTCCTCCTTGTTGAGTCTGCCTTTTTAAGACTGAATAGGGAGTATAGTCTGCCAGTCAGCATACTGAAGTCTGTGATTAAACCAGAATTCTATTAGTAGGTAGAAGAAATTGGATATTATATAGATAATTATCACACTATTCTAATTATTTCTCTAGCATTTAGCCATCTGTTATTCTAAAAATAGAAGTAAGCCCATGAAGATATACCTTAAAAATGTGAAGCAAAAATGCCCCAAACTACTTATGGCAAAATGACTTGTATTAGTAAAATATTGAAAACAACCTAAACATCCCTGTTAGATTAGTTGAATGACACAAAATGGAGTAATTTTCCACCATAACAATGATAAGATCTTCATAAAATTATATAGAATAATTTCTAGGTTGTTTTGTGAAATAAAGAAAGCAAAGGTGCAAAACAGGTATGAAGCGAACTACCTTTTATGTCATGAAGAGTAAATAAATAAAAGTGTACACGCACACACACACATTGCTTAGTTTTTCAAAAAAGAAACACAAGAATAACAAAGTAGAAAATAATGAAAGTGCTTCTGTAGCAGGCAGGTGAAATTTGGGGAAGGGATATGGCTGGAATATAGAATTCTATGAATATATTTTTACATAGTTCTGACTTTTGTAATACTTTATATATTCATTTAAAAATTTTAGGTGTTCGACATAAGCAAATAAAAAGGAAAAAATGAAAGCAATCAAATACAAGTAATCCATACTGCATATAAAGTTGATATCATTTTACACAGAAAAGGGAATTAATTCAAGTAACTTTTCAATAGAGTATTTTGATCATATATACTTAGAAGAATATATTCCAATAGGGCATTTTCAGTATAAACATATTCACCCTTCATCTCTGGGAAATTTGGGAGTATTATTTCTCTGAAATTCCACCAGTAAACATTAGCGGAAGAAAAGGCTGGCCTGAGGGGCTTGTTCATGCATCTTGGAAAATGCAGCAGCCAGCACTTTGCATCAATACTAGTCCTTAATTACATACAGTTGGTCGTGTATGTGATTGATTTGATGATAATTCCTTGACAGACACCCAACACCTAATTATTATCTTTTTTCTGAGGTTAAAACTTACTTTTTGATCTTGTTTAATAATGCATTTTCTGAGATTGAATCACAACAAAAATAGCAAATATTGACATTTCATATATTAAAATAACTCTTCAAATTGTATATTAATTTAAAATAATTGATTTGTATTTGTCTTGGACACAGTGATGAGGAAATTCTCTTGTGGTGAAATGATTGTATCTCTTGGAAGTGAGGAGGAAAAAAACAGAAATGGAGGAAGGCTGAAGGCATTAACTTGGGGAACAGTGGTCCCAACTCCTCCGTAGAGGTATGTGAGGACATCACAGTTCCTCAAAATCCTGGTGAGCAGTTATTTATTTGGTTTTATGTAATGCCCTGTGTTTACTTCTTTGTTATCCTATAGTCTTGCTGAATTTTCAGGGTTTTATTTTCTTCTGTGTTGTTGATTATTAGTAATGGTCAATACTTGAAGCCAGTAAGGTGGTGGCAGGCATGTTTAAAATGGAATCTCAAGATAAAAGCTGGGGCTGCCCTCTCAACAGGAGATTGTACCCCATTGTGAAGCTTGCAATAGTTGACTGATATATTTTAAAAGACAGTAGCAAACTATCATTTGAAACATACAGGTGAACAGCCTCAGCTTACTCATGTATATAGATCTCAAAAAAAGATGCTCATCTCTACTTCTAATATAATTTAAAAGCTGAACCATTGAAGATAAAATTTTAGCTTTATGTTGCTAACTATAGCGTTCATTTGAAAATATTCTTTCATACCAGAAATAATGAATGACATGTTTTGGGAAATTAGATTCATGTAAGATAGTCAAGTTACCTTGTGATTAGTTGACAGCTTGGTTGCAATTACTTTGACTTAACCATTTCTCTTCCCTGCCAGGCAACATTTCATGATAAGTTATTCCTACCCCATCAGAGTATTGCAGAGAGCATTATGTGAATTCATTGTTAGCTTCCTTAGACAAAATTTGTAAGGTCTTGGACAATAAGAATGAAATAGAAATAAAATTAAAATTATAACAAAAAGAGCCTATATAAAAATAATATTAAAATATACAGGATTACTATTCTTAAAATATTTGAATTAAAAACATGTAGTTTCAAGTAAGTAAAGTATTTTAAAGGGGATAAAGATTTCAAAGAAACATTGAATCTTTAAATTCCAACTTAAATATCATCTACTTTAGAAGTCTTCCCCGAGTCCATATGATATATAAATATTTTCCTATCTCCCAAAAACGATAGCATGTTATCTGTACCCCACATAACACTTCTCTCCACCCATTCCTTAATGTGGTTATCTAGAGAAATGTTAGCTTTTCTTAGAAAATTATATGTTGCTTGAGAATGGAACCCATGTCTTAATTACTTTTGTTTCTACCTTCACATAAGGAGCATTAAAAAAAATGGATGATTGATTGAAGAGACCATTTAAATGACCTATTTTGTAGACAAGATGTCTATAAACTTTGCCTATAAAGGGCCACATAGTAGCTATTTTAGGTTTTGGGGGTCCTATGGTCTCCATTTCAACTACTCAGCTTTACTGCTGTAGTGTGAATGCAGACATAGGCAGTATGTAAAATGATGAGCATGGTGATATTTCTATAAAAATTTCTTTACAAAAACTGTGGGGGCATGGCTGGATTTGGCCCATAGGCTGCAGTTTGCTGACCCCTGTTTTAGAGCATGTATTTTATTAAAGCTTCAAACAAGAAATATGTTAACAGTTTTATAAAATGTTATAAGTCCTATACCTCTGTCCCCTCAGTTGTAATGGCACAGTTCTTCCTGCTTGCCCATTGTAACACACACACACACCCACTCTCTCTCTCTCTCTCTCTCTCTCTCTCTCTTCTCAGATGTTTGGTGATCTTCGGCTCTCTCCTCATATTTAAATGAGGGAATCTAGACAGCTGTATGCCTGTGGACAGGACCTGTTGATAGTGTCCTTTACTGTGGGGAGACCTGACTGGGCTATTTCATCAGGAAATTTGGATGGTATCTTGAGGCTTTTTTCTTGAGCTGATAAGATTACCCCGTCCCCCCAAAGAATCTTTTAAAAGCTTTAATCCACAAGTGGTGGGACCGGGGTGGGGTGGGAAGAGGATAAGTAAACACAGTGAAGAAACTGTAGTAAAAGTCTCAACATATGCTTAGTCCACATTACATGGAGATGAAAGCTCCCACGTATTTTCTTTACCATGGGGCTGTGAACATTTTGCAAGCATAGCAATGTCCCCTTTGTGTTGTGCCACCAGCTAGCATGGCATCTAACAGAGTAGACGCTCAGCAGATGTTTGTTGAGAAATTGGATCACATAAGGCTGGGAAGGCTGGAAAGAATATTTCTTTGATATTGATCACTCGGAATCTAGACATCTGATATTCTAATTTTATCATGT
Organism: Rhynchonycteris naso; assembly: GCA_037038555.1. Lineage (NCBI taxonomy): Eukaryota > Metazoa > Chordata > Mammalia > Chiroptera > Emballonuridae > Rhynchonycteris > Rhynchonycteris naso. The sequence goes on along the minus strand of CM073000.1, from coordinate 47,129,914 downwards.
TTTTCACATCTTTCTTTTTTTTTTTTATTAACTTTAATGGGGTGACACCAATAAATCAGGGTACATATGTACAATGAAAACATCTCCAGATTATCCCATCATTCAATTGTGCTGCATACCCATTACCCAAAGTCAAATTGTCCTCTGTCACCTTCTATCTGGTTTTCCCTGTGTCCCTCCCCTTCTCCCTATCCCATCCTCCCCTCCCTCCCCCCATCCCGTAACCACCACACTCTTGTACATGTCTCGTAGTCTCACTTTAATGTTCCACCTGTGTATGAAATCATGCTGTTCTCAGTTTTTCTTTTTTTCTGATTTACTTATTTCACTCCGTATAATGTTATCAAGGTACATCCATTTTGTTATAAATGATCCGATGTCATCTTTCTTATGGCTGAATATTGTTCCATAGTATATATGTACCAAAGCTTTTTTTTTTTATATATATATTTTATTATTATTAATTCTAATGGGGTGACATCAATAAATCAGGGTACATATGTACAATAAAAACATCTCCAGGTTATCTTATCATTCAATTGTGTTGCATACCCATCACCAAAAGTCAAATTGTCCTCTGTCACCTTCAATCTGGTTTTCCCTGCGTCCCTCCCCTCCTCCCTATCCCATTCTTCCCTCCCTCCCCCCATCCCATAACCACCACTCTCTTGTCCATGTCTCATACCCTCACTTTCATGTCCCACCTATGTATGTAATCGTGCTGTTCTCAGTTTTTCTTTTTTTCTGATTTACTTATTTCACTCCGTATAATGTTATCAAGGTACATCCATTTTGTTATAGATGATCCGATGTCATCGTTTCTTATGGCTGAGTAGTATTCCATAGTATATATGTACCATAGCTTTTTAATCCACTCGTCTTCTGACGGACACTTGGGCTGGTTCCAGATCTTCGCTATTGTGAACAATGCTGCCACGAACATGGGGGCGCATTTCTTCTTTTCGAACAGTGCTATGGTGTTCTTAGGGTATATTCCTAAAAGTGGGATAGCTGGGTCAAAAGGCAGTTCGATTTTTAATTTTCTGAGGAATCTCCAAACTGTTTTCCACAGTGGCTGCACCAGTCTGCATTCCCACCAGCAGTGCAGAAGGGTTCCCTTTTCTCCACATCCTCGCCAGCACTTATTCTGTGTTGTTTTGCTGATAAGTGCCATTCTGACTGGTGTGAGGAAATATCTCATTTTGGTTTTAATTTGCATTTCTCTAATGATTAGTGATGTTGAGCATTTTTTCATATGCCTATTGGCCATCTGTATGTCCTCTTTGGAGAAATTTCTATTCATTTCTTTTGCCCATTTTTTGATTGGGTTGTTTGTCTTCCTGGTGTTGCTTTTTATAAGTTCTTTATAAATTTTAGTTATTAACCCCTTATCAGATGTGCTGTCAAATATGTTCTCCCATTGTGTGGTTTGTCTTTTTATTCTGTTCCTATTGTCTTCAGCTGTGCAAAAACTTTTTAGTTTGATATAGTCCCATTTGTTTATCTTGCCTTTTATTTCAGTTGCCCATGAAGATAAATCGGCAAATATACCGCTGCTACAGATGTCGGAGAGCTTGCTGCCTATGTTTTCTTCTAAGATGTTTATGGTTTCACGGCTTACATTTAAGTCCTTTATCCATTTTGAATTTGTTTTTGTGCATGGTGTAAGTTGATGGTCTAGTTTCATTTTTTTGCAGGTAGATGTCCAATTTTCCCAGCACCATTTGTTAAAGAGGCTGTCTTTACTCCATTGTATGTTCTTTCCTCCTTTGTCAAATATCAGTTGTCCATAAAGCTGTGGGTTTATTTCTGGGTTTTCTGTTCTGTTCCATTGATCACTGTGCCTGTTCTTATGCCAGTACCAGGCAGTCTTGAGTATAATGGCCTTGTAGTAAACCTTGATATCCGGAAGAGTGATGCCTCCTGCTTTATTTTTTCTTTTTAAGATTGCTGAGGCTATTCGTGTTCTTTTTTGGTTCCATATAAATTTTTGGAGTATGTTTTCTATATCTTTGAAGTATGTCATTGGTATTTTAATTGGTATTGCATTGAATTTATAAATTGTTTTGGGTAATATAGACATTTTAATGATGTTTATTCTTCCTAGCCATGAGCACGGTATATGCTTCCACTTGTTTGTATCTTCCTTGATTTCTTTTATCAATGTTTTATAATTTTCCGAGTACAAGTCCTTAACCTCCTTGGTTAAATTTACTCCTAGGTATTTTATTTTTTTGGCTGCAAAGTGAAGGGGATTGATTCCTTAATTTCTTTTGCTGACAGTTCATTGTTTGTATATAGAAATGCCTCTGATTTCTGGGTATTAATTTTATATCCTGCCCCCTTGCTGAATTCATTTATAAGGTCCAGTAGTTTTTTAACTGAGGCTTTAGGGTTTTCTATGTACAATATCATATCATCTGCAAATAGTGACAGTTTTACTTCTTCTTTTCCAATTTGGATGCCTTTTATTTCTTCTTTTTGTCTGATTGCTGTAGCTAGGACTTCCAGAACTATGTTGAATAAAAGTGGTGAAAGTGGGCAACCCTGCCTGGTTCCTGATCTTAAGGGGATTGCTTTTAATTTTTGTCCATTAAGTATGATGTTTGCTGTGGGTTTGTCGTAGATGGCCTTTATCATGTTAAGGAATGTTCCTTGTATTTCCACTTTATTGAGAGTTTTAAGCATGAATGGGTTTTGGATTTTATCAAATGCCTTTTCTGCATCTATTGAAATTATCATGTGATTTTTGTCCTTCCTTTTGTTTATGTGATGAATCACATTGATTGATTTGCGAATATTGTACCAGCCTTGCCTCTCCAGAATAAATCCCACTTGGTCATGGTGTATGATTTTTTTCATATATTGCTGAATCCGGTTGGCTAATATTTTGTTGAGAATTTTAGCGTCTAAATTCATCAGGGATATAGGCCTATAATTTTCTTTCTTTGTGTTGTCTTTGCCCAGTTTGGGGATCAGAATTATGCTCGCCTCATAAAAGGAGTTTGGAAGTCTTCCTTCCTCTTGAATTTTTTGAAATAGCTTGAGGAGGATAGGAGTTAGTTCTTCTTTGAATTTTTGATAGAATTCACTTGTGAAGCCATCAGGCCCAGGACTTTTCTTTTTTGGGAGTTTTTTGATAACTGTTTCAATCTCCTCTGTTGTAATTGGTCTGTTTAGGTGCTCTGATTCTTCCAGATTGATTTTTGGAAGTTTATATGATTCAAGAAATTTGTCCATTTCATCTAGATTGTCAAATTTTTTGGCATAGAGTTCTTCATAGTATTTTCTTACAATGCTTTGTATCTCTGTTGTATTAGTTGTAATTTCTCCAGTGTCCTTTCTAATTTTATCTATTTGAGACATCTCTCTTTTTTTCTTGATGAGTCTAGTTAAGGGTTCATCAATCTTGTTTACCTTTTCAAAGAACCAGCTTCTGGTTTCATTGATCCTCTGTATTGTTTCCTTAGCCTCTATGTCATTTATTTCTGCTCTGATCTTTATTATTTCCTTTCTTCTACTTGTCCTGCATTTCATTTGTTGTTGTTTTTCAAGTTCTTTTAGCTGCAGGGTTAAGTTGCTTATATGTTCTTTTTCTAGCTTCTTATGATATGCCTGTAGTGCAATGAACTTCCCTCTCAGAACTGCTTTTGCTGTGTCCCATAAATTTTGAGTTGACGTATGCTCATTATCATTTGTTTCTAGAAACTTTTTTTTTCTTCTTTGATCTCAATGTTAATCCATTCATTATTTAATAACATGCTATTTAGTTTCCAAGTGTTTGAGTATTTTTCAGTTTTTCTTTTGTGGTTGATTTCTAGTTTCATGGCATTGTGATCAGAGAAAATGCTTGATATAATTTCAATCTTCTTAAATGTGTTGAGGCCTTTTTTGTGTCCTAACATGTGGTCTATCCTAGAAAACGTACCATAAGCGCTTGAGAAGAATGTATATTCTACTGCTTTAGGGTGAAAAGTTCTGAATATATCTATTAAATCAAGTTGATCTAGTGTATCCTTTAAGTCTGCTGTTTCTTTATTGATTTTCTTTCTTGTGGATCTATCCAGTGTTGTTAGTGGGGTATTGAAATCCCCTACTATGATAGTATTACTGTTAATCTCGCCCTTAATGTCCATCAAAGTCTGCTTTATGAATGTCGGGGCTCCTATATTTGGTGCGTAGATATTTATAATAGTTATATTTTCCTGTTGAATTGTTCCCTTTATCATTATGTAGTGTCCTTCTTTATCTCTTACTACAGTCTTTGTTTTAAAGTCCATTTTGTCAGATATAAGTACTGCTACCCCGGCTTTTTTTTCATTTCCATTTGCATGAAATATTTTTTTCCATCCTTTTACCTTCAGTCTATGAGCATCTTTTGTTTTAAGGTGTGTCTCTTGTAGACAGCATATGTATGGGTCCTGTTTCTTTATCCACGCTGCTACCCTAAGTCTTTTGATTGGATCATTTAGTCCATTTACATTTAAGGTTATTATTGATATGTAGTTGTTTATTGACATTTTATTCTTTAAAGCTGTATTTTTTTTTTTTTTGCTATATTCTTTTCTCCCTTTGAACTGTTCACACTAGGCCCCTTAAAATCTCTTGCAGGATTGGTTTGGTTTTAATGAATTCCTTGAGGTTTTCTTTGTCTGGGAAGCTCTTTATTTCTCCCTCAATTTTAAATGTTAGCCTTGCTGGATAAAGTAGTCTTGGTTGTAGGTTCTTGTTGTGCATTACTTTGATTATATCTTGCCATTCCCTTCTGGCCTCAAGTGTTTCTGTTGAGAAGTCCGATGTCATCCTAATGGGGGCTCCTTTGTAGGTGAGAGTCTTTTTTTCTCTAGCAGCTTTTAAGATTTTTTCTTTATCTATTAGCTTTGGTATTTTAACTATGATGTGTCTTGGTGTAGATCTTTTTGTGTTTCTCTTTAATGGGGTTCTGTGTGCCTCTTGGACATGTAGAATGTTTCCCAGCCTTAATTTAGGGAAGTTTTCGGCTATGATTTGATTGAACAAAGTTTCCATTTCCTGTCCTCTTTCCTCTTCTTCAGGTACCCCTATGATGCGAATGTTGTTTCTCTTCAGGTTGTCACAGAGCTCCCTTAGAGTTTCCTCACATTTTTTGAATCTCTTTTCCTTTTTTTTCTCTGCTTCTGTAACTATGTTTATTGTGTCCTCTAACTCACTGATTCGATCCTCAGCGTCATCTATCCTGCTTTTAATTCCTTCCATTGTGGTCTTCAGTTCTGATACTGTATTTGTCATTTCTGTCTGGTTCTTTTTTATTATTTCAATTTCATTTTTTATACTTGTTATCTCTTTATTTAGGTGCTCATAGTGACTATCCATTGTTGCTCTAATTTCTTTGAACATCCTAACTATCATTATTCTAAAGTCTGCTTCTGGTAGTTTGGTTATATCTGGTTCATTCAGGACCTTCTCTGGGGATTTCTCTTGGTTGATATGGTTTGCATTCCTCTGCCTGCCCATTTTATCTGAGTGTAAGCAAGTTGTGGCCACTGAAGTCCAGTATGTGTTGCCTTTGTGTTCTCTAGGTGTGGTCTGTCTGCAGGCTTGCCACCCCCTCTGTCGCTGCCTAGGGCGGTTTGGTGTGGGCTTTGCCAGCGCCAGCTCACTGCAGCTATTGCTGTGGTTTCTGCCTCTCCTTTGCGGGAGGGGCTGTCACTCAAGCCACTAGCATTAGCACGCAGGGCAGAGGTGAGCACCTTTGCTCAGCTGCGGACCCGGACTTTTTCCGGAAGGCTTACGCCCAGCCCCCTCAGTCCGAGCCTGCTCGCCACCGTTTTGTGGGTTGGGCGGGGCTTTTGACGTGCTCTCAGCTGTGAGCCTTTGCCCGTCCAGAATTTAGCCCCGCCCTCGAGGCCAGGGCCCTCCTGCTCAGGGATTGAAACCGAAAACCGGGGATTATTGGGCCGGGCGTGTTTGCTGGCGTGCGCACCGTGGCTATCTTCCGGTCCTTCCGGCTCCTACCCCGCCCCCACGCTCGGAGAAAGCTCGCGCACGTAGAGTGGTACTCCGCAGTTTCTCCGGCCGGGCGGGGAGAGCAGCGTGATCTCAGCAGGGAACTTTCCCTGGTCTCAGTGTCTCCCTCGCCCCCGACTTAGGAGCCCGCTCGCGCCCACAGATGGCACACCGAGGTTTCTCCTTCTGGGCGGGGTTGGCAGCATGAGCCTCGGGCCCCTCGCCCGTCCCTGGTCTTAGCCCGGTGCCCGTGGTCAGGGCCGGCTAGCGCAGGGTCGCAGGGCTGAGCTCTGCCCGTATTTTTCCCCACAAGTGGGGTCACAGGCGGCCCGCAGCTGCCGGACAGCTTTCGCGCGTCACCTCTGCCCCTCCTAGGCTAGCCCGAGCCCTCACTGTTATGCCCACACCGACAGGACTGCGTTTCGGCGTCCTGTCCTGACCATAGGCTTCAGCAACCTCAGGGGGTTAGAAGTGCCCTAAGTCTTCACACTGTAGGCTTGGGAGCTCCCTCCCTCTAGGCAGGTCTGCTCTAATTGCCGCGGGAGAGCTTGTTTGGCTAGTGTCCTGTCTCCCTTTGCTGGTATTGCTAGTTCCAGGGGAAATATTCGTTTTCGATTAGGGAAGTGACTTAGCCCATGGGTCGGGGTGGCTGTCCCTCAGAGTGTCCTCGTGCCTTCAGTCCACTCTTTGTTCCCGCTGCTCTGTTCCTCTCCTCTGTCCCAGTTCCCCGGAGCCCCGGGTGCGTGGTTGTGAGAGAGGCTTTCTGATCTGTCCCTTTAAAAAGATTTTTGGGTCTGAGAAGACTCTCTCTTTTTCCCAAATAGTATCCTCATTTACTTCACAGCTCGATACTGTCCAATCTCCTCTTCTAGGGTCTGGGACTGCAGTCTGGGGCTTGGTTCCTGGGACCCAGGTCCCTCTCTCTCCGCCAAACTCTCCTCCCGCCACGCGGCTCTCTCCGGGCTGCCGTTTGCTCCGGGGAGCTGGGCAGCCCTCTTCGCGTTTTCGCTATTCCTACCTGTCTCAATGTGGTTTCTGCAGTGTTCCTTGGTTGAAGAGTCCACTTAGTTTTGCTCAAAGTTGGTTTATCCAGATGATGGTTCTTAAAATTGAGTTATAATCCACTTTGGTTCTGGGAGTTGGAAGTTGGTACGTCTGCCTACTCCATCGCCATCTTCCCCTCACATCTTTCTTAATTGTAATTTGGAATGGTAATGCCAGTGAATACATACTACTTCTTACATGTATATCTACTTGTGGGGCTTGTCATTCTCCTAGAATTAGGAGAATGAACAGAAATAGGAAAGAATCATATTCAAGTAAAATGCTGATTTATATTCTTTTATTAATTTATATTTTTAAAGTACTGTCTTCTTAATACACTGTTTAGAACCATGTACAATTGTTACTTAAAGTTAATTCAGGATGCTTTAAATTTAAGCAGTTTCTCATCTCTTCTTAAAGATCACTTAATTCAATTAGATTTAATTATGTGTCAAATAAATGGTAAATTAGAACAACTCTACTTCCTTTCCATCCATAGTCAGCTCTCTCTCATTTTTTTTTTTATATGGGTGCTTCTCACATTCTCTAGTCTTCTGAAATCTCCCTGCATGCCCCTCCTACTCTCTTCCCAATATTCTGGGCAAGATGACTTTTCCTCTTGCTTTGTACAGAGATTAGTTGTGAATGAATCTACTACAAACTTATTGCTCCATCCTGACATCCCCTTTATTCCTTCCCTCTTGTGACAATGTCCTTTCTCCTATGGAAAGCTCTTTCCCCCACCTCTGCTGGGCAAAGATTCCTAGTCTTACTTTCCACTTAAACTCCAGCATATCATGTCTCTCTTAAATCTTAAGGCATTGCTTTTGTGTAAAAACTTTCCCAATCATTTTAAAAATGTCCAAATCCTTCTTATGTTAAAAGAACATACCAGTGAGATTTTGATGGGGATTGCATTAAATCTGTATATTGCAACTTTGAACAATGTTGATCCTTCCAATCCATGAATACAGAATATCTTTGCATTTCTTTGTGTCTTCCTCAATTTTTTTCAACAATGTTTTGTAGTTTTCAATGTATAAGTCCTTTACTTTCTTTGCTAACTTTATTCTTTATCTTATTCTTTTTGTTGTATTTGCAAATGCAAATGATACAGGTGATGCATTATATAATTGTACACTTGAAACTTATATAATGTTATTAACCACTGTCAGCCCAATAAATTTAATAAAAACAACCTCCCAAAATAATAACCTTCCATGTGTCCTCTCCGGCTAATGGGCCCATGTGCCCTCTCCAACTAATGCTTTTCTCTTCACCCTTTTATATAGAAATTCTTTCTTTTCTTTTTTCTTTTATTTTTTACCTCACATTACTTCTTAAGCCATAGTACTGTGTCTTAAGTAGCCAATGAAGAAGAGACCTCTCACCAGCAAATACTTTGTCAGTCATTCAGTCCATATGCCTTAGTTATTTTTTTTTACTTTCCACTTGGCAAAATTTTACAACATTGATATTCTCTTTTGGTAGTACTTGCTTTCTAGAACCCTATACAACTCTAGTGTTTTCTTAAATCTCTGGTGATCTCTATCAGTCTTTATTACAAGTTTCTGTTTCTGAACCATCCCTCTAATAGTGGTGTTCTTTTCTTAGTCCCTTCTCAATGCTATACAGCCCCCCCCCCTCCCACTTTCACTACACTCACTTCCACAGCCTCAACTGTTATCTCTATGCTAACGATCCTTCACTTCTGTGTCTGGACTTGACTTTTCTTCTGAGCTATATACACATATGTTTAACTGGCTCAATCTCTGTATGTCCCAATCTGAACTCTTTGTCTTTTATTCCAAGCCCGTTTTCCTTTCTTTTCTTTCCTAGTTTGATGACTCTGCCATCCATTCCTCTGTCTACATCCAACAAATTCTCAAGTTCAGGAGATTCCAACTATTACAATCATGAATCTTTTCATTTCTCTTTATTCCCACTACAAATGCCATTGTTTTGGCTCAACATTATCTTTCACCTAGAATACCTCAAGCTTTCCAAGTAGTTTTCCTGTTTTACTGCCTTTTAATCTATCTATTTTCTATACTGTCACCAGAGAGAGCTTTCTTCAATTTTAATCTGATTATAAAAGATTAAAACTGATACATCCATTGCCTTATGAATCACTCTTATGGGTTGATTACAAGGTCCTTCATGACATAGTCTCTGTTAATTAGTCCCAGCTTCTCTTTATGGCTTATTTCGTCACTTTGTTTTCCAGTTATACTAAAATTAATTCACTTTCTTAAATAAAGCATGTTCACTCTCTTCTAAGTCTAGTAATAAATGAGTGAATAAATTCTATTGGTCTTGATCAATTGAAAAATACACTCATTTTCTTCTTATATAATAAAATTTGTTTACATTTACATGTGGTAACACATATATAATAAAGTAAAAATCTTATGGATATATTTTTTAAATGACTCTTCTTTGGAAGGTATCTATATTCAGAGTTCTAGAAATCAATGTTTGGATAACTGGGTAACATTAAAATCAAATAGTGTGGTTAGGTCATGCTGACTTGAATGTGGGAGAAATTATGTGACATTTATGCTGTCACTTCCCCATCCTGCCAGATATTGTCCAGATTATCTTATCTCCAGGTTATCTTATCAATCAATTATGTTGCATACCCATCACCCAAAGTCAAATTGTCCTCTGTCACCTTCTGTCTGGTTTTCCCTGTGCCCCTTCCCTTTTCCCTATCCCACCTTCCCTTCCCTCCCTCCACCCCGTAACCACCACTCTCTTGTCCATGTCTCATAGTCTCACTTTTATGTTCCACCTATGTATGAAATCATGCTGTTCTCAGTATTTTTTTCTGATTTACTTATTTCACTCCGTATAATGTTTGAAAAGAAGAAATGCGCCCCCATGTTCATGGCAGCGTTGTTCACAATAACGAAGATCTGGAAACAGCCCAAGTGTCCGTCAGAGGACGAGTGGATTAAAAAGCTTTGGTACATATATACTATGGAATACTACTCAGCCATAAGAAATGATGACATCAGATCATTTACAATAAAATGGATGGACCTTGATAACATGATATTCTTTTCTGAAGAACTTAGACTCAATATCACAAACCTTTCGTAACATTCCAAAAAGTCATGGCCAGTGGGAATGGGTCCTAAGATGAAATCTTTGCCATTTTAGTGTGTGGGTAGAGCAAGAAAGTTTGCACTGAGGATTTGAGGAAAAATGAGTCAAGGAAATTGAATTCTTAGTTGAACTTGATTTCCGTCTCAATTCTTCCAATGAGGACACCCTAACTTGATGAATATAGTATTTTGATTATCAGTCCAGATATCTTTAAAATGGCATATATACTCCTGAAGGGACTTGAATATTTTACAAGGGTACAAAGCTTGGGAAACTTTAGGCAAATCATTCTGTAGATGCTCAGCTTCAATTGTGTTCCTTCTTGAAGCTGATCCGTCTGAAGACTATTCCTGCAGTCAGTGTTTGTCCTTTCTTTACTCCCTTTTCACAGTTGACTGTCTCCTACTTGACAAAAGAAATGGGTAGCTCTTATCCATCTGAGTATTATTTTGAAGAATTCTTGGAATATAAATCTAGGGGCAGTAAAGATAGGGATATTTAAAAATGTAGAGCTCCTTAATGAGAGCTCCTGGATTTGACAAAACAAACAAAATGGAAGAGAACAGTGCCTGACTTCAGTCAGGTCCCAATCTCCTGTAAGGGATCACTATGCCCATCTTGTCTCTGACAATATATGTTAGAAGTAAGATTTAGAAATAAAAATGTTGCTATGGAACACATATTGACATTTTTACTTAAGTCTAAAAATGAGGTTGGACTTTTTATGACAAAAAGAAAGTCTGACTTGACTAATTGGTTTGACCATCAGGACTGGCTTGGCCAATGAGGTTTTATATAGCAGATACATTACATTAATTGAATGGGCTAAATCTGCAATGTCAAGTATATTTTAAAATATATTTATATATTACACATAATATGCAATACACTAGAAATTTCATATTTTTAACTATTATATTTGAGATAAATATGTAACTCAACTGAAAAATAGGAGGCATATAATTTTTCAAAATTGTGGTGTCAGCTGACAATATTTTAGATATATTGTGAAGGAAAGCTTCATGTTTAGTGTCTTATAATAATTAAATCACAAAATTAGGCTTTGAATAATAAGGCTTGAGCATTTTCAGAGACCATTAAGATCTCTTAAACTTAAGAAAACTAGGGTGCAGAGAAGTCAGTGACTAGCCCATACCTCTCTTGTAAGATAAGAGCCTATCCCATCTATTTATCCTAATTTCTCAGAATACTGACCATTATAGTCCTTATAATGGGCCTATACAATTGACATTGACATTCACAAACTTTAATTATACAAGAAAGTTTAAATAGAGGAGCAGAGGTACAACTGTCAGAGGGAAGGAGAATGTGGGAATGGGTCCCAGTAGGTGAAGGGATTAGTAAAATTATATATACATAACACATAGATATAGATAACAGGACAGCAAGTCCCAGAAAGAAGGGAGGGAGGACTCAGTGAGAGGGGCCAAGGGGGGTGTAGTTGGGGGTACATTGTTGGGGGCTGAGGGTGTTATATTGAGTGGGACACCTGAATCCATGTTAACACAATAAATTTAAAAAATAAATAAAAATAATAAAAAATACTGAGCTAGATGAACATATTTTAGCTATCCTCTGAAGAAATGAGCAAAGTTTACTTTCTTAGAGACAATTTTTGAAATTTTGCTACAATCATAAAACTGTGTAAATCTAAAAAAACCCCACTCATATATATGAGTACAGATGAAAAGCAAACCCTGTATGAATAAATGCTTTGAATATGAATATGTACTATTTAAACAGTAGAGTAAATATGTGTATATGTGTCCCTTTGCATATGCAAGTTTACTTACGCACACAGAAAAATCTCTCAGGCTGAAAAAGAGTGTTGGTACAGCTCAGTCATGTACAAACTAATGCTGATCCTTGATAGCCTATTAAATCCTGCAGTCAACCCCCAAAACAGCAAAAGGAAGACAGCAGGGAGCAGTAGCATCAAATCGGATGATTTTATTGCAATAATTCCAACAAGGGATGGCAGGGAGCCACCCTGGCCAGATGTGGTGCCATACTTACCTGTACATCCTTGTATCTTGCAAGTACTTAGCACACCATAGTCACTTAATATATGTCTGTTACAGTGAATAAATCCAGAGATAGTTGGGGAAAAAGGGAAACAAAAGCAATTATGATTTATTTAAAAGGAAGAGTTTTAAATCAGGGATGCTCAAATTTTTGAAATGTAAAAATTAGAAAGTAGAGTTGTTTCCAGAAGAAAACTTGTTGATCTCTGAGGTGGTCAGGTTTATGTGTCAGCATGGCTAGGCGATAGTACCCATTGATTCAATCAAACAGAAATCTAGGTGTTGCTGTAAAAGTATTTTGGCTTACTTCATTGCTTTTTTTTTTTAATTGCTACTGTGATAAAATAATGATTATTGCCCTTCTAGTATCTAGTTCCTTGGTCATATGGACTGTCTTAATAAAGAGAAAATGTTAATAAAAAGAATTTGAATATACTATAAAGTGCAAGCACCCATGCATACAGCTGTACTGTGATATAAATTTAGCCTAATGATGTAATAAATATAATAAATATTAATTAAGCATTTAATTAACAGCAATTTTATACCTTCTTAACATTTAGAAGGGCTTTAGAAGTTATTCTTATGGTACAGATCTTTTTAAATGCCATACAGAAAGCTATGGATTGATTTTTTTCTTTTAATAATTTTCCCCTTGAAAAATAAAACTCTTTCAAACTATTACAAATGTCATTAATTTACTAATAAGCCATCACAATATCTCATGGGAGAAAGCACTAGTCTCAAGAAATAAGAATTCTGGACCTTCATTTCAGATTCATCATTAATATGTTGTGTGATCATAGACCTCAGTGGGTGTGTGGTTGGGTGGGTGTGTGTTTGTCAGAATGTTAAACAGGTTTCACTCTAAAGACTAGTTTTAACTAATGACCATTTCCTGAAGTTTTTGCATAAAGAACAATTCTAAGGATACTATTAGCATTTGCAAGAAAGAGTGCCATGAAGAATTTAGAATACCTACTATGAGCAGAGATGAAGTATGTTGTTTATCTATCAACCCATATGATAAAAAGAATTATGTTGCCAGTGTTTGGTCTTCTGGCACATGTGGTGTTTGTATGTGTGCTTCTTCCTTCTAAATAGGGGTGAAGTAAATCAGAAAATAAGAAGTCAGCCCTGGCCAGTTTGCTCAGTGGTAGAACATTGGCGCTGTGTGTGGATGACCCAGGTTTGCCTCCAGCCCCCTTCTTTCTCGGTCTCTCTCTTTATCTCTCTCCCTCTCTCTCTTTCTCGTCTTCTGTTCCTCCAGCCATGGCTCGATTGGATGGAATGAGTTAGACTTGATGTTAAGGATGGCTCCATGGCCTCTGCCTTAGGCACTAAAATAATGGCTCCATTATTTGGAACAATGGCCTTGGATGGGCAATAGCATTGCCCCCAGCATTGCCCCCTAGTGGACTTGCCAGATGAATCCCATTCTGGGTGCATGCAGAAGTCTGTCTCTCTGCCTCCCTTCCTCTCACTAAAAGAAAAAAGAAAAGAAAAGAAAAGAAAAGGAAATAAGAAGTCAAGAGCAGTCATATTCTTTTAATTAGTGCTAGAGTGATTCCCATTTAAAAGTTATTTAGAATAACTGGCAAGACCACTTCACCATTCTCCTAGACTTACAGTTCTCAAGAAATTTAATGAAGAGAATTAGAAATGCATGCATAAGAGTTTGAGGGTAGGCCAATGAGGTTGCTATTTGGAGGACAATTCAATTGTAGTTAGAGTCATCATTTTCCACTGTTTGTCCCATTCCTTACAGGTCTAGGAACAAGATTTGCTTGGTTAAACCAGAGATTATTGCTTCTTGATGGCAGACTCAGTATAATTTTTATTTTATTTTTTTGTTTTTATTGATTTGAGAGAGAGAGGAGAGAGGAGAGAAAGCGATGAGAGGCATTAACTTGTAGTTGCTTCGCTTTCAGTTGCTCATTAATTGCTTCTCATATATGCCTTGACTGGGGGCTCAAACTGAGCCAGTGACCCCTTGTTCAAGCCAGTGATCTTTGGGCTCAAGCCAGCAACCTTGGGATCATGTTAATGACCCTGTGTTTACACCAGTGACTCTGGTGACCTTGGGGTTTTGAACTGGAGACCTACCTCAGAATTCTGGGTTGATACTGTATCCATGGTGCCACCACTGGTCAGGCCAGACTCACTGTTATTAAATGCACATGTATCTCATACATAATAACATTATATACAATTTACGCTGGGTGACAGACTTTTCATGAATCCCTTATCCAAGATATGCACTTCCTGGTATTAATGTATCTGGGGAATTAAATTATTACTGATCAGAAGTAGAGGATGGAATGAAAGTCCTAGATGTAGAATGTGTTGAAATAGCATTAACAAGACTCAAATGGTATACTGGGTACCTGGCTTAAGGGGCAATGAATAAATAGGCTTTCTATTTTATCTTAAAATGTTGTCTAGCACATTTTTGTGACTGTGTTCTGAGTGATAATATTGCCATGACTCATAATTCTGATCTTTGTGAAACTTGAGGAGGATAACATCTGGGCTGAAAGATTGGCAATGCCCAGGTCCATCTGAAGACTGCGCTGTTGCATATAGGTGGGTGCTGTGCGAGACAGAATTTCAACATAAAGAAAAGATTTTAAAGGCAATCTTCAAGCACAAACAATCCAAAATGGAAGCAATAGACATACGACATGCTGCTTTGCTTCCTTCTTTTCTCCTTTTTATGGAATGTAAACTATTATGGTAAATAGGAGGCTATACTGGGACCATGTCAATGTATGGGGTTTTTAATTTATGAAAACTCATCAATGATGAGTCTTTGGGTCTACCTGAGATACTACAGTGCACACTTTACTTTGCAGACTCTTAGAAACCCATGTTAAAACAGGGAACCAAAACAAGGGAGTAACAGTAGGTTGTGATTCTGAAGTTCCCATGTGGCAGAGACTACTGATTGCTCTTCACTAACCAGTTTTTTTTTCTTTTTAATAATACAATTCTCCTGCTAGTGTTAGTGGAGCATGTGGTTATCCAGATAGAAAACACATTTGAACTGAGTGTGGCCATGTAAATAAGTTTACGCCAATGGGATGTGAGTAGAAATATGTGTAACTTCTAGGTCACCTTCTTAAAGAATACCTTGGGTTGTACTGGGTTGTTTCTTCCCTCCCTTCTGTTGGCTGGGAAATGATGACAACTGGAGCAACCTTGAATACCATCTGTCACCAATGGAAGAGCCACCATGCGAGCTCTAGACTGCCTTATAGGAAAGTAATGAACTGTATTTTTAGTATAAGCCACTTTGTTTTGGGGTATCTTGTTATAACAGCTAACTAATACAGGAAATGATACCCAGAAGTGAGGTCCTATATAAATATAAATAAAACTATGTTTAACAGTCCAGCAGTAGGTTGTAAGAGAGCAAATACTGCGGATTCTCATGCTGCTGACTGTGGACTGTGGAAAATTATTGATAAAATTTAGTCTATAATAACTTAAAAGATAGACTGCATGATTACTTAGTCTGTAAGGTAACTACATGGGAAAACTCAGATGTTCAATATTTACTGGCTTCTTTTTGCAGACTTTTACAAAAGAGAAATGAAAGCAGACAAGATTAGCTAGTTTTGGAAGTAGAGATCGAAAGGAGTATAGATCTGCTAAAGGAAAGTCCCTCTGCCTACGACCTGTAGATAAAATATGGGATTCACAGGATTGAAATGTAACAAATTTCTGAAGATAAAACTGTCATTCAGAACTTTTCTGACAAACTCGTTATATCCAAACCAGGATGAAACTCAATAATAAGGATTTGGTTAAGGGCATTGCTTTTCCTACCAAGCTTATTGTTTTGAACATTCTCAGGGTAGTAGTCATTACATTGAGGAAATATAGAGGTCAGTAAACACAGGGAAGAGTCACTCAGCCAGAGAACTATGCCTGGAGGAGAACTTTAAGAATGGTTATTGCACTTGGAACTTTGCAGAGGCAAAACCACCGAGCCTGCTACATTATGAAGAAATTGTTTTGCCAGAGAAACCACAAGCCTGACCTACAAAAGCTTGTAACTCTCCCCCTTCCCACTCCCACTGAGAACTGTATTAGCAGAAAGCTGGAGTATGTGTCAAGGACCCCTTCTTTAGTTATGGGGCCATTACAATGGTGAACAAGAGAAAACCATCCAGAGAGCAGTGCCATTGCCACAGAGAATAACTAACAAGGTACCATTTAAGAGAACTGGTGAGCAAACCCACATTTCAATCAAGAGAACTATACTTCCAGGACAAGGAGTCTCCATAAATACCACCTGACAGGATTCATCATTGTTGGGGACCATTCATTGCTGCACATGTGTCATTCTTGTCTGTTAAGTATAGAAGGTTTTTATGGCAGCTGTCCTGTTTCTTCTCTAGCATTGGTGTGTGTGTGTGTGTGTGTGCATGTGTGTGCATGCATATATGTGTGTATATGTGAGAGAGAAAGAGAGAGTGAGAGAGACTTGCGCATTAATCTGCAGGTCACTGAAATGTAAGGACCTAAGGGAAAGGACTTTGTTTCACTCACAGACCCAAGGCTTTGAGCTGGATAAAATGCAGGGGACTTGAGGAGGGTGTGAGTATGTTCCATATGTGCTAAAACAACTCTGCATGAGTACTTGAATAACCAGAGGGTTGTAATATGACAAAGACTAATAACTTCCTTCTAGTATCCTTTCTCCTCTTCTTTTTAGTAAGAACACCCATTGAGGTAAAGATGGCAATTCCTTATCTCCTTTGCAGCTAATTGCTTACCAATTGGGAATGAGCAGCAGGAATATGTACGATTCTTGTGTCATCTCCTTCAAGATTAATTATCTTGTCCTACACATTTTTTTTTTAATTCTGAATCTGAATGGGGAATGGTGAGAACTGGGACAACTCTGATCGTCGCATGTAGGGGATGGTAGAGTGGGCTACATAAGCATTGTTCACATCCAGATTGTTCTGTGAGAGAGTAAAAGAACCTCGATTTTATTTGGGCCACTATATTTTGGGGCTGTTGGAGGTCCTTTGTTAGAGTAAACTAACATTTTTCTCCTCTGATTAGTCAAGTAACTGATGTGCCACAGGCAGCAGTAACAGAATAGCTTGTTGGGATGTTTCTACTAAGCTTTGAGGAAGTATGATGACATATTACCAGCCCTTCATGAAGAATATTTCTCTAGTGATGAAATTTCTTTTGTTTGTCTTGAACAATGCTAGGTAAACAATGACATCGTTTGTTCTTCTGAATCTGACATAATTAGCTTGATTACTTCCTTTTCTGGTGAGACATTCACTGAATGTGTTCATATAACTGATTATATATTCTTTTAAGGCTGGAGGACATGCTGTTCAATCCCAATATGTATTTATATAATTAGTCCAACCTCAACCATTCTTGGAGAATCTTACTGTAACTGAATAAATTAATGAATCAGCAGGGGATGACCTTTAATGATCAGCAACAACAACAATGGAATGACATCTATCATATGATGGATGCTGTGAGGATTCTACAATAATGATGATATGATAATAATATCACTCAAATAAAATTATAGAAAGTAATTTTACCTATAAATTTGTATTTGGAATAGATGGAAAATGTACATTAATTTTATTCATTAAATAAATTACAGTTTATAATAGAAACCAACTCCCTCAGACACCTATAAGATGACTTTTGCTACAATAGAGAGAGAGAGAGAGACTTAAGAGTATCATTATTTTCACTTAGCCAGAATTGTGATGGTCAAATTTAAAATGTAATTTTATTGAGGAAAGGGTCTTTCATAGTTATTATTAACTGAATAATTTAGGAGTATTTCATCAAAATATATTATAAAGAAATTTGCCCTGCCCAACCCCTCTTCTCTCTCCCTCTCATAGTGAGAAGACCACATTTATAAGACAGTAAGTGGGCCCTAAAGAGAAAGTGACTGGCTTTAGTATTACATTTGAATTTTAAGTATTTGGTTTATAAACTGAAATTCTAAACCACTTGATTAGCATATCATTCCAGACACTAAGTAATTATTATGCATTTGATTCTGGCACATATTGTTTTTCTTTCTTTTTAAAATATTGTTTTACATAATTGTTTTTTTGTAATAAAAAAAATCTAGTTAATCTGGGAAATCAGACATAACAAGAAAATATCACTTTCTTTATAGCTCTGCTTTGACATCTTTCAAAGTAGTGTGATAGGTTGCATATACGTATTTATTTTAATGCTCTAAAGTTTAGAAAGGTCGTTTCAACAGTGAGTAGGAGAGCCTCTTCAATTTTCTATATTTGAGCTCATTGACATTTAAATGTTCTCAGTACTCCTGTAAAAACAGAAAAAAAGACTTCTTTTTTCTATTCTGATTTTTCTTTCTACTTCCTTGCACTTTTGGTGAACCACTTGGCTTGCATCTGGGCCTGATGTAGTTTTATGTACAGATAATTCAAGAGGCAGAGTTGGAAGTTTTGCAATCTGCCTTATATCACATCATTAAATATAGCTAGATGCAAATAAAGATTTTTTAATACATGAAGGTTTTGTTATTGTTTATTTGTAGCAGATAAAAATCTTAATTAAACTTCTAAGCTTATAGTTCTACAGGCTGATATTTTGAATCACTAAACTGTGAGAGTTCAAGCTTTCTTCCTGCCCAGTGTGTCAGGGTGACCCAGAAAGAATGCCAGAGATGTTGAACTTGATGTTTTCTCTCTCTTGACACATTCAGTGTCATGAACTGTCTTGGCTTTATTAGTGACTTTATCTTATGTCCCTGTAACTATGGACATTATGTTAGAGAAGGGGAGTTACAGTGATGGAGCAGTGAAGTATTTTAACAAATGCTACACTTAGGTTTATATTTATAGGGTCATAGAATTTAAGAATGCAAAAGACCTTACAGATTATGTAATCTCTCACTTTTTAGGTTGAATCAAATTGAGCCTGTGTCACAGCCTGCTAGTCCCAGTGAATTTATTTATTTATTTATTTTTAGTGCAAGAGACAGAAAAACAGACAGACAGACAGACAGGAAGAGACAGAAAAGTAGAAAAATGAGAAGCATCAACTCTTTGTTGCAGCACCTTAGTCGTTCACTGACTACTTCCTCATATGTGCCTTAACAAGGGGTATCCAGTCTCTGGGTCAGGGCACTGGATTGACCACTTGCTTAATCCAGAGACGTTGGTCTTCAAGTAAGCAACTTTTGGGCTCAGACCAAAGACCATGGGGTCGCGTCTATTATCCCATGCTCAAGTGGTAACCCTGTGTTCAAGCTGAATAAACCCATGTTTAAGCCAGTAACCTTAAGGTTTCAAACCTGGGTCTTTAAAGTCCCAGGTTGATGCTATATCCACTGCACCATCATCTGGTCAGGCAAGTCCTAGTGATTTAAAAAAGATTGCAGCAGCACTTAGGCCAAAATCTGGTCATATTATCTAAAAATTTCAGATCTTGTTTTCTCTCCTAGCATATGGTTTATCATCTCCATGTAGCTTCCTTCTCCATCTCATCATCCATGCAGACCTGTCTTTTGTCCTTTGTAAAGAGAAGCTTTGCAAACAGATCATTTTCCGTAAGCCTTTCATGTGCCTAATACCCACCTCACCAAAAGCCTCATTACCATCTCTCTTTTCTTCCTTAGAAATGTGCTAAGAATGGAGAAGAGAAGTAACAGGAAGGGGAGGAAGTTGCAATGACAAATTTCTGTCTCAAGGGGACACATCATTTCTCCTTCCTCTGCTTTCTTCCTAGCTGAATAAAACTTCTTCATACTCTAGCGCTGTGAGCACTCTGGTTCATGTCGCTGCACTCCATTTCAGAAACTGCCCTGGAATAGGTCTCTAGTCATTCTTTTTTATTTAGCAACAGAGAGTGGGTGGGGGCAGACAGACAAGAAGGGAGAGAGATAAGAAGCATCAACCACTCATTGCAGCACCTTAGTTGTTCATTGATTGCTTTCTCATACATGCCTTGATGGGGGGTCTCCAGCTGAACCAGTGACCCCTTTCTCAAGCCAGTGACCTTTGGGCTCAAGTCAGCAACCATGGGGTCATGTCTTGATATTGCACTCAAGCCAGCAACCCTGTCTGTGCTCAAGCTGGTGAGCCCACACTCAAGCCGGCAACCTTGGGGTTTCAAACCTCGGTCCTCAGCATTTCAGGTCGGTGCTCTATCTACTATGCCACTGCCTGGTCATGCAGCTTGTCACTCCTTGATTGCCAAATCTGGTGGACACTTTTCTAGCCCTTTTCTGGCTTTGCTGTAGGTTGACATATTTTGAAACTTCTTTCTTGAAATTGTTTCTTCTTTGGCGTCTGTAACAAAACTGACTTTCTCCTCATCTTTTAATTCTTTAAATATTTATGTTCCTGCTCCATGTGCATATCTCTCAAGATTGAACTGTTAATTGGGAGGCAGGACAATGTAGTGCCTAAGAGGTTGGATTCTGAAGCTAGTCACCTAGGCTTGAACTCTGTCTGTCCCATTTGGATCAGTTACTTACTTTCTTGGTACCTTGGTTTTTGCCATCTAGAAAATGGGAATATTACTAGTACTATGTATTTCTTAGCATTGTGAAAATTAAATAATTTAATATACATAAAATGCTAAGAATAGTGCCTGGAAAATAGTAAATGTTTTGTAAGTTGAGAGAGAGAGAGAGAAAAGAGAAAGAGATTTGGTTAAGGATAACTGAAAGCTTATGGTGCCCTGAACAAGGTTACAAGATCCATGCTTAGGAAACATGGAAAGCATAACTCACATATACATTGGTTTTATCCTTTCAAATTTCAAAGTTATGATTATTGGCTCTGGCTATTTTTTAATAATTTCACCCATCAGAATATTAGTGATCAAATAAACCACAAAGTCTTGGTCACTGTGTCCAGTATATATCAATCCTCTCCTGTTTACCTGCTTGTATTTTCCCACTGAATGTCAATCCAGTCTTCTCTGCCCTCCCCAAATTTAGAAACTCACAATATTTATCTAACCTTAAAAAAATGATGGGATAAAATTATTAACATGCAGTCTACAACTTTCTCTCACCACTATAGAAATAAAGAGGACAAGGGAGCTACTTGTCACAACTATCACAAGAAAAACATTAGGAGCAGAAGATAAATGCTACTTCCCAGAGACTTAGGTACAGAAGGCTGTTGATGGTGTTAATGGTGTGCTGGTGGTGGCATGGTGGGGGTTGGGAGGGTTGTGCTCCTGGATGCTTGGACCTCCAAGTTTGTAGTGAAAGAGAAGAGTGACATTGTTATGGGCTATTTCTAGCCACAGTTCCAGATGAATAAGAAATATTCTGCTGGACTGCTGTGTTATGTGAATTAAGTCTTGAGAAGTGAATGGAAAGGAGAAATTTTATCAAAGTTTTGCTGTGATCTACAGATACTCCTCATCCTGTTCAATAAATATAAGTCAAGAACTCGAAATATTTTTGAAATGACATTTGTTTGTTGCACTGTATTCTGTTGCATCATTAAAACTGAAATCTGTGTTTCCTCACAGGTGCCTCATAGGTGTTACATAAGCCAATATCTTTTCAAGGCTTGAAATGATCTTCGCTCATCACTAAAACATACTCCTCTGTTTGTGTAGCTCCAGATCTCATTTCTGCTTTGCGGTTGAGCTGTCCATAATTCTCCCACCCCGGCCTTTAGCTATTATTGAAGACACATATTAATGATGTGTCCCCATGAAGAGCATGTCTGTGATATGATTCTTCCCACTGAAAGTAATTTATTATTCATTCATCGGGATGAGTTTTTAAAATTTACTTTGAAATTAAAACTTCTTATACATAGGAAAAATGTTTGGTGTATTCTTTGCCTCTCTGCACATGTTATATAATTTATTTTTGTGTTTTTTAAGTGAAATTTTGGCATATTCCACATATATTATCTTAGCAAATCCTCAACAAGTTCTTTTGTGCAAGAAAGAGGGAGGATATTTACCATATTTTAGTTGAAGAAACCGAGTCTGATGATATGAAGTCAGCTATCCAAGGTCATGTGACTGATAAGTAGTAACAACATCTGTTTTTGAGTCTAGTGACTGGCTTGACCCAGCTATATCATGAGAGGTTGGACCAGACATCTGTGTCTTTCCTCATTTGAAACCATATGAATCAAAAAGAAAAAGAAAGAAAGAAAGATTAAAAAGAAAAGAAAAAAAACTCTCCATCAATGAGTTACATTTTTGTGAGTGAACAGTGTCTGAATATTATTTTGGAATCTCTGGAAACAACCTGATCTCAACCTTTTCATTATGCTTCCAGCTTTTATTATTCTGAATATGAATCACCAGAGGATCTCAGTGTGTGTGAGTAAATTATTGGGCATGACAGAAAGACATAAATCATAATATTGAAAAAGTTCAATATTTAAGGTTTCTGAAGGGATAGCTATCAAGTTTTGAGTTTGGGGGAAATGTTGATGGTGAGAACTTGATGCTGACACTGTATTATATAGTCTGTGATCATAATGGAAATTTAAAAAAATTATTTTTTCATTCAGTGAGAGAAGGGGAGGAAGAGACAGACTCCCGCATGCACCCCACCAGGATCCACGCAGCAAGCTCACTAGGAGGTGATGATCTATTGTTCAGCAGCCAAGCTCTTCTTAGCTCTTGAGGTGAAGGCCATGGAGTCATCCTCAGTGCCTGGGGCCAACTCGCTCCAATCGAGCCATGGCTGCAAGAGTGGGGAGAGTGAGAGAGACAAAGAGAGAAGCGAGGGGGGAATAGGTGAAGCAGAGGGGTGCTTCTTCTATGTGCCCTTACCAGGAATCTAACCTAGGACATCCACACACAGGGCCAATACTCTACCACCGAGCCATCCAGCCAGGGCCTATTATGGGAATTTAAAAAGGATATTTACATAGTTTCAACATAATCTGTAGTGTTAGAGTAAACCAGCTTTTCAGAAAAACTGCTACTATTTTGCTGATACTTTGATGATCTTTTGTGCTTACTTGAACACGTCTTGTGCTTAGCTTCAGAATCATAATGTCACCAATTATGATTGGTGACTGGGCCTGTTAATGAGAAGTATATTGGTTGTATCAGTAATAAATATTAGAATCCCATGACTCAGTGAGGATCAAACTTCACTTGTTATTGAATGATTCACCAAGAACTTAGGCACGCTGTAACAATTTAAATTAATTTCAGCAAATAGCATCTATGCATTTAAAGCTTTTTTTAAAGGTAGTGCCAGGGTTTACCAGGATAAATGACACAAAATTGCTGTCTTCTAGCTCCTCATTATTTAGTGGAGAAGTAAGACTCATAGAAAATTCATTAAAATAGAGGGCCCTGAGTGTTGGATTAAAATAGCAAAATGAATCCATACCATGTGTTTTACCGTTGAATCTATTGTTTACATTTTCTATTTGTTTTAGCTTTTTAAAACTGACATATAACATTATATTATTGTCAGGTGTACAAAATAATGATTCAATATTTGTATATATTATGAAATTATCATATGATAAGTCGAATGAACATCTGTCACCATACATGGATACAATTTTTTTTTCTTTGTGATGTGAACTTTTCAGATTTGGCATACTTTCAGCAAATTTCATACTCAACTATTAGGACAACCCTTTCTGTAATGTTCAATTGACATTTGCGAGCTTTCCTAGGTTTTGGAGACTCCAGAGTACATATGTAAATCCTGCTCTCACAGTAGGAAAAGAGAGATATAAACATACATGATGGATAAGATAATAGTGACCAGCTACTTCTGGGCAGAACGGGGAAGTAGGAAAAAAGGCTTTGGAGAGAAGTGAGTTATGATGGTGACAGAGGAGTTCACCAGTGGGCAAGGAATAGAAAGACATTCTGGGTGGAAGGAATGGCTTGTGCCTTTCATGTAATAGCTACCTTAAATGTGTGCTTAAAGACTAATCAGCATCGTTTTACATTTAGAGTTTACTCAGTAAAAATAGTTTTGATTTGATTTCTCAACTTTCTATAACCACAGGAGAAAGATTATTTCATGCTCAATCCAATGTGAAAGCAGAATTATGTAGGTATTTAGGCATTGGAAATGAACTTGAAAATAAGAATTGGAATAACATGTAACATCTAGGTCACCCACAACTTTAGGCACCAATATTGCTTTTTGAATTTCTGAGTGCTTTGCAAGTGCTGAAGTTTTTGATAACTATGAGGTCCGAGGTGTGATATTAAGTCAGAGAATGGAATTTTATTAATGTTTGGAAGTTGTATTTCAGAGTCAAAACTTTGTTTGAAACTCCTTTTCTTTTCTTCTGTTTGTAACCTTTTATACATTGTAATCCCTTCTGGAAATATTCACTAAATGGCATAGTAAATCAAGTCACTTCTTTTTATTCCCCTCTGAAAAGATATACTCTTTTTAAATAGAAAAACTAAGACATGCTAAATTATTTGTAATCTGAAAATGTGGTTGTGATAGACCTTTTAGAGCAGAATGTTGGTTATGAGGTTGGAAATGTAAGCTATAACAATGAAAAAGACACAGAAGTGATAGTATAAATTATAACACTTATTAGTGTTTTAACACTAATAAAACACTTATTAGTGTTTTAAAAACGATCAGCCTTACCTTTATTTTTTTAAAAAGAAAGAGAAAAGGAGAAAAGCCCTGACCTGTGGTGGTGCAGTGGATAAAGCATCAACCTGGAACACCGAGGTTACCAGCTCGGAACCCTGGGCTTGCCTGCTCAAGGCACATATAGGAGTTGATGCTTCCTGCTCCACCCTCCCACCTGTCTCTTTTTATTCTGCCTCTCTAAAATGAATAAAAAAAAAAAAAAGAAAAATAAAAAGAAAGAGAAAAAAATTAATATATTTATTATGTAGCTTATTATTTCTTTCTTTTTGTTTCTTTTCCAAGTTAGTGGAGGGGAGATAGACAGAGAGACAAACTCCTGCATGCACATGGACCAGGATTCACCTGGCAACCCTCATCTGGGGCCATGCTCTCAACTGAGCTATTTTTCTTAATACCTGAGGTGGTGGCTCCAGGGAGCCATCCTCAGTGCCTGAGGTCAATGCACTTGAACCATTGAGCCATGGCTGCTGGAGGAAAAAAGAAAGAGAGAGAGAAAGAGAGAGGAAGGGAGGGACGAAGAAGCAAATGCTCACTTCTCCTCTGTGTACTGACTGGGAATCAAACCCAGGACGTCCACACACCTGGAGGATGTTCTACCACTGAGCTACCTGGTCAGGGCCTATTATTTCTAAGATTCTTTTTTATTTTTTTTACAAGGACAGAGAGTCAGAGAGAGGGACAGATAAGGACAGACAGAAAGTAATGGAGAGAGGTGAGAAGCATCAATCATTAGTTTTTCGTTGCCGTTGCGACAACATAGTTGTTCACTGATTGTTTTCTCACATGTGCCTTGACTGCCGGCCTTCAGCAGACCGAGCAACCCCTTGCTAGAGCCAGCGACCTTGGGTCCAAGCTGGCGAGCTTTTTGCTCAAGCCAGATGGGCTCGCGCTCAAGCTGGCGACCTCAGGGGTCTCAAACCTGGGTTTTCCGCATCCCAGTCCGACGCTCTGTCCACTGCACCACCGCCTGGTCAGGCTATTTCTAAGATTCTTAATAATAATAGCATTAACTGAGTGCTTACTCTGTGCCAGCCTAAACAAATTTCTGAGGTAGGTACTATTATTATACTAATTTTACAGTTGAGGAAACTGAGGCCCAGAGATGTTAAGCCACAGGTTAAAATCACTAAAGTAGCATGCAAAAGAATTGAATTTGAGCCCAGATTATGCAGAGGTGCAAGCTAATGGAGGCTCTGCCATCTTGACACTGCACCATCTGGAACATGTAGACTCTTCAGTTTATGCACTAGGGCAGGGGAGCCAGAGGATCACATCCTGGCTCGTTAGTGTTTCCTCTTGGCAGTGACAAAAGCTACTTCTGCTTGCAATCTATTGTTCAAAGCTAGTCATGTGGCCCCTGCTGACTGCTGCTGATGGGAAGTGCAAGGAAGCAAAGAATACTCAATGAGTAACAAGTGTCACTGCCACAGCTATTCTCAATAAAAAACAACTTTGAAATGTTTAAGTAACAGAAAACCATTGAATAACATGAATTTCAAACATTAATCCAGGAAAGAACCTGTATTATATATTCAGAATTTCTGGGCTACCCCAGCCTGTCTAACCTCTTTACCTTCCCACCTCCTCTGGTGTGATTGATGTTCCTTTCTCTGGATGGGTAAACAAGACTGTGGTTACATTTACTTTTTGATTTCATTTTCTGGTACTTTCTGGACTGAAAGTATAGACAGTTAAAATCACTGAAATTCTCTCTCAGCTTTGCCTTCTCCTGTAGTTCCCTTCTGACTGATATTTGGTCTTGCCTTGTAAAAGACCAATGTCATAGTAAAACCTTTGCCTTTTTACTTCTCCCAAAACCCTAAAATCATACAGCACATCTATCTCCAAAACTAGAAGAAAAATAAGAAATGTTACTTATTTTATTTTTCCTCCAATTGCATTCTCCCTCCCTCATTATGTTCTATGACTATTGGTTCTTTCAAGGGTGCTTTTATCCATCCATCCATCCATCCATCCATCCATCCATCCATCCATCCAAAAATATTAAGTTCTTTCTAGGTATCCTTCTGTCAAATAAGTCTCCTCTGTACCATTTTTTTATCCTTAATTTCATTAAAGACTTTACTGCAAATGAGGGTCCGGTGTTGTTTCAGCCCAGCCACCTCCATAGGGACCAACTTGCCCTACTATTGCCACTGGCATTCCCAGCCCATGGGGTTTTGCTCAGAAACTTGACCATGGTCAATACTCAACAGGCCTTCAGTCCCTATAAATACAAAGAGAAGAAAATGTCATATGAATCCCTAGTATTATTATTATTTATTTATTTATTTATTTATTTTATTTTTTTACAGGGATAGAGAGAGAGAGTCTGAGAGAGGAGAGAGAGTTAGAGAGAGGGATAGATAGGGACAGACAGACAGGAATGGAGAGAGGTGAGAAGCATCAATCATTAGTTTTTCATTGCCGTTGCGATACCATAGTTGTTCATTGATTGCTCTCTCACATGTGCCTTGACCATGGGCCTTCAGCAGACCTAAAAACTCCTTGCTGGAGCCAGCGACCTTGGATCCAAGCTGGCGAGCTTTTTGCTCAAACCAGATGGGCCTGCACTCAAGCTGGCGAGCTCGGGGTCTCGAACCTGGGTCTTCCACATCCCAGTCCGATGGTCTATCCACTGCGCCACCACCTGGTCCTGCTCCCTAGTATTCTTTTGAGGTTAGCAAACACAAGGCAGAATTCTTGATTTAAAAAAATCTCATTGTTATGCAACCAAAGTAGGAGCTCACCTCTTGAAATATTAGAGATACAACAGAGGTTGGACTAGATAGATACTCACTCTGGAAACATTTATCTGTGAAAGTCACACACAGTTAGAATAAATGCCACAATAAAAACATGCCGATTGCTTCAGTTATGGATTTATCAACACTGTGGTGCTCTCATCAGGCTAAAAGGAGCATTCCACTTTGATCAGCCTTGGGCACAGTTGTGACTTTTGGTTCTTTGTTTGACTTTTGGTGGCCTCTGCCGCATTAAAATGGTATAATAGGATTTTGCACAGGCCTCAGGGTAGGGATTACTGGTGCTCAACCAAACTTGTGTGGGAAGGAGAATGGATTTGAGGACAGAGAGAGACCTTGTGCCAAAGACTGCCTTGGTGCTTAAGATCTGTGGGGAAAATCCACTTTCCCAAGATACCCCACAGCCTCTCCCCACACTGCTAATAATAATAGTATGTCATATTCACTTACTCATAGCAACCAAAAATTTCACTAATTAAGGATGCACTTATGTTAACAAAATCCCTTTTTAAGATGCAGTTAACTCAGAATGACAGTTGCTAACTCACAGATTTATGCAAATTTTCTTAATCAGGTTGCTTTTCTCCTTAATATTTAGCTGAGATTAGTGTCTTTAAAAAAAATGGAAGGAGAATTTGGAATTTGGTTGTGTTGGGAGTGGAGGTGAATAGAGGTTAGAGAGGAGGAAAAAAGGTAATTAAAACTGTGTTTTTCCAATTATGAAAATCCTTCATGCAGTTCAGTGGAGTGTTTGAGAGTGCCGGCTCCTGCCAGTCCTGTGACTGGCAAGTTGCTTCACTCCCAATTACCTCAGGAATAAGAGGATAATACTGTTTACTCCAGAAAATTTTCCTGTTTTTGTTGCGAGGATAAATGAACCAATGAATGTAAAGAGTTTAGTAAATAGGAAGCACTCAGTAGATATTAGCTATATTGAATAATTTAGAAAATACAAGAGAAAATGAGCCCCAAAATTTATACAATATCTCTAGACCATCATACCCTAAAATGAGCACTGTTAACATTGTTAGCCTATTTTTATTCAGTGGGCTTGTATCCCATATACATACACGGGTTACACTGCAGTTACTTTTTAGTGCTCTGATTTTTTTCCCCAGGTATTATTATGAGCACTTTGGTGAGGGCTTTACGAAGGAGGTGGCCAGTAAATGTATGTGAGCTCCCAGTCAGATATGAAAAATGTTTCCAGGCCAGGGGTACATCGTAAAACAAAAGCATAAGGCAGGAAACCTGGGAAGAAGTGAGGAAACCAATGTGGGGCAAGAGAGCTCAGGAGGCTGAAGAAGAGCTTGGGTCTGATTATATAAGTAGAGTTCTTACTCTTTAGGCACTGAGAGAGGGTTAGGGCAGAGGAAGGATTAGGGATACCAGTTAGCAGTGATTTGTAATACTCTAGAACAGAAGGGGTGAAAGGCTGTAATTGGGTCTGACCTATTTATATAGGAATAAATAAGAAGCTATGAATATGAGACACATATGTGAGAGTCTTGACAAAATATACTAACTGATTAGATCAGGGATTGTTGGAGGAAAAGAAAAGAGATAAAGATGACAGAAAATTCTAGAATATATGAAGATTCTAGAAAACTATTACTGGGAGGCTGTTGTATTCAGACCTTAGAGAGAAGACTTTTAGAAGATTAATAAAGAGCAGTGAATAGAAACTGGACTATAAGATTATCAGCACAAAACCAGGGAGTTCAGGAAATGAGTATAAACAACTCTTTTAAGGGCTTAATGTAAAAAAATATGTAACATGGAATGGTAATGTAAAAAAAAAATACAGTAGAGATAAATTTTTGTTTTGTTTTCTTCTGGTTTATTTCTTTTCTTAGGGGAAAAAAAAGAGTTTTATCTCATGGAAAAGGAACACATGAAGATGAAGAGAAAAAGAAGATAGGAAGCCTGGAAAGAAATGGAACCCCAGGTGGAAGAGTCCACCTTGGAAAGAAAAGGATTTCCATATTTCTACCCTCTCTTGAGTAGGGGAGATGAAGAGAAGATGGGGACTGGTAGTGGTGGTTAGAGAGCTACTGCCATGGAAGGAACTAAAGGAAATCAGGTTATTGTTTAGGGGAAGAAGGCAATATGGGATTAAAGATTTTCATAGAATGGAAAAGATTTTGAATAAACATGCAGAAGACATGGGCTAAGGTTGAGAATTGAAGAAGGAGAAGGAGAATGAGAAGGAGAAGAAGAAGAAAGAGATAATGTAGAGCTTTGTGGTTTATTTTATTTAATTAAAGGAGCACATATGTCAATTTTGAACCAGATGTAAAATTAGATCAATAGGCAATACAGATGCTTTAGATGTTGAAGAACTCTTTCACTGGAGTAGCAAGGGAAAATGTAAATCTTTACTAAATTTATAAGTTAATAAAGGCCACATTAAAATTCTTGCTTGGGGATAATGTGTACGGAAAGAAGTGTCGATTCTATGTCTATCTTAGGAAGCAATTATAAGGAGTTCTTCCATTTGTCTTGTGCTTTTTAGTTTACAAAATATGTTCATTCAAATTACTTCACATGCTAAAAGAATCAGAGAGGATAAATATCTTGAATGTAAATCCTACTAAAAATATCTCTTCATTCTGAGTAACTGCCATTTTCAAAAATGATGTACAGAGGCCTGACCTGTGGTGGCGCAGTGGATAAAGTGTCGACCTGGAATGCTGAGGTCGCTGGTTCAAAACCCTGCACTTGTCTGGTCAAGGCACATATGGGAGTTGATGCTTCCTGCTCCTCCTCCCTTTCTCTCTCTCTCTCTCTCCTCTCTAAAATGAATACATAAATAAATTAATTAAAAAAAATGATGTACAGAAAAGAAAATTAATGCCCCAGTGCTGCTCAGAGTTCCTCTAAGAACTTGTTAAAGAATAGGTGAGGTACATGTTCTTGAAGTTTGATTATTTGCCAGTAGACATAATATTTCCTTTGCCTTCAATTTATGTAGGTTGTCCAGCAGTCTCTGAGCTTCTTGGAATTTCAATTGGGACTTTCAGATAGTATAGCAATAATTATTTCTTAAACAACTTTGTTCTGTTTTCTAGGAACAATTATAAGGTTTTTGTAGATTAAGCTAAATTTTTATGTAAGCATTTTGTTTGACATTTTGGGTAAGCTGTTGGCCCCTGGGATAATTCATAATCATTAATCACTCTTGAGGTTCTGAAAGATTACCTTTGGCCTTAACACAATGATCAAACACTGAGTCAACATTACTGTGGAGGGCTCCTTAAGGCCTTCTACACTAGTTTCTAACCTTTCTACTCTTCCACATTTAAAACTTGGGAATGTAGTTAGTTGGATTTTCCATATGTATAAGTGTTCTTTATAATAATCACTTTCTATTTAATATCATTTACTGCTTTATATAATTCATTTGCTCCTCACATATACCTATGAACTATGCAGGGTAATGGAATTCTATTTTTTCAACAAGCAGATAAACTTGTAGTAAGATGAATTTGTCCCAAGTTCTCTCTGTTAGTCAGTGTGGAAGTCAAGATTTGAATCCATATTCTCTTACATCTGCTCTTTTAATCTGATGTTTTGATGTTATTTATCATGGGATATAATTAAATAATAATAATGGAGGCTACTTTTATGATAGTTGGTGGACTCATGCAATTTTCATTTTTTTATGTCTAGAATATTTGACATATAGAAAGCAAATTCTTGGATGATGATAGACTTTAGAATCAGAAGAACTTAAGCTAGAAGCCCAGTTCTGCCCCAGGTAAGAATTATTATTTCTGTAACATTATTTAACCTTATTAAGACTTTGTTTCCTCATCTTTAAAAAAGGTTGACAATACTACCTACTTTAGAGGTTTTTGAGGAAGCTCACATGGTACAATATTTGTAAAAAAACTGTTTTGGTACATTGTACATTCTAAGTTATAAATAGGTTGCAGAAAACATTATTGTCAATAAAAGTTAAGAAATACTACTTTTGAAAATAAAATGTGCTTTTAAATTATTTATAATGTGTTTAGCATTATTCTTTGAGTTAAGAAATAATTTATTATTCTTTTTTAGTATATACTCGTGTGCTTTTAATTCAAAAAGTACCTGGATGCTTGTGGGGAGAGGGGCATTATTATTTTATTCTTTTTCATTTTACTTATATGTAATTTTTTATTTTTTATAATAAGCAAATTATATATATATATATATTTTTATATATATATTTTATTATTATTAATTCTAATGGGGTGACACCAATAAATCAGGGTACATATGTACAATGAAAACATCTCCAGGTTATCTTATCATTCAATTGTGTTGCATACCCATCACCAAAAGTCAAATTGTCCTCTGTCACCTTCAATCTGGTTTTCCCTGCATCCCTTCCCTCCCCCCATCCCATAACCACCACTCTCTTGTCCATGTCTCATACCCTCACTTTCATGTCCCACCTATGTATGTAATCGTGCTGTTCTCAGTTTTTCTTTTTTTCTGATTTACTTATTTCACTCCGTATAATGTTATCAAGGTACATCCATTTTGTTATAAATGATCCGATGTCATCGTTTCTTATGGCTGACGAGTATTCCATAGTATATATGTACCATAGCTTTTTAATCCACTCGTCTTCTGACGGACACTTGGGCTGGTTCCAGATCTTCGCTATTGTGAACAATGCTGCCACGAACATGGGGGCGCATTTCTTCTTTTCGAACAGTGCTATGGTGTTCTTAGGGTATATTCCTAAAAGTGGAATAGCTGGGTCAAAAGGCAGTTCGATTTTTAATTTTCTGAGGAATCTCCAAACTGTTTTCCACAGTGGCTGCACCAGTCTGCATTCCCACCAGCAGTGCAGAAGGGTTCCCTTTTCTCCACATCCTCGCCAGCACTTATTCTGTGTTGTTTTGCTGATAAGTGCCATTCTGACTGGTGTGAGGTGATATCTCATTGTGGTTTTAATTTGCATTTCTCTAATGATTAGTGATGTTGAGCATTTTTTCATATGCCTATTGGCCATCTGTATGTCCTCTTTGGAGAAATTTCTATTCATTTCTTTTGCCCATTTTTTGATTGGGTTGTTTGTCTTCCTGGTGTTGCGTTTTATAAGTTCTTTATAAATTTTAGTTATTAACCCCTTATCAGATGTGCTGTCGAATATGTTCTCCCATTGTGTGGTTTGTCTTTTTATTCTGTTCCTATTGTCTTTAGCTGTGCAAAAACTTTTAAGTTTGATATAGTCCCATTTGTTTATCTTGCCTTTTATTTCAGTTGCCCATGAAGATAAATCGGCAAATATACCGCTGCTACAGATGTCGAAGAGCTTGCTGCCTATGTTTTCTTCTAAGATGCTTATGGTTTCACGGCTTACATTTAAGTCTTTTATCCATTTTGAGTTTGTTTCTGTGAATGGTGTAAGTTGATGGTCTAGTTTCATTTTTTTGCAGGTAGATGTCCAATTTTCCCAACACCATTTGTTAAAGAGGCTGTCTTTACTCCATTGTATGTTCTTTCCTCCTTTGTCAAATATCAGTTGTCCATAAAGCTGTGGGTTTATTTCTGGGTTCTCTGTTCTGTTCCATTGATCTATGTGCCTGTTCTTATGCCAGTACCAGGCTGTCTTGAGTATAATGGCCTTGTAGTAAACCTTGATATCTGGAAGAGTGATACCTCCTGCTTTATTTTTTCTTTTTAAGATTGCTGAGGCTATTCGTGTTCTTATTTGGTTCCATATAAATTTTTGGAATATGTTTTCTATATCTTTGAAGTATGTCATTGGTATTTTAATTGGTATTGCATTGAATTTATAAATTGCTTTGGGTAATATAGACATTTTAATGATGTTTATTCTTCCTAGCCATGAGCACGGTATGTGCTACCACTTGTTTGTATCTTCCTTGATTTCTTTTATCAATGTTCTATAATTTTCCGAGTACAAGTCCTTAACCTCCTTGGTTAAATTTACTCCTAGGTACTTTATTATTTTGGCTGCAATAGTGAAGGGGATTGTTTCCTTAATTTCTTTTGCTGATATTTCATTGTTGGTGTATAGAAATGCCTCTGATTTCTGAGTATTAATTTTATATCCTGCCCCCTTGCTGAATTCATTTATAAGGTCCAGTAGTTTTTTGACTGAGACTTTAGGGTTTTCAATATACAATATCATAATATCTGCAAATAGTGACAGTTTTACTTCTTCTTTTCCAATTTGGATGCCTTTTATTTCTTCTTCTTGTCTGATTGCTGTAGCTAGGACTTCCAGAACTATGTTGAATAAGAGTGGTGAAAGGGGGAAACCCTGCCTGGTTCCTGATCTTAAGGGGATTTCTTTTAATCATTGTCCATTTAGTATGATGTTTGCTGTCGGTTTATCGTAGATGGCCTTTATCATGTTAAGGAATGATCCCTGTATCCCCACTTTACTGAGAGTTTTGAGCATGAATGGGTGCTGGATTTTATCAAATGCCTTTTCTGCATCTATTGAAATTATCATGTGATTTTTGTCCTTCCTTTTGTTTATGTGGTGAATCACATTGATTGATTTGCGAATATTGAACCAGCCTTGCCTCTCCAGAATAAATCCCACTTGATCGTGGTGTATGATTTTTTTCATATATTGCTGAATCCGGTTGGCTAATATTTTGTTGAGAATTTTAGCGTCTAAATTCATCAGGGATATAGGCCTATAATTTTCTTTCTTTGTGTTGTCTTTGCCCAGTTTTGGGATCAGAATTATGCTCGACTCATAAAAGGAGTTTGGAAGTCTTCCTTCCTCTTGAATTTTTTGAAATAGCTTGAGGAGAATAGGAGTTAGTTCTTCTTTGAATTTTTGATAGAATTCACTTGTGAAGCCATCAGGCCCAGGACTTTTCTTTTTTGGGAGTTTTTTGATAACTGTTTCGATCTCATTTGCTGTAATTGGTCTGTTTAGGTGTTCTGATTCTTCCAGATTGATTTTTGGAAGGTTATATGATTCAAGAAAGTTGTCCCTTTCACCAAGATTGTCTAATTTTTTGGCATATAGTTCTTCATAGTATTTTCTTACAATGCTTTGTATTTCTGTTGTGTCAGTTGTTATTTCTCCACTGTCCTTTCTAATTTTATTTATTTGAGTCCTCTCTCTTTTTTTCTTGGTGAGTCTAGTTAAAGGTTTATCAATCTTGTTTACCTTTTCAAAGAACCAGCTTCTGGTTTCATTTATCCTCTGTATTGTTTCCTTAGCCTCTATGTCATTTATTTCTGCTCTGACCTTTATTATTTCCTTACTTCTACTTCTCTTGGGTATTATTTGTTGTTGTTTTTCTAGTTCTTTTAGATGCAGGGTCAGGTTGCTTATTTGAGCTTTTTCTAGCTTCTTATGATATGCCTGTAGTGCAATAAACTTCCCTCTCAGAACTGCTTTTGCTGTGTCCCATAAATTTTGAGTTGATGTATGCTCATTATCATTTATTTCTAGAAACTTTTTTATTTCTTCTTTGATCTCATTGTTAATCCATTCATTATTTAATAACATGCTATTTAGTTTCCAAGTGTTTGAGTATTTTTCAGTTTGTCTTTTGTGGTTAATTTCTAGTTTCATGGCATTGTGATCAGAGAAAATGCTTGATATGATTTCAATCTTCTTAAATTTATTGAGACCATTTTTGTGTCCTAACATGTGGTCTATCCTAGAAAACGTACCATGAGCGCTTGAGAAGAATGTATATTCTACTGCTTTAGGGTGAAAAGTTCTGAAGATATCTATTAAATCAAGTTGATCTAGTGTCTTCTTTAAGTCTGCTGTTTCTTTATTAATTTTCTTTCTTAAGGATCTATCCAGTGTTGTTAGAGGGGTATTGAAATCCCCTACTATGATAGTATTGCTGTTAATCTCGCCCTTTATATCCATCAAAGTCTGCTTTATGTATGTCGGGGCTCCTATATTTGGTGCATAGATATTTACAATAGTTATATCTTCCTGTTGAATTGTTCCCTTTATCATTATGTAGTGTCCTCCTTTATCTCTTACTACAGCCTTTGTTTTAAAGTCCATTTTGTCTGATATAAGTATTGCTACCCCTGCTTTTTTTTCATTTCCATTTGCATGAAATATTTTTTTTTATCCTTTTACCTTCAGTCTATGAGCATCTTTTGTTTTAATGTGTGTCTCTTGTAGACAGCATATGTATGGGTCCTGTTTCTTTATCCATGCAGCTACCCTATGTCTTTTGATTGGATCATTTAATCCATTTACATTTAAGGTTATTATTGATATGTAGTTGTTTATTGCCATTTTATTCTTTAAAGCTGTATTCTTCTTTTGCTCTATTCATTCCTCCCTTTAAACTGTTCACAAGAGGCCCCTTAGTATCTCTTGCAGAATTGGTTTGGTTTTTATGAATTCCTTGAGGCTTTCTTTTTCTGGGAAGCTCTTTATTTCTCCTTCAATTTTAAACCTTAGCCTTGCTGGATAAAGTAGTCTTGGTTGTAGGTTCTTGTTCTGCATTACTTTGATTATTTCTTGCCATTCCCTTCTGGCCTCAAGTGTTTCTGTTGAGAAGTCCGATGTCATCCTTATGGGGGCTCCTTTGTAGGTGAGAGTCTTTTTTTCTCTAGCAGCTTTTAAAATTTTTTCTTTATCCATTAGCTTTGGTATTTTAACTATGATGTGTCTTGTGTAGATCTTTTTGGGTTTCTCCTTAATGGAGTTCTGTGTGCTTCTTGAATGTGTGGAGTGTTTCCCAGCCTTAATTTAGGAAAGTTTTCTGCTATGATTTGATTGAACAAAGTTTCCATTTCCTGTCCTCTCTCCTCTTCTTCAGGCACCCCTATGATGCGAATGTTGTTTCTCTTCATGTTGTCACAAAGCTCCCTTAGAGTTTCCTCACATTTTTTAAGTCTCTTTTCCTTTTTCTTCTCTGCTTCTGTGCCTTTGTTTATTGTGTCCTCTAACTCGCTTATTCGATCCTCAGCATCATCCATCCTGCTTTTAATTCCTTCCATTGTGTTCTTCAGTTCTGATACTGTATTTGTCATTTCTGTCTGATTCTTTTTCATTATTTCAATTTCATTTTTTATACTTGTTATCTCTTTATTTAGGTGTTCATAATGACTATCCATTGTTGCTCTAATTTCTTTGAACATCCTAACTATCATTATTCTAAATTCTGCTTCTGGTAATTTGGTTATATCTGGTTCATTCAGGTCCTTCTCTGGGGATTTCTCTTGATTCATTTGGTTTGCATTCCTCTGCCTGCCCATTTTTTCTGTGTATAAGCAAGTTGTGGCCACTGGAGTCCAGTAGATGTTGCCTTTGTGTTCTCTAGGTGTGGTCTATCTGCAGGCCCCCCACCCCCTCTGCTGGTGCCTAGGGTGGTTGGGTATGAGCGTTGCCAGCGCCGGCCCACTGTGGCTTTTGCTGTGATTTCTGCCTCTCCTCCGTGGGAGGGGCTGTCACTGAAGCCACAAGATTAGCACCAAGGGTAGAGGTGAGCACCTTTCCTCAGCTGCGGACCCAGCCTATTTCCGGACTTCCGCCCAGAACCAGCAGTCGGAGCCTGCTCGCTACAGTTCCGCGGATTAGGTGGGGCTTTTGACGTGCTCTCAGCTGTAAGTTTTTGCCCGTCCGGAGCTTTAGCCCCGCCCTCGAGGCCAGGGCCCTTTGCGCAGGGTCGGAAACCAAGGTTTATTGGGGCGGGCGTGTTTGCTGGCTTCCGCTGAGCTGCGTACTTCCGCTCGTCCCGGTCTCTACCCCGCCCCCGCGTTCGGAGCCCGCTAGTGCACGTATGAATGCTATCCGCGGTTTCTCCGGCCGGATGGGAATAGTAGCGTGGGCTCAGCTGAGAGCCTCCACTTGTCTCGGGGTCCACCCCGTTCCCATGCTCGGATCCCGCTCACGCACGTATACTGGCCAACCGCGGTTTCTCTGGCCGGGGG
Organism: Rhynchonycteris naso; assembly: GCA_037038555.1. Taxonomy (NCBI): domain Eukaryota; kingdom Metazoa; phylum Chordata; class Mammalia; order Chiroptera; family Emballonuridae; genus Rhynchonycteris; species Rhynchonycteris naso. The sequence goes on along the minus strand of CM073000.1, from coordinate 47,092,433 downwards.
GGGGGGGCGGGGGAGACTGGTAGCGTCAGCTCAGCCAAGAGCCCCTGCCCATCCCTGGTCCTAGCCCGGTCCCCGCGGTCAGGGCCAGCTTGCTCAGGGCCTGCCCGTTCCTGGCCTCCCGCTTTATCCCCGTAAGTGGGATTAAAGGCGGGCCGCAGCTTCCGGACCGCTCTCGCGCTTACCCTCCTACCCTCTGGGCTAGACGGATCTCCCACCGGCTTGGCCTCTGCCCACGCCGACAGAACCGCCTTTCAGCGTCCTGCCGCCCACCATGCCCTTAAGCAGCCCTCAGCAGAGTAGGAAGGGACCTAATACTCCACACTGTAGGCCTGGGAGCTCCCTCACTTGTTTCACAGCTCAATACTGTCCAAACGCCTCTTCTAGGCTCTAGGACTGCAGGCTGGGGCTTGGTTCCTGGGACCCAGGTCCCTCCCTCTCCGCCAAACTTTCCTCCCGTCCCACGGGTCTCTCCGGGCTGCCGTTTGCTCCGGGGAGCTGGGCAGCCCTCTTCGCGTTTTCGCTATTCCTACCAGTCTCAATGTGGCTTCTTCTGTGTTCCTTGGTTGAAGAGTCCACTTAGTTTTGTTCAAAGTTGGTTTATCCCGGTGATGGTTCTTAAAATTGAGTTGTAATCCACTTTGGTTCTGGGAGTTGTTAGTTGGTACGTCCGCCTACTCCGTCGCCATCTTGCTCCCCCGCCTGGTCAGCCCCGAAGAGAGTTACCCGGTGGCCCCGGCAGACGGAAGCCGAGTGGGAATCTTGGCGGCAGCAGCGGCGGCGGCAGGATGGGAGACTCCAAAGTGAAAGTGGCTGTCTGGATCCGGCCCATGAACCGAAGAGGTGAGAACCGAGTTGGCCCGGGGCCGCCACAGCGGAGGCGGCAGGTGCCTGGTGCGCCCCTTTGCAGCAGCCGCCGTCGCAAATTATATTTTTATAGTGGGTACTAAGTTATAAAATAAAAAATAGTTTAAGCATTAAATGATAAATTATTAAGAATGTGCAAAAGAAACACCTTCTTATGAGATTTAATAGACTTTAGGTGAACAGATGTCTTTGATGTTCAAAGTAACAACTCATATACCTATTTCTTTTACTCACTTGCACTCATTTACTCATTTATACACTAATTCATTCATTTAGTAAATAATATATAAGTGCCCATTATGTTTCATGAACCGTGAGGAGATAGAAAAAATGGAATTCTTAATTTATAACTCTTGATGGATGACCTATCTTTTCATCAATATGGAAATACCAAGATTACACTGTCTTGGGCAGCCAGGTGTATGTCCTCTCTCTCGATATAAGTGAGCTCATTAAAATGGATCAGACATAGAAACTCATCTTCAGGAAAATAATAGAGCATGCCTATCATACATTCAATGGCAACTGGTAGAATAATTTATAGAGATAAATAGCATATTTGCCATTTAAAATCTTACAAAAGATGCTGTAAGTATTCACTGTCATTAAAAGTCTTGTGCTATTATTAAATAAATTGATTGTGATTAAAAAAAGCCATAACTAAAACTTAAAGAATTCTTTAAATGATCAATAGCTATTGATCTCTTATAAATGTTTCACTGTGCTAGGCACAGGCTCAAAAAAAAATTTTTTTTTCTTCCATAATGTAGGATAAAGTAAAGACAGTATCTAGTTCACTGTCTTAAGGCTCAGTTAGATGGCATTGGTATTTATCAATTTATTTTTAATGATGTAATTAGAAAAATATTTTTACATAGCACCTTCAACATAACAAGCAGTAGAGTTTGAATCCTATTTCTGTCCTAATTAGTTGTATACTCTGAACAATTCTGAACTTCTCTTTTCTCATATATTGATGAGACACATGGTTTCTAAGACACAGAATCCTTGTGAAGACTAAAAGAGGAAAGATAAGGAACGTGTCTAAGAGAGTATCCAGGACACAGACAGGATTAAAAAATGCTATTCCTCTCATTCAGAAAATATTTAACTTATAAACTGTGTAGTTTTTAAAGATTTGCTATAATTTTAATTCTACTTTTAATAATTTCTTAAGATAAAGTTTTTTCTCCAGTGGAAATGTATAAGCAAGTTTATATACAAGTCAAATGATTTAATTCCTTAAATTTACTTTTATTTCAGCTGATGTTTTAAGAAAATGTCTTTTGAGAGAGAGAGAAAGGGAGAGAGAGAGAGAGAGAGAGAGAGAGAGAGAGAGAGAAGCAGTGCTTGCCCTAGCTGGATGGTTCAGTTGGTTAGAGTGTTGTCCCGATATGTCAAGGTTGTGGGTTCCATCCCTGGTCAGGCACATACAACAATCAAGCAATGAATGCATAAATCAGTGGAATAACAAATCAATGTTTCTCACTCTCTCCCTTTCTCTTGTAACCAGAGAAGACCCAAGTTGCTGAGTATTGTCTCTCTTCAGTGCTTGTCATGCTTGGGAGAAAGAATTCAGTTAAGAGGCAGGGTGCAGCACCCAAGAAAAGCAAGCAGTTTATTAAGCAAAGTTATACACTTGGCACAAGGCATAAGCAGGCAAGCTCAGGTAGTCTGCACACCCCACCTTTTGAGGTCTTAAACTCAGATATTCTGCACAGCCCACCTGTTGGGGTCTTAGGAGTTATATATATATATACTCTTAGCTTCAAGGCTTTGGTTCCTTTATCAGAGCTAATAGGGTTTCAAGGTTTCCCTGCCCTGCTATTGGAACAAACATATAAGGTTTTAAGGTCGTTTGAACATCTGATGATTTTGTTTTGGCATATCTTAAGACTGCTACCTCACTCATTTAATGGATGAAATGAGCCCTCCTTTTCCCTCTCCCCTTTTCCTGCCCTGATAACTGTCTATCCTGCCTAACATTCCACCCCAAGTGATACCATCCAAGTGCTTTTGGGCTGTTGAAGGTTGATGGTCAGTCTTTCATATCTACTTCCTGCTGAGTGAAGATACAAAGCTAGTTTGGGAATGACATTGTAAAGACAGTAACCGGGGTCAGGATCACAGCCGCCTGACCAGTGCAGGTTCCCATTAGATTCAAACAGTCGGTAATGAAACAATGGAGCCAAGAACTGGTGAGCCATTAGCGTTAATTCTAGCTTGCACCTGGCGGGCAAGCAAAAACACACACTGGGCTCCAAAACCCACTTATTCAGTGCTCACAAAGCTACTGACTTACCCGAGTTTCCTAGAATCAAAGGTTTCTAGCTCACCAGACTTATTCACCTCTGTTCCCCATCTCCTCCAGCACAAACTCTTAACAAACTGGTTTCTCCCTCAGCATTCTGCCATCTTGGCTGCTTCTCCTGGCCTCCATGTGGCCTTACTCTGCTCTACTCTCTATACTAATCCTAGGAACCAAGAGAGAGATCAAGCTACTGGTCTCTCCCACTTTATAATGTAGAATCAAAACCTTTAATCCAATTATACAAACAAGGAAGTCTCCAATACAAAGTCACCCATCTGAGGCATAATGGGATTCTTCAGGAGAGTGCACCACCCTACATCATCCAATCAGTCAAGGGTGTGGAGAAGAGCTTACTCTTAAAACTAAGCCTTAGGCCATAATCACCTGGCCTGCTTACATTGCAGCCTTTCCCCCACACCCATCCCAAGCATAAGGGCAAATAATATCACCTGGGTGACGGGCTTCCATGTGGGCAGCGCCATCTTTAACAAAGTGAGCATATTATATTTTATCTGCCCAACAGACATCACTTGTTCCTGTCTGGGCAGGTAAAAGGTCTGGGTTTTGTATAGGATTTGTTAGCAGCTTGATAGTTGAGAGGCATGTTTACGTATGCTGGTTGGACAGTCATTTGTAGGTAAATTGTTTCTAGCCTGGAAGATACAAAATGGACAAGGGCATTAAGAATACAAAGTCAAAAAAAAAAAGAGCAGTAAAAGCAGGCAGGTCATAGGACCTAGAAAAGACAGCAGCAGAGAGTTCAATGATTAGATGCTGGGTAAGGAATTCCATTCCTGTTTTGCCATGGCTTGGAGTTGCCTAGCCTTGTAATCATGTAAGCCCTTGATTATCTTCTATTGTATATTTTGGGGAAGGTGGATATGGTCCTCTTTTTAACACCATCCTATTCTAATTTTAGTATATTTGTGCTGTTACCCATTTACTTTCTTCCTTTGTGTATTTAAGTGTAAATTGACTTATTTGTTGTGGGTATTACAGCCCCAACTGCTGGTTCTCTTGTAGCTACTTTTTTAGTAGTATGGTCAGCAAACCCATTTTCTGATGTAATTTAATCTATTACTTTTTGGTGGCCTCTACAATGAATTATGGCTATTTCTTGGGGGGCAATTTAATAGATTCTAGGAGTTGTAAAATGTAAGGTCTGTATTTTATTGGACCCTGATTTGCATTTAGAAATCTTCCTTCTTTCCAAATACTAACTGCAGGAGTATATAACATTAGAAATGCAAGTTTAGAATCAGTGCATATAATCTTTTATCATTTCCTACTTATAGGGCTCTTGTGAAGGTTATTAGTTCTGCTAATTGTGCTGAGGTTCCTGGAAGAAAAGCTTAGACCACTATGACAACATGCTGAGACATTGAATTATTTTACCACCCCCCTTAAGTGATAAGTCTCTGAAGTCCTCTTCCAAGGCCTATTCAAATAAATGTGGACTATTTCTCAATACCTGAGGGAGGACAGTCCAAGTTAGTTGTTGCTTATCTTCCTGTGAGTCTAACTATTCAAAAACAAATAAAAATTGGCAAGTCGGGTTTAGTGAGATGCAGAAGATGGCATCCTTCGAGTCTAGACCAGGGAATCATTGGGCTTGGGGAGGAATTTGTCCCAAAATAGTATAAGGGTTTAGTACTACAGGATATATAGAGATAATGAATTAATTGATTGTCCTTACATTCTAAACTAATTTATAGGCTTCATCATTGTTCTTAACAGGTAAGATGGGAATTTTATAGGGAGAATTGCAAGGTATTAGCAGCCTATGACCAAGGAATATAGTAATGTTTTTCTGCAGCCCTTCCCTGGCTTCTAAATTTATAGGGTTTTGTCTTCTATTAGAAAAATTGATTGGATTCTTTAATTTGATCATAACTGGTTTGGCTTGAAAAGCCTGCCCAGGAATTCCTGTTGCCCAAACTTGAGAGTTATGTTCTTGTTCCCTATCAATATTAGTTTTAGTTGATTCTTTTTTAACAAATAATACCATAAGAGGGACAGGCTGACTCAGTGTCCATGAAGAAATTATGTGATTCTTAACTTTACTTAAAATATTTCTGCTTAACAACGGAATAAGATACTCTGCCATAACTAAAAATTGGTGTGCAAAGGTGTCCTCCAGAGGCAGTTTAGGAGTGGAGTAAAATGTTTTGCATGGGGTGTCCCATTTATTCCTTGTATGACAGTGTGATAGGAAGAGAGGGGTCCCCGATAGGAGGTTAACACAGAAAAACCAGTTTCTGTGTCTAAAAGAAAATTAATAGGCCTTCCTGACATTTCAAGTGTTACCCTTGGCATCATTTCTTCCATGAAGATGTCCTTTTCCAGAGTGTAGGGCTCCATAAGTTTAAGGCCATGGCATCTGAGGGTGCTGACCCAAGGTCCCTTTGGTCCTTGGGCATCCCTTCCCTAATGGCTGAACTTTTGGCATAGTTTTGGAAAGGTTCTGTCTCAGAGCATTCCTGCTTTTATTGTCCAGGCTCTCTGCATTGATGTGAATTGCCAGAAGGAGTGTCCCTGGGCTTTCCCTCTTGTGGATTTTGAGGCCATTGCCTCTATAGGGCAACTCTTACCTCAACCTGCCTCTCTCCTTGTGTTTTTCCTTTTCTATGGCCCTCTCTTTCTCTCCTTGACCTCTATTATAGAATACTGAGGAAGCTTTCCTTAGCATATCCTCCATAGGAGTTACCAGTTTATTATACTTAAATGTTTGGGTTTCTTTTAGAGTTTTTTGTTCCCTGTGAAAGACAGAAATGCATGTGATCCCTTGACCATTTTCTGTCTTCTGTGTTATAATTCCAATGAGGGTTCATGTAGGGCACTGCTTCTGTTCCTTGTGGGTACTTATTACTTTGTAGGTGTAACTAATAGGCGTAAGCTATCACCTTTCTCTTAAAGTTGTTAAAGCCTCCTGGAAGACTAGGTCAACATCTTTCCAGGGCAGATCAAAGGATATTTTATTTTCTTTCATTTGTAAATTTACTGGGTTCATCTGTGAAGCTACTTAATCTGTCTTTAATGGTGAATGGAACCTGAACCTTTACTATCCCAAATGATCCCGGTGCTTCCCATCAGGGAAAGAGCTGTGAGAGAGCTGCTCTAGATGGTGGTCTGTATTCACTTTTACACTTAGCTGCCCATGTCCCCCAAGGTCTGTAGACTTTGTATATTGTGGTGCTGGTTTTGGGGCCAAGGGGGTCATGGCTCCTGTAGAACAACAGATAAGAGCACAGGGTTGTTTTTTTTTTTTTGCTATATCCCCAGGTTCCATTTTTACTCATAATTGCCAAGAGGGCAGAATCTACTTTACAACTTTTATATAAGCCAGGATTATTCTTAGTGCCATAAAGTCCTGCACATATAGCACCTCTGTCCATTTTCCTTGTCTCCTACAGAGTAAATCTAGTTGTAAGATAGCGTTATAATTCAAACTATCATTTTTAAGCCAAACCTCCTCATCTCCTAATTTATATTGAGGCCATGCTGTATTATAGAAGAATCTTAACCCTCTTTTATTTAATGTTTGTGGATCAAATTTATTCTAATTTTTAAGGATGCATCCCAGAGGCATAGCTTGTGATATTAGCCTTAATTTCCCATTTGGAAGAGAATAAAGGAGATCCTTGGAGAGATTGGGCATCCCCTGTTTCTCTTTCTCTTTCGACACTTTATATACCATTTGGAGATGGTGTCCCCCCTCAGACTATCTGAAGAGGGTGGCCCCTCTCAGATATGGGTGTCTAGAATTACCTAGCCTTACTGTGTAACCTTTAATACCAGCCCAGAACCTCATGGGCCCCCATTACATCTCTATTCGTATAGTGGAAATCAACTTCCTAGACCTCCGTCTCCAGCTTTCTTGTGGAGGGCCTTTAACTCCATTCAGGATGCACACTAATCTTAGGTAAATGATAGCTCCACTAATGTTAACTCTTATTTCCTGCTAGATCCCTTGTTGAAATAAAATTTGTAATAATTTTACTCCCACTAATCAGTATAGGGAAGGAACCGCCTGTGTTTCCTGCATTTTCTTCAGATTAGTTTAGTTTTATGGAGGTTTCTTTTAAAATAAAATTATTATTTCCCAATTAGTTTAATATAAATCTTTCTGACCCTGGCTTTTCTGCTCTCAGGCTGAGCTGCATGCATGAGGCTGGCCGGCTGTAGCTGTCTTGCCCTTAATGTGCATTCAGAGGAGATTGCTGGGGCTGTTGCTAGGCAACAAGGTAAAGCCAATCAATGTTGGGGTTGAGGGAAAGTTTGGATCTAAATTTGAAATTACATTGCTCACAGAAATGAGGGGATCAGGGAATGTGCAGATACTCCAGTACTTTCAGCTTTTGTATAGTGCATTTTCACCAATGAAATAAAAGTTGGTTTTGCATCTCATTTGCATAATCAAACAACTTTCTTTGACTTGTTTGCTTTTCTGATGTTCTTGTTTAATAAAAAAAAATCAAATGCTTTTTTTTTATTGCTTCATATTCATTTTGAAATATCCCTAATGTTTGTGAGCAATATATTTGAAGTAGGAAAGAAAAAAGGAACCAGAAAACTCACATGAGCAGTAACAGAGGGGCAAGCAAGGGAACCTTCTAGCACCTACACCTGCTCAGGGAGGCAGGGGTGGGGGGATTCTTAATTTTTACTGCAAACTATTGCTTCTCCAGCTTATGTTATGTGCCAAGAAATGTTGTCAGTTAATGGCCTCTGCCCAATTTTTGTACTGACAGTACAGATATATACAAGCTTAAAGAGAAATCTTTTTATCCAAACTTGGGTAATATCTTAGAAATATGTGAGTTTTCTGTCAAGGTCTCCTCTTTGCAGCCTGACACATGCAATAAGACCTCAGCTTGTACATTCTACAAGTTGGATATAAGTGTAGATAAAACTGCCAACAGCCAGGCAGGAAAGAGAGTTGCAGCTATTCAGTGGCTGATTTATGGCTTAAACGTTTTTTCTAAAAGGTCACATATCACAGACAGCAAAACTAAGGATTTAGTGTCATAGATCTAAGTGTGCTGCTTGTGAACAGGGCTCCCAGAAGCCATTAACCCTCTGGTCATCCCTCACTCTCTTATGTGTCTCAGTTTCTCTTCTGAATGTCTAAAACACACAGGAGAGCTGAGAGCACTAGATGATCAGCCCTTATATGTGTATCCCTGGACAAGCCAAAGTAATTAATTACACAAGTGAAATGGGAGTCCTAATGAGAATCCTGCACATCTCAAGAATAATCTGAGATACCTCTGCTAGGTGCTCACTCATGTGAAAATGTCCAGAGCCTGAACTAAAAGGAAGAACTGTCTTTTCAACCTTTGGAGCCTAGGCTAACTCGAGAATGCATTATAAACTATTATTAATTTTGTCAGTGAAAAAATCTTGCATATGAAGTCCAATTACCATAATTACACCTTTCCAACTATTTACAGAAAAGCACTAACAGAGGCAGAAAAGTCCCTGGAAGAGATTGAACTCACTGTGATCTGAGGTCCAGCATCAGAAAGATGTCACTGAAGAAAACTCGAGTCCCTGGGGCTTTTCCCTCCTCAGTTCTTGTCATTCTCAGGAGAAGGAATTCAGGTGAGAGACAGGGTGCAGCATCCAAGCAAAGCAAGCAGTTATACAATTGGCATAAGGCATAAGTGGAAAGACTAGCTAGTCTGAGTGTTCTGCCTGCTGTGGTTTTAGGAGTTATATGTTCTTAGCATCAAGGCTTTGTTTCCCTGTAATCAGGGCTAATAGACAAGGTTTCCAGGTTACCCTCCTTAATACTGGGACCCTGTATATTATACAGGATTTCAAGGCTGTTTGAACACCTGGTAATTTTGTTTTGGCATATCTTAAGACTGCTAACTGACTCATTTAGTGGGTGAGATGAACCCCTTTTTCCCTCTCTGCTTTTCCTGCCCTGATAACTGTCTATCCTGCTTAACACCCATTCTCTCTAAAATCAATCAATCAACCAAACAATAAATAAAAAAATAAAAGAGAAGGAGCATTGTATGTTTGCAAACATTTCTAACATGACACAGAGAGATAGCTGTACCAACTGATCTTTTCATTAAGAAAATGTTTATTGAGTGCCTGCTATGCCCCAGGTAAAATTCTGGGACTGTGTACACAGTAGTGAATAAGACAGACATAGTTTCTGCTCTTTTGAAGCTTGCAGTGTGAAAAATGCCATAAAACTACAAGGAGAGAGTGCTGTGAGAGAGAATAAGGGTGGACAACACTACATTAGGTACAGAGGAAAATTCTCCCTGTAAAGGGAATATATCAGTTAAGACTGAAGGAACAGAGAGTGTCAGTCAGCTGTGAGAGAGTAGTAAAAATATGTAAAGTCAATGGTCAGGGCCACTATTAGAGCCGCCTGGCCCATGCAGGTTCACATTAGATTCAGACAGTCGGTAATGAAACAATGGAGCCAAGAACTGGTGAGCCATCAGCTTTAATCTTAGCTTGCACCCGGCAGGCAAGTAAAAACACACACTGGACTCCAAAACCTACTCATTCAGTGCTCACAAAGCTGCTGACTTATCCAAGTTTTCTAGAATCAAATGTTCCTAGCTCACCAGCCTTATTCACCTCTGTTCCTCATCTCCTTCTCCAGCACAAACTTTGCTCAAACTGGCTTCTCCCTCAGCACTCCGCCATCTTGGCTGCTACTCCTGGCCTCCTCCACATAGTCTTTCTCTGCTCTCCTCTCTAATGCTAACCTCAGGAACTGAGAGTGAGCAAGTTCCCGGTCTGCCCCACTTTATAGTGTAGAAATTCAAACCTTTAATCCAATTTACAAACAAGGAAGTCTCTGATACAAAGCCACTCTGAGACATAATGGGAGGATTTCTCACGAGAGTGCACCACCTCACATCATCCATTCAGTCAAGGGTGTGGGGTAAAAGCTTACTCTTAAAACTAAGCCGTAGGCTATAAAGACCCTTAGGCAGCCTGTCCCCCAACACACATTAATATCAATGTACTTGCAAGTGGGCAGTGCCATCTTTAACAAAGTGAGCAAAATAAATTTTATCTGCCCAACAAAATAGTAAGCCAAATATCCCAAGGTCTGAAAAGTGTGTACAATGAAATGATAAAGGTCAGTGTAGCAAGACCACAGGCAGTTTTGGAAGAGGATGTAAAATATCTAAGAGTTGGCCAATCATGCATGGACCTTAAGATCATGGCGAGGTCTATGAGTTATACTTGTAACGCATGGGGAAGCTATTGACAGAATGTTGAAATTGTAAAAGTGCTATCCTCTGTGTTGTAAGTTAGATTAAAGATAGTCATGCACTAGGTTGGTGACATGAGAGGCACAGAGAAGCAAAGACTAGTCATCTCTTCTGATGTTTTTTGTTTGTGTTTTAGCATAGACTATATATAAGAAATAAAGGAGCCAGATAAAGCTAATTTCTGTGAGTTCCTGGCTTAAATAACTGGACACTTTTTACTCTAATGGAGGAAAATGGTGTGAGTCAAATAAGTTTGCAAATATGATGTATATGTTTGCTTGCTTATAGTTTGCATTGGGTGTGGGGAACAGGCTGTAAGCAGGCAAAGTCCTTATAGCCTAAGGCTTAGTTTTAAAACTAAGCTTTTCCCTACACCCTTGACTGTTGTATGATATGGGGTGGTGCACTCCTATGAGGAATCCTCCCATTATGCCTCAGATAAGTGACTTTGTATCAGAGACGTTCTTGTTTATATATTGGATTAAAGGTTTTGATTTCTACACTATAAAATGGGGCAGAGGAACCCATGATGGAGGGTAGCAGAGAGGAGAAGCAGCCAAGATGGCGGAGTGTTGAAGGGGAAGCCAGTTTGTGCAGAGAGAAAAACATGGGGAGCATAAGTGAATAAGGCTGGTGAGGTACAAACCTTTGATTCTAGGAAACTCTGATAAGTCAGTGGCTTTGGGAACCCTGAATGGAAAGGGAAATGTTTTCCCACTGTGTGTATTTTTTGCCTGTCTGGTGCAAGCTAGGATTAAAGCTAATGGCCCACCGGTTCTTGGCTTTGTTGTTTCATTACCGTCTGTCTGAATCAAATGTGAACCTGCGCAGTCAGGCGGCTGTGATGGTGGCCGCGGCTACTGGCTTTACAAATGGAGAAGCAAGATGATTTATTTTTGGTGGGAAGAAAGTCAAGAATTCTCTTTTGAACATGTTACATTTAAAATGCTCTTGGAATGCTTAAGTAGGGAGACCTTAAGTAGACCACTAGATCAGACCATATCATTCATTTGCTCAAAGCCCTCCAATGGTTTTTCCATCTGTTAGAATAAAATCTAAAGTTCTTATAATAGACCATAAGGTCTCATTTTGTCTTCTGCTTACTTTCCTGGTTCATCTTACACCTTTCTCTTTCTTAATTACTGCTCCAGGCAGGCTTGTCTTCTTACTCTTTGTGGAAACTCACTTCCGGTCTTTTACATTCACCCTACTTTCTGCTTAGAAAATCTCTTCCCTTAGATCTTTGCCTGTCTCTTACTCCATTCAGGTCCCTGTTCAAATTTTGTGTCCTCAGAGATTCTTCCTTGACAAATCTTCTTTAAAATGGTTTCAACCTGTCACTTCAAAATTCTCTCTCTGTATTTTAATTATTTTTTTCTGCCTAAGAGTTATTGCTTCTAATGTGATAAAGTGAAATGCTTCTTTTCTCTGACCTTCAGACTAATAGCTCTCCTATACATATGCTAATTAACTGGAGAAATTTTGCTTGATGCTTGAGCAGTTCCTTGTCTGCTAAGATTTGGAGAAACATGCACAAAGTAATGACTCCAGAACTGGACTCAGATCAGTGGTGGTTGACCAGGAACAAAGTGATTGAGAAATTTTACACTCTCCCTTGAATCCCTTTGATGTCTACCTGTTCTATGGCCTGTACCCACCCCTTGCCTCTCTTCCCTTGACAATAAAGGACATCTGAATTCTAGACTCTCTTAAGATGGATTTGAGAATCAGTTTTCTTGTCTTCTCAAGCTAGACCTTTTTGATCAATAAATATTTCCTTGTTCAAGTATCGGCCTTTCTTTTGAAGCATTGATCACACGAACTTTATACCTATAACACTAACACGTAAGCATATGTTTTACTTGTTTATTGTGTTTTATGGCCTGTTTCCTCACTAGAAAATAAGCTTCATGAAAGCAGAGACTTTGTTAAGCTTACCATTGTATCTATAGACCCAGGTTAATACTTAATACTTCACAGGCACTCAATAATTCAATAAATATTTACTGAATGAACTACTATGTAAGTCAAAATGCAAAGGCAATGGTGAGACTAGAATATACATTTGGTAACCATTAGATGATGTGTAAAGTTCTAGAACTGACTGAGATTGTCAAGGGAATGAAGTAGGGGTGAGGAAAGTGTTGGGTACTAGCCATAGAAGGTAGGCATCAAAGGGATTCGAGGAGAGTATGAAATATGCAAAGAAGAGGTTCAGGACTTAGTGCTAAGGCACACCCAATATTTAGAGGTTGCTTTGATGAGGTAAGGGGAAGATCAAAACCAATAGAGAACAAGAGGGATAATTGGAGAAGACTAGAAGATCTGGAAAGAAATCAGAGAAGCTTAGAGATGAGATTCTAAAAAGTCAGTGCTATTGGAAAGCAAAGGCAACCTCTTCTTGTTTTATCTTTTCTCCAACAAAATTGATTTTCAGCTATCACATTATTGCTAAAAGTTAATTTCTCTACATAACTAAAACTTAGTCACATTGGGACTATTCATTATAAATTGAGAGAAAGCCCTAAAGTAATTAATCTGTTATTTTATATCATAATTATAATCCTTTTATTAGTCATTTTTCCCCAATACTATTCATTGAGATATGTAAAGCCAGGGGCTGACATCGTGACCATTCACATGCAGGTTCTCATTGAATCTGGCCAGATGGTAATAAAACAGCAGAGCCAAGAACTGGTGAGCCATTACCTTTAATCCTAGCTTGCACCTGACAGGCAAGAAATACACATAGTGGGAAAACACTTCCCGTTCCATTCAGGGATCCCAAAGCCACTGACTTATCCGAGTTTCCTAGAATCAAATGTTTGTACCTCACCAGCTTTATTCACCTCTGTTTCCCATCTTCTTTTTTCTGCACAAACTGGCTTCTTCCTCAGCATTCCACCATATTGGCTGCTTCTCCTCTCCTCCACATGGCCTTTCTCTGCTACCCTCCATCATGGGTTCCTCTGCCCCATTTTATAGTGTAGAAATCAAAACCTTTAATCCAATATACAAACAAGGACTTCTCTGATACAAAGTCACTTATCTGAGGCATAAATGGGATTCCTCATAAGAGTGCACCACCCCACATTATGCAACAGTCAAGGGTGTGGGGAAAAGCTTAGTGTTGAGAAGATCTTAGTATTAAAAGAGTGGGAAAAACTTAGTTTTAAAACTAAGTCTTAGGCTATAATGACCCTGCCTGCTTACAGCCTGTTCCCCACACCCAATGCAAACTGTAAGTGAGCAAACATATATATCATATTTACAGACTTATTTGACCAACAAGATACCTAGTTACTAAATACTTAGAAATATTTAATTCTTAAATTGCTCCTTGAGGTTATTTTTGTTCCCACTGCTTGTTCTTTTTTCTTTGTACAGATATCACTATATAATTGTAATTACGACTGGATTAGGGGCAGGGGCAGTGTGGGTGGATGGATGAAAACAAAGTAGTAACAGAACAGTTGGACCATTAAAGGAAATAGTGTCGTTTGTCATTGATTACTTACATACTAGTTCCTAAACATTAAAAACACACATGAAGATAGACCTTATCTGCTTGGCTCAGTGGTAGAGCATTGATCCAGTGTATGGATGTCCCGGGTTCAATTCCTGGTCAGGGCACACAGGAGAAGCGATCATCTGCTTCTCCATCCTTCCCCTCCTTTCTTTCTCTCTCTCTCTCTTCCCCTTCTGCAGCCATGGCTTGATTGGCTCTAGCAGGTTGGCCTCGGGTGCTGAGGATGTCTCCTGGCACTAAAATATGGCTTGGTTCTTGAGCAAGGGAGCAACAACCCCAGGTGGGCAGAGTATCACCACCTAACGGTCTTGCTGGGTGGATCCTGATCAGGGCGCATGAGGGAGTCTGTCTCTCTTCCTCCCCTCCTCTCTCTGAAAAGAGAGAGATAGAGAGAGAGAGAAATGAAAAAAATACACTATAAAGAATTCATAAATGTTGTTTAAAAAATAGTGGGATAAATACTGATATTTGATCTGTTCAATTAATATAGACTTAATAAATTAACTTTTAAGGCTGGGTTTAAACAAGTTTGTTTTGATCCTTGTAAAATATTTTGAGAACTACTACTTAGAGCACTCCATAGAAGTCTTAAATAAACAGAACCCAACATACCTTTTCTGCCTCCTGTTAATGTGGATTAGACCTCAGTTTTTGAGTTTGGCTAAAAATAATTCAGAGCTAAACACTCTAGCACAAGAAGTTTATTTAGAAAGGCATAGAGGTAAAAGTGAGCCAGCTGGGCTGCATGGACTCAGGAAATAAGTTACAGAGGCAAAAGAAGGGCCCTTGGAACTTAAGAGAAAGAAAGCAATGGTTACATGCCTAAGGAAAGAAGGTAGGGAAAGTCATGGATATGCAAGATAGATAGATAGATGATAGATAGAGAGATAGATAGATAGATGATATACGATAGATAGCACACTGAATCCTTTGTCTTTACGGTTTTTATATGTTTTTTTTTAATTTAAGATTTTATTTATTGATTTTAGAGAGAAAATAGAGAGAGTGAAAGGCAGAGGGAAGAGTGGGAAGGATCAAGTTGTAGTAGTTACTTCTTGTATGTGCATTGACTGTGCAAACCCAGAATTTTAAACTGGTGACCTCAGTATTGCAGGTCAACTCTTCATCCACTGTGTCACCACAGGTGAGGCTATCTGTTTTCAAAAGGCAAGAAGAATTCTAGGAGAGGTCTTAGGAGAAGATCTCAATAGAATATTCATAAGCTTTCCAGGTGTGCCTTTTCAAGGTTGTGGTCTCTACTAGTTGGTCAGTGCTAGGGTATAAAGTCATGAGGCATTATATCTGGTCCAGATGTCAGTCATGAAGTTTCTCCATCTGGTTTTGCTGCTTTTCTGGGCTTGGAGCTAAAGCACAACTCAGACCTACCTGTTATCTTTAGTTTGACCAAAACTCTGTCTCTGTGGTGCACAGACCCAATGCTTTGTTCCTAAGATCATTTGATATGGGTCAGAATCTCATTGTTCTGATAGCTTAATGCTTAAGGGAATAGTCATGTAATGGCTTTTATGGGAGTCATATGAGGCTATTCTCTGGCCTCTTCTTCCTCTATGGGGGTCAAAACCACCTGACTAACAACATGCTATGGGAAGAAAGGTGACCCTGGGGATGAGGTCTTACCTTTAACAGTTGTTTTCTCTAGTGTTTTCCAGTGCTAGGCACCTGGGATTTTTTACCCTGGTAATATTCTGTACCTGGCTTACTATTCCTGCTGCTCACACCTGTCTAACTGCCTATTCTATCACTTTAATGTCCTGACATTATTTAGAAATGTATTTGAAGCCACATTCACCTTGGCCCCTGGTAAAATGTGTGTTATTTGCTTCTCTCAGAAGAAACTGTTCTTTCAGTTTAGATACCACATTGTGTCTCCACATTGTTCTCTCGGATCACAAAGAAAATACTATGCTTTCTGGTATTATGGCAAATTATATACAATTACAAAAGGCAGCTTTTGCTTGAGCTTATTTCTTACTGATCCAGGCAGGGTTGATCATTGTATATGGACTACTTTAGTTTTAAAACCAATTTTTATTAGTTTTAAGATATCAACAAATTGGTTTCTAAAAGTAGAACAAAGTGTTCTAAGTTTTCACTGTTATGCTAATATCAGTTTGAAAATTTAAGAAACAAAAGTTTAAAAACCTGAGTCTTGTCATCATACATGGAAATGAATCTGTCTCTCCCTTCCTCCCTCCTTTACTTTCCTTTTTTACTTTCTTTTCTGTTTCACAAAGATTTAAAGTGGCATACAAAGATACAAAGATAAATTCAAGATAAATATAATACTAGTAATAAATATGAGGCAAAGGATAGAAAACTAAAAGAGAATTTGGTAAAGTGCCCAAATTCTAGCTATAAGTTCCCATATACTTGTGAGATGTAGGCTGTGAATGTGAAACTAAGATTTCTATTGGCAATATGAGGAAGAGAATGCAATAAGTTTTTTCAAAAGGAAAAATAAGTCAGTTACCTAGGATAATTATCATTTTTCCTGACAGTTTGACCAGAATGACTTTTTCTTCCCATGACTGTCACAGAGTGGTCACTAGTATAATGAACAAAGTCTTTAACAACATTCTCATCAATTGACATGAAGTTCATTCTTATATGGGGTTAAGGTATTAAACCAAAGTACAACTCAATAAAAGCACTTTAGTTCCATGGAGGTGCAGGCATGGAAGGTGTGCTTATCATATAACATGGTCAAGGTGAAATACTCTATAATGCTCAACTCTCACTTGGATTACAAATATGTAGATGATGAATGGCGAGTTTCATATCTTTAGGGCATTGATTTTCAAATTATAGGTTATATCTGTTAGTAAGTAGTAAAGTTAAAAAAATTTTAATTGATTTTTAATATATATTTTAAAAATATTGATTGGTTTTTTAGAGGGTAGGGGAAGAGAAGCAGGAATCATCAACTCATAGTAGTTGTTTCCTGTATGTGCCTTGACTGGGCAAGTTTTGGGTTTCAAATCAGCAACCTCAGCATTCCAGGTTGATGCTTTATGTACTGTACCACCACAGCTCAGTGGGTAGTAAAATTAATTCAGTGGATGGTAAACAAGTTTTAAAGAGGAAAATAATTGAACAGAAAAGTATGGAATAGAAAAATTAGTGTCTTTAGAAACATTTTATTGTTTCTTTTAAATGTGTTACTAGATCATGATGCAAAATGTATTTCTCACTGTGTATCTAGTTAAAAGGTTTGAAAACCCTCGCATTTGAAGAAATTTTCATAACCTATCTTCTTTGCCTAATTTTACAGAAGGTATTGCTTGGCCATAACTCTGATTATATCCCTTGGCAAGTGCCTTACGAGCTGCAATTCTGAGTTTATTCATTGGCTGAGAGCTAGGAGTAGGGGTGCAGAGATGAGGGTGCAGAGAGAAGCATTGAAATATACTTTGAAAAATGGAGGCTACTCACAATTTCTCCACAATGCTAAAATGATGGTGAACCAAGACAGTATGCACCAGGGAGTAAAAGGCCCTCTGGAAGCAAAAGGAAAGTCCACAAAACTGAATGCACAGCTTATTATGAAGCCTTAGCTATAAGCCAGTTAAAAGTTGAAAGTCACCCATCCTCATAATAATTTTGGTCCTTTCTGCAGGTGGAAAGTACACTGCAGGTCTGGTAATTCATAATAAGCTGCTGCATAATTGTGATACAATTACAGCATTTACAACAAGAGAATAACCTATTAAAAGCATACCTGGTTTCTACAAGGTAAGTCTCCCTGATGCTAAAGATTATCTCAATTCTTTACAATTTGGTTAGTTGTGCCAGCAATAATTGGAAAACTCAACCTGTTTTACTCTCACAAGCTTCAAAAAGATTTTCTGTGTGTTGAAGTGCTACAATTAGAAATGCCTCAGAGGCCTTGGCTGGTTGGCTTAGTGGTAAGAGTGTTGCCCTGATGTGTTGATTCCTGGTAAAGGCACACAGGAGAAATGACCATCTGCTTCTCCACTCTTAACCCTCTCTTCTTCCTCTCTGTCTCTCTCTCTTCTCATCCCTCAGCCATGGCTTAATTGGAGTAAATTGGCCCTGGGTGCTGAGGATAGCTCCATGGCCTCGCTTCAGGCATTAAAATAGCCAGGTTGCTGAGCAATAGAGCAGTGACCCCAGATAGGCAGAGCATCAGCCCTTAGGGGGCTTGCTGGGTGGATCCCAGTTGGGGCACATTGGAAGTCTGTATCTCTGCTTCCCTGCTTTTCACTTAAGAAAAAGTAAATAAATGCTTTAGAAAATATGTTTTCATACATTATCATTTCTGCATTTCATTTACCCTATAATTAAACCCGAGAAAAATAGTATATGTGAGGTAATAAAAGTGCGTGTCTTATAAAAATCTTCTACTTTTTAAAAAAGTTATATGTCCTTGGTTATTATGAATTGTCTTTTCACTGGTCTTGTTTTATTCACCATTTGTAGAAATCCTGAAGTCAGTGACATTATATACTTTTTAAAAAGAGCAAGGTTTTTGACTGTAGAAAGACATTTATTTAAAAGTCAATGATCTGTTTTGGTCCACATTATACTTTTTTTAATTTATTTTTTATTTGAGAGAGAAGGAGAGAGACAGACAGGGACAGACAAGCAGGGAGAGAGAGGGAGAGAGAGAGAGAGAGATGAGAAGCATCAACTTCTTTTTATGGCACTTTAATTGTTCATTGATTGCTTTCTCATATGTGCCTTGACTGGGGGCTCCAGCTGAACCAGTGACCCCTTGCTCAAGCCAGCAACCTTGAGCTCAATCTGGTAACCCTGGGCTTCAAGTCAGCAACCTTTGGGTTCAATCCAGCAATCATGGGGTCATGTATATGATCCCACACTCAAGCCAGAGACCCTGTGCTCAAGCTGGTGAGCCTGCCCTCAAGCCAGATGAGACCACGCTCAAGCTGGCAACCTTGGGGTTTCTAACCTAAGTCTTCAGCATCCCAGTTTGATGCTCTATCCACTGTGCTACTGCCTGGCTAGGCCCACATTATACTTTTGTTTCTTTCAAAATGCTGCTCAAATAGAATCATATAAAATATGTAGTGTTTTCAATCTCTTTTTTTACTTAGCATAATGCTTTGAGACTCATCATATTGGTACAGGTATTGGCAACTTCTTTTTTAATGCTGAGGTGCACCCATATACAACTTATTCATTCATCATTGATGGGCATTTATGTTTTTTCTCAGTATTTAATGGTAGTAACTAAAGCTACTATAAACATCTATGTATAGCTGTTTATGTGGACATATATCTTCACTTCTCTTGAAAAAAAAAAAGCCTAGTTGGGGTATTGTTGGGTCATATAGTGAATATATATTTAACTTCATAACAACAAGCTCTCCTGACTAGTCATTCATCAGTTATTTTTGTCTAAGAATCAATGCTGATATGGAAAAAATTGTGTACATATAAATGAAAACCATTAATCAGCCACTAATCCTAATGAAATTATTTCCAGAAAACACAGGAAAATTGACTGAAATTTTTTTCTACCTCCTTAGTTACCCTAGTGACTCTGAATTAGCTGATAATAAACAGTGAATTGGCTCAAAGGCCACAGAAAACAAGTTACAGAGGCAACCAAAATTGTGCTAAAACCATAAATTGAAAAGTGTCTAAAACAGTGGTTCTTAACCTTTTTTGAGGTACCGAACCCACCAGTTTCATATGCGCATTCACTGAACCCTTCTTTAGTGATAAATAAAATATGATTCTTTTTCCAAATTCAAGACATAGGTATATGTTTTCTTTACTGGTGCACAAAATGAGCCGTGCATGAACATCACCTTGCTCAAAGAACAAAACCAACAAAGTGCATGAACTCACAACAAATTATGGTATTACTTTATTCTGGCCTCCATGGCAGAGGCTTCTCCGAACCCCTGAGATTGACTCATCAAATCCCTAGGGCTCGATAGAACCCAGGTTAAGAACCACTGGTCTAGAGAAGTAAGGATTAGCTATGCTTTTGGCAAGTCATGCAGAATGCTTGCCTTTATTGTCTTTATACTTTGAGGTAGAAAGTTAATAATATTTTTAAACAGTCTGACTTTAAGTTAAAGGAGTTCAATTTATGTGAAAGTAACATAAAAGTGACCTAGATTATTTCTTTTGAAAATGTGAACTAAAAAATCAGTTTTGTATTTATTGTGCTAAGTTTTACTCACTTGAACAGAGACATGTAAACAAATGCTATCAAATTGAAGTGCTGCTTGATCATCAAGTGTTTCAATGTACTGCCACAAGTAAGAAACCAGCCACAATAAGAAATTCACATTTTAATCAGAGACTTCCTGTCTGAATTTCCAATGTGTTTCCTTGTGGCTTTGTATCTGTAAGATCTCAGTTTATTGTTTTGACTAAAGCTCAAAACTCCATCAATTCAGTCAAAAGTCATTTTATATCTTTAGTGTTTAGATGGAATTTTTCCAACTGAGTCAATTGTCTGAAACTAGTTTGAAAAACTATTGTTCACTGTAGAAATCAGAATTAACAAATGCAAAGATTATGTGAATGATAATTAGCTTTACTTTTCTTCAACAGTCAATGAGTTGTGGGGATTTACTCACTTGGAAAACTCTCCTGCTTTTCTTCAACATTTCAAAACGACGTGCTTTTCAAATCATGCATTAAATGTGCACTGTAGACTAAGCACATACTCTTGGCTACTAGTGTTTGTAAGACAGATCCTAGGGTTCTGAAAGAGAAAGTCAGATCATACTTGGGAGACAATATTAAATTATCACTCACAGAGTCACCAAATGGTGTTTAGCTGGGCCAGCACATGGATAATTAAGGCATAATTGTTAATGGAAAAAGCCACCAGATGCTAGACCTTGGCACTTGAGTTTTGATTTAAAAAGAATTCAGATCTAACACTCAAATACAAGAAACAGTTTATTTAGAAAGTCACAGAGGTAGAAGAAGTTAGCCAGCAAGACTGCGTGGACTCAGGAAGCAAGTTACAGACGCAAAAGAAGGACCTTTGGAGCTTAGGAGAAAAAAAGGCAACAAAAATGTGCCTGGGGGACAGAAAAGAGGAAAGGTGGTGGCTGTTTCAGAGAGAGTGTCCTGGGGAAAGGCGTGGGCATACTGGAGAAAGAACACATGCAGTGGGTCTTTTGTCTTATGGGGTTTTATCTGTCTTTAGGCAGGGATTTTAGGGAAGGTCTCAGGGGATGATCTCAATAGGCTATTCTCAGCTTTTTCTGGTGTGACCTTTCAGGGTAATGGTCTCTACTGATTGGTGGGTGTTAGGGTATTGGGTCATTAGTCATTAGAGCTGATCCTAATGTCAACCATGGCCTTGTTTCATCTGATTTTGCTGTTTTTCTGGGCTTGTGGTTGAAACGCAGTTGATGCCTGGATGTTATCTCTAGTTTGACCAAAACCCTGTCTCTCTGGTCAACAGATCAGGGGCTTTGTTCTTAAGACTATTTGATATGGATCAAAACCTCATTGTCCTGAGGGCTTAATGCATAAGGGAGTGGCTATGCAAGGGAGTCATATAAAGCTATTCTTTGACTCTCTTTTTCCTCCTCTAAGGGGGTCTACCTCATGACTAGTGACATTCCAGGAGAAGAAGGTCAGGGGAGGGTCCAAACTGCATGACCAGAAATGTGAAACTTAAAGGGAGCTAAACCACATGACCAACATATGCTATGGGAAGAAAGGTCACTCTGAGGGTGAGATCCCACCCTACAATACTTGCCTTCCCAGTTTTGTCCATTGCTATTTGCCCATTGCTACGTACCCAGAGCTTTCTACCCTGGTGACCTCCTTCTTCTGTACCTGGCCTATTGTTCTTACTCTACTCATGCCTGTCTAGCTACCTATTGTATCATAGTTAAGTACGTGGACATCTTTCTCCCTCTGAGGTCCTGCACACAGTACTGCTGTTTGTACATTTGGTGGGTGCACAAAGGCCACTGGAAAGTAAACCTTGAGACTTCTTCTTGTGATTCTCCTGGCAGATGGATACCTGAATTTCACTTTTTCATATTTCTATATTTTTGACTGAGGTTTTTATTTCTATTAAAAACTGTGAAAAACAACATAGTCTTCTACATTTATATTTCACACCATAGTATGAAATAAGGGCAAAAGAATAGGTGTTATCAGATAGAATTCAAATGTAAGGAGAAAGGAAAATGTCACAGGTTGGGAGAATATGGTTTATACTCTAGAATCCAAGTTAACTAGCTATTACCATGGAAATATAAATCACTGTGCTTGCTGACTTATAAATCCCCTTAGTTAGGGCCCAGGCACAGCTGAGATCAGCACTAAACAAATATGAGACTGGAATTCCCCAGGGAAGAAATGAGTGTCTTGGACCAGAATGCCGGCAGTAGAGAGACAAACAACTAGATTGAGTAAAGGTCAAATTTGCTAATTGATTGTCATCCAGGGGATGGTTGTGGGAGAGCAAAGTAAAAGTCATGAAACAGAATTGAGACAACAGATAAGGAAATGTGGGGCAAACTAGGGGAAAACATTGGGGAAAAGAGTGAGAGGTACATTTTGACCAAGTTAATTCTGAGATGTCTATTAATTATCAAGTAAAGATGTCAAGTAGGTAATTAATATGTAAGACGGAAAGCTCAAAGAATAGTTTGGAGCCTGATATATAAATTATGAGGTAATCAGCACATGAATGTTATTTATTCACATGGGGGTTGGCTGGGAGGGAGAGAGAGAGAGAGAATTTTGAGAGAAGAAGACAAGTCTGGACAAAGCAGTCTGAAGAACCCTGATTTTAGGGTAGGAAAAATGGAGGAGGAGGAACCAGAGGTCAGATGCCGAAGGAGGATCCAGACAGAGGATTGATGAGAAGTTCTCAATGAGCTAAGAGGAAACCAGAATAATATATTGTCCCTAAAGGGAGACACTCCAGGAGTTCTTAACCATGTCAAATGCTACTGGGAAGATGAATAGAAAATTGGCCACTAGATTTGGCAACATGATGATATTAATGATTCTGACAGACCATCCCTGGATTCATAGTGTCAGAAGATAGAATGTAGGGATGAAGGAGTGAACAGTGCTGAAGAAGTAGACATCTTTGAGTTTTCCTGTGAAAGGAAGTAGAGATAAAATGCTATGTGGAGTCAATGAAGAAGATTTGTTTCGTTTCTTTATAAACAAACACTAGAGCATGTTTTGAGGCTGATCAATATAGTCCTTTTTAAATGGAGAACTAGTAATATGGAAGAGAGGAAATAATACCAGAGTAAAGATCTTGGGAAAGCCAGAGAGACAGGATCAACAAAAGCAAGATTTGAACTTGAATAGCAGAAAAGACATACTCTCCGTTTTAAGAAGAAGAAAACAGTAGATGTATGTGCTGATGATGTACAAAGGCTTATAGATTTGGTGATAGGAAGATGATTGAGTTCTTCTTTGATGGCTCTTATTTGCTCCATGAAACACAAAGTGAGGTAACCATGGGGCGGGATGGAAAAAAATTAAGGAGTGATAAAAGATGTAAAATAATCATCTTGGAGAGTGGCAAAATGATGGGACAATGAAGTCAGATTTTTGGGTTTTGAGGACCCTTTGGGGTTTGTGGTTATAAATGTTATGTAAAGTCAGTCAACCCACCTGTGTGATTTCCTCTATCAGTGTTCAACTGTTTGGTTAACTATGTTAAAAACTGGCATTAGCCAAGGATTTTATTTTCTACTGATACTTATATTTAGGGAGAGAGGGGCAAAAAAGATGCACTGATAATGAGAAAATGGTGGGGTTTATGGTCTTGATAAAGTTCACAAATTTTGTCAGTAGGGGTATTGAACAATAAATTAGAAGAGCTAGAAGTGGTGAATGAAGAATTAAATGCTTGAAATGACAATTCTGAGAGTAGAGTAATTTGTGCCAATGAAACAGAGGACTAAAATATGACCATAGTGTGTGTGTGACTGGGGTCGAGGGGTGCACACAGAGATGATATCATTAAAGAAACTAGGTAAATAATTTGGTGAATATTGAAGTCCTTATGAATAATGACAGTTGGTGAATATTGAAGTCCTTATGAATGATGACAGTAGTTTCAGAGAAAGGGGCAATAACAAAAGACTCTAGTAGGTGACAGCAAACAGAAGAAAAATGAGGTGGTATATATAAGTGGCCTACTGATCAAGGGCCCCTTCTTCCTCCCAAGATGACTTTTGCACCACCACTGAGAAATAAATTCAAGCTCTTCAACTTTTGTAATAGTTTACAAGGCTCTGCATAATCTGGCTGTCCTTATTGGAGACCCCATTATTTTAGTATATTTCTAGTATTACCCACAATCCAGTCACAGTGGCCTTCTCTCAGTTTCTTGAAGAAGCCACTCTCTTCTATCTCAGGGTCTTGGCACATGCTATTTCTTGTGCCATAAAACATTTTACATGAATAGCCTCTTCTCAGCCTCAGCTTAAATATTATTCATCTTCCCTGACCTCACAAATTAAGGTGTCTCCTCTTATAATACTTTATTCCTTTTCTTTGTAGTACTTATCAAAATTTTAAAGTATATTTTTAATAATTGGTTTATTTTTGATTATTTATGTTACCTCCATAAAAGTAGAATTTTCTCCCACACTACTGTATTTATAGAAGCTGATCAAGTGCCCAGTACAGAGTAGGCAGCTTGGCAGAGGGAAACAGCCTGATGGTTAGGGGAACAGGCTCTGGGGTTAGATAGTCTGAATTCAAATCTCAGATCCACCAGTGCTGCCTATGTGATCTTAGAAATATTATCTTGTCTCTCTGGGCCTTTGTCCTCCCCCCCACCCCCAATTTGTAAAATAAAGAAAATAAGGTTTATCTTGTAGACTAGATATGAACATTAAAAATATATATAATTGAACTTCTTATCACAGAATAGTAAGTGATCAATAATTGCTTACTGAAGTATGCAGTAAAAAGCATTCATTTATTCTATTGTTAGTTATGTAAAGATCTGTTATAGAAAAAAATCTTTTACATGGTTACATACCATATCATCTCTAACATTAAGTACTCAAATCTCTCTAATGTTCAATTTCTTCAACTACAAAATAACAAAGCTGGGTATTGTGATCTCTGTTTTTATCTGGTTCTAAAATTTTTAATTATATGATTATAAAATAGGTTTTGTTGTCTTCCTTTTACTTGTCATTAGTCATCCTTAGTTACTTAAAACAGTAAGGCTTTTTGTTTGCTTGCTTTAATGTGTTAGGAATGGTAGAATCACTTAGAAAGCTTTTGCAAATTACAGATATTTTTCTACTTTCTTTGTCTCTGATTCTATATAGTACATGTGGCAGGGGCTGGTGTAGTTTAAAAACCTCCCTAGCTAAATTAAATCTCCTCTGGCATCTCCCACTGGTCACCTTCTGTTATCTATCTTATTGAGACCCATTGCTTTAGCAGGTATTATGAAACAAGAAATGCTTAGCACCATTGCCTGTATATGAGCCAAACATAACATGTTTTCTTTTTGGGATGTGATGATTATGACCATATACCATTTATTCTCCTTAATCAGAATTGTTATGAATATCACTGTCCTGAAAATGATTCTGTTCACAACTCTATAATTATATCTTTACAATTCTTTAAACTTTTGTATCAAGTGGCATTTTATTATCATAAATCCCTCTAAAAATTATGCTATAATAATAATATGAAAGGATTTGAATCATTTGAATTTTCCTGTATTCTATTTCAGTAAAGTCCTATTTAGATTTTAAAAGACATTTTGTTTTTGAAATTTGTTGCAATCAAATTCCAATGAGAAAGCACAACACATCTAGGTTTCAAATACAAAAGTTTGAATAAACATGTTATTTTACTTTATATCTGGTCTGCTTCAACTCTTTCCACTTACTTCCCACTCATATGGAGAAAAGGGGGAGGCAGACTCACAAACAACAGGAGACATGGCATTGGTCAGATGTGTATGCTTAGCTTTAGTAACCACCAAGTTTTGGGGTCTGGAAAGTCTGAAGTAGCTTTTAGCTCCCTGACTTTGGGAATTGATGGTCAGCTTAGGTGGTGGCCACCAAACCGGCTCACTTCATGGCACTTCTTCTGCTTGGATAGATACTCTATAAGTCCCTTGTTATCTGTAGTTGCAGCCAAGATATTTGCTACAGCTTTAGGAGGACTACTCTACAAAAGCCAGCCTAGCATTTGTGAGTGTGGATGATCTTAGAGGCTATTATGCTAAGTGAAGAAGCCAGTCAGAGAAAGACAAATATCATATGATTTCACTTATATGTGGAATCTAAAGAACAAAATAAATGAACAAACAAAATTGAAAACAGACTCATAGACACAGAGGACAGACTGATGTTTGCTGGAGGATAAGGAGAAGGGCAGAATGGATGAAAAAGATAAAGGGTTTGAGAAGTACAGATTGGTAATTACAAAATGGTTATGGGGATGTAAAGTGGAGCATAGGGGATATAGTCAATAATACTGTAATAACTATGTATGGTGCCAAGTGGGTACTGGAAAATCAGGGGGAACCTCTTATAAAGTATATAATTGTCTAACTACTATACTTTATGCCTGAAACTAATCCAAAATAATATTGAATGTAAACTGTAATTGAAAATGACTTTTTTTTAGAAAAAGAGAAACATTCAATAGAAAATTCTGAAACCTAGTCATACTTATACTTCGTTTTTCTTTTCATAGTCTTACCTTTACAATTATAATCTATTTTTCTGTGTGAAATTTCCCTTTTAATGAGCACCTGTCTAAAAAGCTTTCCAGGTTGTTTCTAATATATACCTGCTAAAGCTAGCTCCTGTTGGTAAAGCGTTTGGATGAGAAAACTTCTTTCTAGATTGAGAAGTCTTTTTACACATTCTTGTTTACATTTTCTATTGCAGATGTAAGTGAAGTTTTAGTCACTTTATCTCAACAGTCTCTAACAAAAAAACCTCTCAGTATTTCTGATGTCAATAAACATTTAAATTAGAAGAAAATAAGGCCCTCTCCGGTTGCTTCAGTGGATAGAGCATTGGCCCGGTGTATGGACATCCTTGGTTCCATCTCTGGTTAGGGCATACATGAGAAGTGACCATCTGCTTCTCTCCCCCTCCCATTCTCCCTTATCTCTCTCTCTCTTCTCCTCCCTCAGCCAGTGGCTTGATTGGTTTAAGTGTTGGCATGAGCGCTGAAGATAGCTCAGTTGATTTGAGCATCAGCCCCAAACCAGGGGTTGCCCAGTGGATCCCAGTCGGGGCACACGAGGGAGTCTGTCTCTCTATTTCCCCTCCTCTCACTTAAAAAAATAGTTTGGTGAAACTTTGAATAAAAAACCAAATTGGTCATTCCTTAGTGCTGAAAAATCTCAGGATATTCACTTCATGCAGGCTTAGTGAGAACACTTCAGAAGTGAACTTGTGTACCTGGGTGCATCTGAGAATATTCTGACACCAAAAATGGTTTGTGCTAAGAAGAGTAAAGTTTAATTACCTTTTAGCTCCAAAACACAGAAATATGACAGAACTGCTTTACAATTCTAGACATTTTTCTGAACTTAAAAACATTTTTTAAACACATATCTGCTAGTGAGAGTAAGGTCAATGCATAAAAGCATGAAAGAAAGCATTGTGTTCTCAACCATTTCCCCTGGGAGATCTCCCTCTTTGAGTGTGAGTATAAGCACACTTTAATTCAATTGCACAATTTTTAATATGTGCCTGCTATGAGAAAGGCATTGTGGGAGAGAATCATAAGACTGTTGTTTTTCCATTTCTTTTAGATGCAGGGTCAAGTTGCTTATTTGAGCTTTTTCTAGCTTCTTATCATATGTCTGTAGTGCTATGAACTTCCCTCTCATTACTACTTTTGCTGTGTCTCATAAATTTTGAGTTGATGTATGCTCATTGTCATTCGTTTCTAGGAAATTTTTTATTTCTTCTTTGATCTCATTGCTAACCCATTCATTATTTAATAACATGCTATTTAGTTTCCAAGTGTTTGAGTATTTTTCAGTTTTTCTTTTGTGCTTAATTTCTAGTTTCATGCCATTTTATCAGAGAAAATGCTTGATATGATTTCAATCTTCTTAAATTTGTTGAGACCACTTTTGTTTCCTAACATGTGGTCTATCCTAGAGGATGTACCATGAGCACTTGAAAAGAATGTATATTCTGCTGCTTTAGGGTTTAAGGTTCTGAAGATATCTATTAAATAGAGTTTATCTAGAGTATCCTTTAAGTCTGCCGTTTCTTTGTTAATTTTCCTTCTTGAGAATCTATTCAGTGATGTTAGTGGGGTATTAAAATCCCCTACTATTATAGTACTGCTGTTGATCTCACCCTTTACATACATCAAAGTCTGCTTTATATATTTCAGTGCTCCTATGTTCGGTGCATAGATATTTATAATGGTTATATCTTCCTGTTGGATTGCTCCCTTTATCATTATGTAGAATCTTGAAAAGAAAGAATAAAGCAGGAGGTATCACTCTTCCAGATATCAAGTTATACTACAAGGCCATTGTACTCAAGATAGCCTGGTACTGGCATAAGAACAGGTATATAGATTAAAGGAACAGAACAGAGAACCCAGAAATAAACCCACACCTTTATGGACAACTGATATTTGACAAAGAAGTTTAGAGCATACAATGAAGTAAAAATAGCTTCTTTAACAAATGGTGTTGGGAAAATAGGACATCTACCTGCAAAAAAATGAAACTGGCCCGTCACCTTACACCATTCACAAATAAAAACTGAAAATGGATTGAAGACTTAAATGTTAGCCAAGAAACCATAAGCACCTTAGAAGAAAACATAGGCAGTAAGCTCTCTGACATCTCTTTCAGCAATATATTTTTCGATTTATCTCCACAGGCAAGTGAAATAAAAGACAGGATATATCAAACTAAAAAGCTTTTACAGAGCTAAAGACAATAAGAACAGAATAAAAAGACAAACCACACAATGGGAGAACATATTCAACAATGCGTCTGATAAGGGGTTAATAACCAAAATTTATAAAGAACTTATAAAACTCAACACCAGGAAGACAAACAGTCCATTCAAAAAATAAGCACAAGAAATGAATAGACATTTCTCCAAAGAGAACATACAGATGGCCAATAAGCATATGAAAAAATGCTCAATGTCACTAATCATTAGAGAAATGCAAATTAAGACCACAGTGAGATATCATCTCAAACCAGTCAGAATGGCACTCATCAGCAAAACAACACAGAACAAGTGCTGGCGAGGATGTGGACAAAAGGGAACCCTTCTGCTCTGCTGGTGGGAATGCAGACTGGTGCAGCCACTGTGGAAAACGGTATGGAGATTCCTCAAAAAATTAAAAATCGAACTGCCTTTTGACCCAGCTATCCCACTTTTAGGAATATACCCTAAGAACACCATAGCACTGTTAGAAAAGAAGAAATGAGCCCCATGTTTGTGGCATTGTTTACAATAGCGAAGATATAGAAACAGCCCAAGTGTCCATCAGTAGACGAGTGAATTAAAAAGCTTTGATACATATATACTATGGAATACTACTCAGCCATAAGAAATGATGACATCGGTTCATTTATAAAAATATGGATGGACCTTGATAACATTATATGGAGTAAAATAATTAAATCAGAAAAAAAACTAGAAATATATGATTCCATACATAGTTGGGACATAAAAATGAGACTCAGAGACATGTACAAGAGTGTGCTGGCTACTGGAAGGGTGTGGGAAGGAAGGAAGAGAGGGAGGGTATAGGGGTAGGGGTAGGGGAGGGGCACAAATAAAATGAGGTAGAAGGTGATGGAAGACAATTTGACTTTGGGTGATGGGTATGCAATATAATCAAATGTCAAAATAACCTGGAGATGTTTTCTCTGAACATATGTACCCTGATTTATCAATGTCACCCCATTAAAATTAATAAAAAAATAAATAAAAACAGTAACAACAGATTTAGAGGATTGCTAGATGTTTAATTGGTACAAGTTTAATAAAAGAGTTGTATATCTTTCACTGAACCTCAATCTCACTCATGAGCTTCCCTGGATGCTCCATTGCTCAACAGTTCTCTTCCTAAAATAGTACAGAACTAACATTTGTGCACAGGGAAGCATGTAGGTGAGGTCTGTGCCTGGCCATCAGTCTAAATCTACCCTTGGCTTTGTCAATATTGATGTCATAAAATCCAGCAAATACTGTAAAATATTTTTTTTTGGAATCAATCAACCCTCCCTATTAATTTATAAACAATTTAAATCTTTTGGTGTTTTTGAGGAACTATCATGATCAAATATAGCAGATAAAACCCCCCACATTTTAAACTTAGAAATTATATTATAAAATTAGTCTTTCAACCGTCATTAAACTAACTTGCCAGATTAATTGCACTCTCCTCTGAATTGTATACTTATCTTTAAAAGTAAGTGGTACTTGATCTCACACGTGTCTGTGCTAGTTGTAGCTTTTGTTACACTTTTCATAATTTAATTAGGTATTACATATCCAATACAAAGAACCCAGAAGAGATACTGTTGTTGAATGCTTTTTATAAAAAACTTGACAAAAACAAATTTGGCAAGAAAAATTCCACCTAAAAAGTAAGTTGCCAAAATATTATTGCTGTATTTATAAAAGTTGGGAGAGAAGGAGTCATATAAATGTGCAAGTGCCTTTAAATTCTTGATTCACTTAAAAAAACATTAAAAGTGGGCATTATAGATAACACTGGGGAACAAAATTTTTGTTGCATCACAAAAACACTTGTTCTTACCTAATTCGAGTGTGCTGATCTCAAATCTGACATTAGTTTTTTTCTGTAAGCTACAGTGTTTTTGCAAGTCAAAATTTTTTTTCACATTTTTTTTCATCTTATTGTAAAATTTTCAACATTTAGTTTAACATAATGAAGTAGAATGTCTTCTTGGGTATCACCTTTGTGAAATATAATAATTTATATAATGCAGAAAATACACTAATACAATAAAAGTTATGATTGCATCAGAATTTGTCTACAATTTTGATATAGAACATATTAAAACACTTATATTAATCAAGTTTGTGCAAAATTTATTTAAATTCTATTCAGGCAAAAATTTGCATTTGTAGCTCTTGCGTTGGTGTACTTGTTGAGGACAATCTTGTTAGATGTTCCAGGAGTAGTCTGCCATAATATTTCTGTCCCATTGCCTGTGATAATGCTCTTCCACCATCTTCAGATATTGATGAAAGTGTTTTCCTTGCTCATCACTAACAGCTCCAAGATTCTTGGGAAACTTATCAAGGTGACTGTTCAGGAAGTGAATCTTAACGCTCATGTTACATACAATCTCGCGGAGAGCCAGCAGCATCCTTTGAACCAGAAGTTCATAGTTTTCTGCTTTTTGGTTGTTGTTGCCAAGGAAATTCTTTGTAATTGCCACAGAAGACTGCCATGCTGCTTTCTTCTCCTTATTCATCTTCCTGGCAAATTCTTTTTCATGTATGAGGGTTCAAATGTGAGGTCCATTGAATACACCTGCTTTTTTTTCTCTTTTATTAATTTTAATGGGGTAACATTAATAAATCAGGGTACATATGTTCAAAGAAAACATCTCCAGGTTATTTATCATTCAATTATGTTGCATACCCATCACCCAAAGTTAAATTGTCCTCTGTCACCTTCTATCTGTTTTTTTTGTGCCCCACCCTTATCCTCTCCTACCCTCTCCTTTCTACCCCCCACCCCATAACCACCACACTCTTGTCCATGTCTCATAGTCTCACTTTTCTGTCCCACCTATGCATGAAATCATGCTGTTCTCAGTTTTTTTCTGTTTTACTTATTTCACTCCTTATCTCCGTATAATGTTATCAAGGTCCATCCATTTTGTTGTAAATGATCTGATGTCATCATTTCTTATGGCTGAGTTATTCCATAGTATATATGTACCAAGGCTTTTTAATCCACTCGTCCTCTGACGAAAACTTGGGCTGTTTCCAGATCTTCGCTATTGTGAACAACGCTGCCACAAACATGGGGGTGCATTTCTTCTTTTCAAACAGTGCTATGGTGTTCTTAGGGTATATTCCTAAAAGTGGGATAGCTGGGTCAAAAGGCAGTTCAATTTTTAATTTTTTGACGAATCTTCATACTGTTTTCCACAGTAGCTGCACCAGTCTGCATTCCCACCAGCAGTGCAGGAGGGTTCCCTTTTCTCCACATCCTCGCCATCACTTGTTCTGTGTTGTTTTGCTGATGAGCGCCATTCTGACACCTGCTTTTATCTTCTCCAGAGACAAGGCAGAAAAGCAGAAATAATAAGTTGAAACCATTCACATTCTCTATTCAAAGCCTGAACAAACTGATTCATTAAGTCAAGTTTGATGTGAAGTGGGGGAAAAAAATGATCCTGTCTCTACTAACTACAGGTTCATTCACAATATTTTGCATCTCTACTTCCAGAGCTTCACGTTTTGACCACTCCTTCTGTGTCCAGTGTTTCTCCTGAGCACGGAAGTCCCACAAACACAGAAGGGAAAGATACTTTGTGAAACCTCTCTGTTTTCCTAGCAGGAAATTGACCATTTTAAGATCCACACAAATGATCCAGTTATGCTCCTCATACTTCAGAAAACCGAGGACAATTTTTATGTTATTATAATCTTCTCACACATGAGTTGAATAACCAATTGGAACTGCTGCATAAACATTGCCATTGTGTAGGAGAACACATTTCAGACTTTGTTTAGAGCTGTCAAGAAATAGCTGCCATTCTGTTGGACTGTGAGTGATACCACCTCGCTGGCTGAGAAGACTACTGATATCATGACAGTAAACAAAGTGTTTGTCTTCGGAAAAAAAGTCCACAAAAATTTGTTCACGCTTCCTGAAATGGGATACTTTAGCTGACCGGTGAAGTACATTCCTTTCTTGAAGTTTGGAGGCTAATCACTCAGCTGCTTTTTTTGATAGGCCAAAATTTCTTACTAAGTCATTCAATTCGGGATGGTTAAACTGCTGTGGGGTGGTTAATGACTGCTTGGCATCAGAAGAAGACCCTTCAGATTCTCATGCATCTTATCAAAATACACTTGATCACCATGTTCACTGTCTTTGTCCTTAGAACAAATAAAACCATTGAAAACTGGAACCGGGAGTGTCTCAGAGTGTGGGATAGGTTGTATAGCTGAAAGAATATTAAGATATTTGATCCTATGCCATTTTTTTCCTGCTGATGCCCTTTGTATGGATCAGACAGAAATAACAGTCACTGCTGTGGTCCTTAGTTTCACACCAAACCATGGGAATACCAAAAGGCATTTCTTTGCATTTTCCTTTTGTCCAGTCATGAAGCATTTCCTCACAATTATGACACACAATATGAGGAGCCCAATTTTTGTCTTGATTGCCAAGGGGATCTTGAAAATAGGCAATATATGCATGTGTCACAAATGTTGAAATATTGAGCCTTTGATGTTGAAGTGTGTAACAGCCACACATATAACAGAAGGTGTCAGGACTATTCTTACATTTACGCCTACTCGAAGAAGCCATAATTCAATCTTAAAACAAAATTAGAGGGTGTTTTTTATCAGATAATAATTTTTTACATTTAAAAACAACTACCATTATGTAAAAGTAATGTTCGTAAAACATTAATTGCCTTGTGGTTATGTTCAATCCAAGAGTCGTTTTCCTCCAATTTCAAAACCAATGCATGCCATTAACTGTAACAAAAAGATATTTAAATTGCATAAAAACTAGAGCATGCACCAAAAACCGGATTTTATATTTGGAATCAGTAATGCAGATATATATAGAAAAAGTTCTAAAACCTCATGCAACAGAAAATGAAAAAAAAAATTGTTCTTTAGTGTAATGTGTTATCAATTATGAAAGACATCACAGAATTCCAGTCAATGGATTTATATACTAAGGAAAAGTTTCATTCTAAACCAATCTCTTGGTGAATTAATGTGTTCTTATATGTTTTTTGTTAAAATGAATTACATATACGATAGTATGTATCATGTATTATTTTTTAATGATCTTTTGGTTTAACTATCTTTTTGAGTTAGGTAATCAACTTGTTGGTCCAGTTCTGTTATACTCACTTTTCTCTTGTATGATTGTTGTGGTAAATGAAGCATCAGATTGCCCCCTGTAATTTCAGCTCTCTCCCTCATATACCTCTGACATACCTAAAGCCACTGAAACCTGTAGTCTTATTAACTGCATCCATTTCTCAGCTCTTTTCTTCTCAACTATCTCTAGGAAAAATGTAAAAGATGTTGGGGAAGCTCTCCTTGCTTCTGTATCTGGCTTATTTCTTCTGTCAGCTATTAACAGTTGTTGTCTTACTCTCTCTGAGCTCCTGAAGTCCAAATATTTGATTCTGTTAATTTCAGAAACCCAGTTTGCTTTTCTTAACATTGCATTAAATTCTTTAAACAGGTGACTTTCTTTGACAGCTGAAAACTCAGATTCTCTCATCTTTGTTCTTATCTCCTGGCTCGGGGTCTCTTACCTGTCCTGATCATACTTTGTATGACCTCATTCATCTTTGAGTTGAGTTTCTGGTTCACAGTCCTGTATCTGGGTCTTCATTTGGCATTTTTGATGCCTTGGGCACAGTTTTTGTGTTCTAGATTTTTAATCTCCTAACTGGAAAGTAAAATGATTTTGTTCTTTTTACTATGTTTATCAACAAAGGCAGAAAACTGAAAAATAACTGCAAAGGCAGCTAAGTGTTACATATACTGTCCTCAGTTCTGTTATTTATGCTATTTTGAACTGATTCTAGGGGCAGGGTATAAAACTGGAGGGTCTAGTCTCTTATAACTATGTAGCTTGTTCTCAGGTATCTATACTTACCACCTATCATATGACCTAAGTTAGTCTGGATTATTGCTTATACATATCTTGGTCATGGTTTTGGATTTTAGGAACAAAGGCTGGGAGTTCATCCTAATCATGGAAGGTTGGTAGATTTTTTCAATAAGCAGATAAAAAGGAACAAAGTGAGGATTTGGGGGTAGTAGAGATAGTAAATGGCTGTTCCTTTATTGTAAAGATATATTACATTCCTGGGTCATAGTAGATAATAAACTCAGTGAAGTTATTATGAATACAAAGGCTTTAAAGGAACAAGAAAATATGCTTGTGCTTAGAATACTTTGTAGAACTTAAGTTGTTTAGAGTTTAAAGTTTGAAGAAGGAACAAAAGTAGTTTAAAACATATTTTAGTCTTAATATTATTATAGGAACAGAACAGTAAGAACATGCACAACTCCATAGTTCTGGTCTTCATACCATTGTCCTCAAATACCCACCATGTGATGCTAAATCAGGGCTGCTCAGTGGCATAGCAAATACCAATCCATATGAACAAGAACAAAGGTCGATCTGCCTGCACCAATTATTAACCTGAGTTGAATCGCCAACCTAACTATTTATTTCCAAATAGACTTGTAGGTGTTATTATATAGTTTTATAGCTCATTCAATATTGAGAGTTCCAGTTCTTCTGTTTGAAATTTATCGGTTAGATTTAGATAGCACATGTGTTAGAAGTATTAATAAATATTTCTGAGTCTTGACTAAAAGATAATCTATAGCAGTGGTTCTTAACCTTTTTTGAGATACCGAACCCACCAGTTTTATATGTGTATTCACCGAACCCTTCTTTAGTGATAAATAAAATATGATTCTTTTTTCCAAATTCAAGACATAGGTATATGTTTTGTTTTTTTTTTACTGGTGCACAAAATGAGCCATGCATGAACATCACCTTGCTCAAAGAACAAAACCAACAGAGTGCATAAACTCACAACAAATTACGGTATTACTTTATTCTGGCCTCCACAGCACAGGCTTCTCCGAAGCCCTGAGACCAAGTCATCAAACCCCTAGGGTTCGATAGAACCCAGGTTAAGAACCACTGATCTATAGTCATTCTATCTCTACCATCTTTTCGTTCCTGATGAGCAAGGCAAAAGTTTAGAAATATGATTCAGTAAAAAAATAAATAAATAAATAAGTAGAAAGAGTATATTGCATACTATGTTAAAAAAGAAAACAACCCCTAGTATCCTGGTCATAGGTATAGGAGTAATTACCACAATAGAAAAAGACACAGTATCTTTATGTAAAGAAATACTGGTAGTGTAGGCTTCTCATTTTGTACAGTAATGCACGATAGCCAAACGGTATAAATCTCCAGATAACTTTAGTAGAAAGACACCATCCTGTGCATTCAGGTAATAAATAATTAGAGGTAGAAGATCTTTAAACAATAAAGAATCCCTTTGCAGCCTGACCTGTGGTGGTGCAGTGGATACAGTGGATAAAGCATCGACCTGAAACACTGAGGTAGTTGGTTTGAAACCCTGGCTTCCCTGGTCAAGGCACATATGAGAGTTGATGTTTCCTGCTCCTCCCCATTCTCTTTCTCTCTCTCTTTCTCTTCTTTAAGATGAATTAATAAAACAATCTTAAAAAGAAAAAAGAATCCCTGTGCCATTAAGGCATTTTGGGCCACTTCTACTTGATACAATGAAAATATATAGAAGAGATTTAAATGAATTTGCATGGTGTTTACTAGCAAATGCCAAGTAGCAATAATTTATACTACATTTATTTCTCAGATACATTGTTAGTATTATGCAAAAAATTTAAAGCACACCAAGTGTTTCTTCACTGATATATACATACTGCTGAACATAAAAATTTCTTGCATTTAATAAACCACACTGATAGACCAATTTGTATTCAGCTTGTTGTGCTAAAAATGAGATAAGTACACAATTCCAAGAACTCAGAAGACTTTATATATTTTTTTTACATTTAAAAATTTTATTTAGAAAATTAACTTTAACATGGTGACATTGATTAATGAATACATAGGTTTCAGGTAAATATTTGCATAGCATTTGAACTGTTGGTTGTGTTGTATGCCCATCAGGCAAAGTCAAATCATTTTCTGTCACCCTGTATTTATCCCTCTTTACACCCTTTCCCCCACATCATCTCCACCACCTCCCTTATGTCATCTTACCCCTAGTAACCACTTCACTTTTAATATGTCCCTGAGTCTCAGTTTTATATTCTACCTTTGTGTGAAATCATACAGTTCATCGCTTTTTTAAATCTACTTGTTTCACTCAGTATAATGTTCTCAAGGTCCATCCATGCTGTCATAAATGTCCCCATATCATCATTTCTTGGCTGAGTAGTGTTCCATGTACTTTTTTATTCAATCCTCCATCAAGGGGCACTTTGGTTGTTTCTGTGTCTTGGCCACTGTGAATAATGCTGTGATAAACATGGAGGTGCACGTGTCTTTATGTACTAATGTTTTTGCATTATTGGGGTAGATTCTTAGTACAGGGATTGCTGGGTCATATGGTAGGTAGTTCTACTATTAAATTTTTGAGGAACCACCATACTTTCCTCCATAATGGTTGTAGTAATTTGTATTCCCAGCAGCAATGAATGAGGGTTCCTATTTCTCCACAGCCTGTCCAACACTTGTTATTACCTGTCTGGTTGATAATAGCTAATCTAACAGGTGTGAGGTAGTATCTCATTGTAGTTTTGAAGTGCATTTCTTGAAGAGCTAGTGAAGATGAGCATCTTTTAATATATATGTTGGCTACTTGTATGGTGCCTTGGGAGAAGTGTCTGTTCAGATTCTCTCCCCATTATTTATTTATTTATTTGTTTGTTTGTTTATTTATTTATTTTGTATTTTTCTGAAATGAGAAGTGAGGAGAAAGAGAGACAGACCACCACATGCGCCCGACTGGGATCTACCTGGCATGCCCACTAGGCGGTGATGCTCTGCTCATCTGGGGCACTGCTCTGTTGCAACCGGAGCCATTCTAGCACCTGACGCAGAAGCCATGGAGCCATCCTCAGCACCTGGGCCAACTTTGCTCCAATGGAACCTTGGCTGCTAGAGAGGAAGAGAGAGATAGAGAGAAAGGAGAGGGAGAAGGGTGGAGAAGCAGATGGGCGCTTCTCCTGTGTGCCCTGGCCTGGAACCGAACCTGGGACTTCTACATGGTGGGCCGATGCTCTACCACTGAGCCAACTGGCCAGGGCCCTCTTCCCATTGTTTAATTGGATTGTTTGCTTGTTTGTTGCTGAGCTTTGTGAGTTCTTTATATATTTTGGATATTAGCCCCTTATGAGAGATTTTGTTGGCAAATATCATCTCCTATTTAAGTTGGCTTCCTATTTGTTTTGTTGTCAATTTATTTTGCTGTGCAGAAGCTTTTCAGTTTGATATAGTCCCTTGATTTATTTTTGCCTTGACTTCCCTTGCCTTTGGGGTCAAATTTATAAATTGTTCTTTATGGCCAAGGTCTATGTGTTTAATATCTATGTTTTCTTCTATGTAATTTATAGTTACAGATTTTTTTTTTTTACAGGGAGAGAGAGAGAGTCAGAGAGAGGGATAGATAGGGACAAACAGACAGGAATGGAGAGAGATGAGAAGCATCAATCATCAGTTTTTCCATTACGACACCTTAGTTATTCATTGATTGCTTTCTCATATGTGCCTTGACCACAGACCACAGTGCTTCAGCAGACCGATAACCCCTTGCTCGAGTCAGCGACCTTGGATCCAAGCTGATGAGCTTTTGCTCAAGCCAGGTGAGCCCATGCTCAAGCTGGCGACCTTGGGGTCTCAAACCTGGGTCCTCTGTGTCCCAGTCAAGGGCTCTATGCACTGTGCCACCGCCTGATCAGGCAGTTTCAGATCTTATATGTAGGTCTTTGATCCATTTTGAATTAATTTTTGTGCAGGGGGACTAACTATAGCCTAGTTTTATTTTTTTGCATGTGGCTTTCCAGTTTTCTCAGTACCATTTATTGAAGGGGTTTTCTTTTCTGCATTGTGTATTTTTGGCTTTTTTGTCAAAGATTATTTGTCCATATGTATGTGGTTTTATTTCTGGGCTCTCAATTTGATTTCATTGGTCTGTATGCTCTGTCTTTCTGCCTACACCATACTGTTTATTTTTCTTTAGTGAGAAAAGGGGAAGTAGAGACAGACTCCCACATGTGCCCTGACCAAGATCCACCTGGCAAGCCCAGTAGAGGGTGATTCTCTGTCCATCTAGGGCCCTTACTTCATTACAACTGGAGCCATTATTTTTAGCACCTGAGACAGAGCCACCCTGAGTGCCTGGGGCCAACTCACTCTAACCGAGCCATGGCTGCAGGATGGAAAAGAGAGAGAGAGAGAGGCAAGAGGGGGAGGGATGGAGAGGCATATAAACACTTCTCCTGTGTTCCCTGATAAGGAATCAAACTCAGAACATTCCCATGCTAGGCTGACATTCTACCACTGAGCCAACTGGCCAGGGCCTCCATGCTGTTTTGATTATTGTGGCTTTATAGTATAACTTAAAGTCAGGTAGTGTAATATCTCTGGCTTCATTCTTTTTCCTCAGAATTGCTTTGTCTATTTGAGGTTCTTTTTGGTTCCATACAAACCTGCTAATTTTTGTTGTTGTTGTTCTATTTCTTAAAAAAAACATTGGGATGACATTGGGATTTTGATGGGAATTGCATTAAGTTTGTTTATTGCTTTGGGTAATATGGCTATTTAAAAAAAATTATTTTATTAATTTTAATGGGGTGACATTAATAAATCAGGGTACATATGTTCAAAGAAAACATATCTAGGTTATCTTGTCATTCAGTTATGTTGCATACCCATAACCAAAGTCAAATTGTCCTCTGTCACCTTCTATCTGATTTTCTTTGTGACCCTCCCCTCCCCCCTCTCCATCCCTCTCCTCCCCCCATACCACTGCTTTGGTAACCACCAAACTCATGTCCATGTCTCTTAGTCTCTTTTTATGTCCCACCTATGTATGGAATCATGCAATTCTTAGTTTTTTCTGTTTTACTTATTTCATTCCGTATAATGTTATCAAGATCCATCCATTTTGTTGTAAATGATCCGATGTCATCATTTCTTATGACTGAGTAGTATTTCATGGTATATATGTACCACATCTTTTTTATCCAGGCATCTATTGAGGAGCTTTTTGGTTGTTTCCATGTCTTGGTCACTGTGAACAATGCTGCTATGAACATGGGGCTGCATGTGTCTTTATGTACCAATGTTCTTGAGTTTTGGGGGTATATACCCAGTAGAGGGGTTGCTGGGTAATATGGTAGCTCTATTCTTAGTTTTTTGAGGAACCACCATACTTTCTTCCATAATGGTTGTACTACTTTACATTTCCACCAACAGTGGATGAAGGTTTTTTCTCCACAGCCTCTCCAACACTTGTTATTACCTGTCTTGTTGATAATAGCTAATCTAACAATGAGGTGGTATCTCATTGTAGTTTTAATTTGCATTTCTCTAATAGCAAATGAAGATGAGCATTTTTTCATATATCTGTTGGCCATTTGAATTTCTTCCTGGGATAAGTGTCTGTTCATGTCCTCTTCCCATTTTTTTTATTGGATTGTTTGTTTGTTTGTTGTTGAGTTTTGTGAGTTCTTTGTATATTTTGGATATTATAACTCCTTATCTGAGTTGTTTGAAAATATCATCTCTCATTTAGTTGGTTGTCTGTTTATTTTGTTGTCAGTTTCTCTTGCTGTCAAGAACTTCTTAGTCTGATGTAGTCCAATTCATTTATCTTTGCCTTCACTTCCCTTGCCTTTGGAGTCAAATTCAAAAAGTGCTCTTTGTAACCAAGGTCCATGAGTTTAGTTCCTATATTTTCTTCTATGTACTTTATTGTTTCATGTCTTATATTTAGGTCTTTGATCCATTTTGAATTAATTTTACTATAAGGGCACAAACTGTAGTCAAGTTTTATTCTTTTGCATGTGACTTTCCAGTTTTTCCATCACCATTTGTTGAAGAGGCTTTCTTTTCTCCATTGTTATTGTGTTGTTCGCTCCTTTATCAAAAATTATTTGACCCTATATACGTGGTTTTATTTCTGGACTTTCTATTCTGTTTCATTGGTCTGAGTGTCTATTTTTCTGCCAATACCATGCTGTTTTGATTGTCATGGCTCTATAATATAATTTAAAGTCAGTTATTGTAATACCCCCAGTTTTGTTCTTTTTCCTTAGGATTGCTTTGGCTATTCAGGGTTTTTTATAGTTCCATATAAATCTGATGATTTTTTGTTCCATTTCTTTAAAAAGAAGTCATTGAAATTTTGATGGGAATTGCATTAAGCTTGTATACTGCTTTGGGTAATATGGTCATTTTGATTATATTTGTTCTTCCTATCCAAGAACAAGGAATATTTTTCCATTTCATTGTATTTTTTTCAATTTCCCTTAACAATGCTTTGTAGTTTTCATTATATAGGTCCTTTACATTTTTTGTTATGTTTATTCCTAGGTATTTTTGTTGTTGTTGTTGTTGTTGTTGCAACCGTGAAGGGAATTAATTTTTTGAGTTTGTTTTCTAATGTTTTGTTGTTGGCATATAGAAATGCTATGGACTTTTGTATATTAATTTTGTGTTCTGCAACCTTACTGTATTGGTTTATTGTTTTTAGTAATCTTTTTGTGGAGACTTTGGGGTTTCGATGTATAGGATCATATCATCTGCAAAAAGTGAAACCTTTACTTCTTCTTTTCCTATATGGATGTCTTTTATTTCTTTGTCTTGTCTGATTGCTCTGGCTAGAACTTCTAGCACCACGTTAAATAAGAGTGGAGAGAGTGGACATCCCTGTATTGTTTCTTATTTAAGGGGAAAAGTTCTCATTTTTATGCCATTTAATATGATGTTAGCTGATGAATTGTCATAAGTGGCCTTTATTATGTTGAGATATTTTTCTTCTATACCCATTGTGTTGAGTGTTTTAAACATAAAATTATGTTGTACTTTATCGAATGCCTTTTCTGCATCTATTGATAAGATCATGTGGTTTTTGTTCTTTGTTTTGTTGATATGGTGTACTAAATTAACTGTTTTACATATGTTGAACCATCCTTGAGATTCTGGGATGAATCCCACTTGATCATGGTGTATTATTTTTTTAATATGTTGTTATATTTGATTTGCTAGTATTTTGTTTAGTATTTTAGCATCTGTATTCATTAGAGATATTGGTCTGTAGTTTTCTTTTTTGTGCCATCCTTGCCAGGTTTTGGTATGAGGGTTATGTTGGCCTCATAAAATGTGTTTGAAAGTATTGCTTCTTCAATTTTTTGGATGACTTTGAGTAGAATAGGAACCAAATCTTCTTTGAATGTTTGATAGAATTCACTAGTACAGCTGTCTGGGCCTGGACTTATATTTTGGGGAAGGTTTTAATAGTTTTTTCTATTTCCTCCCTGCTTATTTGTCTGTTGAGGCTTTCTGCTTCTTTATGACTCAGTCTAGGAAGGTTGTATTGTTCTAGAAATTTATCCATTTCTACTAGATTGTTGAATTTGGTGGCATATAGTTTTTCATAGTATTCTACAATAATTCTTTGTATATCTATGATATCTGTGGTGATTTTTACTCTTTTATTTTGGATTTTGTTTATATGAGTTCTTTCTCTTTTTTCCTTGGTGAGTCTTGCTAAGGGTTTGTAAATTTTTTCAAAGAACCAGCTTCTTGTTTTATTAATTTTTTCTGTAGTTTTTCTGTTCTCTAGTGCATTTATTTATTTCTGCTCTGATTTTTATTATTTCCTTTCTTCGGCTGGTTTTGGGTTTTCTTTGTTCTTCTTTTTCTAGTTCCTTATAGTGTGAAATTAAGTGATTTACTTGGGCTCTCTCTTGTTTGTTCATATAGGTTTGAAGTGATATAAACTTCCATCTTTTACTGCTTTTGCTGCATCCCAGAGATTCTGATATGTCGTATTGTCATTTTCAATTGTCTGTATGTATCTTTTGATCTCTGTGGTTATTTCTTCTTTGACCCACTCATTTTTTTTTTCTGTCAGATTTTATTTTATTTTTTTATTATTATTAATTTTAATGGGGTGACACCAATAAATCAGCGTACATATGTACAATGAAAACATCTCCATATTATCTTATCATTCAATTGTGTTGCATACGCGTCACCCTAAGTCAAATTGTCCTCTGTCACCTTCTATCTGGTTTTCCCTGTGCCCCTCCTCTTCTCCCTAACCCACCCTACCCTCCCTCCCTCCACCCCGTAACCACCACTCTCTTGTCCATGTTCCATAGTTTCACTTTTATGTCCCACCTATGTATGAAATCATGCCGTTCTTAGTTGTTTTTTTTTTCTGATTTACTTATTTCACTCCGTATAATGTTATCAAGGTCCATCCATTTTGTTGTAAATGATCCAATGTCATCATTTCTTATGGCTGAGTAGTTTTCCATAGTATATATGTACCAAAGCTTTTTAATCCACTCGTCTTCTGACGGACACTTGGACTGTTTCCAGATCTTTGCTATTGTGAACAATGCTGCCATGAACATGGGGTCACATTTCTTCTTTTCGAAGGGTGCTATGGTGTTCTTAGGGTATATTCCTATAAGTGGAATACCTGGGTCAAAAGACAGTTCGTCTTTTAATTTAATTTTTTGAGGAATCTCCATACAGTTTTCAACAGTGGCTGCACCAGTCTACATTCCCACCAGCAGTGCAGAAGGGTTCCCTTTTCTCCACATCCTCTCCAGCACTTATTCTGT
Source organism: Rhynchonycteris naso (assembly GCA_037038555.1). Taxonomy (NCBI): domain Eukaryota; kingdom Metazoa; phylum Chordata; class Mammalia; order Chiroptera; family Emballonuridae; genus Rhynchonycteris; species Rhynchonycteris naso. The sequence goes on along the minus strand of CM073000.1, from coordinate 47,048,831 downwards.
GTTGTTTTGCTGATGAGTGCCATTCTGACTGGTGTGAGGTGATATCTCATTGTGGTTTTAATTTGCATTTCTCTAATGATTAGTGATGTTGAACATTTTTTCATATGTCTATTGGCCATCTGCATGTCCTCTTTGGAGAAATTTCTATTTATTTCTTTTGCCCATTTTTTGATAGGATTGTTTGTCTTCCTGGTGTCGAGTTTTATAAGTTCTTTATAAATTTTGGTTATTAACCCCTTATCAGACGTGCTGTCGAATATGTTCTCCCATTGTGTGGTTTGTCTTTTTATTCTGTTCTTATTGTCTTTAGCTGTGCAAAAACTTTTTAGTTTGATATAGGCCCATTTGGTTATCTTGCCCTTTATTTCATTTGCCTGAGGAGATAAATCGGCAAATATATTGCTGCTACAGATTCGGAGAGCTTGCTGCCTATGTTTTCTTTTAAGATGCTTATGGTTTCACGGCTTACGTTTAAGTCTTTTATCCATTTTGAGTTTGTTTTTGTGAATGGTGTAGGTTGATGGTCTATTTTCATTTTTTTGCAGGTAGATGTCCAATTTTCCCAACACCATTTGTTAAAGAGGCTGTCTTCACTCCATTGTATGTTCTTTCCTCCTTTGTCAAATATCAGTTGTCCATAAAGCTGTGGGTTTATTTCTGGGTTCTCTGTTCTGTTCCACTGATTTATGTGCTTGTTCTTATGCCAGTACAAGGCTGTCTTGAGTATAATGCCCTTGTAGTAAACCTTGATATCTGGAAGAGTGATACCTCCTGCTTTATTTTTTCTTTTTAAGATTGCTGAGGCTATTCGTGGTGTTTTTTTTTTTTTTGTTCTATATAAATTTTTGGAATATGTGTCCTATATCTTTGAAGTATGTCATTGGTATTTTAATTGGTATTGCATTGAATTTATAAATTGCTTTGGTTAATATAGACATTTTAATGATGTTTATTCTTCCTAGCCATGAGCATGGTATATGCTTCCATTTGTTTGTATCTTCCTTGATTTCTTTTATCAATGTTTAATAATTTTTCACGCACAAGTACTAAACCTCCTTGGTTAAATTTACTCCTAGGTACTTTATTTTTTTGGCTGTAATAGTAAAGGGGATTGTTTCCTTAATTTTTTTTTGCTGACAGTTCATTGTTTGTATATAGAAATGCCTCTGATTTCTGAGTATTAATTTTATATCCTGCCACCTTGCTGAATTCATTTATAACGTCCAGTAATTTTTGAATGAGACTTTAAGGGTTTTCTATATACAATATCATATCATCTGCAAATAATAACAGTTTTACTTCTGCTCTTCCAATTTGGATGCCTTTTCTTTCTTCTTCTTGTCTGATTGCTGTAGCTAGGACTTGCAGAACTATGTTGAATAAAAGTGGTGAAAGGGGGCACCCTTGCCTGGTTCCTGATCTTAAGGGGATTGCTTTTAATTTTTGTCCATTTAGTATGATGTTTGCTTTGGATTTGTCATAGATGGCCTTTGTCATGTTAAAGAATGTTCCCTGTATTCCCACTTTACTGAGAGTTTTGAGCATGAATGGGTGCTGGATTTTATCAAATGCCTTTTCTGCATCTATTGAAATTATCATGTGATTTTTGTCCTTCCTTTTGTTTATGTGATGAATCACATTGATTGATTTGTGAATATTGAACCAGCCTTGCCTCTTCAGAATAAATCCCACTTGATCATAGTGTATGAATTTTTTCATATATTGCTAGATCTGGTTGGCTAATATTTTGTTGAGAATATTAGCGTCTAAGTTCATCAGGGATATAGGCCTATAATTTTCTTTCTTTGTGTTGTCTTTGCCCGGTTTTGGGATCAGAATCATGCTCGCCTCATAAAAGGAGTTTGGAAGTCTTCCTTCTTCTTGAATTTTTTGAAATAGCTTCAGGAGAATAGGAGTTAATTCTTTTTTGAATTTTAGGGAGAATTCACTTGTGAAGCCATCAGGCTCAGGACTTTTCTTTATTGGGAGTATTTTGATAATTGTTTTGATCTTATTTGTTGTAATTGGTCTGTTTAGGTGTTCTGATTCTTCCAGATTGAATTTTGGAAGATTATATGATTCACGAAATTTGTCCATTTCACCTAGGTTGTCTAATTTTTTGGCATAGAGTTCTTCATACTATTTTCTTTCAATGTTTTGTATTTCTGTTGTGTCAGTTGTCATTTCTCCACTGTTCTTTCTAATTTTATTTATTTGAGTCCTCTCTCTTTTTTTCTTGGTGAGTCTAGTTAAAGGTTCATCAATCTTGTTTACCTTTTCAAAGAACCAGCTTCTGGTTTCATTGATCCTCTGTATTGTTTCCTTAGCCTTTATGTCATTTATTCCTGCTCTGATTTTTATTATTTCCCTCCTTCTACTTGTCTTGGGTTTTATTTGCTGTTGTTTTTCTAGTGCTTTTAGATGCAGGGTCAGGTTGCTTATTTGAGCTTTTTCTAGCTTCTTATGATATGCCTGTAGTGCAATGAACTTCCCTCTGTACTGCCTTTGTTGTGTCCCATAAATTTTGAGTTGATGTATGCTCATTATCATTGGTTTCTAGAAACTTTTTTATTTCTTTTTATCTCATTTTTAATCCATTCATTATTTAATATCATGCTATTTAGTTTCCAAGTGTTTGAGTATTTTTCAGTTTTTCTTTTGTGGTTAATTTCTAGTTTCATGTCATTGTGGTCAGAGAAAATGCTTGATATGATTTCAATCTTCTTAAATTGATTGAGACCATTTTTGTGTCCTAACATGTGGACTATCCTAGAGAACGTACCATGAGCGCTTGAGAAGAATGTATATTCTACTTCTTTCTGTTGAAAAGATTTGAAGGTATCTATTAAATCAAATTGTTCTAGTATATCTTTTAAGTCTGCTGTTTCTTTATTAATTTTCTTTCTTGAGGATCTATCCAGTGTTGTTAGTGGGGTATTGAAATCCCCTACTATGATAGTATTGCTGTTGATCTCACCCTTTATATCCATCAAAGTCCGCTTTATGTATGTCGGGGCTTCTATATTTGGTGTGTAGATATTTGTAATAGTTATATGTTCCTGTTGAATTGTTCCCTTTATCATTATGTAGTGTCCTTTTTTATCTCTTACTACAGCCTTTGTTTTAAAGTCCATTTAGTCAGATATAAGTACTGCTACCCCGGCTTTTTTTTTTCATTTCCATTTGCATGAAATATTATTTTCCATCCTTTTACCTTCAGTCTATGTGCATCTTTTGTTTTAATCTGTGTCTCTTGTAGACAGCGTATATATAAATCCTGTTTCTTTATCCACGCAGCTACCCTATGTCTTTTGATTGGATCATTTAATCCATTTACATTTAAGGTTATTATTGATATGTAGTTGTTTATTGCCATTTTATTCTTTAAAGCTGTATTCTTCTTTTGCTATATTCTTTCCTCCCTTTGAACTGTTCACAACAGGCCTCTTAGTATCTCTTGCAGAATTGGTTTGGTTTTAATGAATTCCTTGAAGCTTTCTTTGTCTGGAAAGCTCTTTATTTCTCCTTCAATTTTAAACGTTAGCCTTGCTGGATAGAGTAGTCTTGGTTGTAGGTTCTTGTTCTGCATTACTTTGATTATATCTTGCCATTCCCTTCTGGCCTCAAGTGTTTCTGTTGAGAAGTTCGATGTCATCCTTATGGGGGCTCCTTTATAGGTGATAGCCTTTTTTTCTCTAGCAGCTTTTAAATTTTTTTCTTTATCCATTAGCTTTGGTATTTTAACTATGATGTGTCTTGGTGTAGATCTTTTTGGGTTTCTCTTTAATGGAGTTCTGTGTGCTTCTTGAATGTGTGGAGTGTTTCCCAGCCTTAATTTAGGGAAATTTTTTTTTATGATTTGATTGAACAAAGTTTCCATTTCCTGTTCTCTCTCCTCTTCTTCAGGCACCCTTATGATGCGAATGTTGTTTCTCTTCATGTTGTCACTGAACTCACTTAGAGTTTTCCCACATTTTTTGAGTCTCTTTTCCTTTTTCTTCTGTGCTTCTGTGCCTTTGTTTATTGTTTCCTCTAACTCGCTTATTCTATCCTCAGCGTGATTCATCTGCTTTTAATTTCTTTCATTGTGGTCTTCAGTTCTGATACTGTATTTGTCATTTCTGTTTGATTCTTTTTTATTATTTCAATTTTGTTTTTTATACTTGTTATCTCTTTATTTAGGTGTTCATAGTGATTATCCATTTTTACTCTAATTTCTGTGAACATCCTAACTATCATTATTTTAAATTCTGCTTCTGGTAACTTGGTTATATCTGGTTTATTCCGGTCCTTCTCTGGGGATTTCTCTTGATTCATTTGGTTTGCATTTCTCTGCCTGCCCATTTTGTTTGTATATAAGCAAATTGTGGCAACTGGAGTCAAGTGTGTTGCCTTTGTGTTCTCTAGATGTGGTCTGTCTGCAGGCCCGACACCCCCTCTGCTGCTGCCTAGGGTAGTTGTGTATGGGCGTTGCCAGTGCCGGTCAACTGTGGCTGTTGCTGTGATTTCCGCCTCTCCTCCGCAGGAGGGGCTGTCACTCAAGCCACAAACCTCAGCACATAGGGTAGAGGTGAGCACCTTTGCTCAGCTGCGGCCCCAGCCTTTTTTTGGGGCTTCCACCCAGCACCGGCTATCAGAGCCTGCTCGCCACAGATTCACGCGTTGGGCGGGGCTTTTGACTAGCCTTTGCCCGTCTGGAGTTTTAGCCCCATCCTTGAGGCCAGGGCCCTCCTGCGCAGGGTCGTAAACCGTGGTTTATTGTGCCCGGCTGGCATGTACTCAGCTGCGGACTTCCTCTCGTTCAGGGTTCTACCCCGCCCCCGCGTTCCGAGCCAACTCACGCATGCAGGATGGCAAACCGTGGTTTCTCTGGCCAGGCGGGGCTGGTAGCGTGAGCACCCACCCATCTCTGGTCCTAGCCCCGTCCCTGCAGTCAGGGCCAGCTTGCGCAGGGTTGCAGCGCAGAGCTCTGCCTGTTTCTGGCCTTTCGCTTTTTCCCCCACAGGTGGGGTCACAGGCGGCCCGCAGCTGCCAGACCACTTTCGTGCGTCCCCTCCACCCCTGCTGGGCTAGACCGAGCTCACACCATTTGGGCCTCTGCCCCCACCGACAGAACCGCGTTTCAGCATCCTGCCACCACCATTTTTCTCAGCAACTCTCAGCAGAGTAGGAAGGGGCCCCACAGATCAGCTCCTAACACTCCATACTGTAGACCTGGGGGCTCCCTCCCTCTAAGCAGCTCTGCTCTAATTGCCGCGGGAGAGCTTGTTTGGCTGGTGTCCTCTCTCCCTTTGCTGGTATTGCTAGTTCCAGGGGAAATATTCTTTTTTGATTAGAGAAGTGACTTAGTGCAGGGGTTAGGGTGGCTGTCCCTCAGAGTGTTTGTCCCTGTGCCTTCATTCCACAGTCGCTTCCCGCTGCTCTGGTTCTCTCCTCTGTCACCGTTTCCCGGAGCCCTGGGTGGGTGGTTGTGAGAGAGGTTTTCTGCGCTGTCGCTTTAAAAAGAATCTTGGGTCTGAGAAAACTGTCTCTTTCTCAAAAACAGTATCCTCACTTGTTTCACAGCTCAATACTGTCCAAACGCCTCTTCTAGGCTCTGGACCTGCAGGCCGTGGCTTGGTTCCTGGGACCCAGGTCTCTCCCTCTCTGCCAATCTTTCCTCCCGCCACGCGGGTCTCTCCGGGCTGCCGTTTGCTCCGGGGAGCTGGGCAGCCCTCTTCGCATTTTTGCTATTCCTACCGGTCCTAATGTGGCTTCTTCTGTGTGTGTTCCTTGGTTGAAGAGTCCACTTAGTTTTGTTCAAAGTTGGTTTATCCAGATGATAGTTCTTAAAATTGAGTTATAATCCACTTTGGTTCTGGGAGTTGAAAGTTGGTACGTCCGCCTACTCCATCGCCATCTTCCCGTCTCTGACCCACTCATTTTTTAAAAGTATGTTGTTTAGTTTCCACATTTTTGTGGATTTGTTTACCTCTTTTTTGCAGTTGAAGTCTAGTTTCAAGGCTTTATGATCAGAAAATATGCTTGGTACAATTTCAATTTTTCTGAATTTGCTGATGTTATTTTTGTGGCCCAACATCCGGTCGATTCTTGAGAATGTTCCATGTACACTAGAGAAAAATGTGTACCCTGTCACTTTGGGATGAAATGTGCTGTAGATGCATATCATATCCAATTGCTCTAGTGTTTCATTTAAGGCCAATATTTATTTATTTATTTTCTGTTTGGATGAAAGATCTAGAGCTGTCAGCGGTGTATTGAAGTCTCCAAGTATGATTGTATTTTTGTCAGTTTTTGTTTTTAGGTCAGTCAGTAGCTGTGTTATATATTTTGGTGCTCCTTTGTATGGTGCATATATATTAAGAAATGTTATGTCTTCTTGTTTCAGTGTCCCCTTAATCATTATGAAGTGACCATTTTTGTCTCTGATTACTTTTACTGTCATATAGTCAGCATTGTTGGATATGAGTATTGCTTCACCTGTTTTTTTCTTTTGGATGTTATTTGCTTGAAGTATTGTTTTCCAACCTTTCACTTTGAATTTGTTTTTATCCTTGTTGCTTAGATGTGTTTCTTGTAGGCAGCATACAGTTGGATTTTCTTTTTTAATCCATTCTGCTACTCTGTATCTTTTTATTGGTGAGTTCAATCCATTTACATTTAGTGTAATTATTGACACTTGAGGGTTTCCTATTGCCATTTTATATATTTCTTTTTGTTAGTTTTGTATCTTGTTTGATTCTTCTCTTTTGTTTTTCTGTCATTTGTTTTTGTTTGGTTGTAATCCATACTTCTTTCCTCTTTTACTTCCTTTTTCAAGTCATGTGCTTCTGTGGTGGTTTTTTCAGGGGTGGTTACCATTAACTAATGAAAAAGGTTCATTGTAGTACCATGTTTATTGTAGTGCACTATTTTATGAGTGCTTCTGCACTCCATTGTCCTTTCCTACTGTTAATCTTCGTCCTCTTCCCTTTATTGTTTTTGTTGTCACAGTTTAAATTTGTTTTTTTTTTGTGTGTGTTCCTGGTGGAGCTTTTACTTGTGGTTTTGTTTTGTTTTTTTTTCTTTGTATCTAGTTGGAAAACCTTCTTTAGTATATCCTGAAGTGAGGGTTTTCTGATAATAAATTCCCTCACCTTTTCTGTTTCTGTGAATGTTTTTATTTCTCCATCGTATTTGAAGGGTGGCTTTGATGGGTATAGTGTTCTTGGTTAGAAGTTCCTCTCTTTCAGAACTTTAAATGTTTGGGTCCATTCTCTTCTAGCTTGTAAAGTTTCTGCTGAGAAATCCGATGATAATCTAATAGGCCTTCCTTTATATGTTGTATTGTTCTTTTCCCTGGCTGTCTTGAGAATTTTTTCTTTGTCGTTGGTTTGTGCCAATTTCATTATGATGTGTCTTGGAATAAGTTTGTTGGGGTTAAGATAACCCGGTGTTCTATTTGCTTCTTGAATTCGAGGCTTTAGTTCTTTCCACACGCTTGGGAAGTTCTTATCCATTATTTGTTTGAACATATTCTCCATTTTATTTTCTCTCTCTTTTCCTTCTGATATACCTATTATTCTTATGTTACTCTTTTTGGTGGAGTCAGACAATTCCTGTAGAGCTTTTTCATTTTTTTTTTAAATTCTTGAGTCTCTCTCTTCTTCTCTCTGTTGTGCCTCAAGTTGCCTGTCTTTTATGTCACTAATCCTCTCTTCTATCTGGCCTGTTCTATTAGCTAAGCTTGTTACCTCATTTTTCAGTTCATTAATTGAGTTTTCATCTCTGTTTGATTTGCTTTTGTAGCTTAAATTTTCTTGATAATATATTCTTTGTGTTCATTGAGTTGTTTTCTGAGCTCTTTAAATTGCCTTTCTGTGTTTTCTTGTATATCTCTGAGTATTTCTAGGATTTCTATTTTAAATTCTCTGTCATTTAACTCCAAGGTTTCCAATCTATTAAAATATTTTTCTATAGATTTTTCCTCATCTATCTGTGCTACCTCTCTGTCTTTTGTATCCATAATATTCGATTTTCTTTTCCTTGATGGCATCTGAGGGTGATTTTGTTAATAACACTCATGTGATTTAATAAAAAGAGTAGCCTGACCAGGTGGTTGCGCAGTGAATTGAGCTTTGGACTGGGATGCAGAAGACCCAAGTTCAAGACCCCAAGGTCACCAGCTTGAGTGCGGGCCCATCTGGCTTGAGCAAAAGCTCACCAGCTTGGACCCTAGGTTGCTGGCTCTAGCACGGGTGGCTAGGTTTGCTGAAGGCCCGCAGTCAAGGCACATGTGCAGTAGCAATCAGTGAACAAATATGGTGTCACAATGGCAACAAAAAACTAATGATTGATGTTTCTCATCTCTTTCCATTCCTGTCTGTCTGTCCCTATCTATCCCTCTCTCTGATTCTCTCTCTGTCCCTTAAAAAAAAATTAATAAAATCTTAAAAAAAATAAAGAGTATAAAGTAAAGAAAAGAATAGACAATAAAAAGACAATAAATAAAAAATAGAAAAACAAATTAAAAATCATTATTATTTTTTCCCCTTTTTTTATCTCCTTAACTCTTTGAGAATATACAGTGCAAAACTGAGAATTATATTGTGCTAAATGGAACAAAAACTACCTATAACAGGGGGCCTGAGTTGAGAAGAATGATTAAGGGGCAAAAAAGGAGGTAGGAACCCAAATATGGCTATTTTAATTATGTTGATTCTTCCAATTCAGGAACATGGAATACTTTTCCATTTCATTGTGTCTTTTCTTTTTTTTCAATAATGTTTTGCAGTTTTCAGTATATAGGTCTTTCACATTCTTTGTTAAATTCATTTCTAGGTATTTTATTATTATTATTTTTTGCTATTGTAAAAGGAACTGTTATTTTAGTTAATTTGCCAATGTCTCACCATTTGTGTATAAGAAAGCAGTGGATGTTTGTATATTGACTTTGTATACTGCAACTTTACTGTATTGGTGTATTGTTTCTAATTGTTTTATTGGTAGAGTGTTTTGAGTTTTTTATATACCGGATCATGTCATCTGCAAAAAGTGATACCATTACTCTTTCTTTCCCTGTATGAATGCCTTTTATTTTTTTCTCTTGCCTGATTGCTCTGGCTAAAAATTCCAAGACTATGATGAATAAGAGTGGAGAGAGTGGGCAGCCTTGTCTCATTCCTGCTTTTAGAGAAAAAGCCTTCATTTTTCACCATTTAGTATGACATTAGCTGATGGTTTGTCATATATAGACTTTATTATTTTGAGATACTTTTCTTCTATTCTGATTTTACTGAGTGTTTAAAACATAAAAGGACATTGTATCTTATTGAATGCTTTTTCTGCATTGATTGATAGGATCATATGATTTTTTTCCTTTGTTTTGTTGATGTACTTTATTACCTTAATCAATTTCCATATCTTGAAGCAACATTGTGTTCCTGGAATGAATACCACTTGATCGTGATTGTTTTTTAATGTGCTGTTATATTTAATTTGTAAATATTTTTAAAAAAATTTTTGCATATGTATTTATTAGAGATATTGGTCTGTATTTTTCTTTTTTGTGTCTGTTGTTCTTGCCAGGTTTTTGTATGAGGGTTATGTTGGCCTTATAAAATGTGTTGGGGAGTATTGCTTCTTCTGTTTTTTGAAAGACTGAGAAAGATAGGTATCAAATCTTCTTGAAATGTTTGGTAGAATTCACTAGTGTAGCCATCTGTTCCTGGACTTTTGTTTATGGGGAGATTTTTGATAGTTGTTTCTATTTCCTCCCTGTTTATGGGTCTATTTAGATTTTCCACTTCCTGCGGCTCAGTCTTGGAAGATTGTATAGTTATAGGAATTAATCCATTTTTTCCAGGTTGTTGAATTTGGTGGCATATAATCTTTCATAATACTCTATTATGACCTGTTGTATATCTGTGATGTCTGTGGTAATTTCTCCTTTTCATTTTGGATTTTGTTTATATGAGTCCTTCCTCATTTTTCCTTAGTAAGTCTAGCCAGGGGTTTGTTGAATTTTAAAAAAAATCTTTTCAGAGAACCAGGATTTGTTGTATTAATTTTTCCTATAGTGTTTTTGTTGTCTATTTCATTTAGTTCTGCTCTAATTCTTACTATTTTCTTTTTTTCTGCTGACTTTCGGTTGTTTTTATTCTTCTTTTCCTAATTCCTTAAGGTGTGATGTTGAATTGTTTACTGGGGATCTGTTTTGTTTCTTGATATAAGCCTGTAATGATATAAACTTTCTTCTTATTACTGCTTTTGTTGCATCCCAGAAATTTTGATATGTCATGTTGTCATTTTTGTTTGTCTGTACATATCTTTTGATCTCTGGTTTCATTTCTTCTTCAAGTCAGTCATTTTTTAGAAATATGTTGTTTAATTTTCACATTTTTTGGGGTTCCTTCACTTCCTTTTTACAGTTGAATTCTAATTTCAAAGCCTTATGATCAGAAAATATGCTTGGTATAATTTTAATGTTTCTGAATTTATGGATGTTAGTTTTGTGGCCCAACATATGGTGTATCCTTGAGAATGTTCTATGCACACTGGAGAAAAATGTATAATCTGACACTTTGGGGTAAAATGTCTGATAAATGTTTATTATGTCCATTTGGTCTAGAGTGTCGTTTAAGGTCTATATTTCTTTATTGATTTTCTGTTTGGATGACCAATCTAAAACCATACATGATGTGTTGAGCTCTCCAAGTATGATTATGTTTTTTTGGTTTGCACTTTTAGATCAGTTAGTAGATGTCTTATATATTTTAATGCTTCCTGGTTTGGTGCATATATATTAAGAAGTGTTATGTCTTCTTGATACAATTCCCCTTTATCATTATAAAATGTCCATCTTTGTCTCTGTTTACCTTTGTTGTCTTGAAGCCAGAATTGTCAGATATGAGTATGGCTACACCTGTTTTTCTTTGAATATTATTTGCTTGAACAATAGTTTCCCAACCTTTCAGTTAAATCTACTTTTGTCCAGATGTTTCTCTGGAAGGCAGCATATGGTTGGGTTTTACTTTTTGATCTGATCTGCTACTCTGTGCCTCTTTATTGGTGAGGGTAATTATTGACACTTGAGAATTTCCTATAGCCATATTATGTTTTGTTTTCTGGTAGCTCTGTGTCTTGTTTGTTTCTTCTCTGTTTCATTTCTGTCAATTGTTTTTGTTTGGAGGTATTTCATAGTTATTTCTCCTGTATTTTTTTAAGCTGTTTTCAGTAGTGGCTTTTTCATGCCATGGTTATCATTAGATTATTAAGAGAAAAATGTTCATATGTACAAGAGTACTTTGTCATATGAGTGCTTCTGTACTCCATCCTCTTTTCCTACTGCAGATCTTTATTCTCTCCCATTTTATGTATTGTTGTCACAGATTATCCTTGTTTTTATTGTGACCTTTTTTGAACCTTTACTTGTAGTTTTGATTAGTGTTGTTTTTCATATCTGGTTGAATAACCCCCTTGAGTATTTCCTACAGTGGGGTTTTCTGATGGTAAATTCCTTCAGCTTATGTATGTCTATAATAGTTTTTGTTTCTACTTTATATTTGAAAAATAATTTTGTTGGATATAGTATGATTGGCTGGTAGTTTCTATCTTTCAGCATTTTGAATATTTGGGTCCACTCTTTTCTGGCTTGTAGAGTTTATGCTGAGAAGTCCAATAATATCCTAATGGACTTTTCTTTATGTGTTATGTTCTTCTTTTCCCTTTCTGCCTTGAGGATTCTTTTTTTGCCACTTTTGACAATTTTATTACAATATGTCTTCAAGTAGGTTGTTTGGGTTACAGTAAGTTGATGTTATGTTTGCTTCTTGGATTCCAGGCTTTTTGCATAAGCTTGGGAAATTTTCCTCAGTTATTTTCTTTAATGTGCTGTCGATTTCCTTTCTCTCTCTTCTTCTGATATACCCATTATTCTATGTTCTTTCTGATGGAATGTGACAATTCTTATAGAGCTCTCTCAGATTTTTAATTTGAGTCCCTTTCCTCTGTAGTATCTTTAGTTGTCTGTCTTTGATGTCACTGATTCTTTCTTCTATCTGGCTTTTTCTATTAGCTTAAATTGGTACTTCAGTTTTTCACTCATTTATTGAGTTCTTCATCTCTGTTTTTAAAGTTTCAGTCTACTTGGTGAGGTATTTGTTTTGTCCATTAATTTATTTTGTGAGCTCTTATGTTGCCTATTAGTGTCTTCTGGCATCTCATTGAGTATTACAGAACTTCAATTTTTAATTGTCTATTATTTAACTTCAAGGTTTGCATGTGATTGAGATTTTTTTCTGGAGATTTTTTTATTTTCTCTCTGAACCATGTCTCTCTCTTCTGTAACCATGGTATTCAATTTCTTCTTTTTTAGTGGCATTTGAGATTGGTATTGTTAAGAACTGTAAAAAAAAAACCCTAAAAATATGAAAAACTAAATGAAAAACTATAAAATTTAAAAAAATGGTGAGAAGAAACACCAGAGAGGAAAAGATTGAAAGTAAACAGAGAAATCAAAAATAAAACACTCACCAAAATATTGGAATAAAAATATAAAAATTAATAAAGATGAAGGTCAAAAAAGAAAAAGAAAAAAAGACTAAGGAGAAAATAAGGAAAAAGAATAAAAGGGAAAAATATATTTTGGTTTTGGGAGGTTTCTTTCAGTAGGTCTTGTTGTTTTACAACTTTTAGCTCTGTGAAATTCCTGGGCTGTCCTCTGCTGAGGTATTGCTGTCACAATAATGTAGGCAGCACTACAATTGCATTGGTAGGGTGGAGTGTTTTGAGGGCTTTACAGCTTTGGCGTTATGGTTTCAGTCTTATGGTTCTATCAATGGTGGTCTCAGGCTTCTGGGTTCTCCTACATCTCAACAAATCTGGGAAATAGACACCGAGCATCTCTCTTCTTTAGGGGAGAGAGTAGCTCTTAAAAGCCTCTTATGGGGTTTGTCTTTGCCACTCTCCATGCTGTGAAGTGAAGGAGGCAATATCTGGGAGGGTTGGGGACTGCACTTTAGCTTTTTTGTCTCTTGCAAGTGTGGGCTGCAGGCAGACCACAAGGACACTAGCCATGACCCCATTCTCTGGCTGCTTTGCTTTATCTTCCTTTCTGCCCCTCTGTCTCACTGCTCTTCCCAGCAGAATGAGACCTAGTCACTCCAAGTTTCCCTCTCTGTACCCCTCAAACAAAATCCGAACAGCTCTAGCTTCCCTTCTCCCAATAGTCCGGCAAAGGAAAAAAAAAAAAACCCAGTCACAGCAGGTGTGTCTCCTCTCCTCTCCAAAGTCTATCATGAATGTGTTTTATCTTCTGCTCCCCTTTTCACCCGCCCCACCTTTAATTCATTTGGTGCGCAGATATTTCAGCTGTACCTGTAAATAAAGCTAAGGTTTCTTCACTGTGTTATAGTTGTTCAATCTGTTGAAATTTCAGGGGAGAGACCAGGAATATCTCTCATGCTGCCATTACCCTGATGTCATCTCCTTAGTATTTTTTTGACAGAAGAAATATTACAGTGATATCAAGGCATATATAGCTGGGGGTTCTCATGAAGCCTACTTTCTGTTTTCTGTTCTAAACAAGGTGTTGCCCTAAGGAAATCTTGAGAAGGAGCTTTCTGAGTTATATTAATAGCAGGCAAAATACCTATGAATTTATGTTTGTAAAATCATATATAAGTGATTCAGTGATTCAGCTCTGAGAAAATGCTCTGGATCCTTTATTATACAACATTTTTAATACTGAGAAGCTATACACCTGTGCCATAGCCTTGCCTCATTCTTGGATGAGAATCAGAGTCAAGTTGTGTACTCCTACTAAACTTCTCTACTCCTACTACATTATTATCTCTCTCAGAAATGCCTGTGTAATTGGTATACTGAATGAGCTGGATGCAGAAAACAGAGATGCTGAAGCAATTTTTTTTCTTATCATTCCATTTAAACTTAGTCTCTGGTTTTGTTCTTTCAAACTCCTGGATTTAAAAAGTATCCCAAAAGAAGTCCTAGAATTTTTGAGACTATAAAACAATAAATAAGCTCATTTTGGTAATTAAATTTTTCCAGTTGAGTGGAATCATCAAAACTCCAAACCTCATTTGATTTACATCCCTCCTTCTTGGGCCTTGTTCAGGCTGGGGGCTTGTAATGGAAGTGGCCATGTGATTGGCTTCTCTTTCAGGACTGTTGTTTCTATTTTTAAATTATTATGTGAGGCATCTTACCTCTTTGGGCTTGAGCCAAGGGGAAGAGGAAATTAACAAAAGGCATGGCTTATACATTTTAGGGGAGGTTATAAGTTTCTAATATTGCTCTGATTCTTTCTGGATATGGTAGAGACACTTTTGTCAGCTCTTTCTCAAATTGTGTGTGTATATGGGTTTGTATACATGTGTGTCCAGAGTGGGTACAAGGTATTCCCTTTAAACTGAGGCACAAAGGGCCCTTGCCCTGGCCTCTACTCTGTACTGTGCCCTCCTCCTGCTATGTACCTCCCCATAGAATGACAACTCCACAAACCCAAGGAAACTAGAAGCCCACCCTTCCAGGCCCATTCTTAGTACCTGGGGCCATGGGATTCCTTTTCTAAGTAACCTCGACCCTGCTCTCCAGTCCTTATTCAGGTATCTTCTCCAGGTCTGTCTTCCAAGAGCAGGCCACACCCACCATGTGAATAATTAAACCCAGGGTATGATCAAAGGTGATTTTTTGGGGGGAGTGGTAAGTGGTCAGAGATTGGTAATTTGGGCTTGAGTGTTCATGTGCATGCACATGGATCTTATGACATTGGAGAGAAGAGTCAGGATAGGGATCTGGGCTGGAGACTGGGAGATGCCTTTCCCTCTCCCTGACCTCCTCCCATATTACCCTGTTCTGTCATGAACTTCCAGGAGTCTAAAAATTGCAAACTTACACATAGTCTTTCAGATCATTTTGAAATTATATTTTTCAGTTATAGAGATGAAACATATTCTATTCAACATTAATTAGTTTCATTTAAACTTTTAAGTATTTAGGTAATAATAGGTGGGTTTCTAGTTGTATTCTTTCCCTAGGCTCCCAAATATGTAGTTAATGTCTAATATATTCTATATATATATTTATATTTATACATTTTTATTAACTCAGCCACTGGATTTCTTATGGACCATCCCGAACAAATGCTCTCTGTTGAGTCCCTTCAGGCAGAGGGAGGTATCTTTTAAAATAAATGCAAGCTGATTCCCAGTCGTTTACTTTGGCCATGAGAAATCTAAGGCATTTTTTCCTATCACCAGAGGAAGTGAACCTCACTCCATAGACATTCTCTTGCTCCTTAATCCTAGGTAGATGGTTCCAGCTACAGTCTCTCTTTTAATTTCCTGCTGGCAAATCAGTTTCTATCCTCTCAAAGGCCTGGGCACTTGTGACAAACTGTCCCAGTGGTTCTTTCAAAGTCATTCTCATTTGGCTTAAAGTCCTGGGGAAAGAGCTCTCTTGCATTCTCCATAGGGGTGTGAAGTTCTGTGTAGTCCACTGACAACCCACCAAAACAGTCTTTTCTCCCTGACATGCTTGACATCACACCCATTAGGCTGGCAATGGAAAAGCATTCATGCTGGCCCAACTGAGTCCCCACTCTCTTAGCTTGCCCAGCTTAGATAGTATAGGTCCTCACTTTAAGGAGCCCTTGACATTGTTTTTATGGACCTTTGAGGTTTTTTCCAAAATTCCTCAATATCAAGAAAAGTCCATTTTAATATCCTGTTACATTTGCATTTGAAGGAGTCCAAATACCATGTCTTTTTTTAATGTTTATTTTATTGATTTGAGAGAGAGAGAGAGACAAGAACATTGATCTGTAGGATCAATATGTGTCCTGACCAGGGATTGAACCAGCAACCTCTACATCTCTGGACGACACTCCAACCAACCAAATTATCTGGCCAATGCCCCAAATCCCATGTCTTTATTTCTCCCACCAAGAGCAATAGTGGGAACAGGCAGGTGCTACAAGAAAGAACCTCAAATACGTAAGAAAAACAAATGTTTAGATCTCCAAACAAAAGGAAAATAAAAGATAAAATTATGCTAAAATTTAGCAAGTAATGTTAAACTTATATGCAGAAAAGGAAAGGTTGATACCAGAAGCAGGTTTCATTGGCCTAAGACATTCAAGAGCACTGGCAACAGCCACCTTGAGTCAGGGAAAAATGTCTTGCAACCCTGCCATAGATGAGACAGGAGCAGGAGACAGCAGGGGTGAAAAGGGGAAGAAAAATATAGTTAATGATATTGTGAAAAGTTTGCATAATAAGAGATGATTATTAGAATTAGTGGGGTGATCATACTGTAAGGTAAAAAAATGTCAAATCACTATAGTATACACCTGACACTAATATAACCAATATAAGATTGTATATCAACTATACTTAAATAAAAATATGAGTTTTTAAATGTGAGATGGGGAAAAAGACAGTCTTGAGTAAGACCTTATGGCTGGGAATGTCGCCGTAGAGCAATGTTTTATATTTTACAAGAAGACCAGATTGTCTTCTCTGGAGAAGGCACTTCTTGGATTCCACCACAGCCCTCCTCACTAAGGCTCATGCCTTCAAGGCATTGGTATTTAACTCACAAAGGGTCTATATTATTGAACTTAAATTTTTATCTAGAAATTTAATGATAAAGTTTATATTGTTCAAATTTGGGGCATATTTTACACTATTGACTTCCCCTTTTGTTATTCAGGTTATTAATACCTTTATTTTGCTATTTGGACAGTATGGGTGAGCATAATTTGATATGGGAAATAGAATGAAGGATAAATTTTTAACTTCAGGTAAATCATGGTCTTGGATTTAATTAAATAGTCCTAACCCATTTTAGAGCCCTCTGGGAACAGAAACAAGAAATGCCACCATCATTACAAGAAGAATAAACAAAGGAACAATACTGAGACAAGCAGCCACATGAAGGGGGAGGCAGGGATGCCCTGATAAACTACTGTTCTCCTCCTGCTAGGAGTCTGCCATACCCTTGACTAATCACAGCTGGGTTGGTAAACCAGATAGATCAACAGAACAAACTGTCAGAAAATGTAAGGAAGAGACTAGTTTTTCTCTTTCTTATGCTCTTTTTGGCCCATAAAATAGAAACTTTCCCCTTGTAGTAAATATGAGAGAGTAGCTTCTGTGCCCCTTTTATTCTCTCTAGACACTCCTTTCCTAAGTGGAGACTCACTCTCTGATCTGTAATGGAGCCAGCCCAGGCTCTGCCCCTTTGTAGGGAGGGCTGCCTTTTCTTGGTGGCTCAGCCTCAGAGAGATTAGATTCTTTGAGGGGAAAGAGAGAAATTGAGGCTGCAGGTTAAAATCATGCCCTTCAACATAATTTTACCCCAAAATGTAATATTTTGATACCCATTTGATACTCTGTTTGCTGCTCATTTTGTCCAGAATCTGTAGGGTGTGAGTCTCTCTCAGAAACCCCAAGTCTTCTAACGCTCATCAAAGGCTGGAACTTTAAACACAATCTCTTGGTCGCAGATGCAGACCTCTGCCCTTGTTTTGCTCAGTCCCAGTCTTCAGTCCCCTGTGCTTCATGGAGACACAATGATGTAAAGGGGAGGTGATCTGCATGGCGATTGTCAAAAGAATAATCAGGATAAAATATCTTTCAAAGACTCTTTCATCCAGAGGCATATGTATGGTCCCTTTGATCTGTAAACTGAGACAAAAGATCTCAAATTTGGTATTTTGCCTCTGAATATTTTTGAAAATAAAAAACACCACAAAGAAAAAGTGGTAAACTTTAATTTTTTTTTTAGGTAAGAGGATGGGAGACAGTGAGGCAGTCTCCTACATGCGCCCCAATTGAGATCCACCTGGCAACTCCATCTGGGGCTGATGCTCAAATACTGAGCTATTTTTAGCACTTGAGGCTTACCGTTCAGAGCAACCTGAGCTATCCTCAGCACCTGGCGCCATGCTCGAACCAATCAAGCCACAGTCTATTGGAGGGGAAGAGGGAGATCAGGGGGAGAGACATGGAAGGAGAAGCAAATGGTTGCTTCTTCTGTGTGCCCTGACCAGAAATCAAACCCAGGACATTCACACACTGAGCTGACCCTCTATCCACTGAGCCATTGGCCAAGGCCAACATTAACTTAAAATAAACATTACATTTATAAAAGCAGAATAAATAGATAAAATAGTCACATTCCTTCTATTTTATATTAGAGATTTAATAAAATAATTTTTTGTGATATTAATGAATAAAAAGCATATTGGGGAAGAGAAAATTTGTTATATTTTCATAATTTGAAATACTACTGTTGTTGACATCAGTGAACAGCAAATGCCTCATCTTTAATCACTTAAAAAATAAGGAGATGTATTTAGCTCTCATCATAAATGACAAAGTAGGGTGGCCTGCCGGAGTCATGTTTGTTTCCTCCGCTCTCTCTGAGAAGCTCTTGGCTCCGCTCTCTTCTGTGTGTTGGTGCCATCTTCAGGCTGGTGGAAAAATTACCAGAGTTCAGGACATCACATACAAAACAAGTTTTCATAGAAAAGTTTATTTTAAAGAGTTTAAGAGTTCTCAAAGTGTGGTTTCAGACTGGCTTCCATGTGGGAATTTGTTTGGAATGGAATTCTCAGGTCCCACTTCAGGTTTCCTGAAGCAAAAGTCCTGGGGTTTAACAAGTGCTCATGGCATTTCTTGGCTCACTGAAGTTTGAAACCACTGGCTCAGATGAGTAATTCTAAATCTGGACTGTGTAAGTACCGCGTGCTAACCGATTGCGCTACTGGAGCTTTACAATGAGAGGGACGGGGTGGGGGGAAGGGGAGGGGCACGAAGAAAACCAGGTAGAAGGTGAGGGGAGACAATTTGACTTTGGGTGACGGGAATGCAACATAATCAAATGTCAAAATAACCTAGAGATGTTTTCTCTGAATTTATGTACCCTGATTGATCAATGTCACCCCGTTAAAATTAAT
This sequence comes from Rhynchonycteris naso, assembly GCA_037038555.1. Taxonomy (NCBI): domain Eukaryota; kingdom Metazoa; phylum Chordata; class Mammalia; order Chiroptera; family Emballonuridae; genus Rhynchonycteris; species Rhynchonycteris naso. The sequence continues at coordinate 47,029,867 of CM073000.1, read as the reverse complement.
AATAAATAAATAAAATAAAAAATAAATCTTGGCTGTACACTGAAATCACCTGTGGAGCTTTAATGACACCAGACTCCAGAACAGTCAAAATAAGAGGAGGCATATGTGAAAGGGGGAGGAGGGGTGTTAGAAAGGGAGGTGAGCATTGATACTTCAAAAGCTTTCCCAGGCAAAGAACGTCTGGTTTTACCTAATTGTGATGCATTCCCTGTCTGGGAATAGCCTGGGCACACACTTGCCTGAACACGTGGTCTTGTGAAGAAGATAGATACCTGCACAGAACGAAGGTCTTGTTGGGAAGAATGATGGGTGCTGGCAAAGCCATCACAGCACCTTTCTTATGTGTTTTATAGTTATAATCTCAGCACAAATAGAAATTTATACTTCTTTCCCCACTTAATGTTATGAAGTATTTTTGTATCTCTACATATTTTATTTCATAATTATTGCCTTAATGTCTACAGAATAAATTGAATTATTTTCAAGTTAAAATACATGTAATTTTCACATACTTAAGAAATGTTTATAGAGAAGCTGGTTTTACATAAGCTTAAAATTACTGTAGAAACAGACTGCAAAGCTATGCTATCAGAGGAATTGCAAATATGTGTGACAATGTGGCAAACAAGGAAAACAGAGCTTTTGGGGAGCTATGCTGAGTGTTTTTCTGCCTTTCCTGATGACAGAAATTGTATGAAGATTATTCCGAGTTTTAAAAAAAATGTGCAAAAGGTTTTCTCAGCTGTACTCTATAATTAGCAGAACACTGGTTCTTTTAGTAGTGAGATGGAAATACCATGATTCATGCTGGAGCTAAATACTTGGGAGCTCAATGCCAGCATTTCCTGTCTCCTAACAATGATTGCAGAAAGTAGGAAGAAGACCAACTGACAAATCAAACAAAAAATACGTTATTAGGCACCTCTGAGACATATTACAAGACAGTATAAGAGAAGGAATAATAATAAAATGTGATTCCTGTTCTTGAAGTTCTTATATTATTGCTCAGAGATGAATCAATACATATGATTCATTTAGCAATATACATTTAAGGTATCTCCATGTCTTTTCATGGCTTGATAGCCCATTTCTTTATAATGCTGACTAATATTCCACTGTGTGATTGTTAAATAGCTTATTTATCCATTCACCTTCTAAAGGACATTCTGGTTGCTTTCAAGTTTTGGCAATTATGAATAAAGCTGCTAAACAGCCATGTGCAAGTCACTGTGCAGATGTAAGTTCTTAATCCATTTGAGTAAACACCAAGGAGCACAACTGCTGGATCATATGGTAAGAATATATTAGTTTTGTAATTGAGGAACATATTTTAAGTTAAAGTGAACCACATACAGGTTTAAATTGCATAGTTAGTTTTATGAGGGCTCACGGTGCCCCATCTTTCTCTGTCTTATTTTGACTTTCTTCTCCAGCCTGACTTTTCTGTTCCAATGTTCTCTTTTAATTTTGGCTGGTATGTGTTGCTGATCCAGCATTGACTCAATCAACATGTAAGCTTTCTATTCAGTGTATATCATTCTCTGGTAGTATCTGTTCAAATTCAGAAAGGCAGCAGTCTGATTGGCTCAACACGCCTATAGGATAGATCGTTTTCTTCCAGCTTTAGTGTCCAATCAGCACCCATGAGCAAGGCCATTGACCTTAGAGCTGTCCTTTAGGAGAGGTTCAGGGGGTAGTCTGAGTCTCCCTCTCTCTCTCTGTCTCTCTCTCCCCTTCTTTCCTTCCTTCCTTCCTTCCTTCCTTCCTTCCTTCCTTCCTTCCTTCCTTCCTTCCTTCCTTCCTTCTTTGACATGCTTTTCTTTAAACATCCTTTAATGGATTCCAACCAGTTTTAGAATTAATATATTCTTAACTATTTATATTACTTTAAATTTACTTTACTTTTAGGTTTGTAATCCTAAAAAGAGAGAGAGAGAAAGTAAGGAGTGTATTTTATAAACTATATTAGTCTTTTTCACAAGCAACAAACATATTTCTTTCTTTAAATTTTTAAAAAATATTTTATTTATTTATTTTAGAGAGGATGGGGGGAAGGAAACATCAACTCCCATATGTGCCTTGACTGGGCAAGCCCAATGTTTTGAACCAGTGACCTCAGTGTTACAGGTCAATGCTTCATCCACTGTGCCACCACAGGTAAGGCAGCAACAAACATATTTCAAGATATGACTAAAGAGATGTACCTGAGGTAATGATAAGTCTGCTGTTTTTAAGGATAAATATTCTAATGGTAAACATGGATCCTTTCATATTGTTGTCTTACATTTTTTTTGTTACATTGTTTACATAAGTCATAGAGGATAAAATGAAGCTCAAGTTAGAACTTGGTTATTAGGAGTTTGGGAGATGGTTGTTTTATTTTAATTCTGTGCACTGGTATTATTTCAAAATCCTCTTAGGAAAAATATCTATATAGACATCTTTGAGTATATGAATATTATAAACAATAATTTTGATAATTTGTTTGATACCAGCCAAGTGATAAAAGGGTCCAGAGTATTTCAAAGTGAAATGATAAGGTTATGGAAGAGTGCTACTTTCCAAGTGTGATGAGCGCTGCAGATAGCATCACCAATTTATCAAATACTCATTTCAACATAACAGGGCTTTTTCTCATAGTCTGGCTTATAGCCCATGCCAGCATTGCTTTTCTTATGTCAACACAAAAAAACCTATTACACTAAGAACTTGTATAATAGAAATGGATGTTGATCTCAAATATCTGCAGCCCAGTTAGCAGACTTCTATTAGAGACATTGTCCTCTTCAAAACAAGTTGGGTACAATAACTCCTGGAGTACAATAGAAGATATTCTTATGCATTTTGACATATTTGATAGATTTCCTCACCCACTTCATCCCGTGCTGCAGAGGCTGATTATATAGGACAAAGCTCTGTTCTCAGCCCCACCCCACTGTGGTTGATTGCATTTATGTCTCAGAGTTAAACTCAAATTGTATCTCCTTACAGACGATGTCTCTTACCATTTCACCATGGCCAGCTAACTTTAGGACTCCCACCCTTTTATCACTTCTTTGTCTTAATTTGACCACAGTTAGCATTAATTCATCAGGAATTATCTTTAGTTGTTTCATATATCTATGTGGACTGACTACCTTGTCAAGGAGCATGTGTTGTAATAATTTGCATCTTTAAATGTCAGGTGTCCTAATAGCATCATCAATTTATCAAATACTCAATTCAACATGTTACTAATGAACATATGGAAATCACTCTTGAATGCCAAATAAAGAAAGTTATGGCCCTTAAATTTTTTCCCCAATTTTACTGCTTAAATGCAGATACTCAGAGATGGAGTTAATGTGAGGCTAGTTAGGCTTAAATTTTTGGGCCCCTTCTTTGCATGACCCCTTATAAGGCACAGTAGTGGCCTCAGCATGTGTTCACATGGTCATATAATTTTATAAAAGTTTTAGTAGCTGTCACTTTAACCTTAAATGGTTAATACTGTTGTTCTTTTCCACTTATACTTAACCCCTGTTATGCTTCCCCTCATGTTCAGTGTTGTTAGAGTGGCTGTAAGTATTTTGTGATTCAGCTAAAGTGAATTTGACTTAGTTTGGTGTTAGTGGGATGTATTTACATGGCCTGCAGTCATTTATCACTCTAGATTAGCTATTGTTAGTTGTCCAGAAATATGCTCACCTCTCTTTTTGCTGATTTACAAAGGGGTAGTGCCAGAGGCTATATTATGATATCTTATGGAGCACAGCTCTGGATGTATGTTGAGAGTAGAAGAGAAATAAAATTTGAAATGTATGGAACCAGAAGATAGTATATGTAAATATTTTAAGTATTAGAGTATATATATGAAGAACACATATACATATATATTACCAACACCACTGCCAATATCAAAACCTTTAATGAAATTTTTCTTAAACTTGACAGCATTTCTACTAAATTTGTATGACTTTACTAATGATGAGTTATGACACAGATAAAATATTTTTCAAACTATTGATGATCAAAGAATATAAAGCCACAAACAATATGAACCATCTCAAATAAGGCAAAACTGAAGCTTAGCTAGTCAGGTAGCTGCTTCTTTTGTTTGTTTGTTTTAAGTGAGAGGAGGGGAAATAGAGAGACAGACTTCTGCATGCACCCTGACCGGGATCCACACAGCAATTCCCATCAGGAGCCAATGTTCGAATCAACCCAGCTATCCTGAGCACCTAAGACCAATGCTCAGACCAACTTAGCTAGCCTCAGCATCCCAGGCCCATGCTCAAACCAATTGAGCCACTGGCTGTGGGAGGGGAAGAGGAAGAGAAGGGGGAGAGGAAGGGAGGAGAAGTAAAGCAGGAGGTTACTTCTCATGTGTGCCCTGACCGGAAATCAAACCCTGACCATCCATACACTGGGCTGATGCTCTATCCACTGCGGCAAACAGCCAGGGTTGGTAGTTGCTTCTTAAGAAAAAAACAAAACAAAAACACATTTAGTGAGGCATTCTTCAAATATATTAAATATGCAGGATGTGTGTTAAATTTATATACTCAAAACTATTAGGGACAAAAATCTTCCTTTCCTTATTTTAGAGTCTAACTCGATTACTGTTACATGAAATAAATAGTCTATGGTTGTATTCTGAAAACCACTTTACTGTACCTTTATTGGACTCACCCTGTCACCATGTGCCAATTATCCTTCCTATTGTGGCTGGTTGGCTTATCTATCATTCTCTAACATGCTGTACATCACCCTTTCTGTAATAAGCTTGTTCCAGTTGTCTCTTTACCCAATATGCCTGTCTTGAAGTTGTTTTCACTTAGTCACATTCTACTCTCCTTCAATATGGAGATCAAATCCCACTCCTGCCTCCAAGAAGCCTTTTCTGATCTTCCAGCAAGCAGAGCAGTCACCGTCCATGTTATTGCCCCAACTTCTCAAAATCATCTCATGAAACATCCCTTGCATTTTTGTCTTAGTTGGCATTGAATTCTTTGTAAGCTGGCAAATTGAATTTTAATTTTTTTTATCTTAGTCACTTTACAAATAATTTGGCGGATTTTTGTCTGTTTTTAGTTTTATTTTTCAATTATAGTTTACATTTAGTTTTATTTTGTTTTTAGTTTCAGGTGTATAGCATAGTGCTTAGACATTCACATATTTTGCAAAGTGTTTTCCCCCATATTTTCAGTACCCACCTGTCACCATACATAGTTATTAGAATATTATTGACTATATTCCTTATGCTGTACTTTAAATCCTCTTGATTATTTTGTAAATATCAATTAGTACTTTTTAATTTCTTAACTTGTTTCATCCAGTCTTTCAATTCCCACCCCTTTGGTAATCATCAGTTTGTTCTCTGTATCTATGAGTCTGTTTCTATTTTGTTTGCTCATTTATTTTGTCCTTGAGATTCTACATATAAGTGAAATTATGTGGTATATGTCTTTCTCTATATGACTTAATTCACTTAGCATAATACACTCTAGGTTCATCCATGCTCTCATAAATGTTTAGATTTTATTCATTTTTATGGATGAATAATATTTTACTGTATTTATGTACCACTGTTTTTTTATTCAATTGTTTGTTTATGGGCACTTGGGTTGCTTCCATATCTTGGCTATTGTAAATAATGCCAAATGAACATATATTCTTTAGAGTTATTATTTAAGATTTCCTCATATATATACACCCAGAAATGGAATTGTTGGGTTATAACAGTTGCATTTTTAAGTTTTTGAAGACCTTCTATTTATCTGTTTTCAGTGGCTGCACCAATCTGCATTCCCACCAACAGTGCACAAGACTGCCCTTTTCTCTATATCCTCACCAACACTAGTTGTTTGTTGATTTATTGATAATAGCAATTATGACAAGTCTAAGGTGATATCTCATTGTGGTTTTAATTTGCATTTCTCTGTTGATTAGTGACATTGAAAATTTTTACATATGTCTATTGGCCATCTGTATGTCCTCTTCAGAAGTATTTGTTCAGGTCCTCTGTCTACGTTTTAATTGAATTGTTTGTTGTTTTGGTATTGAGTTGTATGAGTTCTTTATACATTTTGGATATTAACCCCTTATCAGATACATTATTGTCAAATATCTTTTTCCATTAAGTAGCATTATCTTTTTGTTTTGTTGATGGTTCCCTTTGCTGTACAACAGCTTTTTAGTTTGATGTAGAATCACTTGTTCAGTTTATTTGTTTGTTTACCTTGCCTGAAGAGATATATCAGGAAAAATACTTTACTGCCTATGTTTTCTTCTAGGATTTTTCTGGTTTTGAGTCTTACATTTAAGTCTTTTATCCACTTTGAGTATATTCTTGTATAAGGTTTAATAAGGTAGTTTATTTTCTTCTCTTTTTTTGAAGGTGTTATACTTTTATTTTTTTGCATGTATATGTCCATTTTTTTCAAGCACCATTTATTAGACTGTCTTTACCCCATTGTCTATTCTTGTCTTCTTTTAAATAAATGACTTATGAATAGCTATTTTTAAATCTGAGAATAAGAATTTAAGCTACGGAGATCAGTTTCTCAGTGTAAAGGGTGAGGTCTCCTTGCTGAGATTAGACTCCATATATTTGTTTTATTTTGTTTTGATGGAAATGGGAACAACTTAAAATTAAAGAGTTTTAAAATTTTTTTCCTACAGTTTCTTTAGAAGTAGAGACTTGAATTTACATTTAAAAGCCCTTGGCTCATTTGTTTTAGGCCTTTCTCCTCCTGTCATCTATTTTTTCTTCTCACTCTTATGAAAATTAACAATAAATATTTTATGAATATTTATATACACAAATATACTTTTATAAAATATACTCCAGGATATCTCTTCTTTGAAACACACTCTCAGATATCCTTTTTCATCTATGGTTTCATTGTTCCTCATTCATAGTGTAATTTCTCATAAAGGGAGCATTACTGTTTCTACTTCTTGTTTTGTTTTTTTTTTTACAGGGACAGAGAGAGAGTCAAGAGTGAGAGAGAGGGTAGATAAGGACAGAGAGACAGGAACTGAGAGAGGTGAGAAGCATCAATCATTAGTTTTTCGTTGCTGTTGCAATACCTTAGTTGTTCATTGATTGCTTTCTCATATGTGCCTTGACCGCGGGCCTTCAGCAGACTGAGCACCCCCTTGCTGGAGCCAGCGACCTTGGGTCCAAGCTGGTGAGCTTTTTGCTCAAGCCAGATGGGCCTGCACTCAAGCTGGCAAGCTTGGGGTCTCGAACCTGGGTCTTCCGCATCCCATTCCTACGCTCTATCCACTGCGCCACCGCCTGATCAGGCTGTTTTCTCTTTTATCTACTCTAATTAAGCTTCTTTTCCTTTACTCTATTGTAATTACCCTTGTCAGTGTCAAAACTTATTTCCTTGTTGCCAAAGTCAATAATTATGTCTCTAACCTGGTACCACTCTCATCCATACTTACAGAATTCTACTCCCAGGAGAATCTGTTTTTAAACTTTGTAGACGTATTCAAGATGATAATGAAAGCAGGTTGACAACAACCCTAGAATATGCAAAAAGAAAAAGGTGAATGAACCAGTATTTACTATTAAGACAATAAGTAATCTGATGACTGTCATGGACCCTCTTCATCAGATACTTTAGGTAGTGGTATGGCCATGAGTACATCATATGTCTGAGATACTTTGAAATACTACAGATAGATCTAGTCTAAAAATTTTCTTCTTATTAGGATTTATTTCTATAAATCTAGGTTTAATATATATTGCATTGAAGAGGTGTAAAAAATCATGATAGTCAAATTTATGAACAGGGTGAGATTCTTAGTTCCCTAGCTTTAGGTGAAGATGAGGATCACTATACAGAGTCAGGCATGGCCATTAAGAACTTACTTCTAAAACACCAAGGAGTACAATGAACCCCAATGATTTGGTCCTATCACCTAATGGAGATTTTAAAAGTTAATAAAAACAGAGTATCTTAATATCAGTAAGATGAGTTATTACTTTAAAGAAAAGATCCTAGAGATTCTATTTATAAATACACATTTCCCATTGTTAGAAGTCCGTGTTCTGTCATTAATAGTTATACCTTGAAACCCTGAGTAGCTAATGATGGTCATGCCATTTACATTTATAGTCATTTAGAAAATTTTATACTTACTTAAAACAACCAACACCTTTGAATTAAAAAAAAACATTGGCTAATTATATTAACAGGTAGGAGAAGTTTAAATAAAGTCCATAGTCCCAGCAAAATCTAAGCAAATTCCAGCTGTGCTCAGAATCATTTTCTCATCTGCTGACAGGTCTGTGATTGGCTTCAGCACTCTTCAAAGGGACCAAAAGGAAAGAACCAGGACAGGAAAGAAGAGAGTCTGAGTCTTGGAATAGTGAAAAGAAAAGATAGTGATGCGGGCTGGGGCCTATAGCAGGGTTTTAGAGAGTGGACAACTTAGTGAGGGGCAATAATCCACTCCTGTGCTTTAGCTTAATGGAACAACTATACAGAATTTCTGTTTCAAAGACCATGAGAAATGTCCTTGTTTCTGTGGTTGTGAAAAATAATACAACACTAAGAAAAGGAAGCCTAACCCCCCTTGGTACATACTAAGTGAATTTTACATAGATGGCAAAGGCATATAGAAACAGTGTCAACTTTTTCTAATGTTTATTAGGGACATCTAAGGAACAGGTGAAGGTTTAACTAAAGCAGAAATAAAATGAGACTGCTGAACCATGCCTAGGGGTTAAAAGACTAGCTTAGGGACCACAATGACCTACATTGAGGAGAAGAAAAATACTCTATTGTGCAATATTTAACTTTTGCTTCATGGTCGTTTTTATGTTGGTAGTGGTTTCATAGGAGAACCTGAGAGAAATTTTTCAGCAAGCTTTAAATGATTCCATTTTGTGTCATATATGAGAAATGAAGTAGATGAGTGAGTAGTACAAATACAATGAAGCCCCAATTTCCTTTTCTGTTTTAGTCTCGGCACAGATTTGAAGTGCATATATTCATTTTCCACTCTATGGATAGCAGTCCTCTTAAAGACAAATATGGAGCCTGACAAGGCAGTGGTGCAGTGAATAGATCATCCAACTGGGATGTGGAGGACCCAGTTTCAAAACCCCAAAGTGGCTGGCTTGAGTGTGGGCTCATTTGGCTTGAGCATGGACTCACCAGCTTGAGCGTGGGGTCACTGGCTTGAACATAAGATTATAGATATGACCCCATGGTCACTGGCTTGAACCCAAGATCACTGGCTTGAGCAAGGGGTCACTCATTCTGCTACAGTCCCCCTTCCCCTAGTTAAGGCACATATGATAGAGAAATCAATGAACAACTAAGGTGCTGCAATGAAAAATTGATGCTTCTCATCTTTCTCCCTTCCTGTCTGTCTGTTCTTATCTGTCCCTCTCTCTGACTTTCTGTCTCTGTAAAAAAAAAAAAAAAAAAAAAAAGACAAATATGGATAAACAAGTCCTTCTAGAGACTAGCAAAATAACAACCAAAGACATACGCTAAGAGCAGCTTTATTTTGAAGCAGGTAACAGTGAATTTTAACTGATTCAGCTCTTAAAATGGTTACATGGCTCATAGATGGGGGGATTAAAACTAAAATCAGTGACAAGAGTTTGGGTTTGGCTTCTTCGATTCTGGCTCGGTGGATGTCTAACCTTAGTTATCTTTTGAGGACTCATGGTGTTTTTTTTTTCTTGTCTGGTCATATGACTGCATTTGTTAGATATAATATTTGGAAACAATATTTTTTAAAAAGTCTTCATGCTCTTTCATCTAAGGAGAAAATGCTTCCCCTGATGAACTCTTAAGACCTTTAAATGGAGTCCTTAGCTTGGGTGTCCATTCAATTGCTGCCCAATATTAGTTATAGGATTTTTTTCTCACAATCCCCTTTGTGACAAGTTAAATAGTGACTTATTTCTTCCTCAGTGCTCTGATTTTTAACTATTCATATAAATTTTATATGAATAGGCTGCCTTGTAACGGTAGTTATTGGGTTATTTGCAAGTAACGGTGGATCTCAGACCCTCCATTTGCTTTTGCTGTTGGAGAGACCTCTAAAAGGCATGGCGTTTTGATCTATTGTCTTTTCCATTCAGAGGAACAGAACTTTTTGATGACAGTTTGGATTTCATGAAGGAGAGCCAGAGAATGTTTAGGAGCAGGTGACACTGATCATGCCCTGCCCATGCATCATTTTATCCCTTTCAGACCTCCTGCTGGAATTCATTTAGAACCACATTGAGTGGAAAAGCTCTCTTCCATTTGGATTGGCCCTGCTAATCAATAATCAACCCGACTTATAACTGTCTGTTTTTAAGAATAATTTTCCCTCATCAGCGCCTTTGTCTGAGTGAAGGCATGTTGCTTTGCCCCCCCCCCACACACACACTGTATGTCTTCTCCATGAGGACGGTCCTGTAGGACCTTCCTCAGCTGTCCCAGAGTGGCTGTCACTCTGCTGCATGATTCTGTGGACCATCAGCCATCATCAGCAAGTGTCAGGCCACCTAGCTCAGATGGCAGATCTTTTCCTTTGGTTATCATCTGGGTGCAGAGCAAGCTTTTTATTTATTTTTTTAATTTAGAAAATTAATTTTAACAGGGTGACATTAATCAATAAGTGTACATAGATTTCAGGCAAATATCACTCCATCATTTGAATAGTCAATTATGTTGCATATCCATCACTTAAAGTCAAATTATTTTCCATCACTTTATATTTGTCCCTATTTACACCCTTCCCTCAAGTCCCCCTCCCCCTCTCCTACATCCTTCTTGCCCTGGTAATCACTGCACTCTTATCTATGTCCATGAGTCTCAGCTTTGTATCCCATCTATGTGTAAAATTATACAGTTCTTAGCTTTCTCTGATTTACTTATTTCACTCAGTATAATGCTATCAAGGTCCATCCATGTTGTCGTAAATGATACTATGTCATCATTTCTTATGTCTGAGTAGTATTCCATTGTATATATGTACCACATTTTCTTTATCCAGTCCTCTGTCGAGGGACACTTTGGTTGTTTCCATGTCTTGGCCACTATGAATAATGCTGTGATAAACATAGGGTGCATGTATCTTTACATACAAATGTTTTCAAGTTTTGGGGGTACCCAGTAGAGGGATTGATGAGTCATAAGATAGTTCTATTCTTAATTTTTTGAGGAACCACCGTGCTTTCTTACATAATGTTTGTACTACTTTATATTCCCACCAGCAACAAATGAGGGTACCTTTTTCTCCACAGCCTCTCCAACACTTGTTATTACATGTCTTGTTGATAATAGCCAATCTAACAGATGTGATGTGGTATCTCATTGTAGTTTTGATTTGCATTTCTCAAACAGCTAGTGAAGATGAGCATATTTTCATATATTTGTTGGCCATTTGTATATCTTCTTGGAAGAAGTGTCTGTTCATGTCCTCTCCTCATTTCTTAACTGGATTGCTTGCTTCTTTGTGGCTGAGCTTTTTGAGATCTTTTTATATTTTGGATTTTAGCCCTTGTAATACCTCCAGCTTTGTTCTTTCTTTTCAGGAGTGCTTTGGCTATATGAGGTTTTTTATGGTTCCATACAAATCTCGTGATTTTTTGTTCTATTTATTTAAAATATGATATTGGAATTTTGATGATTACATCACATTTGTATATTGTTTTGGGTAATATAACCATTTTAACTATGTTGATTCTTTCTATCCATAAACATGGAATATTTTTTCATTTCATTGTGTCTTTTTCAATTTCTTTTAATAATGTTTCATAGTTTTCAGTATGTAGATTCTTTACATTCTTTGTTAAGTTTATCCCCAGATATTTAATTATTTTTGTTGCAAATGTAAAAGGGATCTTTTAAGTTCATTTTCTGAAGTTTTATTGTTTACATATATGGAAGCAATAGAATTCTGTATATTGATTTTCTATCCTGTTACCTTACTGTTTTTATTTACTGTTTCTATTAGTCTTTCTGTGGAGACTTTGGGGTTTTCTATATACAGGATCATGTCATATGCAAAAAGTGAAATCTTTACTTCTTTTCTGATCTGAATACCTTTTATTTTTTCTCTTGTCTGATCACTCTTGCTAAAACTTCCAGCACTATGTTGAATTGGAATGGAGTGAGTACGCAGCCTTGTCTTGTTTCTGATTTTAGAGGAAAAACTCAGTTTTTCACCATTTAGTATAATATTAGCTGATGGTTGGTCATATAAGGCTTTGATTTTGTTAAGGTATTTTTCTTATATACCCATTTTATTGAGTGCTTTAAATGCAAGCTTTTTTTATGCAGAGACATGCAGTGCCTTTGGATGCATGAATTTGCTTTGTGTGTGTGTATGTGTGTGTGTGTGTGTTTCCAAAATTAGAAGTGAGGAGGCAGTCAGACAGACTCCCGCATGAGCCCAACTGGGATCCACCTGGTATGCCCACCAGTGGTGATGCTCTGCCCTTCTGGAGTGCTGCTCCATTGCGGCCAGAGCCATTCTAGCACCTAAAGGCCATGGAGCCATCCTTAGCACCCAGGCCAACTTTGCTCCAATGGAGCCTTGGCTGCAGGAGGGGAAGAGAGAGACAGAGAGGAAGGAGAGGGGGAAAGGTGGAGAGATAGATGGCCACTCCTCCTGTGTGCCCTGACTGGGAATCAAACCTGGAACTTCCACACTCTGGGCCGATGCTCTACCACTGAGCTGACCAGTCAGGGCTGTATAGATTTCCTTTTAATTATTTTTGAAAAACTTTACTCTGCACATCTTGTGATACAAATAGTTGTTTTGGGGGACCTGAAAGGATTCTATCTGGAGCTACTGAGCCATAAAAGGACATGCATTGAAAGATGGCTGTATTAATTTAAATGGGATAATTCTCAGCTAATTCATAAACAAAACCTGGTATGATTAAATGTTAGTTTTTAATTATGAAGATGGGACATTTCAGTGACTAATTCTTACTGACTTGATTATAAATGCCCATATTTGAGTTTCCTCAAACTTCTGTCTAGCATGCTATAAATGTGTAATCAAAGTGAAATGCCACAATGATTGAAAATTGTTTCTTTGTATAACAAAAGGCTCATGTATTCAGTACTGTTTTGTGGAAGGCAGAAGTTCATGGGAAGGAATACAGAGGAAACATCTCACATGCTGTTACAAACATATATATGTATTTGAAGCTGTCATTATTGATGGGAAGATATTCTATTCTAGAACTTAGCTGAATGCCTTACCATCACTCCAAGGCACAGTCAGTGGGTAAATAGTTCAATAAATCAGGTGACCTGTGGAGGTGCTTCCTGAGAGGAGATGAGAAATCCCTCTGGAGCTACTTAAGGAGGATGGCCAGGTTAGTCCATAGTGTTTTTCTTCTGTGACTGGTCACACTGGACAGTAGTTTAAAATCACTTGTATTTAGAACTGGTATGTCAGTGTTTTTAAAGGTAGTATCAGTTCAAATAACTCCAAAGACTGAAGGTTCAGGGAGTTCAAGAATGTTATGCATTGTCCTAGGATTCAGCTCAGTTTGTAATGAATTAGTTCACAAAAAGAAAATTGCACCATCTCAGTATAGATTAAGAAGTATAAATCATCATCATCATCATAATAATAAACTATTACCAAATTATTGATTGCATTTTGTTTACTAAGTGGCTCATTTCATTCTCAAGATTGTTAACCTTGGCATGTGAAAGTATCATTCAGTAATTATAAAAAAATAAATGTATGAATAACTGTTAGTCAAGAAAACAACTTGCTTGATACTTGGCTAAGTATCACAGTTTTAATAGTCACCTACATAAAACACTCAGAGAATTGAATATTTTTAAAATTTATGATGAGTAACTGCAAAGGGAAGAAGAAATTAGATCAAAGAAGGTGAAGGGATTAGCTAAAAAACATATATACATAACACATACTGAGGAAAGAAGGGCTTGAAGGGCTAAGTTACTTTGAAAAGTAACAAACCACAGCTGTACAGTCTCTTTACCAGCTCCCTGAAGTGACTTGCAACACAAGTAAGAAAAATGGGACATGTGAATAGTCAAGGACAAATGATTCAAACCTCCTCTCATACTCCCTCCCTTCCCAGAGACACAAAAGTCACGTAGGTCTGCAGACAAGGAAGTCAAAGGTGTTTTTCATGTACAAGCTAATGCTGTAAAGGTATATAAGACTCAGAAAAGGTAACTTTGGAGAACTTGTGTAGTGATGCCTAGAAGGTCACACTGTTCTGCCATCTAAAATATTATCTTCCTCTAGAATGTTGTCTGAGTGTTTTTGTCCTCCAGGAGTCACTTCCTTTGTTCTTGCAACAATACATACAGACAACAGGGTAGCAATAACCAGAGGGATAAGGCAGTGGAGGTGGGGGAGGGGGACATTGGGGGAAATAGGGATGAGCAGAGACTTTGTATGGGGTGGGGCACAATGTGGTGTGTAGATTGTGTTGAGTGACACTCTAAATCATGTCAACATAATAGATTAAAAAATAAATTTAGCAAAATAAAAACAATAAAAAAGGTTAAAAACACTCAAAAAATTGAATATCTTTAAATTTTATTATGAGTTAACAGAAATATCAGCTTTTTATTTATTCTTCTTGGGCTCTACTTCTTAGGATCTATGCGCTTAGGATCTCTGATTGCATCTACAATCCTGATCACTGTCTTGTAGGGGGTTAAGGAAATAGCTCAAAAGGGGAAGAGGTGGATTTAAAGAGATAGAACAGCTTCTCAAAATTTACCCTGTCTCCTCTTTAGCAGCAATGTGATACAATAGCACAAGCCTAGACTGAATTCACACAAGCCTGGTCTCCAGCTATTTCTCTGCCAGTCACTGGCTGTATGACCTTGGAAATGTTATTTAATGCTCTGAGCCTCAGTTTTATCTTCTGTAAAATGGGTATACAGATACTGCTCATAATAGCTGCCTTAAGGCATTGTTGTGAAAATGTCAAATACCTAGCACAACTTCTAACATATGGGAGACTCTCAATAAATGCTAGTTTTACTTTACTACTCTTATTTATATTTTCTTTGATCCAGCATTTTTCTTTAGGCTTTTTGCTCTGGGAGGAAATTTTGAGCATGAACAGATTAATGCAGAATTGTACTATTTTAGTTCCTCATCTATGCCATGGAAATTGCTCTTGAGGTTAAATTGCTAAACCTAATGGACACACATCAGTCCTTATTTCAATTAATTTTTGAAACATTTAACTTATTTAACTTTGAGAATAAAAAGTCTCTATACTCCTAGAAAAGTTCTGATT
Source organism: Rhynchonycteris naso (assembly GCA_037038555.1). Taxonomy (NCBI): domain Eukaryota; kingdom Metazoa; phylum Chordata; class Mammalia; order Chiroptera; family Emballonuridae; genus Rhynchonycteris; species Rhynchonycteris naso. The sequence continues at coordinate 47,014,602 of CM073000.1, read as the reverse complement.
TTTCCATAGCCATGGTAACAACTACCAGCACAGGTTTTCAAGTTTTAAATTCATCAATGATAGTTCTATGACTTCATTAAAAAGCAAACTTTACAACTCGTTTTAAACATCTCTAATTAGTCAGTGACTCACTTTATTGCACATGCCTCTGAAAGCCAACCAGTCAGTCCCAGACTGACACTTGAAAAGTCAAACAATTGGCAGTGGACTTGCTTCAGAAAACATTCTTTTAAGGTTGATATCAACTCACTTTTATCTCTGTGACCAACTCAACCCCAAACAAATGTATCCCCGCAAAAATCTATATATGACTAGTAATTTGTTTCTCTCAGTGAGTCTGTGTCTGACCAGTATAGCTCTTCTTAATTTTAGAAAGCAATAAATTCAGCTTTGGCTTTTGTTTCTGTTTTTCTCTGGTGGTTTTATCTTTTGATATTTTATACATAAGGCTAAGACTCAACCACAATAAACTGACTCAGAAATGATAGCTTCTCAGTCCTGTGCTTCTCAGTCTTTTCTTGCTTCTTATTCTACTCTGCTCTTGGTGTCCCCTAAGCTTTTGTCCTTGGCTCCTCTGCCTCCCTACACTCTCTGAGTAATCTGTTCCTTTCTGGTGGTTTTAGCTGTGACCTTAATGAATCCAAAATCTATATTCCTACATAGAAATATTTTACTTATAAGTTCATCTGCCCACTAGATATTTTCACATGCTGTTACACAGGTACCACAGCTTTGACATTTCTAAAACTGAAATTTATCTTCCCACTTAAATCAGCTACTTCTATTTTCTGTGGGCCAGTTATGTAGGCTAAAACCTACATAAACTGTCTTACTCTCTTCCTATGTGTAAAGCAAAGTTAAAGAAATTTTACTTTCTGCATATCTATGTATCTGCTCCCTTTTTCAGATCCCATTCTCACCTTTTGCTAGTAATGTCACAACAGCTCCCTAGTCTCTCTGACTTTAGTCTTTCCCCTTCCAAATTCTACCCTGGTCAGAGTGATCTATGTAACACTGTACCAATTTTGAATGCTTTGCTCAACTGCAAATAAGATAAACCATGATTAGGGCGATTTAAGTAATAAAACATCAGTTTTTTCACATGTGAGGGTGTGTCTGAAGGCATCAGTACAAGACTGGTTTAGTGGTTATCTGATACCATCAAGGACCCTGGGTCTCTTTGATTTCAAGATGGTGACAGAGTAGGCAGACATTGCAACTGCCACCTCCCAGGACAAAATTGGATTACAAATTAATTTAACAACAATCATCATGAAAAACCAACTTTGGAGTAAATTAAGAGTCCATAACCAAGGATCACAGAAGAAGTCACACAAGACTGGTAGGAAGGGCAGAGACAAGAACAGGGCTGCCCCGCTCCCAGGAGTGAGTGGTGGCAGAGGGTCACTGAAGGGAGGTTTTCCCTGAGAGGAGAGGGTCCTAAACCCCAGGGCCAGTGCCCCAGCCTAGAGACCCAGAGCCTAGAAGAGGCATCCACACAACCTTTGGCAGTGGAAAAAGCAAAGGTTTCTGTTTTTAAGAAAGGGATGGAGCTCTTGGGAGATGTAGGCTTTATCTTAAAGGGCCAGCACAGAAAGTCTCATTCACAGCCACTTACCTGGAGCTCTAGCAGAGGGAGGGCTGAGAGGACATGAGTTGGCTGAGATTGTGAAGTTGGAGGTCCAGGGAGAGATGCTATGGGGTACTGTAAAGTCAGGAGCCACGGCCACCATCACAGCCACCTGGCCAGTGCAGGTTCGCGTTTGATTCGGACAGTCGGTAATGAAACAATGGAGCCAAGAACTGGTGAGCCATCAGCTTTACTCCTAGCTTGCACCCAGCGGGCAAGTAAAAACACAAACTGGGCTGCAAAACCTACTCATTCAGTGTTCACAAAGCTACTGAGTTATCCAAGTTTCCTAGAATCAAAGGTTTCTAGCTCACCAGACTTATTCACCTCTATTCTCCATCTCCTTCTCTCTGCACAAACTGGCTTCTCTTTCAGCACTCCACCATCTTGGCTGCTTCTCCTGGCCTCCTCCACATAGCCTTTCTCTGCTCTCTTCTCTAATGCTAATCTCAGGAACAGAGAGAGCAAACTCCTGGTCTGCCCCACATTATAGTGTAGAAATTCAAACCTTTAATCCAATCTATAAACAAGGAAGTCTCTGATACAAAGTCACTCATCTGAGGCATAATAGGAGGATTCCTCATGAGAGCTCACCACCCCACATCATCCAATCAGTCAAGGTTGTGGGGAAAAGCTTACTCTTAAAACTAAGCCTTGGGCTATACCGACCCAGCCTGCCCAAAACCTGTCCCCCAACACACATTAATATCAACGGACTTGCATGTGGGCAGCACCATCTTTAACAAAGTGAGCATAATATATTTTATCTGCCCAACAGGTACAACCACCAGAACCCCTGTACTGAGTCATTCTCCAATACTGTAGTTGCCATCTTTCTTGGGTGGAGCAGTACCCTTCCTGAAGCATCAGCCTAGGGGAAAAGCAACTGCTCCACCCTATGGAGATTGGACCTTTCTGAGAAGTAAGCCATGAAGCAGGAGGTGCATCAGTGACTCAGTTTTCTGGCATTGAGCCTGGAGCTTTCCCCTACACTCTCTTGAGTCTATGACTGGTGCTCCTGCCTCATGGGAGATTCAGTAGAAACTGTCCAGACTGTAGGCAGACTACACCTGTGGGTTTCAGAGGCTATAACCACCAGACCCCTGATGTCACACCCTACTGAGGTCTATGAAAAAAGTTTAGACAGACTGATATCTGGAGCCAAGCCACACTCACTATCTTCCTAATACTTGAATTTCCCAAAACTCTAGACTCTACCAAAGTTTTTTTTCAGTGGCCAAACCCAACAAATAGCCAGCAGACAGAGACTGTAGGAGGCAGAGCTCAGGGAACCATGGCCTTCTGTGGATCTTCCTTCAGTCCCAGTGTGAGTAAAAGTCAGGCTAGGTGTGCGGCTTGCTATTTTCATGTGCACCTGGGCCCAGCAGAGGCAACCACAAACTCTGGATTGCTTGTAGCTCCAAGAAGGTTGTTGGGGGCTAATCACAGGCCGTGTCTCCCATTGGTCTGTGCTGGGTTCCTTCCAGGGAGAGCCAGATCTGGCACATCCAGTGGCCACCTGTGGAGAACGTCAGTTCAATATCTAACAACCCTTACTGGTGGTGTGTCCTAAAGTAGGGCTCCTCATACCTGACCCAGTTGAGGTGTGTTCAGCTTTCTGTGATCAGCATTGGCACCGTGGCTTGTGTGCATTGGGCAGGGTAGAGCTTCATATTCAGCCAACCCAGGTGATGAATATCCTGCTCTGCTAGGCTAGGTTCCACAGGGGGAAGGGAGAAAGGCTTGGAGAAAGGATATATAAAGTGTGGGTTCCCATAAGCCTATTGTTTGGTCTGATTGAGGGGTTTAGCCACTTTCTTGGGGTGCACAATCAGCCCCAGGGGAAGACTCTGTTTTCCTCCCTAAAAATAAGGTCTCATCAGCTGGAAGAACTTCTGAAGAGGGGGCTGTTGACTCCACTAAACCTGAACCTACTGCTCATCTTGCTGGGGAGAAATAAAACTTGAGTATCTACTAGTGGCTGAGAAATTAGACTCTGGACTAGGGGCTACATTCCCCATACTGAGCTCCTAACCAAGAGACCCCCCCAGAAGACTGTGGGAAGACCAAACAGCTGCAAGAGGCAGTGGAGCAGCTGAAAAGTAGAGGCAAGTCATACAAATCTTGGAACTTTTACAGAGCTGCTGTCATTTATAAGTAAAAAGAAAGCTGACCCTTATTCACAGGTTTTCCCCTCCCACAGTACTCAGGCACAGAAAATGCAGACACAGACAATGAACAGAGCAGTATCCTCAGACAGGTAGCTCACAGCAGGTTATAAACAATAGCTAATGTCAATGCAAGGAGTCCTAGAACCAACACAACCAGTAGTGAGTGGCAGATAGTACCAATGTTAGACTCAGATAACTACACAAGCAGCACACCCAGAGGAAGAGTCCAGAAGGCACCAGACACTGTGAAGAATAAATATGCTCAATATGACAGACACTGCACAGTGTCTAATACACATGATTGAGGTTGACCTATAGAGCCAGGCAGCCTGAAAGAATAACCACACCCACAAAAGGACCAACTACATTCAATCCTCACAACAGGAGGGTGAATAATACACTCAAGAAGCATTCCTAGAGCACGGAAACTCAGGTGGCCTAAAGGTCAGTACCACTGAGCCCATCTTTCTCATAAAGACACCACAATAAATTTCAGTCAGACAGTGCTACCTAATACACAGACAAAATGGGCAGACAAAGAAACATGACCCAAATTAATCAACAAGAGAAATCTACAGAAAAAAGAACTAAACAAAATGGAAATAAGCAAACTACCACATTCAAAGTTTAAAATAATTTTAGGATGCTCAAGAATCTTAGAGCAACAATGGATGGTCACAATGAGAACTTAAACAAAGACAGAGCAAGCATGAAAAAGGACATTGAAGTCATAAAAAAGAACCAATCAGAAATGACAAATACAATATCAGAAATGAAGACTGCACTAGAAGAAATCAACAGCAGACTGGATGAAGCAGAGGATCGAATCAGCGATTTAGCGACAAGATAAACAAAAGGACAGAAGCAGAGCAGCAAAAAGAAAAGAGGCTAAAAAACACCGAGGAAACTCTAGAAGACCTTTGTGACAACATGATGAGAAACAACATCTTCATCATAGAGGCTCCTGGAAGAGAAGAGAGCAAACAAGGGATAGAGAACCTATTAGAAGAAATGATACCTGAAAATTTCCCTAATTGATGAAGGAAAAAGTCACACAAATTTAAGAAGCACAGAGAATCGAATCAGAAAGAACCCAAGGTGGTCTACACCAAGACACATCATAATTAAAGTGCCAAAGTTAAGAGACAAAGAAAGAACACTAAAAGCTGCAAGAGAAAAGCAATTAATTTGCAAGAAAAAAGCAATTACCTATGGAGAAGGTCCCATAAGGATGACATCCAACTTCTCAACAAAAACACTTGAGGCCAGAAGGGACAGGCAAGAAATATTTAAAATGATATAAAACAAGAACCTGCAACCAAGACTACTTTTTCTACCAAAGCTATTATTTAAAATTGAAGAAGAAATATAAAGCTTCCCAGACAAAAAAAGAATGAAGTAATTTATTTCATCCTAACCAGTACTACAGGAAACATAAAGGAGCCTGCTATAAAAAGAGCAAAGGAAAAGAGAAATAAAGAGAAAGGATTGTAGATTTAAAGAATCAAGTGGCAATAAATAAGTGCATATCAAGAATAACCTTAAATTTAAATAATTTAAATGCTCCAATCAAAAGATATAGGGAAGCTGAATGGATAAGAAAACAGGACCCATCAGATGCTGTCTACAAGAGACCCATCTCAGAACAAAAGATCCACATATATTGAAAGTAAAGAGATGGAAAAAAGTATTTCATACAAATAAAAAAGAAAAAAATAGCTGGGGTAGCAATACTTATATCAGAGAAAATAGCCTTTAAAACAAAGACTATAGTAAGGGATAAAGAAGGTGACTACATAATGATAAAGGGAGCAATCGCATAGAAAGTTATAACTATTGTAAATATTTATACACCTAAATATATATAAATATAATAGGAGCATCTAAATATATAAAGCAGATTTTGATTGACATAAAGAGTAAGATCAACAGCATTACAACAATGGTAGGAAATTTTAATACCCCACTAACATGAATGGTTAAATTCTCAAGACAGAAAATTAACAAAGAAACAGCAGCCCTAAATGAAATACTAGATCAATTAAATTTAATAGATATCTTCAGAACCTTTCACCCCAAAGCAGCAGAATATATATATAATTTTAAGTGTGCATGGTAAATTTTTTAAGATAGACCACATATTAGAACATAAAACAAATCGGGGGCAAGATGGCGATGGAGTAAGCGGGCATACCAACTTCCAACTCCCAGAACCAAAGTGGATTATAACTTGATTTTAAAAACCATCATCTGGATAAACCAATGTTGAACTGGACTGAGAGGACTCTTCAACCAGGGAACACTGAAGAAACAACATTGAGACTGGTAGGAAAAGCGAAAATGCAGAAAGGGCTGCCCAGCTTACTAGAGTGAAAGGCAGCCCAGAGACACTCGTGTGGCAGGAAGAGAAGCTAGTGAAAGAGTAGGGACCTGGGTCCCAGGAACAAAGCCCCAGTCTGCAGCCCCAGAGCCTAGAAGTGGCTTATGGACAGTACTTAGCTGTGAAACAGGTTAGGATACTGTTTGTGAGAAAGAGACAGTTATCTCAGACCCAGAATTCTTCTTAAAGGGGCAGCACAGAAAATCTCTCTCACAACCACTCACCTGGGACTCCAGGAGACAGGGGGAGAGGAGAGGATCAGAGCAGCAGGAAGAGAGTGCGGTCTGGAAGGCACAGAAAGAAAAGCTTTGAGGGACAACCACCCTAAACCCTGGGCTGAGTCACTCCACAAATCTGAAACAATATTTCCCCGGCAAGGGGAAGCAGGACACCAGTCAAACAAGCTCCCCTGCAATAACTAGAGCATAGTCGCTTAGAAGGAAGGAGCTTTCAGGACTATAGTATGGAGTCTTAGGGTCTGATCTGCAGCGCCTCCAACCACACTGCTGAGGGCTTGATGGAGGGCGGGCGGCGGTGGGACACGGAAGCATGGTTTCGTCGGTGGACAGAGGCCAAGCCGGCTAGAGTGAGTTCGGTCTAACCCAGTGGGGGCAAAGGGGATGCACAAATGTGGTCCGGCAGCTGCGGGCCAGCCTGCGACCCCACCTGTGGGGGAAAAGCGGGAGCCTAGAATGGGCAGAGATCTGATGCTGGGCAGGGGCAAGGAGGCGCGCTGCCTCACCAGGCCTCTGAGGCTTGAAGCCCTGCACAAACCGGCTTTTCCGCGGAGGTGGGGCGGAAGCCCCGGCTCGCAGTTGAGCGAGCACCAAGAGCCTGGCCGAGGAGCCGAGGATGGCAGGGCCCGGACGGAAGCCCAGCGCAAGGCTGAGTGCATAGCAGTAGCCCCTCCCAGCCGAGTTGCCGAAGTTGGAGGGAGTGGGCAGAAGACTGGCTTGTAGCTGAGTGCACACCAGAAGCACCTCCCAGCCAGAGAAACAGGCTGACAGGGACCTGCAGCTGAGCAAAAGTGCTCATCCTTGACCTTGGTGCCAAGGCTTGTGGCCCGAGTGTGGTGAATGATCCCCCTTGTGAGAGAGGGGCGAAGTCCTACACCGGCTGAGGCTTATAGAGCCTGGCAGAGAACACAGCCCCTCCGGTGGATGAGACAGAGACTGCAGCAGCAGACGCAGCTGCCAGCAATGGCAACACCCACACCCAACCACCCTAGGCAGAGGCAGAGGGGGTGGCAGGCCTGCACAGAGACCACACCTAGGGAACACAGAGGCAACACCCATTGGACACCAGTAGCCAAACCCTTCTTACACACAGACAAAATGAGCAGGCAGAGAAATGCAACACAAATGAATCAACAGAAATACCCAGAGAGGGACCTGAATGAATCAGATATAACCAAACTACCTGATGCAGAGTTTAAAATAATGATAGTTAGGACGTTCAAAGAGCTTCGAGCAACAATGGATAGTCATTACGAACACCTAAATAAAGTGATAGCAAGTATAAAATAGGAAATTGAAATAATAAAAAAGAATCAGACAGAAATGACAAATACAGTATCAGAACTGAAGACCACAATGGAAGGAATTAAAAGAAGGATGGATGAAGCTGAGTATCGAATCAGCGAGTTAGAGGACAAAATAAACAAAGGCACAGAAGCAGAGCAGAAAAAGAAAAGAGACTCGAAATATGTGAGGAAACTCTAAGAGAGCTCTGTGTCAACATGAAGAGAAATAACAACTGCATCATAGGGGTTCCTGAAGAAGAAGAGAAAGAACAAGGGATAGAAACTTTGTTCAATCAAATCATAGCTGAAAACATCCCTAAATTAAGACTGGAAAATGTTTCACATGTTCAAGAAGCACAGAAAATTTCATTAAAGAGAGACCCAAAGAAATCTACACCAAGACACATCATAGGTAAAATATCAAAGCTAAGTGATAAAGAGAAAATTTTAAAAGCTGCTAGAGAAAAAAAGGCTATCATCTACAAAGGAGCCCCATAAGGATGACATCCAACTTTTCAACAGAAACACTTGAGGCCAGAAGGGAATGGCAAGATATATTTAAAGTAATGCAGAACAAGAACCTACAACCAAGACTACTCTATCCAGGAAGGCTAACGTTTAAAATTAAAGGAGAAATAAAGAGCTTTCCAGACAAGAAAAATTCCAAGGAATTCATTAAAATCAAACCAATTCTGTAAGAGGTGCTAAGGGGCCTGTTGTGGATAGTTCATAGGGAGAAATGAATATAGCAAAAGAAGAATACAACTTTAAAGAATAAAATGGCAATAAACAACTACATATCAATAATAACCTTAAATGTAAATGGATTAAATGATCCAATCAAGAGATATAGGGTAGCTGTGTGTATAAAGAAACAAAACCCACACATATGCTGTCTACAAGACACACACCTGAAAACAAAAGATGCATGTAGACTGAAGATAAAAGGATGGAAAAAATATTTTATGCAAATGGAATGAATAAAAAGCCGTGGTAGCAATACTTATATCTGACAAAATGGACTTTCAAACAAAGGCTGTAGTAAGAGATAAAGAAGGACACTACATAATGATAAAGGGAGCAATTCAACAGGAAGATATAACCATTATATATATATATCTATACACCAAACATAGGGGCCCCGACAAACATAAAGCAGACTTTGATGGATATAAAGGGCGAGATTAACAGCAATACTACAATAGTAGGGGATTTCAATACCGCACTAACATTACTGGGTAGATCCTCAAGAAAGAAAATTAACAAAAAACAGCAGACTTAAAGGATACACTAGATCAACTCGATTTAATAGATTTCTTCAGAACTTTTCACCCTAAAGCAGTAGAATATACATTCTTTTCAAGCACTCATGGTACATTCTCTAGGGTAGACCACATGTTAGGACACAAAAGTGGTCTCAACTAATTTAAAAGAATTGAAATCACATCAAGCATTTTCTCTGATCACAATGGCATGAAACTAGAAATTAAGCACAAAAGAAAAACTGAAAAATACTCAAACACTTGGAACCTAAATAGCATGTTATTAAATAATGAGTGGATTAACAATGAGATCAAAGAAGAAATAGGAACGTTTCTAGATGCGAATAATAATGAGCGTACATCAACTCAAAATTTATGGGACACAGCAAAAGCAGTACTGAGAAAGAAGTTCATAGCACTACAGGCATACCACGAGAAGCTAGAAAAAGCTCAAATAAGCGACTTGATCCTGCATCTAAAAGAACTAGAAAAACAACAGCAAATAAAGCCCGGGACTAGTAGAAGGAAGGAAATAATAAAGATCAGAGGGGAAATAAATGACATGGAGGCTAAGGAAACAATACTGAGAATCAATGATATCAGGAGGTGGTTCTTTGAAAAGGTAAACAAGATAGATGAACCTTTAACTAGACTCACAAAGAAAAAAAAAGAGAGGACCCAAATAAATAAAATTAGAAATGAGAGTGGAGAAATAACAGCTGACACAACAGAAATACAACGTATTGTAAGAAAATACTATGAAGTACTCTGCCAAGAAATTAGTCAACATAGGTGAAATGGAAAAATTTCTTGAATCATATAATCTTCCAAAAATCAATCTGGAAGAATCAGAACACCTAAACAGACCAATTACAACAAATGAGATCGAAACAGTTATCAAAAAACTTCCAGAAAAGAAAAGTCCTGGGCCTGATGGCTTCACAAGTGAATTCTACCAAAAATTCAAAGAAGAACTAACTCCTATCCTCCTCAAGCTATTTCAAAAAACTCAAGAAGAAGGAAGACTTCTGAACTCCCTTTATGAAGTGAGCACAATTCTGATCCTGAAACCAGGCTAAGACAACACAAAGAAAGAAAATTATAGGCCAATATCTTTGATGAATTTATAGGCTAAAATTCTCAGTAAAATATTAGCCAGCCAAATCCAGCAATATATGAAAAAACTCATACACCATGATCAAGTGGGATTTATTCTTGAGAGGCAAGACTGGTTCAATATTTGCAAGTCAATCAATGTGATTCATTACATAAACAAAAGGAAGGATAATAATCACACGATAATTTTAATAGATGCAGAAAAAGCAATTGATAAAATCAGCACTCATTCATGCTCAAAACTCTCAGTATTATGGTGTTCTTAGTGTATATTCCAAAAGTGGGATAGCTGGGTCAAAAGGCAGTTCGACTTTTAATTTTTTGAGGAATCTCCAAACTGTTTTCCACAATGGCTGCACCAGTCTGCGTTCCAACCAGCAGTGCAGAAGGGTTTCCTTTTCTCCACATCCTCGCCACCACTTATTCTGTGTTGTTTTGCTGATGAGTGCCATTCTGACTGGTGTGAGGTGATATCTCATTGTGGTTTTAATTTGCATTTCTCTAATGATTAGTGATGTTGAGCATTTTTTCATATGTCTTTTGGCCATCTGTATGTCTTCTTTGGAGAAATTTTTATTCATTTCTTTTGCTCATTTTTTGATTGGGTTGTTTGTCTTCCTGGTGTTGAGTTTTATAAGTTCTTTATAAATTTTGGTTATTAACCCCTTATCTGATGTATTGTTGAATATGTTCTCCCATTGTGAGGTTTGTCTTTTTATTCTGTTCTTATTGTCTTTAGCTGTGCAAAAACTTTTTAGTTTGATATAGTCCCATTTGTTTATCTTGCCTTTTATTTCATTTGCCGGTGGAGATAAATCGGCAAATATATTGCTGCTACAGATGTCGGAAAGCTTGCTGCCTATGTTTTCTTCTAAGATGCTTATAGTTTCACAGCTTATGTTTAAGTCTTTTATCCATTTTGAATTTGTTTATGTGAATGGTGTAAGTTGATGGTCTAGTTTCATTTTATTTGCAGGTAGATGTCCAATTTCCCAACACCATTTGTTAAGGAGGCTGTCCTTACTCCATTGTATGCTCTTACCTCCTTTGTCAAATATCAATTGTCCATTAGGGCGTGGTTTTATTTCTGGGTTTTCTGTTCTGTTCCATTGATCTGTATGCCTGTTTTTATGCCAGTACCAAGCTGTTTTAAGTACAATGGTCTTGTAATATAACTTGATATCAGGAAGTGTAATACCACTCACTTTATTCTTCTTTTTCAAAATTACTGAGGCTATTCATGTTCCTTTTTGATTCCATATAAATTTTTGGAATATTTTTTCTATATCTTTGAGGTATGCCATTGGTATTTTAATAGGAATTGTATTGAATTTACATGTTGCTACAGGTAATACAGGTATAGACATTTTGATGATGTTTATTGATTCTAACCACGAACACAGTTTATGCTTCTACTTGTTTGTGTCTTCCTTGATTTCTATTATCAATGTTTTATAATTTTCTGAGGACAAGTCTTTAACCTCCTTGGTTAAATTTATCCTAGATACTTTATTTTTTTGGTGCAATAGTGAAGGAGATTTTTTTTTTAACTTCTCTTTTAGACAGTTCATTGTTGGTATATAAAAATGCCACTTATTTCTGAATATTAATTTTATATCTTGCCACTTTACTGAATTCATTTATCAAGTCTAGTAGTTTATTGACTGAGACTTTTGCGTTTTCTTTGTACAGTATGATGTCATCAGTAAATAATGATAGTTTTATGTCTTCTTATTCAATTTGGATGCCTTTTATTTCTTCTTGTTGTCTGATTGCTGTGGCTAGGGCTTTCAGAACTATGTTGAAAGAGTGTGGTGAGAGGGGGCACCCTTGCCTTTTTCCTGATCTTAAGGGGGTTGCTTTTAATTTTTGACCATTCAGTAAGATGTTGGCTGTGGGTTTGTTATAGTAGGCCTTTATCATGTTGAGATATTCTCCCTGTATTCTCACTTTGCTGAGAGTTTTGATTATAAATGGGTGCTGGGTTTTATCAAATGCTTTTTCTGCATCTATTAATATTACCATGTAGTTTTTATTCTTCCTCTTGTTTATGTGGTGAATTATATTTATTGATTTGTGAACATTGTACAAGCCTTGCCTCCCCAGAATAAATCCCACTTGATTATGATGTATGCTTTTTTTCATGTATTGCTGTATCTGGTTAGCTAATATTTTGTTGAGAATTTTAGTATCTAGGTTCATCAGGAATATTGACCTATGTTTTTCTCTCTTTGTAGTGTCTTTGCCTGGTTTTGAAATGAGTATTATGTTTACTTCATAAAAGGAGCTTGGAAGTTTATCCTCCTTTTAAATTTTTTGAAATAGCTTGAGAAGATAGGAGTTAGTTCTTCTTTGAATATTTTGTAGAATTCACCTGTGAAGACATCTGGCCCAGGACTTTGTTTGTTGAGAGTTTTTTTTATAACTGTTTCAATCTCATTTGTTGTAATAGGTCTATCTAGGTTTTCTTATTCTTTGAGATTGGTTTTTGAAAGATTATATGTTTCAAGAAATTTGTCCATTTCACCAAGGTTATATAAGTATTTTGGCATACAGTTTTTTTATAGTACTTTCTTACAATCCTTTGTATTTCTGCTGTATCAGTTGTTACTTCTCCACTCTCATTTCTAATTTTATTTATTTGAGTCGTCCCTCTTTTTTTCTTGGTGAGTATGGTTAAAGGTTTATTGATCTTGTTTACCTTTTCAAAGAACCAGCTCTGGGTTTCGTTGATCCTCTGTATTTATTTTTAGCCTCTATGTCATTTATTTTCACATGGTCTTTATTATTTCCTACTTTCTACTTCCTCTGGGCTTTACTAGCTGTTCTTTTTCTAGTTCTTTTAGGTGCAGGATTAAGTTGTTTATTTGAGTTTTTTCTTGCTACTTAAGGTATACCTGTAAGCTATGAACTTCTCTCTCAGGACTGCTTTTGCCATGTCCCATAAATTTTTGAGTTGTTGTATGTTCATTTTCACTTGTTTCAAGAGAACTTTTTCTTTCTTCCTTAATCTCATTGTTAACCCATTCATTATTTAAGAACATGCTATTTAGTCTCCGAGTGTTTGAATGTTTTTCAGTTTTTCTATTGTAGTTGATTTCTAGTTTCATGCCATTGTGTTCCAAGAAGATACTTAATATGATTTCAATCTTCTTAAATTTATTGAGACTTGTTTTGTGTCCTAACATGTAGTCTACCCTAGAGAATGTACCATGAGCACTTGAAAAGAATGTACATTCTGTTGCTTTAGTGTGAAAGGTTCTGAAGATACCTATTAAATCCAGTTGATCTAGTGTGTCCTTTAAAGCTACTGTTTCTTTGTTAATTTTCTGTCTTGAGGATCTATCCATTGATGATAGTGGGGTATTAAAATCTTCTGTTATAGTATTGCTGTTGATCTCGCCCTTTATGTCCATCAAAATCTGCTTTGTATGTTTAGGTGCTCCTATATCAGGTGCATATATATTTATAATGGTTATATCCTCCTGTTGGATTGCTCCCTTTATCATTATGTAGTGACCTTCTTTATCCCTTACTATGGCCTTTATTTTAAAGTCTATTTTGTCAGATATAAGTATTGTTACCCTAGCTTTACTTTACTTTTTGTTTGCGTGAAATACTTTTTCCATGCCTATACTTTCAGTCTATGTGTATTTTTTGTTTTGAGATTTGTCTCTTGTAGACAGCATAGGTACAGGTCCTGTTTTCTTATCTATGCAGCTACCCTATGTCTTTTGATTGGAGCATTTAATCCATTTACATTTAAGGTTGTTATTGATATGTAGTTGTTTATTGCCATTTTATTCTTTAAATCTACAATTCTTTTGTTTTAGATTTTTTTTGTGTGTGCTCTGTTTACAGCATGCCCCTTAATATTTTTTGCAGTATTGGTTTAGTTGTAATGAATTCTTTTAGTTTATTTTTGTCTGAGAAGCTTTTTATTTCACCTTTGATTTTAAAGAATTTTATTTTTATTTATTTATTTTTTTACAGGGACAGAGAGAGAGTCAGAGAGAGGAATAGATAGGGACAAACAGACAGGAACGGAGAAATGTGAGAAGCATCAATCATTAGTTTTTCCTTGCCATTGCGTCACCTTAGTTGTTCATTGATTGCTTTTTCACACATGACTTGACCGCGGGCCTTCAGCAGATCAAGCAACCCCATGCTGGAGCTAGCGACCTTGGGTCCAAGTGGCGAGCTTTTGCTCAAGCCTGATGGGCCTGCGCTCAAGCTGGCGAGCTTAGGGTCTCGAATCTGAGTCCTCCGCTCCCAGTCTGACCCTCTATCCACTGCACCACCACCTGGTCAGGCTTCACCTTTGATTTTAAATGATAACCTTGCCGGATTAAAACGTCTTGGTTATAGGCTCTTATTTTGCATTACTTTGAATATTTCTTGCCAGTCTCTTCTAGCCTCAAGTGTTTTTGTTAATAAGTCAGATTTCTTCTTTATATGGACTGCTCTGTAGGAAATTGACTACTTTTCTCTTGTAGCTTTTAGATTCTTTCTTTATTTCTTAATTTTGGTATTTTAATTATGATGTGTATTGCTGCAGGCCTCCTTGGGTTCCTCTTTAATGGGATTCATTGTGCTTCTAGAACTTGTATGACTTTTTCCTTCATCAATTTAGGGAAGTTTCCTTATATGATTTTTTCATTCAGGCTCTCTATTTCTTGTTCTTTTTATTCTTCTTCAGGAACCCCTATCATGTAGAAGTTGTTGATCTTCATGATGTCACAGAGCTCTCTTATAGTCTCTTATAGTTTTCTCAGTCTGTTTGAGCTTCTTTTCTTTTTGCTGTTCTGCCTCTGTGCTTTTGTTTTTCTTGTCCTCAAAATTGCAGATTTGATTCTCTGCTTCATTTAGCCTGTTAATTCCTTCTAGTATAGTCTTCATTTCTGTTATTATATTTGTCATTTCTGACTTATTTTTTTATTATTTCAATGTCCTTTTTGATGCTTGCTATCTCTTTATTTAGGTGCTCTTTATGTCCATTCATTATTTCTCTAAAATCCTTGAGCATCCTAACAATTATTATTTTAAACTTTGTATCTGGTAATTTGGTTACTTCTATCTCATGCAGTTTTGGGGGGGTATTTCTCTTGTTGATTCATTTGGATTACATTTCTCTAAATTCCCATTATTTCTGTGTATAGACTCCTTCTTCGGGTGTGCTGTTTGAATACCTAGCTGTGTCTGGGCTTTAAGTTGTCTGCCACCAGCTATCAGTTGTGTTGATTCTATATCTTCTTGGGTTGGCATCATCTGTTGTTTGTTATCTTTTGTGGGCTACTTGTCAGCAGCTACTCCTCTTTTTGTTGTTTGTGTCAGTGATTTCTGTGCCTGGGTAGTGTTGGAGGTGTCAGCCTGTCTATAAGGATCAGCTTCCTCCTGCTTAGAGCTGTCAGCTGCTCCATAAAAGCTGCAAGGTCTGAAATATTTGCTTCAGTTTTTTAGCTGTTCGACCTCCTCTTGCAGCTGCCTCATCTCTCCAGGATCTTCAGTTGAAAGACTATAATTTGGGCCCAACTGGCCTAACCTAACTAACCCCTGTACAGATTGCAAGCTTGTTGGGATAGGGCAGCTGAGGCTGGGAATAAAACTTTAGTGGGACCCCCTATTCAGGGGTCTCTTGAGCAGTAGCTCAGTAAAGGAATTGTGGCTCCTACTACAGGACCTAATCTCTCAGCCTCTGCTGGATACTTGAATTTTATTTCTCTCCAACAAGGTGAGCCACAGAAAAGTATAAATTTCCTTGATTTCTTTCTGCTGCCTCTGACTCCTGGCTGCTTGCTAAGCCCAGCAGGGAAATCCAGAGATTAGAATGGGTAGTGGGCATGGCCTGCTCCTTGACCACAGTTGTTACTCTATCCAGACGTTTTTTACAACCCTCTGTAGGGTATAGTCACAGGAGTGCAGTGGGTGTGGCCTCAGATCCAGAGGTGTGGTCTGCCTGCTGGCTCTCTGTGGGCCGGGCATGTTCTCAGCAGTGGAGGGCAGAGGGGTAGTTCAAGTCTTACCAGAAACCAGAGTCACTGACCCACTCTCTTATTCCTCACCTTTCAGAATAATCCTTTTCCCTGGCTGGAGCTGAAGATATTTCTAGGGAAGAGGCAGTTTTCTTTCCCCAAGCTGGTATGGGACAAAAAGAGTGCTCCTCCCATGAAAATAGCCACTTTAGTATTGGAGAATGACTCAGCACAGGTTTTTTAGTCATCATCACCATGTCTCTTCCTGTGCCTCTAATTTTACACTCTTTTCACACAGTCCTCTCAGCTCTCCCACCCCCAAAGCCTGAGGTAAGTGCCTGTGAGTGAAACTTTCTGCATGAGCCCTTTAAGATAGAATCTGTGTCTTCAAAAGCTAACTCATTCTTGCTGAGAGAAACCCTGCCCTTTTCACCACTCAATGCTATCTTATTGCCAATTATAGTCACTGTGGCTCTAGGTTGGGGCTCTGGGCCTGGGCATAGGACCCCCACCTCTCAGGGTCCCTCTCCCTACAGTGAGAATCCCTCTGGACACTATTGCTCCTCACTCCTGGGAGCAGGACAGCCTCCACCAGGTCTCTACACTTCCTACCAGACTCAATGTGGTTTCTTCTGTGCTCCTTGGTTAAAGAGTCCTCTTTATTTAGTCCAAAGTTTAATTTTCCCAATGATTGTTCTTAAATTAAGTTGTAATCCAATTTGGTCCTGGGAGGTGGCAGTCGGAATGTCTGCCTACTCCGTTGCCATCTTGGAATCTCAAAACATATAATCTTCTAAAACTCAATCTGGAAGAATCAGAAAACCTAAATAGATGATAAAAACAAATGAAATTGGAATAGTTATCAAAAAGTTCACAGCAAGCAAAAGTCCTGGACTGGATAGCTTTACAGTAAATTTTGCCAAACATTCAAAGAACTGATACCTATTCTTCTCACTTTATTTCAAAATATTCAAGGGGAAAGACTTCCAAGCTCATTTTATGAGGTAAGCATTATCCTCATTCCAAAACCAGGTAAAGACACTGCAAAGAAACAGAACTATAGGCTAATATCCCTAATGAACATAAATGCTTAAATTCTCAACAAAATATTAGCAAACTGGATCCAGCAATACATTAAAAAGATCATACATCATGGTCAAGCAGAATTTATTCCATGGAGGCAAGGTTGGTACATTATTCACAGGTCAGTGAATGTGATTTATCATATAAACAAAATGAAGAATAAAAATCACATGATCATATCAGTAGATGCAGAAATAGCATTTGATAAAATTCACCTTCCATTTATGATCAAAACTCTCAGCAGAGTGGTAATACAGGAAATATACCTGAAAATAATAAAAGCCATATATGACAAACTGACAGCCAACATCATACTCAATGGGCAAAAGTTAAAAGCAATTCTCTTAAGATCAGGAACAAGACAGGGGAGTCCCCTTTCACGACTTTTATTCAACATAGTAGTTCTGGGAGTCCTAGACACAGTAATCAGACAAGAAGAAGAAATAAAAGGCATCCAAACTGGAGAAGAAGTAGTAAAACTATCATTAGTTGGTGATGATGATACTGTACATAGAACACCCTAAAGTTTCAGCCAAAAACTACTAGACCTGATAAATGATTTTGACACAGTGGAAGGATATAAAATTAATATTCAGGAATCAGTTGCATTTTTGTACACCAAAAATAAACTGTCTAAAGGAGCAATTAAGGAAACAATCCCCTTCACTATTGCAACAACAAATAAAAGTACTTAGGAATAAATTTAACCAAGGAGATAAAAGAATTGTACTCAGAAAATTATGACATTGAAGAAAAAATCAAAGAAGATGCAAACAAGTGGAAGAATATACCATGTCCATGGACTGGAAGAATACACATTATTAAAATATTTACACTACTCAATCTATAGATTCAATGCAATTTCTGTTAAAATACCAGTGCCATAATTCAGAGATCTAAAACAAATATTCCAAAAATTTTTTGGAACCAAAAAATAAACCCAAATAGTCTCAGCAATTTGAAAACAAAGAATAAAATTGGGCCTGACCAGGCGGTGGTGCAGTGGATAGAGCATTGGACTGGGATGCAGAAGGATCCAGGTTTGAGACCCCAAGGTCACCAGCTTGAGCGCGGGCCCATCTGGCTTGAGCAAAAGCTCGCTAGCTTGGACCCAAGGTCGCTGACTCCAGCAAGGGGTTGCTCAGTCTGCTGAAGGCCCGTGGTCAAGGCACATGTGAGAAAGTAATCAATGAACAACTTAGGTGTCATAACTGCAACAAAAAACTAAGGATTGATGCTTCTCATCTCTCTCCATTCCTGTCTGTCTGTCCCTATCTTTCCCTCTCTCTGACTCTCTCTATGTCCCTGTAAAAAAATAAAAATAAAAAATGAATAAAGTGGGAGGTATCACTCTTCCTGATAGCAAGTTATATGATAAGCCCATTGTAATCATAAAAATTAAGTACTGGTATAAGAACAGGCATACAGGACAATGGAACAGAACAGAGAACCCAGAAATAAACCCACGCCTTTATGGTCAATTGATATTTGACAAAGAAGGCAAGAGCATACAATTAAGTAAAGAGGGTCTCTTTAGTAAATGGTGTTGGGAAAATTGGATAGGTACATGCAAAAATATGAAACTAGACCACCAATTTACACCATTCACAAAAATAAACTCAAAATGGATAAAAGACTTAAATGTAAGTCGTGAAACCATAAACATCTTGGAAGGAAACATAGGCAGTAAACTGCCTGATAACTTTCGTAGCATTATTTTTGCTGATACATCTTCAATGGCATATGAATTAAAGGACAAAATAAATAAATGAGACTATATCAAACTAAAATGCTTTTGAATAGCAAAAGACACTATAAACAAAATAAAAACACAATCCACACAATGAGAGAACATATTTGCTAATACGTCTGATAAGGGGTTAATAACCAAAATTTATAAAAACCTTGTAAAACTCAACATCAGGAAGGTAAACAATCCAATTAAAAAATGAGCTAAAGAACTGAACAGACACATTTCCAAGGCTGACATAAAGATGGCCAATAGGCATATGAAAAAATGTTCAAAATCACTAATCATCAGAGAAATACAAATTAAAAGCACAATGAGATATCATTTAACACCAGTCAGAACGGTGTTCATTATTAACACACAGCAAGTGCTGATGAGGTTGTAGAGAAAAGGCAACCATCCTGTACTGCTGGTGGGAATGCAGATCTGTATAGCCACTGTGGAAAACAGTATGGCATTTCCTAAAAAAATTAAAAATGTAAGTGCCTTTTGACCCAGCCATTCCACTTTTAGGAATATATCTTAAGAATCCCAAAACACTGATTCAAAAGATGTGCACCTCCATATTTATTGCAGCATTGTTCACAATAGCCAGAATCTAGAAACAGCCCAAGAGTCCGTCAGTAGACTAGTGAATAAAAAATTTGTGCTACATACACACAATGAGGATATTACACAGTCATGAAAAAAAGGAAATATTAGCTTTTGCAATACCATGGATGGACCTGGAGATTATTATACTAAGTGAAATAAGCCAAGCAGAGAAAGAAAAATCATATTAGCTCAGTTGTTTGTTGAATCTAATGAACAAAGTAAACTGAGAAACAGAATAGAGGCAAAGGCAGTGCCACAGGGAGCAGAGGGGCAGCTGTCAGAGGGAAAGGGGCTGGGGGATGGGATCTGAGAAAGTGGAGGGATTAGTTATAGATACAGATAACAGGATAGCAAATCCCAGAGGAAAGGGAGGGGAGAGAGTTGGAGGAGGGGCATAAAGGGGTTATAATGGGGGCACGTGGTCATGGGGTGAAGGTGTTATATTGAGTGGGACTCTAAAATCCATATTAACACAATAAATTAAAAAGTTTAATAATAATGGTAAGGCCAGTAGCCAAGGCCACCATCACAGCCGCCTGACTTATGCAGGTTCGCATTAGATTCGGACAATCTGTAATGAAACACAGGAGCCAAGAACTGGTGAGCCATCAGCTTTAATTCTAGCTTGCACCCAGCAGGCAAGCAAAAACACACACTGGGCTCCAAAACCCATTCATTCAGTGCTCACAAAGCTACTGACTTATCCGAGTTTCCTAGCATCAAAGCTTTCTAGCTCACCAGTCTTATTCACCTCTGTTCCCCATCTCCTTCTCCAGCACAAACTCTGCACAAACTGGCTTCTCACTCAGCACTCCACCATCTTGGCTGCTTCTCCTGGCCTCCTCCACGTGGCCTTTCTCTGCTCTCTTCTCTAATGCTAATCTCAGGAACAGAGAGAGCAAGCTCCCTGTCTGCCCCACTTTATAGTGTAGAAATTCAAACCTTTAATCCAATCTATAAACAAGGAAGTCTCTGATACAAAGTCACTTATCTGCAGCATAATGGAAGGATTCCTCATGAGAGTGCACCACTCCACATCATCCAATCAGTCAAGGGTGTGGGGAAAAGCTTACTCTTAAAACTTGCACGTGGGCAGTGCCATCTTTAACAAAGTGAGCATAATATATTTCATCTGCCCAACAGTAATAAAAAAAGGACCCTGGCTCTTTACTTCACTGTTGGCTTTTTGACCTCAAGTTTGAGACCGTATAGTTGCAAAATGGCAGCTACAACTCTCTGCAGTATGTGTGTAAAGCCAGTAGCCAAGGCCACCATCACAGCATCCTGGCCCGTGCAAATTCGCTTTAGATTCGAACAGTCGGTAATGAAACAACGGAGCCAAAAACTGGTGAGCCATCAGCTTTAATTCTAGCTTGCACCCAGCGGGCAAGCAAAAACACACACCGGGCTCCAAAACCCACTCATTCAGTGCTCACAAAGCTACTGACTTATCCAAGTTTCCTAGAATCAAAGGCTTCTAGCTCACCAGACTTATTCACCTCTGTTTCCCATCTCCTTTTGCACAGACTCTTCCTCAGCACTCTGCCATCTTGGCTGCTTCCTCTCCTCCATGTGGCCTTAATGTACTCTACTCTCTATATTAATCCCAGGAACCGAGAGTGAACAAGCTCCTGGCCTGCCCCACTTTATAGTGTATAATCCAAACCTTTAGTCCAATTATACAAACAAGGAAGTCTCTGATACAAAGTCACCCATCTGAGGCATAATGGGATTCCTCCCTACATCACCACCCTACATCATCCAATCAGTCAAGGTTGTGGGGAAAAGCTTACTCTTAAAACCAAGCCTTAGGCTATAACAACCCGGCCTGCTTACATTACAGCCTTTCCCCGACATTTATCCCAAGCATAAGGGCAAATAATATCACCTGGGTGACGGGCTTCCATGTGGGCAGCGCCATTTTTAACAAAGTGAGCATATTATATTTTATCTGCCCAACAATGTGTTACTCCAAAGTCTTTATATTTAAAAACCTTGTGAGCTTCTGTTGTTCTTTTCTAGGAGGACAGATATTTCACAGAATATTTCTGAAAGATTTTCTTTGGTTAAAATTGTGTCACATAGCCCTCTTAGCTAAAAGGTGAATTAGCTTGTAAACATCTCCTATTTTTTCCAGACTCCACTGTGGAAAGTGGTCAGGGAGAAAAAAGGATGGAAAAAGATTTTGAATTGTTCAGTTAACAGTGTGTACCCCAAATTTATAATCTAATTTTCTACCTAAATCTTCTCAAATGAAGTCCTGTTGTCCACAGAAAAATGCCTGTTTCTTTTTATTATTTTTTAATTATAGTTTACATTCAATATTATTTCATATTAGTTTTCAGTTGTACAGCATAGTGCTTAGACATTTATATAATTTATGAAGTGATCCCCTGATAAGTCTAGTACTCACCTGGCAACATACATACTTATCACAACATTATTGACTATGTTCCCTATGCTATACTTTATATCCTCTTGACTATTCTGTAACTACCAATTTGTACTTCTTAATTTCCTCAGGTTTTCTACTCAGCCTCCCAAACCACCTTCTATCTGACAACCATCAATTTGTTCTTTGTATTGATGAATCTCTTTTTGTTATTTAATTTAATTTTATTTTGTTGTTGTTCATTTATTTTGTTCTTGAGTATTCCACATGTCAAAATAAAAAAAAAAACACAAAACTTCCAAACCTGTAAGAATTTTAATGAGTTTATTGGAGCCAAACTGTTGACAATTGCCAGGAAGCAAAGTCTCAATAAGTTCAGAAACTGCTCTGGAAAATGGGGACCTCACTACTTATTTTATACATTAGAATCAGAAGATGTAAGGAAGTTACAAAAAGTTGATCAGTGATAGTTAGGGAGGTGGGAGAAAGCAAAGCAGGGAAATCTCTGGGATTGGGTAAAAAGTAAAAGAGTATATGCTGAAACTTCTTTACATAGGCGGGAACAAGACAGTTAGTTAACGGTTCACATAACAATAACAGCGAGGGGTCTATTGGCTTCTGCTCTGGTGGTATCTCTGACACCCTTACATTCCAAAGGCATGTTACCAGGTACATTATTGTAGATGCAAAAGACAGCAGACAAGCTTGAGTAAAAGCAAACATTACCTTTGTTTAGAAAAATTTCTTCCCTAGAACATGACTACCTACCATGAACTGCTTTTAGTTAGAATGGTTTGATTTAGGTCATCCTGTGCTTACCGTAGTTCCCTGAGTTCACAAGGCCATTGTGTAGGCTTTTCCTGAGCTTTCCAGGTTAAGTTAGTGACCACATCTTGATTTCTTAAATTTTTTTTTCCCCACACACATATAGGTGATATTATGTAGTATTTGTCTTTGTCTAACTTATTTCACTGAGAATCATACCCTTTAGGTTCATACTGTCACAAATGGCAAAATGTTATTCTTTTTTATGGCCAAGTAATATTTCATGCATGCATAAGTGGTAAGGTACCAAATAATTGAAAAAATTAATATTAATATTTTAGGAGGAAAAGTCAGGCTTCCTGTCCTGTCCTTTCTTTGGAGAATGAAGGGCGAGGAATGTGGGAATTTCCTGGACATACTATGTACTGAGATAAGAAAACCTCTTTTACTAAGAGGCTTAAAAGGCATTTTCTAATTTAGGCTAAGCATACAGAGAGATTTTGTAAATATGATTTTCATCAGCTCAAGATGGTAGATCGCATTCATGCTTAGGAAGAGCTATTGTATTGTACATGGAGAGGTTTGTACTAGGTTTTGTATGAAAGTAGGAAGAAGACTTGGACCCCCTCCCCACCCCACACCTATGAGGAAGAAGGTAAACAGCTAGCCAGGTGCAGGGGAAGGGAAGAAAGATTAAGCAGTCCTTTCTTCTCCCCCTTTCTTTCTCCTTAATGGGCGATTTACAAATGCTTATTCTCTAACATCATGTAAGCCCCCCCATCCTGAAATTGTGTGATTGATGTATGCACCTCTAAAACAAAGGGATGGCAGATAAACACTAAAAGATTTGGGAATGTCTTTTAATATGTAAAACAACATTTTTCACTATTGTGTTACCTTATAAGTTTTAATATGTAAGAATGTTTTTTATAAATCTTATAGATGAATGTTAATGATTATGACATGCTCCCCTCCTGTATGTGATCAAGTGTATACAACTAGCCTCAGAGCTATATTAAACATGGCATGATTTGGGTCAGCTATACCCCGTGTTTGTCATATGCAGCCAGCCTTATAATAAATCTCCTCCCATTAATAAATTTCCTAAAAAATTCATTTGGACTTGGTATCTCTATGTAAACCCACAGAATGCTACTTTACAACATATATATCACTTCTTTATCCAATCATTTATTAATGGGCACTTAGGTTGCTTCCATGTCTTGGCTATTGTATATAATGCTACAACAAACAAAGGGGTGCATATATCTTTTCAAATTAGTGTTTTGGATTTCTTTGGATAAATACCCAGAAGTAGAATCACTGGCTCATAAGGCATTTCCATTTTTAATTTTTTGAGGAAATTTCATACTGCTTTCCACAGTGGCTGTACCAATTTTCAGTCTCATCAACAGTGCATGATAATTCACATCCTCTCCACACTTGTTTGTTGATTTATTGATGATAGCTATTCTGTGTGGAGGAGCAGTATATAAAAATATATAAATTTGAACTCAATTGAACATGAACAATAAGGGTCATACAAAAAAAGTGGTTACAGGAATGACTGAGTCATTTACTCAAGGTAGGATAGAATGTCTGGCTGCAGTTTTTCTGAAGTCAGGAAGGGTGGTCTTATCACTTGACAGCCTAGTTAACTATTCTGAGATGTGGTGACCTTTCTTTGTTCCTAGAGGCTATACATGAAGGGCCCTCACGAAATAGTCTCCAGCCAAAACTTTCCATAAAAATAGGTAGGTTCTCAGACCACCTTGAAGCTCTAGAGAATTATTCCTTGTCAATATGCATGGGAAATTGTGGACTTTGGAGCCCAGGCTGACACTTCCCGGTCTAGTGATGTGCATTCCTCCATGGTTTGGTGAGATTAGTACATACTCATAATTTTCTTTTTTCTTAGTCTGTTGCTTTAACAAGCAATTACTCTAAAACCCAGGGTGATGTTTCTTTGTCTGGTAATATTGTGTAGAGCTAGAGCCCAGGCTAATGTTTCTTTATCGGTGATGTTGTATAGCTCGTCATTGCGTTAATTCTTTTCTTTATTCTTTAGGTTTCTTTCTACTTTAGCTTACGTAAGTTCAAACCCCTTTTGATTTTGCCTGATTATTTTTTATTATTATTTATCATAATAAATTTTCCCCTAAAATCCATCTGTGAGCAATTGCAACTCTGTTCTGTGCCTCTTCCACAGGTGATATCTCATTGTGGTTTTAATTTTCATTTCTCTGATGATTAGTAACATTGAGCATCTTTTCATATATCTATTGAGCAGTGCCCAGGTTTCTTAAGATGGCACATATACCCCTTCATCAATTGACCCTTCTAAATTTTATTGACTGATATTTCTCTTTCACCCACCACCTACTTTTGTTAAGAAGGGAGAGAGAAGAGAATCTGAGCAATTAACCATATTATTTAAAATAACAAAACATTTAGCTAAAGAAATTATTTACATTATTTCACTGAACATAGTTGAAATGTGTCCCAGTTTTTTGCCAGCTAGTCATCCCTGGTACTGGCTATACCTGTGCATTGGGAAGTACTATGCATTAAATTTGTTTCGTGTCCTCTCGACTACTCTTGACATGATTCAGAGGATTCTACTTGGGCTAGCCCAGTTTTGCTTCCAGAGGAAAGACATGCACACACAACGAGTGCAGTTCAAATCATAGGCAATATTTATTCACTCACAGTTAGATGCAGAGATGCTGCCTAGGTATTTATTTAAGAAGGGACCCTGTTTGTGATGTTCTTGGCAGTGTCTGGTTCAGGATCTGGTCCAAATTGGAGATGTGTCCACTCTGCATTGGAGTCAAGATGACTGACTGTGGTTCAGGGCCCCATGCTTAAGAACCTTTACATGTAGCACATCTCACTATAAGGTATCACAAATCTGGCTATTACCAGAGTTCACTCTTACACTTCTTTGCACTCCTTGCTTGGCTCTTCGCCTGGTGCATAAATAATTTTAGTTGCACTTTGTATTCATCTCAACTGTTTACAAGTTTTTCTATTAATATTTAAACAACTTATTTTACTATGTTTATTATTACAAAATGGATGTTTCTTTATATTATCCAGTCTGTAAACATGTTTAAGAACAGTAAAACAGTTATATACAGAAAAAAAGTTATACTTACTTTGCATAACTAAGTGTAGTGTGGTTCATTTGTTCTCACACTACCATTAACATTAAAGAATATTAAGGTAGTTTGGATTTTAAGATAATTTGCAAAATTGACTAATATAACAGCTGATATCTTTGCAATTTAAGATCTCTGGGAAAAAGGTTTAAGACTTACCTCCAAAGACAAAGAATTATATTTTTAACAGGTCTACTTAAAAAAAATTATTTTACTCTGAGCATTTAACATAGATATACCTTCTTAAGAAAATTCTAAGTGCACGATACAGTATTGTTGACTACGTGTGCAATGTTTTACAAAAGATTTTTAAAGCACATTCATCTTGCTTAACATATCTTTATGGGCATTGATTAGTACTCCACCTTACCACTCCCACTCCAGCTTCTTTAACCATTTCGTTAACCACAAATTTTGTCCCTAGACAAATATACCCACTCACAGGCACGTTTATGCTTTTATAAAATTGGTTTTTCATAACCATATATGAATTCATTGGAGAGGTCACTTGTAGAAAGTTAGAGATAGGAGACTTAGTGTTGACTATAGTGTCAAAGAACTAACCACTTTTGGGTTTAGTGTTCACTTTTTTTTTGTATGAAAGTTTTGACTATCAGTAGTACACCTTTAGTCATGATAAATGTCTCAATATCTTATTATTTACACATTAGTACATAAAGGTGTAGACAATGACTTGATTTATTGGTAGAATTCAGCACACTTCTCTGTGGGAGTCCTTTGATATGCAGCCTGGATGAAGTCCTTTTTGTAATGGCTTTATCCTTTCACAACTCCACACATATTCAAACTTTCACATACTTGCAGATTCTTTCCAATGCCTTTCTTCATTGTCTCTGAACCTAAAGTTAGTTTACTAGTTTTCTTATTAAAATACCTATTAAAAATAAAATTGAACTCTTTGTTATCATGTTCTTATGATCAAGTCAGTGTTATTTCAAATGGTACCAATACATTTCCATTATTACGTCAGTAATAAAATTATTAATTTTAGAGAAGGTCAAGAGCTGCATATATATTTGCTAATAAAATATACTAGTTTTCTTTTCAAAAATAAAACATTTGTCTTTACAATCTGTATATGTTTATATGTAACCTAAAGGTTATTGGGCATGAAGTTCTAAGCCTCTGTTGCCTGGGCATGTTTGATGGTATACAGAAAGGACAAAGCATTGTGCAAGTGAAATATTTTTTTAGTTTGACCTGAAGCTAGAAGATATTTTATTCACCAAATGGGCTGTAAAATTTCCCCTCTATCATCACAGTACAATAAAAAAAAAACAACTGATTCTACAAAGAGATGCAGCTGCCAGAGAGACTCAGAAATAGTGTGCAAATTAGAGACAGAGCTACATTACCCTAACACGGGGGTCTATTTTTAAAAAGAAAGAATTGTCCATGATCAGGAATGAAAATGCAGACCTCCAGTTCAGAGAGTGAAGGATGAAAGAGGGTTTATTCTGGGGCAGACTTGTGTCCTGGACACTGTTTAAAATATTTCTCCAAATTCTTGGTGAGGATGAAGTTAAGAATACATCAAGATACCTGGAAATATTCTGTTGAACTGATTTAACAATGTATGTATTGTATACATTTTTAACTAGGGTATATAGGCTTAGCCCTCTAAAATATTTTTGAGAAAACATGAATTAAAAAGTACAATATTATAAACATGTATTCTCATCACTCAAAATTGATAAAGTGATTTTTAATAAATTATTTTATTATTGTCAAATGATCCATAAATTAGGAACCTTTGGTAATAATTTCTTGTAGATATCGATGCCCTGCTTATTACTAGAAACAAGTTTCTGTTACAATGGGCAAAATCTGGTGAGCAGCCTTCATGAAGAGAATGATGCCTTGACTTAACAAGGTTTATTTCTTTTTAGTTATGATTGGACTATGGTACTCAGGAGTTAGTAAGGGGAAAATCATTGATACTTTCTTTAAGTGTGAACAAAACACTCTTTCAGGTACATTTGGTATGATAGATGTATGAAGCCCCTTAAAGAGATGGGGGTGTGATTTCCACTCACTCTGCCTTAGTCTTATCTTCTAGCTTTTCTGGAAGGAGCCCAGGACTCTGCAGTTTCACATATTAAAAAGATTTATATTGTCAGTAAGTTTCATAATGCCCTGCCATAGTTAAAGCAAACAAATTAAAAATTTTAGTTGCCCTTTCTCCATTTTTTTCCCTTTGGACAATATACTAGCTAGTTTGGGCTCCCAAAACAAAATAACTCTGATTGAGTAGCTTGTTTTGTTGCTCTGGAAGCTAGAAGTCTGAGATGAAGGTGTCAGCAAAGGTTGTTTTTTTTTCGTGACCTCTTTCCTTGTCTTGTATATAGCCATATGTCAGTGTCCTCAGATAATCTTCTCACTTTGTGTGTCTGCATCCTAATCTCTTCTATAGAGAAACCAGTTATATTGGATTAAGGCCCACCCCAATGATCACATTCTAACTTAATTACCTCTTTAAAGACACTCCAAATACAGTCACACTCTGAGGTACCAGGGGTTGAAACTTTAACATAGAAAGTTGGTGGGGACACCATTCAGCTTATAACAAATCACAACTCAGATGTAGATAATCTTTCCAACTCAGATTTTGTGATCTTTCCCTTTGTACGCCCTTGATACACTGTCAATGGTGGTGTATGATAACTCTGGGAGACTAATGAGAACATTAGCTGGAGGTGATTAGCAGAGCTAAAGTCCACACTATTCTCATCACCTAGGAATGAAACACAAATGAATAATTGTGATGGCAAATTTTTCAAAAGGGGCTGTAATGAGCAGGTCACAATTTTGATCATTGTTCTCTGCTTTGTTTGTGAGCAGTAATCTCATTTGGTTTATGACATTAATAAAGCCATTGACTTGGGCATCATCTATTATGGTAAGTTTCTGCAAATGTGCAAAGGTCAACATTTTATATGTGTCAAAATAAAAGACAGAGGTACATAAATGATGAAGGTTTATTTTTCTCCAGTAAATATTTCTGATGAATATGACTGCATCAGCACACCACACTTCTGGGGAATGGTTAATGAGAAATGTGTGATGCAATGTCTGGGTCTGTTTTCACACTCGCATTTACAACAGAAGCAAAATTCTTTGGTTGAAAAACAACAGACAGTACCTAAAGGAAAAACAGATTAGCTTCTCGTGTTTTCCTGTATTATGTTGTTTTTCAAGCCTAACCAAACATTGAGGATGTTTTAATCCTGAACCTAGCATACTTAATGGTATAAAGGAATAATGAAAAAAATATTGAACTAATTATCATTTATTTAGTGTTTAGTTACATGTCAAACACCATGTTAAGTATATAAAGGATACAAGGAAATTTATGTATGTTTCCTCAGACCCAGCATTTATATTTCAGTTGGAGAAACAAGATACAAATAAGGAAATTTAAATAACAGTAACTGCCTGAACTACAGCAGATAAAATAATATATATTAATTTCTGACTGAGTGGAATAAACATTCAGATGAAGACACTCCTTGCAAGAGGAGGTTCTTCCCAGCTGGAGGGGTGAAAGGAGGCTCTAGGAGGGAGAAGAAATTTAAGCTGAATTTACAAAGGGAAAAAAAGGAATGTTTGAAAGAAATAAAAATTAATGTTTAAAGAAAATTATTAGGAGAAGAACGTAGGTTTATGCCACGTTCTAGTAGAATGTAACTAGAGGTGAATACACAAGGTAATACTAGGATTTTATCTTTGCATTGAGGTAATCTAAGTTTTGGAACCAGAACACAATGTCATAAAATGATTGTTTTAGGACTAGTTTTAAAACTCTTTTATAATAGCTTATGTAATAAGAATCCTAAATTTGCAAGGTGTTATAGAAAAAGAAGAAGGATGACATGGAGAGGAACTGGAACTAGAGACTGGAATAAACTTGGTGAGTGCCATGAGGTTCTAAGGGAGGGGAAAGAACTAAAGGTGATGGCTTGTTGTTGAGTCTGGGTGACCAAAGGGAGGGTTATGATGTTAGTGATTAGTGATGAGATTATATTGGTGACTTGGGGAGTAAGGAGAGGACTGTTTCTCTTTGGAGGATAAAATGGTTCACAGATGGGGCCAGTTTGAAGTTCAGTTGAAGATGTAGTTTTGGGAGGCAAGAGAGAAGCTGGGGGTAAAGGATCTTTCTCATAGAAGTAGAAAATGAAACAAACAATCTAATAGAAACAAGCTACAAATAGTAAAATTGGAGTATTAAAAACAAATTACATTTTAATATTAGCAGCAGGATATTTCCTCCATCTCAGTATGAAAGTCAGAGTGGAAAATATATATATATATATATATTCATATATCTGGAAACTGATATATGTGACACTAAGAGAAAATTCTGTATATTGGGTTGTAACTGCAAAGAAACACAAAAGTAGCTATAGTTATTATAAATCAAGTGATCATGTTTTGGGAAAGTGAATGAAGTATGATAAAAATAGATAATATGATACATCTTTGAATTCAGATAAAATAGACATGATACTGCTATTACCATTGTCAGTGAGATGGTCATTGTTACAATGGGTCAAGAACTCAATTACACATGACCTTTTTATGTCCCATTAAAAATTAATTTTTCTAGACGCTAGGCTTGTGTTCATAAATCCAAGACATGATGCTGTTGCTTTTAGTTCACTGAAAATTTGATAATTTGGAATTAAACACAATACATTTTAATAAGTGTTTTCTGAATGTATGCACAACACTGCTATGGTTATAAAACTCTAAAAAGATAAAGCAGACATTTTTGTCTTCCAGGAGTTAAAAAACAGAACACAATCATTAAATATATGCTTAATGTGGGCCAGGCACTTTGCTCAACTCATGTTGGGCCTTTGTCATATGTGTTATCTTATAGTGGGGGTGCAGACATATGTCCCAATGACTCTTCTAACAACAAAAACCTCAATAACTAAAATAATAATGATTGGCATAAGAAACAAAGGGAATAATTGCAGCTGGAAAAATGTATTTTTTGTATAGGATAATGCCTAAACATTTGACACATTAAAAAAAATAATAAATATTTTTTAACAGAAGCATTCAAGTGCCATTGAAAGCAAAGTCAACTGCCACACTTTGTTTTCAGCCTGTTGATATCAGATATAGGCAAAGTCACTCAGATGTTATTTTATTTAGTTCTTCTGTTTCAAAATATTGCCCAAATGCACTGACATCTTAGATGAATTATTACAAAAAAACTTTTGTTACAAAATCAATATACAAAAGTCTATTGCTTCACTACGTGACAATTATAGAAAAATTGTCAGAAATATTCAGAAAATAAACTCTAAAAAACAATTCTTTTTACAATTGCAACACATACACAAAAATAAAATACCTAGGAATAAACTTAGCAAAGAATGTGAAGGACCTATGTACTGAAACATTATTGAAAGAAATAAAAAAAGACACAGCGAAATGGAAAAACATTCCATGTTCATGGATTGGAAGAATCAACATAGTTAAAATGGCCATATTGCCTAAAACAATATACAAATTTAATGCAATCATCATCAAAATCCCAATGTCATTATTTAAGAGAAATAGAACAAAAAATTACCAGGTTTGTATGGAAGCATAAAAAAAATGCAGAATAGCCAAAGCAATCCTGAGGAAAAAGAATGAAACTGAAAGTATCACATTACCTGACTTCAAACTATACTATAAAGCCACAATAATCAAAACAGCATGGTATTGGCAGAAAATGAACATATACACCAATAAAACTGACTTGAGAACCCAGAAATAAGACCACATATATATGGTCAAATAATCTTTGACAAAGGAGCCAAAAACACCCAATGGAGAAAAGAAAGCATAAATGGTGCTGGGAAAATTGGAAAGCCACATTCAAAAGAATGAAACTTGACTACAGTTTGTCCCCCTGCACAAAAGTTAATTAAAAATGGATCAAAGACCTAAATATAAAATTTGAAACAATAAATTACATGGAAGAAAACATAGCTACTAAACTCATGGACCTTGGCCATAGAGAACAATTTATGAATTTGACCCCAAAGGCAAGGTAATTAAAGGCAAAAATAAATACATGAGACAATATCAAACTAAAAGGTTTCTGCACAGCAAAGGAAACTGACAGCCAACAAAATGGGAGATGACTTTTGCAAACAACAGCTTTGATAAGGGGTTAATATCCAAAATATGCAAAGAACTCACAAAGCTCAAAAACAAACAAGCAAACAATCCAATTAAGAACTGAGAAGAAGACCTAAATAGACACTTCTCCCATAATACATACAAATAGCCAGCAGATACTTAAAAAATCCAAATCAAAAGTATAATGAGATACCACCTCACACCTGTTAGAATGGCTGTTATCAACAAAACAGGTAATAACAAGTGTTAGAGTCTGTGGAGAAAAAAGGAACCTTCATTTACCATTGGAGGAAATCCAAATTAGTACAACCATTATGGAAGAAAGTATGCTGGTTTCTCAAAAAATTAAAAATAGAGCTACCATATGACCCAGCTGTACCTCTACTGGGTATCTACCCCCCAAACTAAAAAATACTGGTACATAAAGACACATGCACCCCCATGTTCATTGCAGCATTATTTACAGTGAATAAGACATGGAAACAACGAAAGTGTCTCTCAGTAGAGGATTGGATAAAGAAGATGTGGTACATATATAAGGTGACCAGACATCCAGCTTTTGGCGGGACAGTCCTGCTTTTTAACAATTTGTCCCATGGCATTTTTAAAAAGTCCCAATTTTTGGAAAGAATGCATGAAAAGCTAGGGAATGGCATGAGAACGAGAAGGGAATATACAGTTTTCAGTGGGGAGACCCTGCCTCGACCTGGAAGCGCCTGCACTGCCGCAAGAGCTGGCTGCCCCATGTGGGGCCTAAAACAAAGAACTTCTGATGGGACGTACCTCTTGGGGTGGGGCTGTCAAGTCCCCTAACTACCCATAGGTCTGCGTCCTGGACGCCGGCATGCGGCTCCGGGCTCCACGAGGCGCAAGCCGTAGATCTGGTCTCCACCCTACCTTCTCCCGCCTGCTGGTGCAGCTCCAGCATCGGTTTCGGGACTGTGTAACCCGATCCCTCTGATTCACTCAAAATTTCCCATATAGTAATATTTTCGAAAATGATCTTTTTAATAAGGTGTCATTATTTAAAAGATAGATTGATAAGGAAAAGGTTAAATCTTGGGCATCAGTAAAAATCCCAATAGAAAACAAATGGTTAGAAATATTTCATCATTTGGAAACAAACCATGTTCCATACAATATTTCATCATTTGGAAACAAACCATGTTCCATGCACTAAAAATTGTGGAATACGCGCTGTCTTTACCAGGAACTAATGCTGCGACTGTACACATTTTTTCTACGGTAAATAAAGTGTAGACATTAGAAAAATCACAATGAAGTGTTGAGACTTTGAAAGCCATTTTATGTGTCAAATATAATTTAACAAATTCTTGTGAAAAATTTCATGACCTTTTAAACAACAACAGCAATCTACTAAAAAAAATTCACTCAAATGAGAAATATGCCGAAGAATAAAATAATACTATATATAATTTTTAATGTATTATATTTGTAAATTGTACTTATGTTGAAATTTTAAAAAATATATTACAATATTATTTTTGCATTCTATGAAAATATTTTTTTGCTCCACATAGACCAAATTTTTAATCAAGACCCTCCCACCCCTACCTGGTCAATGGTGTTCCGCTTAACCAATTTTAAAATCTGGTCACCTTATACATATATACAATGAAATACTACTCAGCCATAAGAAATGATGACATAGTGACATTTATGATGACGTGGATGGACTTTGAGAAGATTATACTGAGTGAAATAAGTAAATCAGTAAAAAGCAAAGAACTGTATGATTTCACACGTAGGTGGGATATAAAACTGAGACTCATAGACATAGTTAAAAGTGAAGTGGTTATCAGGGAGAGGGGGACATAAGGTAGGGCCATGGGGAACAATAATGGGGGTTAGGGTATAAATAGGAACAAATATAAGGTGGCAGAAAATAATTTGACTTTAAGTGATGGATATACAACTTAATCAACAGTCCAAATGCAATAGAGATGTTTACTTGAAACTTATGCACTCTTATTGATTAATGGCACCTTGTTAAATTTAATTTTCTAAATAAAATTTTAAAAAGAAAATTAATGACCTATGAAGCCCTGAGAACACATGGAAAAACTTAAATGTAAATTACTAAGTGAAATAAGTCATTCCAAAAAAGCTACCTACTATATGATTCCAACTACGTGATGTTCTGGGGAAGGCAAAACCATTGAGATAGTAAAAATGAGCATTTGTTTTCAGGATTTAGTGAGAGAGAGAGAGGAATAAATAGACAGAGCACAGAAGACTTTTGTGGCAAAGATGCTACTCTGTACGATACCATAAAGATGGATAAATATCATAATATATTTGTCTAAACCCATAGAATGTATGACCCCAAGAGTGAACCCTAATGTAAACTATGGACTCAGAGCGATTATCATGTGTCAGTGTAGGTTCATCATTTGTGACAAATGAACCACTCTGATGGGGGATGCTGATAATGGGGGAGGTATGCTTATGTAGGGGCATGGGGTTTATGGGAAATATCTGTACCTTTTCCTCAATTTTCCTGTGAACCTAAAACTGCTCATAAAAGTAAAGTCTATTTAAACAAAACAAGGCAAAACGAAACAACTAGGAGACATTCTGATGGAGTAGAAGAGCCAAGAGCAAGATGCAATGCCACAGGGAGGTGACCTGTGGGTGGGACAATAGCATAGTCATAGAGCAGCACATAGAGCCATATATGTGACCCTACTCTCTACACTGTCCTGTTTTCAGTGTCTATTAGTCAGTTGGCTCTCCCTCCCACCTCTCTTGAATAAGGTTGAAGATAAACAATTTATGAACACACCAAACAAATAGTTGGTAATAAGAAATTTGGGTGAGGAAATGATGAAAGTCATTTAGATTAGCATTTTAAAAGAGCAGACATTTTATTATTTTCTTTCTTTTTATTTTTTTTTCAAGTACTAAGGTGACAATTTAACAAGATCAGTCATTCTGTAGGGAGACAGGGTAGAGAAATTTAGAACAACATCACAAATACTAAAATGCATCCTAAAAAAACTGTCAGGAAATATTGATGTAAGCCCCACGAAACATTGAACAATACAGAATAATCATTGCGTGATTCTCCAAAGGGTTTTTAGAAATAAATATTTGCTTTAAATGGAGACCCACTCTTTAATATTTCTAGCCCAATTTCATTTGGGAAGAGAAAGGATCTGCCTGTCATGGGAGCCCTCACTCTGAGACCCAAATAAGTGCTGATGTCTGAAACCAGGTTTTGTGGTTGTTCTAGTGGTTGTGTGATTGCTAATAGCAAATGACAGGGTTGAAAACTCACTATATGTTTTCAAAGTATTCTGAAGATGTGAAATACCACTTAATATTGCAAACTAAAAGTGCAGGATACAAAACTGTATATAGTGTAGGGTAACTATTTTGTAATGTGTTTGTGGGCCGAGTTTCTCTAAACTTCACCAGTGTATACTATGCAAATAAGGTATCTTGGGCAAATGAGGTCTCGTGAATGTCTGTTTCACAGAGTTTACTGTTTGGTGCCTCGCATAATTTAGTCTGATAGGTTGTTCCTAGGAGGTCATGAAGTTTTCTTGTATAAACTCACAAAGAATTCTCAGTTTCCTTAATTCAGGTCCTTTGCTGGTATCCAGGGTCTACTGAGGCCAAGGCACTCAGTTTAGATTTAAGCTGGGACTATACAAATATAAATTCAGATTCAATACAGAAAAGTGACTAGAAGAAAATATACCAATTGTTTGCTTCATATGGTGAGGTAATGAATAACTTAGTTTTGTAGTTTTCTGTATTTTACAAATTGTTTTCAATGAACCTGTTGCTAGTCTAAAGGAAAAATAGATAAATAACAGGAGAAAGAGAGAGCAAGGAGAAAGGAAGTAGTATAGAGAGAGAGAAGAGGGAAGAGGGAGAAAAATTGAGATAAAAGAGAAGAAAGTAAACTTCACCTATTGGCTCAGTGAAATGATTTTATGAATTATGCTAAGAATGTGGCTAAGTCATAGGCTCTTTCCACATTGGAGGTCACTAGTTGCAGAACCATACACTGAGCCGTTTGTAAACTCAGTGACTTGCTGGGGAGCTGGAGAACTGACCATTTCTGCCAGCCATTCACCAACTCTGAGGGACAAGGTAATCATTTTGCTGCTGAAGGTCTAACTCTTCTCTCTGTAAAACAGATGGCTTCAGCTAAGACTAATAAATTTCTATCAGCAACATTCACTGAAGTCCTATGGAAATGGCGTGGATTGAGGATGCCTGATAGTCCTACTTGTTCTAGGCAGAGTGGGAGTCTGGTTGAGCAAACACAGGAGATAGTGAATGTGACGACTAACGTCATTTTCTGGTGCATGGCTGGAGGTTTGTGAGGCCAATAAAGACAGGTGAAGCTGATCAGTGTGTTCAAAAACAGAGAGGTGGGTGAACAGGACACTAAAACAGTGGGAGACTGGCATGCCCGCATGCTTTTGTCCAGTCTCCCATCTTTCCTCTTCGGCTCAGGAATGATCTGGCAAGATGAGTATAGATGGAGGGTCCGTAGGAGCTGCTTTTTGTGCAGGAACATTTATTGTACATGAGCATTTCTTAATTTTACTAGTTTTTCTAGTCTTTTTCTTTCATTTTTTCTAAGAAGCCTGATAACTTCCTGAAAAATAAAAGGATCTGAAGCCTACTATCTTCTGTTGTATTAAATACTGCCTTTCTAAACTTGATTCTCTGGTGGCTAATGCTGTGTTGTGATGGGGATAAAATATCAGCCCACAGTTTGGAATTATGTTTCTTTTGACCAAGTTTTTGCTGGAATTTTTTTTATCTTTAATATATTTGTTACTGTTATGCTTTATTCTGAAGAATTTCTGTAAAGGGAAGGTTTACTTAGTAGTGACTCATTGATTCTTGAGTTCAGAAGTGATATGAAGCTCCCAAGCTGTTGCTCTTGGGTGTGCGAACTTTTATGATAAAGTCATTGGAAAGTCAGGGATTTATAGCCAACGAAAATTTGTCTGAAAGGATGCTTCACAGTAGTATTTTCATGTCAAAGAGCTCTATTGTTGGCTCAACAATTTTTGCTACATTTTCTGGTAGCTTGAAGATGACAGTGAATAATGCTATTTTATAAAACCTTTATTTGAAAATAAATTCAGTCAGAAAAGTTACAAAAATAAGAATAGCACAAAGAACACCTGTATATCTTTTACTCAGATTCACCTGTTGCTAACATTTTACTCCATTTGCTTTATCACTGGCTTATGTGCCACTTACTACCCCCAGTATGTATATAGTCATACATATGTACAGGACATTTCTTTTTCTGTATTATTTAGTAATAAGTTGAATGCTTTACAGTTTTCTCCCCCAAAATACTTCTGTGTTGTTTTCTAAGAATAAGTATATCCTCTCACATACAAGTAATCCAGTTACTAACTTCAGGAAATTCAACATTAATACAACCTTTTACATGACCTATCTTTGACATTTAAATTTGTCATCTGACCTAGTAATGTCTTTATAATATTTTACCCCCAGTATAGAATACAGCTTAGGACCATGTATTGCATTTAGTATCATGTCTTTCAGCTTCTTTTAATCTGGGATTTCTCTACATTTCTTTGTCTTTTATGGTATTGACATTTTTGAAAAACATGGTTTTTTTCCTTGTTTTTTTTTTTTTTTTTTTTTTTTTTTACTAGAATGTTCCTTACTTTGGGTTTGTCTGATATTTTCCATGTTTATATTCTGGTTGTGTATTCTTGGCTGGAATACTGAATAAGTTATTTTGTATCCTTGTCAGGGCATTGCATCTTGAGGCACATTATGCTTATATGTCTCTTAATAGTGATGTTAAATTTTTAACCCATTCAAGATGTTCAACTTTCCACTGCATAATTACTACG
The DNA here is from genome assembly GCA_037038555.1 of Rhynchonycteris naso. Classification (NCBI taxonomy): domain Eukaryota; kingdom Metazoa; phylum Chordata; class Mammalia; order Chiroptera; family Emballonuridae; genus Rhynchonycteris; species Rhynchonycteris naso. The sequence continues at coordinate 46,976,751 of CM073000.1, read as the reverse complement.
TTTTTCTTTTTAATTAATAAACAGTCTGGAGAGACACTTTAAGACAATTAAAATTTAATAAAAACATCCCCCTAGATTTAGTATGCATTGATGGTGTTTGCCTGAACCAACCTTTAACATAATGTCCCAAAATAATAATTTTCCAGCTCCAGCATTCCATCCATATTTTTTCACAAAAATTTCCCATTTTACAATAAACTGCCATTCATTCTCATTGACTGGTTTATTCTTTATTTATTTTTATTGTATTAAAATTTTTAATTTATTGATTCTAGAGAGAGAGGGGAAGTGAGAGAGAGAGAAACAACAATTTGTTGTTCCACTTATTTATGCATTCATTGGTTAATTCCTGTATGTATGTCCCGTGACCAAAGAACTCGCAACTTGGTGTATTGGGATAATGTTCTAACCAATTTAGCTACCTGGCCAGGGCTTATCTTTCATTTATTTATTAGATAAATGGGTTGTGAATTCTAGATTTTCAATGGTTTGTTATTCATTACTGTCCTTCATGGTTTTGGTGCTCAGATTATCAGATAAAACCATTAGAGCCCCAGAGGCTTTGCTTGTGACATGTCTGTGTCTTGTGACATGCCCATAATTTGTCAAGTATTTTTCTACTTTTTGGTATAAGATGTTTCAAGTTTCTTCTTGTAATCTACACTGTCCAGGTTCTAAAACCATCCATTTCTCTGAGGAGCCCTTGTGATATTTTTTTAGTGATAAATGGTATTAGAGATCAAGGTCTGGGCGGTAGGTGTGCTCTTTGCTACTGAAGTGTCTTTGCTTCTATTCCCTAGTGGGCAGTTCTGGAAATACATGCTTTTGAATACACATATAACTACATATACCTAAACACACATATACATACATATACAAGTATACATATGCAGGTATATATACATACATATAATTTTTAAAACTTCATAATTTAAACTGTATCACTAAATCTAATTCTTCTTCATAAGATTCTGTAATGCTGGAGGCTGAGGCCAGGCAGGTTCATATTGGATTCCCGCAGACAGTAGAGGAACTGTGGAGCCAGAAAGCATGGGCCACACCCATTTATTGGAGGCTCACAAGGACAGGTGAGCAAATAAACAACAAAAGGGAAAGAGCTAACAAACAAAGGAAAATCTGCTGTTCACAGTGAGGGCAAGGGAGCAAGGAAAACTATACCTCATAGTGACGGGAGAGTGATCTGGGTGAATCGTCCCCCATGGGAAGCACCCAGAGCCTTATATAGGCTGTACACAAGTGCTTCTGCCACCTGCTCACGCACTAACCAAGCAAAGTGCTTGCAGTGGATAACCCGCGAGCAAGCCTAACACAGCTGCCCCACAGGTTCTTTATAGCTTTTCCATATTTTTATGCCCCTTTTTCTACAATGAGAACCCCGGTTCTCAAAAACATCAGTTATTTACTCATTTGTCCATTCCTATACTGCATTGCAAACCATTAAAGAATTGCTTTACCCACTATTATAAGAAACAAAACTACAAAAAATAGTCCAGGGTTTGTTTTTGGTTATTTGGGAGCACCCTTTTGGCACCCTGTCTTCCTAAGACTGAGGTATATGGTCAAAGATTGCGATCATATAATGTTTGAATTATTATCTTTCCCATTCCTTAGATGAGATTATGTTATTTATTTGAAATAAAGGTAATTTTCTTTATTTGCTATCCTCTTAAGGTTTTTTTCTCCTTTATCATTCTTATTGATTTAATTTTATTTTTAAATATAAAGAACATTAACATATTCCCAAAAGTCAAAAGAATACCACACATTCTCAGATAAGTGTCTCTCCCTCCTGTATTTCATTTACCTCATTCCTTCTGCCTTTATATGCAACTTAGTTCATTGTTGTAGTAGACTGAATAATGGCCTTCCAAAAGATACCCATAACCTAAGCCCTGGAAACTGTAAATGTGACCTTATATGGCAAAAAGCATGGGGAGATCTTCTCAGAAGAAATTAAGTTAAGGGTCTACAGATGAGGAAATTATTCTAATTGTTCTGCATTATCTATGTGAGCCTTAAATTCAATCACAAGTGTTTCAATAAGAGAAGCAGGAGATTTCACACAAGTACAGAACAGAAGGCAATGTGACCACAGGTGCAGAGATTAGAGTGATAAAGCCACAGCCAAGGAAAACTAGCAGCAACCAGAAGCTGGAAGAGATAACGGACACACCCTCCCCAAGAACCTCTGGAGGAAGAGCTGGCCCTGCTAGAGCCGTAATTTCAACTCAGTGAGAATGATTTTGTATTGCTGGCCTCCAGAACTGTGAGAGAATAAATATGTACTGTTTCAAGTCACCATGTTTGTGGTTATTTACTGCAGCAGCCATAGAAAACTAATATAATTGTCTTCTGGTTTCTTTGCATTGTGAAGGGACTCCAAGTACTGTCTTAATTTTCTTCCTGCACCCCACCCTTCAGCTTACTTCTACAAGTAATTGAACTTGCATGGTGAGGAACTGCCCAGATGTCAGGCACATAAATGTGAGGATCAGAGGATGTTTAAATGTTCAGAATAACAGGATGTGTGTTGAGTTACAGTGAAAACAAGGAACCTGACCGTTATAACTTCCCCCACCCTGATAGATTAGAGGTTTGAAAATTTTTTATTCCATATTTGGGTTGTTGTGCTGCACTCATATGAATTAGCCAATAGCTAACGGCCACATCTGCTTTTGTAATCCGCTTGCTTGCTTAGCTCTATAAAAGGGGAAGGCTGTAAGCGCTAGGCACGACTCTCATTTGCAGCCCCTCTGGTGGGTAAGGTGTTCCCGAACACCCAGAGAGTTCGCCCCTGCGCAGGTTAAACTTGGCCAATAAAGTAACATCTTAAGCCCTGAAAGTCTCCGACGTTTGTTCTTGGCCCGGCGAATGCAACAATAAACATACACACAAGTGGGTACTTCCCCCAAGTGTACAGAGTATGTGGTGGTGCCAAGTGGGACATTGGTGCTGCTTGTGGGCAAGGTAGGTGAGAGAGGGGACTCCAGGAGGGAATCCCAGAGGAGGCGGTTATCCTGCCGGGCATGATTTCTGCCTTCCTGCTGTGCTTTCTTTTTTTTTTTTCCTGAAGGTATGGGTTTTTTTAAAAATTCATTTTAGAGATGAGACACAGAGTGAGAGAGAGAGAGAGAGAGAGAGAGAGAGAGAGGAGGAGGAGCTGGAAGCATCAACTCCCATATGTGCCTTGACCAGGCCAGTGCAGGGTTTTGAACTGGCGACCTCTGTGTTCCCAGGTCGACGCTTTATCCACTGCACCACCACAGGTCAGGCCCTGCTGTGCTTTCTATCTGCAGGCTCAGCCCAGGTTTCTCTTCTGGATCTGCAACCTGCTTACCCTCCTGTCACCAAACACGGGATTTGATGCACGCTTTTCCCCCAGGCTACCTTCACATGGCATAGATGCTCTGGAACTTCATTTTTGCTGAGCGGTCTCAGTGGTAACTCCTCCTTCCTGTTTGACAGGCTCCTGAGCTGCTCAAATCCTGCTTCTGCTCTGAACCCAGGTGGTACCTGCCCCAGACACACCCAGACTTTGGCTTCCCATGAGGAATTATTTTTCTCTTAGAGAGACAACTGAAGGCTGTTTGCTACCTGTCAGCTCCCACAGACCTCACCTTTTTCCTTCTTATAGCATGAGATATTTTTCTGACATAGTGATTAGTATGTTTTCAGAAAAGGTTTGTTGTCAGGTTTTTATGCCTTCCAGAGAGCAGGCTATTTTCAACATTAGTATTTAGCATGATGCATTGCCCATAGCAACCCTGTGAAAACTGCTTTGTACTGAGCTCAAGAATAATAAGTCTTTGCTGGTGAATCAAAGTTCACGATCAAGTGAACTGACTGTGGTAGCCACTGTTGGCTTGCTCCCCATTCTGGCTGTGCACAGCAAGGGATGGCTCTCCTGGAGGCTTAGACGGGATAAAGCAGAGCCTTTGAAGAGAAATGTAGGAAAGCAAGTACAATAAACACATGCTGGGAATAAAGACTGAAAAAATTGTACCTAGAGGCAAAATCACAGGATATATTTATTTCAAAGAAAAACAGCAATGTGGTGATGACTGATTGATGAGATGGTTTAGTATTTATGATCACTGTCTAAAAATGATTTATCTCTTTGACTCTTGGTTTAGAGGAGACAATCATCCCGATGATAGTAAGTTCTGAAATTCTGAATTTCTGACATCTAGGTTATGGGCAACTACTTGGAGAATCTAGGCCTAAGAAACAAGAGGAGTGCTAACTCAGGAAAGGTGCTGAAGCCCACGTGGTCACTGGAATAAACCTGGACTCTTTCCAGTTCTGTCCTTGAACCTTTATATTTTCTCAAAAAGGCACACCTGGAGTTCTGAATGAGCAATGGGAATGACAGTCAGAAAAGGGGGATGGAACTTTTTGTATTTACCTGATATAGGAGAAAGAGCTCCTGAATATTCTTTTTTTTAATTTTTATTAATTTTAATGGGGTGACATTAATAAATCAGGGTACATATGTTCAAAGAAAACATCTCCAGGTTATCTTATCCTTCAATTATGTTGCATACCCATCACCCAAAGTAAAATTGTCCTCTGTCACCTTCTACCTGGCTGCAATAGTGAAGGGGATTGTTTCCTTAATTTCTTTTGCTGACAGTTCATTGTTGGTATATAGAAATGCCTCTGATTTCTGAGTATTAATTTTATATCCTGCCACCTTGCTGAATGCATTTATAAGGTCCAGTAGTTTTTTGACTGAGACTTTAGGGTTTTCTATATACAATATCATATCATCTGCAAATAGTGACAGTTTTACTTCTTCTTTTCCAATTTGTATGCCTTTTATTTCTTCTTCTTGTCTGATTGCTGTAGCTAGGACTTCCAGAACTATGTTGAATAAGAGTGGTGAAAGGGGACACCCTGCCTGGTTCCTGATCTTAAGGGGATTGCTCTTAATTTTTGCCTATTTAGTATAATGTTTGCAGTGGGTTTGTCATAGATGGCCTTTATCATGTTAAGTAATGTTCCCTGTATTCCCACTGAGAGTTTTGAGCATGAATGGGTGCTGGATTTTATCAAATGCCTTTTCTGCATCTATTGCAATTATGTGATTTTTGTCCTTCCTTTTGTTTATGTGATGAATCACATTGATTGATTTGCGAATATTGAACCAGCCTTGCCTCTCCAGAATAAATCCCACCTGATCATGGTGTATGATTTTTTTCATATATTGCTGGATCCAGTTGGCTAATATTTTGTTCAGAATTTTAGCATCTAAATTCACCAGGGATATTGGCCTACAATTTTCTTTCTTTGTGTTGTCTTTGCCCGGTTTGGGGATCAGAATTATGCTTGCCTCATAAAAGGAGTTTGAAAGTCTTCCTTCCTCTTGAATTTTTTGAAATAGCTTGAGGAGAATAGGAGTTAGTTCTTCTTTGAATTTTTGGTAGAATTCACTTGTGAAGCCATCAGGCCCAGGACTTTTCTTTTTTGGGAGTTTTTTGATAACTGTTTCAATCTCATTTGTTGTAATTGGTCTGTGTAGGTGTTCTGATTCTTCCAGATTGATTTTTGGAAGATTATATGATTCAAGAAATTTGTTCATTTCACCTAGGTTGTCTAATCTTTTGGCATAGAGTTCTTCATAGTATTTTCTTACAATGCTTTGTATTTCTGTTGTGTCAGTTGTTATTTCTCCACTCTCGTTGCCTAGGGCAATTGGGTATGGGCGTTGCCAGCACTGGCCCACTGCAGCTGTTCCTGTGATTTCTGCCTTTCCTCCGTGGGAGGGGCTGTGTTCTGGTGCCCAGCTCTACAAGTTCAGCCTGTCTGGGCCTTCGCCTTGCCCCCACAGGTGGGGTTGCGCATCCCGCTCCTGCGGTCAGAGCCAACTCGCACACGCAGGATGGCAAACCACGGTTTCTCAGGCTGGGTGGGGCTGCTGGCCTGCGTTCAGCTGCGAGCCTCTGCCTGTCCCTGGCTTTAGCCCCGCCCCCGCAGTCAGGGCCAGCTCGTGCAGGGTCGCAAAGCAGATCTCTGCCCGTTTCTGACCTCCCGCTTTTTTCCTGCAGGTGGGGCTACAGGCCGGCCCGCAGCTGCCAGACCGTTTTCACGTGTCCCCTTCACCTCTGCTGGGCTAGACTGAATTCACACCAGTTGAGCCTCTGTCCCCACCGACAGAACCACTTTTCAGTGTCCCGCCGCCAACGTCCCTCCAGCAAGCCCTCGGCAGTGTGGGTAGGGGCACTGCAGCTCAGACCCTACCTCTCCATACTGTAGTTCTGGAAGCTCCCTCCTTCTAAGCAGCTCTGCTCTAAGTGCTGCGGGAGAGCTTGTTTGGCTGGTGTCCTGTCTTCCTTTGCTGGTATTGCTAGTTCCAGGAGAAATATTTGTTTTCGATTTGGAAAATGACTCAGCCCAAGGATTAGGGTGGCTGTCCCTCAGAGTGTTTCTCCTTGTGCCTTTCAGTCCACACTGTCTTCCCACTGCTCTGCTCCTTTCCTCTGTTCCCATTCCCTGGAGCCTTGGGTGTGTGGTTGTGAGAGAGGTTTTCTGCGCTATCCCTTTAAGAAGAATCCTGGGTCTGAGAAAACTGTCTCTTTCTCACAAACAGTATCCTCACTTGGTTCTCAGCTCAATACTGTCCAAACGCCTCTTCTAGGCTCTGGGGCTGCAGGTTGGGGCTTTGTTCCTGGGACCCAGGTCCCTCCCTCTCTGTCACACTCTTCTCCTGCCATGTGAGTCTCTCTGGGCTGCCGTTTGCTTTGGAGACCTGGGCAGCCCTCTCCACGTTTTCGCTTTTCCTACTAGTCTCAATGTGGCTTCTTCAGTGTTCCTTGGTTGAAGAGTCCACTTAGTTTAGTTCAAGGTTGGTTTATCCAGATGATGGTTCTTAAAATTAAGTGATTATCCACTTTGGTTCTGGTAGGTGGAAGTTTGTATGTCCGCCTACTCCATCGCCATCTTGCAATCCTCTACAGTTGTAATTGGGCTGAGCCCACTTTGCTCTCTCTTTCCTGAGCACTTTGGCAGGCTTCTCGTCTTCTACATCTTGCTGTAGTTGGGTCATCAGGGCCGAGTCTGGGGATGGGAGCACCTTCAGACCTCTGCGCATGCCCGCCCCACCACCTCCCGGTCCCCCTCCCACGTTCCCACCTCGGCGGGGCGCTGGCCCAGCGTGCACCCAGCCAGCGCGCAGCGCCCTGAATGTTTTTAATGAGATAAAACTATTTAAATCCATAATATTTCAGGAGTGATATGCCCAATTTTCAAATTTATGTTTTCTATTTTCATGTTAAGAGAGCTGAATGTGATATAGAGAGTGGAAAGGAAGTGCTCTTGGAAGCCCATTCTTGTGTTCATTGGGGGTAGTGATAAACCCTTTCATCTCGTGGCTCTCATAACATTCCTGTGGCCTTTATGCAATTTGGAGAGGAAAAGGAGAAGGCCCCAGGAAATTGAGCTCCATGCTGCTTTGTCCTCCCCTGATCTTCTTTTTCGCAGCAAATGAAAATTATTTTCTTCAGTTCTCAGACCAAACACCGTGTTTGACATTTCTTGCACCCCATATACAATTAATCAGCAAATCTGTTGACCTTGTCTTAAAACTATGTCTGGAGTTTAATCACCACTTGCCAATTCTGTCATATTACCCCGGGTCAGATAGCCTAGATCTCTCATCTGGATTATGCATTAGCTTTTTACTAGTCTCCTGGCTTCTAACCTTGCACCTTTATAGTCTCTTCTTAAGCAATAGCCAGAGGGATCTTTGTAAAAAGATAAATTATCTCCTGTCCCTCCTCTGCTTGAAGCCCTTTAAATGGTTTACATTTGGCTCAGTATATAAGGTAATTTTTTTATACTGTTACCTAATCCCTGATTTTCCTTGAATTTACTAGGCTATACCTTTGTCTGTGACAGTCTTGTATCAGATATTTTTATTGTTTACTTCTCATGTCAAAGCTGTATGGATTCAAATATTGACTTACCAATGAAGTCTTTTTTTGTTTTTAAAGCATTTGATTTTCTTTCTTTTTTTATTTCTTTTTATTTTATTCATTTTTAGAGAGGAGACACAGAGTGAGAGAGAGAGAGAAAGAGAGAAAGGGGGGAGGAGCTGGAAGTATCAACTCCCATATGTGCCTTGACCAGACCAGTGCAGGGTTTTGAACTGGCAACCTCAGTGTTCCCAGGTCGACGCTTTATCCACTGCGCCACCACAGGTCAAGCCCAATGAAGTCTTTTTTGACTACCCTTTATAAATTGTCAACTCCCCCTCCCTGGCTTCCTTACCTCTCTTTCACTGCTTTATTTATTTCCAGAGTACTTGTCAGCATCTGTCATACTAATTTATTTTTATCTGTTTCCTTATTACATATAAACTCCTTTAGAACTCCTTGTTTGTTTTGTTTATCTTTTTAACTTCAGTACTTGAAAGAATGTCTGGCATGTTTATAGTATTCAACTAAATAATGGAGCAAATAATTCCCCATGAAGATGATTGAGTTAGGGACCTAGAAAATGAAATTCTAGTGTGAGAACTTTAGCTTCAGTAAATTGAAATATGCTAAGGCATACCAAGGAATTCCTGTAAGTTAAAATAATTGTCTGTAAAGGATAAATAATTGTCTTTAAAGTTTCATGATTTACTTTATAGAAAGCACTCCAATGTAAAATTTTATTTCTAGAAATTTTGGCAGGTTTTCCTCATAAATTGGAAATACGTACATGATGCTAATTTCAGAGGAGAAAATTTAGGGACTAGGATCTCCATAATTAAATGGGGTGGCATTTAAGTCCCTTTAAGTAGTAGTAATATTTTTCATAATGAGTCTGGGAGCATCACAGTTGATGGTGAGCACTAGAAGCAATGATGTGTATGTCACCTCTGCAGTAGCTAAATGTTGAATAAAGAGTAAGTGGTATGGACATAAGAATAACAAGGATGATGAGGACTCTGTTCTCTTCAACTAGTATGATTGGAATACATCTGGTTCCTCCAATTTATTGATTTTTTCATAGTTACTACAGAGTTCTACATCACAGATATCTGGTGGTCTGAATACAGTTCAGCAATTCTAGCTATGTGCCCTTAAAATGGTTATTTGTTCATAGGCCCCATTGTAATGGTACAGTTTGGAGTGACTTGCTGTACTCAAAGAGCCCTCTCTCTATGTTTTAGTTTAATTTAATTTATTTTTTTTGTATTTTTCTGAAGTGAGAAGTGGAGAGGCAGACAGACAGACTTCCACATGCTCCCAACTGGGATTGACCCAGAATGCCCACTAGGGGGCAATGCTCTGCCCATCTGGGGCATTGCTCTGTTGCAATTGGAGCCATTCTAGTGCCTGAGGTGAATACTATGGAGCCATTCTCAGCACCCAGGCCAACTTTGCTCCAATGAAGCCTTGGCTGTGGGAGAAGAAGAGAGAGATGGAGAGAAAGGAGAGGGGGAAGGGTGAGTAAGCAGATGGGCGCTTCTCCTGTGTGCCCTGACCGGGAATTGAACCCACGACTTCCACACACCGGGCTGACACTCTACAGCTGAGCCAACCAGACAAGGCTTCAATTTAATTTTTAATGTGGAAAATTTTAAACATACAATTAGAACATTATAATGAGCCATCATGAACTCAGCATTCAGATTCAGAAATACTTTGCCATTCTCAGAATCCACTTAAGACATCTTCACTTTGCACTGAACATGAATTTCTGTGTAAATAGTAGATGGCTACATCTTGACAAAACAAAAGCACCACAGCCAGTTGGAAAGTCACTTGCATAAGAAAATATTACCTCACTCAATGTGACACATTTGCTTTCTTTAAAAACAGTTTTCCTAGTTATAAATGATGTGTCAGGCATAGATTCGCATCCAAAAATATGTGCTTGTTTTCCTGAATCCAGGAAGAGAGGAAGGAAAATCAATTCTTAGATAAATTAGATGCAGAGGAAAGACTAAGAAACCTTAAAAAATATCATTGTAGTTTTATATAGATGAATTATTTATGATAATAAATGTATAATGTACATTCACTTTAATGGGAGAAAGTGCGTTTTCAAGTAAGAAATAGAGAATTTAGAGGATTTAAGAAGTTGTTCTGGAAGAAGAAAGTTTATATAACCGTGGATTGAACATGTAGACTGGTCAAAAAACAATTGGCATGATTCTTTACACAGCTGGTTCTAGGTATAGGGTTGGGGGAGTCAAGAATAGCTGTTAAGTCAAAAGGCAGAGACAGTGTAGTTGTCTCTGGGGGGAGGGCTTCATGAGCAGATATTGGAGCAATTGGCTTCTGTTCTGAATTTGGTTTGTTCTACTTAACATTTTAGAGGGGGCAATCTTGTAGCAGTGTAGTAATTAGTGAAGTGTTTGTAGGACTAATTCATGCTTTAAAAAGGCCAGGTTATTGCATAGTTTTTTAGTATTCCCAGACTTAGATAATCAAAGAATAATTTATTAGTCTATAACAATCAGCCTAGTTTTAATAAGGGTTACAGTATTATAAATTGGCATAAAAGCAGAGCTATTTCTAGATAACTGAGGGATATTCATTTTATTAAGCCCTAATAATTGACACTGAAAATATACTTTGTTATAACATACAAATATTGTTTACATAAATAGGTAAGGATTTTTTAACTGTAAAAATTCAATGCAGAACAAGGAAACATTTATTATAAAATATTCACATTTGACTATTTGTAAGTATTTTTTATATAAAAGAACATATAACATGCAATTTATCTGTTGCAATAAGAACATAGGAAACTATGATGAAGATAGGACATATATTAACAAAGGCTGAAATGTTAATTAAACAGTGTAAATGATATTATATTCCAGTAAGATTTTTAAGCTATCAAATTATGTAAGGAACTTTATTTTAGAAACAAGTTTTTCATAATTATAATAAAAGAAATTTTAATAAAACAAAAATCCAAAGATTTTCCAATGGGGCTTAAAGGAGACTTGTAATCCTTCCAGCAACAAAGTTCTTTAATTTGGGTAGTGTAGAATTATCAGCTACTTGTCAGCATATGGTACTGTTGGAAATTTACTAGGCTGGAGTGAGCACATCCTGGTTCTAGCCCCCACTGTACCACTTCTTGTGGTAACTTTGCTGTGATTTAATTATAAGATCTAAAGATTTTAAAAATTCTCTTTAGTTTCTAGGAAAATTTAAGTGCCCCCAATAGAATTTTTCTACTATATTCCTCTTAGCTTTTCTTTCCCTGCATCCCTCACTTTCTATTATTTATTTTCTTTCCCTGCATCCCTCACTTTCTATTATGTCCTCTAACTCTCACTACTTAGTCTTAATGAAAGGTTTGGGGAGGTAGAAAAAAATTTTTGACTGGGGACCCAAAATTTCAAATTCTGCTCTCTCAACACCCCTTCTTTCTGTAAATTTATCCAAGAAAAGATTATAAAAGAAAACTGAATAGTCAAGAAAAAGTATCAAAGATGCTTATTTCCCAAATGCTAATGTAGCCCTTAGGTTTTCTGAACATGGCTTAGATCTGAGGTCTTTTTCTCCACTAACACCCAGATCTTAAATCTAGCTCCAAATCAGCACCTGGAGATGAAACAATGAAAGAGTCTAAGTGCCTCTGATAAAAAGAAAAGAGAAAGAAAGCAAAATGATTGTTTTGTTTTGTTCTTTTCTGCTTGTTGAATCTGGCATCAACCAAGTATAGAGTCAGGATGATTTTTTAACGAACACCAACCCTGCCTACGAGTAAATACAGTATGATCAGTGTTCTGGAATCTGACTTTATTGGATTAGAGTTTCTTTCCATTGGAAAAGGTGGAGTGGTCCAGATACCTTTGTACCCCTTACCACTAATCCTCCCCCAATCCTACAGAAAGTAGAACGGTGTAATTAGCAAACTGTGTGCTTCTGAGTAAGCTTCTATGAGACTGACCCTCCCACAGATGAGAACTAGACATTTTGCAGAAAATACAAAGATCAACCAAACTAAGGCAATGGAGAACATACAAAGTGGCAGTTCTGAAGGGAAGTTAGCATTTGGGCAATAGGAATGATACAAGGAGAGTGTCCTGACCGTTTTTTTGTTTTTTATTTTATTTTATTATTATTAATTTTAATGGGGTGACACCAATAAATCAGGGTACATATGTACAATGAAAACATCTCCAGGTTATCTTATCATTCAATTGTGTTGCATACCCTTCACCCAAAGTCTAATTGTCCTCTTTCACCTTCTATCTGGTTTTCCCTTTGCCCCTCCCCTCCTTCCTATCTCACCCTTCCCTCCCTCCCCCCACCCCGTAACCACCACTCTCTTGTCCATGTCTCATAGTCTCACTTTTATGTCCCACCTATGTATGAAATCATGCTGTTCTCAGTTTTTCTTTTTTTCTGATTTACTTATTTCACTCCGTATAATGTTATCAAGGTCCATTCATTTTGTTATAAATGATCCGATGTCATCATTTCTTATGGCTGAGTAGTATTCTATAGTATATATGTACCATAGCTTTTTAATCCACTTGTTTTTTTTAAATTGATTTGAGAGAGAGAGAGGGACAGGAATATCAATCTGTTCCTTTATTTGCCCTGACTGGGGATGGAACCAGCAACCTCTGTGCTTCAGGGTAAAACTCTAAACAAGGGACTTGTCTGGCCAGGGTTAGAATACACTGAATTTTATGGATTGGAGATTGAGAGCAAACTCTAATCACTGCTGAATGTAGTGACTAAAAACTCTTACAGAAAACTTGAGGTCCTATTACCTGGAAGACAGATTTCGAGGTAACCAAGGTGTTGGAAAGTAAAGGTGGAATAGCAGGAAGGGAGTAACCAGGGAGAGAAATGGCACAAATTCTGTGTATAAACTTTGCCCAAACCTCTGGCTGCTCCCTGAATCACACATGTGCTTGGTAAACTGTGGGGCAGCCAATTTAAGATTTAAAAGTTGAATAAGAGTTGAGCTGCTTCTCAAGATGCAGAATTTACAGTTTTAGTCCAACTTTATTACCTGACTTCTAAGTCAAAAAAATCAGCACTCATCCAAGAACTATAGCAGAACTTTACTCTCCATAAGTAAACATTCACAAAGTCAGATTACAATTCAAAAGTTCTTGTCAAAGAACAAGAAAACGTGTCCCATTCTCAAAAGAAAAGTTGATCAATGGACACTGACCCTGATGCTGAAAATAGCAACAAGGATTTTAAAGTAGCTCTGATAACTATGCTTTCTGATATAATAGAAAAGTGCTCAAAATGATTGAAGAGATAGAAGTTCTCAACAGAGAAATAAAATATTTTCCAATGAACCAAATGTAAATTCCAAAACTAAAATATGTAATATATGAATTAAAAAATGTCATTGGATGGACCTAATGGCAGAATGACGATGACAGAGGAAAGAGTTGGTGAATCAGTTAAAAGGTTGATGTCAGTACACTTAATTGCTGACAGAATTTATTATAATCTTAAATCTTCATCTCCAAGCCATGACTTAAAAATCTTTGCCAAATTAGTATTAGTTCCACTGCCTTAACCAGAGAATATGCTCAATGTTGGAATTCAGCCAGTTTACACCAATTTAGAAGAACTAATACCTAACTTTTGGTTAAGTTCGGCAAACTGGTTGTTAAAATGGCACTTGTAATCAGGGTTCTTTCTAAGATGGGTGCCTGAGCAGCCAGCCACCTAGTGTGGAAATCATAAATTCACATTCCTTGCTCTTTTGTAACATTCATTTGCACAACAGCATATTCTAAGTGCTCTTAGTAATATTCATTTTATTCATAGGTAAAAAAACTTAACGGAACTATGCTTATAATATTTATTTATTCATTTCATAAAACTCATTATACCTTTTATAAAATACTGTTTTAATTCCCTTGCATTTGTTACTTTAGTAGGCAGTGAGGACATCAATCAAGAAGCAAAAGCAATACAAAATATCTCCAATAATAATTGTATTTTTTTGTCACTCGTTATTTAATATTTTTTCATTAATATTTTAAAATTCTTTCTTATAAAATAATTTAGTTTTCTGTACTCCTTTTATTGTTATTGTTTAAGTATCAATAATAAGTTAAGTAATAAATTACCTTTTGGTATATCTTTTTTATACTTAAAACTGTCATTAGAGCAGAGAAGCGGTTATTAAATTATTTGAATCCCACCACTGAATATTCTGTCATTTATTTGTAAAAGAACAATAGTGATTCAAAAAAAACTTAGTACTGTTAGCATTTATCGATTACCTTATCAACTAGAGGTTGATATTTATTCCTTCCGATTATAAAATCATTTGAGTTATTTTAAGATTTTAATGATTAACTGCTTTAATTGGCATGGGTGTTTATATAATCCAAGCACTTTCCAATTAAAGATCCCTTATAATACTTACCTTTTAGTCCTTGGGGTGTTTTACAGTAATGAATACCAGGTAATAACAATAGCTGAACTTTACTGAGCCCTTATGTGCCAGGCACAATACTTGGGATACATCATATACTCCTCAAAACAATCTTAAGTAGTGTAATTCTGGTAGCAGAGGCCAGGCAAGTATACATTGGATTTGGGTAGACAGTAGAGAAACTGTGGAGCCAGAAAACATTGAGCCATTCCATTTAATAGAGTCTCTCAATAGTAGACGAGCAAACAGGCAGGGAAAACCACTTCTTAGGCAAATAACAACAAAAAAGGGCCCCTCACAGTGGCAGGCAGGCAACCCACAATCCATCATCCACAATCCCCCTGAGCACAAACACCCAAAGTGCTTGCAGCCAGTATACCAGTGAGCAAACCTAACACAGCTGTTTTCCCAAGAAGTAGGTATTATTTTAATACTATTTTTAGAGATGAAGAAAAGAAGGCTTTACAATGCTGCTTTACATATGATTGTCACATAGCTAGTCAGGAGTTAAACCCAGGCTGTTTGACACCAGAGACCATGAGCTTTACCCTTATATTACATTGCCTTCCAGGTCTTATCCATTTTGTAATCAGAGCAGTCCCAGGAGCAATAATGAGCCTCTAATATACATGAATTAAAGCTGTATGCCTTTAGTTATAAATGATTCTAACCTTTGTCATTTATCCAAGTTTAATCTACATAAGTACCTTTTAACAGTTAAACATTTAATGAAGTGTGGCTAATGACTATGAAAAGTAGTTGTCTTCATAATGTTTATTCATTGTTTCAGAGTGAGCTTTGTTCAGGTCTAAACGGAAGTTCTTGAACAGTTTATCTTCTCCAGGTTACCTGCAACAATGCTTTGTTTGATTTAAGGGTTATAAAATACATTCATTATGATGACTTACCCACATTGTATTTTGAAAATATAAAGTAACTAGTATGGATTTCAAATTGTAGTATATTTTTAAATATAGATAACATATCATCTTGTGAAAAGGACTCAGACTACTTTGGGTTTTTTTAAAAAATATTTTAATTTTCTGTTAAAATAATTTATGGTATACTTTTAAAAATATCAATACTCTTTACAACATAATAGATACCAGTGTCCCTGTCTCTTTTCTTCCCACCTTTGGCCTACTTTTTAGAAGTTAATCCTGTCAACTATTTTGTTAACTTAGCTATTTTTCATGGAATTTATATCTTTTTTTGAATAATATTATATTTTTCTATTTTTAAAATTCACTGAAAACATTGTCTATAGAATTTATCCCATCAGTGAAGAAGGGCTATTTGTGTGCGGTTGTGGTGAGAGAATAAAATTCTAAAAATACAGATCAGACCGGACGTTCGCAAGAATGTGGAGAAACTGAAACTCATGCACTGCTGGTGGGACTGTAAAATGGCACAACTGCTTTGAAAAAGGCAACCTGTGATGGGAACAACTCGCAAAGGTGCACTTAAGAGTTAAGGACATATGATATACAGACATATTGTTTTTCCTCATGTATAGAAGTTAAAAAGGTCACAAAATAGTTCATTTGTCAAATAATATCAGTGGATTTTTGTGCCATGATTGTAGCTAGTAAATTTAACTTACATTTTAATTGAAAAGACTAATTTTCACACCACTATTAAGGAACTAATTCTTTGTGTAAAGTGAAGTATACCTTTGTCCAAAGAGCTGAATTGGGAAACAAAGAAAATAAAGGCATTAGAGAGTGCTCCAAAATTTATTGGGGAGGAAGACTTTAGATAAGACTGGTTTGCCAAGATGCTGCCGTTTGGGGACTATGAAAGATATGATTGCTTTGGTTTAATGAGGCTTCAGAGGCAATAGTTTTGAGATTCTTTTGCAATGTCTCTTCCCTGCCCCCACACTGGGAAATAGGATAATATGGGAACCTGGAAGCCCTAGTAATCACCACTGGAAAGAACAGAACCCAGCAACTGGTAAAGGCTATTAGATATTAGAGCAACACATTCACTTGGCAACAAAAGTAGAATGAGAAATGAGAAGTTCTTTATTTTCTGGCAGTCACTGAGGAATAGGTTGTACATTTCCAATCACTCAGAGAGGGATGAGCCCTGCCAGCACCATTAGGAGGACCCAGAAGATGCTAAATAACCAGCAGGAGAAAGTGAAACCTAACTGAACAACAACCCAATTTGTTAAAAGACACCTTTAGACATTCAATCCCAAAGGACAATGCCAAGAGGAAAGGAAATGTCAGAAAACATTACTAATGCTGGTCCCTTTACTCCTGGCATATAGCAGAAAACATAAAAGTAAGCAGAATTTCTTTTTCAAAACTGATTTTAATAAACATGATTTTAATAAATATGTTTAAGAAAAAAAGTAAATAATTTCTTTTTCAAAAATGATATTAATAAATATTCTTTTACTCCTAGCATACAGCAGAAAACAAAAAAGTTAACAGAATTTCTTTTTCAAATATGATTTTAATAAATTGAAAAAATTCAATTAGTAACTACCCTTTTTTTTATTATTTAGTGAGAGGACAGGAGGCAGAGACAGACTCCCACATGCACCTCAACCGGGATCCACCCGGCAAGCCCACTAGGGGGTGATGCTCTGCCCATCTGGGGTGTTGCACCATTGCTCAGCAACTTAGCTCTTCTTAGCACATGAGGCAGAGGCCATGGAGCCATCCTCAGTGCCTGGGGCTAACTCGCTTCAATGGAGCCACGTCTAGAGGAGGGGAAGAGAAAGAGAGAGGAAGAGAGAGAAGCAAGAGAGGAAGGGGTAGAGAAGCAGATGGGCACTTCAAAGGAACAACTATGAAAATGAAGTCAATCACAAGGTAGTTTTACTCTTGGCTGGTATCTGGAGGTGAACCTAGACTGAGAGATATCAATTGCAAGAGAGAGGATGACTGCAGCTGCAAAATAAGTTCAATTATATTCACAATTCATATTAAGAACCCAAACCATTTTTTGACTTATCATAATATAAAGAGTCTCAAGAAGCATACTATCAATACATGTGGATATTTGCAGGAAATAGGAGTTAATTAAGAACAGTGATCAACCATAACATAATGATTGTAAGAAAGCAAGAGTTAGGCAAATGTTATTTGTACAAAGAATAGGAAATTGCATTTTCACCTTTCTTCAATAAGGAAAATTATTTTTCCACAATGAGGTCAGTTTTTTCTTTTAAATTATTCAGAGCTCAGGAGATGCTCCTTCATTCTCTTCTTCTAATAAATTAAAGGTTACATTTCTATTTTTCCTCCTTAAAGTTCTTTTATCTTTTTGAACTGGTTTCCTAGTCTTGCTTTATCCTCAAATGATATAACATGTCTTTTTCCCAGCCTGATTCATTTTTCCCAGTTTCTGATCCTTCTTCTTTCTGGGGAATTTGTTTCAGAACCTGGTGTACTTTCTCACATCCCTCATTTCTTTCAAAGTTGCTTTTGTCCATGAATATGGCAGAAGACATATCTATTTATGATTTCTGAGCCAGGTCTATGGACTGCATGTTGGTTATGAAAACTGAAACAGCACTGGGACTCAGTTCCAGCTTGGCTCAGCCACAATCCAAGGCCAGTCCTGCCAAACCCGTGTGTTGAAAGAGAGAAAGGAGATAACATTCAAGCTTAGAGAAAAAGTGTTCACTATCAAAAAGTTAAAAGGCACTGGTTATCACTTTTCTATTATCCTAGTGACTTTGCTTTTCAAAGCTGGAGGCATCACACTTTGTGGTTTTAAACTAAACTACAAAGCTATAATAATCAAAATAGTATGATATTGGCATAAAAATGACATAGATCACTGGAAAGGAATTGAGAACTTGGAAATAAATCTACAGTTAAATAAGGTTTGACAAGAGAGTCAAGAATACTCTCTGTGGAAAATAGTGTTTTCACTAAATGATGCTGGGAAAACTGGATTTTTTATATAAAAAGAATAAAATTGAATGCTTATCTTATATTACTCACAAAATTAACTTAAAATGAATTAAAGACCCAAAGTTATAAAACCCCTAGAAGAAAACATAGTAAAAAAGTTCCTTGACATTGTTTTGGCAATTGTTTTGTGGCTATGATGCCCAAAGCGGAAGCAACAAAAAGCAAAATTTAATAAGTGGGACCATATCAAACTTAGAAACACTGCACAATAAAATAAAAACAGATAAAAAATAAAGAGGCAATATATGGAATGAGGGAAATTATTGAAAACTACATAAATGATCAGGGATTAATATTCAAAAAATATAAAGAACTCATATAAAACTAATTTGAAAGAATATATGCACCCCTGTGTTTATTGCACTGTTACTTATAATAGTCAAAAGAGGCAAACACCCAAGTACCTACCAGTAGATAAGTGGATAAGAAAGCTGTAGTGTGTTTATACAATGGAATACTACTCAGCCATAAAAAAGAAGGAAATCTTACTTTTTGTGACAGGATAGATGGAACTAGAGATTATTATGTTAAGTGAGATAAGTGAGTCAGAGAAAAACAAAGTGATATCATTTCACTTATATGTGGAATTTAATGAAGAAAATAAAATAACAAACAGAAATAGATTCATAGATATGGAGAACAGACTAATAGCTGTCAGAAGGGAAGGGGGGTGGGAAATTGGGTGGAAAAGGCAAAAGGATTAAACAGAAGAAACAAAAGCTTGTAGATACAGACAATAATGTGGTGATTATGGGAGGGAAAGAGAGTGGGGGGATAGCAAAGGGAAAAGGTGGGAGTAAGTGGTAATGGAAAAAGACTTGACTTGGGATGATGATCATGTAGTAAAGTGTACAGATGATGTATTATGGAACAGTACACCTGAAACCTATCTAATTTATTAATCAATGTCACTTCAATAAATTCAATTTAATAAAAGAACTCATATAACTCAATAGCCAATAAAACAGACAAGCACACAAAATAAAACCAAATTGGATTTTTAAAATAGGCAGAGGACTTGAATGAACATATTTTAAAGAAGACGTACAGATGGCCAACAGGTACATAAAAAGATGCTCAACATCACTGATCATCAGGAAAATGCAAATCAAAATTACAATGAAATATCACTTCACACCTGTTAGGATGGCTATTATTGAAAAGACAAGAGATAGTAAATGTTGATGAGGATGTGGAGAGAAGGAAACCATTATGCACTGTTAGTGGGAATATAAATTGATGCAGCCACTGCAGGAAACAATATGGAGGTTTCTCAAAGAATTTAAAATTCAACTACCACGTGACCCAGCAATGCCATTTTAGGTATACATTTAAAGGAAATTAAATCACAGAAGTGATATCTGTAACCCATGTTCATTGCAGCATTAATCACAACAGCCAAGGCATAAAAATATACTGTGTCCATTGATGGATGAATAAGTTTAAAAAGTGGTATGTATATGAATTTATTCAACCATAAAAATGAAGGAGATTCTGAAATTTGTGACATCTAAAGATTTGGAAAAGTGAATAGAGAAGAGGGACTTAGATATTTCTTTATTGTCAATCAGTGCACATAAATATTCTTTATAGTGTCCAGGTCTCATATTTTCTTGTTCTGGTCCAGAAAATAGCTCATATTCTTTCTTATCAAATCCTTCATTCTTGACCAATTTCATATCTTCCCACCTCAGAAAAAGTGAGTAATAATTTGTTTCTGTTCATGATAAATTTCTTCCATTTGGAATTGTATTGTGCAAACAGAATATATTTTCCCACTCTGTTTTTTCTTGCACTATTTAGGCTGTAATCAGTAAATGTCTAGAATGTAATCTATTCCAATGTTGATTATACCACTGCCTTCCACATTTATCAGTGAGGAGGATAACTGGAGATCCTGTGGGTAGAGTAAAAAGAGAAATCTTATTTGTACATTATGACATTGCCATATTGATTGGTGTCCCCCACCCTAAAAAGAAGGACATCAATGAGAAAATGGAAAAGGTTTATAAGCTTTTCAGAAAAGCAATTTTGAAAGCTTTTAAAGGCCCTGGCCAATTGGCTCAGTGATAAAGCATTGGCCAGGCATGTGGATGTCCCAGGTTTAATTCCCAGTTAAGGCACACTGGAGAAGCAGCCATTTGCTTCTCCACCCCTCTCTCTTCTCTCTCCTTCTCCCACGGCCATATCTCAATTGATTCAAGGAAGTTGGCTCCAGGCTGGTGCAGAGAATGGCTCCATAGCCTCCTCAGGCACTACAAATAGCTTGATTGCTGAGCAATGAAGCAATGCCCCAGTTGCACAGTGCATTGCCCCACAGGGGGTTTGCCAGATGGACTCTGGTAGCAGTACATGTGGGAGTTGGTCTCTCCACCTCCCCTGCTCTCATTTAATTATAAATAAATAAATAAATAAATAAATCACAATAATAATACAAAAAGAAAGCCTTCAAAGGAGATCAGAGTAATAACCCCCATAAACTTACTGACCTATGGCTTGGAGCCTTTGCAGGGGTTAGGGTGACATTCTTAGGTGCTAGTGTCAGACAGTGAATGATATAAAGAATGCCTGCCATCCCTGGCCAGTATGCTCAGTAGTAGAGCATTGGCCTGGAGTGCGAATGTCCTAGGTTTAAGTCCTAGTAAGGAAACACAGGAGAAGCACCCATCTGCTTCTGTACCCCTTTTCTTCCCCCTCTCATTTCTCTCTCCCTGTCTCTCTCTCTCTCTTTTCCCCTTCTGCAGCCATCACTTGATTGGAGTGAGTTGGCCCCAGGTACTGAGGATGGCTCCATGGCCTCTGCCTCCAGTGCTAAGAAAAGCTCAGTTGCTGAGCAACAAAGCAACGCCCCAGATGGGCAGAGCATCACCCCTTATTAGGCTTTCCAGGTAGATCTAGTTGGGGCACATGTGGAGTCTATCTCTCTGCCTTCCTTCCTTTCACTAAATTAAAAAAAGAAAAACAAAATGCCTTCTGCTGCCCCTACCTCTCTTAGGTACTGTAGACGGGAAGTAGCAATATGGTTTAAACACGAACACGCGATGATCAAAACATAGCTCCACACTCAAGGCTCCATGCAAAGGATTAGCAGTGGACTATTTATGGACCAGAACTCTGAACTTATCCTTTTTCTGTGGGTAAGAGTTATCTAAATCATTATGCCCGGACCATTCTGATTTCATCTTGCATAATTCTGCAAAAGAGGAACCATGCTGAGTAGTAAGAACAATCTGTTAAAACTCCTAGAACTGGAACCCATTCATGTATGCTTGGAACAATGCCACAGGTTCAGGATGCAGAGCTCTGCTTGACCCTCTGGGTAGGGCAGAGGGACTGAGAGAGCTTTGATGAGACAGGGTGATGGGGCCCATGGAGTTCCTAGTTCAGGATCAGGACATCCTTGACAGGCAGCATGGTTGGTCAGTCCCAGGCTCCAGAGGAACTTAGATCAGTGGTTTTCAACTTTTTTACACTTGGCGACCAGTGAAAATAGAATTATTTCAGAGACCACTAAGGCAGAAATCACTCTGAGCATAAGTGAACTCAGCTAAGATCATTGGGTCTATAATCTTCATATAACATCAGTGCGGTTAACTCTTTCGCAGACCGGCGCAGCATTTCTGGTTGTCCAGCACTGGTTTGTGTACCAGCATTGAAAAACAGACTTAGAACATTTCGAAGGAGAAATTCTAAAGAGTAGGGATATCCTGAGGTCTTTACCTGCATCTAAGGGCAGAACTGATTCCTTGTTTCAGTCCTACTTGACTCATGACTGGCTGTGTGTCTTTGGACAAGTGACCGCATATGGCTAGATCTGTCTCATCGTGTTTAAGGAGAGTAAAATAAATATAATAAAGTCTAGGTAAAACATCTAGGTATAAAGACATTATAAATAGAAAAATTGTAAATTAATTTTGAAATCCTAATCTTCTTGGCACTTAGTAATCAAATTGAGTCTCACTTCTAATCAGTCAGTTCTGGCCTTCTGCCCCTACTATCAAGCTAATTTTTCACTCATAAAATATTTATATAAAGAAAGCAGTCATATAGAAATAGTCATTTTATGTAAGTTGATATCACATTTGTTTTTGAACAGTGAGAAGTGAAAATAACTAATAAAAAGGTTTTCTTTGGAAAAAATATTACATTTCACAAAATGATTCTTAAGCATATGAATGCAAATCAGCTGAGATTTAAAGAACAAAGAAACAACATCTGAAGAAAGGATATTACAGAATAATTAACAAAACACTCTGCTATTTACTTCCTATAAGATATGCCTCACAGAATGAAAATCTCTTGTTTGCATCAAACTTTAGCTTAAAAGAGGAAAAACAAATTTTAAAGTATTGCAATTCATTTCAAGAGACATGATGAACTATATCTATAGTTAAGAAATAACAATTTATTTGGAAGGCAATTCTATCTCTATTAAATCACAATTTGTCAAATCTATGAATTTCAAAAATAATAGTCCTTTAAGAGTGAATTAATGAAACATTATAAGTAGAACGATTTTTTTCTAGCCTACTATCATTTTGGGGCAAACATAAGCCCCATTGCTAAGGATTCAGCTTATTAAATTTGCTAGCATACAATGTTATATAAAAGCAGAAAGTTCTTTTACAATTTTAGCCAAGCCAATACATCCCTAATACCACTCATTTTACCAACAAAACCATTTCTAACATCTATAAGATGAATTGGCAAAAGCTACATTGTTGATTGGAGATTTGAAAAACAGATAAGATACTTGGCAGTAGCTACCTCTCTCCGGTATGTGACCTTTCGTTACATATTTGCTGACTACTCTTGCAGAGCATATTTCAAATTAGGGCAACTGAACACCACTATGATTAGATTAAAACCAATTGAGAAGCACATATAAATCACACTCTAAACTGAAGGATTTTTACAGGCATATTACAAACAATGTAAACTTCTATCCTGAAATATTTCTGTGTGCTCCTTTAAAAAATCTTATTGTCATCTTACATGGCCATAATAATAGCATTAAATTTAATAGAAATAAATAATACATTTTTAATAACATCTGATACCCATTTCATATTTACATTTTCCTATTTGTTCTTCCAAAATTCCCTTGAAGCTAATTTGTCTAAATCAAATTCAATCTAAGATTACATTTTGCATCTGATTTCTATGTGTCTTAAGTGTTTTCAATGTTTAATATATTTTTGGTTTTGCCAGTCTGGCTACTGAAGGTTTGTGCTATTTAGCCTGTGGAATGTCTTTACTTTAGAATTTGTGTAATTGCTTTATTTATGTTATCATTTAGCTCATTTCTTTGACTACTGTTGGAAATCAAATCTAAATATTTGTTTAGGTATAAGTTAAATATTTTGAAAAAAATATTTTAAGTAATTTGTATTTTACATTTTTTTCACTTTTGAGCATCATCTAGACTCATGGGTTTTAAAATAGAAACATTGTATTTTACTATCCCCACAGGATGCCAAAATTTATACAACTTTAAGCAGTGGGAGTTTGTTTCTGAATCCTTTTGAAATTAATCTTCTGAGAGGTTTTTTGCTTTCTAGAACAAAAAAATTATTACAGGCTCAATTTGTCTTATTTTTTTAGACTCACCTTGTACCATCTCTTCTTTAGA
Source organism: Rhynchonycteris naso (assembly GCA_037038555.1). Classification (NCBI taxonomy): domain Eukaryota; kingdom Metazoa; phylum Chordata; class Mammalia; order Chiroptera; family Emballonuridae; genus Rhynchonycteris; species Rhynchonycteris naso. The sequence goes on along the minus strand of CM073000.1, from coordinate 46,952,784 downwards.
CAGAAATCAGTCATTTCTCCAGGGAGTCCTGGTTCCTTTTAGTGAAAAATTGGGTTAAAGACCAAAAATTAAAGTGGGTGGGAATTCCAACTGCCCTGTGGCCTCCATTGACACTACCTTGTGGGAGAGTGGCAAAGTAGTGATTCTCCTCTAAGACTCTTCCCCCAGCAGGGTGGAGGACGGCAGAGAGGCTCGCCCTATAATCTTCATTGATATTGCTGAGAGTAGGGTCCTGGTTACCACCTGACTCCCTACTTCAGCTCTCTGACACTTCTCCAGTAGGAAAATTGGGGCACCTCTTTACAGTCTTGCAAGGGTGGAAGTCAAAGCTTGCCACTGGGCCTTCGCCAGAGTAGATAGGGCCACAGTTTTTTTCTGTGCCATTTGGCTGAAGTGGAATGCTGATGACCTAAAGGTTTCTGTCTTGCTAGGTTGCTCCTGTCTCAGCTCTTTGACTAAAGATAGCAGGCAGCAGGCTTTTAGTGGGGGGATTTCTGTTTATGTCTTTTGGCATTTCTGTTTCTTTTGGCTTCTTTAGCTACACGTCTGTGATACATGAGGCCAAAAAACCCCTGGGAACCAGGAAACCCTCGACTACCTTGTTCCTCAGGTCCTGAGAGCCCTACAGTCAGCCTTCTCCTGTAGGTCTCCCAGTGACCTTATGCTTGTTTCACATATAATGTCAAGATTTTTAGTTGTTCTTAGCTGGAGGAATATATTTCCTGGGAGCAGACATTCTAGTCAATACAATTTTTAACCCTGCAATTTTGTCTGCTTAAGAAATTTCCTAACTTATCTTACACCCTTTACTGAGTTCTTTTTCTTTTCTTTTTTCTATCATGAGGGGATTATCTTACCAGCTTAATGTATCATGGTCACATTTTCTCAATTTATATTATTTTAACTCAGTTTCAGGTATGAGGTCTTTAATATTCCTCCAGAGGCATCCACATAAACTATTATCTTGGAATTGCATACGCTTTGCAATGAACTCTTGAGAATTGTTTGAAGTCTTCTTTTAGCTCATTAATCAAAATGAACACCTCAGTTCAGAAATGTATTACTGACATCCTGATTGTAATTTTAGAAAATATAACAAGGAAACTACAAAGTCTCAAAGTCTTCTGGTTAAATACAAATATACATTAATCCAATGTTATAAAAAATCAAGAATGTTAAGAAATATAACTCAAATTAAGATAATATTTCATTCAAATATTAAACTATTACTTTAAAAAAGTGTCAGGTATTTTATATTAAACTTTACCCAGAAAATCTTAGAGAAAACTGTTATAAAATCCATATTTCTGTATTTCTATCTGACTTTCACTAGAGGCAATTCATAAAAGACTCTAGTTTTTAATAAGGTTTAACATATAATTGTAATACTAATTTTAGCTATAATTCCATGTTAGATCACATTGATTTTTTCTAATTTTATTTAGAAAATTATATATAACAGGGTGACATTGATCTATAAGAGTATATAGGTTCCAGGTAAATAATTCTATAGCATTTGAACTGTTGATTATGTTGTATACCCATCACCCAAAGTCAAGTCATCTTTTGTCACCCTATATTTGTCCCTCTTTGCATCCTTCCCACTACTCCATCCCTCAAATTCTCCTCCCCCTGGTAACCACTTTATTTTTATCTATGTCCATAAGTCTCAGTTTTATATTCCACGTATGTGTGAAATCATAGAGTTTGTAGCTTTTTCTGTTACTTATTTCACTCAGTATAATGTTCTCAAGGTCCATCCTTGTTGTCATAAATGGAAATAGGTCACCATTTCTTATGGCTGAATAGTATTCTATTGTATATATGTACTACATCTTCCTATTCTAATCTTCTATCGAGAAACACTTTAGTTGTTACCACATCTTGGCCACTGTGAATAATGCTGTGATGAACAAGAAAGTACATGTGTCTTTACATAATAATGATTTCAAGTTTTGGGTGTAGATTCCCAGTACAGGGATTGCTGGGTCATATGGTAATTCTATTCTTAATTCTTTGAAGAATGACCAAATTTTCTTTATTATGGTTGTACCAGTTTACATTCCCTCCAATAGTGAATGAAGGTGTTTTTTTTTTTTCTCTACAGCCTCTCCAACACTTATAACCTGTCTTATTGGTAATAATCAATCTAACAGGTGTGAGGTGGTATCTCATTGTAGTTTTGATTGGCATTTCTCAAATAGCTAGTGAAGATGAGCATCTTTTCATATATCTGTTGGCCATTTGTATGTCCTCTTGGGAGAAGTGTTTGTTCAGGTCCTTTTCCCATTTTTTAATTGGATTGTTTGCTTTTTTGTTGCTGAACTTTGTGAGTTCTTTATATATTTCGGATATTAACCCCTTATCAGAGCTGCTGTTTGCAAATATCATCTCCCATTCAGTTGACTGTCTATTTGTTTTGTTGTCAATTTCCTTTGCTGTGCAGAAGCTTTTTAGTTTCATATAGACCTATTCATTTATTTTTACCTTGACTTTGCTTGCCTTTGGGGTCAAATTTATAAATTGTTTCAAACCTTATATTTAGGTCTTTAATTCATTTTGAATTAACTTTTGTTCTGGAGGTAAAACTGTAGTCAAGTTTCATTCTTTTGCATGTGGCTTCCTAATTTTCCCAGCACCATTGTATGTTTTTATCTTTGTCAAAGATTATTTGTTCGCATATGTGTGGTTTTATTTCAGAGCTCTCAATTTTGTTCCACTGGTCTGTTTGTATATTTCTGCCAATACCATGCTGTTTTGATTATGGTGGCTTTACAGTATAATTTGAAGTCAGTTAGTGTGATACCTCCAACTTTATTCTTTTCCTCAGGATTGCTTTGTCTATTCAGGTTTTTTTTGGTTTCTACAAACTTGGTGATATTTTGTTCTATTTCTTTAAAAATTGGCATTGAGATTTTGATGGAGATTGCATAAAATCTGTGTATTGCTTTTAGAAATGTGACCATTTTAACTATGTTGATTCTTCCAGTTCATGAACATAAAATATTTTTCCATTTTATTATGTCTTTTTCAATAATGTTTTATAGTTTTCAGTATATAGATCTTTCACATTCTTTGTTAAGTTTACTCCTAGGTATTTTATTTTATTTTTCTGTTGCAATTATAAAAGAAATTGTTCTTTGAGTTCATTTTTCTAAGTTCATTGTTGGCATATAGAAAAGCAATAAACTTTTGTATATTAATTTTGTATTCTGCAACTTTACTGTATTGGTTTATATTTTCTAAGGGTTGTTCAGTGGAGTCTTTGGGGTTTTATATATACAAGATCATGTCATCTTCAAAAAGTGATACCTTTCTTCTTTATTTCTAATATGAATGCTTTTTATTTCTTTCCCTTGCCTGACCACTCTGGCTAAAACTTCCAGAACTATGTTGAATAAGAGTGGCGAGAGTGGGCAACCTTGTCTTGTTCTTGATTGTAGAAGAAAAGCCTTCATTTTTCACCATTTAGTATAACATTAGCTGATGGTTTGTCATATATGGGCTTTATTATGTTGAGGAACTTTCCTACTATTCTGACATTATTGAGTGTTTAAAACATAAAAGAATGTTGTATCTTATGAAAGGCCTTTTCTATACCTATTGATAGGATCATATTATTCTTTGTTTTGTTGATGTGGTGTGTTACATTGATCTATTTCCATATGCTGAAGCATCCTTGTGTTCCTGGAATGAACTCCACTTGATCATGATGTATTATTTTTTTAATGTGTTGTTGTATTCAATGTGTTGTATTTTGTTTAGGATTTTTGCATCTGCATTTATTAGAGATATTGGTTGGTGGTTTTCTTTATTCTTGTGTTATCCTTACCAGGTTTTGGTATGAGGATTATGTTGGCCTCATAAAATGTCTTGGGGAGTATTGCTTCTTCTACTATTTTTTGGAAGACATTGAGAAGAATAGGTACAAAATATTCTTTGAATGTTTGGGAGAATTCACTAGTGTAGCCATCTGGTCCTGGAATTTTATTTTTGGGGAGGTTTTTGATAGCTGTTTCTATTTCCTACCTGCTTATGGGTCTATTTAGGTTTTCCACTTTGTGACTGAGGCTAGGATAATTGTATAGTTCTAGGTACTCATCCATTTCTTCTAGGTCAGTGGTTGGAAAACTCATTAGTCAACAGAGCCAAATATCAACAGTACAACGATTGAAATTTATTTTGAGAGCTAAATTTTTTAAACTTAAACTATATAGGTAGGTACATTTCTTATTGAGGTAGTGCCCGTATGTGGTATTTTGTGGAAGAGCCACACTCAAGGGGCCAAAGAGCCTCAAGTGGCTTGCGAGCCGTGGCTTGCTGACCACTATTCTAGCTTGTTGGATTTAGTGGTATATAGTTTATATAGTATTCTACAATGATCCTTTATATATCTATGTTGTCTGTGGTAATTTCTTCTCTTTCATTTCAAATTTTCTTTAGATGAGTCCTTTCTCTTTTTTCCTCAGTGAGTCTAGCCAGAGGATTGTTTTTTATGTTTTTAGAAAAACAGCTCTTTGTTCTATTAATTTTTCTACAGTTTTTTTTGTTTTGTATTTCATTTAGTTCTCTAATTTTTACTATTTTCTATGTTCTGCTAATTTGAGGTTGCCTTTTTTCTTTTTCTAGTTCATTAAAATGTGACATTAGGTTATTTACTTGGAATCTCTCTTGTTTCTTGATATAAGCCTGTAATTATATAAACTTTCCTTTTATTACTGCTTTTGCTGTATCCCAGTATTTTTTATATGTTGGGTTGTCATTTTCATTTGTCTTTATATATCTTTTGATCTCTGCTTTTATATCTTCTTTGAACAAGTCATTTTTTAGAAGTATTGGGTTTAATTTTCACATTTTAGTGGGCTTATTTATTTACTTTTTGCAGTTTAATTCTAACTTCAAAGATCTATGATCAGAAAATATGCTTGATATAATTTCAATCTTTCTGAATTTTTTGATGTTAGTTTTGTTGTCCAACATATAGTCTCTTTCACAATGTCCCATGTATACTGGGGAAGATTGTATAATCTGATGTTCTGGGATGAAATGTCCTATAAATGTCTATTATGTTCATTTAGTCTAGTGTGTCATTTAAGGTTGATATTTCTTTATTGATTTTCTGTTTGGATGATCTATCTCAAGCTGTCAATGCTGATCTCTCCAAGTATAATTGCACTTTTATCAGCTTCTATTTTTCGATCAGTTAATAGATGTCTTTTATATTTTGGTGCTCCCTGGTTTGATGCATATATATTAAGAAGTTTTATGCCTTCTTGATATAATATCCCCTTTATTATTATGACATATCCATCTTTGTCTCTGGTTACCTTTGTTGTCTTGAAGTCATCATTGTCAGATATGAGTATGGTTACACCTACTTTTGTTTGGATATTTTTTTCTTGGAAAGTCATTTTCCAACATTTCACTTTAATTATACTTTTGTCTTTGAAGCTTTGATGTGTCTCTTGAAAGCAGCATATGGTTGGGTTTTGCTTTTTGATTCAGTTTGCTATTCTGTGCCTCTTTATTGGTGAGTTCAATCTATTGACAGATAATTATTGACACTTGAAGATTTCCTATAGCAAATTTAAGTTTTGTTTTCTGGTAGCTCTGTGTCTTGTTGGTTCTTCTCTTTTGTATTTCTGTCAGATGTTTTTGTCTGGTGGTATCCATACTTCCTTTCCCTGTTTCTTCTTTTTTTAAGCTGTGTGTTTCAATAGTGTTTTTTTTTGTGGGTGGTAACCATTAAGTTATTAAGAGAAAACTTGTTATATGTACAAAAGTCCTTTGTCTAATGAGTGCTTCTGCACTCCATCCTCCTGTGCTACTACAGATCTTTGTCCTCTCCCTTTTTATGTTATTGTTGTCACACACTATTCTTTTTTATTGTAAACCTGTTGGAGATTTTAGTTGTAGTTTTGGTTTGTTTTGTTCTTTGTATATGGTTAAATAACCCCCTTGAGTATTTCCTGCAGTGGGGATTTTCTGGTGATAAGTTTCCTTGGCTTCTGTATATTTAAAAAAGTGTTTATTTCTCCTTCATACTTGAAGGATAGCTTTGATTGACATGATATTCTTGGCTGGTAATTCCTCTCTTTTAGAACTTTAAATGTTTTTGTCCACTCTCTTCTGGTTTGTACAGTTTCTGAGTTGTACATGATAACTTAATGGATCTTCTTTTATATATTATGTTCTTTTCCTTAGCTGCCTGTAGGATTCTTTGTCAATGATTTTTAACAATTTTATTATAATGTGCCTTGGAGTAGGTCTGTTTGGGTGAGGAAACTCAGCATTCTGTTTGCTTCTTGGATTTAAGGTTCTAACTCTTTCAATAAGCTTGAGAACTTCTCATCAATTATTTGTTTGAAGAGGCTCTTTATTTTCTTCTCCCTGTCTTCTTTTTCTGATATACTCTTTATCCTTATATTGTGCTTTCTGATGAAGTCTGACAATTCTTATAGAGCTCTCTTATTTTTTTTTTTAATTCATGAATCTCTCTTTTCTTCTCTCTGTAGCATCACTAGGTGTCTGTCTTTGATGTCACTGATTCTTTCCTCTACCTGATGTTCTTTTAGCTAAATGTGCCTCCTTAGATTTTAATTCACATATTGAGTTCTTCATCTTTCTTTTTAAAGTTTCAATATCCTTGGTGAGGTATTTGTTTTATTTTCTTAGCTTACTAAGTTACCTATTAATGTTTCCTTGCATTTCATTGAGTATTTTCAGAACTTCAATTTTAAATTATTTATTGTGTAACTCCAAGGTTTATATGTGATTGAGATTATGTTCTAGAGATTTTTTTTATTTTCTTTCTGAATTATTTATCTTTCTTGGTAGCCATGGTATTCTATTTCTTTTTCCTTGTCAGCATTTGAGAGTGGTATTGTTAAGAAGTCTAATCAAGAAACAAAACAAAACAAACTAGAAAATTTAAAAATACAGTGAAATATATATAAATTTAAAAAATAATGATAATTGATAAATGAAAGAGTAAAAACCAAAAAGATTAAAAATAAGAAACAAAGCACCCACAAAAAATGAGAATGAAAACATAAAAATTAAAGCAATAAAATTCAAAAGAGAAAAAAGGAAAATAACTTCAATTTTGAGAGTTTTTTATTTTTTGTCTAGTAGGTGTTGCTGTATTACAAGTTTTATCTCTGTGAAATTTCTAAGCTAACCTCTGTTGAAATGTCACTGTCACAATAATGTAGGTGGACCTGCAGTTTAATTTATGGGTAGGGCATGTTTTGAAGGCTTACAGCTTTAGCAATGGTGATTTCAGGCCTTTGGCTGCTCCTGTCCAGGGGACCAGACATGAAGCACCTCTGTTCTTCAGGGAAGAGAGTAGCTCTGTAGAGTTAGCTGTGGGGTCTGTCTCTGACATTCTCTGTACCTGCAGAGGGGAGGGAGGCAGGATTGTGGAGGTTGGGAAGCCACACTTTGGTTTTCTCTGTCTCAGCACTGAATGCAGGCTGTGGGCAGACTGTGGGAACACTGGCCGTAACCTCTTGTTCTATCACCACTTTGGTTTAGTATCTACCCCTCTGCTCTTTAACCTCTGTTCTCCTCCCAGAAGACAAAATCCAGTCACCCTCTCTCCTGAGCTTTGGCAGTCAAAGCCCAGTCATTCTGGACTTTTCTCCTCTACAGTTCCCCAGCAGACAAAACCCAGTTACTCTGGGCTTCTTTCTGCAGCAGACTGTGAGTGTGTTTTATCTTCAACTCCCCTTCTAAACCCATCTCACCTTTAGTCCATTTAGTGCACATATCTTTCAGGTGTACCTGTGAGCCCAGCTGGTGTTGCTTTGCTACATTATAGTTGTTCAATTTGTTGAAATTTCAAGGAGTATCTCTCATGCCACCATTACTCCACTATCCAAAAATGTTTTTCTCTTTCTTTCATTAATAAATGATTGAGTATTTTCTATCAGTCACTCCTTTTGTTTATTTTAAATTATCTTAAAAATAAAATGCCCAAAGATGACATCTTACATAAGTATGTTTAAGTTTCAAATATTTCTTGGATATTAAGACAATCATTAAAGAAAAACTGATTTAAAGAACTGTGAGAAGTAAAATATAAAATTACCAGCTTGATATTCTAGTCTTATTATGAAACAAATTAATGATGTATTTGATATAATCATGATGACATTAAATAGATGAATTTGTGTGCCCAAAATAAAAATATTTTATCTCTAAAATTTGCATTGATTTTGCTTAAGAATTTTTTTTCATTTCATGAGCAAAAGAACAATGGTGACTTATCTTTAGAGAAGATTATTTCTGTTAATGATCCATAAATCTTGGAAAAAGAATAAATCATTCTGGGTACAGATTTATTAACATTCAAATTCCAGCACCACTAGTAAGTATGTGCTTGTTTGTTCACTAAGTGCTGAGTGTATTATCTTTTCTAACCATGATAAGAACTCCATGAGATTTGATTTATTATTATTGCCACATTACAGTTATCTGAAATTGAAGTTAAATAGATGAAAAGAGTTGCTTTAAGTCACAGTTATTCAGTAGTGGTGCTGACATTTAAACGAAAGTCTAAATCCAACTATCTGATAATATATCAAATAAGTGTGAGGTGATTATAATAAGAACAATAACAAAAAGCCATGGTCAGTTAAATTAGGCAAATATTTAAGCAACATTCTACTAGCAAGAATGACATAATTCAGTTCTCTAGCATTTGACTTTTAAGAACCAGCAAATCATTTTTTTTTTTAGGTCATAAATCAGAGATTTTTAATTTTATTTTTTTTTAATGAAAACATCTCCAGGTTATCTTAACATTCAATTGTGTTGCATACCCGTCACCAAAAGTCAAATTGTCCTCTGTCACCTTCTATCTGGTTTTCCCTGTGTCCCTCCCCTCTTCCCTATCCCACCCTCTCCTCACTCCCTCCACCCGTAGCAAATCTTAACAGGCAAGAATATCCTCAGTGTTATTTTCTGACAGAGAACAAAGCAATATAATTTTCCAAGCGATTTTATCTCATAATAATTATCACATATGTTTGTCACATTATAATTTAAAGACAACTTTGTATGCAACATATCTTCTAATCTTCACAAAAATACTAATGTCTGTATGTATATATATATATATATATATATATATATATATATATATATATATATATATATATATATATGTATATATCATTGTGTTTGTATATACATGTATGCCTGTATATACTTACATATAATTTTATAGATGTGGAAATTGAGATGTGGAGAAATTGAGTTTCTTAGGTCATAAAGTTTGACTGGCCAATTTTCCTGATTTTAAGACTAATAATTGTTCAACTCCAACACAGCTGAATTATTATGTGCATTAAGACACTTCCAAAGTGCTATTTGGTTTGCTATCTTAATCAAATAAGCTAAGCCATATTGAAACTATCTTAAATCACATGATCATTTGAATTTTTACTAGCTGCTCAACAAAAGTCCCAAAATATTTCAATGAGGACTTTAATGGCTATAACTACCTTCTGAAATGTTTTACTAAATTAGTACTTAATTTGATTGCTTAGATATGTTAGAAATTACTTCATTTTTGTTAACTCAGATCAAAATTCACATAAGTTGAAATATGAAGATATTCATAACAAAAATCCCCTTCTCTTATTTCTGGAATTATTGTTACGTAAGAATATTCTTCTTCTCATCTGAATATTTATATGTCAAAACTTGCTGCCTCATAGACTCTTCCAATTGAACTTGAAAATTACTCTTATCTTGCTAAATGTGTTTTATTTTAAAAATTATAATCTTGTTAACCATGTTTTAAAAAAAATTTTAACATCAATATTAATAATTTTTAGCTCTTTAAAATAGTGATGCTTATGCCAGCCAACAACACTTTTAATAAAGCAGCTTTATGCAACCTTTCATCTTGAATCAGTTTCTCACAGAGCTCATTATCTGATTGTCAAAAATAAAAAACAAGAAAAATAGTAACTGAGGTGTTTCAAACTTCTCAATAATTTTTCTCCTCTTTTCTGTGGAAAAGCTATTCTAAATAAAAATTTATTTTAAATAAATTTTTATAAAAATATTTTGCAGTGAATATATAGTAGACATTTACTCAAAATTTATTTTCCATTGTGTTTAAAAATTTCAAATATCTCTTTCCCCTCTTAAGATTTCTAAGTTAAAAGTCCCCTTTAATAATATAGTGACTCCCTTGAAGTTGGCATTCTCTATTTAGATAGCAAATAGATTACAGTAATGTTTTTGAAAAGCTGGGTGTTTATTTTGTCTTTTGTGCTTTTTTTTTAGTAAATTAAGAATAACCATTTGAAATTTATTTAAGGCTTAGCAAATTTATTCTTTTTTTGAAAAAGAACCATTTAGCCTGGTCTATGTAGTCTATGATGAATATTTTAAAATTCTAAATTGATAGAATCTGATTATTAGAAAAAAAAATTTATTCTTTCTTACAATGCAATTTAGATAAGCATTTTAAAAATGTATGATTTACACAGTCTTCTAAAATTAAAATAAAGGTAGCCCTGGATGGTTGGCTCAGTGGTAGAGGGCTGTCTTGGTATGTGGATGCCCCTGGTTCAATTCCTGGTCCGGGCACACAGTAGAAGCAACCATCTGCTTCTCCATCTCTTCCCCTCCCTTTCTATCCCTCCCTCTCTCTCTCTCTCTGCTTCCCATAAGCATGGCTCAATTGATTCGAGTATGTTGACCCTAGGCACTGAGGATGGCTCCATGGAGCCTCTGCCTCAGTTGCTAAATAGCTTGGTTAAGATTATCTGCCCCAGATGGGGTACTGGGTGGATTCTGGTAGGGGCACATGTGGGAGCCTGGCTCTCTATCTCCGCTCCTTTTACATAAGTAAAAAATAACAATTAAAAATGAAAAGTTCTGTGGTAAAACACGTTTGTGAAATTCTCAGCTAAAAGATATTGAACAAATTTTCAGGACTTCAAAGATTCTTTGCTGTTGTGTTGCTGTACATTGTGAATCTCTGAAAGAAGGTTATATAATGAAGCATTTCTTTAATATGCCTGCCTGCAAGTCTTTCATGTCTAGACTGTCTCAGAAATGCTATGCTCTTCCTAAGGCCTCACCACCATCACCCCACAGGATTCCTTTGAGTTCATATTGGTGGTATTTCTTCTTCCTTTGTCTTAATTCCGTTTAAAAAGATACTTACTTTAAATTGACACTTATTTATCGCTTTAGTTGGCTACCCAATTAGAAGGTATTCTCAGGCAAGGATGGAGTGGACGAAGTTTATTTGGGTGGTACAAGGAACCGACAGGGGAGAGGCTTATAGGGGCATGATTTCCAGAAGCACAGACAATCAGTAAGGGACATGTCATTAAGCTATCTCCCACAGTGGACAATTAAAGCTTGATTCTTATCCCCCCACCCCAAGCTCTGACAATTTGCACATACCTCAGAATTATCCCAGCTGAAGGGCAAGGGAACTGCAGTATTTATATTCTCACAAAAACAGTTTTGATTAAGGGTCCTGAGGGTGATGTTAACTAGTTAATTTGGAATTATTTTTGGCTTTCCATACAAGCAGGCAAAATGGGTTCTGGCAGCCTGAGGATAACCCTCCAATAAAAACTCAAGATTTGATCTTTGTCATACTGATATGCATAGCAACACAACAGGGATTCAAGAGAATAAAAGCTGAAGAGCCACGACATTTGAAAAAATAAAGGCAGAGGTGTTAAATACAAAGTCAACTGTTCATCCCTAACATAACTCAGACTCATCATAGTAAAATAATACAAATTAATATAGCTCTTTTATTTACTCCTCTGCCAATATAAGATATCTTCTTTTTATGGCACTTTAGTTTGGAATAAAGGACTGTCCTACTTAAAAAACTGTATGTGAGCCCTGGCCCGCTAGCTCAGCGGTAGAACGTCGGCCCAGCTATGGATGTCCCAGGTTCAATTCCAGGCCAGAGCACACAGGAGAAGTGCCCATTTGCTTCTCCCTCCTTCCCTCTTCTACTTTCTCTCTGTCTCTCTCTTACTCTCCCACAGTCAAGGCTCCATTGGAGCAAAGTTGGCCCGGGTGCTGGAGATGGCTCCATGGACTCCACCTCAAGTGCTAGAATGGTTCTGTTGAAGCAAAGCAACGCCCCAGATGGGCAGGGCATTGCTCTCAAGTGAGCATGCCGAATGGGTCCTGGTCAGGTGCATGCGGGCGTCTGTCTCTCTGCCTCCCCGCTTCTCACTTCAGAAAAATACAGAAAAAACAAAACTGGATAAAAAGTCTTAAAGAAATGGCTTTTAATCCCCAAATATGATTGTTTTCTTTTCTATAGACTAAAGTTCCACCTAGAAACAAGGGAATCTGGGAGGTGTAATCTTTGGTTGGGCAGCCACTTCCTATAAACTACTCTATAATGGGAAAGCACTGAGCAAATTGTTGTTGGGCATTTAGCAATCTCTGCCACAGAAATAATGAGGCAAGAGTGTATGAGGTAACAGCTGGAAGGTAAGTAACCTGGAGCCATATTGCTTACATACATAGGAGCTTAAACGGCCACCAGTACCAGAGGCAATGCAAAATACTATCTGGAAAGAAAGAACTTTAGATGTAAGAAGCTTTAAGGTGTAGAGAAAAAACTAAAGGTAAGCAACGTCTTATGTGCCTTTTTCAAAGACTCAGTGCTCCAAAGTTCTTAATATTCTTATGTTCCTGAAACATGTTTCTATTTGTCTCAAAAACCCACTTTAAGGGACGGAGACTTCAGTTAAGTCTCTCAAGTTTAAACTTGTGTTGTTTTCTGGTTCAGCAGGAGCTAAGCCCCATTTGATTGTCTTTGTTGTAGTCTAAAATTCTCTTTTCTGGTAACAGAAAGTCAGAATTTGTGTTTATTCTTGCCAAATACCAATTAAAACCCCTCAGCAATACTTTATTCAGTGGATGAAAATTAGATGGGATAAAACATTTTAGCTGACATAAATAGTGTTCTCCAGCTGTGAGGCTGCATTCCATTAAGAATCATACCAACTGTAAGCTGGTGCTACCCTAGAACTTCTACTTAATAGGGTTTGTGAAAGACTGCACTCTAAATTCAAGTTTTAGAAAAATCTTCAAACTCTCACTTGGCACAAGCTCTTCTAACATTTAGGAGTTCTGAAAAGCAGCTCATGCTCATTGTCTTTTTCCTTCCAGACAATGTTTTGAGGATTTAATTAAATTTTGATCAAGCCGATTAATACTACTTTCAAAGGACTTAGTGTTTGGTTTTGATGGACTTGCATTAAAAAAACACACAAAATTCGAAACCTAGATGTTTATTGGTTTAGTACTTTCTAGTTCACATCTATTCTGATCTTCAAAAGCCACCCATCCATCTTCCCAGACATGCTCTGAGTGGGAAACACTGTTTTGCAGATACATGAAAGCACTAAGGTAGGAGAGGCACAACGGGGTTGGATTAGAGCGTTCTCTTATCTTTCTACCTACTCGTATTCACTTTCTTACTACCTTGCCATGGACATGAACAAGTGTAACAGGGAGGTGCGGTTTTCTTAGTGGTCCTGAGATCATCAAATTTTGTCAAAGTCACATTCTTGACACCTTGATTGCAATAAATGAATGTAGAAATGCTGAGAACGCAGACCACTTCTCATTTGCTTGGCTTTATCTGTGTCGAGTGGATACTCCACACAGATTGTAACTCCTCAGTGTCTTCTTTCTCTCCCTCAAGCCAAAAATGTGGCAATCCCACCTCAAGACTCAAGCAGGAGCAACTGCTTTCAAAAACCTGGTGATGATTGCTTCAAATGTTCGCCATTCTTTATATGTCCTCCCCCTTCTAGCAGATGTCCTTATCTAGTAATTTATTGAGACCCAGGCTCTTTGGCAAGAGCTTCTCCTTCCCGCCTCTTCTCCTTCCCATCTGTCCTAGAGAAGCATCTATCCTCAGGGTGTCAATTTCAGTTTCTCCTGCCTCATCTATAACCTCCTTTAATCAATAATCTATTATCTTCTTTTGTCATTTTACATTTGGAATTCATTATTTTTTAAAATAAATAGATAAAAATAAAGTTCTTTGTGTTTACAAATGTTTTCTTAGCACCACTCATTTAGTTACTGTTGGGTCATTCTGTTAGAGTCCATGGAGTCCAAAAAGATCAGCGTACAGGCTTTTTATTGAAAGGAAACCTGCCGGGCTGGCTCACAAGGGGAGTCATTCCTAGTACAGGGTCAAACAAGGCTTTAAGGGTCTTTTGGGGAGGGGGGGAGTGAGAAGGGTCGTAGGCATCATTTAATTGACTGCTGGACAAATAATTGTCTTTTATGGAAGTTTTCCAGGACTTTTTGGATTGTGATGTCAGACATTCCTTTGTGGTCAGTCACTGGCAGGGAACCCTGAAACAAGGCTCACTGGCGGGATTAAAGAAATGAAACCTAAGACATTCATTCTCTTTCTACTTCCCTCGTTTTTTCTTCAATCTTCTTTATACTTGTTTTTCTCAGTTCTCCTTTTTGAACACACTCCCACCTCTTACCTCACCAAAATTGATGACTTCCAACCCCAGCTGGGTCTCTCCTTGAACTCTAAAGACACCTTCCCTCTCTCTTTCACAGGTTTTCCCCCCTCTTCTACCCTTTTTATAAGTGTTCCTCTAGGATCTACCCTTGGCTTTTGCCTCTAGAGCTACTTTCTATCTGTGAGTAATTGCTTTTATTTCTTGAGATTAATTGATCACTTTTATGCAAATAGACCAAGTAAGAAAGAATTCTTCTCATGATCCATTTAGCTATATTGTGATAAAAGTGCTCAACTCAAAAAGTTGTTATTCAGACTACAGTTGAGCAAAGTTGAGCAATAATTCCATGGGAGGTATAATGCAAGAAATGTGTGCTTTGATGCCCAGAGAAAAGGCTAGAGTTCTGTCTCTGTTTCTGCACCTTAGTTTTGTCATGTAAAAACAAAAAGTTATACAAGACAATATCTATTTCTTTTACCTCATAGTTGATGATTTGTGTAGAGTATTAAAAAATATATTTAATTGCCCCAGTGTCTTCACTTTTATCTCAGAAAAAAATATTTGCAAGTAGAAAAAGAGATAATTTTTCTTTAGTATTCTATAATATTTCTTCTTTACAATATTTAAGAAGTTAACTCCTTGGTATTATTTTTTATTAACTTTAGGGGCTGAGGTATAAGGGGAGAAGGCTGAATTTATAATTGGAAAATAATTGATTTCCCATTATATAGAATTCAGATGTAACAATTAAGGCTACCATAAGAGCTAGAGTTATTATTTTTAAAAGTCAATTCCTGTATCCAAGATACCTAGATTTAGAAAATGTTCATAAGTCTGGCCTAAATTCACTTTTCCATGGGGGAATTGTTACATTTCATTTGTCGCAGGTCCTTGAAAGATACAGTTATCATTAAATGCTACAACCTTCCATCAAAAGAACTATAAAACCTGCCAATTTAAGTGTTAAAAATAAAGTCTTTTTTCTTTTTAATCAGGTGTCTCAATAGAAATTTTAAATGTGTGACTGGTCTAACACCATTTCTCAAGTCACCTTAATTCTTGCCAATAAGTACACCTTTGAACAGGAATTCACAGATGTAACACTCAGTTTTTGCTTAAATTGACTGTCTTGACCAATGCTAAAGGTTTAGACTTTAAAGAGTCTTATGTTTCCTCTTTTTTCAAGATAGTACAAGGTCATCAGTCTAATGTTTTACAAGATCAACTGGAGGTCAAGGTTATAGTGTAGGATGAGTTTAAAAGTAAGTATTTTGATTTAAGCAAACCTCATATAGTATGTACTCAGTTACACATTTTAAATCACAACTAAGCTGTCTATTAAGTTATGTTCTACATATTTAACAGGCCAGATTAATACATATACTGCTATATTTTAAAATTCTTTTTCTTGAATTTTTCAATCAACCTTTTATTAGTTAGTAGACACTAACAAATAATTTAAAATAGTATATAATGAAAATTAAAGTTATCTTTAGATATCTTCATTATTATACATTTCTTATGTAGGAAAGATGTTTAAAGCCCTGCTTGAAACTCCTATAACTCAGTTTTTTTTAATATGCAGATTTCTTTTTATTTATTTCTTTATATTTAATTAATTGTGTTTACATAGATTCCAGGGTCACCCCGAATGCATCCCCTCTCCCCCATATTAACCTCCTACCTACAGCACCCTCCCCTCTTCCCTTCAGGTTTATCCCATCCTATCATCCCCTTTCCCTCTGCCCTCTTTTCCCCTGGTTGCTTTGATCCCTCCTCTGTCTCAATTCTGCTCTTCAGTTCTCATTGTTCTCTGGATTTCTCAAATGAGTGAGGTCATATGATATTTTTCTTTCTGTGCCTGGCTTATTTCACTCAACATAATAGTTTCCAGGTCCCTCCATATTGTTGCAAAAGGTACTTTCTTTTTCATAGCCCCATAGTATTCCATTGTATATATGTACTACTGCTTTATAATCCACTTGTCCACTGATGGACACTTGAGCTGTTTCCAGATCTTCGCTATTGTGAACAATGCTGCCATAAACATGGGGGTGCATTTCTTTTTTTCAGTCGGTGATATAGTGTCTTTGGTATATATTCTTAGCAAAGTGGGAATACAGGGAACATACCTCAATATGATAAAGGCCATTTATGACAAACCCACAGCCAACATCATAATCAATGGACAAAAATTAAATTGTCCTAAAATCAGATACAAGGCAGGGGTGTCCCCTTTCACCACTCTTATTCAACATAGTACTGGAAGTCCTAGCTACAGCTATCAGATAAGAAGAAGAAATAAAAGGCATCCAAATTGGAAAAGAAGAAGTAAAACTATCATTATTTGCAGATGATATGATACTATATATAGAAAACCCTAAAGGCTCAGTCAAAAAACTACTGGACCTAATAAACAAATTCAGTCAGATGGCAGGATATAAAATTAACACACAGAAATCACAGGCATTTCTATACACAAACAATGAAATGTAAGACACACAAATTAAGAAAATAATCCCCTTCACTATTGCAACAAATAAAATAAAATACCTAGGAGTAAATTTAACCAATGAGGTTAAAGACCTGTACTCAGAAAATTATAAAACATTGGTATAAGAAATCAAGGAAGACACAAACATGTGGAAGCATATACCGTGCTCGTGGTTAGGAAGAATAAACATCATTAAAATGTCTATATTACCCAAAGCAATTTATAAATTCAATGTAATACCAATTAAAATACCAATGATATACTTCAAAGATACAGAAAAAATATTCCAAAAATTTATATAGAACCAAAAAAGAACACGAATAGCCTCAGCAAATCTTGAAAAAGAAGAATAAAGTGGAAGGTCGCCTGACCAGGCAGTGTCGTAGTGGATAGAGTATCGGACTGGGATTAGGAAGACCCAGTTTCTAGACCCCGAGGTAGCCAGCTTGAGCATCAGCCCATTTGGCTTGAGCAAAAGCTCGCCAGCTTAGACCCAAGGTTGCTGGCTCCAGCAAGGGGTTGCTTGGTCTGCTGAAGGCCCGCGGTCAAGGCACATATGAGAAAGCAATCAATGAACAACTAAGATGTTGCAACGGCAACAAAAAACTGATGATTGATGCTTCTCACCTCTCTCTGTTCCTGTCTGTCTATCCCTATCTATCCCTCTCTGACTCTGACTCTCGCTGTCCCTGTAAAAAAATATAATAAAAAAGAATAAAGTGGAAGGTATCACACTTCCTGATATCAAGTTATACTACAAGTCCATTGTACTCAAAACAGCTTGGTACTGGCATAAGAACAGGCATATAGAACAATGGAACAGAACAGAAAACCCAGAAATAAACCCACATCTTTATGGACAATTGATATTTGACAAAGGAGGTAAGAGCATAAAGTAGAGTAAAGACAGTCTCTTTAACAAATGGTGTTGGGAAAACCGGACAGCTACCTGAAAAAAAAATGAAACTAGACCATCAACTTACACCATGCACATAAATAAACTCAAAATAGATAAAGGACTTAAATGTAAGCCGTGAAACCATAAGCATTCTAGAAGAAAACATAGGCAGTAAACTCTCCGACATCTATAGAAGCAATATATTTGCTGATTTATCTCCACAGGCAAATGAAATAAAAGACAGGATAAACACATGGAACTATATCAAACTAAAAAGCTTTGCACAGCTAAAGACAATATGAAAAGAATAAAAAGACAAACCACACAATGGGAGAACATATTCGACAACCCATCTGATAAAGAGTTAATAACCAAAATTTATAAAGAACTTGTAAAACTCCACACCAGTAAGACAAACAATCCAATCAAAAAATGGGCACAAGAAATGAATAGAGACTTCTCCAAAGAGGACATATAGATGGCCAATAGGCATATGAAAAAATGCTCAACATCACTAATCATTAGAGAAATGCAAATTAAAACCACAATGAGATATCACCTCACACCAGTCAGAATGGCGCTCATTAACAAAACAACACAGAATAAGTGCTGGCGAGGATGTGGAGAAAGGGGAACCCTCCTGCACTGCTGGTGGGAATGCAGACTGGTGCAGCCACTGTGGAAAACAGTATGGAGATTCCTCAAAAAATTAGAAATCTCCATACTGTATCTGCCCTTTGACACAGCTATCCCATTTATAGGAATATATCCCAAAGACACCATATCACCGACTTAAAGAAAGAAATGCACCCCATGTGTATGGCAGCATTGTTCACAATAGTGAAGAGCTGGAAACAGCCCAAGTGTCCACCAGTGGATGAGTGGATCAAAAAGCTTGATACATATATACAATGAAATACTATGGGGCCATGAAAAAGAAGGAAATATTACCTTTTGCAACGATATGGAGGGACCTGGAAACTATTATGTTGAGTGAAATAAGCCAGGCAGCAAAAGAAAAATATTATATGACCTCACTCATTTCAAATATTATATGACCTCACTCAGTTCTCAATGTCCAAGGAACATTGAGAACTGAGGAAAGGGATTGAGACAGAGGAGGGATCAAGGGGACCAGAGGTAAAGAAGACACAGAGAAAAGGGATGATAGGATGGGATAAACCTGAAGGGACGAGGGGAGGGCATTGTAGGGAAGGGGCAAGGGAGATGTGGAGGGGAATATGGGTGAGGGGTGATGCAGTTGGGGTTACCCTGGAATCTATCTAAACACAATTAATTAAATAAAAAGAAGAAAAAAATAACTTATATATGGCCATAAAGAGAGGTAGTGATAGAGATATTTGTTCAGTACATCTACCATTGTTTCCTAAGGCCCCTTGGCCATGGTCTTTTCTCCCTTTTGAACAAAGAGATGGACCTATAAGTCTTGTGAGGTGCTGGTTGAGGATGACTAATTGTACCAGCTAAGCATACATTCAAATGAAGATGACACTGAAGTGGATGGAAGTCCCATTTCTCTATACCTTGGTGTATTAAGACTCATTGGCTATGGAAGATTAAGAGGGAAGTCACATGAGTTTAAGAAAAAATAAAAATTTATTAGTCAAAATTTCTAGAGAGTCCCAGATAGACATGGCTCCAGGCCCATCTGGATTCAAGGGATCAATGTCATCTCTGTCATCTACTTTTTCCTTCAAGTTTTCTTCAGATCTGCTTCTCCTTGGGTGTTAGCCTCACCTTTTCTAGTGAAGATTCTACTTTGGTGTTGCTTGGGAAAAAAGTGGAAATATCTGTAGCTTCTATTATATTCATGGTGAAAGTTTCTAGGAGAAAAAAAGGCTCTCTTTCCAAGCACCAGCAAGAAAATATTATGAAAAACACTTTTTCACCCAGTTTGGACCACTGTAAGGAAAGGCATGGATGTCTGTTTGGCCAGCAGGGTGAGGTGAATACTTCTGTGTCACAAGCTGAGAACAGAACTTTGCTTTTATTTGAGCTTAAATTTTTGTGCGGATTCTTATGAAGATATGAGGAAAGAGGTATAGAACAGGGAAAAATCAAATAGACTTAAAAGTTAAGTCAGAAATAAAGAATATCTATTTAAGTAATGAAAAGTCCTGGAATGAGATTTACAGCCTGAACAATCTTTGTAACGCAAAATGATAAGAAGATTATTAACTAGGTGTGGCATGTGTAAGTTGTTCCTAATTTTAATGGAACAAGACTTAAATCACACTTTTTTCTTTTCCAATGAAATAGAATTAGATTAATTTAACTTTTTGATGATATGAATGTAGATTAATTTGACAGCTAATATGTTAGAAAAAACTTATTTTCCTATGACTTCAATTATGACTAGTTTATTTACCAAATGTTCATTTTTAAGTCAGTTCCTGGAAACATGGAACATATTTTTCAATAGAAATAATGTTATGTTCACTGATTAGGTGCCCCATGATGCCCTGTGAAAAGTTACTAGATCCAGAATGTATGTGATTTGTAATATTAGAAAAGCATCTATAATAATATTTTCAAGGGATAACATGTTTGAGCATAGTTGTAATTTTGGATTCTAGAAGCAGTTTTCTTCTCATCCTTCTACCCCATCTTCTCTAAAGGTAAGAGTGAAGATTTTCTTAGCTCTAGGTCTTTAGCATCTGTGATTAGCTTATAGGCAAGGAGGGGTTAAGAATGAAGAACAATGAAAAAGTAAAATTGTCACTTTTTGCAGATGACATGATTCTTTATATAGAAAACCCTAAAGATTCGACCAAAAAAGACTATTAGAAACAATGAAAAATGAAGGGCAAAATATCTGTGAGATGTGAGCAGAGGACAGCAAGGGGATAGTGCAGGATAGATTTGGGAATCCCTGAAAAGGCCTCAAGTTTCTGAAAGTTTAATCAGAGGATTAGAATGATTAGGTGGGTAAATGACTACTAAGCAGACTGAAGGGTTGACGAGAGAATTTCTACTAGGGGCTTATGCTAAGGGTTGTCCAGACAAAATCACAGGGCAAGTTGAAGATAGGCCGGCTTTTACAGAGGCCCAAGATCAGAAAGGAAGCTTCCTGTCTCTGGTTTGGAGTCATTGCCCAGGAAACCTAAACTATAGTGGGAGAGCAGCTGCTAGAGAGACTAATTTAAAGAAGGAAAATAGGTAAATTCAAAGAAAAGCCAGGTTGGGTATTTGATACAAATAATGTAAGGAGTGGGGGAGGCTAGGAGGCCCATTGTTTCTGGATGATATTATTGGGTTTTAAAATCCTGGTAAAACTATGTGACCTACCACTTCATTACAGAAAACAGGACCCTTCCTTGCTGGATCTTAGGGATGATTGTGGCAGACAGGGACGGGGGAGCAGGAGTTTGTGAATGAGCAGATGGCAGTGTGCATTGTTGGGAGGGGTGGCAATTTGGTAAGTACATTTAAAGCAGACCTAGCCTGATTTCTCAGCTATCCTTTTTATTTTCTTCTTCTGGAACTTGTGTAGCTGCATCACAACTAAAAATCTCTGTGTTGGTTTTCATTTTGTTTTGTAGTAGTTGTCCTATTCTCCACTCTCCTGTTTTATTTTTATTAGTAAAGAAACAGACCTTTCATCTGAAATACTCCCCTTCTTCTCCCTCTTTTGCAATAGACTTGCAGTCCTTTTGAAGTCTCTAAAAGATCTTTGCTAATTAATTGTATTAGTGGTGAAACAGAATGGGGTAAAAATATTCCTCCTAAGATTTCTTCTTCTTTTTTTAGGTGAGAGGAGGGGAGATAGTGAAACAGATTCCCACATGCACCCTGACCGAGATCCACCTGGCATCCTCGTCTTAGGCCAATGCTCAAATCAACCAAGGCTGACGTGTTCAGACCAATCAAGCCATCCTCAGTGCCCCGGGCCACGCTTGAACCAATTGAGCCACTGGCTGCAGGAGCAGAAGAGGGAGAGTAGGGGAAGAGGAGGGGAGAGAAGCAGATGGTGGCTTTTACTGTGTCCCCTGACTGGGAATTGAACCCAGGACATTCATACACTAGGCTGACACTCTATCCATTGTGCCACTGGCCAGGGCCAAGATTTCTTTCTCTATTTATCCTTTTTTTCTATAGCACCCATAAAGGCCATGTACATGCCCATGATCTTGGTACACAAACAACCAAAGGGAGATTTTCTCTACAGCTCTAGAGGAAATTCAGGTGATAATTATCTCAGTTTTTTCTCCCAGGAGACAAGACAGTCCTGACGGCTCAGGGGAGAGAAGCAGGCTGGGCAGGGACAGCTAATTCCAATTAGAAATGTGTGTGTAGAGTAGGAGAATCCAGTGATATACAATGAAACTCCTCACACAACTGATTTTGTTCACTCTTAGAGTGTTCACATTTTATACTGTCTCCAAGCAGGCAACATTACAAAAAGCACATTATCAAAGAATTCTATCTAAAATTTAAGTCACACTCTGGAGAAAACTTAAAGGCCTAAAACTGACATGCCACCAGGTGAATATGCTAGGTTTCAGTGAGCATGAATTAGATTTGTCACATGGGAAGAAATCAGTCCTTATTCTATGCTACTGTTGTTTTGAAGTACTCGCTGGCCTCTTGATACATATGAAATCTAATCACAATCCCTGTGAAAAAAGAAATGGCTCACTTTTTTCCAGGTTTATTTTGAAATGTTCAGAATCTTTAAATCACAGGCCATTATATAGAGCAGAAGAAATTTAATCACAAAGATAAAACAAATATTACCATTACTCTTTGCTATTTCAAAGATTAAGTACTGTGGTAGGATTCAGCCAGTTTTCACTGGTTCGGCAGAACCGATACCAAATTTTTTGTTAGTTCAGCAAACAGGTTGTTAAAATGGCACTTGTAGTCAGGAAATAATAAACTACCCTTCAGTATATCATTTTTTTATACTTAATGGTCATTAGGGCAGAAAACTGGTTGTTAAATTATTTGAATCTCACCCTCTGCTCAATTTTCTTTTCAGTGTGGCAGGTCAAACAAACCTCTGCAAATCCCTCCACAGAAAACTTACAAGGATAAAACCTGCCCACAACATTGTAAAAATCCATTTTTCTTTTCCTGGGCTCTGAAATTGTATGTTCCACTAGAACCTACCTAACTCCTAACATCATTTTGCAGCTTTGTGCATTGTGCATTTCAGTCATTTCTTTTCCTGTATCTACTTAGCACCTAACAGCTTAGATGACAATAATATTCAATGTCATAAAGTGGTTCATGTATTGTTTAAAGTTATATAACTTGGATTTTTATTATGATCAATAGTATGATATCATCTTCAGTGTGTTCTGGAATATTGTACTAGATCCTACCATTAAAAGACTTAAGGAAAGTGATGATACCCTGACTAAATATAATCAAGAAAATTGATTCTACCATGCTGCATATAATGGAGGTCATCCTGCTCTTACAATTAGAGCGTAACTTAAAATCAGCACATCTGTTGAAGTGGTGGTTTTAACTCTTTAAATATAGAACTAAGTGTTACAAATTCCCTTAAACTGTAAGTTATAAGATGAAAATTGCTTTTTAAAAAAATTTTGCTAATATGTTTATTATCAAAGAATATTTTCTTTTCTTATTTTTTAAAGGATTCTAGTAAAATTGGGGGTGTACCCACAGAAATATGTGAGGGAAGTGAGAGAGCTTAATTCTTCCATTGATATAGGAACAGAAGCTGGCTCAAAGGAAAAATGATTTAAAAACCAAATATTAGTTCTTTGGTCACCACACTCATATAATTTTCAGGAGCATATTCCAATATGATCATGCTGGGAACTTAGTTGTGAATCTCCCCCTTCTCCTTTAGAATATACAGAGAAACACAGAATAAAAAACAGAAACACACAACTCACAAACTGAAAGTTTAGTGAAAATCAAAGAAAGAGGCACACAAATTCCAACATATATGTTTGTGTGCCCCAAAACAATGGAGACCAGCAGAGTCATATTGGGTAGTAACAGGTATATCAGTTTCTGTTTCATTTGCCTTTACACACTTTACTTTTTGGAAGAAAGGTACCACATGTAGCACACCTGATGAATAAGAAGTTATATTCCACCTCTTAGAAAGGAGATTATCCACATAAATTATTTAGAATTCTTATGCTTGGAAGATTTGTCTATCACCCCCTTTTATTGACTAATTCAATCTTTATACTAGTATGGACTCATGTATATTTATTTTATATTTTGGTTACAGTTCAGTACTATGTATGCATTGTTGGTCAAATTGTTCCAGCTCCCTCTGTTAAAAATTCTTTCACTTGACTCCTGTGTCTGTTTGATATATCTCCATTGATGTGTTGACCTTCCTTCCCAAAACCCATAGTCTTAGTCTAATTATTGGAAATTATAAAAATCCCAAATGGGACAAAACAGTTGGGCAACAGTCCTAAAATTGTCAGGGTCATCAAACACAAGGAAAGTCTGAGAAATTGTCACAGTCTAGAGGAGCCTAAGGAAATATGATGGTTAAAATTAATGTCAGCCATAAAAAAATGATGATATATTGCCACTTACAACAACATGGATAGACCTTGAGAACACTATTCTAGGTGCAATAAGTAAATCAGAAAAAAAGCTAAGAACTATGTCATTTCACACATAGGTGGGATAAAAAAACTGAGACTCATGGACACAGACAAAAGTGAAGTATTTACCAGAAGGACGGATAAGGGGGAGGGGAGTAAAGAGGGACAAATATACAGTGATGGAAAATGCTTTGACTCTAGGAAATGGACACATAATGCAATCAACAATTCAAATGCTATAGAGTTGTTTACCTGACACCTATGTATTACTTTTGACCAATGTCACCTTATTAAATTTAATTTTTAAATTAAAAAAATAAGTAGTATGATATCCTGGATGTACTTCTTGGATAAAAAAGGAGGGGGGCTTTAGAGAAAAAAGCAAGAGAATCTGAATAAAGTATGGACTTTAGGTAACTATAATGTATCATATTTGCTTATTAGTTGTGACAAATATACCATGCTAAAATAAGATGGTAACAATACGGGAAAATAGATGTGGGGTTTGAAATAGTATTATCTTTGCAAATTTTCCATAAACCTGAAACTGTAATAAATTGGGTAAGAAAAATATTTCAAGCCAAAGCAACCTTAGAGAAAAAGAAAGTAAAGACATTAAAGATGATAGGTGAGGAATATTAAATTTTCTTAATAGAAAATAATAAAAAAATAAGATGCTAATAATTTAATAAACTGGAAAAAGCATAACAAAATAAAGGTACAATAAAAGAAAAAACTTTATTTTAAAAAGAAGAAAATAAAAAAATGGATCATTATAAAAACAGAGATAATTCATGAAAACAAAAGCTGTTTTCTTAAATGTATCAATGAAAATCTGAAAACGCTAGTCAAGGAAAAAAATAGATAAAACACAGATAATAGATAATAGAACTGGGAAAAGAAACATAACTATATATATATAAACATAGATTAACCACTGTAAAAATATTAATATTTTTTCACTATGAGTATTCTGTACATAAGCAGATTACTTCCTAAATGGAAATAACCAGGAAAACAGAAGTCTGGTAACAATAGGGGTCAAAGGAAAAGAAAATAGTCTTTTCAAAATGTTGAGATAAAATAATTTCCAACATAGAATTCTCTCCTTAGTGAAATTAATATTCAACATTCAAGAGTGAGAGTAAAATTAGATTTCAGACAAAAGTAAAATGAGAATGAGCAAAAGAACAGACATGAGAAAGTAGAACAAAGGAAATATTAAATTTAGATGAAGGTGGTAGAAGCGTAGTTTAAATGTATGTCTTTATTAATTAAATTATATTTTTATTAATTTTAATTTATTGTGTTTACATCGATTTAAGTGTCCCACCAAATATAACTCCCTCACCCCCCACCTCTGTGTCCCTTCCCCCCTCCCCTCAACACCCTCCCTCTTTCTCTCTAGGATTTGCTGTCCTGCTATCTATATCTCTGTTATGCATATATAATTTCACAAATCCCTTACCTTCTCTGATCCCATCCCTTAATCCCCTTTCTTCTGAATGCTATTCCTCTGGTCCCTGTAATCCCACCTTTGCCTTTATTTCATTCCTCATTTCATATTGTTCATTAGATTCTACATAGAAATAAGATTATATGATATATGTCTTTCTCTGTCTGGCTTATTTCCCCTTAGCATAATAGTCTCCAGGTCCATCCATGCTGTTGCAAAAGGTAAGATTTCCTTATTTTCATGGCTGTGTAGTATTCCATTGTGTATATGTACCACTGCTTTTTAATCCACTCATCCACTGACAGACACTGAGCTGTTTCCAGATCTTGGCTATTGTAAACAATGCTGCAATAAACATGGGTGTGCATATCTTCTTTTGAATCTGTGATATGGTGTTCTTAGAATATATTCCAAAAATTGGGATACCTAGGTTAAAAGGTAGTTCCATATTTAATATTTTTGGAAACCCATACACTTCTCCACAGTGGCTGCACAAGTCTGCATTGCCACCAGCAGTGCAGGAGGGTTCCCTTTTCTCCACACCCTCACCAGCACTTGTGTGTTGTTTTGTTGATGAGTGCCATTCTGAAAGGTGTGAGGTGCTATCTCATAGTGGTTTTAATTTCTAATTCTCTAATGATTAGTGATGTTGAAAATTTTTTCATATGGCTATTGGCCATCTGTATTTCCTCTTTGGAGAAGTGTTTGTTCAGTTTTCTTTCCCATTTTTAAATTGAATTGTTTACCTTCCGGGTGTTGAGTTTTAGTTCTTTATAAATTTTGGGTTTTAATCCCTTAACAGACGTATTGGCAAATAAGTTCTCCCATTGTGTGGGTTGTCTTTTTATTTTGTTAATGGTGTCTTTTGCTGTCCAAAAGCTTTTTAGCTCAGCATAATCCCATTTGCTCATCCTGTCCCTTATTTCACTTGCCTGTGGTGATAACTCAGCAAAGATATTGCTACAAGAGATGTCGGAGAGTTTTCTTCCTATGTTTTCTCCAAGATGGTTATGGTTTTATGACTTACATTTGTCTTTTATCCATTTTGAGTTTATTTTTGTGAATGGTCTAAGTTGTGGTGTAGTTTTATTTTTTTGCATGTACCTGTCCAATTTTCTCAATACCATTTGTTAAAGAGACTGTCTTTACTCCATTATATGCTTTTACCTCCTTTGTCAAATATCAATTGACCATAAAAGTGTAGGTTTATTTCTGGGTTCTCTGTTCTATTCCATTGATTTGTATGCCTGTTCTTATGCCAGTATCAAGTGGCTTTGAGTACACTGGCCTTGTAGTATAACTTGATATCAGGAAGTGTGATACCTCCCACTTCATTCTTTTTTCAAAATTACTGAGGTTATTCATGGTTTTTTTTGGTTCCATATAAATTTCTGGAATATTTGTTCTATATTTTTGGAGTATGTCATTGGTATATTAATAGGAGTTGCATTGAATTTATAGATTGCTTTGGGTAATATAGACATTTTAATGATGTTTATTCTTCCTATTCGTGAACATGGTATATGCTTCCACTTGTTTGTATCCTCCATGATTTCTTTTATCAATGTTTTATAATTCTCTAAGTACAAGTCTTTTACCTCATTGGTTAAATTTACTTGTGAGTACTTTATTTTTTGTTGTTGCAATAGCAAAGGAGATTGTTTTCTTAATTTCTTTTTCAGACACTTTATTGTTGGTGTATAAAAATGCCACTTATTTATGAATATTAATTTTATATCCTGCCACCTTGCCGAATTTATTTATTAGGTCTCCTAGTATTTTGACTGGGACTTTAAAGTTTTCTATGTCCAGTATCATGTCTTCAGCAAATAATGATAGTTTTACTTCTTCTTTTCCAATTTGGATGCCTTTTATTTCTTCTTCTTGTCTGTTTGCTGTGTCTAGGACTTCCAGAACTATGTTGAATAAGAGTGGTGAAAGGGGGCATCCCTATCTTATTCTTGATATTAAGGGGATTGCTTTTAATTTTTGTCCATTGAGTATGATGTTGGCTGTGGGTTTATCGTAGATGGCCTTTATCATGTTGAAGTATGTTCCCGGCATACCCACTTTCACGAGAGTTTTGATCATAAATGGGGACTAGATTTAATCAAAAGCTTTTTCTGCATGTTTTGATATTATCATGTAATTCTTCCCCTTCTTTTTGTTTATATGATGAATCATATTAATTGATTTGTGAGTATTGTACCAGCCTTGTCCCCCCAGAATAAATCCCATTTGATCATGAGGTACAATCTTTTTTCCTTGTATTGCTGGATTTGGTTTGCTAATATTTTGTTGAGAATTTTAGCATTTAGGTTCATCAGGGATATTGGCCTATAGTTTTCTTCTTTTGTACAGTGGTACCTTGAGATACAAACAGACTAACATACAATTTTTTTTTAAGATATGAGCTGCGAATCAGTTTGTATATTTGTTTGAAATCTGAGCAAAATTCCAAGATATGAGTTGTGGTTCAGGAAGCTGCCGCTGGTTGGCACATTGGTGCACGGGTCCAGTATTGGCAGTTTGATATAGGAGTTGACTGACTTACGAGCTTGGTTACAGAACGAATTAAATTCATATCTCAAGGTACCACTATAGTGTCTTTACCTGGTTTTGAAATGAGGATTATGCTTCTCTCATAAAAAGGAGTTTGGAAGTCTTCCTTCTTCTTGAATTTTTTGAAATGGCTTGAGAAGGATAGGTGTTAGTTCTTTGAATATTTGGTAAAATTCGCCTGTGAAGCCATCTGGTCCAGAACTTTTGTTTCTTGGGAGTATTTTGATAACTGTTTCAATTTCATCTGTTGTTATCGCCTGATTAGGTTTTCTAATTCTTCCAGATTGATTTTTAAAATATTATATGTTTCAAGGTATTTATCCATTTCACCTAGGTTGTCCAGTGTTTTGACATACAGATCTTTATAGTATTTTCTTACAATCCTTTCTGTTTCTGCAGTGTCAGTTCCTACTTCTCCACTTTCATTGTTAATTTTATGTATTTGAGATTCTCCAATTTTTCTTGGTAAGTCTGGTTAAAAGTTCATCAATATTATTTCTCTTTTTAAAGAAACAGCTTTCAATTTCATTGATCTTCTGTATTGCTTTTTTAGCTTTTTTTTGCCGTCAGTTATTTTATTTGTTGTTGTTTTTTATTAATTTTAATGGGGTGATATTAATAAATCAGGGTACATATGTTCAAAGAAAACATCTCCAGGTTATCTTATCATTCAATTATGTTGCATACCCATCACCTAAAGTCAAATTGTCCTCTGTCACCCCCCATCTGGCTTTCTCCGTGCCTCTCCCCTCCCCTTCTCCCACCCTCTCTTCCCTCCCCCACCCCCTAACCACCACACTCTTGTCCATGTCTCATAGTCTCACTTTTATGTCCCACCTATGTGTGAAATCATGCTGTTCTCAGTTTTTTTCTGATTTACTTATTTCACTCCGTATAATGTTATCAAGGTCCATCCATTTTGTTGTAAATGATCCGATGTTATCATTTCTTATGGCTGAGTAGTATTGCATAGTATATATGTACCAAAGCTTTTTAATCCACTCGTCCTCTGTCGGACACTTGGGCTGTTTCTAGATCTTTGCTATTGTGAACAATGCTGCCACGAACATGGAAGCAAATTTCTTCTTTTCGAACAGTGCTATGGTGTTCTTAGGGTATATTCCTATAAGTGGAATAGCTGGGTCAAAAGGCAGTTCAATTTTTAATTTTCTGAGGAATCTCCATACTGTTTTCCACAGTGGTTGCATGAGGATGTGGAGAAAAGGGAACCCTCCATACTATTTTTAACAGTGGCTACACCAGTCTGCATGCCCACCAGCAGGACACGAGGATTCCCTTTTCTCTACATCCTTACCAGCACTTATTCGGTGTTTTGTTAATGAGTGGCATTCTGACTGGTGTGAGATGATATCTCATTGTGGTTTTAATTTGCATTTCTCTAATGATTAGTGATGTTGAGCATTTTTTCATATGTCTATTGGCCATCTGTATGTCCTTTTGGAGAAATGTCTATTCATTTCTTTTGCCCATTTTTTGATTGGATTGTTTGTCTTCCTGGTGTTGAGTTTCACAGGTTCTTTATAAATTTTGGTTATTAACCCCTTATCAGATGTATTGTTGAATATTTTCTCCTATTGTATACTTTGTCTTTTTATTCTGCTCTTATTGTCTTTAGTTGTGCAAAAACTTTTTAGTTTGATATAATCCCATTTGTTTATCTTGCCTTTTATTTCATTTGCTCGTGGAGATAAATCGGCAAATATATTGCTGCAACAGATGTCGGAGAGCTTGCTGCCTATGTTTTTTTCTAAGATGCTTATGGTTTCACGGCTTATGTTTAAGTCTTTTATCCATTTTGAGTTTGTTTTTATGAACAGTGTAAGTTGATGATGTATTTTCATTTTTTTTGCAGGTAGATGTCTAATTTTCCCAACACTATTTCTTAAAAAGGCTGTCTTTACTCCATTGTATGCTCTAACCTCCTTTGTCAAATATCAGTTGTCCATAAAGGTTGGGTTTATTTCTGGCTTCTCTAGTCTGTTCCATTGATTTGTATACCTGTTCTTATGCCAGTACCAGGCTGTTTGAGTACAATGGCTTTGTAGTATAACTTGATATTAGAAAGTGTGATACCTCCCGCTTTATTTTTCTTTTTCAAGATTGCTGAGGCTATTTGTGTTCTTTTTTGGTTCCATATAAATTTTTGGAATATTTGTTCTATATCTTTGAAGTATGTCATTAGTATTTTAATTGGTATTGTATTGAATTTATAAATTGCTTTGGGTATTTGAAGGATAGCTTTGATGGGTATAGGATTCTTGGCTGGAAATTCCTCTCTTTCAGAACTTTAAATATTGGGGTCTACTCTCATAGCTTGTAGAGTTTCTGCTGAGAAATCTGTTGATAATCTAATGGGCTTTCCTTTACATGTTGTACTCTTCTTTTTCCCGCTGCCTTGAGAATTTTTCCTTTGTCATTGATTTCTGCCAATTTTCTTATGATGTGCCTTGGAGTAGGTTTGTTAAGTGTAAGATAACCTGGTGTTCTGTTTGCTTCTTCTTCTCTTTTTTTTTTTTTTTTTTTTTTTTACAGGGATAGAGAGAGAGTCAGAGAGAGGGATAGTTAGGAACAGACAGACAGGAATAGAAAGAGGTGAGAAGCATCAATCATTAGTTCTTCATTGCTGTTGTGACACCTTAGTTGTTCATTGATTGCTTTCTCACATGTGCCTTGACTGCAGGCCTTCAGCAGACTGAGCCACCCCTTGCTGGAGCCAGCGACCTTGGGTCAAAACTGGCAAGCTTTTAGCTCAAGCCTGATGGGCCTGTGCTCAAGCCAGATAGGCCTGCACTCAAGCCAGATGGGCCTGCACTCAAGCTGGCAAGCTCAGGGTCTCGAACCTGGGTCTTCCGTATCCCAGTCTGACACTCTATCCACAGCACCACCGCCTCGTCAGGCTGTTTGCTTCTTGAATTTGAGGCTTTAGTTTTTTCCACAGGCTTGGGAAGTTCTCATCTATTATTTGTTTGAATATGTTCTCCATTCCATTTTCTCTCTCTTCTTCTGATATACCCATTATTCTTATGTTGCTCTTTCTGATAGAGTCAGACAATTCCTGTAGGGCTATCTTATTTTTATAAATTTGTGAGTTTCTCTCTTCATCTCTTTATAGTGCCTCTAGTTGCCTGTCTTCTATGTCACTAATTCTCTCCTCTATCTAGCCTGTTCTATTGGCTAAGCTTGTTACCTCATTTTTCAGTTCATGAATTGAGTTTTTCATCTCTGTTTGATTCATTTTCATAGTTTCAATTTTCTTGGTGAAGTATTCTTTCTGTTTTGAATTGTTTTTTGAGTTTCCTAAATTGCCTTTCTGTACTTTCTTTTAGATCCATGAGTATTTTAAGACTTCAATTTTAAATTCTCTGTCATTTAACTCCAAGGTTTCTAAGCTATTAAATTTGTTTTCTATAGATTTTTTTCATCTATCTGAGATATGTCATTGTCTTTTGTATTCATGGTATTCGATTTCTTTTTCTTTAATAGAATTTGAGAGTGGTATTGTTAATAATAAAATTCTTTTTGAGAAAATGCAGTCAAAAACTGAAAATTCTATTGTGCTAAGCGGAACAAAAATACATAGAACAGAGGGCCTGGGTTGAGGGGGAGTGACAAAGAGGCAAAAAACAAGGCAAGAACCCACAAAATGCCACAAGAAAAATATTTGAATCAAGAATAAAATAATTTGTTTGCAAATGATGGTTGAATGAGAGAAATAGTGTAAGAAAAAATAAAAAAAGAAAATGATAAAAAAGAAAAAAATACTGTGAAAAATGAAAATTCTATTGTATTAAGTGGCACAATGACTATAGAATGAAGAGCCGGAGTTGGGGAAAACATTAAAGAGTTAAAAAGTGAAGTAAAAAGCACACAAAAATGCCACAAGGAAAACATTTGAATCCAGAATAAAATAATTTGTTTGTGGGTGAGATTCAAATGAGGGAAAAAGTGAAAGAGAAAAGAAGAAACAAAAAGAAAGAGAGAAAAAAAACTGAGTTGTTTTTTGGAATGTAATACTTATAGAAAAGAAAGAAAAAAAAGAATTGAAAATGTAACACCTATGGGTAATAATGTTCAAAATGAAAAAAATAAAATAAAACAGAAAGAAGATAAAATGAGCAAGGAGGAAGGAAAAGAAAAGATAAAAAATATAAGATAAAACATGGAAAAAGTTATAAAGACTGTGGATTCTTCCTAGTTTAGAGAAGTTATCTTCTTTTTCCTGTCTTCTCTCTTTGGCCAGTGGCGCTGTACTTCAGGTTCTACCCCTGTGGCACTCAGGCAGAGATTTGCTGCTGTGTCGCTATGGTCATGACATAAACTAGGCCTCAGTCTCATTGGTAGGCAGGGCTTTTTAGCATTTGTAGGCTTCGACAGTAGGAGAGTCCATTTTCCCGGAGCCTCTCCCCAAATCTCTTCTTCCTGAAACAGCAACCTGGGACCTAACTGTGAAGTTGCCCCAGCCACTGCCTGGAGAGCAAGAGGCTCTAAGAGATGCCAAATCTCCCCTCTATCACCACTCAATGCAGTGTTTTGGGTAAGGCTTTGCCAGCCAGAGCCGCCAACATAATCAGGCAAGGCTGGGAGCCAATTGCCTTTCAGGTGTCTTTCTATGAGCTTCTGGGCATGTCAAGTGTACCTCAACACTCCACAGGGCTGCTCTCCAGAACCTGTCTGCAAGCTGCCTGTGCACCCCCCACACACACACACACACACGCTTCCACAGTTCTCTTCTTCACAAGTGTGCTTTATTAGCCTGTATGGCTGGCGGAGGTGCCCTGCCCAGAAAGGGTTGGGTGTAGGGAAGCCAGCTTTCTTGTACTTCCCGCACGCTGTTGTTTGGAAAGCCGGGATTATTTAGAAACTCTGGTCACAGCCCGCACAGAGGGTCACTACTGATAGTCTCTGACTCAGCCCCTCTATCTGGGAATGCAGGCACCCACGCCTGAAGCACCAGGTGGATCCACTTGCACACTGTTCCCGCTCCCCGACCGGGATATCAGGAGTAAACAAGGCAACTGCTTGCCCACCACTGCTTGGGTTTGCCGCTAGTGTTAGCTCTGCATGGGCTGAGCCGCTGCCACAATCTCTCCTTGGCTTGAGCGTCTCTGCCCTAGCCCAGCTTTTCCCATGCCCCCAGCTCTCTCTTTCTCTCAGTTCCAAGTGAAAGCACCCCTTGCTCAGGTCAGTGAGGAAAGCGAAATACTCTGTTTGTCTTATTTCCTCCAGAGTGGGTTATATATTCAACCACCTTTTCGCCAATCATATCTTTGTTTGATATATGTGTATTTCAGATGTTCCTAAGATTGTTTTTCTGTCTCTAGTTGTTGAATTTGTTGAAGTTTCAGGGAGAGGTATCTGGAGCACTCCTCATGGCGCCATTTCTCTGACATCACTCCCCAAGAAGTCTTTATTATACGTTCTTGTTTTTAATCTCTCTGAATATTTCTTGACAATCTTTTCTGGCCTAAAGTGTTTCTGTTGAGAAGTCAGATGTCATTCTATGTGGGCTCCTATCTAAATAATTAACTGCTTTTCTCTTACAGCTTTTGGTATTCTTTCTTTTTCTCTTAACTTTGGTATTTTAATTATGATATGTCTTGGTGTAGGCCTCCTTGGGTTTCTCTTTAAGGGAACTCTCTGTGCTTCTTGAATTTGTGTGACTTTTTTCTTCATCAATCTAGGGAAGTTTTCAGCTATGATTTTTTCAAACTGGTTCTCTTTCCCTTGTTCTTTTCCTTCTCCTTCAGGAACCCCTATAATGCAGATGTTGTCTTTATGTTGTCACATAACTCTCTTAGAGTTTCCTCAGACTTTTAGAGCCTCTTTTCTTTTTCCTACTCTGCTTCTGTGCTTTCATTTATCTTGTACTCTGAATCACTGATTCAGTCCTCTGCTTCATCCAGCCTGCTGTTAATTCCTTCTAGTGCTGTCTTCATTTCTGATATTGTATTTCATTTCTGACTGTTTCTTTTTTATGATTTTAATGTCCTTTATAGTGCTTCATATCTCTTTATATAAGTGCGCATTATGTCCATCCATTGTTGCTCTAAGATCCTTGAGCATCTTAAAAATCATTATTTTCAACTCTGCATCTGGTAGTTTGTTTACTTCCATCTCATTCAGTTCTTTTTATGGGGTTTTCTCTTGTTGATTCATTTGGATTGCATTTCTCTGTCTTTCCATTTTGTCTGTGTATCGACTCCTTCTTTGGGTGTGCTGTTTGTGTAGCTAGGTGAGTCTAGGGTTTGTGTTGTCTTCCCCCAGATTCCAGTTGTGTTGTTTCTAGATCTTCTTGGGTAGGCATCAGCTGCTGTTTGTGATCCATTGTGGGCTACTTTCTGCAGCTACTGTTCTTTTTCTGTTTGTGTTGGCATTTTCTGTGCTTTAACTGGGTTGGGTGTAAGGGGCCCTTCCTTAAGATAGCACTCTATCAAGGGTTTTTGCATCCTGATCTGATGTTCTCAGCATGACTGCTGAATGTGACACCCCTGGACCTCCCTGGCAGGAACCTGATGCAGACCAGTGGGGGTCACTACCTATGACTGGCCCTTGGAGCCACAAGCAATCCAGAGTTTGTGACTGCCTCTGCTGGGCCCAGGTGCCATTGTAAATATCCTCTTGTTGAATTGATCCTTTAATCATTATGTAGTGACTTTCTGTGTTTCTTACTCTAGCCTTTGTTTCAAAGGCTATTTCATCAGATATAAGTATTGGTACCCCAGCTTTTTTTCATTTCCATTTGCATGTAATATTTTTTTATCTCTTCTTTTTTAGTGTATGTGTATCTTTTTTCTGAGTTGGATCTTTTGTAGACAGCATATATATGAGTCTTATTTTCTTTCTTTCTTTCTCTTTTTTATTAAGTGAGAGATGGGAAAGAAAAGAGACAGACTCCCACATGCATTTCAACTGGGATCTACCTGGCAAGTTCCCAAGCAGGCAATGCCTTGCTCATCTGAGGTTGCTGCTTTATTGTTCAGAAACCAAGCTATTTTAGTGCCTGAGGCAATACCATAGAGTCATCCTCAACCCCCAAGGTCAAAGAGCTGGAAACATTTGAGCAATAGCTGTAACAGGGGAAGAGAAAGAGAGGGAGAGAGAAAGAGGAAGGGGAGTGATAGAGAAGGAGATGGTTGCTTCTCCTTTGTGCCCTGAATAGAAATCAAACCCAGGACTTCTACATGCCAGGGTGATGTTGTACTGCTGGGCCAACCAGCAAGAGCAGAGGCCTTGTTTTCTTATCCATGCAGCTACCCTATGTCTTTTGATTGCAGCATTTAATCCATTTACTTTTAAAGTTATTATTAAAAAGTACTTACTTATTGTCATCTTATTCTTTAAATCTACAGTCCTTTTTCTCTCAAAAAAAATTATTTTGCTCTTTTTAATGCAGGCCTTTAATAGTTCTTACAGTACTGGTGTGGTTGTAATGAATACCTTGAATCTTTCTGTGTCTGGGAAATTTTTATTTTTTCTTCAATTTTAAATGATAGCAAGGCTGGATAGAGTAGTCTAGATTGTAGGTTATAGTTTTGCATCATTTTGAATATTTCTTGCCAATCCCTTCTGGTCTGAAGGGTTTCTGCTGAAAAGTCAGAAGTCATCCTTATGAGGGTCCCTTTATAGGTAATTGTAGTAACTCCTTCTCTCATGCAGCTTTTAGTATTCTTTCTTTATCTTTTAACTTTGGCATTTTAATTATGATGTGCTTAGCGCAGATCTCCTCAGGTTCATCTTTAATGAGATTCTCTGTGTTTCTTGAACTTGTGTAACTTTTTTCTTCATCAATTTAGGAAATTTTTTAGGTATTGTTTCTTCAAGCAAATTCTCTATCCCTTGTTTGTTCTCTTCCTCTTCAGGAACTTCTGTGATATGGATGTTGTTTCTCTTCATGTCATTGCAGAGGTCTCTTAGAGTTTTCTCAGTCTTTTTGAGCCTTTTTTTTATATTTCTGTGCTTACATTTATTTTGTTTTATAAATTGCTGATTCAATCTTCTGCATCATCCATCCTGCTTTGAATTCCTTCTAGTGCAGTCTTCATTTCTGATATTGTATTTATCATTTGTAACTAGTTTTTTATTAATAATTTCAATGTCCTTTTTGATGCTTGCCAAATCTTTAAGTTCTCATTGTGATCATTTCTTGTTGCTTAAAGATCCTTGAATATTCTAAAAACCATTATTTTAAACTCTGCGTCTGGTAATTTGGTTACTACATCCATTTTATTTAGTTCTTTTTCTGGAGATTTTTCTTGCTGGTTCATTTGGGTCATATTTCTTTGTCTTCCCATTTTGTCTTTGTATTAGGTAATTCTGCTCTGACTTTGAAATTTGTTTTGGCATCTTTATGAGGAAGATGGGTTCAGTGGTACTGACCACCAGGCTGCCTAATTTTCCTGCTCTAGAAATGCTTCTTGAAGGTACTATTTACCTTCCTTTTGTATGTGGGTATTGAATGAAGTTGGTCTTGTCATAAGTGCGGTTATTCCTTCAGACTGGCTGGCACTAAGGGTCAACCTTGATCATGTGTATTAGACACTATGCAGTATCTGTCCTGTGGGGCATATTTATTCTCTGTTTTGTCTGGCACCTTCTAGACTCCTTCTTTGGGTATGTTTCTTGTGTAGCTAGCTAAGTCTAACATTGGTGTGGTCTGCCACCTACTTGTGGTTGTGTTGGTTCTAGGTCCTCTTGGTTTAGCATCAGCAGTTGTTTTTAACCTGCCATGAGCTACCTTTTTGGAGTTACTGCTCTGTTCACTGTTCATGTCTGCATTTTTTGTGTCTGGGTACTGTGGGAGGGACCAACCTGTGTACTTGTTCTTTTTAATAATTTCAATGTCCTTTTTGATGCTTGCTAACTCTTTGAGGCTGGAGCTTATCTTGCTTAGAGATGACAGTATAAATTTTGTAAAACTTGGCTTCTCTTCTTGCAGCTTTATGATCTTCCCACAGAGTCTTCTGTAAAAAGACTAGTATGGGCTCAGACTGGCCTCACCCTATCAACCCCTCTCCAGGTTGGTAGGCTGGGGCTGCTGAGGTTGTGAATAAAACAATAGTGCAACCCCCTACTTCAGTGGTCTCTTTATCTGAAGCTTAGTGTGGGAAAAGTGGCCCTTACTTTAGAGTCTTATCACTCAGCCATTGATGGATACTCTAATTCTATTTCTTCACAGCAATGTGAGTAATAGGTTCAGATTGGGTGGAGCCAACTGTCCCCTCTGCAAAAGTTCTTTCAGCTGGGAAGCCCCTGGTCTCAGGGAGGAAGACTGAGAAAGTCCTTTCCTGGGGCTGATTGTGGTCCCCCAGAAAGTGGCTAAGCCTCTTGACTGAACTCAACAATAAATAGACTCCAGGGGGCCCACACCTTGAATATCTATGCTCCAAGCCTCTCCCTCTCCCCTTCATAGAACCTAGCCCAGAGAGGCAGGATATTCAGGACCCAGGTTAGCTAACTGTAAAAGCTCCACCCTGTCCAATGCATGTAAGCCACTGTGCCAGTGCTGAACACAGAAAGCAGGGCTTACCTCAACTGGGCCAGGTGTCCAATGAACCCTCCCTTAAGGCACAACGCCAGAAAGTGTTTTTTAGATCCTGACCCGTTGCTCTCCACAGCTGGCCACTGGATGTGCTGGCCCTGGGCCTCCATAGTAGGAACCCAGCACCCACCAGTAGAGACACTGCTTATGACGGGCCCTCAGCAAACTTCTTAGAAATACATCCAGTCCAGATTTTGTGGCTGCTTTTGCTGGGCCCGGGTGCACATAGAAATACTAAGCCGCACACCTAGGCTGACTTTTTACCCATGCTGGCCAAGGTTTCTGAGTCCCACCTCCTGCAGCCTCTGTCTACTGGTTGCTTGTTGGGCTCAGCCACTGAAAAAAAACCTCTGGTAAAGTCTAGAGCCTGAAGCAATTCAGGAATTAGAAAGGGTGGTAAGTGTGGCTCCACCACTTGGCTTCAGGTGTCAGTCTGTTCAGACTTTTTCCACAGACTTCAGTATGGTTTGTTCCTAGGAGTCTAATAGGTATAGCCTCTGGGACCCAGAGATGTGGTTTGCCCACAGTTTCTACTGAATTTTCCATGGGACAGAAGCACCTGTCATAGACTCAGGAGAGTGTGTATGTGTGTCTGTGGGGGAGGGAGCTCCAACCTCAACACCAGAAAACTGAGTCACTGATGCATCCTGTGCTTTTTGGCTAAGACAGGATAAATTCCCGAAGATGGAGCAGTTTCTTTTCCCCAGGTTGATGCTACATGAAGGGGACTGCTCCACTCAAGAATAATAGGACTACAGTACTGGAGGATGATTCAGCATAAAGGTTCCAGTGGCCGTCCCCTACAATATCTCTCCCTGGGCCACCAACTTCACACTTTCCTCCTGCAACTCTAGTCCTCTCTGCCCTCCCTCTGCTGGAGCCCTGGGTAGGTCGCTGTGAACAAGATTTTCTGCACTGGCCCTTTAAGACAGATCCTGCATCTCTGAGAGTTTTGTCTCTTTCTCGCAAACAGAAACCTTGGCAATTTTCACCACTAAATGCTTTGTGGATGCCTCATCTAGGTTCTGAGGCTCTAGGCTGGGGCACCAGCCTGAGGCTTAGAACCCTCCCCTCTCTTGGCAACTCTTCCCGCAGTGAGAGTTCCTCTGGACCTTGAGCCCCATTTGCTCCTGAAAGCGGGGCAGCCCTTTTAGCATCTCCACCTTTCCTACCAGTCTTGGTGTAGCTTCTGCTGTGATCCTTAGTTATAGACACCTCTTCATTTAGTCCAAAGTTGATGTTTCAAGATGATTTTTCTTAAATTAAGTTGGTCATAGGAGATGGAATTTGGAATGTTCACCTACTCTGTTGCCATCTTGGGATCCCTCTAGGTCTGTAATGGTGAACCTATGACACACGTGTCAGCACTGACACATGTAGCCATTTTTGATGACACACGGCAGCATACCAGAGAAGTATGGGGCCTCATGCCAAGAAGGACGTTTCATCCTCGGCTCCTGCATGGCCAGGTGCAGTAGCTGAGGATAAAACATTTGCTGTAGTGCAGACACTCTGTGCTGGAGGTCTCTAAGCCAAAACAACAGAACTCCGGCACAGAGCGTCTAGTTCTGGGACTTCCGGTTAGGCTGTTTTGCTTGAAGTGACACACCACCCGAGTTATGCTCAGTTTTTTGGCGAATTTTGACACACCAAGCTCAAAAGATTGCCCATCACTGCTCTAGGTCTTAATATTTTAAGAACAGAATCAGATAGCCTGAGTAGAAGGTTTCAAGGGCATGTCCTTTCGGACTCAGAGAAAAGGTAGATGTTCATTTGTTTTAAATAGATAGATGAGTAGAAGCAATTAAGTGGGAATTACTGTAATACCTAGGTTGCAAATGAAATCTGACTGTAGCTACAAGATGTCTGTGAATGAGAAAGCCAATTTTAGTCCTTGATTGGTGCTAGAGAATAAGAACTGTGAAATTGAGAGATAAGATAGATGAGAAGAAGGCCTGGGAGAATTGAGCTGTGTTAAGAACTACCTATATGATTTGTGTGACTTAGTACAAAGTAAAAGTGCCCAGACCCTTGTTCAATAATTATTGAAAATTTCAAGATAGTGAAAGCGGAGTATGTTACCAATCATGGGGTCTTTCTGAGCATGGGGCCTCATGCAACTGCACAGGTCACATTTCACATTTCACATTTCATGAAACCAGCCCTAAATGGGATCCCAGCTTAAGTACGACTTCTGTGATAAGGCAGTTCCTTACTCTTGCACATCTCTCGTTCTTGTTTCTTTGCTGTTGTCCTTTCCTAAAACCTTATACTTTTCTTCATCCTTTGTTTCCCAGTATGCTTTATAACTCAAAAACTCAGATTTTAAAATTCTGCTTTATTCCAACATCAAATGATTTTAATGATAAAGCAAGTATACCTCCTAATTAAGTGTCCTTTTTTCCCTCTGTTGATTGCCATCTGTGAAATCAGCTGAGAGTTAAGATTTTTGATGTGGGCTGGGGAAAATACTCTTGGACAAACTTGTATTTTTTCTTATGTAAGTCTCTTTTCAAAAGGCCAGAAAACATATCATTTGACATTTTCTTAAATCTGATGTGGCATAAGGCTTGTTCTTGGCATTTTTTGAGCAATAGATTCTTCTAAGAATATTTTCTTTCAAGGATAACTTAAAAATGTAAAGGTATAAGAGACCAGGAGACTTTCTCTCAAAAATCAGAAAAGCAAATACTAGAAAAAAACAGGGGTGAAAGAGGCCTGTTTTTTTTTCTCATAGACCTTCCCATGACTTTAACTGGCTTATTTTTATTTCAGCCAAAGGGAAAAAAACTGTCTCTCATAGAACTGAGATATTTGAGAGTTGAAGAAGTAAATAATATAAAGAATTAAAGTATACTTTCTGAAAAAGTTTACTTAAATTAAAAAATGTGACAGTTGTATGTATTTTAAATATTCACAGGAATATTTTATGTATTGAGTAATATAAGCATATATACTATTCACAGTTATTATTATAGATAACATAGAAATTCTGATTTTTTATTTTTAGCAAGAGAGACAGAGACAGAGACTGAAAGAGGGACAAATAGACACAGACAGGCATGAAGGAAGAGAAATGAGAAGCATCAGTTCTTCTTTGAGGCACCTTAGTTGTTCATTGAGTGCTTTCTCCTATGTGCCTTGACCAGGGGGCTACAGCAGAGTGAGTGACCCCTTGCTCAAGCCAGGGACCTTGGACTCAAGCCAACAACATTGGGTTTCAAGCCAGAGACCTTTGGGCTCAAGCTGGGGACTACGGGGTCATGTCTATGATCCCACATTCAAGCCAAAGACCCCGCATTCAAGCTGGTGACCTTGGGGTTTTGCAGCTGGGGTCCTCTGAGTTCCAGGCCAATGCTGTATCCACTATGCCACCATGTGGTCACGCAGAAATTCTAATTTTTAAAAAGCATTTTTTTAAATGTGTTATTCAAGAAGCCTTGATTATGGCTATTCTCCAACCAACAAGAATCAGAATTGTTGACCAGAGATGTATCATAAGCAAACTGAAAGAGTTGCTTGGGTGAGAACTGGTAAGCACTGGCAAAGTCAATATAACAGTTTCCTCTCTTTAACTAACCTACCTGTATAGGTTACTTTTACATATGTAAAAAGTATACTTTTACACATGTAACAAAATCATTAGGTGAAGCAATCACTCATATATAAAAACCCACTGGAGTATGTGGTTTTTATTCTATTTTGTAAGTCAGAAATAATTTTCTGTATGTTTAAAAATGCATGATGTCTCCTTCCATGAGTCTCCAACTCATCCCTAACCATCTGCATGTACTCTACATGCAGTAATAGTGGTGGATTGATTTAAAATGCAGAACACAAGTAACAACTTTCCTTTCTGTTTGATCTTTAATTCAAGGTCAGTGATTATTTAGCACAATCTCTAAACATTCAAGTTACCTGAAGCCACACGTAAAGATGTGCTGTACTGATACTGTGACAGAATAGTCACAGTCAATTTCAGAAAACTAAACATCTAGAATTTGTATGTGCCAAGAATTTTAATTGTAAGGAACAGACAACCATGTCAAAGTGACTGAAACATAGGATGGAATGTATTAATGACATACTGATGAGAAAGTGAGCTTCAGGCATTGTAGTAGCCAAGGGTTCAAATGATGTCGTTAAGATTCTTTTTCTTTTTGTTTTCACCTTTTGCCTACTTTCCACAGTGCTGTTTTTGATCTCATGTATGTTTTTTTCATGAAGATAAAAAATAAAATCTAGTACTTTAAGGATTCCATTGTTCTTAGTTTTATTTTATTGTATTTATTTTTGAGAGAGGGTAAAACAAAGGGAGAGAAGTTAGAAGCATCAACTTCTAGTTCCTGCACTTTAGTTATTCATTGCTTGCTTCTCATACATGCCTTGACTGGGCAGGGGCGGGGCTTCAGCCAAGCCAGTGACCTCTTGCTCAATCCAGTGACCTTGGTCTCAAGTCAGTGACCTTGGACTTCAAGCCAGCAACCTTTGGGATCAAGCCTGCAACCATGGAATCATGTTGATGATGCCATGCTCAAACCAACAACACCACACTCAATCTAATAAGCCCACACTCAAGCCAGTGAGTGACCTTGGGGTTTTAAACTTATGACCACAGTGTCCCAGGTCAGTGCTCTATCCACTGCACAAGCACTAGTCAGTTTTAATTTTGGAAAACAGAGTGAAAACCTCACTCTGAAAAGATATACATGAACGTACTCTTTAAGAATTCTAATGTGCTCTCTTTGAATATAATAGTTGATGCTTGTCTAGAGGATGAAATTCTCTGATTGGCTTAACTTGTCCAGACATACACATCTGTGAAGAGAGAGTCAGAATTTTTGAATGACAGCCTTACAAGACTCACAAGTAGTAGGGATAAGGAAGTACCTTCAAAGAAGTATGGAAGGGCAGGCACAAATATATATCAACAACACAGTATTCACATTAGAGAAAAAAATAAATAAATATTTAGATATAGAAATCTAAGGAGAGGATAGGAGGTGAGTAAAGTGTAGTAAGGAGGTAAAAAGGGTTTTAAGAAGAGTGAATACTAACTTTTTTCTTTTATATTTTAAGAAGCTGGTCATTTTGTACTTCATATGCTATGTAAATTTATGCAAAAGTATTTTCATAAATAAATGAGCATTCATTATAGATAATCGACAAAGGAGGAATAAGAAATGTTAACAAAGAAAAAGGTTTCAAACTTATTAAAAACAAACTGAAAATATAAACAAGAAGATAATGATTTCCACCTCTAGCCATGAGAGTAATGGGAATCTGATTTACCCTCCCATCTCAATAAATTATAAATTGCACAAATATATAATACTGTAATTAGGAGAAGGAAGACAAGCAAAATGAGCCTAATGATTACATCAAATAAATGAATGGAGAATTTCTAGGCTATAGAACAGGGTGAAGGGACCCAAACATATCTTGGCTGTCTTGACCATGTGAAAAGACAAAACTTAACGTGCTTGCATAATTTAAAATTTTTTCCATATGATTTCACCCATATGTAGAATATAATGAACATAATAAACTAACAAGCACCTGACCAGGTGGTGGCGCAGTGGATAGAGCGTTGGACTGGGATGCGGAAGACCCAGATTCAAGACCCTGAGCTCACCAGCTTGAGCGCTGGCCCATCTGGCTTGAGCAAAAGCTTGCCAGCTAGGACCCAAGGTCACTGGCTCCAGCAAGGGGTGGCTTGGTCTGCTGAAGGCCCACGGTCAAGACAAATGTGAGAAAGCAATCAATGAACAGCTATGGTGTTGCAACGGCAATGATAAAACTAATGATTGATGCTTCTCATCTCTCTCTCCGTTCCTGTCTGTCTGTCCCTATCTATCCCTCTCTCTGACTCTCTCTCTGTCCCTGTAAAAAAAAAATAAATAAATAAACTAACAAGCAAAATAGAGATATAGAGAGCAGGCTGAAAGTTGTGAGGTGGAGAGGGGCTTGGTCAGAAAGGTGGAGGGATAGAGCTAAAAAGGAAAAGAAATAGAAAAACACATGGACAACATAATAATGTGGTAATTATAAGGGGTGGGTGAAGAAGGTCATGGGAGTATTAATGGTGGTGGATAGAGACTTGACTTGGGAAGAGATGAACATACAATATGGTGTACAGAAGATGTGTTATAGGATTGTGCACCTGAAAACTGTATAATTTTGTTAACTAGTGTCATCTCAATAAATTCAATTTTAAAAATTCACCAAACTAGTAATAGAAATTTCATCAATCTGATTATGTAAAATTTGAAATGCTAGAACAAAACACCATAGGCTGAGCAATGTAAATAAGAAATGTTTATTTCTCATAATTCCGTAAACAAGGAAGTCCAAGATTAAGACGCCAGCAGATTCAGTGTCTGGTGAGAACTCTTTTCCTGGTTTTCTGGTGGCCACCTTCTTGGTGTGTCCTTACAAAAATTAACTAAAAATAAATCTGTATAAAACTTTTAGAAGAACTCTGTTTTCTATTGCTATTGGGAATGTAAGATTGTATAATCACTTTAGAAGATAGTTTCGTAACCTCTTACAAAATTAAACATACACTTATCATACAAACCAGCAATCCTATGTATGTAACTGGGGTGATAGACATATTACTCTATGCATTTGTCAAAATCCAAAAAGCTGTACATCACAAAATGTGAACTTTAATAGGCTTAATGACATATCAACTGGAATGTCTTGGGATACAAGATGGAGAGTGACAAAAGGATCTAATTTTAGTACAGATGAATAACATTAGCTTATTGAAGGGATGAGAAAAGA
This sequence comes from Rhynchonycteris naso, assembly GCA_037038555.1. Lineage (NCBI taxonomy): Eukaryota > Metazoa > Chordata > Mammalia > Chiroptera > Emballonuridae > Rhynchonycteris > Rhynchonycteris naso. Next base: position 46,907,950 of record CM073000.1, on the reverse strand, counting down.
AAGATCTGCCCTAAGCAACTGAAGAACTGTGTTTTGACTACACGCTCTAAGGCAAAACACAAAAAGAACTGGATTCATACTCTAGTTGGTAAATTTATTTTTCACAGGGTTACAAGTTAAAAAATACACATATATCAGGGTTTGCCAAATAAGTATATACATTATAGATAATAAACCCAATTTTTCTTATCAAAGAAAGTTGTATAAATAAGCATGGGAGAATCTAGGTTGCACCTGTGGTGCTGAATTAGAGTCTCAGACATCAACATGAGATTGTGTTTACTTTAATATGTATACCAATAGGTGGATATAGAAATAATTACGGATTTGTGTATACAAAGGTTACTATGCATGCAAGTATTTCTTACTGTCTGCTAAGAGGACCTAGAACAATGGTTCTTAACCATTTTTGAGGTACCGAACCCACCAGTTTCATATGCGTATTCATCGAACCCTTCTTTAGTGATAAATAAAATATGATTTTTTTTCCAAATTCAAGACATAGGTATATGTTTTTTTACTGGTGCACTAAATGAGCCATGCATGAACATCACCTTGCTCAAAGAACAAACCAACAAAGTGCATGAACTCACAACAAATTACGGTATTACTTTATTCTGGCCTCCGCGGCAGAGGCTTCTCCGAACCCCTGAGACAGACTCATCGAACCCCTAGAGTTCGATAGAATCCAGGTTAAGAACCACTGACCTAGAAGCAATGACAACCCAGTGGCAATGAGCACACCTAGCAGCCACGTCTTCATTTCTAAATATTACTCTCCACTAAAAAGAATCACAGCTTATTGGTGAAGTGGCAGATCCTGGGCTAAGTGAGAAAATGTCTAACATGAACTGGAGTATTTTGTAATGCCAGAAAATAAGTCAGTGGTTAAAAAATAAAAATGATTAGGACATGTAGAAAGGACACAGGAGCCAACTGAAAAAGCTACCAGTGGATAAAGCTGGAGCAATTTGAGCAACAAAATAAATAATACTGGATTGGATTTTAACCTGAGGCACAAAATAAACATCTATGCGTTCATCCAGATATAAATGCATGATCAAATGAATAAATGGGAGAAAGAATAGATCTTTCACACAAAACACTTTCAAATATTTGTGGAGACTTCCTCCCCACTCTTCACTGCTAGTATTTTGAACTTAATTTTCCTCACATTGAGAGGTAGTGGGACTTCATGACCTGCTTCCAAAGAATATACTATGGAAAGGAAAAATCAGTAACTTCACAATAAACAAACCTGACAGATGCCCGGTAAACCAAGAGATCAAGGTTAACATCATCAGTAATAAGTCAGGTTGATAGCATGTGAGATGGAAAAAAGGAATTGTTAGCTGTACTTGTGAGGATTGGAACAAAATAAAAGTTTTGAGAGGTATTTGATATCTTAATAAAATCTACATTAGGATCCTACATAGGTAGAGGGAGTTATTATACAAACACTTTAGGAGCAATAATAAACAACGTTTGTATACTAATAGATACAGTGTATCTAGAGCTATTGGAGAATTGGGAATTCTAGTTAATTCAGTATTTTTATTAACCGACTTATATGTGTTTAGTAAATATGGATTGCTGATTTTTTAAGAGACTAGAAATGTCAATGCCATTTAGCCAAAGGCTACCAGGACTCTTTGCAGACCACTTTCCCTGGAGAAGACTGCTCACTATAGGGGAACTGTAAGGCTTTACTCAGTAAAAGATGTTAGAAAGAAAGTATAAGACAGGGGTGCCCGCACTTTTTCAGCTTGCAAGCTACTTATAAGATGACCAAGTCAAAATGATCTACCTACAATAAAAATGCAAAACATAAATTTATTTCTTATATAATATTATCATTATTTAAGTTACTATTATTGCTATTTAATATTGTGCATTCTTCTTTTACCTTTCTCCTTCTCAGCTCTCTTTTTGGAGGAAAGTCAATGTCATAGTTTTTATGAACAGTCCGAAAAAGCCGCTCCACATTTCCCTTCTTTGGAATAGCAATGGCACACAGACAGATGAGGCAAACGCACTTAGAATATGACATAGTGAAAAAGATCCCCTCCCATTCTGTATGAAAGTGGTAGGTTTTAGACTTCTTACTTGTAGGACCAGCTACGGCACTCATTTTTATACCCTTTGTTGTATTTAGTTTAAATAAATTGAAGGCTAACTACGCAGCAATGAAACTGAACAAGTTAGCGTGGTTTAACGCGCATGTGTAGGGTGTCAAAAGTTCAGATGTCAGATTGGCTACCCTGTATGCCAATCAAAAGACAAATGTCTTTTTAATGTCATGCGATCTACCCACATTTCCTTCGCGATCGGCGTATTGAGCACCCCTGCTATAAGATATAGGCTTTGAGTGGGTAATCTTGGGGAGGTAGCAGAAGCTCACTCTAGATTGAGTGTTGTCAAAAAAGCAGAAGCAGGTTTATGATTGGTACCTGAATCAATCTGATTATGAGAAAGACAGATCAAAATGGGCATAAAGCTTACTTGGAAAGAAGTTGCAGTCATTCACTTTAGCCAAGAAGGAGGGGTGTTTGATATTTTGTAGGTTGCATGGTGATTTTGTTTTAACTCACTTTGTCATGGTGTCGGAGTGATCTTGTCTGATGCTCTTTAAGTTTATATCCAGCAGGAGAGCAGCATGACCTGGCTATGAGCTTCAGGTTCCAGCAGTCAGGGGCAGCTTTGTGCTTTTTCAGAAGGGAAGAAAAAGATATCCTTTTAATATGTAATGTGTGGTTTGTACATGCCTGCTGTGGAATTAAAACTGTTCTTTAGGATACTTTTGTTGTTGCTGCTGTTGCCAAAACAATGGTTGCTGCAGTTGACACTATTAACAACTTGCTTTTCTCAAAACACTCTTCTCTTGGCTTTGTTGACACTGCATTTCTCTTATTTTCCTCTGCATCTTGGCCTGATTCTCAGCCTCCTTCCTCCCTGAATCTTTAACTCGAATGTTCAAATTTCCCAGGGCTTTCTCTTAAGCCCTTTCAGTTTCTGCTTCACATTTCCTCCCTATCTGGTTTCCCCTTTTCCCACCGGCTTAAACACTATCTCTATGGTGATAAGTTCTAAATTTGTGTCTCCCTCTCCTCTGATCTCCAGACTCATTTATTCAATGTCTAGTCAAAATTTTCAATTGAAATTTTACAAAAATCTCAAACTTAAGGGGTCCAAAAATTTATTGATATTCTATCTAATGTCTTACTCTTCTGGTCCTTGCCATCTCCATAAATAGTTCCACCATATACCTAGTTTCTCAAGCTTGCAACCCGAGAATCCACCTTGATTCTTATGTTCCCTCACTACCCATGTCTCATCCCTCAGCAAGTGCTGTTGCTCCTACCCCAAAATGAAACTCAGATCTTTCTACTTGTCACCTACTTCGAGGCCCAGCTCTGCTCCAAGCTCCCATCTTCTCCCTCTCTGGGATAGCAGCTGCCTTTACAGTCTCTCAGCTTTCACTTTCTTTTTACCATCTGTTCCCAACCGCCAGAATCATCTTTTAAAAGCATAACTATGATGAAATTTCTTTCTTCTCACCTGAAAATCCTACAATTACTTCCCAATGCACTTGAAAATAAAATCCAAACTTTTTCATGGTCTGTGGCCTGCAGGACCTACTACCTACCTATCAGGCTTATTTTACCTTAGACCTCCACCCCCACCCTCCACTACTTCCCTAATTGTTTTTCTAATCACACAAATTTTAAAATATTCAAGTTATCAAGTTCTTTTACATCTCAGAGCCGTTGAGCTTCCCTGCCTGTAAAAGTGCCCTCGCTCACCCACATATAGACATTCCCTTTGCTGCCCATACTCCCTTCACATGGAAGGACACTGCTCATCCTTCACTCTGGGCTTCAATGTTCCCTCCTCAGAAGATCTGTTCCTGACCTCCCTGACTAATTAAACCTTATAATCTGTCATCAAATCCTTTTCATTTTTTTCTCACCACTTACGAGAATGCATAACTACCTGTGTGGTAGAATTTAATGTCTATCTCCCACAAGAAGAAAGACAAAGGCAGCATCTGTTTTGTTTTCCACTTTAGTTCTGCATTTAGCAAATAAGCAACACTCACATTTGTTGATTGGCGCAGACATATTAACCAGTTGTCAGTTTCTTTTACCTATGAATAAATTGGTTTTATTCTCACCAGCTTCAGAACACTACACGAGTGAGCAAGGGTAGCTAAAAATGTAGAAAACACCAAAGAACATTCAGCAGATTGAGGATGAACAGAGGGTAGGGATTAAACCATGGTAAAGCAGAAAGGTCAGTGCATTTGGATTCAGAAGACTGGAGGTTTTAAGCTGATCCAGGAAGTTGAACAATTTTCCCTTAAGACTCTATAGTAAATCGAATAATCATTCTCCAAATGTTCTCCTATTCTAATCCCCGGAACCTATGAATATTAACTTACATGGCAAAAGAGACTTGGTAGATGTGATTAAGGATTTTGAAATAATTCTGGGTTATCCAGGCAGGTCCGATGTAATCACAAGTGTTCCTTATAAAAGGAAAACAGGAGATTCAGAGTCAGAGATGGAGATATGATGACGAAAAGTAACATGGAGCCAAGAGGTGAGGAATGCTGGCAGCCTTTAGAAACTGGAAAAGTCAAGGAAATGCCCCCAGAAGGAACCCAGGCCTGATGGCCTATTTTAGACTCCTGACCTCCAAAACAGTAAGAGAATAAATTTGTGTTGCTTTAAGCTTTAAGCTTATTGTGAAGGCCAAACATGTAACTGAGTTATAGACTGTTTGCAAAAATTCAGAAGTCTTCCTTTCCATTCTGCCCTGTGGCACTTTCTTTTTCCTTTTTTGATTCATTTATCAATTCTGTTGCCTAATTCAATCTTTGTTCATGGCCATGGAAGCCTGTAAGCAAGTGGATATGAAAAGTTGTTTATCGTATCTCATGGATTATTATTGTTATTCTAAAAAAACCTTGACCAATCTTTTCCACATCCCATTACATTAATTAAAAATTCTAAATGGCCCACATTTCATATACCAGATAAGAAAATATATTTAACTCATGTTTCACAACTATATTCTTATTCACAGAAGCATAATTGATTTTAAATAAAAATATTATTAGTATTCCAACAAATTGTGATGAAGAAAACAAAAAATACAGCAAAAAAATAAAATAGAAGAAACAAGAAATGACTAGAGTGTTATCAGTAATGAAATCTCTACTTTGAGGAATAAATGCCAGAGATTAAAAAAGAGAGCAATTTTGAAAGTCCCTTGCCCTTGAATTTTCTTCTAATTCTATTTTGATACTAGGTATTTATGTTATTAATATTAAGTCTCCATTTGCTGATGAATTTTATTCTAAAATACTACAATTGAGAAAGCTGCATGGGTCAACCAAAAACGTGGCATTGCCTTCTGTCTAGGGACTACACTGAAAAGGATCTTAGGAAACAGATATTCAGAAAAAAGAAAAGGATTATGAATAGATTTGTAATTTCTTTTTTAACTGGCTATTGGCCCAGGACAACTGTAAAGCTGGGTTTTTTGTTTGTTTGTTGTTTGACTCCTGTTAAGTACACTCTAGGGTTTTTTCTTATAACTGAACTCTATTTCTTCTCTCTGTGTTCACTAACTCCTGTCTCTGTGCCCTTTTTTGCTGAGCCTTGTATATAGTCAGGACATTAAAAAGAAGTGTCTCATGGGAAAGGCACGCAGAAACTGAGCATTGGTGATGTTTCTCAGGTAGAAAAAGTGCTTTCTGCTGTTGAAGGAAAGCTTCGCATGAAAAGGATGATGGCCACGCCTTGGGTCTCTCACAACCTCCATGGACTCACTCATTGGAGATTTCCACTTCCTACTGCTATGTCCTCTCCTCCCATAGGGCTCTTGGCAAAATGGAGGGAGCTTGTTAACTGGGCGAACATCACCTGTATTTATGGTTCACAGTGGTAGAACCCCTCAGTCTGAGCCCTACTGCTTCTTCCCTCTCATTTCGCCCCTTGTCCTCCTCCTTGCTACTTCCCAGCTCAAATCTTGGGCATTTCTTTCTAGCCTTGGTGTTGAGAGTGGGAATGTCATCACATTATTCACTAAATTTTCTATGCCATGAACTTTTCTTTATTTTCTTCTCAGAGGGTGTGCTTTCTGAAATTCAAAAGCCAGGAAGAGAGCTTTCTCTCTGGGCTTTCTGTTGTTACATCTTTAATTTGAGGCAAGAACATTGAACATCCTGGGTGCCATAAGGAATGGGTTACTATGGGAGGAGTAGAGAAATTATTAGAAGGAAAAAGTGGCAGCTATTTTAAATATCTCACCACAACTTGAAGCTACGCCAGGATATTAAAAAACAAAACAACAACAAAACACCTTTAATGCTTTTTTTTTTTTTCAACAAGAGATTATTTTTAGCCTGGAGAAGAAAAATCTAAAGATGAGTGTGATAGCTGTCTACTAATTTTGAAGAGCTACCACACAGAGGAAGAATATAACATTGGTTCTTAAAACTCGGGTGTTAGGACCAACAGGTAGAATCAAAGGAAGGAACTCTTTACATCATGGTAAGAAGATATGATCTAAGAGTCAGAGTTGTCATAATATACAATCTGTTGCCCCAGGAAAGGATAGACTTATTATCACTGAGATGGTTCAAGTACAAAGAAAGAAGATGTTACATCCCTGTTTGTTAGCAGGGATGTTGATGTCTTCTATCAAATGCTTTTAAAAAAGAGGTGGTGCTTCAATGACATTTTTATTTCCCCTGCAGCTTTATTAAGTTCCTGCATCAGTGTTCTTCAGGCTTGCTGGATAAACTGGGATTTATCTGGGAACCCCTGAAATTATGGAAGAAGGAAGTACTGAATACTGAGCAAGTACAGGGACTCCTTTTGCCTCTAAGTGTTCTCTGTGCTGACAATATGCCCTCTGCTTTGTGTTAGGTCCCAATTCCACTTTTCTGCTTCCACATGGTGGGCATGACCTCAGCTTGGTAACCTAAACCTGACTCAACTGCTGTGACTGCTGAACATTTTGAAACCACATAACAACTTCTTATCTTTGAAAGGTTATTCATTTGTGTGTTGCTGTTGTTCTTGTTTTTTGTTTTTAGATTGGTGGGGATGCTCAAGTTCTTGCTGCTGATGTTCAAGTAGTGTCTATGTGAACAAAATTGCCACATATGTCATCACAATAGATATTAAAGCCTGCTTTTATACATTATATAAATCTAAATTATGCTTAAATTCCTTTTATCTTTATCTTTAAAAGATGATTAAGTAGGCAGTTAAGTTTATCTTCATGTTCAGAGAGAATAGTTCATTAATCTAGAAATTTATGCAATTATTTTATTTATTTATTTATTTACTTACTTACTTTTTACAGAGACAGAGAGAGAGTCAGAGAGAGGGATAGATAGGGACAGACAGACAGAAACAGAAAGAGATGAGAAGCATCAATCATTAGTTTCTTGTTGTGGCACTTTAGTTGTTCATTGATTGCTTTCTCATATGTGCCTTGACTGTGGGACTACAGCAGACTGAGTAACCCCTTGCTCAAGCTAGCGACCTTGGGTCCAAGCTGGTGAGCCTTGCTCAAACCAGATGAGCCCGTGCTCAAGCTGGCAACCTCAGGGTCTCGGACCTGGGTCCTCCGCATCCCAGTCCGACACTCTATTCACTGCATCACAGCCTGGTCAGGCTATGCAATTATTTTAATGGACATTTTTTGTTACTAAATTATTTGTTCAGGGATCTTCTATCATTTGTAGACCTGATGCTCTATATTTTTCTTATGAATTACACTTGCATCAATTCTTTGAAATGGAATCAAATATATCTTCATTATATACATAACACCCCAAGATTACAAGCTTTTAGACACTTTTTAAAATTAGACTAATAATGTGAACCAAATATTTGTGTTCCCCTAAAATTCATATTTTGAAATTTTAATTCCCAAGGGTGATGGTCTTAGGAGGCGGGCCTTTGAGAGGTGATTAGACCATCAGGGCGGAGCCTTCATGAATGGGACTAATGCTCTTATAAAGAGAGGCTACAGAGAGATCCCTTACCCTTTCTGCCATGTGAGGTTATGTTTGAAAGATGGCATTTATGAATTAGGAATGGGCTCTCATCAGATGCCAGATCTTCTAGCACCATGGTTTGGACTTCCCAGCCATCTTCTAGCCATGGTTTGGAACTGTAAGAAATAAATGTTTACAATAATGTTTACAAGCCATTCTATGGTATTTTGTTATAACTGCCCAGACAAACCAAGGCAATTGTGTATGCCAGATTGCATTGCTCTAGAAAGCCCTAAGAAGAGAATCATAACACAGACTCATGCAATGGTGGAACAGACTCTGGCTTGCTGCTGAGCCCATGATTTTGAGATAGTAAATAGACTTAAACCTGAATTGCCTTGTTATAAACTATATGTTATTACTGATCTATCATCCATAAAGTTGAGCATGTTCACTGACCATTTGGCTCAGTGGTAGAACATTGGCCTGGTGTGTGGAAGTCCCAGGTTCGATTCCCAGTCAGGGCACACAGGAGAAGCAATCATCTGCTTCTCCACCCCTCCCTTTCTCCCTTATCTCTCTGTGTCTTTATCTCCCACAGCCATGACTTGGTTGGAGAAAGTTGGCCCTGGTCATGGAAGATGGCTCCATGGCTTCTGTCTCAGGTGTTAAGAAGAGCTTGGTTGTTGAGCAATAGAGTAATGCCCCAGAGGGGCAGATCATTACCCCTTAGTGGGCTTGCCAGATGGATCCTGGTCGGGGTGCATGTGGAAGTCTGTCTCTGCCTACCCTCCTCTAAATAAAAACAAAACAAAACAAAATGCTCCCTCATAAAATAGAATTATATATAAAATGGGTCTTGAGAAGCCCCATTTGAGCAGTACATCGCATAAGCAGATATCTAATCTTCCCAGTGTATTTACTCCTCCTGCATTTCCACATTTCCTTCAACCTAATATTATGGACTTATAAGAAGTTCTTTAAGACATAACGGGATCATGATTGGCCCATTAGAGCTAACAGATATTCTGGATATTAATTTGTCTTTTCTTTTCCCACCATGGTCTCCAACCAAAACCATGCAATGAATTTTTAAATATATTCTTTACTCCTATAGTATTTCATGCCATATGGATTCATATCAAGAAACTCTCTTTTTAGAAAAAGTAATAAACAATAACCTAATATTCATGGAATATGCTGAAACAGCTAGCTGTATAGAAATGGAAGACTAACTATTATTGGGAACTCAGGAAACAGCTGTGATGCACCTGGGCTGGGCAGATGTAAGGTGCTCTCAGTGGTGTGTCGGAGTTTTCAAAAGACACTTGCTAAATGTTCAAAAATTTTATAAGCCAGTTTTAAAACATAATCAATATAAAAAATGAAATTATATAAAGTTAAAATTAAAGAAATTATATTAAAAACAAAACTGATCAATACTTAAAATTCACCACTTTCTAATTCTTTTACTAAATTTTGCTATTACCAGTACTCCTGAGACTATGCTTACTGTATCTTAATGGTGCAAATACTATATAATGTTATGTTACTGCACCTCTTCCCAGTTCTGCGTTCAATAATTTTAAACATAGTGGGGTATTTACAGCACCATCCAAATTTGCAAAAGTTACAATTCAGTCCTTTTATTCCTAGAGAGTTAGTTCTTAAATGTAAACCAGCACACCACAAGATGCTCTCCCGAAGGATGTGGTCTTTACTCTAAGCCAGTAAGCAATTTAAGGTGGGGATTTTTTTTACAGACAAAATGTGTGGCACCTACAAACCAAGGAAGTTGAAGTGAGATGAATATCCTTCACCATTATACTTAATGACCTGCTCAAAATTGTTTACTTCAATTTCCTACAACATTGACCTTTCCTTGATTAGACAATGTAGTATTCAGGAAAAAATGTTTTCATTAGAAGATACATTGAAATGTAAGTTGGTAGTGACACACTGTTACTTTGAAATTTTTAATACCAGAAAAATAATAAACAAACATATAAACAGGAGAGGTTAACTGGTTAGAGATGATTTTATATAACAGCCACTGTGGCATTCTGTTGGGTGTCATTTATTTGTTCAAAGGCTGGATGGGCAGGTGGGTATCTGGAAGACAATACAATATTAGGCTATTATGATAAGCATGTTGTTTTCTAAATATGTTTTTGGGGAAAAAAATCAAGCTGAGTTGAAGCAGTTAATTTTTAAGCCTCATTAAGTTTTAGTGGTCAATTTCAGGCATTCATTACCTGTGAAAGCGTAAGACTTGTATGAGAATTACTGTTGCTGCACTGTCAAGAAGAGCTTTCATTGCTATATTGTTTTTAATTTATAGAGAAAGAGAAAATATCTGAAATGTGCTAATACAAATATAATTTCCCTGTAGTGATTTCCACCCCCAAAGCTATGATACTGCCAGGAAAATAAATTACTTCAAGAATCCTGATGATCAAACAGCAAGAGAAAGTGACTTGGGGTAGCAGGCTGATTTTGATGCCTGACTACTCAAATAGGAATCAGTTGCTTCAGTCACATCTAAAACAGTGAGATAATTTCAGAAATAATTATGACTTGTCTTCTAAAAACTTTCTCTTCAAATAATCTTATTAATGAGCCATGCTATTTTATTGGTATGTAAGTTTAAACCATTAAAAAATATTTGTGATTCCTTTGAAGGACTGAAAATATACATGTTTAAAATAAAAAAATAATTTTTTTGGTATGATTGGAGCTGAATTTAGGATGACGATTGTAGAGTAATGTGAATCCTATCCTTACCCTCCCTGATGTGCCACTGGTTGTGCTTAAGATGCTCTTCCTCTTTCCCCAGGCACCACTTGCATTGGTCTCTCTGTGATGTTGACCTGTGTTTTCCTCTGCTGCTGGCAGAGTGGCTCAGCAGAAGTGAGCTGGGCCCATATGTGTTGTCCTATTTCTCCCCCTTTTCTTCCTCTTCCCTCTCTATCTTCCATGGTACTATGTTGGGTGAGGTTGTCTAGAGCATTGACGAGGTGCCATGAAGAAGAATAATTCTGAGCCTTTGTGAGTTCTTAAAGATTTATCCCACATTACTCCGACCCTTTTACTTTAAGAATTCTCAGCATTATGCTATTTCAATTTCTCTAAATGTCATCATCTATAAGCTTGGCCCTCTGAAATGCCCCCATCCTTGCTCCACTGAATTTTAACTGGTTCCCTTGATGTTGAACAAAGTTATATCTTTTCAAGATGAATTGACATGGTAGGATTATTGTCTGCAATGAAACAGAAAGTACTGTCCAAATTAGGAAAAATAAATCCTTTTGTTAAAGGGCCATTTTCAGAATATGTAAATATGTCTAAATATATATGTGTAGGTAGATTATCTGGTACTCTTTTAACAACTGCTCTATCTCTGATAATACTACTTGGGTTGGTGTTGATTCACAGGTAAATAAGATGGACTAGAAAGTTTTTTTATAAAGGAGCTCAATGAAGTTAACATCAATAAAATGAAAATCTTGTGAGTTATATAGTTTGACAAAAATGATCAGATGTTATACATCTCTATTAAATCAAGTGGGAGCTATGGTAAGTCAAAGCAAGTTGATATTAGATTATAAATCAAAAATAATTTTGCAACAGTGAGGGTTATTATGCTTGATATAACCTGTAGAATATCTTTAACAGAAAGACTTGCATGTGTTTGTATAGCTTAATTATAATCTTCTATGAAGGTTGACTGATAAGTATATTACAGGTCTTATCTCACACAAAAAAAATTGTGGTGGTATTTAATAAAATGTACAACAAAACAAGATATAAAAATAAGTCTCAGCCTCAAGATAGTGATGGAGTAGGCAGACTTTCCAACTTTCACCACCCAGAACCAAAGTGGATTACAACTTAATTTTAAGAACAATTATATGGAAAAACCAACTTTGGGCTAAACAAAGAGGAATCTATAAACAAAGATTGCTGAAGAAGCCACACTGAGACTGGTAAAAAAAAAAAAAAAAAAAAAGCAGAAATGCAGAGAGGGCTACCCAGCTCCCAGAGCGAGCAGCAGCCCAGAGGGACTTGCATGGTGGGAGGGGAGTTTTCCAGAAAGAGGAGGGTCCTGGCCCCAGGAATGAAGCCCCAGACTGCAGCTCCAGAGCCTAGAAGAAGCATATGGACACTATTTAGCTGTGAAACAAGCCAGAATACTGTTCATGAGAAAGAGACAGATTTCTCAGACCCAGGATTTGTCTTAAAGAGATTATGCAGATATCCTCTTTCACAACCACTCATATGGGGTTCTGGGGGATGGGGAGAACTGATAGGATCAGAGTAGCAGGAAGAGTGTGTAACCTAGGAGGAACAGGGAGAAACACTTTTAGGGACAGCCACCTTAACCCCTGGGCTGAGTCACTCCACAAATCTAAAGTGAATATTTTTCCTAGAACCAACAATACCAGCAAAGGAAAGCAGGTCACCAAACAAGTTCCCCTGGTGCAGTCAGAGCAAAGAATCACTTAGAAGCAGGGAGTCATCAGGGATACAGTATTGAGTGATGAGGTCTGAGGTGCATCACCACCGCCACACAGCTGAGTGCTTGCCAAAGGGTGGGAAGTAGCAGGACATGGAACTGTGGTCTCATTGGTGGAGGCTGGTCTTGGCTACTGCCCTGGCACACAAATGCAGTTCAGCCCAAGGGCGAAAGCTAGGGGCCTGCCACAGCTGTTGATAGGGCACACAAAAGTAGTCCGATCAGCGGCTGTGGGCTATGCATACAAGAATGGTTCCACCTAGAGTCTCACCCGTGGGGGCAGAGCAGAAGCCAGGGAACCAGCTGAGGATTGCAGCTTGTGACTGAACATGTGAGCATAGTCCCACCAGCGGAGCAAAGAATCAAATCAGTGACTTAAAGGACAAGATAAGCAAAAGCAAGGAAGCAGAAGAGCAAAAGAAAAGAGGCTCAAAAAGTCTAAGGAAACTCTAAGAAAGCTCTGTGACAACATGAAGAGAAACAACATCTGCATCATAGGGGTTCTTGATGGGGAAGAGAAAGATCAAGGGATAGAGAATCTGATTGAAGAAATCATAGCTGAAAACTTCCCTAAATTGATGAAGGAAAAAGTCACACAAGTTCAAAAAGCACAGAGAGTCCCACTAAGAATGAACCCAAAGAGTCCTCCTCCAAGACACATCATAATTAAAATACAAAATTTAAGAGATAAAGAAAGAATGCTAAAAGCTGTAAGATAAAAGCAGTCAATTACCTACAGAGGAGCCCCCATAATGATGACATCTGACTTCTCAACAGAAACATTAGAGGCCAGAAAAGAATGCAAGAAATATTCAAAGTAATACAGAACGAGAGCCTACAACCAAGACCTTTATCCAGCAAGGCTATCATTTAAAATTGAAAAAGAAATAAAAGCTTCCAAGACAAAAAAAGCTCAAGATATTAATTACAACAAAACAAATACTACAAAAAATGTTAAGGGGCCTGATGTAAACAGAACAAAGGAGGATATAATCTAGTAAAAGAGGAATGTAGATTTAAAGAATAAAGTGGTAATAAATAACTACATATCAATAATAACCTTAAATGTAAATGGATTAAATGTTCCAATAAAAAGACATAGGGTAGCTGCACAGATAAGAAAACAGGACCCATACATATGCTGTCTACAAGAGACTCACCTCAAAACAAAAGATACACACAGACTGAAATTAAAGGGATGGAAAAAAATATTTCATGCAAATGGAAATGAAAAAAAAAAGCTGAGATTACAATACTTCTATCTGACAAAATAGGCTTTAAAACAAAGGTTATACTAAGGGATAAGGAAGGTCAATACATAATAATAAAGGAAACAATCCAACAGAAAAATATAACCATTACAAATATCTATGCACATAATATAGAAGCACTTAAATATAATAAGCAGATTTTGATGGACATAAAGGGCGAGATCAACAGCAGTACTATAATAGTAGGGGATTTTAATATGCCATTAATATCACTGGATAAATAATGAAGAAAGAAAATTAACAAAGAAACAGCAGCCTTAAATGACAAACTAGATCAACTGGATTTAATAGGTATCTTCAGAACTTTTCATCTCAAAGCATCAGAATATACATTCTTTCCAAGTGCTCATGGTACATTCTCTAGGATAGACCACATGTTAGGACATAAAATGAGTCTCAATAATTTTAAGAAGATTGCAATCATATCAAGCATCTTCTCTGATCACAATGGCATGAAACTAGAAATCAACTACAATAGAAAAACTAAAAAACACTTAAACACTTGGGAACTAAATAGCATGATACTAAATAATGAATGGGTTAACAATGAGATCAAGGAAGAAATAAAAAATTTCCTTGAAACAAATAAAAACAAACATACAACTCAAAATTTATGGGACACAGCATAAGCAGTACTGAGAGGAAAATTCATTGCACTACAGGCATAACCTGAAAAGCTAGATAAAGCTCAAATAAGCAATTTAATAATGCATCTAAAAGAACCAGAATAAAAAAAGCAAGTGAAACCCAGAGGAAGTAGAAGAAAGGAAATAATAAAGATCAGAGCAAAAATAAATGACATAGAAGCTAAAAAAGCAATACAGAGGATCAATGAAACCACGGGCTGGTTCTTTGAAAAGGTAAACAAGATCAATGAACCTTTAACCAGACTCACCAAGAAAAAAAGACAGAGAACTCAAATAAATAAAATTAGAATTGAGAGAGGAGAAGTAACAACTGACACAGTAGAAATAAAAAAGATTGCAAGAAAATACTATGAAGAACTATATGCCAAAAAAATTAGACAACCTAGGCAAAATGGACAAATTTCTCAAAACATATTCTCTCAAAAATCAATATAGAAGAATCAGAAAACCTAAACAGACTGACTTTATCAAATGAGATTGAAATAGTTATCAAAAAACTCCCAACAAACAAAAGTCCAGGGCCAGATAGCTTCACAGGCAAATTAAACCAAATATCCAAAGAACTAACTCCTATACGTCTCAAGCTATTTCAAAAAATTCAAAAGAAGGGAAGACTTCCAAACTCCTTTTCTGAGGCAAGCATAATCCTCATTCCAAAACCAGACAAAGACACTAAAAAGAAAAATATATATAGACCAATATCTCTAATAAGTTTAGGTGCTAAAATTCTCAACAAAATACAGTTTTAGCAAACTGGATCTAATACATAAAAAAAAAATACTCATACATCACGAACAGGTGGTATTTATTCTGGGGAGACATGTCTAGTACGATATTCGCAAATCAATCAATGTGATTCAACTCAAAACAAAAGAAAAAATAAAAATCACATGATAATATCAATAGATGGAGAAAAAAACATTTGATAAAATCCAGCACCCACTTATGATCAAAACTCTCAGCAAAGTGGGGATACAGGGATCATACCTCAACGTGATAAAGGCCATCTATGACAAACCCAAAGCCAACATCATAATCAATGGGTAAAAATTAAAAGCAACCTCATTAAGATCAGGAAAAAGGCAGGGGTGCCCTCTTTCACCACTCTTATTCAACATAGTTCTGAAAGTTCTAGCCACAGCAATCAGACAAGAAGAAGAGATAAAAGGCATCCAAATTGAAAATAAAAAAAGTAAAACTATCATTATTTGCTGATGATATGGTACTCTACATAGAAAACCCTAAAGTCGCAGTCAAAAAACTACTGGACCTGATAAATAAATTTAGCAAGGTGGCAGAATATAAAATGAATATTCAAAAATCAGTGGCATTTTTATACACCAGCAATAAACTCTATGAAAGAGAAATTAAGAAAACAATCCCTTTCACTATTGCAAAATAAATAAATAAATAAATAAATAAAGTACTTAGGAGTAAATTTAACCAAAATGGTGAAAGACTTGTACTCAGAAAATTATAAAACATTAATAAAGGAAATCAAGGAAGATACAAACAAGTAGAAGCATATACCGTGTTCATGGATAGAAAGAGTAAACATTATTAAAATGTCTATATTACCCAAAGAAATCTATAAATTCAATGCAATTCTTATTGAAATACCAATGACATACTTCAAAGATATAGAACAAATATTTTAAAAATTTATATGAAACCAAAAAAGAACATGAAAAGCCTCAGCAATACTGAGAAAGATGAATTAAGTGGGGGTATCACACTTCCTGATATAAAGTGCTACTACAAGGCCATTGTACTAAAACAATGGTTCTTAACATTTTTTGAGGTACCAAACCCACCAGTTACATATGCGCATTCACCGAACCCTTCTTTAGTAATAAATAAAATATAATTTTTTTTCCAAATTCAAGACATAGGTATATGCTTTTTACTGTTGCACAAAATGAGCCGTGCATGAACATCACCTTGCTCAAAGAACAAAATCAGCAAAGTGTATGAATCACAACAAATTAGTCTTTACCTCTGTGGCAGAGGCTTCTCCGAATCCCTGAGACCAACTCATCGAACCCCTAGGGTTCAATAAAACCCAGGTTAAGAACCACTGCACTAAAAACAGCTTGGTAATGGCATAAGACAGATCAATGGAAAAGAATAGAGAACCCAGAAATAAGCCCACACCTATATGGACAATTGATATTTTCAAAGGAGGTAAGAGCATACAATGGAGTAAAGGCAGTCTCTTTAATAAATGCTGTTGGAAAAATTGGGCAGAAACTTGCAAAAAAATAAAACTAGATAACCAACTTACACCATTCACAAAAATAAACTCAAAATGGATAAAAGACTTTAATGTCAGTCACATACTGTTTATGTGAAACCATAAACATCTTGGAAGAAAACATAGTAAACTCTCCAATATCTCTCATAGCAATGTTTTTGTTGATTTATCTCCATGGGAAAGTGAAATAAAGGACAAGATAAACAAATGGGACTACATGACAGTAAAAGGCTTTTGCACAGAAAAAAACACCATGAACAAAATAAAAAGACAAACCACACAATGGGAGAATATATTCGCCAATACATCTGATAAGGGTTTAGTAACCAACATTTATAAAGACCTTGTAAACGAGGATGGCAAGATGGCGATGGAGTAGGCAGACGTACCAACTTCCAACTCCCAGAACCAAAGTGAATTATAACTTAATTTTAAGAACCATCATCTGGATAAACCAACTTTGAACTAAACTAAGTGGACTCTTCAACCAAGAAACACTGAAGAAGCCACATTGAGACTGGTAGAAAAAAGCGAAAATGCGGAGAGGGCTGCCCAGCTTCTGGAGCAAATGGCAGCCCGGAGAGAACCGCGTGGTGGGAGTCGAGTTTGGCGGAGAGGGAGGAACCTCGGTCCCAGGAACAAAGCCCCAGCCTGCAGCCCCAGAGTCTAGAAGAGGCATTTGGACAGTATTGAGCTGTGAAACAAGTGAGGATACTGTTTGTGAGAAAGAGACAGTTTTCTCAGACCCAAGATTCTTTTTAAAAGGACAGCGCAGAAAACCTCTCTTACAACCACTCACCCAGGGCTCTGGGGAATAGGGACAGAGGAGAGGACCACAGCAGCAGGAAGAGTGTGGACTGGAAGGCACAGAGAGAAACACTCTGAGGGACAGCCACCCTAACCCCTGGGCTGAGTCACTTCCCTAATCATAAACGAATATTTCCCCTGGAACTAGCAATACCAAAAAGGGGAGACAGGATACCAGCCAAACAAGCTCTCCCGCGCCACTTAGAACAGAGCTATTTAGATGGAGGAAGCTTCAGGGACTGCATTATGGAGTGTTAGGGTCTGAGCTGCACTGCTTCTACCCACACTGCTGAGGGCTGGCTGGAGAGACAGTGGTGGTGGGACACTGAAACACGGTTCTGTAAGCGGGAGCGGAGGCCTAGCCGGTGTGAGCTCTGTCTAGCCCAGCCGGGGTGGAGTGGACACGTGAAAGCGGTCTGGCAGCTGTAGGCCCGCCTGCAGCCCCACCTGCTGGAAAAAAGCGGGAGGCCAGGATCGGGCAGAGATCTGCTCTGCGACCCTGCACAAGTCAGCCCTGACCGCGGCAGTGGGGTTAGGACCAGGGAGGGCGGAAGCTCGTGGCTGAGCACGTGCCTGCAGCCCCGAATGGCCTGAGAAACCACAGTTTGCCATCCTGCATTTGTGAGTTAACTCTGACTGCGGGGGTGGGGCTGGAGCCTAGGACAAGTGGATGCTCGCAACTGAGCTCATGCCAGCAGCCCTTCCTGGCCTGAGAAACTGTGGTGAGCAGGCTCTGACCGCGGGGGCTGGGCGGAAGCCTGGGAACAGGCTGGGTCCACAGCTGAGTAAAGGTGCTCACCTATACCCTTGGTACTGAGGTTTGTGGCTTGAGTGCAGTGTGCAACCCAACCTGTGGGGGCAAGGCGAAGGCCCAGGCAGGCTGAGGCTTGTAGAGCTGGCAGGGGAACACAACCCCTCCCACTGAGGAAAGGCGGAAATCACTGGCAGCACCCATACACAACCGCCCTAGACAGTGGCAGAGGGGGTGGCGGGCCTGCAGACAGACCACATCTAGAGAACACAAACGCAACACCCATAGGACTCCAGTGGCCACACCCTTCTTATACACAGACAAAATGGGCAGTCAGAGGAATGCAACCCAAATGAACCAAGAGAAATCCCCAGAGAAGAACCTGAATGACCCAGATATAACCAAATTACCAGATGCAGAATTTAAAATAATGATAGTAAGAATGCTCAAAGAGCTTAGAGCAACAACAAATAGTCATTATGAACACCTACATAAAGAGATAATAAGTAAAAAAAAGGAAATTGAAATAATAAAAAAGAAAGAGACAGAAATGACAAATACAATATCAGAACTGAAGAACACAATGGACGAAATTAATAGCAGGATAGTTGAAGCTGAGGATCGAATCAGCGAGGTAGAAGACACAATAAACAAAGGCACAGAAGAAGAACAGAAAAAAGAAAAGAGACTCAAAAATGTAAGGGAACTCTAAGAGAGCTCTGTGACAACATGAAGAAAAATAACATTCGCATCATAGGGGCTCCAGAAGAAGAGGAGAGAGAACAAAAAATAGAAGCTTTGTTCAATCAAATCATAGCAGAAAACTTCCCTAAATTAAGGCAGGAATACATTTCACACTTTCAAGAAGCACAGAGAGATCCATTAAAGAAAAACTTAAAGAAATCAACACCAAGACACATCATAGTTAAAATACCAAAGCTAAGGGATAAAGAGAAAAATTTAAAAGCTGCTAGAGATAAAAAGGCTATCACCTATAAAGGAGCCCCCATAAGGATGACATCTGACTTCTCAACAGAAACACTTGTGGACAGAAGGGAATGGCAAGATATATTCAAAGTAATGCAGAACAAGAACCTTCAACCGAGACTACTCTATCCAGCAAGGCTAACGTTTAAAATTGAAGGAGTAATAAAGAGCTTCCCAGACAAAAAAAGTCTCAAGGAATTAATTAAAACCAAACGAATTCTGCAAGAGATGCTAAGGGGCCAGTAGTGAACAGTTCAAAGGAAGGAAAGAATATAGCAAAAGAAGAATACAGTTTCAAAGAATAAAATGGCAATAAACAACTACATATCAACAATAACCTTAAATGTAAATGGATTAAATGATTCAATCAAAAGACATAGGGTAGCTGAGTGGATAAAGAAACAGGATCCATACATATCCTGTCTACAAGAGACACACCTTAAAAAAAATGATGCACATAGATTGACAGTAAAAGGATTGAAAAAAATATCTTATGCAAATAAAAATGAAAAAAAGCTGGGTAGTAATACTTATATCTGACAAAATGGACTTTAAAACAAAGGCTGTAGTAAGAGATAAAGAAGGACACTACATAATGATAAAGAAAAAAATTCAACAGGAAGTTATAACCATTATAAATATCTATGCACCAAACATAGGAGCCCCAACATACATAAAGCAGACTTTGATGGATATAAAGGGCGAGATTAACAGCAATACAATAATAGTAAGAGATTTCAATACCCCACTAACATCACTGGATAGATCCTCAAGAAAGAAAATTAATAAAGAAACAGCAGACTTAAAGGAGACACTAGATCAACTTGATTTAATAAATATCTTCAGAAATTTTCACCCTAAAGCAGTAGAATATGCATTCTTCTCAAGAGCTCATGGTACATTTTCTAGGATAGAACACATGTTAGGACACAAAAATGGTCTCAACAAATTTAAGAAGATTGAAATCATATCAAGCATTTTCTCTGATCACAATGCCATGAAACTAGAAATTAACCACAAAAGAAAAACTGAAAAATACTCAAACACTTGGAAACTAAATAACATATTATTAAATAATGAATGGATTAACAATGAGATAAAAAAGTTTCTAGAAATGAATAAAAATGGTCATACATCAATTCAAATTTATGGGACACAGCAAAAGCAGTACTGAGAGGAAACTTCATTGCACTACAGGCATACCAAAGGAAGGTAGAAAAAGCTCAAATAAGCAACCTGACCCTGCATTTTAAGAACTAGAAAAACAACAGCAAATAAAGCCCAGGACCAGTAGAAGGAAGGAAATAATAAAGATCAGAGCAGAAATAAATGACATAGAGGCTAAGGAAACAATAGAGAGGATCAATGAAATCAGGAGCTGGTTCTTTGAAAAGGTAAACAAGATTGATGAACCTTTAACTAGACTCACCAAGAAAAAAAGAGAGAGGACTCAAATAAATAAAATGAGAAATGAGAGTGAAGAAATAACAACTGACACAAGAGAAATACAAAGTATTGTAAGAAAATACTATGAAGAACTCTATGCCAAAAAATTAGACAACCTAGGTGAAATGGACAAATTTCTTGAATCATATAATCTTCCAAAAATCAATCTGGAAGAATCAGAACACCTAAACAGACCAATTACAACAAATGAGATAGAAACAGTAATCAAAAAGCTCCCAAAAAAGAAAAGTCCTGGGCCTGATGGCTTTACAAGTGAATTCTACCAAAAATTTAAAGAACTAACTCCTATCCTCCTCTAGCTATTTCAAAATATTCAAGAGAAAGGAAGACTTCCAAACTCCTTTTATGAGGCGAGCATAATTCTGATCCCAAAACTAGGCGAAGACAAAACAAATAAAGAAAATTATAGGCCAATATCTCTGATAAATTTAGGTGCTAAAATTCTCAACAAAATATTAGCCAACCGGATCCAGCAATATATGAAAAAAATCATACACCATGATCAAGTGGGATTTATTCTGGAGAGGCAAGGCTGGTTCAATATCCGCAAATCAATCAATGTGATTCATCACATAAACAAAAGGAAGGACAAAAATCACATTGTCCATCAGAGGACGAGTGAATTAAAAAGCTTTGGTACATATATACTATGGAATACTACTCAGCCATAAGAAATAATGACATTGGATCATTTACAACAAAATGGATAGAGCTTGACATTATACGAAGTGAAATAAGTAAATCAGAAAAAAACTGAGAACAGCATGATTTCATACATAGGTGGGACATAAAAGTGAGACTATGAGACATGGACAAGAGTGTGGTGGTTACGGAGTGAGGGGATCGAGGAGGGGAGGGGAGGGGCACAGGGAAAACCAGACAGAAGGTGACAGAGGACAATTTGACTTTGGGTGACGGGTATGCAACATAATTGAATTTTAAGATAAACTGGAGATATTTTCTTTGAACATATGTATTCTGATTTATTAATGTCACCCCATTAAAATTAATTAAAAAAAAGAACTTATAAAACTAAAAAAAAAAAAAAAAAGAACTTGTAAAACTCAACACCAGGAAGGTAAACAATCCAATCAAAAAATGAGCAAAAGAATTAAATAGACACTTCTCCAATAGGCATATGAGAAAATGTTCAACATCACTAGTCATTAGAGAAATGCTAATTAAAACCACAATGAGATATCACCTCACACCAGTCAGTATGGTGCTCATTAACAAAACAACACATAACAAGTCTTGGTGAGGTTGTGGAGAAAAGGAAACCTTCTTGCACGGCTGGTGGGAAAGCAAACTGGTGCTGTCACTGTGGAAAACAGTATGGAGATTCCTCAAAAAATTATAAATGGAACTTCCCTTTGACCCAGCTATTCCACTTTTAGGAATATATCCTATGAATACCAAATCACTGATTAAAATGAAGAAATGTACCCATATGTTTATTGCAGCATTGTTTACAATAGCCAAAATCTGGAAACAACCCAGGTGTCCTTCTGTAGATGAGTGAATTAAAAAGTTATGGTACATATACACAATGAAGTACTATGCAACCACGAAAAAGAAGGAAATCTTACATTTTGCCACAATATGGATGGAACTGGAAACTATCATGCTAAGTAAAATAAGCCAGGCAGAGAAAGGAAAATATCATATGACCTCACTCATTTGAGGAATCCAATGAACAATATGAACTGAGCAATGGAACAGAGGCAGAGATGGGATCAAAGGGACTGGGAAAGGGGTCAGAGGGAAAGTTGAAAATAAGATGGGATCAGAGAAGGGAAAGAGATTAGTGAAATTATATATACATAACACAGCAGTATAGAGAACAGGACAACAGCAAATCCTAGAGGCAAGGGTGAAGGCATTGGGGGAGGGGACAAAGGGGTGGGACTGAGGGGAACATGGGGGTCGGGGGAGATATATTCGGTGGGACACTTGAATCTATGTAAATACAATAAATTAAAATTATAAATAAAAATAAAATGAAATAAAATCTCAAAAATTTAAAAGAAAATTAGATTATTGCTCTCACACATACCAAGAATATCTTAACTGAATTACAATTTGGTACAAGGTAATCTTTTTATACTTAGGGTCATTATTAAAAAACAACAATACTCTATAACCCTCATTATTGGATCAAATTTAGGAATACTGTCAAGATTGTTGTTTCCTTTTAGTTTCCAGGAAGATCTGGTAAGGACAGGAGATAGTACAGGCAGGGATTAATATGATATTCCATATTCACATAAAACAACATATTTTAAATTAAACAGTCACATTATGTTTTATGTTATAGAAATGCCAGCTAGCTGTTAGTTGGGTTGCTAAAGCAGTGTGATGCCCCTTGTCCTGAGATTACTAGCTGACTATAATGCCTCACAGCATGCTTACTGACCTTGTCACAGATTTGCAACTGCACCTAACCCTACCTAGATGGAATTCACTGGAAAGCCACTGAAGACTACAGAGGCCTGACAATAGAAATGAGAAGCTGGAGAACCAAGCCTGGATACTGGGCCACATCAGAAGAACCCCAGGAATTTGGGGATCAGAAAGGAAAGCAATGGCTAGCAGCAATCTTATCTGCCACTGCCATTGTGATGAATGTAATGTTTGTGATGAATGTAATGTTATCTTCTTCTTCGTGTCACTTGCTTAAGATTTAGAGTCCTGGGAGGAATCATCTGATGGTCTAGACGAGACCATGAGCTCACTCCAAATTTGCTCTTTCTCCTGAAGTAAATGCCATTTTATTTGGCTCAGGCAAAAGACCTTTAAGTCATTCTTGACACTTCCCTCTCTCTCACCTCACATCTCATGCATCAACAGATCTTGTGAACTCTATTTTCAGTATCTCCTCTAAATTCATCCACTTCTCAATAGTTGGGAAAGTCAAGATTCTACCCATGCACTATTTATAGCATGATTCTTGTCATCTTGACTAGTTGGATCATGAGCCCGTTAAAATAGCATTAGGGTGCTTAAGGAAAGAGGTTGAAGAACTTACTCATTCTGAGAAACACAGGGCTCACCACAGGGAACTGGAAGCCAGGCATGGGTGCCTAGGATATTATCTGCTTCTAAATTCACCATTGACTGCATACAATTCTCGAGAGTAGGTTAAAAAAGAATTTATCTGGGGTGAGTGTCCTCAGCTAATCCGTGCAGCTGGGCATAAAAAAGAGAGCAGAAGCTTCATTAACATATGTCAAGAGAAGCCAAGAATCTGGGCCAGGCTCCCTTGGGCATTTCATCCTCAAGTTAAAAAGATGATAGAATGATAGCTAGCAAGAATCTTGGAAACTACAGCTTTCTACATATCTGTCTCCTGAATCTTTTCTAACTCTCTACATCAGGTACTTAGTGGTCATTGTGTTTTTCAGGGTTCAATCATGACCTTGCTCACTGATTTCTCTGAACAATAATCCAGCTGTTATGTTTGGGTTGTCTTGTCCTGGGAACCTTAATCTAATAGTGGCAATATTACCCTTTTCTTGCACATTTAGGTTTCTGCTTTATAATCAGTCATTTAAGAAAATCTAACCAATATACTGATTATATATATATATATATATATATATATATATATATATATATATATATATATATATATATATATAAAGTAAGATAATTTAATCCAAAGGTCAGACCACTCAAAAGTGATTACTTCTGGAGAAGAAGGAAGAGAGATGCAAAGAGAAAAAGGACATGTAGGGAGAGTCTAAGGAACTGGTGACGTTCCATTTCATAGCTTGGTCAATGAAGACCACAATGATTTAATTTTTAATTATTTTTTAACTTTGCATATATAAATATAAATATATATATATATACATATATATGTATATATATATATATATATATATTAGGTGCACTAGTCAGAGTTCAACCAGAGGGGCAAAACAAGTAGGAGATATATATATAAATTTATTACAAGGAATTGGCTAATGCAGTAGTGAAGACTGGCTGATCAAATGCAGAGTCCATAGACAGGCAGGCAGGCAGGAAGGGAATGTCAGGTGCAGCCAGGGATCCCAGGGGCATGAGCTGAAGATTGTGGTCCATAGCAGTCAGTGAGAAAGAAAGATGAAAAGGAAGGAAGATGGAGAGGCAGGGAAGAGAAGATACACGTCCAGCTACTATTTGAAATCTCTGAGCTCAGGGAAGTCCTAAAGTCCTATTTTAAAGAACTTCCAACTGATTAAGTTGTGCCCAAATAGAATGCCCTTTTTATTAACTTACCAGCTGAATCCTTTCACAGTAGAGCCTACATTAGTGTTTAATTAAATAAAAGGGAGAAGGGGTATGTATGGCTCAAAATAGCTTGTGCTTCCCTACTGTCATCCAACTGTCCTGGGAGATATCACTGTAACCCTAACTACGAAGAAACTGGAAATAGAGTTCTTGGGATTATAATTCATCCAAGTTGACATAGGAAGAAGCCATTACAATATACTCTTCAACATGAGTGATATAGTTCATAATTATTATTTCTCTCTGTTGATAAAATCACTAGGTAACCTTCTACAAAGAGTCAATACAATTGTCAACAGAGGTAAGTTTTTATTGCTAGAAGATTTCTTGCTGGGGTAATTAAAAACCAATGGTGGTTGCATAATTACAGAAAGGTGTTCTTTTTTCATATTTGAATAAGATCATACCAAAATGAGAAAGGTTTAAATGAGTCACGTTAAATTTTTAATCCTAAAAAATAAACTATTAAAAACTTAAATGAGAAAACATATCACATGTTAACATGACATAATTATTTTTCTGAAATGATTTGGGAAACATGACCTGTCTCTCACACAATATTGTTACCCTGGAATACAGCATAAACTTTCAGGAAACATTTAAACTTCCATCATTATTATTGTGTTATTTCATTTGTTTGAGTTAAGCTTGCTGTAGCATTTCTTACATAATAATATGTAAGAAATGAATATTATCCATGTGCCTCCAAGGAGTAAACTTAAAATAAATAAGTGAAAATGTATGGGGAAAGAGACATTAACTTAGGGTAAAGAAAATTTTGTAGAACAGAACCATGTGGCTACAGAATAGGCTTTCTCTGAAGATTGTGACTCATGGACTTTAGAAGTATCCAACACAAGGCTTCCTGGGGGGCTGGCTTTGCAATTCAAGCCTTGGACTGTCACCCAATTCAATGAATATACTGTGTGTTTTAACCTCTTTCCTTCTTTACTCCTGGACCAATACCCTATCACTACCACTTGCTGTATTAAGTAACCAAGTTATTCTAAGTTAAGAGCAGTCTTTGGGGAGGTCTGTCCAAGAAAATTTTTTCCACCAGCTTTTTTTATTTCTTTTCCAACCATTTCTAACCATGCTGGACCTCATTTTCTCCAGTTTTTCTATTATTAATTCATTAAATTTCACTTTCTCAGATACATAAAAACCCTAGAAATTTTGAACCTGAGATAGGCCAGAAACCTGGGTCTTTCATGCTGTTTTACTGTTTAACACTAACAAAGCTATTTTAAAAAAAAAACAATAAAATGTTTACTTGATCACTTAGACAGTTGGGGTAAATGTTAGAAAAAAAGCTGTATTTTTATAGTGCATTTGACAGTTGTTAATGTCTAGGTAACAAATTAAAACATTAATTTGTATTCACATATATTCAGCATATTTTAATATAAATGCATCCACATAGGAAAGGATAAAAATCCTTCCCACACATTCCTAATGACAGTTTTTTTTATGCACAGTGGGGAATTATCCTTCCAAGGATAAGGAAGATAACAAAGCTTTTGAAGAAACCCAATTTCCCCCTTTCAATCAATCAAATAGTTTGTGAATATAATTTGAGATTTTTCAGTTTATTTTGTGGTAGAGAAGAATGGCAATGAGAACCAGGATATGGTCCACACCATGAGCAGAGCCAGCGTTCTGCTGTTTGGGAGACAGCATGAACCAAGCAGACACAGATGTGAATACATGCTTTTATGTTTACATGGTACATGGCCTTGTTTTCTCTGAATCAGCTTATCACGTGAAAAGGGAGGATAAAAATAGTAATGAAGGTGTTATAGAGATTAGAGATAATACATGTATGATAGAATATAAATATCCAGGATTAACAACATGCTCATACCCCTGCTCTCTGAGAATCAAAGACAAAAATACGGGATGCAGAGTTATGGAAGCTAAGCAGTCAACCTGGGACTCAAGTCATCTGCCAAAGGGCCTGTCAGGTGGGCAGAAACAGAGAGGCATTGGCCTCTGACTTCACATTTCAAGTAGAAAACTTATTATATGGCAAGTAGCATGTGCCCGAGAAAAGGACTTGAAAGCTTAGAGCAGTGGTTCTTAACCTGGGTTCTGTCGAACCCTAGGGGTTTGATGAGTCGGTCTCAGGGGTTCGGAGAAGCCTCTGCTGCGGAGGCCAGAATAAAGTAATACCGTAATTTGTTGTGAGTTCATGCACTTTGTTGGTTTTGTTCTTTGAGCAAGGTGATGATTATGCACGGCTCATTTTATACACCAGTAAAAAAACATATACCTATGTCTTGAATTTGGGGGAAAAAATCATATTTTATTTATCACTAAAGAAGGGTTCGGTGAATGCACATATGAAACTGGTGGGTTTGGTACCTCAAAAAAGGTTAAGAACCACTGGCTTAGAAGCATAGCTAAGCCATGTTTGGCAAGGGAGATAAATTAGAAATGAATAAACAAGAACAGACTCTCTGTGGAGACACCTAAATATTCTGTTTTGATCATTTCTTCAAAGCTAGTTAGAAAACAAAACAAAACTTGCAGCCACAAGGAAGCAAGAGATCAGAAGACACCTCAGCCTGAGGTGCTGGGAGAGGTGCACAAATAACTTCAGCCTGTGAAGACTCCCCAAGCACAATCCCTGTGGCTCTCCCATCAAGGTTAAAGGCAGTCTAGGACCCAGACTATTGGAGAACACAGCCCCTGTTCACTCTCCAATGCACCAGTGTGGGGAATAGGCAGGACTACTGGAATCATTTGGTGTTTTCTGCAAGTTTTCAAATCTTACTAATGTGTGATTAGCATCTCTCCCTCCAAATATAGGCCAGAACTTGTCCTCTCCTGGTTTGAGTTGCTGAGAAGTGTTATTTGATGTTTGCCAGACATCTCTCCTTTTCTGTTTGGAAGATGAAGTCATGTGCTTAGAGCATTTCCCAGCTCCCCCATTCCAATGTTCTCTAGAAGAAGCCATGATCAGCTTTCCTGGGATTTATCTGATGACACCTCTAGAGGCACTTGAGAGTTTCCAGACTCAGAATTCAGTGTGTAAAGGCCTCAGCATTTTTAGCCTTTTTTTATTTCCTAAGAATCACTGGTCCTCCTATTCCCAATCAGTCAGGCACAGATTTCCAACACATATATAATAAAATGCTTCTAATACTAAAAAGAATAATTATTACAGGTGACAGTATCTGAACCAGCCCCCATAATGTAAAACACTGGTATATGTTTATCTCAAATGTACACTAGGATCAAAATAATATTTTCTAAATTGTTCGCCTTCTTTCATATGTTTAGAGAAAACTGCCAAATATCTGTTTTCAAGTGATGGGAGGAAAATCAGAGATAAACTGAGGCAGTTGCAAAATAATATGCATATCTAAAAACCTAGATTGTGTTTATTTTTTCACTATTTAAAGACTGTTATTCAGCTTGAGCAGGTGGTGGCGCAGTGGATAGAGCGTCGGACTGGGATGCGGAAGACCCAGGTTCGAGACCCCGAGCTCGCCAGCTTGAGCGCGGGCCCATCTGGCTTGAGCAAAAGCTCACCAGCTTCGACCCAAGGTCGCTGGCTCTAGCAAGGGGTTGCTCGGTCCGCTGAAGGCCCGCGGTCAAGGCAGTATGAGAAAGCAATCAATGAACAACTATGGTGTCACAACGGCAATGAAAAGCTAATGATTGATGTTTCTCACCTCTCTCTGTTCCTGTCTGTCTGTCCCTATCTATCCCTCTCTCTCTGACTCTCTCTCTGTCCCTGTAAAAAGAAAGAAAAACAAAAAACACTGTAATTTATGAATGTGATCCAGATAATAAAAAGGACTGTGAGTCTTATACCAGGTTATTTTTTTCCTTGCCCATATCCCTCCCTAAAAGAAATAACATATTTGTGATTTTGAAGACATACTATGTGCCAGAAACCATTTTAAGTGCTTTATATGTTTTAACTTAGAATTTATGTCTCCAGAGAACAATAATTAACTCTCTAATATGGCATTCATTGAACAATTTACTGCACCTTTGGATAAAGTTAACTGAATATTACATAAGAATTTTCCCAAGGAGAACAACATATAGAAAAGAAACAATTCTGTTATCTGAGTAAAAATAGTCATTAATAACTTATAAAAAGTTGTAATTGTTTTGTTAACAAGATAAATCTATTGTTGATGGTATTTGTTAATCTTCGATTAAATGTCCCTCTATGGCTCAGTCATAAAAGATTTATCAAGAGCATACCCATGGAAAGTTCTTCTTTCAGAATATGGTTATAAATTAACTCACTGCAGAACACAGTTAAGGATGCTCCAGTAGGCATAAAGACCTCGAGGAAATTTCTATCAACAAACAATACGTTGTTTTTAAAACCCTTTGACTCAGTTTGTAACAATAATTTTAATAATCGACTGTAATGTGTTTTCAAAATCTTCATGAAAAAGGTTATGAGCACTATTGTGTACTTCTCCAAGAATATAATTGAAGCAGCTGTGGGAGAACTTAATACAGTATTATTCATTTTCTTAAAGTATGTAATTTCTTGAAAATTAATATATAATGAAATAAAGCTAAGTGGTTGTCGTGATTTAGCCACGACGAGTCTATTATGGGGTCTTCGAATGGGAAAAGGTATGGAATTAAACAAATGATAGACAGAGACTTAAAGATATATACATACAGATGGGTTCAGAAGGACTGCACAGCGAACAGTCTCTACTGCTTCTAAGCCAATGCAATGGCCGCTCCCCAAAGTGCATCAGTCTTTATTCAGGGGGAAAACATGGTCCATTAGCAATTCAATTGTTCCCAAGACAACTCAAAGACAACCCCCACCATACCATTCAAATCTAACTTTACACCAATAAGAAACTAGCTTCCAGCCTTTTCGGGAGAACAGGGGTGGGACAAGCAAGAATCAGGTATAGCTCTTTGTTAACTAGGCAGGTGAGATGGGGGTTGGGCCCAGCAGCTCTGTCCTCAAGATATCCAGATTGTAAAAACACCCTGTTTATATTTTGGTCCCCAACAAATGCTTGTCTAGGATAGGGGTCAAGGAACCAGGATATGAGCAAAGAATTTGGGGTGATGCATATGTTCACCCTCTTGTTAGTGATGATGGTCTCATGAGTCTATACGTATGTCAAAACTCAACCAATTATACAGCTTAAATATGTACAGTTTATTGTTCATCAATTATAATTCAATAAGTCAGCTTTTAACAAAAAAAGTATATAATTTCTACTTACAATAAGTAATTACCATGTTGATAGATTGTAGCAACATGATACCAGTGGACTTTGGGCAAAATTTCAATGCAAATTGCAATACAAAGGCATGATTGTCACATTTAAAATAAGAAACACTAACAAGAAGAATTAAAATACACAGATTTTGTTTGGCCAACCAAAAGGTTGAGCTTGATCAATAGTTTAAAATGACTTTAATTATATTGTCTTATCACAAAATTAAACAGGTTTTTGTTTTTATACAAAATTTGTAATATACAGTCACAAGAAGAGGAAGAAGACTCATCTGAGGTCATACATTGATGATAACCATTGTCACATGTTTTTAAATTTCCATCCAGGCTTTTGAAAACAATATATTCATATTCACATACATAATTTACTTTTATAAAGAGAAAAACATATATGTTCTACTTTTAATTACATATCTTTATATTGTGACTATTATATCCTATCATATCATCATATATAATATATAATTATATATCATAAATTATTACTAATAATTATTATTAATATGAATTGTTCAACCAATCCTTTATTGTTCTATATTTATTTATTTATTTTTTGGAATTATAACCAGTGCAGTAATAAAGGTTCTGGATGTAATGTCTATAATACAGATAGATTATCGGAATTAATTTTCATAAATGTAATTATCTCACAATATAAACAAGAATTTAAAGTCAAACTGTCCTTCATAAAAAAATTTTAATTTTAAACATTCCTATAGCATCTGAAATGTTGATTATATTATATACCCATTACCCAAAATGAAATCATTTTCTGTCACCTTATATTTGTCTCTCTTTATACTTTTCCCCCTCCTTCATACCCTTCTCCCCTGGTAACCACTTCACTTTTACCTATGTCCATGAGTTTCAGTTTTATGTCCCACCTATGTATGAAATCATGTAGTTCATAACTTTTTCTGATCTACTTATTTCATTCAGTATCATGCTCTCAAGGTCCATCTATTTTGTTTCTAAATGGCAATAGGTTATCATTTCTTATGGCTGAGTAGTATTCCATTGTATATATGTACCACATCTTTAGTCAATCCTCTATCAAGGGACACTTTAGTTGTTTCCATGTCTTGGCCACTGTGATTATGCTGTGATGAACATGAGGGTGCATATGTATTTACATACCAGTGTTTTCGAGTTTTGGAAGCAGATACCCAGTAGAGTGATTGCTGGGTCATATGATAGTTCTAGTCTTAGTTTTTTGAAAAACCACCATACTTTCCTCCATAACAGTTGTACTACATAATTTACATTCCCACCAGCAGCAAATGAGGGTATCTTTTTCTCCACAGCCTCTCCAACACTTGTTTTTACCTGTCTTGTTGATAATAGCCAATCTAATAGATGTGATATATATAGTATCTTATTGTAGTTTTGATTCACATTTCTCAAATAGCTAGTGAAGATGAGCATCTTTTCATGTATCTGCTGGCCATTTGTATGTCCTCTTGGGAGAAGTGTCTGTTCAGGTCCTCTCCCCATTTTTCAATTGGATTGTTTGCTTCTTTGTTGCTGAGCTTTCTGAGTTCTTCATATATTTTGGATATTAACCTCTTATCAGAGCTGCTGTTTGCAAATATCATCTCCCATTTAGTTACCTGTCTATTCGTTTTGTTGTCAGTTTCTTTTGCTGTGCAGAATTTTTTTAGTTTGGTATAGTTTCATTTACTTTTTTTTGTCTTTACTTCCCTTGCCTTTGGGGTCAAATTCATAAATTATTCTCTATTGACAAGGTTCATGTGTTTAGTACCTATGTTTTCTTCTATGTAATTTACTGTTTCACACTTATATTTAGGTCTTTGATCCATTTTGAATTAATTTTTGTGCATGGAGAAAAACTGTAGTCAAGTTTCATTCTTTTGCATGTGGCTTTCTAATTTTCCCAGCACCATTTATTGAAGAGGCTTTTTTTGTTTTTCCTTCATTGTGTGCTTTTGGCTCCTTTGTCAAAGATGATTTGTCCATATATAATAAATAAAACATTTTGGGGAAGCAGAGGTTTTTGATCTTTGTTTCTATTTCCTCCCCACTTTATAGGTCTATTTAGGTTTCCCACTTCTTTGAGATTCAGTCTAGAAAGAGTGTATAGTTCCAGGAATGTATCCATTGCCTCTACGTTGTTGAATTTGATGACATATAATCTTTCACAATATTCTACTATCATCCTTTGTATATCTATGATCTCTGTGGTAATTTTTTCTTTTTCATTTTGAATTTTGTTTATATGAGTCCATTCTTTCTTTTTTTATTTTCTTCTTGGTGAGTCTAGCTAGTGGCTTCTCAATTTTATTAATCTTTTCAAAGAACCAGCTCATTGTTGTATTAATTTTTCTATAGATTTTAATTCTCTATTTCATTTAGTTTTGCTCTAATTTTTACTACTTTTTTTTCTTCTGCTGACTTTAGGTTGCCTTCATTCTTTTTTCTAATTCTCTAGGATGTGATGTTACATTGTTCATTTGAGATCTCTCTTGTTTCTTGATACAGGCCTATAATGATATAAACTTCCCTCTTATCACTGATTTTGCTGCATGCCAGAAATTTTGATATGTTGTGTTGTCATTTTCATTTGCTTGTGTATATCTTTTGATCTCTGCTTTTATTTCTTCTTTGACCCAGTCATTTTTTAGAAGTATGCTGTTTAATTTCCCATTTATGTAGGTTTGTTTACTTCCTTTTTGCAGTAGAATTTTAATTTCAAAGCCTTATGGTCAGAAAATATACTTGGTATATTTTGAATCTTTCTAAATTATTTATGTTAATTTTGTGGCCCAATATATGGCCTATCCTTGAGAATGTTCCATGCACACTGGAAAAGAATGCATAAGCTGATGTTTTGGGATGAAATGTCCTATAAATGTCTATTATGTTCATTTGTACCATTGTGTCATTTAAGGCTAATATTATTTTACTAATTTTCTGTTTGGATGATCTACCTAAAGCCATCAATGGTGTGCTGAAATCTCCAAGAATGATTGTCGTTTTGTCTGCGTCTATTTTTATTTTTTATTATTTATTTATTTATTTTTATTAAGTGAGAGGCAGGGAGGCAGAGACAGACTCCTCCATGCACCACAACTGGAATCCATCAACATGCCTCCTACCTGGTGATGCTCTCTGCTCATATGGAGCCATTGCTTCATTGCTCAGCAACCAAGCTATTTTAGCACTTAAGTTGAGCCCATGGAGCCATCCTCAGCACCTGGGACCACCTTCCTCAAACCATTTGAGCTATGGCTGTGGAAGGAGAAGAGAGAGAGAGAGGAAAAAGAGAAAGAATAAGGAGGAGTAAAGAAGCAGATGGTCACTTCTTCTATATACCCTGACCAGGAATTGAACTCAGGACTTCTACAAGCTGGGCTGATGTTCTACACTCTACTAACTAGTCAGGGCCGGCTTTTATTTTTAGATCAGTTAGTAGATGTCTTATGTACTTTGGTGTTCCCTGGGTTGATATATTTATATTAAGAAGAGTTATGCCTTCTTGATACAATGTCCCTTTATTATTATAAAATGTCCATCTTTGTCTCTGGTTACCTTTGGTATCTTGAAGTCAGCATCATATGAGTATGGCTACACGTGCTTTTGTTTGGATATTATCTGCTTGGAGAATTGTTTTCAAATCTTTCCCTTTGAGTTTACTTTTGTTCTTGCAGCTTGAAAACAGTATATGGTTGGGTTTTGCTTTTTGATCCACTCTGTGCCTCTTTATTGGTGAGTTCCGTCCAATGACATTTAGGGTAATTATTGACACTTAAGTATTTCCTATGGCCATTTTATGTTTTGTTTCCTGGTAGCTCTGTGTCTTGTTTGGTTCTTCTCTTTTATGTTTCTGTAAGTTGTTTTTCTTTGGTGGTATTCCATACTTCTTTTCCCTGTTTCTTCTTTGTTATGCTGTGTGTTTCAGTAGTGGCTTTTTATATGGGTGGTTAACATTAGGTTATTAAGAGAAAAGTTTTAATATGTAAAAGAGTCCCTTGTCTTATGGTTACTTCTGCACTCCACCCTCCTTTGCCACTGCAGATCTTTGTCCTTTCCCCTTTCATGTTATTGTTGTCATGGAGTATCCTTTTTATTGTAAACTTGGTGGAGATTTTAGTTGTAGCTTTGGTTTGTTTTGTTTTTTTGTATCTGGTCAAATAACCCTCTTGAGTAGTTCCTGGAGTGGAGGTATTCTGGTGATAAATTCCTTCAGCTTCTGTATGTCTGCAAAAGTTTATATTTCTCCTTCATATTTGAAGCATATCTTTGATGGATATAGTATTCTTCGTTGGTAATTCTTCTCTTTCAGTATTTTGAATGTTTGAGTTCACTCTCCTCTGGCTTGTAGATTTCTGCTGAGAAGTCTGATGATAACCTAATAGGCCTTTTTTATATGTTATTCTTTTTCTTAACTGCCTTAAGAATTCTTCCTTTGTCATTGATTTTTGACAATTTTATTATGATGTGCCTTGGAGTAGGTCTGTTTCAATGGGGTAACTCAGCATTCTGTTTGCTTTTTGAATTTGAGGCTTTAACTTTTTTCATAGGTTTTAAGAAATTTTCATCAATTATTTGTTTGAATAGGCTCTCCATTCCCTTCTCTATCCCTTCTTCTTCTGATATACCCATTATTCTTTTATTGCTCTTCCTGATGAAGTCAGACAATTCTTATAAAGTGCTCTAGTTTTTTTTTTAATTCATGTGTCTTTCTCCTCTTCTTTCTTTGGCATCTCTAGCTACTTGTTTTTGTTGTTGTTGTTTTTATATTTTTACAGGGACAGAGAGAGAGTCAGAGAGAGGAATAGACAGGGACAGACAGAAAGGAATGGAGAAAGATGAGAAGCATCAATCATCAATTTTTTGTTGCAACACCCTAGTTGGTCATTGATTGCTTTTTCACATGTGCCCTGATCACAGGCCTTCAGCAGACTGAGTAACCCTTTGCTCAAGCCAGCGACCTTGGGTCCAAGCTGGTGAGTTTTTTTCTAAAGCCAGATGAGCCCGCACTCAAGCTGGCAACCTCGGCGTCTCGAACCTAGGTCCTCTGCATCCCAGTCCGATGCTCCATCCACCATGCCACTGCCTGGTCAGGCTATTTCTGGAGATTTTTAATTTTCTTTTTGAACTACATCTTTGTCTTGTATAGCCATGGTATTTATTTCTTCTTTTTTGATTGCATTTGAGAGTGGTATTGTTAAGAACCCTAACAAAAAGCAACTTAAAAAATAAAAAAAATTAAATTAAAGGAAATACAATAAAAAATGTAAAAATTAAAATATTATGACAAGTCAAAAAGAAAACCCACAGAAAACAAAGATCAAAAACAGTACACCCACAAAGAGGTAAAAATTAAAGAAAATGAAGTTCAAAAAATAAAAAATGAATTAGAATATAAAAGGAGAAAGGAAAAAAAAATTGGATTTGAGATTTTTCCAGTAGGTTTTGCTCTATTATAAGTTTTAGCTCTGTGAAATTCCTGGGCTATCTTCTGCTAAGATGCTGCTGTCACAGTGATGTAGGCAGGGCCACTGTCATGTTGGGTGGGGTGTGTTATGAGTGATTTATGTCTTCAGCTTTATGGCTCTAACAATGGTAATCTCAGGCTTCCAGGTGTTCCTTCTCAGGTCTCAACAGACCCAGGGACCAGATGTGGAGCATTTCTGTTGTTCAGGAGAAAGATTGGCTCTGGAGAACTAGCTGTGAGATTTTTCTCTGCCACTCTCAGTACCTGCAAAGCGAAAGAAGCAAGATCTGGGAGGCTGGGGGCCGCACTTTAGTTCTCTGTCCCTGCCAAGTGCGGGCTGCGGGCTGACCATGGGAACACTGGTCATGACCCTGTGCTCTAGCTGCTTTAGTTTGTTGCCCCTTCTTCTCCTCTATGTCATCACTCCTCCTGGTAGAAGGAGACCCAGTCACTCCAAGTTTCTATCTCTGTAATGTTTAGACAAAATCTAAACAGCCTGAGCTTCCTTCCTTCTATAGTTCAGCAGAGAAGGAGAAACAACAAAAATCCAGTCATTCTGGGTTTATCTCCTCTCCAGAGCCCACCATAAATGTGTTGTATCTTCTGCTCCTCTTTTCAACTTGTACCACCTTTAGTCCATTCGGTGCTTTCAGGTGCAAGCCCAGTTGGGGTTCCTTTGCTGTTATAGTTATTCAATTTATTGACATTTCAAGGGGAGGGATTAGGAGTGTCTCTCACACTGCCATTATTCTGAAATCACTGGAACTAAGTCTCCTCCATAAAAAATTGATTTAAACTCTGAACCACAGTATAAGTGTTCAAAGAATAGTAATAGATATTTCACAGAAGAATATATAAAAATGCCCAGTAAACATTGAATATATGTTTAATCTTAATAATCCAAGAAAAGAATTAAAACAACCAAAGATACTACTTCACATACTTTATATGTAAAATATTTTAAGATAAATATCTAGAGAGATAAAAACTTAGAATTAAAAATAATTTTCCATTGGTTTGAGAGAAAGAGATGGGTAGGAGAGAGAGAAAGAAACA
Source organism: Rhynchonycteris naso (assembly GCA_037038555.1). Classification (NCBI taxonomy): domain Eukaryota; kingdom Metazoa; phylum Chordata; class Mammalia; order Chiroptera; family Emballonuridae; genus Rhynchonycteris; species Rhynchonycteris naso. Next base: position 46,871,199 of record CM073000.1, on the reverse strand, counting down.
TCAAGTCATCGTTTCTCTTAGTTATGAACTTCTTGTTGCTTCCCAGGGATTGAACCTACAACTTCAGCACACTGAGAAACCTGGCCATGGTTTAGATAAATTTTTAATATTGATGGTATTAAGTATTGAAGAGATGAAAATATGGTTTCATCTCCTCTCATGGAATGTATAAGTCAATGCATCCATTTTGAAAGGCATTTAGATTAAAAAAATATGCATATCCTAGAACCCAGTAATTTTACTTCTGAGAATTTAGGCTAGAAAAACACACATAACCCAAGGATCAGTCTGTGTCACATGCCCTCCCTCATTCCTGGGTTGGCAGTATGCCCAGACCACATGGATTGGGGGAATGCACTTTGACAATGGAAGGAAAACTGGGCAGACCACCAACATGTGTCTACTCTGAAAGCCAGATGAATCATTAAGTTCTTCTGAATTCTGAAATCAATTAGAAATCCTATAATTTGTGTCAATTAGCATAAAATATCAAGTTCCTCAGAATAGCTATAATTTGTTATTGTTGAGCTGACATATCAAACTGTCATTGAGCCATGATATAGTCAGGAAACCTTTGTACAATTTCTAAGTAGAAATACATCCTTAGCACTTCTCAACTCAAATTTTAGTTCCCTTTCTTCCTAATAGCCTTTCTTCTTTTCCAGAAGAAAGCATTCATCAGATACTACCCTGATTTACATTCTTCCTGTGTCAATTAATATATTTTAAGGAAATACTTTCTTGAAAATTAAGATGTCAGCACAGTGGTTCTCAACTTGTCTGCAGATTAGAATAACCTGAGAAACTTTAAAACATACTGATGGCTGGGTCCTACCCAGACTAGTTCAAACCAAACCTCTGATGGTATTGTCTGAGCATTGCACAATGAGATGTATAAACTGCCGTCTTAGTGTCCACTTGGGGAACATTTTCAGTTTAAAAGAGAACCATTTTGTTTTTAAGAAATGATATTATAGGTGCTGTTTTAGAACAAAAGACTGGTCCATTGTCTCTGCCTTGAGTCACATCTCTTAGAGATCTTATCTCAATGGGATGGTTTTCCCTGGTCTTTAGGGATGCTTATTTCTAAAGAAGCATCTAAAGGAGGTCATAACTATCTAAAGAGTGATGTCCTCATCCTAAAACTCAGACAAATTAACAATAGCTTTTGTAACCACAGATACCCTGGGAGTTAATAATTATCAAATTAGAACAGAATTTATTGGTTTCTAATGTGCCACTTTTCAAGAGGCATCACACTATGGAACCACAAGGAAAACAGCTCAGGACAGCCTTTGCTTTGTAGGTAAATTTGGATAATTCTTTTAATTTTTGCAATTCTCCTTTAATAAACCAAAGATAAGGAAGAAGGGACAGATGGAGAAACTTGTGACCTGAAGTCAAGTGTACTTAATTTGGGAAAATAGGGATAACCTTAATAGTGGAAGATCTCTGAATAATGTTTAAACCTTTCTGGTTTGTTAAGCAAATCAAATGGGTGAGAAAGGAGGGAAGTCTTTCTAGATCAAGGATCTCCCAGCTTAAGATCCATTAAATAGCCAAAATTAATGAGAAAAGACAAGTGAACCTTCTGTTTGGAATAGAGGCTAGAGGATAAAGTGGTGACAGTAGGGCACTGGGAATGAGTATTCAAAAACAAAACAAAACACCAGAGTTTAGCTGCACATTTAAGACTGCTAAAGATTCTTTTATAAACAAAAAGTGAGAAAACTTCCAGAAAGTAAACGACCTGCAGGAACCCTGAAAACCATTTGGGAGAGTTCTAATAACTAGACTTAAGAAGATTTTTTCTTCCTTCAGGGAAGAGAAAGGTTGCTTGACAGGCACTCACCTTTCAGTCAGCTAGCAATTGAATCAGTCACTATACACTTAGCATTAGAAGAAGAGCTGAAAAATTTGGGTCCTTGGGGGAAACAAGACATGTAAATAGTGATTATTTTCTACGTAGACCTCAGACACATGTAACTAGACTGACACACTCAGTCATATTTCCGTCTGTGGTATACAATTCTCCACCCAGTCTTGGCTTCTTATTTTTTTACTTTTTATATTTGTTTTATTTTCTTTTATTTTGACTCCATTTATCACACTCTCCTCCCTCCTTGAAAGTACTCATTTAGATGTTTTTAATGTATTTTACACATTATTTACATATAAATATATTTGTGAACAATTTACATATAATGTATTTGTGAACAATATATAGTACTGTTTTAGATATTGTATCAGTTGGGTCACCTGGGAAACACATATTAAAACGGTTATTAGAGAGTTAACATTTTACCAGGGAGTAATACCTGTGAGAGATAAAAAAAAAAAGGAGGGAGAAAAACTGGACAGGGACAGACTTCAGAGTGTGATGCAGATTTGACAACCTTGAAAGAAAAGGGGAGAAAGCAGGCTACAAGTGGTCCAAGGTAGTCATTTTGCCAAAAAAGTGGCCCATTGTGTTTGAGGTTTAGTACCACCAGATCAGGGGCTTTGTGTTGCTCTCTGTTGCAGGCAAGTTGAGACACTTAAAAGAGCAATTGCTAGACTGATCTAGGAAAGTGGGAGTCTCATGTAGGACCCCCATCTCTGCCACAGTGGTCCCTCTGTTCATGTGCATATTATGCTCCTTCTGAAATGACCAATGACAAAATTGCCTAAGTCTACTGGTCAAGTAATTTTCTCTACTTCTACATGGTTTTTTAGTACCTCTTCCAAAGTGGATGATGTCTGGTGTGTGTTTACATATGACACAAAGATTTTCACTCTTATATGTCCATCCTCTAAAGAAACCTCTCCCTAGACCTACCATACCCTTATCCCTAACCTTGTCTCTAATTTTCTAGTCTTCATACCTCAAGGCCCCTGACCAGCCATCCAAACCATTTACCTCTGCCCAGAAACTCATTTATATTCTCACTTTCGGCCATTTCTCTTGGTGCCTACAGTGGGTGAGCCATGCATCATCCAAAGCCTACCAACTCATAAGAGTTCTCCTTACCACTATCATTTAAAGCCACCCTTGAATATGACTAATGCAAACACTTTTTTGGTTTAGGTAGCATCTACATAAAAAGGCTGTGCATCCATAAACCCAATTTTGGATTTTTCTTCTTTCTTTATTTGTCTATAGGAAAGGATCCCCTCATATTGCCATAGATGTGAACTATGGTAGGGAGCTGGAGCAACCATGGTGGTTAATACAGCTTTCTGGGCTAACTTCTCATGTAGTTACTCATATCATCAGTTTCTAATCTGGCTTGATTCTTTTTATTTTTTTTTTCAGCGAGAGATAGAGACAGGGACAGACAGATAGGAAGGGAGAGAGATGAGAAGCATTAACTTGTAGTAGCGTCACTTTAGTTGTTCATTGATTGCTTCCTCATATGTGCCTTGACCACGGGTTTCCAGCTGAGCCAGTGACCCCTTGCTAAAGCCAGAGATTTTTGGGCTCAAGCCAGCGACCATGGGTCATGTCTATGATTCCACGTTCAAGCGGCGACCCAGCACTAAAACTGGTGAACCTGTGCTCAAGCTGGATGATCCCATGTTCAAACTGACAACCTCAGAGCTTAGAACCTGGGTCTTTAGTCCTAAGTCCATACTCTATCCACTGCACCACCACCTGGTCAGGCAGGGTTGATTCTGATGCACCTTTCTATCTCATAGATTCCTCCTGGACCCACCTGCCTTTTATAATATAGTGTCTTCAACAGAACCCAGCTCATGATGTGCAGTTCTCGGTCCATGGCCACTTGATATCCCATTGTCAAGTGTTCTATCTTTACCAGGGCTCTGTAGCACATCAAGATCTATTTTTCAAGAGGCTTATAACTCTCAGCTGCAGATGACATGACCTTACTCCAAAAACTCAAGGACTTGATTGTGATTTTTCATAAATCTTATCCTGGATCTTTTCCTGCCACTGACATTAATGAAATAAAGAATACAATAGCAGGCTTAGGGAAGGGAAACCTTAGGTAAGGTTGCCCTGAAAAACTCTTAGTCTAGCCCAAGGAAGAGCTCCACCGCAAAGACTGCCCATTAGTAGAGCACCACATAAGGCGAAGGTGGTTATGTCTCTTGTCTTTCCACCATGCTCAGACTTTGATTGGGGGCTTCCCTGGGTGAATGTGGCCTCAACTAGAAAACCGAGGCATTCTGAAAACTCTAATGGATAAAAGTTGTAGGCCAACTACACTCCCAGCAACTGAATGGCAGATTCTTTTATGAAGGAAGACCCAAGTGACACACCTTTATGGCTGCCACAGATATGCTTTAAATTTTTACGTAAGTGAGATTCTCCCATATACCTATTCTGAGTCTTTTTTTTTTTAATTTAACATTGCTTTCATGGCTTATTCAGAGATAACATTGCATTGTATAGTTATTTGATATTTTAATAATTTTCCTGTTGATGGATGATACCTAGATTGCCTCCAATTCTTGCTACTACAAGAAAGGAATACATTTGTGCTTGTCTCCATGTGTAACAATTTTACTAAGGTAGATATCTGGAAACATTAGGTCATGTACTATTTATACATTCAATTTTAATAAAGACTGCATATTGAGTAAAAAAAAAATACAACCAGTCTTTTAAAGTATATCTCATAGGCTAAGTAGTCTTTGGTTATTATAACTAGCCTGAACTGTCTTTGGTTTTCCAATGGCTCTTGATTCTTTTGGCCTTTTGTACCTAAAAATCCCTAAGGAATTATTACTTTCCATGCAGTGCAAACAAGAATCCTTAAAATAAATTTTTATGAGCCTGTTTGTCTTAAATTAGCTTATGTGGAAATCCCTGAACCTTCACCATGGCCAAGGGAATAAAAAAAAAAACTTAATTAGCTTAGCTGAGGTTGAATTCTTTACCTGGGGTAGCAAGTGTATTTATAGAAAAATGACAAATGAAAACTGGGTGTCAAAATAACAGATGTTTACTATAACATACACATACACACAGTTCTGGGTATTTTGAGTATAGGTTAAAATGGACTTTATTTTACATTGCTAATTGATTGTACTCCTTACTTGGCTGAGAGTTCTGCTTTCATTCTGTTTGAAAATTGCTGTGAAATTTTGCCAAGGGTATCAGGGATTTTCTCATAAAGATGTTGGGAAAATATTAGTCCCCACAGCATGACTGGAGATTTGCAGCAAGCCTATGTTGTAGACAGCTTGGGAAAAGTACAGCACTGGTACTTGAACTGTGTCTACATAATGGATCTAACTGACATTTGATCCTCAAAGGAGAATGTGTACTGCAAGTTTAGGTATGCATGCACAAGGTTTTCTAGGGGATATGCTGTAAGAGTCCTTAACGCTGGTCACTTATGTATATTCTGCTTTGTTTTCCATCAAGGCTCATGTTTGAGTTGCACTTCACTGCCCACTTCATTTAGGTAGGGCCTTATTGGACTAATGAAATGCAACCTGAAGTGATTTATAACATTTCTGGGCAGGAACCTTGAGAAGCAATACGTGCAATGTTCTTTTCACTCTTCTATGGTGCCTGGAAGTAGTCCACATGGCAGCTGCTCCATCCGCATGGATGCCTGAGTAAAGATGACAATGACATAAGATCGGGTCTTCAGTCAACCCACAGTGACTATGTATCATGAGTGAGATAGAAGCTTTTGTTGTTTGATACCCAAAGCATTATCTAGCTCATCCTGACTGATATAAAAATTGGTACAAGGAGTAGATTTGTTTGGTAAGCATGTATTCAACTTCAATAAATTATGCCAAGCTGTTTTCCAAAGAGGCTGAGTCAATTTTGACATTACTTACTACAAGTAGATGAGAGTTCCTGTTTTTTCACAGCCTTGCCAAAACATGGTATTTTCAGACAATAATTTGATCTGATGGAAATTTGGGAAATGTTGCCTCATTGTTTTTATTTTAATTTTCCTGATAACTAGTGTTATATTTTTGTATGTTTATTAGGCACTCAGAGTTCTTTTTCTGTGAAATACCTGTTTATAATTTATGCCTCTATCTCTGTTGATTTACTTCCTGAATTTCTGTCATGTTTGTCTTTTCCTTATTGGTTCATACAAGAAATATATATATTCTATTCTGTTCTATTAATTATATCATATCATATCATATTATATTAAATTAGGTCAATCTGCCCTTTATTCTTTCTTATCCCCTCTTTCTATATTATTTTTCTCCATATGATTTATGGTCATCTTATGTATTATTTACTTATTTGTTGATTTGCTTATTGTTTTTCTCTCTCAATCTAGTATGTAAGGCCCATGTGGTAGGGACCTACTGGATCTTTTTCACTGCTGAATACACAGGGTCTAGAGAAGGGTTCAGAACAGAGCAGGCACCTGGTAACTACCTGAATGAATGCAAAAGAAAACAGTCACAAAGTTTATAACAGTATCTGAACATTAAGTTTCTTGATCATGGACAGTTCTCCAAGTAAGCAAATTTTGTCCTGATACCTGTAGACTCTTGAGCTTGGTGTATTACTGGCCTGATGAGGACCAGATCTCAAGTTACAGTGTGAGTCCAAAAGCTTAAGAATAAAGAGCACCAAGTGTCTGAGGGCAGGAGAAGATAAATGCCTCGTCTCAAACAGAATGCAAATTCACCCTTTTTCCACCTTTCTTTTCCTACTTAAGTCCTTAACTGATTAGATGATACCCATCCACACTCTTCAGAGCAATTTTCTTTACTCCATTTATTGATTCAAATGATAATCTCTTCTGGAGACATCTTTACAGACAAATCCAGAAGTCATTTTTACCAAATACCTGGGTATTGAATAGCCCAGTGAAGTTGATACACAGAATTAACCATAACGAGTCCAACATCTGTAAACTTGGCACACATACACAACTTCTTAAACCATACTCAATTTCCAAATAAAGATAAAAAGATAATTCCTCCTTACATGATACAACTGTCCTGTGTACTACCAAAAGTGCATTAACCCCTTCTCCAGAAAGGCAGGTAAAATCTTTGAGTGATTTCTAATCTTCTTCTGATATCCTGTAACTTAAGTTATGATATAAAATTAATGATATTTAAATACTGATATGAAATCTATACATTCTACATCACATGATAAGGAAAGAAGAGAGAAAAATATATATTTGCTTAATACATGTATATACACCCTAACATATTATATATTCAGAACAAAATAAGGAAGAAATATTTATGACAATTACAGTCTTTACTTCTGTAGCTGCTCACATAGTTCTAGATGGTATTTACAACTACCTTCTTTTACGAAAAATTTTGTATTCTCTGTGCCTTCAACCAGCACCTCAACTGATCATGGCTCATTACCTGGCATATGGTTGTCAACAGTCAAATGCTTAGTCTCTACTATGGACCAATAGCAGGTCAAGTTGTTTCTCAAAAAAAGAGTAGTTATTTGATGATGATGGCAAGGCCTTATTCTAAAATCCTAAAGGCTTGTGCTGCAATTCATTTATAGAGTCCTGGCAAAGGTTTCAACACTATCTCTTGTTGCCAGACTCTTCAAGCCAATTGGATCTATTGGGTCATATGGATCAAGGGAAGAGCAGCTTTCACAGCAGAGGGCCTTTTGCAGAGTCTTTTTTTTTTTTTTTTCTAAGCCCGACTCAAAGCTAGCAGTTAGTAAATGAGCCAGAATAATACACCCAAATGAGGAATATTTTGTCTCCAAAATTTGGAGAGGCCCACTAGGCATTGTGTTTCACTCTTGTCTCAGGAGGGAGGGGGCAGATAAAGTAGCTTCTCCTTCCCAACAGAAAGAATATCTCAACATGCCCCACATCACTGGACCTCTAGAAATTTTACTAGGGTGAAAACCTCTGAATTGGTTTTATTTTTTATCCTCTGACATTCAAATGTCTTACCATTAATCTAGAACAGTTGCTACTTCTTCCTCACCAGGTCAAATCAGCAAATGTCATCAATACAGTATAACAAGCCAGTGTGATATCGTGTGACAGGGAAAGGCAGTCAATATCCCTGCAAACTAAATTATAACAGGGCTTGAGAGTTGAGATACCCTGAGTTAGGAAAGTGTAGGTGTATTATTGGACTTACTAGCTGAAAGTGGACCAATTCTGGTGAACCTTATGGACAGGGATGAAGAAAAAGGCATCTACCTCATCAATTGTTGCATACCTATACCAGAGGATGTGTTCATTTGCTTAAGCAATGAAACCACATCTGCTACAGCAACTACAATTGGAGTCTCCACTTGGTCACAGCTGGTATTTACAACTACATTCTTCTACTACGCATTCTCTATTCCTTTTACCTTCAGCAACCTTGTCTGCTGCTCATGTTCTTTACCTGGTTACGTTTATGACAATCCACTGTCATTTTTCAAGATCCATTTGTTTTCTGCACAGGCCAAATAGGAAAATTGAATGGGGATGTGGAGGAAATCATCACCCCTACGTCTTTCAAGTCCTTGACAAGGCACTAATTTCATTGCTTCCTCCAAGGATGTAATATTGCATTTGATTTGCTATTTACCTAGGTAAAGGCAGTATAAATGGCTTCCACTTGCCTTTTCACACCATAATGGGCCTCACTCCCCAGGTCAGGAAACTAATGTGGGGATTCTGCCACCTGCTAAGTGTGTTTATTTCAATTATGCATTTTAGATCTGGAGAAATAATCACAGGATGGTTTTGGGAACCCACTGGGTTCACTGTGAAACAGATGTGAGCTAAATCTCCATTGACCTCTAATTTTCATAGGCCCCTACTCTAACTGGAGTGCCAGAGTAAAGTTTTAGATCTCCTGGAATATGTCAGTTCAGAGTCAGTGTCTGGTAATCTCCAAAAGTTCTGATTATTTTCTTTTTCTCACTGAATAGTTATTTTTGATAAAGGCTATAGATAGTCCTTTTGGGAAGGTTGGGAAAAAGATTAACAGAATACATTGTTAGTAATGTACTTGGGACCATCATCAAGAAATCCCTGCCTTCCCTCATTCAAGGGCTCTGGGCCTATCAACTGGCTCAAATCTGAGAATATATGAAGGGGCTGTACTCTGTTTTTTATTATTTGAGTTAGATTTTTTGTTCATTTGACCTAGAAATTTTATGCTTGTACAGATCACGAAATAATTTACTGGGTTTTCTATCCCACTTCTAAGAACATGTGATTAACTAACCAATGCAATAGGTCTGTGTGAGTCAGACTGTTCTTTGGCCACTGAGTGCCACCACTTAGCCCCTTAGACCTCAGGATCCATTTCTTTTTAAGTGAGAGGATGGGAGATAGAGAGACAGACTCTTGCATGTTCCCCAATTGGCATCCACCCAGCAACCCTGTCTGGGACTGATGCTCAAATTAACCATGCTATTTTCAGTGCCTGGGGCCAATGCTGGAACCAATCCAGTCACTGGCTGAAAGAGGGAAAGAGAGAGAGATAAGGGGTAGATGGAGGGAAGAGAAACAGTCAGTCACTTCTTATTTGTGCCCTGACTTGGGATAGAACAAGGGATGTCCACACACCAGGTCGATGCTCTATCCACTGAACCAACCAGCCAGCCAAGGGCCCAAGATCTAATTATTGCTAATGCATTCATTTTCCAATTGGATTACTGCAGTTCCCATTATTGGGCCTGGCCTTTAAATGATGCTGGGGCTCCATTTACATATTTATTGCTTAAAGTATTGGACCTCCCCAAAATGGATGAGTAGGTCTCAAATGACAAACCCACTCTAACATTTCAATCTCCCTAAGCCTCTATACTCCTTCTCCTACATTAAAACAAGAGAGGTAAAGCATTTCTTTTCTTTCTTTCTTTCTTTTTTTTTTAGCAAGAAAGATACAGAAACAAAGAGACAAAAACATGAGAAGCATAAACTCGTAATTGTGGCACTTGATTGTTGTTCATTGATTGCTTCTAATACATGTCTTGATCAGGGGTTCTCACTGAGCCAATGACCTCTTGCTCAAGCCAGCAACCTTGGGGTCAATCCAGTAACCTTGGGCTTCAAGACAGTTACCTTTGGACTCAACCCAGTGATCATGGGGCCACATCTACAATCCCACACTCAAGCCAGAGAACTTGGGGTTTTGAACTTGGTTCCTCAGTGTCCCAGGTCAATGCTCTATCCGCTGTACCACCACCTTTTCAGGTCAGGCCAAGCATTTTCAATTCACTTGCAGTAGACCATCTTTTGGTTCATGTTTCAGCCAACCAACTGCGCAATCTATTAAAGCCCTTTCTAAATTCTCAAGCTCTAACATTAAATGCAGAATCTCAGCTTAGTGGTTCATATTAATAAAACTAGCCCAATTCAACTGTATCTTTCTTTTATCATTATCTCACACCCTTTGTATCCATTCCCACATATATGCCCTAGATTCCAGCTTTTATAAAGTAGAACATTCAGATAGTTCTTTTGGATTAGCTCCTCATGAATCATACTTTGTAGTTCACCTTTACAGGACTTTGAGGACTTATCTAGTTATATAGTTCTAGAAGCCAAGAAGAGGGGTTGGTGTGGATTCTGAAAAAAATCAGCTTTGCCTTGCATAGCAACTGCCTTTTGGGAGGCCATTAATGATCCCCCAGGCAATTTGGGGTTAACACTTCAGATGGGTGAAAACATGGCCTAATATATAATCCACTCTGAAGGAAATAAGACGGAGAACGGAGTATTCTGCTTTCCTCACTGATCTGAGGAAGGGCTGTTTTTACCTGAAACTAAGAGTCAGGGAGGGCTGGGGGAGAGGGAAGAAGCTGGCTAGGGTAGAGATGTTCAAGCCAAGGAGAGAGTGGGCCTGCACCAACACAGAGCTAATGCCAGCATCAAATCCATGCAGAAGTGGGAGAGGAGGTTGTTTGTGGAGACTGATACCAGAGCAGCTTTGAACTTTGTTTACTCCCAGTCTCCCAGTTGGTGAGCATGGGCAGTGTATGAGTGGTTCTTCCTGGCACCTCGGAAGTGGGTGCCCATGTTCCCAGACAGAGGGACCGAGTCAGAGACTGTCAGCCATGGTCTTCTGCATGGGCTGTGGCCAGAGTTTCTGTATAACCCCGGCTCCACAAACAACAGTGCTCAAGAAGTGCTCTAGGGCCGGCTTCCCTATGCCCAGACCTGTCCAGGTGGGACATCTCCACCAGCCATACATGGTAACAAAGCACATTCCTGCAGAAGTTCTTGGGGGAAGGGCACGCAGGTAGTTTGCAGACAGCCTCTGGAGAGCAGAGGCTGAAAGGAGCCTGACCCGCAATTTGCTCACTGCCTGGCCAGCTGACACTAGCGGCTTTGGCTGACAAAGCCTTCTTTCCCAGGGCTGCAACGTAAGCAGGCCCAGAAGAAGGACTTGATAAATCTTAGGGCCTCTTGCTCTGCAGGCAGTGGCTGGGAAAACTTCCCACCAACCAATATAGGTTAAAAAGCACACTCCCATGGAACAGACCTCAGAGAACACTGCGGAAGTTGGGCAGGTTGGGCTGTAGGCTTCCCACCAATGGAGAAGCCTGTGGAGAGCAGACCCATGGAGTGCTGAGGCAAATTTAACTAGACATACCCAGGGAAAAGAAGCATACAACATATAAAGGAAGGACCATTAGATTATCATCAGATTTCTCAGCAAAAAATCTACAAGCTAGAAAAGAGTGGACCCCAATATTTAAAGTTCTGAAAGAGAGAAACTTCAATCCAAGAATACTATATCCATCAAAGATATACTTCAAAAACGAAGGAGAAATAAAAACATTCACAGATGCAGAAAAGATGAGGAAATCTATCACCAGAAACACCCCACTTCAAAAAATACTAAAGGGGGTTGTCTGAACAGATACAAAGAACAAAATAAAACAAAAATACAAGTAAGCCTGACCTGTGGTGGCTCAGTGGATAAAGCATCGACCTGGGAACACTGAGGTCGCCAGTTCAAAACCCTGCACTGGTCTGGTCAAGGCACATATGGGAGTTGATGCTTCTATCTCCTCCCCCCTTTCTCTCTCTCTCTCTCTTACTCTCACTCTGTGTCTCCTCTCTAAAATGAATAAATAAAAATAAATAAATAAAAAAATACAAGTAAAAGCTCCATCAAGATCACAATAAAAAAAAAGATTAATCTGTGACAACAAAAACAAAAAAGGGGAGAGGATGAAGATTAACAGTAGCAAAGGAGGATGGAGTGCAGAAGCACTCATAAAATAATGCACTACAATGAACATGATAGATATTCTTTTCATTACTTAATGGTAACAACCCCTGAAAAAAACACCACAGAAGCACATGGCTTGAAAAAATAAGTAACAGAGGAAAGAGGTATGTATTACAACCAAACAAAACAAATGATAGAAAAACAAAAGAGAATGACTAAAGAAGATCAAAACTATCAGAAAGCAATATATAAAATGGCAATAGAAAACCTTCAAGTGTCAATAACTATACTAAATGTAAATGGATTGAACTCACCGATAAAAAAACACAGTGTAGCATAATGGATTAAAAAGGAAAATCTAACTGTATGCTGCCTACAAAAAACACATCTAAGCTACAAGAATAAAAACAAATTCAAAGCAAAAGGTTGGAAAACAATACTCCAAGCAAATAACATCCAAAAGAATAAAAAATCAGGTATAGCAATACTCATGTCTAACAATGCTGACTACAAGACAGCAAAAGTAATCAGAAACAAAAATGGTCATTTCATAATGATAAAGGGGACATTGAATCAAAAAGACATAACACTTCTTAATATATATGCACCAAACCAAGGAGCACCAAAATTTATGAGACAGCTACTGACTGACCTAAAGACAAAAACCAACAAAAGTACAATCATACTAGGAGACCTCAATACACTGCTGATAGTTCTAGATAGTTCATCCAAACAGAAAATCAATAAAGAAATGTTGGCCTTAAATTAAACACTAGAACAATTGGATATGATAGACATCTATGGGACATTTCATTCCAAAGTGCCAGAGTATACATTTGTTCTAGTGTACATGAAAATTCTCAAGCACTGACCATATGTTGGGCCACAAATCTTACATCAACAAATTCAGAAAGACTGATATTATACCAAGCATATTTTCTGATCATAAAGCCTTGAAACTAGAATTCAACTGCAAAAGAAAGGTAAAAAACCCCACAAAAATGTGGAAACTAAACAACATATTTCTAAAAAATGAGTGGGTCAAAGAAGAAATAAAAGCAGAGATCAAAAGATACATACAGACAAACGAAAATAACAAAACAACATATCAGAATTTCTGGGATGCAGCAAATGCAGTAATAAGAGGGAAGTTCATATCACTACAGGTCTATATAAACAAACAAGAGAGAGCCCAAGTAAACCACTTAACTTCACATCTTAAGGAACTAGAAAAAGAAGAACAAAGGAAGCCCAAAACCAGCAGAAGAAAAGAAATAATAAAAATCAGAGCAGAAATAAATGAAATAGAAAACAGAAAAACTATATAAAAATAATAAAAAAAGGAGCTGGTTCTTTGAAAACATCAACAAAATTGACAAACCCTTGGCAGGACTCACTAAGGAAACAAATAAAGGACTCATATAAACAAAATCCAAAATGAAAGAGGAGAAATCACCACAGATATTATAGATATAAAAACAATTATTGTAGAATACTATGAAAAACTATATGCCACCAAATTTAACAATATAGAATAAATGGATAAATTCCTAGAACAATACAATCTTCCTAGACTGAGTCATAAAGAGCAAGAAAGCCTTAACAGACCCATAAGAAGGGAGGAAATAGAAAAAACTATTAAAAACCTCCCCAAAAATAAAAGTCCAGGGCTAGACGGCTATACTAGTGAATTCTATCAAACATTCAAAGAAGACTTGGTTCCTATTCTACTCAAAGTCTTCCAAAAAATTAAAGAAGAAGCAATACTGCCAAACACATTTTATGAGGCCAACATAACCCTCGTACCAAAACCTGTCAAGGACAACACACACAAAAAAAACTACAGACCAATATCTCTAATGAATACAGATGCTAAAATACTAAACAAAATACTAGCAAATCAATTACAACAACACATTAAAAATATAATTCATCATGATCAAGTGGGATTCATCCCAGAATCACAGGGATGGTTAAATATATGTAAAACAGTTAATGTAATACACCATATCAACAAAACAAAGAACAAAAACCATATGATCTTATCAATAGATGAAGAAAAGACACTTGATAAAATACAACACCATTTTATGTTTAAAACAGTCAACAGATGGGTAAAGAAGAAAAATATCTCAACATAATGAAGGTCATTTATGATAAACCATCAGCTAACATCATATTAAATGGCATAAAACTGAGGACTTTTCCCCTAAAATCAGGAACAAGACAAGGTTGTCCACTTTCTTAACTCTTATTCAACTTAGTTCTGGCAGTTCTAGCCAGAGCAATCAGACAAGAGAAATAAATAAAAGGCATTCATATTGGAAAAGAAGAAGTAAAGTTTTCCTTTTTACAGATGATATGATCCTATACATCAAAAACACCAAAGACTCCACAAAAAGTCTACTAGAAACAATAAACAAATACAGTAAGGTCGCAGGATACAAAATTAATATACAAAAGTCCATTGTCTTCCTATATGCCAAAAAATGAAACATCAGAAAACATACTCAGAAAAATAATCCCCTTCATGATTGCAACAACAACAAAAAAATACCTAGGAATAAACATAACAAAGAATGTAAAGGACCTATATAATGAAAATTACAAAACATTGTTAAGGGAAATTGAAAAAGATACAATAAAATGAAAAAATATTTCTTGTTCTTGGATAGGAAGAATAAGTATACTCAAAATGACTATATTACTCAAAGCGATATACAAATTTAATGCAATTCCCATCAAAATTACAATGTCTTGTTTTAAAGAAATGGAACAAAAAATCAACAGGCTTGTATAAAACTATTAAAAAAAACCCAAATAGCCAAAGCAATCCTAGGGAAAAAGAACAAAGCTGGAGGCATTACAATGCCTGACTTTAAATTGTACTATAGAGCCATGATAATCAAAACAGTATGATATTGGCAGAACAATAGACACTCAGACCAATGGAACAGAATTGAAAGCCCAGAAATAAAACCACATAAATATGGTCAAATAATTTTGATAAAGGGGCCAACAACACACAATGGAGAAAAGAAATCCTCCTCAACAATGGTGCTGGGAAAACTGGAAAGCCACATGCAAAAGAATTAAACTTTACTACAGTTTGTCTCCTTGTACAAGAATTAATTCAAAATAGATGAAAGACAGAACAAAGATGGCGATGGAGTAGGCGGACATACCAACATCCAACTCCCAGAACCAAAGTGGACTATAACTCAATTTTAAGAACCATTATCTGGATAAACCAACTTTGAACTAAACTAAGTGGACTCTTCAACCGAGGAACACAGAAGAAGCCACATTGAGACTGGTAGGAATAGCAAAAACACGAAGAGGACTGCCCAGGTCCCCGGAGTAAACGGCAGCCCGGAGAGACCCGTGTGGTGGGACGAGAGTTTGGCGAAGAGGGAGGGACCTGGGTCCCAGAAAATAAGCCCAAGCCTACAGTCCCAGAGCCTAGAAGAGGCGTTTGGACAGTTTTGAGCTGTGAAACAAGTGAGGGAGCTCCCAGGCCTACAGTTTGGAGTATTAGGGCCCTTCCTACTCTGCTGAGGATTGCTGAAGGGTATGGTGGCGGCAGGATGCTGAAATGTGGTTCTGTCGGTGTGGGCAGAGGCCAAGCCCGTGTGAGCTTGGTCTAGCCCAGCAGGGGCAGAAAGGATGCGCGAAAGTGGTCTGGAAGCTGACGGCCCGCCTGTGACTCCACCCCTGGGGACAAAGCGGGAGACCAGGAACTGGCAGAGATCTGCTCTGTGACCCTGCACAAGCCGGCACTGACCGCAGGGATGGGGCTAGGACCAGGGACGGGCAGGGGCTCGTGGCTAAGCTCACACTACCAGCCCCGCCCGGCAAGAGAAACCGCGGTTTGCCATTCTACTTGCGCAAGCGGGCTCCGAGCGTGGGGGCGGGGTAGACCATGAGACGAATGGAAGCTTGCAGCTGAGCCCACGCTACTATTTCTACCCAGCCAAAAAACCGTGGTTTGCCATCCTACGTGCACGAGCGGGCTCTGAAAGCGGGGGTGGGGTAGAGTTCGGGACGAGCGGAAGATTGCAGCTGAGCGGAAGCCAGCAAACACGCCCGGCCCAATAAACCTTGCTTTGCAACCCTGCGCAGAAGAAACCTGGCCTCAGGGGCGGGTCTAAAGCTCCGAACGGGCAAAGGCTCACAGCTGAGAGCACGTCAAAAGCCCCGCCCAACCCGCAAAACTGTGGCGAGGAGGATCTGACTGCGGGTTCTGAAAAAATGTCCAGAAACAGGCTAGGTCCACAGCTGAGCAAAGGTGTTCACCTCTACCTTTATTGCTGAGGCTTGTGGCTTGAGTGACAGACCCTCCTGCAGAGGAGAGGCATAAATCACAGCAAAAGCCACAGTGGGCCGGTGCTGGCAAGGCCTATACCCAACCGCCCAAGGCAGTGGCAGAGGGGGTGGCGGGTCTACAGACAGACCACACCTAGAGAACACAAAGGCAACACCTACTGGACTCCAGTGGCCACAAATTGCTTATACACAGACAAAATGGGCAGGCAGAGGAATGCAAACCAAATGAATCAAGAGAAATACCCAGAGAAGGACCTGAATGAACCAGATATTACCAAATTACCAGAAGCAGAATTTAGAATAATGATAGTTAGGATGTTAAAAAAAATTAGAGCAACAATAGATAGTCATTATGAACACCTAAATAAAGAGATAACAAGTATAAAAAACAAAATTGAAATAATAAAAAAGAATGAGAAAGAAATGACAAATACAGTATCAGAACTGAAGGCCACAAAGGAAGGAATTAAAAGCAGGATGAATCACGCTGAGGATCGAATAAGCGAGTTAGAGGACACAATAAACAAAGGCACAGAATCAGAGAAGATAAAGGAAAAGAGACTCAAACATTGTGAGGAAACTCTAAGGGAGCTCTGTGACAACCTGAAGAGACACAACATTCGCATCATAGGGGTGCCTGAAGAAGAGGAGAGAGGACAGGAAATGGAAACTCTGTTCAATCAAATCATAGCAGAAAACTTCCCTAAATTAAGGCTGGGAAACACTCCACACGTTCAAGAAGCACACAGAACTCCATTAAAGAAAAACCCAAAAAGATCTACACCAAGACACATCATAGTTAAAATACCAAAGCTAATGGATAAAGAAAAAATTTTAAAAGCTGCTAGGGAAAAAAAGGCTATCTCCGACAAATAAGCCCCCATAAGGAAGACATCAGACTTCTCAACAGAAACACTTGAGACCAGAAGGAAATGGCAAGATATAATCAAAGTAATGCACAGCAAGAACCTACAACCAAGACTACTTTATCCAGCAAAGCTAACATTTAAAATTGAAGGAGAAATAAAGAGCTTCCCAGAAAAAGAAAGTCTCAAGGAACTGATTTAAACCAAACCAATTCTGCAAGAGATACTAAGGGGCCTCTTGTGAACAGTTTAAAGGGAGAAAACAATATAGCAAAAGAAGAATACAGCTTTAAAGAATAAAATGGCAATAAACAACTACATATCAATAATAACCTTAAATGTAAATGGCTTAAATGATCCCATCAAAAGACATAGGGTAGCTGCATGAATAAAGAAACAGGACCCATATATATGCTGTCTACAAGAGACACATCTTAAAACAAAGAATGCACATAGACTAAAGGTAAAAGAATGGAAAAAAAGATTTCATGAAAATGGAAATAAAAAAAAAGCCGGGGTAGCAGTACTTATAGCTGACCAAATGGACTTTAAACAAAGGCTGTAGTAAGAGATAAAGAAGGACACTACATAATAATAAAGGGAATAATTCAACAGGAAGATATAACTATTATAAATATCTATGCACCAAATATAGGAGCCCTGACATACATAAAGGAGACTTTGATGGATATAAAGGGCAAGATTAATAGCAATACTATCATAGTAGGGGATTTCAATGCCCCTCTAACAACACTGGATAGATCCTCAAGAAAGAAAATTAATAAAGAAACAGCAGACCTAAAGGAGACACTAGATCAACTTGATTTAATAAATATCTTCAGAACTTTTCACCCTAAAGCAATAGAATACACATTCTTCTCAAGCACTCATGGTACGTTTTCTAGGATCGACCACATGTTAGGACACAAAAATGGTCTCAATAAATTTAAGAAGATTGAAAGCATATCAAGCATTTTCTCTGATCACAATGCCATAAAACTAGAAATTAACCACAAAAGAAAAACTGAAAAATACCCAAACACTTGGAAACTAAATTGCATGTTATTAAATAATGAATAGATTAACAATGAGATCAAAGAAGAAATAAAAAAGTTTCTAGAAACAAATGATAATGAGCATACATCAACTCAAAATTTATAAAACACAGCAAAAGCAGTTCTGAGAGGGAAGTTCATTGCACTACAGGCATATCATAAGAAGCTAGAAAAAGCTCAAATAAGCAACCTGACCCTGCATCTAAAAGAACTAGAAAAACAACAGCAAATAAAACCCCAGACAAGTAGAAGGAAGGAACTAGTAAAGATCAGAGCAGAAATAAATGACATAGAGGCTAAGGAAACAATACAGAGGATCAATGAATCCAGAAGTTGGTTCTTTGAAAAGGTAAACAAGATTGATGAACCTTTAACTAGACTCACCAAGAAAAAAAGAGAGAGGACTCAAATAAATAAAATTAGAAAGGACAGTGGAGAAATCACAACTGACACAACAGAAATACAAAGCATTGTAAGAAAATACTATGAAGAACTATATGCCAAAATATTACAAAATCTTGGTAAAATGGACAAATTTCTTGAATCATATAACCTTCCAAAAATCAATCTGGAAGAATCAGAACACCTAAACAGACCAATTACGACAGATGAAATCGAAACCATTATCAAAAAACTCCCAAAAAAGAAAAATCCTGGGCCTGATGGCTTTACAAGTGAATTCTACCAAAAATTTAAAAAAGAACTAACTCCTATCCTCCTCAAGCTATTTCAAAATATTCAAGAGGAAGGAAGACTTCCAAACTCCTTTTATGAGGCGAGCATAATTCTGATCCCAAAACTGGGCAAAGACAACACAAAGAAGGAAAATTATAGGCCTATATCCCTGATGAATTTAGATGCTAAAATTCTCAACAAAATATTAGCCAACCGGATCCAGCAATATATGAAAAAAATCATACACCATGATCAAGTGGGATTTATTCTGGAGAGGCAAGGCTGGTTCAATATTCACAAATCAATCAATGTGATTCATCACATAAACAAAAGGAAGGACAAAAGTCACATGATATTTCAATAGATGCAGAAAAGGCACTTGATTAAATCCAGCACACATTCATGCTCAAAACTCTCAGTAAAGTGGGAATACAGGGATCATTCCTTAACATGATAAAGGCCATCTACGACAAACCCACAGCTAACATCATACTAAATGGACAAAAATTAAAAGCAATCCCCTTAAGATCAGGAACCAGGCAGGGTTGCCCACTTTCACCACTCTTATTAAACATAGTTCTGGAAGTCCTAGCTACAGCAATCAGACAAGAAGTAGAAATAAAAGGCATCCAAATTGGGAAAGGAGAAGTAAAACTGTCATTATTTGCAGATGATATGATATTGTATATAGAAAACCCTAAAGTCTCAGACAAAAAACTACTGGACCTGATAAATGAATTCAGCAAGGTGGCATGATATAAAATTAATACTCAGAAATCAGAGGCATTTCTATATACCAACAATGAACTAACTGTCAGCAAAAGAAATTAAGGAAACAATCCCTTTCACTATTGCAGCCAAAAAAATAAAGTACCTAGGAGTAAATTTAACCAAGGAGGTTAAGGACTAGTACTCGGAAAATAATAAAACATTGATAAAAGAAATCAAGGAAGATACAAACAAGTGGAAGCATATACCGTGCTCATGGCTAGGAAGAATAAACATCATTAAAATGTCTATATTACCCGAAGCAATTTATAAATTTAATGCAATACCAATTAAAATACCAAAGACATACTTCTAAGATATAGAACACATATTCCAAAAATTTATATGGAACCAGAAAAGAACACTAATAGCCTCAGCAATCTTAAAAAAATAAATAAATAAAGCAGGAGGTATCACTCTTCCAGATATCAAGGTTTACTATAAGGCCATTATACTCAAGTCAGCCTGGTACTGGCATAAGAACAAGCACGTAGATCAATGGAACAGAACAGAGGACCCAGAAATGAACCCACAGCTTTATGGACAACTGATATTTGACAAAAAAGGAAAGAACATACAATGGAGTAAAGACAGCCTCTTTAACAAATGGTGTTGGGAAAATTGGACATCTACCTGCAAAAAAATGAAACTAGACCATCAACTTACACCATTCACAAAAACAAACTCAAAATGGATAAAAGACTTAAACATAAGCTGTGAAACTATAAGCATCTTAGAAGAAAACATAGGCAGCAAGCTCTCCGACATCTGTAGCAGCAATATATTTTCCGATGTATCTCCACGGGCATATGAAATAAAAGGCAAGATTAACAAATGGGACTATATCAAACTAAATAGATTTTGCACTGTTAAAGACAATAAGAACAGAATAAAAAGACAAACCACACAATGGGAGAACATATTCAACAGCACATCTGATAAGGGGTTAATAACTAAAATTTATAAAGAACTTATAACACTCAACAACAGGAAGACAAAAAATTCAATAAAAAAACGGGCAAAAGAAATGAATAGAAATTTCTCTAAAGAGGACATACAGATGGCTAATAAAGCATATGAAAAAATTCTCAACATCACTAATCATTAGAGAAATGCAAATTAAAACCACAATGAGATATCACCTCACACCAGTCAGAATGGCACTCATCAGCAAAACAACAAAGAATAAGTGCTGGCGAGGATGTGGAGAAAAGGGAACCCTTCTGCACTACTGGTGGGAATGCAGACTGGTGCGGCCACTGTGGAAAACAGTCTGGAGATTTCTCAAAAAATTAAAAATTGAACTGCCTTTTGACCCAGCTATTCCACTTATAGGAATATACCCTAAGAACACCATAGCACTGTTCGAAAAGAAGAAATGTGCCCCCATGTTCGTGGCAGCATTGTTCACAATAGCGAAGATCTGGAAACAGCCCAAGTGCTATGGTACATATATACTATGGAATACTACTCAGCCATAAGAAATGATGACATTGGATCATTTATAACAAAATGGATGTACCTTGATAACATTATACGGAGTGAAATAAGTAAATCAGAAAATAGAAAAACTGAGAACAGCATAATTTCATACATAGGTGGGACATAAAAGTGAAAGTATGAGACATGGACAAGAGAGTGGTGGTTATGGGGTGGGGGGAGGGAGGGAAGAGTGGGATAGGGAGGAGGGGAGGGCCACAAGGAAAACCAGATAGAAGGTGACAGAGGACAATTTGACTTTGGGTGACGGGTATGCAACACCATTGAATGATAATATAACCTGGAGATGTTTTCATTGTACATATGTACCCTGATTTATTGCTGTCACCCCATTAAAATTAATAATAATAAAATATAAAATAAAAAAAACAACAAAATGGATGAAAGACCTAAATATAAGACCTGAAACAATAAATTACGTAGAGAAAACATAGGTACTTAACTCATGGACCTTGGTTACAAAGAGCACTTTATGAATTTGACTCCAAAGGCAAAGGAAGTCAAGGCAAAGATAAATGAATGAGACCACATCAGACTAAGAAGCTTTTGCACAACATGAGAAACTGACAACAAAACAAACAGCCAACTAAATGGGAGATGATATTTTCAAACAACAGCACAGATAAGGGCCTAATGTCCAAAATATACAAAGAACTCATAAAACTCAACAACAAACAAACAAGCAATTTAGTAAAAAAAATGAAAAGAGGACAAGAACAGACACTTCTCCCAGAAAGAAATACAAATAGCCAACAAATATATGAAAAGATGCTCATCTTCATTAGCTATTAGAGAAATGCAAATCAAAATTACAATGAGATATCACCTCACACCTGTTAGGTTAGCTATGATCAACAAGACAGGTAATAATAACAAGTGTTGGAGAGGCTGTAGAGAAAAAGGAACCCTCATCCACTGTTGCTGGGAATGTAAAGTCGTACAACCATTATGGAAGAAAGTATGATGGTTCCTTAAAAAATGAAAAATAGAACTACCATATGACCCAGCAATCTCTCTATTCAGTATATTCCCCCAAAACTCAAAAACACTGGTACGTAAAGACACATGCTCATTGCAACATTGTTCACAGTGACCAAGACATATAGAAACAACCAAAAAACCCTTCAATAGATGATTGGATAAAGAATATATGATACACATATACTATGGAATACTACTCAGCCATAAGAAATGATGACATCAGATCATTTACAACAACATGAATGGACTTTGATAACATTATACTGAGTGAAATAAGTAAATCAGAAAAAAACTAAGAACTATATGATTTCATACATATGTGGGACATAAAAATGTGATTCAGAGACATAAACAAGAGTGTGGTTGTTACAGGGTGGGGGAAGGAAGGAGATGAAAGGGGTGGGGGGCGGGGAAGGCCACAAAGAAAACCAGATAGAAGGTGACAGAGGACAATTTTACTTTGGGTGATGGGTATGCAACATATAACCTGGATATGTTTGCTCAGAGCCTATGTACCCTGATTGATCAATGTCACCCCATTAAAAGTAATAACAAAACATTAAAAAATATTTATTAAATACATAATACAATTTTAATTCTTTAGAAACAATATGCTGTGAATATGTTTTAATTTTTATTTAATTTACGAGGCCAGTAAATTTTCATATCCTGCTACATATGAAAATAACATAAATTTTGTTTTGGTTACAAAAAAAGAATTAATACTTTTTAATGGCATTTTCATAATTGCCCTAAAACAGTTTGTGGGTTTTTTTCTAACAGAGTTTGCAGCATTTTAAACTCTTGCATATTTTCTTCTCTCAATCATTTCTGTATACACAGTAACAACAAGGTCAAGTAAAAACACTTTAAAAACCCTAATATTTATTGTCTAATTTTGGTCTTTAATACTCTTATCATATTAGTAAAAATAAAATGGAAACTTATTGTATAATATCATATAATGTAACAAATAATATAAATATATGCATAATTTGTAAAATAATGCAATGAATAATATATTGAGATAGAATCATAGAAATAGAAGAGACTTTAAAAAACATTTAATTTACAAAAGCAACTCACCCTAAGAAAAAGAAACATGTCTAGAGACCTATAGCTGGTTGGTAGCAAAGCTCAGACTAGAAATCAAATATTAATGGTTCTTATACAAATTTCTGCCCTCTCCAATGGAGGGTGGTAACAAATAGTCTCTTTTATTATTAGAGCCTGGTGCTGAAGAAAGTTTAACACTCCATAGTACTGAGAAAGAGGGGCCTAAAATGTGAGCGACCTCCTTTTAGGGTTGTATTAGGGCTGTCAGCACAACCATAGCCTCTTTTCTCTGAGAAGCCTACACCACCCACATCAAGGCTCTGCTTCAGAAGCCATCACACTAAGTAGAATTGTCCTTGGACAGATAGCTGATCTAAGCTCAGACAAGTGTTGAGTTGCAGTGTATTGATAGAGTCTTAAGAGGAAACAGATGGCACACTAATGGAGTGCTTGGGGAGAGTTTAATAAAGGGACAATTAACACATGAGTGAACAGCGTACACACCCCAAGCTCACCTATGGCACAGAGGTGAGTCCCTTTGGCACAGAGGGGCAAGGATGAGTCACTGGATCTCAAAGAGAAAGCAGTGGATGTTAAGAGATGGCCTCCTGACAAGAGCTGTGGCTTTCAGTAGAGGAACGCAGAAAATGTCAGTTCGTGGTCTGACAGGGAAGGAGGAGAGGAATCTCCCTCTATTTCCCTTTCTCTTTCTTTCTCTTACATCTTTTGCTGGTGTTTCCTATTAGCTGAACTCAAACACAGCAAGAAAAAAGGGAGCTTATGTACCCAGGAAGCAAAGGATAGCTTTCCAGGGCACACAGCAGGGTGGAAAAGGGTGAATAAGAGATCTGGAAGTGTAAACAGAGACTAACCTTCTTCACATTAAGAGAATAAGACAGAGCTAGGGATACACTATAGGTCTATATAATGCAGTTGTACTCTTTACAATGTTAACTGACCTATATCAGGATCAAATCCATAACATGGGTCTCTATAACAGTGGCCCTTACTGTTCTTATACACATATTTTTTTGGATGACTCAACATTTTTCCATTGGCTATTTTTTATATATTTTTAAAAATTTATTTAATTAAGTGTGTTTACATAGATTCTAGGGTGACCCCGACTGCATCCACCCTCCCCCATACTCCCCTCAACATCTTCCTTACCCCCCTCCCTATAGCACACTCCCCCTTTCCTTCAGGTTTACACATATATTTTAATAATAACTTTAGATTATTTGAAATTTAGAACAAAGAAGATTGCAGTAATCTGAAAATAGACTTCTCTGTGTCCAGAAATATAAGTATACTGAATCTATCAACTTATTATTTATTTATGAGGACTTTATAGTAAATATAAAATAGTATTTACAAAAATATATAAAAATTTATATTATCCTAGTGAACACTTTCACTGTTAGCACGCAGAGTTTAAACCTAAGAATAAACAAACATTTTACGGCTGGAAACCAATCCTCACATATGCCCAACTTCTTGAAATATGTGTATAATATACACATATGATGCTGCTAGATAATTTTCTCTTGTTTTCTACTAAATGAGAGTGGCTTCTTAAAATTTCAAAGTTTTAATGGCTGAAAACATATTTCTACATTTGAAATATTGGAGTGCTCTACTATTCACAGACCTTTCCTCATCTAACATTCTTTCTAAGTAATATAAAAATGGCTTTGAAAGGCAAGCTCATTGCAACAAGTGTCCTGTCTGTGATTTGAGAGTAATTTTATTTATCTGTAAATGATATCTAATACTTTTTTCTGAAAAATCTCAATAGAAAGTTTATATTTTAAAAACAATAAAAACTTGAAGTTTAAAGTAACAAAATAAAGCCAATAGAGAACACAATAATAGTTTCTTAGAAGTTTTTTATTCTCTCTTTTCTAGACTATGAGAGAAAGAGGGCAAGAAATACTAGTTTGGTTTTTTGTTCGTTTTGTTAAGAGCAATGGTGTAGATGGTGAAATATATACTTGAGCAGATTAGGGTGTGGGGTGGGGTCAGTAGTTTATTTCTGTACAGGATGCATTGGAGGTTCTGTAAAACTTCTAACTGTATAGAAAGCATAGGAATTCAAATTATTTATTTGTGGCTTTCAAGTGAAGTCAGGCTAGAGTTAAAACTTTGGGCATCAGATACACAGATAGCACTTAAGTATCTGCAAGTGATATAGTAAAAAGAAGAGTTTC
The DNA here is from genome assembly GCA_037038555.1 of Rhynchonycteris naso. NCBI lineage: Eukaryota > Metazoa > Chordata > Mammalia > Chiroptera > Emballonuridae > Rhynchonycteris > Rhynchonycteris naso. Next base: position 46,845,645 of record CM073000.1, on the reverse strand, counting down.
AAAAAAAAGAAAGGAAGGATTCAGAGAAATATTGAAAAAGCAAGGGTCAAGTTCTGAGAAATACCAACACTTAAAGATTAGTTGGTCAAGGAAGAGTGGGCATAAGTAACCAAAGACTTAGTTGGAAACCCAGAAATGGAAGTCACAAATGCCAAAGAACAAAGTATGTTTTAAAAATGAAAGTTGTTCACTAGCACTGAAGGCTGCTTAAAGATCAAGAATATTAGAGATTGATCAGTACTCAGTCTGAAACTGCATGGGGATAATGATGACACCACAAAGACTCTATGGAAAAGAGAATAAAAAGCAGAATTGGAGTGAAGAATGAATATGTAAGAAAAAAATTACCAGAGTTAGTGAAAATTTTTGTTGTAGCTATTTTAGTCAACACAAATAGCAGCTTGGTATCATAATATGTTAATTCTTTCATAAACTACTGTACTTTTTTTAATGCTTTCATTTTTTATTTATTTATTTATTTATTTTTATTAATTTTAAAGGGGTGACATTAATAAATCAGGGTGCATATGTTCAAAGAAAACATCTCTAGGTCATCTTGTCATTTGATTATGTTGCATACCCATCACCCAAAGTCAAATTGTCCTCTGTCACCGTCTATCTGGTTTTCTTAGTGCCCCTCCCCTCCCCCTACCAACACCCTCTCCTCCTTACCCCCACCCCATAACCATTACACTCTTGTCCATGTCTCATAGTCTCGTTTTTATGTCCCACCTATGTATGAAATCATACTGTTCTCAATTTTTTTCTGTTCTACTTATTTCACTCCGTATAATGTTATCAAGGTCCATCCATTTTGTTGTAAATAATCTGATGTCATCATTTCTTATGACTGAGTAGTATTCCATAGTATATATGTACCAAAGCTTTTTAATCGACTGGGTCTCTGATGGACACTTGGGCTGTTTCCAGATCTTTGCTATTGTGAACAATGCTGCGACGAACATGGGGGCACATTTCTTCTTTTTGAATAGTGCTACGGTGTTCTTAGGGTATATTCCTAAGAGTGGGATAGCTGGGTCAAAAGGCAGTTCAATTTTTAATTTTTTGAGAAATCTCCATACTGTTTTCCACAGTGGCTGCACCAGTCTGCATTCCCACCACCAGTGCAGAAGGGTTCCCTTTTCTCCACATCCTCGCCAGCACTTGTTCTGTGTTCTTTTGCTGATAAGCACCATTCTGACTGGTATGAGGTTATATCTCATTGTGGTTTTAATTTGCATTTCTCAAATGATTAGTGATGTTGAGCATTTTTTCATATGCCTATTGGCCATCTGTATGTTCCATTTGGAGAAATTTCTATTCATTTCTTTTGCCCATTTTTTGATTGGATTGTTTGTCTTCCTGGTGCTGAGTTTTATAAGTTCTTGGTTATTAACCCCTTATCAGATGTATCGTGGAATATGTTATCCCATTGGATAGTTTGTCTTTTCATTCTGTTCTTATTGTCTTTGGCTCTGCAAAAACTTTTAGTTTGATATAGTCCCATTTGTTTATCCTGCCTTTTATTTCATTTCCCTTGGAGATAAATCGGCAAATATATTGCTGCGACAGGTGTCAGAAAGCTTACTGCCTATGTTTTGTTCTAAGATGCTTATGATTTCTTGGCTTACATTTAAGTCTTTTATCCATTTTGAGTTTGTTTTTGTGAATGGTGTAACTTGATGGTCTAGTTTCATTTTTTTGAAGGTAGATGTCCAATTTTCCCAACAGCATTTATTAAAAAGGCTGTCTTTATTCCATTGTATGCTCTTTCCTCCTTTGTCAAATATCAGTTGTCCATAAAGGTGTGGGTTTATTTCTGGGTTCTCTGTTCTGTTCCATTGATCAATGTGTCTGTTCTTATGCCAGTACCAGGCTATTTTGACTACAATGACCTTGTAGTAAACCTTGATATCCGGAAGAGTGATATCTCCTGCTTTATTTTTTCTTTTTAAGATTGCTGAGGTTATTCGTGCTCTTTTTTGGTTCCATATAAATTTTTGGAATATGTGTTCTATATCTTTGAAGTATGTCATTGGTATTTTAATTGGTATTGCATTGAATTTATAAATTGCTTTGGGTAATATAGACATTTTAATGATGTTTATTCTTCCTAACCATGAGCACGGTATATGCTTCCACTTATTTGTATCTTCCTTGATTTCTTTTTTCAATGTTTTATAATTTACCGAGTACAAGTCTTTAACCTCCTTGGTTAAATTTTCTCCTAGGTACTTTATTATTTTGGTTCCAATAGTGAAGGGAATTGTTTCCTTAATTTCTTTGCTGACAGTTCATTTGTGATATATAAAAATGCCATTGATTTCTGAGTATTAATTTTATATTTACCACCTTGCTGAATTCATTTATCAGGTCCAGTAGTTTTTTGACTGAGACTTTAGGGTTTTCTATATACAATATCATATCATCTGCAAATAATGACAGTTTTACTTCTCCTTTCCCAATTTGGATGCCTTTTATTTCTACTTCTTGTCTGAATGCAGTGGCTAAGACTTTCAGAACTATGTTGAATAAAAGTGGTGAAAGGGGGCACCCCTGCCTGGTTCCTGATCTTAAGGGGATTGCTTTTCATTTTTTCCATTTAGTATGATGTTGGCTGTGGGTTTGTCATAGATGGCATTTATCATGTCAAGGAATGTTCCCTGTATTTCCACTTTACTGAGAGTTTTGATCAAGAATGGGTGCTGGATTTTATCAAATGCCTTTTCTGCATCTATTGAAATTATCGTGTGATTTTTGTCCTTCCTTTGTTTATGTGATGAATCACATTGATTGATTTGCAAATATTGAATCAGCCTTACCTCTCCCGAATAAATCCCACTTGATCATGGTGTATGATTTTTTTTCATATATTGCTGGATCTGGATGGCTAATATTTTGTTGAGAATTTTAGCACCTAAATTCATCAGAGATATTGGCCTATAATTTTCTTTATTTTTTTGTCTTCGCCTAGTTTCGGGATCAGAATTATGCTCGCCTCATAAAAGGAGTTTGGAAGTCTTCCTTCTTCTTGAATTCTTTGAAATAGCTTGAGGAGGATAGGAGTTAGTTCTTCTTTGAATTTTTGATAAAATTCTCTCGTGGAGCCATCAGGCCCAGGACTTTTTTTGGGGGGGAGTTTTTTGGTAACTGTTTCGATCTCATTTGTTGTAATTGGTCTGTTTAGGTGTTCTGATTCTTCCATACTGATTTTTGGAAGATTATATGATTCAAAAATTTTGTCCATTTCACCAAGGTTGTCTAATTTTTTGGCATAGAGTTCTTCATAGTATTTTCTTACAATACTTTGTATTTCTGTTGTGTTAGTTGTTTTTTCTCCCCTCTCATTTCTAATTTTATTTATTTGAGTCATCTCTCTCTTTTTCTTGGTGAGTCTAGTTCAGTGGTTCTTAACATGGGTTCTATCGAAACTTAGAGGTTCAATGAGTCGGTCTCAGGGGTTCGGAGAAGCCTCTGCTGCAAAGCCAGAATAAAGTAGTACCGTAATTTGTTGTGAGTTCATGCACTTTGTTGGTTTTGTTTTTTGAGCAAGGTGATGTTCATGCACGGATCATTTTGTGCACCATTAAAAAAAGATATACCTATGTCTTTAATTGGAAAAATATAATGTTTTATTTATTACTAAAAAGGGTTTGGTGAATACGCATATGAAACTCATGAGTTCAGTACCTCAAAAAAGGATAAGAACCACTGGTCTACTTAAAAGTTTATCTATCTTGTTTACCTTTTCAAAGAACCAGCTCCTGGTTTCATTGATCCTCTGTATTGTTTCCATAGCCTCTATGTCATTTTTTTCTGCTCTGATCTTCATTATTTCCTTTCTTCTACTAATCCTGGGCTTTATTTGCTGTTGTTTTCCTAGTTCCTTTAGATGCAGCGTCAGGTTGCTTATTTGAGCTTTTTCTAGCTTCTCATGGTATGTCTATAGTGCTATGAACTTCCGTCTCAGTACTGCTTTTGCTGTGTCCCATAAATTTTAAGTTGATGTATGCTCATTATCATTTGTTTCTAGGAACTTTTTATTTTTTCCTTGATCTCATAGTTAATCCATTCATTATTTAATAACATGCTGTTTAGTTTCCAAGTGTTTGAGTATTTTTCAGTTTTTCTTTTGTGGTTAATTTCTAGTTTCATGCCATTGTGATCAGAGAAAATGCTTGATATGATTTCAGTCTTCAGAAATTTGTTGAGACCACTTTTGTGTCCTAACATGTGGTCTATCCTAGAGAATGTACCATGAGGTCTTGCAAAGAATGTATATTCTACTGCTTTAGGGTGAAAAGTTCTGAAGATATCTATTAAATCAAGTTGATCTAGTGTATCCTTTAAATCTGCTGTTTCTTTATTAATTTTCCTTCTTGAGGATCTATCCAGTGATGTAAGTGGGGTATTGAAATCCCCTACTATTATCATATTGCTGTTAATCTCACCCTTTATATCCATCAAAGTATGCTTTATTTATGTCGGGCCTCCTATGTTTGGCGCATAGATATTTATAATGGTTATATCTTCCTGTTGAATTATTCCCTTTATCATTATGTAGTGTCCTTCTTTATCTTTTACTGCAGCCTCTGTTTTAAAGCCCATTTATTTTTTATTTTTATATATATATATTTTATTATTATTAATTCTAATGGGGTGACTCCAATAAATCAGGGTACATATGTACAATGAAAACATCTCCAGGTTATCTTATCATTCAATTGTGTTGCATACCCATCACCAAAAGTCAAATTGTCCTCTGTCACCTTCTATCTGGTTTTCCCTGTGTCCCTCCCCTCCTCCCTATCCCACTCTTCCCTCCCTCCCCCCATCCCATAATACCACTCTCTTGTCCATGTCTCATATTCTCACTTTTATGTCCCACCTATGTATGAAATCATGCTGTTCTCAGTTTTTCTTTATTTCTGATTTACTTATTTCACTCCGTATAATGTTATCAAGGTACATCCATTTTGTTATAAATGATCCGATGTCATCGTTTCTTATGGCTGAGTAGTATTCCATAGTATATATGTACCGTAGCTTTTTAATCCACTCATCTTCTGACGGACACTTGGGCTGGTTCCAGATCTTCGCTATTGTGAACAACATTGCCACGAACATGGGGGCGCATTTCTTCTTTTCGAACAGTGCTATAGTGTTCTTAGGGTATATTCCTATAAGTGGGATAGCTGGGTCAAAAGGCAGTTTGATTTTTAATTTTCTGAGGAATCTCCAAACTGTTTTCCACAGTGGCTGCACCAGTCTGCATTCCCACCAGCAGTGCAGAAGGGTTCCCTTTTCTCCACATCCTCGCCAACACTTATTCTGTGTTGTTTTGCTGATGAGTGCCATTCTGACTGGTGTGAGGTGATATTTCATTGTGGTTTTAATTTGCATTTCTCTAATGATTAGTGATGTTGAGCATTTTTTCATATGCCTATTGTCCATCTGTATGTCCTCTTTGGAGAAATTTCTATTCATTTCTTTTGCCCATTTTTTGATTGAGTTGTTTGTCTTCCTGGTGTTGAGTTTTATAAGTTCTTTATAAATTTTAGTTATTAACCCCTTATCAGACGTGTTGTCAAATATGTTCTCCCATTGTGTGGTTTGTGTTTTTATTCTGTTCTTATTGTCTTTAGCTGTGGAAAAACTTTTTAGTTTGATATAGTCCCATTTGTTTATCTTGCTTTTATTTCATTTGCCAGTGGAGATAAATAGGCAAATATACTGCTGCTACAGATGTCGGAGAGCTTGCTGCCTATGTTTTCTTCTAAGATGCTTATGGTTTCACGGCTTACATTTAAGTCTTTTATCCATTTTGAGTTTGTTTTTGTGAATGGTATCAGTTGATGGTCTAGTTTCATTTTTTTTTTCAGGTAGATGTCCAATTTTCCAACACCATTTGTTAAAGAGGCTGTCTTTACTTCATTTTATGTTCTTTCCTTCTTTGTCAAATATCAGTTGTCCATAAAGGTGTGGGTTTATTTCTGGGTCCTCTGTTCTGTTCCATTGATCTATGTGCTTGTTCTTATGCCAGTACCAGGCTGACTTGAGCATAATGGCCTTATAGTAAACCTTTATATCTGGAAGAGTGATACCTTCTGCTTTATTTTTTCTTTTTAAGATTGCTGAGGCTATTCATGTTCTTTTTTGGTTCCATATAAATTTTTGGAATATGTGTTCTATATCTTTGAAGTATGTCATTGGTATTTTAATTGGTATTGCATTGAATTTATAAATTGCTTTGGGTAATATAGACATTTTAATGATGTTTATTCTTCCTAGCCATGAGCACGGTATATGCTTCCACTTGTTTGTATCTTCCTTGATTTCTTTAATCAATGTTTTATAATTTTCCGAGTACAAGTCCTTAACCTCCTTGGTTAAATCTACTCCTATGTACTTTATATTTTTGGCTGTAATACTGAAGGGGATTGTTTTTTAATTTCTTTTGCTGACAGTTCATTGTTGGTATATAGAAATGCCTCTGATTTCTGAGTATTAATTTTATATCCTGCCACCTTGCTGAATTCATTTATCAGGTCCAGTAGTTTTTTGACTGAGACTTTAGGGTTTTCAATATACAATATCATATCATCTGCATATAGGGACAGTTTTACTTCTTCTTTTCCAATTTGGATGCCTTTTATTTTTTCTTCTTGTCTGATTGCTTTAGCAAGGACTTCCAGAACTATGTTGAATAAGAGTGGTGAAAGGGGGCATCCCTGCCTGATTTCTGATCTTAAAGGGATTGCTTTTAATTTTTGTCCATTTAGTATGATGTTTGCTTTTGGTTTATTGTAGATGGCCTTTATCATGTTAAGGAATGTTCCCTGTATTCCCAATTTATTGAGAGTTTTGAGCATGAATGGGTGCTGGATTTTATCAAATGCCTTTTCTGCATCTATTGAAATTATCATGTGATTATTGTCCTTCCCTTTGTTTATGTGATGAATCACATTGATTGATTTGCGAATATTGAACCAGCCTCTCCTCTCCAGAATAAATCCCACTTGATAATGGTGTATGATTTTTTCATATATTGCTGGATCCGGCTAATATTTTGTTGAGAATTTTAGCGTCCAAGTTCATCAGGGATATAGGCCTATAATTTTCTTTCTTTGTGTTGTCTTTGCCTGGTTTTGGGATCAGAATTATGCTCGCCTCATAAAAGGAGTTTGGAAGTCTTACTTCCTCTTGAATTTTTTGAAATAGCTTGAGGAGGATAGGAGTTAGTTCTTCTTTGAATTTTTGATTGAATTCACTTGTGAAGCCATCAGGCTCAGGACTTTTCTTTTTTGGGAGTTTTTTGATAACTGTTTCAATCTCATTTTTTGTATTTGGTCTGTTTAGGTGTTCTGATTCTTCCAGATTGATTTTTGGAATATTATATGATTCAAGAAATTTGTCCATTTCACCAAGATTGTCTAATTTTTTGGCATATAGTTCTTCATAGTATTTTCTTACAATGCTTTGTATTTCTGTTGTGTCAGTTGTTATTTCTTCACTGTCCTTTTTAATTTTATTTATTTGAGTCTTCTCTCTCTTTTTTTTTTTTGATGAGTCTAGTTAATGGTTCATCAATCTTGTTTGCCTTTTCAAAGAACCAGCTCCTGGTTTCATTGATCCTTTGTATTGTTTTCTTAGTTTCTATGTCATTTATTTCTGCCCTAATCTTTATTATTTTCTTCCTTCTACTTGTTTGGGGTTTTATTTGTTGTTGTTTTTCTAGTTCTTTTAGATGCAGGGTCAGGTTGCTTATTTGAGCTTTTTCTAGCTTCTTATGATATGCCTGTAGTGCAATAAACTTCCCTCTCAGAACTGCTTTTGCTGTGTCCCATTAATTTTGAGTTGATGTATGCTCATTATCATTTGTTTCTAGAAACTTTTATTTTTTTTATTTCATTGTTAATCCATTCATTATTTAATATCATGCTATTTAGTTTCCAAGTGTTTGAGTATTTTTTAGTTGTTTTTTTGTGGTTAATTTCTAGTTTCATGCCATTGTGATCAGAGAAAATGCTTGATATGATTTCAATCTTCTTAAATTTATTGAGACCATTTTGTGTCCTAACATGTGGTTTATCCTAGAAAATGTACCATGAGCGCTTGAGAAGAATGTATATTCTACTGCTTTAGGGTGAAAAGTTCTGAAGATATCTATTAAATCAAGTTGATCTAGTGTCTCCTTTAAGTCTGCGGTTTCTTTATTAATTTTCTTTCTTGAGGATCTATCCAGTGTTGTTAGAGAGGTATTGAAATCCCCTACTATGATAGTTTTGCTGTTAATCTCGCCCTTTATCAAAGTCTGCTTTATGTATGTCGGGGCTCCTATATTTGGTGCATAGATATTTATAATAGTTTTATCTTCCTGTTGAATTGTTCCCTTTATCATTATGTAGTGTCCTTCTTGATCTCTTACTACAGCATTTGTTTTAAAGACCATTTTGTTAGATATAAGTATTGCTACCGCTGCTTTTTTTCATTTCCATTTGCATGAAATATTTTTTTCCATCCTTTTACCTTCAGTCTATGAGCATCTTTTGTTTTAAGGTGTGTCTCTTGTAGATAGCATATGTATGGGTCCTGTTTCTTTATACTTGCAGCTACCCTATGTCTTTTGATTGGATCATTTAATCCATTTACATTTTAGGTTATTATTGATATGTAGTTGTTTATTGCCATTTTGTTCTTTAAAGCTGTATTCTTCTTTTGCTCTATTCTTTCCTCCCTTCAAACTGTTCACAAGAGGCCCCTTAGTATCTTTTGCAGAATTGGTTTGGTTTTTATGAATTCCTTGAGGCTTCTTCTTCAGGCACCCCTATGATGCGAATGTTGTTTCTCTTCATGTTGTCACAGAGCTCCCTTATAGTTTTCTCACATTTTTTGAGTCTCTTTTCCTTTTTCTTCTCTGATTCTGTGCCTTTGTCTATTGTGTCCTCTAACTCGCTTATTCGATCCTCAGCGTGATTCATCCTGCTTTTATTCCTTCCATTGTGGTCATCAGTTCAGATACTGTAGTTGTTATTTCCGTCTGATACTTTTTTATTATTTCAATTTCGTTTTTTATACTTGTTATCTCTTTATTTAGGTGTTCATAATGACTATCCATTGTTGCTCTAATTTCTTTGAACATCCTAACTATCATTATTCTAAATTCTTCTTCTGGTAATTTGGTCATATCTGGTTCCTTCAGGTCCTTCTCTGGGGATTTCTCTTGATTCATTTGGTTTACATTCCTCTGCCTGCCCATTTTGTCTGTGTATAAGGAAGTGTGGCCACTGGAGTCCAGTAGGTGTTGCCTTTGTGTTCTCTAGGTGTGGTCTGTCTTAGGCCCCCCACCCCCTCTGCAGCTGCCAAGGGTGGTTGGGTATGGGCGTTGCCAGTGCCAGCCCACTGTGGCTTTTGCTCTGTTTTCTGCCTCTCCTCCATGGGAGGGGCTGTCACTCAAGCCACTAGCCTCAGCACCAAGGGTAGAGGTGAGCACCTTTGCTCAGCTGCGGACCCAGCCTGTTTCCGGACTTCAGTCCAGAACCCACAGTCAGAGCCTGCTCGCCACAGTTTCACAGGTTGGGCTGGGCTTTTGACGTGCTCTCACCTGTGAACCTTTGCCCATCTGGAGCTTTAGCTCCGCCCTCGAGGCCAGGGCCCTTCTGCGCAGGGTCGCAAACCCAGGTTTATTGGGCCGGGCGTGTTTGCTGGCTTCCGCTCAGCTGTGTACTTCCGCTCGTCCTGGACTCTAACCCGCCCCCGCGTTCGGTGCCTGCTTGTGCACATAGGATGGCAATCCGCGGTTTCTCCGGCTGGGCGGGGATAGTAGCATGAGCTCAGCTGCGAGCTTCCACTTGTCTCTGGGTCTACCCCGTTCCTGCGCTCGGAGCCCGTTCGCGCACGTATAATGGCAAACCGCGGTTTCTCCGTCTGGGCTGGGCTGGTAGCGTTAGTTCAGCCGCGAGCCCCCGCCCGTCCCTGGTCCTAGCCTGGTCCCCACGGTCAGGGCCGGCTTGTGCAGGGTCGCAGAGCAGATTTCTGCCCGTTCCTGGCCTCCCGCTTTGTCCCCGTAGGTGGCATTACAGGCGGGCCTGCAGGTTCCGGAACGCTTTCTCGCGTCTCCTCCAACCCTGCTGGGCTAGACCGAGCTCACATCGGGTGGCCTCTGCCCATGCCGACAGAACCACGTTTCAGCATCCTGCCACCCCAAACCCTTCAGCAACCCTCAGCAGAATAGGAAGGGACCTAATACTCCACACTGTAGGCCTGGGAGCTCCCTCACTTGTTTCACTGCTCAAAACTGTCCAAACGCCTCTTCTAGGCTCTGGGACTGCAGGCTGGGGCTTGGTTCCTGGGACCCAGGTCCCTCCTTCTCCGCCAAACTTTCCTCCCGCCACGCGGGTCTCTCCGGGCTGCCATTTGCTCTGGGGAGCTGGGCAGCCTCTTCGCGTTTTTGCTATTTCTACCAGTCTCAATGTGGCTTCTTCTGTGGTCCTTGGTTGAAGAGTCCACTTAGTTTAGTTCAAAGTTGGTTTATCCAGATGATGGTTCTTAAAATTGAGTTATAATCCACTTTGGTTCTGGGAGTTGGAAGTTGGTACATCCGCCTACTCCGTCGCCATCTTGCTTCTCTCCGGTTAGCCTCTATCCCCACTCGCCGTAGCGGGGAGCACCACGTGGGTCCAGGCTGCACTCGTGGGTCCCTAAAACCCCGATGCCGCAGTTTGTGGTCAATTAGAGGGTTGGGAGATACCCCAGCCGGCTCCCACCTTCTGGTCTTCATCAGCCGGGCTCTAAAGGGCTTCGGAGTTACTCATTTCCTCTCATTTTGTCAGATATAAGTATTGCTACCCCAGCTTTTTTTCATTTCCATATACATGAAATATTTTTGTCCATCCTTTTACCTCCCAGTTTATGTGCATCTTTTGTTTTAAGGTGTGTCTCTTGTAGACAGCATACATATGGTTCCTGTTTCTTTATCCACGCAGCTACCCTATGTGTTTTGATTGGATCATTTAATCCATTTACATTTAAGGTTATTATTGATATGTAGTTGTTTATTGCCATTTTATTCTTTAAAGCTGTATTCTTCTTTTGCTATGTTCTTTTCCCTCTTTGAACTGTTCACAACTGCCCCCTTTGCATCTCTTGTAGAATTGGTTTGGTTTTAATGAATTCTTTGAGGTTTTTTTTTTTTGTCTGGGTAGCTCTTTATTTCTTTTTCAATTTTAAATGGTAGCCCTGCTGGATAGAGTAGTCTTTGTTGTAGGTTCTTGTTCTGCATTACTTTGAATATATCTTGCCATTCCCTTCTGGCCTCAAGTGTTGTTGTTGAGAAGTCAGATGTCATCCTTATGGTGGCTTCTTTATAGGTGATAGCCTTTTTTTCTCTAGCAGCTTTTAAAATTTTCTCTTTACCACTTAGCTTGGTATTTTAACTATGATGTGTCTTGGTGTAGATTTCTTTGGATTTCTCTTTAATTGAGTTCTCTGTGCTTCTTGAACCTGTGAAACGTTTTCCAGCCTTAATTTAGGGAAGTTTTCAGCTATGATTTGATAGAACAAAGTTTCTATCTCTTGTTCTTTCTCTTCATTTTCAGGTACCCATATGATGCGGATGTTATTTCTCTTCATGTTGTTACAGAGCTCCCTTAGAGATTTTTCTCTGATTTTTTGAGTCCCATTTTACTTTTTGCTCTGCTTCAGTGCCTTTGTTTATTGTGTCCTCTAACTCGCTCATTAAATCCTCATCTTCATCCATCCTGCTTTTAATTTCTTCCATTGTGGTCTTCAGTTCTGATACTGTATTTTTCATTTCTGTCTGATTTTTTTTTATTATTTCAATTTTTTTAATACTTTTTATCTCTTTATTTAGGTGTTTGTAATGACTATCCATTGTTGCTCTAAGCTCTTTGAACATCCTAACTATCATTATTTTGAACTCTGCATCTGGTAATTTGGTAAACTTGTTCATTAAGGTCCTTCTCTGGGGATTTCTCTTGATTCATTTGGGTTGCATTTCTTTGCCTGCGCATTTTGTCTGTGTATAAGAAGGGTGTGGCCACTGGAGTCCAATGGGTGTTGCCTCTGTGTTCCCTAGGAGTGGTCTGTCTGTGGGCCCGTGACCCCCTCTGCCACTGCCTAAGGAATTTGGGTATGGGCATTGCCAGTGCCGGCCCACTGAGGCTGTTGCTGTGATTTCTGCCTCTCCTTTGCTGGAGGGGCTGTGTTCTCATGCCTGGCTCTACAAGTCTCAGCCTGTCTCGACCTTCGCCTTGCCCCCACCAGTGTGGTCGAGCACCTGCTCAAGTCACAAGCCTCGGCACCAAAGGTAGGGGTGAGCACCTTTGTTCAGTTCAGACTCAGCCTGTTCCCGGGCTTCCGCCCAGCCCCTGCTGTGAAAACCAGCTCGCCAGGATCGCAAACCGTGGTTTCTCGGACTGGGTGAGGCTTCTGGCGTGCACTCAGCTGCGAGCCTCAACCTGTCCAGGGCTTTAGCCCTGCCTCTGTGATCAGGGCCGGAGGCCAGATGATGCTGCAGGCCCACAGGCCCCTGCTCAGCAGCAGATCTCTGCCTGTTCCTGGCCTCCCGATTTTCCTCCGCAGGTGGGGCTGCAGGCAGCCCGCAGCCACCTGACTGCTCTCGGGCATCCTCTTTGCCCCTGTTGGGCTAGACCGAGTTCACACTGGCTAGGCCTCTGCCACCGCTGACAGAATCGTGTTTCCTCGTCCCGCCGCCCCCATCTCTCCAGCAAGCCCTCAGCAGTGGGGGTAAAGGCACTGCAGCTCAGACCATAACACTCCATATTTTAGTCCTGGAAGCTCCCTCAATCTAAGCAGCTCTGCTCTACATGCCACGAGAGAGCTTGTTTGGCTGGTGTCCTGTCTCCCTTTGCTGGTATTGCTATTTCCAGGGGAAATATTTGTTTTCGATTTGGGAAGTGACTCAGCCCAGGGTTTAGGGTGGCTGTCCCTCAGAGTGTTTCTCCCTGTGCCTTCCAGTCCACACTCTCTTCCCGCTGCTCTGGTCCTCTCCTCTGTCTCCGTTCCCCGGAGCCCCAGGTGAGTGGTTGTGAGAGAGGTTTTCTGTGCTGTCCCTTTAAGAGAATCCTGGGTCTGAGAAAACTATCTCTTTCTCACAAACAGTATCCTCATTTGTTTCACAGCTCAATAGTGTCCAAAAGCCTCTTCTAGGCTCTGGGGCTACAGGCTGGGCTTTGTTCCTGGGACCTAGGTCCCTCCCTCTCCGCCAAACTCTCCTCCCGCCACCCGGGTCTCTCTGGGCTGCCGTTCACTCTGGGGAGCTGGGCAGTCCTCTTTGCATTTTCACTTTTCCTACCAGTCTCAAAGTGGCTTCTTCAGTGTTCCTTGGTTGAAGAGTCCACTTAGTTTAGTTCAAAGTTGGTTTATCCAAGTGATGGTTCTTAAAATTAAGTTATAATCCACTTTGGTTCCAGGAGTTGGAAGTTGGTATGTCCGCCTACTCCATCGCCATCTTGCCATCCTCCAATTTTTTCATTTTTTAAATGAGGTCTAATTTATATACAATAAAGTTTATCTCTTATGTAAAGAGCTATATACATTTTTAGATATCTGTGAGTTATATAATCATCATTCAAATCAAGATATAGAACGTTGCTACTACTCTGAAGTTACCCTCATCCCCCTTCTCAGTCAGTCATTGACCTTCTGCAGAGTTAACCACTATTATAATTTCTATCACCATAGATGAGTTTTACTTGTTCTTGAACCTAATATAAGTGGGATCATGCAGCATGCAGTCTTCTGTATCTTCTTTCACTTATTTATTTTATCTATATGTGTTATACATATTAATAGTTCTTTCTTTTTCTTTCTTTCTTTTGTGTGTAGTGTTCCATTGTATAACTATACTATGATGTGAATCTCCTCTTGATAGATGTTTGGGTCATTTCTCGTATATGACTATTAAAAATAAAGCTGCTCTGAGTATTTTTGTACATAGCTGTCAGTGGGGGGGGGGACCATTGATTTCTTTTGGATATGTACATAAGAGTGGATTTTCTGATGCTGCCAACTTGTTTTCTAAGGTGAACGAACCAGTTTGCCAGCAATATATGAGAATTACAATTGCTCCTCATTCTCACCAACACTAGATGTCAATTTTTAAAAATTGTAGGTCTCCTGATGGGTATGAGTTAATATCTCACTATAGGTTAAGTTTGTATTTCTCTGATGACTAATTATTTTAGCTATGTCTTATGCTTATTGGCTATGATTTTTGTAAAGTATAATATTTTATTGGTACTTTGTCCTTTTTTAATTTTTTAAAATTTCTTCAAATATTCTGTATACAAGACTTTTGTATTGCAAATAATTTCTGTTCTGTGGATTTTCTAGTCACATAGTAATTTATCTGAGGTTACACAGTTGGTCTTCAATTTGAAGTTTTAATTTTAATAAAATCCAATAGTATATCTCTTTGTTTTTTCACTTTTATTATTGACACTCTTGTGTCAACTTTAAGAATCATGGCCAACCTCAAGGTCATAAAAATAAGTTTATCTTTTTCTAGAGCCTAATTTATTTTTAGTTTCCCTAAAAAGCTAAAAAATATAAGAGGCTATGATCCACTTCAAACTAAATTTTGTGTATGATTTTATATAGAAGTCAAAGGTTTTTTTCGTTCTCCTGTGTTTCTAGTTGCTTAGCATTACTCATTGGAAACACTATTTCTTCTCCTCACTATATAGAAGTGGCATTTTTCAGTACACCAAATGACTATACTGTATATGTATGTGCCTATTTCTGGCATCTTTGTTCTGCTATCTTATTTATCTAGCTTTGCACCAACACCAAGATGTCTGAACTACTATAATATTACAGTGTTATAGTATATCAAAACCTAATCAAATAAAACTCCATATTTGTTCTTTTTTAAGTCATCCTTGGGCATCTATGTCCTTTGTATTTTCATACACACAGTTTAGAATCACGACTGCCAATTTTCACACACACACACACACACACACTTACCATGATTTTGATTGCTACATTGAATTCACAGATCAATTTGAGAAGGATTAACAGCTTACTTTTATTAAAACTTTGAATTCACTATACTTTATTTAGGTTTCCCTTTATTTTTGCATTGTTATTTTTAACAATGTAGAAGTTTCACACATATTTCACTAGATTATTCATAGGCATTTGATGTTTTGATGCTTTTACAAATACTGGGTTGTTTTAATATTTTTTCAACTGCTAGTAGCTACTATATAAAAACAGAATTGATCTTTATATATTGGCCTGGTATTCAGCACTATCGCTAACTTCACTTATTATTTGTAATAGTTTATTGGTTCTTTTGAATTCTTCATGAAATAATCACATCACCTAAGAGTAAAATGTTTTATTTCTTCCTTTTAGTCCATAAGCCTATAGATTTTTTTCTCTTGTATTATTGCCCTAGCCAGTTTCTTCAGTGCAAGGGTGAATAGAGGAGTTAATAATGAACATCCTTGTTTTGTCAATTCTTGGGAGGGGAAACTTCAATATTTTACACTGAGTACAGTGATGGCTATCCCTCTGAGACCCTCTCAGTGAAGGCCAGAACCCTCAGTATAAGTAGAAATGAAGAAAATTCTTTTTACCAACATAAAAAGATGACAAAGAGGCTTTTATATTGGCCAAGGCATTGAGTGCAATGTAAGAAATAACAACCACATACCTGGACTCATATCCATGGCCCATGGGGCACAAGATTTCTATAATGAAGGCTCACTAAGGATGTAGTTGAAATTTGAAGCAACAAAGCATAGAAGAAAAATATCCAACATGTTTAAGAGTTTTTAGACAGAATAAAACAGAATATTTAGATATTCAAGAATGACAGATAATACAACCTAATATACACTAAAAACCAGCATGTTAAAAATAATATAAAGTTGATTAAATTCACTCAATATGTGTAACAGGAATAAAAAACACGACTAAAATTTTCATCTTAACACATGCAATGAGTCAATAAGTTTATTTTTCATTCCTGAAATTGAGTCAGATAATTCAGTTTTTCCCCGCACTCCATGTGGCCTTGCTACACATGGACCCATCCTCCCAAGGATTGCTGTCATCCAGGAAGGGAGCTGCAATTCTCTCTCTGGGACACCACATTCTCTCCCTGGTTCATTTTTAAAAACGCCAATATTATTTAATATTCCATATTTAATAAAATATTACTTTATTTAAATATACAGAGATTATTATCAAATTCATACAGAGCATTAAAAAGCATTTACTAACAAGGACATATTTCAACAACATAATGTTACATATAAAAAGCAGATGGCATAGCAGCATGTATAATATAAACCCTTTTGTGTAAAGTTATCTTTCTGTGGCTCCAGAAAGCCATATGGTGGTACTCAGAGAGAGTCTGGAAGAACGTTCACCAAAACATTCAGAGTGGGTGGTAGGATTTCCAGAGGTTTTTGCTTTCATTTTGGTATCTTTTCCCTTTGTTTGAGTTGTATGTACAAAAAAATTAAATTAAGAATTAAAGAAAGGACTAACTTAAAATTAATTTTTAACTATATATCACATTTGAAATTGAGAATGCTTTTTTGTTTAAAAAGAGTAATTGGTATAAGCAATGAGATTTGCTGCTGCAGTATTTTATGTTTAATGAGAAGGTATAAACCATTGATGGAAATTGGGAACAACCTCTCTACAGCTTCAAAGACCTTCTAAAACCTCCATAGCTGAAGCCTGTGATTTCTGTTTGGCTCTTGGAAAGAGAAGTACAGACGCCACAAGCATGCAGAGTTGAAAGAGGTGTAAAGAAGAAAACAAGACAAAAGGGGGACACCACAACTCTGAGGTATGGTGGGCTTTCACGTCCTAGCTCACCTTAAAACAAAGTCTCTGCAGCCAACCTCCTTAATAATATTTTTGGTAAGTAACCATTCAACCTTTGTTTGAATAGGATAAGAAATTTACCATCCACAGGTAGATTCATTTGATTTCCAGGTGGCATGGATTGTTACATGATAACCCCTTATATAATCTGATTTCTGCTACCTGTGCCTATCACCTTCTGTCCCCAGGGCTAGAAGAAAGCCACACCTCTCTTTCACAGAAAAGTCCTTCAGACATTTGGAAACATGCCTCATGATTCAGTCCCCCACTTCTTTTCTTGAGTCTCATTCTCCAGGTTAAATATTTACAACTCTGGTCATAAATACCCTGTACATAATTGAATTTATTATTTATCTGTGTAGCACAAAATAAAGTAATATTATCTTCCTTTGGTTCTAACTCTGACTAAACTCACAAGAGCTGGGGAGTGAGTCAAGTCTTCTTATATCACTAATCATTTACACTGATGTTGTCACTTCAAAACAGCTATCCCTGGCCAGTGGCCTCAGTGGTAGAGTGTTGGCTCAGTGTGTGGAAGTCTCAGGTTCAATTCCCAGTCAGGGCACGCAAGAGAAATGACCATCTGCTTTTCCACCCCTTCCCCTTCTCTTTCTCTCTCTCTCTCCCCCCTTTTCTCTCCTCTCCTCTCCTCTCTTCTCCTCTCCTCTCCTCTCTCTCGCTCTTCTGCTCCTGCAGCCATGGCTCAAATGGTTTGAGCAAGTTGTCCCCAGGTGCCAAGGATGGCTCCATAGCCTCACCTCAGGAGCTAAAATATATCAGTTGCCAAGCAATGAAGCAGTGGCCCCAAATGAGCAGAGCATCGCCTGGTAAGGGACTTGCCAGGTAAATTCCAGTTGAGGCACGTGCAAGTGTATGTCTCTGCCTCCGTGACTCTCACTTAATAAGAAGAAAAAAATCTAATTAATAAGTGATATTACAAAGTGTTAACTCTTCCACAGTATTGGGGGTGGTGTTTTTATTCCAGTGATGGCCTTTCATATCTATTAAATATATTATATTAAAACTGGACATTATTCTTTTTTTAAAGAGAGAGCACAAATATAATTCCCCACGTACTATGCAGTTTTCCACATTTGGGAAAATCATAGGAGTCACTGCATCCGTAGTGCAATAAAAAAGCCTCAGACTAAGAAAACAACCTTCGTGATCATAGTATCTCCCCTGCCAGGTAAGTATCAGACATTATTCTTTTGAATTTTGTATTGAGTTGCTCATCTGATGTTTTTTATATTTTCTATTTTTGTGACATCTTCAAATTTGTTACAGATACTTTTTCTATCTTCATCCAAATCATTGATGAAATGTCAAATAAAACAAAGTATTGGGTGGATTTCTAAACCATTAACCAGTTATTTCATTCTTTTTTATCCTTCAACCCATTAGGAATCAACTTAAGTTTATTGCTAATATTTTCTATCTTGCCCGGTGCTCTAAGAGGCTGACTGACCTACATGGACAGTCTCCTGGGCTTCTGTTTTGTGCATAGTTTTTACCAATAAGTGACACCAGTTGAAATTCAGAGTAAAGAGTGAGGTGAAGTAATTTGTCTTTGCCACATTGCTGTAGTTTGCCTTTGTTCCTCTATTAAGCATCTCATCTATCAGAGCTCCATACAGGAGCTCTTGCTGACATCTGCTAACCTCTCCTTCCCTTCACCTGTTCAGGCACCAGGAGGTAACAATTCTTCATTGTTTCTAACCTTTAAGTACTATACCATCCCATGTTGGCTTCCCTAAAACATACCCCATATTTACAAATAGTCTCTTTATTAAATGTTCTTCAGCTAATTGTTTGAATATTTCACTTCTACTGGTATTCTAATGGATCACCACCAACAGCAATATCATTCTGACAATAGTTCTTGATATTTTTAATATTTTAATAAAAATGCCATGAAATGTGTTTCTTTAAGAAAAAATCAAGACGGCTTCCAGTGGCTTGTGACCTGGGTACAAAAGCAGTCCTGCCCATGGTGTTGGGGCAGAGGCCGGGGGCTGGCCAAGGTTTGATGCCTGGATGCATGAAAGTAGTCCTGCCTACAGGGGTGAAGAGGATGCTGGAGGCCTGCTTAGTCTTGTAGCCCCAACATGCAAAAGCAGTCCTGCCTGCAGGGGTGGGGCTGAAGCCACAGCAACCACAGTGGCTAGCTACACTGGCAACACCCATGTGTGAACTCTCGAGGTGGCAGCAGCAGTGGTGATGGGCCTTCAGACAGACAGCACCTAAGTAACACAAAGGCCACACCTATTGGATTCCTGTGGCCACACTCTTCTGAGGGCTGAAAAGAAAAACTATATAAAATAAAAAATAAGTGAATAGAATGACACCTGAAACTAAGGGGCAAGCCACATCCAATACCTTACCTAACCCCTGATTTATAGTACTGAGCCCAACAAGTAGCAACCAATAGGTGGCAGAAAGTAGATCTCAGAGGAACCTGAACATTTAAATGAACATCCTCCTGGTCAAAAATAGATAAAGCAAGCCTCAGTTGATATTAACAATGGCACCTGGGCTTAGCAGAGGTAGCCACAGGATCTAGATCACCTATTGCTCCATAAAGATAAATATAGGCCAGTCATAGGCATTGACCCCTGCTGGTCTGCACCAGGCTCCAGCCAAGAAGGTCCAGAAAGGGCACATCCAGAGGCCAGATATAAAGAGCATCAGTTTAGGACCTAACAACCCTTCTTAGAGTAACATCTTAAGGAAGGACTCCTCACACCTGACCCAGTTAAGATATAGAAAATGGAAAACTGGCTCTACTACTTAAGGAGACCACAACTTGAACAAGCTTGCAAACCACAAACAAAAACAATGGAAAGACAGAGGAACATAAGCCATATAAAACAACAAGAAAAATCTCCAGAAAAAGATCTGGATGAAATGGAAGAAATCAAATTACTGGAGGCAAAGTTTAAAATAATGATTGTTAAGATGATTAAAGATCTCAAAGCTACAATGAATGGACTTAATGAGAACCTAAATAAAGAAATTTTAAGCATCACATAGGACACTGAAATCGTAAAAAAGAATCAGACAGAAATGACAAACACAATATCAGAAATGAAGACCACACTAGAAGAAATGAAAAGCAGGCTGGATGAAGCAGAGGATCAAAACAACAACTTAGAGGACAAGATAAGCAAAAGCACGGAAGCAGAACAGCAGAAAAAAAAGAGGACCAAAAAGGCTGAGGAAACTCTAAGAGAGCTCTCTGACAACATAAAGAGAAACAATATCTGCATGATAGCGGTTCCTGAAGGAGAAGAGAAAGAACAAGAAATAGAGATCCTGAATGAAGAAATTATAGCTGAAAATTTTCCTAAATTGATGCAGGAAAGTCATATAGGTTCAAGAAGCAGAGAGGACCCTACTGAAAAAGAATTCAAAAAGACCTACACCAAGACACATCATAATTAAAAAACCAAAGCTAAGAGATAAAGAAAAATACTAAAAGCTGCAAGAGAAAAGCAGTCAATCACCTACAAAGGAGCCCCCATTAGGATGACATCCAACTTTTCAACAGAAACACTTGAGGCCAGAAGGGAATGGCAAGGAATATTCAAAGTAATGCAGAACAAGAACCTACGACCAAGACTTATCGAGTGATGCTATCATTTAAAATTGAAAGAGAAATAAAAAGCTTCCCAGACCAAAAAAAGAAAACTCTAGGAATTTATCACAACCAAACTCATGCTGCAAAAGATGTTAAGGAGCCTGGGGTAGACAGAACAAAGCGGGGGAAAAAATCTATGTAAGAATGTAGATTTAAAGAATAAAATGGCAATAAACAACTATATATCAATAATAAACTAAATTGTAAATAGATTAAATGATCCAATCGAAAGACATAGGGTAGCTGAATGGATAAGAACACAGGACTCATACATATGCTGTCTACAGGATACCCACTTCAAAACAAAAGATACATGTAGACTGAAAGTAAATGGATGGAAAAAATATTTTATGCAAATGCAAATGAAAAAAGGTTGGGGAAGCAATACTTTTATCTGACAAAATAGACTTTAAAACAAAGACTATAGTAAGAAATAAAAAAGGTCACTACATAATGATTAAGGGACCAATTCAACAGTAAGAGATAACCATTAAAATATCCATGTACCTAATGTAGGAGCACCTAAATTTATAAAGCAGATTTTAATGGCCATAAAAGGTGAGATCAACAACAATACTATAATAGTAGGGGATTTCAATACCCCACTAACATCACTGGATAGATCCTCAAGAAAGAAAATTAATAAAGAAATTGCAAAATTAAGGAACACTCTAGAATAACTGGTTTTAATAGCTATCTTCAGAACCTTCCACCCTAAAGCAGCAGAATATACATTCATTTCAAGTGCTCATTCTCTAGGATATACCACATGTTAGGGAATAAAATGAGCCTCAAAAAATTTAAAAAGATTGAAATAATATAAAGCAGTTTCTCTGACCACATGACATGAAACTAAAAATCAACTGTAATAGAAAAACTGAAAACCTTTCAAACACTTGGAAACTAAACAGCATGTAATTAAATAACGAGTGGGTCAACAATGAGATCAAGGAAGATATTAAAAATTTTTTTGAAAAAAATGAAAATGAACATACAACAACTCAAAATCTATGGGACACAGCAAAAGCAGTCCTGAGAGGGAAGTTCATAGCATTACAGGCATACCTTAAGAAGCTAGAAAAAGCTCAAATAAACAACTAAAATCCTGCAACTAAAGAACTAGAAAAGGAACAGCAAGTAAAGCCCAGAGGAAGTAGAAGAAAGGAAATAATAAAGATCAGAGTAGAAATAAATGACATAAAGGCTAAAAAAACAAAACAGAGCACCAATAAAACCAAGAGCTAGATCTTTGAAAAGGTAAACAAGATCAATGAACCTTTAATCAGACTCACCAAGAAAAAAAGAGAGGACTCAAATAAATAAAATTAGAAATGAGAGTGGAGAAGTAACAACTGACACAGCAGAAATACAAGGGATTGTAAGAAAATACTAAGAAGAACTCTATGCCAAAAAATTAGACAACTTAGGTTTAAATGGACAAATTCCTTGAAAAATATAATCTTTCAAAAATCAATCTGAAAGAATTAGAATACCTAAATAGACCTATTACAACAAATGAAATCAAAAGAGTTATTAAAATCTCTCAACAAACAAAAGTCCTGGGCCAGATAGCTTCATGGGTGAATTCTACTGAACATTTAAAGAAGAACTAACTCCTGTTCTTCTAAAGCTATTTCAAAAATTCAAGAGGAGAAAAGATTTCCAAGCTCCTTTTATGAGGTGAGCATAATTCTGATTCCAAAACCAGGCAAAGATAACACAAAGGAAGAAAACCATAGGCCAATATCCTTGATAAATTTAGATGCTAAAATTCTCAACAAAATATAAGCAAACCAGATCCTGCAATACATAAAAAAAAAATTATACATCATGATCAAGTGGATTTTATTCTGGGTAAGTGAGGCTGGTACAGTACTTGCAAATCAATCGATGTGATTCATCACATAAACAAATGAAGGAAAAAACCCACATGATAATATCAACAGATGCAGAAAAAACATTTGATAAAATCCAGCACAAATTTATGATCAAAACTCTCAACAAAGTGGGAATATAAGGAACATGCCTCAAGATGATAAAGGCTATCAATGACAAACCCACAGCCAACATCATAATCAATGGGCAAAAGTTTAAAGTAATCCCCTTAAGACCAGGAACAAGGCAGGGGTGCCCCCTTTCACCACCCTTTTTCAACATAGTTCTGGAAGTCCTAACTACAGCAATCAGACAAGAAGAAGAAATAAAGGCATCCAAATTGAAAAAGAAGAAGTAAAACTATCATTATTAACTAATAATATAATACTATACATACAAAACCTTAATGTCACAGTAAAAAAACTACTGGACCTGAAAATGAATTCAGCAAGGTGGCAGAATATAAAATTAATATTCAAAATCCGAGGCATTTTTATAGACCAACAATGATCTGTCTGAAAGAGAAATTAAGAAAACAATCCCCTTCAGTATTGCAACAACAACAAAAAGTACCTAGGAGTAAATTTAACCAAGGAAGTTAAAGACTTATACTTGGAAAATTATAATACATTGATAAAAGAAATCAAGGAAGATACAAACAAGTGGAAGTATATACCATGTTTATGGTTAGGAAGAATAAATATTATTAAAATGTCTATATTACTCAAAGCAATTTATAAATTTAATGCAACTCCTATTAAAATACCAATGACATACTTCAAAGATATAGAACAAATATTCCAAATATTCATAGACAACCAAAAAAGAACACGAATAGCCTCAGCAATCTTAAAAAAGAAAAATAGAGTGAGTGGTATCACACTTTCTGATATCAAGTTATGCTACAAGTCCATTCTACTCAAATCAGCTTAGTTCTGGCATAAGAACAGGCATATAGATCAATGGAACAGAACAGAGAACCTAAAAGTAAACCCACACTTTATAGACAATTGATATTTGACAAAGGACAAAACAGCATACAGTGGAGTAAAGACAGTGTCTTTAACAAATGTTATTGGAAAAATTGGACAGCTACCTGCAAAAAAAAACTAGACCAACAACTTACACCAGTCACAAAAATAAACTGAAAATGGATAATAAAAGACTTAAATATAGGTTGGGAAACCATAAGCATCTTAGAAGAAAACATAGGCAATAAGCTCTCCAACATCACTCACAGCAATATATTTGCTGGTTTATCTTCACGAGCAAGGAAAATAAAGGACAGGATAAACAAATGGGACTATATCAAACTAAAAATCTTTTGCACAGCTAAAGACAATATGAACAGAATAAAAAGACAAGCCACACAATGGGAGAACATATTAGACAATATATCTTGTAAGGGGTTAGTGACCAAAATTTATAAAAATTGTAAAACTCAACATCAGAAAGATAGACAATGTAATCAAAAAATGGGCAAAAGAAATGAATAGACACTTCTCCAAAGAGGACATACAGATGGCCAATAGGCAGATAAAATTTCTCAAGATCACTAATCATTAAAGAAATGCAAATTAAAACCACAATGAGATATCACCTCACACCAGTCAGAATGGCGCTCATTAACAAAACAACACGTAATAAATGTTGGCGAGGATGTGGAGAAAAGGGAACCCTCCTGCATTGCTAGTGGGAATGCAGACTGGTGTAGCCACTGAGAAAAACAGTATGGGGACTCCTCAAAAAATTAAAAATGCAACTGCCTTTTGACCCAACCTTCCCACTTTCAGGATTGTATCCCAACAATACCACATCAATGATTCAAAAGAAGAAATGCACCCCCATGTTTATGGCAGCATTGTTTACAATAGTCAAGATATGGTAACAGCCTAAGTGCCTGTCAGTGGACAAGTGAATTAAAAAGCTATGGTACATATACACAACGGAGCCATAAAAAAGAAGGAAATCTTACCTTTTGCTGCAACATGGATGAACCTGGAAATTATTATGTTAACTTAAATAAGCCAGGCAGAGAAAGAAAAATATCATATGACCTCTCCCATTTGAGAATCCAGTGAACAATATAAACTGAGGTACAGAATAAAGACAGGGGCAGGATCAGTGGGTCCAGAGGGAAAGGGCATGATAGGAAGAGATCAGAAAAGGGAAAGAGATTGGTGAAATTATACACACACACACAATGTTTTAGAGAGCATAAAAGCTAATCCTGGAGGGAAAGGGGAAGGGCATTGCAGGGAAGAAAGGATGGGGGATATGGTGGGAAACACGGGGGAGGGAGGGTTGCATTAGGGAGGACAATAGAATTTATGGAAACAAAATAAATTAAAATTAAAAGAAGGAAACAAGAGAAACCCCATGTAAAGAACTGAACATCACATCTTAAGGAATTAGAAGAAGAACAAAGGCATCCAAAGTCAGCAGAAGAAAAGAAATAGTTAAACTTAGAGCCAGACTAAATGAAATAGAGAAAAAAAACTATGTAAAAATACATAAAACAAAAAGCTGGTTCTTTGAAAACATCAATAAGACTGACAAACTACTGGCAAACATCACCAAGGAAAAAAAAGGAAGGACTAATAAACAAAATCCAAAATGAAAGGGAGAAATCACCACAGACGTCATAGATATACAAAGGATCATGGTAGAATGCTATGAAGCTGATAAACCACTGACTAAAATCACTAAGGAAAAAAAAAGGAAGAACTCAAACAAAATCCAAAATTAATGGGGAAATCAGCACAGACATCATAGATATACAAATGATCATAGTAGAACACTATGAAGAATTATATGCCACCAAATTCAACAACCTAGAAGAAATAGATAAATTTCTAGAACTATACAATCCTCCCAGACTTAATCACAAAGAAGTGAAAAACCTAATTAGATCTATAAGCAGAGAGGAAATAGAAAAACTATAAAAAGCCTCCCCCCAAAAGGGGAGGCTTTTTATACACACACACACACACACACACACACGTAGAGACCAATATGTCTAATGAACACAGATTCAAAAATACTAGAAATCAAACACAACACTACAACAAAATAATACACCACAATTAAATGAGATTCATTCTAGGAGTAAAAGAATGGTTCGACATATGGAAATCAATTAATGTAATACACCACATCAACAAAACAAAGAATAAAAATTATATGATCTTATCCATAGATGCAGAAAAGGCATTTGATAAGATACAACATCCTTTTATATTTAAAACACTCAATAAAATTGGAATGGAAGGAAAGTACCAGAACATAATAAAAGCTATATATGACAAACCATCAACTAATATTAAACAAAATGGTAAAAAAAAAATGAAGGCTTTTCCTCTAAAATTAGGATCAAGACAAGGCTTCCCACTCTTTCCCCTCTTATTCAACATAGTTCTGAAAGTCTTAGCAAGAGCAATCAGGCAAGAGAAAAATTAGAAGACACTCATATCAAGAAAGAAGAAGAAAGGTATCACTTTTTGCAGATGACATAACCCTGTACATAGAAAACTCCAAAGACTCCACCAAAAAACAACTGTCAGAAACAATAAACAAATACACTAA
This sequence comes from Rhynchonycteris naso, assembly GCA_037038555.1. Lineage (NCBI taxonomy): Eukaryota > Metazoa > Chordata > Mammalia > Chiroptera > Emballonuridae > Rhynchonycteris > Rhynchonycteris naso. The sequence continues at coordinate 46,819,652 of CM073000.1, read as the reverse complement.
AGTTGCAGGACACAAAATTAATATACAAAAGCCTACTGCTTTCCTATACACCAACAATGAAACTTCAGAAAATGAACTAAAACAACCCAATTATTTTGTCAACTGTAACAACAAAAAAATACCCAGGAATAAACTTCACAAAAGATGTGAAGTACCTATATACCGAAACTATAAAACATTATTAAAAGAAATTGAAAAAGACACAACAAAATGGAAAAACATGAGTTCATGGGGCTAGATGAATCAACATAGTTAAAATGGCCATATTACCCAAAGCAATATATAAATTTAATGCAATCCCTGTTAAAATGCCTATGTTATTTTTAAAGAAATGGGAAAAAAATCACCAGATTTGTATGGAACCATAAAAAAACCCAAATAGCCAAAGCAATTCTGAAGAAAAAAATGAAGCTGGAGGTATCACATGACCTGACTTTAAGTTATACTATAGAGCCACAATAATCAAAACAGTGTGATATTGGCAGAAAAACAGACATACAGATGGGTGGAACAGAATCAAGAGCTCAGAAATAAAACCACATATATATAGACAAGTCATCTTCAACAAAGAGCCAAAAACACACAATGGAGAAAAGAAAGCCTCTTCAATAAATGGTGCTAGAAAAATTGGAAAACAGCATGCAAAAGAATGAAACTTGACTACAGTCTGTTCCTTGCAAAAAAAGTTAATTTAAAATGGATCAAAGACCTAAATACAGTGTGTCCGTAAAGTCATGGTGCACTTTTGACTGGTCACAGAAAAGCAACAAAAGACAACAGAAATGTAAAATCTTTACCAAATAAAAGGAAAACTCTCCCAGTTTCATATCTACTCAGTAAAGTTTGATGTGGGCTCAATTTGTTGCCCTACACACATCCAAACAATAGTGAAGTTCTTGCCACACACGGGTAAGGACGTCTGGTGTAACGGAATGAATAACGTTTGTGATTCTCTGTTTTAAGTGATTAATGTTGTTGATATGTTCAATGTACACACGTTGCTTCACATAACCCCAAAAGTAAAAGTCTAAGGGCATCAGATCTGGGGATCGTGGTGGCCATGGCTTGACAGAACCCCTGCCTATCAACTGCTGGGGGAATGTTCTATCCAGAAACTCATGAACAATTGTGGCGTAGTGTGGAGGAGTGCCGTCCTGTTGAAAGATGACACCTTCTGGAAATTGTGGCCTCTACAGACTTTTCACTGACTGATGGCCTACCCGAACAGATTTCTCCACCAAACTGCCAGTTTCCTTCAACTGCTTATCCCACTGAGTAACGTTTTTTCTATGTGGTGGCACTCGTTATAAATGCGACCATATTCACGTTGCATTTTGGTCACGAATTCAAATTTAGCAAGCCACAGAACACACTGAACTTTCCTCTGTACCGTCCACACCTCGACGGGCATGGCTGAGGGCTGCTCTGCTGCATACATGGTGTTATGTCATCATCTGCACATGTACACATGCTGCCACATCATCCTACAGAAAGTGGGAGGGTTTTCCTTTTATTTGGTGCAGATTTCACATTTCTATCGTCTTTTGTTGCTTTCCTGTGACCAGTCAAAAGTGCACCATGACTTTACGGATACACTGTATAAGATCTGACACAATAAATTATGCAGAAGAAAACATAGGTGTTAAACATATAAACCTTGGCCATAGAGAACAATTTATGAATTTTACCCCAGATTCAAGGGAAGGAAAGGCAAAAATAAATGAATGAGAATATACCAAATAAAAAGCTTCTGCACGGCTAAAGAAACTGACAACAAAACAGACGGATGGCAAGATGGCGGTGGAGTAGGCGGCCATACCAACTTCCAACTCCCAGAACCAAAGTGGATTATAACTTAATTTTAAGAACCATCATCTGGATAAAACAACTTTGAACTAAACTAAGTGGACGCTTCAACCAAGGAACACTGAATAAGCCACATTGAGACTGGTAGGAAAAGCGAAAATGTGGAGAGGGCTGCCCAGCTCCCAGAGCGAACGGTAACCCAGAGAGACCCACATGGCGGGATGAGAGTTTGGCGGAGAAGGAGGGACCTGGGTCGCAAGAACAAAGCCCCAGCTGCAGCCCCAGAGCCTAAAAGAGGCATTTGGACAGTATTGAGCTGTGAAACAAGTGAGGATACCGTTTGTGAAAAAGAGACAGCTGTCTCAGACCCAAGATTCTTCTTAAAGGGACAGCGCAGAAAAACTCTTCTACAACCACTCATCCGGGGCTCTGGAAAACAGGGACAGAGGAGAGGACCAGACCAGTGGGAAGAGAGTATGGACTGGAAGGCACAGGGAGAAACACTCAGAGGGAAAGCCACCCTAACCCCTGAGCTGAGTCACTTCCCTAATCAAAAACAAATATTTCCCCTGGAACTAGCAATACCAGCAAAGGGAGACAGGACACCAGCCAAACAAGCTCTCCCGTGGCACTTAGAGCAGAGCTGCTTAGATGGAGGGAGCCTCCAGGACTACAGTATGGAGGGTTAGGGTCTGAGCTGCAGTGCCCCTACCCACACAGCTGAAGGCTTGCTGGAGGGACAGTGGTGGTTGATGCTGAAACATGATTCTGTCGGCTGGGGTGGAGGCCCAACCGGTGTGAGCTCAGTCTAGCCCAGCAGGACTGAAGGGGACGTGCGAAAGTGGTCTTGCAGCTGGGGGCCCCCTGCAGCCCCACCTGCGGGTTGAAAGCGGGAGGCCAGGAAGGGGCAGAGATCTGCTCTGCGACTCTGAGCAAGCAGGCCCTGACTGCGGGGGCAAGGCTAGGACCAGGGACAGGCAGAGGCTTGTGGCTGAGCACACGGCAGCAGCCCTGCCCGCCCGAGAAACTGCAGTTTGCCATCCTGCATGCGTGAGTTGGCTCTGAGCACAGGCACAGGGCTCGCAGCTGAGTGCACAACAGAAGCCCCGCCCAGCCTGAGAAACCTTGGTTTGCGATCTTGCACAGGTAGGCCCTGGCCTTGGGGGCGGGGCTAAAGCTCTGGAAAGGCGGAGGCTGAGAGCTGAGTGCACATCAGCATTCCCGTCCAACTGGAGAAACTGTGGTAGCAGGCTCTGACCCCGAGGGCTGGAAGAAAGCCCGGCAACAGACGGGGTCCTCAGCTGAATAAAGGTGCTCACCTCTACCCTTGGTGCTAAGGCTTGTGGCTTGAGTGCAATGCACAACCTGTGGGGGCAAGGCAAAGGCCCAGGCAGGCTGAGGCTCATAGAGCCGGGCACCAGATCAGAGCACCTCCAATGAAGGAGAGGCGGAAATCACAGCAACAGCTGCAATGGGCCGGGACTGGCAATGCCCATATCCAACTGCCCTAGGCAGCCGCAAGGGGGGTGGATGGCCTGCAGGCAGACTATACCTAGAGAACATAAAGGCAACACCCATTGGACTCCAGTGGCCACACCATTCTTATACACAGACAAAATGAGCAGGAAGAGAAATGCAACCCAAATGAACCAAGTGAAATCCTCAGAGAACAACCTGAATGAACCAGATATAACCAAATTACCAGATGCAGAATTTAAAAAAATGATAGTTAGGATGTTCAAAGAGATTACAGCAGCAATGGATAGTCATTATGAACACCTAAATAAAGAGATAACAAGTATAAAAAACAAAATTGAAGTAATAAAAAAGAATCAGACAGATATGACAACTACAGTATCAGAACTAAAGACCACAATGGAAGGAATTAAAATCAGAATGGATGATGCTGAGGATAGAATCAGAGAGTTAGAGGACACAATAAATGAAAACACAGAAGCAGAGCAGAAAAAAGAAAAGGGACTCAAAAATTTGAGGAAAATCTACAGGAGCTCTGTGACAACATGAAGAGAAATAACACCCGCATCATAGGGGTTCCTGAAGGAGAGGAGAGAGAACAAGAAATAGAAACTTTGTTCAATTAAATCATAGCAGAAAACTTCCCTAAATTAAGGCTGGAAAACTTTTCACACATTCATAAGCACAGAGAACTTCATTAAAGAGAAACCCAAAGAAATCTACACCAAAACATATCATAGTTAAAATACCAAAGCTAAAGAATAAAAAGAAAATTTTAAAAGCTGCTAGAGAAGAAAAGATTATTACCTACAAAGGAGCCCCAATAAGGATGACATCCAACTTCTCAACAGAAACATTTGAGGCCAGAAGAATAGGCAAGATATATTCAAAGTAATGCAGAACAAGAACCTATAACCAAGACTACTTAATCCAGCAAGACTAACGTTTAAAATTAAAGGAGAAATAAAGAGCTTCCCAGACAAAGAAAGCCTCAAGGAATTCATAAAAACCAAACCAATTCTGCAAGAGATACTAAGGGGCCTCTTGTGAACAGTTTAAAGGGAGGAATGAATAGAGCAAAAGAAGAATACAGCTTTAAAGAATAAAATGGCAATAAACAACTACATATCAATAATAACTTTAAATGTAAAAAGATTAAATGATCCAATCAAAAGACATAGGGTAGCTGCATGAATAAAGAAACAGGACTCGTACATATGCTGTCTACAAGAGACACACCTTAAAACAAAAGATGCTCATAGACTGAAAGTAAAAGGATGGAAAAAAATATTTCATGCAAATAGAAATGAAAAAAAAGCAGGGGTAGCAATACTTATATCTGACAAAATGAACTTTCAAACAAAGGCTGTAGTAAGAGATAAAGAAGGACACTACATAATGATAAAGGGAACAATTCAACAGGAAGATATATAAATATCTATGCACCAAATATAGGAGCCCCGACATACATAAAGCAGACTTTGATGGATATAAAGGGCGAGATTAACATCAATACTATCATAGTAGGGGATTTCAATACCACTCTAACAACACTGGATAGATCCTCAAGAAAGAAAATTAATAAAGAAACAGCAGACATAAAGGATACACTAGATCAACTCAATTTAATAGATACCTTCAGAACTTTTCAACCTAAAGCAGTAGAATATACATTCTTCTCAAGCGCTCATGTTACATTTTCTAGGACAGATCACATGTTGGGAAAAAAAATGGTCTCAACAATTTTAAGAAGATTGAAATCATATCAAGCATTTTCTCTGATCACAATGTCATGAAACTAGAAATTAACCACAAAAAAAACACTGAAAAATACTCAAACACTTGGAAACTAAATAGCATGTTATTAAATAATAAATGGATTAACATTGAGATCAAAGAAGAAATAAAAAAGTTTCTAGAAACAAATGAAAATGAGCATACATCAACTCAAAATTTATGGGACAGAGCCAAAGCAGTACTGAGAAAGACGTTCATTGCACTACAGGCATACCATGAGAAGCTAGAAAAAGCCCAGAAAAGCAACCTGACCCTGCATCTAAATGAACTAGAAAAACAACAGCAAATAAAGCCCAAACCAGTATAAAGAAGAAAATAATAAAGATCAGAGCAGAAATGAATGACATAGAGGCTAAGGAAACAATACAAAGGATCAATGAAACCAGGAGCTGGTTCTTTGAAAAGGTAAACAAGATTGAGAACCTTTAAATAGAGTCACCAAGAAAACAAGAAAAAGGACTCAAATAAATAAAATTAGAAATGAGAGTGGAGAAATAACCACTGACACAACAGAAATGCAAAGTATTGTAGGAAAATATTATGAAGAACTCTATGCCAAAAAACTAAGACAACCAAGGTGAAATGGACAAATTTTTTGAATCATATAATCTTCCAACAATCAATCTGGAAGAATCAGAACACCTAAACAGGCCAATTACAACAAATGAGATAGAAACAGTTATCAAAAAACTCCCAAAAAAGAAAAGTCCTGGGCCTGATGGCTTCACAAGAGAATTCTATCAAAAATTCAAAGAAGAACTAACTCCTATCCTCTTCAAGCTACTTCAAAAAATTCAAGAGGAAGGAAGACTTCCAAACTCCTTTTATGAGGCGAGCATAATTCTGATCCTGAAACCAGGCAAAGACAACACAAAGAAAGAATTATAGGCCAATATCCCTGATGAATTTAGACGCTAAAATTCTCAACAAAATATTAGCAAACCGGATCCAGCAATAAATGAAAAAAATCATACATCATGATTAAGTGGGATTTATTCTAGAGAGGCAAGGCTGGTTCAATATCCGCAAATCTATCAATGTGATTCATCACATAAACACAAAGAAAGACAAAAATCACATGATAATTTCAATAGATGCAGAAAAAGTATTTGATAAAATCCAACCCCGATTCATGATCAAAACTCTCAGTAAAGTTGGAAGACAGGAAATATTCCTTAACATGATAAAGGCCATCTATGACAAACCCACAGCAAACATCATACTAAACGGGGAAAAACTAAAAGCAATCCCCTTAAGATCAGGAACCAGACAAGGATGACCCCTTTCACCACTCTTATTAAAAATAGTTCTGGAAGTTCTAGCTACAGCAATCAGACAAGTAGAAGAAATAAAAGTCATCCAAATTGGAAAAGCAGAAGTAAAACTGTCATTATTTGCAGATGATATGCTATTTTATATAGAAAACCCTAAAGTCTCAGTCAAAAAACTACTAGACCTTATAAATGAATTCAGCAAGGTGGCAGGATATAAAATTAATACTCAGAAATCAGAGGCATTTCTATATACCAACAATGAACTGTCAGCAAAAGAAATTAAGGAAACAATCCCCTTCACTATTGCAACCAAAAAAATAAGTACCTAGGAGAAAATTTAACCAAGGAGGTTTAGGACTTGTGTTCAGAAAATTATAAAACATTGATAAAAGAAATCAAGAAAGATACAAAGAAGTGGAAGCATATGCCATGCTCATGGTTAGGAACAATAAACATCATTAAAATGTCTATATTACCCAAAGCAATTTATAAATTTAATGCAATACCAATTAAAATACCAATGACATACTTCAGAGATATAGAAAATATAGGCAGCAAGCTCTCCGACATCTGTAGCAGCAATATATTTGCCGATTTATCTCCACCGGCAAATGAAATAAAAGGCAAGATAAACAAATGGGACTATATCAAACTAAAAAGTTTTTGCACAGCTAAAGACAATAAGAACAGAATAAAAAGACAAACCACACAATGGGAGAACATATTTGACAACACGGCTGATAAGGGGTTAATAACCAAAATTTATAAAGAACTTATAAACCTCAACACCAGGAAGACAAACAATCCAATCAAAAAATGGGCTAAAGAAATGAATAGAAGTTTCTCCAAAGAGGACATACAGATGGCCAATAGGCATATGAAAAAATGCTCAACATCACTGATCATTAGACAAATGCAAATTAAAACCACAATGAGATATCACCTCATACCAGTCAGAATAGTGCTCATCAGCAAAACAACACAGAACAAGTGCTGGCGAGGATGTGGAGAAAAGGGAACCCTCCTGCACAACTCGTGGTAATGCAGACTGGTGCAGCCACTGTGGAAAACAGTATGGAGATTCCTCAAAAAATTAAAAATTGAACTGCCTTTTGACCCAGCTATCCCACTTTTAGGAATATACCCTAAGAACACCATAGCACTATTCGAAAAGAAGAAATGCTCCCCCATGTTCGTGGCAGCATTGTTCACAATAGCGTTGTTCACAGTATTGAAGATCTGGAAAAAGCCCACGTTTCCCTCAGAGGAAAAGTGGATTAAAAAGCTATGGTACAGCCTGACCTGTGGTAGCGCAGTGGATAAAGCGTCGACCTGGGAACACTAAGGTCGCCAGTTCAAAACCCTGTACTGGTCTGGTCAAGGCACATATGGGAGTTGATGCTTCCAGCTCCTCCCCCCTTTCTCTCTTTCTCTCTCTCTCTCTCTCACTCTGTGTCTCCTCTCTAAAATGAATAAAAAAATAAAATTTAAAAAAAAAAAAAAGCTATGGTACATATATACTATGGAATACTACTCAGCCATAAGAAATGGTGACATTGGATCATTTACAACGAAATGGATGGACCTTGATAACATTATACGGAGTGAAATAACTAAAACAGAAAAAAAGAAAACTGAGAACAGTATGATTTCATACATCTGTGGGACATAAAGTGAGACTATGAGACATGGACAAGAGTGTGGTGGTTATGGGGTAGGGGGAGAAAGGTGAGTGTGAGAGAGGGTGCAGGGGAAGGATACAAAGAAAACCAGATAGAAGGTGACAGAGGACAATTTAACTTTGGGTGATGGGTATGCAACATAATTGAATGATAAGATAACCTGGAGATGTTTTCTTTGAACATATGTACCCTGATTTATTAATGTTACCCCATTAAAATTAATAAAAAATACAAATAGGCAGCCAACTAAATGGGAGATGATATTTGCAAACAATAGCTTCAATAAGGAGTTAATATATATAAAATATCTGAAGAATTCACAAAGCTCACCAACAAACAAGCAAATAGTTCAGTAATAATATTGAGAGAGGACCTGAACAGACACTTCTCCCAAGAAGACATTCAAATGGCCAACAGGTATATAAAAAAATGCTAATCTTCACTAGCTATTAGAGAAATGCAAATTAAAATGACAATGAGATTCCTCCTTACACCTGTTAGATTGGTTGTTATTAACAAGGCAGATATGAGCAAGTGTTGGAGAGGCTGTGGAGAAAAAGGAATCCTCTCTCACTGCTGGTGGGAATGCAAATTAGTACAACCATTATGGAAGAAAGTATGGTGGTTCTTCAAAAAACTAAGAATACAATTATCATATGACACATCAATCCCTCTACACGGTATCTACCTGTAAAACTCAAAAATATTTGTATTTAAAGACACATGCACCTGCACGTTTATCACAGCATTACTGACAGTGGCCAAGACATGAAAACAGCCAAAGTGCCCCTCAGTAGAGGAGTAAAGAAAAGGTGGTACATATATATATACAATGGAATACTACTCAGCCATAAGAAATGATGACCTATTGTGATTTATCACAACATGGATGAACCTCTAGGACATTATACTAAGTAAAATAAGTAAATGAGAAAAAGCTAAGAACTGTATGATTTCACACATAGGTTAAATATAAAACTGAGACTTATGGACATAGATAAAATGAGGTGATAACAAGGGGGAAGGTGACCAGGGTAGAGGTGTGAGGGTAAGTGCATAAGAGGGAGGTGTATAGAGTAAGGTGATCAGATTTTAAAATTGGTAAAGTAGGACACCATTGACCAGGGGTGTGGGGGTGGGGGTTCTTGATTAAAAATTTGGTCTATATGGAGCTTCCAGGTCGAGGCAGGGTCTCCCCGCCGAAAATCGTATATTCCCTTCCCATTCTCCTGACCTTCCCTAGGTTTTCCTGCATTCTTTCCAAAAATCGGGATTTTTTTAAAACACCGCAGGATGCAGGACAAATTGTTAAATATAGGGACTGTCCCGCCAAAAGTGGGACATCTGGTCACCTTAGTATAGAGGAACAAAAAATATTAGATGACAAGGAATGATTTGACTTTGGGTGATGGGTATACAACTTAATTAACAGTTCAAATGCTATAGAAATGTTTACCTGAAACCTGTCCACTCTTATGGATCAATGTCATCCTGTTGAAATTAATTTTCTAAATAAATGTTTTTTAAAAATTTCAATTACAAAGAAAAAAAACAGTAATAGCCACACACAAAAAAAAAAAAGAAGAAAAGAAAAAAAATATGGCCATTGTGAAGGAAAGCTGGCTCCACAGCTCAGAACCATTAATCAAGATTATGATTTGGAGCTCAAAGGGATTTGAATAAAATTAAGCCATCTGAGCCCAATATTGGTTTGGAAATCTCATCAGCACAACTTACCCGGTATGATTGACATTTCTACAGTTTGAGTTTTTCAATAATCAACTTATGCAAGTTTTAGAGATGACACATATCCCAACTAGGATTGCCTAAGTATCCAGTCACAACAGACACCCAGAGGCCATCAGTCAGAATAAAACTTGTGCAGCCAGTTTGGGGGGGGGGCATAGGAATTAAGAAAGTATTCATCAATTTTTCTTAACATTAGCTTCATAATTGCAGAGCAGGAAAGAGCAGTTTGCAGCCAGTGTAAGCTGAAGTGTTGGTGATTACAGAGCCCTGACTTTAAAATACCATCCATGACCTCAATTATGTCTTTTCTTCCACCATCTGGGCAGGATAGTAAACTGGATGAAGATGGCTGTTGCTTGCAGTTCATAGAACCATTGAAAGTGCACTGAAGCTTGTGAAAGTACAACTTTCTTTGTTATGACAAGAAGATGGCTCAAGGACCATGAAAAGACAGTTTGGTGACTGTGCCATAGATCTCTGGGTCTAGTTGCACTGCCCTTGTGCATGACTACCCCACACTATCGTGAAGATCCAGGGAGGCCCATGGAGGAACTCTGCTGGGCTTCATCTCTTTGTGTTATGCATTCTTCTGTTTGAGGGACAGAAATAGGCAGATCTGGCTCCTTGTAAGTAGACAAAATCCAAATCTCATGACATGGAAAAGGGAGAGAATTAATCTAGACCTATGTTTGACTTGGGGATATCAGTAGTTTTCAACCACCCTCAGGTTCCTCATCTGTAAAATAAGCTACTTAGATAAAATTGTCCATGGCCCTTTCTGGAACTAGCATGATATCAGTTCTAGTAATAATGTTAATGATAATAATAGCTAGCATTTATTGGGAACCTACTGTGTGCCCGAAACTATTCTAAACACTTCATATGTGTTGACTCATTTAATTATTCTTTTTTAGTTAATACTATTTATCCCAATTTTATAATGAGCAACCAGGATCAAGAGACAAAATTTTAAACCAGTAATCCAACCTCAGAACTTGAGCATTTTGCTGCCATGCTTGATTTTTTCATGCTGATATTTACATTTATCATTTTCTGAATATTTTATGGAAATGTGGAAAATATTCCATTTACAACTATAGAAGATTCATGAACCATAACAGTTAAATAGCATCAGCCAAATGGAGCAAGAAAAGAGGCAGAATTCAGCAAGATCATCAGTAAAATTTCCTAATAAATTGCTCTTGTTTTTGGAACGCCCTACTTATTCAACCTTTCCATTCAGATACTCCCATTCCATTTGCTCTCTGACTTCATCAAGATTCTTCTTTTACCTACTCAATCATTGTTTTTCTTTTTAGTCAGCAACCTTATGTCTTCACTCCCTTTCCACTACATATTTCATGTTCTTTCACATCAACTATTGTCTTACCAACTCCTTTGCTCTATTGTCTTTCCATTGACTTGCCTAGAAAATACCCCAACCCTCAGCAAATCCATCTGCCCAGTTCTTGAAATATATAAGAGGCTACTGGACATCACAGTCTCCAAGATGGGCTCCACTTGAAAATAAGAAGCTTCTACTTGATTGGAGCCCTTAGTGCCACAGATAAAACTTCTGCCTCTCCCTCTACAAGCTTCTACATTCACTGCAGGGGCTGTTTCAGACCCTCACTTCTCACAACTCGAATCCTGACACTTTGCTCTTGTTTGCAGAGGATGGTGTCTTCTCTTTTTCAGAGAAAATAGAGTGCCTTGCTTCATGGACTAAACCTGCAAGTTTTCTTGCATCCACACCCACCCTTTTCTTCTCTCCTCTCATTCAGGAAAAGAATTACTCTCTTCCTCTATCTAATATTAATTCCCTGCTCTGCACTGCATTTTGTCCTCCCACTTTCTCAAGGATTTGATCATTTGGGTAATCTCTCTCTCTCTCTCTGTTTATCTTCAATCTCTCATTCTCTAGTGGATTCTTCACATCATAGTTGAATATGCTCGGTATTCCCATCTCAAAAAGAAAAAAATTATTTCTCTACCCTCCCTCAACTTTTTTATTCATCTCTCTCACCTGCTTATATCAACCAATTTTTTGAAAGAATTATTCTACATTGGTGTCTCCACATTCCATTTCCTACTCATTGCAAAATGGTTCCATTCTCCTTTACTCTTATTTGATTTCTCAGCAATCATACTGACATTGAAGACCATTTCATCCTCCCTAAAATGCTCCCCCCCCCATCATCCTGGGTTTCTATGTTACCACCCTCCCATAATTTTTCTCTTACTTCCTTAGTCATTCTTTCTCAGTCTCTTCTTCAGTGTTTTCTCTCTCTCTCTCTCTCTCTCTCTCTCTCTCTCTCTCTATATATATATATATATATATATATATATATATTTGAAAGGTTATAACACTGTTCTTCAGAATTATGGTCTCCTTATATTCTTCCTGGGACATCACATCTACTTTCATGGCTTCAATTATCATGTTTATGCTAAGGATTTAAAAATATATATATTTGCATCTTAGAATTTCTTCTGAGCTTCCAACTCACACACCCACTACTGAGACATTACCACTTGGGTATCACACATGCCCCCAATTGTCCAAACTGCACTGAATTCATTATCACCCACATGAAAAGTACTGTTCTTTTGTGTTAGTAGAATGCCAATAGTAATGCCAGAGTCTTAACAAGGTACCTGGTAGTCGTCATCATCTGTCCTTTTTCTTAATCACTTATATCTAATCCTACTAAATCTATGACCAGATTCACTTTCCCTGTTGCCATTGCCCTTCCCCTTTTCCAGGCCACCATTTTCACTAATTTGGATAACTTACAACAGCCTCCTAACTTTTCTCCATTCTTCTAGCTCTCCTGACCTTATGAACTATCTCCAGGTTGCCTCTAGCAGCATACTTGCAGGAGAAAAAAAGAAGCTCAGTGACCTAGTTCTTGCGCACCAATCCTTTAACTAGCAGACTTTTGAGTGCGTGATTTAGATCTATCTACTCATGACCCTTGTCTTGAGTAGTGTGACCAAAAGAAAGTCTTCTTGGAAAACCTGGATCTTTGGGGGAGCTCATAAAATCATTCATGGCTGGGGGTAAAACTAACCTCAGCAATCACCTGACCAATCCCTACATTTGCAGCTGGCTAAATTGGTGGTGAGGTAGCTTCCCCAAGGCCACAGTGCCAGTGAGTAACTCCTCCCATATTCTATTCTGTCTCCCTGAGCCCATCACAGATCTTTGGAGAAGTCACTTCAGACATGGAGAGCTGACTGCTATTTAGTCCTTATGGAATAATAATCATCTTTCTCTCTCTCCTTCATTTAATCAAGCATAGGTCATCTTGGAGGAAAGGAAGCAAGAAAGACAATTCCTTCTCTTCCTACACAGACCTATATTTAACCTAACGTGTTTGTCTGAGTGGCTAGATTCCATGGAGACTGGTGCCATGGGAATAAAGAGCCCAAACAATGCAGGGGATGGCACAGCACACAAAGGAAGCTTGAAAGAATGAGAAGAGGGGAGGCAGAGGGAAGGGAGAGCAAAAAATAGAAAGCAAAGTAAGAGAGCAGAGAGTGAATATGAACCTTGAGGGTGAAACATCAGAGAAGACATACCATGCAGCAGGTTGAGTCCTTGGCAACCCTCTTTCCTCCTGGCTGCCTGTGCAACCGGCCATAGTCCTAGTCACTGCTGAAGGGAATGGCATCTGCCTCGCAGCATCTTGACAAGCCTCAAACAGTTCGTCAGAGACATGAGCAATCTCACAGAAGAGGTGGACCAACAATATATCCAAACTGACCCAAAATGTAACATCACGTCGAAGGGGAATGTCAAAGTAAGAATTAAGATTTTATTTTCAAACACAATGCATAAGCACTTGAACCAAAGAAACAAAAAGAAGCGCAGTTAATACTCGAGATTATTTTATTCTCAAGTGGCCCAAGTTCCAAGATATAAATTTAAGGTTTGTGTATAGCACATATGTATACATAAAAGCAAAACTGATTTTCATTTCAATTAACTCCCTATCCTAGAAGCAGACATCTATACCTATACAATTTATTTAGTCTACTGAAAGTCAAGAAGCAAAAATTCAAAGATTCTTGTTTGGCTTTTTTCTTACAAAATTTGACAGAAATTAAGGATTTAACCCTCCACAGTCTTATTTTATAAAGTCTATCTGAAATCAAATATGACGATTTTTTTGCTGGCTTCCTAATTCAAAGATGAATCATTATAGAAATGGGAGGAGTGTGAGAATAGAGAGAAAGTATTTTAAGGAGCAAAAGATGTTTAGTTCTGAAATCAAGTGAAACTGTCCTAAATAAAAAGGCCCTCTGAATCAGCATAGTAAATGAATAGCCAATAAAAATTTCACATAAAAGAAGGTTCATTGTGACATACCTCGTTAAAGCTCAGATTAAAACCTTATGAAAACCTACTAATAACTACAAATTTTCTAGTGTCTACTTATATACAGGCACTGTAGTAAGTATTATAGATCATAATTCTGTTTAATCCTCTCAACAAAACCTATTTTACTGATAAGTCAAGACTCAGTGAGAGTAAATAACTTGTACAGGTAGGTACACAACACCAGGAAAAATTGTGACTGGAATTTGATAGCCAGCAACCTGACTCCAGAACTCTTAACCCTCACAACCCTCCACCAACCCCTGAAATATTCTATTCCCATAAAGAGGATGCTGATAACTGCCTGATAAACAAGTTCCACTGCTCCAAAGAAAATAAATATTTTTGAAATCCTAAAATTTAACTGTGGGATGGGAGAAGGGAAGACTGGAAAGATGGAAAATAACCATATAAAGGACAAGAAAGTCATTTTGTCAATCTTATTCTTTTTAACTCAATCCCACTAACTTTTAAACATAGTTTTTGGATATATAAGTCTTCCCACATCTCTCCTCTCCCTAGAAATAGAATCTAAAAACTATAAATATTAGCATATTAAGTAAAAAAATAAACAGAAGTTCAGTATGTTAGCCACTATTCATTCCTTAAACTAAGTGGCCTGTCATTATGACAATTGGGAGGGGTATGGCCAGTTACAGGATTAAAGTTTTCACAGTTGAGACTATACCCTTTTTATGGATGACAACTAACATTGACTACACAGTGGCAGTACTTGAACAGTCCTTCCTCCATCATATTAAAGAGTTAGATTACAAGTTATAACCAGCAGCTTTCATGGGTTTGCTATATATTGCATTGATACCCTTGTCAAAATATGTTTTCTTACACATGGTGGGTAAAAAAAAAAAGTTAAGTAAATTATAATAGCTACTGTTTATTGAACATTAATCATGTGCAGTGTGTCATGTATTCCTCAAATATCTTCAAATCTTCTAAGAATCATGCAAGAAAAGTAATATTATGCCTTCTTTCCAGATCAGAAGTTGAGGTATTTAAAAAATTAACTGACATACTCAAGACTAAATAACTAATATCTGGGAGAACAGACATTTAAAGCTAATACAGGCTAATGCTAATGAAATAGTTTCCTTATTTCAACTATATGAAGAAGAAAGAGATGGAGAGACAGAGGAGATAAAAGAGACAGGGATGGAGGTAAGAAGAAGGAGGGAGGGTGTTATCAGGAGAGAGGCAAGGGAGATGTTGAGGGGAATACAGGGGAGGAGGGATGCATTTGAGGCAACACTAGAATCTATGTAAACACAATAAATTAAAATCAACAAGAATAAAAAGAAAAATCTAAGAACTTTTTTGAACTTGAACAACTTTAAGATTTCACTTCTGATATACTTTATTACAACAGTTGTAAAGAGAAGGTATTATAATTTGTGAATTTTCAGATAATAAAGTTGTCTGCATGGCATGCAAAACACTGATGAGACATGCCCATAGTAAATGAAAAGATACACTGCAGATGTTTTCAAAAGGCAAATAAGGGTAAGAAGAGTCTTGAAGCTATTAATTTTCATGGTTGTTGCCTTTGTTACTTGTTCATTGTCCTTCACCCTGCTTGATCTAAAATTATAAAATAACATAAGAGAAAATTAGTTTTTAGGACCAGTTTTTTTTTTATTTAGAAAATTAAATTTAACGGGGTGACATTGATCAATATGAGTACATAGATTTCAGATAAACATTTCTATAGCATTTAAACTGTTGATTATGTTGTATGCCCATCACCCAAAGTCAAATCATTTTCTGTCACTTATATTTGTCCCTCTTTGCACCCTTCTCCCCTACCTCTCCTATCTTCCCCCCTTCCCCCTGATAACCACTTCACTTTTATCTATGTCCATAAGTCTCAGTTTTATATCCCACCTGTGTGTGAAATCATACAGCTCTTAGCTTTTTCTGATTTACTTATTTCACTCAGTATTATGTTCTCAAGGTCCATCCATGTTGTCATAAATGACCCTATGCTATAATTTCTTATGGCTGAGTAGTAATCCTCTTATTTTTTTAAAGCCATCAGAAAAGAAATGACAATAAAGAATAAAGTTTCTAGAAAGTTCCTCTTCCCCCTTCACTCTTCATATCTGTCTCACCGTGTGCATGTGGCTCTATCTTAACATGTCTCACTGACAGCCCACTAATTCTGAAATTCAAAGACCAAGAAATAAACTCTTGAGAAGGAGGCAGCCAAAGAAAAAACCAGCTTCATTTTTTGTATATTCCAAAGTGGTTGTCCTCTTATAAAATAATTTCTGCGTGTTTCTTTTTTTTTCAATGGGCAATAAATAACTTTTAGAGAAATAAATGTGAGCATATATGGTCAAATGACTGTGATGAAGAGAAGGCTTTGCCATCTGTGATGAGTGCATTAAATTAGAATCATTCCAGGAAAAGGTTATATGTGTTGCCTGTCTTTATGAGATGACATTTAAATAAAAGTACTGGTTTATTTTTTATTGATCTCTGCACATTAAAAGACATCTCAAAGAGAAATGTGGTGTGAATACCAGAATCACAGGCTGTTGGTACAGATGGAGGATCTCACAAGTTGTGTGTGTAGATCTGAGGTGACTGAAAATTATTTAAGGAAATTTGTAACCTGGGGCTTTTCACCCACTATACATCTCACAAAAATTCAACACACTGTTGTGTGGACATTGACTTAGTCTCCTAAAAATATTTCGAAAACAGTTTCATGTATACATACATTGATTACCTATAGGCTAAGCTTAATTAAAAGAATAGGTGGTGTGGTTGTGGATGAGAGGTAGAGAGGTAGAGAGGTAGAGTGGTAGAGATGGAGAGGGAATGTACAACTTAGGGTGACTTTTTTGAAGTTTTAAGCTATCTAATGCTGAAACCTAAGAGTTCCTTTGTCTGGTGATGGCGCCGGTCTTAGTTACTAAGTTTCATCGTACACTACCGTGTTAGAAATACATGAGTCTCCCAAATGAAAACTAGAATTTACTCACTAACTGAGGGATATCTCTGAAAAATTATGTCACTTAGTACTGCACAAACTCTAAAAGTTTAAACTCTTCTGGGGAGAGTTTCCCACTTCCTGATCTAATAAGTACTATTTTCAGATCTGAAACCTGACCTTATTCACTCAAAAGTCTTATCCCCCTCGAGACTTTCCTCCCTTACCCAGCCTGTACTCAAACTTATCTCTGCTATATATTTTTCCGTTAAATTCACAGTGCACTGGTACTAGCATGTTCTCTTTAGCTACTTTTAAAATAGAAGTAAACTATTTGCAATGGGGATCACATTTTGAAAATATTAAATTAATTCATCTTAACTTTCTTTTTAAACATTATTGGCTTATAGCCTTCTACACTCTGAGGCCAAATCTTCAGGCTTGAGTCCCAGGGAAAACTGTAAGCTTAATGAGCAGACCAGAGAGAAGATTTTCCAAATTCTTTTAGCTTATCAAGAACTAAGCTTTGAGATAATTGAGTTTTCTCCCCCAAGGACTTTATCCCTTCATGCAGATTGAACCCTGAGACTCCCTGCCTTATGGAGAGATGGGGACATCAAGGAAGGGAAGTAAAAGAGAAGTTTGGTCCAGTCCCAGAGTATTGCAGGAAGAAGGAGGGGTATGTATGTTAGGAAGGAAAAGCAGGTGACTGAGACACATAAAGTGAAACAGAGGGGTAAAGGTAGAGTCAGCCATGGACATTCTATGCACCTTTTTCAAATTTCTTTCTAGAGAAAAAAGAAAGGTTAGACATGTTTAAAAAAAATCTGAATGCAAAAGATTTTGTCTTAATTCATAGTTTGACTGCTGGAAGACCTCACCTCACATACTATCCATGCCTACCTCACCCCGATCCTCTTTACTTGGGAGGTAGAGAGATCAGCCATGCTTGAGAACTACTGTGTTAGACTTTTATCAAGCCAAGAGAAAGACTGGGCAACAAGTCACACACATTGCACACTTCAGCCCCAAGGGCTACCAGTATGGACAGCAGCCAGGCAAAAAGGGACATCACCATGGAGACAGAAACCAGAAGATTTGAGGACCGCATATTCTCAGTCAACAGGAGAGCATAAAAAATCATAAACCTGTCCATAACCCCAGATGCCATCTTAGGAAGAAAAAAGAGGTGACGAAGACAGCCTACAGCCTGACTAAACTTTAGACAGGGTCTTCCTAGTTCTAGGCCCTGACCTTTCTTTTCTTAATGTATTTACTTTAGAAAACCTAACATGGTAAATTTTTACTGTCTTTTTGAGATGTATGTAAACCGTTTAAAATACTTTTGCCATATCTGCAACCCAGAAATGTCTCTTTTTGAGGATTTAAGAGCCATCTCTTTGAAATGTAAGCATCAGGGGAGATAACAGCACCATCTCCTGGTGTCTGTCAGCCTAATTTCAGGATGCACTTGGCTCCAAGTTGTAAAACCGCCACCACTCACAAAGACATAAGAAAGCTTACTTTTTCTTTGGATAAATCCAATTAGCAAACACATGACCTTCCTGTGTTCTTCCTCTCACCGTGGTGCTTAAAAATCCTCCCATTCTTTGTTTCAGTGAAATTGAGTTCAGATTGAGTTCTGGCCTCTCTTCTTTATTACAATAGCCTTAAATAAAGTTTCCTCTCTGGTTTTACTTTGTCCAGTGCAATTTTGCTTTGACAGTGAAGAAAGAAATAGGGAAAAAAATAAAACTCTAAGATGCTAGTGTTTTTGTTTATTTTTAAAAACATTGAGCATAGTCCAAAGATAATCCAAAAGAACTATTAAAAAGTTTATCACATCAAACTAAGGCAACCATAGTAAAATAAAGCTTTTTTCTTTGTTGCATTCAGCATTCAGTAGACAACAGCAAGTTAAGCCTGTGAGGGTTACAGAGCAGCTTTACATGAAATGGCCAACATTTTCCCTGCATATGTGACTCTTAGATTCCCTTTATCACACCCACCCTAATCAACATTCTTCCCTGTAACATCAGTATCTAAAAATGGAAGTTTTTAGAGGACAAAAAGTATATCTTAGTATCCTTTCTCCCACTCTTCTTATCACATCACTGGGCGTCATGTAGACACTCAAATATTTGGGGAATCTACTCATCAAATGTATAAGTGATTCTAGCACCAATGTATTCAATGCTAGCACAGAAAAAAAATGCAAATTGTGGTCCTAATATTCAAGTACTTAAAAATTAATCAATAAGAAAGGACACATGATAATTTGGAAGTTCAGAAAAGCAGGTAGAACAAGAAAGGGAAATACAGAGCTTGAACTAGAACTTTTTTAAAAGTTTTGTTTTAAAAACAACCAAACTCACACAAAAGCAGAAGACATAACAAATTCTCTGGTAACCCACAAACCTGTCACTTAGCTTAACAGCTATCAATATGTTCCCTTATTATTTTAAGTATCCCCCTTTGAAATAGACATTGAAGGCTGGGCAGCATTTAAAAGCAGCTCGCTGTGGCACAGGTGTTATGACTTCCTGCTACTTCTCTGATTCTGATTTGCCTACCTCTCTTTTCTTTGCTCAGTTTGTTTCCACCATCTTGGCTTCCTTCCTCCAGGTACAGTACTCTGAGGAATAGCTTTACCTCGAGGCTCCTGCACTCTTCCTGGGTCTTCCTAACTTCCACCTCCCACCCCACACACAATTCATTGCACAATGTGCCCCCTTATGCTGTGTGGGATTCTGTTCTAATAGATCCTACTCAGAGAGACCTTTGCCAATGATACTTAAAATAGCACCCTCTACCCTTTGATGTCATCTGGGCTAGATGTCTATCTCCATAATACTTGTCACTATCTGAACTGTGTTACCAACTTATCTCTTTTTTCATTTATCATCTGCCTTCGCCACTGGAATGTAAGTTTCATGAAGGCTGGTACTATGTCACAGATTAGTATACTATATTGCAGGCACTTAACAGATAAATGTTAAATGAATGAATAAGAGAATAAACATCACTACCTTTGCTCAAAAAACCTTCTGTGCCTTCTCATCGAATACCAGAGGTGAGAACTGGTAGACTATGAGCTAAATTCAAGTGATTGAAATGTTTCATTTGATCTGCACAAAGTTTTAAAAATTTAACTCTGTTAAATCTCTGCATTTGGAAATGGAGAGATTTCACATTGTCTTCTCTAAATAATTTTTGTAGTAAAAATGAAAAGCTTCTTTAAATCACTTCTTTTAAATTTTGCCAGATCTTGCATTATTCGGGTTGTAACTTCACATGCCAACAACAGAGACTGAGCAGCAACTGTCTGTTCACACAGCACATGGGCTCCCTGACAGTCCATACCTTCCCTGATGTCTTTTGTTCTGGCCAGCATGCTTGCCTATTTCATTCATTTATAATCCCTACCTGGATCCTGTAGGCATTCCAGGTCACAAATCCAGCCTATAGGGTTTTCTTAGATTACATGGTTCTGAGAAATGCCTGCACATTTCAGCTTTGTTCCTTTTATCTTGACCCTAGTTGTACAAAGAACCATTCCCTGTTTCTGATGCCACAGCGACTCATAGCTTTGTGTCGCCTTCATGAAGTAGGTTCAGGTGCTTCTACTGAGCTGGAATTCAGTCTGTCCTCCCCAATTTATATATTTCTAATTATGAAAGGCAAGGTTCCAGACTATTCCATACCTACTGACTTTCTTTTTTTATTATTGAATACTAGAAATGAAAGTGTGGTCATTAGGTAAGGAAATAGTACAGTGTTTATATATTAACCAGAAGTCCTGCCTTCAAACACAGCACAGAACAATTCTATGAATTTTGTCAACCCCTTGTAAACTGCCTCCCCTCCCAAATTATCCATTAAATAATCAAATAAGTAAAGTTAGATTGATTGAACAGCAATAAATTACCTACTGAATGACTTCTCAGGAGTGGTGGCTCCCCCTATTCACCCACAATTTTGAAATTGACACTTCAAATGAAATGTTTTCCATTCCTCTCTTTCCCCATGCAGGGAAAGAAAGCTCATCCTTGGGATTTACAACAGAGTATAACAAATTGTCAGGGGAAGGATTTGATTTGAAAAATGGTAATTTGTTCCAGATGAGCAAATGTGTCTTATAATTTAAGTATAAGTCATCATCCTTTCAAGAAATTAAAATAAAAGCAATCTGAGTGAGAAGTGAAATCTTTTTTACTGCTAAAAATAAACAAATAAATAAATTCAGCACATAAAATGACAAGGTTCTTAGCTCTTATAGCAATGTCATAAACAACATCTGGAATTGAAATAAGATGATTTGTCACCAAGCAAAAGCAAGGTGCTGCAGAGACCAGGGAGGCAGACCCATGCCAGGGTGTGTGGGAAAGATCTGGTGGTCTTGTGCCAAATGAGGAAACTAACTGGCTGCAATGGGCAGTGCAGCTCATAACTAATATAAATGGAAATATTTACAGGGTGACCAAAGAAATAGAGATATACAGAGAGTTGGAGAGAGAGAGAGAGAGAAAAGATAAAACTCTAAGAATAGGGGCTTGTTTGAGCCTCTTCTTAAGATGTATTTATTTTCTCCCTGACTTTTGTGTAGGCATCCTTCAGACGTGTTGGGATTTTCTGAGTGAGATTTAGAATTATGTGTCTTATTAACAGACAGAAAACCAAATAGTAATGATGACAGTAACACTTGTACTCTTTCAAGGAAGTACTGAAACCATACTTGGCATGTTATCTACTGTCCTCACAGAGCGGTGACTCACCTAGGGAAGCCAGTGAGGGGTTAACATCAATGGGCTGGCGTTCCTTCCCTGGGCAGGCATGCACCAGCAATCACGACCCACAGGAATCTCTGTCTCTTACAATCTATCTCGAACTCCTTGTCTTTGGATCAGCAAAAACACAGTTCTTTAATGATTCCCATTTCCCATGCATTAACCAGAGGCCTGTGCCTCCCCAATTAGAGTCCAAATTCAGCTTATCTTTTATATCTACACCATTCATGGAACAGATATTTTGGTCCTATTTGTCCCTTACTGTGTCCTATCAATTTGTGCAGAAACCAAAGGGGAGATCTACAATATATAGAACTAAATCTTTATTTTTTTCTTCTTGCAAACAACTGAGAATTTTCCCCCTTAAGGCCTATTTTCCCCCTTAAGACCTATTTTCAGGGTTCTAATTCCCCCTGCCTATTCCACAGATGTACAACCAGACAAGTTAAGTTTTGTGTTCAATCATTCACTCAGCCTATGTCAAACCCTATCCTGGATTTCTTTCTGGGGTCCACGGATGGGCTGCAAGATCCCATCAATCCCTTAATGCAGGAGCACATGTGATTTCTAGAAAATGAGACAAAACTTTTCACTGACTTCTGAAAAGTCTCATAACATAAAAAATATTCTAATAAGACACTCACAAAAGTAGAGGGTGATTGTAATTTAGGACTGACTTTCCCATACTTCATCTTTACTGCCTCATTAATGTTTTCATGTGCCTGTAGGTTAAAATAAAATCTAGTGGTTTGATTAATTAAATCACTAAATCCAAATAACTTAATATAGTAGTCCATGTGATAGCCAATAGCTGTCTCTGTGGGACCCTCACGGTGAGAGTTCCCCGTGAATTTTCTCAGTGCCATTTGGGAAGCTCTGACACAATGCAATAAACATAATGAAAGGAGGAAGGTCAGGGACTTCAGGAGAGTATGACCTACCTTTGTGTACCAGGAAGGCAACCTGGAGGATATGTTATCTACGGTAAGTGTAGAGGGATGTTCAGAATTAAGATGACGATGGATTTGTGAAGAGGGCAGCTATTCCATGAACAGGAATGTGCCTGGACTTGGGGAGGGTTTGGTTTGACAGGAATGGCAACTGTAAAGATGGAAGGACAATATGTGAGGAGGCTGCAGGGTAGGCCTGGTCCATGGATTCAAGACCTTTTAACTCTGCTGAACAATTCAAACTTCATCTCTTGTTCAGAACATCCTCTGAGGTGGTCTTCAAAGTGCAGTGACCTGATCTGATGGAGTATTAGCAAGCTATCTCTGACTGCCTGGCAGAAAATGGATTTAGGGGCAGTGCAGAAAAAAAAAAAAAGAAAAAAAAAACAAGAGCAACAGGACTAGTTAGTTTTCAAGTACATCAAGTAAAATGTAATAATAAATAGGTCATTGGAAAAGGAAAGTGGGAAAGGGAGGAGTGCTCACTCTTTCTCCTCTCTTTCTTTAAACAATTCTATCTGCTAACAATGACAAGAAGAATTCCCTGGGTAGAGTCTCACCTACATACCAGGCCTGGGTCAAAACTTACATACATTATTGCCAGTTCTTACAACCATGCAAAAACAGTATTAGTATCCCTCTTTTACTGATTAGGAAATTAAAGCTGAGGGTGATTTTTGAACTATCTCAGTAACAGTTTTATAAAATAGTGATGCCAGGATTTAAACAGAATTTGCTTGATTCCAAAGCTCATTCTTATTCCAGTCCACTATACTGTCTCTCCATAGTGTTCTTTATATACTGATTGAGATCCACTGGAATATGAAGTAAATTAAAGCAATATTTTGTCTGCTTTGGTCATAGCTAATGTCCAGAATAGTGCCTGGTACATAGCAGGCACTTGATAAATAGAAGGTAAATAAATGAGCATTTCTGATTCCTCCTGCTGAAATGGGCTTTGAATAGAGAGCATGGTGCGTGCTCAACCAATTCTGATTCCAGATTTGGAATTCTTTTCCAGATTTTTCTTGTCCTGTGTTTCCTGGAGACATATTCTTCACTATCCTACCTAAGAGACAGACTTCTCAATGCTCAACCTGAGGTTGTAGCATTTCAGACTTACTCTGGGTTCCCCAATCTATTACGATCATAATTCTGTTCAATATTTTTCTTTATTATCTCTGGATTAAAATGTATTTGTTGTTTCAAATGTAAAAATTAGAATGGGTCAGGGTCTTCTAAAAATAATATGTAATATTATAGACCAATCCTCCCCATAATTTCAAACTGCTGTTTCTAATACCCAAAGCTAAGGAAGCACTGCCCCTTCTGGAGGGGAGGAGACCAAGGTCAACCTCTGGATACAGTGTCCTTCTGTGAGTCATTATCCTTGTAGACCAGTGACCTGGCTCTTCTGAGCCAAAGAAAAATTAGAATTAATTCATTTTTCAAAGTCTGTGTATATGCATATATATGCACTACTCTACTACTAAAGCAGTTATTTAAATATGCACTTGCTGATTTTTCAGTCCTTTGCAAATCAACAGGGTAAGGTTGACTTTATAAATAGAAATAATGTCTAATTTACCCTTATCTCATTAAATGACTAAAATTTATTTTAGAGCTTTGTTACTACCAACTTTCTATCTCCTGCCTGAGCATATTATCCTCTTGTGCTTCTTTAAAAGACACATGTTAGCATATTAGTGTAATCTTTCATTTATTTTAAGAATTGGCAGTACCAGGTCAACCTGCTCAAATACTTATCTTGAATTTGTACAGACAGTCATGATGCTTAATATTCAAATTACCTACTCTCTTTAAGACATCATCTTAACTCTCCTGTTCATCAGTAAACTGATTTATGAATATTCAACAGAATGAAGAAAAATTTTTTTACTTTGTTTTGAACACTAACTTTCTGACTGGACCCCAGGGGAATGAGAGTCTGAGGTATAATTCAGAACACCAAACGATGTGAATGTTAGTAAAAAATGCACCTCTTCATTAAAAAACTCAGCTTCTAAGAGAGTAGTAAGTTCACACAGCTGGTTAGTAGATATCTGGGAATCTGAAGTCACCCCAGACTAGCCTAAGTATTAAAAATGTTTAACAACTGGTAAGAAAATAGAAATGATGAAGATTCTGGAAGCTACAGATGACTGGTACCAATGTGTGCTCTCTGGGTATCATCCATGACTCAAATGGGTGCTCTTCTTTGCATCACAGAACCACTTCCCCACCGTTTGCCCCCAGGAGGCACTGAGTTGTTCACTATTACTTGATTTCTATGGTCCTAGAAAACTTTACATCTAGACCAGTTTTCCCCAGATGTCAAAAGAGTAAAGAGTCCTGGGCTGGTAGAAGAGCTGTTCCAATACACCAAGTTTGCAGGTTCAATCCCCATTCAAGACACATACAAGAATCAACCAATGAATGCATAAATAAGAGGAATAAATTTATATTTCTCTCTATCAAACCAATATGTACAATAAATTTTAAAAAACCAAAAGGGTAACTAAAGACACTGTGTATTTTACCTAGACTGCCTGAGTAAGTTGCTTCAAGGCATTTCTTTTTGTGTACTTAGGCTGTCTTTTGTTCAGTTCCAGCTCCCTGGTATTGAACTAAGAGCTCTTCTGTTTGGTCCAATTCTTTCTCATAATCACCTCCCACACCATTTTATAAATTAAGAAGTCATGACACAAAAATCCTAGTGGGTTAATGACATCTTATAACAAAATCCAAAGGTCAAGATTCCCAACTTATTCTTTTCAGTGTCCACTTTGTTCTCGCAAAGCATTTTAATAAAATGATATTTGATTTAGTGCAAAGAACAAATATAAACAACGTGAGATTCTTTTTTATTTTCAACATTCCACTTATATTTTCATACATCCTCTCTCAAGTAAGTTTTTCTTTGGAAAAAATTAAGTCATTACTCATGTCAAGTGCCCATTTTAAAGACCTTTGCTCCACCAGCTCTGCTGGGTTAATGAACAGTAATTGCTGTCACCCACAGACCTGTACCTCCAGTACCAGTGAGTCATCAGCCAATGCTTCCCCCAGCATGACAACTTCCTTCTCTCAAGGGTTTTCCTGGGGAATCTATAGTGGCACTTGAAAAGCAAATAATTAAGAGCAATAAATAGCACAGCCCCCTAGAGAAATATAAATTATTCATAATAATAACTGTGCAGGCTGGTTGGAGAATGGGGTGTTTTATTATATGCAAACATTTTCTGAATCTGCCCAAATATGTTTAAAATTGTTGGTTTAAAAGACTTACTGCCTCAAACCAAATTGAGTCACTCTTCAACGATTTCTTAAAAGGCCAAAGTATCAAATGTGGCATTGATTTGATCATTTGCTCTCTTTGGATTTGATGAAGTATAGTGCCAATTTTAATTTTACAATTTGTTGATGATAAAAGAAAGATGGGACCTTAGGAAATGCACATACCAAGGCCCCAATTCTATGGTACAGTTTACTCTGTATGAGCCTGGGTCAGACATGCACATGTGATGCTTGAGAAACCAACCACATTGATGTTTTCCATGGAACTATTACATAACTTTTCCCAGAGCCAACTCTTTGCCTTTTCAAGGTTAATCTAGAAAGCAACACAAACCACACAGCTTGCTGAATACATATGTCAACATTGGGAGCCTCATGATTTCTTTCCATCACTTTTTGACATTTTTTGTTATGAATTTGGAGCCACAGAGATCC
This sequence comes from Rhynchonycteris naso, assembly GCA_037038555.1. NCBI lineage: Eukaryota > Metazoa > Chordata > Mammalia > Chiroptera > Emballonuridae > Rhynchonycteris > Rhynchonycteris naso. Next base: position 46,793,062 of record CM073000.1, on the reverse strand, counting down.
CAGTCTCTGTCTCCAAACTTATCAATAGTTTCTTCAACCTCTTTATGATTATGGTTTACCTGTATGTGGTTGTATGATATAATCTACTGAATATGATGCTACTGACCACCATTACCCTTTCTTGAATTCCTTGGTATTCCAAAGTCCTGTTTCTATAGTGGCCAAGCCAGCTCCTTGCCCTTGGTTCCTTTGAATGTAAGCAGATGAGTGATAATTAATGCAGTATAACTAAGGGGCACCAGAAAATCTCCATGTGAGCCACCTTCTTAGATTCCTCTTCCTAAAGTCATTCTCTTGACTTAGCCAACCACTCTAGAGAAGCTCTTTACTTAGATATAAAAGTTATACAGCAGCACAGGTTAAATCTATGAAATATGCAAGAATATAGCAAAGGCTTGATATCAGTGGTATCAGACCCTCCCCCATGATTATTTCACCCTCTCCTAAATATACACAAACCTCTCACAAGCATCACTGCCTGCTGCTCATCACTCCCTCACCACTGTAAGTTGTGGTGCTACATCCAACTCACCACCAATAAATATTCTGCTTTGGAAAGGATTCTTCCTCTCCCCTTTTTATTAGTGAGAAGAGGAGAAATAGACTTCCACATGTGCCCCAACCTGGATCTACCTGGCAACCCCTGTCTGGGGCACATGTTTGAATCAACTGATCTATCCTCAGTACCCGGGGTGATGCCAGGACCAACTGAGCTATCCTCAGCACTCAGGTACGACACTCAGACCAATTGAGACGTTGTCTACAAGAAGGGAAGAGAGAAAGAGAAGGGGAAGAGGGACGGGAAGTAAAGGAGATGGTCGTTTCTCATGTGTGCCTTAACTGGGGATTGAACCCAGGATGTCCACATGCTGGGCCAATGCTCTATCCAATGAGCCAAGTGGCCAGGACCTGCAAAGGATTTTAACTCCCAATCTTTGATACAGTTTTTGGATTTTTTTTTAAATATAAAGCTTTATTTCTTTTTTTTAATCATATTTTTTAATTTATTGTGTTAACATGGATTCAATTTTCCCACTCAATATAACATCCTCAACACCCACAACATGCCCTCATTATACCCCTTTTATCCCCCCTGCCCCTCTTTCTTTCCCCACTTCCTTCTGGGACTTGCTATCCTGTTATCAATATCTATGTGTTATGTATATATAATTTGGCTGACCCCGTAACCTTCTCTGATCCCATCACCTCATCCTCCTTTTCTCCGACAGCTGTCCCTCTGCTCCCCATGACCCTGCCTCTGCCTCTATTCTGTTCCTCACTTCACCATGTTCATTAGATTTTACATATAAATGAGATCATATGATATTTGTCATTCTTTGCCTGACTTATTTCACTTAGCATAATAACCTCCAGATCCATCCATGTCATTGTAAAAGGTAAGATTTCCTTCTTTTTATGGCTGTGCAGTATTCCAATGTTTATATATACCACAGCTTTTTTGTCCACTGTTGGACCCTTTGCCATTTCCAGATCTAGGCAATTGTAAACAATGCTGCAGTAAACATGGGGATGCACATCTTCTTTTGAATTAGAGTTTTGAGATTCTTTGAGTATATTCCTAAAAGTAGAATAGCTGGGTCAAAAAGCAGTTCCATTTTTAATTTTTTGAGGAAATGCCATACTGTTTTCCACAATGGCTGCACCAGTCTGCATCCCACTAGCAGTGCAGGAGAGTTTTCTTTTCTCTACACCCTCACTAGCACTTGTTGTGTGTTGATTTGTTAATGAGAGCTATTCTGACAGGTGTGAGATGATATCTCTTTGTGGTTTTAATTTGCATTTCTCTGATGATTAGTGACATTGAACATTTTTTATATGCCTTTTGACCATCTGTATGTCCTCTCTGGAGAAGTGTCTATTTAGTTTCTTTGACTATTTTTTAATTGGATTGTTTACCTTCCTGATGTTGAGTTTTAGAAGTTTTTTATAAATCCCTTATCAGACATAACAGTGAATATGTTCTCCCATTGAGTGGATTATCATTTTATTTTGTTAATGGTGTCTTTTGTTGTGCAAAAGCTTTTTAGTTTAATATAGTCCCATTTGTTTATTTTGACCTTTATCTCACTTGCCCCTGGATATATATCAGCCAAAATATTGCTACGAAAGATATCAGAGATTTTACTGCTTATGTTTTCTTGCAAGATTTTTATGGTTTCACAACTTACATTTAAGTCTTTTATCCATTTGAATTTATTTTTGTGAATGGTGTAAGTTGGTAGTCTAGTTTCATTTTTTTTCTGTATGTACCTGTTCAACTTTTGCAACACCATTTATTAAAGAGACTGCCTTTACTCCATTATATACTCTTGCCTCGTTTGTCAAATATCAATTGACCATTAAGGCATGGGTTTATTTCTGGATTCTCTGTCTGTTGCATTGATCTGTATGCCTGTTCTTATGCCAATACCAAGCTGTTTTGATTACAATGGAAATTGCTTACAGGAAGTATGATACCTCCCACTTTGTTCTTCATTTTCAAGACTGCTTAGGCTATTTAGGTTTTATTTTGGTTCCATATAAATTTTTGGAATATTTGTTTTGGATCTGTGAAATATGCTATTGGTATTTTAATAAGAATTGCATTGAATCTATGAATTGCATTGGGTAATATGGACATTTTAATTATGTTTACTCTTCCTATCCATGAACATGATATATGCTTCCACTTGTTTGTATCTTCCTTGATTACTTTTTTCAATGTCTTATTATTTTCTGAGTACAAATCTCTTACCTCCTTGGTTAAATTTATTCCCATGTACTTTTCTGTGTGGCAATACTGAAAGGGATTGCTTCCTTAACTTCTCTTTCTGACAGTTTATTGTTGGTGTATAAAGTGCCACTGATTTCTGAATATTAATTTTATATCCTGCCACTTTGCTAAATTCTTTAATCAGGTCTAGTAGTTTTTTGGCTGAGACTTTAGGGCTTTTTATATACAGTATTTTGTCATCAGCAAATAATGACAGTTTTACTTCTTCTTTTCCAATTCAGATGCCTTTTATTTCTTCTTGTTTTCTGATTGTTGTGGCTAGGACTTCCAGGACTATGTTGAATAAGAGTGGTGAAAGCAGATACCCCTGTCTAGTTTCTGATCTTAAAGGGATTGCTTTTAATTATTTTTCATTGAGTATGATGTTTGCTGTTGGTTTATCATCTATGGCTTTTATTTATTAAAGTATATTTCTTGTATTCCCACTTTTCTCAGAGTTTTTATCATAAATGGGTACTGGATTTTAGCAAATGCTTTTCTGAATCTACTACTATAATCATGTGATTTTTATCCTTCATTTTGTTTATGCAATAAATCACTTATTGATTTACAAATACTGTACCAGATTTGCCTCCCCAGAATAAATCTCACTTGATCATAATGTATGATCTTTTTAATGTATTTATGGATCTGGTTTGCTAATATTTTATTAAGACTTTTATCATCTATGCTCCTCGGGAATATCAGTTTATAGTTTTCTTCTTTGCAATGTTTTTACATGGTTTTTGAATGAGGGTAATGCTTGCCTCATAAAATATGCTTAGAAGTTTTCCCTCCTCTTAAATTTTTTGGAATAGCTTGAGAAGGATGGGTGTCAGTTCTTCTTTGAATGTGTGGTAAAATTTGCCTGTGAAGCCATACAGTTCCATACTTTAGTTTGCTGAGAGTTTTTGATAATTCTTTCAATTTCATTTGTTGTAATTGGTCTGCTTAGGTTATCTGACTCTCCCAGATTTCGTTTTGGAAGATTGAGTATCTCTAGAAATTTATCTGTTTTGCTTACATTGTCCAATTTTTTGGCATATAGATCTTCATAGTATTTTCTTACAATCATATGTATTTCTGTAATTTCAGTTGTTACTTCGCTTTCATTTCTAATTTTTTTTCTTAATGAGTCTGGTTAAAGGTTCATCGATCCTGTTTATCTTTTCAGAGAACCAGCTCTTGGTTTCATTGATCTTTTGTATTGTTTTTTAGCCTCTATGTCATGTATTTCTGTTCTGATCTTTATCATTTCTTTCTACTTCCTCTTGCCTTTATTTGTTGTTCTTTTTCTAGTTCTTTTAGGTGTAGGGTTAGGTTGTTTATTTTAACTTTTTCTTGCTTCTTAAAGTATGTTTGTCATGCTATGAATTTCCCTCTCAAGACTGCTTTCTCTGTGTCCAATAGGTTTTGGGTTGTTGTATATTCATTTTCATTTGTTTTAAGGAAATTTTTTATTTCTTCCTTGATCTCATTGTTAACCCACTTATTATTTAATAACATGATATTTAGCCTCCAAGTGTTTGAATGTTTTTCAGGTTTTCTATTGTGGTTGATTTCTAGTTTCATGCCATTGTGGTCAGAGAAGATGCTTGATATAATTTCAATCTTCTGTCAGGTTTGAATATATAAGTTTTTATTTCAAAAAAATAAAAAATTATGTAGATAAATGAGAATGATCTTGATAAAAGTGTGCAAGATGATAACTCTTAATTGTGTTAAGACAGTATCTTGAGACCTCAAACAGCATGCATGCCTCAGTTTTTTTTTTTAATTCACTAGCCCTTCCCTTCCATTCAGACAGAAAACCACAGTAATAATATTATTACTTTATGTTTATAATAAGACAGAAAATTCAATCTCTAGGCACTAAGAGTGAGGGAAAAAGAAATGAGAAGGGAAGGATAAGAAGCAATATAAAGTGATAATTTACTATATTGGCCACTGTTTTACAATGACTCATTTCTGTTCAATAATACATGATGACTTCAGACAGGTTATATAAAGCAGCCATACTTAAAACAGTCTGTCACTGGGAGAAAGAAAACTGAAGTAGTATGCCCTTGAATTCTTACAGAGGTTTTTCCCCCTCACTCCAAATGCATGTATCTGAAAAGCTATAGGGAATTTGTCCTGGGATCTTCTCTTTGTCTGGAGTTCTCCTGTCCAATACCTCTTAAAAGTCAATGTTTTTACTATGAGAAATGAACTCCCCCTATACTTATGTTTGCAACATCCAGCTCTTTTCTTTGATCTCCTCTCACAAAGTGAGATCCCACTCCATATGTAGTGTTAAATATGAATTTGAAGGTAGCCAGATCTGTAGCCATATAACATGTGTCAAAGAGTTTGCCTGTTTATGTTAGTAAAGGCACTGCATCTAAAGGAACAACTATAATTCAAGCCACCAGCTAACTAAATGGGATAATTCACTACTAATCCTATAACTTCTGCATAGGTCAAAAGATTGTGTAAAATGAAAATATGATGACAGTCACCATCATTCCCTCTATCCTTTCACATTTTTGCAATTTTGATATGGGAGGGAAAGGAAAGGGAACTTTGAAAATTTCCATTTGATCTTTGCTCCCATGACCTTTACTCCACTAGTCAAGGAGCTAAAATAGAAATTCTTCAAGCTGCTGAGCATAATTAGTTATTTATAGTATACACAGAAGCTGGAGAAATAACCACAGAATGGTTTGATGGACCCCTTCAGTCTGTGTTCAGATGCTTCTTATTTTACTGATGAGAAAACTGAGTGGAAATAATTTGTCTAAGTCCAAACAGCTACTGGCTGTCAGGATGAGGGCCCGTATTAGTGCCTCCCAGGACAGTGCTACCAAAAAACCAGCCCAAAGTGATTACCATAAAGTAAAACAGCCCTTCCTTCAGAGTTGTTTATAAACTGTGTTGTGTTTCTATTTCAAGGTCTTTGTCTGGCCCAGAGAAATAAATCTTTTCACATCTGTGACTCAGAGAAACTAGAATAGTTTAAAACAGAATATTCCTATCATTTATTATGTACTTGAAAGACAACATTGTCACTAAAGTCACCTGTGATTTGTTTAGACTACATCACTCTAGCACTTTTGAAGTTAAAGCATTCTTTTTTGCCACTTCTCTGTTCTAACACATAATTATCACAGGGGCATTTGAATGTGATCTACCTTCTACTATGCTTTCAGTGCAACTAATACATCATTAGATTTTAAAAGCCACAAGTTTGATGGTGCATGTCAAAGCTTAAATTAAGCTTGCTTATAGAACTGAATGCCATTGAAAAGGTAACACATTCTGTTCTTTATCTTGTGTGCTTTGGTCATTTTGCAGTGCCTTTTTCTATTCTTTCATTGGCCTAGACCAGAGGTCCCCAAACTACAGCCCACGGGCTAAATTGCGGCCACCTGAGGCCATTTATCTGGCCCCTGCCGCACTTCCAGAAGGGGCACCTCTTTCATTGGTGATCAGTGTATGGAGTACTCTATGTGGTGGCCCTCCAACAGTCTGAAGGACAGTGAACTGGCACCCTGTGTAAAAAGTTTGGGGACCCCTGGCCTAGACCATATTTATAATTTTAATCAAATGTCATTTGTACACAAATATCTAGATCCATATTGTTTTCATTTCAATAAATTTATACCAACAAAAGAGATGAGAGGCTGAAAAATGAAACTGTGGTCACCAAGGTTCACTTTCGGAGCAAAGAATAGCTCCAGAGTGATAAATGATGTCACAATGACATCAACTCATGGTCCATGCCTGAAGCTGCCTGGCTTCCAACCAAGTCTCAGAACCATGTGACTCAGCTTCTTGTATCCCAGAAATAATGAGTTCCTGAAGATGACAGAGAAATGTGGACACATTTGTTATTTTTTATTCATTTTTGTTATATTTATTGCCCCCAAATAGCTTTATTTACTTTATGATCTTTTAAGTATCTTTAAATGCCACATGTACAAAACAATAGCAATAGAAATAGAAAGTAAAAAAAAGATCAGAGAGTCAAGGTTAATAGTTAGGCATAATTCCCATCATGTACAAACTCTAGGATGAAAAGAAACATTATTCTGACTCCACAAAGTTGTGTTTAACACTTTGAACCTTCAGCATGTTTATGCTTTATGTTATTTCTCTTTTATTACTCCAAGAGTTACCCTAGGCCAGTATTGCTCGAACTTTAATGTATATATAGCTGACCCGGGATCTGATTGGAGAGTAGAATCTGAGTTAGTAATTCAGAGTGGGGCTGAGAGGCTGCATGAACTGCCAGGGCATAATGACACTGCTGGTCCACAGACCTCAGACCATTCCTTGAACAGTGAGTCAGAACAAGCTCATGGAAAGAAGGAAGACATTTTACCCATAGCTGTTGGCCCCTATCCTATTAAATAGCTCAGTTACTATTTGTTATCCCATCAGTCAAGATGCAAACATTGCTCACCACCCCCTTCTACCATGAGAATGCTCCCTCCCACACTCCATAACCATAACTGCTTATTGGGTCGGCCCAGTTGACCAAGTCCTATTAATTCTGCCTCCTAAATCTCTCTCACATGTGTCCCCTCTTTTGCCTTGATACTACATAACAGTTTCCTGAAAGATATTTCTACCTCTAGCTTCTCCTCTGTTTAATCTATCCTCTTTATTTATGCCAGAATAATAACTCAGAAACAGGATTTTCATTGCCTCATAGAAAAGAAATCTAACCCCCACCACCATAACATATAAGCTATCTTCACCTTTTGGCTTATGTTCAAACTTCCAGGCTAATATAAAATCACTTACACACATAAATCTTGGGCTCCTGCCATACAAAATATGCATGGCTCCCAGAAGGGGGAGTGTTCTTTCACCTCTCTTCTTTGTGTGTGTCTTATTTTCTCTCTGGAAGGTTCTTATCCTCTCCCCCCTGTTCCATCTCTTTATGTGAAACACTTCCTTTAATACCCAGCTCAAATACCTTCTGTTCTCTGAGGCTTTTTTTTATTCCCTTCTGTTTTCAAGCAGTTGTCTGTTTTCTCCTGTATGCCTATGCCAAAACTTCCTGTTCTCTGAGTGTACATCTTACAAAGTTTTATTAAATTCCTTAACCTAGCTTTCTCCACTTAACCTGGGGGTCCCTTGAGATAGAAACTGTCTAACCTCCCCCACTACCACCTAATGTGTAGAGAAGTGTCTGATATGTAGTGGCTGTTCAATAAATCTTTGTTACACAACTGTGAAAGTACATACCAATAACTTGCATGCTTAGGTGCTGGTGACTCTAGGCAAACCTTCTTTCCCACCATGTATTTCCCCATAGCACTCTGCCTGACCTCCAGTATGGAAATACCTCAACAGTGGGAAGCAGAGGAGTACCAAGAGGAGTTGATGGGGTCCAAGAAGCCCTAGTCTTTGCCTAAACATTTGAGTCCCACTTGGAAATGTCAGGGAGAAACAAATTTAAAGATATCATACTAAAACTTTTTCAGGAGATTAAACCTGGTGATAAAAATTAAAAGCTTAAAAGGTAAAAATTTCTTTTTTCTTTGTTTTTTTATGTTTGCTTAAGCACAATATCTGATATATTCACATGGAATGTGGGAAGCATGTCACAGAACTTATTTATGAAAGATGAATATGCTTTCTTCTCAGAAAGTCATGATGCATGCAGAGTGGGTTCAGGTGCTTCTGAAACCATCATTAATCAGTTGGGTATCAACTCCCACCTTCCTGATGGAGCCTCATATTATCTTTGGGCTCAGCAGACTGGAGTGTGTGCTGTTTAATTGAATGTTTTGGGGGAGTTTTAACTAATTGAATATTTACTTTATTTAGAAAATTAAATTTAACAAGGTGTAATTGAGGGAGCAAGATGGCGATGGAGTAGGCGGATGTACCAACTTCCAACTCCCAGAACCAAAGTGGATTATAACTCAATTTTAAGAACTATCATCTGGATAAACCAACTTTGAACTAAACTAAGTGGACTCTTCAACCAAGGAACACTGAAGAAGCCACACTGAGACTGGTAGGAATAGCAAAAATGCGAAGAGGGCTGCCCAGCTCCCTGGAGCGAATGGCAGCCCGGAGAGACCCAAGTGGTGGGAGAGGGAGGGACCTGGGTCCCAGGAACAAAGCCCCATCCTGCAGTCCCAGAGCCTAGAAGAGGTGTTTGGACAGTATTGAGCTGTGAAACAAGTGAGGATACTGTTTGTGAGAAAGAGACAGTTATCTCAGACCCAAGATTCTTAAAGGGACAGCACAGAAAACCTCTCTCACAGCCACTCACCCAGGGCTCCGGGGAACAGGGTCAGAAGAGAGGACCAGAGCAGCGGGAAGAGAGAGTAAACTGGAAGACACAGGGATAAACACTCTGAGGGACAGCCACCCTAACCCCTGGGCTAAGTCACTTCCCTAATCAAAAACAAATATTTTCCCTGGAACTAGCAACACCAGCAAAGGGAGACAGGACATCAGCCAAACAAGCTCTCCCGCGGCACATAGAGCAGAGCTGCTCAGATGGAGGGAGCTTCCAGGTCTATAGTATGAAGTGTTAGGGTCTGAGCTGCGGGGCCCCTTCTCACTCTGCTGAGGGTTGCTGGAGGGATGGTGGTGGTGGGACGCAAAAACACAGTTCTGTTGGCAGGGGTGGAGGCCCAGCCGGTGTGAGCTCGGTCTAGCCCACCAGGGGTTGAGAGGATGCGCGAAAGCGGTCTGGCAGCTGTGGGCCGCCTGTAGCCTCACCTGCGGGGGAAAAGCGGGAGGCCAGGAACAGGCAGAGACCTGCACTGCAACCCTGTGCAAGTCAGCCCTGACCGCGGAGACGGGGCTAGGACCAGGACGGACGGAGGCTCGTGGCTGAGCTCATGCCAGCAGCCCCAACCGGCCCGAGAAACCACGGTTTACCATTATGCGTGCAAGAGTTGACTCTGAATGGGGGGGTGAAGCTAGAGCCCCGGATGAGCGGAAGCTCGCAGCTGAGCGCATGCCAGCAGCCCCAACCCGCCCGAGAAACCGCGGTTTGCCATTCTGCATGCATGAGTTGGCTCTGAACATGGGGGCGGGGCTAGAGCAAGGACAAATGGAAGTTTGCAGATGAGGACACTCCTGCAGCCACGCCCGGCCCAATAAACCATGGTTTGCATTCCTGCACAGGAAAGCCCTGGCCTCGAGGACAGGTCTAAAGCTCCAGATAGGCAAAGGCTTACAGCTCAGATCATGTCAGCAGCCCCGTCCAACCCAAGAAACTGAGGCGAGCAGGCTCTGACCACAGGAGTTGGGCGGCAGCCCGGAAAAAGGCTAGGTCTGCAGTTGAGCAAAGGTGCTTACCTCTACCCTTGGTGCAGAGGCTTGTGGCTTGAGTGACATCCCCTCCCATGGAGGAGAGGCAGAAATCACAGAAACATCCTGAGTGGGCCGGAACTGGCAATGCCCATACCCAACTGCCCTAGGCCATGGCAGAGGGGGTGGGGGGCCTGCAGACAGAGCACACCTAGAGAACACAAAGGCAACAGCCACTGAACTTCTTATAAACAAACAAAATGAGCAGGCAGAGAAATGCAAACCAAATGAATCAAGAGAAATCCCCAGAGAAGGACCTGAATGAACCAGATACAACCAAATTACCAGATGCAGAATTTAGATAATGATAGTTAGGATGTTCAAAGAAATTAGAGCAACAATGGATAGTCACTATAAAAACCTAAGAAAAGAGAAAACAAGTATAAAAAATGAAATTGAAATAATAAAAAAGAATCAGACAGAAATGACAAATACAGTATCAGAACTGAAGATCACAATGGAAGGAATTAAAAGCAGGATGAATGATGCTGAGGATCGAATCAGCAAGTTAGAGAACACAATAAACAAAGGCATAGAAGCAGAGCAGAAGAAAGAAAAGAGACTCAAATAATCTGAGGAAACTCTAAGGGAGCTCTGTGACAACATGAAGAGAAACAACATTTGCATCATAGGGGTTCCTGAAGAAGAGGAGAGGGAACAGAAAGTAGAAACTTTGTTCAATCAAATAATAGCAGAAAAATTCACTAAATTAAGGCTGGAAAACATTCCACACGTTCAAGAAGCACACAGAACTCCATTAAAGAGAAACCCAAAAAAATCTACACCATGAATCATCATAGTTAAAATAACAAAGCTAAGGGATAAAGTGAAAATTTTGAAAGCTCCTAGAGAAAAAAAAAGGCTATCACCTAAAAAGAAGCCCGCATAAGGATGACATCTGACTTCTCAACAGAAACACTTGAGGCCAGAAAGGAATGACAAGATATATTCAAAGTAATGCACAACAAGAACCTACAACCAAGACTACTCTACCCAGAAAGGCTAACATTTAAAATTGAAGGAGAAATAAAGAGCTTCCCAGACAAAGAAAGCCTCAAGGAATTCATTAAAACAAAACCAATTTTGCAAGATAATAAGGGACCTGTTGTGAACAGTTGAAAGGAAAGAAAGAATATAGCAAAAAAAGAATACAGCTTTAAAGAATAAAATGGCAATAAACAACTACATATCAATAATAACCTTAAATGTAAATGGATTAAATGATCCAATCAAAAGACATAGGGTAGCTGCATGGATAAAGAAACAGGATCCATACATATGCTGTCTACAAGAGACACACCTTAAAACAAAAGATGCACATAGACTGAAGGTAAAAGGATGGAAAAAATATTTCATGCAAATGGAAATGAAAAAAAAGCCGGGGTAGCAATACTTATATCTGACAAAATGGACTTTAAAACAAAGGCTGTAGTAAGAGATAAAGAAGGACACTACATAATGATAAAGGGAACAATTCAACAGGAAGATATAACTATTATAAATATCTATGCACCAAATATAGGAGCCCCGACATACATAAAGCAGACTTTGATGGATATAAAGGGTGAGATTAACAGCAATACTATCATAGTAGGGGATTTTAAAACCGCTCTAACAACACTGGATAGATCCTCAAGAAAGAAAATTAATAAAGAAACCGCAGACTTAAAGAAGACACTAGATCAACTTGATTTAATAGATATCTTCAGAACTTTTCACCCGAAAGCAGTAGAATATACATTCTTCTCAAGCACTCATGGTACGTTTTCTAGGATAGACCACATGTTAGGACACAAAAATGGTCTCAATAAATTTAAGAAGACTGAAATCATATCAAGCATTTTCTCTGATCACAATGCCATGGAACTAGAAATTAACCACAAAAGAAAAACTGAAAAATACTCAAACACTTGGAAATTAAATAGCATGTTACTAAATAAATGACGGATTAACAATGATATCAAAGAAGAAATTAAAAAGTTTCTAGAAATAAATGATAATGAGCATACATCAACTCAAAATTTATGGGACACAGCAAAAGCAGTACTGAGAGGGAAGTTCATTGCACTACAGGCATACCAAAAGAAGCAAGAAAAAGCTCAAATAAGCAACCTGACCCTGCATTTTAAAAAAACTAGAAAAACAACAGCAAATAAATCCCAGGACCAGTAGAAGGAAGGAAATAATAAAGATCAGAGTGGAAATAAATGACACAGAGGTTAAGGAAACAATACAGAGGGTCAATGAAACCAGGAGCTGGTTCTTTGAAAAGGTAAACAAGATTGATGAACCTTTAACTAGACTCACCAAGAAAAAAAAGAGAGAGGACCCAAATAAATAAAATTAAAAAGGACAGTGGAGAAATAACAACTGACACAACAGAAATACAAAGCATTGTAAGAATATACTATGAAGAACACTATGCCAAAAATTAGACAACCTAGGTAAAATGGACAAATTTCTTGAATCATATAATCTTCCAAAAATCAATCTGGAAGAATCAGAACACCTAAACAGACCAATTAAAAGAAATGAGATCGAAACAGTTATCAAAAAACTCCCAACAAAGAAAAGTCCTAGGCCTGATGGCTTCACAAGTGAATTCTACCAAAAATTCAAAGAAGATCTAACTCTTATCCTCCTCAAGCTATTTTTAAAAATTCAAGAGAAAGGAAGACTTCCAAACTCCTTTTATGAGGCAAGCATAATTCTGATCCCAAAACCGGGCAAAGACAACACAAAGAAAGAAAATTATAGGCCTATATCCCTGATGAACTTGGACGCTAAAATTCTCAACAAAATATTAGCCGGATCCAGCAATATATGAAGAAAATCATACACCATGATCAAGTGGGATTTATTCTGGAGAGGCAGGGCTGATTCAATATTCACAAATCAATCAATGTGATTCATCACATAAACAATAGGAAGGACAAAAATCACATGATAATTTCAATAGATGCAGAAAAGGCATTTGATAAAATCCAGCACCCATTCATGATCAAAACTCTCAGTAAAGTGGGAATACAGGGAACATTCCTTAACATGATAAAGTCCATCTATGACAAACCCACAGCAAACATCATACTCAATGGGAAAAAATTCAAAGCAATCCCCTTAAGATCAGGAACCAGGCATGGGTGCCCCCTTTCACCACTCTTATTCAACATAGTTCTGGACATCCTAGTTACAGCAATCAGACAAGAAGAAGAAATAAAAGGCATCCAAATTGGAAAAGAAGAAGTAAAGCTGTCATTATTTGCAGATGATATGATATTGTATATAAAAAACCCTAAAGTCTCAGTCAAAAAACTACTGGACCTGATAAATGAATTCATCAAGGTGGCGGGATATAAAATTAATACTCAGAAATCAGAGGCATTTTTATATACCAACAATGAACTGTCAGCAAAAGAAATTAAGGAAACAATCCGCTTCACTATTGCAACCAAAAAAATAGTACCTAGGAGTAAATTTAACTAAGGAGGTTAAGGACTTGTACTCGGAAAATTATAACACATTAATAAAAGAAATCAAGGAAGATACAAAGAAGTGGAAGCATATACCGTGCTCATGGCTAGGAAGAATAAACATCATTAAAATGTCTATATTACCCAACGCAATTTATAAATCCAATGCAATACCAATTAAAATACCAATGACATACTTCAAAGATATAGAACACATATTCCAAAAATTTATATGGAATCAAAAAACCCACGAATAACCTCAGCAACCTTAAAAAGAAAACATAAAGCAGGAGGTATCACTCTTCCGAATATCAAGGTTTACTACAAGGCCATTATTCTCAAGACAGCCTGGTACTGGCATAAGAAAAGGCACATAGATCAATGGAACAGAACAGAGAACCCAGAAATAAACCCACACCTTTATGGACAACTGATATTTGACAAAGGAGGAAAGAGCATACAATGGAGTAAAGACAGCCTCTTTAACAAATGGTGTTGGGAAAATTGAACATCTACCTGCAAAACAATGAAACTAGACCATCAACTTACACCATTCACAGAAACAAACTCAAAATGGATAAAAGACTTAAACGTAAGTCATGAAACCATAAGCATCTTAGAAGAAAACATAGGCAGCAAGCTCTCTGAAATCTGTAGCAGCAATATATTTGCCGATTTATCTCCAAGGGCAAGTGAAATTAAAGGCAAGATAAACAAACGGGACTATATCAAACTAAAAAGTTTTTGCACAGCTAAAGACAATAAGAGCAGAATAAAAACACAAACCACACTATGGGAGAACATATTCGACAGCACCTCTGATAAGGGGTTAATAACCAAAATTTATAAAGAACTTATAAAACTCAGCACCAGAAAGACAAACAATCCTATCAAAAAATGGGCAAAAGAAATGAATAGAAATTTCTCCAGATAGGACATACAGATAGCCAATAGGCATATGAAAAAATGCTCAACATCACTAATCATTAGAGAAATGCAAATTATAACCACAATGAGATATCATCTCACACCAGTTCGAATGGCCCTCATCTACAAAACAACACAGAAAAAGTGCTGGTGAGGATGTGGAGAAAAGGGAACCCTTCTACACTGCTGGTGGGATTGCAGACTGGTGCAGACACTGTGGAAAACAGTATGGAGATTCCTCAAAAAATTAAACATCGAACTGCCTTTTGACCCAGCTATCCCACTTATAGGAATATACCCTAAGAACACCATAGCACTGTTCGAAAAGAAGAAATGCACCCCCATGTTCGTGGCAGCATTGTTCACAATAGCGAAGATCTGGAACCAGCCCAAGTGTCCGGTAGAGGACGAGTGGATTAAAAAGCTTTGGTACATATATACTATGGAATACTACTCAGCCATAAGTAATGATGACATCGGATCATTTACAACAAAATGGATGGACCTTGATAACATTATACGGAGTGAAATAAGTAAAACAGAAAAAAACTAAGAACAGCATGATTTCATACATAGATGGGACATAAAAGTGAGACTATTAGACATGGACAAGAGTGTGGTGGTTACGGGGTGGGGGAGGGAGGAGAGGCTGGGAGAGGGGGGCGGGGAGGGGCACAGGGAAAATCAGATGGAAGGTGACAGAGGACAATTTGACTTTGTGTGATGGGTATGCAACATAATTGAATGATAAGATAACCTGGAGATGTCTTCTTTGAACATATGTACCCTGATTTATTGATGTCACCCCATTAAAATTAATTGAAAAAAAATTACAAAACAAGGTTACATTGATCAAGAAGAGTACATAGATTTTGGAAAATCGATTATGTTGTATACCCATCACCCAAAGTAAAATCATCTTCTGTCACCTTATATTTATTCCTCTTTAAAACCTTTCCCCAAGCCCTACCCCCACCTCCACACCTCTCTTCCCCTGGTAACCACTGACTGACAGTGGTGCGAGTTTTTGTCATGTGAGCAGGATCAGGCCAGATGAAAGGGCGATGCCTTGTGTGACTTCTGGGACTCAGAAGTGGAATGGGGTTAGGCCTATTTTTATGGCATCTTATCAATGTCCATGAGTCTCAATTTTTTATTCCACCTATGTGTGGAATCATACAGTGTATGGCCAGTAGTCACAGCTATCATTGCGGCCATTCACATGTAGGTTCTTATTAGATTCGGACAAACGGTAAAGAAACAGTAGAGCCAAAAAATGGTGGGCCATCCTTTATTAAAGTTTCACACTGGCTGACAAGCAAACACACAGGGAAACACTTCCCTCTTCATTCAGTCAGAGCTCACATAGCCACTGACACATTATCCGGTTTCACAACCAGGAGAATCATCTCTGGTTTCTCCTAGAACCAAAGGCCTCACCAGTCTCAGCGGAGCTTGCAAAAGCCCCTCACCTCTGGTTCCCATCTCCTTCTCTCTGCACTCTGCAAACATGGTTTCTTTTTCCTCCAGCACACATTAGCAAGATGATGGCACTTCCCAAGCAGTAAGGTAATTTGCAGTTTCACAGATCACATACCTGGCACTGCCCAGCGCCATTTTTTAACACTAAAAGTGAGCAAACTTAAAAAATACAAATTTTACACTCATTTGCCCAACATACAGTTATTAGCCTTTTTGATTTACTTCTTTCACTCAGCATAATCTTATCAAGATTATCCATCTATGTTGTTGTAAATGACACTATGTCATCATTTCTTAGGGCTGAGTAGTATTACATTGTATATGGGTACCACATCTTCTTTATCCAATCCTCTATCGAGGGACACTGGTTGTTTCCACATCTTGGCCACTGTGAATAATGCTGCAGTGAACGTGGGGGTGCATGTGTCTCTACATATCAATGTTTCACGTTTTGGGGCTATATACCCAGTAGAGGGATTGCTGGGTCATATGGTAGTTGTATTCTTAGTTTTTGGGTTTTTTGTTTGTTTTTTGTTTTTTTAATTTTTTTAAAATTTCTTTTTATTTTATTCATTTTAGAGAGGAGACAGAGTGAGAGAGAGAGAGAAATAGAGAAAGGTGGGAGGAGCTGGAAGCATCAACTCCCATATGTACCTTGACCAGACCAGTGCAGGGTTTTGAACTGGCAACCTCAGTGCTCCCAGGTCGTTGCTTTATCCACTGCGCCACCACACTCAGGCATATTCTTAGTTTTTGAGGAACTGCCATACTTTCTTTCATAATAGTTGTGCTAATTTTCATTCCCACCAAAAGTAAATGAGGGTTCCTTTTTCTCCACAGCCTCTCCAACACTTGTTATTAACTGTCTTATTGATGATAACCAATCTAACAGGTATAAAATAATATCTCATTGTAGTTTTGATTTGGATTTTTCTAATAGCTAGTGAAGATGAGCATTTTTTCACATATCTATTTTCTATTTGTATTTCTTTTTGGAAGAAGTGTCTGTTCAGGTCTTCTCCCCATTTTTTAATTGGATTGTTTGCTTGTTTGTTGCTGAGTTTTGTAAGTTCTTTATATATTTTTGATATTAACCCCTTACTGGAGCTGTTGTTTGTAAATATCATCTCTTATTCAGTTGGCTGTCTGTTTTGTTGTCAATTTCTTCAGCTGTGCAGAAGCTTTTTAGTTTGATATAGTCCCATTTGTTTATTTTTGCCTATGCTTCCCTTGCCTTTGGGGTCAAATTCATAGATTGTTTTGTATGGTGAAAGTCCATGAGTTTAGTACTTATGTTTTCTTCTATGTAATTTATTGTTTCAGATCTTATAGTAGGTCTTTGATCCATTTTGAATTAATTTTTGTGCAAGGGGACAAAGTGTAGTCAAGTTTCACTTATTAGTATGTGGCTTTCCAATTTTCCCAGCATCATTTATTGAAGAGGCTTTTTTTTTCTCCATTGTGTGTTTTTGGCTGCTTTGTTGAAGATGATTTGCTCATATATATGTAAAGAAACTGACACCTAGCAAAAGGGAGGGAGTCACCTGTAGATGGTGACTGAGATTGGACTACATTTTCTGGGTACTGGGTCAGTTTGATCTCTACCACATGGTATCTGACTATTAACTGTACATTTTATTAAACTTTATGGACTTTAAAGTAAAAACATCTGAGTTTAAGTTCCAGACTTACCAATGTCTAATTGTTCCTTATAAGATGCATAGTTCAATAATGTCACCTGTAGAACAAGTAGAATATTAATTATTTCTGCCATGAGGTTATTGTGAGAAGCAAATTGTCATAAATGAGGAAGTACTTTATAGAGACTAAGACATTATATAGACATTAATTATTGCTATCTCTAATAATTAGCTTGACAATTTTTTGCATGTAAAATTTAACAAAATTTTGTGTCACTCACAAAATTAAGACAAACTGATTTTTTATTATTATTATTAATTTTAATGGGGTGACATCAATAAATCAGGGTACATATGTACAATGAAAACATCTCCAATTATCTTATTATTCAATTGTGTTGCATACCCATCACCCAATGTCAAATTGTCCTCTGTCACCTTCTATCTGGTTTTCCCTGTGCCCCTCCCCTCCTCCCTATACAACCCTCCCCTCCCTCCCCCCACCCCGTAACCACCACTCTCTTGTCCATGTCTCATAGTCTCACTTTTATGTCCCACCTATGTATGAAATCATGCTGTTCTCAGTTTTTTTTCTTTTGATAATATTATACGAAGTGAAATAAGTAAATCAGAAGACAAACTGATTTTAAAAGTACTCACAACTTTAAAACTACAAATTTGAAATATACAAAAATAATCATCTTACGCCTGACCTGTGGTGGCGCAGTGGATAAAGCGTCGACCTCGGAACACTGAGGTCGCCAGTTCAAAACCCTGCACTGGTCTGGTCAAGGCACATATGGGAGTTGAGCTTCCAGTTTCTCCCCCCTTTCTCTCTTTCTCTCTCTCTCTCTCTCTCTCTCTCTCTCTCTCTCTCTCTCTCTCTCTGTGTGTGTCTTCTCTCTATAATGAATAAAAGAAAAAAAATTTAAAAAAAAATAATAATCATCTTTCAGAACAACTTACTTTTTTTTTTCCTTTCAGAAGTACTGCTATACCTTATACTTTTTATCATTAAAACCATACATTTTTTTCCTAATTGATCAGAATTCTTAACTTCTAAAAATCTTAACTTTCAGTGAGAACTAAGTTAGTAATTAGTAATTTTAGATTAATACTTTTATGAACATATTTCATGACCTTTAGAAACAGGTTCTATCATTGGCAAACAGGAACCTTTTGTAAACCTGGGGAAAACAAACATATTTTTTGTTAAGAACATTAAAATACATTAATTAAATTAAACTAGTAGTGATATCAAATGTATTTCTAGACCACCTGGTTAAAAAATTTTTGGAATAGTTTTACATTTTACAGTATTAATACTTTTCCCATTTTTCTCAGGATTCCAATAGTTTCCAGATTTCTAGGAGCAGGTTTTAAGATATTTAAATGACCTGGCTTCTATTTTTTACCCAAAATTACCCATAGTTATTATTTTTTTTAAAGAGCCAAATTAAGATTATTTTAGTTATAGTACTAAGTCTAGTTCTAACTTGGTCTGATAATTTTTATAAACACAAAAAGAATAACAACTGATCATATTGGCTTTTTACAATCTGTTTTGCTGTAACTTTATAAGGAATTCTTAGACTGAGTTTTAATTAGTCTCTCAGGGCACACATAAGTCAAGATCCATATTTGCTATTAGGCTCTGCCTGTAATCTTTTTGAAAACGTCCTTCTTTCCCACAGATGTAACAGGTTTGTGGCCTTGGTCACAGACTGTCTTCCTTTCCCAACCTCCAGGTCCCTCCTGAAGGCCTTGTCCCAAGGACACTTCCCAGCACCTTTCCTGTGTGGGGGGAGTTGCTTAAAGGTAGAGGAAGGTTGGGTAAGGTGAATTTGAGTTTTTAAAGGAGCCCTGGACCCAAACCTAACGTTCTAGCCTTTTGTTGTTTAAGGAAAAGGGGCAAAGGTCTCTTCATCTGTAGCTACTTCCTGCTGGTTAGGGCCAATGAAATATCTAGGGGGAGGGGCTGGTCTATGGTTCAGGCTTGGTGGTGAGAACAGTTTTTACAAGACCTTTCCAATCCCAAGGGGTCATTTCATATCCTGTCCTGATTGCTTCAATCATGCCCTTGGTAAAAGTGCGTTCTTAATCTTCTAAGTCTGAACTTTCCTCCTTTAGATACAAAGGCATTGTTGTCATATAGAGAGCAAGAGGGCAGTTAAATTCTGATCTGACACCCTGCAGCTCAGAGGAGTCCCCATAGCTGTAACTTGAGACTCTTCTGCTCAGGGGAAAGAAAATTTCTCACGATGAAGAAGAGATGAAGGGAAAGGAAATTCCCCTGGCTTGATCCCTAAAAGCAATCTCACCATAAGCATTCAAGGGCTTTTCCTTTGTTGCTTATGTCCCTTACCAAAGAGATGAATGGACATCCTTTTTCTTTGCAGGCTTTGGGAGGTTATTTCTTCTGATACCTCATGTGGAACACCACTTGTTGCTGCATCAATGAACTACTCAAAGTAGCAAACCTGTCATTTGGTTCCCATTCCTCACATGGGGCACCACCTGTTCTGGCGACAGTGAACTACTAGAAGACCAAGTGAAGTGCTCCACAAGGCCAAGGAAGGCAGAATGAAGAACTGAAGCCCCACCCCCACCCAGCCTTACTCAGATATTTATTAACCAGTACAAATAACTCAAGGAAGCAAACAGCAGAAGTTTTCAGGGGGTGAAATAAAGTGCAAGAAACATGCTGACTTTTACTCTGTTCTGAAAGCCTAAACATTTTTTGTTTCTGAATCTTATCCTACCATTTTGCTGTTTTCAGCACACAGTTTCCAGTATGGGTCAGAGAGGCCCCTGTACTCTCATCTGCTCAGGGCTTTTTCCCTAGTGGGCCTTGCTGTCTCTAATTGTTATCCTAACTCTGCATATTTTCATAGCATATTCCTACACTGGACACTTGATTTAATTTAGTTAATTAACAATATGTCTTTTCTTCTTAACAATCAGCTCCACAAAGGTAGACTGCTGTCTTGCTCTCTGCTCGTCGTTAGAGGTCAGCACTGTTCTAGGCGTGTAGTAAGTGTTCAGTCATTATTTTTTGGAATGAATAAATATATGAAGGAGTAAGTAAAAGAAAAACAGAATGGGTTCATGACTGGGAGATGCAATGAAAAAAGAAGAGCAGAAGGCATTAAGATGGTCCTATATTATGCCTGTCTTCTGACTTCTGGTTCTCATTCAACGTCTGATTTATCCAAGTGCCAAGATAAGAGTTTTTTAACTTCTTTTAGCCTTCTCCTTAGTCTTATATGAGAGAGTAAAATGACCACAGTTCCCATCTGTCATGTAATAGGAAAGGATGAAATTCCAGAAGAATATGGTCCTCAGACAAGCTCCTAATATTTTATGTTCTTAGGAAATGTCTTTGCATCTGATCATGATAGGTTTGTTCATTTGTTATCAATGATGTGACATTTTCTAGAAGGGAAGCAATTCACAGTATAAGCAACCAGAACAATTAATTGAATATGACACGTGGGCTACATGTATTTCTTTCTTAAAAACAATGAAAGTTTTATTACAAGATGCTGGTTATTCTGTTTATTTTATTTTTTAATGAAGATGAGAAAATTTCCCTTGTGGTATTTAATCAAGTAAGTCAATTCATTTATTCTGAGCAGATGTTTGTTATTCAAAAAGCAGAGTCTTGCGACAAAATCATTTTTTCTCTGATTATAACCTCTTTTACTCAAGAGAGTTGTTCTAAAAATCTTCATTGTTTCTGTTTTTCACTTTTTCTGTTTCTAATGAGTTAGTAAATTTTAATCTAAATTCTACTGAATACTATACAAAAAAGTTTATATATTTTTCTTTTTGTAAAAGTATATTTAGACAATCTGCAATGCCTTTAAAAAGACAGCTGAATGGTTTAAAAAGCACTGACTCGAAATTCAACAATAAAAAGAGGATTTGAGTATGCCTTCAGGACTCCATATAGTGGTTAAGATATAAGCATCTATTGGAGTGTGGTTTTGTTCATCATACGGTATAAGCAAATAAATACAAAAACATTTTTTAATAAAACAAGTTAGTAACATAAAACAGCAGGCCTTCAAATGTTATGGAATTTAATATCTTAGTCATTGTGATGTCTAAATTCAATAAATGGGTTTCCTCTTTTGTTATCCATATTCTTTTACCAATAAAAAAAGAAAAGTCACTATGATTGTCAATGAGTTTTATGTTACATTTCAAGGGAGCAGGGCCAAGATTGAATAGTACCACCACTTAGCAGATGAAAATTGAGGTTGGTTTTTTATTTTTATTTATTTATTTTTTGAATTGTTAGTATTCTTGTCCCATTACATGCTTATCTGCACCCATTAAATGACCTTATTTTCCTGCATTCTTATGGAAAAATGAGAGGTACTAATGCTTCCTAGAGAATTTAGTCTTTCTCAGCAGTCTCTCAGGATGGACCCAGACAACAGTATTAAAATGTGCTGTCAAGTCTGAGAACCACTGATGAGAACAGTGGTTTTCAAACTTTAAAAGTTCATGAATCATTTGGGATCTTATTAAAATACAAGTTCCAATTCAGAAGGTCTAGGGTTGTCTGTGGAATTTTCATTTTTAAAACGTTCCTATATAATCCTGTTAGCCCACAGAACACACTTTGATGACAAGGATATAGAACAACAACAGCAACAAGCATGTTCCATTCAGAAATTAGTAGTTCGTACCTGGAGTATTGAGTCAATTGTCTGTTGTGACAAAGAGTAACTCAGTAACATTCATAAAAAGGAGACAAGGATCATGAAGAGACTTGATCTCTTGTCCTGTTATGAATAGTTGAAGGAACTAAAACTATGTAGTCAGCTAAATACAGGACACTGTGAAAATGATATCCAGTTTTAGAGAGGTGAAAAACTATTATGTAGAACCAAGATTAAATGTGTTCATTCTTCCTCAAGTCATAGAATTAAAAGTGATGGATAGAAGATATGGCAAAAAATATTGATTTGGGATCAATATACAGGAGAATGTAATAGCCAGAGCTCACCAAAGTTTGGAGATACTGCCTGGAAGGAAATGAGTATCCACAGCAGGAGATGTGCAAATTCAGATTTGGTGATGATTTTGTAAGGCTTCCACAGACAGGAATCAAACATGGGAAGAGAGATGCCATTTAACATCCTTTCAAAACTGGATCAGTGATGTTCTGGGTCTGTTTTCAACCTTAGTGCCTATAGTTTCTAGCTAATGACAGGCAATCAAGCCTGATATTAACAGTGACTAGAAGCTACTTTTCCCCTTACTGTTTACATTCTTTTCATAAAAGTATAAAATTTGCTTTACATGAATATCAATGCAGACTAACTCTTCCTTCTTCCAATGTTTTCTTACTTTAAGCATGTGCTACTTCCCCTTTGAATTCAACTAGAAAATCCATTATAATAGTGTAATTTTTTTTGTTGCAAGCTAGTTGTTTGTAATTTAATTTGCCTAAGCATTTTTTCTTGCTTTCATCTCATTTTGCCTCTCACATTCATTGATGCTAATTAAAACATTCCAATTATAGGACTAATCTTCAAACAGTAGCTAATCATTTTAAAAGATCTTTCTGATTTATTTTTCTTGTTTATGTTTATATCTGAATAATGCCCTTTATATCTAAACCTCTCAAGAAATAACAGTTATTTTACCCAAAGAGGAAAAACCCTTGCTTAATAGTTCTAATCAACATTTTAAAGTTATTTCTTTCCTTATGCATTCAAATAAGAGTGGACAACTAAGTACAACTTTTTTGCACATAATTTCTTAGACTTTAAGTATTACTGTTTTAATTTAATTTATTGTGTTTACATAGTTTATAGTGTTGCCCCGATTGCATCCCCGCTCCCCCGTATTCCTCTCAACTTATTCTTTTCCCCCTCCCCAAAATTCTCTCCCTTCTTCCCCTCGGGCTTAATTTTGTTCCTTAGTTCACATTGTTCATTGGATTCCTCAAATGAGTGAGGTCATATATTTTTCTTTCTCTGCCGGACTTATTTCACTCAACATAATAGTTTCCAGGTCCATCCATGTTGTCGCAAAAGGTAATATTTCCTTCTTTTTCATGGCCCCATAGTACCCCATTGTATATATGTACCACTGCTTTTTTTTTCTTTTATTAATTTTAATGGGGTGACAATAAATCAGGGTACATATGTTCAAAAAAAACATCTCCAGGTTATCTTATCATTCAATTATGTTGCATACCCATCACCCAAAGTTAAATTGTCCTCTGTCACCTTCTATCTGGTTTTCTTTGTGCCCCTCCCCTTCCCCCTCTCCCACCTTTTGACCCAGCTATCCCACTTTGAGGAATATACCCTAAGAACACCATAGCACTGTTAGAAAAAAAGAAATGCGCCCCCATGTTCATGGCAGCATTGTTTACAATAGCGAAGATCTGGAAACAGCCCAAGTGTCCATCAGAAGACGAGTGGATTAAAAAGCTTTGGTACATATACACTATGGAATACTACTCAGCCATAAGAAATGATGACATCGGATCATTTACAACAAAATGGATGGACCTTGATAACATTATACGGAGTGAAATAAGTAAATCAGAAAAAAAGAAAAACTGAGAACAGCATGATTTCATACATAGGTGGGACATAAAAGTGAGACTATGAGACATGGACAAGAGAGTGGTGGTTACGGGGTGGGGGGAGGGAGGGGTGGATAGGATAGGGAGGAGGGGAGGGGCACAGGGAAAACCAGATAGAAGGTGACAGAGGACAATTTGACTTTGGGTGACGGGTATGCAACATAACTGAATGACAAGATAACCTGAAGATGTTTTCTTTGAATGTATGTACCCTGATTTATTAATGTCACCCCTTTAAAATTAATAAAATAATAAAAAGAGAGCCTGCAAGTGTATGCAAATGCCCCTTTTGTTTGTGGCTCCTAGAATTCTTATATTCTCATGGGGGTTCATAGCGCTGCCTCTACCCATTTTAAACATATCTATGGCTGCACTGTAGGAAAGCCTGCACAGGTGGCCCAGTGCTCATGACCTTCTCTCCATGGATGTGCCCATCTTCTCATATTTTAAGCCAGTTAGTTGCTCTGTGATATCATATCTATGAAGGTTTTAAGAAAAGTGATTGTTTTGTATATGATCTAGCTTTATCTTATTGCTGGAATAGTAGTGATACTCTTTCAAATTTTCTTCATCTTAGATGAAGCCAGACATCGCACCCAGATATACCTTAAAGAATTTATCTTTGGAAGACAAGTAATATTCTGGTAAAGATAAACATTTTGGTACATTTATAAATTTAGTAAAATTTGAAAAACTCACACTTTCCCACTAGACAGCACAAATGATAGTAAATGCTGAAACAATCGTCAATTCCTAGAGGCTTAACATGATAGCATTTCTTGTCACTTATGCCAGAGTCTGATGCAGGCTGAGGAGCTTTCTTGTGTGTCACTCTAAATAGTGATTCCAAGATGTGTCTTCCTTCACATATCTCTACCATCTGTATCCTTCACTTAAAGTTATTCTTTAGAGCCAGGCCTGCTATATCTGGCCCAAATTCCATTGGCCAGAAGTCAGTCAGATAGCCCCAACCTAACTGCAAAAGAGGCTGAAATATATCAGCTTCTTGGAGAAGAAAATGGCATTAATGACAATTTAACTAGTCTATGTCAGAGTGTGATCAATAAAAAACTGTTAAATAATGGCATATCCATACATTGGAATATTACATATTTATTATAACTATGCTTTTGTAAAAATGTTAGTGTCAATTAAGAAATGCTTAAGATATAAATTAAATGAGAAAAGATGATAAATTAAAATATTTACTGTGATGCCAATTGTGTGTGTGTGTGTGTATAAACACACTTATATATACTAAATAACTCAGAATTCGGTGGCTTTCCTTAAAAAAAAGGATTAAAAATAATTTAAGTTAAAAAGTCTATTTCTTCATATATTTACAATAAGTTTGTGTTATTTTATGATACAATTGTACAGTTAGTGTTTATTTTGGTGGTATAATTTAGAAAAATTTATTAGGAAGCTTTTGAGAAAATAAGGCATTCAAACTGCAGGGAACAAATTCTTATAGCAGCCTGTGAATTATCCATATTTCATATTCACAGTCTGCAAATAATTTTCATTTTTATGATATGACTGTCTCTTTATCTAAATAGCTAAACATAATCTAAAGACAATACTGTGCTTCTAAAAATAAAATTCTGATAACTATGGGTTTTTTAAATCTTAAAAATTTATTTTTTAAGTTTAAATCTTAAAATGTTATTTTTAAATGTGACCATAATAGAAAGGTAAAATGTTTCAACTAACAGTAAATCTGGACAATTAATGTTTACCATGAGTAAATAAAAACAGACACATCTCCTTTTACACTTTACTTTTCATGCTGAATTGGGCAGTCATCTTCCCTCCAACTTCTTAATGTATAGAATAGCAATCCCTGGTGTTCACTTCTCGCATCAACACCCTCTGCTCAGTCAGCTGTTCTCAAAACCATTGTCAAGATTACCTTTCCAGAATGCAAATTGGATCCTGGGTAGAAACAGACAGAATGAGAAATTGAAAAACTTCAATTCCTACAAGGTACCTGAGCAAAACCTCTGTGGATGGTTAGGCACATGGCCCAGAGTGTGCACTCCATTTAATAGGGAGGTAAAATCTGACCTCAGGATCCTGCAGAAAGGTTGTTTGTGCTTCAGACACCACAGAGTTCTTTCGAGGATACAGGAAAGGAGAACAGGGAAGAAAGGTAGCCAGTGTGCAGTTTTGAAAGCTGTGGCTATAAGTTTTTATTTACTATCCAGAGTAAAACTGTGAGGCTACTGAAAGATTCTGAGCAATGCAGTGACAAGAATAGGAAAATAGATGTATTTTCTCTCTCCAATTTTCCTAATATGACAGTGACAGCTATTGTCTACTTACAGAAGATTTGGATGAAAGCAGTCATGTGAATTTTTCCTGGGGCTCCCAACTCACTTTATATAAAATTTAGCCAAATTAGTGGTATCTTGTCTAAGAAGTGTAAGTGTACATAACACTGCTTTTAGTAATTACTCTTTTTTAATTATTTAAATAAATTCACCTTTTACAATCAAATGATTTAAAGGCTGTTGTGGGACTCAAAAGCCAGGCCATCACCATCACTGCCTGTTTCTACCCTCTGTGGTGGCAGCAAAGAAGTTTTTTCTCTTGCTGCCTGTATGCCGGGGTCATACCCACAAGAATATGCCTCCCCTTCTCCCTCTTGCTGTGTACCTAGGACTCAGAAAGGGGAACCACAAAAGAAATGCTCTAGAAAAAAATCCTAGCCATTGGGCCTGACCAGGAAGTGGCGCAGTGGATAGTGTCAGATGTGGAGGACCCAGGTTTGAGACCCCAAGGTCGCCAGCTTGAGCGCAGGCTCACCTGGTTTGAGCACAACTCACCAGCTTGGACCCAAGTCACTGGCTTGAGCAAGGGGTCACTAGGTCTGCTGTAGCCCCACAGTCAAGGCACATATGAGAAAGTAATCATTGAACAACTAAGGTGCCACAACGAAAAATTGATGCTTCTCATCTCTCTCCCTTCCTGTCTGTCTGTCCCTATCTATCCCTCTCTCTGACTCTATCTTTGTCTGTCAAAAAAAAAAAAACCTAGCCATTAAAATTCAACTATATTTTCTTCAATTTTGCATATAATAAAAATTAATATATATTTTGACTTATATATAATTTTATTTATTGATATAATACATATTAATAGCAATAATAAGACATTTCATTTTTTCAATTAGCATTACTTTACAAAAGAATCCACATGTTCACCTGAAACCAATGTACTCTTATTAATCAATGTCATCCCATTAAATTTAATTTTTTTTAAAAAGTAAGAATTTGAAGTCAGGAAATGGAATGAGGGGGGTTATAATTTGATAAGGGAAAGAAAATCATTATACCTTTCACTTTCCTGAACACCAGAAATCTTATTGTCTTCTCCCCAGAACAAACATGACAAATTTCCATGGATCATACAGCATACTCTCATCATTGTACATCCTATTTCTGTCTGTATATTTAATTAAATTACCTTCTCATGAACAATTTTCTAAAGGGAGCTTTTATACAGAATAGAAACAATATCTCTATGGTATTAGACCTCAAAATTCAGGCTTGCAGATCAGCACCAGTGGAGGAACATGCTGGTTTATAATGGTTCACCCACTGGGAGCCCTGCCCTGATCATTGACCTTATTCAAATGCCTCTGTTAAGACTTGGGGTAATGTGGGCTAATACCGAAGGGCTTCACTCTCAACCCAAAAGTTGGTGGGTGGCTGTGTGAATACATACAGATTGGTTAAGAAAGAGCTTTGTGGGAGTGGAAAGAAACAGAGATGTAGAAGTGGCAGCTCCCCACTGACCACAGCAAGGAAGAATTAAGTTCTGTTCTTAATTGTGACCCTGGGTGTGATTTGTATAAAATCTGGGTCTGTTTCACTCTCCTTTTCTGGGCACAGGCAGCTCTTTTCCAGGAGGTCCTTCACACAAGGTTTTAGGCAGAGCTGCTACTAAACAACAGAGGAGACAACCAGTATTGTCCTTCAGGAAGCCACTGGTCTCTCAAGACAGGGCATCATTAAAGGGAAGCTGTAGGCAAGTGAGGGGTCAGCCACCTACTGTTATTTGAGAGCTCTAAGAGTGGCACCAAACACACATACCCACAAATGTATACACATGCTTGCCACATGCCCTAAAATGCTGTTTCCACCACAACACCACCTACTGTAATCAATTACCTAAAACTGAATTCTCTTGAGCCTGAAGCTGCAGCAGAGAGCTCCATGAAGCAGAGAGAGCATGACAATGAAAGTGAGAAACCCTGGCACAGCATCTGCTATGTACCTTCTGGGATTTGAGAACCAAAGCAAACTCCTGAGCCTTGGGTTTCTCAACTGTACAAGAAAAGAGTAGGACCATGTCATCCCTCAGGCTCTGTCTATTCTAATGTCTTATTATTCCATACTATCTCATCAGATACTTCTCTGGCAAATTGAGAAGCAGAGAGATGTAGTGGAGAACACACTGGCATAGGAGTAAAAGGCCAGCCAGGTCCTAGTACTGGCTTTGCTATTTACAAGTTAAATGTCTCAGTAAAGTAACTTAACCTGGCCTCACCATAGGGCAATTACGGGGATCAAATGAGATAACATGAATCCATCAGTCAGCTTTTGGTGCATAACAAACCACACCCAAATTTAGTGGTTTGAATAACAATTACATTTCTTTCCCATGACTATGTAGTTTGGCTGGGTGGTTTCTCTGACTGGGTGTTACAGCTGATCTCTAAAACCTGCTGGTGGCTTGGCTGGGTGCTAGATGGTCCAGGATGGCCTTACTAACATATCTGGCAGATAGCAAGCTGGTTGGGGCTCAGTTGAGGTCCTTCATCTCTGCTCCATGTATCTCTCATTCTCCACAAGGCTAGCCTGGGCTTCTCACAAGGTGATCTTGCAGTTCCAAAGAGCAGTAGAAAGCCCAGGTGGACAGATGTTTATTAAGTCTCTGCTTGCATCATGTTTGCAAATCCGCACTGACCAAAGCAAGTCATGTAGTTGAGCTCAAGTTCAAAAGAAGAAATTGATAGTAAGAGCATCAAAACTTTGTGAATTATTTATTGTCACTAATGTCACCAGCTGTGCCCTAAAATGTGAAGAAGAGGTAATGAAAGGGTGAGAGAGTGAGTGTACATAAACAATCTAAAGGCACCAAGATGCAGGGCAATATAGCTTCTAAAATAGCCCAGGTGGCATCAAAGCTCATTGGTTAAGCTATTCCCGGGTTGGCCCTGGTGGCGAAGGTGTTGGAACTTGAGTTGTTGCATAGAACTGACTGTACCTCTGCCACAGGCATCTGAAAAAGGGAATTATATACTAACTCAGGCAGGCCAGGACATGAGACATGCTGTGACAAAACCTGGTAGGAAAGAGGAAGGAGCTAGAAATAGGAAATAAGTGGGCTGAAAAATAAAACCTGTTATAAGAGAGGCTCCTATAATAACATTTATCTGTTAGATATTATCAGAGTGAGTTAACTGATCAATCATTAGGGCAAAATGGAGATGGTGGGTTGTGACCAGCCAGGATAATGAAAGGCAAACATTGGTGCCAATGTTCTAAGCTAGTCAGAGCAGAATCCCAGTCAATGGCTAAGGATATTGGGAAGAAGTTCTGGCTTTCTCATCTCCCCTCCTGAGATGACTATCAAGCGCTAAGCCAGATTCAGAGCTGCAGGAAAGCTGGATAGAATTCATAGCTTTCCCAGTCTCAGAAATATAAGATGCAAGTTGGAGAATTGAGCTGAAGTCTCACCCAACAGCCTGGGCCAGTACAGCAAAGATTGGGAAAAGCTAAAATTATGATTGATGGCAGAAGACACTTGGGACTCACTCCAGGGACACTGAGCTTGTGGCAGAAGATAATTCTGGATATTCCTACTGTGAACTGCTGATAGACTTCTGGCCCTTGTCAGCATTGACTAGGTTGTCACATGAGTCTGAGTCTGCAAATGGGAATCATTAGTAGCCCCAGCCAATGGGAGCTGAGAGCCCCTCTAGCTGCCTTTATCTCAGATCTGCTAACCTATTTTAAGTGAGACAGAACAGCAGTTCTGAGTCTGACTATGGAGACAAGTCTGGGCGGACAGTTGTTTTTACATTTACTGTCTCCGTAATAATGTAGCATGTTTCTTCATTTTCCATTAATCAGTTTCTATAAAATAATAATCAAAGTCATTCTTTTCTTACCTGGAAGGATGTTGAAATAATTAACGAATTGAGTTAATCAACATAGATGGCATAGAATAGCATCTGGCACATGGTAAGTGCTAAATAGTTATTATGAGTCTTTCTTCCCTCTGCTAAAATTGTCCATCTATCATGATGTTTAAGAAAACAGTAAGGTAAGACTTCACACACTCAGAGCTCTTAACAATTTGTATTTTAACATTGTGTGACCCTCCAATTAAGCAGGTTTGGTCAGAGACTCTGAAAGGGAATTATTTCATTCTTGCTGGAAGTTTTGCTTTGTACTTGACAGTTCAGTCTAGTCAAGTTTTGATTGCTGCAGTAAGAAAAGAAAAAACTTATAGGTATGAAATTATAAACATGTTGAGAGGTTTTACTGGTGCCTCCTTCTGAAAGGTGAAGGGCAAAGCACCTATGAATCAGGGGAATAGAGCTATTAAAATATAGTGCACAATTAGTAAAAATGCAAATGGTTTTGTCATTATGAAAAATGGTATGAAAGTTCCTCAAAAGATTAAACATAAAAGTACTATAGGATCAAGCAATCCCATGTCTGGGTATTTATCCAAAAGAATTGAAAATATGGATTTCAAATAGAGATAAGGATTCTCATGTCCACTGCAGCATCATTTACAATAGCCACGCTATGGAAATAATCTAAATATTTATTTATGGACAGGTAGATAAAGAAAAGATGTATACATACAACAGAATACCATTCTGCCTTTAAAAAAATAGAAATTCTGAAATATGTGACAACATTGATGAACCTGGAAATAAGCCAGTCACAAGAAGATGAATACTGCATGATTTCACATATATGAGGCATATAATCGAAAAGTGAAATGGTGGTTGCTGAGGCAGAGAGTAGGGGAAAATGAAAACTTACTAATGAATGGGCATAATATTTTAATTAAGCAAGAAGAATAAGCTTTAGAGATCTTCTGTAAAACAATCAACAGTAATTTATGATCAACAGTAATCAACAACTTATTGTGTTCTTAAAATTGGTTAAGGGAATTTAAAAATAAAGTGTACCAACATGGCAAATTACATAATGTGGTTTACTTTTTAAGTGGCAAAGAGTAATATAATCTCATAATGTTTTTACTCATAGCTATTTTCTGAATATTAAATATCTTTCAGCTGTGTTTTCCCTTAAAAAGAAATATATCCTGAGTAGCTTTATACAAGTGACCAAATAAAGCAAAATGTCAAAGGGTCCTACTGATCTTCTATGTATCTGTGTGTCTGGCCATAAATCCTATATTAGAAAAACCTGTCTTTTCTAAGTTTCCTTACAACCTAACGGTCCTCCTTTAAAGCATTTCTAATTAGCCATGTGCTGTCAAAAGAAGACTTTTCAGTGGTCATATGTGGCAAACAACTGCAGCAAACACTGGAGAGAACACAAAACTTAGATTTTAGACAACAATATAGATATGTGTGACAGTTTAACTGTATAATTTCTGCTCTCTGCCCAGTGGTTTTCAACTATCAGTCCACAGACAGTCTGCCAGAAATTTTGTGCTGATCTGTGCAAAAGTTAACCCAACTGATGTTGTATGAAAATTATAGACTCAATGATCTTGGTCAAATACGCTTATGCTCAGGGTGATTTCTGTCTTAGCAGTTACCAAAATAATTCTATTTTCACCAGTCTCCAAGTGTAAAAAGGTCGAAAACCACTGATCTAGAGAATAAAAGAGATGTCAAGGAGCTCAAAATGAAGAGATATGGTCTTTCCCTGGAGAACTACATAAAATTGGAGAACAGTACAAGATGGAATAACATCTCAAGGCAATGTACTACTTTAAACTACATAAAGATTTGCCTATACATTACATCATTTAACCCTCAAAACCTGTGGCTTTCTGATTTAATGTCCATGGTTGACAAGTGAAAGATTTGAGACTTATGAGGAATAATTTACTTGCTCAAGATCGTAGTGCCAGTTAAGAGTTGATGTTTGAACTCCTGACAGGTGTGTGTGATTCCCTGTCCTGTGGCTCTCCCATAAAACCACCTGTACATTTAGTATGCCATGTAGGCCTAGGAAAACCAAGGGTCCAGGTATTAGTCCAGTTGGGCTGGTACAGATGTTTCATGTTGGAGATTCCAGGAAAAGAAATTGTGGAAATACAGTGCTGTTTGGTGCAGGTCAGCCATATATGGTCCCTGGTTTCCCAAATGTAATTAGTTCTAAGAAACTGAAGATGAGCCTTAAAAAATTGAAGAACACTGTAATATAAAAATTAAGAATGGCCACTCATATTTTCCATATTTAATTGGGTAATATTTCAGGATGAATCACAAAAAGTCCTTTTGATTATAAATTCTTCTGTGCTCTCTTTCCTTCACTAGAAGCTATGTCATACCTCATTAGAACAACTTTATCAGATTTATTTCAAATATAACTAACAGAAGGTGTGGCCTGTGGTGACACAGTAGGTAAAGTGTTGACCTGGAATGCTGAGGTCACCGGTTCAAAACCCTGGGCTTGCCTGGTCAAGGCACATATAGGAGTTGATGCTTCCTGATCCTCCTCCCCTTCTCTCTCTCTCTCTCTCTTCTTTCTCTCTAAAAATGAATAAATAAATTTTAAAAAATTAAATATAAATGACAGAAAACTTTAGTCACTTCACATTTTTTCTATGCTTTCCTATAACTTAAAAAAAAACAGAGATGAGTAGACTATTTACTCCCTATTTATTAGCTACCAACTGTAACTAATCAAAATTATAATTCAAATTATGTGTCTTGTTAAATAAATTGTGGCTAACTGCATCCTTGTTAGCTTTCCCAACCATAAGCTAAAGCAGGCTGAAGCAGGCTGTTTTTCCTCAGATTTTTGTTTGGACATCCATGCCTTTTAATGCCATCTGCCTCCAGAGGACGCTACCTCCATGGAGCCACCATCTGCCCTGGGGAGTTCTCTGTGTTATTCCAGCAGGGTCACCAGGTCAAAGAGCAGATGCTTGTGTATGTGTTCTCTTATTCTTTAATGACCCATGCCTTTTCAAAAAGAACTGCATTTGACCATGTGTCCCAATTCTCTTACTCAAGATAATCGACCAGACACTTTCAAGGGTACCAAATCTCCTCTGTCTAAAAAATCATAAAGTAAAATACAACCATGTGGATGTGATTACGAGATAGAATTTTTGTAAATTATTTTATTCAATTCTCCAATTTTATAAATGAGGGAAGTCAGCCCAATTAAGTAGTTAGAGAAGTTTAGATGATGAGATAAGTGATGAGAATTATTCTTTGTTCAAGAAAGTATTATGATTAAAATGGTGTTTTAGAAAAATTAATAAGTCAATAAAACATCAGTTGAGTAGAAAACACCAGAAGGGAGAAGAATAGCAAAAAGGCAATTGCAATAATCCAAGGGTGAGAAAGTAATGGTATTTGAATCCAGGGCAGGATAGCAAGAAGAAAGTAGGAGTGTAGAGTAAGGTGTGACTCCATGGCACATCAAAAACTAACCCTTAGTTCTATGTGGATAACTGGAAGGGAGGTGGCTGATGTCATGAAGTTATTCATTAGATATATGCAAAGTTTCTCATGTGTGTCACTCTGCTAAACACTGGAGATATTACTGAGAAAAGAGACAAAGCCTTAGCCTCATGGATTTTATGAAAAAAATAATGGGATGAGCTGATTAACTGACAAAAAAAGAAAAAAAATAAGTATTGTTTTGAATGTTTGAGATGGAGCCAGTGTTGAGTTAGAAAATAAGAGCCAATCTAGAGAATCAAAGAGACCTAAAGGTGAGTGGTGTCAGAGAAATGGTGGTATGAGAGATACTCCTAATCTTTCTCCTTGAAATTTCAAAAAATTGAACAACTATACTGCAAAGAAGAAACTCCAGCTGGGCTCACAGCCACCCCTGAAAGATCCCTGCACCAAAGGGACTGAAGGTGGGATGGGTTGAAAAGGGGGGCAGAAAATAAAACACTTTTGTGGTGCACACTAGAAAGGAACAAAGCCAGAGGACTGAATATTTCTCTTTTCTAGCTAATCTAAAGGAAGAGACACATTTAGCATGGGTTTTGTTTTGGATTCAGGAGAGGTGGAAAGACTGGGAAGAGAAAGAGAACCTGAATTAAGGCAGGTTCAACTAAGAGTCTGTATCACTGGGCTCCACTTATAATTGCCTACTCTGGGTTTATGCACAGCCTGCAGTGCTCCCTCAATCTGCATGCACTTAGCCCATGGAGTTCAGCCCATGTGACACTAGGGTGCACTGGATCTGCAGTGCTCAGCTCAGGAGTTCAGCATACATTGCATTCAGGTGCAATCAGCTCACAACATGCAACCCTGCTCTACTGGGGGTCCACACTTTGTGCAGTATAGAGAGAGGACCACAGTGTGCCCCCCAGCCTCCCAGATCCCACCTTATTCCCTTCACTGTACAAAGAAAGGCCATGTCAGATTCCCCAAAGCTGGGTCACTTGGGCCACTCTATACCATGAGAGGCAGAGGTGCCCTGCGTTTGATCCTCTGCTCTATTGGGACTTGGGTAGGAGAGCCTGAAGATCTGACACCACCATTGCTAGAGCCATAAATTGCAAAGCTATAAATCTGAAACTCTAAAGCCCTAACAGCAAGCACCACCCACCAATATGATTGCAGCCCTGCCTACATCATTATAGCAGCAATACCTCAGCAGAGTTCCATCCAAATAATCTCACAGAGCCAAATCTTGTAGTACAGTGACACCTACTAGAGAAAGACAAAAGTGACCTCTCAAAACTGAATAAAGTGTTGTTTTCTTTTCCTCATTTTTTCTTCTTTCCTTTTTCTTCTCTTTTTTCCATTTGAATTTCATTATCCTTAGTTTTTATATTTTTATTCTTATTTTTGTGAGGGTTTTATTTTTGATACATTTTCTTTTTTTCTGTCTTCCTTTTTTCTGCTTTTCTTTTTTTCATATGAACTTCATTTTTCTTTAAACTATTATATTTCTACTATTTTTAGTAGTGCTCTGTGTTTTACTTCATTTTTTCCTCAATTCTTGCTCTTTGTTCTCTGTAGTTTTTATTCTACATATTATTTTTAGAATTTTCATTCTTTCAATTTTTATTTTTTATTTTTGTGTTATCTCTTGTTAGAGTTATTTATAATACCAATCTCAAATGCCATCAAGAAAAAAGAAATCAAACATCATGGATATAAAAGACAGGGATATAGTTCAAATATATGATGAAAAATCTCAATTACATTGAAACCTTGGAGTTAAATGACAAAGAATTCAAAATTGAAGTTTTAAAAATTTTCAATGAGATACAAGAAAACACTGACAGACAATTTAGTGAGTTCAAAAAATAAATAATGGACAAAAATAGTACTTCACCAAGGAGATTAAAACTGTAAAAAAAACAAACAAACAGAGATAAAGAACTCAATACATGAACTGACAAACTAGGTAGCAAGCTTAGCTAATAGAACAGTCCAGATAGAGGAGAGAATAAGTGACATCAAAGACAGGCAACTAGAGATACTACAGAGAGAAGAGAAAAGGGACTCATAATTTTTTTTAAATGAGAAAGCCCTACAAGAATTGTCTTACTCCATCAGAAAGAGCAATATAAAAATAATGGGTATATCAGAAGAAGAAAAGGAAAAAAGGAATGGAGAGCCTATTCAAACAAATAATTGATGAGAACTTCCAAAGCTTGTGGAAATAGAGTCTCAAATCCAAAAGCAAACAAAATGTTGAGTTACCTCCACCCAAACAGACCTACTCCAAGGCACATTCCAATAAAATTATCACAGATCAATGACAAAGAAAGAATCCTCAAGATTGCTAGGGAAAGAAGATAACATACAAAGGAAAGCCCATAAGGTTATCATCAGATTTCTCAGCAGAAACTCTACAACCAGAAGGGAATAAATCCAAACATTTAAAATACTGAATGAGAGAAATTAACAGCCAAGAGTACTATTTCCATCAAAGCTATTTTTTAAATATAAAGAAGAAATAAAAACATTTACAGATATAAAGAAGTTGAGGAAATTTATCACCAGAAAACCCCCACTGCAAGAAATACTAAAGGGGGTTATCCAACCAGATACAAGGAACAAAACAACAAGTAAAAGCTCCAACAAAATCACAATAAAAACAAGAATTATCTGTGATAACAATAACATAAAAGAGGAGAGGATAAATATCAGCAGTAGCAAAAGAGGATGGAGTACATAAGCACTCATGAGATAATGGACTCTTGTAAATATGACAATTTTTTAAAAATAATTTAATGGCAACCACCCATGAAAATTCCACTACTGAAATATGTAGCTTAAAAAAAGAAGAAATAGGGAAAATACATATGGAATACCAATAAACAAAAACAACTGAGAGAAAAACAAGAGAAGAACCAAACAAGACACAGAGCTATCAGAAAACAATATATAAAATGGTTATAGGAAATACTCAAGTGTCAATAATTACCCTAAATTTAAATAGATTAAATTCACCAATAAAGAGGCACAGATAGCAGATTGGATCAAAAAGCAAAATCCAACCATGTGCTGCCTTCAAAAGAGACACATATAAGCTGCAAGAACAAAAGTAGATTCAAAGTGAAAGGTTGGAAAATGATTATCCAAAAAAATAATATCCAATAAAAGTAGGTGTAGCCATACTCATATCTGGCAATGCAGATTTCAAGACAACAAAGGTAACCAGAGACAAAGATGGTTATTTCATAATGCTAAAGAGGACATAGTATATAGAAGACATAATATTTTTTAATATATATACACCAAACCATGGAGCACCAAAATACATAACACATCTACTAAATAATCAAAAATAAAAACAGAAAAAACACAATCATACTTGGAGATCTGAATAAACCATTGATGGTTCTAGATTATTTATCCAAACAGAAAATCAATAAAAAAATATCAGCCTTAAATGAAGCAGTAGAACAAATGGACATAATAGACATCTACAGAACATTGCATCCCAGAACTTCAGAGCATGCAGTTTTCTCCAGTGGACAAGAACATTCTTAAGAATAAATCACATGTTGGGCCACAAAACAAACATGAATATATTCAGATAGATTGAAATTATACCAAGTATATTCTCTGACCATTAGGCTTTGAAATTAGAATTCAATTAAAGAAAAGAAGTAAAGAAACCCACAAAAATTAAAATTATAAATATAAAAATTAAACAACGTACTTCTAAAAAAATGACTAAATAAAAACAAAAATAAAAGGCATTCATATCAGAAAAGAAGAAGTAAACATTTCACTTTTTGCAGATGACATAATCCTGTATATGGAGAACCCCAAAGATTCCACAGAAAGACTATTAAAAACAATAAAATAATTCAGTAAGGTCTCAAGATATGAGACAAAATTAATATACAGAGGTCTTTTGCTTTCATATACATCAACAATGAAACTTTGGAAAATAAACTAAAAAAAATACTCCCTTTTGCAGTTGCAACAACAAAATACATAGAAATAAACACAACAAAGAATGTAAAGGATTTATAGACTGAAAACTAGAAAGCATTATTAAAGGAAATTGAAAAGACACAATGAAATGGGAAAATATCCCATGTTCTTGGATAGGAAAAATGAATGTAGTTTAAATGGCTATATTACCCAAACAAACATATATATTTAATGCAATTTCCATCAAAATTTCAATGTCATTATTTTTAAGTGGAACAAAAAATTACCAGATTTGTATGGAACCATAAGAAACTTCAAATAACCAAAGCAATCCAAAATAAAAAGAACGAAGCTGGAGCCTTTACAATCAATATTTGACTTCAAATTATACAACAAAGCCAGGATAATTAAAATAGCATGGTATTGACAGAAAAAGAGACACACAGACCTGTGGAACAGAATCAAGAGCCCAGAAATAAAACCATATATATATATGGGCAAATCAAAGGAGCCAAAAACACACAATGGAGAAAAGAAAACCCCTTCAATAAATGGTGCTGGGAAAATTGGAAAGCCCCATGCAAAAGAATGAAACATGACAAGTTTGTCCCCCAGCACAAAAATTAATTCAAAATGGATCAAAGACCTAGCTATAAGATCTGAAATAGAAATTACATAGAAAAAAAATAGCTACTAAACTCATGGATCTTCACCATAGAGAACAATTTATGAATTTGAACTCAAAGGTAAGGGAAGCAAAGGCAAAAATAAACAAATGAGACTATAGCAAACTAAGAAATTTCTTCACAGCAAAAGAAACTGACAACAAACAAACAACTAAATGAAAGACGATATTTGCAAACAACAGCTCCAATAAGGGGTGAATATCCAAAATATATAAAGAACTCACAAAGGTCAGCAACAAATAATCAAATAAAAAATAAGGACAGAACATAAACAGAAACTTCTCCCAAGAAAAAATACAAATGGCCAACAGATATATGAAAAAATGCTCATCTTAACTAGCTATTAGAGAAATGCAAATCAAAACTACAATGAGACACCACTTTACACCTGTTAGATTGGCTATTACCAACAAGACAGGTAACAAGTGTTGGAGAGGCTGTGGAGAAAATGAAACTCTCATTCACTGTTGGTGGAAATGTAAATGAGTACAACCATTATGAATAAAAGTATAGTGGTTCCTCAAAAAATTAAGAATAGAACTACCATATGACCCTGCAATCGCTCTACTGAGTATCTACCCCCAAAACTCAAAAACATTGATATATAACAACATATGCACTCTGATGTTCATCACAGCCTTATTCACAGTGGTCAAGACATGGAAACACCAAAGTGTTATTCATAGAGGATTGGATAAAGAAGATGTGGTACATATATACAATGGAATATTACTCAGCCATAAGAAACAATGACATAGTATCATTTATGACAACATGGATGGACTTTGAGAACATTATATTGGGTGAAATAAGTAAATCAGAAAAAGCTAAAAACTGTATAATTCCACACATAGGTGGAATACAAAGTTGAGACTCATGGAAAGAGAATAACATGTCTAAGAATCAGCCTATTATTATCTCTTACCTAATCCTGACCTGCATTTTCACTGTGTTTAATGCTATAGACCCCAACCCACTTAGACTGGTCATGTTTTTACTTTCTTTCAGAAGCATATTTTTTGTCCAGATGGAAATCAAAAGTGTGGAAAATTTAGGTTGTTTCTCTAGACAGTAAAATGTGCCCTTAGGTAGTTAGTAAAGTGTCTGGCTTGTAATCTGCATTCCGAGAATAATAATACAAGCACATTTTTAGTACCTTTGATGAGACCTTTGTGCCTGAAACTCAGGGCCAGATGTGTCTGCCAAACTATGAAAACAGAAAGGATGAATGAATACTTTATCCCTAAAATGTTGAATTTAGGACAAAAATCTTCAAATTTTCAATGACATTAGAATTAAAGAATCCAACTCTTTGAAAATAGAACCCCAAATAATACGCTGCAGAGTTTTGCTCTTTCTTAATTTTTCTTGCTCTGCCCTAAATGTGTCAGCTTCCCAAACCCATACCCAAAATAAAAATAAGTAAATGTCAATAACTATTTTGTTATAACATAAAAACAAAGTTCATTTTTGACAATATTATGCTTCTAACCCATAAAGAAAGTCTACAGTTTCAGCCTGACCTGTCGTGGTACAGTGGGTAAAGCATCGACCTGGAATACTGAGGTCACTGGTTTAAAACCCTGGGTTTGCCTGGTCAAGGCACATATGGGAGTTGATGCTTCCTACTACTCCCCACCTTTCTCTCTCTCTCTCTTTCTCTCTCTCTTTCTCTCCCTTCTTTAAAATGAATAAATAAAATATATTTTTAAATTCTTTTTTTAAAAACAGGTTCTTCTTTATTATTATCTTTTTACTTTTATTAATTTTAATGGGGTGACATTAATAAATCAGGGTACATCTGTTCAAAGAAAACATCGCCAGGTTATCTTATTGAATTATGTTGCATACCCATTACCCAAACGTAAATTGTCCTCTGTCAACTTCTATCTGGTTTTCTTTGTGCCCCTCCCCTCCCCCCTTTCTCACCCTGTCCTCCCTCACCCCACCCCGTAACCACTACACTCTTGTCCATGTCTCATAGTCTCACTTATATGTCCTACCCATGTATGAAATCATGCTGTTCTCAGTTTTTTTCTGTTTTACTTATTTCACTCTGTATAATGTTATCAAGGTCCATCCATTTTGTTGTTAATGATCCCATGTCATCATTTCTTATGGCTGAGTAGTATTCCATAGTATATATGTACCAAAGCCTTTTAATCCACTCGTTCTCAGACGGACACTTGGGTTGTTTTCAGATCTTCACTATTGTAAACAATGCTGCGACGAACATGAGGGCGCATTTCTTCCTTTTGAACAGTGTTATGGTGTTCTTAGGGTATATTCCTATAAGGGGGATAGCAGGGTCAAAAGGTAGTTTGATTTTTAATTTTTGAGGAATCTCCATACTGTTTTCCACAGTGGCTGCACAAGTCTACATTCCCACCTGCAGTGCAGGAGGGTTCCCTCTTCTCCACATCCTCACCAGCACTTGTTCTGTGTTGTTTTGCTGATGAGTGCCATTCTGACTGGTGTGAGGTGATATCTCATTGTGGTTTTAATTTGCATTTCTCTAATGATCAGTGATGTTGAGCATTTTTTCATATGCCCATTGGCCATCTGTATGTCCTCTCTGGAGAAATTTCTATTCATTTCGTTTGCCCATTTTTTGATTGGATTGTTTGTCTTCCTGGTGTTGAGTTGTATAAGTTCTTTATAAATTTTGGTTATTAACCCCCTATCAGACATGTTGTTGAATATGTTCTTTCATTCTGTGGTTCGTCTTTTTATTCTGTTCTTATTGTCTTTAGCTGTGCAAAAACTTTTTAGTTTGATGTCCCATTTGTTTATCTTGCCTTTTATTTCATTTGCCCGTGGAGATAAATTGGCAAATATATTGCTGCGACAGATGTCGGAGAACTTGCTGCTTATGTTTTCTTCTAAGATGCTTATGGTTTAATGACTTACATTTAAGTCTTTTATCCATTTTGAGTTTGTTTTTGTGAATGGTGTAAGTTGATAATCTAGTTTCATTTCTTTGCAGGAAGATGTCCAATTTTCCCAACACCATTTGTTAAAGAGGCTGTCTTTACTCCATTGTATGTTCTTTCCTCCTTTGTTAAATTTCAGTTGTCCATAAAGCTGTGGGTTTAATTCTGGGTTCTCTGTTCTGTTCCATTGATCGATGTGCCTGTTCTTATGCCAGTACCAGACCGTCATAAGTACAGTGCCTTGTAGTAAACCTTGATATCTGAAGGAGTGATACCTCCAGCTTTATTTTTTCTTTGTAAGATTGCTGAGGCTATTTGTGTTCTTTTTTGTTTCCATATAAATTTTTGAAATATGTGTTCTATATATTTGAAATATGTCATTGGAATTTTAATTGGTACTGCATTGAATTTATAAATTGCTTTGGTTAATATAGACATTTTAATGATGTTTATTCTTCCTAACCATGAGCACGGTATATGCTTCCACTTGATTGTATCTTTCTTGATTTCTTTTATCAATGTTTTCTAATTTTCCGAGTACAAGTCCTTAACCTCCTTGGTTAAATTTACTCCTAGGTACTTTATTTTTTTGGCTGCAATAGTGAAGGGGATTGTTTCCTTAATTTCTTTTCCTCAGAGTTCATTGATGGTATATAAAAATGCCTCCGATTTCTGAGTATTAATTTTATATCCTGCCACCTTGCTGAATTCATTTATCAGGTCCAGTAGTTTTTTGACTGAGAC
This sequence comes from Rhynchonycteris naso, assembly GCA_037038555.1. Classification (NCBI taxonomy): domain Eukaryota; kingdom Metazoa; phylum Chordata; class Mammalia; order Chiroptera; family Emballonuridae; genus Rhynchonycteris; species Rhynchonycteris naso. The sequence goes on along the minus strand of CM073000.1, from coordinate 46,750,859 downwards.
TTTAGGGTTTTTTATATACAATATCATATCATCTGCAAATAATGACAGTTTTACTTCTTCTTTTCCAATTTGGATGCCTTGTTTTTCTTCTTCTTGTCTGATTGCTGTAGCTAGGACTTCCAGAACTATGTTGAATAAGAGTGGTGAAAGGGGACACCCCTGCCTGGTTTCTTATCTTAAGGGGATTGCTTTTAATTTTTGCCCATTTAGTATGATGTTTGATGTGGACTTGCCATAGAAGACGTTTATCATGCTAAGGAATGTTCCCTGTATTCCCACTTTACTGAGAGTTTTGAGCATGAATGGGTACTGAATTTTATCAAATGCCTTTTCTGCATCTATTGAAATTATTATGTGATTTTTGTCCTTCTTTTGTTTATGTGATGAATCACATTGATTGATTTGCGAATATTGAACCAGCCTTGCCTCTCCAGAATAAATCCCACTTGATCATGGTCTATGATTTTTTTCATATATTGCTGGATCCGGTTGGCTAATATTTTGTTCAGAATTTTAGCGTCTAAATTCATCAAGAATATTAGCCTATAATTTTCTTTCTTTGTGTTGTCTTTGCCCGGTTTTGGGATCAGAATTATGCTCGCTTCATAAAAGGAGTTTGGAAGTCTTTCTTCTTCTTAAATTTTTTGAAATAGGTTGAGGAGATTAAGAGTTAGTTCTTCTTTGAATTTTTGGTAGAATTCACTTGTGAAGCCATCAGGCCCAGGACCTTTCTTTGTTGAGAGTTTTTTGATAACTGTTTTGATCCCATTTGTTGTAATTGGTCTGTTTAGGTGTTCTGATTCTTCCAGGTTGATTATTGGAAGATTATATGATTCAAGAAACTTGTCCATTATACCCAGGTTGTCTAATTTTTAGGCATAGAGTTCTTCATAGTATTTTCTTAAAACACTTTGTATTTCTGTTGTGTCAGTTGTTATTTCTCCACTCTCATTTCTAATTTTATTAATTTGAGTCCTCTCTCTTTTTTCTTGGTGAGTCTAGTTAAAGGTTTATCGATCTTGTTCACCTTTTCAAAGAAACAGCTTCTGGTTTAATTGACCCTCTCTATTATTTCCTTAGCCTCTATGTCATTTATTTCTGCTCTGATCTTTATTATTTCCTTCCTTCTACTGGTCCTATGCTTTATTTGCTGTTGTTTTTCTAGTTCTTTTAGATGCAGGGTCAGGTTGCTTATTTGAGCTTTTTCTAGCTTCTTATGATATGCCTGTAGTGCAATGAACTTCCCTCTCAGTACTGCTTTTGCTGTGTCCCATAAATTTTGAGTTGATATGCTCATTATCATTGGTTTCTGAAAACTTTTTAATTTCTTCTTTGATCTGATTGTTAATCTATTCATTATTTAATAACATGCTATTTAGTTTCTAAGTGTTTGAATATTTTTTAGTTTTTCTTTTGTGGTTAATTTCTAGTTTCATGGCATTGTGATCAGAGAAAATGCTTGATATGATTTCAATCTTCTTAAATTTGTTGAGACCATTTTTGTGTATTCACATGTGGTCTATCCTAGAGAATGTACCATGAGCACTTGAGAAGAATGTATATTCTATGGCTTTAGGGTGAAAAGTTCTGAAGATATCTATTAAATCAAGTTGATCTAGTGTCTCCTTTAAGTCTGCTGTTTCTTTATTAATTTTTTTTCTTAAGGATCTATCTACTGATGTTAGTGGGGTATTAAAATCCCCTACTGTGATAGTATTGCTGTTAATCTCTCCCTTTACATCCATCAAAGTATGCTTTATGCGTGTCGGGGCTCCTATATTTGGTGCGTAGATATTTATAATAGTTATATCTTCCTGTTGAATTGTTTTCTTTATCATTATGTAGTGTCCTTCTTTATCTCTTACTATAGCCTTTGTTTTAAAGTCCATTTTGTCAGATATAAGTACTGCTACCCCGGCTTTTTTTTCATTTCCATTGGCATGAAATATTTTTTTCCATCCTTTTACCTTTAGTCTATGTGCATCTTTTGTTTTAAGGTGTGTCTCTTGTAGACATCATATGTATGGTCCTGTGTCTTTATCCACGCAGCTACCCTGTCTTTTGATTGGATCATTTAATCTATTTACATTTAAGGTTATTATTGATATGTAGTTGTTTATTGCCATTTTATTCTTTAAAGCTGTATTCTTCTTTGACTATATTCTTTCCTTCCTTAAACTGTTCACAACAGACCCCTTAGTATCTCTTGCAGAATTGGTTTGGTTTTAATGAATTCCTTGAGGCTTTCTTTGTCTGGGAAGCTCTTTATTTCTCCTTCAATTTTAAATGTTAGCCTTGCTGGATAGAGTAGTCTTGGTTATAGGTTCTTGTTGTGCATTACTTTGAATATATCTTGTCATTCCCTCTGGCTTCAAGTGTTTCTGTTGAGAAGTTGGATGTCATCCTTTGGGGGATCCTTTGTAGGTGATAGCCTTTTTCTCTCTAGCAGCTTTTAAATTTTTCTCTTTATCCCTTAGCTTTGGTATTTTAACTATGATGTGTCTTGGTGTCAATTTCTTTGGGTTTCTCTTTAATGGAGTTCTCTGTGCTTCTTGAACATTGGAAATGTTTTCCAGCCTTAATTTAGGGAAGTTTTCTGCTATGATTTGATTAAACAAAGTTTCTATTTCTTGTGTTCTCTCCTCGTCTTCAGGAACCCCTATAATGCAGATGTTATTTCTCTTCATGTTGTCACAGAGCTCCCTTAGAGTTTCTTCAGATTTTTTGAGTCTCTTTTCTTTTTTATGCTTTGCTTTTGTGCCTTTGTTTATTGTGTCCTCTAACTCGCTGATTCAACCCTCTGCCTCATCCATCCTGCTTTTAATTCCTTCCATTGTGGTTCAGTTCTGATACTGTATTTGTCATTTTAATCTGATTCATTTTTATTATTTCAATTTCCTTTTTTATATTTATTATCTCTTTAGGTGTTCGTAATGACTATCCATTGTTGCTCTAATTTCTTTGAACATCCTAACTATCATTATTTTAAATTCTGCTTCTGGTACTTTGGTTATATCTGGTTCATTCAGGTCCTTCTCTGGGGATTTCTTGATTCATTTGGGTTGCATTTCTCTGTCTGCCCATTTTGTCTTTGTATAAGAAGGTTGTGTCCACTGGAGTCCAATAGGTGTTTCCTTTGTGTTCTCTAAGTGTGATCTGTCTGTAGGTCTGCCACTCCCTCTTCCGCTGCCTAGTGCAGTTGGATATGGGCATTGTCAGTGCCGGCCCACTGCAGCTGTTGCTGTGATTTATGCCTCTCCTCCATAGGAGGGGCTGTGTTCTGGTGCCCGGTTCTACAAGCCTCAGCCTTTCTAGGCCTTCGCCTCACCTGCACAGTTTGGGTTGCGCACTGCACTCAAGCCAGAAGCCCCAGCACCAAGGGTAGAGGTAAGCACCTTTGCTCAGCTGTAGAACCAGCCTGTTCCCGGGCTTCCACCCAGCTTTTGTGGTCAGAGCCTGCTCGCCACAGTTTCTCTGGTTGGACTGGGCTGCTGACGTACACTCAGCTGTGAGCCTCCACTTGTCTGGAGCTTTAGTCCCACCCCCAGGCCAGAGTCCAACTGCGCAGGATGACAAACCATGGTTTCTCCAGCTGGGCGTGGCTGCTAGCGTGCGTGCACTCACCTGCGATCCTCTGCTCATCTGGGGCTCTAGCCCCACCCCTGCGTTCAGAGCCAACTCACACATGCAGGATGGCAAACTGCAGTTTCTCCAGCCTTGCGGGGTTGCTGGCATGCACTCAGCCACAAACCTCTACCTGTCCCTGGTCCTAGCCCTGCCCCCATAGTCAGGGCCGGCTTGCACAGGGTCCAGGGTCGCAGAGCAGATCTCTGCCCGTTCCTGGCCTCCCACTTTTTCCCCTCAGGTGGGGCTACAGGCAGGCCCACAGCTGCCAGACTGCTTTCATATGTCCCCTCTACCCCTGTTGGGCTAGACCGAGCTCTCACTGGCTGTGCCTCTGCCCCCACCTACAGAACTGCATTTCAGCGTCCTGCCACCACCATCCCTCCAGCCAGCCCTCAGCAGTGTGGGTGGGTGTACTGCAGCTCAGACCCTAACACTCCATACTGTAGTCCTGGAAGCTCCCTCCATCTAAGCAGCTCTGCTCTAAGTGCCGCAGGAGAGCTTGTTTGGCTGGTGTCCTGTCTCACTTTGCTGATATTGCTGGTTCCATGGGAAATATTCGTTTTTGATTAGGGAAGTGACTTAGCCCAGGGGTTAGGGTGGCTGTCCTCAGAGTGTTTATCCCTGTGCCTTCAGTCCACACTCTCTTCCCGCTGCTCTGGTCCTTTTCTCTGTCCTCATTCCTCGGAGCTCCAGGTGAGTGGTTGTGAGAGAGGTTTTTTGCGCTGTCCCTTTAAGAAGAATCTTGGGTCTGAGAAAACTGTCTCTTTCTCACAAACAGTATCCTCACTTGTTTCACAGCTCAATACTGTCCAAACGCCTCTTCTAGGCTCTGCAACTGCAGGCTGGGGCTTTGTTCCTGAGACCCAGGTCCCTCCCTCTCTGCCAAGTTCTCCTCCCACCACGCGGGTCTCTCCGGGCTGCAGTTTGCTCCGGGGAGCTGGGCAGCCCTCTTTGCGTTTTTGCTTTTTCTACCAGTCTCAATGTGGCTTCTTCAGTGTTCCTTGGTTGAAGAGTCCACTTAGTTTAGTTCAAAGTTGGTTTATTCAGATGATGGTTCTTAAAATTAAGTTATAATCCACTTTGTTTCTGGGAGTTGGAAGTTGGTACATCCACCTATTCCATCGCCATCTTGCCATCTCTAAAAAAAGATTCTTTAAAAAAAAAGTATATGATTTTACCTAAGATAAACAAAAATTTTATTGGAAACTAATATTTATAAAATACTCTGCTTTAGATACTGTGGTAAAATTATTCACAAGCAAAGTTCAATCCAAATGCTAATTTAGTACTTTAGAAACTTGTAAAACAGTATCATTGAACAGCTTTTTTTTAATGAATTGTTAATTATAAAACTAAAAATAAATGAAAAGTGATGTGAAGTGGTTGAGTGAGATTGCTGGAGGTGAGATTGCAATTAATTTTCAATGCTTTGAGGACTTATCTTGATTGGAAGCCAACATTGACATAAGATTGCATTTTCTAAAGCCGCAGTTTGTTGTTTCATCAAAACTGTTATATTACTAAATCTATTAATTTTCAGTTTATATCTGTGTAGGAAGTAACAGGAAAAAATCAGTCCCATTTGATATAAAAGGAAGCAGAGATAAATAGAAATAAAATAATTTTTACTTAACCTTCTAGAGATGATCAGTAACTGATACCAAATTAAATCTAACTTGTAGCTACAAGAAATTGTGCTCTGGATGTTACCATCTTTCAATAATAAAAATAAATTCTTATTAAACCATATGTGTGGCTTTAACTCTCAATTACTGAAGATTAAATTGTTAAACACCCAATACTCTCACCTCCCTCCTTTCTTATTCTCCAACAATGTAATTTTTAATGCAATTTGAGACCTTGACCTTTAGGGAATTGTTCATTTGTAATGGAAAAAGTCAATGCTGAGGGAACCAAGTAAGAGATTGCCCTCCATAAAGCAGTGCACTCAGGTAATATAAATCATTTCTGAAATGGGTCTCCTTGCAATTATCAAAGAAAAAAATCTAAAAAGGAGAAATCAGTTCTTTTAAAGTTTTGTTAGTATTCTTCTCACTGAGAACAACTTCACTATATAGTCCTCATGGATTTATACAAAGAAAAGAACCCACTGATTGCAATATGAATTTCATCTTCGTAAGATTAGAAAGATAATTCATCAAATCTTCATAAATACCACTCAAGAGTTACATAATCTTCAGAAGTGGCACCAGTCTCCACAGGCAGAACAGACAGAAGAGCACAAATTTGGCTTCATTTTTTACTCATTATCTGGGGCCTTGACAGTCACATGACTTTTCAGAGCATTGATGTCCTTCCTCACCAGAAAAATAAATATATTTCTCCAAAATTCTTCAACAACAAAGTCATTGTCATGATCTTATAACTAAGGCATAGCCAAGTACATGTATCTGTAATTATCTTCCCTTCCGAGAGCTGGTTATTTGTTGAAAAGATAAACAAGATTGATAAACCTTTAACTGGACTTATAAAAAAAGAGAGAGAAGACTCAAATAAAAGCAGAAATGAAGAGAAGTAGTAAAAACTGACACCACAGAAATACGATGGATTGTAAGAAAATACCATGAACTATATGCCAACAAATTAGCAACCTAGGTGAAATATGTAAATTTGTAGAAACATATAATCTTCCAAAACTGAATCAGGAAGAATCAGAAAATCTGAATATATATTATAACTAATGAAATCAAAGCAGTAATTTAAAAAAAAAAAAATCTCAGCAAACAAAAGTCCTGGATCAGATGGTTTCACAGGTAAATTTTACCAAACATTCAAAGCAGAATTAAAACTTTTCTTCTCAAACTATTCTAAAAAATTCAAGAAGAATGAAGACTTCAAAGCTCTGTTTACTAAGCTAGTGTTATCCTAATTTAAAAACTATACAGAGAAACTATAAAGAAAGAAAATATAGGCCAATATACCTGATGAGCATGCATGTTAAAATTCTCAACAAAATATTAGCAAACCAGATCTATCAATACATTAACAATTATACATCATGATCAAATGGGATTTATTCTGGGGATGCAAGATTGGTACAATATTTGCAAATCAATAAACATGATACATCACATAAACAAAATGAAGAATAAAAATCACATGATCATATCAATAGATGCAACAAAAAAGCACTTGATAAGCTCCAGCACCCATTTATGATAAAAAAATCTCAGCAAAGTGAGAATAAAGGGACCATACCTCAATATAATAAAGGCCATATGTGACAAACCCACAGCTAACATCATACTCAATGGGAAAATACTAAAATTGTCTCCCTTAAGATAAGAAATGAGACAGGGGTGTCTGCTACCACCACTCCTATTCAACAAAGTACTAGAAGTCCTAGCCACAGTAATCAGACAAGGAAAAAAATAAAGGCATCCAAATAAGAAAGGAGGAAGAAAAGCTGTCATTTTTGCAAAGGACATGATATTGTAAATAGAAAAACCTAAAGACTCCAACAACAAACTACTAGATCTAATAAATGAATTCAACAAAGTAGCAGAATACAAAATTAATATTCAAAAATTGGTGGCACTTTTCTTTTGGTAGCACTTTTATACACCAATAATGAACTGTAAGAAAGAGTAATTAAGAAAACAATCCCATTTACTACTGCAACAACAAAATAATAAGGTACTTAAGAATAAATTTAAACAAGGAGATAAAAGATCTTTACTTGCATAATTATAAGATACTGAAGAATAAAACTGAGGAAGATAAAAATAAGTGGAAGATTATACTGTGTTCATGCACAGAAAAAGTTAACATAATTAAAATATCCATAATACCCAAAGCAATCAACAGATTCAAGTAATTCTTATTAAAATACCAATGGCATATCTTAAAGATCTACAACAAATATTTCAAAAATGTATATGAAACCTAAAAGACTCTGAATAGCTGCAGCAATCTTCAGAAAGAACAGAGTTGGCAGTATCACACTACCTGATAAGAAACTATACGACATGGGCATAGTAATCAAAAAAGCATGGTATTGGCATAAGAACAAGCATATAGCTCAAAGGAACAAAATAGTACAGAAATAGACCCACACCTTTATGATCAATTAATGTTTGAGATAAGAGACAAGAACATTAATGAAGTAAAGACAGTCTCTTCAATAAATGATGTTGGGAAAATTGAACAGGTACAGGCAAAAAAATGAAACTAGACCACCAACTAACACCATACACAAGAATAAACTCAAAATAGATTAAAAACTTAAATTTAAGTCACGAAACTATAAAACTCCTAGAAGAAAACTTGGGCAGTAAAATTTCAGACATTTTTCACAGCAATATCTAGCAATATCTTCTCAGACAAGGGAAACAAAGGGAAAAAATAAACAAATTGGAACTACATCAAACTAAAAAGCTTTTACACAGCAAAATAAACCATCTACAAAATGAAAAGAGAACACACAGAATGGAAGAAAATATTTGCCAATGATATATTTGATACAGGATTAATTTCCAAAATACATAAATAACTTATACAATTCAACACCAAGAATTCAATTAAGAAATGGGCAAAGGGGCCCTGGCCATTCAGCTCAGTAGATAGAGTGTTTACCTGGCGTATGGACATTCTGGATTCATTTCCCAATCAAGGCACGCAAGAAAAGTGACCAACTGCTTCTCTCCCAAGGACCTGAATAGACATCTCTCCAAAGAGGACATACAGATGGCCAATAGACATGAAAAAAATGCTCAACATCACTAATCATCAGAGATGCACAAATTAAAACCACAAACAATGGGATATCACCTGACACCTATCAGAATGATTATCATCAGTAAATCAACAAACAACAAGTGCTGGCGAGGATGTGGAGAAAACAGAACCCTTGTGTACTATTGGTGGGGATGCATACTGGTGCAGTCCCTGTAGGAAACAATGTAGAGTTTCCTAAAACAATTAAAAATGGAACTGCCAGCCCTGGCTCATTGGCTCAGCAGTAGAGCGTCTGCCCGGCATGTGGAAGTCCCGGGTTCAATTCCCAGCCAGGGCACACAGAAGCACCCATCTGCTTCTCCACCCTCCCCCCACTTCCTTTCTCTTTGTATCTCTCTTCTCCTTCCACAGCCAAGGCTCTATTGGAGCAAAGTAGGCCCGGGAACTGAGGATGGCTTCATGGCCTCCACCTCAGGAACTAGAATGGCTCTGATTGCAGCATAACAATGCCCCAGATGGGCCAAGCATCACCACTGGTGGGCATGCCAGGTGAATCCCGGTCGGACACATGTGGGAGTCTGTCTGCCTTCCTCCCCCTCCCCCCACTTCTCACTTTGGAAAAATAAAAAAAAAAAAAAAAAGGAACTGCCTTTTGATCCAGTGATCCCACTTCTGGGAATATATTCTAAGAGTCCCAAAACACTAACTCAAAAGAATATATGCACCTCTATGTTCACTGCAGCATTATTTACAATAGCCAAGATCTAGAAATAGCCCAAGTGTCCAGCAGTGGATGAGTGGATAAAAAAAGCTGTGATACATTTACACAGTGGAATACTAGGTGGCTATAAAAAGAAGGAAATCTTACCTTTTGCAATTGCATGGATGGACCTAAAGATTATTAATGCTAAGTGAAATAAGATAGTCTGAGAAAGACAAATATCATGATCTCACCTATATGTGGAATCTAATGAACAAAATAAACTGACAAACAAAACAGAAACAGAGACTAGGCTACATGGAACAGACTGACAGCTCAGAAAGGAGGGGGTTGCGAGGCTGAATAAAAGAAAGTGAAGGGATTAAGCAAAAACTATACACAGACACAGACACACACACACACACACACACACACAAACACACACACACACACATACACAGCACATAGACACAGACAAGTGTGGTAGCAGCCAGAGGGAAAGGGGATGGAGGCAGTGGGAAAGGGGACAGGGGCTAGGTGGTTTGGGCAAAAGGGGGATATATGGGGACACAGAGAGATTTTGCTTGGGGCTATGGGTGCATGATGCAATGTGCAGATGATGTTTTATTGAGTTGTACATTTGATACCTGTATAATTTTGTGAACCACTGTCACCCCAATAAATTTAATAAAAATAAATGGCTTTCTCAATTACTGGTTTTAAGTCTTACTTTACTCCTCTGTAAAATAAAGGAACTAAAACTTATGTCATAAGTCAGATTGTTGTGAGACTTGAAAGAAATAATGTATGGAAAGACAGTGTTTAGCACCTAAAAAGTGTTTATATATTCCCATTTATACCATTTATTTTGTGATTTTGGACTTTGGAATCTCACTGGGCCTCATGTTTCTTACCTTTTAAAATGGAGAGAAGTCATCATTTTACTTCATAGGGTTTATTGAGGATTTAGTTAAATTAGTAATTTGAACACAGTGATTAGAATGGCACCAGCACATATGAGGTATTGTAATATAAATGTAAACTTCTATCATCATCATCATCATCATCATCATCATCATCATGATTAGCACTATTGTCACATGCTAGTTTACTTGATACTGGTTATTTATAGCTACATAACAAACCACTCCAAAAATGTGGGACTGAAAACAACAAAAAGTGCATACTCACTTATGACTCTGCAATGAGGCAAGGCTGGGCTTCTCATGCTGTTGGCTGGAGCACCCACACTGGCTTCATGTCCATGTCTCCCAGGGGGGTTTCCACTGGGGTGGCTGCAATATGAGGGCAGGGCTGAGCTTCTGTTTGTAATATTTGATCATCTAGCGTTTTTCGACACAGCTTCCCTCTTCAGGAGGATTGTCAGACTTCTTTAAATGGTTCTACTGGGCTCCAATAGGGCAAAAACAAAAGCTGCAAGTCTCTTAAGGCCTAAGCCCAGAATTCCTAGAACGTCACTTCTGCTACATTCCCCTTTTCAAAGTGAGTTGCTAACATTTAAGGGAGATTGAAGGAAAAGAAAATCTACTTTATCTCTTGATGGAAGAGGGCGAAGTCACATTGTAAAATTGCATGCAGAATGAATAAAATTGTATGACCATCTTTGGAAACGATCTACCACAATTTCCATAAACATCATTAAAAACAGCCTCAGGTAACTACACCTAGAACCATCTTCACATTCTATAAGAAAATCTAGAAAACACCTCCTATATCAGCCACTGACTCAATGCGTTATGTAGCAGTCTTGGCAAGGGCCTCCCTGTGCCACAGCAGGGTCCTGCCAGGTGGTCTAACTGTGTCTTGGCAGGAGAAGCTATGAATGTGGACTTTGATAATCTTTTCATAATGAGCACAATTATAGCCTCATTTAGATAATGCCAATCAAAGCTAATGAATAGCATCTACTCATTGGCTAGTTTTGCTGGCCAGGAGTAGAGACTCAGACCCAGAGAGAAGCAGACTTAATGTGTGCAAGCCAGGGCCTTCTTGTGGAAGAAAAATGTCCATTAAAGAAAGAGGGGTTGAAAAGGAAGCAAAAAATTTATTAAAATACACCCAATTGTAGCTGTGGTTTCTCAGTACCATTATTAAGTTTGTTGTCTATATTTAAACTGCCTTGTATTTGGAGACTATCTATATTTGCTTGATTTATTACCACCAGCAATTTGACTGTGAATTATTTCAAGTTTGTCCATTGTTCTATTTTGATGAGCAAAATTTATCAATCATATCTGCTTTCAGGCTCAAAATATAGTTCCTACTCAGCAGCCTGTTTCATCTGCTTAATTTTTAAAGTGTTTTTCTGCAATGCCCTGGCAGATCTTGGCCAGAACTCAGCATCACAGCTGTTCTTTTCACCATAGAAGTGTTACTTAATTAATCCATGACAGCCAGGCTTCCTGTGATGGAACTAATCCTACCCAGGAACCTCTTTGAGGTCAGAGTCAGCATTTTACAATATTACCTTACTCCCTTCCCTTCTAACTTCAAAAGTGTTAGCAATGAAAGGGGTTACAAAGTTACCTCAAAAAAAACTTTGATTCTTCTCCTGAGATCTCTAATCTCTTTGCTGCAAAAGTTCTCCCACTACCAGAACTTTCATGTGTCCCCTCTGTCTTCCACGGCAGTCGCTTTTAATCCCCCTCTATTATCCCAAGCAATCCTCAACAAAACAAAACCTTTGTGGCTGATCTTCCTTATCCCCTTGCTCCAAGGAATGTAGTTCTGGAATCATCAGTGTTGATAAGGGTGGGTACAGTAAGAAAAAGTTCTTGCCCTTCTATCCCAAACAAATTAACAAAGATTTTACTAAACAAAGCAGAACCTTTGGGGGTAGAGGGAGCAAAAAGGAGTAGGAAGTGCTAGGAGCAGGATACTATACTTATAAAAAAAAAAAAGAGCAATGTCTGTCACAGAAAGAAAGTAGCTGCCTTATCTTTCTTCTCTTTTTTTTTAATTTCACCTATACTACTTGCCCCTCAGATCATTACTTGATAAAAATGTGCCATCTGGTCAAAAGCAACCAACTAAGGCACTTTATTTAAACAATTCATCTTCCTAGTGGGAATCCAGCACTCAGCTATGGACTGGAGAGAACAGCAGAATATACTCTCTTCCTAAAAACTAGGAAGATTCGACTTTCTGGAGATTCTCAGATATGTGATTCACAGAGAACAAGACACTACAGGAAAGACTCAGGAAACTAACATATGACTTGAAAGTCAGGGTTATAGAAATTTAGAGAAGGGAGTATTCAGAATCAACTGGAACAGTTAAAAGGTTTCAAAATCTGTCTATGAAAGAGTGGTGAGACCATGACCAAGTCTGAAGATGTATTTGTTGGGTATAGACTTTGGGTTGGCATAGTTTTACTTTGTTGTTTTTTTCCAGTATTTTAAAGGTGTAAATTCATTGTCTTCTGGCTTGCAGAGTTTCTGAAGGAAGTCTGCTCTGTTTTCTTTGTCCCTCTTTATATAGTATGTCTCTGTTTTTTTTTAATGACTATCTGTTTTCAAGATTTTCTCTTTATCCATGAATGTTAGACATTAGCACATAATATGTCCAAGTGATTTTTTTCCATATTCATCTTGAATGTGGTTCTCTAATATTCTGGGATCTGTGGTTTATTTCATTAGTCCTATAAAACTATCAAGTATTTTATCTTCATATATTATCATACCCCATTCTCTCTCTTTTTTCCTTTGCAGAGTCCAATGACATCTATGTAAAACTGTTTGATACTATCCCAAGATCTTGAAGCTCTGTTTCTACTTATACTGCTCACAAAAATTAAGGGCAAAAATTAAGGGCAAAAATTAAGGGCTATTTAAAAATGAATATGAAGCGGTTTTAAAAAAGCAGCATTTGATATTTTTAAGTTAAACAAGGACATCAGAAAAGCAAATGACAAGTCAAAGAAAGTTGTTTGATTATGCAAATGAGATAAAAAACCAATTTTTATTTCATTGATGAAAATTCACTATATAAAAGGCTGAAAGTACTGGCGCATGTTCCCTGATTCCCTAATTTTTTCATTTTAAATTCAGTTTGAGTAGTTTCTTCAAACTTACAAATTCTTATCTTGGCAATTTGGAAGCTACTGATACGCCTGTTTAGGATATTACTCATCCCTGTATTGTTTTATTTCTAGAATCCCATTTGTGTTTTTTAGATTTACTATAGCAAATTTCTACCATTTTCATATTTGGGCATTCAACATATTAATGATACATTATTTTAAAATCCCTGTATAATAATTCCAATATCCAGATGATTTTTGAGTCTATATATGTCCAGTTTTGTCTCTTCACAGTGGGCATTTTGTTCTTGATTTGTATGTGTTTCATAAATTTGTGATTTTCAGACATAGTTTGCCTAACAGTATAAATTAAGGTAAATAATATTTATGCCTGGAAACTTGAAACAATTTAGTCAGGGGCTAGATTTATTTTTTTACTGTTGCTATGGTTACCTTTAGTATACCAGCAGCTTCAGGTCCTCTGGTATTAGCTTTCACTTTTTATTAATAGAACTGGATATTTGCTACTTCTAAACGAATTATTGGCCAGGGGAATGGAATTACCACAGCTGATTTACTATCAAGTGGGACTTATTCCATGAGTCTGTGGATGTTCAGTTCCCCAGAAGTATTCAGCTATCAGTTTCTGAAGAAAAGCAGCATCTGTTAGTAAGGAAAAGGAAGAAACTAACTTTTAGGCATAGCATCAACTTTTACATTTATGCCAGGACTAATCTTGGTGAGTTTAGTAACTCACCTTAACCCTATGTTTACAATTTTACCTTGTGTCTTGAGAACTCGCCACTCTTATAAAAGAGGTATAAAGACATAAACACAAGCTAACGAATTTTTACAGAACACAAGCCATATTTCTTACTTCCTTACTGTATACCACCCTCTAATACTGTGGACCAGCTGTGTCTCTGGGTATATGTTGATGCAAGAGTCTTCTACCATTTATTCAAATAGGTGATGATGTTTATGTTTTCTCAAGAGTAGAACCTCTCAAATTCTAGTGAGGTATCTGTGCAATTATTTTCTTCCTGGCATCTCCTCAAAAGTAAAAGTAATTAATGCACATATTAATTCTCTTGCAAATAACACCAAAGCCTTACAACAGTAATTGAGGTAGCTCTGGCTCACCTATCCACTTTATACCAAAACTTCCTGCCTCTAATTTGCTGTACCTTTACTAAGTGATGCCATCCTCTTCTTTTTAGGTCCCGCTCTGTAAGACTCATTCAGAAAATCATTTAAGTCCCCTAAATAATTCCATCAATGATTCTAATCAAAGTTCCTATCTCCTGAGTGCACTTACTTCCAGCTAATTGTATATTCATTATTTAATAAATATATTGTCCAGTTTAGAAATAAGGAAATCTAGTTAGAATTTGAAACTTTATGGCCCATTAGGTTGTAAGTGCTAGAAATGCAATAAATTCAGAGTATTCATTTTTTCCCATATAGCAGCAATAGTCCTTATGAAATGGTATCAGCAAAAATAGAAGAAGGAAGGCAATTATTTCATAAAGATGTTTGGATGTAAAAGAATTAAAGGAAAATAATATTTTAAACACTTTTTGAAAAGTATTGGCAAGGCTGATCTAAACCACTCATTTCCCTCATAGTAATCTCAATTGATTCGGTTCATAATTCTATTTTCATCACTTTTGGGTAAGTGCATTTTCCCCTTGTTTCTAACTTCAGCATTCTAAGCAGAATGTTTCTGCGGTACTTTAAAACAGGCCATTTGATTTTTCTAAGAACTACCCACAGGATCAATAGTACTTATTTATGCCAGTCTGCAAACACACCTGTGTTCAATAAGTGCCTATGGAAAAAGAGATCAGTACCCTGAAAAAGTCCCCTGGAACAACATATCCGTTCCTCAGGAGGAGAAGTTGCTGTGCCACTGTGTTTTATAATCCCTGGGCCTGTCTTAAGCACTTTAGCAAATCTTTGCTAACACTTTTCTGCAGGTCTCTCAGCAGAGTGAAGAATGCAGTTCATGGCAATAAGCTGCTCCAGAAGTTGCCCCTGTAATCATGAACATGGCTGTACTTGCGTTGTCTGCAATCTCTTGCTTTAATTAAAGGAGGAGAGTTTTCTAGTAACATTAGCTAAGAAGAACTGCCATCAGAGAACTCTAAGTGTATATCACTCTCAAGTTCAGCTGTCAGAAGTGGGAAAAAGTAGGTTTACAGTCACTTGTATGGGAAAAGATATGCATTATGATTATGATAATACAATAAACTGTTTCATGCACACAACTGTAAAACCACTTTTGTCAACTAAGGTATATCAATGTTACAGGTAATCCAAGACTGATTTGTAAAAATTCTGCAGGCCCTTGCTTTTCCTTCTGGCATGGATTAACAATTACTATCTTCAATCTTATCCTGATACTGTTTTTCTGTTCAGTCCAGCGAAGTTGAAGTATTAGGTGTGGTACATGGGAATGGGTGTAGGTGGTCTTCCTTCCCCCATGAAAATGTTCCAAAGGTGAGAAACCTTTGCAGTATCATTTTTATTTTTAAACAAATAAAATTCTTATGATTAATTGTAGTTTCTAGATTGTAAATAGTAAGGGGAAATTTCTCAGATTGCTTGATAGCATAAACATATACAGGCCTCTTCTGTAGGAAGAAAGAAATAGACGGGTTCCCAAATGGGAAAAAAAACAGCTGTAGAATGCACCAAACAGGACTGTAGATTTGTCAAGTTTCTGTTAAATTTGTTGAAAGGTCAGTACTCTGAAACTTCTTTGAGGTAAACCTTGCATCACTGGAATCAAGCCTCAGGGAAGCCAGACTCCTAAAAATAAGGTTTGTGACTTCTCTTTATGCAGATCAGAATTCTGGTACCTGCTCGCTCTCCAAGTATAAAAACATGTATTTATGTGTGTATAGCTGGGGTATATAGACAAGAGTTCTGAGAACATTATTACAATGCAACAAGTTCTTCTAAGCCTTTAGCTGACTGTGTCAAGATTGAATGAGTGAGTTGAGCTATTGTATGGAACAAAGTCACAAAGCATAAATCCTATAATCTTCAGATCCAAGGGAATAAGGACTTTCACATGTACTCAGGGCCTTTATCAAAAATGAATTGTTGTTTTTAAGGAAAACATTTTTGCTTTTTGAAAAGTAAAATGAGAACTAAGTGGAGGAAACAAAAGAGTGATGACCCAAGGCTTTCTCAATGTATTAAGCTTATTTCCAAAATAAATTAAAGAAAAAAAAATAACTTAGTGTGAACTTGAATATTTAAGCGTGTTAAGTAGGAGAAAGGTAGTAGATGAGAAAAAGAAAATGTCAGTGCCTAAAAACAGGTCCTACTCCTGTCATACATCCAGTGAGAATTAGCCATAATTCTGGACTAAAAGAGCACTCATTCCCAAATGTGAAGAAGCCATGGTCCTCTGTAATTCCAAAAGTGCCTTTGATTTAGCATTCACCAATTAAAAAAAAAAAAAATTTTTTTTTTTAAAGAAGAGAAGGTAACCAGTTAGGTGGGGCTAATTTTTCTAATTTAGTTCCATCACACTACGGCTAAAAAGGGGACTTGGAGGGAGGGGAGAGATGGGCAAGGCCATGGAATTTGTTTTTAAAAATTTTATATGACGCCACACTTCTCTTTTTAAAGGTCTCACATATTTATTACTGAACCAGCCTTCTAGTGCAGAAATATATTAACAAACAGAAATATCTCATTCTTCCAACAATTTCCAAATACAACACGCCCAACTGTCCGGATAGTAGCAATCTGTTCAGCGACATGGTAAGATGCAAGCAGTCCAGACACAGCATAAATACGTGAGCCATCTCGGTGCGATTCCTTACAGACCCAGCTTGGTTCTTCTCCAGTGTCTCCTCTTGGCGTTGTACCTGATTTTATTACCAGGTTTCATCCAAATCCATTGGGGAATGGGCCGATTCTGCTTCTGCTTCTTGGCCAGGAACCTCTTGATCCTGAAGGTCTTGTGAGAAGACATAGCGAAGAAAAGTGAACCGCACGCACCAGTTAACCGCTCGAACCAGTCAACCGCCTGAACCGCTCGAACCACGATGGCGATGGCTGAGAGAGAGGAAGAACTGGCGAAAGTGCTCGGCCTTTAAAGGCGCTTTCGGGGGCGGGGCTAGGATGCTGACGTCATGCCTGCGCACCCGCTCAGGCGAGCTGTAGGACGTGGCTGCACTTGTTTCTGTGGAGGGAAATTCGCTCTGTGTCCTCTGAAAGGGGTTCCTTTGAGCTCGTCAGTGTGCCTGGGACCCCTGCTACGTGGGTGAGGACAGCGCACTTCTTTGAGCAGAAGTGACTTCTCCAAGTTTTGCTGGGCCCCTCACCTTGGATGAGGACGGCAGCCATTAGAAATACCAAAGCAGGAGCCCTTCTGAAGGCAGAGGGAGCGGATTGACGCCACCATATTTTATTTAATTTTTCAAAATCCCGTTTTTAATATTTAACGTTCATATATGGGTCGAAAATTACAGACACTGCTAGGAAAATTTTATAAAATACCCTCTACAGTGGAGAGTATTAATTCTTCCCTATTCTCATTTCTTACGAAGATGGGGTGATGGTGGGGAGGGACATTATTTTCTCTTTTGTATGTTTTCAAAGTGAGAAGCATGCGGCAGGCAGGGCAGTGCAGGTGGGAGGCAGACAGGGCAGTGTAGGTGGGAGGCAGACAGACAGACTTCCGCATGCGCCCTACCGGGATCCACTCGGGATGCCCACCAGGGGGTGATGCTGGGCCCCTCTGGGGCGTTGTTCTGCTGCAACTGGAGGCATTCTAGTGCCTGATGTGGAGACCGTTGAGACATCCCCAGTGCCGGGGCCAACTTTGTTCCCATTGGAGCCTTGGCTGCAGGAATGGAAGAGAGAGATAAAGGAGAGGGAGAAGGGTGGAGAAGCAGATGGGCACTTCTCCTGTGTGTCTTGTCTGGGAATCGAACCTAGGACTTCCACAAACTGAGCCCATGCTCTACCGCTGAGCCTACTGGCCAGGGCTTGGAGGGAGATATGTTCAGCATAACAACACATGGCTGGATGTGCTTGTTAGCACATGAGATGATTGTGACCTAGGCATCTGTACGCATTTGGACAACAAACATATTTTAGGACTGTGGCTCTAACTTCAGGGCAGTATGTGAACCAGGATGTGTAGGCCAGGAGAGGCTGCAAGGGGTCAAAGAAAACCTATGTGCGTTCCTGAAGCTTTGTGGTCATGTGGTTTGTGATACCCGTGACAGGTAGTGTGTACCAGGCACAGACCGCGTGGTCTTTTGCACATATCCATACTAGGCCAAATGCAAAACTGTTCCAGCCTTATGTGCACGCAAGTTTTGCTGTATATAACTTTGACTTCGAAGGGGGCCAGTTGAGCCTCCACAAGCTCTGATGTGGTGCTCTGTCCTTTTGGTTAGTGAACTTTCTATGGTTTACCCAAAGCTGTGTGTCTCCTTCCATCAATCCAATCCTAGTCCTGATCTTTGTCAATATTCTCTTTGCCCACACATCTGAGTTTCTCTAAGAAAGGCAGTAAACATTGGCAGGGGAGGTTGGCTTATCTTGTTGCTACTCTGATGTGAAGAACATGAGGTTCCACATTCTTTTCCAGGATAAAGCAAAGAGTATATCTCTCTAGCTAGGTTCATACCAGGAAATAGGTCTCCTGGATTATAAAAACTAAGGGCAATACGGAGTAAAACCTCTAAGATAAGGTTGAGTTGTGATAAAGCAGATGGGGAACAAGATCAAAGGGGTGGGAATTCTAGGTGCCCCCAAAGAGGCTGACTCTTAATTTAATATATCCTGATGTCAGTGGTAAGAGAATATCTTGCATCATCTTGAAACTCCTCTATTATTAATGTTAAGCTATAGGTTATCTTTCTAGTAAGTCACCGAGCCAGCAGTTTTTCAAGATATTGAAGTTAAAAGTAAATTAGAAAATTTTAATCAGTTATGTGTACACTACTAAGTCATCTGTATTTTGACCAAAATAACTTTTCACAGTGTGTATATTTTGAAGTGTTTTGAAGGGCCATCCATAGACTTTTTACTTTAGATGGTCATACAAATGTGGACCTTAACTTTTACCTTATAAGTAAATGCCACTTTTGAAAGCAGCATCTACACTCATTGTGACAAGCTCAGCAATACTTAGCTTCATTCTTTACATACACGCTCTTCATTGGTTGTTTTGCTTTTCCAGCTCTCTGTGGCTCATCTAATCCTTTGATGCAATGAAGTACCCAGCTCTAATTTGCCACTTGATCTTCAATATGTTAAGGTGTCCAGACTTTTTGCTGACATGTGTTGCTACTATTTGGAATTATTCTCAATTAAAAGATTGTAGAATCAAACTTTTGCTGAGGAGATAGTAATACTCAAAAGAAATATTTTTTATATTGCCCATAATATGAAACCGTGGGACTGTTCTACAGTATCTTATGATTATTGCTTTACCACAAGGGATAGTTGGCCAGGCTTTTGAAGTGGTGATGCCTCTATCAAGTTTAGATGACCCCCTGATACACACTACCTGTCACGGGTATCAGAAGCCACATGACCACAAAGCTTCAGGAACGCACATAGGTCTTCTTTGACCCCTTGCAGCCTCTCCTGGCCTACACATCCTGGTTCACATACTGCCCTGAAGTTAGAGCCACAGTCCTAAAATAGTGTCTGTTGTCCAAATGCGTACAGATGCCTAGGTCACAATCATCTCATGTGCTAACAAGCAAATCCAGCCATGTGTTGTTATGCTAAACATATCTCCCTCCAAGCCCTGGCCGGTTGGCTCAGCGGTAGAGCATGGGCTCAGTTTGTGGAAGTCCTAGGTTCGATTCCCAGACAAGACACACAGGAGAAGTGCCCATCTGCTTCTCCACCCTTCTCCCCCTCCTTTATCTCTCTCTTCCATTCCTGCAGCCAAGGCTCCATGGGAACAAAGTTGGCCCCGGCACTGGGGATGTCTCAACGGTTTCCACGTCAGGCACTAGAATGCCTCCAGTTGCAGCAGAACAACGCCCCAGAGGGGCCCAGCATCACCCCCTGGTGGGCATCCCGAGTGGATCCCGGTAGGGCGCATGCGGAAGTCTGTCTGTCTGCCTCCCACCTACACTGCCCTGCCTGCCGCATGCTTCTCACTTTGAAAACATACAAAAGAGAAAAAAAATCTCCCTCCCCACCATCACGCCATCCTCGTAAGAAATGAGAATAGGGAAGAATTAATACTCTCCACTGTAGAGGGTATTTTATAAAATTTTCCTAGCAGTGTCTGTAATTTTCGACCCATATATGAACGTTAAATATTAAAAACGGGATTTTGAAAAATTAAATAAAATATGGTGGCGTCAATCCGCTCCCTCTGCCTTCAGAAGGGCTCCTGCTTTGGTATTTCTAATGGCTGCCGTCCTCATCCAAGGTGAGGGGCCCAGCAAAACTTGGAGAAGTCACTTCTGCTCAAAGAAGTGCGCTGTCCTCACCCACGTAGCAGGGGTCCCAGGCACACTGACGAGCTCAAAGGAACCCCTTTCAGAGGACACAGAGCGAATTTCCCTCCACAGAAACAAGTGCAGCTACCTCCTACAGCTCGCCTGAGCGGGTGCGCAGGCATGACGTCAGCATCCTAGCCCCGCCCCCGAAAGCGCCTTTAAAGGCCGAGCACTTTCGCCAGTTCTTCCTCTCTCTCAGCCATCGCCATCGTGGTTCGAGCGGTTCAGGCGGTTGACTGGTTCGAGCGGTTAACTGGTGCGTGCGGTTCACTTTTCTTCGCTATGTCTTCTCACAAGACCTTCAGGATCAAGAGGTTCCTGGCCAAGAAGCAGAAGCAGAATCGGCCCATTCCCCAATGGATTTGGATGAAACCTGGTAATAAAATCAGGTACAACGCCAAGAGGAGACACTGGAGAAGAACCAAGCTGGGTCTGTAAGGAATCGCACCGAGATGGCTCACGTATTTATGCTGTGTCTGGACTGCTTGCATCTTACCATGTCGCTGAACAGATTGCTACTATCCGGACAGTTGGGCGTGTTGTATTTGGAAATTGTTGGAAGAATGAGATATTTCTGTTTGTTAATATATTTCTGCACTAGAAGGCTGGTTCAGTAATAAATATGTGAGACCTTTAAAAAGAGAAGTGTGGCGTCATATAAAATTTTTAAAAACAAATTCCATGGCCTTGCCATCTGCCCCCCTCCCGTCCCCTTTTTAGCAGTAGTGTGATGGAACTAAATTAGAAAAATTAGGACCATGGCTTCACATTTGGAAAGGAGTGCTCTTTTAGTCCAGAATGATGGCTAATTCTCACTGAATGTATGACAGGAGTGGGACCTGTTTTTAGGCACTGCCATTTTCTTTTTCTCATTCCTGCCTTTCTCCTACTTAACACACTTAAATACTCCAGTTCACACTAATTTAATTATTTTTCTTTAATTTATTTTGGAAATAAGCTTAATACATTGAGAAAGCCTTGGGTCATCACTCTTTTATTTCTTCCACTTAGTTCTCATTTTACTTTTCAAAAAGCAAAAATGTGTCCCTTAAAAACAACAATTCATTTTGATAAAGGCCCTGAGTACATGTGAAAGTCCTTATTCCCTTGGATCTGAAGATTATAGGATTTATGCTTTGTGACTTTGTTCCATAGAATAGCTCAACTCACTCATTCAATCTTGACACAATCAACTAAAGGCTTAGAAGAACTTGTTGCATTGTAATAATGTTCTCAGAACTCTTGTCTATATACCCCAGCTATACACACATAAATACATGTTTTTATACTTGGAGAGCGAGCAGGTACCAGAATTCTGATCTGCATAAAGAGAAGTCACAAACCTTATTTTTAGGAGTTCTGGCTTCCCTGAGGCTTGATTCAAGTGATGCAAGGTTTACCTCAAAGAAGTTTCAGAGTACTGACCTTTCAACAAATTTAACAGAAACTTGACAAATCTACAGTCCTGTTTGGTGCATTCTACAGCTGTTTTTTCCCATTTGGGAACCCGTCTATTTCTTTCTTCCTACAGAAGAGGCCTGTATATGTTTATGCTGTCAAGCAATCTGAGAAATTTCCCCTTACTATTTACAATCTAGAAACTACAATTAATCATAAGAATTTTATTTGTTTAAAAATAAAAATGATACTGCAAAGGTTTCTCACCTTTGGAACATTTTCATGGGGGAAGGAAGACCACCTACACCCATTCCCATGTACCACACCTAATACTTCAACCTCGCTGGACTGAACAGAAAAACAGTATCAGGATAAGATTGAAGATAGTAATTGTTAATCCATGCCAGAAGGAAAAGCAAGAGCCTGCAGAATTTTTACAAATCAGTCTTGGATTACCTGTAACATTGATATACCTTAGTTGACAAAAGTGGTTTTACAGTTGTGTGCATGAAACAGTTTATTGTATTATCATAATCATAATGCATATCTTTTCCCATACAAGTGACTGTAAACCTACTTTTTCCCACTTCTGACAGCTGAACTTGAGAGAGATATACACTTAGAGTTCTCTGATTGCAGTTCTTCTTAGCTAATGTTACTAGAAAACTCTCCTCCTTTAATTAAAGCAAGAGATTACAGACAACGCAAGTACAGCCATGTTCATGATTACAGGGGCAACTTCTGGAGCAGCTTATTGCAGTGAACTGCATTCTTCACGCTGCTGAGAGACCTGCAGAAAAGTGTTAGCAGAGATTTACTGAAGTGCTTAGGACAGGCTCAGGGATTATAAAACACAGTGGCACAGCAACTTCTCCTCCTGAGGAACAGAAATGTTGTTCCACAGGACTTTTTCAGGGTATGGGTCTCTTCTTCCATAGGCACTTATTGAACACAGGTGTGTCTGCAGACTGGCATAAATAAGTACTATTGATCCTGTGGGTAGTTCTTAGAAAAATCAAATGGCCTGTTTTAAAGTACCGCAGAAACATTCTGCTTAGAATGCTGAAGTTAGAAACAAGGGGAAAATGCACTTACCCAAAAGTGATGAAAATAGAATTATGAACCGAATCAATTGAGATTACTATGAGGGAAATGAGTGGTTTAGATCAGCCTTGCCAATACTTTTCAAAAAGTGTTTAAAATATTATTTTCCTTTAATTCTTTTACATCCAAACATCTTTATGAAATAATTGCCTTCCTTCTTCCACTATTGCTGATACCATTTCATAAGGACTATTGCTGCTATATGGGAAAAAATGAATACTCTGAATTTATTGCATTTCTAGCACTTACAACCTAATGGGCCATAAAGTTTCAAATTCTAACTAGATTTCCTTATTTCTAAGCTGGACAATATATTCATGAAATAATATGTTTGTGATATTATTATGATGATTAAGAAGTTAATAAGAATAAAATATTTTTAAAGCATTGCATAGATCATGTTAATATTATATACACAGTATATTAACATTAAACAGGAGAAAAATACATGATCAGACTATAAGTGATAAATGATAATGACAAAATAATCTTTTAAAAATAAATATATCAGAACTTACACATCAAAATGTGTTCTTTTCCTTACAGAAGCAGTTATTTAATAGAATGCTACTGCTTGAAACATATTTAATTTTTTTGAAAATTCTATCAGAAATTAATTTTTAAGTAAAAAGAAAATCTTAATTAGTTTGTCATTAAATCTGGTTTAGCACCAAAACCAGTACTCATTTGACCACCCAGCACATTCATCAGACTTAGGTCTGTTTGACTCTTAGCATTTAAAAAATTAAACATACTCAAAAGAGACAACTTAACAGGATTTTAAGTGGATGTTACAGACTCTGAAAGCAATTCCAATGTAAATTTGCAGAATTATTTTAATAAAGCATTGTCGTTAGAATAATGCAAAATTTATCTTATAAATAATACATTTTGAAATATTAATTCCATTCATGAAATTACATCGATTAATTAAATCTCCATTTTTTTAAACATCAGACTTTGTCAGCTAAGACAAAATGAAGTGGTACCAAATATCAGATCATATGCAAGGACCCAATACAGTTCTGAACAACTAAAACAACAGTTGTCCTGGATCATTTTTCTTGTTTGAATTAGTCACTACTTATGATGGATCAAAAGCAGCCACAAATTTTTCCTCTCTTCCTCTAAATTCCCCTCCATTTGAATCTCAGCTGACTCTGTGACAGCTTTAACCATCAGAATGCAGCAGAAAATCCTGCACTGTTTCAGAGACTAAAAAATCTGCAGCTTCTGCCTTGAAACATTTCTTTGGCCTAGATACAGTTAGGACCCCAGCCCCATGAAGCCGTCATGTAGAGGCAAATGGTGATATTCTGGTTGACATTCCTAGCTGAGCTCCTAGTCAAAAGCAGCACAAACTGGTAGTTCTGTAAATTATCTTGGATATTCCAGCCTCATATAG
Organism: Rhynchonycteris naso; assembly: GCA_037038555.1. Classification (NCBI taxonomy): domain Eukaryota; kingdom Metazoa; phylum Chordata; class Mammalia; order Chiroptera; family Emballonuridae; genus Rhynchonycteris; species Rhynchonycteris naso. Next base: position 46,726,383 of record CM073000.1, on the reverse strand, counting down.
TCTCCAGATGATTGCAGCCCCAGCTGACATCACTTCAAGCGTAACCTAACTGTGCTACTTACTCGCTATGATTCTGGGCCAATTATTTAATCCTCTGTTTCAAATTCCTCATTTTAAAACTACAACAACAATAATACCTTTCCTATTGCTTTGTTGTTGATAAAAAGGAAATAAAAGATCGATAGCACCTATGTACCAGCAGTTTTCAACAAACTGATAAATAAATCTGCCATTTCTATATTGTTTTTAGTTGATAAACCTTGCCAGCAACCTAATGTAAACTAAGGAGCAATCTCATATTCTATGGCTTGTTTCTAGAAAATGTCAAAAAAATTGATTAAAGAGAAGTGTGTGGGAATTAGACTTACTCCTGCTTATTGATGATGGCATTGGCAACAACTCAGTGGAAGTTACAGGTTTCTCTTCAAGTGAGCGTATTTTGATTGTCATTATCATCATCATTTTGCTCATTTGTCATGACTTTTATAAGTTTTTTATGAAAACAATGTGCAACCACAGCTCCCCGTCTCCACTGCACAAAAGACCTGGAACCGGAGGTCACGTCACATCATGGAATACTAGTCTTCAATCAAAAGAAACTATTGATACATGCAAAAAATTAGGCAGATCTCAAGGGTATTATCCTGAATGTAAAAAAAAAAAAAAAACACAACTAATCTCAAAAGGCTGCTACTGTATCATTCCACTTACATTACATTCTTTTTTTTATTAATTTTAATGGGATGACACCAATAAATCAGGGTACATATGTTCAAAAAAAACATCTCCAGGTTATCTTATCATTCAATTATGTTGCATACCCATCACACAAAGTCAAATTGTCCTCTGTCACCTTCAATCTGGTTTTCCCTGTGCCCCTCCCCTCCTCCCTATTTCACCCTCTCCTCCCTCCCCCCACCCTGTAACCACCACACTCTTGTCCATGTCTCATAGTCTCACTTTTATGTCCCACCTATGTATGAAATCATGCTGTTCTCAGTTTATTTCTGATTTCCTTAATTCACTCCGTATAATGTTATCAGGGTCCATCCATTTTGTTATAAATGATCCGATGTCATAATTTCTTATGGCTGAGTAGTATTCCATAGTATATATGTATCAAAGCTTTTTAATCCACTCGTCCTCTGACGAACACTTGGGCTGTTTCCAGATCTTCGCTATTGTGAACAATGCTGCCACGAACATGGGGGCGCATTTCTTCTTTTCGAACAGTGCTATGGTGTTCTTAGGGTATATTCCTAATAGTGAGATAGCTGGGTCAAAAGGCAGTTCGATTATTAATTTTTTGAGGAATCTCCATACTGTTTTCCACAGTGGCTGCACCAGTCTGCATTCCCACCAGCAGTGCAGGAGGATTCCCTTTTCTGCACATCCTCGCCAGCACTTGTTCTGTGTTGTTTTGCTGATAAGTGCCATTCTGACTGGTGTGAGGTGATATCTCATTGTGGTTTTAATTTGCATTTCTCTAATGATTAGTGATGTTGAGCATTTTTTCATATGCCTATTGGCCATCTGTATGTCCTCTCTGAAGAAATTTCTATTCATTTCGTTTTTCCATTTTTTGATTGGATTGTTTGTCTTCCTGATGTTGAGTTTTATAAGTTCTTTATAAATTTTAGTTATTAACCCCTTATCAGACGTGTTGTCGAATATGTTCTCCCATTGTGTGGTTTGTCTTTTTATTCTGTTCTTATTGTCTTTAGCTATGCAAAAACTTTTTAGTTTGATATAGTCCCACTTGTTTATCTTGCCTTTTATTTCATTTGCCCGTGGAGATAAATCGGCAAATATATTGCTGCTACAGATGTCAGAGAGCTTGCTGCCTATGTTTTCTTCTAAGATGCTTATGGTTTCACGGCTGACATTTAAGTCTTTTATCCATTTTGAGTTTGTTTTTGTGAATGGTATAAGTTGATGGTCTAGTTTCATTGTTTTGCAGGTAGATGTCCAATTTTCCCAACACCATTTGTTAAAGAGGCTGTCTTTACTCCATTGTATGTTCTTTCCTCCTTTGTCAAATATCAGTTGTCCATAAAGCTGTGGGTTTATTTCTGGGTTCTCTGTTCTGTTCCATTGATCTATGTGCCTGTTCTTATGCCAGTACCAGGCTGTCTTGAGTATAATGGCCTTGTAGTAAACCTTAATATCCAGAAGAGTGATACCTCCTGCTTTATTTTTTTCTTTTTAAGATTGCTGAGGCTATTCGTGTTCTTTTTAGGTTTCATATAAATTTTTGGAATATGTGTTCTATATCTTTGAAGTATGTCATTGGTACTTTAATTGGTATTGCATTGAATTTATAAATTGCTTTGGGTAATATAGACATTTTAATGATGTTTATTCTTCCTAGCCATGAGCACGGTATATGCTTCCACTTGTTTGTATCTTCCTTGATTTCTTTTATCAATGTTCTATAATTTTCCAAGTACAAGTCCTTAACCTCCTTGGTTAAATTTACTCCTAGGTACTTTATTTTTTTTGTTTGCAGTAGTGAGGGGGATTGTTTCCTTAATTTCTTTTGCTGACAGTTCATTGTTGCTATATAAAAATGCCTTTGATTTCTGAGTATTAATTTTATATCCTGCCACCTTGCTGAATTCATTTATAAGGTCCAGTAGTTTTTTGACTGAGACTTTAGGGTTTTCTATATACAATATCATATCATCTGCAAATAGTGACAGTTTTACTTCTTCTTTTCCAATTTGGATGCCTTTTATTTCTTCTTCTTGTTTGATTGCTGTAGCTAGGACTTCCAAAACTATGTTGAATAAGAGTGGTGAAAGGAGGCACTACTACCTGGTTACTGATCTTAAGGGGATTGCTTTTAATTTTTGCCCATTTAGTTTGACGTTTGCTGTGGGTTTGTTGTAGATGGCCTTTATCATGTTAAGGAATATTTTCTGTATTCTCACTTTACTGAGAGTTTTGAGCATGAATGGGTGCTGGATTTTATCAAATGCCTTTTCTGCATCTATTGAAATTATCATGTGATTTTTGTCCTTCCTTTTGTTTATGTGATGAATCACATTGATTGATTTGCGAATATTGAACCAGCCTTGCCTCTCCAGAATAAATCCCACTTGATCATGGTCTATGATTTTTTTCATATATTGCTGGATCCGGTTGGCTAATATTTTGTTGAGAATTTTAGCATCTAAATTCATCAGGGATATAGGCCTATAATTTTCTTTCTTTGTGTTATCTTTGCCCAGTTTTGGGATCAGAATTATGCTTGCCTCATAAAAGGAGTTTGGAAGTCTTCCTTCCTCTTGAATTTTTTGAAATAGCTTGAGGAGGATAGGAGTTAGTTCTTTGAATTTTTGATAGAATTCACTTGTGAAGCCATCAGGCCCAGGACTTTTCTTTTTTGGGAGTTTTTTGATAACTGTTTCTATCTCATTTGTTGTAATTGGTCTGTTTAGGTGTTCTGATTCTTCCAGATTGATTATTGGAAGATTATATGATTCAAGAAATTTGTCCATTTCACCTAGATTTTCTAATTTTTTGTCATAGAGTTCTTCATAGTATTTTCTTACAATGCTTTGTATTTCTGTTGTGTGAGTTGTTATTTCTCCACTGTCATATCTAATTTTATTTATTTGGTGAGTCTAGTTAAAGGTTCATCAATCTTATTTACCTTTTCAAAGAACCAGCTTCTGGTTTCATTGATCCTCTCTATTGTTTCCTTAGCGTCTATGTCATTTATTTCTGCTCTGATCTTTATTGTTTCCTTCCTTCTACTGGTCCTAGGCTTTATTTGCTGTTGTTTTTCTAGTTCTTTTAGATGCAGGGTCAGGTTGCTTATTTGATCTTTTCTTGAAATTACAAAATCATAGATATGGAGAAATGAGGAGTGAGTGCAAACGATTAGGGATGGTAGAAGCAAAAGAGTTAGGTGTGGCTCTAAAGGATTAGCATAGAGAGATCTTTGTGGGGATAGACTAGTTCTCTATCTTGACTTGGTGTTAGTTATACAATAATAAGTTGGAATAGAACTAGACACACACATCAAATCAGTGTCAGTTTACTACTATGTTTATATATCATGTAAACATTGACAGAAACTGGCTGAAGGATGTGCAGGACCCATCTGTATGATTTCCTGCAATTTTCTTTGAGTATATAATTATTTAAAATTTTGAAATTAAAAAAAGAAGGACACTAAATATTGGTGAGAATGGGGATCAAGTAAGTGTCACACACTTTGGAAACTGTTAGTAATGAGTAAATTAAACTAGACCTGTTTGTGATCTAACAATCTCACTCCTCATTATATGCCGAAGAAGAGTGAATGTTTATATAAACCAAAAGATATATATATATATGAATTTTCAGAGTAGGTTTATTCATAAAAGTCATAAACTATAAACCATCCATCAACTGGAAAATAAACAAAATATGGTTGATTCACTCAGTGGAATATGGCATAGCAATAAAAAAATCAAACTTCTAATACATGAAACAACTTGGATAAATCTCATGTGGTGTTGAGAGAAAGAAGCCAGATACAAAGGAATACATCATGTATGTAGAAAATTCAGAATAATGGGTACTTATGGGATGCCGGTATTGACCAGTAAAGGGCATGAAGAAACTGCCTGGAAAATGTCTATATCTTAATCTGTGTAGTGGTTACACAAATGGATATACGTGTAAAAAAAAATGAGTAAGATGTACACTTAAATTTATATTCCCCATTTATGCATTTTATGCCTTAGTTAAAAAATGGAGGGGAAATGCAGATCACTAAACTTATTAGTAGTGGTGTGAATCCTGATACATCAAATAAGTCAAGACTTCTAAGCAGCAAGATCTCCTTCCCCTGCCGTTATGTGTGTGGCACTGATGATAGGAAGTAGGTGAAACTTAGAAGCCATAAAAGGGGATACTCAATATAGGAGCTAATAACATTTTGTAAAATTTGCAAGTTGGGATTGAACCAGGGTCCTGACTGGATTCCACAAAATGGTAGATACTATATTGTTTGCAAAGGCACCTAATACAATACACACGGAGGTCTCTCTGTCCTTTTCAATTGCACCAGAATCTCTACAAGTCACTGGCACTAAGTGAATGACCTGATGCTGGTACATATATAGTCCTGCCAGATTTATTTTTAAATCTTTAAGGAAGAACCAAATCCAAGTAGTCTAGTTCTTATTACTTCAAAGTTGTACTGATTCCACAATAATAATTTGCACTTAATTTGAAACATTAAAATTATATTTCTTCAAAAAGAAAAAATTTTGACATTCTCCTTGTCAAGATGCCTCAGGATAAACAATAAAGCAAGTTGAGTTTTAAACTTGTTAACTTTTACATAGTATTTTAATTATGTTGCTGTTTTTATTTGTGGTTCTTAATAATACTTCTGTCACCATCACAGAACACAGGGGGATCCCTTTGTATCTAACAGAATACCAGTTAATTCCCTTACTCACTAAACCAGCACTGCAAGGTCTTAGATTGCAAGCTGAGGATTACCAGCCTTTTGCAGATGGGATCATTTTTATTGGCTTTATTAAAACTGTTTTATTATGCTGCTGAAAAGAGCAACAGAATTATAATATCACAGAGGAAGCAGTTCATAAACTTTCATAAGGGTTTTCTGCTGTTTTCTTACATAACCACAGCAGTTTAGGGTAAAACTCTGGTTGTGTTGAGTGTAACTCAAACAGCATTTCTGTGACTCCAGCCATCTCCAATTCCTCTAGGAGCCCCTGGGTATATGAATTATTTCTTTGGAACTCCACGTGATGGTTAGGATTTTTCTCCTTTCGTGTCGGGATTCCCAAAGGCCTATTGTTGAAGCCAGTGAGACCTGGCTCATGATGCTAATCCAATGGCACCAGCCGTACATCCTCCTCTATTTCTTTGCTATTCCACTTGTATAGTTCAACCTGTTACTGTGTGTGCCTCAATATAAAGTAGTTCAGCTCTATCTTTTTGCCACTTTACATAAAATCTGCAGCAGTAAGACCTGTTACTTTAAAAATATCAGAGTTTAAGACAGTGAAACTACTCCATAGGATATCATAATGATCATTAATGTCATTAAACATTTGTTCAAATCCAGAGAATGTACAACACCATGATGAACCATAAGGTAAACTATGAACTTTGGGTGATTATAATGCATCAGTATAGATTCCTCAATTGTAGCACTCTTGTGGAGAATGTTGACAATGGAGGCAGCTGTGTATGTGTGGTGGCAATAAGCATATGTGTGGTGGCAACATCCTTTTATCTTCCTCCCAATTTTGCTGTGACCCTCAAACTATTCTTAAAAAGTAGTCTTAATTTAAAAAATATATCAGAGAATATAATTAATAAAATTGGTAGAATATTTTTATTTCTACATAGTTTTTACTGTCACTTTTGTAAAAGCTCCTTTTCCAAAGACTTGGTTGAACTAGTTGACTGTACGACTCCACAAGGCAGGTAAAATCACCCCTACCCCGTCTTGATCAACTGTCCTTGCACCAAATTTATGTGCATCAACTTTTTTTTCTTTAGTGCAAATTCTTCATAGGAGGCTCTTGGCTGCTATGAGCAAGTAAAACCCAAGTAAACCAATCCTTGTACAGACAGATCAAAATGATACTCCTAAAATAACTCTCTGGCTCAGCTGATTCACAGACAATTGCCCAATATCACCAAAGCAAAGGAAAGCTTCCAACTTCTTATCTACCAGAGTGGGGCACAATTCATGTAGAGACCATGAAGAAAATCTGTTTTGAGCTATATGGTTAATAATTTCAACATTTTGTCTTGGAGAACCACATTTTAAAAGAGGACAAAACTGTTCAGAATTTTATAAAATATATTATCTCAGCATCTCCATGTTGTAGCTCTTTAGTATTATCTTCTATAGTAATGGTCACCTTTTGTTTCAATTGTTTAATACTTACTCCTTGGCCCTGGCTTTTTGGCTCAGTGGTAGAGTGTCGACCCTATTTGTGGATGTTTTATTACTCAACTGTGTATTTGTGATCAGAAATTAGTAAATACCACTTTCATTTTATAATTCATTTCAGAAGTTAATTTGCTCTCAAGCAGTCATTTAATTCTATTTCTTGGAAAGAAACATTTGCATTGAGTTCCTAAGAAACTTCTAAGCTTATGAAGGCAAGAGAAGAGAATCCGGTCTACTGATTTAATTATAGCACCTGCATTTCTTTCTAGAGTTAGACCTCATCTTGTGATTGGTGAGATATCTCTTCTCTTTAGCTATACTATTCTCCATACTCTTCTTATTCTGATTTTCACTCTAAGGCATGGTCCCTATTGCCAAAAATATAAGGAATTTATGATTAGAAGTATGCATTAATGCTGGATGTGTTCCACATTTGTTAAAACCTGCCAATGGTATCTTCTAACCAAATAAAAATGAGAATCCCTGACTGGTGCCTTAATGGATAGAGCATCATTCAATTCCAAGTCAGGGCACACAGGAGAAATGACCATCTGCTTCTCCCCCCCCCCCACTTCCTCTCCCTCTTCTCTCTCTTTTAACCTCTCGCACACAGCCAATGGCTTGATTGGTTTGAGTGCAGGTGCTGAGGATAGCTCATTGGTCTGAATGTGTCAACCTCGGTGCTAAAAATAGCTCTGTACTTAAGCATCAGTCCCAGATGGGGTGGCCAGGTGGATCCTGGTTCAGGCACATGAGGGAGTCTGCCTCATTGTCTCCCCTCCTCTCACCTAAAAATAATAATAATAAAGTAATAATAATAATGAGAAACAAGAAATATGTTGCAGTAAGATGTGAGATCTATGATAGTTAAACCAAGGTATACAAGAAATATTCTAAGTGAGTCCCAATCAAATAACAAATCCCATGACTGGTCAACAAATAATTAATAAAGGAAACACTGAGGCTCTATATATGACCTTTTATAGCAAATTGAAAAGATGGCCTGAAACACCAGTCTTATAAAAAGATTTTCAGTTTGAATCAATAACTGAATCACTCTGTAGTAGACCTAAATGACCTTAAAGATGCCTGTAGTTGCCTTTTCCTCCATATCCAAGAGAGAGTTAATACCATTTAAGCAATTTTTGAAACTGGCAGACTTAAGCATGATAACAATTACTTGTTTAAATGCTACCATGTCATCTTCTTAATTGTCCTAGAATACCAAAAAATGATAGTTCATTAAGATTCCTGATACATGCTATATATTCAGTTCAGATTGATCAGTGACTTCTATTATTATTTTGTATTTACTTGAATAAGATTTCCTTGGGACAGAGCTAGCTATCAACTGTATTCTGACTAGATTAGAATCTGATATGAAAAGACTTCAGTTGAATAATATTGTTGGAAGTCTTGGCTATATTAGCAGTAGTTTGCATTTTAATAAAAATTCAAGAAAATTTGTTCTTAGCTATACCAAAGAGGCATCATAATGTTCCAAAAAGCAATAGTTTATTTAACAAAAATATAATACTAGCTGTGGAGGAAAGACTCAGTGGTTCATATATCAATTTCACATATCATCTTTGCTATGGATCAGTCTAATGAAAAATATCACTTATCTTAGCCTCCAGTCTTCTCTAAACGCCCAAACCTCTTCTCATACATATCATCATCCTATTTGTGCATTACACATACTCATTCAGAAACCCCTGGGACCCATTCTCTGTTTTTCTTTTCTAAGTCTTTAAATTTAATAAAGACTGGAAAGCAGAATCTCTCTGGATTTTTAATTTGTATATGTTCCGTTTACCTTTCACTCAATCATGTTTAATATAACAGGTTTTTAAATTATATATCTCATTATTAAGGGGTTCCTAGGGAAAATATAAATATGAATGAAAAAAGCATATTGAAAATTATGTTGATAAAGAGAGCTGTTTTAGATGCATAAAGAATGAGACTCATTCTATTAGCTAATTATTGCTGCATAACAAACCACCTCAAAACTTCATGGTTTAAAACCTCAAACATTGGTTATCTCACAGTTTCTGTATGTCAGGAATTCAGATGCATCTTAGTTGAGTTCTCTGGTTCAAGATGTCTGACAAGGTTCTAGTCAAGGTGAAAAATAGGGCTGCCTTCATCTCTTGCCTGACTGGGTAAAGAACCACTTCTAAACTCACTTCTTTGGTTGTCAGCAGGATTTAGTTACTTACAGATTGTTGGACCGAAGGCTTCAGTTCTTCACTGGCAATTGGTAAAAGACCACCCTCAATTACTTGCCTTGAGCCCTCTCCAACAAAACAAATTGCTTCACCAATGTGTGCAAGTAAGAAAAGTCAGAGAAAGCATGCAAATAAGGTGGAATAACAATCTTTTTAAACCTAATCTCAGACGTAACACTCTATTAATTTTGCCATATTCTTCTATTCATTAGAAGAAAGTCAGTAGGTCCAGCCATATTCAAGGGGAGGAGATTATACAGGAAATGAATAATCAGGAGGTGGCAATTATTGGAAGCCATTATAGAAACTGCCTACCACACCCACAGATCTGGCCAGTGGAAATCCAATAGGCTCTGCCATTTGAGATATAGACAGAAAAGCTAAAATTTACTAAAGGAGTAGAACAGAAAATAGATCTTCCATCTCTTTGCCCTTTTTGACAAACAGATGATGGTACCCTCAAATCTATAGGGAGAAGAAAGCCAAATTACCAATGATATTGCTAACTGGGGCATTTAATGTAGAAACAAATAGGAACATTATCAGCTCATTACATGATATCACTCAGGGGACCAAACAGTTATACTATAAAACGAAGGAACTTCTTTGCATGCCCTCTTGAATGAAAGAGCAACAAATTAGATGTGCCAACCCAGTAAACCGTATGCTTTCTGCACTACGAGTGGGTTCTCCACCATTAAGAAAAATGGGAAATAAATTCTCAGGTAAGCCACAATCCTGATTTTAACTTGGAGTGTCATTTTGATTGTTTCATTGACTTATTCTTTCACTAGAATTGCCATAAAAGCACCAGACTAAGGAGTGTCTGAGATACCGGTATAACCAAGACCCTACTCTGAAATACTGCAGTCTTTATGGGAAGGTAGTTCTGTTTTCAGGAGACTCCAATACCAGGCAGAATGGTGACAAATTATGCACCTCAATCAAAACTGCCACCCTGCTCCTTGAAGTAAGTAGTTCCAAAATCCAGCACTGTGGGCATCCCCTGAAAGATTATTAGAAATGCAGAATCTCAGCTCTATTCCAGAACTACTGAATCTGAATCTGCATTTTAACAAGATTCCCAGGGAACCTGATGCATGGTAAAGTCTAAGGAGCACTGCTCTAAGAGAACTTCAAAAGCTTTGATAGAACTGGGAAGAGGAAGAATAAATTCAAGAGGAGGGATTCGAGATTTCTTTATAGGAAGGGTAACATTTGAGCGGAACCTCGTGATATGTGTATGATCTTAGCAGAAATGATTTCAACAGAAAGAAGAGACTTTCTCGGGGCGGGGGGGGGGGGGGTTTAAGCCTAAATCTAATGCAGGAAAGTGAACTGCTTGTTTGGGGAGTGAAAAATGAACACACTATTAGATTGAAACCAGATTACAATGGGTTTCAAACACTTGCTAAGAGGTATTTACTTTATTTTATTGACAATAGACAGACACTGGCAGTTTCTGAACGGAGCCCATAGCAATAACAAAAACTATATGGAGGCAGTGTGAAAGATGTGTTGGCATGAGGAGAGGCCAAAGACATAAAGGTTGGGAGCAATTAATATAGATAAAATAGAGTTAGAAGCTACAGCTCAGAGAAGAGGTTATGAAACCTTGAAATTCTAAAGCAATAGTAATGAAAATAAAGAAACGATGGAAGCCAGAGACCTGTCAGAGGTGGAATCCACAGCTCTTAGAGGCTTTGTGCCTGAGTGATGAGGAGAAAAGTGGTGTCATTCAGAGAGATGGGGTAATGGAAACCTGTGCAGATTTTGAGAGAGAGAAGATGAGTTTGCCCTTGGCCATAAGATAGTGGCTGCCAATTTTGAGAATGTCAGCTATGTTGTAGCCTTTCGTGTTCTCTAATGCAACACTATAACCTTTTTGGTTTTACGGCTCTTAGCCTTTACAATGTTTTCCCCTGATGATTCCAGCCAGATGCCGGAAGCCAGGGCGCCTCAATCCAATCAAGAAGGTTTTAACTTTCTTTTTCTGATTTCAGGTGTCCACTTAGTAGAAACCCTTTGCTAAGTGAATTACATCCTCATAATGTCTAGAAATCTTCTGGTTCCAATTTTATGTGGGACAAATTAAGTGAAAGAAATTCCTTTTAATAGAGTCTGAAAAGTTGACTGTGTCACATTTCAGGAAAAGACAGAAAGAGAGCATGAAAGAATAGTAACTGTTGCCCGGATTGGAAAGAGGGAGAGAATCTGCACAAGGGAAGATTTTTCTTTCCACAGCCAAAAAATTCTTTACTGATTAGAAATAATGGGGCAAACATGTTTCAAGAGAAAACAGTAGTTTTCTCCCTTGCTTTATTACTTCATTCCTTTCTTGATGAATTGTTGTTTTCAACATCATTATTTTATTACCATTTATCATTGAACATACATGGGGAGCACTTTGTTTTATGGTGTAGTCCCCATAAAGGCCTTGAAATGTAGATCCTTTTAAAGTAGGTTTGAAACAGGAAAAAAATGACCCTCAGGTTCAGCTGCCTGTCAACATGAAAAGCAATTATAAGACACAGGCGCTGATACAAAGGAAAGAAATTTATTCAAGTGCTGGTCTCCTGAGAAGATGGAGGGACTCCTGTCCTCAAATGTCTGTCTTCCACTACTGGTGCAGGCAGGGGTTTTTATAAGAAGGAAAGAAAGAGAATTAATGAAATATAACAAAAAAAAATTTAAATAAAGATTTTGAGAGTTCTTTGTTGAGGGGCAGGGAGTGGGGAGGGGCTAGTGCAAGATAGCTCCTAGTGTTCAGATAACAGATTGCAGGTCACATGTGTTCTTGAGCTGGAATAATTGAAAGTTAGAGTCTGTTCTCTCCCTTGGTTGTTACAGAAGTTGAAGATAGCAAGTAACTTATAAATTTGGATTTTTGATTCATGCAACAAGTGTCTACAGATTCTCACAGTCAGGTTGTCTTTTTGGCCTGTGCGAGAATCAGAATTGCAAGCCTCAGCATGGTGGGGGTGAGAAGAAGAGGTTATTCTTCTTGCTCAGATGTTAACTCTTGATGTGCGTCAGCCAAAGGAAAATGGGCCTTTTAACTGTAATAAGAGGTTAGTCAGAGATGAAAGTAGAGGATTGATTATATACTTTGATAACTAAACCAGAAATTTTGAATCATGGTTATAAGAGCAACAAACTGGATTTAACATTTTACAGAAATTCTTTTATAAACTTACTTTGTTAGTACATTCTTATTTAACTCTATTTTATGATTAATCAGACTAAGATCAGTAAATCAGTAATATAACATATTTATTCCTGGTTACAAGTTCAGATGTATTCAAAGATGTCAGGAGTTGTTGCTAAATTAATCACAGAATTAGTATGTGATGATAACATGGCAACAATCACAATATATCCCAAAGAACCTCTCATAGGGTCATCTGGACAAAATATGACAAGAAGATTTTAAAAAGCTCATACTGAAAGTAACAAGGCCAGATTTCATTCTATGTTGGATAGTAGTTCAAATGAATGGAGTCTGCAGTCACAATCCAGCTCCACTCTGAAGCAAACTTAAATAAGAGCATCAAAATGACAAATGAATCTTTCCTCCAGTCTTAGAGAAAGACATGCATTCTCCTTTTCAAGGTTAACCTTTATACCTGTACTATTGTTACTGCTCTTCTTTACCTTTCTTCCACAATTTTACCTTCACACATTTGTTAAGTGGACAGTATTGATCAAAGGGCATTTATTGTATTGTATTGTATTGTATTGTATTGTATTGTATTGTATTGTATTGTATTTATTGTATTGTATCTTATTGTGCCATACTATGTTGTACTGTGTTGTATTCATTGTATGAGAACATATATCAAAGTCAGTTAATAACTCTAGGATAACTTTCAGAAAAAGTATATATATTTCAACTATATGTAACCATAAGTACGGAGTAAAATAAAAATAAAACACATTCAGAAATGAAGCAGAAGATATAACTGAGATTAAACTGAACATTCCCACTGTAGGCCTCAGAATTGGACCCCATTCTTATTAACATTATATGAGAACAACATGAGGCAAATACACAGAAGTTAGGTACAATGTAGTACTTGGAATAATGAGCTGTTCCTTAGGAAGAAGTCTTTGGAGCATAAGGAAAAGTGCAAACAGTCAATAAATAATGAAATAATCAGCTAAAGAATTTAGACTATGGCCTGACCAGGTGGTGGCGCAGTGGATAGAGCGTTGGACTGGGAAGTGGAAGACCCAGGTTCGAGACCCTGAGCTCGTCAGCTTGAGCACGGGCCCATCTGGCTTGAGCGGAGGCTCATCAGCTTGGACCCAAGGTCGCTGGCTCCAGCAAGGGGTTGCTCGGTCTGCTGAGGGCCCGCGGTCAAGGCACATGTGAGAAAGCAATCAACGAACAACTAAGGTGTTGCCACAGCAATGAAAAACTAATGATTGATGCTTCTCACCTCTCTCTGTTCCTGTCTGTCTGTCCCTATCTATCCCTCTCTCTGACTCTCTCTCTGTCCCTGTAAAAAAAAAAAAAAAAAAAGAATTTAGACTATGTTTTTAAAAGTGTTAAACTAGGCCTGTATATTGAGTATCTTCTGTTTATTTCTCAGTTATTGTGGTAATGGTCTGAGCAAATATCTTAATGTTTGTAGATCTACAGCATTTGATGTCTTTTTGTTTCTATACATTGGCATTGTTTTCTGGAAAAGACTTTGGTTGGAAAGCAGAAAACTATCTTTACCCAGTAGCCAGAGTAAATCTATATATTTTGTACATTTTCCCTCAGACTCCGCTAAAATTTAGTTGCAGAATAGTCCTAGTGATAAAAAGCATTTGATAAGGAGCAGAAGATACAAATTCTTAGATAACTTTGAATCTCAATTATCTCATTTTTAACATGAGTTTTGGTAACTGCAAAATCCTAGAGGTTTCTTGGAGGAGAATTTGTTGTTCTGTAAGGGGAAGGGAGTAGAGGGCAGCGGTTGGTGCTCTAAACTCCACAGCACTTAAATCAGCATCAACTTGTTATTTATTTATTTATCCATTCAATCATTCATTCATTCATTCATTCATTTTTAGCAAGTGAGACAGACAGACAGGAAGGGAGAGAGATGAGATGTAATCAACTCATAGTTGCAGCACTTCAATTATTCATTGATTGCTTTTCATGTGTGCCTTAATGGGGTATTGGGCGGCTCCAGCCGAGTCAGTGACCCCTTGCTCAAACTGCAACCTTCTGAGCTCAAGCCAGAGACCTCGGTGTCATGTGTATGATCTTAAGCTCAATCCAGTCACCCACACACACACTCAAGCTGGTGAGCCCATTCTCAAGCCAGTAAGTAACCTTAGGGTTTCGAACCTGGGTCCTCAGCATCCCAGGTTGATGCTCTATCCAATATATCACCACCTGATCAGATTCAGCATGTCATTTATCACAAAAGATAAAAAAAACTATGCAAATAAACAGTGTCAGAAATGAAAATAAAACACTCTTACAGATCTTACACTAATAAAATATAATAAGAGGAAATGGTAAACAAGTTATACCAATAAATGTTAAAATTTAAGGAAAAATGAAAAAGTCCTATAACAAAAAACAACAAACTAAAATTGACACAAGAAAAAATAAAAGTCAAATTTTTTCCTACAAAAAATGTTTTAAACATAGATACCTTTACCAGTAAATTTTACAAACACTTAAGAAGGAGATAAAACCAGTATGAATGTATTCTTTCAGAGAATTTGAAAAGAAGAAACACCACCCAGTTCTTTTTATAATGTATTATTGATAGAAAAACCTGACAAAGGCTTTATGAAAAATTAAGATTTTTAAAAGGCTATCCATAGACTGGAAGAAAATATTTGCAATACATGTAACCACCCCCTATATTTATATCTATAGCCACACACAATACATTTTAAAATTTTTCAAAAGAAAATGACAATGCAATAGATAGAGTAAAAAGAATACACCCAAATGACCAATAAATATGAAAACGTGCTCAATTTCATTAGTCATCTGGGAAATTAAAATTAAAATCAATATGAGATATTACTATCCACCCAACAGAATGGCTAATTTAAAATGGCTAACTACCAAATGTTGATGAGACTGAAAAGGAATTGGAATTCTCATATACTGTTGATAGGAGGGTGAATCTGGCAATTTCACTCTGTATTAATTATCTATTGCCATGAGAATACTTGGAAACAATTAGAAACCATCAATGATATACAATAAACATTTATTTAGCTTACAAGTCTCCAAGCTGGTAATGTAGCTGGGTTCAATTGAGCCCATCCTTGGTTCTCAGCAGAATTAATCCATGTGTTTGGCATTCTTGCTCCTGGGCAATGGTACCATGAGCCATATGTTTGTCATCTTACTTTAAGCTACGCTGGCATTTTTCTTATAATAATGGTACAGAAGCAAGAGCAAGGAAGCTCAACGACACAAATGCTTTTTAAGCCTCTCCTTATACTACTATTGCTAAAATCCCTTTTGTGAAAACAAGTCACACAACAAAGTCCAAATTCAGAGTGAGGGAACAGTATGGGGATGGGTGTAGATATAAGGACAGGTGAAGGATTAGGGCAATTAAAGCAATAAATATATCACATACATAAATATATGCACATGTTCACTAAGAAACGTGAAAATGTACCTAACATTATTATTGATGTAATTGCAAACACCTAAGTGTTCTATTATAGCTGCAATGGTATCAGAAAAGCCTTAAAAGTAATGACTCAGTCAACCCATTCAGTTACTGGTTTGACTTTTTTTCTGTGGGAATTTCTCCCACAGAAAAATGAAAGCATACCCTTTCCACATCACTTTCTCTTCTCTCCTCCTAGAAGCTTTTTGAGGTTTCATGAATGGTTGCATTTAATTCATGAATGATTCTTATGTTTGGTAACTATTAAAACCAAAATGTAAGAAAAATCTTTTATTACAGTAGGAATCTAGCAATTGCTAGAAAGTAGTTCTTAATTTTAAGAAATAAAAATGCCCTTTCAATCATGCAATTTGCATCCCGTCATTACAAGGCTTTTGAAAAACTAAAGGCCCATCACATGCTGCATTTGCTATTGATGAGGAGGACATCTCTAACCATTACCTCCCCCCAGGTGCTCAGAAGACTATGTGGCTCTTCAGTGGGACTTGGCTAGAAATTGACTGTGAAATTGAGTTTATTTTTCTGGCCAACTCTGCCTCAGAGAAATGTAGAGGGGTTGCTGTGAGACAAACTATACTGCATAGAGTAGGGGGTAAAGGAAGAGTAGGACTATTTAATGCACCTTTTAGTCAATGACCAGAATACTTTACAGACAAGAAGAAGCCAGTATAACCTTTATGGTTGACGCCTCAGACTCCTGCAGCACCTGACTTTACTTACTGAGGGAGGGAAGAGGTAGAAAGGAAGGTCACAGAATTCTTCCTCAGGCTTATTGCCTTACAGCCTGGCAAAAATGCAAAGCTTTTGTTCACAGTAAAAATATTGTCAACTTACATTATTCAAAATATAGTTTAAAATGGGAAATAAGTTTTCTTCAAATTCCCTTTTAAACTTCATGGTTTCTTTATATTCCCAGATACATTTTGGCTAATGACAAATATGTAGACACATTTATAATTGAAACCAGTGTGCAATGTTTTGATTATCTTGCCCAGAATCTAAAATTTAGGCAACATTTTACACACAATTAAACTATTCAAGCAAATCAGACTTTGAAAGGAAAAAAGACTGCCAGGAAATGTTGACTGTTGTTCATGAAGGATTCTGTTGCTATACATGCCATCTTTTCCTATAATTGCTATTACCAGAAGACATTAGTCATTTTCTTTCTGAACAAGGATAATAAAGAAAACAATGGCAAAATGAACTTCATAATTATACATTGAACCCATTCCAATATATTATTTAGATGACAGCCTAATTACATCCTTGCAGATTATTGCCTTTAAATTTAAAAGGAGAGAATATAAAATACTTGCCAAAAAGAATGTAATTATATTAGTTGTCCCATATTGTATGTCTGGTCGAATTAAAACAATGTGCTTTTTTTCCAAACAATGAAAGTTATTCCAAATGGGCAAGCTTGAGATTCTGTTGCTGTGAGGACATAAAACCCCTGCCTAGGAAACCACCAAATGCATCAAATGATATAAATGACTCATATCATGGTGTGTGGTTCATTAAAAATCACATCCAACCACCTCTTTCCTTCGGTCCCTAATTTTCAGAATATCTGGAGACACTGAAATGTACTCTCTTGCTCTTGAAACTGATGGTCTGGAACAGAACATTGATTTATCTATACAACTGTTGAACTTTTGGGGTTTAAGGTTCATGTCAGTCTCACATTGAGGATGGCAACTGTGGCTTGGCTGTCATATCTCAGCTCTTGCTGTCTTTACTGGCATGTAATTATGTGATTAATGGCATTGTTCACAAAACTTTCCACTACTCTGAGCATTTCTGATATTCTGCCATTCTGAGAAACACCAAGCTGTTTCTGTGACTGTAAGTGCTGCTTTAAAATCTTTTTAAGTGGGTCTTTTTGTGATGCTTAACTTTTTCTTTCCACCCTGTTTAACTATTTAATAATTTTATTTTGTCCTTCTCAACTTGGGCTTAACTTTGTAAAGTTCCTTTAGGGCAATGGTTCTCAACCAGGTACAATTTTGCTCCCCTCCCAGGGGATGGGATGGGGAGGAACATGTGGCAATGTCAAAAGAAAGGGGGGTCAGGGAGTGAGTGGGGCATCTGGCATCTGGTGGGTAAGGCCCAGGGAAGCTGCTGAAAATCCTACAAGAAATAGGACAAGCCTGCAGCACAGAACTATCGCACCTAAATGTCCATAGTATCAAGGTTGAGAGACCCTGTTTTAGAACATGGAAGAAAAGGTAATAATAATCCTGCTAAAAGATTATCAAAATAAGATTCAAGCCACTGGTGTTGCAGCATCCAAGCAAGATTCACTCACAAAGTTCCTGTTGGCCTATTAGGAAATATGTGTTTCTGGAAACTACATTGGGGCAAGAGGTCCTTCTATATTCATCAGAAATCAGAACCCAGGAATAAGCAGACATGCCTCTAAAGAAAGTTGAAATAATAAGATTTTAAAATGTCATATTATGAAAATTGGTTGCGAGAGATAAGGTTCACAAGAAGTCAAAATGGCATGTTGTTATTAAAATCTACATTGAAAGTAAAAAGAGAAGTTTAGCTTTGTGGATAAAAAAAATCTTGGCTTATGAAGAACAAATCTGAGCAACTTTTCAAGAATGTAGAGTAGCCCTGGTTGGTTATCTCAGTCCTTTATAAAGAGTGTTGTCCCAAAACACCAGGGTTGCAAGTTTGATCCCTGATCAGGGTACACATGGCAAGCGACCGATGAATGCACAACTAAATGAAACGACAAATGAATGCTTCTCTCTCTCCCTTTCTCTCTGTCTCTCTAAAATTAATAATTTTTAAAAAAGACTTTTAAAAAGAATGTAGAGGAAAAGAACAAAGTATTTAAATGATCAGAGAGAAGAAGGAAATAAAAGAAGTATAGGTATATTTACAGAAAAAAACACATTTAGAAACAAAGCAATTTGAAAAAAAATCATATTTAAAGTACCAGAAAAATAATGAAGAGATCCAAACCAAAATATCTTCTATAATACTGTTGAATTATAAAAATATAGAAAATAATCTTATAGATTATGTACAAAAACACATCAGAGTATTCTCTCTAAATGTAATGAAACAGCAAAACAACATCAACAGAGTTTATAGGAAATAAAAATTTTTTAACTAAGGAATCTGAGTCCCAATTAATTTGTTATTCATATGTATAAAGCAGGGGTCCCCCAACTACGGCCCGCGGGCCGCATGCGGCCTCCTGAGCCCATTTATCCGACCCCGCTGCACTTCTGGAAGGGTCACCTCTTTTATTGGTGATCAGTGAGAGGAGCACAGGATGCATCTGCACCCATAGTTCCCATTGAAATACTGGTCAGTTTGCTGATTTAAATTTACTTGTTCTTTCTTTTAAATATTGTATTTGTTCCCGTTTTGTTTTTTTACTTTAAAATAAGATATGTGCCGTGTGCATAGGGATGTGTTCATAGTTTTTTTTTTATAGTTCGGCCCTCCAACGGTCTAAGGGACAGTGAACTGGCCCCCTGTGTAAAAAGTTTGGGGACCCCTGGTATAAAGAAATCAAAAAGCTGTTCTTATATGTGTATAGTCACAGGATATAAACCTTTCACAGATACTTATTTTTAAAAGTTACTTGAAGTTATTCTCCAGCCTACTAAGATATGAATAAATCTTAAGAATTCAATATAGAAATTATTCTTTTAATAAGCTTTCCAATGAAGACTAAACTCATAAAATAAACCCATTAAATTAAAGTGCTCGATGTAACAATGTTAACAAAAAATAAAATCGAATGTTAAAAATAATTTCTGAATGCCTGACCTGTAGTGGCGCAGTGGATAAAGCGTCGACCTGGGAACACTGAGGTCGCCAGTTCAAAACCCTGCACTGGTCTGGTCAAGGCACATATGGGAGTTGATGCTTCCAGCTCCTCCCCCCTTTCTCTCTTTCTCTCTCTCTCTCTCTCTCTCTCTCTCTCTCTCACTCTGTGTCTCCTCTCTAAAATGAATAAAATAAAAATAAAAAAATATTTAAAAATAATAATAATAATAATAATTCCTGAAAGAGAAAATAGATACTACAAAACTAGTAATTTTTAAGTTATCATTCTAAAGAAAAAACTCTAAGACATTGACAGAAGCTGGAATGATGAGTCTAAAAAGAATATGCAATAAATGAATGAACAAACAAAACACTAAATTCTTCATCTTAAAAGGGTGAGAAAAAATAGTTCAAATATTTCTTTATTTTTTAATACTAAGTATGTAAATAAATACATTTTAAGCACTTTCAGGATAATCGGTGGTAGAAATAAAAATAGATAAAAACCTATCAATTGCCAAGAAAGAAAACAAAAGTTAAAAACACACTCAAGAAGAGCCTGACCTGTGGTGGCACAGTGGTTAAAGCATTGACCTGGAATACTGAGGTCGCCGGTTCCAAACCCTGCAGTTTCCAGGTCAAGGCACATATGAGAATTAATGCTTCCTGCTCCTCTTCCCTTTCTCTCTCTCTCTCTCTCTCTCTCTCTCTCTCTCTCTCTCTCACACACACACACACACTCTCTATCTCCTCTCTAAAATGAATAAATAAATGTTTTTTAAAAAAACAATTAGAAATAGATTTAACTCCATTTATAAGAGTAAACATGTAATGCTCAACTATAAATTATTTATGAGATATTATGTGATATGAAAATATTTATAAGCAAAATACTACTTTGAACTTATAAAACTGATTAATGTTTTAAAAATTAATATGAGAGTTAGCAAAGATATGATGAGTCAGAAACTCATTATCTGGTCAAATGTTTCTGGAAAACCTTGTCAGCCCATATCAGGGACCTGATATACATTAGTTTGTGACTAACTAAATTAAGTTCTTGAAAATTATCCTAAAAAATATAATCAGGATGTAGACAAATAACAATACATAATTAGTTTTGTTGCAACACTATTTCACTCATAGAAACTTAGATGCTTTCTAATGTTCAATTATAGATGATTCAAATAAATTATCATATATCTATATAATGGAATATTATGCAACTATTAAAATTATTTAAAAATCAAAAAAAATATGATGTTGGGCAGATAAAATATATTATGCTCACTTTGTTAAAGATGGCGCTGCCCACATGGAAGTTCATTGATATTAATGTATGTTCTGGGACAGGCTCTGGGCAGGCCGGGTCATTATAGCCTAAGGCTTGGTTTTAAGAGTAAGCTTTTCCCTACACCCTTGACTGATTGGATGATGTAGGGTGGTGCACTCTCATGAGGAATCCCATTATGCCTCAGATGGGTGACTTTGTATCAGAGAGTTCCTTGTGTGTAGATTGGATTAAAGGTTGGGATTTCTACAGTATAAAGTGGGGCAGACCCAGAGCTCACTCTCTCGGTTCCTGGGTTCCTGAGATTAGTATCAGAGAGGAGAGCAGATGAAGGCCACGTGAAGGCCAGGAAAAGCAGCCAAGATGGCAGAGTGCTGAGGGAGAAGCCAGTTTGTTAAGAGTTTGTGCAGAAGGAGATGGGAAACAGAGGTGAATAAGTCTGGTGAGCTAGAAACCTTTTAATTCTAGGAAACTCGGATAAGTCAGTAGCTTAGTGAGCACTGAATGAGTGGGTTTTGGAGCCCAGTGTGTGTTTTTGCTTGCCCGCCGGGTGCAAGCTAGAATTAAAGCTGATGGCTCACCAGTTCTTGGCTCCATTGTTTCATTACTGACTGTTCGAATCCAATGCGAACATGCACGGGTCAGGCAACTGTGATCCTGACCCTGGCTACTGGCTTTACATATGATTTGTAAAAGTATTTAATAATGTATAAATACTAAATATATCATTCTAATTAAAAATAGTAGGTAAAGTTATAATTTGGTCTTATTTTAAAGAAAAACGCATACAGATATACATAAACTTAAGAAAATTTGTCAAAATGATAACAGGAATTATGCCTGCTCAATTTTTATGTTTTCTTGGTACTATTATATATTTTCAAATGTTCTACGAAGACCATACATTCTTTGAACCAATAGCTTTTGTTTTTGTTATTTAATAAGTATCCGAATGACCTAACATACCTTTGGATAATGAACAGAAGAAAAAATTAATTGAGGTTATCCATGATCACAGAAATAACTGGCAGGAATTCAGGACATTTTTTTCTTCAAACTGCTTTGGGGGTTTTTTTCTGCCCTCTTTTTGATTGCCAGTTCTAGGCTATTAGGAAAAAATCATTGGAATTTGTGTCAATCAATTTTTCTTCATTCCCCCAAAGTTTTAGGATTGATCTTTCCAGGCAGCAGATGGCCCTTCTTGGATGTTCATGATAACTCTCAAGAGCATAATAAATCAATTATGAAGAATAAAAAGAGCTGGAGAGGGTTATTCAGGAAGCAAGAGTTTTCAGCAAATTTTTGGCAGATATAATATTGTACATACTATATTTTAATTTTAAACATATAAAAATATGTAAGGGAAAAAGAGCTGCATGATAACATAAAAAAAAGAGATAACTATGAAGAAAAAAAGAAAGAGCCCCCAGCCTGACCAGGCAGTGGTGCAGTGGATAGAGCGTTGGACTGGGATGCAGAGGACCCAGGTTCAAGACCCCGAGGTGGCCAGCTTGACCGCAGGCTCACCTGGTTTGAGCAAAAACTCACCAGCTTGGACCCAAGGTCGCTGGCTCCAGCAAGGGGTTGCTCGGTCTGCTGAAGGCCTGCAGTCAAGGCACATGTGAGAAAGCAATCAACGAACAACTATGTTGTCACAACGGCAACGAAAAACTAATGATTGATACTTCTCATCTCTCTCCGTTCCTGTCTGTCTGTCCCTATCTATCCCTCTCTCTGACTCTCTCTCTCTGTCCCTGTAAAAAAAAAAAAAAAAGGACCCCAAACTTGGAGAACTAAATATAATGAAGAGTAAAAAAATGAAAACAAATTAATTAGAAGCCAATATATAAAACCATTAAACCCACCCAATGTTGTTCTCCATCTGTCATGCAAAATGCTCAGTTTCAAATATTTACATGTCATTCCAAGCAAAACCATGGGGATAATCTGTAAATAAATAAATAAACACAGTTTTAAAGAAAATTTAGGACAGCATTTGTGAGTGTGAAAAATGCTGGATGAGCCTGACCAGGCGGTGGCGCAGTGGATAGAGTGTCGGACTGGGATGCGGAAGACCCAGGTTCGAGACCCTGAGCTCACCAGCTTGAGCGCGGGCCCATTTGGCTTGAGCAAAAGCTTGTCAGCTTGGACCCAAAGTCCCTGGCTCCAGCAAGGGGTGGCTCAGTCTGCTGAAGGCCCAGGGTCAAGGCACATGTGAGAAAGCAATCAATGAACAACTAAGGTGTTGCGAAGGCAACGAAAAACTAATGATTGATGCTTCTCCCCTCTCTTCATTCCTGTCTGTCTGTCCCTGTCTATCTCTCTCTCTTACTCTCTCTCTCTCTCTCTCTGTCCCTGTAAAAAAAAAAAAAAAGTGCTGGACAAATCTCCCACATGATAGTATTTGGGTAGCCAGCACAAAAAACATTTAATTAACAAGCCCCTGCCTCTTTATGAAGACAGCAAAGTGAAAATCATCTATAAAATGAATATGGTATCTTCTCATTCACAGCAGTTAATGCTAGAAAACAATATACCCCTATCTTCAAAGTCCTGGAAGGATTTGCAACCTGAAAGTCAATTCCCAGCAAAACTATAAATCAAAGGTGGAAATAAAATAAAGACATAAATCAAGTATGATTTTTCTTAACAAGGTATATCAAAAGAAAGTTTATATTTATAATTGATGAAACAAGAAAAAATTCATACATTTATTTTATTTTATTTCTTAAACAATTTATTAATTAAAAAGCAACTCAAAAAAAGAAAAAGTATAGTTTCTTTTTAAATTAATTTTCTATTTATTATGTTTACATGAATTCAAGTGTCCCACTGAATATAACTCCCTCACCCTCCACCCCTGTGTCCCTTTATTTACCCCCTTTCCTCTAGGATTAGCTGTCCTGTTATGTATGCCTCTGTGTTATGTATATATAGTTTCACTAATCCCTTTACTTTCTCTGATCCCATCTCTTTATCCCCCTTCCCTCTGACTGCTGTCCCTCTGGTTTCTGTGACCCCGCCTCTGCCTCTATTCCGTTCCTCAGTTCACTTTGTTCATTAAATTTCACATATATGTGAGATAATATGAGATTTTTCCTTCTCTGCCTGGCTTATTTCACTTAGCATAATAGTATCCAGGTTCGTTCATGCTGTCACAAAAGATAAGATTTCCTTCTTTTACTCCAGCGCGTACTATTCCATTGAGTATATGTACCACTGCTTTTTAATTCACTCATCCACTGATGGACATTCGATCTGTTTCCAGATCTTGGCTATTGTAAACAATGCTGCAATAAACATGGGGGTGCATATCTTCTTTTGAATCAGTGATTTGGGTCAAAAAGTAGTTCCATTTTTAGTTTTTTGAGAAAACCCCATAAAGTTCTCCACAGTGACTGCACTAGTCTGCATTCCCACCAACAGTGCAGGAGAGTTCCTTTTTCTCCACACCCTCGCTAGCACTTGTTACTTGTTTTTTTAATGAGCGCCATTCTGACAGGTATCTGTGTATCTGTGATGTTTTGTATCTGTGTTGTTTTGTTAATGAGTGCCATTCTGACAGGTATAAGTGGTACCTTATTGTAATTTTAATTTGCATTTATCTGATGATTAGTGATGTTGAACATTTTTTCATATGCCTATTGGCCATCTATATGTCTTCTTTGGAGAAATGTCTATTCATTTCTTTTGCCCATTCTTTAAATTGGATTGTTTACCTTCCTGGTGTTGAGTTTTAGAAGTTCTTCATAAATTTTGGTTATTAACTCCTGTAAAGCCAGTAGTCAGGGCCATTACCACAGCCGCCTGGCCCATGCAGGTTCGCATTAGATTTGAACAGACGGTACTGAAACAACAAAGCCAAAAACTGGTGAACCATCAGCTTTAATTCTACCTTACACCCAGCGGGCAAGCAAAAACACACACTGGGCTCCAAAACCCACTCATTCAGTGCTCACTAAGCTACTGACTTATCCGAGTTTCCTAGAATCAAAGGTTTCTAGCTCACCAGACTTATTCATCTCTGTTGCCCATCTCCTCCTGCACAAACTGGCTTCTCACTCAGCACTCCACCATCTTGGCTGCTTCTCCTGTCCTCCACGTGGCCTTACTCTGCTCTCTTCTCTAATACTAATCCCAGGAACCGAGAGAGCAAGCTACTGGTCTGTCCCACTTTATACTGTAGAAATCCAAACCCTTAATCCAATCTACAAACAAGAAAGTCTCTGATACAAAGTCACCCATCTGGGGCATAATGGGATGCCTCAGGAGAGGACACCACCCCACATCATCCAATCAGTCAAGGGTGTGAAGAAAAGCTTGCTCTTAAAACTAAGCCTTAGGCGCATTTCTTCTTTTCGAACAGTGCTATGGTGTTCTTAGGGTATATTCCTATAAGTGGGATAGCTGGGTCAAAAGGAAGTTCCATTTTTAATTTTTTGAGGAATCTCCATACTGTTTTCCACAGTGGCTGCACCAGTCTGCATTCCCACCAGCAGTGCAGAAGGGTTCCCTTTTCTTCGCATCCTCGCCAGCACTTATTCTGTGTTGTTTTGCTGATGAGTGCCATTCTGACTGGTGTGAGGTGATATCTCATTGTGGTTTTAATTTGCATTTCTCTAATGATTAGTGATGTTGAGCATTTTTTCATATGCCTATTGGCCATCTGTATGTCCTCTTTGGAGAAATTTCTATTCATTTCTTTTGCCCATTTTTTGATTGGATTGTTTGTCTTCCTGGTGCTGAGTTTTATAAGTTCTTTATAAATTTTAGTTATTAACCCCTTATCAGACGTGCTGTCGAATATGTTCTCCCAGTGTGTGGTTTGTCTTTTTATTCTGTTCTTATTGTCTTTAGCTGTGCAAAAACTTTTTAGTTTGATATAGTCCCCATGTTCGTGGCAGCATTGTTCACAATAGCGAAGATCTGGAAAGAGCCCAAGTGTCCGTCAGAAGACGAGTGGATTAAAAAGCTTTGGTACATATATACTATGGAATACTACTCAGCCATAAGAAATGATGACATCGGATCATTTACAACAAAATGGATGGACCTTGGTAACATTATACAGAGTGAAATAAGTAAATCAAAAAAAAAACTGAGAACAGCATGATTTCATACATAGGTGGGACATAAAAGTGAGACTATGAGACATGGACAAGAGAGTGGTGGTTACAGGGTGGGGGAGGGAGGGTAGGGTGGAATAGGGAGGAGGGGAGGGGCACAGGGAAAACCAGATAGAAGGTGACAGAGGACAATTTGACTTTGGGTGACAGGTATGCAACACAATTGAATGATAGATAATCTGGAGATGTTTTCATTGTACATATGTACCCTAATTTATTGGTGTCACCCAATTAAAATTATTATTAATAATAATTTTAAAAAAAACTAAGCCTTAGGCTATAAGGACCCACCCTTCCCACAGCCTGTCCCAGAACACACATTAATATCAACGAACTTCCATGTGGGCAGCACCATCTTTAACAAAGTGAGCATAATATATTTTATCTACCCAACAACCCTTATTGGACGTTTTGGCGAATATGTTCTCCCATTATGTGGTCTATCTTTTTATTTTGTTCATGGTGTCTTTTGCTGTGCAAATTATTTTAGTTTGATATAGTCCCATTTGTTCATCCTGTTCTTTAAATCACTTGCCCATGGAGATAAATCAGCAAAAATATTGCTACGAGAGATATCAGAGAGTTTACTGCCTATGTTTTCTTCAAAGATGTTTATGGTTTCACAACTTGAATTTAAGTCTTTTATTCATTTTAAGTTTATTTTTGTGAACAGTGTAAGTTGGTGGTCTAATTTTATTTTTTGGCATGTATCTGTCCAATTTTCTCAACACCATTTATTAAAGAGGCTGTCTTTACTCCAGTGTATGCTCTTATCTCCTTTGTCCAAATATCAATTGATCATAAAGCTGTGGGTTTATTTCTGGATTTTCTCTTCTGTTCCATTGATCTATATGCCTGTTCTTAAGCCAGTACCAGGCTGTTTTTAGTACAATGATCCTGTAGTATCACTTGATATCAGAAAGTGTGATACCTCCCACTTTATTCTTCATTTTCAAGATTGCTAAGGCTATTCATGTCTTTTTTTCGGTTCCACATAAATTTTTGGAATATGTGTTCTATATCTTTGAAGTATGCCATTGGTATTTTAATAGAAATTGCATTGAATTTATAGATTTCTTTGGGTAATATAGACATTTTAATAATGTTTATTCTTCCTATGCATGAACACGGTATATGCTCCCACATGTTTGTATCTTCCTTGGTTTCTTTTATCAATGTTTTATAATTTTCTGAGTACAAGTCTTTACTTCCTTGGTTAAATTTATGCCTAGGACTTTATCTTTTTTTGTTGCAATAGTGAAAATTATTGTTTCCTTAATTTCTTTCAGACAGTTTATGGTTGGTGTATAAAAATGTCACTAGTTTCTGAATATTAATTTTACATTCTGCCACCTTGCCGAATTCATTTATCAGGTCTAGTAGTTTTTTTTTTCTTTTATATATATTTTATTATTATTAATTCTAATGGGGTGACACCAATAAATCAGGGTACATATGTACAATGAAAACATCTCCAGGTTATCTTATCATTCAATTGTGTTGCATACCCATCACCAAAAGTCAAATTGTCCTCTGTCACCTTCAATCTGGTTTTCCCTGTGTCCCTCCCCTCCTCCCTATCCCACTCTTCCCTCCCTCCCCCCATCCCATAACCACCACTCTCTTGTCCATGTCTCATACCCTCTCTTTCATGTCCCACCTATGTATGTAATTGTGCTGTTCTCAGTTTTTCTTTTTTTCTGATTTACTTATTTCACTCCGTATAATGTTATCAAGGTACATCCATTTTGTTATAAATGATCCAATGTCATCGTTTCTTATGGCTGAGTAGTATTCCATAGTATATATGTACCATAGCTTTTTAATCCACTCGTCTTCTGACGGACACTTGGGCTGGTTCCAGATCTTCGCTATTGTGAACAATGCTGCCACGAACATGGGGGCGCATTTCTTCTTTTCTAACAGTGCTATGGTGTTCTTAGGGTATATTCCTAAAAGTGGGATAGCTGGGTCAAAAGGCAGTTCGATTTTTAATTTTCTGAGGAATCTCCAAACTGTTTTCCACAGTGGCTGCACCAGTCTGCATTCCCACCAGCAGTGCAGAAGGGTTCCCTTTTCTCCACATCCTCGCCAGCACTTATTCTGTGTTGTTTTGCTGATAAGTGCCATTCTGACTGGTGTGAGGTGATATCTCATTGTGGTTTTAATTTGCATTTCTCTAATGATTAGTGATGTTGAGCATTTTTTCATATGCCTATTGGCCATCTGTATGTCCTCTTTGGAGAAATTTCTATTCATTTCTTTTGCCCATTTTTTGATTGGGTTGTTTGTCTTCCTGGTGTTGCGTTTTATAACTTCTTTATAAATTTTAGTTATTAACCCCTTATCAGACGTGCTGTCAAATATGTTCTCCCATTGTGTGGTTTGTCTTTTTATTCTGTTCCTATCGTCTTTAGCTGTGCAAAAACTTTTTAGTTTGATATAGTCCCATTTGTTTATCTTGCCTTTTATTTCATTTGCCCGTGGAGATAAATCGGCAAATATACCGCTGCTACAGATGTCGGAGAGCTTGCTGCCTATGTTTTCTTCTAAGATGCTTATGGTTTCACGGCTTACATTTAAGTCTTTTATCCATTTTGAGTTTGTTTTTGTGAATGGTGTAAGTTGATGGTCTAGTTTCATTTTTTTGCAGGTAGATGTCCAATTTTCCCAACACCATTTGTTAAAGAGGCTGTCTTTACTCCATTGTATGTTCTTTCCTCCTTTGTTAAATATCAGTTATCCATAAAGCTGTGGGTTTATTTCTGGGTTCTCTGTTCTGTTCCATTGATCTATGTGCCTGTTCTTATGCCAGTACCAGGCTGTCTTGAGTATAATGGCCTTATAGTAAACCTTGATATCAGGAAGAGTGATACCTCCTGCTTTATTTTTTCTTTTTAAGATTGCTGAGGCTATTCGTGTTCTTTTTTGGTTCCATATAAATTTTTGGAATATGTGTTCTATATCTTTGAAGTATGTCATTGGTATTTTAATTGGTATTGCATTGAATTTATAAATTGCTTTGGGTAATATAGACATTTTAATGATGTTTATTCTTCCTAGCCATGAGCACGGTATGTGCTTCCACTTGTTTGTATCTTCCTTGATTTCTTTTATCAATGTTCTATAATTTTCCGAGTACAAGTCCTTAACCTCCTTGGTTAAATTTACTCCTAGGTACTTTATTTTTTTGGCTGCAATAGTGAAGGGGATTGTTTCCTTAATTTCTTTTGCTGATATTTCATTGTTGGTGTATAGAAATGCCTCTGATTTCTGAGTATTAATTTTATATCCTGCCACCTTGCTGAAATCGTTTATAATGTCCAGTAGTTTTTTGACTGAGACTTTAGGGTTTTCAATATACAATATCATATCATTTGCAAATAATGACAGTTTTACTTCTTCTTTTCCAATTTGTATGCCTTTTATTTCTTCTTCTTGTCTGATTGCTGTAGCTAGGACTTCCAGAACTATGTTGAATAAGAGTGGTGAAAGTGGGCAACCCTGCCTGGTTCCTGATCTTAAGGGGATTGCTTTTAATCTTTGTCCATTTAGTATGATGTTTGCTGTCGGTTTATCGTAGATGGCCTTTATCATGTTAAGGAATGATCCCTGTATTCCCACTTTACTGAGAGTTTTGAGCATGAATGGGTGCTGGATTTTATCAAATGCCTTTTCTGCATCTATTGAAATTATCATGTGATTTTTGTCCTTCCTTTTGTTTATGTGGTGAATCACATTGATTGATTTGCAAATATTGAACCAGCCTTGCCTCTCCAGAATAAATCCCACTTGATCGTGGTGTATGATTTTTTTCATATATTGCTGGATCCGGTTGGCTAATATTTTGTTGAGAATTTTAGCATCTAAATTCATCAGGGATATAGGCCTATAATTTTTTTTCTTTGTGTTGTCTTTGCCCGGTTTTGGGATCAGAATTATGCTCGCCTCATAAAAGGAGTTTGGAAGTCTTCCTTCCTCTTGAATTTTTTGAAATAGCTTGAGGAGAATAGGAGTTAGTTCTTCTTTGAATTTTTGATAGAATTCACTTGTGAAGCCATCAGGCCCAGGACTTTTCTTTTTTGGGAGTTTTTTGATAACTGTTTCGATCTCATTTGTTGTAATTGGTCTGTCTAGGTGTTCTGATTCTTCCAGATTGATTTTTGGAAGGTTATATGATTCAAGAAATTTGTCCATTTCACCAAGATTGTCTAATTTTTTGGCATATAGTTCTTCATAGTATTTTCTTACAATGCTTTGTATTTCTGTTGTGTCAGTTGTTATTTCTCCACTGTCCTTTCTAATTTTATTTATTTGAGTCCTCTCTCTTTTTTTCTTGGTGAGTCTAGTTAAAGGTTCATCAATCTTGTTTACCTTTTCAAAGAACCAGCTTCTTGTTTCATTGATCCTCTGTATTGTTTCCTTCGCCTCTATGTCATTTATTTCTGCTCTGACCTTTATTATTTCCTTCCTTCTACATGTCTTGGGTTTTATTTGTTGTTGTTTTTCTAGTTCTTTCAGATGCAGGGACAGGTTGCTTATTTGAGCTTTTTCTAGCTTCTTATGATATGCCTGTAGTGCAATAAACTTCCCTCTCAGAACTGCTTTTGCTGTGTCCCATAAATTTTGAGTTGATGTATGCTCATTATCATTTGTTTCTAGAAACTTTTTTATTTCTTCTTTGATCTCATTGTTAATCCATTCATTATTTAATAACATGCTATTTAGTTTCCAAGTGTTTGAGTATTTTTCAGTTTTTCTTTTGTGGTTAATTTCTAGTTTCATGGCATTGTGATCAGAGAAAATGCTTGATATGATTTCAATCTTCTTAAATTTATTGAGACCATTTTTGTGTCCTAACATGTGGTCTATCCTAGAAAACGTACCATGAGTGCTTGAGAAGAATGTATATTCTACTGCTTTAGGGTGAAAAGTTCTGAAGATATCTATTAAATCAAGTTGATCTAGTGTCTCCTTTAAGTCTGCTGTTTCTTTATTAATTTTCTTTCTTGAGGATCTATCCAGTGTTGTTAGAGGGGTATTGAAATCCCCTACTATGATAGTATTGCTATTAATCTCACCCTTTATATCCATCAAAGTCTGCTTTATGTATGTCGGGGCTCCTATATTTGGTGCATAGATATTTACAATAGTTATATCTTCCTGTTGAATTGTTCCCTTTATCATTATGTAGTGTCCTCCTTTATCTCTTACTACAGCCTTTGTTTTAAAGTCCATTTTGTCTGATATAAGTATTGCTACCCCTGTTTTTTTTTCATTTCCATTTGCATGAAATATTTTTTTCCATCCTTTTATCTTCAGTCTATGAGCATCTTTTGTTTTAAGGTGTGTCTCTTGTAGACAGCATATGTATGGGTCCTGTTTCTTTATCCACACAGCTACCCTATGTCTTTTGATTGGATCATTTAATCCATTTACATTTAAGGTTATTATTGATATGTAGTTGTTTATTGCCATTTTATTCTTTAAAGCTGTATTCTTCTTTTGCTCTATTCATTCCTCTCTTTAAACTGTTCACAAGAGGCCCCTTAGTATCTCTTGCAGAATTGGTTTGGTTTTTATGAATTCCTTGAGGTTTTCTTTTTCTGGGAAGCTCTTTATTTCTCCTTCAATTTTAAACGTTAGCCTTGCTGGATAAAGTAGTCTTGGTTGTAGGTTCTTGTTCTGCATTACTTTGATTATTTCTTGCCATTCCCTTCTGGCCTCAAGTGTTTCTGTTGAGAAGTCCGATGTCATCCTTATGGGGGCTCCTTTGTAGGTGATAGTCTTTTTTTCTCTAGCAGCTTTTAAAATTTTTTCTTTATCCATTAGCTTTGGTATTTTAACTATGATGTGTCTTGGTGTAGATCTTTTTGGGTTTCTTTTTAATGGAGTTCTGTGTGCTTCTTGAATGTGTGGAGTGTTTCCCAGCCTTAATTTAGGAAAGTTTTCTGCTATGATTTGATTGAACAAAGTTTCCATTTCCTGTCCTCTCTCCTCTTCTTCAGGCACCCCTATGATGCGAATGTTGTTTCTCTTCATGTTGTCACAAAGCTCCCTTAGAGTTTCCTCACATTTTTTAAGTCTCTTTTCCTTTTTCTTCTCTGCTTCTGTGCCTTTGTTTATTGTGTCCTCTAACTCGCTTATTCGATCCTCAGCGTCATCCATCCTGCTTTTAATTCCTTCCATTGTGGTCTTCAGTTCTGATACTGTATTTGTCATTTCTGTCTGATTCTTTTTTATTATTTCAATTTCATTTTTTATACTTGTTATCTCTTTATTTAGGTGTTCATAATGACTATCCATTGTTGCTCTAATTTCTTTGAACATCCTAACTATCATTATTCTAAATTCTGCTTCTGGTAATTTGGTTATATCTGGTTCATTCAGGTCCTTCTCTGGGGATTTCTCTTGATTAATTTGGTTTGCATTCCTCTGCCTGCCCATTTTTTCTGTGTATACGCAAGTTGTGGCCACTGGAGTCCAGTAGGTGTTGCCTTTTTGTTCTCTAGGTGTGGTCTATCTGCAGACCCCCCACCCCCTCTGCCGGTGCCTAGGGTGGTTGAGTATGAGCGTTGCCAGCGCCGGCCCTCTGTGGCTTTTGCTGTGATTTCTGCCTCTCCTCCGTGGGAGGGGCTGTCACTGAAGCCACAAGATTAACACCAAGGGTAGAGGTGAGCACCTTTCCTCAGCTGCGGACCCAGGTCTAGTAATTTTGTGACTGCAACTTTAGAGATTTCAATGTATGGTATCATGTCATCAGCAAATAATGATAGTTTTACTTTTTCTTTTCCAATTTGGATGCCTTTTATTTTCTCTTGTCTGATTGCTGTGGCTAGGACTTCCAGAACTGTGTTGAATAAGAGTGATGAAAGGGGGCACCCCTGCCTGGTTCCTGATCTTAAGGTAATTTCTTTTAATTTTTGCCCATTGAGTATGATGTTGGCTGTGGGTTTGTCATAGATGGCCTTTATTATGTTGAGGCATGTTCTCTGTATCCCTACTTTGCTGGGAGTTTTGATCATAAATGGGTGCTGGATATTATCAAATATTTTTTCTGCATCTATTGATATTATGTGGTTTTAATCCTTTCTTTTGTTTTTGTAATGAATCACATTGATTGGTTTTTGAATACTGTACCAGCCTTGCGTCCCCAGAATAAATTTCACTTGATCATGATGTATGATTTTTTTCATGTATTGCTGAATCCAGTTTGCTAATATTTTGTTGAGAATTTTAGCATCTGAGTTCATCAGGGATATTGGCCTATAGTTTTCTTTCTTTGTAGTGTCTTTCCTGGTTTTGGAATAAAGATTATGCTTGCCTCATAAAAGGAGCTTGGAAGTCTTTCTTTTTGAATTTTTTGAAATACCTTGAGAAAGATAGTTGTTAGTTCTTCTTTGCATATTTGGTAAAATTGGCTTCTGAAACCATCTGGCCCAGGACTTTTGTTTGCTGGTAGTATTTTGATAATTGTTTCCATTTCATTTGTTGTAATTGGTCTTTTTAGGTTTTCTGGTTCTTCCAGATTGAGTTTTGGAAGATTATGTTTCTAAGAATTTATCCTTTTCACCTAGGTTGTCTAATTTTTTGGCATACAGATCTTCATAGTATTTTCTTACAATCCTTTGTATTTCTGTAGTGTCAGTTGTTACTTCTCCACTTTCATTTCTAATTTTATTTATTTGAGTCCTCTCTTTTTTCTTCATGAGTCTGGTTAAAGGTTCATCAATCTTGTTTACCTTTTCAAAGAATCAGCTCTTGGTTTTATTGATGTTCTTTTTTTTTTAGCCTTTATGTCATTTATTTAAGTTCTGATCTTTATTATTTCCTTTCTTCTACTTCCTCTGAGCTTTGTTGTTGTTCTTTTTCTAGTTCTTTTAGGTGCAGGGTTTTTTATTTGAGATTTTTCTTGTATTTTAAGGTATGCCTGTAATGCTATGAACTTCCCTTTCAGGCCTGCTTTTGCTGTGTCCCATAAATTTTGAGTTG
This sequence comes from Rhynchonycteris naso, assembly GCA_037038555.1. Lineage (NCBI taxonomy): Eukaryota > Metazoa > Chordata > Mammalia > Chiroptera > Emballonuridae > Rhynchonycteris > Rhynchonycteris naso. The sequence goes on along the minus strand of CM073000.1, from coordinate 46,692,343 downwards.
TTGTATGTTCACTTTTATTTGTTTCAAAGAAATTCTTGATTTCTTCCTTGATCTCATTGTTAACCCATTCATTATTTTATAACATGCTAATTATTCTCCAAGAATTTGAATGTTTTTCAGTTTTTTATTATAGTTGATTTCTAGTTTTATGCCATTGTGATCAGAGAAGATACTTGATATGATTTCAATCTTCTTAAATTTACTGAGATTTGTTTTGTGTCCTAACATGTGGTCTATCCTAGAGAATGTACCATTAATACTTGAAAAGAATGCATATTCTGCTGCTTTGCAGTGAAAGATTCTGAAGATATCTACTAAATTCAGTTCATCTCGTGTGGCCTTAGATGTAAGGCCACTGTTTTCTTTGTTACTGTCTGAAGGATCTATCCATTGATGTTAGCAAGGTATTAAAATCCCCTACTATTATAGTATTGCTGTTATGTCGCCCTTTATGTCTATCAAAATTTGCTTTATATATTTAGTTGTGTTTATATTAGGCTCATAGATATTTACAATGGTTATATCCTTCTGTTGGATTGCTCCCTTTATCATTATGGAGTGACCTTCTTTATCCCTTACTATAGCCTTTGTTTTAAAGTCAATTTTGTCAGATATAAGCATTGCTACCCCCGCTTTTTTTTCATTTCCATTTGCATGAAATACTTTTTTCTATCCTTTCACTTTTAGTCTAGGTGTATCTTTTGTTCTGAGGTGGGTCTCTTGTAGACAGCATATGTAAGGGTTCTGTTTTCTTATCCCTGCAGCTACCCTATGTCTTTGATTGGAGCATTTAATCCATTTACATTTAAGGTTATTATTGATATGTAGTTGTTTATTGTCATCTTATTCTTTAAATCTATAATCCTTTTATCTTGATATTTTTCTTTTGCTCTTATTACAGCAGGCCCCTTAAGTTTTCTTGCAGTACTGGTTTGGTTGTAATGAATTCCTTGAGGTTTTTGTTGTTTTTGTTTTGTCTTGGACACTTTTTATTTCTCCTTCAATTTTAAATGATAGCCTTGTTGGATAAAGAAGTCTTGGTTGTATGTTATTGCTTTGCATCACTTTGTGTATTTCTTGCCCATCCCTTTTGGCCTCAAGTATTTCTGTTGAGAAGTCAGATGTCATCCTTATGGGGTCTCCTCTGTAGGTAACTAACTACTTTTCTCTTGCAACTTTTAGTATTCTTTCTTTGTTTCTAAACTTTAAAACTTTAATTATGATGTCTCTTGGTGTAGGCCTCCTTAGGTTCCTCTTTAATGAAACTTTCTGTGCTTCTTGAACTTGTGTGACTTTTTCCTCCATCAATTTAGGGTAATTTTTATGTATGATTTCTTCTAACAGATTCCCTATTCCTTGTTTGTTTTCTTCTCATTTAAGAACCCCTATGATGCAAATGTTGTTTCTCTTCATGTTGTCACAGAGCTCTCTTAGAGTTTCCTCAGACTTTTGGGGCCTCTTTTCTTTTTGTGGCTCTGCTTCCGTGTTTTCATTTATTTTGTCCTCTAAATCGCTGATTTGATCCTCTGCTTCATTCAGGCTGCTGTTCATTCCTTCTAATGCAGTCTTCATTTCTGATATTTGTCATTTCTGACTGGTTCTTTTTTATTATTTCAATGTCTTTTTTGATACTTTTTATTTATTTAGGTGCTCATTGTGTCCATCCATTGTTGCTCTAAGATCTTTGAGCATTCTAAAAATTATTGCTTTTAATTCTGCATCTAGTATTTTGTTTACTTCCATCTCATTCAATACTTTTTCTGGGGATTTCTCTTGTTGATTTATTTGGGTCGTATTTCTCTGTCTGCCCATTTTGTCTGTGTATTAGGTAGCACTGTCTGACTTTGAAATTTTTGTGTGGTCTTTATGAAGAAAATGGGCTCAGTGGTATTGTCCTCCAGGCCACCTGTTTTCTTTGTTCTAGGAATGCTTTTTAAGGGTACTATTTTCCCTCTTGTTGTATGTGAGTATTAGATGCAGTTGGTCTTTTCATGAGTACATTTATTCCTTCAGGCTGGCTGACTCTAAGGTTCAACCTTGATTATGTTTATTACATACTTTGCAATGTCTGTCCTGTTGGGCATATTTATTCTCCACAGTGTCTGGTGCCTGTTAGACTTCATCTTTGGGTGTAAAGCTTGTGTAGGTAGTTGATTCTAGGGTTGGTGCTTGTCTGCCACTCACCACCAATAGTGTTGTCTCTAATTCTTCTTGGGTTGGCATCAGCTATTACTTGTAACCTGCTGTGGGCTACCAGTCTGCATCTAGTGCACTTTTCGCTGTTTGTGTCTGCATTTTCTGTGTCTGGATACTGTGAGAGGGGCCAATCTCTGTATAAGGATCAGCTTCCTCCTGCTTAGAGAAGATGACAACAGGTCCATAAACGCCCCAAGCTCTGTAAAAATTGTCTCCACTTTTCAGCTCCTCCTCCTCCTCCTTTTGCAGCTGCCTGTATTCCCACAGAGTCTTCTGTAGTAAGACTGTAGTGTGGGCTCAGATTGGCCTAACCCAATGTTGGGCAGATAAAATATATTATGCTCACTTTGTTAAAGATGGCGCTGCCCACATGGAAGTTCGTTGATATTAATGTGTGTTCTGGAACAGGCTGTGGGCAGGCCGGGTCGTTGTAGCCTAAGGCTTAGTTTTAAGAGTAAGCTCTTCTCCACACCCTTGACTGATTGGATGATGTAGGGTGGTGCACTCTCATGAGGAATCCCATTATGCCTCAGATGGGTGGCTTTGCATCAGAGACTTCCTTGTTTGTATAATTGGATTAAAGGTTTTGAGTCTATGCTATAAAATGGGAGAGAGCAGTAGCTTGATCTCTCTCTTGGTTCCTGAAGTATTAGAGAGGAGAACAGAGTAAGGCCACGTGAAGGCCAGGAGAAGCAGCCGAGATGGCAGAGTGCTGAGGAAGAAGCCAGTTTGTTAAGAGTTTGTGCAGGAGGAGATGGGAAATAGAGGTGAATAAGTCTAGTGAGCTGGAAAGCTTTGATGCTAGGAAACTCGGATAAGTCAGTAGCTTTGTGAGCACTGAATGTGTGGGTTTTGGAGCCCAGTGTGTGTTTTTGCTTGCCCGCCAGGTGCAAGCTAGAATTAAAGCTGATGGCTCACCAGTTTGTGGCTCCTGTGTTTCATTACCGACTGTTCGAATCTAATGTGAACCTGCACGGGTCAGGCGGCTGTGATAGTGGCCTCAACTACTGGCTTTACACCCAACCAACCCCTTTACAGGTGGTTTAGGGCAAATAAAGTTTAGGGCAGATGAGGTTATGAATACAACATTTGTGGGACCTCCTACTTCAGGAGTCTCTTGGTCAGGAGCTCAATACAGGGAATGTGGCCCCTACTCCAGGGTTTGATCCCTCAGCCACTGCTGGATACTCAAATTTTATTTCTCCCCTACAAGGTGAGCAGTATGTTCAGACCACATGTGACCAACAGTCTTCTCTGCAGAAGTTCTTTCAGCTTTTAAGACTGACTATGCCCCTCCAAAAGGTTGCTAAGCCCCTCGACCAGATCCAACAATAGACTCACAGGGACCCACACTTTAAATATCCATGCCCCAAGCCTCTCTCCCTTTTCCCTGTGGAATCTAGCCTAGCATGACAGAATATCCAGTGCCCAGGCTGGCTGACTGAAGCTCCACCCTATCCAATGCACATGAACATTGTGACTGTGCAGGTGCTGATCACAGAGAGTGGAACTTGTTTCAGCTGGACCAGGTGTGAGGTGCTTTTCTTTAGGATACCACTCTAGCAAGGGTTGTTAGGTCCTAAACTGATGCTTTTCACAGCTGACCCCTGGATTTGCCATCCCTGGGCCTCCCTAGCAGGAGCCCAGTGCAGACTAGTGGCAGACACTGCCCATGACTGGTCCTCAGCAACCTTCTTGGAGCTACAAGCAATTAAGAGTTTAGCTGCCTCTGCTAGGCCCTGGTGTACATGGAAATATCTAGCTGCACTCTTAGGCTGACTTTTACCCACTTTGGTTCTGGGGGGAAATCTGCTTAAATAGCCAAGTTTCCCTGAGTCCTGCTTCTTGCAACCTCTGTCTGTTGGCTGCTTGTTAGGCTCAACCACTGAAAAAGTCTCTGCTAAAGTATAGAGCCTGCAGCAATTCAGGGATTAGGAAGGGTGGTGGGTGTGGCTCCACCTCTCAACCCCAGGTGTCAGTCTGTCCAGACTTTGTTTACAGACTTCAGGAGGGTGTGGTCCCAGGAGTCCGGTGGATGTGGCCTCTGAGACTTAGAGGTGTGGTCTGCATGCTCTCTGGACAGATTCAACTGAGTCTCTGATGAGGTGGAAGCACCAGTCATAGACTCAGGAGAATGGAGGGGTGGGGAAGTTCCGGTCTCAACACCAGAAAACTGAGTCAGTGACATGCCCCCTGCTTTCTGGCCCCTCAGAACATCCCATCACCATGTCTGGGATAGGAGAGACTCCTAAGGGCAGAGCAGCTGCTTTTCCCCAAGCTAATGCCACTCAGAGAAGATTGTTCCACCCAAGAAAGATGGCAACTGCAGTCCTGGAGAATTACTCAGCACAGGGGTTACAGTTTTCATTCCCCACAGGGTCTCTCCCTGAACCTCCAAATTTACCCTCTCCTCCTGCAACTTCAGTCCTTTCAGCTCTCCCACGCCAGAGCCCTGAGTAAGTGGCTGTGAACAAGGTTTTCTACGTGGGCCCTTTAAAATGGAATCTGTGTCTGAGAGGAGTATCTCTTTCTCTTGGACAGAAACCCAACTCTTTTCACAGCTAGGCTCTGGGACTCTAGGCTAGGAATCCAGTCCTGAGGCTGAGGATCCACATCTCTCAGGGCAACCCACCATGCTGTGAGAGTCCCCCCAGGCCACCACTCACTCCTGGGAGTGGGGCAGCCCTTTCTGCATCTCCGCCCTTTCTACCAGTCTCAGTGTGGCTTCTTCGGTGATCCTTGGTTATAGATTGCTCTTAATTTAGTCCAAAGTTGATTTTTCAAGATGATTGTTCTTAAATTAAAATTCAATTTGGTCCTGGGAGGTGGCAGTTGGAATGTCTCCCTACTCCATCACCATCTTTATCTCAATAAGTATAGTTTCTTATTGTTCATGAGAATTATCTAGCAGAATTTAATTTTAAATTTTAGTAGGTTTCACCTGACCCGTGGTGGCGCAGTGGATAAAGCGTCGACCTGGGAACACTGAGGTCGCCAGTTCAAAACCCTGCTCTGGTCTGGTCAAGGCACATGTGGGAGTTGATGCTTCCAGCTCCTTCCCCCTTTCTCTCTTTCTCTCTCTCTCTCTCTCTCTCTCTCTCTCTCTCTCACTCTGTGTCTCCTCTCTAAAATGAATGAAATAAAAATAAAATAAATTTAAATTTTAGTAGGTTTCACAACTAAACTCTTGTTATAAGAAAAGAATTTCTTGTTATGTTATCTCCAAACATAGGCAAAAGTATTAAATACATGAAGTTCGTGTATAAGGCTTTCTTTTTTATTTTTTAATTACAGTTGACATTCAATTTTATATTAATTTTAGGTGTATGCATAGTGGTTAAACATATATATATAACTCACGAAGTGATCCCCCAATAAATCTAGCACTCACTTTATACCATACATAGCACAGTGGCACATTGAGATACAAATATAATTTGTTCTGTAACCTAGCTTGTAAGTCAGTCAACTCGTATATCAAACTGCCTATACTGGACCTGTGCGCCAATGTGCCAACTAGCAGCGGCTTCCCAAATCACGACTTGTATCTCAAAATTTCGCTCAGATCTCGAACAAAAATATAGACCAAGTTGCAGCTTGTATCTTAAAAATTAAAAATAAAAATAAATAAAAAATAAAAAGAATTGTATGTTGGTCTGTTCCTATCCCAAAGTAACACTGTATTACAATATTATTGACTATATTCCTATGCTTCATACATATATTATATAAAGTTACAAAAGTAAGTAATAAAGTAACTAAAAGTAGTAATGCATCTATACTGAGAGAAGAGAACGGGGTGTGATAATATAAGTGAGCTAAATCATCAACTAGCATTCCAGAAAATTAGTATTTAGAATGATAAATATAAGCATTGAAATAGTTCAAAGTAGAAAATATAAAAGATTGTGTGGGATGAGTAGAAGAATAGGAAGACAAAATATGGATGCTTTCTATTAGTATCAGTTCTAAATTATTGTGCAATTATGCACATGAATAATTTTTCAACTTATAAAACTTTTAAAGAAGTTGTAGGTGAAGATGTAGAAATAGTATATAGAGTTAACTCATTATAAAAGTTCAGTTATTAAAGAGAGCAGAGAAATGGAAAAATAAATTGACAGGAATGAGGTCAAGGAAAACAATGTTAATTTTTTTTCATGGAGAATTAGCATATTAGTACATTGATTGGGATGATACAAAAAGACAGAAAGATTAATAATATTTTTGTACCTCATTCATTTCAGGTAATAGGCAGTATCCAAGCTAATTATGAGGTGAGAATCATTTTATAAAGAAAGCCAACACCCTCATTAATGTCATCCTTCTCCATCTACCATCTCTACACACTTACTTTCAAACCTTAAAGTGTAGTATCAAAGCTAGTTTCCTACTGGAAGTTTAAGGTTATTTGAACTGTCCTTGTTGGGAAGTTTCACTTTAAAAAACTTCTCTGTCATTTTTCTTCAGCCTAATCAAATTATATAATAAATGAATATAAATCAATATTGGTTGATGTTTTATACTTAATTCAGAGAGGATAATACACAGTAAAAAAAAAACCTACTGGAAAAATTCTAGCATTTTAGAAAGCATCAAGTTGACTTATTTGCTCTTTTCTGTGGAGACTATATTGCTACCTTAGTGTAAAACCCACCCGGGAATACCCCCCCTAAAAAATACTAACCTGGAATTATGTTTAATGTTTAAATTGCTCTGTGTAACCTTCCCCAGCACTTCCATTTCATTAGAAATAGGAATAGGAGACAGTTCAGTCAGCAATCCATACCAATTTTGCAGGGCTCTGTTCATCATACCTCAGAGAGCTTTTGGCCAGATATTAAATATCCAGTGCCACAATCACAGCCCTGCACAATCATGTGGAACAGTTGGATTGATTGCCTGACACTTTCTGGCAAAAGGCTAGTCTTTGCTTCAATTTTATATTTTAAAATGTGTATATAGATGCTTTATTCAAGCTGTCGGTAGTAAATCTAAAGCAAATATTCAGTTTGACATGAGACTGAAGAGCAAGGATTTCTAAAAGAGGAAGGCTAAAAGTAGTAGGCAAGCAGGTGTTGTTAAATTTTTAATGACTTAACATATCACCCTATCTTCAGGAATAGGAGTCATTACTGCTAAATTAACTCATGAAACTCATGCCTTTGATTCACGTCAACTATTCAGATTCAGACTTAGTTGAGGAGACATACAAGTAAGATGGGTCAAAAACTATTATTTGGGTGCTGCTAAGTCTGTCTATTCTTTATTCACTTGATTTTTACATTGTACGTAGACCCCAGAACAAAGCAGACTTTTCCATTATGGAGAAGGTCATGGAAACCTAAAGTCATTCAAGCTCTAGGAAGTCATTTAAGCTTCAGGCTAAAGAAGGGGTGATTGACTTTCATGATCAACTAGGAATGATAAAGGGTGACTGGCAACAACAAAATAACTAGACAGTGGCCCAAAGAGCAAATTGAATTCTTCTTATGGAGCACTACTGAATACATCGTGAAGGCTTAATAAATATTTGTCATAAGTGAACTATTACACCAATTCTAATCAATTGGTATAAATGACTGCAGGAGAGAGCTTAAGTGAGTGGGAAGGAGTTCCACAGTATTTATTTATGTCTGCCATGGGCTCCAGAGTGATGAGTGGTCCCACTCACATCGTTAAGCTGTCATTCCTGTATCAGAAACAATTAAATTTTCAACTTTAGTAAATTGCATCAACTAGCTTATAAATCTAGAATTATTTTTCTTTAAAATGACATTTTAGAGATCTTTCACAACTACTTTTATAAGAAAGTATTGGAGAGAAACATGTAACGAGTTATATAGATATATATTGGCTAAACAATTTATCTTAGAAATTATTAGCATAAATATATAAAATATTTTTCTCCTTATACAATTGTTCTTCAATATCTTCAGAGAGTTATTGCTAGCAAATATATATATATATATATATATATATATATATATATATATATATATATATATTACATTGCTGTTAGACTTTTATTCCTAGAATTTCTGGAGCTCACCAATTAAAAATAAATCCAATGTATGAAGAATTAAGTGATAAAATAAATAATACTGTGTTGAATAATGAACTGGTTCTATATTTGCAAGTTGTGTCACTTTAGGCAAGTTAACCTCCTGTAAAATAAAGATAATAATATTGACATTTCAGGATGATTGGGAGAACTAGCTGGGATAATGTATATAAGAACAACACCATTCACATGGAAGTTACTTAATAAGCTGATGGTATCATTATGATGCTGAGGACAAAGAATATGCTTTTGTGGACTGACTGTAAAAGACTGGAGAAAGAGCTAACATTTCTGAAATGTGGACAAAATAAAAAAAGAAACAATGTCTTCCTTTACATTTTGAAGTCATGGCACAAGTATTTCTTCCAATATCAAAGCAGTCCGGCTTTGTGAAGGATGACTCCAATGAAACTGAGTTAGGCAGACAGGGAATGGAAGGGATAGCCTAGGGTGATAACTGAGAAAGTAACTAGTAAAATGAGTAGAACTGATGAATGTTCAAATCACTGAGCTCAGTGGGCCACCACCTCTGTTCTGGAATGAACTGAGAACTCGACTCACTCAGAGCAGAAACAGGTATTTACTGGAGATTCAGCAATAGGCACTGAATGTAAAGCAAAGGGAAAAGTTGAAGTTAACTGGAGTTGTTAGAGGCAGAATTAGTCAGTCCAACTGTTAAAACAGCAACAATAATAACAAAACTCAGTATTTTACAAAATAAAGGTTTATTTCTCACACTACCATCCACTGCGGGTGAACAATGAGGTTAAGGTGGGGAAGGCTCTGCTCTGTGCAGTCATCTGAGACACAAGGCACTTCCATCCTGAGACTTCGACATTCTCTAAGCCTCAGAGTTCACCGCTGGGTCCTCTGCATTGGCTGGCAGATTAGACAAGGAGAGAATGGAGAGGATCTCATAGCAGTGAAAGAAAGAAGAAACAGGAAAAGGAGTTAACTAAACACAAATAGAGGAAGCAAGACAAAGGGACATTGCCAGGATGTGCAACACAGAGGACTGTGAAGTGGACACTACAGCCTGACACCCTGAAAAGAACTAGGAGGTCAGATGAGAAAAAGTTTTTCATAACCAAAACATTTTTATAAGCTATCAAGAAGTGGATTCTAAAAAGGTCCACAACACACACACACACACACACGTGCGCGCGCACACAGCAAGTGATCACAGAACCAAATCTACCTTAGTCTGAGTCACTAGACCAAGGTAGACCAGAAAGAATCAAGTGATCTGATTTTCAGGGCAAAGACTCTCAATGGTGTTAACGGTGATATTTTTACACTCTTTTTAATATGTATTTTCAACATACTTTACAATAAGCATATATATGAATAATTGTAAATGCCTTTAAAAATGTAATCAAAAACATAGAAGTGATTAAGTAATCTAAAAATAGAAAAGTAGATGACCTAGAAAAGAGGACAAAACTATTCTTTTTAAAGGTTTTTAATGTTTCAAGAGTCCTGGAACAATTTCAGAGTTTGTAAAACTATTCCAAACTCTCACCACTGTTTGTCATTTTTGCCAATCCTGTTGGCTTCCCTGATGTGACCAGTGGTAAGAACACTTACCATTAAAATGGGGTTTCTTTGCTACCTCAGAAACAGCGAAGAGGAGAGAAAATAGTTAACTTTTTCAGGAAGGCCAGGTAGAGAAGGAAGTTCAAGAAGTAAAACAATGTAACGACTGCAGAAAAGAAGAGAGGCAGTCAGGTGAGAGCCTTTGGGGAGTAAAGGATGAAGAAGGAGACCTTGAAATTCCCCAAATAGCCAAAGGAAAACTTTATTTTGGTCCAAACTCTGACCTTCATGGCTCTCCTTAAACTCAAGGACACTGGCTGCACTCACATGTTCTATGTCAGCAGGAAGAACAGGAGAGAAATAGCATTGAAAAAAAGAGACTTTGTCTCAAGCAAAGGGTGTGCGATAAGCGTGCAGCTGGTGTTATATTGAAACACTTGAAACCTGTATGGTTTTGCAAACCAATGCCATCTTAATAAATTCAACTTTAAAAAGATAATGAAATAGAGGGGGAAGCAAGATGGCAACGGAGTAGACGGACGTACCAACTTCCAACTCCCAGAAGCAAAGTGGATTATAACTCAATTTAAAAAACCATCATCTGGATAAACCAACTATGAACTAAACTAAGTGAATTCTTCAACAAAGGAACACAGAAGAAGCCACTTTGAGACTGGTAGGAATAGCGAAAACGCGAAGAGGGCTGCCCAGCTCCCCGGAGCAAGCGGCAGCCTGGAGAGACCCGCGGGGCAAGAGGAAAGTTTGGCGGAGAGGGAGGGACCTGGGTCCCAGGAACCAAGCCCCAGCCTGCAGTCCTAGAGACTGGAAGAGGCGTTTGGACAGTTTTGAGCTGTGAAACAAGTGAGGGAGCTCCCAGGCCTACAGTGTGGAGTATTAGGTCCCTTCCTACTCTGCTGAGGGCTGCTTAAGGGTTTGGGGCGACAAGACGCTGAGGCGCGGTTCTGTCGGAGTGGGCAGAGGCCAGGCCGGTGGGAGATCGGTCTAGCCCAGAGGGTCGGAGGGGACGCGCGAAAGCGGTCCGGAAGCTGCGGGCCGCCTTTAATCCCACTTACGGGGACAAAGCGGGAGGCCAGGAACGGGCAGGCCCTGCGCAAGCCGGTCCAAACCGTGGGGACTGGGCTAGGACCAGGGACGGGCAGGGGCTCGCGGCTGAGCTGACGCTACCAGACCCCGCCCGGAGAAACCGCGGTAGGCCAGTGTGCGTGCGCGAGCGGGCTAGGAGCGCGGGAACGGGGTAGACCCCGAGACAAGTGGAAGCTCGCAGTTGAGCTCACGCTACTATCCCCGCCCGGCCAGAGAAACCGCGGATAGCATTCATATGTGCACGAGCGGGCTCCGAATGCGGGGGCGGGGTAGAGTCCGGGACAAGCGGAAGTATGCAGCTGAGCGGAAGCCAGCAAACACGCCCGCCCCAATAAACCTTGGTTTCCGACCCTGCGCAGAAGGGCCCGGGCCTCAAGGGCAGGGCTAAAGCTCCGGACGGGCAAAAGCTTACAGCTGAGAGCACATCAAAAGCCCCGCCTAACCCGCGGAACTGTAGAGAGCAGGCTCCAACTGCTGGTTCTGGGCGGAAGTCCAGAAATAGGCTGGGTCCGCAGCTGAGCAAAGGTGCTCACCTCTACCCTTGGTGCTAAGTCTTGTAGCTTCAGTGACAGCCCCTCCCATGGAGGAGAGGCAGAAATCACAGCAAAAGCCCCAGTAGGCTGGCGCTGGCAACGCTCATACCCAACCAACCTAGGCACCGGCAGAGGGGGTAAGGGGCCTGCAGACAGACCACACCTAGAGAACACAAAGGCAACACCTACTGGACTCCAGTGGCCACAACTTGCTTATACACAGAAAAAATGGGTAGGCAGAGGAATGCAAACCAAATGAATCAAGAGAAATCCACAGAGAAGCAGGTCCTTATGAATGAACCAGATATAACCAAATTACCAGAAGCAGAATATAGAATAATGATAGTTAGGATGTTCAAAGAAATTAGAGCAACAATGGATAGTCATTATGAACACCTAAATAAAGAGATAACAAGTATAAAAAACGAAATTGAAATAATAAAAAAGAATCAGACAGAAATGACAAATACAGTATCAGAACTGAAGACCACAATGGAAGGAATTAAAAGCAGGATGGATGACGCTGAGGATCGAATAAGCGAGTTAGAGGACAAAATAAACAAAGGCACAGAAGCAGAGAAGAAAAAGGAAAAGAGACTTAAAAAATGTGAAGAAACTCTAAGGGAGCTTTGTGACAACATGAAAGGAAACAACATTCGCATCATAGGGGTGCCTGAAGAAGAGGAGAGAGGACAGGAAATGGAAACTTTGTTCAATCAAATCATAGCAGAAAACTTTCCTAAATTAAGGCTGGGAAGCACTCCACACATTCAAGAAGCACACAGAACTCCATTAAAGAGAAACCTAAAAAGATCTACACCAAGACACATCATAGTTAAAGTACCAAAGCTAATAGATAAAGAAAAAATTTTAAAAGCTGCTAGAGAAAAAAAGGCTATCACCTACAAAGGAGCCCCCATAAAGATGACAACGGAATTCTCAACAGAAACACTTGAGGCCAGAAAGGAATGGCAAGATATAATCAAAGTAATGCAGAACAAGAACCTACAACCAAGACTACTTTATCCAGCAAGGCTAACGTTTAAAATTGAAGGAGAAATAAAGAGCTTCCCAGAAAAAGAAAGCCTCAAGGAATTCATAAAAACCAAACCAATTCTGCAAGAGATACTAAGGGGCCTCTTGTGAACAGTTTAAAGGGAGGAATGAATAGAGCAAAAGAAGAATACAGCTTTAAAGAATAAAATGGCAATAAACAACTACATATCAATAATAACCTTAAATGTAAATGGATTAAATGATCCAATCAAAAGACATAGGGTAGCTGCATGGATAAAGAAACAGGACCCATACATATGCTGTCTACAAGAGACACACCTTAAAACAAAAGATGCACATAGACTGAAGGTAAAAGGATGGAAAAAAATATTTCATGCAAATGGAAATGAAAAAAAAGCAGGGGTAGCAATACTTATATCAGACAAAATGGACTTTAAAACAAAGGCTGTAGTAAGAGATAAAGAAGGACACTACATAATGATAAAGGGAACATTTCAACAGGAAGATATAACTATTGTAAATATCTATGCACCAAATATAGGAGCCCCGACATACATAAAGCAGACTTTGATGGATATAAAGGGCGAGATTAACAGCAATACTATCATAGTAGGGGATTTCAATACCCCTCTAACAACACTGGATAGATCCTCAAGAAAGAAAATTAATAAAGAAACAGCAGACTTAAAGGAGACACTAGATCAACTTGATTTAATAGATATCTTCAGAACTTTTCACCCTAATGCAGTAGAATATACATTCTTCTCAAGTGCTCATGGTATGTTTTCTAGGATACACCACATGTTAGGACACAAAAATGGTCTCAATAAATTTAAGAAGATTGAAATCATATCAAGCATTTTCTCTGATCACAATGCCATGAAACTAGAAATTAACCACAAAAGAAAAACTGAAAAATACTCAAACACTTGGAAACTAAATAGCATGATATTAAATAATGAATGGATTAACAATGAGATCAAAGAAGAAATAAAAAAGTTTCTAGAAACCAATGATAATGAGCATACATCAACTCAAAATTTATGGGACACAGCAAAAGCAGTTCTGATGGGGAAGTTCATTGCACTACAGGCATATCATAAGAAGCTAGAGAAAGCTCAAATAAGCAACCTGACGCTGCATCTAAAAGAACTAGAAAAACAACAGCAAATAAAACCCAAGACAAATAGAAGGAAGGAAATAATAAAGGTCAGAGCAGAAATAAATGACATAGAGGCTAAGAAAACAATACAGAAAATCAATGAAACAAGAAGCTGGTTCTTTGAAAAGGTAAACAAGATTGATGAACCTTTAACTAGACTCACCAAGAAAAAAAGAGAGAGGACTCAAATAAATAAAATTAGAAAGGACAGTGGAGAAATAATAACTGACACAACAGAAATACAAAGCATTGTAAGAAAATACTATGAAGAACTATAGGCCAAAAAATTAGACAATCTTGGTGAAATGGACAAATTTCTTGAATCATATAACCTTCCAAAAATCAATCTGGAAGAATCAGAACACCTAAACAGACCAATTACAACAAATGAGATCGAAACAGTTATTAAAAAACTCCCTAAAAAGAAAAGTCCTGGGCCTGATGGCTTCACAAGTGAATTCTATCAAAAATTCAAAGAAGAAATAACTCCTATCCTTCTCAAGCTATTTCAAAAAGTTGAAGAGGAAGGAAGACTTCCAAACTCCTTTTATGAGGCGAGCATAATTCTGATCCCAAAACCGGGCAAAGACAACACAAAGAAAGAAAATTATAGGCCTATATCCCTGATGAATTTAGACGCTAAAATTCTCAACAAAATATTAGCCAACCGGATCCAGCAATATATGAAAAAAATCATACCCCACGATCAAGTGGGATTTATTCTGGAGAGGCAAGGCTGGTTCAATATTCGCAAATCAATCAATGTGATTCATCACATAAACAAAAGGAAGGACAAAAATCACATGATAATTTCAATAGATGCAGAAAAGGCATTTGATAAAATTCAGTACCCATTCATGCTCAAAACTCTCAGTAAAGTGGGAATACAGGGATCATTCCTTAACATGATAAAGGCCATCTACGATAAACCGAAGGCAAACATCATACTAAATGGACAAAGATTAAAAGCAATCCCCTTAAGATCAGGAACCAGGCAGGGTTGCCCACTTTCACCACTCTTATTCAACATAGTTCTGGAAGTCCTAGCTACAGCAATCAGACAAGAAGAAGAAATAAAAGGCATACAAATTGGAAAAGAAGAAGTAAAACTGTCACTATTTGCAGATGATATGATATTGTATATTGAAAACCCTAATGTTTCAGTCAAAAAACTACTGGACCTTATAAATGAATTCAGCAAGGTGGCAGGATATAAAATTAATACTCAGAAATCAGAGGCATTTGTATATACCAACAATGAACTGTCAGCAAAAGAAATTAAGGGAACAATGCCCTTCACTATTGCAGCCAAAAAAATAAAGTACCTTGGAGTAAATTTAACCAAGGAGGTTAAGGACTTGTACTCGGAAAATTATAAAACATTGATAAAAGAAATCAAGGAAGATACAATAAAGTGGAAGCATATACCGTGCTCATTGCTAGAAAGAATAAACATCATTAAAATGTCTATATTACCCAAAGCAATTTATAAATCCAATGCAATACCAATTAAAATACCAATGACATACTTCAAAGATTTAGAACACATATTCCAAAAATTTATATGGAACCAAAAAAGAACACGAATAGCCTCAGCAATCTTAAAAAGAAAAAATAAAGCAGGAGGTATCACTCTTCCAGATATCAAGGTTTACTATAAGGCCATTATACTCAAGACAGCCTGGTACTGGCATAAGAACCGGCACATAGATCAATGGAACAGAACAGAGGACCCAGAAATAAACCCACACCTTTATGGACAACTGATATTTGACAAAGGAAGAAAGAACATACAATGGAGTAAAGACAGCCTCTTTAACAAATGGTGTTGGGGAAATTGGACATCTACCTGCAAAAAAATGAAACTAGACCATCAACTTACACCATTCACAAAAACAAACTCAAAATGGATAAAAGGCTTAAATGTCAGCCGTGAAACCATAAGCATCTTAGAAGAAAACATAGGCAGCAAGCTCTCCGACATCTGTCGCAGCAATATATTTGCCGATTTATCTCCACGGGCAACTGAAATAAAAGGCAAGATAAACAAATGGGACTATATCAAACTGAAAAGTTTTTCCACAGCTAAAGACAATAAGAACTGAATAAAAAGACAAACCACACAATGGGAGAACATATTCGACAGCACGTCGGATAAGGGGTTAATAACCAAAATTTATAAAGAACTTATAAAACTCAACACCAGGAAGACAAACAACCCAATCAAAACTTGGGCAAAAGAAATGAATAGAAAGTTCTCCAAAGAGGACATACAGATGGCCAATAGGCATATGAAAAAATGCTCAACATCACTAATCATTAGAGGAATGCAAATTAAAACCACAATAAGATATCATCTCACAGCAGTCAGAATGGCGCTCATCAGCAAAACAACACAGAATAAGTGCTGGCGAGGATGTGGAGAAAAGGGAACCCTTCTGTACTGCTGGTGGGAATGCAGACTGGTGCAGCCACTGTGGAAAACAGTATGGAGATTACTCAGAAAATTAAAAATCAAACTTCCTTTTGACCCAGCTATCCCACTTATAGGAATATACCCTAAGAACACCATAGCACTGTTCAAAAAGAAGAAATGCGCCCCCATGTTCGTGGCAGCATTGTTCACAATAGCAAAGATCTGGAACCAGCCCAAGTGTCCGTCAGAAGACGAGTGGATTAAAAAGCTATGGTACATATATACTATGGAATACTACTCAGCCATAAGAAACGATGACATCGGATCATTTATAACAAAATGGATGTACCTTGATAACATTATACGGAGTGAAATAAGTAAATCAGAAAAAAAGAAAAACTGAGAACAGCATGATTTTATATATAGGTGGGACATAAAAGTGAGAATATGAGACATGGACAAGAGAGTGGTGGTTATAGGATGGGGGGAGGGATGGAAGAGTTTGATAGGGAGGAGGGGAGGGACACAGGGAAAACCAGATTGAAGGTGACAGAGGAATAAGATAACCTGGAGATGTTTTCATTGTACATATGTACCCTGATTTATTGGTGTCACCCCATTAGAATTAATAATATATATATATATATATATATATATATAGATAGATAGATAGATAGATAGATATAGATATAGATATAGATATATATATATATAGATAATGTAATAAATATCAGCCTTGCCACTTAAAAATATATAAAATAAATAAAAACACACCATCTTTTTCTTTAAAAATAAAGAGTAAAAACTACAGTGGAGTGATTGATTTGAGGGAGCTTGGGAAAAGTAAACCAGTAAAATACCTCAAAAATTAGTAGTTTGGGCATAGGTGGAAGAGATTAAAGGAGTAAATGGGGATGGAAGGAGACTTGACTTCTGGTGATGAACACACAATACAATACACAGATGATGTATGATAGAATTGTACATGTGGGCCCTGGAGGGTTGGCTCAGAGGTTAGAACGTCAGTTCAGCATGCAGATATCCCACATTCAATCCCTGGTCAGGGCACACATGAGAAGTGATCATCTGTTTCTCTTCTTCTCCCTCTCCTCCTACTCTTTCACTTCTCCTCTCAGCCAGTGGCTCAATTGGTTCAAGCGTCAGCCCCAGGTGCTGAAGATAGCTCTCAGTTGGTCTGAGCATCAGCCCTAGATGAGGGTTGCTGGGTGGATCCCGGTCAGGCACATGCTGAAATCTTTCTCTCTACCTCCCCTTTTCTAATTAAAAAAAAAATGTGCACCTGAAACCAAAATAATATTATTAATCAATATCACCCCAATAAATTCGATTAAAAAAACACAATTTTAAAAGTTTTTAAACTTTTATTTATTGATTTTAGAGAGAGAGGAGAAGAGAGACAGAGAGAGAAACAATGCCCTGTTCTTATATGTACCCTGACCAGGGATCAAACCAGCAACTTTTCTGCTGGGGCTGATAGTCTTATCCACTGAGCTATCCAGCCAGGGAGAAAAATTTTTTAATTAATAAAAAAGAATTATTAGTTGGGTTATAACCTTCAGCCCATTAATTTAATTTATTCTATTTTGTTAAGTGGGTTGATCAAAAGAATGAAAAAATATAAATACTAAGGTTTTGTGGCAATATTAGCCATATAATTTCATTCTTTATTATCTCACTTTTCTGGGAAGTACCCTTCGCATTTGCATACTTTCCATGGGAGCAATCTTTTTGTTGATGTAGATCTGTTTCTATTCTTCACCGTGGCCAGGGATGCATACTTTACCCTTACCCAGACAGTAGCTCCTGAACATATGGGTTGATCCAGAAATGAAAACCTAATTTTATAATAGCCTTCTCCATCTTACTCTGGGAAACTAGATGGAGGTGTTTTCTCTTTAATGGCACAAACAGCAATGTGGAGAATTCTGAAAGTTGTAGGCAGCTATGTTCTCTGTCATTTGGTTTAAAAAAAACAAAAAGTCTGGCTAAAGCAAGAGAGAAAAATTAAACAGATGTACATGGGGCAAATGGGAAAAGAAACCTTCAAATTTCTGCAATGGTTTTGAGACTCAGCATCATCTTGGCCTTTTTTAAAGGATTAGTTACTGAAATCTTCTTGAATTTCATAAATTTTCCCAGGATTCATCTCATAAAGTCAACCTATTTTAAGAAAAATTCTTGTTGATCATAAATCACAGATCCCCAATTAATATAGCTCAAAATTTTACATGGAAAATGCATTAAAAATAACTTAGATGTCAGAAGGAGGATTGTTAAGTAAAAATTGTTGCATGATTATGTTTCTATTCAAATTGCACCCATGAACACAACACAGCAACATAGTAAATATTATGTGAGCAAATCAAAACACTAAACTGTATAAACATTTTATTTGTAATTGTGTAAAAGCCTGCATATCCTTAAATATTAGAAGAGAAAATAGAATCATTAAAATTTTAATAATATTTCAACAATCAAAAGTATAATCAGAAAATAAATATTATATGCACATGTACATATATAAATCCTTATATATTTGTATTATTATTAGAAGAAACACATGCAGTTCAAAAAAAAAGGCAGCACACAGTGTAAAGCAAAATAGTATCTGTGTCTTTTTCACCATTGGCTAGTGTCCTAGCATATTCTGACCACATTTTCAAAGAGTTCTCCTGTGTCCTGTTCACCTAAGAATATGAGCAGTGCCCAATATTTGTGGGTTACTGGCAGGGGTACTGAGCTGCAGAAATGTCAGGGAGGAAGGAACCTCAGTCTGGCTATTTGGCCTGCAGACAAGACTGAAAAGCAGATCTCCTTCACTATCATTTGCTGCTCTAAACTTAGCTCCTCCTACATCCATGCAGAAATTAATTGTCAATGCATGCATCAAAAGGGACAAACCAAAGGTTTAAACCTTTACATTATCCTTGAGAACATTATACTGAGTGAAATAAGTAAATCAGAAAAAGCTAAGAACTATATGATTTTACACATAGGTCGAATCTAAAGCTGAGACTTATGGACATAACTAAAAGTGAAGTGGTTACCAGGGAAGGGGGATGTAGAGAAAGGAGTGTGGGAAAGGGAGTAAAGAGGGACAAATAATTTGACTTTGGATGATGGGTACAAAACATAATCAACAGTTCAAATGCTATGGAAATATTTACCTGAAACCTATGTACTCTATTGATCAACGTTAGCCTTTTAAATGTAATTTTTCAAATAAAATTTTTAAGAAGATTAAAAATAATAATAATAAATAAAACTTTACATTATTTTTATCCCTTTTGATAAGAAAAACAAAACTCTCATAGAATCATTTACTTTTATTTTTTAAAATCCACTGAATTATTATTTCTAATCTGCATGCCTTACTATGTTATTGTGGAAAAAGAAGGAAAATTATAATAATTTCAGTGTTAGGATGAACACATAATCACCAAATTAGACACAACATTCCTAGGTAAAACAGTCTGTCCTTCAATCGATAACAGCCATCTCTAACCAAGGTTCTGCTCCATGTGGGTACTGTGCTCCATGCATTACCAATGTGGTCCCATGGAAGTTTGGTGCAGACATTCTTTTTTTTTTTTTTTTTTTTTTAAATTTTTTTATTTATTCATTTTAGAGAGGAGATAGAGAGAGAGAGAGAGAGAGAGAGAGAGAGAGAGAAAGAGAGAGAAAGGGGGGAGGAGCTGGAAGCATCAACTCCCATATGTGCCTTGACCAGGCCAGTGCAGGGTTTTGAACTGGCGACCTCAGTGTTCCCAGGTCGACGCTTTACCCACTGCGCCACCACAGGTCAGGCTGGTGCAGACATTCTTATCCCCACTGTTCAGAGGATGAAACAGAGTAGAAAATTTTAAGAACCTTACTTAAGGTCACGCTGCTTATAGGTAGAAAATTAGAATTCAAAAGGAAATTCCATGATGGCAGCATAGTAGGCAGACACAGAAACTGCCACCTCCCAGGACTAAACTGGATTACAACTTAATTTAAGAACAATCATCATAAAAAACCAACTTTGGACTAAAAGAACAGGACTCGAAAATTAAGGAGCACAAAAGAAACCACACCGAGACTGGTAGGAAGTACAGGGACATGGTGGGGGCTCACTTACCCCCAGAATCAAGGGGAAGCTGAGGGTTCAGAGGAATTCTCACTGTGGGGAGAGGGACCCTGAGATATGGGAGTCCTCAGCCCCAGGACTGGAGCCCCAGCCTAGAGACCCAGAGGCTGGAGGAGACAGCCTGACAGCATTAAGTGGGGAGACGAGAGGGATTTCTGTCTGTGAGAAATGGCTTGCAAAGAAATTGCAGCTGTCTTAAAGAGCCAGTGCAGAAGATCTCATTCACAGCCACTTACCTGGGTTCCAGGGATGAGGAGAGCTGAGAGGACTGGTCTAGCGTGAGGAGAGTGGGGGATCGAGGCACAGGGACACAAACAGTGATGGAGAGAAGAATACCTGTGCTGAGTCATTCTCCAATACTGAGGTGGCTATATTCAGGGAGAGGGAAACTCCCTCTGTCCAGCACAAGCCTAGCATAAGGCCAATTGATCCACCTCCAGAAAATTCTCCAGTTCCAATCAACGTGAAAGGCCATTCAGAAAGGAGTAAGTAAAGGGGAGAAGCAGTGACTCAGTTTTCTGGGGAGACCTGTGCTACACCTCCCCCTTCTGATATGGAGAGTACCTGGGCAAACTACACTTTCTGGTCTCAGAGGTCACACTCACTGCATTCTTGTGGACTTACCATACAGAAAAAAAGAAAGGGCCTGGATAGTGTTTCAGCTGGGGCCAAAGAGCGAGATATGTCCACTGCCTTTATCCTAATTACAGAAGTTCCCTCCTGGGATCAGCAAACAAACAGCAGGAAAATTAAGACTTTTATGCAGCTCACCTTGTTAGGGAGAATTAAAATCCGAGCAACCAGCAGAGGCTGAGGGATTAAGCCCTGTAGAAGGGGCCACATTCTATGTACCAACTTCAGCTGTTCTACCCCAACAGGCTTGCAAACCGCACATAGAAAAAAATGGGAAGACAGAGAAATGTAATACAAATGAATCAACAAGAGAAATTCCCAGGAAAAGAACTGAATGAGATGGAAGTAACCAAATTACCAGATGCAGAATTTAAAATAATGATTGTTAGGATGCTTAAAGATCTAAGAGCTACAATGGATGGACATAACAAGCACCTAAATAAAGAAATAACAAGCATCAAAAAGGACATTGAAATTATAAAAAAGAATCAATCAGAAATGACAATTACAATATCAGAAATGAAGACTACACTAGAAGGAATCAACAGCAGGCTGGATGAAATAGAGGAGCAAATCAGTGATTTAGAGGACAAGATAAATTAAAACACAGAAACAGAGTAGCAAAAAGAAAAGAGGATCAAAAAGTCTGAAGAAAATGTAAGAGAACTCTGTGACAATATGTAAAGAAATAACATCTGCATCATAAGGTTTCCTGAAGGAGAAGAGAAAGAACAAGGGATAGAGAAGCTGTTTCTAGAAATCATAGCTGAAAACTTTTCTAAATTGATGAAGGAAAAAGTCACACAAGTTCAAGAAGCACTGGGAGTCCCAGTAAACAGGAACCCAATGAGGCCTACATCAAGACACATCATAATTAAAATACCAAAGTTAAGAGATAAAGAAAAAATACTAAAAGCTGCAAGAGAAAAGAAGTCAATTACTTATAGAGGAGCCTCTATAATGATGACATCAGACTTTTCAACAGAAACACTTGAGGCCAGAAGAGAATGGCAAGAAATATTCAAAGTAATGCAAAACAAGAGCCTACAACCAAGACTTCTTTATCTAGCAAGATTATCGTTTAAAATTGAAGGAGAAATAAAAAGCTTCCCAAACAAACAAAAAATGCAAGAAATTCATTACAACCAAACCAGTACTGCAGGAAATGTTAAGTGGCTTGCTGTAAAAAGAGCAAAGGAAAAAAGAAATAAAGAAAAAGAGGATTATAGATTTAAAGAATAAAATCGCAATAAACAACTACATATCAATAATAACCTTAAACATAAATGGATTAAATGCTCCAATCAAGAGATAAGGTAGCTGCATGGATAAGAAAACAGGACCCATACATATGCTGTCTACAAGAGACCCAGCTCAGAATAAAGGCTACACATACACTGAGAGTAAAGGGATGAAAAAAAGTATTTCACGCAAACAGAAAAGAAAAAAAAGCTGGGGTATTGTTATTAATATCTAAGAAAATAAACTTTAAAACAAAGGCTATAGTAAGAGATAAAGAAAGTCATTACATAATGATAAAAGGAGCATTGCAAAAGGAAGATATAGCTATTAAAAATATATATGCGCCTAATATAGGAGCACCTAAATATGTGAAACAGATTGATGGACATAAAGGGCAAGACCAACAGCGATAATAAAATAGTAGGGGATTTTAATACCCCACTAACATCAATGGATAGAACTTCCAGACAGAAATTTACAAAAAAACAGCAGCCTTAAATGACACTCTGGATCAATGGTCGGCAAACTGCGGCTCACAAGCCACATGTGGTTCTTTGGCTCCTTGAGTGTGGCTCTTCCACAAAATACCATGTGCGGGCATGCAGGTACACGTGGGGGTGTAGATCGGTCAGGGGACAGGATACGCGGAGCAGGTGGGCCACAGGATATGCAGCGTGGGGGAGGCATGCATGATTCATGCACAAGTTGAGTGAGCCATTCAGTCAACAGTCTCATTGTGCAGTGATTAGTGCTAGTTGCGTCCACAAATCACACTTAGATGACAAAAGTACCTACTCAAAGCATAAAGTTACCTGTATTTTTCCAACCAGCTGCAAATCCTACAGGCATTTTTGTCATCAATTTAAGAATTCTAATTATTTTGTGTTGGTGGCTTTATTATTATAAAATGAAACATTTTAGGTGCCCTGTCTGACATGGCTACAAAGAAGAAGCAAAGAAAAACAGAACACGAAAACTGTGAATTTAAAGTTGAATGACTTTCCAACCTGTCTTATTTGTCAGGAAAGATTGGCGCATAACAAGAAATCAAATTTGGAGAGACACTTTACAACTAAACACGTGTCATTTAGTACTAAATATCCTGTCAGTGATGCAAGGAAGAAAGCAGTTGAGGAACTTCAGAAGAGTCAAGAAAAATCAAGTTCTGTATTTAATTACTGGATGCAATCTTACAACAATGTTAGTATTGGAAGTTTTGTGGTTAGCCAAGAGATTGTTAAGAGAGGAAAACCATATACAGACAGCAAATACATAAAATGTTGTTTTATAAATGCATCCAAAGAGCTATTTCAGGATTTAAGAACAAAGCAGATATTCTAAAAGAAATTAAAAAGTTACCATTGTCTGCTAAACCAGTGAAAGATAGAACAGTCCAAATGTCTTCGAATATAACCACCCAGCAAGTCAAAGATCTTAAATTGGTTTCAGCTTTATCAATAGCAGTTGACGAGTCTTGTGACATAAATGATACAGTGCAAGTTTCACTTTTTGTATGATTTATTTCATCTACAGGTTCTAAAGAAGAACTTTTAGGATTATTGCCACTCAAAGGTCAAACACATGGAGAGGACATAGCAAATGCTGTAACTGAGTGCATGGAAAAACATCACATTCCACTTGATAAAACTGTCTCAATTTCAACAGATGGGGCTAAAAGTATGACCGGCATAAGAAAAGGGTTTGTTGCTATTTTGAAAGAAAAAATTAATCACAAGATACTTACCATTGCATCATTCATCAAGAAATGCTTTGTGTGCAGACATTTCCAGAAGAAATTTGCAAAGTTATGAAATTGATGATTAAGATTATCAACTCTATTATAGCTAAAGCTCCTAATCATCACCAATTTAAAGAAGTTTTAGTTGAAATGGAGAGTGGGTATGCAGATCTTCTGCTGCATAACAAGGTACGTTGGTTATCAAGAGGAAACGTTTTGAAACGTTTTGCTTCCTTATTAACATAAATTAAAGCATTTCTCCTTGAAAAGTGTGTTTGCTATCCAGAACTAATGAACAATCAGTAGATCCAAAAATTTATTTCAGGGTAGACATTATATCTCATCTAAATCAGCTTAATTATAAACTACAGAGGCAAGAAAATACAATTTTTTCAATGTTAGAAGTTATTTCATTCGAAAACAAATCTCTTTTTCTCAAGATTTTGAAAGAGAAACTTTGATTCACTTTCCAAGCTTGTTGAAACATCGCCAAGAAAATAATTCTTATATTGACACTTGTTATTTCAAAACAACACTTTTAAATATGAGGGAAGCTTTTCTCAACAGGTTTTAGGAATTCAGAAACAGCAAAGTGACGTTAGCCTTTGTTAAAAACACACTTAGTGCTACTGTAACAGAATTAATTTTTCTCCCTTGACTACTGACATTGGCAACTTTGAAATGCAATTGCTGGATTTAAAAAAAAAAGAATTGTGGAGCTTGAAATTTGAATGTCTTTGTGCTGATATAGAAATATTGGAGAAAAACAAATGTGAACTGCTTTGGAAGACCTGGAGAAGAAAGATATGTTGATTTTTAACACCTGGAATAGTATTCCTGACTCATATAATCAGCTGAAAAAAACTAGCATTTGCTGTTCTTTCCTTATTTGGGTCTATATATTCATGCAAACAATCATTTTCAAGAATGAACCTTATCAAGAGTAAATTGAGCCTGACCAGGCAGTGGTGCAGTGGATAGAGCATCGGACTGGCATCTTCTCTGATCACAATGGCATAAAACTAGAAATCAACTTCAATAGAAAAACCGAAAAACATTCAAAGATTTGGAGACTAAAGAGCATGCTATTAAATAATGAATGGGTTAACAATGAGATCAAGGAAGAAATTAAAAACTTCCTTGAAACAAATGAAAATGAACATACAACATCTCAAAATTTATGGGACACAGCAAAAGCAGTCCTGAGAGGGTATTTCCTAGCATTACAAGCATACCTTAAAGAAAAAGCTCAAATTAACAACTTAACCATGCACCAAAAAGAAAAAAACAGCAAGTAAAGCCCAGAGGAAGTAGAAGTAAGGAAATAATAAAGATCAGAGCAGAAATAAATGACAAAAAAAATACATAAGATCAATGAAACCAAGAGCTAGTTCTTTGAAGAGATAAATAAGATTGATCAATCTCTAACCAGACTTATGAAGAAAAAAACAGAGAGGACTCAGATAAATAAAATTAGAAATGAGAGTGAAGAAATAACAACTGACACAGCAAAAATTCAAAGAATTATAAGAAAATGCTATGAAGAACTGTATGCCAAAAAATTGGACAACCTAGGTGAAATGGATAAATTCCTTGAAACATATAATCATTCAAAAATCAATGTGGAGAAATTAGAAAACCTAAACAGATCAATTACAACAAATGAGATTAAAACAGTTATCAAAATTCTCCCAACAAACAAAAGTACTGAGCCAACTTCACAGGCAAATTTTACCAAATATTCAAAGAAAAACTAACTTGTATCCTTTTCAAGCTATTTTTAAAAGTTCAAGAGGAAAGACTTCCAAACTCCTTTTATGAGGCAAACATAATCCTCTTTTCAAAATCAGGCAAAGACACTACAAAGAAAGAAAACTATAGGCCAATATCCCTGATAAACTTAGATGCTAAAATTCTCAACAAAATATTAGCAAATTGGATCCAGCAGTACATGAAAAAAGTCATACATCATGATCAAGTGGGATTTATTCTGGAGAGGCAAGGCTGGTACAATATTTACAAATCAATCAACATGATTCATCACAGAAACAAAAGGAAGAATATAACCCACATGATAGGTTCTCCCACTGTGTGGTTTGTCTTTTTATTCTGTTCTTATTGTCTTTAGCTGTGCAAAAACTTTTTAGTTTGATATAGTC
Source organism: Rhynchonycteris naso (assembly GCA_037038555.1). Lineage (NCBI taxonomy): Eukaryota > Metazoa > Chordata > Mammalia > Chiroptera > Emballonuridae > Rhynchonycteris > Rhynchonycteris naso. The sequence goes on along the minus strand of CM073000.1, from coordinate 46,666,393 downwards.
CCATTTGTTTACCTTGCCTTTTATTTCATTTGCCCGTGGAGATAAATCGGCAAATATATTGCTGCTACATATGTCAGAGAGCTTGCTGCCTATGTTTTCTTCTAAGATGCTTATGGTTTCATGGCTTACATTTAAGTCTTTTATCCATTTTGAGTTTGTTTTTGTGAGTTGATGGTCAACATCACTAATCATTAGAGAAATGCAAATTAAAACCACAATGAGATATCACCTCAAACCAGTCAGAATGATGCTCATCAGCAAAACAACACAGAATAAGTGCTGGCGAGGATGTGGAGAAAAGAGAACCCTCCTGCACTGCTGGTGGGAATGCAGACTGGTGCAGCCACTGTGGAAAACAGTATGGAGATCCTCAAAAAATTAAAAATCAAACTGCCTTTTGACCCAGCTATCCCACTTTTAGGAATATACCCTAAGAACACCATAGCACTGTTCGAAAAGAAGAAATGCACTCCCATGTTTATTGCAGTATTGTTTACAATAGCCATGATCTGGAAACAGCCCAAGAGTCCATCAGTAGACAAGTGGATTAGAAAGCAGTGGTACATATACACAATGGAATACTATGCCGCCATGAAAAAGAAGGAAATCTTACCCTTTGTGGCAACATGGATGGACCTGGCGTCTATTATGCTAAGCAAAATAAACCAGGCAGAGAAAAAAAATATCATATGATCTCATTCATATGAGGAATCCAATGAACAATGTGAACTGAGGAATGGAAGAGAGGAAGAGAAGGGGTCAGAGAGTCCAGAGGGAAAGCAGTCAAAGGGAAAGGGGATGAGAGGCGGAGATAAAGAAAGAAAAGACATTAGTGAAAGTATATACACATAACACAGAGAGATATAGAGGGCAGGATAGTAAATCATGAAGGAAAGAGGGGAAGGTGGTGCACCAGTCAAAAGTGCACCATGACTTTACGGACACACTGTATTTCTAGTCAACTCTGACACAGTATATATTTTATGATGATAATGATGAGGAGGAGGAGGATGATAGCAAGATTTCCTGTGGAAGCAGGACTAAATTCATTCTGCATGATCCTGAAGTAGTAGATGTGAGGAGGGACAGATGGTTCCTGCTTCCACAGAAGAGCAGAGCTGTGCAGTCTCAGTGCTCAGAACAGACTAAGGACAGGGAACCTTGGACAAGCGCCTGTCGTTCATTAGGAATGTTAGCAGAGGCTGCAGCTCTGCCCAGCTGGACTGTTTAAGAGGTGGGGAAATAAACGATTTCAAGGCCCTATTTAAGCATGAATTCCTTTGACCCTGTAATTCTGAGATCCTATGATGATGATAGGGCAAGTTTTTTAGCAGCAAATCACTTCACTGACTTCTCAGCGTCCTCATGCTCTACCAAACAATAGGGCACCCTAGCATCCCCCTTCCAGGTGTGCGGAGGAGCCAGGCTGGATGCTGAGCAGAGGAACTTCAAAGCCCTCATAGGCATAATCTGATAGCTCTTCTCTGTCTTACACGTTGAGCTACTGTGTAAGAATATATTTGGAGAAAAGGTTGCATTGCTTTAAAAGAAAAGGTAAATACAGCGTTTGAAAACTTTCAAATAAAGTGACACCTACATTTTTTATTATTAATTTTTAATGGGGTGACATTGATAAATCAGGGCACATATGTTCAGAGAAAATATTTCCAGGTTATTTCGACATTTGATTATATTGCGTACCCATCGCCCAAAGTCAAATTCTCCTCTATCATCTTCTATCTGGATTTATTTGTGCCCCACACCTCTCCCTAAGCTCTCCCTCACTTCCCCTCCCCCCAGATAGCCAGTACATTCTTGTCCATGTCTCTGAGTCTCATTTTTATGTCCCATCTATGTATGGATTCATATAGTCCTTAGTTTTTTCTGATTTACTTACTTCACTCAGTATAATGTTATCAAGGTCTATCCATGTTGTTACAAATGATCCGATGTCATCATTTCTTATGGCTGAGTAGTATTCCACGGTATATATGTACCAAAGCTTTTAATCCACTCATCCTCTGACAGACACTTGGGCTGTTTTGAGATCTTTGCTATTGTGAACAATGCTGCCACAAAAAAAGGGGTGCATTTCTTCTTTTCGAACAGAGCTATGGTGTTCTTAGGGTATATTCCTAAAAGTGAGAGAGCTGGGTCAAAAGACAGTTCAATTTTTAATTTTTGAGGAATCTCCATACTGTTTTCCACAGTGGCTGCACCAGTCTGCATTCCCACCAGCAGTGCAGGAAGGTTCCCTTTTCTCCACATCCTCGCCAGCACTTATTCTGTGTTGTTTTGCTGATAAGTGCCATTCTGACTGGTGCGAGGTGATATCTCATTGTGGTTTTAATTTGCATTTCTCTAATGATTAGTAATGTTGAGCATTTTTTCATATGCCTATTGGCCATCTGGATGTCCTCTCTGGAGAAATTTCTATTCATTTCTTGTGCCCATATTTTGATTGGATTGTTTGTCTTCCTGGTGTTGAGTTTTATAAGTTCTTTATAAATTTTAGTTATTAACCCCTTATCAGATGTATTGTCGAATATGTTCTCCCATTGTGTGGTTTGTCTTTTTCTTCTGTTCTTATTGTCTTTAGCTGTACAAAAACTTTTTAGTTTGATATAGTCCCGTTTGTTTATCCTGCCTTTTATTTCATATGCCCATAGAGATAAATCGGCAAATATATTGCTGCGACAGATGTCGGAGAACTTACTGCCTATGCTTTCTTCTAAGATGTTTATGGTTTCACGGCTTACATTTAAGCCTTTTATCCATTTTGAGTTTGTTTTTGTGAATGGTGTAAGTTGATGGTCTAGTTTCATATTTTTGCAGGTAGATGTCCAATTTTCCCAACACCATTTGTTAAAGAGGCTGTCTTTACTCCATTGTATGTTCTTTCCTCCTTTGTCAAATATCAGTTGTCCAAAAAGCTGTGGGTTTATTTCTGGGTTCTCTATTCTGTTCCATTGATCTATGTGCCTGTTCTTATGCCAGTACCAGGCTGTCTTGAGTACAATGGCCTTGTAGTATACCTTGATATCCAAAAGAGTGATATCTCCTGCTTTATTTTTTTTCTTTTGAAGATTGCTAAGGCTATTCGCGTTCTTTTTTGGTTCCATATGAATTTTTGGAATATGTGTTCTATATCTTTAAAGTATGTCATTGGTATTTTAATTGGTATTGCAATTAATTTATAAATTGCTTTGCGTAATATAGACATTTTAATAATGTTTATTCTTCCTAGTCATGAGCACGGTATGTGCTTCCACTTGTTTGTATCTTCCTTGATTTCTTTTATCAGTGTTTTATAAATTTCCGAATATAAGTCCTTAACCTCCTTGGTTAAATTTACTCCTAGGTACTTTATTCTTTTGGTTGCAATAGTGAAGAAAATGGTTTCCTTAATTTCTTTTGCTGACAGTTCATTGTTGGTATTTCAAAATACCTCTGATTTCTGAGTATTAATTTTATATCCTGTCATCTTGTTGAATTCATTTATAAGGTCCAGTAGTTTTTTGACTGAGACTTTAGGGTTTTCTATATATAATATCATATCATCTGCAAATAATGACAGTTTTACTTCTTCTTTTCCGTTTGGATGCCTTTTATTTCTTCTTCTTGTCTTATTGTTGTGTCTAAGACTTCCAAAACTATGTTGAATAAGACTGGTGAAAGGGGGCACCCCTGCCTGGTTCCTGATCTTAAGGGGATTGCTTTTAATTTTTGCCCATTTAGTATAATGTTTGCTGTGGGTTTGTCATAGTTGGCCTTTATAATGTTAAGGTATGTTTCCTGTATTCCCACTTTACTGAGAATTTTGATCATGAATGGGTGCTGGATTTTATCAAATGCTTTTTCTGCATCTATTGAAATTATCATGTGATTTTTGTCCTTCCTTTTGTTTATGTGATGAATTACATTGATTGATTTGCAAATATTGAACCACTTTGCCTCTCCAGAATAAATCCCACTTGATCATGGTTATGATTTTTTTCATATATTGCTGGATCCCGTTGGCTAATATTTTGTTGAGAATTTTAACATCTAAATTCATCAGGGTTATTGGCCTATAATTTTCTTTCTTTGTGTTGTCTTTGCCTGGTTTCGGGATCAGAATTATGCTCACCTCATAAAAAGAGGTTGGAAGTCTGTCTTCCTCTTGAATTTTTTGAAATAGCTTTAGAAGAATAGGAGTTAGTTCTTTGAATTTTTGGTAGAATTCACTTCTGAAGCAATCAGGCCCAGGACTTTCTTTGTCGGAAGTATTGATAAATGTTTCGGTCTCATTTGTTGTAATTGGTCTGTTTAGGTGTTCTGATTCTTCCTGATTGATATTTGGAAGATTATATGTTTCAATTAATTTGTCCATTTCACCAAGGTTGCCTAATTTTTTGGCATAGAGTTTTTCATAGTATTTTCTTACAATACTTTGTATTTCTGTTGTGTGAGTTGTTATTTCTCCACTCTCATTTCTAATTTTATTTATTTGATTCCTCTCTCTTTTTTTCTTGGTGAGTCTAGTTAAAGGTTCATCAATCTTGTTTACCTTTTCAAAGAACCAGCTCCTGGTTTTATTGATCCTCTGTATTGTTTCCTTAGCCTCTATGTCATTTATTTCCGCTCTGATCTTTATTAATTCCTTCCTTCTACTAGTCTTAGGCTTTATTTGCTGTTGTTTCTCTAGTTCTTTTAGATGCAGGGTCAGGTTGCTTATTTGAGCTTTTTCTGGCTTCTTATGGTATACCTGTAGTGCTATGAACTTTCCTCTCAGTACTGCTTTTGCTGTGTTCCATATATTTTGAGTTGATGTATGCTGATTATGATTCATTTCCAGAGACTTTTTTCTTTCTTCTTTGATCTCATTGTTAATTCATTCGTTTTTTAATAACATGCTATTAATTTCCAACTGTTTGATTATTTTTCAGTTTTTCTTTTGTGGTTAATTTCTAGTTTTATGCCATTGTGATCAGAGAAAATGCTTGATATGATTTCCATCTTCTTAAATTTGTTGAGACCCCTTTTGTGTCCTGACATGTGGTCTATCCTAGAGAATGTACCGTGAGCACTTGAAAAGAATGTATATTCTATGGCTTTAGGGTGAAAAGTTCTGAAGATATCTATTAAATCGAGTTGATCTAGTGTATCCTTTAAGTTTGCTGTTTCATTGTTAATTTTTTTTCTTGAGGATCTATCCAGTGATGTTAATGGGGTATTGAAATCCCCTACTATTATAGTATTGCTGTTAATCTCGCCCTTTATATCCATTAAAGTCTGCTTTATGTATGTCGTGGCTCTTATGTTCAGTGCGTAGATATTTATAATGGTTATATCTTCCTGTTGAATTGTTTTCTTTATCATTATGTAGTGTCCTTCTTTATCTCTTACTACAGCCTTTGTTTTAAAGTCCATTTTTTCGGATATAAGTATTGCTACCCCAGCTTTTTTTTCATTTCCATTTGCATAAAATTTTTTTTCCATCCTTTTACCTTCAGTCTGTGTGCATTTTTTGTTTTAAGGTGTGTCTCTTGTAGACTGCATATGTATGGGTCCTGTTTCTTTATCCATGCAGCTACCCTATGTATTTTGATTGGATCATTTAATTTATTTACATTTAAGGTTATTATTGATATGTAGTTGTTTTTTGACTTTTTATTCTTTAAAGCTGTATTCTTCTTTTGCTCTATTCTTTCCTCCCTTTAAACTGTTCACAAGAGGCCCCTTAGCATCTCTTGCAGACTTGGTTTGGTTTTAATGAATTCCTTGAGGTTTTTTTTTTTTTTTTTTGTCTAGAATGCTCTTTATTTCTCCTTCAGTTTTAAATGTTAAACTTGCTGGATAGAGTAGTCTTGGTTGTAGGTTCTTTTTCTGCATTACTTTGAATATATCTTGCCATTTCCTTCTGTCCTCAAGTGTTTCTGTTGAGAAGTTGAATGTCATCCTTATGGGGGCTCCTTTGTAGGTGATAGCCTTTTTTTCACTAACAGCTTTTAAATTTTTCTCTTTATCATTTAGCTTTGGTATTTTAACTATGATGTGTCTTGGTGTCGATTTCTTTGGGTTTGTCTTTAATGGATTTCTCTGTGCTTCTTGTACATGTGAAATGTTTTCCAGTCTTAATTTAGGGAAGTTTTCAGCTATGATTTGATTGAACAAAGTTTCTATCCCTTGTTCTTTCTCTTCCTCTTCAGGAACCCCTATAATGCAGGTATTATTTCTCTTCATGTTGTCACAGAGCTCTCTTAGAGTTTCCTCAGATATTTTGATTCACTTTTCTTTTTTTCTGCTATTCTTCTGTGCTTTTGTTTATTTTGTCCTCTAACTCGCTGATTTGATCCTCAGCTTCATCCATCCTGCTTTTAATTCCTTCCATTGTGGCCTTCAGTTCTGATACTGTATTTGTCATTTCTGTTTGATTCTCTTTTATTATTTCAATTTCCTTTTTTATACTTGCTATCGCTTTATTTAGGTGTTCGTAATGACTATCCATTGTTGCTCTAAGCTCTTTGAACATCCTATCATCATTTTAAACTCTGCCTTAGGTAGTTTGGTTATATCTGATTCATTCAGGTCCTTATTTGGGGATTTCTCTTGATTCATTTGGGTTGCATTCCTCTGCCTGCCCATTTCATCTGTGTGTAAGAAGGGTTTGGTTACTGGAGTCCAATGGGTGTTGCCTCTGTGTTCCCTAGGTGTGGTCTGTCTGCAGGCCCGCCACCCCCTCTGCTGCTGCCTAGGGCAGTTGGGTATGGGTGTTGCCAGCACCGGCCACTGCGTCTGTTGCTGTGGTTTCTGCCTTGCCTCCACCGGAAGGGCTCTGTTCTCATGCCAGGCTCTATAAGCCTAAGCTGGTCTCTGCCTTCGCCCATCTCCCATGGGTGGGATTTCACACCACACTCGGGCCCCAAACCTGGGCACCAAGGGCAAGGGTGAGCACTTTTGCTCAGCTGCTGGACCCTGGCAGCTTGTTCCTCTGACTGGGAGAGGCTGCTGCTACATGCTCATCCGTGAGCTGGGCTTCTGCCCTGCCCCCACCAACCTTGGCTCTTCAGCCAGGCTGCTGGTGCACGCTCAACTGCGAGCCCGGGCTTCCACCCCACCTCCGTGGACAATGCCGGTTCATTCAGGACTTCAAGTCTCAAAGGCTGGGTGAGGCTGCGTGCCTGCTCGCCCCTGCCCAGCATCAGATCTCTGCCTGTTCCAGGTTCCCACTTTTCCCCCACAGGAGGGGTCGCAGGCGGGCCGCAGCCCCCGGACCGCTTTCGCATGTCCCCTTTACCCCCACTGGGCTAGACTGAGCTCACGCCAGCCAGCTCGGCCTCTGCCCCCACCAATGAAACCACACTTCTGCGTCCCACCAACACCCACCCTCCAGCAAGCCCTCGGCAGTGTGGGTGGGGGTGCTGAAGCTCAGAACCTATCACTCCATACTGTAGTCCTGAAAGCTCCTTCCTTCTAAGTTACTGTGCTCTAATTGCCACAGGGGAACCTGTTTGTCTGGTGTCCTGCTTCCCCTTGCTGGTTCCAGGGGAAATATTGTTTCAGATTTGTGGATTGACTCAGCCCAGGGTATAGGGTGGTTGTCCCTCAAAGTTTTTCTCTCTGTGCCTTCCAGACTACACTCTCTTCCCGCTGCTCCGGTCCTCTCCTCTCTCCCTGTCTCCTGGAGTCCCGGGTGAGTGGTTGTGAGAGAGGTTTTCTGTACCATCCCTTTAAGAAGAATCCTGGGTCTGAGACAACTGTCTCTTTCTCACAAACAGTATCCTAACCTGTTTCACAGCTAAATACTGTCCATACGCCTCTTCTAGGCTCTGGGGCTGTAGGCTGGGGCTTTGCTCCTGGGACCCAGGTCCCTACCCTCCTGCTAGCTTCTCTTCCTGCCACACGAGTCTCTCTGGCCTGCCTTTCACTCCAGGGAGCTGGGCAGCCCTTTCCACGTTTTTGCTTTTCCTACCAGTCTCAATGTTGCTTCTTCAGTGTTCCCCGGTTGAAGAGTCCTCTCGGTCCAGTTCAATGTTGTTTATCCAGATGATGGTTCTTAAAATCAAGATATAATCCACTTTGGTTCTGGGAGTTGGAAGTTGGTACGTCCACCTACTTCATCACCATCTTGCCCTCTTGATATCTACATTTTTAAAAAGAAAATTTTCCACTTACTACAGTACTTGCCCAGGCAATGAGAAAACAGAGTGCTTTGTTTCATCATAACTTAAATTTTGAGCCATCTACCAGTCAAAGTTGATAAAACAATTAAGAATTTTGAATGCCCCAATATACCAGAATATTCCTGGACCTAAGTGAATGGTCTTATCTAAACAGTGTGCAATGGAACCTGAGTCAACCATATATAGACTCTATCCAGGGTGTAAACTTTCCATCATTTTCTACCACATAAATCATCCTGACTTTTTCCACTTGGTAAACAACTCAGAATTTCTTCAGGAACTCAGTTTCCTCACCAGGCAAGTAAAATTTAGCACATGCTTTGTTATCTCTAAAGTGGGCATTGCTTTCCATTGTCAGCATGCTCCTTCCTACCTCTGGCATGCTGGGACATTCTTGGATATACTGTGGAAGCACCCACTGGATCCTGTGCTGGTCTTTCCTAAGCCGTGTGTGCATAAGGGTAATCATCTCAACAGGCAAAATTTCAACAGGTGATGAATGCTCAGTTAGGTACCAATGCTATGCAGATTAAGATCAGTTGAGGCCCCAGGCACAGAAGAAAATATTGGGCCCCTGATATTAGAATAAAGTGTAAAGTTGGGGTTTTGTAGGGCCCTTCAGAAGTCGGGGCCCAGGGCGCGCACCTGGTACACCCACCGTTAAATCCGCCTCTGATGTTATGTATGATAATGCACACATGGCAAATATTACTATCACAACTTCACTTGTAATTTAAAGACAGGCTACATTACAGTGAAATTTTTCTGTCCATACGCCTCTTCTAGGCTTCTGGTGCACGCTCAACTGCGAGCCCGGGCTTCCACCCCACCTCCGTGGGCAATGCCGGTTCATTCAGGACTTCAAGTCTCAAAGGCTGGGTGCTGGTCTTTCCTAAGCCGTGTGTGCATAAGGGTAACCATCTCAACAGGCAAACTTCTGAATTGATTCACTAATACAAAACTAAGAGATGAAAGCAGGGCTTTATTTGAGAAAACTGGCTAATTTGAATCAGATTTTTAATCATCATAATTCTTTAACTTCTACCTCTAAAAATAATTTTTTATTAAGGTTTAATCTTGGAAAAATAAACAGGTTTAATAGAAAAACCAAAACAAGTTTTGAAGCTCAGAAAGACCTTGCTGCTCCTCATCTTAGCTTCCCCCTATTAAGGTCAGAGAGCTTTCTAGCCTTCATGAAAGTCAGGTCAGTTCTTTCCTGGGCATTCCAATATCTCTATATATTCTTTTTTCAGCTTGGATTCTATTAGTGTAATTTGATTAGCTGTCCTCTCTTCCCCTCTGACTATATTAATTCCTACTGCATGTAATATACACTCTCAGACAGCTCTGTGAGGACAGAAACCCCTGCAGAGAAAAAAGACTAGTTGGGCTGGTTCATAGATTCTGAGTTCTGGAAGCCAGGAGTAACTTTCATGGGTTAATGAGTTAATGTGCTAATGGTGAGATCCAGGAGATGGTATAGATACTCACTGTAAAATCCTTTTCACTTTGTTATATGTTTGAAAGTCTGTGTAAGGATATTTTAGAAAAGGAATAAGTGTTTGATCTATGCATAATTGATGGGAATTCTTTAATTTTTTTTTTATTCAGTGAGAGGAAGGGAGGCAGAGACAGATACCAGGATCCACCCTGCAAGCCCACTAGAGGGTGATGCTTTGCCCATCTGGGGCGTTGTTTCATTGCTCATCAATTGAGTACTTAGTGGCTGAGATGAAGGCCATGGAGCCATCCTCAGCACAAGGGACCAACTCATTCTAATCGAGCCATGGCTGCAGAAGGAGAAGAGAGAGAGAGAAAGAGAGAGAGAGAGAGAAGCAAGAGGGGGAGGGGAAGAGGTGGAGAAGCAGATGGGCGCATCTCCTGCCCTGATGGGGAATCGAAACTGGGACATCCACACACTGGCTGATGCTCTACCACTGAGCGAATCAACCAGGGCAATTGATAAAAATTTTTAAGCTATAAACCTGCCTTAAAAACAGAATTAGTGAAAGACCTATGAAACTAGAACTTACGGTCTCTCACACAGGTCCAGCTGCAGTCTGGCCCATTCCTGGTTGTCCTGAGTGGTGAGAATAATCATTCCCTGTCTGGCCACCTAGCCCATTTGGCACAAAGGAAGATAAACAAGCAGAGGCAGAATTGTGAGGTCTCTGCTTTTTATTCTCTTTTTCAGGGACAACACTTTGCTCTCCCTGCCCCATTCCCCATCAAAGACTCAGTGCCTTTCAGTTTCTAAACCTTTACCTACTATGGAAAAGGAAAAAAATTCAGAGCCCATGTTCTGAGAGCTTGTCTTTGCATCTTATTTTCTTCATTTATTTACTTATTTATTCAAAAATGTTTTAGTAAGCAAAAAAACTAGTGGTGAAGATTTGTTCATAAATGTGTCTGAGCCTGAGGAAGCTTTCTTCGACATTTGACACCCAGAAATGCTTAAGCTTCCATAGAGCAGAGGAAGATGTTACATTTAGAGATTATACAGTCTAACTGACTATTGTTTAGTCAGTGTGACCCTCCAGGACAAACCTGAGTTAAACCCTGGGGTATATACAAGCTTGTTCATGAATCATATATTGAATCCTAAAGTAAGAATCTGAAAAATTGTCTTTTGCCTCCATTTGTGCTAAGTGGATGCAAGATGTTGATTAGAATAAACTGTTCTAGCCTGACCAGGCTGTGGCACAGTGGATAGAGCGTCCGACTAGGATACAGAGAACCCAGGTTTGAAACCCTGAGTTTGCTGGCTTGAGCGCAAGCTCATCTGGTTTGAGCACAGCTCACCAGCTTGAACCCAAGGTCACTGTCTTGGGCAAGGGGGTCACTCGTTCTGCTGTAGCCCTCTGATCAAGGCACATATGAGAAAGCAATCAGTGAACAACTAAGGTGCCGCAATGAACAATTGATGCTTCTCATCTTTTTCTTTCCTGTCTATCTATCCCTCTCTCTGACTCTGTCAAAAAATAAAAAACAAATAAAATAGTTATTTACTCAACACCCCCTCACTACTCTCAAGACACAGCATAGTCATACTGTTGCTTGATTGATTTTGGCTAAATTAATGTTTTCAAAGTGGAAGCTTCACAGTTAAGGTGAGCTATGTTTCCTGTAAAAGTGATGTTAGCTACTTAATGTTTTCTATGCCCAAAATATCTCTCTTTATTGCCTTTACCTAGAAACTCTGCTTATCTTTCACAAGGCAGGTGAGGCTTCATAGAATCCCAAGTTGCCATTCACCTCAAGTACTATAGTTTTCCCATTATAATTGTTTCTCTCTATAATTCATTTGTTCATCTTTTTTCTATATATTGATCACTTTCCCTGAAGGAAGTGGTCATTCATTTGTCTGTGGACCCAGTTCCTGAAAAATAGTAAGTGTCTAATAAATGTTTGCTGAGCACTTAAAAACTGTTGTGTTCAGCTCTCTTCTTACATAGCTTATCTTGCTCATCCTTTACAACAGCATCACAAGATGAATGCTATTGTTATACCTAGTTTACTGATGAGAAAATTGGAGTTCAGAGAACTTAAGAACTTGGTCACAGTCATTTAGCCAATAATAGGCAGAGCTTGAATTTAAATTCAGGCATAGGTCTCTGACTTCAGAATCTAGTTTCTTAACTATTAAGATTTCTTCCTTCTCTCAACTCTTTTTACTTTATCTGGACTGGGTAATGTATATAAATATAATGCAATTTTATCTGGTTTTCCTTTTTGAAAGAAGAACCAATGACTATGGGAAAACTCTTTCTGGACATGAGTACAAACACTCAAGATACCTAACAGATTGATGTAAGGTTCTGCAAATTGCTATGCCTGAATGGAAGAATTACATTATCAATAATGATGCCTTCACCAGGGAAAATTCAAACTTGTCCCCAAAATACACAGTGGGTTCTGTTATGCACTGTCCAGGACTGAAACCTCTACCACTGCTTCAAGAAAGAAGCCTTACAATAAAGGTGACCTTTAGAGTAGAACTTTTTTAAACAACACTTTTATTTTAATTCAGGAGTTATGCTCTCTGATTTGCAATACACTTCATCCTCAATACATTCACCAGCAAGGGTTGAAACAGAATAAGCATCACCTTAGAAATAATTCCCTATAGAATTGGGTTGCTGTCCTCCAGAATAAGGTTTACAAGTTAAACTAATGACCAATAGGTTGTGCTAATGTCCTGTGGCTCTGTTATGGGAATTCAAAAACCATGGAGTAGATATAAGATTGGCCCCTTTGGTGAAAAGATGTTCAGCATCATCAATCATGAAGGAAATGCAAATTAAAACCACCATGAGATACCACCTCACAATAGTCAGAATGATTATTATCAAAAAGTGAACAAATAATGTGTTAGTGAGGATGTGGAAAAAGGGTGCTTTTGTACACTGCTGCTGGGACTGCAAACGGTTGCAGCCATTATGGAGAACAGCACAAAGTGTTCAAAAAACTGAAAAATAACTACTATACAACCCAGAAATTCTACTTTTGTATATTTATCCAAAGAAAACGCGAATAATAATTTGAAAAAATATGTACGCCCTTAGGTTAATTGCAACATTATTTACAATAGTCAGGCTATGAAAGCAACCTTGATGTCTATTGATAGAGGTATAAATAAGTAAATATGTGTACCACATCTTCTTTATCTATTCATACATATACATGTATATATGTATATTTACACACAGACACACACATATACAATAGCATATTACACAGCAACAAAAAGAGAATAAAGTCTTGCTATTTGCAACAACATGAAGAGATCTAGAAGATACCATGCTAAGTAAAATAAGTCAGACAGAGAAAGACAAATACCGTATGGTTTCACTTACATAAGGAATCTAAAGACAGACTTACAGAAACAGAGACCAAAGATATGGGAGGGCGTGGGAGGATGGGGAAAAGGGAAATAAGAATATAGTCAGTAATACTGTGATAAGTTTACATGGCAATAGATGATTACCAGAATTAGTGGGATGGTCACATAGTAAGGTATAAAAATGTCAAATCACTACATTGTACACCTGATGCTAATTTAACTAATATAAGATTGTATACCAACTATATAAACAAAAGATTAAATTCAAAGAAAAAAAGATTACTCCACTTACTGTTTTTCCATTTTCTTCTGCCAGTGCAGTACAAAAAAGCTGGCTGATGCCTTTTAAGAAAAAGACCCCCTAGCTCTAATGATTGAGTAGGGTCCAATTGAAGTCCATATAAAAGGAAGCATAATGGATGACTTATGCCAGCTCTTTCCTACACTTTAAAGAAAGGAGGTAACTATATTTGCAAAGGGTATTCATTCCTCAGGTCATTTCACATGGCAGGAGAGTAGACAGAAATTATATGCAGCAAGCCAGAGAGCTAAGGATAAAGACTGTGCACTTTGCCAGAACATCCCAGCTGTTCTATCTCAGAAATCCAAAGCACCACAGAGAAATCAGCATCTGAAAACCCATGAGAGCAGCAGTCCACCAGTTCCTTCAGTTGCTGTCTGATCCTTTTCCATGGCCATCATTTATTCCATGAGTCATGGCAAGCAGAAATTCCAGCATTTTAGACACATTATTGGGGAAGCAGCAGAGCATAGGGGACAAAATATGGGACTTGGAGTCTAATACTACTAAGTTCGAATTTCAGCTCTGACTCTCAGTACCCATGTAAGTCATGGGGCATATTTGAATTTTGCATTAACAATTCTTTTACTCTAATAAATGTTTCATTTCCAGGTCAGGAACCAAACATCTTCTATACAGAAATATGTAATATATAGTTGTACTACATCTAAAGAATCATTAAAAATGGGAGTCAGGAGAGGCATGCTATGCACATCCAGGACACCCTATTTTGTCAGATGCCCTGGAACAAGATGACCAAGCTCTGGCATCATCATGTTTCTCCCAGAAGGTCAGGACAAGCTTCAACTCCATTGTCTTGTAAGTATTAAACAACACTCTGCTGTCTTCCTTCTTTATTGTCACTTTCAAGCTGGTCCTGATGCTTAACTAGCTTTTTTTATTTTATTTTTGAATCTAGAGATTAATCTAGAGGTAGTTAAATCTTTTAGTAGTGAAAAATTACCATGGTCCTTAGCTTTAGAAAAATTAATTTTATCAACTTGGTAAATTTTAATTATTTTAAACCTAATAATAGCCTAAATGTGATACCCAATGAGAATGGCATTATTACAACACTAAATTATATATAATATGCTAAAATGAAGAACAGTACTTGGAACAGAAAGGTGTCAGACACAGGCATCTTTGCACACACATGCTCTCTCAATGCACAAAATACCATAGCAAAAATGTCACAAAGCAGTGTAAAGGGTAACTTTTTTTTTTTCTCTCTCTCTCTTTTTTTTTTTTTTTACAGAGACAGAGAGAGTCAGAGAGAGGGATAGACAGACAGGAATGGAGAGAGGTGAGAAGCATAAATCATTAGTTTTTTGTTACCGTTGCGACACCATAGTTGTTCATTGATTGCTTTCTCACATGTGCCTTGACCGTGGGCCTTCAGTAGACCAAGCAACCCCTTGCTGGAGCCAGCGACCTTGGGTCCAAGCTGACGAGCTTTTGCTCAAGCCAGATGGACCCCCACACTCAAGCTGGCGAGCTCGGGGTCTCGAACCTGGGTCTTCCACATCCCATTCCAACACTCTATCCACTGCACCACCGCCTGGTCAGGCTAAAGGGTAACTTTCTAAGGGAAAGCCCATGATGAACACTGACAATATTAATAACAACAAAAAAGAAAGCACCTTATTGTTGTTGTTAAAGCAACAGGTAAACAAACATTAAGAAATATAAAAGTTGCCATTTTTAAAGTATGCATGGGCATAATTTCCAAATGTTACTGCAAAAAAAAGTTAGAAAATTAAACTTCACCTGCGCCTCCATAAGCAATCCAGTAAAATCTATATCTAAGTTGTTTATAGTGATTGCTTCCCTGCTACCCTCATTCTAGGTTTCAGAAAAGGAAGAAGGAAAAGAATTGGCATGGTCTCCTGGCTACAGAGAGACACTAAGCTCCTGACCTTCCACATGACTTTCCACTTTTCAAAATTGGTCCCTTTTATGGTGGGTTGTATATCTTGCCATGGGCTTTAGCATTTGATTTCCTAAGGCACTGAGCAGTAGACATCCTCTCTAAACTGTTAGGTAAATCTCAGTCTCAAATGATACTGACTCTTCCTCTGAATATATCATCAGTCACTCAACAGGAAATGTTTCTGACCCTTTGCTGAAGTCTTCACCTCAGCCAAGGCCACAAGGTGTCTGGTTCCTCCTAGGATCCTACCCTAGAGAAGCATTAATAGAAAGAATCTGAGAAATGTAGTCAAAATATTTGATATCAAACTTCTGCTCAATGCCATGGTCTGGTTAAATCTCATTCTGTAGTTCAGAAGATGAACAAAGAGCAGGGGGTTGTTTTTGTTTTTTGTTGTTCTTGTTGTTGTTGTTGTTTAATCAAACCATCTCCACATAAAAAGCATATACTCTCTTCCCTGCCCTTCAAAATCCAGCAGGGAAGAAGGAGGTTGGCCTAGCCCAGGGGACAGAAAAAGACAACAGCTCTCACCACTTCAAATAAATACTTGTCACCATGAATGCAAAATGATAGGAGCAGATGGATTTTTCTAGCAGCTTGTGTGTCACCAAGAGCCTCATCTAATGGGGGAAGGGCAGGGCTTCCATCCACAGAATGCAGATGGTATAAAACTATGGTCTAGGCAAGAGAGCTAGAGAGAGGAAGAGAGAGAACTGTTAAGTTAGACTGACCTGTAATGTGTTGTTTTGTTAATAAGCACCATTCTGACTGGTGTAAGGTGGTATCTCATTGTGGTTTTAAGAGGATGTGGAGAAAGGGAACCCTCCTGCACTGCTAGTGGGAAAACAGATGGGTGCAGCCACTGTAGAAAACAGTATGGAGATTCCTCAAAAAATTAGAAATGGAACTGACCTTTGACCCAGCTATACCACTTATAGGAATATATCCCAAGGACACCATATCACTGACTGAAAAAAATGCACCCCTATGTTTATGGCAGCATTGTTCACAATAGTGAAGAGCTGGAAACAGCCCAAGTGTCCATCAGTGGACGATTGGATTAAAAAGCTGTGGTACATATATACAATGGAACACTATGGGGACATGAAAAAGAAGGAAATATTACCTTTTGCAACAATATGGAGGGACCTGGAAACTATTATGTTGAGTGAAGTAAGCCAGGCAGAAAAATTAAAATATAAAATATAAAATATTATATGACCTCACTCATTTGAGGAATCCAAGGAACATTGAGAACTGAGGAAAGGAATTGAGACAGAGGAGGGATCAAAGGGACCAGAGGAAAAGAGGACAGAGGGAAAGGGGATGATAGGATGGGATAAACCTGAAGGGAAGGGGGGAGGGCACTTAGGGAAGGGGGCAAAAGAGATGTTGAGGGGAATATTGGGAAGGGGGGATGAAGTCGGGGTTACCCTCGAATCTATGGAATCACAATTAATTAAATTAAAAATTTTTAAAAAATAGTTAGACTGACCTGGGAAGAGGGTCTAGGAGTTGCCCTTTTCATGGAATCACAAGTGTGGTTGAGAATCTTTGGGAAACATCAGGCATCTACTGATTAATGATCAGTACTGAGTGTTCACTGTGAGGTTAGCAATATTTGGAAACTAAGAATAGTTTGATAGATAATTCTACAACCTTAATAAAATTTATATTTTGGTGAATGGAGGAGGGGGATAGACACTAAAATGACAACTAGATAGTGATAAATAGATAGATGATAGATATAGATAGATGATAAATAGATAGATGATAGATAGATAGATAGATAGATAGATGATAGATAGATAGATAGATAACAATATATGATAGATGCTATAAAAAAAGATTAGGTGATAGAGGGAGGTGTATAAGTTAGATTAAATCAGGATTTGAGTGAAGACATAAATGACAAGAAAAATTAAGGATTCAAACAAACATAGCAAGACTTCCAAAAAGAATCTTCTAGGCATGAAGAAAAGCAGATTCTAAAACTCTACAGAGAAACCCCCCAAAAGTCCTTGTGGCCAGAGGAAAGAGTGGCAGAAGATGATATTGGAGAATTATTGGCCAAGTCATATGGGGTCTTAAGGGATATTGTAAGAAATTTGTATTTCATCCTAAAGAAAATGAAGGATTTTAAGCAGGAAAGTAACATAATTATAGAAACATGATTGAGAGGCTATTTGCAGTTTTCCAGATGTGCTAAGACATTTTTTGAGTGGAATAGTCCAAAGGTTGACAGAACAGGACAATGACTTAAATATATTTTGGAGGATCTAATGTTGCTTTTGGTACTTTCACCAACTCTGGAATCACTCATGTATCCACCTTCCTTCTCCAGAGCCAATCCAACTTTCATTCAATATTCAATGTCAGATTGCATAGCAGTACAACCTCCTCCGGGAAGCCACCTGTTATCTCCTGCAGAACAGGTACTATAAATACTGTACTGACAAACTCACACAATAAAATTTAATCCTAGTTCTCATGCATTACAACCTTTGGACACTAGATGCTGAAATTCTCATTGTCTCACAAATGTTTTGTTCTAGCTGAGAAGGTATTTCTGCCACCATCACTCTGTCTGGATCTACTCCAGCAGCTTGGCACCATTCTTCTGCTACTTGAGGTGACATGGTACTTACAAAAAGCAGGATATGGGTCACATATTCCTTGCTTTAAAACACACACACGTACACATGCATGCACACACTTAGTCACTTGACAAACCTCATTCCTAGTGCTCTAGCTAGTGGCTCAGTGGATAGAATGTCAGCCTGACATATGGACACTCCTGGTTCAATCCTGGTCAGGGCACACAGGAGAAGCAAACACTGGCTTTCCCCCTCTTCTTTCCCCCCTTCTCTTCCACTTCCCTTTTCACAACCAGTGACTCAAATGGTTCAAGCATGACCCCAAGCACTGAGGATGGCCTGGTTAGTCCAAGCATATTGTCCTCAGGTGCCAAAAATAGCTTGATACTCAAGCATCAATTCCAGATGGGGTTGCCAGGAGGATCCTGGTCAAGGTGCATGCAGGAATCTACCTCATTATCTCTCCTCTTCTCACCTAAAATAAATAAATAAATAAAATGCAATAGGCATCATCATAAGACTTTTTTTGTGTGCTGCAGAAAGATGTATTTCATGTGCATTAGAAAAGATACATTTCACTCATCACAATGAAACCACACTGCTTCAAAAAGGTGAGATGAGTTTAAGACCCTGACAATTCAGGAACTAGACATAAGTAATATTGTGGGGAAAAGTACTTTTAAATTGTTTAAATGTGCTTGTCAAATGTGTTACTAAAAGCTAAAATCTTTCATTTTTCATTAACAACTTCATGAATTCTCTTAATGTTTTAAATTAACTGTCTTTTCTCAAATATGATGCTATTTAACATTTTAAGAAAATAGCCCCCTTTCTTAAATTCTGGATTTGCAAAACTGAATTTGTTTTTCATTTGCATTTTTATAAAAAGTGTATTCATGTTAGAAGTTGATATGTTTCCTATCATTTGAAATTTCAGAGCACTTCCCCAAAATAAATTCTTTTATAATTTTGATACCTGTGATGCTAGATTATAACTGTAACAAGCAGAAGAAAATTACATTGTGTTTTATAAAATACATATTTTTTTAAAATTCCACAGCTAACCCTATTTTTACTTAACTGATCTCATCCTTATATCATGTCTTATATTTTCCTTCTCAGAGCAACTTCCTTGGGAGAATGGAAAACATAAGAGAATATGATCACATCTCTAGCACCGTATAGTGAAGGGAGTAAGTGTACATCTATTAGAAGGAATGAACATCTCTTCATCCCACCCCATTTAGATGATGTAGCACATTTGGCAACTGGATAAGGAAAATGTAATGTTCACAGACCAGAGAATTTTAATAGCCATCTACCAAGCAACCCCTGGTAGTCAAGCTGGGAAAATTTCAGACATGCCTTTCAAACCGTACTGTGGCTATTTTGTTTTGTTTTTTAGAATATTTATTAACTTATTTCCATTTAAAGGCTATTTGCCAAGTATTAATTAACACAGACATAAGGCTAGACACTGGAATGCAAAGACTATTTAAGCATGGCTAATGTTCTCAAGGAGGATTATTCCATTCTCTTCTAGCAATCAAAGTTGCTGTTGCTAAAATCAGTGCCATATTGATTCTCAAACCTTTAAGGGTGACCTAGTTTCTCTTTTGGACTACCTTAAGGATCTTTTCTTTATACTTAATATTCTGAAATTTTATGATCTATGGCTATAGTCTTTGTATTCTTAATGTGAGAATCAGTCCTTCTGTTATTGGAAATGTTTTACATCACTTCTTAGATAATTCCCTATTCATGATAATGCTTGCTCTCTTTCCAAAATTCTAATTTCTCAAATAAATAAACACCTGGTTATCTTTATTTTTATTGTTTTCTGTGTTATTTCCTTGCCTCCCACTCCTTCTTTTGATTTTGCATTTATCTATTGTTTGGGGGGGAAACATCATATTATTAAGTCCCAAGAGTTTTCTCTTATATTCTGATTATTCCTTTTCTACATCATCCTGTTCTTGTTTCACAGAAGCAATACATTTTCTTTATTTATGAGGTTTCCTCTGTTCCATAATTTTTCTGTTTCTTATTATTTCCTTTGTTTAGTTAAAGAGCTATTTGATTTTGCCTGACCAAGTGATGGTGCAATGGATAGAGCATCAACCTAAGATGCTGAGGACCCAGGTTTGAAACCCCCAAGATTGTCAGCTTGAAACCCAAAGTCACTGGCTTGAGCAAGGAGTCACTGGCTCAGCTGGAGTCCCCTGCTCAAGGCACATATAAGAAAGCAATCAATGAACAACTAAAATCCCACAATGAGTTGATGCTTCTCATCTCTCTCTTCCTATCTGTCTGTATCTGACTGTCCCTTTCTCTTGAAAGTGTGCACATTCTCTCCCTCTCTCCCTCACTAGAAAGAAAAAAGAAAAAAAAAAGGAACTAGTTCACTTTGCCCCTGCCTTTCATGTGAGAATTTCTGCCAAAGTTTTGGATGATTCTTATCTGTCAGGTCTTATTTCCAACTAAGACATGTAAAAGCAAATTAGAAGCTCTAGCCAAATGGGCAGAGCTTTTGAACGGTTATAGAGTAAAAGGCGTCAAACCAGATTTTAATGAGATAATCTTCAAATATCAGGTGTTCTTGTAGGACCAAGAAAATTATCTAGCTTTATCTAGTCTTCAGGTTAATGCTTGGCAGCCCGTGATCTGGGAGCAAAGCAAAGAACAGAGACTAGAAAGAAGTCTCATGACTCAGTGTGCAGACCATCCCTTAATCCCCTTAAGTTCATCCCACCCTCCACTGTGGCCAAAGACTTTTAATAGTATTTCTTCAGATCTGAATTTCAACCTTCCACTCACCTCCAAGTCTCGCAGTTTACTAGGGTTCTGCATTGAGTGGCAACTTGATTATCTTCATAAATCCTATCTGCAGACACTTAGTTGGAAATCTCTTCTGCTTCACTAAATCAGTTATCATCTCACTGTCTACTTTTAATTGTTAAAGACATTATTTTGTCTTTTCTTCTCTACTGTTGCTTTTACTCATATTCTCTTTATGAAGTGACAGCAGATGTCAACATGTTCCTTGATAATCAAGTCTGCAAAACGCAAAATAAATAACTAGTGAATGTTTGTTTAGGTGCTCCAAAAAGTGCCAAGTTCAAGCACATACTCATGAAAGAAAATGGAAAGAGAGCTGTAAAGGGTGGGAGAGTCATCAAACTGCAGTGAGAGTAGTGGGAAGATGGAAGGAAGGTGGGACAGAAGCATCTTAGAGTGCAGTGCAGATGTAAGGGAAGTTCAGCAAGACTCAGGGGATTGCTAAGGTAAATTCATGAGTCAGTAGAGTCCCACATCTCCAAGGCATGGGTCTGCTTTTTTTATCTCTGCTGTACACAGTCATTGTCTCAGATCAGTTCATGAAGTAATGTGGGGGTAGATTTCAGAGTGCAGCATCTAGGAGTATTTTTTTTGGTGTTTCTTATTTTTTTAATAATTTATTGGGGTGACTTGGTGGGACTTTTGGTCAGTAGTGCTCTCTGCAGTGGGATACAGATCTTAAAGGCATATTCTCATTACATACCAAAACATTGCAGAATGTGTGGGAAAAATATATTTCTACCAGTGCACATAAAATTACAGGAGTAGTTAAACCAAGTATCTGCTGGAGGTAAAGCACCTACAATAGTGTTTATACCTAAATGCACCCAAGGTTCCTCTAGTTTAGGGATGTGTCAACTACAGCCTACAGACTAAATTATCATACTGGCTGTTTTGTCAGTATGTTTTTTAAATGAGGTATAACTGACCTACAATATTATATACTAAATAAAGTTTTATTTAAACACAGCTACACACATTCATTTTTCTATCACCAATGATAGCTTTCACACAACAAAAGCAGATCACAGAGTTGCAGCAGAGGCTGTATGGTCCTCAAAATTATAAATATTTATCTCTTCCCCTTTACAGAAAATTTTCAGACCCCTGACCTAGTGTAAAGCCCATTGTAATTTGATTAGAAAAGACTTTGTGAAATGCACTCAGACTTTCCACACTTTATATTTCCAAATAAACTTTTCAAAATACACACTAATGACAGAAAGAGGAGTCCTAGAGAGAACCATCGCAACCCCAACTTTTCCCAAAAAAAGTAGTGTCTTTTTCACAATTTATAGAAATGCATAGTAATTATCAGGCTTAGTGTTAGTCATTGGAATACAAAGATGAAAACCTGATCTTACCCTCAACAAGCCCAGAGTCCAGAAAATATATAAAGAAATCACTATAATATAATATGACATATATGCCAAACAAGGTGTAAAGAGCACTTGGAAAGCACAAAGAATTAATTAAAAGACTTTGAACAAAATATACCCAATTAAACATGCATTTATTCACTGCAACTTTCCAAAATGTCACTAACATGTTAATAAAAGAATTATATATATGCACACACACATGTGTATACTCACAGATACCCATGTATGCTGATATTTAGAAATATACACACAAAGATGCATATACAGGAGTTGGCAAAAGTAGGTTACAGTTGTGAGTGTGCAAAACACAAGGTTTATTCTTGTTTGATCTATTTATTTATTATTGTATCATTAATATAATACAAGTGTAAATCTACTTTTCTCTACCCCTGTGTAGGTATGGCAAGCCACAGAATGAGAGAAAATATTCATAATGTGCATGTCTGACAAAGGTTTTATATTCAGAATATATAAAGAACTCTATAAAAATGGAAAAAAAAGTTTTAAATGAGTACTTCACAAATGAAAGTATATGAATGAATGATAAGTACATGAAAAGATGCTCAGTATCAGTGGTGACTTTTCCATAGTTTTAATTTATTTTACTCACATAGATTCTGTTGTGCATGGAATATATAAAAAGAAAAATTTAAACTAAATCAAGGACAGATAAAAGAAAATGAATAAATTCTTAGATACTATCTTTCTAATACTGTTTTCAACATCAAGATTAAGAATAAGGGAAGAGTGGGATAGGGAGGAGAGGAGGGACATAGGGAAAACCAGATTGAAGGTGACAGAGGACAATTTGACTTTTGGTGATGGGTATGCAACACAATTGAATGATAAGATAACCTGGAGATGTTTTCATTGTACATATGTACCCTGATTTATTGGTGTCACCCCATTAGAATTAATAATAATAAAATATATATATAAAAAAAAAAGAAAGAAAAATGTCGATATTGGCAACATTTCTGGAGGAATACTGAATTTTAGAGAGTCTGAGGTCCTTGAAGATAACAAGAGATATTCAGGATGCTGAGGGAAATGCTTCTACTTACAGAGAATGCACCAAAGTGATATTTTACTTATAATTAGCCTGACTCATCTAAAGCCAAACTGAGGTATATTAACCCACAGGAGTTTAAAGTTTATGAGACTCATAAAAGTGTATTTCAGGGAAACATTCAATGCCCTCTGCCCCTGAATCAAACCTGATTTACACAGATAATCAGGGATTTCTAAGGAAATATTTATTTGTGTATTAGTTTTTCTTAATTCCAATCAGATGGATAGATTATCAATAAATTTGAAATGCCACATTAAAAAAAAAAAAAGATTAAGAATAAATGATGAGTAAGTTTATTGCTTGAGTGGCCTGTAGGTTTTTCTAAACTGTATGATGTTTCTGCTTTAAGCAATAAATAAATTCCAAATGGTTAGATAAGGTCAAGGCTGAAACATAAAAATCGATTTTACTGTTTGGCTCATTAAAATGTCTGTTCATCTCTCAATTTGTTTTTGTGAGCCAGGAAACATTGAAGAATTCAGGATTCACACACTAACTTCTTAGTTTCTGTATCTATTGTACTTATTAACCACTCTCAAGACCTATGATTTGAGGCCTGACTTCTTAAAGAACACAGCTTCTTTATTCCTCGGGAGTCAGAGTGCCAGGTCTAGTCTCTCACTAAAATAAATAGTCTCATAATCCAACACTGAGGTCAAGAAGCATATTTAACTGCTTAGTTTCCCTCATTTTAGATAATTAAAACATCTGACAGAGAGCACTTTTGTACTCTCTGTCATTTATTTTATAAAAGAAAAGTGTACTCTTGAATTCTGTTAAATTATGTAGTTTTTCATTCTATTATTATTTTGTTACCAAATAACAGCACTGAACACTTTTTCCACAAAATCTTGAATTTCCATCAATAAAGATTCCTAAAACTCCCTGAACAGCATAAGAACTTCCGAATTTGTCATGTTACTCTTGCAACTCCACAGAAAGCTTTATCCACTGATAAATATGATGAAAAATAATTTGACTTTGGGTGATGGGTATACAACATAATCAACAGTTCAAATGCTATAGAAATGTTTACCTGAAAACTATGAACTCTTATTAATCAGTGTTGCCCTGTTAAATTTAATTTTCTGAATAAAATTTAAAATAAAATAAGATTGCTGTGAAGATTTTGTTCAAATCTCCTTGATCTTAAAAAATAAATCAATCCAAACTAGCCCAATCTTAAAGGGAAACTTACTGGAAAGATAACAGGGATATTTATGTCACAGGATCAAGAGTAGGCAGAAGAGCTGAGTCTCATGAGAACTGAAATCAGGATCTGGAAAATCAAGGACCCCAGGTTATTCTATTTGTTTAAGACCACATGGTCTCTTATTTCTTCTTCCTGTGCATAGAGTCATATGGGAGCATGTTGGATTTGGGGGACTCCACAGCACCATTACTGTAAGGCAGGGTGCTAGTTGTGAAGTAGATTGGACATGGGGCACCCAATCAGTATATGCAGAATGGATTCATGATAACCAATTTTGTTTTGGAGATGTTGCAGATTAAGTGGAAATCACCAGTAGGAACTTGATGAATTTGGAGCTCAAAAGAAATATGTGCTGGCAACAGAGATTTGCATTACCAGCATAAAGTAGTAACTTAAACATTGAATGAATATACCAGGTAGACTGTGTAAAGAAAAGAAAAAAGAGACTAAGTACAAATGTCTGGGGAGACACTGGCACTTATGGGGTGAGCAAAGAAAGAAAAACTTCGGAAAAAGAATGAGCAGGACCAGTCAGAACAGTAGGAGGAAAACGAAGAGCAAGCAGCATTGTATAAACAATAATGGATGGAGCTTCAAGGAGGAGTGAGGAAAAGAAGCAAAGGATGTTCTGAAATCAGTGTTGGTAATGAAGAGGCTCTATGACTGCTCCTGATGAGTTTTGGTTCTGGAGGTGGGCTGGGCAGAGGTTAGGGTGTGCTAACTTGAGGATGAATGAGCCATGAGAATGTGGGCAGTAAGTCAGTCCATTCCTAAGTAGGTGCTCAACATTCTGCTTTCACATGAAATCTTTATAGAAATCTTATTAAACAAGACTCATTATCTCTATTTTATAACTTAAAAAAAACAAACTCAGAATATTTTAATAATCCAATTTTCATTTCTGATGATATATCAGGCAGATATTTTGAAAAACAGCCCTCCTGTGGCAAGACAATTTAAAATGTTTATTTTATTGTTATATTTTATGGCATATATGTTAACTCTAAATATTTTTGTATATTTAATATTAACATTTTCCAATTCACAAGATCACCTAGCTGAAGGATATACTGACTGTATTCAAACTGCAATCTGTCAGACCAAAAATTTACATTCTTTTTTAATTAGTTGCTTCTGGGAGAATTTATTTTAATTGAAATAGTTCAAGTAACAATTTAAAATGCCAGAAAATGTCAGATTTTTATTCTCTGGACCTATTTCACATCATTTTTCAAGTGTTGAAATCAAAACTGAACACTGTTCTCTAAACATAATCTGAGCAATGTCAGTTGCACTTATTCTGGATGGTTGCAAATCTGCTGTGAGTATTTTTCCCTAGCATCTTCTGGGGAACTAGAGTTAGCCAATTCCTTAATGTTCAAGGCCTCTGTAACTATAAAATTGTGCCTTCAGTTATATTGAAAGTTGATTGAAATTCAACTAACTTTATTCCCTGCCAGTTATCCATACTCTCAAATCTTCTTTATATTTATAACTCAAAGGTCAGAATAGGGACTAATGAAAGTTCCAGAAGACAGATCTGGGGTTAGCACAAGGCTAAGGTTTCTAGTAGATAAAGCTTTTCATCAATAGTAAGATCTGCCTTGGGAAGTAATAAAACTCAGTCTTTTTCTCACTGCTTCCTCTGCCCACAGACAGGATGGAGAAGCTACACCCAAGAACCAATTGCAACTGAGCCCTGTTACAGGGCCTTGCAGAGCCAGCAAGAGATGCCAATCCCACATTAATAAACAGGGAGTGGCAGATATTTTGCACAGAATATGGAAGAAAATGGCCCTCAATAACAATACAGATCATTTAAATTATTCTATATGTAAACTTTTTTTTGTTTAGTTCTTTTCTTTATTCTTTTTCTATTTTTCATTAATTTTAATTTAATGTGTTAACATGGATTCAAGTGTCCCACTCACTAAAAAAACCCAATCCCCCAACAACCTGTCCCCCATTACACCCCCTTTGCCTCCCTTCCTCTGATCCCTTCCCCCCTTTCCTTTGGGATTTGCTGTCCCGTTATCTGTCTCGATGTGTTATGTATATATAATCTCACTAAACCCTTCACCTTCTCTGATCCTGTCCACTTATCCCCTTCCCTCTAACACGTGTCCCTCTGCTCCTCATGACCCCGTCTCTGCCTCTGTTTCATTCCTCAATGGTGAAAGGGGACAACCCTCTGTTATTCTTGTTCTTTAAGGATTGCTTTTCATTTTTTCACACCAAGTATCATGTTGGCTGTCAGTCATATATGACCTTTATCATGTTGAGGTATGTTCCCTGAATTAAAACCTTGCTGAGACTTTTGATTATAAATGGGATTTATATGTTGGATTTTATCAAATACTTTTTCTGCATCTATTGATATAATCATGTGTTTTATCCTTCATTTTGTTTATGTGATGAATCATATTTATTGTTTTGTGAATATTGTACCAATCTTGCCTCCCCAAAATAAAGCCCACTTGATCATGATGCAAGATCTTTTTAATGTATTGCTGGATCCAGTTTGCTAATATTTTGTTGAGAATTTTAGCATCTAAGTTCATCAGGGATATTGGCCTATAGATTTTATTCTTTGTAGTGTCTTTACTGGGTTTTGAAATGAGGATAATGCTTGCTTTATAAAATGGCTTGAAAGTGTTGCCTCCTCTTGAGTTTTTGGAATAGCTTGAGAATAGGTTTTAGCTCTTCTTTGAATCTTTGGTAAAATTCACCTGTGAAGTCATCCAGTCCAGGATTTTTGTCTGCTGAGTGTTTTTTGATAACTGTTTCAATTTTATTTGTTGTAATTGGTCTATTTAGGGTTTCTATTTCTTCCAGATTGAGTTTTGGAAAATTGTATGTTTCTATTCTAGGAATTTCTCCATTTCACCTAGGTTATCCAATATTTTGTCATACAGACCTTTATAGTATGTTCTTATAATCCTTTGTATTTCTATGGTGTCAGTTGTTACTTTTCCACTTTTGTTTCTAATTTTATTTATTTGGATCCTCTCTCCTTTTCTCTTGATGAGTCTGGTTAAAGGTTTGTCAATCTTGCTTACCTTTTCAAAAAAACAGCTCTTAGTTTCATTGATCCTCTGTATTGTTTTTTTAGCCTCTATGTCATTTATTTCTGCTCTGATCTTTATTCTCTCCTTCTTCTACTTCCTCTGAGCTTTATGTGTTGTTTTTTTTCTAGTTCTCTTAGATACAGAGTTAAGTTGTTTATTTGACCTTTTTCTTGTTTCTTAATGTATGTTTATAATGCTATGAACTTCCCTTTCAGGACTGCTTTTGCTGTGTCCCATGACTTGGGGTTGTTGTGTGTTCATTTTCATCTGTTTCAAGGAGATTTTTTATTTTTTCCTTGATCTCATTGTTAATCCATTTGTTATTTAAAAACATGTTATTTAGCTTCCAAGTGTTTAAAATTTTTTCCATTTTTCTCTTGTAGTTGATATTTAGTATTATGCCATTGTGATCCGAGAAGATGCTTGATATGATTTCAGTCTTCATAAATTTATGGAGACTTGTTTTGTGCCTTACCATGTGGTCTATCCTAGAAAATGTACCATGAGCACTTGAAAAGAATGTATATTCTGCTGCTTTTGGGTGAAATAATCTGAAGGTATCAATTCAATCCAGTTGATCTAGTATGTCATTTAAGGCCATTGTTTCTTTGTTAGTTTTCTGTCTGTAGGATCTATCCATTGATGTTAGTGGGGTATTAAAATCCCCTACTAGCCTGACCAGGCAGTGGTGCAGTGAATAGAGCATTGGATTGGGATGTGGAAGACCCAGGTTCGAGACCCCGAGGTCGCCAGCTTGAGCATGGGCCCATCTGGCTTGAGCAAAAGCTCGTCAGCTTGGACCCAAGGTTGCTGGCTCCAGCAAGGGGTTGCTCGGTCTGCTGAAGGCCCGCAGTCAAGGCACATGTGAGAAAGCAATCAATGAACAACTAAGGTGTTGTGACGCAATAAAAAACTAATGATTGATGCTTCTCACCTCTCCCCACTCCTGTCTGTCTGTCCCTATCTATCCCTCTCTCTGACTCTCTATCTGTCCCTGGAAAAATTAAAATAAAATAAAATCCCCTACTATTATAGTGTTGCTTTTGATGTCACCCTTTATGACCATCAAAATTTGCTTTATAATTTAGGTGCTCCAATATTAGATGCATAAATATTTACAATGGCTACATACTTCTGTTCGATTGCTCACTTTATCACTATGTAATAACCCTCTGTTTCAAATGTTATTTTCTCAGATATAATTATTGTTACCTTAGCTTATTTTTTTCCATTTTCATTTGCATGAAATACTTTTTTCCATCCCTTCACTTTCCGTTCATGTGTATCTTTTGTTCTGAGGTGGGTCTCTTCTAGACAGCATATGTATGGGTCCTGTTTTCTTATCCATGCAGCTGCCCTATGTCTTTTGATTAAAGCATTTAATCCATTTACATTTAAGGTTATTATTGATATGTACTTATTTATTGCCATTTTATTCTTTAAATGTACAATCCTTTTTCTCTCTATTTCTTTTTGTAGCAGGCTTCTTAACATTTCCTGCAGTACTGATTTGGTTGTAGTGAACTGCTTGAGTCTTTTTTGTCTGAAGCTTTTTATTTCTCCTTCTATTTTAAATTATAGCTTTGCTGGATAATGTAGTCTTGGTTGTAGGTTCTTATTTTGTGTCACTTTAAATATTTCTTGCCATCCTCTCTGTCCTGAAGTGTTTCTGTTGAGAAGTCAGATGTCATTCTTTTTTTCATTGATTTTAATTTGTTGTGTTTACATAGTTACAAGTGTACCCCCGAATATATCTCCCTTGTTCTCCTTGTTACTCCCTTTGCCCTCTCCCCAACCACCTTCATCTCTTTCCTCCATGATTTACTTTTCTGCCCTCTATCTCTCTGTGTTATATTTATATACTTTCACTAATGTCTTTCCTTTTTTTGATCCCCTCTTCTCATCCCCTTTCCCTCTGCCTGCTTTCCCTCTGGACTGCTTGTCCCCTTCTCTGTCTCTCTTCAGATGTCATTCTTATGAAGGCTCTCCTTGTAGGTAATTAACTGCTTTTTTCTTGCAGCTTTTAGTATTTTTTCTTTGTCTCTTGACTTAGCACTTTAATTTTTATATGTTTTGGTGTAAGCCTCCTTGACTTTATCTTTAATGAGACTCACTTAAACTTGTGTCACTTTTTCCTTTATCAATTTAGGGAAATTTTCAGCTATGATTTCTCCAGATTCTCCAGTCCTTGTTCATTTTCTTCTCCTTCAGGAACTCTTATGATATAGATTTTGTTTCTCTTCATGTTGTCACAGAAGTCTCTCAGAGTTTCCTCAGTCTTTTTGAGCCTCTTTTCTTTTTTCTGCTCTGCTTCTGTGCTTATGTTTATCTTGTCCTCTGATTCGCTGATTCAATCCTCCACTTCACGTAGCCTGCTATTGACTCTTTCTAATGCAATCTTCATTTCTGATTTTGTTTCTGTCATTTCTGACTGGGTTTTTTTATGTGATTTTGATGTCCTTCTCTTTGTTTAAGTTCTCATTGTGATCATCCATTATTGCTCTAAGATCCTTGAGCATCATAAAAATCATTATTTTAGACTCTGCATCTGGTAGTTTTGTTATTCCTATTTCATTTATTCTTTTTCTGGGAATTTCTCTTATTGATTCATTTGGGTCATATTTCTCTGTCCATTTTGTCTGTGAATAGGTAGATCTGCTCTGACTTTGAAATTTTTTGTGGTATCTTTATGAGGAAGATGGGCGCAGTGGTACTGGCCTCCAGGGTACCTGAGTTCCTTGCTCTAGGAATTCTTCTTGAGGGTGGTATTTACCCTCCTGTTGTATGTGAGTATTAAATGCAGTTGGTCTTTTAATGAGTACAGTTATCCTTTCAGGCTGGTTGGCTCTGAGGGTCAACCTTAATTATGTGTATTAGACATTGTGTTATATCTGTTCTGTTGGGCGTATTTATTCTCTACCATGTCTGGTGCCTGCTACACTACTCCTTTGGGCATGCTGTTTGTATAGCTAGCTGAGTCTAGCATTGGTGCAATCTTCCACCCACTACTGGTTGTGTTTTTTCTGGGTCTGCTTGGGTTAGCATCAGCCATTGTTTATAACCTGCTGTGGGTTACCTGTCTGGAGATACTTGCTCTGTTCACTGTTTGTGCCTGCATTTTCTGTTCCTAGGTAGTGTGTGAGGGGCCAACCTGTGTATAAGGACCAGCTTCTTTCTCCTTAGAGATGACAATAGTTCCATAAATGCTCCAAGCTTTGTACAAATTATCTCCACTTTTCAGCTGTTCCACCACTTCTTGCAGCTCCAAGGTCTTCCCACAGAATCTTCTGTAGAAAAACTGTAGTGTGTGCTCAGACTGGCCTTACCCTACCAGCCTCTCTACAGGTGGCAAGCTTGATGGGTTAGGGTGGCTGAGATTGAGAATGCAACATTAGTGGGACCCCCTACTTCAGGGGTCTCTTGATCAGGAGCTCAGTATGGGGCAAGTGGCCCTTACTCCAAAGCCTAATCTCTCAGACACTGCCAGATAATTCAATTCTATTTTTCCCAAACAAGGTGAGCAGCAGGCTCAGATTGAATAGGTCTGACAGTCCCCTCTGCAGAAGTTCTTCCACTTGGTGAGTCCCTGGACTCTGGGAGAAACACTGAAAGAGGCATCCCTAGAGGTTGATTGTGTCCTCCCCAGAATGTGGTTAAGCGCCTCTATTGAACCCAACAATAGGCTCACAGGGACCTACTCTTTGAATGTTCGTGCTCCCAGCCTCTCTCCCTTCCTCTTGTGAAACCTAGCTCAATGGGGCAAGAAAGATATCCAGCACCCAGGCTAGCTGACTGTGAAGCTCCACCCTGTCCAATGTGCACACACCACTGTGCTGGTGTTAATCACAGAAAACAGAACTTGCCTCAGCTGGGCCCAGTTCTTGATAAGCCATCCCTTAAGACTTGCCACCAACAAGAGTTGTTAGTTCCTAAGCCAATGCTCTCCATAGCTGGTCACTGATTGTGCTGGCTGATCCTGGGATTCCCTGAAGGAATGCAGTGCTGACCAGTGGAAGACACTGCCCATGACTGGCCCTCAGCAACCTTCTTGGAGCTACAAGCAACCCAGAGTTTGTGGCAGCCTCTGCTGGGCCCAGGTGCACATGGAAATACCAAGCTGCACATCTAGCCTGCCTTTTACTCATACTGGACCTGGGGAAAGGTCAGCAAAAGACCAAGATTCCCTGAACCCTGCTACCTGCAGCCTCTTTCTGCTGGCTGCTTATTGGGGTTGGCCACTGAAATAAAACCTCTGGTAGAGTCTAGAGTCTGGAGCAATTCAGGGTTTAAGAAGGGTGGTGGGTGTGGCTCCCACCCCTCAGTCTCAGGTGTTGATCTGTCCAGACTTTCTTCACAGACCTCAGTAGGGTGTGGAACCCAGGAGACTTGTGGGTATGGCTTCTGAGACCTAGAGATGTGGTCTTCCCACAGTCAGAACAGTTTCTACTGAGTCTCCCATGAGGCAAAAGCACTAGTCATAGTCTCGGAAGAGTGTAGGGGAAAGCTCCAGCCACAACCCAGAAAACTAAGTCACTGACACACCCCTGCTTCCTGGTTGACTTCTCAGAACAACCCCATCTCCAGTCTCCATAGGTTGGGGTAAGAGGGATTCCCAAGGGTAGCCAATTGCTTTCCCACAGGGTGATGACACTTAAAGGAAACTGCTCCACTCAAGAAGGGTGGTGACTGCAAGCCTGACCAGGCGGTGGCGCAGTGGATAGAGCGTTGGACTGGGATGCGGAGGACCCAGGTTCAAAACTCCGAGCTCGCCAGCTTGAGCGTGAACCCATCTGGCTTGAGCCAAGGTCGCTGGCTCCAGCAAGTGGTGGCTCGGTCTACTGAAGGCCCGCGGTCAAGGCACGTGTGAGAAAGCAATCAATGAGCAACTATGGTGTCGCAATGGCAATGAAAAACTAATGACTGATGCTTCTCATTTCTCTCTGTTCCAGTCTGTCTGTCCCTATCTATTCCTCTCTCTGTCTCTGTAAAAGAATAAATAAAATAAAATAAAATAAAAAAACATTATAGTGTAGAAATCCAAACCTTTAAAAAAAAAAAAAAAAGAAGGGTGGTGACTGCAATATTGGAGAATGACTCAGTGCAGGGGTTCCGGTGGCTGTCTCCCAATGTTTCTATCCCCGGACAACCAACTTCACATTTTCCTCATGCAACTCTAGTCCGCTCATCCCTCCCTCCACTGGAGCCCTGGGTAAGTGGCTGTGAACAAGATTTTCTGCACTGGCCCTCTCTGAGAGCCCCTCCACCTCCATCTTTTCCTCGCAGACAGAAACCTCGGCTCTTTTCACTTCCAAATGCTGTGTGGGTAGCTCTTCTAGACCATGAGGCTCTAGGCTAGAGCTCTATTCCTGGGGCTGAGGTCCCACTCCTCTCAAGATGAACCTCCTTGAGGCACATATGTGCCTTCACAGTAAGAGTCCCTCTGGACCCTCCACCACTGCTTGCTCCTGGGAGCAGAGCAGCCCTTCCCATGTGTCCACCCTTCCTACCGTTCTTGGTGATCCTTGATTATAGGCTCCTCTTCTTCTTGTCCAAAATTGGTTTTTCAAGATGATTGCTCTTAAATTAAGTTGTAATCCAATTTGTTCCTGGGAGGTGGCAGTTGGAATATCCACCTACTCTGTAGCCATCTTGGAATCCTCTATATATGAAATTTTAACATTTATAGCTAAGAGACAAAATTTTGGTCAATAGTAGAAATAATATTGAACTTGAAGGAAATATTCCTGCTGAAATGCCTGTGACAAGAATTATAGGGTGTTATTAATGAAGGTTAACAATGTCTGGACTATGAAACAGGAAAAATGTACTCAGGGTAATGGCAAAGTTAATCTGGCTAAGTTTTCCCACTAATTTTTTAGTGGGAACAAGCTGGAAATTAATATTGGTACTGCAATTTGTGGTTAATAATATAAAATGCACTAAAGCAAATACTTTATTAAAACATAAAATTTTTTATCCTTGTTGAGAATGTGGTCATTCACAAACCTCTTTTTTTTTTCCTTAGAGGGTGAGAAACAGACAGGCAGGGAGAGAGATGAGAAGCATCAACTCATAGTTGCAGCACCTTAGTTGTTCATTGATTGTTTTCTCATATGTGCCTTCACTAGATGCTCTGGCCAACTCAGTGACCCCTTGCTAAAGCCAGTGACCTTGGGCTTCAAGCCAGCAACCTTTGGGCTTAAGCCAACAACCATAGGGTCATGTGTATGATTCCACACCCAAGCCAGCAACCCCACACTCAAGCTGATGAGCCCAACCTCAAACCAACAACCTGGGGGCTTTGAACATGCATCCTCAGCACACCAGGTAGACACCTATCCACTGTGCTACTGCCCAGGCAGGCTCACAAATCTTCTCTATAGCACAGGTAGATCAAGATTTTGATAAACACACCAGAAAAAAAGAACAAGAAACAGAATACTTAAAGTAATAATGTTTAAAATCTTAATTTCTGATTCAATGCACATTAGAATAAGTTTAGCAGAGTATTAATTACATTGTCTAAAACCCCAAGAAAAAAACATCTTAGACCACGATTAAAGAAAGTATTCCAAAATAAATAAGAAGAAAAACACATTTCCAGATAAAATTAATATGTGATCTTAACACTCCTTTACCAAAAAGAAATCAACAATCCATTCAATTACAGTGTTAAGCAATCACTGGTTCCTTACGGTCCCTGGGGCACTGAAAGCTCTGTTTACAAACTTCATGCAAATATCTGATTGACGGACACTTGTTCCTGATAGGCTAAAATGCAGTAACTTAACTGGGGTTCTATATAGTGGTGCCTCAGTTATTTTCACACATATAACACGTGTGTTCATATTGGTCTTGAAAGCATATTTTTTAATGTTTTATGATACCCCAGTTCTCTCTAATTACCTAAGTAGCTGTTTTGAAAATCTCCCAAGTTTTCAAAAATGAAATGAACTTTAAACTAATTTACATTGTAAAAGTCAAAATAAATACTCTAGATGTTAAAGAAACTCTAGTAATCACAGAAAAACTTCACAATTCCAGAAATATGAGACTCTTTTTTAAAGTTTGGCACCAGGGAGGTTTAATTCACCTTGTGCCATATGTATGATAGAATTTCAACAGGTAAGCACTCACTGCATTGAGGGATGCATGCAGACAACCTCTCCAGATCAACTGGACCTGGCATCACTGAGAGCCTCCAGACTGCTATAATGGACTGCACAGTGTCAGCTGCAAGTGGTAGATGACTGTAGGAATGTGCAGCTTCAGCCCTAGATACATAACAATATTTGAGAATATCAATAGCTTTTCAAACTCAACTGACTTTTCTAGGAAATACTCAGAATCATTAATTTTAAATTAATGAATAAACTGTTCCAGATTCTATAGAAAAAAACTAAAAATTAAAAAAAGGGAAACTTTTGTCACTTTTTTTTTCAAGATATTTTTGGGTAGAGATGGGATAATGAGAGAAGAGAGGAAGGAACACTTCTTTCAAGTTTCTCTTAGATAAAGGTTCTTAACTTTCAAGAACATTTCTAAATGTAGGAAGATTTGATATGTTTATATGTCATATTTCCTAGAGTGAAACTATATGGTAAATTAGACTCTCAGAAAGGTTTAACACTCAAAAATACTAATAACCAGTGCAATGTGTGACCTAATTTGTGAATTCAAAGTTTTCAAGGTGTGATTCTGTTTAATAAGGAAGACTATTGCAAAGCAAATGCAAACATGAGATTGTGTCTAATGCGACACAGATGCCCAGTCCCAGAAGGATGTGCTCACCTGTATTGTCACATATTTCAGATGTGAGGAATAAAAGTTTTGTTGTTAGATCAGAAGCAAACCTATGAATAAATGTATTTTTTAGTACAAAACATACATCATAACAGTAACCTGATCCAGAGGAAGTCTCCAAAACATTTTCTTTTGCAAGAATGGAGCCATAGCTCTGAGATGGGTCAAAGTAATTCCATTTAACCAGCCATCACATGGGTAGAAAGGATATTCCTGTTGCTATTTTTCATGTAACTCATGGGTCATCAGAAGAGTTGTTTGAGCCCTTAATGAGATTATCAATGTGACAATTCCTAAAAAAGGTGAAGGTACTAAAGAAATGTCAACAGTCACTCCATCAGACAGAGAAAAATGAACTGAAGCTTTGCATGGTGTAGAACAAGGTTCAAATTTCAGCTGTTTCTTATTGAATATATGAACCTGGCTTACTTAAAATTTTCATTTTCATAAGTCTTCTAATACCTTTCTTGTCATACCACCTGACATATTCAATAATGAATAATTTTCATAAGTATTTTCCCCAAAAATAGCCTCTCTACGTATTCTGCATTGAAATTAGAAAATGGCTACCACAAAGAGAAACTTAGAAATGAGAAAAGTGTCCTGAGTCAATCAGTCTCCATCCGACCACTCATTAAAATTTAGTGGCAATGCAGAGAAAGAGGAGAGGGGAGAAAATAATGCTTCTGGTACCATGGTTCAGAGACATTTATGAGTTACATCAGTTTAGGAGTTATATCACGATGAGTTGAAAAAAAATTTGTTTTGATTTATAAACACTAGACTAACAAATTTACTTATAAAAACAGTATTGACTATTATTACTGCTTTTATTAATGAAAACAGGATTCTTGCTATAACAGAGATTGGCCACTGGGCCAACCTAAAGGAGAAGGAAGTGGAAGGTGGGTCTCAATGTGAATTTCTTCAATCCCACTCAAGTATGTGTGTGGAGGGTAGAGGGAAGTGTTTTTACACACACACACACACACACACACACACACACACACACACACACACACACACTGAATATCTAGGCCTTACTTTTTATCTCATGTGGTTTAGAAAGGCCTGGGATAATAAAGAGTAGTTGTCTCTTACAATATTCATCCATTGCAAAAATATTTATTGAACATTTACTGTATGTGAGACACTATTCTACATATTTTGGACACAGTTGTAAATAAAGCAGAGATCCCTGCCTGTGTGGAGCTTATATTCTAGTAGAGGGAGACAAACAATAAACAAAAGATCTCATAAGTAAAGCTTATAGTATGTCAGAATGTGGCAAGTAACGTGGAAAAAGAAAAAGTAGATCAGGGTAGGAAGGACCAGGAGTGCCAAGACTGGGTTTGGGTTGGGTTGCAATTTTAAAGAAGATGGTCTGTGAAGACCTCTTTCAGTAGGTCACACTTGAGTTAAAAAAAAAAAAAAGTGAGTTTCTGGGGAAGAGGGAGTCCTTCTAAGCATAAGAATCAGCTAATCAAAGGCCTTAAGATGGCAGCATGGCTGGGTCTCAAGAAGGAGCAAGAAGGCCAGTGTGTTTTCAGTGCAGGGAGCAAAGGGAAAGCTGTAGAAGTCATATGGGCACAGCAGTCAGGACATTGCAGGCTACTAGAAGGGATTTGGTTTTCACTCTGAGCTTATAATTCAGATGGCATTGCTTCAGATCATCACGGCTCAGATGGGTGCAATTTCCTCTGGACAGTCAGCAGCAATCTGGCTGATCTTGAAGAAGGGCTCACCGAGCACAGACATTTAGTACAGAAAAATATGGCTCCTCGTAAAGACCATGGTTGGAGGTTACTCTGGGCCAGCTAAGTGCTATCTGGATGCTAGGCTGCTCTTGCTGACAGTATCCATCCAGGTTCAGACCTCTATTCCCTGTTTTCATTAACTTTTGGCCTTTCCATGCTCTTATCTCTTTCCCTCTCCCCATTCCTGAGAATCCTTTTTAACCTCAGGAATGGGGGAAGGGAAGAAACATGCCTCTTTCTCATAAGAATTTTCTTCTATATCAGTTTTTATGCATTGAAGACTCTCCCCTTCCTTCTTCTTCAGATATAGACTTTTTGAAACTAAGAAGACAAAGTAGTGACTCAGGCTTTTTCCCCCTTATTCCTACATGTCACTTCATTCTCAAATAGGTGAAGGCAACCAACACTGTACACTTGGCTACCTAGGTAAAGGGAAGAGCCAAAAGGTAAAAAGATACATCAATAACAAAAACACATCAATTAATATTTTTAAAATAATTTCTCACCATATTTGTTTCAGACAAATCATTTGTTCAACAAACATTTATTGAACACTTTCCATGCGCCAAGATATGTGCTAAAGGTGAAAGTGCAGCTATGAACAGAACCTAATCCCTACCATCTAAGACTGTTCTGACTAGAGGGAAAGGGAAAGGGGTAACATTAAATTCAGTAAAGTGAACAGTAATCATACAGCATGGAACAAACACAGACAGAAGTTAGTCTCATGAAAACAGCATGCAGGAAGTTGCACCAATGGCCAACTCCTCTGCACTCCAGGCATCTGTTAATGCTGGTCATTCGACTGAAGAGAAAGTGAAGAGATTTGAGAAAAAGGCACTTCTAACCAAAATAGAAAAAAGTGCTGGATTTCCAAAACTGAAGTGTGAAATGTCATATTTCACAAGGACTCGAGTCTGTGATGTAAGCAAGTCTTCCTCATGCTCTAAATAAAGACAAGAAAAAAAATTGTTCATGAAACTTTTTCAACACATATTTACCCAGTGAAAAATGTGCT
This sequence comes from Rhynchonycteris naso, assembly GCA_037038555.1. Lineage (NCBI taxonomy): Eukaryota > Metazoa > Chordata > Mammalia > Chiroptera > Emballonuridae > Rhynchonycteris > Rhynchonycteris naso. The sequence goes on along the minus strand of CM073000.1, from coordinate 46,628,403 downwards.
TCTCAAGTGAAAAAGAAATCTAGTTAGGAGTTGAAAAGTCAGTTAAGATTTTCAGCAGGACACACACACACACAGAGACACACACACACACACAACATAAAACTCAGTACACATGTCAGGAGAACATCAGCACCCTGGTCAGTTCATCACAATTTGAGTCAACATCCTCTCCCAAGTCAAGTTTCTTAGTATATACAGTTCATCACATACACTCTCAAATGATGACTTCCCAAGTAGGTAAACTGGGTTCAAGAACATTTTTCCAGTCCCAGATCTGTGGGGTATGGCAGATAAGCTTAACCTGTGTGGATAAGGCAATACTTCTGGGCCTCATCTATATGACCTATGCCTCTATTTTCCCTCCCCCTCTCCTCATACTCTACACAGGATGCCTGCTTCCTACCTCTGGTTCCTTCTTACCCATCTTGGCTAATAAGTTTCCTAAAATATAATCTTCAAATACTGAATTATTATCAAATGACTCCTTTGGAAATTTTACTCTCTCCCCCTACAGCTGCCTTCTCTACTTGACCACCAGAACTGGCTGTATGATGCTGTAGCTCTCTGCATTTTTCAAATGACTTTGCATTTATTAGCTGATAAGTCTCAGCCAATGTAAGCTTTATTCTTCTGTGGAGATGAGAAAGAATGCCTAAATAACTGGGGGCAGGGGGGGAGATAGCATTTTCTACCTGGAATCTTACCTGAGATCAAACCCTCATTGCACAGCCTTCATTTATCTCTCTGGAAACAGAAAGTTGAGGCTGGACTTATGAACTGAGTTTTGAAAAGTGGGAATATACTTTCCCAAGGATAATGAGAACCTAAAAGTCATAATTAAAATGTTTCTAAGGCTGCTGAAAGATATCAGTGAGAGTTCAGATTTAAAGAGCCGATTTTTCAAAGATGATCTAACAGAGCAGGAGTTCATAAACTGTAATCTTGTCACTGGAGCTACAGGGATGATAAAAATTTGAGGAGGAAATGATGAACAAAAAGATGAACTGAGTTCCTTCCTTAGTTCATTCAGAGCAGTTTGGTTGTATATATTGGAATCCATCATTGAAAAAGAAATCTGCCTGACCAGGCAGTGGCGCAGTGGATAGAGCTTCGGACTGGGATGCAGAAGACCCAGGTTCGAGACCCCGAGCTTGCCAGCTTGAGCGCGGGCCCATCTGGCTTGAGCAAAAAGCTCGCCAGCTTGGACCCAAGGTTGCTGACTCCAGCAACGGTTGCTCGGTCTGCTGACGGCCCATGGTCAAGGCACATGTGAGAAAGCAATCAACGAACAACTATGGTGTCGCAAGGGCAACAAGAAACTAATGATTGATGCTTCTCACCTCTCTCCGTTCCTGTCTGTCTGTCCCTATCTAACCCTCTGTCTGACTCTCTCTCTGTCCCTGAAAAAAAAAAAGAAATCTATTGGGAAAATATTAAAAATGCTTTGATAATTTTTTTAAAAATTAGAAAAGCATGCTATTGAGAAATTCATTCATGTTCTTTCAAAACACAGCACTGTGGTAGGCCATTGACATCTGCTCTGTGAATATCCTGTTGTGAGAGTTAGGCAAATGTGTACCTGTACTACCTGACATCACTGTGAGGCAACAACATGTACTGGCTTCTCAAACCTTATCTGTAAAATGATAAAACTCTTGGACCTTAAACAGGAAGCTGTGTGAGATTCAAAGACTGGGAAAGGGACCCCAATAAGTAATAAGACTGATATCTGTGGCACTGGGCAGTGCCTGGCAGTTTTTCTAACCCAGTCTCTTCTAGCTGAGGTATATTAGCACCAGATTGCCCCACCCTGACCTGTCTTCTCATTCTGCTGTGGCTTCTTGTTTGGTTTGCATTTTAGAGCTGATATTAGCCAAAGACTCTCTTCTAGGTTGCACTTGACATTTCTACAGTGAAGCTGTGGTGTCCATATGAGTTTGACTAAAAACTTTCTTGATAATTTGAATTTTCTTTATAAATAATGTGTTCTTACCTCATAGGGCCCAATTAGTCATTAAAATATGCAAAACTAAATTAATACCATTTCAACTCCTACAATATGATCATGATGATCAATGATGTTTCTCAAATGCTAAGGAAATTACTTGGAATTTCTAAATAAACAGAGATCTGTTGGAAACCCTTGAGAGAAAACTATTTCTCAGTGATAAGACTGAAAAAATTATCTTGCCTTTCTATATCTCAAAACAAATGCAGGCTCCAAGAGAATCCAGCTGGTATATAAAAAATTCGTTTATTTTCAGGAAAATTAATCAAAATAAATCCTAAATGTCATCCTTACTAAGTAAATATTAATGTACATAAGTCTCCTCAGAGTCAGTAACGGCCTATTTCAGCTTGCTGATGTGGTTATTCATACTACAGTATGAGGTTTATAGCTGCTGCCACAATTTTGTGACCAGAAGGCAACGTTTACCCAAACGTTCTCATATCAGTGATCACTGACCAAGCCCTGGAATGGGCTACCTCTTAGCTCCTTATCATGGAAGAAAAACAGACTTCTATGTCTAAGGTACATTTAGTGGGGTATTCCATTCATTGTACCTGAGAGCATATTACTAACATAATATGTTTCTTTTATTTGTATGTATATACTTTAAAATCTAATGAAGACTTCCTAAAAACAAATTAATAAATCTATGGTTAACAAGGTTCTGAGATAAACTTTTATTGGGTTAGATTATAAACTCTGGATTATAAATTAACACCCATAAGAGAGTTAGCTGAACCAAAGTGTCTACCATGAAATGTGGGGAAAACTTACACAAGTTTTAATAGAGGTCATCATTTATATATTCATTCATTCAAAGAATATTTAACTGATGTGCTCTAGGTGAAAGAGCCATGCTAAATTCTAGAGGGACAAGACAGAGATATTCCCTTTTTTATGGAGCTTACATTCTAGTGAGGCAGAGAGAAAATTTAAAAATTTATAAATAGGATTATTAATACCAAGGAAAAAAATCCAGAATGATTATGTGAGGAGCAACTTCAGTGTGATCTTTAAATAAGGTTGTTGGAGAAGGCTCAGACTTATGTAGAAGCATAAAAATTCAGTAGAGTGTCAGTCAGTCCAAGAAGCTGCCATTTCCCAGAACAGAAATAGTCAGTCAATCCAATTATCAGGAGTTCGAAGGATTTGGAGATGATCGAGGAAAAGACATAATCACAGGAAGCACTGACCACCACAAGCTGTATAGGGTGCTGCTTACATAGAGAATACTGTCCCTCACAGCAAGAGTCTGTACAGAGGCTATAGTTGGGGCAGGGGTCAGGGGTGGGGGAAGGAGAAGAGGAAGGCTAAGGAACTGCCAAGGGACAAGGGGATCAGAAGGAAGATTATGTCTGGGGAATGTCACTCAGCAACATTCAGAACGGTGGGGAGTCTCTGGGTAAGAGAGCCTGAAAGGGCTATAGCAGCATGGGGCCTTATAACTGCAAGGACCCCTCATCTAAATAGGTAACAGCTATTGAGTGAGGTTTTGAAGAGTATATAAAGGCAGTACATAATTTGCTAAAAATCTGATTCTTTGAGCTTTTTTTTAAATAAGCAAAAATGCAAAACTTTGGGTTTAGCTCTGGTGGGCTTTTGAGCTAATGAGTCTCAGCTTGTAATAAAGAAACAAACAACCTTGGGGCCAATATACAAAGGCCATCTTTGACTTATTTACATACAGCAATCTATTGTTTTCAATACAGGAGCAGCAAACAATAAGTGGTATAGCACTTGCCAAATGGAAGCTCTAAATAAGCCCACACATGTCCTAAGAAAAAGTGTTTATCAGCGGGAATGGATATAGTCCTAAAAACTTTCCTAATTGGGCAAGAAAATAAGGTTGAGGAAAAGCAAATAAACTAGGCTAGATTCTCAAGTTTCTACTTAGCTGTTAAGTTATAGTTAAAAAAACGTAGAGGTCATCTGCCTTTCATTTCCAAATTTAACAGGATCAGCATATTTAAAGCATAAAGTACCATTTTATCAAGGTTCTTAGTGAATTTAACTTTTAATTTAGGCTAGGAAGCTTAGGAACAATAAGCCACAGAGAAGATACTTTACCCAAATTAGGTGAAAAGAGCCTTGAGGAATATGTATCAATGAGGAAACTGAGGCTCAGAAAAATTTCTGACCTGTACACTGCTCATTAGAGATAGCCTACATCTCTGCTTCTTGATTTCCAGGTGTAAGCTCTTTCCCTCCACATTACAGTATTCCTTGGTGAATCTCTGTTGACAACAAAATGTAATACAACAGTTCCCCTGACCTGGGGGTTCACTTTCTGAGGTTTCCATTACCCACAGTCAACCACACCCCAAAATATTAAATGAAAACTTCAAGAAATAAACAATTTATAAGTTTTTAATTGCACTCCATTTAGAATACCATGATGAAATCTCACGCTGTCCTACTTCATCCCACCCAGGATGTGAATTACCCCTTTGTCCAATGTATCCACCCTGTACCTACAGTACCGTGAGATGTTTTGACAGAGTAAGAGAGACTACATTCACATATTTTCATTACAGTATATTGTTATTTTTGTTCTATTTTATTATTAGTTATTGTTAGTCTCTTATTGTGCCTAATTTATAAATTAAACTTTATCATACGTATGTATAGAAAAAACAGCATTATAAGGTTCATTTGGTACTATCTATGGTTTCAGGCATCCACTGGGGGTCTTAGAACTTAAAGATGGGACAGGAGGTGTACTGTAATCTCAGGGTTTATTAGAGGAGTTGCAGTGCATAAACTTCCTTTGTTGAGTTATAAATGTTTCTCTTCTCCAGCTTTATTAAAATATTATTGATGCATAACATATCTAAGTTTAAGGTATATGACATGATTTGATGTACAGTGTATATATATATATATATATATTAAAATTATTATCACAATAAGATTAGTTATTATTTCCACCACCTCACATAAATACTATTTTTGTGTGTGATCATAACATTTAAGATTTACTTTTTTACCAACTTCTAAATATGTAATATAATGTTGTTAATTATAGTCACCATACTGCACATTTGATCCTCTGAACTTATTCATCTTATAACTGGAAGTTTGTACCGTTTAACCAATGTATCCTTATTTCTTCCACTCCGCCCCACCCCAGCCCCTGGCAACCATCATTCTACTCTATTTCTTTGAGTTCATATCTTTTAAATTCTACAATTAAGTGAAAACAGACAGTAGTTGACTTTATCTGTCTGACTTATTCCACTTAGCATAATGCCATCAAGTTCCATCCATGCTGTCACAAATTTCAGCCTTTTCTCCTTTCTCATGGCTAAATAATATTCAATTGCTTGTGTATATACATATACATAACACATTTCTCTATTCTTCTATCAAAATACACTTAGGTCCTTTCTATATTTCAGCTATTATAAAAAAAATGTTGCAATATCTTAGGTTTCATTCTTTAACCCTGCCTACATGAGTTTTGTTTTAGGGCTTGTGGAAGATGACCAACCACAAAGGAATGTCTGATGTAACAATCCGAGAAGTCCTGGATGATTGAAAACCGTTAGAATTTAAACAGACTCAAATTTCCATAAAAGATAATCCTTTATTCAGCAGCCAATCAGCAAATGCCACACAACCCTTCCCACTCCCCCTCACCAAAATCCTTAAAGCCCAGTCCTAGCCTGTACCTGGCATAACTCTCCCTTACAAGACAACACGGCAGGTTTCCTTTCATTAAAGCCTGTTACTCTGATCTTTTCAGACTCTGATAGATTCTAACATTTGGTGCCAAAACGCGGGACAGGGTACCAGACGCCTGGACAATCGCCTCCACCAGCCAAACTTACTACCAGGGAAGCAGTGGGCAGCGACAGCTCATCCTGGGCTTACTCCCTGATTCTGTTTGGCTTTGTGGATGTAGGTTGATTGGCTGGCTACCCAACCCTGTCTCGAAACCCTGCCAGATCAGAAGGTAAGGAATTTCTGCTCTTTCCCATCTCTGGTAGGCCCCTATTCATCTCTCATCCTCACTCTTTCTCTCCTCTCAGGGTCGCTAATTGGGAGGTCTCTACTCCAGGCAGTCTGCTAACATGGACTTCCTTGAAAGTCTAGGCACCTATCCAGGTTGCTCCACTCACTTTTGAAAGCAAGATTCCCAGTGACGAATGGCCTTCTTGTTTTCCACGTACAGTATAAAGAATAGTTGAAAGAGTCAGAGGATGCTCTTCTCTTTCACTATTCTCAGCCCACAGTGGGCTCCTCCCAATCCTGACCCTCAGAGACTACTCCTTTGGGATGCCTCTTAAAAAACCTCACCAAACTTGGTCTCTCAGATCTCAAACCAAGAAAATTAATCTTCTTCTGTAATATGGCATGGCCTCAGTACAGACTAGATAATGGCTCCCACTGGCTTGAAAATGAAAGTTTTAATATTAACAATCTTCAGGACCTAGATAATTTCTGCCACCAGACTGGGAAAGCCTGAGAAATTCCTACATACAGGCTTTCTTCTACCTTCACTTCCGTCCTTAATCACTGTGTCATCTGTTCTACACGCATACAGTTTTTGGCCAAAGAAACCTCACCTAAAACCTCCACTCCTAATCTTTCCTTCTCTGTGGATTCCCAACTCTCTCCCCCTCCTTCCTGACCTCTGGGGGCGCCTCTCTCTTGGGACCCCTTTCTGGTCCCTCTGCAGATCTCTTCCACTCGAGTCTCTTTCCTCCAGGAAGCCCCCTCCCTTTGCAAATCCTGTTTCTCATTCACTTGCAAATGCCTTTCTCCTCTTCAACACCTCCTCCCTCCTTACAGACTGTGGCTGTGATTTTATCCTCTCCACCCCACCCCCTCCTTACAGACTGCAGCTCTGCCTCTCTCCTCTTCGACCCCTTCCCCCACCTTACAGACTGCGACTCTGCCTCTCTCCTCTTTGACCCCTCCTCCCTTACAGGCAGCAGTGGGGGTGCCTTTCTCCCCCTCGTCCCCTCCCTTCTCCTCACAGGCTCTAATCTTTTTGACTCCTCTGACCACATGGTGCCAGCACCAGCAACCTCCTTCTCCTCCTCCTGCAAATTCTGACCCTCCTTCTTTCCATCCAGCTGTTCACGCTGTCCTTCCATCTGCTTCCTCTCTTCCTCCCCTCTATGCTGACAACTCCTTGCCATCTCAAAAAGCTTTAAAAGGCAGAGTTGTCTTTTAAGCTGTGTGAGTAAGTAATCTTTTTTGTCTCTTTGTTTGTCAGAAAATATCTCTAATATAATTTTAATTGAAACAAGTAAAGTGCACTTATTTAAATTTCTTAATTTATAATTTGTATGTAAAATCTTTGTTTAATGTGTAACTGTGTCTGTTTCTAAGGCTTTAAACCAATAATTACCCACCTCTTAAATCAAGGCTTACTCATCCCCATGGACTCTCCCTGCAATACTCCCATCCTTCCAATTCAAAAACCTTCAGGGGCTTATCAACTCATACAAGACTTATGCTTAATCAATAAGGTGGTAATTCTCTTCCATCCAGTAGTCCTTAATCTCTACATGTTACTGTCACACATTTCCTCAAACTCCACTCACTTCATGGTCCTAGACCTCAAAAATACCTTCTTTACCATTCCTCTACACTCTGACTCTTACTTTCTGTTTGCCTTTACTTGGACTGACCCAGACACTAATGCAGCCCAGCAATTTAAATTGACTGTCTTACCCTAGGAGTTCAGAAACAGCTCACACCTGTTTGGGCAGGCACTACCTCAGGATTTAGCAGCATGCAATCTTGAAACTAGTACTCTCTTATAATATGTAAATAATCTACTCTTCTGCAACCCCTTCCTGCCTGCCTCTAAGACTCACCACCACCCTTTTTAACTTCCTCACCATAAAAGAATATCGTGTCTTCTCTGCTAAGGCTCAACTTCACTCTTAGTCTGCAGTCTATCTGGGCATCGCCTTAACCCCCACCACCTGAGGTCTCACCAGAGATTGAACTCAGACCCTCCGCAATCTCCAACCACCTACCACTGCAAATCAAATCTTTTCTTTATCCTGTCTAATAGGCGTCTTTAAACACAGAATTCCCAATTTTGTTCTCTTAGCCAAACCTCTCAATGAGATTTCGTGAACATGGCTTTTAAGGTCTACAATGAACAGGAAAAGGCAGACAGCCTAAAGGAAATCAGGCAAAATACCAGTTTTGGCAGCTGCTCTTAAAGTCTCCAACGCCCCTAAGGGGCCTCTTAAGACTCCACCAGAGTCCTGCTTCAAGTGTGGGTAAGAAGGTTAATGGGAATAAAGCTTGTTCGGCTCCTCAGCCCCACCAGGGCTTTGTCCTCACTGTGGGAAAAAGGAACACCGAAAGGTAGACTGCCCCCTTGCTCCTCTAAGGGAGGGTTCAGTCTCTTCTAGACCTACTCCAGCCACTGGTGACCTATCACCATCAAAGAACCTCAGGTATCCATCCAAGTAGCAGATAAGCTGATCTCATTTCTTATAGACACAAGGGCCACTTACTCTGCCTTGCCCAAATATTTGGGTCCTTCTCATCCCTTAAAAATCTCTGTTGTGAGTGTTGATGGTTTTATTTTCTCCCTATTGGCTATGGATCCACTGCCTTGTCTAATACATGGTGTCTCCTTTGCACACTCTTTTCTCCTCCTGCCTCAATGTCCTATACCTATTTTAGGCTGGAACCTACTCTCCAAATTCAGAGCCTCTCTCTTCTTTCACCTTCTGTACTCAGAGTCGGCCCTGTTACTGCTTCTTAGCCAGCCAGATTTGCCCAAGTCTGTTATAAATTTACCTCTACCACCCAGCATAGTGAATCCTAAGGTTCTCCTCACCACTCCCACGGCTGCAAAACTCCAGGGAAAGGCCCCCTAGTTTTATGTCTCCAGGTTAAAGAAAACAGAAGCTCCATCTCCACACATGCCTACAAATGACCCTTCCAGTCAACCTGAATCACCACCTAAATATACCTGCTACCCCTTAGGGCTCACCAAGGTCAGTCTGAGTAAAATCTCAAAAGAAGAAGAACATGCTGAGCCATGAGTAACTATGATTACCCTTCAATAACAGACAAGATGGAGATTTCAGCTTGCTCTATTCTTTCTTATCTCCTTACCCTTAAAGGCATACTCTGCCCCCATACCCTCCCTCTTGGAATCCTCTCATCTAAAAAAATTCTCTTAATCTTAATTAAAATCTCTTAATCAAGACTAACTCCTCCTATACAGCCAACTGCTAAATATGTCTGTCCATATCATCTTCAGCTTACTCAATTCTCCCTATTTCTCTTAATAATACTCATCTCCTTCACACCGCTCTTATATACAAAATTCAGAAAGGGGTAATCTTCTATGGGAGAGCCAGCACTCTCATAGGAGATTACCCCACCTCAGCTACAAACTAAGTAAACAAGCTATACTAAACCTACTATTCCCAATTTGATAAGCCCTGTCCAACCAAGGACTCACACCTATCAATCTTCCCTGGGGACCAGGTCTACAGGAGGGCATGGGGGAAAACCCCTCTCCAGCATACCTGGACATGGCTCCCAATTGTTATCCTGTCCACCTCTACCACCATCAAAGTGGAAGGAGACTCACACTGGACTCACCTCTCCCACATTAAGCCTTATACCACCAATACCCCTAAAACATACATCTCTACCCCCACAGGCCCTCTGTCTCTCAAAATCTTCTCATGTTCTCCTATCCAAAAAGAACCAGACCAGTCCCTCTTATAATGCTCCTCCAAGAGGCAATATCCCATCATACTGCCCAGTCCAGCAGGCATCACAACAGACAACTACCAATTACCACCTTACCAAATTCTTCTACTTTCTTCTTCAGGCCTCCAAGGATCTCTCCTGGTTTAGGCCTCACTTCAGTAAAATTGACAAACTCCTCAATTAAATACGGGACTTGGCCTGACAAGGTTATCTATTTAAATACTCTCAAAAAAAAAAAAAAGCACACAGCGACTATTCAATTTCTTTTTCTCTTCCTTTTAATCACCTCTAAGCCCAACCATCATGACCTCAGTTCTTGATCTCCTAACACCAGCTCTACTTTCCTTCTTACTGGCCATCCCCATCTTCTCTCCCCTTGAGGCCACATATATAGAACGCTCTCTTAACCTCACTCAAAAACTTTTAATTAAAGTTCATTCTTCCTATGCAGTTAATTGCTGGATGTGTATGTCTATGTCCTCCTCAGCCTATTCTGTCTTCCCTATCCCAAACAACACCCACCTTCTACGGACAGTTCTCATATACCAAACCCAAAAGAAGGGATTCCTTCTTTGAGAGAGCCAACACTCTTATAGGGAATTATCCACTTCAGCCGCCAACTGAGCAAATAAACTATATCAAATCTATTATTCCCAGGTCAAAATAAAATTAAAACCCCAAATTATCCCTGCTCGGGAACCAGTCACCCTGAATATTCCCCTGCTTTCACCTGCCCCTTTATGCTTTACTGCTCAAGGTACTGTTCCAATGGGTCACCTCTCTTCTAACCTCTACAACACCACAATAACTATCCAATTTCCCAAAAACCATCACAATCATCGAGTCAACTATCAAGTTTCTCCAAAAACAAACGGATTATTTTGTAATCCCATTCAATTTACAAGACCCCCTACTCTTACAGCTTCACAACATAAATGCTCCTATTCTACATCCCACCCACCAACACAACTGCAGCCCTGCTTACATTACTGTGACAGCAACATCTCAGTGGAGGACAGCTCAGGAACTTCACATAGCTCAAACTTATAATAAATACAGTGACAACTCCTGGGAGAAAAATCTCAAAATGAAATTTTATTTTTCCTTTTATTCTTCATTTTTTCCATTTTTCCTTTTTTTATTCTTATACTTTTTCTTCTTTCTCTCTTATAAATTTCATTTGCTTTAATTTTTATGGCTGTTTTGTTTTGTTTATTTCTCTTTTTTTAGTGTTTGATTTTTTTCTTCTTTGCATGCCATTTCTCAAATAATTGTACTTTGTATTGTATTCCTTTATTTTTTTAGTTATTTTTTGTTAGTGCTCCTAACAACATCACTCTCAAATATCATCAAGGAAGAATATGTCAAGAAGGAATAGAATACCATGACTACACAAAACAGAAATGTAGTTCAGAAAGAAAATAAAAAGTCTCCAGAAAAAAAATCTCAATGACATGGAAACCTTGCAGTTAAAGAATAGTGAACTCAAAATTGAAGTTCTGAAAATACTCAATGAGATGCAAGATGACATAATAGGCAACTTAATGAGCTCAGAAAACAAAACAAACATCTCACCATGGAAAATAAAATTTAAAAACAGAGACAAAGAACTAAATACATTAATTGAAAACTAAGGTAGCAAGTGTGGCTAATAGAACAAGCCAGAGAGAAGAAAGAATTGGTGACATCAAAGACATGCTCCAGAGATAAGATAAAGACTTCAAATTTTTTAAAAATCTGAGAGAGCTCAACAGAAATTGTCTGACTCCATCAGAAAGAGCAATATAAGAATAATGGGTATATCAGAAGAGTAAGAGAGGGAGAAGGGAATGGAGAGTCTATTCAAACCAATAGTTAATGAGAACTTCCCAAGCTTATAGAAAGAGTTAGAGCCTTGAATCCAAGAAACAAACAGAAAGCTGAGTTACCTCAATTCAAACAGACCTACTCCAAGGCACATTATAATAAAATTGTCAAAAATCAGTGACAAAGAAAGAATCCTCAAGGCAGCTGGGAAAAGAACATAACATAAAAAAAAAAGCTTATTAGGTTTTCATCAGACTTTTCAGCAGAAATTCTACAAGCCAGAAGAGAATGAACCCAAACATTCAAAGTACTAAAAGAGAGGAATCACTAGCCAAGAATACTATACCAATCAAAGTTATCCTTCAAATATGAAGAAGTAAAAACTTTTACAGACAAACAGAAGCTGAGGGAACTTATCACCAGCGAACCCCATAACAGGAAAGAATCAAGGGGGTTATTTGACCAGACACAAATAACAAAACAAAACAAATCAAAACTACAAATAAAAGCCCCAACAATGTCAGAATAAAAACAAGAGTAGCCTGACCAGGAGGTGGCGCAGTGGACAGAGCATCAGACTGGGATGCGGAAGACCCAGGTTCGAGACCCCAAGCTCACCAGCTTGAGCGCGGGCCCACCTGGCTTGAGCAAAAGCTCGTCAGTTTGGACCCAAGGTTGCTGGCTCCAGCAAGGGGTTGCTCGGTCTGCTGAAGGCCCGCAGTCAAGGCACGTGTGAGAAAGCAATCAATAAACAACTAAGGTGTTGCTACGGCAATGAAAAACTAATGATTGATGCTTCTCACCTCTCTTCATACCTGTCTGTTTGTCCCTATCTATCCCTCTCTCTGACTCTCTCTCTCTGTCCCTGTAAAAAAAAAAAAAAAAAACAAGAGTAATCTTTGCCAACAATAACATGAAAGGGGAGAGAATAAAGATTTGCAGTAGAATAAGAGGATGGAGTGCAAAAGCACTCATAAGACAAAGGACTCTTGTATATATAAACATTTTTCTCTTAATAACCTAATGGTAATCACCCACAAAAAAACCACTACTGAAATACACAGCTTAAAAATAATTAAACAGGGGAAAGAAGTATGGAACACCACCAAAAAAAAATCACTAACAGAAACACGAAAGAGAAGAACCAAACAAGACACAGAGCTACCAGAAAACAAAACATAAAATGGCTATAGGATATTGTATGGCCAGGGGCCACTGCCATTGTGGCCATGCACATGCAGGCTCACATTGGATTCTGGCTGATGGTAAGAAAACAGTGGAGCCAATAAATGGTAGGCCATTCCTTTATTGAAGTCTTGTACCAGCCAATGAGCAAACACACAGGGCTCCCAAAGCCCTGACACATTCTCCAATTCCACAACCAGGAGAATCTTCTCCGGTTTCTCCTAGAATCAAAGACCTCACCACTCTCAGTGGAGCTAGCAAAGCACCTCACCTCTGGTTCCCCACCTGCACACCTTCTCTTTCCCTGCCAACACGGCTTCTCTCTCAGCACTCTGCATTCTCTCTGCTCTCACTCTGCAAACATGGCTTCTTTCTGCCTCTTCTTCTTCTTCTCTTTTCAAAACTTTCTTATGTGGAAACCTCACCTCCAGCAAACATTAGCAAAACAATGGTCCTTCCCCAGCAGAAACATGATTTGCAATTTTCCAGACCACATGTACCTGATGCTGCCCAGACCTCAATGCAAACTATAAGAGAGCAAACATAAAAATTATATTTTACAAACTTATTTAACCAACAGATATCATCAAGTGCTGGTAATTCCCTAAGTGTAAATGGATTGAACTCACTAATAAAGAGGCACAAAGTAGCAGATAGAGTGAAAAAGCTAAACCCAACTGTATTTTGCCTTCAATAGACACATCTAAGCTTCAAGGAAAAAAGTAGACTCAAAGTGAAAGGTTGGAAAACAATTCTCCAAGCAAATAATATCTAAAGAAAAGCAAGTGTAGCCATGCTTATATCTGACAATGCTGAATTCAAGACAACAAAGGTAATCAGAGACAAAGATGGACATTTCATAATGATAAAGAGGACATTGTATCAAGAAGACATAACACTTCTTAATATATATGCACTAAACCAGAGAGCACCAAAATATATGGCATCTACTAACTGATCTAAACAGAGATGCAGACAAAACACAATCATACTTGGAGAGTTCAAGACATCAGTGATGGCTTCAGATAGATCATGCAAACAGAAAATCAATAAAGAAATATTGGCCTTAAATGACACACTAGAACAAATGGACTATAGAAATTTATAGGACAGACCCCTGGCTGGTTGGCTCAATGGTAGAGTGTCAGTCCAGTGTGTGAAAGTCCTGGGTTCGATTCCCAGTCAGGGCACACAGGAGAAGCACCCATCTGCTTCTCCATCCTTCCCTCTCTTTTTTCTCTCTATCTCTCTCTTCCCTTCCAGCATCAAGGCTCTACTGGAGCAAAGTTGGTCTGGGTTCTGAGGATGGCATGATGGCCTCCACCTCTGGTGCTAGAATGGTTCTGGTTACAACAGAGCAACAGCCCCAGATGGGCAGAGAATCACCCCATAGTGGGCTTGCCAGGTGGATCCTGGTTGGGCACATGTGAGTCTGTCTCTCTGCCTCTTCCATTCTCACTTCAGAAAAAATACAAAAGAAAAATTTATATGACATTTCATCCCAAAATGTCAGATGATACATTCTTCTCCAGTGTGCATGGCACACTCTCAAGGATAAACCATATGTTGGGCTACAAAACTAACATCCACAAATTCAGGAAGATTGAGATTATATCAAGCATATTTTCTGAACATAAGCATTTGAAATTAAAATTCAATCCTAAAAATAAAGAAACCTACAAAAATGTGAAATTAAACAACATACTTCTAAAAAATGATTGAGTCAAAAGAGAAATAAAAGCAGAGATCAAATTTTATTTGTACAGGCAAATAAAAATTACAACATGACATCTCAAAATTTCTAAGATGCAGCAATAGCAATAAGAAGAATAAAGTTGATATAATTACAGGCTTATATCAAGAAACAAGAGAGATCCCAAGTAAATAACCTTATATCACTTCTTAAGAAATTAGAAAAGAAGAAGAACAAAGGCAACCCAAAGTCAGGGGAAGAAAGAAAATAGTAAAAGAGCAGAACTAAATAAAATAGAGAACAAAATAACTATAGAAAAAATTAATAGAACAAAGAGCTGGTTCTTTGAAAATATCAATAAAATTGACAAACCACTGGCTAGACTCGCTAAAGAAAAACACAGACTCATATGGACATATCTGAAATGAAAGAGGATAAATTACCACAGATATACAAAGGATCATAGTAAGATATTATGAAAGATTATATGACACCAAATTCAACAACCTAGAAGAAACAAATAAACTTAGAACTATACAATCTTTCAAGACTGAGTCATGAAGAAGTGCAAAGCCTAAATAAATCTACAAGAAGAGAGAAAATAGAAACAACTATCAAAAACCTCCCCAACCAAAAAAAAATCCAAGACCAGATGACTACACTAGTGAATTCTACCAATCATTCAAAAAAAGATTTGGTACCTATCCTTCTCAAAGTCTTCCAAAAAATAGAAGAAGAAGCAATATACCCTAACAGATTTTATGAGGTCTACATAATCCTGATATCAGGATCTGGCAAGTACAACACAAACACACACACACACACAAAAAAAAAAACAACTGCAGACCAATACCTCTAATGAATACAGATTCAAAAATACTAAAACTCGAACACAACAACACAATGAACTAATATATCACAATTAAGTGGGGTTCATTCTAGGCACACATGAATGGTTCAACATGGAAATCAATTAATGTAATATAACACATCAAGAAAAGAAAGAACAAAAATCAAATGATCCTATCAATTGATGCAGAAAAGACATTTGATTGGATACAACATCCTTTTATGATTAAAACACTCAATAAAATCAAAATAGAAGGAAAGTACCTCAACATAATAAAGGCCATATATGACAAACTATCAATTAATATCATACTATATAGTGAAAAAAATAAAGACTTTTTCTCTAAAATCAGGAACATGTCAAGCCTGCCCTCTCTCTCCATTCTTATTTAACATAGTTCTGAAAGTTTTAGCCAAAGAAATCAAGCAAGAGAAAGAAATAAAAGCCATCCATATCAGGAAAGAAGTAAAGGTATCACTGTTTTACAGGTAACATGATACTGTATATAGAAAACCCAAAGATTCCTCTGAAAAACTATTAGAAACAATAAACTAAAACAGTAAAGTCGCAGGATACAAAATCAGTATACAAAAGTCTATTGCCATTCTATATGCCAATGATGAAACTGCAGAAAATGAAAATATAGTCCATGCTCGTGGATTGGGAGAATCAACATAGTTGAAATGGCCATAGTACACAAAGCAATATAAAAATTTAATGTAATTCTCATCAAAGTCCCAATCTCATTTTTTAAAGAAAAAAAAAATTGCCTTGTTTGTATGGAACCAAAAAGAAAGCCAAATAGCCAAAGCAATTCTGAGGGGAAAGAATGAAACTGGAGGTATCACACTACCTGACTTCAAATTATGCTATAGAGCCATGATGATCAAAACAGCATGGTATTGGCAGAAAAACAGACATACAGACCAATAGAAAAGAATCAAGAGCCCAGAAATAAAACTACACATATATGAACAAATCATCTTTGACAAAGGAGCCAAAAACACACAGTGGAGAAAAGAAAGCATCTTCAACAAATGGTGCTGGAAAATTTGGAAAGCCACATGCAAAAGAAAGAAACTTGACTACACCTTGTCTCCCTGCACAAAAATTAATTCAAAATGGATCAAAGACCTAAATATAAGACCTGAAACAATAAATTACATAGAACAAAACATATACTGAGCTCATGGACCTTGGCTATAGAGAACAATTTATGAATTTAACCCCAAAAGCAAGAGAAGTCAAGGCAAAAATGAATAAATGGGACTATATCAAACTAAAAGGCTTCTGCACATAAAAAGAAACTGATGACAAAACAGCCAACTAAATGGGAGATTATATTTGCAAACAAAGCTCTTATAAGGGGTTAATATCCAAAATATAGAAAGAACTCATAAAGCTTAGCAAGAAACAAACTAACAATTCAATTAAAAAATGAGAAAACCTGAACAGAAACTGCTCCCAAGAGGATTCACAGTTCAAATGCTATATAAATGCTCACCTGAAATCTATGTACTCTCATTGATCAATGTCACCATGTTTAAATTAATTTTCTAAATAAAATTATTTTAAAAAATATGGTATTTGGGTTCAATTCAAGATTCAGTAAATTAATATGGTTCATTCTAGTTTAATGTTTTATTCAAGTCTCTGTTTTTCAACTGTTCATTTTATCTGTTTTAGCACAAGAGAAAAAAATACATACTGGTATATTAACCACTGCCAGAGGAAAAATAGTGGCATGCAATGTAATGACTTTGAGAGAAGCCAACAATCCCATTAAGGTGTTGTTGCATCATTTAGAATACATAAGCCTACTTCTGTCCAAAAAATACTCTTAGAATAATCCCCAGATATGTTTTTTATTAAATAGTTGCTCCATCCTCTTTTTCTCAAAGAAACCAAAAAAATTCTAACTAGTCTTTTCTAGAAAAGTCTAAATTATAAAATTTTAACTCTTAATTCTTTTTATGAATCAAGATTATATAGTAATTATATATAAATTTTATAGATAGTGATATATAGTAATTATGCACACATTATACATAAATAAAGTATACATACATTATATCATACACATGTATACATATATAAAGGATAGCAGAGAACAAGAAGTTCTAAGTCCCCTGAGAACAAGAGAAAGGCAAGTGAGTCAAATGAAAACAAATTGATTTAATAGTTGGGGTGTCTAAGATTTTCTTTATCAAAATCCTCCGTAAAACTATTAGAAACTGCTTAGAACCTTGAGGAAACCATGCTTCCTTCCAACTGCCTCACCCTACCTCAAAAGATTGTTTGTGCTCAGTGACCCTACTCTTTATTAAAGATTCTGCCAGCTTTCCTGGAGTGATTGCAAGGAAAGATTTCTCCTTCCATGCATTTTATAATCTTTCTGATTGGATGATATAATTTATGCCTTTCTTTAAAAGTTCATAAGCTGAAGCCCTAATCCTTAAGGTCACTGTTTAGAAATAGGACCTTTAAGGAGGTAATTAAGGTTAAATGAGGCTGTTAGGGTAGGGCCCTAATTCAAAGGACTAGTGTTTTTATGAGAAAAGAAAAAGACACCAGGGGTACACACACACACACACACACACACACACACACACACACACACACACACACAAGTCTATGTGAAGACAGAGCAAAATAGCAACCGCTGGCAAGCCAAGGAGAGAGTCCTCAGGAAAAACCAACACTACAGCACCTGGATTTTGGACTTCCAGTCTCCAGAACTGTAGAAATAAATTTCTTTCATGTAGGTCACCCAGTCTATGGTACTTTCCTATGGTAGCCCTAGCAAACTAATACATCAAATAACTATAATTGATATGCTGACACAATACGCAATGAGTAAACAATATATGATAACATAATCAAAGATATGAATACTCTTGTTTGCAGATGACTTCTTGATGCTAGCTAGAGAAATTAGTGTAGAGATAATGATTTAGTCCACTCTCACCAATTTGTGTGAGATGATCAAATTGAGCATTTTCAACCCTATGCACTAAAAACTGGCAAGAGGCTTGTTTCCTGGGTATAGTACCTGAAAAAAAAGCAATGAAACAAGTGATACAATCTTCTCTTCCAAACCATTTCACATCCTATTTCTGAGGTAAACTTCCTAATGATGTCCAGTGTTTTCTCCTGGAATGAGTATAGCGAGCATTGGCTATGATTTTAGCAACAACTCCTTAACTTGGGAGTCATGAGGTCTCTTCTAAAGAGATTTATTTTTTTAAAAAGTCATAAAGGTCATTATAAGTCTTATATCATCATCTGAGCAAGCAAGTTATGGCCCTCAGCCACCTCTCCCTATAACAGCTTTACCCCTCTTTCCATCACTTACCTCCCTCTCGCCATCCATCCCTCTCTGCCTCCTGCCTTCACAGCAGCACCCCTGCTGTCTCATCCTCCCAAGGTTGGTCTACCTACAGCAAGAACTTAGCTTGCATTGACTTATCCCCCCCACAAAAAAAAGACCCAGTCAAAACAGTTTCTATATACGTAATTATTATGTAATTACATATTTGATTGTATTATCTTGCTCAGGGACGCAGAATTTAACTAGCATGGACAATTAAAATGTTGTTTGGGCTCCACCATGCTCACTCTATTCCTTGCTGTCTCTGTGAGGGTTCTTTCTCATACTTGCTCTCACATTCTTTACACCTAAGATTGGTGACCACACCGTTATTTAAGTAATTCTCTGCACTGCTCTGGGCATGCATGTACCATAGCACCTAGCACCACGTATTGCACAGAGTAGATACTCAAAATAGTCAAAATATATGTGTGGATCAAATTAAAAGAACAGAAAGAACTGCACTTAAAAACTTTTCTAGCTAAAAATAAAATAAAATAAAAAATAAAAGCTCTTCCAACTATTTTCTCATGTCTATATAAATTGTATTAATGGATTTTATTTAAAAATCTAAATTTAAATAAAAACTATTTGTCAAGCATGCTTGTAAATTCTTTACAAATATTAACATATTGAAATCACACCATAACATTGTTATTATATCCCCTTTTCACAGATAAGGAAACTAAGGCACAGGAAATTGAATACCTTGACCAAAAGATCACACAGCTCACAACAAGACTGGGATTTGAAATTTGACAGTCAAGCTCTAAAACCTACACTTTTAACTATGCTATGTCTCTGGTTTAGTCGCACAGCATGAAGGTATGAATCTAATAACCAAAGGAAGTCTAAATATACTAAAGTTTATACATTTTATTCCTAAGGCAAAAAGAATTTGGTCTTTGGTTGCAGACTACCCACTGACATTCAGCATCTTGACTTTAAATAATAACAATAGCAAAAAAAGTTAAAAATTGGGAGCTTTCTGGAGACAGATATTCTGAAGGTAGAAGGAATAAAAGTGGTCAGTACACAATAAGGAAGACAAAGAAGAGGGGGAGGGGTGGACACAAGCACTGAGAACTCTAAAAGCAGAAACACAGTAAGCTACTTCATGTACTGGTGGACTTTTGGTCAAGTGTGATTGAGTCATTGAAAATATCGAATATTGGTTAACCTCTTGTGTTTCGGCATGCAGGGAGAAAACAAACCAACTGAATGATTAAGTAATAAGTTAATGTACTTTTATTTTTTAATGTCAGTTTCTGGGAAATTTTTTTAATGATTAAAAACTAGAGTATTATTAAATTTATAGAAAGAACTAAAACTTTACTTAAAAAGTGACTAAGCATGTGTAAAGTGCCCATTGTGATGTTGGGATTTATATAAGAAATATTTTTTTTTGAGTTTTGATCACACTACTTATGGCACAAAGCTCCAAACTCCTTGGAATTTCTTAAATGTTGAGATAAGTAAAAGTGCTTTTTGCTATGGTAATGAGATGGCTTTTAGAAAGCACCTAAGGATGGCAGCTGGTCAGCAGTGGAACCAACCATGTAACTGAAAGGGTGAAACTCTCAGTTCTATATACCCCTCAATGAAGGGAAGAGGAGCTGAAGATTAAGTTCAAGCACCAGTGGCCAATGATATAACCAATATTGCCTAAGTAATGAATCCTCCATAAAAAATAAAAAAATAAACACTAAAGGAACAGGATTTGGAGAGCTTCAAGGTTAGTGAATGTATAAAGATTGGAAGAGAGTAACATGCCTGGAGAGTGCATGGGAGCTCAGAGCCCTCTCCCCATACCTTGCCCTAGTCATCTTTCCATATGGCTATTCTTGAGTTATATTCTTTTATAATACATCAGCAATCTAGTGAGTAAACTGGTTTCCTAAGTCCTGTGAGCTGTTCTAACAAATTAATTGAACCTAAGAATAGGGTCCTGAGAACATTTGGTTACTGTAGGACTGAGCCCTCAGGCTGCCCTCAGGCTGCCCTCAGGCTGTGGAATCTGATATGACAGATAGTGTCAGAATTGAGGTGAATTGTAGGACACTCAGCCAGTGTCCTAGAATTGCTTGGTGGGGGGGGGGGGGGGGGGTGAGGGACCCCTACCAGCACATATGTTGGAAATGGGTGCAGAGCACAGACACATCCATCATATTTATTTTTGTACTAATATTCCTTTTTGTTTGTTTATTTTAAGTATAGCCTGATTACATTGGAGTTATCACACAGTGTAAATCATTTACTTCCATAATTACCACTGTATTTCCAAAGAGTCTTAAATGATTTCTCTTTTGGAGCTTTGCAATCTCAGCAGTGAAAAATGAATTTCCAGCAGCTTTTTGAAAACAGCAATGCTTTCACCTCTCTGGGTAGCCTCACAACAGAGCTGCATCCTTCACCAAATCAACACCCGTGCGAAGAAGGAGTTTGTGTGAAGAAGGCGACTATTGTGCTTGATGTGTGCCCGTCGCCAGACCAGCAGATCCTCAATCAGCCAGGGAATAATGGGAGCGAGGCCAGGCTGGCGCTGGTCCTAATCAAAACACCGGACAGTTATCAGCACCAGGACTGATGTGGGCTGTGGGAAGGGAGTTTGATTTTCTAAGACACCCTCGTTTGGAACTCTACATTCAAAGACAAGTCCTCTGAAACTGAATACATCTAAACATCATCTGAGATTAGCAGCAGAATTATTGCTGCAGAGCCTTCAAAGAGCTCTGAGGATCACATTGGGTGACTTGGGACAGGAAAGTATTTTCGGCTGGCCAGGTGGAAGAGGCGGGGCTGCGGCTGCTACAGGAGGCAGAATAGTGCACCGCGGTTGTCCAGCTCTTCAATCAGCTCCCTAAGGGACTAGAGAACTTGCAAATTCAAAAAACAAATTATTTGTTTGAGGGCATTTGCCTCGATCCACAGTCCAGAGTTAAAGTTGAAGAAGGGTTTGGATTTCTGAAGGAACAGATCAATAGTTTGACAATTCTTCTTCCTTCCTCCTTTTGGTTAATAAATATGGAGTATCCAACTGGAGCAATGAAAAATGTCTAGAACTATATAGATAGGGGCGATGACAACACAACATTGAGAATGAACCTAATGCCATTGACTTGTACACTTTCAAAAAAAATGGCTAAAATGATATGTTTTATGTAATGTATGATTAAGCACAGAAATAAATAGTATGCTCATGTGTTTCACACACACAGTTCTCTCCTCACTTCTCTCACTCTCTCTCCACACACGCACTCACACACACACACACACACACACACAGCAAACACACAGAAAAAGTCTTAAAAAGTAGACTAAGGTCAACTTCAGACACTTTTATCCACATTTTTAAACGTATTTCATTTCTTTATATAATCTTATTAAAAATGAAAAGGCTCCTGACTTACAGCGCACTTGTGCTTCCGAGGCTGGCAGAGGATGAGGAGAGGTGACTGGACAATTCTGTCCCAGCTGCACCACGAAGACCCCTCTCATCAGTGAGGGAGCTCTGCATGCTTCTCCCTAGTGCACACTGAGATACATACAGCCAGCTGGGTCGGGGTGCTAGGAGGACAGAAGGAAACAAACTGAGACTTTTGTGTGGCCTGGATAACGTGATACACAAAGCCCACTCTAAGGGTGCCTCTTTGCAAGTATCAGACTCACCTCCCTATGACAGACACTCTGTGGGTACTCAGTAATCAGAAGTTCTCACCTGGAACTCACTCATTCTCTAAGTCCAATAAGGAGATTCATTAACAAATTGGTTTATACAGTTATGGAGGCTAACAAATCTCACACACATGAAAGCTACTAGCTCCTAGCAGAGTACCTTTAAAATAGCAGTTACTTAATAAATGTCAGTTTCTTTTTTCTTTTTTGGTAATCACTCTTGGTAAGAAAGATTACAACTATGAACCTGCCTTTATTTCTTTCACCTTGAGCAAATTTCATAGAATTCATTTCACAGATTGTTGACCCTCCTAAGTACTGTGCCCTTGATCCTTTTTCTTCATTCTCACTTTCACCCCTTCCTCCTCCAGCACACCTCTAGCTCAGGATTTGTGAATTGACACGCAGTTAGCTTTCAACAGTGAGATCAAAGGGGACTGAGGCTTTGATTCTGGAAACTGAACTGCTCAGAAATCAAGAGGTCTGCCAGTGACAGCTAAATATGGAAGTGAGAACTTCTAATATAAGACCCTTGAAAAGACAAGTACCTCTTTTCACTTCTGCACTGGTTCCAACCTTTATTTTAAAAATGAGTGAAATGTTTGGAAACAAGATATAATGAGCCAAACATTTTATGCACTGCAAGTTTCTACCTATGTGTATCATGAAGGCTACTTTTAGTCTCAAGTATAAAAAGCCCAATTCAAATTTTCTTAAGCTAACAGGAAATTTATCGGCTACCCGTTCTAAAAGTCTAGACAAAAGGTGAGCTTCAAGGCTTGCTTTATCCAGGATCCTCTTCTTTTTTTCTCTGCTCTTCTCTGATATGTGCCCTTCTCTAATCAGCTTTATCTTCACACTTCTAGTCCTTGTATTTATGCACAACAAAATTAGAGAAAAGGGAGCTATTTCCCAAAGCTTTCCCAGAAGGCCAGAAAGAAAACACTGGAGAACAAAATTTTTGTTGCATCCACAGAAACACTTGTTCTTACCTAATTAGAGTGTGCTGATCTCAAATCTGACATTAGTTTCTCTCTGTAGGCTACAGTTTTTTTTGCAATTCAAGATTTTAGGCTTTCATCTTATTGTTCAATTTTCAACATTTAGTTTAACATAATGAAGTAGAATGTCTTCTTGGGTATCATTTTTGTCAAAATATAATAATTTATATAATGCAGTAACTACACTAATACACTAAAAGATATGATTGCATTAGAATTTGTCTACAATTTCAAAATAGAACATATTAAAACACTTATTTTAATCCTAAAATTTGCACTAAACATTTAAATTCTATTCAGGCAAAAATTTGCATTTGTAGCTCTTGTGTTTGTGTACTTGTTGAAGGCAATCTCATTTGATACTCCAGTAGTAGTCTACCATCATATTTCTGTCCCATCACCCCTGATAATGCTCCTCCACTGTCTTCAGATCTTCATGAAAGTGTTCTCAATCTTAACACTCATGTTACATCCAATGTCATGGAAAGTCAACAGTATCCTTTGAACCAGAAGTTCATAGTTTTCTGCTTATTTGTCACCAAGAAAGTTCTTTGTAACTGCCACAAAAGATTGCCATGCAATCCTTGTTCATCTTCCTGGCAAATTCTTTTTCATATATAAGGGTTCGAATTGGAGGTCCATCGAATACACCTGCTTTTATTTTCTTGAAAGACAAGGCAGGAAAAGCAGAAGTAATATATTGAAAGCATTAACTTTCTCTATTCAAAGCCTGAACAGACTGCTTCATTAAGCCAAGTTTGATGTGAAGTGGGAGAAAACTGATCCTGTCTCAATTAACTACAGGTTCATTCACAATATTTTGCATCTTTACTTCCAGAGCTTCACGTTTTGGCCACTCCTTCTGTGTCCAGTGTTTCTCCTGAGCTTGGCTATTCCACAAACACAGAAATCAAGGATACTTTGTGAAACCTCTCTGTTGTCCTAGCAGGAAATTGACCATTTTAAGATTCACACAAATAATCCAGTTATGTTCCTCAACTTCAGAAAATCGAGGACAATTTTTATGTCATTATCATCTTCTCGCAGATGAGTTGAATAACCAATTGGAACTGCTGCATAAACATTACCGTTGTGTAGGAGAACACATTTCAGACACTGTTTAAAGCTGTCAAGAAATAACCACCATTCTGTTGGATTGTAAATGGTAACACCTAGCTGGCTGAGAAGATTACTGATATCATGACAGTAAACAAAGTGTTTGTCTTTGGAAAAAAAGTCCACAAAAATTTGTTCACGCTTCCTGAAATGGGATACTTTAGCTGACTGGTGAAGTACATTCTTTTCTTGAAGCTTGGAGGCTAACAACTCAGCTGCTTTCTTTGATAGGCCCAAATCTCTTACTAAGTTATTCAATTCAGATTGGCTAAACTGCTGAGGACTTAATGACTGCTTGGCATCAGAAGAAGACCCTTCAGATTCTACAACCATTTACTCATGCATCTTATCAAAATACACTTGATCACCATGTTCACTTTCTTCATCCTTAGAAGAAATTAAACCATTGAAAACTGGAACTGGGAGTGTCTCAGAGTGTGGGAACGGTTGTATTACTGAATAAATATTAGAATATGCGACCATATGCCATTTTTTCTTGCCAATGTCCTTTGTATGGATCAGACAGAAATAATAGTCACTGCTGTGGTCCTTAGGTTCGTGCCTAACCATGACCAAAAAGCATTTCTTTGCATTTTTCTTTTGTTCAGTCATGAAGCATTTCCTCACAACTATGACACATAATATGAGGAACACAATTCTTGTCTTGATCACCACAGGGAACTTGAAAATAAGCAATATATGCACATGTCACAAATGATGAAATATTGCGCCTTTGACATTGAAGTGTGGAACAGCCACATATATAACAGAAGGTGTCAGGACTATTCTTACATTTATGCCTACTCAAAGAAGCCATGATTCAATCTTAAAACAAAATAAAAGGGTGTTTTTATCAGATAATAATTTTTTACATTTAAAAACAACTACCATTATGTAAAAGTGATGTTTATAAAACATTAATTGATTTGTGGTTATGTTCAATCCAAGAGTTGTTGCCCTTTAACTCCAATTTAAAAACCAATGCACGCCATTAACTGTAACAAAAATAAATTAAAATTGCATAAAAACTATAGCATACACCAAAAAACAAATTTTATATTTGTAATCAGTGATGTAAACATATATAGAAACAGTTCTGAAACCTCATGCAACAGAAAATAAAAAATTTGTTTCCCAGTGCAATTGATTAAAACACTAAAAAATCTCTCTTCTTATTCCATTGGTCTAACCTGGGTCACATTACAAGTTCCTGAACCAATCACGTGAAAAAAAAATTTTTTTAAATAACACATAATATTACCCTTGGACCAATTAGGTTGATGGCTAAAGCTAAAGGTTGCCTCATTTACTTGAGTCACAGGGATAACTACTAAAGAAACAGTGAAGTTTTATAATAATGAAGGAGGAGAAAACAAACCATTGTAGGCATCCAATAGTGAACACTTAAGCTTTTATTTAACACAAACACATATATGTCTACTCATTCAAGTGCATTATTAAGCACTGGATTTATAGTAACATGAGGTTTAACAATAGAGAAAAGAAGCTGATGAGCTCTTT
Source organism: Rhynchonycteris naso (assembly GCA_037038555.1). Lineage (NCBI taxonomy): Eukaryota > Metazoa > Chordata > Mammalia > Chiroptera > Emballonuridae > Rhynchonycteris > Rhynchonycteris naso. The sequence continues at coordinate 46,602,468 of CM073000.1, read as the reverse complement.
TAGCAAAAGTAGCAAATACCCAAATGGTTAACATCTTATAATAATATTCAACTTAGGAGATCATGCACTTCTTCAATTTTGCATTGTTTAAAACATGCCTGGAACTCCTCTTTTGGAAATTTCACCTCTTGTTCTCTAGATTTTCTCCCTAGGTAAGCATATCAAGTCCCATAGCCTTAAATATCATCTTTCTAGAGCTGACTTGCAAATTTCCATCTCAAGCCCAAAACTCACTTCTGACCTCTAGATTGTATTCCAGTTGCTGCCTACATGGCATCTCCGTTTAGGCATCTCAAACCTAACATAGTCCAATAAATGCACAATATTTCTCACGGCAAACTTCCCCATCTCAGCAAACAACCTCAACATTTAGCCCATTATTTAAGATAGAAACATAGGACCCATGTTCTTTATAGGGTGTGTATTTTCCAGAATGTCCGCATTAAAGGGGATCTGGTAATCACCTATTCTAGTGCTAACCCATCTCAATTTTCCAGAATAACACTTTGGAGGGAGAAGTGATTTGTCCACAGTTTAAATGGTCAGTTATTAACAGAATAGTGACTAGAACCCAAGTTTTAAAATTTGGCTTCAAATCTAAAAACCTCTTTCCTTTTCATTAATTGGACTCTCAAGGTGAGTCCATATACCATATCAGTTGACAATCTTTTATTCTAAGAGCTTGTTTAAGTATTTCAAGGCAAACTTTGCTATCCCTAGTTACTTTTATTTTTTTATTAAGTGAGAGGTGGGAAGGCAGAGAGACAGCCTCCCACATGCGCCCTAACAGGGATCCACCGGCAAGTCCTCTACCTGGACAATATTCTGCCCATCTGAGGCTGCTGCTCCACTGCTCAGTAACCAAGCTATTTTAGTGCCTGAGGCAAGGCCATAGAGCCATCCTCAGTGCTTGAACCATTCAAGCCATAGCTGTGAGAGGGGGAAAAAGAGAGAGAAGAAGGAGGGGTAGAGAAGCAGATGGTGGTTTCTCCTGTGTGCCCTGACTGGGAATCAAACCTGAGACTTCCACACACTGGGCCTACGCTCTACTGCTGAGGCAGCCAGGGCCCTAGTTTACTTTTAATTATATAACCTATAGGAAGACTTCCGAAATATTAGAAAAACTTGTAACTTTACTTAAATAAAAGTAACACCAAAAGGGCATTTGGTTCCCTCTACATCTCAACCACCCTTGAGATGTTGCTCAATCCAGTCCATCACTTTAATTCACAGGCACAGACCCTGCTGATATTTTATCCATCAGCAATCAGTATTGCAATTCTGAATGCAGACTGCTGGAAGGTTTAGTGGCTCATTATAGTTAGTTCACATCAGAAAAATCATGACTCAGTAATTTAATGTATTGCCATTGAATTGAACAAGATCAGTTTTGGTTGCCATAAAGAAAAGAAAAGCTAACGTTACCTTAAACGGACTGTTAGATAAAATTGTTCAGGATTGAACTTGACCTGTACTTGTTTGTAAGCTCCTAAATCACAAACCTAGAACTTCAATGTTGAGCCAACCTTCCCTATTACATCAAGAGGAGCTTCATAGCTGAAGAGTCAGTCAGCACTGCAGACTGTGTGCTAAAGAGGAGAGCCCTGTTAGATCTCAGATGTGCTGACTCTGTAAGGCACAGATGCTAAATCAATACTATCCAATTAGAATATGTTGTAAGCCACAGATTCAATTCAGATAAGTAACATCAAATTTTCTAGTAGCTCATTTAGGAAAAAGAAACAATGCAATAAATTCGAACAATATATTTTATTTAACCAAATATATCCAAAATGTTATTACTGCAGTGTGTAACCTATACAAAAGTTGTTAATGAGGTATACTATATCCTTTTTTTGTACTAAGTTTTCAAAATCCAGTGTGTATTTCAAACTTACAGTATAGCTCAGTGTGGACCAGCTACATTTCTAGGGCTCAGTAGCCACATGTAGCTAGTGGCTAATATATTAGGAGCACAGTGACAGATAAACGTTCCTCCTATTCCCAGAGGTTTCTAAAGCAAAGTGACCACCTTTCTCTTTGTGGAAGGAAAATCACACACTCTCCACTGGACAGACTGGAGTCTGGACCCTGGTGTCCTGTTCCCCATCACTAATTAAAGGGATATTAGAGTAGGGCTGTTTCTTGGGGTTCTGCTTTTGTGCTCCTGAACAGGTCAACTATTCAGCACTGGGCACAAGCGGTATGCTCTGCTTGTGTGGGACTTTCCGGCCTCCCCTGGCTCACAAGATCCTGCCACCACTACAAGGCTCACTCCCTTGTCTTAACTCTGTTTCAGGCCCTAGGTCAAGGTAAAATGGCAAGTCTTGCAACTATCAACAAGCAGAGATCTAACTCGCAGTTATTCATTCTGTGAGTGCAAAAATCACAAGACTTGCTTCTCCAGTTATGCTATTCTGTCTTCTCTACTGACCAAGTATTTACTTTACTAATAAGAACTAATGTTTATTGTGTGTTCCACATCTAAGCCTTAATTTGCTAAATTTTCACAGTATGACTTCATGGGTTCTATTATTAACCTTATTTGATAGATAAGCACGCCAAGAACTTCTTAGGCACATTGAGTGACTTAACCAAAGTCCCACAGTCCAGGGTAGAGCAGGTATTCAGACCCAGCTCAGAAGCCTATACTCACAAGCACTATATTCTACACTAATGTGCTTTCTGACTTCTGGAATCTCCCATTGACTTCATGATTCACATCTTGTCCTGACTTGCTGGCCTGGTAATCTCCCATCGAGATGAGCTCCAAATCTCTCCTGATCTAGCTCTCTTCTTGACACTCTATAAGAGTGTTCTCGGAGGACTAACCCCTCTCTGCACCTTAATCAACATCTGCAGGACTTGGAGCTCTCGCTAGCTCTATGCACCAAACAAAAGTCCCTTGGCTATTCACCTACACACCAGAAAACAGAAAAGAAGTGCTCAGAGCAGCACTCATCTAACAGTTGTTTACCAAGACTTACTGGCTAACATGCTGGAAGCTGGGGCTACAGCATAAAACAAAATTGACATGCTTTCTGTTTGTAGGTAGCTAATATTTTAGTGAAGAGACAAAGTAAATAAAGCCAAAAACTGAAGACACTTTACATAATGATAAGTACTATAAAAAAATAAAACAGCAGTTTATGGCCAATCCAGTTGACTCTTCCACAAGGAGACAGAATCCCCCAAACATCAGGGTCAGCCACCAGACCCTGGAAAGGTTGAGGACATCTTTGGCTTGCAAGATATGAATGTTATCCAAACCTACCTCATGCCCCAGCCAACAGTTTTCAACACCGAGAACTTTGCACCAGAAGTTGCTCACAGTCAGCTGCAATTGTCTTGGTCACCTTATTTCAGATCTTCTGCTTGGCCCAGAAAACATTGTTGAAAAGGGCAGGGTCTGTGAATCAAGCAGACTTGGCTCTGATGCCTATAAATTCACATGACCTTGGGAAAAGTCTACAAAATAGGTGTGTGACATCCAGCTTGCAGAGACCAAGGCGAGAATTGTTGGTATGCCTGTTTTGATTTTAAAAAAATCAGGGTTCTTGTCATTTTTGGTCACCGAGCTGACATGTACAGCTATCACTGTCTGTTGCTTCATCATGAATGCCCACCGAAGTATGGTGGACTTTTACTTCCTACTTTATTTAATAAATATTTTTGTGTAGTTGATTTTTTAATGATTATTTTTATCCTTTTTTAGAGACAAAATTATATTACATGCTGAATGTCCTTTTTAGAACATGTATTCTAATATTCCTCTCTGGGAGCACTGAGATTCACTGCTCCAGTTTTTCAACTAGAAATCAAAAAGCTCTATTATTAATTAGGCACATGTGCTTACCAATTAAAAATCATTGAGCATAATCATTAAACATTCAGGAAGAAATCTGAGACTGTAAGAACATACCCAAGTGAATTCTCAGAGAATGAAGAGGTGTTTCTCAGATGAGTGATGCCATGAGAAGGCTTTTTGTGTTTAGGAAGTGCGATAAGCACCTGAACTCCACTTCCATGTGCTTTCAAATTAGAGGATGCCTGACTGCCATGCCTGCTTGAGTCCTACCTCAGGGCTGGGAGTTGGTAATGAGCTGTGGCTGAGAGATAGAGTGTCAATGACTTGATAATAATGAAAGGTGAAAAAAAATCATGGTGTGTTTGTTTAAATGTTTGTGACCTCAGAACAGCTATATCAAAACAGCTATATCAGATTAGCTCTATCAAAATGTTCAGTACCTTTCCATACAGTGCATGTAGAACATAGTACATATGCTTTAGCTCATAGTAGGTACACAATAAATAGTGGATATCACCATAATTTTTTTTATTGCTGCAATTCTTGATTCCTGGTACTAGCAATGAATTCTGCAGAAAATTGCTAAGTACTTACAATGTGCCTGGTGCTGGCCCCACACCTGCAGGAGCTGAGAGAATCAGAACTATGTCTCCAGCAGCTGGCTTTCCTTATTTCCCTGGAGCCTTCCATTCGCTGACCCAACAATAAAAGACACTCTGCCAACACTGGCATAAGGGATGCAAGAACTGGCCTGGAATGTTTTGTTTGAGTTCCAACTTATTTATTATTGTGTTTTTATTCATGCTTACAGCTGCTGCTATAGAGTGCATTATTTTTAGAAGCTGAAAATTACTAATAAGTAAGGGAGAAAAAAAGGTGTTTTTCCTTACTAAATTTTTCAACATTTAAAGAATACCCAATTTCTGCCTGACCCGTGGTGGCACAGTGGATAAAGTGTAGACCTGGAGCACTGAGGTCACTGGTTCGAAACCCTGACTTGCCTGGTCGAGACACATATGGAAAGCTACCACGAGTTGATGCTTCTGCTCCCCCACCACCACCACCATTTTCTCTCTCTCTTTCTGTCTCTTCCTCTCCTCACTCTCCCCCTTCTCTCTAAAATGAATAAAATATTTTTTAAAAGAATAACCAAATTCTAAAATTCTGGGCACATTTAGAAAAATGATTAAGACTAAAAATATAGCTTTGTACTTCTGGTGAATTTTGGAAATCATTTTGAAAAATGCAATGCATAGACCTGTAGGAGAATTAAAAGCTAAAACATCATGGCTGACCAGGTGGTGGCACAGTGGTTACAGTGTCAGACTGGGATGCAGAGGACCCAGGTTCGGGACCCCGAGGACGCCAGCTTGAGCACGGGCCCATCTGGCTTGAGCAAAAAAGCTCACCAGCTTGGACCCAAGGTCGCTGGCTCGAGCAAGGGGTTACTCGGTCTGCTAAAGGCCCGCGGTCGAGGCACATATGAGAAAGCAATCAATGAACAACTAAGTTGTCACAACGAAAAAATGATGATTGATGCTTCTCATCTCTCTCTGTTTCTGTCTGTTCCTATCTATTCCTCTCTCTGACTCTTTTTATGTCCCTGTAAAAAAATAAATAAATAAAACATCATGGGTCTCTTATGCCCTCCAAATTTCCTGCAGAGCCAGAACACTTTGTTCTTAGAATTGATGGAATGTTATGTTTATGACAATGATCCATGTCACTTCAGGTATTTATTAAAATTGAGACATGCTTTTTATTATACATGAGATCTGATTTGTTAGAGAAAAACAAACTTTTCTTCAGACTAAATATAATCTTCTCCAAATCCAGACCTTGAATACTCTTTAAAACCTGGGAAATTCAGAATATCCTGGTAGCCAGGGAAAATTATGAAATCACAATCTGTATTTGAACTTTGTCATCTGATTACTTGTAGTAGTTTTTAGAATTTTTGAGACTAGAAAAGCTTTGGTGGAGTATTAGTATAGAGACATAGGTTGGACAGCTAAAAAAAATAAAAGACAAAAACTACAGAAATAGATCCAAACAGGACAGAGAAACTGATTGTGCAGAATTAGAGCAAAGTTAGAGTTTGGAGAAAGATGAGGGATGGATCTAGGTTTTATGGGGCATGAGATACATAAAATTAATTAAGGGTGAGAGAGTCATCTTTAAAAGAAAAAATTAAAATGTAAAAATAACAGCCTGACTGAGTGGTGGCGCAGTGGATAAAGTGTGAAACTGGAATGTGGAGGACACAGGTTTGAAACCCTAAGGTTGCCAGCTTGAGCACTGGCTCACCAGCTTGAGTGCAGGGTCGCTGGCTTGAGCATGGGATCATAGACATAACCCCATGGTTTCTGACTTGAGCTCAAAGGTCACTGGCTTGAAGCCCAAGGTCACTGGCTTGAGCAAGGGGTCACTCACTCTGCTGTAGACCCTTGCCCCAGTCAAGGCACATATGAGAAAGCAATCATTGAACAACTAAGGTGTCACAGTGAAGTATTGATGCTTCTCCTCTCTCTCCTTTCCTGTCTGTCTGTCCCTGTCTGCCCCTCTCTCTGGCTCTCTTTCTGTCTCTGTCAAAAAAAAAAACAAATTACAAATAACAAAATTAAGTCCTGGGCTTTGGAAGGGGCCTTGCAGCCTATGCTTCTATAGCTCCACAGTAAATCTACCACAAATTAAAGACAGCAAGTAACACAATCACAGACCAGAATTCAAGAGCTGAAAGTTCTGATCACATCCATCCTTTGTAACTATAAGTGAGTTATTTACTCCCACTGCACTTCCATTTCTTATCTGACAAATGTTTGTGATATATGAAACAATGAAAAGGAGAAATACCTTAAAATTATCATAAAAACAACCTGATTGATAAATATAATTAGGTCCCCAGCATGTCTTTTTTCTATAATTTTTATTGACATTATTCTGTAAAGTATATAGCTCTATATTCAATTATGTATTTATCCAACCAACAACTGCTAAGGGTTGGAAATAGTAAAGTGAACATAACAGGTAAAGTTCCTATTTCTTCTGCAGCTTCATTTCAGTTGAGCGTATGAGGCAATAAATGAGTAAGAAACAATTACCCCAAAATGTAGTAATTTCAGCTAGTGACAATATCTATGAAGAAAATAAGACAGGAAATGAGATAAGGAGGAATTTACTAGTTAGATTAACTTCTATTATATTTTCACTGTAAGACATGCAAAGGTAAATGAAAAATATTGTAACCCTCAGGAAACTTATTAAGTAGAACAAATAAGACAAACTCTACAATTCAAGGAAGGCAGAAAGCATCAAATACTTTAAGAGAAAGTGAAGAAAAGGTCTTGGGTGTTCAAAGGAAGGAGCAAGAATAAGAAACTTCACCTGGCTTTATCCAATTATATGAGTGGGAGGATTAGCACATCTTATGTGAACATGTGAGATGCTGAAGTTCAAATAATCAACTTTGGTGAGATAGCATCATCGTTCAGAATTAACATATTTAAATGCCCAGTCAGAATATTTTAATATTTGTGGCTTTTTAGAATGTCATCTATATATTTCACATAGCTATAGCACCATCATGAGAAAACTTACTACAGTACATTTTATTTGATGTACAAGAGCTGTATAAATATACATAGCATTATTTTTCATTAAATGTGACTTAGTTACAGCAGCTTGCTAATTAAGTTGCATTTTATCAACACACTGAAATTGTTTCCACTAATGTCAAAACTCATTTGCATTGCTAAGTAGCTTTAATGTTATTTATTTTTTGAGAGCATCTTGAAGGTTGGAGCTGCAAGAATATTTGCCTGCAAGCCAAAATAATTTGAAGATAAACTTGATGTGATATTTTAAATTGTATTATAACATATTGGGAAGAAATAAAATTATCTTTCTCCTCATAACAAAAGGTCTTTTTTGATATCCTCCACCCACAGTTTTAGTAAATCCTTTTTTTTCTATTGGCTGTTTTTTGAAATTGAAGATAAAAATCTCATAAGAGTTTCATCATCCAAGAGGGATTTTCTAATTCTGAAACATCTCTCCCCTTCTTCATATAGGGTATAAAAAAAAGAATCCATGAATCAAGTGTTTGTGGGTTTGGTCACTTTTTTTTATTGTTGATGTTGCTCTCTTTTTCTGTTGCTGTTGTGATTTATTCTGTTTATCATATATTCCTGACCAAATTATGACTACCACTCTAATTTATATTTCAATTCCAAAATGAAATCCTACTTAAGAAGGAAGGAAAGAAGGAAGGAAGGAAGGAAGGAAGGAAGGAAGGAAGGAAGGAAGGAAGGGAGGGAGGGAGGGAGGAAGGAAGGAAGGAAGGAAGGAAAGAAGAAATGAAAGAAGGAAGGAAGGAAGGAAGGAAGTATTGGGCAGCCAATAAACCTGTTTTAGAAAAAGGTGGCAAATTTCAAGTTTCTGTTCAAAAAAAACAAGCTTCCTTTTGTTATTTTCTTCCCAAATCTACCTTTTCTGGTTATTTTTTGTGTGTTATTGCAGTGGTGCTGGTTGTGGTGGTGATGATTCTAGCCATATTCAGCTACCATCATCATGGGCAAAATCTTAAGAATGAGGCATGCCTATCTTGGCAATACCAACCAATGGGAAAGAGTATTTAACCAGGACCAGGTAGCTTTAGATTAGGAAACATCCAGAACTGACTCCAGCACTACAACCATAATATCCAGAGACCCATGGTTCATGGAGCTCATGGGAAGGTGAGACCTCAGGGTCTTTCAACTGTTATCAAGAGACAATCTTGCCAGTCTATCAACATCCAAGGAAATCCTATATCAGTGGTACCTCGTGACTATTCTTTAGGAAATCGAAGAGTTCTTGGTCTTACAATGGGGACAGAAAGATATTACTACATAAATATGGGGAGCATTGATGGTCAGAAATTTAGAAACTACCTCAGAGACATTCCATTTGTTCTTCAACTGAGAGGGTGAAGTTATGTTAAGTCAGTTCTTTTTATCATAACAGAGTTTACAGGTTTGCCAATGAGATACTTTCTTCTCCTGCATGAAGTAAAATTCTAACCAACAAAATGCTTTTCTAGGTTAATCAACAAAGACAGAATACTGCCCCAGGAAAGAAATGGCTAAAATGCCTTTGTTCTCAAAAGAAAAGAAAGGTGGTGAGGTTAGAGTACCACTTTAATCACCTTCTCTTACATTCAAAGAAAATCATTTGCAAGGAAATTTTTAGGAAAATGAAACACAAGATTCCATGTAGTGTGTTCAAGAAAAATTCAATATTAGCTTATCCTTCTACTAGTCCATGTCCCAGTCATGATAACATCCTCATTCTCAAGTCCCCACTCTAATGAGCTCCCCGTGCATACACCCCAAAGCCCCCCCCCTCCTCTCCAGGTGCTCATCTGACTCTGATGTTCCAGGGTCCCCTCTAGCCTGCTCCTTCTGTAGTCGCCTTCTTCCTCTAAACTTTAGGGCTAGACTCACTGCCTCAATCTCCAGGATTACTGGTCCCAGAATCCCTACTAATGCTCTCTGCACATTTCTGGCTACATCTCTGTACTTCATTTTGATCTCTTTGTTGACGACTGTATGCCTTTCTCTGATTCTGTTGTAGTGTCCAATAAGTATAGTTTCAAGTTCTAGACCATACAAGTTCTGTTGAATTACATATTTTTTCATTAAAGAGTAAGTTTTACATGAACAGAGACTAGAGAAAGAATCAGCAGTGTACTGCTTCCTTCAGAGAACTTTTGCTACCAAATCAAAAATGTTCTGTAGATAATAAACTTCACATCTATTAAGCCATGAAAATAAATTTATTAAATTATAGTGTTAATCACTTAGGTGACAGATAATTCTGATTCTTGCAACAATCAATAGTCAAGGACCTAGGATAAAGCTTCAGTTCTCTTTTCCAAGGCCTGTTAATTCAATATTTAGGTGTAAGGATCTTCTCCTAAAATCAAAGAACAGTGATACCCTTTTAATTCAAAAGTAACACCCCCTCCTTAATTAAAAACACTTTGCGGTATACCTTCTCCATAGCAGACATTGAGGTGGGAACTTTCACATATATAATGCCCCTTTCAATTCTCCTGCAGGAATGGTTTCTTCTTTAAATTTAACACCATAAAAATCAATGATATTCTGAGAATTGCATATCATTTGAGAGCATTAGCATAGCCCTAGAAGGTTTCCATACACACACACACACACACACACACACACACACACACATACACACACACACACACATACACACACACACACACATAAAAAATAAGTGTGATCAATTTAGATATAGTGAGCCCTGATCAGTGGCTCTAGCATTATCTACCTTATTACTTCAAATCTTTGAACTTCTGTTTTAACATCATTCTCAAATCTTTATCCATACTGATATTGCTGGTTTCCTTCCTTTTTTCCCATTGAATTCCAGTAGAAATGATTTGTTGACTGACTCAATATATTAACATGTCTCTTTTATTTTTAATTGTGTAACAAGCCAATAGCAAAACATATCCTGTCAGAGTTTAGAGTTGCATTTATCTTCAGAAAATTCTGGCACCTAATAATACCCAAAGAAAATAAACCATCCACAAGTGCACTGAAGTAGATCAGGGTTGACAGATGAATCAGCCATAACCTAAACCTTTAGGTGCAAGCTAAAAGTAATAAATGACTTTTTCTATTATCTTCTCTTGTCACCAACTTGGTAGAGCCACAAGATCTTCTCTGAGCATATATAAACTTAAAAGCTTTTGCCTCTTTTATAATATTATGAGTATATTTTCCCTCCCTAGACATCTCCAATTAAGGAGGCATAATAAATATGTTACAAATAAAATAAATAAATGTTACCACCCCCAAAAAATAAAATAAAAATATGTTACCAAATAAAAGGTAACATAAAAATTGTTAGCCAAGTTTCCAAGCAGGGGCTAAAATTTCTGATATGCTGCAAGAATTTTCCAAAATTGCTGTCTGCTGATCCTGAAAATATTTTCATGAAAGTAACTTCTGGGAACAGTATGTGTACTTTATAAGTTCACAGTATACCCTTCATAGGTTTGTTGGAGTAGGCAGTTAGTTAGGTTTTAACAAGAGAGGAAAGAATGGGATAGTCACCCTGGTGAGTAACCAGCATCATTCCACCAAATGGAACAACATCTTACCTAGTTGGAAAAATAGCTTCATAACCACCCCAGGAGGTAACCTGCATCAATCTTCTGGACTAATGGTGGGGGGTGGAGAGAACAGCAAAATAATTACTTTTACCAAGCACATACACAGTGGAAGCCAAATGATAAGGAAAACTATGAGGTCACAGCAGAAACCAACATGGCCACCATAAAAGGGAGGGCACTAGCCTGGAAAAAATATGGGAAAAGACTCAGATTGGGGAAAGGCAAAAGCCCTAGAGGGTCCAGAAAGAGGTTAGATAGGGTCAGAGTACAAGCACAAGCCCTAGAAAAACCAAGAAAAAGTTTGAGTAGTTTGAAAGAAAGCTTGCTCTTTCTGCTACCCAAGACAAAAAACCTAGCACATGCTCTCCTTGGAGCACACCTGTGCCTTTTTTCTCTCAGGCATGTATTTTTTTGTCTTCTTTTCTCCTAAACTCTAAGGTTCCCCACAAGACTGGCAACCAGGGGAGAAGCAAGCAATAGCACAGGACTCTCCTTTTGACTCTGTAACTTCCTTTGAGTCCATGCAGTGACCACCCTCTCACCTTCTCTCTTCCTCTACAAGAGTGCACTATCATTTTTGCTCAAGTAAATCTTGCCACTATCACTTAAAACTCCCCCAAAGTGAGTGTCCTTGAAATTCTTCTCTTGCAACGCCACTGAAGAAACTATTTCCTTTGGTAACAACTTGAGTTATGTCTAGAGTTTTTCATTCTTGTCAAATTTTTTTTGTGAAGCTTTGGTTACTTTCAGAATTGCCTTCTCTTGAGCACACCTCATTTCCACAAGCAGTTCTATATCCTAACATTTTTTAAAATTTTATTTAGAAAATTAAATTTAACAGAGTAACGTTAATCAATAAGAGTACATAGGTGTTAGGTAAACATTTCTATAGCATTTGAACTGCTGATTATGTTGTATACACATCACCCAAAGTCAAATCATTTTCTGTCACCTTATATTTGTCCCTTTTTACACCCTTCCCTTCATTCCCTCCCCCTCCCCACATCCTCCACCCTCTTTTCAACCCATCCTACCTTTAGTCCACTCAGTGTGCAGATCTTTCAGTCACACCTACAAGCCCAGCTGGAGTTCCTTTGCTGCATTATAGTTGTTCAATTTGTTGAAATTTCAAAGGGAGAGATCAGGAGTATCTCTCATGTTGCCATTACTTTGACATTACTGACCTAACTTTTTGTGGTTGTTTTAGTCAAAGTTAGTTTAAGAGCAAGGAATAAACATTATTCAAGCTACTTCAAATAAAGGGGACCTTGAAAGACATGGCACTAGAAACAAAGAAGCCAGAAAAAATTCTGAACACTCTATGGTTTCTCTCAGTTTATTACTTTATCAAAGTCTCTCTCTATCTCTCTCCCCACCAAGATCCACATTCCTTCACCCAACACTGGCTCCCATCTGTTTCTCTCTCTATGCTACATTCTCTTGTCTGCAGATAGGCTCCCTTATTCATAGTTTTTTTGACTGTCCCCAACTTTAGCTTGTAGATGTTTGGGGTTTTGAAAACACAGACTTTAACCCCAATACTACATAACCTCAAGATCAAGCACCTACCACAAATAAGCTTTTGGTTTAAGTTCTTGAGAGAAAAAACCTTTGGGGCACTTTTCAGACGATGGGATAACACCACTGGGATTGGTGGTCACCACAATCCAAACTGCTTGGCCAGGGAATAAAGTCACATGGACACTTAGGCACATCATTGTACAAGGCTAGGTATAGTGTAATTTCAGAAAAGATGATGTGGCAAGACATATCCCCAGTGTTGATTCAGAAGCATCCCCAGATTCCCTCAAGTAGCTAATAATTAGTATAATTCCTTTGCCAAAGCCTCAAAGTGTCAGGATCTGGATGAAACTAAGGGTCTTCGTAGCACTGGGCATACTGAACTATGCTTCTCCACCTCCAACATAATAGTGGCCCAAGGGAAAAATAAAACCCCTTAATTTAAGCAATATTTTCAGACACAAAGTACATTCCTGATTACTCTCATTATGACATTGAATTTAGATGCTATTTCTCCTGAAAAGCAAAGCAGTTCTTAAAAATAATACTAATATTTCAGATCATTATCTTGTCACTGAACTTCTTTTTCTTTAAAAAAAAAAAAAAGATAATTCCTGAGAGATTACCTGAGCTATTTAAATTACCTGAACTACTTAAATATTTTTTAATGTTTTGTACTGATTTAGGAGGGTGGGGGAGGAAGAGACAGGAACATCTATCTGCTCCTGTCTGTGCCCTGACCAGGGATCGAACCAGCAACCTCTGTGCTTCAGGACAATGCTCTAACCAACTGAGCAAACTGGCCAAGGCTGAACTATTTAAATATTTAAGGTAATGTTAAATAGAATTAATCAAATCCCATAATATGTTAGAAATAGGCTCTTTGGTTTCTAATGCAAGCACAGCTGACCCTCCCTGTCTATTGACATAAACCTGCAAGATTTGTCAGACCAAAGTGAGCAAAGCCCGGAACAGAGTGGTGAGCAACCTCAACCCAGATCCTGTGACAATCATGTCCCTCCACTTGTCTCTCCTTCCTCTCCCATCTGCAAAGCCCTCATGGCTTTCTGAAGCTGAACTGGATCACAGGCTCCAGACCCTGAAGCCAACCTGAAGTCCTTTCCCTTTTGTTCCAGTCACTTCATCTACATCCAGTGCCTTGGTCTCCCTGAATACCCTCCTGAACGATGCTGAAGGATGAACTTTTATGAACTCCAAAACTATTATGAATTGCAGCTTAAAACTTGGAGTTGGTAAAGGAGAACTTCTGGGTTAATTGCCTGAAACATAAAATTTCGGAATATTAAGTCTTACTAGTGTCTCTCCCATTATCTTGTATTCCATTTTTAAAGCTTTCAATGGAATAACCTGGAAAAGGTTTTAAAGGTATTATCTTTTGGAAAGTACTTCCTCACTACATTATCTAGTGAACTTTTTAATATACTTTCTAGCCTTAAGTCTTATTTAAATAAGAATAAACTAATCATATTGAACAAAAGGATCACAGAAAGTAGGTTAAGCTAAAGAATATAAATAGCCCTCACATTTTAAAAATGTCCAACTTTGTCTTCTGCTTTAGGTATTTATGTGCTTTGGAAAGACAGTTTTCCCCTGATAAACAAATTTGGGAAATGAAAAATTTTTCAATAACCATTAAAACAAAAAAAATCTCTTTGTCCAACAGAGAGAATTATTGAGAGACTTACTTACTATATCAGTCTGCTAGAGCTGCCATAACAAAGTACCATGGTCTGCATGGCTTATACAACAGAAATTTATATCCTCACAGTTCTGGAAGCTAGAAGTCTAAGACCACGGTGCCAGCTAGTTTCTTCTCGGGTCTTTCTTGTTGGCTTGCAGAACACTGCTGTCTTGCTATGCTTTCATGTGGCCTTTCCTCTGTATGCACACATACCTAGTGTGCATATGTCCAGCTTTTCTCTTCTTACAAGGACACCAGCCATATTGGATTAGAGCCCACCCTAATGGCCACATTTTAACTTAATTGCCTCCTTAAAAGTCTTATTTCCAAATACAGTCACATTCAGACTTTAACATGTGAATTTGGGAGGGACACATTTTGGGCCATACCACTTCAAGAGATGTTTTAAATTAAGAATTAATCATTTTCATGACCAGACGGTGGTGCAGTGGATAAAGTGTCAGACTGGGATGCGGAAGACCCAGGTTCGAGACCCCGAGGTTGCCAGCTTGAGCGTGGGCCCATCTGGCTTGAGCAAAAGCTCGTCAGCTTGGACCCAAGGTCGCTGGCTCCAGCAAGGGGTTGCTCCGTCTCCTGAAGGCCCGCGGTCAAGGCACATGTGAGAAAGCAATCAATGAACAACTATGGTGTCACAACGGCAATAAAAAACTAATGACTGATGCTTCTCACCTCTCTCCGTTCCTGTCTGTCTGTCCCTATCTATCCCTCTCTCTGACTCTCTCTCTCTATCCCTGTAAAAAAAAAAAAAGAAGAAGAATTAATCATTTTTAACCAGGCTGATTTTCTCAACTACAAGAGGAAAAGTACATGAGCAGCTTCTACAGTATTTCCCTGCTGGATCCTCAAAACTAACATGAGAGGTCCCTGAAGTCACAGATCAAATCCGAGTGCTGATTTTACTAGTGTAACAATCAGAGCACACTTCACTGTTACACCACTTTATTGAGTTTTCTACATTTACTTAAACTGCAGTTTGAGCTTTCTAACTTTAAAAATCTATTATTTGTAGAAATACAACTCAAAATGGATCACAGGGGTGAAATCTTTTGTCATAAAGTGTTCAATTTTTAATTTAGAATAAAGATAAGAATAAACAAATGGGTACAGCTTCTCATCATAAATTCTTTTTCAACAACTTTAGACCAGGTTCTTTTTGACATATTTTAGGCATATGTAACATAATCTGAAAGAAATAAGTGTTATTCAAACTTTTCACAATAAAAATATACCCCTAAAAAAACAAAAGCCTTTATTAAAAAAATGGGAAAATATATTATCAGCAATGCAGACAAAAATAACAAAAGTATACTTATAATTAATTATAAACCTGAATTAGTAATGGTCACATAAAAAAGAGGGACAGAAATACTGTATTTATGGCCCTGGCTCGTTGGCTCAGCGATAGAGAATCAGCCCAGTGTGTGGAAGCCCCAGGTTCGATTCCCAGCCATGGCACACAGGAGAAGTGACCATCTGGTTCTCCAGCCTTCCCTCTCTCCTTTCACTCTATCTCTCTCTTCCTCTCCCACAGCCAAGGCTCCATGAGAGCAAAGTTGGCCCAGGCACTGAGGATGGCTCCATGGCCTCCTCCTCAGGCACTCGAATGGCTCCAGTTGCAGTGGAACAATGGCCCAGATGGGCAGAGCATCGCCCCCTTGTGGGTATGCCGGGTGGATCCCAGTAGGGCGCAAGCAGGAGTCTATCTGTCGCCCCCTGCTTCTCACTTCGGAAAAATTAAAATTAAAATTAAAAAAGGGCAGCTCCGGACAAAATAAAAAAAAAAAGAAAATACTGTATTTATGGACAAGAATTAAAATAATATATAAAATATAGATAGCTAAAAAAAATTATAAGCATAGGAAAAGAGATAGAGATTCACCAATAAATCAATTACATATAAAGTTTTTGCACTCTAGAACAAAAAAATAAAATTACTCTAAAAGACTGAAAGGACATGACAACAGAAATTTTACATCTCAATTGAAAGACATGTAAAACAGTGACAATAAACTGTAAAATAATTTGAATGTGACTAATAGAAGTAAATAAAATAGATTATTTTTTCTTTTTGAAATGCATTCTTAAAAGGATTTTAGTGGTGAAAATAAATAAATTGAATAAAGGAAAAACTAACATAAAGATAGTGTCAATTAAGCAATGTATTTGTTGCAATTCACTGGAAAACAAAGGATAATTTTACCTTAAATGCATAGCTTAGTTAAAATATGTTTTTAAATAACTGGAAAATTTATTGTAATAAGAACAATACACACACACAAAATCTAAGCTTTAGAATTTTTCAAAAAATATTATAAATTTCTAAAAATATATTTTTAATTTATCTCATAAGTACATACAATGTTTTCAATGTTTGACTTTTTTTGTCTCTCCTAACAAATAAAGCAACAGATGCCACTCTATAAATGAACACATCAACCAGATGGCACTTCCAAAATTAGAAAGTGTTTTCCAAAATAAAAGAACAAAAAGAAATAAAAATGGCATGCTTACACTTGGAAATTCAATATTCATGAAATACCTATTCTCTGGCAGGCTTTATATGAGGCATATAAAATAATAATTAAAGCAGCTAGTATTTATTATATGCTAGGCCTACACTAAATACTTTATATTTATTATCTCATTAAAATTTCAACCAAAGAAAGCCTATGAGGTCACTACCATGTCCAAAGCAACAACAAATCAGTGACAGAGCTAAGGC
Source organism: Rhynchonycteris naso (assembly GCA_037038555.1). Lineage (NCBI taxonomy): Eukaryota > Metazoa > Chordata > Mammalia > Chiroptera > Emballonuridae > Rhynchonycteris > Rhynchonycteris naso. The sequence goes on along the minus strand of CM073000.1, from coordinate 46,585,508 downwards.
TAGGACTTAAGACATCTGCCTCTAAGCATAAACTTTTCTGTGTCATTGACAAGGTACAGAAGACCCAGGGCCAGCTCTTAAAGGGGTCTAAAACAAGTGTTAAACTGCTAAGAAGATTAATGATAAAGTGAACATCATAGTGAGCATGAAAGAAACTCCTTGTCATTCATTTATTCATTCAAACAATAATTGAGTGGTTGTTCTATGCATTGACAACCCAAAAGAAGAAAAAACAAAGTCTTGCCCTCATAAAATGTGCATGTACTTGAAGAAACATACAATAAAAAGTGAACAATTTTAGTTATTAAGTGTAAAGAGAAATGCACAGCATTTCTGGGAAGGCCTCTTTGAGGAGATGACACTTGGACAAAGACAAATCTCAGTGATGTGAGGGGACCAGCTCTGCAAAAAGTCAGGGAGAGGATTCAAAGCAGAGGGAAAAGCAGATGTAAAATCCTCACATCTAGACAAATTTAATATCTTCCAGGGAAAGGGAGAAAGTAAGCACCAGATATAAGATCAGAAAACTACTAGGGACCAGAACATATAGTTTTCGCACTTTTGCTTTTTTCATTTAACAACAAAGGAGATTAATTTTTATTGCTAGTGAGATAAGAAGCCAATGGAGAGTTTTAAGTCAAAGGGTGATGGAATCTAATTTATGATTCTAAAAATTGCTTTGACCGCTGTATGAGGCACATGAGTAGAATCAGCAAGACTGTTTAAAAAGCTATTGCAGCCACTATGGAAAACAGTTTGGAGATTCCTCAAAAAATTAAAAATCGAACTGCCTTTTGACCCAGCTATCCCACTTATAGGAATATACCCTAAGAACACCATAGCACTGTTCGAAAAGAAGAAATGCGCCCCCATGTTCCTGGCAGCATTGTTCACAATAGCGAAGATCTGGAACCAGCCCAAGTGTCCGTCAGAAGACGAGTGGATTAAAAAGCTATGGTACATATATACTATGGAATACTACTCAGCCATAAGAAATGATGACATCGGATCATTTATAACAAAATGGATGGTCCTTGATAACATTATACGAAGTGAAATAAGTAAATCAGAAAAAAAGAAAAACTGAGAACAGCACGATTACATACATAGGTGGGACATGAAAGTGAGGGTATGAGACATGGACAAGAGAGTGGTGGTTATGGGGTGGGGGGAGGGAGGGAAGGGTGGGATAGGGAGGAGGAGAGGGACACAAGGAAAACCAGATAGAAGGTGACAGAGGACAATTTGACTTTTGGTGATGGGTATGCAACACAATTGAATGTTAAGATAACCTGGAGATGTTTTCATTAAAAAAAATAAAATTAAAAAAAAAAAAGCTATTGATATTACTTATGTCAGAGATGATAAAGGCTATGACTCAGGTGAAGGTGTAGATAGTATCACTTGTTTTCCTTCCTTCTCAGGCTTTATTGTGACTTTTCTGTTAGTGGAGTACATTCTCTTTCTTACTGACCTTTACTTTGGTCACGTGATTTAGTTTAACAAATGGAACGTAGGCAAAATAAAAGTGTGCCAGTTACAAGCACAGGTTTTAAAAGATCTTGACTATTTTCTTTTGCCCACTTACACTCCTATTCTCTGAGATTGGAGAAGACCACATCCCAACCAGCTTCCACTCATTAAGGTTGGGTCCAAAAATAGGAAATGTGGTCTTGGCAGAGTCATAGTCAACTCATAGACTGGTGAGTGGGGGAGAATCTAGTTGTAAACCACTGATATTTGGGGGTTGTTTGTCATACATCATTGTCACAATAAAATCTGACTACTGCAGGTAGCAATAGTAGTGAGGTAAGAATGGACAGATAAGATGAATTTTGAAGATAAAGCTTTTGGAGACTTATAACTACATTTCATATAGAAAATGAGATTAAAAGAATCAAGGTAAATTTTAGGTTTTTGGATGGATAGTGGTGTCTTTTACTCAGAGAAAACTGGAAGGTGCAGAATTTGTTGGAGGGATAGAATAAAGCAGATTTTCAATTAGGTTCTCAATCAGAAATGATTTTGTCCAAAATTTAATAATATCTGGAGACGTTTTTGTTGTTGTCACACTAAAAAGATACTACTGGCATATAGTGGAGAGAAGCCAGGAATGTTGCTTAACACCCTGCAATGCACAGGACAGCCTCCCACAATTAAGAATTAGTCTAAAGTGACAATACTGCCAAAACTAAAAGATAGTAGAATAAAGTAGTATATTAGGGTTTGAGGTACCTATTAAATATTGAAAAGGAGATTTTGTAAAAGAGATTGGATTAGATATAAGCCTGTACAGATTAGGAGAATGATTAAGGAGATAAAATTTTTGTGAGTAATAAACAGAAATAAAAAACCATAGAATTGGATAAGACTACCTAGGGACAGGATATAAAAAGAGAAAGGAAGAGGCCTGAGTATTCATATCTGGTTCTTCTAACATTTCAAGATTGGGATGTGGAGGAAAAATCAGGTAAAGATGTTAAAAGAGACCAAGAGTCTGATGTAGAAAGAGACCAAGAGTCTAATCTCCTAGAGCTGGGTCAAGAAAATGTTTGAAGATGAAGGAGCACATATTACAGTATATATATTATTTGACATTAATTTTATATTACAGTTGGTGATATGTAATATTATACATTATGGTAAGAAAACCTTACATTTTACACTTTATACTTTTCAATGAGATTGGAGAAGACCACACCCCAACTAGGGTTCTCACTGCCACAGTGAGATAAGACCGAAATTGGAGAACTCTAAAAATCAGACTTATAACCTCTACTCTGGTCCTATGTAAAAGTTACTGACAATCTCAGATCTACATGAATCCAGATCCGCAATGTGTATAGCCCAGAGACCAAAACAAGTAGCCCAGAGAATACCGGCATTTCTTAGAGATAATAGAGGGGCATTATTGTTACAAAAAGAAACACAACAACAACTAAAACAAATATTTACCCAGTACATCCTAAATGCCAACCAAGAACCTAAAGGTATGAAAGGAAACAAAACAAACTAGCTAGCCCTGTGGAATTAGCTTCTGTGGGCTCAAAGAAACCTGGGCTGCCCAGCTGTATTCTGTAATCTTAAGAAATTAACTTGCAATCTTGGGTATTTTTCAAATGAAGTTAGAAACTCCTCCCTCACACTTTTGACTGCACATGGCAGAGTGCATTCAAAGGTTTACCTCTATGCCTCCTTGAAACTCTGCTAAAATTTCTCCGAGGGAAGGAGAAACTATAAACCACCAAAGACAAAGAGAATAAAGGAACATAAAACCAATAAAAATTTAAAACCTAAAAAATAGATGGACAAATGATAAACAATTTAGCAAATCAGAAAGCACTGAAATCTACACCAACAGGAAGGGAAATCTAGAAGCAAATTGACCCATACAGGACTATGGTGCATGGGTCAGCAATTTTTTTCTGTAAAAGCCCAAATAGCAAATATTTTAAGAGTTGAGTAGTTGTGACCTCTGACACAACTACTCACCTCTCCTTTGTAATGCAAAAGCAATCATAAACAATACACAGTAGGGCAAAAGTAGATTTACAATTGTTCATATGGAAAAACAATACAATAATTAATAAATAATACAAGAATAAGCTGTTTTGTGCACACAAAACTGTAAGCCTACTTTTGCCTCACCCTGTCTATGAAAATAGCTATATTCCAATAAAATTTTATTAAAATAGGCAGGAATTGGAGGAGAAAGGATTATGATTTGGCAAGCAGACCATAGTTTGCTAAACCATGGTGGTATAGCACCTCAAAGATGAAGGCACCAGCCTGACCTGTGGTGGCGCAGTGGGTAAAGCGTCGACCTGGGAACACTGAGGTCGCCAGTTCAAAACCCTGCACTGGTCTGGTCAAGGCACATATGGGAGTTGATGCTTCCAGCTCCTTCCCTCTTTCTCCCTCTCTCTCTCTCTCTCTCTTTCTCTCTCTCACTCTGTGTCTCCTCTCTAAAATGAATAAAATAAAATTAAAAAAAAAAAAAACTTAAAAAAAAAAAAAAGATGAAGGCACCAGATATCTCTGAAAGCAACAGATCAATGAATCTAAAAATAGCATTGAAAGTGTTTTCCTGATGCAGCTAGAACCCCAGGACCCACTTCCCGTCCATTGTAGCCAGATTAAGTTTCCTTCCATATTTGCCAGAGACTGAAGGATTACTACCTGGAAAACTAAATTCAGGGGATTCTGTATTCAAGTACATTTAAAGGTAGGTGTGAGATTCCCTAATAAAATCAAAAGACTAACTTAAAATATCTCAAACCCTAGTCCCCAGTTAGCTGGCAAGACTTGGCAAGCAGTCCAGAGCTCTTTCACAGAAGACTGGTGGCTTCTTCCCCTCTGGAGAAACTTGCAACCCTAGAGAAAAGATCTAAAGATGCTGAGAGTTGGTCATCCTACCAAAACAGTCCTGCCAGATCATCATAGCGTCAACCTCACCAGTTAACCTCCGCCACCTAAATAGACAGTTTCCTGCCTATTTTTGCCTCTTCTATCCTAAAGAATCAACCTGATATATAAGACAGCAATCAAAAAAAAAAAAAATATATATATATATATATATATATATATATATATATATATATATATATATATATATATATGTATATATATATAGAGAGAGAGAGAGATTTTTTAAAGAAAGGGAGAGGAAAAACCTCCAACGAACAGACTATAGCCCAGAAAGCTTCAAAATATAATAATAAATTATCTTCTGAAGGTAAAAGCAGATATTGCATCCATGAAATGAAAATTAGAGGCTGGGAAAACAAAGCACTGTCAGAGAGCAAAGAAGAGCTCTTGGAAATTAAAAATGCAATGGCGGCTGACCTGTGGTGGTGCAGTGGATTAAAGCCTCAACCTACAATTCTGAGGTCGCTGGTTTGAAACCCTGGGCTTGCCTGGTCAAGGCACATATGGGAGTTGATGTTTCCTGCTCCTCTCCACCTTCTCTCCTCTCTCTCTCTCTCTCTCTCTCTCTCTCTCTCCTTTCTGAAATGAATAAATAATAAAAATAATTTTTAAAAATGCAATGGCAAAAATAAAGAATTCAAAAGAAGCACTGGAAAATAAAGTTGAGAAAACCTCCTAGAGACTAAAACAAGAAAATAAGAAAGAAAAAGAAAAAATAAAATTACAGTGTTGACCAAAGGAATCTAACATCTAAATAAAACTATTCCAATCAGAGAGAACAGAGAAAATGTAATGTGTTCTAGAACTTTTCTGTATTTTTTATGAAATGTCACATTTTTAAGAGCAAAAAGAAACTGTGATTTAAATTCATAATCTTTAGATTTGTCTGTTGAAAAGAAAACTCCAGACAAACCAGAAAGGATCATTCATATAGTATTTCACCTGTGTTACCATCCAACACAGTAGGATCACTATTCAAACCAGGAAAGAAAAAATTAGTTTGCTCTTCCCAAGCCATGTAAAACAGTTTAATCATCTAATGGAATCCTCATACCCATCCCCTACTTTTGTTCCCAATGGATTTCATCAAGGTTCATCTCCACTACCTTCATCTGTGCCTAAGCATTCCAAAAATTCTGTCTCTCCAAACAGAATCCTCCAGTCCTCTAGCAAGTGTGGGAAGACCTGCACTTAAATGCAGGGAGTAGAACAGGGGTCTGGTGTTCTATCTCTCTCTTTTAGACACTTTCAGATCATCTGTCACCGCTTTTGTAAATATCTGGTACCTCTGAACCCTGCATCTCTCTGATACGCCTTTTATTTTATTAGACATTAGACATTTGTGCATAAATGACAAATTCCTATGACCAACTCATTTCCAAAAGGGTTTCAAAAAATTGCTAGACACAGATGCAAAGAGACTGTGGTTACGAATACACATTTATAAAAGACTAAGTTCTTTGTAAGAAGGGAAAAGATGCTTATTTTCTCTGTTACAGACACACCAGAATGTATGTCTGAGGCAGCCTCAGTCTTACGACCTTAACCAACATCAAAAGCAGACACAGATTCAATAGTGGCTATGACTCTATTTTACGACTGAAATTGTCACAAACTTTCAGAGGTTTCCTCACACTTTAAAAGACTCTCCAAAATAGTCCTTGGTTTTCAGGTTTTAAACTGGAAGATAGAATCTAGCCAGCCAAGTCGAGAAGGCTCTCACCCTACAAACCACTTCCAGCATCCAGAGCTGATTGTTGAAAATCGGGACTCTGTAAGAAAACAAATAAACACAAAAAAGTATTTTAATCATTTAGTTAATTTTCACCTAGTAGTCATAAGTTATAATAACAAATTCTTTTAGTTTCTAATTAAATAATAAAAAGATGTTTTAACCAGGGCAGACAGGTAGGTTAATGATCATCAGACCTTGACACATGATCTCTGAAATTGAACACACCTGCCACTTTTTCATTAAAAAACCCAAGGGTTGGTAGTAACAGTAACAGAACATGAAATTCAGGGACACGCAAAAAATCTTAAAGTTTTACTTGTGGTGACATTTCTCCACTTGATCTTAGCCAAAAGGCTGAGAAGCAACTGGTTGAGGTATTTCTTCATCCAGGGGCCACTTCTTAATTATTTTGCATGCTTGTAAAGTGAATATACTTTTTTGTTATTGTTAGACCAAGACAAATAGCAAAGGTGATTTTATCAGCAGTCAGAAAGGCAAATACTCAATGATATAGGAAGTGATGTGAATACTTTGTAAAACACACAGATGAGACAGAACATTGGTCTGACTAAACCAAAGTTTACTGAGCCTATGACAAAGAGATGGGTAGCTCATATGCCAGGAAATAAGAGAATAATCAATAAACATACAAAAGGGTCATACACAAGGAATCATCTAGATTTCTTGTTGTCTCTTCCTCAAAGAGAATAGATGCCCTGTCTTTGATAATAAGATCAAAAAACAAAAACATATCTCAGTGTTTCCTCTACTACTGACGGCAATAGAAAAACTGCTTTAAAACAAAACTAGACTTAATCTGTAATCAGGATAAAGGAATGTAGAATCTTTATTAACAGATGGTAAACTTTACCCAGACAGCTGAAAAGACAAATTCAGATTCTTGGGGCCCATGAGATGCACATCTCAGACAACACAGTGTAGTTCACTCCCAGAGTTGGGACCTGAATTGTCCCATGGGTCTATGGTAGATCCATGCTAACTGTGTAAGGAAAACTCAGAAACAAAGGTCACCATTTTTAAAAAAGTAATTTTATTTGCAATTTTATATTTCAGAAGAACTGGGCTCTCAATATAAGATATCGCAAATATTTAAAGAAAAGAAAACCTCCAAGTTTCAGTTCGTGTGTTTAAATTCTCAATGATGGAAAATAACAGTTATGCCACATAATTACTATATCTTCAAAGATCTTCCATATGCCTCAATATCAGCATTTAGTTAGGTGGTCATCAACTTACAGGAGAGGGGCTCAAGGTTTCATCTGTCTTGCAGTCTAGAGGGAGCTATGATGTTCATCTGTGCACACACATTTTATCTTTGAGTGTACTTAGAAAAAAATGGCGACAGGATAAGATAACTGCTTTGCTTCTATGACCTAATAGCACTTTCTTTTTTTTAAAGTACTTCTCTGACCCTGGCTGATTTGCTCAGTGGAGAGTGCTGGCTAGGCATGCCTACATTCTGGGTTTGATCCCCAGTCAGGGCACCCATGAGAAGTGACCATCTGCTTCTGTTCCCCTCCCTCTCCCACTTCTCTCTCTCTTTCCCTCTCATAGTGGCTCCACTGAGCATAGGCCCCAGGAGCTGAGGATAGTTTGGCTGGTCCAAGGGTTGGCCTCAGGTGCTGAGGATGGCTTGGTTGATTTGAACATCGGCCCCAGATGGGGGTTGCCAGGTGGATCCAGTCAGAGCGCAATGCGGGAGTCTGTCTCTCTATCTCCCCTCCTGTCACTTAAAGAAATAAAAAATTAAATAAAGTACTTCACATGTAAAACTTGATATTATAGCTTATACTATACAGAACTTTCTTTGAATGCCAATTTTGTATTAGGTACTATCCTAAATTTTGGAAATACAACAGTTGAAAGGATAGAAAAAACCCTGCCCTCATCTTTGAAAACTAAGCCATGCTTTACCTATTGTAACATCCCTCAAAGCATCTTGCTCAATACCTCATATGTATGCATAATAGATGCCAAATAAATTACTGTTAAATTGAATTGAATTTTTATTAGAAGTTGACTTTTAAATGAAGCTGTATTGTAACAATGCTTTGAATATGGGTATTTGGGAGAAATTATTCCATCAATCAAATGTGAATTGGTTAAAACTTATTATTTTCTATGAACACACAATACACTATCAAGTAATCAGACAATATGTTAGATAATAAAACATAGCTGTTTTAATCTCAATCTCTTTCAACCACTTTTATTTCTGAGTCACTACAACTTAAAATCCTCTTATATTTATTCATAGATACTTGAATTCTTCCTCTAAAATTAAAGATAAATTGTTGAAAGACATCTATATAGAGCAATTTAGTAAAAATTTTCTCTTTATCCACAGCTAGCTCACAATGAATAGAGTTTTTTTCCTTAGTCATTAATCGTGACAAATTCCTTCTCAAATTGGTTAAAATTTGCTAAACTGTGAGCAACTCCAAAGCTGGGACTATGTCCACAAAATGTCCAGCACAATACCTGACAGAAAAAAAATATCATTGTTAAGTTGGACTAGGTCTATTGCTTTTGACTAAAGAATACTGTCATCACACAACACTGTAACTGATTTCTTTATAGATTTTTTTCTTCAGATCCAATTTAATACTGTCTAACTTATAAGATGACATGGAAACTTGAAAATATAGCCTATTTTATTTTACTCAGGTTGACTAAAAATTAAACAAATCTTTTGGAATAGGAAAAATTCTTGAACACATTTTTTTTTCAAAGTTAAATCAAAAGTAGCTTTGGCCTGTGGGGGGAAGGGAATAATGGGGGACAAATACAAGGTGACAGAAAATGATTTTTTTTTTGAAATAAATAAGTTATTTTATTATATTTAAATGTAGATACATTTGACCACATTAAAATATAATTAATGATAATGTTTTTTTTTAAATATATATTTTATTATTATTAATTCTAATGGGGTGACATCAATAAATCAGGGTACATATGTACAATGAAAACATCTCCAGGTTATCTTATCATTCAATTGTGTTGCATACCCATCACCAAAAGTCAAATTGTCCTCTGTCACCTTCAATCTGGTTTTCCCTGCGTCCCTCCCCTCCTCCCTATCCCATTCTTCCCTCCCTCCCCCCATCCCATAACCACCACTCTCTTGTCCATGTCTCATACCCTCACTTTCATGTCCCACCTATGTATGTAATCGTGCTGTTCTCAGTTTTTCTTTTTTTTCTGATTTACTTATTTCACTCCGTATAATGTTATCAAGGTACATCCATTTTGTTATAAATGATCCGATGTCATCGTTTCTTATGGCTGAGTAGTATTCCATAGTATATATGTACCATAGCTTTTTAATCCACTCGTCTTCTGACGGACACTTGGGCTGGTTCCAGATCTTCGCTATTGTGAACAATGCTGCCACGAACATGGGGGCGCATTTCTTCTTTTCGAACAGTGCTATGGTGTTCTTAGGGTATATTCCTAAAAGTGGGATAGCTGGGTCAAAAGGCAGTTCGATTTTTAATTTTCTGAGGAATCTCCAAACTGTTTTCCACAGTGGCTGCACCAGTCTGCATTCCCACCAGCAGTGCAGAAGGGTTCCCTTTTCTCCACATCCTCGCCAGCACTTATTCTGTGTTGTTTTGCTGATAAGTGCCATTCTGACTGGTGTGAGGTGATATCTCATTGTGGTTTTAATTTGCATTTCTCTAATGATTAGTGATGTTGAGCATTTTTTCATATGCCTATTGGCCATCTGTATGTCCTCTTTGGAGAAATTTCTATTCATTTCTTTTGCCCATTTTTTGATTGGGTTGTTTGTCTTCCTGGTGTTGCTTTTTATAAGTTCTTTATAAATTTTAGTTATTAACCCCTTATCAGATGTGCTGTCAAATATGTTCTCCCATTGTGTGGTTTGTCTTTTTATTCTGTTCCTATTGTCTTTAGCTGTGCAAAAACTTTTTAGTTTGATATAGTCCCATTTGTTTATCTTGCCTTTTATTTCAGTTGCCCATGAAGATAAATCGGCAAATATACCGCTGCTACAGATGTCGGAGAGCTTGCTGCCTATGTTTTCTTCTAAGATGCTTATGGTTTCACGGCTTACATTTAAGTCTTTTATCCATTTTGAGTTTGTTTTTGTGAATGGTGTAAGTTGATGGTCTAGTTTCATTTTTTTGCAGGTATATGTCCAATTTTCCCAACACCATTTGTTAAAGAGGCTGTCTTTACTCCATTGTATGTTCTTTCCTCCTTTGTCAAATATCAGTTGTCCATAAAGCTGTGGGTTTATTTCTGGATTCTCTGTTCTGTTCCATTGATCTATGTGCCTGTTCTTATGCCAGTACCAGGCTGTCTTGAGTATAATGGCCTTGTAGTAAACCTTGATATCAGGAAGAGTGATACCTCCTGCTTTATTTTTTCTTTTTAAGATTGCTGAGGCTATTCGTGTTCTTTTTTGGTTCCATATAAATTTTTGGAATATGTGTTCTATATCTTTGAAGTATGTCATTGTTATTTTAATTGGTATTGCATTGAATTTATAAATTGCTTTGGGTAATATAGACATTTTAATGATGTTTATTCTTCCTAGCCATGAGCACGGTATGTGCTTCCACTTGTTTGTATCTTCCTTGATTTCTTTTATCAATGTTCTATAATTTTCTGAGTACAAGTCCTTAACCTCCTTGGTTAAATTTACTCCTAGGTACTTAATTTTTTTGGCTGCAATAGTGAAGGGGATTGTTTCCTTAATTTCTTTTGCTGATATTTCATTGTTGGTGTATAGAAATGCCTCTGATTTCTGAGTATTAATTTTATATCCTGCCACCTTGCTGAATTCATTTATCAGGTCCAGTAGTTTTTTGACTGAGACTTTAGGGTTTTCAATATACAATATCATATCATCTGCAAATAATGACAGTTTTACTTCTTCTTTTCCAATTTGTATGCCTTTTATTTCTTCTTCTTGTCTGATTGCTGTAGCTAGGACTTCCAGAACTATGTTGAATAAGAGTGGTGAAAGTGGGCAACCCTGCCTGGTTCCTGATCTTAAGGGGATTGCTTTTAATCTTTGTCCATTTAGTATGATGTTTGCTGTCGGTTTATCATAGATGGCCTTTATCATGTTAAGGAATGATCCCTGTATTCCCACTTTACTGAGAGTTTTGAGCATGAATGGGTGCTGGATTTTATCAAATGCCTTTTCTGCATCTATTGAAATTATCATGTGATTTTTGTCCTTCCTTTTGTTTATGTGGTGAATCACATTGATTGATTTGCGAATATTGAACCAGCCTTGCCTCTCCAGGATAAATCCCACTTGATCGTGGTGTATGATTTTTTTCATATATTGCTGGATCCGGTTGGCTAATATTTTGTTGAGAATTTTAGCGTCTAAATTCATCAGGGATATAGGCCTATAATTTTCTTTCTTTGTGTTGTCTTTGCCCGGTTTTGGGATCAGAATTATGCTCGCCTCATAAAAGGAGTTTGGAATTCTTCCTTCCTCTTGAATTTTTTGAAATAGCTTGAGGAGGATAGGAGTTAGTTCTTCTTTGAATTTTTGATAGAATTCACTTGTGAAGCCATCAGACCCAGGACTTTTCTTTTTTGGGAGTTTTTTGATAACTGTTTCGATCTCATTTGCTGTAATTGGTCTGTTTAGGTGTTCTGATTCTTCCAGATTGATTTTTGGAAGGTTATATGATTCAAGAAATTTGTCCATTTCACCAAGATTGTCTAATTTTTTGGCATATAGTTCTTCATAGTATTTTCTTACAATGCTTTGTATTTCTGTTGTGTCAGTTGTTATTTCTCCACTGTCCTTTCTAATTTTATTTATTTGAGTCCTCTCTCTTTTTTTCTTGGTGAGTCTAGTTAAAGGTTCATCAATCTTGTTTACCTTTTCAAAGAACCAGCTTCTTGTTTCATTGATCCTCTGTATTGTTTCCTTAGCCTCTATGTCATTTATTTCTGCTCTGACCTTTATTATTTCCTTTCTTCTACTTGTCTTGGGTTTTATTTGTTGTTGTTTTTCTAGTTCTTTTAGATGCAGGGTCAAGTTGCTTATTTGAGCTTTTTCTAGCTTCTTATGATATGCCTGTAGTGCAATAAACTTCCCTCTCAGAACTGCTTTTGCTGTGTCCCATAAATTTTGAGTTGATGTATGCTCATTATCATTTGTTTCTAGAAACTTTTTTATTTCTTCTTTGATCTCATTGTTAATCCATTCATTATTTAATAACAAGCTATTTAGTTTCCAGGTGTTTGAGTATTTTTCAGTTTTTCTTTTGTGGTTAATTTCTAGTTTCATGGCATTGTGATCAGAGAAAATGCTTGATATGATTTCAATCTTCTTAAATTTATTGAGACCATTTTTGTGTCCTAACATGTGGTCTATCCTAGAAAACGTACCATGAGCGCTTGAGAAGAATGTATATTCTACTGCTTTAGGGTGAAAAGTTCTGAAGATATCTATTAAATCAAGTTGATCTAGTGTCTCCTTTAAGTCTGCTGTTTCTTTATTAATTTTCTTTCTTGAGGATCTATACAGTGTTGTTAGAGGGGTATTGAAATCCCCTACTATGATAGTATTGCTGTTAATCTCGCCCTTTATATCCATCAAAGTCTGCTTTATGTATGTCGGGGCTCCTATATTTGGTGCATAGATATTTACAATAGTTATATCTTCCTGTTGAATTGTTCCCTTTATCATTATGTAGTGTCCTCTTTTATCTCTTACTACAGCCTTTGTTTTAAAGTCCATTTTGTCTGATATAAGTATTGCTACCCCTGCTTTTTTTTCATTTCCATTTGCATGAAATATTTTTTTCCATCCTTTTACCTTCAGTCTATGAACATCTTTTATTTTAAGGTGTGTCTCTTGTAGACAGCATATGTATGGGTCCTGTTTCTTTATCCATGCAGCTACCCTATGTCTTTTGATTGGATCATTTAATCCATTTACATTTAAGGTTATTATTGATATGTAGTTGTTTATTGCCATTTTATTCTTTAAAGCTGTATTCTTCTTTTGCTCTATTCTTTCCTCCCTTTAAACTGTTCACAAGAGGCCCCTTAGTATCTCTTGCAGAATTGGTTTGGTTTTTATGAATTCCTTGAGGCTTTCTTTTTCTGGGAAGCTCTTTATTTCTCCTTCAATTTTAAACGTTAGCCTTGCTGGATAAAGTAGTCTTGGTTGTAGGTTCTTGTTCTGCATTACTTTGATTATATCTTGCCATTCCCTTCTGGCCTCAAGTGTTTCTGTTGAGAAGTCCGATGTCATCCTTATGGGGGCTCCTTTGTAGGTGATAGTCTTTTTTTCTCTAGCAGCTTTTAAAATTTTTTCTTTATCCATTAGCTTTGGTATTTTAACTATGATGTGTCTTGGTGTAGATTTTTTTGGGTTTCTTTTTAATGGAGTTCTGTGTGCTTCTTGAATGTGTGGAGTGTTTCCCAGCCTTAATTTAGGAAAGTTTTCTGCTATAATTTGATTGAACAAAGTTTCCATTTCCTGTCCTCTCTCCTCTTCTTCAGGCACCCCTATGATGCGAGTGTTGTTTCTCTTCATGTTGTCACAAAGCTCCCTTAGAGTTTCCTCACATTTTTTAAGTCTCTTTTCCTTTTTCTTCTCTGCTTCTGTGCCTTTGTTTATTGTGTCCTCTAACTCGCTTATTCGATCCTCAGCGTCATCCATCCTGCTTTTAATTCCTTCCATTGTGGTCTTCAGTTCTGATACTGTATTTGTCATTTCTGTCTGATTCTTTTTTATTATTTCAATTTCATTTTTTATACTTGTTATCTCTTTATTTAGGTGTTCATAATGACTATCCATTGTTGCTCTAATTTCTTTGAACATCCTAACTATCATTATTCTAAATTCTGCTTCTGGTAATTTGGTTATATCTGGTTCATTCAGGTCCTTCTCTGGGGATTTCTCTTGATTCATTTGGTTTGCATTCCTCTGCCTACCCATTTTTTCTGTGTATAAGCAAGTTGTGGCCACTGGAGTCCAGTAGGTGTTGCCTTTGTGTTCTCTAGGTGTGGTCTATCTGCAGGCCCCCCACCCCCTCTGCCGGTGCCTAGGGTGGTTGGGTATGAGCGTTGCCAGCGCCGGCCCACTGTGGCTTTTGCTGTGATTTCTGCCTCTCCTCCGTGGGAGGGGCTGTCACTGAAGCCACAAGATTAGCACCAAGGGTAGAGGCGAGCACCTTTCCTCAGCTGCGGACCCAGCCTATTTCCGGACTTCCGCCCAGAACCAGCAGTCGGAGCCTGCTCGCTACAGTTCCGCGGGTTAGGCGGGGCTTTTGACGTGCTCTCAGCTGTAAGCTTTTGCCCGTCAGGAGCTTTAGCCCCGCCCTCGAGGCCAGGGCCCTTTGCGCAGGGTCGGAAACCAAGATTTATTGGGGCGGGCGTGTTTGCTGGCTTCCGCCGAGCTGCGTACTTCGCTCGTCCCGGACTCTACCCCGCCCCCGCGTTCGGAGCCCGCTCGTGCACGTATTAACGCTATCCGGGGTTTCTCCGGCCGGATGGGGATAGCAGCCGTGGGCTCAGCTGCGAGCCTCCGCCTGTCTCGGGGTCCACCCCGTTCCCGCGCTCGGAGCCCGCTCGCGCACGTATACTGACCAACCGCTGTTTCTCCGGCGGACGGCGGGGGGGGGGGGGGGGGGGGCGGACTGGTATCGTCAGCTCAGCCACGAGCCCCTGCCCGTCCCTGGTCCTAGCCCGGTCCCCGTGGTCAGGGCCGGCTTGCGCAGGGCCTGCCTATTCCTGGCCTCCCGCTTTGTCCCCGTAAGTGGGATTAAAGGCGGGCCCGCAGCTTCCGGACCGCTCTCGCGTTTACCCTCCGACCCTCTGGGCTAGACCGATCTCCCACCGGCTTGGCCTCTGCCCACGCCGACAGAACCGCCTTTCAGCGTCCTGCCGCCCCAAAACCTTAAGCAGCCCTCAGCAGAGTAGGAAGGGACCTAATACTCCACACTGTAGGCCTGGGAGCTCCCTCACTTGTTTCACAGCTCAATACTGTCCAAACGCCTCTTTTTGGCTCTGGGACTGCAGGCTGGGGCTTGGTTCCTGGGACCCAGGTCCCTCCCTCTCCGCCAAAATCTCCTCCCGCCCCGCGGGTCTCTCCGGGCTGCCGTTTGCTCCGGGGAGCTGGGCAGCCCTCTTCGCGTTTTCGCTATTCCTACCAGTCTCAATGTGGCTTCTTCTGTGTTCCTTGGTTGAAGAGTCCACTTAGTTTTGTTCAAAGTTGGTTTATCCAGGTGATGGTTCTTAAAATTGAGTTGTAATCCACTTTGGTTCTGGGAGTTGGAAGTTGGTACGTCCGCCTACTCCGTCGCCATCTTGCTCCCCCCGAAAATGATTTGACTTTTGGTGATGGGCACATAACATAATCAGCAGTTCAAATGCTCTAGAAATGTTTGCCTGAAACCAATGTACTCTTATCGATCAATGTCACCCCGTTAAATTTAATTTTCTAAATAAAAAGAGAAAATTAGCTTTGGCTTTGTGATCTTAGTCTTCTAGGTTATATTGAAATGCCTCAGGTTGTTTCTTTTTTTTTAATTCAGAAACAAAATCAAAATCTTCATAATGAGTCCTTTGTTCTGTTTTGTATTGCAAACAACAAAACATCATTTCTGCTTCTCCAAGAAACCAAGCCACTCCTTTTCTTAATCCAGGAAAAAGTACCTCCTGCCTAAAAATGTCTTGCACCAGCACTTCCTTCTAAAGGAGGGACATTCTAAACATATGTAGTAGGATAAATATCTATGTGTTCCAATGTGCAAAAAGCAATATTTCTACATTATTTTATAACAAGATTTCCTTCAAGCCTCATACTACATGATGAGAGATAATATGATCTTAGTCAACTCTCCTAAAGTTAGGCATTTGAGTTAAAATTTAATAAAATTTAGTTTAAAAGTCAGCATAGGTCTTTTCCACCACCATTTTTCTCCCTCCTTAGCATCTTCTAAGTTCCTGAGGCAGAGATAATCTAGTGCTACGGCATGAGGAGCAGGCATTTGTTCACGCTGGACCACTGTAAGCATGGAGCCTCTGTAAGCACTGGATTCCCTGTCTGGGGGACCGAATTCCCTGCTCAGGCAGGATTATCCATACAGGCTGTAGGCACTTTCCTACTAGTAACCTGAGACCCTTGGATGCAGTCAGTTCTTCAAACTGAGACCACAGTGATTGTCTCTACTCGCTGTCCCCACACCAGGGTGACAACCAGAACTCCAACACAGTTCTTGCCAGGCAAAAGGACACACCTCTCCTCTGTTCTCAGATTCCCACACCGATGGATGGCTCTACTGCTAATCTCAGAGATGAGAAAAAAGAAACAGGGTCCTTTTTCAGAAACCACCAGTAGCCTTCAAGTATCATGCTTACTTTCCACAGTTTTTGTCTTGTCCCTGCCTTTTAGACTATTTTATAATCTGGGAGAGAGAAAAAGAGAGAATATATATTGTTTATGACAAAAAGAAATGATTACCTGAGAACTTTATCTTTGAAAAACTAAAATTCGAGTTGTTAAAGCTCAAAATTATTGTCTCTGTCTTGGCCTTCAAAAGAACATTTAAAAGATAAAAATACCAATCCTTAACATTTTTCCCCTCTGGATTTCCACAATATCAGCTTACCCCATAAACATCAATCCTAGAATATTCTGGCTACCTAGACTGTGGGAAAGTTGAGATAACCTTCATGGCTCAGGGTCCAGGCTGTAAAAAGAAGCAAAGTTAGTTGTTTCAAATACATGAAGTTTAATACAGGCAGTTAGTTTGAAAAGGGTTGGAAAATTAATAGAACAAAAATTGAACTTTGAGATAACTCTAAGAGGCAGCCACCACCCCTGGGACCTAGAGAACAAGATCCTAGGAGCTCAGAAGAAGTTCCTATATGAGGCTGGAATTCTGACCAGTGAAAGGTTGTTTCCAACTGGCGCACAGACCTCGGAGGTGGGCCCTTCATGGCTGGCACTAGGACCTTTGAGAGGACACTGCAGCCCAGTGATTGAAGTCTTGAGTAGGACACTAACTACAATGGCTGGCTCTCAAACCTCTGAGGAAAGTCCTGCTCCTCTATCTTGGATTCCTGAAAGAGCTCAATGAATGTCTGGCTCAAGGAGATTTAGAAGGCCCCTGTTCATCAAATCCTTGGAACTTTGAGGTTCTGTGACACCCAGCTCTCTGAATTGAGGCTTCTTGGAGGCCATTTTCCAGCACTCTGAACAGGTGCTGCGCATCTGGTGCTTAGAATTCTGAGGGGATGCCTTGTGGCTGCTGCTTGGCATGACAAAAAAATAAAACAGAAACAATGCTGTATCTGTCTGCTGCTCCTGTAACTCCTGATACTGGAAGGATGCAAACAAGATTTAGGAACAGGATAGAGTCCCTTCTGCTTTTCTCCTGCTTTCCAGTCTCCTTCCAGTTTCTTTTATTGCAGCTGCAAGGGAGCCTTGAAAATGTAGTTTGCAGACTCAGCCTGGCATCACAGAGCCAAGTACAGAAGTGTGGGCATGAGTTAAGAAATAGTAAGTTAATAGTTAGCACTGTACAAAAAAGAAAACATGTCACTGGAGGGAAGAACGATGAGGTTATTTCAAAGTGATACTTTTCAAGCAAAGGTCCTGCAAAGGTATCTGAACCCTGGCACTAGTTTTCCCATCTGCCTTCAATCAAAGAAGCTTATGATTGATTTTCATTTTTATTAACAAAAGATTGGAACTTACTGTCTTAAGCTATTAGGGTACTAAAACTTGGCTATGTTAGGCACTCAGTAGGCACCCTAATAAATTGAGACCTTTGGAACAGGACATTTCGCTAATGGAACAAGGGGAGAAAAATCTTAGTGTCTGCTCACTTGAATAAAGCCTGCAGTGGGAAACCTGAGGAGTTTTATTCTGCATCACCTGCATCATTGTTCGGTGGGCAAAGTTAAATGAGGAGAAGCAGGATAGGCCCAAGTTCACCATCAGTACAACTTGCATCTATAGTTTCCCAGCCCTGACTTCCAGTTACAGGCTGAGTTTGTCTATGGCTATTCTGGGCCTCTGCCCCAGTTCTAGCTCCTGATTTGGGCTCTCACTGTACCTTCTTTGATCCTTTTGATGTTTAATTTTATGTCAGTTTTGCTAGGCAATGACACCCAATTGTTTGGTAAAACAGTAGTCTAGATATTGCTGTGTAAGCATGTTTTAGATACAATTAACATTTCCAATCAGTAGATTTTGATTAAAGATTGTCCTCTCATTATGTAGGTGAGCCTCATCTAATTAGTTGGAGGTCTTAAAGACTAATACTGAGGTTTCTTTAAAAAGATGGAATTCTACCTCTAAGACTTCAACACAGAAAACCTGTTTGAGTTTCAAGCATGAAGCTCTGTAGAATTTAAATTCAAGACTGAAACATCAACTCTTTCCTGAGTCACCAGCCTGCTCGCCTGCTCTACCAATTTCATGCTTAGCCCTACAATTATGTGAGCCAGTTCTTTAAAATAAACCTCTCTTCATATATGTACATGTATGTGTGTATCTGTATCCTCTCAGATCTGTTTCTCTAGAAAATCCCAACCCATAGACCCCTCACTCCCTCTTATCCTCTCTCAATATTAATTTAAGTAATCTTTGGTTATTGCTATTTGAAGCTTCCAAGTCTAGTTTGAGCACAGTTTTTGAAATACCCCTTGCTGAATTAAGTATATATTTGACCTGTTCTACATAATTCCCAAACATTTTCAAGGTCTCCAGCAGCCCTGACCAGCCTCCATCCTCCTAAGTGACTGTAAATGGAAACTTATTTATTATTATCTCCTGACTCCTAATTACCCCAGTATGGCTTTCCTAGGGCTTTTATGTTCTGGCTGAAATTATTTATTTAGTTCTCGAGCGTCTCTCATGGGTCTACATTGAGAAGCTGGGGTATTAGGAGCTTGTTAGAAAAGTAAGCAGAAATATTGGTAGAAGGGGTGGGATCTTCACAGAAACCAGGCAGAGTGAGGGTTGTCACCATGGGTTCACCTGCTACCCACTGAATGTAGGGATATCTGTCATGAAGGAAAGGATTGTGGCTTTATTTTTTTCTTTTATGTAACTCAAAAAAATAAAAATACTGTTCAAATGATGAAGTATCCAGCTGCTAAATTGTTTTTTACTTTTCACAAGAAGAGAAAACAAGCCTTGGGTGTTTTCAGACTGATTACAAAGGTTTTGCTTTGGATTTTATTGAAACAGATGCATTTAGTTGCTTTTCTGTGGCTAAAAGCCATGTTCACCTAAATCACTCATATCTTTCCATCACTCTAATTGCTTCACAATTTACTTTAAAAATTCTTAACAGCTTTTCTTTCCATTATGAAGCATCACTGAGAGAGTTGAGCCCGGTGATCAAGCATGCAGCCTTCCCGACAAGCACTCACTACCCTGACTGTGGAAGCTAACTATGTATTGAACCTCATCTCTCCAAGGTCAGCAGAGATCTTTTGCTAACCAAATCCAATGGCCTTTTTTAAATCTGTCCTTTTTCTATTTGACTTCCTCCATTCATTTAAAGATCATTTACTGAGGGCTTACTTGGTATCCAGCTCTATAGGTGCTAGGAACAAAGAACTGAACAAGACACGGTTTCTGCTCCCAAATAAAGTGAAAGAGGGAAAGATAATATTAAAATACGTGTGGTGTGCTCTGGCCAGGTGCCTCAGTGGATAGAGAATTGTCCCAGCGCACTGAGGCCATGGGTTCAAACCCCAATCAGGGCACATACTAGAATGAACCAATGAGGGCACAACCAAATGGAACAACTAAGTAGAACAACAAGTTGATGCTTCTCTCTCTCTCTCTCTTCACCCTTTCTCCCTTCCTTTCTCTCTCTCTCTCAAATCAATGGGAAAAAAAACACGTGATGATTCCAAAAATTCTGTGAATTAAATGTATGTGTGAAGGAGCACAGGTTGGGCTCTCAAGGGCTGGTTTCTGGAGAAGGCTGCAGTAACGCATTAGTAGGAATTAACTCATTGACTGAGGGAAAGAAAAGTGATTCAAAAGAACTTACTTATGTGAAAGCAGCAAAGCATGAAAGAGCAGGAAGCTCTTCAAGAACTGCTGGAAGTGTATGGGGAGTGGCCAGATGTGAGGCAGAAAGAAATGGGGTGTGGGGAGACCCTAGGATTGCAAAGGAGTACTCTAAGAGTAATTCAAAAATAGACTTCTGTGAAATAAGGAGAAAAAGGCAGAAAGACTCGTCAGAAAGTTATTGGAATAGCCCAGGTGAGAAAGGATGAGAACATGAACTAAGGAACTGGCAGACCATCCTGCCATGAAATGAGATGGCATTTGCAGGAGGAGAACCCACCCAGCCAGTGAGGGGGTTTGGTGTGTAGACTTTGAGAAGCCTGCAGAGCAACCAGATACATGGTTCTGGCTAGAATGTAGAAATGGGAAATGAGTGTATTCTTAGCAATTAAAAGAATTAGTATGGTTAAAATCACCACAGAGTGTGGGTCAGAACAGCGACCTGAAGATAGAACATTTTAAAGAAATGACATTTCTTAGAAGCATAAAAGGTGATGAGCCTGAAAAGCAGGGGAGTGGCCAAGAGGAGACAATCCAAAGGATAGCAGCACCAAAGAAGCATTCAAAATGCTTGACCGCCTGGGAGAGAGCTTTGTGAAAGCTGGTAGGATGTGGGTAATGGAGGTAATGGGTTCAAATTATGTGATTTGTTCTTTGCCTTCTTGAGTAAACTATATTTCACATGATGTATCTATCTCCCTACAGGAAGATTAAATTTGTTAACTTATGAATGTAAAGAAAAGACAAAGTCAGGTTTTTTTGCACCTTACATATAATTGGATATGCACAGTGGTAGGATTCAAATAATTTAACAACCTGTTCTCTGCCCTAATGACTTTAAGTATTTAAAAAATGATATACCAAAAGGTTGTTTATTATTTTACATATTTAATACTTAAATAAGAACAATAAAAGAGGTACACAAAACTAGATTATATTATAAGAAAGAGTTTTAAAATATTAATGAAAAAATATTAAATAATAGCTGACAACACCTGACCTGTGGTGGCACAGTGAATAAAACATTGACCAGGAATGCTGAGGTCGCTGGTTCAAAACCCCAGGGCTTGCCTGGTCAAGGCACATATGGGAGTTGATGCTTCCTGTTCCTCCCCCTTTTCTCTCTTTCTCTCTGTCTCTCTCCTCTCTCTAAAATTAATAAATAAAATCTAAAAAATAATACCTGACAAAAAACAATAAAACTGTTATTTAAGATATTTTCATATTGTTTTCATATGGACAGAATGAACATTATTACAGGTGCTTAGAATACACTATTGCGCAAATGAACATTAAATAAGAGTAAGAAATGTAAATTTGTGATTTCCACATTGGGCAGCTGCCCAGGCGCCCACCTTGGAGAGAACGCTGATTACAAGAGACATTTTAATAACCGGTTCACCGAACTTGATTCTGTTCCATTGGTATGTATGTCTATTTTTCTGCCAATACCATGCTGTTTTGATTATTGTGGCTATATAGTACAATTTAAAGTCAGGTAGTGTGATATTTCTGGTTTCATTCTTTTTCCTCAGGATTACTTTGGCTATTTGAGTTTTCTTATGGTTCCATACAAACCTGATAATTTTTTGTTCTATTTCTTTTAAAAAATGTCATTGGGATTCTGAAGAGATCACATTAAATTTGTACATTGCTTTGGGTAATATAGCCGTTTTAACTATGTTGATTTTCCTCCAATTCATAAACATGAAATATTTTTCCATTTCATTGTGTCTCTCTCCATTTCTTTCCATAATATTTCTGTATTTTAAAGTATATAAGTCCTTCACATCTTTTGTTAAGTTTATTCCTAGGTATTTTCTTTTTCTATTATTTTGTTGTTGCTGCAATAATAAAAGGAATTTTTTTTTTAGTTCATTTTCCAATGTTTCATTGTTGGCGTATAGGAAAGCAGTGGACTTTTGTATATTTATTTTGCATTCTGTGACTTCACTGTATCAGTTCGTTGTTTCTAATAATTTTTCAGTGGAGTCTTTGGGGTTTTCTATGTACAGGATTATGTCACCTGCAAAAAGTGATACCTTTACTTCTTCTTTCCCAATATGGATGCCTATCATTTCTTTCTTTTGCTTGATCTCTCTGGTTAGAACTTTGATGAATAAGAGTTGAGAGAGTGGGCAGTCTTGTCTTGTTCCTGATGTTAGAGGAAATACCTTCATTTTTTTATCATTTAGCATGATATTAGCTGTTGGTTTATCATATATGGCCTTTATTATATTGAGATACATCTTTTCTACTATGATTTTATTGAGTGTTTTAAATATAAAGGGATGTTATATCTTATCAAATGCCTTTTCTGCATCTACTGAGAGGACCAAATAATTTTTGTTCTTTGTTTTGTTGATGTGGTGTATTACTTTGATCTATTTCTGTATGTTGAACCATTCTTGTGTTCCTAGAATGAATTCCAGTTGATTGTGATATATTATTTTGTTAATGTTTTGTTGTATTTGATTTGTTAATATTTATTTAGGATTTTTGCATTTGTATTCATTAGAGACATTGGTCTATAGTTTTCTTTTTGTTGTGTTGTTCTTGCCAGGTTTTAATATGAGGGTTATATTGGCCTCATAAAATGTGTTAAGGAGTATTGTTTCTTTTTCTGTTTTTTGGAAGACTTTGAGAAGGATATGTACCAAATATTCTTGGAATGTTTGGTAGAATTTACTTGTGTAGCCATCTGATCCTGGACTTTTGCTTTTTGGGAGGTTTTTCATAGTTGTTTCTATTTTCTCTCTGCTTATAAATCTATGTAGTTTTTCCACTTCTTCATGACTCAGTCTGGGAAGACCATATAGTTCAAGGAATTTATCCATTTCCTCTAGGTTGTTGAATTTGGTGGCATATAATCTTTCATAATACTCTACTATAATCCTTTGTATCTCTATGATGTCTGTAGTAATTTATCCTCTTTCATTTCAGATATTGTTTATATAAGTTTTTTCTTTATTTTCTTTAGTGAGTGTTATCACTAGTTCTAGTTCTAGGTTTGTCAATTTTATTGATCTTTCAAAGAACCATCTCTTAGATGTATTAAATTTTTCTATAGATTTTTGTTTTCTATTTTATTTAGTTCTGCTCTAACTTTTACTATTTCCTTTCTTCTGCTGACTTTGGGTTGCCTTTATTCTTATTCTAGTTCCTTAAGATGTGGTGTTAGATTGTTTACTTAGGATCTTGTTTTCTGAAATAAGCCTGTAAGGATATAAACTTTCTTTTTATTATTGCTTTCAGTGCCTCCCAGAAATTTTGATATGTCGTGTTGTCATTTTCATTTGTCTATATATATTTTTTGATCTCTGCTTTTATATTTTTTGAGCATCATTTTTTAGAAGTATATGATTTAATCTACATTTTTGTGGATTTCTTTACTTCCTTTTTACAGTTGAATTCTAGTTTTAAAGCCTATGGTCATAAAATATGCATGGTATAATTTTAATCTTTCTGAATTTGTTGATGTTAGTTTTGTGGTCCAACATATGGTCTATCCCTGAGAATGTTCCATGCACAATGGAGAAGAATGTATAATCTGATGTTTAGGGATGAAATGTCCTGTAAATGTCTATTATGTTCATTTAATCCAGTGTCAGTTAGGGTCAATATTTCTTTATTGATTTTATGTTTAAATAATCTATCTAAAACAGGGGTCCCCAAACTTTTTACACAGGGGGCCAGTTCACTGTCCCTCAGACCGTTGGGGGGCCAGACTATAAAAAAAAACTATGAACAAATCTCTATGCACACTACACATATCTTATTTTAAATTAAAAAAACAAAACAGGAACAAATACAATATTTAAAATAAAGAACAAGTTAAATCCACAAACTGACCAGTATTTCAATGGGAACTATGGGTGCGGATGCATCCTGTGCTCCTCTCACTGACCACCAATGAAAGAGGTGCCCCTTCTGGAAGTGCGGCAGGGGCTGAATAAATAGCCTCAGGGGGTCCCATGTGGCCTGCAGGCAGTAGTTTGGGGACCCCTGATCTAAAGCCATCAATGATGTGTTGAAATCTCCAAGTATAATTGTGTTTTTGTCTGTTTCTATTTTTAGATCAGTTAGTAGATGTTTTATATATTTTGGTGCTTCCTGGTTTGGTGTGTATGTATTAAGAAGTGTTGCCTGACCTGCGGTGGTGCAGTGAATAAAGTATTGACCTGGAATGCTGAGATCACTGGTTTGAAACTTGGGCTTGCCTGGTCAAGGCATATATGGGAGTTGATGCATTCTGCTCCTCCCCCCCCCCTTCTCTCTCTCTTTTCTCTCAAAAGTGAATAAATACAATCTTTAAAAACAAAAGAAGGCCTGACTAGGCAGTGGCACAGTGGATAGAGCATAAGACTGAGTTGCAGCAAACCCAGGTTCAAGACCCTGAGGTCGCCAGTAAAGCACGGGCTCATCTGGTTTGAGCAAAGTTCACCAGCTTGGAACCAAGGTTGCTGGCTTAAGCAAGGGGTTACTTGGTCTGCTGTGGCCCCATGGTCAAGGCACATATGAGAAAGCAATCAATGAACAACTAATGTGTTACAACGAAAAACTGATGATTGATGCTTCTCATCTCTCTCCATTCCTGTCTGTCCTATTCCTATCTATCCCTCTCTCTGACTCTCTCTCTCTCTCTCTCCATCTCTGTAAAAAATAATAATAAGATAAATAAAAAGAAGAAAAAGAAATGTTATGTCGTCTTGATACAGTGTTCCCGTTAGCATTATGAAATGACCATCTTTGTTTCTGATTACCTTTGTTGCCTGAAGTCAGTGTTGTCAGATATGAGTATGGCTATATCTGTTTTTCTCTGATATTAATTGCTTGGGGAATCACTTTCCAACCTTCCACTTTAATCTACTTTTTTCCTTGCAGCTCAGATGTGTATCTTGAAGGCAACATATGGTTGGATTTTGCTTTTTGTTCTAATTTGCTATTCTGTGCCTCTTTATTGGTGAGTTCAGTTCATTTACATTTAAGGTAATTATTAACACTTGAAGATTTCCTATAGCCATTTTATGATTTGTTTTCTGGTAGCTCTGTGTCTTGTTTGGTTCTTCTTTATTGTGTTTCTATTTGGTGATAGTCCATACTTCTTTCCCCTGTTTCTCCTATTCTTAAGCTGTGTATTTCAGTAATGTTATTTTGTAAGCGGTTAACATTAAGATACTAAGAGAAAAATGGTCATATGTACAAGAGTCCTGTCTTGTACAAGTGCTCCTGCACTCCATCCTCCTTTGCTACTGCAGATCTTTATTCTCTCAGTTTTTATGTTATTGATGTCACAGACTATCCTTGTTTTTATTGTGACCTTGTTTGAACTTTTACTTGTAGTTTTGATTTGTTTTGTTTTTTGTGTCTGGTCAAATAATCCTCTTGAGTATTTCCTGCCATGGAGGTGTTCTAGTAATAAATTCCCTCAGTTTATGTATATCTGTAAATGCTTTTAATTCTCCTTCATATTTGAAGGATAACTTTGATAGATATAGTATTGGCTGGTAATTCCTCTATTTCAATAGAGGTAATTCCTCTATTGAACATTTGGGTCCAATCTCTTCTGGCTAGCACAGTTTCTGCTGAGAAGTCTGATGATAACCTAATGAATTTTTCTTTAAATGTTATTTTCTTCTTTTCCCTAGCTGCCTTGAGGATTTTTCTTTGTCATTGATTTTTAGAAATTTTATTATAATGTGTCTTGGAGTAGTTTTGTTTGGGTTGAGGTAACTGGGTATTTTGTTTGCTTCTTGGATTCGAGGATTTAACTCTTTCCATATGCTTATGAAATTCTCATTTATTATTTGCTTGAAGAGGCTCTCCATTCCCTTCTCTCTCTTCTTCTTCTTCTGATATACTTATTATTCTAATATTGCTCTTTCTGATGAAGTCAGACATTTCTTGTAGAGTTTTCTTATTTCTTTAAATTTGTGAGTCTCTCTCCTCTTCTCACTGTAGCATCTCTAGTTGCCTGTCTTTGATTTCACTGATTCTTTCCTTTATCTGGCCTGTTCTATTTGCTAAACTTGCTACCTCAGTCTTCAATTCATGTATTGAATTCTTTATCTCTGTTTTTAGTTTCAGTCTCCTTAGTGAGGTATTCATTTTGTTCATTTATTTGTTTTCTGAGCTCATTAAATTGTCTATTGGTGTCTTCTGGCATCTCGTTGAGTATTTTCAGGACTTCAATTTTGAATTCTTTACCATTTAACTCCAAGGTTTTCATGTGATTGAGATTTTTTTCTGGAGATTTTTTTACTTATTTTCTGAACTATGTCTCTGTCTTGTGTAGCCAGAATATTTTATTTTTTTCTTCTTTGATGGTATTGTTAAAAACCTTAACAAAAAAATTACTAAAAAAATTAAAACTAAAATTTAAAAATGCAATAAAAATATATTTTAAAAATTATTACAGGAAGAGCAACCAAAAGAAAAACACAAACACACAAGCAAGAACAAAAACAAGCCTGAGCAGGCAGTGATGCAGTGGATAGAGCGTTGGGCTGGGATGCAGAAGACCCAGATTTGAGACCTCGAGGTATCCAGCTTGAGGGCAGGTCCATCTGGCTTGAGCAAAAAGATTGCCAGGTTGGACACAAGGTTGCTGGCTCTAGCAAGGGGTTACTCAGTCTGCTGAAGGCCCACGGTCAAGGCACATGTGAGAAAGCAATCAATGAACAACTATGGTGTCACAACAGCAATGAAAAACTAATGATTGATGCTTCTCACCTCTCTGTTCCTGTCTGTCTGTCCCTATCTATTCCTCTCTCTGACTCTCTCTCTCTGTCCCTGTAAAAAAAAAAACAAAACATTCAAAATTAAAAAATTAAAGAAAATGTAATTCAAAAGAGATAAAGGGAAAGAAAGAATAAGAATTATAAAAAGGAAAAATGGAGAAAAAGACGTTAAAATTAATTTTAGTTTTGAGAGGTTTCTTCCCATAGATGTCACTGTATTACAAGTGTTATATCTTTGAAGTTCCTTGGCTGTCCTCCACTGAGATGTTGCTCTCACAATGATATAGTCAAAGTTGCAGATGCATCAGTGTGTGGGGTGTGTTGTGAGGGCTTTACAGATTCAACTTTATGATTTCAGCTTTATGGCTTTACATCTCTACCAATGGCAATCTCAGGCCTCCGGGTGAACTTCCCCACATCTCAATAAACCTGGGGACCAGATGCGGAGCACCTTTGTTCTTCAGGAAACAGTATAGCTCCTGAAAGATAGCTATAGGGTTTGTCTCTGCCCCCTCCATTTCATGAGGTGAGGGAGACAGGATCTGAAGGCTGGGGGCTGCACTTTAACTTTCTCTGTTTCTTCCGAGTGAGGGTTACAGGCAGACTGCAGAAACAATGGCCATCATCCCTGCTCTGTCCACTTTGGTTTACATCCCATTCTGCCCCTCTATCTCACCTCTCCTCTTGGCAGAAGGAAACCCAGTCACTCCCATTTCCCTCTCTCTACCCCTCAGACAAAATCTAAACAGCCCAAGCTTCCCTCCTTCCCATAGTCCAGCAGAGAATAATATCTAGTCACACCAGTTTTGTCTCCTTTTCTCTCCAAAGCCCACTGAGAATGCATTTTATCTCCACCCCTCTTTTAACTCCACCCACCTTTAGCCCATTCAGTGTGTTGATCTTTCAGGCATGCCTGTTAACCCAGATGAGGTTCCCTTGCTACATTATAGTTGTTCAATTTGTTGACATTTCAAGGGGAGAGATTAGGAGTATATCTCATGCCTCCATTATCATCTCAAATAAATGTTAACTGAGTGACTGGACCAAAGGATCTGTGGGAGTTCTTGAGGAGCTGAGTTTAACAGCTTCATTAACTGTCAGTACCCACAGAGAGTTGAGATCAGGTTAGAGAAGACATAAGAAATTCTTCTGTTCTATAATATCAATCAAAATACTGAAATTATTAATGTATTTTTAAGTAAATGGACAAGCTTTTAATATAACTCTGGTAAGTAAAATATTATACACTGTGAAAGATCTAGAAAACTAGAACTTCAATTCTTGTTTATGAAAAAAAGACAAGTACAGATTACAGATGATCCCATCATATCTGCATTCCAAGTCCTTCATGAAGAGCAGCAGCCTATGCAGTGGATGTCACACTGATCTGCTACATGGGCATAAGCAATGTGTTCAGCCAAAGAGTGGGGTGGAGCACTGATTTGGGATCCTGTTGTCACTTGGGTATTCTTGAACTAGAACCAGGCATATAAGACCAAGCATCAAATAAAAATGTAAGCCTAAATGTGAACCATAAATAAAATTATTTCTACCCTACTTGAGAATATTCACCCTATGAAGGAATTTCTACCTTGCAAACAATATTCCTTCTTTCTTTGTATTCTAAGAAAATATTTGTTAATAAACCAATGGTATGAATTGAAATGTTCTGGGTCCTGAACAAATTTTGCTTAAATTAAAGTGACCCATTTTGTGTCTTGAGATTCTAGAGAAAAGTCAATCAGGCAGGGTTTTTTTCTTTTTACATCAGAAGTTTATTCCTTTTATTATCAATTAGGCTTATGTTTGATATTTTGTTTTTTAAAACATTCCAGTAAGAAGCCATTTTACACTTGTAACAACCCACCAATCCAGGTAACTTTGAAACAAGGAATAAACTTGATTTATGGCAATTGGAGCTGAACAGATATATATGCTTTGTTCTCAAGCTTTATAATATTAGATTTCTGAGCCATAATAGAGTATAACATTTGAATTGCAAAAGCATATACATAAAAATACTTATTTTAGGTGAAATTTTTGAGTGGTGACCCTTAAAGAGCTATACAGATATTTTAGCCTAATTGAAATAGTGACTTTCCCCTGTGACTGCAGAAAATAGTAAGCTTCTTCACTTGTCAGCAGAAAAAGATCTCATTCCCCTTTAATCAAAGTATCACAACCAATGAATAACATGAGTTTTAGTTTTTCAACATAGAAACAGTTCTCCCAACACAAAAGTTGGATAAAATATTAAATTTATTGTTTTGATCAGCCACATTGAAAAAGGGCTTCCTGCCAAAAGCCTTCCACTTAAAAGTCACTACCTCACCTCACTACTCTTTAAGCTCTACTCACAGGCAAATAATACAAAAGGAAAACAAATGAAATATACTTCATCAAGGTACAAACTACAGCCATATGTGGAAAGCCACCTGTAGAAACACTGTGCTGTTAACTCTTCATCAACTGTGACATGCCCCATTCTACATGTACAATACTACACAATTAGATAATAAACTCTTTCAAGCTAGGGCTTTATCCATATTTTATAATTTTGCTGCTTCACATTCCCCTCTTCTCTACAACCAAAGCAGAGACTCATACACTGTAAGCAATGCTTAATAAATAGCCCTTGAAATGTCATTACATTGAGTCAAACTAGGTCCTCAGCACAGGTATTAGTTTTGATACAGGAAGAGAAATGGAAGAAGGGTATGCCAGTGTTCCCCAAACTGTGTTCCCACATATTCTACAGAAAAAGAAAAAGACTGGGTAGGCTACCAGATTCAGGAAAATCCATATGTTATAGAATCTTTTGAGAAATTCAGATCCCAATTTGCATTAGATCCAAAAAGTCTTGTTGAAAACATTTGTTCAACTTGATTCAAATCAGCAATCCCTAAATATAGTTAACTTTATGTGTCAACTCCTCTGGATTGAAGGATGCCCAGAAAGCTGGTAAAAAATTATTTCTGGGCATGTTTGTAAGGTTGTTTCCAGAAGAGATTAGCATTTAAATAGGTGAGCCAAGTAAAGCAAATAGCCCTTCCCAATGTGGGTGAGCCTCATCAAATTTGTTGATGCCAAATAGAACAAAAGGTGGAGGAAGTGCAACTTGCTCTCTTTGTTTAAGCTGGGACATACATCTTCTTTTGCCATCGGACATCAACCCTCTTGGTTCTCAGGCCTGCAGACTCTGACAGGGGGATACACTATCAGCACCCCCATTTTCACCCCAGTTCTTAGGCCTTTCGATTTTAAAATAAATTACACTACCATTTCCCAGTTCTCCAGCTTACAACAAGTAGACTGTGGGAATTCTTGGCCTCCATAATGAAGCAAGCAAATTTCAATAATAAACACAAGTTTTACATATATGTGGGGGTATATATACACACATACACACACACACACACACACACACACACACACACTGGTGGGATTCAAATAATTTAACAACCAGTTATTTGCCCTAATGACTGTTTTAAGTATAAAAAATATATATATACAGAAAGGTAGCTTATTATTTCATGCATTTAATTCTTAAATAAGAGCAGTAAAAGAGGTACACAAAACTAGATTATAAGAAAAAGTTTTAAAATATTAATAAAAAATATTAAATAATACCTGATAAAAATGGTTATTTAAGGGATTTCCATATTTCTTCTTGATTGGCATCCTCATTTGCAATTTTTTCACCTATGGACGGAATGAACATTACTACAGGTGCTTAGAATACACTGTTGCGCAGATGAACATTAAAGAGTAAGGAATGTAAATTTGTGATTTCCACAATGAGTAGCTGCCCAGATGCCCACCGTAGAGACAACCCTGATTACAAGTACCATTTTAACAACCAGTTCACCGAACTCAACAAAAAATTAGGTATCAATTCTTCCAAACTGCTATGAACCAGCTGAATCCCATCACTATACACACACACTCACACACACACACACAAACACACACACATATATACATTTAAATATCTTGTTTCTATTTCTCTGGGAACCCTAATATAGTATGTATATTTGACAATAAGGCCTTTTTCAGAATATACATATGAACATTTAGAAGGACATCAGTGTCCTATGAAACAAAATCTCAGAAATCTTTAGTTGTTCAGTTCAAAACAAGCATCAGACCTGAGAAGGAAAAGCACAGGTTCCTGGACTCAAACACACCATGAATTCTGCCCTCATTGGATTCACATGACCTTGTGCAAGCTACTTACCTTCTTTGAGCCTCAGTTTTTTCCAAATGCAAACTAGGCATAAGATAATGTACTATATGTATTTTGTTGTTCTTCCTCATAGAAAGGATTATCTATTCCCCATGGGAGGATAAAAGAACGAAGGAAGGATCACTCCCATTAAGATAGATAGATAGAGGATAGATAGATACATAGATACATAGATAGATATAGATATAGATAAATATAGATATGCACTGAGAAATAAAGTAAGTCAAACATGTTAAAAGAATTACAATAGTAGAGGAGTGGCAAGATGGCGATGGAGTAAGCAGACGTACCAACTTCCAACTCCCAGAACCAAAGTGGATTATAACTTGATTTTAAGAACCATCATCTGGATAAACCAACATTGAATTGGACTAAGAGGACTCTTCAACCGGGGAACACTGAAGAATCAACATTGAGACTGGTAGGAAAAGCAAAAACGCGGAAAGGGCTGCCCAGCTCTCCGAAGTCAAAGGCAGCCCAGAGAGACTTCTGTGGTGGGAAGAGAGGCCAGCAGAAGGGTAGAGACCTAGGTCCCAGGAACAAAACACCAGCCTACAGACCCAGAGCCTAGAAGAGGCATATGTACAGTATTTAGCTGGGAAACAGGTTAGGATACTGTTTGTGAGAAAGACAGTTGTCTCAGACCCAGGATTCTTCTTAAAGGGACGGCAAAGAAAACCTCTCTTCCAACCATTCACCCGGGACTCCAGGAGACAGGGAGAGAGGAGAGGACCGGATCAGTGGGAAGAGAGTGAGGTCTGGAAGGCACAGGAGAAAAGCTTTGGGAGACAACCAACCTAAATCCTGGGCTGAGTCAATCCACAAATCTAAAACAATATTTCCCTTGGAACTAGCAAGGGGAAGCAGGACACCAGCCAAACAGGCTCCCCTGCAGCAATTAGAGCACAGTCGCTTAGAAGGAAGGATCTTTCAGGACTACAGTATTGAGTGTTAGGGCCTGAGCTTCAGCGCCCCCACCCACACTGCTGAGTGCTTGGTGGAGGGTGGGCGGCAGGACAGAAAGTGAAGTTTCATCAGCGGGGGGCAGAGGCCCAGCCGGTTGTCAAAAGCTCGGTCTAGCCCAGTAGGAGTGAAGGGGACACGCAAAAGTGGTCAGGCTATGGCCCACCTGTGACCCAACCTGTGGGGAAAAGCGGGAGCCTGGAACAGGCATAGATCCACTGCTGGGCAAGGGCAAGCAGGTGTGCAGCCTCACCTGGCCTCCAAGACTTGAAGCCCTGCATGAACCAGCTTTGCCTGCAGAGGTGCGGCGGAAGCCTGAGCTCGCAGTTGAGCGCACATCAGCAACCCTGCCGAGGAGCCCAGGTTGGCAGGGGCAGGGCGGAAGGCTGGTGTACGACTGAGCGTGTAGCAGCAGCCCCTCCCACTGAGGAGCCAAAGTTGCTGGGGGCAGGGCGGAAACCTGACTAGTGGCTGAGCACGCACCAGAAACCCTTCCCGGCTAGAGGAACAGGCTAACAGGGACCTGTAGCTAAGCAAAAGTACTCACCCTTGCCCTTGGTACCCAGGCTTGTGGCCCGAGTGTGGTGCACAATACCACCCATGGGGGAGAAGCAAAGGCGGAGATAAGCTGAGGCTTACAGAGCCTGGCACAGGAACATAGCACCTCCCACGGAGGCGAGGTGGAGACCCCAGCAGCAGCCACAGTGGCTGGCATCGGCAACACCCACACCCAACAGCCCTAGGAAGCGGCACAGGAGATGGTGGGCCTGCAGACAGACCACACATAGGAAAACAGAGGAAACACCCTTTGGACTCCAGTAGCCAAACCCTTCTTACACACAGAAAAAATGGGCAGGCAGAGAAATGCAACTAAAATGAATCAAGAGAAATCCCAAGAGAAGGACCTGAATGAATCAGATATAACCAAACTACCTAATGCAGAGTTTAAAATAATGATAGTTAGGATGTTCAAAGAGCTTAGAGCAGTGGTTCTTAAACTTTTTCGAGGTACCAAACCCATTAGATTCATATGCACATTCACCGAACACTTGTTTAGTGATAAATAAAATATTTTTTTTTCCAAATTCAAGACATAGGTATATGTTTATTTACTGGTGTACAAAATGAGCCATGCATGAACATCACCTTACTCAAAGAACAAAACCAACAAAGTGCATGAACTCACAACAAATTACGGTATTACTTTATTCTGACCCCCGCGGCAGAGGCTTCTCCGAACCCCTGAGACTGACTCATCAGACCCCTAGGGTTCGATAGAACCCAGGTTAAGAACCACTGGCCTAAAGCAACAATGAATAGTCATTATGAACACCTAAATAAAGAGATAACAAGTATAAAAAAGAAAATTGAAATAATGAAAAAAGAATCAAACAGAATTGACAAATACAGTATCGGAACTGAACACCACAATGGAAGAAATTAAAAGCAAGATGGATGAAGCTGAGGATCGAATCAGTGAGTTAGAGGACAAAATAAACAAAGACACAGAAGCAGAGCAGAAAAAAAAAAGGACAAAAAAACTGTGAGAAAACTCTAAAGGAGCTCTGTGACAACATGAAGAAAAATAATATCTGCATCATAGGGGTTCCTAAACAATAAGAGAAAGAACAAGAGATAGAAACTTAGTTCAATCAAATCATAGCTGAAAACTTCCCTAAATTAAGACTGGAAAACGTTTCACACGTTCAAGAAGCAGAGAGAACTCCATTAAAGAAAAACCCAAAAAATCTCACCAAGACACTTCATAATTAAAATAACAAAGCTAAGGGATAAAGAGAAAATTTTAAAAGCTGCTAGAGAAAAAAAAGGGCTATCACCTACAAAGGAGCCCCCATAAAAATGACATCTAACTTCTCAACAGAAACACTTGAGGCCAGAAGGGAATGGCAAGATATATTCAAAGTAATGCAGAACAAGAACCTACAATCAAGACTACCTTATCCAGCAAGGATAACATTTAAAATTGAAGGAGAAATAAAGAGCTTCCCAGACAAAATAAACCTCAAGGAATTCATTAAAACCAAACCAATTCTGCAAGAGATGCTAAGGGGCCTCTTGTGAAGAGGTCAAAGAGGGAAAAGAATACAACAAAAGAAGAATACAGTTTTAAAGAATAAAATGGCAATAAATAATTACATATCAATAATAACCTTAAATGTAAATGGATTAAATGATTCAATCAAAAGACATAAGGTAGCTGCATGGATAAAGAAACAGGACCCATACATATGCTGTCTACAAGAGACACACCTTTAAACAAAAGATGCACATAGAATGAAGGTAAAAGGATAGAAAAAATATTTCATGCAAATGGAAATGAAAAAAAAAGCTGGGGTAGCAATACTTATATCTGACAAAATGGACTTTAAAACAAAGGCTGTAGTAAAAGATAAAAAAGGACACTGCATAATGATAAAGGGAATAATTCAACAGGATGATATAACCATTATAAATATCTACACACCAAACATAGGAGCCCCAACATACATAAAGCAGACTTCGATGGATAAAGGGTGAGAAAACAGCAATACTATAATAGTAGGGGATTCCAATATCTCACTTACATCACTGGATAGATCCTCAAGAAAGAAAATTAACAAAGAAACAGCAGATTTAAAGGACACATTAGATCAACTCGATTTAATAGAAATCTTCAGAACTTTTCACCCTAAAGCAGTAGAATATACATTCTTTTCAAGCACTCATGGTACATTCTCTACAATAGATCACATCTTAGGACACAAAAGTGATCTCAACAAATTTAAGAAGGTTGAAATCATATCAAGCATTTTCTCTGATCACAAGGCCGTGAAACTAGAAATTAACCACAAAAGAAAAACTGAAAAATACTCAAACACTTGGAAACTAAATAGCATATTATTAAATAATGAATGGATTAACAATGAGATCAGAGAAGAAATAAAAAAGTTTCTAGAAACAAATGATAATGAGCATACATCAACTCAAAATTTATGTACACAGCAAAAGCAGTATTGAGAGGGAAGTTCATGGCACTACCGGCATACCATGAGAAGCTAGAAAAAGCTCAAATAAGCAACTTGACCCTATATCTAAAAAAACTAAAAAAACAACAGCAAATAAAGCCCAGGACTAGTAGAAGGAAGGAAATAATAAAGATCAGAGCAGAAATAAATGACATAGAGGCGAAGGAAACAATACAGAGGATCAATGAAACCAGGAGCCGGTTCTTTGAAAAGGAAAACAAAATAGATGAACCTTTAATTAGACTCACCAAGAAAAAAAGAGAGAGGACTCAAATAAATAAAATTAGAAATAAGAGTGGAGAAATAACAACTGACACAACAGAAATACAAAGCATTGTAAGAAAATACTATGAAGAACTCTATGCAAAAAAAACTAGACAACCTAGGTGAAATGGACAAATTTCTTGAATCATATAATCTTCCAAAAATCAATCAGGAAGAATCAGAACACCTAAACAGACCAATTACAACAAAGGAGATCAAAACAGTTATCAAAACACTGCCAGCAAAGAGATGTCCTGGGCCTGATGGCTTCACAAGTGAATTCTACCAAAAATTCAAAGAAGATCTAACACCTATCCTCAAACTATTTCAAAAAATTCAAGAGGAAGGAAGACTTCCAAACGCCTTTTATGAGGCAAGTATAATTCTGATACCAAAACCGGGCAAATATGACACAAATAAAGAAAATTATAGGCCAATATCTCTGATGAATTTAGGTGCTAAAATTCTCAACAAAATATTAGCCACCCAGATCCAGCAATATATAAAAAAAATCATACACCATGATCAAGTGGGATTTATTCTGGAAAGACAAGTCTAGTTCAATATTCACAAATCAATCAATGTGATTCATCACATAAACAAAAGAAAGGAAAAAAATCACATGATAATTTCAATAGATGCAGAAAAAGCATTTGATAAAATCTTGCACCAATTCATGATTAAAACTCTCAGTAAAGTGGGAATACAGGGAACATTCCTTAACATGATAAAAGCCATCTATGACAAACCCACAGCCAAAATCATACTAAATGGGCAAAAATTAAAAGCAATCCCCTTAAGATCAGGAACCAGGCAGGGGTGCCCCCTTTCACCACTCTTATTCAACATAGTTCTGCAAGTGTTAGCCACAGCAATAAGACAAGAAGAAGAAATAAAAGGCATCCAAATTGGAAAAAAAGAAGTAAAACTGTTATTATTTGCAGATGATATGATATTGCATATAGAAAACACTAAAGTCTCAGTCAAAAAACCACTGTACCTGATAAATGAATTCAACAAGATGACAGGATATAAAATTAATACTCAGAAATCAGAGGCATTTTGAAATATCAACAATGAACTGTCAGCAAAAGAAATTAAGGAAACAATCTTCTTCACTATTGCAATCAAAAGAATAAAGTACCTAGGAGTATATTTAACCAAGGAGATTAAGGACTTAGTACTCGGAAAATTATAAAACATTGATAAAAGTAATCAAGGAAGATACAAACAAGTGGATGCATATACCGTGCTCATGGTTAGGAAGAATAAACATCATTAAAATGTCTATATTACCCAAAGCAATTTATAAATTCAATGCAATACCAATTAAGATACCAATGACATACTTCAAAGATATAGAACACATATTCCAAAAATTTATATGGAACCAAAGAAGAACAGGAATAGCCTCAGCAATCTTAAAAAGAAAAAATAAAGCAGGAGGTATCACTCTTCCAGATATCAAGGTATACTACAAGGCCATTGTATTCAAGCCAGCCTGGTACTGGCATAAGAACAGGCACATCGATCAATGGAACAGAACAGAGAACCCAGAAATAAACCCACACCTTTATGGACAACTGATATTTGACAAAGGAGGAAAGAGCATACAATGGAGCAAAGACAGCCTCTTTAACAAATGGTGTTGGGGAAATTGACCATCTACCTACAAAAAAATGAAACTAGACCATCAACTTACACCATTCACAAAAACAAACTCAAAATGGATAAAAGACTTAAATGTAAGCTGTGAAACCATAAGCATCTTAGAAGAAAACATAAGCAGTAAGCTCTCCGACATCTGTCGCAGCAATATATTTGCCAATTTATCTCCACAGGCAAATGAAATAAAAGGCAGGCTAAACAAATGGGACTATATCAAACTAAAAAGTTTTTGCATAGCTAAAGACAATAAGAACAGAATAAAAAGACAAACCACACAATGAGAGAACATATTCAACAATACATGTGATAAGGGGTTAATAACCAAAATTTTAAAGAGTTTATAAAACTCAACACCAGGAAGACAAAAAATCCAATCAAGAAATGGGCAAAAGAGCCTGACCTGTGGTGGCGCAGTGGTAAAGCGTCGACCTGGGAACACTGAGGTCGCCAGTTCAAAACCCTGCACTGGTCTGGTTTAGGCACATATGGGAATTGATGCTTCCAGCTCCTCCCCCCTTTCTCTCTCTCTCTCTCTCTCTCTCTCTCTGTGTGTGTGTGTGTGTCTCCTGTCTAAAATGAATAAAATAAAAAACAAACAAACAAAAAAAAAAAAAAGAAATGGGCAAAAGAAATGAATAGAAATTTCTCCAAAGAGGACATACAGATGGCCAATAGGCATATGAAAAGAATGCTCAACATCACTAATCATTAGAGAAATGCAAATTAAAACCACAATGAGATATCACCTCACACTAGTTAGCATGGCGCTCATCAGCAAAACAACACAGAATAAGTTCTGGCGAGGATGTGGAGAAAAGGAAACCCTTCTGCACTGCTGGTGGGAATGCAGACTGGTGCAGCCACTGTGGAAAACAGTATGGAGATTCCTCAAAAAATTAAAAATTGAACTGCCTTTTGACCCAGGTATCCCACTTTTAGGAATATAACCTAAGAACACCATAGCACTGTTTGTAAAGAAGAAATGCGCCTCTATGTTCGTGGCAGCATTGTTCACAATAGCGAAGATCTGGAAACAGCCCAAGTGTCCGTCAGAGGACAAGTGGATTAAAAAGCTTTGGTACATATATACTATGGAATACTACTCAGCCATAAGAAATGATGACATCGAATCATTTACAACAAAATGGATAGACCTTGATAACATTATACGGAGTGAAATAAGTAAAACAGAAAAACCTGAGAACAGCATGATTTCATACATAGGTGGTACATAAAAACGAGACTATGAGACATGGACAAGAGAGTGGTGGTTACGGGATGGGGTAGGAGGAAAGGGAGGGAGGGACAAAGGGGAGGGGAGGAGAGGGGCACAAAGAAAACCAGTTAGAAGGTGACAGAGGACAATTTGACTTTGGGTGATGGGTATGCAACATAATTGAATGACAAGATAACCTGGAGATGTTTTCCTTGAACATATATACCCTGATTTATTAATGTCACCCCATTAAAATTAATTAAAGAAAAGGAATTACAATAGTAAAAGCAAAAGAAATGAGGCGAAGAAGAGACCCTCTCTTATCCTGACATGAAACAATAAACTTCAGATTATTTCTGAGAGTTTTCAAACTAAACAGATTTGTCTCTGACCTCTATTCTCTGAACATCCTGCACACTTCAGAGCACAGGCAGAACTTCAAGCTTTTCTGAGCAAACATTAGGGATATGGACCTAACTCTAATTTATCAACTGCAGAAATCCAGTCTAATTCAAATATTCAGTTTCTTTTCAAATGGCATTGATGTGTGATAACAACCTCCCAGTCCCTGGCAAAGGACAGCCAGCCAGAAAGAGAAGAATTTGAAAACACTAACAACAGAATGAGAGGTTAGAGAAATTTACTCACCAAACCTTCAACTCCTGCATCAGACTTGTCAGCACATTACAGAGTGGTTTAATTTAGTAGCTTCCCAACATATGGGCAACAATATGGTCTCAGTGGTTTCTGCTACTGGCATGACTGAGCAGGAAGGAGAAATAATTAGACATTGACAGGCAAGTAAGTGGCTGCTCCCACAGCTCAGCCAAGGCTTTTGCAGAGGACACTAGATATTTTTTAACCCCTGTGCCCTTCCAGCTAAAGAAATTGTGCATTTTTCCTTTTCTAATAAATAGACATTAGTTTGTTTCAAGTCTGGTGATAAATAAGTGATAGAAGTCATAAGACCCAATGTTCTAATTCCATCACCTACTTTCTTATGGAAAAGCATATACGCTACCTATGATATATGCAGTGGAATATTAGGAAGTAAAAACATTAATATTCTTCTTATCCTTCTCTCCTTGAGAATTCACATATCCAAAATATTTGTTTTTAGCTTTCGTAATCTTTATTCTGCACAATTTATAGAGAAGATATAAGGATTCTGTATAAAGCCAGCAAAACTGATCTTACACATATACGTGGGAGAAGGCTGGGCCAACAAATGCTTTCCCCAGCCACTCTGTAAATGTTCAAGGTCCATGAATCTAATTCCTACTCAGAACACTGTTACCATCATGACCAATCAGCACAACCCTCAGTATCCAGCAGTAATTCCTAACTATTAACCAACATGTGATATTTTTCCAAAATGCAGACTCTGTTTGCATGGCTTCTAGAAAAAAAGTGCAATGAATCAAGCAGGACTAAAGTATGATGCTTCCTTGTGCTCACTCACTGTCTTCACTACACACAACAGTGTCTGGCAGGAGTTCAGCCCTGAGAAGGTTTGATTTCTCTGAGATCAGACATTTTTGGAAGTAAAGAACATTTTCCGCAAAGAAAGCACATATAAATTGCAACCAAGTTTTACTATTTTTGCTTTCTTTATATAACCAAACATGTATATGTTCATTTTCAAAGAAGAAAATTTCTTTTTTTAAAGCTCATCTCTTGTTCATATCCAGTGTCCATATGTTGAAGTTGTAACTCCCAAGATGATGATATTTGGAGATGGGGCCTTTGGGAGGTAATTAAGTTTAGATGAGGTCAAAGGGATCAGGCCCCAGGATGGGATTAAGTGACTTTATAGGAAAAAGAAGATACACCAGGGCTCACTCTCTTTCCACACACATCCACCAAGGAAAGACCACATGAAGACATGGTAGGTAAAGAGCCCTCTGCAAGCCAGGCAAGCAACCCTTACCAGAATCCAACCATGTTGACACCCTGATCTCAGACTTCCAGTCTCGAAGACTAAGAAAATAATTGTCTGTTGTTTAAGCCATTCCATCTATAGTATTTTGTTATAAGAGCCCAAGCAGACCAAGACATCCAATAAAACAATGGGAGTAATTGTGATTGAGAATAAAGCTGTGGTCATATGGGAAAGGATGGTGTGACACAAAAAGAATGTACACTCATAAAACCAAGACATATTTCCTTCTGACTTTCTTTAAAAAGATGAGATTCTTTAGAATTATCAGAGCCAGACTGCCTGCCCTTCTCAAGGGTCTAAGGCTAAGCTCTATTGCTGTGAAAGTTAAAAGTTCTGTGACAGGAGACTAAACACAGCTAGTGAGCTTGAACATGAATAAGCAGGTCTCCAACAGCATCCCCAGAGACAAACGCACACTGCCAGCATTTGCAAAGTTGGATCTTCATCTCCAGACTCATTGGAATTTAGTGCTATGGATTCCAAAGTCCAATCAACTCTCAAATTTCTATATTCACAGAGGGAAGAAATCATTATCATCTAATACTCCCCAAAAGTATTCTAGTTTAATTTATAAATCTGCTCTAGAGAGGGGCTTTGTATTAATTAGATTTTGCAGAAAAACAGGACCTATAAGAAAGAGTGATTGAGATTGTAAGAAACTGACTCATGTAAGTGTAAGGCCCAACAAGTTTAAAATCTCTAGGGCAGGGCAGTAGACTGGAAATTCAGGTAAAGTTGATGTTCTAGTGTTGAGTCCAAAATATGTAAGGCAGGGCAGCAGGCAGGGAACTCAGGCAGGATTTCTATGCTGTGGTCTTGAAGACAATTGGTTCTTCTTTGGGAAACTTCAGTCTTTACCCTGAAAGTCTTCAACTGGTTGGATGAGACCCACTCACATTATCCCTATTTTATTCAAAGTCTACTGACTAAATGTTAATCACATCTTAAAAAATATCTTCACAGCAACATTTAGACTGGTGTTTGGCCACACAGCTGGGCATCATAGCTTATTAAAGTTGACACATAAAATTAACCATCACAAGCATAAAATGGGAAGTGAAAAGGAAACAAAGACAAATTTTCAAATTGTCTTCTATCCTAACCAGCTAATCTTCTTAAGAATCTATCTCATGCATTGTCACATTAAAAAATTCCCTGAATCAAATATGTCCTATTATACTCAAAAAGATACCTTGCATATTTAGTAAAGTCAACATTGCAAGAGCAAGATGAGTTTCTGGGATGCAAGAAATAAACATGTCCAGTCCTGAATCATGCAATGTCAAAGGTTAGTAACATAAGGCAAAACTACACTCTAAAAAGAGATAATCTCTTAAGGCTATGATATCACTTGTCTGTTCAGCATTTTTAGCCCCAAGGGCTAGCTTCATGCCTGGCACACAGTTGGTCCTCAAAAGTTTTGTTGAACAAATACATGAATGAATTAGGGAGATAAAAGAGGTTAACTTTATCAAAAGTGCATCCCACTTTGAGATAACAAAGCCAGGTAGAGGACTGCTTTATCTTTTTTTTTTTTTTTTTTGGACTCATTACAAAATAGATAATTACATCTACAGATTCAACAAGGTGCAGACTTGCTGTAACTCTACTCTAGTCTTCAAGTGAA
Organism: Rhynchonycteris naso; assembly: GCA_037038555.1. Classification (NCBI taxonomy): domain Eukaryota; kingdom Metazoa; phylum Chordata; class Mammalia; order Chiroptera; family Emballonuridae; genus Rhynchonycteris; species Rhynchonycteris naso. The sequence continues at coordinate 46,543,579 of CM073000.1, read as the reverse complement.
TAAAGTTTCTTGGATACTTATTCACTTTCATTCCATGATGTAGCACTCAGAATTCAGTAAGCGTGTTAGCCAGCTGTGTGACCTTAAACAATAATAATAATAGCAGCTAACACTGACCAAATGTTAGGTGCTGTTTTAAGTGCCTATATTTACCCATTACATTTTTATGAAGTGAGTGTTATTAGACTCATTTTTACAGAAGAAGAAACTGCAGCACAAATAAATTAAGAAAGATGCTCAAAAGTCAGACTAGTAGTTAGTGGCCGAGTTGGAATTTTACTCAATCTAGTTTCAGACTCCTCTCTCTACCTCTACTATACTGCATTTTACTTAGCTGCTCAGAGCTTCACTGTTCATTTACAAAATGAATAAATAAATCCTCCCTTGTAGAATTGTCTTAGATTTAGAGCCAATTTATGTGAAGCTCATAACACAGTGCCTAGGACACAGCCCATGGGCCTGTGAAAATGGTGTGGTAAGGACAGGAATAGTAATAGCAGTTGTAGTTGTTGCTGTTGTCATTGTCATCATTGCCATGGCTGAAGTAAACTTTCTCTACAATCAACTCATTTTACAATCACTACTTAAGTAAAATAATCAAGGGCACATGTACCTATCTCTACCGTTTGGTTCATAAAATAAAGAATAAACCTGACCAGGCAGTGGTGCAGTGGATAGAGCACTGACCTGGGATGCTGGGGACCCAGGTTTGAAACCCTATACTTGCTGGCTTGAGCACAGAATCATAGACATAACCCCATGGTCACTGGCTTGAAGCCCAAAGTAATTGGTTTGAGCCCAAAAGTCTCTCGCTTAAAGCTCAAGGTCACTGACTAGAAACACAGGGTCACTGGCTTGAGAAAGGGGACACTGGCTCAGCTGGAGCCCCCTGGTGAAAGAACATATGAGAAAGCAATCTATGAACAACTAAAGTGCCTCAACTACGAGTTGATGCTTCTCATCTTTCCCCTTTCCAGTCTGTCTGTCCCTATCTCTCTCTCTCTTAAAATAATAATTATAATAATAATAACACATACACTAATCAAATGAATTCAGAGATGCCGAGTAATTACTTCTAGATTATCTGCACATCACTTATCCTTAACATCAAGTTTCAGACTAAATGCAGGAAAAGTACAGTAGATTAAAGATGACCACAAATTCTTTGCTATCCCTCTACTGAAGAACTGACTCCAATTTCCCTCTCCCTAAATCTGGGCTGACTTTAGTGAATTCTAAGACTAGGTCATGGGAGACTTTCAGCTTCTACTAGGCCATTTAATATACTTGCTCTAGGAGTCCTGAACTCAACGTAAGGAGTCCAACTATCCTGAGTGGCTAAGGTCAACCTTTCAGTCATCTCCATCTAAGCGGTAGACATGTGAATAAAGCCATTTTGAACCCTCAGGACCAGCCTATCTGTTAGCTGAATACCACCAAGGGACCTCCAACAATGCCACTTGAAATAGACAAATCCCCAGAATTGCCAAATTCCTGATTAAGAAAACAGTGAAATATAATATGACAGTTTTTTTAAGCCACTAAGTTTTGGGATAGTTTATTAAGTAGCAACAGTTAACTGAAACAGGAAGATTCTAAAATACCAAATGAGAAATTTTCACCACTATACCCTGAGAAAGAATACTTTGGGATTCAGCTGTTAATCAATGGAATCCAAACCAGTAATGTTGCGAAGGCAGCATTGCTCAGAGGGGAATATATTTATTAGAAAAAAAAAAGGTGTCAGGCTTGGTTAATAGGAATAGAATGTGACATGTCAGTGAATTCAAGATGATGTTTATAAGTCACCAAGACTTTATAACGATAAAATAAGGGGGCAAAACTGCAAGTGCTTCCATTCTTGCTACCACAAACTGAAACAAGTCAACAATAAAATTTGATCAGATAGAGCAGAGAGTCCAACTGAGACAAAAATCCATGTGCCTTGTAGATGCCCTTAGTAATAAGACCCTCATAAATTAATGATAGCCAGATACAAATTAAGCTTATAATAATTAAAGCAGAACTACATGTGTCATGCTCATTCCACTTCGAAGAAGGGTCTAGAAAGGAATGAGGGAGCCATTTTTGCCCCAAACAAAAGGTGAGACCCTGAGAAAAAGAATTTGAGTTAGAGCAGTGGTGCTTAACCTTTTTTGAGGTACCGAACCCACCAGTTTCATATGCACATTCACCGAAACCTTCTTTAGTGATAAATAAAATAATATCTTTTTTTCCAAATTCAAGACATAGGTATATGTTTTTCTACTGGTGCACAAAATGAGCCGTACATGAATGAACATCACCTTGCTCAAAGAACAAAACCAACAAAGTGCATGAACTCACAACAAATTACAGTATTACTTTATTCTGGCCTCCGCGGCAGAGGCTTCTCCGAACCCCTAAGACCGACTTATCAAACCCCTAGGGTTCGATAGAACCCAGGTTAAGAACCACTGAGTTAGAGATAAAAGGATTTTAAACATGGTCTATGTCCTTTAGAACTTTTTTATGTGGCAGACCTGTGATGTCTCCCTCTGGCTTAGGTCAGTGAAGAAAATGGACAATGTGAATGTTTTAGACAAAGAAGCCACCTGGCTTGTCAGCAGTTGCTGCTGGATAAAAGGAAATCAGGTAGAGTGAGATGTACAAACCACTATACATGTAGTCTGAAAAAGTTTGCAACTTATTTATTTAACCTATGTAGCCCCCATCTGGGGACAATAACAGTATTTTTATTTCTGGAGTTATAAACAGAGCTATTAAACAACTTAAGGCCTCAGATAAGTTTGCAAAGCAAGGTTGTTTCTGATTTATAACTTTCCTTCTCTCTCTCGCTCCCTCTCTCCCTCTTTCCCAGTCTCTCCATTTCCATTTTTCTTCTTCCTTTTTTTGTCCCAGAAAGGTAATAGATGTTGTATACTACTAAAACCTTTCCTCAGAACTGTCATGCAGACATTTCAAAGTAGTCCTTAGTTTCTATATTCTTGAACAGACCCATAACAAGGAAACCGAACACCTGAAACTATCCCAGGCAAAGAAACTAACAAGAACTTTATTGCATGACACTATGGGGTAAATATTTTTATTCCAGGGAATTCCTTTCTGCAGAAAGTTCCTGCTTCTGTGTCCAGCTGTTCTTGAAGAGCACTGCTAGGTGGAAGAGCGAGGTTAAAACCAACTGGACCAAAAGGGAAAAAATGACTAAAATTTCTCTACAATCTAATATCAAATTGTGAATACTTTCCCATTCCCATAATACCTAAGGAAATTTTAACCCACACAGATTGATCCTTTTTTATTTGCTAAAATTCAAGTACAGCTTCAGAAATATCTTTCTCACTTTTAGTAACAAAAGAGATTAAAGATTTTTTTTAAAGTAAAAATGTCAATAATCCTTCAGACACAAACTATTTTCTAAACAATCCATCTTGGGAAATATGTTGCTCTCTATGCAATTTATTTATTTATCTTTTTATTTTAGGTGAGAGGAGAGGGGATAGAGAGATAGACTCCTGCATGCACCCCAAATGGAATCTACCAGCCAACCCCCATCTGGGGCCGATGCTTGAATCAACCAAGCTATCCTCAGGGCCCGAGGCCAACACTTGAACCAATCAAGGCACTTGTTGTGAGAGGGGAATGGGGATGGCAGAGGGAGAGGAGGAAGCAAATAGTCACTTCCTATGTGTACTCTGACCTGGGATCAAACCCAGGACTTCTGTATGCTGAGCCAACACTCTATCCACTGAGCCAACCAGCCAGGACCTTGATGCAATTTAAAGAAAATCTTAAGACAATTCACCCCACAGAGAAGAGATTTTTATTTTTAAATATGAAACAATTCAGGATCTTGCTTTATTTCTAGATAGATGATAGTTGATAAATAGATAGATGATAGATAGATGATAGGTGATAGATAGATAGATAGATGATAGATAGATAGATAGATAGATAGATAGATAGATCATAGATATATAGAAGAAAGAAAGAGAGAGAGAGAGAGAAAGAAAGAAAGAAAATGATAGATAAACTTTCAGTGGACAGAGTCGTTCTGTAGATAATTTTTAAAATTTTCTTTTTGATCATGATCATTGATACTGTCTAATATTGTTCTGTGTTTCTTTTCTCTCAAAGGTTTTGAACTACTTTAAGCTCAAGTACTGTGTTTCCTGTTGTATCTCCCACTGGATAAAATACAGTTGTAAACATACAAGGTAATCGATCTATTTTTCTTAACCTAAAATTCACAAAAAGAAACATGTATTTTTCTTCTAAGCACTATGCAAGGATTTTAAAAAGTTGATTAAGGATTGTTTTTACAACTATTTACAAATTTTTAACCTTGTTCATTAATAACAAATTTATAAAAACACAATATCTTTATCCTAAGAAGCAAATGTTTCATAAAGATCAAATAAACCTCTGGGTCCATCGTGTGGCTTTTCAAGGTGCAGGTCGAGCTTATGAGTTGAAGATGAATGAAGGTTGTAATGATGAATGTCATAATCATAAAGGATGACTTACTAGGAGCACAACTGCATGTAAAAAGCATATGGGCAGCTGCAAATGAATGTTCAAGGTCTCAGCTATGATGTTCAAAATTTTTTCATTGCCTCAGAGGTGTGGCATGTGACAATTTGGAAGGAAAAACAAAGAAATGGTCAAGAAAACATGAATTGAAGCAAATGATAAAATTACTATTTTATTTAACATCCATCACCTCATGATAAATTATGTAGAAAATTAAAAAAGAAAAGTTCATATAGCGAGTATTCCCAATTCCTAAGACTGAGGCCAAAAGGCTATTTAAAACTTTATATTAATAGAATTACACTGCTAACAAAATCAATGGGGAAAAGGTCGAAGGTGAGATATTTATACCCTAATAACTAATGAAAGAATAAGAAATAAATGACTCTATTAAATTTCCAAAAAGATGTCTGAATAAAGTATAACCTATATATAATTTATTTTATTTTGAGGAAGACAAATACCCTATGGTTTCACTTACATATAAAGTCAAAAAGACAAAACAAAACAAATGAGCAACAAAATATCATTTTAATGTTTGCAAGATTTTAAATAACTGAATCTGGAGTCCACAGTTAACTAGAGAGATTCTACATGGTAAACAAAACCTGACAAACGTCTTTACTCCCTGATAAAATATCCTTGAAGACACAACAATGGAAGCTAGCTTTGGGACCAAACAATAAGAAAAGTTCTCAGTAAATCCTGGTGCAATTCACACTCAATTCATCCCATCTGGGAGACAAAAAAATAGAGTATGTGGTCCAAGTGGACCACAGAAAAATATATATTGTATTATATAATCAAGTAATCTGTGAGTACATGGTCGCCCACCAAAAGAACATGAGAAAATAGTATTCTCTACTCAATTACTATGCCATAACTTAATAATAATGTTAATTCACTTTCTCCCTGTATAATCTCATTTAATTTATAAGTTTTATATATCACCTCTACCCTAATAATTTCCAAATTTATATTCTCAGCACTGTACTCTTACTAGAGATTCAAAGTCTCATCTTACAGGCTACTTGGTTGTCAAACATGATTCTCAAATTTAATAATTCCAAAACAGAATTCGCACTTTTTTCCTACAGCCTTTCAAGGCTTGTCCACCTAGCTGCGCAAGCCAAAAACCCAGAAGACATTTTTTTGGCTAGGTTTTTTCTGAGATATAACCAACATATAACCCCAACTTTAAGGTGTACAACATGTTGGTTTGGTACATTTATATATCGCAATATGATTACTACCATAGCATTAGCTAATACTTGTATCATGTCACATAATTATTATTTCTTTTTTGCTGTGAGAACAATTAAGATCTAGTCCCTAGGAATCATTCTTGATTCTTTCCTTCCCCTTATCACCCAGACTACTGCAATAGAAATGCTCAGCTGCCACAGATGATGGTATGAAGAGGTACTGGGGAGCTGCTGACGAAGAAAATAATTAGCCCCTTGCAAAGCAGAGACCTCAGAAGAGACAAGGACCATTTCATAGTCTCAGGTAGAAGAAGTAGAATTGCTTCTGCTGGCAAAGAAGAATAATAAATAACCTCATAATTTAAAGGCTAAATATCCCCAGCTTCCTTAGAATTTGCCCATATGTCTTTATCTCAGTTTTAGTTCCCACAACTTTTCAGTCAAAGCCCTAATCTTCACACAAAAGACATTGAAAGATTGGGAACTTAATCTATCCTGTTATTCAGCCACAAACAAGCTTAGACTTTGAGTTTGTTTGCCTGTTTATTAGCCCTGCTGCTATAGGAGATAAGTGGGGTTTTTATAACAGCGATAAAGTTTCCCAGGAATATAAAGCTTTGAACCCATCATTTTCTACCTCGATTCCAGTACATGTATAAAGAACCATCCAATCCACTGCATTTTTTATTTTCGTTAAAATGTTCTATGGAAGCAAACACTTGGTCTTCTAAGTAATTTCTTTCTATAGGCATTATAGTACAAGTATCTACAGGTGGTCATTTTGGTAACTGTTTTACCTCTGCATACCATGATCTTCCTGTGTCCCTTCTATGACTGAACACAGGATTATTTTGCCTCTAAATCAAATCAGATCAGAGAACCATTTCCTAAGGGCCCAGAACCAATTCATAAACCCCAGAATCAATTCAAAAATTCTTTCTTGAAAACTGTATAGTTTTATTAACCAATGTCACCCCCAATAAATTCAATGGAAAATGTTTAAAAAAGAAAAAATGGGTAAATAACAAGAGTAGGCATTTTAGAAGAAGCTACTCAATAGAAAAATAAATATAGAAAAATAAATTCATTTAAAAAGTTTTAAAAAGAAAGAAAGAAAAGAAGGAAGGAAGAAAATCTTTCCTTAAGGTTCTATTCCTCTGCAACCATTTCCTGTACCAAATTCTGTGTCAGAGTTTGATCAAAATTTATTGCAAGAGTTTGACCTTAATTGTAGAATATGGTAAATAGCCTTTATAAGGCTGCTGCCTCTATATCTGGAATCCAACTGAAAGTTAGCAGGGCAGGTAAATTAAGGGAAAAATGTAAGTGGAAGAGAGCAAGAACTAGTAGAAACCTGTAAGAACAAGCCAGACACCACATGTATAAACTTAGAGCCCACTACTGTCTCTCACAACCTCCAAGCCTCCAGCTTGGATGATATGAAAGAAGCTTTTGCCCTTTACTGCCCACCTGCCCCCACACACACACACACACACATACACAGTCCAGGATTCAGAGAAGCTTAGGGAAGAGCTGGGCAGGTGCTAGAAGAGCTACAGGTGTGCCTGCTGCTCCACACTGCCAAAGTGAGCCAGCAGATCGCAACAAGGATGTGGAAAAATACAGCAGTGCCTGATGGTGCACTAGCCTTCTGGATACAAACATGGCTACTGCTTTTCTAAACTCATAGAAATATTGCTTGTGGCCAACCCTCATTTGAAACCATACAGGGGCTCTGGCCAATTGGTTCAATGGATAAAGCATTGAGCAGGCATGCCAAGGGTCATGGATTTGACCCCCTGATCAGGGTATGTACTAGAAGCAATCAATGGGTACACAACTAAAGGAACAACTAAGTGAAACAAGTTCATGCTTCTCTTTCTCTCTTTCTCTCTCTCACTTTTGCTCTCTCTCTCTCTCCCTCTCTCCTTTCTCTCTCTCTCTCAAGTCAATGAAAAAATTAATTTTAAAAAAAAAGCCTTATAGGGAAACATCATTCCAGCTTAGTTAAATTGACAAGTACTAAGTAAGCACACTGCCCACCTCTCTGACATTGCACTCCACTCCAATCACACCAACATCTTCCTGCTCTTTGAATGTATAACAATTTGTTTATACCTCAGGGCCTTTGTTTATGGTGCTCCTTCTGCCAGAAGTGCTCTTTCTCCAATACTTCCTAGCTTCTTTTCATCATTCATTCCTCCACTCACATATCACCTTTTCCCTTAAAGAAAGTATCTCTTGTTACTGGTTACTCTCCATGGTGAGCACTTTTAGTTGCTTGGCCCGCATCTCTTTACTAAGAGTGGATAGATCTTTTACCAGATATCTGCCTTCTCCCATAGAGCACCTTGCTCCCAGTTTCAAAAATGGTCCGTGACTATTTCAGATTAATCAGAAGATTATATTCCCACACTCAGTCACTGAACAGGGACGAACAAGAAACTTAAACTAATCTTAGTACCTTTTACTAAAATATTACGATGGAAGTCCTGCTGAATCTGAACTGGGGCACATAGTACCCTGAGTCTTGCTGCAGACATCCTTTAACCCTGAGGGCACCCAGAACAAAAATGAGGAGAAGAATGATACAATTGGGTCAATGTTGACACTGTTAATCTCCTGGATCAACCAACTCAGAAACCTTTCATACTTCTTCTCTTTTTTTTTTAGACAAATTTAACAGGGTGATATTGGTCAATCAGAGTACATAGAGAAAACATCTCCACATCATTTGGACAGTCAATTATGTTGTATACCCATCACCCAAAATCAAATCATCTTCTGTCACCACCCTATATTTTGTTTCTTTTTAAGCCCCTCCCCTTTCCATATCCCTCTCCCTCTCCACCCTTCCCTTCCCCCTGGTAACCACTGCACCCCGTCTATGTCCATGAGTCTCAATTTTGTGTCACACCTATGTATGGAATCATACAGTTCTTAGCTTTCTCTGATTTATTTATTTCACTCAGTATAATGTTATCAAGGTCCATCTATATGTACTTGTCAGCTACATTGATGGGGGGTTTAAGCCACTTTGATGGGGGGTTTTTTATTTGTTCTTTATTGAGTTACAGTATAATTGACCTATGACATTGTTTATTGTTTCACAAAAATCATAAATGATGCAACCTATCATATTATACTGTTTTATTTTCTCCAAAGAAAGTGTTGTTATCTGTAATTATCTTATCTTCTTATTTACTTGTTTACATTTTGTCCTTTTTTAATGTCTGACTCTTCTACTAGATTATAAGCTGGGTGCAAGTAGAGACTTTGAGTATTTTATTCCAAACTCCTAGAGCAATGCCCAGCACCCATAATAATCAAAAATGCTTGAGGAATTAATGAGTAAAATGGATCTATCAGTGGTTCTTAACCATTTTTGAGGTACTGAACCCACCAGTTTCATATGCGAATTCACCAAACCCTTCTTTAGTGATAAATAAAATATGATTTTTTTCCAAATTTAAGACATAAGTATATGTTTTTTTACTGGTGCACAAAATGAGCTGTGCATGAACATCACCTTGCTCAAAGACCAAAACAAACAAAGTGCATAAACTCACAACAAATTACGGTATTACTTTATTCTGGCCTCCACAGCAGAGGCTTCTCCGAACCCCTGAGACTGACTCATCGAACCACTGATCTAGATAGCCTTTTCTATCTATAAAATGTAAAATACAAAACAGGTACAAAATGTACCATCAAACAATGGCATGTTTTAATTCAGTTGGGCTGCCAATCCTGAATTTGCCTTTCTTTTGTTCTGTGCTGATTGCTTGGTTTACAGCTGAGCTGTCTGTGAAATAGTTGTGAATATAACATAATTGCAAAGTGACTAATATGTCTGTCATTGTAAAGCATTATGTGTGTTAACTGAAAATGTACAGCTGATGCTTGAGATTACAATGCAATGAAACCCTTTAATGTTTCTCAATTCCCTAAGCAGGAGGTACTGATTTGCTGTTGAAGCATCTTACAAACACAGCCAATGTTTCTCCATTAAGGAGTTTTTATACTGTTCACAAAAATTAGGAGATATTTCAAAATGAATATAAAGCGATTAAAGAAAGAAGCATTTGATTTTTTTTATTAAATAAGAATATCAGAAAAGCAAACAAGTCAAAGAAAGTTGCTTGATTATGCAAATGAGATGCAAAACCAACTTTTATTTTATTGGTGAAAATGCACTATATACAAAAGGCTGAAAGTACTTGAGTATCTGCACGTTCCCTAATCCCCTAATTTTGTGAGCAGTGTAAATAATCTCTATGAATATCATCAGCTGGCTTTGAGTGTTATAGTTTTAAAAAGAAAGCCACAGCCTGACCAGGCGGTGGCGCAGTGGATAGAGCATCAGACTGGGACATGGAGGACCCAGGTTCAAAACCCCGAGGTCACCAGTTTAAACGCGGGCTCATCTGGGTTGAGCAAGGCTCACCAGCTTAAACCCAAGGTCGCTGGCTTGAGCAAGGTGTCACTTGGTCTGCTGTAGCCCCCTTCCAACCTCCCCCCCCCCCATCAAGGCACATATGAGAAAGCAATCACTGAGAAACTAAGGTGCCGCAACAAAGAATTGATGCTTCTCATCTCTCTCCCTTCCAGTCTGTCTGTTCTTCTCTCTGTCTCTCTGCCTTGTCACAAAAAAAAAAAAAAAAGCCACAACAGAGACTACAGCTCATCCATAGAAAATAAAGAAATAAACCTGCTCATCCATCTCAAGATTTTTTTTTTCCTTTTGTTTTTCATTACTTGGTTTTTACACTGCTGAGAAAAGTGTACAGCAAGCACAAGGGGTCATAGTTTCTGAAATACATGCAATCTTTAATGAGCCAGAAGAAATGGCAACTGGAAGTGGAAACTCCAGAAACCTGGCATTATCCAGCTGGGTGCCTCTGCTGTAGGACCTCTGTGCAGGGGACTGTGCTGCTCATACTTTTCTCTCCTGTTCTGGAGCCCTAATGCATTTGAGACTGTTATGGAGCCCTTAAGCAATGTGTGACATTTGACAAACTAAGAACCGCTAATCACGAGGACCTGAAATTTCAGCAGCCCAAGAAGCTTGCAGATTTTTAGGTAGCTGTATTCCAACAAATTCCCTCTTGAAACTGAAACTATATGCCCATATTATTTCCTCTTAGAGACATCTCTTTATTCAGGCAAGATTCATTTCCAAAATCTTAGATATAATAAAGAGAGGATAACATAAAATTGAAAGTGTCTTGAAATGATCGATTTCCCTGATTCTAGACAAGGCTACATTAAACTGTTCCACACCCGGAAGTTTCAATACTGTGTCCAAAGATCTCTAAGGACGGTCTGTTTTTTAATATCTTTTCTCCCTCCCTAATTAGAAATCACTTATAATTCTGTCTGAGAGGGTAGTTTTTAGAATTAAATTAGATAAGGTGCATAGAAAGAGCTTAATGGTGCCTGTGTCTGAATGCTTCTTTAAAAATGTGTTCTTGTCTTTTTTCTGCAGTTGGTCATATCCTCTCTTTCTGTACTTATAGAGAAGAGCTCTATATAGAAAAGAGTTATTATTTGTGCTTTAAATTTTTTCCTAAGTAACTGTTATGAACTGAGTATGTTCCCCCAAAATTCATATGCCCAGTGTGGCTATATTTGGACATGAGGCCTCTAATGAAGTAATTAGGATTAAATGAGGTCCTAAGAGTACAGACTGGTCCAATAGTATTAGGGTTCTTATGAGAAATGACACACCAGAGATCTTGCTCTCTCTCTCTCCACCATGTAAGGGCACAATGAGAAGGCACTGTCTAAAGAAAGACCTCTCACCAGAAATCAATCTTGTCATACCTTCATCTGAGACTTCTAGTCTGTGAAAAAGTAAGCTTCTCTTGGTTAAGCCCCCAATCTGTGGTATTTTTTATGTAGCAGCCCAAGCTGATTAATACAATAACCATTACCAGTTTTGTTTTCATATTTAGGATTTGCAGCCCATATAGACTAAGATCATCTATTTAAAAGTTCCCTGAAAGCGGGGGTGGGGGTGGGGGTAAAAATGGAAGGGGGTATTGATAGGTGAACCTAAAAGTTAGGAATTTGACTTCAGTAACAGTAGTTTTTAGTTGTAGTCAATAGCAAACTATATAAGGATAAGAAATAGTTAATTTGCTTGCTATTCTTTCTTAAGGGCTTCTTGGTCTTCCCCCTTTGAAATACAGCAGAGTTTATCGTTACAGCAGAGTTTAGGAAGTGTCCTTGGGAGCAAACATATAAGACAACCATGGCCAACATACAGCCCGTGGGCTAGATCGGCCCACGTAATGAGTTTATGCTGCCCGCGATTAAATTTTTAATATTCTCCGCTACTTTAAAATCTCAGCTACTCAGAAGCAGAGGTGTCTTTGATTATTGGAAATTATTATTTAAGAAAATAGTGATACATAGAAAGAATTCCACATTTGACTAATCTAGGGTTAACTTCCAATAATGGGTCAAATGGATTCACAATACTTCGTTAGGTTTTTTAAAAAATCCATCATAAAGATTTACAACTTTTGTACTCATCTGTACTTGATATAAACTGTTTGACATTTAGCGGCAATGTGAAACCCACATTCTTTTAGGGCAGAATTTGCCAGTGTGCACCCAAGGTCAAACAATTCGTTATTTTTGTGGTCAAGTGTGCTGAGTCAAGTGGCATTGTAGCATAGACAATAGCTGCAGTTGATAACTGAAAAGGTGTCCAGGCTGTTTGTAAAATGAAGTAATTGTTTTATTTGTGATATAACTCCTCCAAGCTCATTCTATTAATTATTGTTTCAGTTGATTGTGATACAGTTTGGATATTTATACAGTATATAATTATATTTTTATTAAAATATATTTTTATTAAAATAATATTGTATATTAAAATTTTTTCACTCACATTTATTCATAAAAAAATACATAATAAAATTTTGTTTACTTAAATAAATCATTTTTATATTTAACATTTTTTAATTTTAATATTTTGTCTGGCCCGTGAAAAAGTTTTTTTTCCAATCTGGCCCAGGGGCAAAAACTGTTGGCCATGCCTGCTCTTCTTCTTCTTCTTCTTCTTCTTTTTTATTAAGTGAGAGAAATGGAGGCAGAGAGAGACTCCAATATATGCCCCAGCCAAGATCCACCTGGCAAGCCCCCTACTGGGCAATACTGTCCTGGGGAGTTTCCTGCGGTGGAGGCCACATAGCCATCCTCAGTCCCCAGGGCCAACTTGCTAGAACCAATCGAGCCATGGCTGCGAGGGGGGAGTGGGGGGTAAAGGGTGGGGTAGGGGGAGTGAGAGAAGGGGAAAGAGAGGGGGAAAAGCAGATTGTTCCCTCCTCTGTGTGCCCTGACTAGGAATCCAACCAGGGACATCCACACACTGGGCTGACACTCTACCACTTGAGGGCAGGGGATCATGTCTGTCTTATTCCATGTTGTGTCATTAGTACCAAACAATAGCCTCTGAAATATAGCTGATGCTCATTAAATGTGACATGCCATATTCTTAGTCCTCTGTGCAAGTAAAGGTAGCTAGGAGCACACTTACAGAAGTTCTTGAATATTTGGTTAATAAGGAATTGTTGTTGTTGTTGTTATTCTTATATTGTTAAACATCTTATATCAATATACAAAATATACAGAATAGCTTTAGTGAAATGTTTTCAATTTATTAAATTTGCCATTGAAATAAAAGTGAAAAGAGGTAAAGAAAAATTGTGAAAATAAGCTGAAAAATGGAAACATTTCATTGAATGAGAGAGTTGAAAAAGATGGCTATGTACAATGAACTCTGGTCTCTGGCTGTAGGCTTGAAATAAATAACATTATTGAAGAATAGAGGGCTGCTATAAGACCATTTACCTACAGAAGTTCCAAGATGGCCACAGAGTAGGCAGACAAACCAACTCCCACTTCCCAGAACCAAGGTGGATTACAACTTAAATCTGAGAACACTCATTGTGAAAGACAAGTTTGGGGCTAAACTAAGAGGATTCTACAGCCAAGGACCACCAAAGAACCCACACTGAGTCTGGTAAGAAAAGCAGAGATGTGGAAAAGGCGGCCCCCTCCCGTGAGCAGGGAGCAGCGCCCAGGAGAACTTTCCCCGATGAGGAGGGCTATCCAGTGAGTTGTAGGTCCTTAGCCCCAAAACCAAAATCCCAGCCTAGAGTCCTGGAGCCTGGAAAGGGCTTACGGACTATATTGGGCTGAGAAAAAAGCCTAGACATGGTTTGAGAGAAGGAGGCAGGACTCTCAAACCCTGGCTCCATATTAAAGAACCTCGCTCACAGCCACTTTCCCAGGGTTCCAGGAGGACACCCTAATCCAGGCGTGGCCAACAGTTTTAGCCCCTGGGCCAGATTAGAAAGAAAACTATTTTCACGGGCCAGACGAAATATTAAAATTTAAAAATGTTAAATACAAAAATGATTCATTTAAGTAAACAAAACTTTATTAGGTCATTTGTTTATGAATAAATGTGAGTGAAAAAAAATTTAATGTATAATATTATTTTAATAAAAATATATTTAATAAAAATATAATTACATACCGTATAAATATCCAAACTGTATCACAATCAACTGAAACAATATTTAATTAATAGAATGAGCTTGAAGGGGTTATATCACAAATAAAACAATTATTTCATTTTACAAACAGCCTGGACACCTTTTCAGTTAACAACTGCAGCTATTGTCTATGCTACAATGCCACTTGATTCAGCACACTTGACCACAAAAAAATAACAAATTGTTTGACTTTGGGTGCGCACTGGCAAACTCTACCTAAAAGAATGTGGGTTTCACATCGCCTCTAAATGTCAAACAGTTTATATCAAGTACAGACGAGTACAAAAGTTGTAAATCTTTATGATGGAATTTTTTTAAAAAATAAAGAAGTATTGCAAATCCATTTGACCAATTATTGGAAGTTAACCCTAGATTAGTCAAATGCGGAATTCTTTTTCATGTATCACTATCTTCTTAAATATCTTGATTTCCAATAATCAAAGACACCTCTGCTTCTGAGTAGCTGAGATTTTAAAGTAGTGGAGAATATTAAAAATTTAATTGCGAACCGCATAAACTCATTACGCAGGTCAGATCCAGCCCACAGGCCATATATTGGCCATGCCTGGGATGGAGCATCTACCTGGGACACTGAGGATGCAGGTTTGAATTGCTAATTTGAGCATGGACTCACCAGCTTCAGCGTGGGGACTCCAGCTTGAGCGTGGGATCATCAACATAATCCCATGGTTGCTAGGTTGGAGCCCAAGGTAACTGGCTTGAGCAAGGGGTCACAGGTTCAGCTTGAGCCCCTCTGGGTCAAGGCATGTAAAAAAAGCAATCAATGAACAACTAAAAGACTGCAACTATGAATTGATCCTTCTTATCTCTCTTCTTTCTTCTCTCTTTTTCTCTCTCTCTCTTGTGCATGCACGTGTACACACATGCACACACACAAAAAAAAAACCTGAATATTTTTTGGCTTAACAGCAATTTCCTAGCTGTTTTTATTGTTTGTTTGTTTGTTTGTTTACAGGGACAGAGAGAGAGTCAGAGAGGGATAGATAGGGACAGACAGACAGGAACGGAGGAGGTGAGAAGCATCAATCATTAGTTTTTCGTTGCCGTCGCAACACCTTAGTTGTTCATTGATTGCTTTCTCACATGTGCCTTGACCGCGGGCCTTCAGCAGACCGAGCAACCCCTTGCTAGAGCCAGCGACCTTGGATCCAAGCTGGTGAGCTTTTGCTCAAGACAGATGGGCCCGCGCTCAAGCTGGTGAGCTCAGGGTCTGGAACCTTCCGCATCCCACTCTGACGCTCTATCCACTGCGTCACTGCCTGGTGAGGCCCTAGCTATGTTTTCTTAATATGAGTGTTGGGTCCTGGAAGTTAGAAGACTATGTTGTGGGCACAGCAGAAACACCACATTTCAGTCATTTTAAAAGTCACATTTTTTTTCATATCTTAAAAAATCTGAAACTAGATGTACTTTGGAATTGCTATTGGTAAGCCACAAGTGCACATCAGTGTTTGAGAAAAGGTATCAGTAGCTTATGAAAGGATCCTGATGACAAGAGTGGAACGCAATTTTAAGAAATGTTGGGTCACCGTGTTGTTGGCACAGAGAAAAATAATGTGTAGCAATCATAGATACTGACAACTCAGGCAAAATATGACTCAAAGAATCTAACTTCTACTGTGAAGAAATTTTAACAATACCTTAATGTATTTTCCTTACATTTTTTCTTTTATTAATACACAATGACTGGTTATGAGAAAAACCTATGTTAAATATCTTTAAAAGACCCTTGCAACAAGAATAAATTTAAAATTCTCAGTAATAAAATGTACTGTGTTTTAACTGCCAACACTTTTTCTTAGTGGCACATAATATAATGGGGCATCTTGCAATTAACTGTGTCTTAGATTTGATAAAGCAGAAATTAATCCAAATTGTGCCTACACTCAAAAACCTCCCACATCTCCTCTCGTTTATATTTTAGAACTTCATGGGAAGAGTTGAGAAGCAGACCCATTCCCAGCTACCTGGAATTCGAAGCCAACATACACAAGGTAAAAAAGAGCTACCCAAAGACCCTCCTGGGCACCCGTCTAATGATGTGAATTCCAGTTATTGACAGGTTCTCCTATTTCACCAGATAAATTACTCTCATTAAGAGATGAGACATGGCCTGACCAGGCGGTGGCGCAGTGGATAGAGTGTCGGACTGGGATGCGGAAGACCCAAGTTCGAGACCCCGAGCTCACCAGCTTGAGCGCCGGCCCATCTGGCTCGAGCAAAAGCTCGTCAGCTTGGACCCAAGGTCGCTGGCTCCAGCAAGGGGTTGCTCGGTCTGCTGAAGGCCCGTGGTCAAGGCACATGTGAGAAAGCAATCAATGAACAACTAAGGTGTTGCGACGGCAATGAAAAACTAATGATTGATGCTTCTCACCTCCTCCGTTCCTGTCTGTCTGTCCCTATCTATCCCTCTCTCTGACTCTCTCTCTGTCCCTGTAAAAAAAATAAAAAAAGAGAGAGAGATGAGACATGGCCCTGGCTGGCTAGCTCAGCTAGCTCAGCGGTAGAGCATCGGCCGGTGTGTGGAAGTCCTGGGTTCAATTTCTCACCAGGCACACAGGAGAAGCGCCCAATTGCTTCTCCATCCTTTCCCCCTTTCCTTTCTCTTTATCCCTTCCCGCAGCCAAGGCTCCATTGGAGCAAAGCTGGTTGGAGTAAAGTTGGCCCGGGCACTGAGAATGGCTTCATGACCTCCACCACAGGAGCAAGAATGACTCTGGTTGCACTGAAGCAATGCCCCAGATGGGCAGAGCATTGCCCCCTAGTGGGCAGTGGGCGTACCGGTTGGATCCTGGTCGGACGCATACGGGAGTCTGTCTTTCTGCCTCCCCACTTCTCACTTCAGAAAAATACAAAAAAATAAATGAAGAGGTGAGACTACCCAGCAGATAAAGAAAATAAGGACTATACCTGCCCAAAAATAGTCCAAAAAGATAAAAATGTAAGAAAACCCTTTTATTTTACACTATAAAACAAGAAATTTAACAGAAAAGATAAAGCACCTGCTACAAAGATCACAACATCAAGAAATTATTTTCTTAGTGTTCCTAAGTGAGGTGAGTGGCAGAAAAAAATCCCAGCATAAAGAAGTCACATTTTACCAGAACAACTATTGAACAAGAGCAGAAGGAAACAAGGACTTGGACTGGCATTCATCATCAAATTGCTTTTCATGGGACAGAGTATTAATTGCCGTATATTTATTGAGCAACTTCAGAGGATTCAGATGTTCTGAAAGGCCAAGGATTATAAAATTAAAAACATATACACTATCTAAAAAGCATAATTAAGACAGGAATTAAGACAGACATTACACACGGAAACGAGTATAAATAAGGAAGTATAATTAAAGTGTTCAGTAGAGTAATCTTGATAGTATGACAATAAACATGATAAAGTTCTGCCCTTAAGAAATAATATTACTCATGTTAATATTTTAATAGCTATTTTATATCCAGTTTGTATGTTGACACATATATTTTAGGAATAATTTATGATACAACTTTATTTTTAAAAGTCACATTAGAGTCAGTTACCACTATACTGCCCAGATCACCTTTTTAAACTAAGAATAAAAATTTGTCTTTGCTTGTCAGGTTATAGTATAAAATTAAACTTCTCATTGCTGAAATATATGTGTTATAAGAACTTGATGCAATCTTTTAGGAAATTCAGTAACTGCTTCATGCTAAAAAATCACCAAGGAGTCAGCAAATGCTTATAAATAGTTAGTGAGTTGAATACTTCTAACATAAAAACATTGATCAGATTCATGAGCACCTAAGACACATGAATAAAATTTTAAGTATATCAGAAGTTGACAGACAAAATGGTTAGTTACCATTTAAATCTGATTTTCAAACCTGTAATTACATTAAAATGGTTTATACTGAAAGCAACTGTGGCCTCTTTGGAATTTTTTTTTTTTTACAGGGACAGAGAGAGGGATAGATAGGGACAGACAGACAGGAACAGAGAGAGATGAGAAGCATCAATCATTAGTTTTTCATTGCCATTGCGACACCATAGTTGTTCATTGATTGCTTTCTCACACATGCCTTGACCAAGGGCCTTTAGCAGACTGAGCCACCTCTTGCTGGAGCCAGTGACCTTGGGTCCAAGCTGGCAAGCTTTTTGCTCAAGCCAAATGGTCTCGTGCTCAAGCTGGTGAGCTCAGGGTCTCAAACCTGGGTCTTCCGCATCCCAGTCCGACACTTTATCCACTGCGCCATTGCCTGGTCAGGCTCTTTGGAATTTTTTATATATAAATTTTCTGCTGTTGACAACTCAATCTTACTGCAACTCCTTCCTCCTTTGCTTTCTGCAATTACCGTCTTCTGGTTCTTCTCATATTCACAAGTGCTGCTCTGTTTTATCATGGGCCAATCTCCACTTTTACTCCACAAGCTTTTCCTGAACCACTTTATTACATCCATAGTTTCACTGCCTTTTTATATGCTGATGATTCCTAAACATCAACATTTTCCCAAGTTCTCCATATCTCCAACTACCTTCTAGATGTTTTACATACATGCTAATATGTCCAAATCACATCTTGCTTGCTGTTCTGTTTCCTCTTTCCATCAAACAAAAGTTAAAGGTGACCTTTACATCTTCTATTTTACCTATAAAAATAAAAGTTTCTAGTTTTTCAATTCAAGAAAAGAAAAGATAGATTGTATTTTGGCCTAAGGAAGAACTAACATCAGAATCAGTTTTACAAATAAACTCATAGACACAAACAACAGTATGACAATACCCAGGGGAAGGAGGGGAAGAGGGAGGATGAAGAGGGTAAAGGAATCAAAATATACAGTGACAAAGAAGACTAGACATTGGATGGTGAGCCCACAATACACTACAACATATAGATACTGTATTATAGAATTGGACATGTGAAACTTATATAATGTTATTAACCAATGTCCCCTCAGTGAATTTAATTAAAAAAATAAAAAGAATAAATTTAAAACTCATCCCAATCAATTAATGACACACTTCAGAAAACTCACTTTGAAAGTAGAACATTCAGTGACATCTTCTCACAGTTAGGTACCAATCAACAATAGCCTTACTCCAGTAAACATGTTTTTGTGACTAACAATCAACCGATCCCTAAAATTCCTACCAATGGTAGTTAACAATTTATGATCTCCATGCTTCCTAAAAGCAGTTCATTTCTCAGAGACTCTTGAATGCAAGCACAATCTCTTCTTTAATAAGCAATAAATTTAGTTTTTTTGTTACAGAGATTAAGCGATGGCTTGGTTCTTCCTTTGAACCCCAAATCAGGTACTTAACTCTATTAATTCTACCAAAAAACTATTTCTCAGTTTCCTCCTCATTCTTGCGAATCCTCATCACTTCTTCTAATTGTAGTTCAGTCGACATATCATTCCGTTTCCTTCCAGTATTTATTTTCCTTAAATGCAATCAGTTAATGCAGTTCCTCTGCTTAAAGTAATTCATTGTTCTTTTAATGCTTAAACCAGCTATCTTCAAAAGGTGTGCCACAAAAATTTTTTAAACATGCTATACCTGATTGTTTAGTCAGAGTCACCGATGTCTCTTCCCTTAGATTATCAAATAAAAAAATTACAACAGCCAAAACAAAATACCCATTTGGTTTAAATGAATCAAAATTATGCCTATTTTGGCCCTGACTGGTTGTTTCAGTGGTAGAGTGTCAACTTAACATGTGGATGTCCAGGGTTTGATTCCCAGTCAGGTTACACAAAAGTGACCATCTGCTTCTCCTCCCCTCCTTCTCCCCCTTCTCTCTCTCTTCTCCCCTCACAGCCATAGCTCCATTGGTTCAAGCACCACATCCCAGGTGCTCAGGATTACTCTGTGGAGCTTTCACCTCAGGCACTAAAAATAGTTTGGTTGCGAGAATCAGCCTCAGATGGTGATTGCTGAATGGATCCTGGCCAGGGCACATACAGGAGTCTATCTCCCCTCCTTTCACTTAAAAAATTAAACTAAATTAAATAATAACTAAATTAAATTAATAAAATAAAAAATTATGCTTATTTTTTGTCAGATTGGCAAAATATATAATAACATTTTTGTCATGCCACAGAATTTTAGTAATTAGTTTATGTGTGCCATGAAATGAAAAAGGGTAAAATTCACTGGTCTAAATAAAATCCTCACCTCATTTGTAAAATCAACATAATGTCAAAGGTCTTTAATTTTTTAAGTCCTTTATAATTTCAGTTCTCTCTCACTTTCTCTGTTTCTCTCCCTCTCAAATGTCCTCTCCATCTAGGTAAGTTATTCTTAACCTTCTAAATCCATTCATTTGTCCTTCTATGAAATTTTTTTGTCTCCCTAGGCAAACAAGTTGCCCCCTCATCTATGCTCCAATTCCTCTGTATTTCAATCTCTATGAAGACACCTGTTATATTGGTTTAAAATAATTTGTTTATAAACTTGTTGCCCCCACTTGTTCTCTAATAGTAGGGTATCAGTAAATGAGTGATTAAGCTAGAACTGGAAAATTGGTTCTTATAAGTGTATCCCCATTATTTTTTCTCTTGCTATGAAGAAAAAAAAACTTTTGAAAGTATGAAACTATTCAAAAACTGTTTGAGAAAATTTAAGTTAAACTCATGAAGTCTTCTCTGAATCCAAGAATTTTAACTACAACTCTGGAAAGTAAAATGATGTGAGTCTTCTATTTGAGGAAATTGTTTTATTGATAATATATATTTTTTAAAAAAGAAAAGTATTTATTCTTAATTGATTTTTTGCACTTTAATTGACATGATTTCATATTAGTTTTAAGTGTATGACATAATGATTTAATATTTTTATATATTGCAAAATTATCAGAGTAAATCCAGTTAATATTTGCCACCATACATAGTTACAAAATTTTTTATTGTGATGAGAAATTTCAAGATTCTCTCTCCTCGCTATTTTCAAATATGCAATTCAGAACTATTAACTGTAATTACACCCTATGACTTGTTTATTTTGCAACCGAAAATTTGTGGTTTGAAGTTTAAAAATAAATAGGAAGACATTGTAGCACTTAGTGTAACATTTTCTTGTCAAAAAATGCTAGTAGGAATTAGACTTGATAAGCTGGTAAAGAAAGGAAAGAGGTTAAAATTTCAAAATCCTAACTTTGTTAGGTTTATTAAATAAACACATGAAGCTATTTATTTAGAGGGAAAAACAATCAGTTCACATTTGCAATTATAGCTATAAATTCAGTTATTCTTCTAGTCTAGTGAAATAAAATCAATGAATTTGTATATTATTGATTAAATATTATTTTTATATTTCTTATGAATAATTTCACATTTATAAAGGTATAATTTAAATATTTTTAATGCACAGTCTTGTTTTTCTTTGACTTGCAATTATTTAAATAGAACTCATTTTTCTACTGTTACAGAGAAGAGCATGGAGGGTAAGGTCAGAAGACTATCAAAGCTGGTAATTAATGCCTTGCTGTTTAATTTCTTTGAGCCACATTAAGTGTTTCATATATTATAATATCCCATTATTAATTTATGTACTCATTAGTTTTTTGGGTCTCTAATCAGTGAAATGTCAGCAGATTTTTATTTTGTTGTCAAAATGAGTTAACCTGTTTAGTTCTTAATATTGTTACCTTGTGAGCAAAAGCAAAAAAGTTGATATAGCTTGTATTTTTCTCCCAAAATTTTTTTTGGGGGGAAATGTGTGCTTCGATTAAAATTGCTAGCAAAACAAATATTCTTTTTGTTGATGTGGTGTCTTTCAACAGTCTAGTGGTGATATCAGCCTTCACAGGATGAAGAACAAAATAAACCTGAAGAGATTACTACATCTGTCACATCACACAAATCAAATGTAGATTGGATTCCATATGTAATATTGACATAAAAAATAATGGCTAATTATTGGAAATATAATAATCTGGAGATAGAGGTTTCAGATGTGGTACAGTGGTTTCACAGTGTCATCAAGGACCTTTAACTCTGGCATGCTCAATGTATTGACTTTTATGCCATTAGACTTATAAGATCTTGTTAATTCACAGTCAGAAGATGGCTGCTGCAGGTCCAGGCATCACATCTCAGGCCAACATCCCTAAAGGATAAATGGATCAGAAAGAAAATATTGCAAGCTGACTTTTCTTTATGGCAAATCACAGGGACAATTGGCAAAGCTCAGTGAAATTTCCACAGTTGGTATTGATTCCACTTCTAAAGTTGTGTATTAGTTTCTTATCACTACTGTAACAAATTATCATAAATTTAGGACTTAAAACAACACAAATGTATTTTCTTACATTACTGGAATCCAGAAACCTGGAATGGCTCTCACAGAGCTACAATCAAGGTGTTGGAAGGTGAAAGTTGCTTCTAAAGATCTAAGGGATAATTTCTTTGCTTTTTCCAATTTCTGGAGACCTCCTGCACTTCTTGGTGCATGGCCCTTTTCTTGCACCACTCCAACCTCTGCTATCATCATCACATCTCCTACCCTGACTCTCCAGCTTCCCTCTTTCCTTTACAAAGATTTTTTTTTATTACCTTGGACCACCCAAATATGCCACAATATTCTCCCTATCTCAAGAGATGCTTAACGTAATCATATCGGCAAAATTATTTTTCCATAAAAGGTAACAGTCACCAGTCCTTAGGATTAGGAAGTGGACACCTGGGAGACATGAGGAATTATTCTGTTTAGCACAGCAGAAGAGAAGGAATGGTTATTAGATAAGCAAGTATCAGTGTTTACCACCCTCCATCCATATTCATTTCATCCTTCATCAAGTTCATCCCCTCCTCTCTCGAACTATTAGAAAGGCAAGAAAAATATGTTTTGTGCTTGTATTTAATTATAAATAATTATTTTCTTCTAAAAATTATTGGAAAATATAATTTTGTTGCAGCAGAAATGAGTCAAAAGTCAGACTTTCAAAAGTGCATATTTTCCATATGCTATTCTAAGATTTTTTAAATGTATAGAAGCTAAAATTAAAACAGAAGAAAGAGGTAAGTTTTTCTTTAGTTAGCTCTATTTTATTGCTTAGCATATGGATTTGTACAATCCATTCCAAATGTCTACATCATTTTTCCAGACTCCATTTTTATCTTTTCTCTAAAAACAAAAAAACAGTACACTAGAAAGAGTATTAGTGACTTGCCAGCTTCAACCAGTAGCTTAAATGTCAAACTATTGTCTTTGAGACAAGTCTGCTATTTTTTGAAATTTGGGTTCTTCTCTCTTATAGCTGAAATAATTACCACAAGCCAAACTTGGTCTCCCTGATGTCTAAGGCATGCTTGAAAGGAGATTCTGAATGTTGTTGCTAGCATAAAATCACTTTAGCAGACATGAAATAACATCCCAGGGGGTTTGTTTATAATCATCATAAGATGTTACCTAACAAAGATGTTCTTAAATAGATTATGCTTTGGAATTGGGCATGCAAAAAAGGTAGTAGTTCACCACCAACTCTTAATGAGCTGTGACCATGAACATGCAGAGTGGGAAGAGTATTTGTAGGAAATAAATGAGTAAAATTTATTGACACAGATTAATTTTTAAAAAGCAGTTGGAAAAGCATTACATATAGCAGGGAACTTTTCCAACACCCTACTCACTGCACATGGTTAGCGTTTTGAATCCTCCATGATAATTCTATGTTAAAGGCCAACAGAGCTTCACATGACATTCTGGCTTGGATCTCATTTCCACACTCACTCACTCAGTTATTAAGAACGCAGTCTCAAGGTCCATGCCTCTTTGTCAGTCTTTCCTCCAAGGCATACTGAAAGAATATTATTTTTGTTCTGTCATCATTTCACTCCCTCTATTTCACCTTAACCCATAGATCTTCATTTCTCAAAAACCCAGCTGACCAGGCAGTGGCGCAGTGGGTAGAGCATCAGACTGGGATGTGGAAGACCCAGGTTCGAAATCCCGAGCTCGCCAGCTTGAGCGTGGGCCCATCTGGCTCGAGCAAAAGCTCGTCAGCTTGGATCCGAGGTTGCTGGCTCCAGCAAGGGGTTGCTCAGTCTGCTGAAAGGCCCGTGATCAAGGCACATGTGAGAAAGCAATCAATGAACAACTAAAGTGTTGCGATGGCAACAAAAAACTGATTGATGCTTCTCACCTCTCTCCGTTCCTGTCTGTCTGTCCCTATCTATCCCTCTCTCTGACTCTCTCTCTCTGTCCCTGTAGAAAAAATAAATAAATAAATAAAATAAAAATAAATCCATGTAAAAGAATTATTAAAAAAAAAAAACTAACAGCCAGTCTGACCAGGTGGTGGCACAGTGGATAGAGCATTGGACTGGGATGCGGAAGACCCAGGT
Organism: Rhynchonycteris naso; assembly: GCA_037038555.1. Classification (NCBI taxonomy): domain Eukaryota; kingdom Metazoa; phylum Chordata; class Mammalia; order Chiroptera; family Emballonuridae; genus Rhynchonycteris; species Rhynchonycteris naso. The sequence goes on along the minus strand of CM073000.1, from coordinate 46,518,922 downwards.
TCGAGACCCCAAGCTGGCCAGTTTGAGCGCAGGTCCATCTGGCTTGAGCAAAAGCTCGCCAGCTTGGACCCAAGGTCACTGGCTCCAGCAAAGGGTTGCTTGGTCTGCTGAAGGCCCGCGGTCAAGGCACATATGAGAAAGCAATCAATGAACAACTAAGGTGTCACGACGAAAAACTGATGATTGATACTTCTCATCTCTCTTCATTCCTGTCTGTCTATTCCTATTTATCCCTCTCTCTGACTCTCTCTCTCTGTGTCTCTGTTAAAAAAAAAAAAAAAAAAAAAAAAAAAACTAACAGCCATAGTTCCCCTATATTTTTCAAGCAATTTAATTTGATTTTCATTATATTGGCTTGGAACCCCCTTGGATCAAGGAGTCTGAAATGTTCTTGGAGGTTTTGAAGTAAAGATACTCTTCGAAGAGTCCCCCTTCATTTTAGCCCTCTGTCTTGTTATATTGTTCTCTCTCACTTCCATCTAATCTTCCTCTCCAAGCACAGACACTCCTTCCCAGAAACTTAGCAGAATAATGCACAGATTTATTAAAATTTTCACTCAACATCACAGTCTGAAGTAATTTAAGAAGGCAAGAGTTAAGTATACATAATACATCTTTGCAATGAAGGAAAGATATGCAGTAAGACTATGAAAAGCTCACCCCTAAACACAACATGTGAACATGACTGTGTCAAGTTAATGTGCTTAGGTTAATTCACCTAAGTTTCTTGTTTAAGATCAAGTAAACTGGCGTCTTTACACAATGAGCAAGAGAAATGTGTGTAGGTATGTGAGGTGATGATGCACTTCTGTCTTTTGTTTCTGCATTTTCCCAAACACCCAGCCGCTGTCTGACAGCCAACAGAGAACTTTAGAGTGCAGCATCCATTATCTAAGTTTGGTCTGTGCCCTCTTCACCTTCTCTGGCTCTGTGCAAGCATCATAATTTTATGCCCCCACAGATCTTGAGAGCCTGAAATCATGGACAATGGCTGCATTCAAGTTGATTCCATGAATAGAAGCAAATCCCACCAAAATTTTATTAGACAACAATCATTTTAACTGTGTGATGTCATTTGACAAAAACTTTCTAGTACAGTAGTCTATTTATTGTTCAGCTAAAAGATAATTTAAGTTGCCCCTTCAAGGTGGCCAGAAAAAACTAAACTATCAAGAAATGTAAGAGAAAGTCCACATAAAATGTTAGTAAACAGAATATGTATAAATGAATAATAGAATATTTATATTTTACATATTTCCTTCTTTCAAAACAAAAATGAAGATAGGTTTCTCTAGTCATCTGTAAAACATAAATATTTACCCAAATTGTTGAGATACAATTTCTTTAAGTCCCAAAAAATTACCTGACAAATTTATATCACACAGTAATTGAACTACAAATGAGGTAGTAGCACATAAGTAAAGACAACAGTATCTTTTAAGAACAATTGATTTTCTGATATAAATGTTTATTTCTAAATGCACATTTGATTTAACAAGCTGCATATTCATTTTCCTTTTTGATGTTATTAATATAGTTTTTAAAGTTCTGTTTTTATATCAGTAAGAAACTGTTCATGTGCCACTTAGCTATACCCACCGACCCAAATTAATAATGTCTTTTACCAGAGGGAAAGGGGAGATTGGGGGAAGTAAGGGAGGTAAAGGGGGAATAAATGGTGATAAAAGGAGACTTGACTTGGAATGGTGAATGCACAATATAATATACAGATGATGTATTATAGCATTGTACCCCTGAAACCTATATAATTACACTAAACAATGTCACCCCAATAAATTCAATTAAAATGATAAAATAAAAGTGACTTTTAATCAAATAAAACAGGGAGATGTTGATGCCCTGTGGCATGCCTAATGCAGCTGGAATTTTCCATACCCAAGTAAGAATCCAGTGCAATTCTCACTCACTGATGAGAGTTCTAAAAGAAAGAAAAGGACCAAAAATGACAGTTCAATGATTACTGAAGGCAGTGGGAATGTGGTACTGTTGACTACAGCTTAGAGCAGGAAGTAGCCTGCAGAAGAAAATGAGTCTGGTTCTATTGCAATTATTGATATTTTTAATAAAAAAAATTTTCATTTGTGGAAAGAAAAATTGATGCCACATATAAGAAAGGAATTCAAAAGTTCAAACTAAGATAAAGTGATTCCGGGAAACTAAGATAAAGTGATTCCAGGAAAGCAGCACAAAGCTGATTTGAACCTGATAAATACTTAGAATCTAGAGAAAAAATAAGCCTCAGAGTTAATGAGCAGGGAGAACAGAGAGGGCTGGTTGGTAATTGACCATTTCTTGGGTAATGTATATGAAAATGTGGATTCCTAAGTGGGAAATGTTCCTTTCACAGAATAATGGTTTCCATATTCTAAAAAAGATATCTCAAACATCTAAGAAACAACATTTCTTAAAAAATAAAAAATTCCTGCACAGTAAGTTTATGTTCTGTTGTGTTTCTACAGAACTAGGTCAGACATTGCAATAAATTTGCAAGATCAGTTGCTTATATCAATCAGTTGGTGTTATATAACTAACACACATCATTTGCTGTGTTAAATGATAAGATCTGCATACAGAACAACCATGAATATTAAAAATGAAATGTACATTCCTATGATTGTTCAATTTGAAGAACTTCAAATTATAAAAGAACATAAATCAATACAACTTATCCTGTGCTTTTAAAACTTCTAGATGTCGCTCAAATTAGAATTTAATAGATGGCAATAATTTCCCGGTCTCACATTTTATCTGAGAATCCATGTTAACAACCTAAATGTAAATTAAGTGCACCTAGAAAGCCCATCTCAACTGAAAGCTTCTTGCCAAATTTCTGCCATAATCCTTGCTAACTCCCGAACAAGAGGCTGCCACTTTGAATTCACGGAGAGTTAGTTTTTCACTTATGCTGGATGCCAGTTGAAGTTTGGCCAGGTGCTTAGCTCCATATCTTCTCCTCTCTGACTCAGGCTGAGGGAGGAATTTCCATTTCAAATATTGCCTGTGACTATAGTGAAGGGGGAAAAGGTCTGGAGAATCCCACACTGTATATTAAATGCCCTGGCCTCAAATTGACTCATTTAATTTCTGTTCATAAGTCATAACCTGGCCTTATGCCCTTATGCAACCAAAAAAGGACTAGGAATATCAATTCTATTCAGGAGAAAGAAACAAAAACATTTGAGGAATAGCATTTATTACTCCTAAAAATGTATTATCAGCTTTTTGGCTACTATAAACAATGCTGCATAAACAAACCATGTAAAGCTATTATTTTGCAAGTATATCTGTAAAATAAATTCCCACAAATGGGATTGCTGGACCAAAGGTTGTACCGTTTCTAATTTTGATAGTGCCCAAGTTGCTAAAACAGAAGACTTAAAGGATACACTAGATCAACTCGATTTAATAGATATCTTCAGAACTTTTCACCCTAAAGCAGTAGAATATACATTCTTTTCAAGCACTCATGGTACATTCTCTAGGGTAGACCACATGTTAGGACACAAAAGTGGTCTCAACTAATTTAAAAGAATTGAAATCACATCAAGCATTTTCTCTGATCACAATGGCATGAAACTAGAAATTAACCAGAAAAGAAAAACTGAAAAATACTCAAACACTTGGAAACTAAATAGCATGTTATTAAATAATGAATGGATAGACAATGAGATCAAAAAAAAAATAAAAAAGTTTCTAGAAAAGAATGATAAAGAGCATACATCAACTCAAAATTTGTGGAACACAGCAAGAGCAGTAATGAAAAGAAAGTTCATTGCACTACAAGCATACCATAAAAAGCTAGAAAAAGCTCAAATAAGCAACCTGACCCTGCATCTAAAAGAACTAGAAAAACTACAGCAAATAAAGCCCAGAACTAGTAGAAGAAAGAAAATAATAAAGATAAGAGCGGAAAAAAATGACATAGAGGCTAAAGAAACAATACAGAGGATCAATGAAACCAGAAGCTGGTTCTTTAAAAAGGTAAACAAGATCGATGAACCTTTAACTAGACTCACAAAGAAAAAAAGAGAGAGGACTCAAATAAATAAAATTAGAAAGGACAGTGGAGAAATAACAACTGACACAACAGAAATACAAAGTATTGTAAGAAAATACTATGAAGAACTATATGCCAAAAAATTAGACAGCCTAGGTGAAATGGACAAATTTCTTGAATCATATAACCTTCCAAAAATCAATTTGGAAGAATTAGAACACCTAAACAGACCAATTACAACAAATGAAATCGAAACAGTTATCAAAAAACTCCCAACAAAGAAAAGTCCTGGGCCTGATAGCTTCACAAGTAAATTCTACCAAAAATTCAAAGCATTAACTCCTATCCTCCACAAGCTATTTCAAAACATTCAAGAGGAAGGAAGACTTCCAAACTCCTTTTATGAGGCGAGTATAATTCTGATCCCGAAACAAGGCAAAGACAACACAAAGAAAGAAAATTATAGGCCTATATCCCTGATGAATTTAGACACTAAAATTCTCAACAAAATATTAGCCAACCGAATCCAGCAATATATGAAAAAAATCATACACCATGATCAAGTGGGATTATTTATTCTGGAGAGGCAAGGCTGGTTCAATATTCGCGAATCAATCAATGTGATTCATCACACAAACAAAAGAACGGACAGAAATCACATGATAATTTCAATAGATGCAGAAAAAGTATTTGATATAATCCATCACCAATGCACGATCAAAACTCTCAGTAAAGTAGGAATACAGGGAACATTCCTTAACATGATAAAGGTCATCTACGACAAACCCACAGCAAACATCATACTAAATGAACAAAAATTAAAAGCAATCCCCTTAAGATCAGGAACCAGGCAGGGGTGTCCCCTTTCACCACTCTTATTCAACATTCTTTCTGGAAGTCCTAGCTACAGCAATCAGACAAGAAGAAGAAATAAAAGGCATCCAAATTGGAAAAGAAAGAGCTAAACTGTCATTATTTGCAGATGATATGATATTGTATATAGAAAATCCTAAAGTCTCAGTCAAAAAACTACTGGACCTGATAAATGAATTCAGCAAGGTGGCAGGATATAAAATTAATACTCAGTAATCAGAGGCATTTTTATATACAAACAATAAACTGTCAGCAAAAGAAATAAAGGAAACAATCCCCTTCTCAATTGCAACAAAAAAAATAAGGTACCTAAGAGTAAATTTAACCAAGGAGGTTAAGGATTTGTACTCGGAAAATTATAAAACATTGATAAAGAAAATCAAGGAAGATACAAACAAGTGAAAGCATATGCTGTGCTCATGGCTAGGAAGAATAAATATCATTAAAATGTCTATATTACCCAAAGCAATTTATAAATTCAATGCAGTACCAATTAAAATACCAATGACATACTTCAAAGATATAGAACACATATTCCAAAAATTTATATGGAACCAAAAAAGAACACGAATAGCCTCAGCAATCTTAAAAAGAAAAAATAAAGCAGGAGGTATCACTCTTCCAGATATCAAGGTATACTACAAGGCCATTGTACTCAAGACAGCCTGGTACTGGCAGAAGAACAGGCACATAGATCAATGGAACAGAACAGAGAACCCAGAAATAAACCCACACCTTTATGGACAACTGATATTTGACAAAGGAGGAAAGAACATACAATGGAGTAAAGACAGCCTTTTTAACAAATGGTGTTGGGAAAATTGGACATCTACCTGCAAAAAAATGAAACTAGACCATCAACTTACACCGTTCGCAAAAACAAACTCAAAATGTATAAAGACTTAAATGTAAGCCATGAAACCATAAGCATCCTAGAAGAAAACATAGGCAGTAAGCTCTCCGACATCTGTAGCAGCAATATATTTGCCGATTTATCTCCATGGGCAAATGCAATGAAAGGAAGGATAAACAAATGAGACTATATCAAACTAAAAAGTTTTGCACAGCTAAAGACAATAAGAACAGAATAAAAAGATAAACCACACGATGAGACAACATATTCGACAATACGTGTGATAAGGGGTTAATAACCAATATTTATAAAATACTTATAAAACTCAACACCAGGAAGACAAACAATCCAATCAAAAAATGGGCAAAAGAAATGAATAGAAATTTCTCCAAAGAGGGCATACAGATGGCCAATAGGCATATGAAAAAATGCTTAACATCACTAATCATTAGAGAAATGCAGATTAAAACCACAATGAGATATCACCTCACACCAGTCAGAATGGCGCTCATCAGCAAAATGACACAGAATAAGTGCTGGCGAGGATGTGGAGAAAAGGGAACCCTCCTGCACTGCTGGTGGGAACGCAGACTGGTGCAGCCACTGTGGAAAACAGTATGGAGATTCCTCAAAAAATTAAAAATCGAACTGCCTTTTGACCCAGCTATCCCACTTATAGGAATATGCCCTAAGAACACCATAACATAATTGAAAAAGAAGAAATGCGCCCCGATGTTCGTGGCAGCATTGTTCACAATAGCGAAGATCTGGAAACAGCCCAAGTTTTCATCAGAGGACGAGTGGATTAAAAAGCTTTGGTACATATATACTATGGAATACTACTCAGCCATAAGAAATGATGACATCGGATCATTTACAACAAAATGGATGGACCTTGAAAACATTATATAGAGTGAAATAAGTAAAACAGAAAAAAACTGAGAACTGCATGAAATCATGTATAGGTGGGACATAAAAAAGAGACTATGAGACATGGACAAGAGTGTGGTGATTACGGGCTGTGGGGAGGGAGGAGAGGGAGGGAGAGGGGTAGGGTAGGGACACAAAGAAAACCAGATAGAAGGTGACAGAGAACAATTTGACTTTGGGTGATGGGTATGCAACAAATTGAATGACAAGATAACCTGGAGATGTTATCTTTGAACATATGTACCCTGATTTATTAATGTCACCCCATTAAAATTTATTTTAAAAATTCCTCAACTGAAAAAAATCTTGACAGATTTTTAAGCTGTGCACACATATAAATGTATCATTGGCCATTTATGACCAATGTTACAGGAGTACTGGAATTGATGCTCTGAGTTAGAGCTGTTCAGCGCAGGGGGGATTACATCCCGCTAGTATAATTCATCAAAGTTTCACAGAGGGAATGGGTTTTAAGCTGGGCCTTAAAAGATAAATCATTCTCTACCATGCCCCTTTGTTTTGCCTTTCCTCAAATTGCTACAGCTACACAATCAAACATTTGAAGCAAGAGCACCTTAGTTTAAATCCCAACCCTATTTCAATTCACCTTTGGCAAGGTACTTAAATTCTTGGTTGCCATTCTATTCTGCCAGAAAATCCTTCAATGCTTTCTTTAGCTATCTTAAATCTTTGCTTTCCATCTTGTAATGGTAATCTATATTAAAAATGACAGCGAGGGGGAGCAAGATGGCGACGGAGTAGGCGGACGTACCGACTTCCAACTCCCAGAACCAAAGTGGATTACAACTCAATTTTAAGAACCATCACCTGGATAAACCAACTTTCAACAAAACTAAGTGGACTCTTCAACCAAGGAACACAGAAGAAGCCACATTGAGACTGGTAGGAATAGCGAAAACGCGAAGGGGGCTGCCCAGCTCCCCGGAGCAAACGGCAGCCCGGAGAGACCCGTGTGGCGGGAGGAAAGTTTGGCGGAGAGGGAGGGACCTGGGTCCCAGGAACCAAGCCCCAGCCTGCAGTCTCAGAGCCTAGAAAGGCGTTTGGACAGTTTTGAGCTGTGAAACAAGTGAGGGAGCTCCCAGGCCTACAGTGTGGAGTATTAGGTCCCTTCCTACTCTGCTGAGGGCTGCTTAAGGTTTTGGGGCGGCAGGACGCTGAAAGGCGGTTCTGTCGGCGTGGGCAGAGGCCAAGCCGGTGGGAGATCGGTCTAGCCCAGAGGGTCAGAGGGGACGCGCGAGAGCGGTCCGGAAGCTGCGGGCCCGCCTTTAATCCCACTTACGGGGAAAAAGCGGGAGGCCAGGAACGGGCAGGCCCTGCGCAAGCCGGCCCTGATCGCGGGGACCGGGCTAGGACCAGGGACAGGCAGGGGCTGTGGCTGAGCTGACGCTGCCAGTCCCCCACTCTCCCACCCCAACCCCCCCCCCCCCCCCGGGCCGGAGAAACCGCGGTTGGCCAGTATACGGTGCGCGAACGGGCTCCGAGCGAGGGAACGGGGTGGACCCCGAGACAAGTGGAGGCTCGCAGCTGAGCCCACGCTGCTATCCGCGCCCGGCCGGAGAAAGCCCGGATAGTATTCATACGTGCACGAGCGGGCTCCGAACGCGGGGGCGGGGTAGAGTCCGGGACGAGCGGAAGTACGCAGCTCGGCGGAAGCCAGCAAACACGCCCGCCCCAATAAACCTTGGTTTCCGACCCTGCGCAGTAGGGCCTTGGCTTCGAGGGCGGGGCTAAAGCTCCGGACGGGCAAAAGCTTACAGCTGAGAGCACGTCAAAAGCCCCGCCTAACCCGCGGAACTGTAGCGAGCAGGCTCCGACTGCTGGTTCTGGGCGGAAGTCCGGAAATAGGCTGGGTCCACAGCTGAGCAAAGGTGCTCACCTCTACCCTTGGTGCTAATCTTGTGGCTTCAGTCACAGCCCCTCCCACGGAGGAGAGGCAGAAATCATAGCAAAAGCCACAGTGGGCCGGCGCTGGCAACGCTCATACCCAACCACCCTAGGCACCGGCAGAGGAGGTGGGGGGCCTGCAGATAGACCACACCTAGAGAACACAAAGGCAACACCTACTGGACTCCAGTGGCCACAACCCGCTTATACACAGAAAAAATGGGCAGGCAGAGGAATGCAAACCAAATGAATCAAGAGAAATCCCCAGAGAAGGACCTGAATGAACCAGATATAACCAAATTACCAGAAGCAGAATTTAGAATAATGATAGTTAGGATGTTCAAAGAAATTAGAGCAACAATGGATAGTCATTATGAACACCTAAATAAAGAGATAACAAGTATAAAAAATGAAATTGAAATAATAAAAAAGAATCAGACAGAAATGACAAATACAGTATCAGAACTGAAGACCACAATGGAAGGAATTAAAAGCAGGATGGATGACGCTGAGGATCGAATAAGCGAGTTAGAGGACACAATAAACAAAGGCACAGAAGCAGAGAAGAAAAAGGAAAAGAGTCTTAAAAAATGTGAGGAAACTCTAAGGGAGCTCTGTGACAACATGAAGAGAAACAACATTCGCATCATTGGGGTGCCTGAAGAAGAGGAGAGAGGACAGGAAATGGAAACTTTGTTCAATCAAATCATAGCAGAAAACTTTCCTAAATTAAGGCTGGGAAACACTCCACACATTCAAGAAGCACACAGAACTCCATTAAGGAGAAACCCAAAAAAATCTACACCAAGACACATCATAGTTAAAATACCAAAGCTAATGGATAAAGAAAAAATTTTAAAAGCTGCTAGAGAAAAAAAGACTATCACCTACAAAGGAGCCCCCATAAGGATGACATCGGACTTCTCAACAGAAACACTTGAGGCCAGAAGGGAATGGCAAGAAATAATCAAAGTAATGCAGAACAAGAACCTACAACCAAGACTACTTTATCCAGCAAGGCTAACGTTTAAAATTGAAGGAGAAATAAAGAGCTTCCCAGAAAAAGAAAGCCTGAAGGAATTCATCAAAACCAAACCAATTCTGCAAGAGATACTAAGGGGCCTCTTGTGAACAGTTTAAAGGGAGGAATGAATAGAGCAAAAGAAGAATACAGCTTTAAAGAATAAAATGGCAATAAACAACTACATATCAATAATAACCTTAAATGTAAATGGATTAAATGATCCAATCAAAAGACATAGGGTAGCTGCATGGATAAAGAAACAGGACCCATACATATGCTGTCTACAAGAGACACACCTTAAAACAAAAGATGCTCATAGACTGAAGGTAAAAGGATGGAAAAAAATATTTCATGCAAATGGAAATGAAAAAAAAGCAGGGGTAGCAATACTTATATCAGACAAAATAGACTTTAAAACAAAGGCTGTAGTAAGAGATAAAGGAGGACACTACATAATGATAAAGGGAACAATTCAACAGGAAGATATAACTATTGTAAATATCTATGCACCAAATATAGGAGCCCCGACATACATAAAGCAGACTTTGATGGATATAAAGGGCGAGATAAACAGCAATACTATCATAGTAGGGGATTTCAATACTCCTCTAACAACACTGGATAGATCCTCAAGAAAGAAAATTAATAAAGAAACAGCAGACTTAAAAGATACACTAGATCAACTTGATTTAATAGATATCTTCAGAACTTTTCACCCTAAAGCAGTAGAATATACATTCTTCTCAAGCGCTCATGGTACGTTTTCTAGGATAGACCACATGTTAGGACACAAAACTGGTCTCAATAAATTTAAGAAGATTGAAATCATATCAAGCATTTTCTCTGATCACAATGCCATGAAACTAGAAATTAACCACAAAAGAAAAAATGAAAAATACTCAAACACTTGGAAACTAAATAGCATGTTATTAAATAATGAATGGATCAACAATGAGATCAAAGAAGAAATAAAAAAGTTTCTAGAAACAAATGATAATGAGCATACATCAACTCAAAATTTATGGGACACAGCAAAAGCAGTTCTGAGAGGGAAGTTTATTGCACTACAGGCATATCATAAGAAGCTAGAAAAAGCTCAAATAAGCAACCTGACCCTGCATCTAAAAGAACTAGAAAAACAACAACAAATAAAACCCAAGACAAGTAGAAGGAAGGAAATAATAAAGGTCAGAGCAGAAATAAATGACATAGAGGCTAAGGAAACAATACAGAAGATCAATGAAACAAGAAGCTGGTTCTTTGAAAAGGTAAACAAGATTGATGAAGCTTTAACTAGACTCACCAAGAAAAAAAGAGAGAGGACTCAAATAAATAAAATTAGAAAGGACAGTGGAGAAATAACAACTGACACAACAGAAATACAAAGCATTGTAAGAAAATACTATGAAGAACTATATGCCAAAAAATTAGACAATCTTGGTGAAATGGACAAATTTCTTGAATCATATAACCTTCCAAAAATCAATCTGGAAGAATCAGAACACCTAAACAGACCAATTACAGCAAATGAGATCGAAACAGTTATCAAAAAACTTCCAAAAAAGAAAAGTCCTGGGCCTGATGGCTTCACAAGTGAATTCTATCAAAAATTCAAAGAAGAACTAACTCCTATTCTCCTCAAGCTATTTCAAAAAATTCAAGAGGAAGGAAGACTACCAAACTCCTTTTATGAGGCGAGCATAATTCTGATCCCAAAACCGGGCAAAGACAACACAAAGAAAGAAAATTATAGGCCTATATCCCTGATGAATTTAGACGCTAAAATTCTCAACAAAATATTAGCCAACCGGATCCAGCAATATATGAAAAAAATCATACACCACGATCAAGTGGGATTTATTCTGGAGAGGCAAGGCTGGTTCAATATTCGCAAATCAATCAATGTGATTCACCACATAAACAAAAGGAAGGACAAAAATCACATGATAATTTCAATAGATGCAGAAAAGGCATTTGATAAAATCCAGCACCCATTCATGCTCAAAACTCTCAGTAAAGTGGGAATACAGGGATCATTCTTTAACATGATAAAGGCCATCTACGATAAACCGACAGCAAACATCATACTAAATGGACAAAGATTAAAAGCAATCCCCTTAAGATCAGGAACCAGGCAGGGTTGCCCACTTTCACCACTCTTATTCAACATAGTTCTGGAAGTCCTAGCTACAGCAATCAGACAAGAAGAAGAAATAAAAGGCATCCAAATTGGAAAAGAAGAAGTAAAACTGTCATTATTTGCAGATGATATGATATTGTATATTGAAAACCCTAAAGTCTCAGTCAAAAAACTACTGGACCTTATAAATGATTTCAGCAAGGTGGCAGGATATAAAATTAATACTCAGAAATCAGAGGCATTTCTATACACCAACAATGAAATATCAGCAAAAGAAATTAAGGAAACAATCCCCTTCACTATTGCAGCCAAAAAAATAAAGTACCTAGGAGTAAATTTAACCAAGGAGGTTAAGGACTTGTACTCGGAAAATTATAGAACATTGATAAAAGAAATCAAAGAAGATACAAACAAGTGGAAGCACATACCGTGCTCATGGCTAGGAAGAATAAACATCATTAAAATGTCTATATTACCCAAAGCAATTTATAAATTCAATGCAATACCAATTAAAATACCAATGACATACTTCAAAGATATAGAACACATATTCCAAAAATTTATATGGAACCAAAAAAGAACACGAATAGCCTCAGCAATCTTAAAAAGAAAAAATAAAGCAGGAGGTATCACTCTTCCTGATATCAAGGTTTACTACAAGGCCATTATACTCAAGACAGCCTGGTACTGGCATAAGAACAGGCACATAGATCAATGGAACAGAACAGAGAACCCAGAAATAAACCCACAGCTTTATGGACAACTGATATTTGACAAAGGAGGAAAGAACATACAATGGAGTAAAGACAGCCTCTTTAACAAATGGTGTTGGGAAAATTGGACATCTACCTGCAAAAAAATGAAACTAGACCATCAACTTACACCATTCACAAAAACAAACTCAAAATGGATAAAAGACTTAAATGTAAGCCGTGAAACCATAAGCATCTTAGAAGAAAACATAGGCAGCAAGCTCTCCGACATCTGTAGCAGCGGTATATTTGCCGATTTATCTTCATGGGCAACTGAAATAAAAGGCAAGATAAACAAATGGGACTATATCAAACTAAAAAGTTTTTGCACAGCTAAAGACAATAGGAACAGAATAAAAAGACAAACCACACAATGGGAGAACATATTCGGCAGCACATCTGATAAGGGGTTAATAACTAAAATTTATAAAGAACTTATAAAACGCAACACCAGGAAGACAAACAACCCAATCAAAAAATGGGCAAAAGAAATGAATAGAAATTTCTCCAAAGAGGACATACAGATGGCCAATAGGCATATGAAAAAATGCTCAACATCACTAATCATTAGAGAAATGCAAATTAAAACCACAATGAGATATCACCTCACACCAGTCAGAATGGCACTTATCAGCAAAACAACACAGAATAAGTGCTGGCGAGGATGTGGAGAAAAGGGAACCCTTCTGCACTGCTGGTGGGAATGCAGACTGGTGCAGCCACTGTGGAAAACAGTTTGGAGATTCCTCAGAAAACTAAAAATCGAACTGCCTTTTGACCCAGCTATCCCACTTTTAGGAATATACCCTAAGAACACCATAGCACTGTTCGAAAAGAAGAAATGCGCCCCCATGTTCGTGGCAGCATTGTTCACAATAGCGAAGATCTGGAACCAGCCCAAGTGTCCGTCAGAAGACGAGTGGATTAAAAAGCTATGGTACATATATACTATGGAATACTACTCAGCCATAAGAAACGATGACATCGGAGCATTTATAACAAAATGGATGTACCTTGATAACATTATACGGAGTGAAATAAGTAAATCAGAAAAAAAGAAAAACTGAGAACAGCACGATTATATACATAGGTGGGACATGAAAGTGAGGGTATGAGACATGGACAAGAGAGTGGTGGTTATGGGATGGGGGGAGGGAGGGAAGAGTGGGATAGGGAGGAGGGGAGGGACGCAGGGAAAACCAGATTGAAGGTGACAGAGGACAATTTGACTTTTGGTGATGGGTATGCAACACAATTGAATGATAAGATAACCTGGAGATGTTTTCATTGTACATATGTACCCTGATTTGTTGATGTCACCCCATTAGAATTAATAATAATAAAATATATATAAAAAAAAAAAAAAAAAAAAAAAAAAAAAAAAATGACAGCACCTGACTTTGTCAGCTACCTGCAGGCCACCAATAATTGACTACATGGCCACTGCCCTATTTGCTTGTGATTGGAAGAGCAATTATTTCACAGGTTTGAACTGACAAATGAATAAATGTGCAGGAGTTATTTTGAGTGAAGGATTTCCAGGTCTGTATAAACTAGAAAACTGATCTTCCATTCCCTCCCCCTCAAAAAATAAACAATTGAAATTGTGAGGTCCTGAACCTCAGCCTCTGAAAGCCATCCTCAGCTGTAATGTAGGGATCAGGTATTAGATCCCTACATTTTTTTGGGTATCCTTTACAACTGATACCAAAAAAGGTGGTTGGGAGTCTGCTAAAGCCTACACACTGATACATGTAGTATTATTCAAGTAATTTCTTCAAGTGAAGAGCAATAAATATTCTTTTATTTAAATGACTGATAGCTAGATTTAGCATTTCATTTTATTTATTTATAAATATGTGTGTATATATATTATATATGTGCCTTTTAAAATATACAGTATACATATATTATATATACTTATGCTTTTTATCAGATATACTGTAGTATGACTGACAAATAAAAATGTATATATTTAGGTTGTACAATGAGATGTTTTGATAGACATTGTGAAATGATTACCACAATGATATAGATATATAGATTGACATTATATATAGATATAGATATTCCACATAAAAGTGAGATCATGCAATATTTGTCTTCTTCTGTCTGGCTTATTTCACTTAACATAATATCCTCCAGGTTCATCCATCTTGTTGCAAATGGCAAGATTTCTTTCTTTTTAAGACTGAATAATATTCCATTTTATATATACATACATTTTCTTCATCCATTCATCCAGCAGTGGACACTTAGTTTGTTTCTATATCTTGGCTACTATAAATAATGTTGCAATGAACATGAGAGTGGAGATATCTCTTGGAGATAGTGATTTTGTTTTCTTTGAATATATACCCAGAAGTGGAATTGCTGGATTATATAGAATTTCTATTTTAAATACGTTGAAGAACCTCCATTCTGTTTTCCATAATGGTTGTAATATACTGCTCACAAAGATTAAGGAATATTTCAAAATTAATATGAAGCTCTAAAATATCCCCTAATTTTTTAAAATCTTTTTATTATTGATTTTTGCGAGAGAGAAAGAAGGAGAGAGACAGACAGACAGGAACATTGAGCTGTTCCTGTATATGCCCTGACCAGGGATCAAACCAGCAACCTCTGCTGCTTTGGGATGATGCTCTAACCAACTGAGCTATCTGGCCAGGGCAATATATCCCCTAATTTTTGTGAGCAGTATATACATGCCTTTTTAAAGATATGCTTTTCTTTTTTGAGATTATTTGTATAAAGTTCACTTAAGTGACTTATTTAAAATAAATATTTTATTGCATTATATAGAAAGACCTATTTATCAATTTTATGTAAGGGTACATAAAATTATCCTTAAACCTAGAAACCTAGATCTAAAATTTCTTATAAACCTAGACTGATATTTAGAAATAATCACTTTAGTTTGGCATAATAAATTAACACCTTGACCAGTAAATTAATATCAATATTTCTACTTAAGGTAATTTAAGATATTTTAATTCTAATAGACACTAGTATTCTTCTTTTAGATTTCCTTTTTGTTTATTTCTTTTTTTAATTTATTTTATTTTTATTTTATTCATTTTAGAGAGAAGACACAGAGTGAGAGAGAGAGAGAGACAGAGAGACAGAGAGAAAGGAGAAAGGAGCTGGAAGCATCAACTCCCATATGTGCTTTGACCGAACCAGTGCAGGGTTTTGAACTGGCGACCTCAGAGTACCCAGGTCGACACTTTATCCACTGCGCCATCACAGGTCAGGTCTTTTTGTTTATTTCTATGTTTATGTCAGTCAGGAAACAGAAACACACCAGGAATTTAAATGGTGAAAATTTTAATATACAGAATTGTATAGTAATATGTATTAGTTATCTATGGCTATGTAATAAATTATCTCCAAAGTTAGCAGCCTAAAAAAAAAGATATGTATTATTGTCTTAGTTGGTTCATGCTGCTAGAATGATATACCATAGACTGGGGAGCATATAAACAACATTTATTTCTTACAGTTCTAAAGGCTGGCAGTACTAGATAAGGGTGCCAGCATGACTGGGTGAGGGCCCTCATCCTGATCACAGACATCTCTCTGTGTCTTCATATAATGTAAAGGGTTAGGGATCTCTGGAGCAGCTTTTATATGAGCACTCATCCCATTCATGAAAGCTCTACCTTCATGAATTAAGTACCCTTCCAAACCCTATCTTCTAATACCATCACCTTGGGCATTAAGATTTCAACATGTGGATTTTGGGTAGACACAAACATTCAGAGTATTGCAATTATCTCACAGTTTCTGTGGGTCAGGAATCTGGGAGTGGCTTAACTAGGTGGTTCTGGCTCAGAGTCTTTCATGAAGTTGGTAAACTCGTTTAAGAGGAAAAACCACATAGTCTACAGAGGAAGCAAATGGTTAATGGTTGCTGCCTAGTTCCTTAACAGTTTGGTTGTACACAGAACCAACCATCATAGACTATAGATCCCCACAGTCAACCTTTTTGCCATAGACAGACCTGGGAAAAGTGAAGTTTAACCCAGTCCTCATCCCCTCATTTTGTCTTCAACGTGATTTGAATTCCAGGTGCTATGAGTTCCCCAGATCCCTCACCATTCTAATGAGCACAACTTTGTCCAGAAAATAATACAAAAATTCTGTGAAAGAGAAGATGTTCATTGAAATTAATAGTATCTTTTCACTCATGAAGTGACTATCACAAAACAAGATAAGTATTTATGAACAATGTGGAGAATTCAATGCATGCATGAGTGGTCAATTATAATGGCCAACCTGACCAGGCAGTAGCACAGTGGATAGAGAATTGACCTGGGATGCTGAACACCCAGGTTCAAGACTCCAAGGTCACTGGCTTGAGCACAGGCTCATTTGGTTTGAGCACAGGTTCACTGGCTGGAGCATAGGATCATAAACATGACACCATCCATAGTCGCTGGCTTGAGCCTCAAGGTCTCTGACTTGAAGCCCAGTGTCACTGGCTTAAGCCAAATGTCATTAGTTTGAACAAGGGTTCACTGGCTCAGCTGGAGCCCCCCAGTCAAGGCACCTATGAGAATGCAATCAATGAACAACTAAAGTGCTGCAACCACAGGTTGATGCTGCTCATTTCTCTCCCTTCCTGTCTGCCTTCCCGACTGTCCCTCTCAATCTCTTTCAATCTCTCTCACTAAAAAAAATAATAATAATAATACGATGGCCAGGCACCAAGATGTTATTGACTTGCTGTTTGGGTTAAAAAAATATATGTCAAAATCAACAGTACAGTACATACTGCCTATGAAGAATGCTAAGAGTATCAATGACTAAAGAAAACACAAAGGAAAAGTTCTTATATTGATTTTCAGGTAAAATGATCTAGTTTTTAAAGTCAGGGCAAATTTGCGTAATATTAAGGCCTCCAGACCACATAGCAGGACTGAAGAGAAGGCCACATTGGTTAAATCACAAGTTAAACCCACTAAAAAGGGTGAATTATACTTGGTAACTCATTTCTGTAAACAAGTTTTGAAGGAAAAATATGCTCTCAAAAAAAATGTTTGCCACAGAAGAAAAATACATGGCAGAGTCACTCACAAGTTTCATTCTTTTGTTTGGTACCAATATTACAGATGATTTAGAATAAAACTTCTTTCTCCAATTATATGAAAGTTCAGCCCTAACTACCATATTTCCCCATATATAAGATGCTCCCATGCAAAAAACGCACCTTAATTTTGGGGCCTGAAATTTGAAAAAAAATGTATTACATAAAGTGATTGAACTCAAGTTTTATTCATCATAAAATTTATACAACTCCTCATCCATGTGAAAAAGCAGGAAATTCAAGTAAAAAAATCTACAACCACCATATAAGATGCACCCAGTTTTTAGACCCCAAATTTTTCGAAAAAAGGTATGTCTTATACATGGGGAAATATGGTATATGCAAATGTCTGGCGAGGTATCAAAAGTCACGTAAAAGTACAATTCTTTATTGTATGAGATATCCCTTGAGTTGCAAGATGCCAACATACTGGTCACCCTCACATAAATTCCAGTAACACCTCATTGTGACAACTGAAAAAGTCTCCATTAATTTCCAACTATTACCCAAGAAAGCAGTACTGCCCTCATGAGAACCACCACTCCAAGGTTCACTAAGGTGGCTTTAGGAAAGACTAATGGGAAAACTTACTTCTGAACTGAACCAGTAAGAACTGGGGTTGAATGCACAGTGTTGAAAAAGGGTTAAAGATGAAAGAGCATAGAATATTCAAGACACTGCATACATTTCAGAATGGCTGGGATATCAAGTCATGTTTTTGTTTTGTTTTGTTTTTTGTTTTGACAGAGACAGAGAGAGAGAGTGAGGGACAGATGGAGACAGACAGACAGGAAGAAAGAGAGATGAGAAGCATCAATTCTTCGTTGCAGCTCCTTAGTTGTTGTTCAGTGATTGCTTTCTCATATGTGCCTTGACCAGGAAGCTACAGCAGAGTGAATGACCCCTTGCTCAAGCCAGAGACCTGTTGCTCAAGCTGGTGAGCCTCTGTTCAAACCTGATGAGCCCATGCTCAAGCTGGCAACCTCAGGGTTTTGAACCGGGGTCCTCCATGTCCCAATCCGAAGCTCTATCCACTGTGCCACCAACTGGTCAGGCTCAAGTCATGTTAATAATTACACTGCTGCTAATAACGTGAAGAAAAAGAATCAAGCCTAACAACTAAGTTTGAATGGTACATAAAAAGGAGGTTTCTAACTGCCTTCCAAAAATTTACAGACACTATTAAGCAGGTCTTACTGCACAGTTCTTAACTTAAAATTTTTACCAGAGGACATCAATAAGAAACTGACATTTTCTGGTTTAGAAATTATTTGTTTTGCATTCAATTAAAACAGCAAAGAACGGCAAATCAAAGATAATATTAGCCTCTTTCTTCCTTTCTCAATTGTCCTTAGATTGAGTCTGTAGCCTTTCACTTCCAGACTAAAGGTTCTTTGACTTTTTCATCAGAGGTGGTCTCTGAAAATTAGACTGTAAACAAGAGGTCACAAGCTGGCAGCTTGCCACATCTGACCCATGGACAGGTTTGTTTTCCCACAGTGTTACCTACTAAGCAGATTTTTATAAATTTTTAATTAATAGCCAGCACATACAAATCTAGGATTTCAGTTTCTCTGGAGATATCAGAAGAACTGGCAATAGTGGGTCTGCATGTGCCCAGGTCAGCAGTCAGCTAAAGCTGAGGAAGGGCTGGCCACTTTAAACAGGGCACATGTGCTCTGGTTTTCCACTCCCATCTTCCCCCACTAGTACCCAACGCCAAAGTCTGGTATCGGTTGTCATTTGCCATTTAATTATATGCATTTTTTCTTGTACCTGATGTGATAGGATGAATGATAACCCTCAGGAACATATGTGCATGTCCTAATTCCCAGAATATGTGAATTATCATCTATTGAAAAAGGTTCTTTGCAGATGCCATTAAATTAAGAATCGTGAGATGAAGAGATATCTTGGATTATCCCCGTGGGCTTTAAACTCAACAATGAGTTTCCTTTTAAGACACAGACAGAGAGGGAGAAAGTCACCCAGAGAAGGAGGCAAAATAAAGATAAGCAGAGATTGGAAAGATGTGGCCATAAATCAAGGAAGCCAAGAAATGCCAAGAGCCACCAGGATGCCGGAGGAAGCAAGGCAAGATTCTCCTCTGGAGCCTTCAGAGGGAGTCAGCCCAGCTGACATGATTTCTGACTTGCAGCCTTCGAAACTGTGAGGGAGTGCATTTCTGTTATTTTAAGCCACTCAGTATGTGCTTTTTTGTTATTACCACCCTGAGACATTGCATAAGCAATGAAAAAGTCAGAGCTAATGATAAAGACTGTGAACTGCAACCACATAATTAAAGTAGAAAATATAAGTCTCCAAAAGAATGAATTTAGTAAAAGAAAAAAAGGAAGAGATGAGACCAAAGTGTTAGCATAAGGAATGTCCATTATTAGGAAGAAGAAGAAGAGAATGAGGATCTGACCAAGGACTATAAAAGTCAGAGAGCATGACCGTTTTTGTTGGGGAATGACACAGTACAAAATGGGGATGGAAACACTACGTAAATTAATTCAAATGTGATCAGTGTGTTCACAGTGCACAAACCTTTTACTTGAGGACTCTGCCACCTCAAGAAGAAAACAGATAAAACCACTGGAAATGGCAGTAAATTCACAGGGATCAATGGTATGCTTGCTTTGGCTCTTGTTTCTGTTTTGGGTTTCCTTTTTTTGAGGGGAAGACAGAGACAAAAAGAGAGACAGAGAGAGGGACAGATGGGACAGACTGGAAGGGAGAGAGATGAGAAGCATCAATTCTTTTTTGCGGCTCCTTAGTCTCCTTAGTTCATCATTGATTACTTTCTCAAATGTGCCTTGATGGTGCGGGGCAAGGAGACTACAGCAGAGAGAGTGACCCGTTGCTCAAGCCAGTGACGTTGGGCTCAAGCCATTGACCATGGGGTCATGTCTATGATCCCACGCTCAAGCTCGTGAGCCCCCGCTCAAGCCGAATGAGCCCACACTCAAGTCAGCAACCTCAGAGTTCCAAACCTGGGTCCTCCCCTTCCCAGTCTGATGTTCTATCCACTGCGTCACCACCTGGTCGGGCTCCTTTTTTTTTTTTTTTTTTTTTTTAGTATTGAGAAAGTATGATTGTAGGAAAAAGAAAAAGTTTCCTTTCCTTTTTATTCTTAGGTTTTGAGACAAATACTATTAAATATAGGACTACTGATAGAATTGTGATCATTAAAACAATAGATTTTATTAAATCTTTCAAATTATTAGGATATGGTTGGTAAACTGCTTATAATAGTTAACAACAAAGTATATATTACAAATAAAAATGGAATGTGTGTCATTATTTACTAACACAGCATTAAATATTATTTTCCTATTACATTTACAATAGATATTCAGAAACAGTAAGGAGCTGCATAATTTTTACTTACTATTTTTAATTAGTGGGATATTCACATAGTACAAATAAAGACATAATGTCCTTTGTTTCTCAAGGCAGAAAATACTATGGAAGTATTTCAAAAGGAACTGTCACTTCTACCTAGTACTGTAGTTATTTAAGTATATAAGTGGCTGAATTATAATTGAGTAATTACATATATTAAATTTAACTATGATATAATAACTTAAGATCTATAATAATAGCTTTTATTGTATTCACTATGTATTAGCCTTTACATTAACTCATTTAGGTCTTCATAATAATCCTGATAGGCAAGTACAATTATCCTTCCCATTTTACAGATGAAGAAATTAAAGCACAGAGAGGTCAAGTCTATTCCTATATCACACAACTAGAGAGTTTTGAAATCTGAATCAAACTCAGGCATTCTGGCTCCAGAGTCTGTGTAGCAACCATAAAGGTCTAACTTTTAAATATTAATTTTAAATATAACAATAAATTTAATTCTGATGTCCTAGTGAGATAAAGTCCATTATTCCTTTTTCAAATTATCAACAACTTACCTGACTTATAGATAAAGAAGCCAAGATGAATTTCAAAGAAATAGAAACTTCTTATAATATGGTTTATTAAGATATGTGTTGCAGCACACTCCAAGTTCAAATATATCTCCCAACACCTACAAATGACTTAGTATCAAAATTTACTATATATTCATTGCTTACAATAGACATCAATGCATAAATCTATTCAAATACACACACATGTGCATCTATGATCTTATTCAATAAAATATAATACGAATGTATTTCTTGTGGAAAAAAGTCTAGTGTGCACGGAAAGGCTTCTGCTATATTTAATGGGATTTAAATTCTGGTCATTGACAGGCATCACAGTTCAAAAGACTTATGTATTCAGAAAAAGATAGAATCTGGCTCTGCGTATCTTAAATAGCATCCTGAGGAATTACTATCCTCAGAAATGTATAGTCTGAGAGCAATTTTAAGTTCATAATTGTTATCTAGCATGTGGTGCTCTATTATCATCTTCTGAAAGCAGGCACCTGTTACTTAGCTTTTAAGAGTTATGACAAAACTGATTATAAAATTGTGCACATTAATATGATAGCTTTTTTATCAAGCATTCAAATAATTGCAATTACTAAGATTAATGCCACAGCTAACAGCAATTAGCAGTGAAATAAATACTAAAACAGAAAGCTTAAAAGGAATATCAGTTTGTCAGACCAATTAGTTGCCAAGCCCTGCTGATTTTGCTCTCATCACCTCCATCACACTCCCACCTGTCTCTTCATCCTCTCTGCCACCTCTCTCTCTCAGAGTCCAGGGCCCCTCTGGAAAAGTGTATTGCCCTCATAACTGACTCCCCCAACATGCCACCTACAATCTCTCCCTGCTGCTATCCATTTATACACAATTCCCAAAAACCTTCCAGAACCACACTGCTCCAGTTATTTAACTCCCCTAAATAAAACTCTTCCATGATTCCCCAATTGCTTGAAGAATGAATGCCACATTTGCAAGTGTGTCAAGCAGGCACTCCATGCACTGGCTTTAATAGAAATCCCAACCTTGTTTTCTACATTTGCTCTTCCCTGATTCTTCAATCAAGACAACTTCCTCTTCTCCACATGCACAATACAAGCTTTCCATCGCTAGATCTTTGTTTACAAAGTTAGAACACCTATTTCACTTCATCATTACCACTGCCCCTCTGTATAGACATAACGCAGATTTGGCCTCCTCCTTGAAGACTTTCTTGATCTCACCATATACTACTAATCTCCAGCTCAGAACACTCATAGCATTTTATATCTACTAAAGCCAGTGGTCAGGGACACCTTCACAGCCGTCTGGCCAAGGCAGGTTCGCATTAGATTCGAAAAGTCGGTAATTGTTGGGCAGATAAAATATATTATGCTCACTTTGTTAAAGATGGTACTGCCCACATGAAAGTTCGTTGATGTTAATGTGTGTTCTGGAACAGGCTGTGGGCAGGCCGGGCTGTTATAGCTTAAGGCTTTGTTTTAAGAGTAAGCTCTTCCCCACACCCTTGACTGATTGGATGATGTAGGGTGGTGCACTCTCCTGAGGAATCCCATTATGCCTCAGATGGGTGGCTTTGTATCAGAGACTTTCTTTATGTATAATTGGATTAAAGGTTTGGATTTTCTATGCTTTAAACGGGGGCAGACCAGGAGCTTGCTGTCTCTCTTGGTTCCTGAGTTCCTGAGGTTGGTATTAGAGAGGAGAGCAGATTAAGGCCATGTGGAGGAGAAGTAGCCAAGATGGCAGAGTGCTGAGGAAGAAGCCAGTTTGTCCAGAGTTTGTGCAGGAGGAGATGGGAAACAGAAGTGAATAAGTCTGGTGAGCTAGAAACCTTTGATTCTAGGAAACTCGGATAAGTCAGTAGCTTTGTGAGCACTGAATGTGTGGGTTTTGGAGCCCAGTGTGTGTTTTTGCTTGCCCACCGGGTGCAAGCTAGAATTAAAGCTGATGGCTCACCAGTTCTTGGCTCTGTTGTTTCATTGCCGACTGTACGAATCTAATGCGAACCTGCACGGGTAGGGCCGCTGTGATAGTGCCTCGGCCACAGGCTTTACATTAATGAAACACAGGAACCACGAACTGGTGAACCATCAGCTTTAATTCTAGCTTGCACCCGGCGGGCAAGCAAAAACACACAATGGGCTCCAAAACCCACACATTCAGTGCTCACAAAGCTACTGACTTATACGAGTTTTCTAGAATCAAAGGTTTCTAGCTCACCAGACTTATTCACCATTGTTCCCCATCTCCTCTCTACACAAACTCTGGACAAACTGGTTTCTTCCTCAGCATTCCACCATCTTGGCTGCTTCTCCTGGCCTCCATGTGGCCTTAATCTGCTCTCCTCCCTAATGCTAACCTCAGGAACTGAGAGAGCAAGCTCCTGGTCTGCCCTCCTTTATAGCATAGATTCAAGACCTTTAATCTCCTCTACAAACAAGAAAGTCTCTGATACAAGGTCACTCATCTGAGGCACAATGGGATTCCTCACAAGAGTGCACCACCCTACATCATCCAATCAATCAAGGGTGTGGGGAAGAGCTTCCTCTTAAAACTAAGCCTTAGGCCATAATGACCTGGCCTGCTTACATTACAGCCTTTCCCCCACACCCATCCCAAGCATAAGGGCAAATAATATCACCTGGGTGACGGGCTTCCATGTGGGCAGCGCCATCTTTAACAAAGTGAGCATACCATATTTTATCTGCCCAACATCTACCTTTCCTGTAAAATTTTGCCACTTTTTACCTTGTATTATGGTTATTTACATACCTCT
Source organism: Rhynchonycteris naso (assembly GCA_037038555.1). Classification (NCBI taxonomy): domain Eukaryota; kingdom Metazoa; phylum Chordata; class Mammalia; order Chiroptera; family Emballonuridae; genus Rhynchonycteris; species Rhynchonycteris naso. Next base: position 46,494,624 of record CM073000.1, on the reverse strand, counting down.
ATGATCTACCGCAAACAGAAGGAATTTTATCTGATTTATATATTTACTCCACAAGTATTTATTGAGCGCCAACTATCTGCCACACATAGTTCTTGGTGCTGAGAATGACATAATAAGACATGATTACTGCCCTCATAGAGCTTAGAAGAAATTAAAACTATGAAAAAAATAAAACAAGATAATTGGATAGTGAGTGACTGGGAAGAGACACACTTATTTTGAATATGAATAATGAAAAGCAAAAACCTGAAAAATTAATGTACACAGCTGCAAAGTTCTGGCATACAAGAAGAGAAAATCACAAGGGTGAAGTCTCTGAGGCAGAATGAAGCTTGTCATACTTGAGAAACCCAAAGAGTCAATGTGCTGGACTACAGGAGTGTTGGTCAAATAAATTTGTAAATATGATGTATATGTTTGCTCGCATTTGGTGTGGGAGACAGGCTGTAAGCTGGTGTAAAGCCAGTAGTCAAGGCCACCATCACAGCAGCCTGACCCACACAGGTTCACATTGGATTTGAACAGTCGGCAATGAAACACAGGAGCCAAGAACTGGTGAGCCATCAGCTTTAATTCTAGCTTGCACCCGGTGGGCAAGAGAAAACACACACTGGGCTCCAAAACCTATACATTCAGTGCTCACAAAGCTACTGACTTATCCGAGTTTCCTAGAATCAAAGGTTTCTAGCTCACCAGACTTATTCACCTCTGTTCCCCATCTCCTCCAGCACAAACTCTTAACAAACTGGCTTCTTCCTCAGCACTCTGCCATCTTGGCTACTTCTCCTCCACATGGCCTTAATTTGCTCTGCTCTCTAATACCAACCTCAGGAACTCAGGAACCAAGAGAGAGAGAGCAAGCTCCCGGACTGCCCCAGTTTATAGCATAGAAAATCCAAACCCTTAATCCAATTATACATACAAGAAAGTCTCTGATACAAAGCCACCCATTTGAGGCATAATGGGATTCCTCCCTACATCACCACCCTACATCATCCAATCAGTCAAGGGTGTGGGGAAGAGCTTACTCTTAAACTAAGCCTTAGGCTATAATGACCTGGCCTGCCTACATTACAGCTTTTCCCCCACAGCCATCTCAAGCATAAGGGCAAATAATATCACCTGGATGACGGGCTTCCATGTGGGCAGCGTCATCTTTAACAAAGTGAGCATAATATATTTTATCTGCCCAACAGCTGGCAAAGTCATTATAGCCTAAGGCTTAGTTTTAAGACTAAGCCTTTCCCTCCCTTCTAATACTAAGATCTTTTCAAAACTAAGCTTTTCCGCACACCCTTGACTGTTGCATGATAGGGGGGTGGTGCACTCTTGTGAGGAATCCCATTTATGCCTCAGATAAGTGACTTTGTATCAGAGACTTTCTTATTTGTATATTGGTTTAAAGGTTTTAATTTCTACACTATAAAATGAAATAGACCAGTGGTTCTTGGGCTTTCTCGGTTCCTGCTATCAACATTACAGAGACCTCCCTGATCCCTTGGCCTCTATGGGAAAAGCAGGTTTTTCCCATAGAGTTTGAGAATTCTTCTGACACTTGAGATCAAGTTGAGATTCAAACTTGATCTTCTAGGTTGTTACAAAATTGTATTTTTTCAAGATAAGAGAATAGCACATATTTCTGAAACAGTATGTAAGTTTAATTTAACTAAGTCTAAAGACTTAGTTGTATGATTTATAGATCTCCATTTGAACTCTTGCCCTGGACCCTGCAAAGGTTAAGGGTGGGTCTGATCATAGGCAAATATGGAGGCATCAGTGACCTGAACAACAAAACCTGACTTAAGTGTGTCGGTAAAACTGAGTGAGGTGAGAAAGTATACACTGTAACCAGAGATTAACTACTTTTTTTCAAGTAAATTAAGTATGAAAGAGAGAAATAGGAAGTTAGTAGGAAGGAATGTGGAGACCAGAAAGGTTTGTGTTTTCTTTTGTTTTAAGATAGCCAATATGTTTATATGTTTGTATATTGGTGCAGATAACCCAGTAGATAAGGAGAAATTAGTGATAAAAGAGAGTCATTGCCAAGTCCTTGAATAGATGAAAGAACACAGCACAGAGGGGAGAATGGCCTCAGACACACACATGACAAGTCTGTTTATTAGAACAGGAATTTCTAGAGGCTGTATATGCTCAGATACAGTTAGACAGTCAGCTTCGGTGGTAAACTGAGCTAGTTCTCATCAGAGAATAGGATTTCATTAGAGTTGTAGTTTTGTCAGGCAAATATGATGAAGGCAGAGGGCATGAGGGGGTTGAAGGTTTGTAATTATGATGGTGTTCCTTGAGATCTAGGCTAGACAAGGAGGCTAACAAGTGAGGTGAGAAAGTACAGACTATAACCAGAGACTCCTCTTTCAAGAAAGTGAACTATGAAAGAGAAAGAGACATAGGAACTTAGTGGGAAGGGATGTGGAGACCAGAAAGGCAAACAAGGCCTTGATGAGGGAGTGAACAGTGAGATGGGGATAACGCACCAGAAGGGAGACAGATGAGGCATGGCACAGACACTTGACACTGACATGAAGCAGGAATGGTCTATGTTGGGCAGATAAAATATATTTTGCTCACTTTGTTAAAGATGGCACTGCCCACATGCAAGTTTTAAGAGTAAGCTTTTCCCCAAACCCTTGACTGATTGGATGATGTGGGGTGGTGCACTCTCATGAGAAATCCTCCCATTATGCTTCAGATAAGTGACTTTGTATCAGAAATGTTGGGCAGATTAAATATATTTTGCTCACTGTGTTAAAGATGGTGCTGCCCACATGTAAGTTTTAAGAGTGAGCTTTTCCCCACACCCTTGACTTATTGGATGATGTGGGGTGGTGTACTCTCATGAGGAATCCTCCCAGTATGTCTCAGATAAATGACTTTGTATCAGAGACTTCCTTGTTGGTAGATTGGATTAAAGGTTTTGAATCTATGCTATAAAGTGGGGCAGACCAAGAGCTTACTCTCTCGGTTCCTGAGGTTAGCATTAGAGAGCAGAGCTGAAAAAGGCCTGTAAAGCCAGTAGCCAGGGCCACCATCAGAGCCACCTGGCCAATGCAGGTTCGCATAGATTCTGACAGTTGGTAATGAAACACTGGAGCCAAGAACTGGTGAACCATCAGCTTTAATTCTAGCTTGCACCCGGCAAGCAAGCAAAAACACACACTGGACTTCAAAACCCACTCATTCAGTGGGTTTTGGACTACTACTGACTTATCCGAGTTTCCTAGAATCAAAGGTTTCTAGCTCACCAGACTTATTCACCTCTGTTCCCCATCTCCTCCACCGCAAACTCTGCACAAACTGGCTTCTTCCTCAGCACCCTGCTATCTTGGCTGCTTCTCCTGGCCTCCACGTGGCCTTCATCTGCTCTCCTCTCTGATACTAATCTCAGGAACCCAGGAACCGAGAGCAAGCTACTGGTCTGTCCCACTTTATACTGTAGAAATCCAAACCCTTAATCCAATCTACAGACAAGGAAGTCTCCAATACAAAGTCACCCATCTGAGGCATAATGGGATTCCTCAGGAGAGTGCACCACCCCACATCATCCAATTAGTCAAGGGTATGGGGAAAAGCTTACTCTTAAAACTAAGCCTTGGGCTATAACAACCCAGCCTGCCCACAGCCTGTCCCCCAACACACTTTAATATCAACGGACTTGCACGTGGGCAGTGCCATCTTTAACAAAGTGAGCATAATATATTTAATCTGCCCAACACCCTTGTAACACAATTTTGCTTTATTGAGTAAACAATTCCCTCCTCTTGTTCATAGCTTGTCTCAGTGATAGAATGAGAGACTTTGAAAATGAGAAAGAAGGAACAATCCTGTACCATTTGAAAGGAGCATTGTGTGAAATTGCACATTGCAAAACTTTGCCCTGCCTCCTCTCTCTCTCTCTCTCTCTCTCTCTCTCTCTCTCTCTCTCTGTCTCTTGGAAATGTGCTGCTGCTATAAATTGATAACAAATTTATCTATTCTTTAAAATATTGCAGAAGGAAAAAGAATACATGGCCAGAATTAACATTACCCTAGTCATACATAACACAGGTTCTCTATTTAGGAGCTAATTTTCATTTGCAAACCATCTCTATTTGAGGAATGTTCTAAATAAAGAAATATGTCACTGCCTTCTGACCTATGGTGGTGCAGTGGATAAAGTGTTGACCTGGAATGCTGAGGTCGCTGTTTTAAAACCCTGGACTTGCCCAGTCAAGGCACATGCGAGAAGCAACGAAAAGTTGATGCTTCCCACTCCTCCCTCTCCCACCCCCGCTTTCTCTCTCTCCTCTCTAAAATCAACAAATAAAAAAAAATCTTTAAAAACTTAAATAAACAAAAGTTTGGACAAAAAAAAGAAAAGAAATATGTCACTTACTCCCTTGTACTAATCCTGCACTCCTTGAAAGCAGAGAGTGTATCTTACTATAATGACTAGATTCAGACTCTTAATCAAAAAGGACTGTGAACCTCCAAAAATATGGGTGAATTTTGAGTGAATATTCAATTTCCCATCAAAAGAGTCTGCAACTTTCATTATAGTTTCAAAGATTGTAAGCCAAAACACTCAATCAGTTTGGAAAAACATACTACAGGCCAGTGGTGGAATTGAAATAATTTAACCAGTTCTCTGCCCTAATGATCTTTTTTCTTTTTAATTTTAAGGGGGTGACATTGATAAATCTGGGTACATATGTTCAAAGAAAATATTTTCAGGTTATTTTGACAGTTGATTATATTGCGTACCCATCACCCAAAGTCAAATTGTTCTCCGTCACTTTCTATCTGGTTTAATTTGTGCCCCTCCCCTCTACCTACCCGCACCCTCACCTCCTCCCCAGCCCCGGGTAGCCAGCACACTCTTGTCTAAGTCTCTGAGTCTCATTTTTATGACCTATCTATGTATGGAATCATATAGTCCTTAGTTTTTTCTGATTTACTTACTTCACTCAGTATAATGTTATCAAGGTCCATCCATGTTGTTACAAATGATCCGATGTCATCATTTCTTATGGCTAAGTAGTATTCCATAGTATATATGTACCAAAGCTTTTTTTTTTTAACAGGGACAGAGAGAGAGTCAGAGAGAGAAATAGGTAGGGACAAACAGACAGGAGCAGAGAGAGGTGAGAAGCATCAATCATTAGTTTTTCGTTGCCGTCACAACACCCCAGTTGTTCATTGATTGCCTTCTCACATGTGCTCTGACCACGGACCTTCAGCAGACCTAGCCACCCACCCCTTGCTGGAGCCAGCGACCTTGGGTCCAAGCTGACGAGCTTTTTTGCTCAAGCCAGATGGACCTGTGCTAAAGCTGGCAAGCTCGAATCTCAAACCTGGGTCTTCCACATCCCAGTCCGACAATCTATCCTCTGTACCACCGCCTGGTCAGGCTGTACCAAAGCTTTTTAATCCACTCATCCCCTGATGAACACTTGGGATGTTTCCAGATCTTCGCTATTGTGAACAATGCTGCCACAAACACAGGGATTCATTTCTTCTTTTCGAACAGTGCTATGGTGTTCTTAGGGTATATTCCTATAAGTGGGATAGCTGGGTCAAAAGGCAGTTCGATTTTTAATTTTTTGAGGAATCTCCATACTGTTTTCCACAGTGGCTGCACCAGTCTGCATTCCCACCAGCAGTGCAGAAGGGTTCCCTTTTCTCCACATCCACTCCAGCACTTATTCTGTGTTGTTTTGCTGATGAGCGCCATTCTGACTGGTGTGAGATGATATCTCATTGTGGTTTTAATTTGCATTTCTCTAATGATTAGTGATGTTAAGCATTTTTTCATATGCCTATTGGCCATCTGTATGTTCTCTTTGGAGAAGTGTCTATTCATTTCTTGTGCCCATTTTTTGATTGGATTGTTTGTCTTCCTGGTGTTGAGTTTTATAAGTTCTTCATAAATTTTGGTTATTAACCCCTTATCAGACGTGCTGTCGAATATGTTCTCCTATTGTGTGGTTTGTCTTTTTATTCTGTTCTTACTGTCTTTAGCTGTGCAAAATCTTTTTAGTTTGATATAGTCTCATTTGTTTATCCTGCCTTTTATTTCATTTGCCCGTGGAGATAAATTGGCAAATATATTGCTGCTACAGATGTCGGAGAGCTTACTGCCTATGTTTTCTTCTAAGATGCTTATGGTTTCACTGCTTACATTTAAGCCTTTTATCCATATTGAATTTGTTTTTGTGAATGGTGCAAGTTGGTGGTCTAGTTTCATATTTTTGAAGGTAGATGTCCAATTATCCCAACACCATTTGTTGAAGAGGCTGTCTTTACTCCATTGTATGTTCTTTCCTCCTTTGTCAAATATAAGTTGTTCATAAAGGTGTGAGTTTATTTCTGGGTTCTTTGTTCTGTTCCATTGATCTATGTGCCTGTTCTTCTGCCAGTACCAGGCTGTCTTGAGTACAATGGCCTTTTAGTACACCTTGATATCTGGAAGAGTGATACCTCCTGCTTTATTTTTTCTTTTTAAGATTGCTGAGGCTATTCGTGTTCTTTTTTGGTTCCATATAAATTTTTGGAATATGTGTTCTATGTCTTTGAAGTATGTCATAAAAAAAGATTGGAAGTCTTCCTTCCTCTTCAATTTTTTTGAAATAGCTTGAGAAGGATAGGAGTTAGTTCTTCTTTAAATTTTTGGTGGAATTTACTTGTGAAGCCATCAGGCCCAGGACTTATCATTGTTGGGAATTTTTTTGTTTTGTTTTGTTTTGTTTGTTTGTTTTTAATGACGCCGCGTTGTGTAATTATTTTATTCATTTTAGAATGAAGACACAGAGTAAGAGAGAGAGAGAGAAAGAGAGAAAGGGAGAGGAGCTGGAAGCATCAACTTCCATGTGTGCCTCGAGCAGACCAGTGCAGGGTTTTGAACTGGCGACTTCAGTGTTCCCAGGTCGACGCTTTATCCACTGCGCCACCACAGGTCAGACGGGAGTTTTTTGAAAACGGTTTCTATCTCATTTGTTGTAATCGGACTGTGTAGGTATTCTGATTCTTTCAGATTGATTTTTGGAAGCTTATATGTTTCAATTAATTTGTCCATTTCACCTAGGTTGTCTAATTTTTTGGCATAGAGTTCTTCATAGTATTTTCTTACAATACTTTGTATTTCTGTTGTGTCAGTTGTTAATTTTCACTCTCATTTCTAATTTTATTTATTTGAGTTCTCTCTTTTTTTCTTAGTGAGTCTAGTTAAAGGTTCATCGATCTTATTTACCTTTTCAAAGAACCAGCTCCTGGTTTCATTGATCCTCTGTATTATTTCTTTAGCATCTTTGTCATTTATTTCCGCTCTGATTTTTATTAATTCCTTCTTTCTATTACTCCTGGGCTTTACTTGCTGTTGTTTTTCTAGTTCTTTTAGATTCAAGGTCAGGTTGCTTATTTGAGCTTTTTCTAGCTTCTTATGGTATGCCTGTAGTGCTATTAACTTTCCTCTCAATACTGCTTTTGCTGTGTCTCATAAATTTTGAGTTGATGTTTGCTCATTATTATTCGTTTCTAGGAACATTTTATTTCTTGTTTGATCTCATTGTTAATCCATTCGTTATTTATTAACATGCTATTTAGTTTCCAAGTGTTTAAGTATTTTTCAGTTTTTCTTTTGTGGTCAATATCTAGTTTCATGCCATTGTGATCAGAGAAAATGCTTGATATGATTTCAATCATTTAAAGTCTGTTGAGACCGCTATTGTGTCCTAACATGTGGTCTATCCTAGAGAATGTACCATGAGCACTTGAAAAAAATGTATATTCTACTGCTTTAGTGTGAAAAGTTCTGAAGATATCTATTAAATTGAGTTGATCTACTGTATCCTTTAAGTCTGCTGTTTCTTTATTAATTTTCTTTCTTGAGGATCTGTCCAGTTTTGTTAGAGGGGTATTGAAATCCACTACCATTACAGTATTGCTGTTGATCTCGCCCTTTATACCTATCAAAGTCTGCTTTATATATGAAGGAGCTCCTATGTTCGGTGCATAGATATTTATAATGGTTATATTTTCCTGTTAAATTGTTCCCTTTATCATTATGTAGTGTCCTTCTTTATCTCTTACCACAGCCTTTGTTTAAAAATCCATTTTGTCAGATATAAGTATTGCTACCCAGGGTTTTCTTTTCATTTCCATTTGCATGAAATATATTTTTTCCATTCTTTTACCTTCAGTCTATGTGCATCTTTTGTTTTAAGGTGTGTCTCTTGTAGACAGCATATGTATGGGTCCTGTTTCTTTATCCACGCAGCTACCTTATGCCTTTTGATTGGATTATTTACTTCATTCACATTTAAGGTTATTATTGATATGTAGTTGTTTATTGCCATTTTATTCTTTAAAGCTGTATTCTTTTGCTATATTCGTTTCCCCCTTTGAACTGTTCACAACTGGCCCCTTAGCATCTCTTGCAGAATTGGTTTGGTTTTAATGTATTCCTTAAGGTTTTCTTTGTCTGGGAAGCTATCTATTTCTCCTTCAATTTTAAATGTTAGCCTTGCTGGATAGAGTAGTCTCGGTTGAAGGTTCTTGTTCTGCATTACTTTGAATATATCTTGCCATTCCCTTCTGTCCACAAGTGTTTCTGTTGAGAAGTCGGATGTCATCCTTATGGGGGCTGCATTATAGGTGATAGCCTTTTTTTCTCTAGCAGCTTTTCAAATTTTCTCTTTATTCTTTAGCTTTGGTATTTTAACTATGATGTATCTTGGTGTAGATTTCTTTGGGTTTCTCTTTAATGGAGTTCTCTGTGCTTCTTGAATGTGTGAAGTGTTTTCCAGCCTTAATTTAGGAAAGTTTTCAGCTATGATTTGATTGAACAAAGTTTCTATCCCTTGTTCTTTCTCTTCATCTTCGGGAACCCCTATGATGCAGATGTTATTTCTCTTCATGTTGTCACAGAGCTCCCTTAGAGTTTCTTCACATTTTTTGAGTCTCTTTTCTTTTTTCTGCTCTGCTTCTGTGCTTTTGTTTATTTTGTCCTCTAACTCACTGATTCGATCCTCATCTTCATCCATCCTGCTTTTAATTTCTTCCATTGTGGCCTTCAGTTCTGATACTGTATTTGTCATTTCTGTCTGATTCTTTTTTATTATATCAATTTTCTTTTTTATACTTGTTATCTCTTTATTTAGTTGTTCGTAATGACTATCCATTGTTGCTCTAATTTCTTTGAACATCCTATCATTATTTTATACTCTGCATTTGGTAGTTTGGTTATATCTGGTTCATTCAGGTCCTTCTCTTGGGGTTTCTCTTGATTTATTTGGGTTGCATTTCTCTGTCTGTCCATTTTGACTGTGTATAATAAGAGTGTGGCCACTGGAGTACAATGGGTGTTGCCTGTGTGTTCCCTAGGTGTGGTCTGTCTGCAGGCCCACCACCACCACTGACGCTGCCTAGGGCAGTTAGGATGGGCATTGCTGGAGCCAGCCCACAGTGCCTGTTGCTGTGATTTCTGCCTCTCCTCTGTGGGAGGGGCTGTGTTCTCGTGCCCAGCTCTACAAGCCTCAGCCTGTCTGGGCCTTCGCCTCACCCCCACAGGTGGGTTGTGCACTGCACTCAAGCCACAAGACTCGGCACCAAGGGTAGGGCTGAGCACCTTTGCTCAGCTGCTGACCCCGCCTGTTCCTGGGCTTCTGCCCAACCCCCACAGTCAGAGCCGACTCGCCCAGGATTGCAAACCACGGTTTCTTGGGCCAGGCTGCTGTTGTGCACTCAGCTGCGAGCCTCCGCCTATCCCTGGCTTTAGCCCTGCCCCCGCAGTCAGGGTTGGCTCATCAGGATCACAAACCTTGGAGGCCAGGTGATGCTGCGCGCCCACAGGCCCTGCTCAGCAGCAGATCTCTGCCCGTTCCTGGTCTCCCTCTGGCCTCCCGTTTTTCCCCCGCAGGTGGGGCTGCAGGCGGGCCCGCAGCTGCTGGACCACTTTCGCGCATTCCCTCCACCCCTGCAGGGCTAGACCGAGCTCACGCCGGCTGGGCCTCTGCCCCCGCCGACCGAACCGCATTTCCACGTCCCACCGTCACTGTCCCTCCAGCAAGCCCTCAGCAGTGTGGGTAGGGGCACTGCAGTTCAGACCCTAACACTCCATACTGTAGTCCTGGAAGCTCCTTCCGTCTAAACAGCTCTGCTCTAAGTGCCACGGGAGAGCTTGTTTGGCTGGTGTCCTGGCTCCCTTTTTCTGGTATTGTTAGTTCTAGGGGAAATATTTGTTTTCTATTTGGGAAGTGACTCAGCCCAGGGGTTAGGGTGCTTGTCCCTCAGAGTGTTTTCCCATGTGCCTTCCAGTCCACACTCTCTTCCCACTGCTTTGGTCCTCTCCTCTGTCCCAGTCCCCCGGAGGCCCGGGTGAGTGGTTGTGAGAGGGGTTTTCTGCGCTGTCCCTTTAAAAAGAATCCTGGGTCTGAGAAAACTGTCTCTTTCTCACAAACAGTATCCTCACTTGTTTCACATCTCAGTACTGTCAAAACGCCTCTTCTAGGCTCTGGGGCTGCAGTCTGGGGCTTTTTTCCTGGGACCCAGGTCCCTCCTTCTCGGCTAAACTCTCTTCCCACCACGCGAGTCTGCCATTGGCTCCAGGGAGCTGGGCAGCCCTTTCCACATTTTTGCTCTTTCTACCAGTCTCAATATGGCTTCTTCAGTGTTCCTTGGTTGAAGAGTTCAGTTTAGTTCAAAGTTGGTTTATCCAGATGATGGTTCCTAAAATTAAGTTATAACCCACTTTGGTTCCAGGAGTTGGAAGTTGGTACGTCTACCTACTCCATTGTCATCCTGCTGTCTCCCTTCCTCACATCAATTTAGGGAAGTTTTCAGCTATAATTTGATTGAATAAAGTTTCTATTCCTTGTTCTTTCTCTTCTTCTTCAGGAACCCCTATGATGCTGATGTTATTTCTGTTCATGTCACAGAGCTCTCTTAGAGTTTCCTCAGACTTTTTGAATCTCTTTTCTTTTTTCTGCTCTGATTCCATGCCTTTGTTTATCTTGTCTTATAACTCACTTATTCGATCCTCAGCTTCATCCATCCTGCTTGAAATTTATATTTTTGGTTACTATAGTGAAGAAGATTGTTTAAAAGTCCATTTTGTACAAGTCCATATAAGTATTGCTACCCTGGCTTTTTTTTTTTTTCATTGCCATTTGCATATAATATTTTTTTCTATCTTTTTACCTTCAGTCTATGTGCATCTTTTGTTTTGAGATGTGTCTCTTATAGACAGCATATGTACAGGTTCTGTTTCTTTATCCATGCAGCTTTTAATTCCTTCCATTGTGGTCTTCATTTCTGATATTGTATTTTTCATCTCTGACTGATTCTTTATTAATATTTCAATGTCTTTTTTTATATTTGCTATCTCTTTATTTAGGTGTTCATAATGACCATCCATTGTTGTTCTAAGATTTCTAAGCATCCTAACAATCATTATTCTAAACTCTGCATCTGGAAGTTTGGTTATTTCCATATCCCTCAGTTTATTTCCTGTAGGATTCTCTTGTGATTTCATTTGGATTGCACTTTTCTGTCTTCTCATTATGTCTGTATGTTTGGGTGTGTTGTTTGTAGAGCTGGTTGAGTCTAGGCTTGGTGTTGTCTGCCTCCAATTTTCAGTTGTGTCATTTCTAGGTCTTCTTGGTTTGGCTTCAGCTGTTCTTTGTAATCCACTATGGAATTTGGCTTTTCTAATAGAGCCCCTTTGAAGTCTTGATTTGTTTGTTTTCTTCCCAATTTTCTTAACTGGGTGGTAGTCTTGTTTACTGATCTCAGCAGGGGGCTTATTTAAAACTGTATCCAGGAATGTGGTGGGTGTAACCTGAGACTCTTTAGACCTGATCTGCCAGTTACTCTCTGGGTGGGGGTGGGGGGGGTGCTTTCTCCACTTCAGTGGGGGGAGGTGTATCTCAGATCTCCATGGAGATCTGAGTTACTACCCCTCCTCCTCACTTCTTCTTTTCAGCTGTGTGTTTTTGTGCTGATTGGAGCTGGAGGGATATCTTGAGATGGTTGACCTGAAACCACTTTAGTCTTGTGTTATGTGGAAGAATCAACCCCTCCTCCAGCTATGGCTGCCTCCAGCACCTCCCCCAGGAATAGCACTGGATTAGTCCGTTGCTCAGGTTCTCCCAAGCATTCCTCTGTTTGTCACCAGCTGTCTCTCTCTCCCCCTTTCCTTTTGGAAAACAAGCCAGTTCTTTCAACATACCTTGTTCCCAGGTCCCCGGGCAAGTGGCTGGGAGTGATATTTTCTTTTTTCTTTCTTTTAATTAAAATTTTTTATTTATTTTTATTTTTTTACAGGGACAGAGGGTCAGAGAGAGGGATAGATAGGGACAGAGAGACAGAAACGGAGAGAGATGAGAAGCATCAATCATTAGTTTTTCGTTGCCGTTGCGACACCTTAGCTGTTCATTGATTGCTTTCTCACATGTGCCTTGAACACACACCTTCAGCAGACCAAGCAAACCCTTGCTGGAGCCAGCGACCTTGCGTTCAAGCTGGCGAGCTCAGGGTCTCAAACATGGGTCTTACACATCCCAGTCCGACGCTCTATCCACTGTGACACTGTCTGGTCAGGTGGGAGTGATATTTTCTACTGTTTTCCTTGGATTGAGAGCCATTCTGGGCTCTCAGCCTCACCCCTACCCTTTGTTCCTATAAGCAGGGGAGGCTCACCGCTCTTTGGCACTCCCCACCAGGCTCGGTGTGACTTCTTCTTTGCTCCTTGGATTTTGAGAGCAGTTCTTATAGTTCAGAGTTGGTTTTTCATGCTGGTTGTTCCTAAATAAATTTGTAATCTAGTTTGGTGGTGTGAGCTGGGAGTCTGTGCATCTGCCTACTCTGCTGCCATCTTGTGTCTCTCCCTAATGATCATTTTAAGTATAAAAAAAGATATACTGAAAGGTAGTTTATCATTTCATGCATTTAATACATAAACAAAAATAATTAAAGAGGTACAGAAAACTAGATTATGTTTAAAATATTAGTGAAAAATATTTTTAAATACCTGACAAAAAACAATAAAACTTATTTAAGATATTTTCATATTGCTTCTTGATTGGCGTCCTCACTTGCAATTTTTTTTTCATCTATGGACGGAATGAACATTATTATGGGTGCTTAGAACACACTGTTGTGTAGATGAACATTTACAAAAGAATAAGGAGCATGGCCAGATAGTGGTGCACTAGATAGAGTGTCCGACTGGGACATGAAGGACCTAGGTTCGAAATCTTGAGGCTGCCAACTTGAGCACGGGTTCATCTGGTTTGAGCAAGGCTCACCAGCTTGAGCCCAAGGCTCTCGGCTTGAGCAAGGGGTCACTCGCACTGCTGTATCCCTCCCTCCCCCTACCCCCGCCAGTCAAGGCACATATGAGAAAGCAATCAATGAACAATTAAGGTGCCACAACAAAGAATTGATGCTTCTCATCTCTCTCCCTTCCTGTCTGTCTGTCCCTATCTGTCCCTCTCTCTGTCTCTCACAAAAAAAATAAATAAGAAGAAGAAATGTAAATTTGTGCCTGACCTGTGGTGGCGCAGTGGATAAAGCGTCGACCTGGGAACACTGAGCTCGCCAGTTCAAAACCCTGCACTGGTCTGGTCAAGGCACATATGGGAGTTGATGCTTCCAGCTCCTCCCCCCTTTCTCTCTTTCTCTCTCTCTCTCTCTCTCACTCTGTGTCTCCTCTCTAAAAATGAATAAAACAAAAATAAAACAAAAACAAGAAATGTAAATTTGTCATTTCCACATGGGGCAGCTGCCCAAATGCCCACCTTAGAGAAAACCCTGATTACAAGTGCCATTTTAACAACCAATTCACCAAACTCAACAAAAAATTAGGTATTAGTTTTGATGAACCAGTGCGAACCAGCTGAATCCTACCACTGCTACAGGTTTCAAGTTTGTTGAGCAAACTAATTACTTTATTTGTATATTTTGTCAATGCCCTTCAAAGAACCACCAGAAACACACCTGTAGCTAGATAAGTTGAGTTTATTCCTTGATGTAGAGAAGGACAATATATACCATGGGGAGTTGTGAGATGTCTCAGCAAGAGATTGGTAGAAAGAACCAATTATAGGATTTGGACTTTGATTAGGTGATTTGGGGAACAGTCTGTGATTGAGTATCAGTAAAGCTTATATATGTGAAAGGAGACTAGCACAGGATAAAACTGTAATGGGTAAAAAGAAATAGCAGTCACTCATTTTGGCTGAGAGAGGAGTGTTTTGTAGATATTTTGGGGGTGGCACAGTGACCGTGTATATGTCTGCTCTTAGACAAAATTATGAAGCGTTCTTGTTCTGTCCTATTTTATTATAGTCTCAGCGTAACCTGTCTGAGATTGGTGCTCTGTGAGGTTATTTATGTCTCACAGCAGAAAAAATGGCCTAGCTGTGAGTGCCAGGCCTGCTTCTGAATGTCAGGTTTCGCGCTTTCTTAATTCCTATAATGGAAAGATTTTCTGCATTGTACAACAACTCAGTAAGGTATTGGTAAAGCACAAGAATTTACTTGGTTAAAAATTGCTGTCGGAATCTAAGGTAGAAAATTATATCTATGATAAAATACACGTTAGATTTTTTTTTCATACTTGTGAATGAATTTACATTCACACAATATTGTATCTTAGTACTTTTTTTGTACATTTCACAAATAGATTTCTATGGAAGGTATAACAAGAATTGGTTTTACTTAAAGCTAAGCATTTTATAGGTACTTGATTTTTAAAAAATTTAAAGCCAAAAATAGGCATCTGATTATACATACCTTAAAAGGAGTTCTTATCCCACTCTTTCCTCAGTTTTTCTTTTTTTCTGATTTACTTATTTCACTCCGTATAATGTTATCAAGGTACATCCATTTTGTTATAAATGATCCGATGTCATCGTTTCTTATGGCTGAGTAGTATTCCATAGTATATATGTACCATAGCTTTTTAATCCACTCGTCTTCTGACGGACACTTGGGCTGTTTCCAGATCTTCGCTATTGTGAACAATGCTGCCACGAACATGGGGGCGCATTTCTTCTTTTCGAACAGTTTTATGGTGTTCTTAGGGTATATTCCTATAAGTGGGATAGCTGGGTCAAAAGGCAGTTCGATTTTTAATTTTCTGAGGAATCTCCAAACTGTTTTCCACAGTGGGATAGGGAGGGGGGCAGGGACACAGGGAAAACCAGATAGAAGGTGACAGAGGACAATTTGACTTTTGGTGACGGGTATGCAACACAATTGAATGATAAGATAACCTGGAGATGTTTTCATTGTACATATGTACCCTGATTTATTGGTGTCACCCCATTAGAATTAATAATAATAAAATTTTTAAAAAAAGGAGTTCTTTTTTCAATGGGCAGTGACCAAGTGTATCCTGGAAAGCCCATGAATTTATATATTTATACTTTTATTTTGTGATTATCTAAAGAACAATAGTACAAACACATTTGGATGACTCTCTCATCACCAAGTACTACCAGATGATGTCTATTGCTTTGCATATCTCTAAAAGTAGAACTTCTTGCTTAGAGTGTAACCACATGACATCAGAGGGCACCATGATATCAGACCAGTACTAGTTGAACTGGAGGAAAATGGTTCATCACATTGCACATAATCACATAATAATAGAGGTATAAGAAACTCAAAAGAACACAGAATAACAGATTGTAGGCACTTTACAAAAGAAGAAGGAAGGGAGAAAAGGAAGGACAAAAAATGAGGAAAGAGGGAGGAAGATACTTTCTAGAATATGAACAGTGATAGTGTTGGCTGATGGGACAATTTACAGACAGCTTTTTCAATTACTTTATTCTTATTTTAAACAGAACTGAAAGTTTCTTTAATAAACATCTCAAATAAAATTTTCTAAAATTATATTTTTAATATATTCAAGATCATGCTATTATCAGTTATTTTTGTAGTACTTGAGTTGTCTGATACTTTATAAAATACTGTGAGACTTTCAGTGTCCAGTCTGACATGTAAAGAGCTTGGAAACTGTAACTCCCATCCGCACATCTAAAAAATAGCTGAACAAACTAGAACTCAACATCTCTATTTAGATCTGCCAGAGAACTGAAGTTACAGGGCAAAACACCACTCTGAAAACTGGAAAGACAGGCAAATTACACAGAATCACAGTTTACTGGAGCAGAAACTGATGCTAGAACTTAGAAGAAACACTTAAAGTGAAACTAACTTTTGGCCTGACCTGTGGTGGCATAGAGGATAGAGCATTAACCTGGAATGCTGAGGTTGCTGGTTCAAAACCCCAGGCTTGCCAGATCAAAGCACATATGATAAGCAATCAATGAACAATGAAGTAAAGCAACTAGAATCTTTTTCCTTCTCTCTCTGAAATCAATAAATAAAATCTTTTTTAAAATGCATTAAATTTTGAAGACTGAATTTTGACTAGTTTGACACATTAAAAATTTCTGGGAGCCCCACTTCTGTGTGGCCCTTGAACTTATATAAGTTTTATCTACAAGATCCTCACCGAGTTCTCAGGGTGAAGACTAGAGAAAAACTCTTTGTTTCTCAGATGGGAATGAGAAAAGTGACCATTGTTAAATAAGCCCACTTTAAATAAGCATTTTAGTCTCCTTAATAACTGCCTGGCCCCAAGGAAAACTAACATATGTTGACTGTTTTCCTCTATGACAGCAATAAAAAATTGAAATTTGATGTTTGAAATATATCATTATTAACATTAGCACCCCCAAAAAAGAAATTTGGATGACTCTCTCACAAATATTAGGGGATATTTCAAAATGAATATGAAGCAATAAATAAAAAGAGGCATTTTATTTTTTTATTAAACAAGAACATCAGGAAAGCAAACAAATCAAAGAAAATTGTTCAATTATCCAAATGAGATGCAAACTCATTATCGTGATTGAGTAGCAAGTTATATATTGGTGGGGGTGAACAGAAGCATGTCAGACTGGACAAGAGTGCCACACATTGACTGTTCAGAAGGGTGTATGGTCACCCAATACTGCCAAAACACACTGACAGCGATGGGACATGGACAGGATCAGACTGTCCAGCAGTTCTTGTGGGATCCTTCACCAGTTTTGCTACAAGGAAACTTCCAGCTCAAGAAGTGTTATGGGAGGAATTGGACGGTTTGCCAGACATCTTTCCAGTGCATCCCAAGCATGTTCCATGGGATTCAGGTCTGGAGAACATGAAGGCTAGTCATGTGTTTGATTCCTACCTCCTGAAGCATGTTGTTGACGAGAGGAACACATTGGGACCTTGCATTATTGTCCATGAAAAGAAAGTTGTTTCCATCTGCTCTAGGATAGGGTACCACTATAGGGTGCAGGAACTCATCTCAATATCTGACAGCAGTCAGTGATCCATTTCTGACGATGTGGAGGTCAGTACAACCACCAATGCTGATACTAGCCCACACCATGATTCCACCACTACTGAAGAGTCCCTTTCTCACATGAAACATGGGTTCTCCCTTGAAACATCGATTCTCCCATGTTTTTCATTCATGCCAGATCAGGACACAATGATTGTCAGGCTGCAGACTGAACCGTGACTCATCAGAGAAGAGGACTGTTGACCACTCATCAAGGGTCCAATGACAATGATCGTCAGCCCACCTTCTACAGGTTCTACAGTGTTCAGCAGATAACGGAATGCATACCATTAGTTGCTGGGCATGCAGTCCAACACAATGGAGCCAATTTTGTATGGTCTAGGTACATATCTGTAGTCTAGTGGGAGCAAGAAACTGTCCCCACAGCTCTGTTGCATTGCTGTGTCTGTTCCTTCTTGACAATAAGGTCAAGTAGCAGTCATCTCTTGCTGTTGTAGCAGATGGGTGACCCTCCCCTTGTCTTCTTTGTACTGTGCCAGTCTCTTGAAAGTGATTCCACAGTGTGCTAATCATGCTTTGGGATGTTCTAAGTGTGTTGCCACTGTTGTCTGTGTTTGACCAGCTTCACAACATCTTATGGCTCTCCAGGCTTTGCATTCAGGCAAATCGTGTTGCAGGAGCATTGCAAGAGCTGGGAAATTGCAGGATGTGCACTTTCAAGATCAGGAAACGTGCAGATACTCCAGTACTTTCAGCCTTTTGTATAGTGCATTTTCACCAATGAAATAAAAGTTGGTTTTGCATATCATTTGTATAATCAAACAACTTTCTTTTACTTGTTTGCTCTCTGATGTTCTTGTTTAATTTAAAAAAATTTAAATTTTAAAAATCATTCTTTTTTATCTCTTCATATTCATTTTGAAATATCCCCTAATTTTTGTGAGCAGTGTAGTTAAGTATAACTCTAACAAAATTTGTACAAGATCCACATAAGAAAAACTAAAAACTCTGATGAATGAAATCAGAAACATTGAAATAATTGAAGAGAAATTCCACATTCATGGATAAGAAAATTCAATGTTGTTAAGATCTTTGTTCTTCTTGTTTGGATCTATAGATTCAATACAATTCCAATCAAAATCCCAGATAGTTATTTTGTTCACATTGAGAAACTGATTATAAAACTTATATGAACTGGATGGCTTCAACAACTTAAATTTATTTTCTCATAGTACTGGTGACTAGAAGTTTATACTCAAGGTGTTGACAGCTTTGGTTTATTTTGAGGCCTCTCTTCTTGGCTTGCAGATGTCTACTTTATCACCATGTCTTCATTTCTTCACCTGTAGGTCTGTGTATGTGTCTAGTGTCTCTATGTCCTCTTTTATTAAAACATCACTCAATTGGATTATGGCCCATACTAACAACCCATTTTAACTTAATTACCTCTTAAAATGCTCTATCTATAAATACAGTCACATTCTAAAATACTGGAGCTTAGGTCTTCAACATATGAATTTGAGAGGGACACAATTCAGCCTATAACAATAGTCTTTCCAATAAATGCTTCTGGGCCAGTTAGTTCAGTTGGTTAAGAGTGTCACCCTGAATTGACAAGGTTGCAGGTTCAATCCCCGGTCAGGGCACACACAGGAAGCAACCAATGAATGCACAACAGAGTTTTCTTCCCTGCCCCCTCTCTCTCCCTTCCTTTCTTTGTCAAAAAAAAAAAAGAGAGAGAGAGAAAGAAAGAAATAAAGAAAAAGAAAATTAAGTTCTGGCCTAATAGCTCAGTTGGTTGGAGCATCATTCCAGAGCACAGAGGTTGCCAGTTTGATTCCTCGGTACCAGCACATACAGAAGCCCCTCAGTGTTCCTGTCTCTCTCTCCCTGCCTCTCTCAAAAAAAAATTTAATGCTGTTGTAACAACTAGACACCCACAAGTAAAAAAACGTGATAATAATCTAGACAGATCCCACAAATTTTACAAAAACATTTAAAAATGGATCATAGACCTAAATATAAAGCACAAAACTATAAAATTTCTAAAAAAAATAACATCAGAGAAACTCTAGGTGACATTGAAGTTGGCAATGAGTTTTCAGATATAGTACCAAAAGCAGAATTCATGAAAGAAATAATTGATAAATTAGAATTCATTGAAATTTAAAACTTATGCTCTGTGAAAGACACTTAAGAGAATGAAAAGACAAGCTACAGACTGGGAGAAAAAATTTTGTAAATAGACTTACCTAACAAAACAAACTATCTGAGAAATATATCCAAAATATATAAAGAACTTTTAAAACTCATCATTAAGAAAACATACAACTCCATTTAAAAGCAGGCAAAATAGCTGGCATCTCACCAAAGAAGATATAAAAATGGCAAATAAGCATAAGAAGAGTTGCTCAACATTATATCTCATTGGGAAATTGCAAATTAAAACAATGAAATATCACTGCACAACAATTAAAATGGCTAAAATCTAAAAGACCGACAACATGAAATACTGACAAGATTGTGAAGCAACAGGAACTCTTGTTCATTGCTGGTAGAACGCAATATGGTATACCAACTTTGGAAGGCAGTTTGACAGTTTCCTATAAAACTAAACATTGTTTTACCATATGATTCAATGTACCTGGATACTGATGCAAGTTCAAGATGTAGATCCACACAAAACTTTGCACACAAATATTTATAGCAGCTTTATTTATAATTTCCAAAAAGTGGAAGCAGCCAAGATGCCCTTCAATAGGTGAATGGATAAACAAACTGTGCTACATATATACAATGGAATTTGAGCAATAAAATAAATGAGCTATCAAGCCATGAACGATGTGGTGGAGGCTTAAATGCATATTGCTAAATAAAGAAGACAGTCTGAAAAGGCTATATGCTGTATGCTTTTAATTATTTTGTGTTCTGAAAAAAGCAAATTTGAGAAACAGTAAAAAGATCAGTGGTTGCCCCGGATTTGGGGAAAGGAATGAATAGGTAGAGCACAGGAGATTTTTAGGACAATGAAAGTATTCTGTATGGTACTATAATAGTGGATACATAATCGTACATATTTTTAAAAATCCATAGAACTTTACAACAATGCTATGGACTAACCTGTGTCCCCTGAAAATTTTTATTTTGAAGACCTAACCCCAATGTGACTGGTTTTGGAGGTAGGACATCAGAGTGCTCTATCCTCTCTCCAATCACCTCTCTACTCTCTCCTGTTTCTCTCTTTTCTTGAGCATTTAACATGCCTCCTAAATTATCAAAGATTAATGATATTTAAATTTTAAAAATAAAATTCATAAACAAATTTGCTTTCTGTAGCATTGTTTGAATAGCAAAAAAAAAGTGGAAACCTCAAATATGTCAACAGAGAGCAAGATAAATTATAGTAAATCCACATGGTGGAATATTACTCATTCATTAGATAAATTTAAGAAGCACTTTAGGTGCAGATGTGGCAAGAATGCCAAAATATATTGTTAAATGAAAAAAAGAAATGAATGGAACAGTGTATATAGAATATTACTGTTTGCCTAAGCAAAAGAAAAATCTTATATCTATATATATAATTATTATATGTATATTTAATTGTTCAGGAAGAATATACTAGACATGGATAAGTTGAAAGGGAACTTTGGAAGTGAGTGACTTTTAGAATATACTTTCTTGAAAGTTTTGAATATTGTGTTATGTCACTGTGTCAGCTATTCCTTTTTTTCTTTACTGATTTTAGAGAAAGGAGAGAGAGACAGAAAGTGGGGGAGAAACAGGAAGTATCACCTCATAGTAGTAGCTTCATGTATGTGCCTGGACCAGGAAAGCCTGAGGTTTTGAGCTGGTGACCTCAGCATTTCAGGTTGATGCTTTATTCACTGTGCCACCTTAGGTCAGGTACTGTATCCCCTATATTTTAAATAAATAAAATGATCCTGACCAGGTGGTAGTACAGTAGATAGAGTGTTGGACTGGGACACAGAGGACCAGGTTCAAAACCCTGAGGTCACTGGCTTGAGCATGGGCTCACCAGCTTGAGTACAAGGTGGCTGGCTTAAGCATGGGATTGTAGACATAATACCATGGTCGCTGGTTTGAGCCTAAAGATCACTGGCTTCAAGCCCAAAATCATCAGCTTGAGCTCAAGGTTACTGTCTTGAGCAAAAGGTCGCTCACTCTGCTGTAGCCACCACCTACCACCACCACCCCTGTCAAGGCACATATGAGAAAGCAATCAATGAACAACTAAGGAGCCAGAACAAAAAATTGATGCTTCTCATCTCTCCCCTTTCCTGTCTGTCTGCCCCATCTATTCCTCTCTCTGTCTCTCTGTCTCCATCACAAAAAAATAATAACAAAATAATATAAAGAAAATGAACATTTTAAAATAAACACAAGATAAAATAAATAGTAAAATAAGATAAGTGAGTGACATGTTTTAATTTAAACTTGAGAACATTTAAAGTTAGCATAAAACTAAAACCCAAATTATCAATTATCAAGTTATCACAAAACTAGTGAAATCCATCCATTGTTTTGCCATAAATGTGGACAACTGATAATTACTATAGATTACTCTGTAAGGAAAACCTGGGCTGAAGAGTAAAGGTCCCAGTGAGATAATAAAACCAAGATCCTTGCTCATTCTTTTTTTTTAATTGAATTTATTGGGGTGACATCAGTTCTCAAAACCACATTTCAAAGGTACAACTCAATATAACATTGTCTTCACACTACATCGTGCGCTCATCACTCCAAAGTTTCTTTCAGTCACCATTTATCCCCCTTTGACCACCTCCCTCTACCTCCCCACTCCCCTTTCCCTCTATTACCACACTGTTGTCTGTGTGTTTTATTTATTTATTTATTTTGCTTAATTTCTTCACCTTCTTTCATCCATCCCCTCAACCCCCTTCCTCTGTTCCATGTATCTATGTCTCTTTTTTCTATTTTGTTCATTAGATTCCACATATAAGTGAGATCATATGGTATTTCTCTTTCTCTGACTGGTTTATTTCACTTAGCATAATAATGTTCAGGTTTATCCATGCTGTCCCTACAAGTAAGATTTTCCTTTTTCCTTTTTTAAAGCCATAAGTATTCCATTGTGTATATGTATCACAACTTTTTTTATCCATTTATCCAATGATGGACATTTGAACGGTTTCCAGATCTTGGCTATTGTAAATAATGCTGCAATGAACATAGAGGTGCATATAATTTTTTCAAATTAGTGTTTTAGGTTTCTTCAGATATATACTCAGAAGTGAGGTCACTGAGTCCAAAGGCAGTTCTATTTTTAATTTGTTGAAGAAATTCCATACTGCTTACAACACTGGCTGCACCAGTCTACATTCCCACCAATAGTGCACACTTTCTCCACATCTTCACCAGCACTTGTCCACTCATTTATTGATGACAGCCATTCTGACAGGTGTCAGTTGATATCTTATTGTGGTTTTAATTTGCATCCCTTTGATTAGTGACATTAAACATTTTCTCACATGTCTATTAGCCATCTGTATGTCCTCTTTAGAGAAGTGTTTATTCAGGCCTTTTGCCCATGTTTGAATTGGGTTGTTTTCTTCTTGGCATTGAGTTGCATAAGTTCTTTATATATTTTGAAAATTAACCCTTTAAGATACTCTGAGGCACCAGGAGGTACTTTTTTGTTTGTTTGTTTTAGAGAGAGAGAGTGATAGGAAGGAAGAGAGATGAGAAGCATCAACTCATAGCAGCATCACTTTTAGTTATTCATTGATCGCTTCTCATACATGCCTTAACTCTGGGGGACTCAAGCGGAGCCAGTGACCTCTTGCTCAAGTCAGTGACCTTGGGCTCAAGCCAGCGACCTTGGACTTCAAGCCATTGACCACAGGATCATATCAATGATCTCACGCTCAATCTGGTGAGCCTGCACTCAAGCCAGGGACCTCAGAGTTTTGAACCTGGGACCTCAGCATTCCAGGGTGACACTCTACCCATTGCACCATCACTGGTCAGGCTCCAAAAGGTTCTTACACGTGGATTTTCTTCAGAACCACAGGAAACTCCTCACGTTGGTCATCTGACCTTTGTATGTTCTGTAATATACTATAGCCCAGGGTTGGTTCTGCCTAAAAACATGAACTCAAAAAGTAGTTCCAGCACACCTAGTCCCTTTCATATTGTCCACCCTAAATCTAACACTTTAGATTCTGTTCTTTCAAATGTTAGCGATTTTTCACTCATTCTTCTTATTTACCTATTTATTTATTTATTTATTTATGCCAGACACAATCTTTGATTAATAAGGAAATAAAAAACAGCTTGAGTTTAAATTTAAATATCTGTTTTAATACTATTCTGGTTAAAATTTTGAGTACTACAACTCTGTTGTGCTCAAATTCATCTACTGACGAAGTAATACAGTAGTCCTTGGTCCTAACTATCTGATGAGATTACTGTCTTTATATGATCTGACCTTTATTCAGCTAGATAGTAGCAGACTCTATGTTGGTACCCCATGACTCCTATTTCCAGGTATTCACATTCTTGTGTAATCCTCTTCCCAAGAATGAGGGTATATTTATTGACTTATATAATAAATATAGCAAAAGTAATAGGATGTCACTTAAGACATAAGGTTATTTAAAAGACTGTAGTCTCCATTTTGGGCCATTATTCTTTCTCCCACTTAGATCATTTGGCCAGGAGGAAGCCAACTGTCATGTTGTAAGGCTGCCTGTGGAGAGGTCCATATGAGTGAGCTTAGAAGTAAATTCTTCAGTCCCATCTGAGCATTGATGACTGTGACCTTGACCAAGAGCTTGACTGCCACCTTGTGAGAGACTGAATAAGAAGCACCCTGCTAAACTGCTCTAGATTCCTGAGGCTCAGAAACTGTAAGATAATAAATAATTGTTATTTTAAGTCACTAAGTTTAGGGGTAATTATTTAGTCAACAATAAATAACTAATACAAGCTACAATTATTAAAGCCACAATTTAAGTAAATTGACACAATACCTGATGCATTCTTTAAAATGCAGTAAATCTGTTGTCCAAAGAACAGAAACAAGGAAGAGTAGAAGCTTAATAATGTTGTTTGTGCATTCAACTGTTGAAATCTCATTGCAGTAATTCAATAATCAAAAAATGATCCTTACATTTAAAAATAAAACCTTGAAACCTTAAAATGACTCATCAAAAAATTAAATATTGTTTATTTAGCATAACAAGTTTTACATTTTAATATTCCATTGTGAAAATATTTTTATGATATTAATGTATCAAGAATCTCTGTATTTGCATAAACTGAATCACTAATCCCCAAATCTTACAATTTACTGAACTTGAAATTCAATTTGTAGGTATAAATTTTATCTCAGTGGTAATTCCTCTCAAAGCAATGCCTGAAACAGCACTTTCTTTAAAAAATAGGATGTGAGCACCCTCTAGTGATAAAATAGGCATTTAAAATTTTTTCAGTTGCATATGAAATAATTTAAACTAAATTATTTCAAGAACACAAAATGCCCTTTATTGTTAAACCATTTGTTATCAGTATTTTTAAATCCTAGAAGGACAAGTATCTGAATAACTTGGTTAATGTTAATAGACAATTTGAAATAGTTGCACTAAAATGCTATTTCCTCAATCGTTCCCCTAACTCTTATGAAAGTTGGGTATAAGAGACTCTTTAAACTGATCATCACTTAACCATCTCACAAATGTTCTCCATTCCTGCTCAATAACATACACAGGCTCCCAGAATAAGAGGAAATCTCAGGACCAAGCAAGTAGGCTCTACTCTCTAGTTCCGTGATGGCGACCTATGACACACGTGTCAGCACTGACACACGTAGCAATTTTTGATGACATGTGGCACATGTGGCCACATACCAGAGAAGTATGGGGCCACATGCCGAGAAGGACGTTTCATTCTCGCCTCCTGCACAGCCAGGTGCAGTAGCCGAGGATAAAACACTTGCTGTAGTGTAGACACTCTGTGCCGGAGGTCTGTAGGCCAAAACAACAGAACTCCAGCACAGAGCGTCTAGTTCTGGAACTTCTGGTTAGGCCGTTTTTCTCCAAGTGACACACCACCCGAGTTATGCTCAGTTTTTTGGCAAATTTTTACACACCAAGCTCAAAAGATTGCCCATCACTGCTCTAGTTGCTGCTGGATGAGGCGTCTACTTTATGAGGGTCATTTGATTGTAAACCTACTTAGGTCAATTGTATTTGTATTCAGTTATGCAATTAAATCAAATAAATTTGAAATTAATATTTATTAAAAGAAAGTATAATATGACCTGAACTATGGTGATTCAGTGGATAAAGCATCGACCTGGAACACTGAGGCCACCAGTTTGAAACCTGGGGCTTGCCTGGTCAAGGCACATATGGGAGTTGATGCTTCCTGCTCCTCTTCCCTTTTTCTCTCTCTCTCTCTACAAAATGAATAAATAAAATCTTTTTTTAAAAATAAAGTGTAATTAGGTAAAAGAAAACTAAGTTGGATGTTTTTGTTTTTTGTTTTATTCGTTGATTTGAGAAAGAGAGGAAGGGTGAGGGAGATAGAGTGAAGAACAGCAATCTGCGCCTGTATGTTTCCAGACTGGGGATCAAACAGGCAACTTCTGCATTGCGGGACAATGCTCTAACCAACCAAGCTCTCCAGCCAGGGGAAAATATTGGATGTCTACTTTTACTTTTTATTTTGTTTATTTATTTTAAAGAAAGAGGAAAAGGGAAGGAGAGAGAGAAAGAGAAAGTTGGATACTTTGGAATGACTTCAGAAAAGGTAATTGGGAAAAAAATCATTTTGAATTGTACAAAAAATTGGGCAAAAAATTATGAAAATCAAAAATAGAAATCATAAAATCTAGAAGAATTCTAAACTAAAGAACATCAAAATAACAACAAATTATTTAAAAATTAATGTTAATAGAAACCTTGGTCCCAAATAAAAAGGCTGGTAAAATATTTATTTTTATATTTTATACTAAAATAAAATATTTTAGATACATATTATCTTTTGAAAGTCTCTGCTTTGATTTTTTTTTTTTTTTTTTTTGCAAGAGAGAGAGAGACAGAGAGAGGGACAGATAGGGATAGATAGGCAGAAAGGGAGAGAGATGAGAAGCATCAATTCTTTGTTGCAGCACCTTAGTTGTTCATTGATGGCTTTCTCATATGTGCCTTGACCAGGGGCTACAGCCAAGCCAATGACACCTTGCTGAAGCCAGTGACCTTGGGCTTCAAGACAACAACCATAAGATCATGTCTATGATCCCACGCTCAAGCCAATGACCCTGTGCTCAAGCTGGTGAGGCTACGCTTGGGGTTTCAAACCTGGGTCCCCTAAATCTCAATCCAATGCTCTATCCATGGTGCCACCACCTGGTCAGAGTCCTCTTTGATTTTTTTGGTTTACAGTCTAAAGGGTGTTTTTTTACCGACTGCTTGTATTTTATATATATTTGTATAAAATATGGATATGGCCATATTTTAAAATGAATTATGGATTGTGTGTCCTGAAATACAGGAAATCTGTCTCTGGTTAAAAATTGAACCAGCCTGACCAGGTGGTGTCACAGTGGATAGAACGTGGACCTGGGATTCTGAGGACCCAGGTTTGAAACCCTGAGGTTGCCAGCTTGAGCACAGGTTCACCAGCTTGAGGGTGTGGTCACCAGCTTGAGCATGGTATCATAGACACGATCTCATGGTCTCTGGTTTGAGCCAAAAAGTTGCTGGCTTGAAGCCCAAGGTCACTGGCTCAAACAAAGGGTCACTGGCTTGGCTGAAGCCCGCCCCCCAATCCTCGGCCAAGGCACATATGAGAAGCAATCAATGACAACTAAAAGTGATGAAACTATGAGTTGATGCTTCTCATCTCTCCCTTTCTATCTGTCACTCTCTCTCTCTGTCTCTCTCTCTTTTACTAAAATAATAAAAATAAAAAAATAAAAAATCCTGGCCTTTAGAGCTTATATTTTGGTAGAGGTAAATACAAAACAATTAATAAATATAAAACTTACTGTATTATAAAGTGATATATTCTGTAGAAAAAATAGAGGAAAGAAATAACTGGGTAGTGTTGGACCAGGTTTGCAATTCTAAACAGTCTAGCCTGAGAAAATGACACTAAGAAGGTGACATTTAAGTCAGAACCATACAAAAGGTGAGGGAATCAGCCAGGATGAAACGTGAAAGGAAGAGCAAGCCATGCCAAGAAGAACACAGCTTTGACAAGGCCTAGTCATAAAGCAGTTTCTCTTATAGGTAGATGGCAATATAATTGATATTCAAAGCAGGACATATATATTAGGCAGCCTGTATCAGGATCTTCAACAGCAGTGAAACTACACAGGTACTTGAAATATAATAATGCTTTCTTCCGCAATTCTTTTGATAAAAAATAATAATGATAATGATAATAATAATAATAATAATACCTATCCATTACCCTTTAGTCATAAAAACAATCTGGGTTTTTTTCATAAATTATGACAGCATGATGTAGTGAAAAGGGTCCTCAATTTCACATGTGAAACTTTAGCTTCCCAGACTGAGGCACTATATTACTGACAATGATAAGCTATCAAACAAACATGAAAATAGAAAAATATAGGCATCTGAATTAAAGTATTTGTCCATTTTCATTTAAGTCAGGTTTTAAAAAATAAACAAACAAACACAAATCCCCTACAGTTTTGTCAAGTCCAGATTCATTTAGTAAGGGAAAAAAATGAATGATCCTTGAACTTCATTTCCTAGGGCTATTTCTGTCATGGGAAATCTTTTATCCAGGGTACTTCTCTGCATAGGTGCACATTTACTAAGTCACAGGTATTAAAGCCACAGCTTTAGATGAACAAATGAAACACATGGTAAACTGTTTAAAATATGGTAAGCTCCTGTCAAGAGACTGGGACCACTTTGAAAAACACTTCTGTAGGGGTGGGAAGACAGTTCAATCAATGGTTTGTTGAATAACCTTAGATAAATCACTTGCCATTTCAGCATTTGTTTACTCATTTCTTAAATTTTATTTATTGATTTTTACTAAGAGGAGAGAGAAAAAGAAAAAGGTATAGGGGAAGAGAAGGAAGCATCAACTCATAGTTGCTTCTTATATGTGCCTTGATCAGGTAAGCCTGGGGTTTTTTAACTGGCAACTTCAGCATTCCAAGTCAATGCTTTATCCACTGTGCCACCACAGGCCAGGCATTTTCCCATTTTTTAAAAAGGGAAATAATGATATATGCCTTACTCTCAGCACAATATTAATGTTGATAACATGTTAAAAAGCTTTGACTAATATAGAGTATTGTTGTCATCATTATTAATCATTTATTGATTATTTACTATATTAAAGCAATAAGATATATGTTTATTGGGGACTGAGCACAAAAGTACAAAAAGAAGAAGGAGAAGGAAGAAGAACAAGAAGACCTGGATAATATCTGCCCTATCCATAATAAAATTAAACTTGGGTGAATAACGCATGTGTTTTATAGATATATGCAAACAGTAACATTGTCTTAAGTAAAGCCAAACACTTAGTAAAGATTACAGTTGAAATAAATTATTAGACAGTGCTGAGTGTTTGGATATTACTTAATGAAGCAAAAATTTGCCAGGAACATCGACTGAAAGGAAATGAAAGTCTTATGATAGAAAGATGATGTAGTAAGTAGTGAGAGAAAACAAATAACATGGAAAAACTAAGAAAAGTTATTTCTTAAAAGGTGAAACTAGAGACATAACCAAAACAAGATTTGAAATAATGAACAGTTCATCATTTTCAGAAGAGAAATGTAGTCTGGCCACATTTAATTTAGCTTCACAAAATAGCCGTGACTGTGGTCAGGACCCCAGGTTGTGTTAGGTCATTGTATTAAAAGAGCTAGATCAGACAAAGCTACTCAAGATAATGTTTTTTTAGATTGTAAATGTGTTTGTCTAATAAAAAAAAATTTTCCTGGTGTATCTGGGCAGAATGAAGTGAAAAAATAATATTTTAGCTGTAACCTCCTAATAAGGTACAATAATGTCAACGGGTACATTAATACAAAGACTTATGTTTCCTTCCATTTTTTTATAAACACCAAGCCTGTGCCCTTCTCCTGGGGCTGGAAGAGTTCAGTGAGACAGAGCTTCCCATTGTCCCTCCCGTCCATTGTGCACTCTTTCTTCTGGACTCTGTCCCATCTGACCATGCTCTTTCCTTCCAGATGTTTGTTTTACCTTTTGGCTCATCATTTCTCCTGAACTGCACACCTTGTCCCTTGTTTTTCAAAATCAGCTGCCAACTGTAAAAGGAAAATGGTTGCAAACCTGGCTGGGACAGAACATTTTACTTGACAACCTTTTTCTGTGAAGAAATGAGCATTCCTGATAAAATGATTAAGCGATTTTCAGATAAACTTTAAGAGAATTAAGACTTGTTCTAGGTAAGTCAGTTTAGGTAACAAGAACTGATATAAATCCAACCCAGAAGTTATTGGTAAAGAGACATTTATGCCTCTACAGAGGCATAAAGCGGGAGCCAGACTACAGTGGGTTGAGGAATGGAGGAGAACTAAGGAATTGCAGACCATAAATGTCAATGACTGTCTCAAGAAGCTTGGCTGGAAAGGCAAGAGAACAATAAGGTGGTAGCTTGTTTTCGAGGTGGACCCAATCATGCTTATGTTGAAGGAAAAGAAGGTTATAACTGGAAACTGGCTTTTCGTTTCTGAATGAAAACTTTTGCTTTCCATTACAAATAAAATGAAGTGCTCTGATTTGGTTGTATTTCTTTAGAACAAATAGACACAGGGAGTTTAGAGATGGAGAAAGCTTATTTTTTACTACCTAGCATTAGAGAGGCATGGTCTCCTAAATCTGTCTGCCCATTAGACTCATCTAAGGATTTTGATAAAAATAGATTCCAGGGCTCTGTGCCAGACCACTGACCCAGAATGTCTAACAGAGAGGCCTGGAAATCTGCAGTTTTAACAAGTATCTTCTGAGCAAGCAAGGTTGGGGGTGGGCGATCAGGGAGAAATGGTGGAAAGCACAGGCTTAGAATTAGAAACACCTGGATTCAAAACCTTCTCCATCACTCACATGGCTTGCGTGAATTATTCTGCCCTGGCTGATGGTAGTTGTTCAGATGAAATAATAGACGTAAAATGGCTGGTACACATAAATACTCAATTTATATTTAGTATCTTTATATTTTAAATTAACAAATAAGACTTGCTCTAGGAAACAAATAAGACTTGCTCTAGGAAACCCAAACCAATTTGACTGCCAGTGAAAACGTCTAGTGAGCTCTAGTGAGCTAGATTTTTTTAAATACAGCTGCTCTAACAATTACATAATCATTCTTTTTTCAAATGGTCCTAA
Source organism: Rhynchonycteris naso (assembly GCA_037038555.1). Classification (NCBI taxonomy): domain Eukaryota; kingdom Metazoa; phylum Chordata; class Mammalia; order Chiroptera; family Emballonuridae; genus Rhynchonycteris; species Rhynchonycteris naso. Next base: position 46,463,868 of record CM073000.1, on the reverse strand, counting down.
GGGGAGTGAAACTTTGGCCTACAAGGAACCTTTTGCTTTTGCAAAAAGATTGCAACAAAACTTTAACATTGACCCTAGCTAACTTAAAAAAACAAATTTTTAATTTAGTGATTTTAGAGAGAGAGGGAGAGAGAGAAACAGGAACATAAATCTGTTCCTGTATGTGCCCTAACCAGGGATTGAACTAGCAAACTCTACACTTTGGGATGAAGTTCTAACCAACCCAAATATCTGGCCAGGACCCTAACTAAATTTTTTAATAAGGTTTCTTTATCAAAACTCTTTGAATCAGTTGAAATTTTCCAACCCCTGGACTGTGTTTACCTTCTAGTGCTAATGTTTAGACCTAAGCGCCACTCCTGAGAATCTGATACTATCATGAAATGGCTTCTCAACAGCTAGCACAACTGGAAAGAAAGAACTGCACAGCCTTTTACTAGAGAGTAAAGTGTTCAATCTAAGTAACATTACACTCTTCTCTCAGGAACAGCAACTCAAGGCCAGAGACTTTGACTTACAGGGATGTTATAGCAAAGCAATGGGCAGAAATTATCCAGCAATCCAGTTGCTGGAAACCAGTATAAAACTAGAGAGAGAGAGAAAAGAAATGGAGATAGGATCTTTCTAAAAAGCTAAAGTAGCAATCAAACAGACATCAGGGATTAAGTAAAACCCTAAACAAAAAACAAAGTGCAGTACACAAAAGTTAAAATACAAGATCAGAGCTGAGCACTAGAGTTAATTGGATCAGTGGGATATCATTGGCCTGGAGCCAACTTGTTGAATTTAAAAAGGACTCATCCTAGGAAGTAATACTGGAAATGACAAAGAAATGCAAAATTTGAGGGTGTTTTGAATATCAGTAATTGACCTGGATTTTGGCTTTGATTTCTCTGCTTTTCTTTTTGTTTATTTATATAGTTGAAATATCTGCAGTATTTTTTTTTTTTTTTACTTAATAAAGATGGATTATTTTGGTCACTTTACCAGATTCAACTTCCTTTTGAACAGGCTTTGTTCCAATGGGCTCAACCTTGAATTAAAGTTGCTGCAGAGGAGGTGAGGCACATCCCAGCAGCACCAGGAATCAGATGGCAGTGTGGCGGAAGAGCAGAGCCAGATACACAAAACAGTAGATGCAAAGCAGCCTGGGAAAGGAGATAGAAATAAAGGTCTAAAAGAGTAGGTTACTCCAAAAACTATGTAACTTTTTTTAAATTTTTTTTAAATAAAATAAAAATAAAAGAGTCAGTTACTTCAGTGTAGCCATCCTAAAACCCAGATGTTGGGCAGATAAATATATTATGCTCACTTTGTTAAAGATGGCACTGCCCACATGCAAGATTTAAGAGTAAGCTTTTGCCCATACCCTTGACTGATTGGATGATGTGGGGTGGTGCACTCTCATGAGGAATCCTCCCATTATGCCTCAGATAAGTGACTTTGTATCAGAGATTTTCTTGTTTGTAGATTGGATTAAAGGTTTGGATTTCTACACTATAAAGTGTGGCAGACCAGGAGCTTGCTCTCTCTCTCGGTTCCTGAGGTTAGTATTAGAGAGGAGAGCAGATTAAGGCCACGTGGAGGAGAGGAGAAGCAGCCAAGATGACGGAGTGCTGAGGAAGAAGCCAGTTTGTGCAGAGTTTGTGCAGAGAGAAGGAGATGGGAAACAGAGGTGAATAAGGCTGGTGAGCTAGAAACCTTTGATGCTAGGAAACTCAGATAAGTCAGTAGCTTTGTGAGCACTGAATGAGTGGGTTTTGGAGCCCAGTGTGTGTTTTTACTTGCCCACTAGATGCAAGCTAGAATTAAAGCTGATGGCTCACCAGTTCTTGGCTCCGTTGTTTCATTACCAACTGTTCGAATCTAATGCGAACCTGCATGAGCCAGGCGGCTGTGATAATGGCTGCGACTACTGGCTTTACACCAGAGAAGGAAGCTAGTAAACTAGGTGAGGAAGATGGTGGGTCAGTGACATGTGGTAGAAGACAGATTCAGACAAACAGGTATTCAAACAGGTCACCAATAACCCAAACACTGGAATCACTGAAAAATGCTTTGATCAGTGACGCCTTCCTTCTGCCCAGAATACTCTTCTCTGAGCTATCTACAGAACTCACCCTCTCCTTTCCTTGAGACCTTGAACAAATATGCTCTTCACAGCAAAGCCATCCTATCTAAAATGCCAACATGTTCACACACACACAATCCTTATCTCCCTCCCCAGATGTTTTACTTTTCTTATTGGTTCGTATTAGTGTTTAACACATCATATATTTTACTTATTTACTTTGTTTAGTCTTGCCCACTAAAATATAAACTCCATGACAAAGCACTTTGTCTGTCTGTTTATTATTGCATCCCCTACACTTAGAACACTGCTGAGCACATATTGACACTCAACAGACATTTGTTTTAAAAAAATGTTGAAGAGTTTGTTAGTTAATCATGAAGATAACTTGTTCAAAATAATTATAATACTAGAATATAATTTATACATTCTCTTAGGGGAAGGTGAGAGGGAGAGGTAGTATTGAGAATAACCATTTGATAAAGAATATCATTAATTTTAGAATTAAAAAAAGATCTTGGAAATAATCTAGTTAGAACCTATCTTTGTAATGGACTGAAGGTTTGTGCCTCCAAAAATATCCATATGTTGAAGTCTTAATCACCATGTTGATGATATTAGTAGATGGCATCTTTGGGTGGTACTTGGGCGTAGATATATGATCATGAGACTAGAACCCCCATGCAGATATAAATGCCTTTATAAGATAGGAAGAGACAAGCTTCCTCACTCTTCAGTGTGAGGATATAGAGAGAATGCAATTATTTGCAAGCCAGGAAAGGGCTCGCACCGAGAAGTGAATCTTGGACTTTTAAACCCCCAGAACTGTGAGAAAAAAATCTCTTTTGTTTAAGCTACCTAGGCTATGGTATTTTGTTAGAGTAGTTCAAACTGATTAAGACAATCTAATGTCCTCTAAAAGAAGTCCGATTAAATAAGTCATGGTACAGCCATATGACCAAACACTATGCGACTGTTATACAGAAAATAAGAAAGCTATGTGCTGTTATAGAATGATGTCAAGATACACTATTAAAAGAAAAAAGCGAAGTGCAGAACAGTATTTATAAATATTGCTTCTCATATAAAAAAGAAGCAGGAATAAGAATGTGTATTTCTATGTGCTTGTATAAACATAAAGATATATTAGAAACTAAGAAGGGAGAGAGTAAGGTAAAAACTGGACAGATCGGGGACAAGCATGGAAGAGAGACTTCACATTTCATGATATTTTACACTTGATTTTTGAACAATGAATAAATTGCCTCATCAAAACTAAGTTTTAAAATGTAAATCCTTGACCTCTTTATTGAACTCAATACTACTTGCCGACATTCCCCCTGAAATGTCTAATAGGTTTCTCAAATATGACATACCCAAAACAGAACAGTTGATTTCCCCCTCAAACTTGTTTCTCTCCCTCTTTTCTATGACTGAGTAAACAACACCACGATCCACCCTTTTACCCAACTTCCAAATCTAAGAGTTGTTCTCAATTCCTGTTTCTCCTACACAATGGATTTGTGAACAAGTTCCATTGTTCCTGCCACCACAATAGAGTTCTAATACCCTGTTTCCCTGAAAATAAGACCTAGTGCAATTTTTTTCAAGCTTAGAAATATAAGGCCTCCCCTGAAAATAAGACCTAGCATGTCTTTAAGAGCAAAAATTAATATAAGACACTGTCTTATTTTCAGGGAAACAGGGTAGGCCCACTTTCTGCCATCTCTACGATTATCGTCATAGTCCTGGCCACTGTCATCTCTAACCTGACCTACTGAAATAGCTTTGGAGATGTTACCTGGAGTGAGATGGACAGACAAGAACTGCTTGTTTCTAATCCATGACAACATAAGAACCTTGCACCAAAATGAAAATCAACTACTTCACTGAGCATAATATATAGTGCAGCAGACTATTTTTTTCATAGCAAGACTTTCTCAATGAAAGAAGGAATGTATTGATTTGTACTCTGGAGCAAGTTCCTTATCTCTTTGTAGACAAGCACTTTGAGTAGCAGTGTTGCTACTAATACTGCTTCCACTCTTGCCCATTTATACCCGTTCTTCTATAGTAGCTGAAAGGTCCAGGACATGGCAGGAGTCGCATCAACCACACAGGGGCCAAAGTGTGGAAAAGAGGATTTACTGCAAACACCTGGGTGCAGGTAGGCTAAGTCCAATAAGAGAATCAACCCCAAGCAGGGGTGAGAGGGTTAGTTTTATACTCTGCTGCCTCCTTCTGGCAATTTCTGTTGATGTTGGTTACCAGGCCTCTGGCCTGGGCTTGTGTTATTCTTGTGTGTCAGTTCTTGCCTCCATTGGTAATGGGTCTGTTTTGATTCCTGTCTCCATTGGTAACGGGCTCCTGTGGTAAGGAGCTCTTGTTTGGTTAACTTAAAGATTAAGTACAGTTCATCAGGTACTGACTGAGGAAGGGTTGATAGGGGGCAGTTTTCAGCCGTGAGAATACATTTTGTCCTAACAGTAGCCAACTTTAATTTTAAAACATTACTCACATTATGTTGCCTCCAGCTCAAAACTTGCCAAAGCTTTCCCATGGACTGGAATAAAATCTAAGCCCCTTACCAAATTCTAAATGAACCTATCTGCCTTGGCCCAGCTCTCTTCCATTACATTGCAGATAAATTCTTTCCCATCTATGGGCCTTTTGGCCCTCTGCCTGGAGTTTTCAGCTCTTTTATTTTCTCGTGGCTGATAGACTGTCATTATTTATGTTTTAATAAAGATGAATGTTATAAGTTATCTCCCCAGCTTTTTATTTCTTTTTGCTTCTAGGAAATAAAAAACAACAACAATATACGTATCTTTCTTGCAATTGATAGGATCTTATGCTATAAATTAAAGTGTGTTAAGGGCTGAATTGTGTCTCCCCAAAATTTATATATTAAAGTCCTAACCACCAGAATATTAATTTCAAATAGGATCTTTCAAAAGAGAATTAAGTTTCACCAAAATCAAAGATTCTTCTGTCTCCATATATTTGAGTGCCTTTGCCATGATATATTATGTAATTGTATATTTGAAACCTATATAATTTTATCAACTAATGTCACTGCAATAAATTTAATTATTTTTGAAGATAATTAAAATGAGGCCCTAATCCAATAAAATAGGTGTCCTTATAAGAAGAGGAGATTAAGACACAGATAGAGCCCTGACCAGATGCCAGATAACTCAGTTAGTTAGAGGATCGTCCCCATAAACCAAGGTTGTGAGTACAATCCCCAGTCAGGACACATATAAGAATCAACCGATGAATACATAAATAAGTGGAACAACAAAGTGATGTTTCTCTCTCTCCCTCCCTCCCTCCTTTCCTCCCTTTCTCTCTAAAATCAATTTTAAAAAACTTAAAGACACATACATATACTGGGGGTCCTCAGGTTACAACATTTTCAACATAACGACGTTTCAAATTTACTATGCTCACTCCCATAAAAACTTTAAAAAATTGAGATGTGAGTGTTTCAGCTTACATTGTTAGCGCCCTACTTACAGAATATGCGGGCAAATTAATTTGGTTGTGTGCGGCAGAAGAAAACACAGTAACACGACATATGAGTGAGGGAGTTGGTATCCCCCAGTATGCTCACCTATGCCATTTTGGACAGTTAAAAGTCCAAGTGTTCCATATGTGTTGCTTTCTTGGCTACTTTTTGGCTCTTGTCACGGCTCCTAAATGAAAGTCAGAGTCTTCATATGGTAGTACTTTAAAGAGGAAAGCCTATGATTTTATAACTGTGTTAGGATAGGTAAGTAACTTAGGCTAGGGTGTGTTTCAACTTACAACAAAATTTGGGTTACATCACTGTCTAAGAATGGAACTGTGTCGTAAACTGAGGACCCCCTGTATAGGTAAGGCAGTGGTTCTTAACCTGGGTTCTATCGAACCCTAGGGGTTAGATGAGTCGGTCTCAGGGGTTCGGAGAAGCCTCTGCCACTGAGGCCAGAATAAAGTAATACCGTAATTTGTTGTGAGTTCATGTACTTTGTTGGTTTTGTTCTTTGAGCAAGGTGATGTTCATACACGGCTCATTTTGTGCACCAGTAAAAAAACATATACCTATGTCTTGAATTTGGGGGAAAAAATCATATTTTATTTATCATTAAAGAAGGGTTTGGTGAATGTGCATATGAAACTGGTCGGTTCAGTACCTCAAAAAAGGTTAAGAACCACTGAGGTAAGGTAAGACACTAGGAGAAGATGACCATCTACAAGCAAAGGAGAAACTGACCTCAGAAGAAATCAACCCTGCCAACATCTTGATCTCAGAATTCTAGCCTCACAAATTGTGAAAAATTTCTGTTCTTTAAACCACCCACTTTATGATACTTTGTTATGGCTGTTCTAGCAAACTAATACATTGTGCATTAAATAACATCTCCCCTACTTTGAGTTCATCCTAATTTTTTTTTCTCTCTGGTATTTTATTTATTTTGTTTTTCTTTTCTGTATGTGTTTATGTAGCCACCTCAAATCCTTTTTATTTTTTTTTTTAATTTTTATTTATTCATTTTAGAGAGGAGAAAGAGAGAAAGAGAGAAGGGGGGAGGAGCAGGAGGCATCAACTCCCATATGTGCCTTGACCAGGCAGCCCAAGGTTTTGAACTGGCGACCTCAGCATTTCCTGGTCGACGCTCGATCCATTGCGCCACCACAGGTCAGGCTCAAATCCTTTTTAAAATCCATCAGTCTTCTGAAGTGTAAGTCTAATAATCCTTTCTTTAAAATGTGGAATTAAGATTAATTTGCCATCATTAGTTCTTAATGAATCTTCCTGCCTGGATTCTGATCAACACTACTTCCTTTTCTAAGGGGTTGTATGCCAAATGACTAATGATCCATTAAAGAAATGTTGCCAAAAATCAACATTAGATTGGCGGAGGAGAGGGGGAAGGGAGAGGGCTGAGAAACATCTAAAGAGTCTGGAATAAGGGATCTAGAGTTGGAATCTGGGCACTGTTTTTAACAAAACGGATCAAAGAAATTATTTGATAAGCCAGCAGTATATTTAAATGAGTATATGTTATATACTATATACTCAACACATTGCTCAACCTACAGTTATTTCATTTCATTCTCACCACAATCCTGTGAGGTAAATACTAATATCTCCATTTTAGAGTTGAAGAAATTGAAACACTGAAGAGTTTCAGTAGCTTTTCTAAAGTCCCACAACTGGTATGTGATAGAGCTTGCTTTCATAACTTTCAGAGCCCATGCTCTTGCCACTGGATATACTAGAGATGACAAATACAGCATCTAATCAGTTCAGCTAAACAAACATTTTTTAAAGATATTTTTATTACTAATTTTAGAGCAGAGAGAGAGAAGGAGGCAGGAGCAGGAAGCATCAACTCCCATATGTGCCATGACCAGGCAAGCCCAGGGTTTTGAACTGGAGTCCTCAGCATTCCAGGTCGATGCTTTATCCACTGCGCCAACACAGACCAGACTCATAAACATTTACTGAACAACTAATATGTCTAAAACACTGCCCTGGAGGTACGGAAGATATAAAAATGAATAGAATAAAATTCTGTCCTCAAAGAACACTTGGTCTTCCTAAGCAAGGCCAATAGGCATGCAAATAAATAAATTACAATATTATGTGAGATAATAATGAAAAAAAGTTCAAGTTTCAGAAGTATTAAAATGGCAGAAATAATTCCTGAATTCTAGAGACAGTTTTCCATGGAAGTTAACCTCTGATCTGGGTTTTGATTATAGAGCTAGATGGCTTTCATCATGCAGCAAAAATAGAGAAGGAAGTTGCCGGTAGAGAGCACAACACATGCAATCAGTCTGATTAGCCTGATATACTGTATGCACTGTAGTCTGATATTGCTGGAGATGAAGTGGAAGATAGGAGACAGAAAATTAAGCTGGACATATTGACATTATGCTTACCCTGGGTGTTTACACATTTCATGTTTACCTAATTTTCATCATAACTTCTCTTGTTTTTTTTTTTAATCATCTCATTTTAGCAGATGATATGCTTTATCCTACCTGGGGTATAGCTAGTTTCCTTTACTAGTTGATTTGATTCAACAAATTTCTTCATTGCCTGACTTGATTCTACATTCCTTTTGTAGTTTCTATGCGTAGAGTCAATTCTATAGCTATTTAGTTGATAAGCTAAAAGAAAAAGATATGAACAGCTAACTACTATTCAGGGACATAAGGCAATCTCAGAGATATGTACCAGGCACTGTGGTAACAGGAAAATGTGTTCTATTTCATTTGAGTAAGAGACAACTAAACTGAGTCTTGAAAGAGAAGCATGTATCTCAAACAAAAGAAATAGCATATATTATACAGAGGCATGAAACACGGTATGTATGAGATATATGAACTGGTTTAACCAGAAAGTAAAAAGTACCTAAGGGAAATGGTGAGAAGGGATCCTGGCCAGATAAAAAAAATACCTAAAAATAATAATTATTTATTTCAAACCAAGGAATCCAGATTTTCCTGGTTATTGGGAGTCATTAATGAGTATTAAGATGCACAGTGACATGATTAAAGTTTCATTTTAGAAATTTCCAATGGCAGCATCTGGAAGATGAAATCAAAGCAGAGAGATTAATCAAAAGGACTACTGCAAAAGACAAATTGAGGGGCAATTTAGCAACATCTGTCAGCATGAAAAATCTATATACCGTTTGACTCAGCAGTTCTACTTAGAGAAATTTATCTTATGGGTACACTTGCACATGTATAAAAGGTTATACACAAGGTAATTCATAGCACCTAAATTGTTCAATAGTCATTTATAAATAAAAAACTTTAAAGCCATTAAGAAAATATTTATGTATTGATATAAAATGATCTCCCAAAGCTATTCAACAAAAAACAATGCAGGACAACCTGTAATGTACACCAATATTTAACTAAAAAGGTAAAACAACAGTATTTTATGTTTTTAATATTCATGAGTACATTAAAGAACCACATATGCATAAACTATTTTTAGAAGGAAATGCTATAAACTGATAACATTAATTGTTTCCAGAGAGGTAACCTGGGTAGATGAGAGATAGGAGTGGGAACAAATATTCCATTAGAGCTTTTGAATCTGGAACCATGTTAAATTGTATTATCGATTCTTAAATAAATAAACCCAATTTTAATTTTAAAAGAGAAGGAAAATCCTAATAAGAGATAAAGTGGATCTCTGAGTCAAAAAGTAGCCATTGCAGGTATAGAAAAAGGGACAGTAAGAAAAATGTTAAGAAAATAAAACAAAATAATTTTATGACTCTTTAGAAATAGCAAGAGAGAAGAGTTTATAATAACATTGAATTTCTGACCTAGGAAACTGAGTGACTATATAGGTGTCAGGTACCAACATTATAAATACAGAGAGTAACAAGCTAAAGAAAAAGAAAATGAGTACAATTGTGGAATGTTATGTTTGAAGTGCTGTAAGGCCATATATCCAACAGCCTACTAGGAAATGTATTCATACAACCAACTATACTAACTGCTAAGAATACATACATGATAGGAAAGGATAACTGTCAGAAGACTATATGGTATGAAGCTCAAAAAAGAAATCTGGGTAGAGAGTTGAGTCATTAGAAAATATATGGTTGAAGTCAGTCGGTGCTGCGGCGGTGGTGGCGAAATGAGTCATGGTAGTGGGCAGCGAGATCCAGTAGCGCCGCACGGGGTGGGTGGGAGGTGACTAAGAGAAGGGGTATGGGAGCACCGCAGTTGGACAGTCACGGTGTTCTGGGCTGCTGACCACACACCCAGAACTTGGAGCCAGCAGCAGCGGCAGCAGAAGCAGAGCGCCAGGCAGGTTTTTGTATGTACCACTATAGTCAAGAAACTGAACAGTTTTAAAGACTTCAAAGAGGCTCTACTAGGTAAGGAGATCAAAGCTGGAAGAAGCCTACAAGTCATAGAGAATAATGGGTAGGCAGAGAAGCATAAGTCATATGTTTCAACAAGATAAATCCTCTGATAAAATCTTGGATGAGCCTGACCTGTGGTGGCGCAGTGGATAAAGTGTCGACCTGGGAACACTGAGGTCGCCAGTTCAAAACCCTGCACTGGTCTGGTCAAGGCACATATGGGAGTTGATGCTTCCAGCTCCTCCCCCCTTTCTCTCTCTCTCTCTCTCTCTCTCTCACTCACTCTGTGTCTCCTCTCTAAAAATGAATAAAATAAAAAGAAATTAAAAAAAAAAAAATCTTGGATGAATTGGAAGTAATCAAATTATCGGATGCAGAGAATAAAATAATAATTTTTAGGATGCTTAAAGATCTCAAAGCTACAATGAATAAACTTAATGAAAACTTCAATAAAGAAATTAAAAGCATCAAAAAGGTTCTGGAGGCCTGACCTGTGGTGGCGCAGTGGATAAAGCGTCGACCTGGGAACACTGAGGTCGCCAGTTCAAAACCCTGCACTGCTCTGGTCAAGGCACATATGAGAGTTGATGCTTCCAGCTCCTCTCCACTTTCTCTCTCTCTCTCTCTCTCTCTCTCTCTCTCTCGTCTCCTCTCTAAAAAAGAATAAAATAAAATAAAATAAAATAAAAAATAAATAAAAAATTTTAAAAAAAGGTCCTGGAAATCATAAAGAAGAACCAGACAGAAATGACAAACACAATATAAGTAATGAAGACTACACTGGAAGGAATTAACAGAAGGCTGAATAAAGCAGAGAAACAAATCAGCCACTTAGAGGACAAGGTAAGTGAAAGCACAGAAGTGGAGCAGCAAAAAGAAAAGAGACTGGCCTGACCTGTGGTGGTGCAGTGGATAAAGCGTCGACCTGGGAACACTGAGGTCGCCAGTTCAAAACCCTGCACTGGTCTGTCTGGTCAAGGCACATATGGGAGTTGATGCTTCTAGCTCCTCCACCCTTTCTCTATTTCTCTCTCTCTTTCTCTCTCTATCTATCTATCTCTATCTCTCTCTCACTCTGTGTCTCCTCTTTAAAATGAATAAAATAAAATAAAATAAAAATTAAAGAAAAAAAGGAGACTGAAAAAATCTGAGGAAACTCTAAGAGAGCTCTGTGACAACCTAAATAGAAACAACATCGCATCATAGGGGTTCCTTAAGAAGAAGAGAAAGAACAAGGGTTACAGACCTTGTTCAATAAAATCATAGCTGAGCATGACCTGTGGTGGCGCAGTGGATAAAGCGTCGACCTGGGAACACTGAGGTCCCCAGTTCAAAAACCCTGCACTCGTCTGGTCAAGGTACATATGGAAGTTGATGCTTCCAGCTCCTCCCCTCTTTCTCTCTCTCTCTCTCTCTCTCTCTCTCACTCTGTGTCTCCTCTCTAAAATGAATAAAATTTAAAAATAAATTTAAAAAATAATCATAGCTGAAAAGTTCCCTAAATTGGTGCAGGAAAAGGACACACAAGTTCAGGAAGCACAGAGAATTTCATTAAAGAGAAACCCAAAGAAAACTACACCAAGACACATCATAATTAAAATACCAAAGCTAAGAGATAAAGAGAAAACATTACAACCTGATAGAGAAAAAAAGGCTATCACCTACAAAGGAGCCCCCCATAAGGATGACATCCAACTTCTCAACAGAAACACTTGAGGCCAGAAGGGAATGGCAAGACATATTCAAAGAAATGCAGAACAAGAACCTACAATCAAGACTTCCTTATTTAGCCTGACCAGGCAGTGGTGCAGTGGATAGAGCGTCGGACTGGGATGCAGAAGACCTAGGTTCGAGATGCCGAGGTCGTCAGCTTGAGCGCAGGCTCATCTGGTTTGAGCAAAAAGCTCACCAGCTTGGACCCAAGGTCGTTGGCTCAAGCAAGGGGTTACTTGGTCTGCTGAAGACCTACAGTCAAAGAATATATGAGAAAGCAATCAATGAACAACTAAGGTGTTGAAATGGCAACAAAAAACTAATAATTGATGCTTCTCATCTCTCTCTGTTCCTGTCTGTCTGTCCCTATCTCTCCCTCTCTCTGACTCTCTCTCTTTCCCTGTAAAAAAAAAAAAAAATGCAAGAAATGTTAAGGGGCCTGTTGTAAAAGGAACAAAGGGGAAAAAGAATATAGTAAAAGAGGAATATAACTTTAAAGAATAAAATGGCAATAAACAACTACATATCAGTAATAACTTTAAATGTAAATGTATTAAATACTTCAATCAAAAGACATAGGATAGCTGAATGAATAAGGAAACAAAACCTATACATATGCTGTCTAGAGGAGACGCACCTCAAAACAAAAGATACTTATAGACTGAAAGTAAAAGGATGGAAAAAATATTTTATGCAAATGGAAATTAAAAAAAAGCTGAGGTAGCAATACTTATATCTGACAAAATAAACTTTAAAACAAATACTATAGTAAGGTATAAAGAAGGTCACTATGTAATGATTAAGGGAGCAATCCAACAGAAGAGATAACCATTATAAATATATATGCACCGAACATAGGAGCACCTAGATATATAAAGCAGATTTTGATGGACATAAAGGGAGAGATCAACAGCAATACTATAATAGTAGGGGATTTCAATACCCCACTAACATCAATGGATAGATGTTCAAGAAAAAAAAAATTAACAAAGTAAAAACAGAATTAAGGAATACACTAGATCAACTGGATTTAATAGATATCCTCAGAACCTTCCATCTAAAGCAGTAGAATATACAGTCTTTTCAAGTGCTCATGGTACATTTTCTAGAATAGACCATATATTAGGGAATAAAATGAGTCTCAACAAATTTAAGAAGATTGAAACCATATCAAGCATCTTCTCTGACCACAATGGCATGAAACTAGAAATCAACTACAATAGGAAAACTGAAAAACACTCAAACACTTAGAAACTAAACAGCATGTTATTAAACAATGACTGGGTAAACAATAAGATCAAGGAAAAAATAAAAATTTCTTTGAAACAAATAAAAATGAGCATACAACAACTCAAAATCTGTGGGACACAGCAAAAGCAGCCCTGAGAGGGAACTTCATAGCATTACAGGCATAGCTTAAGAAGCTAGAAAAACTCAAGAAAAAGAAAACAACATAATTCTGCAACTGAAATAACTAGAAAGAAAACAGCAAGTAAAACCTAGAAGTAGAAGAAAAGAAAGAATAAAGATTAGAGCAGAAATAAATGACATGGAGACTAAAAAGACAATACAGAGGATCAATAAAACCAAGAGGTGGTTCTTTGAAAAACTAAAAAAGATCAATGAACCCTTAGCCAAACTCATCATGAAAAAAAGAGAGAGGACTCAAATAAATAAAATTTAAAATGAGAATGGAGAAGTAACAACGAACACAGCAGAAACACAAAGGATTGCAAGAAAATACTGTGAAGAACTGTATGCCAAAAAATTAGACAACCTAGATGAAATGGACTAATTCCTTGAAAAATTTAATCTTTCAAAAATCAGTCGGGAAGAATCAGAACACCGAAACAGTCTGATTACAACAAATGAGACAGAAACAGTTATCAAAAAACTCCCAACAAAGATAAGTCCTGGGCCTGATGGCTTCACAAGTGAATTCTACCAAAAATTCGAAGAAGAACTAACTCCTATCCTTCTCAAGCTATTTCAAAAAATTCAAAAGGAGGTAAAACTTATAAGCTCCTTTTATGAGGTGAGCATAATTCTGATTCCAAAACCAGGCAAAGACAACACACACAAAAAAAATTATAGGCCAATATCCCTGATGAATTTAGATGCTAAAATCCTCAACAAAATATTATCAAACCGGATCCAGCAATATATGAAAAAAATCATACATCATGATCAAGTGGGATTTATTCTGGGGAAGCAAGGCTAGTACAACATTAGCAAATCAATCAATGTGATTCATCACATAAACAAAAAAAAAAGGAGAAAAACCACATAATAATTTTAATAGATGCAGAAAAAGCATTTGATAAAATCCAGCACCTATTTATGATCAAAACTCTTAACAAAGTGGGAATACAAGGAACATACCTCAACATAATAAAGGCCATATATGACAAACCCACAGGCAACATCATAATTAATGGACAAAAATTAAAAACAATTCCCCTAAAATCAGGAACAAGGCAGGAGTAGCCTCTTTCACCAATCTTATTCAACATAGTATTGGAAGTCCTAGCTATAGCAATCAGACAAGAAGAAGAAATAAAGGAAACCCAAACTGGAAAAGAAGAAGTAAAACTATCATTATTTGCTGATGATATAATATTGTATATAGAACACCCTAAAGTCTCAGTCAAAAAACTACTGGACCTTATAAACAAATTCAGCAAGATGGCAGGATATAAAATTAATACACAGAAATCAGAGGCATTTTTATAATTGAACAATGAAATGTCAGCAAAAGAAATTAAGGAAACAATCTTCTTCACTATTGTAACCAAAAGAATAAAGTACCTAGGAGTAAATTTAACCAAGGAGGTTAAAGACTTGTACTCAGAAAATTATAAAACATTAATAAAAGAAATCATGGAAGACACAAACAAGTGGAAGCATATGCCATACTCATGGTTAGGAAGAATAAACATCATTAAAATGACTATATTACCCAAAGCAATTTATAAATTCAATGCAATACCAATTAAAATACCAATGACATATTTCAAAGGTATAGAACATATATTCCAAAAATTTATATGGAACCAAAAAAGAACACGAATAGCCTCAGCAATCTTGAAAACAAAGAATAAAGTGGGAGGTATCACACTTCTGATATCAAGTTGTAGTACAATGGAGTAAAGACAGCCTCTTCAACAAATGGTGTTGGGGAAATTAGACAGCTACTTGCAAAAAAAATGAAACTAGACCACCAACTTACACCATTCATAAAAATAAACTGAAAATGGATAAAGGACTTAAATGTAAGCAGTGAAACCATAAGCATCTTAGAAGAAAACATAGGCAGTAAACTCTCCGACAATTCTCGCAGCAATCTATTTGCTGGTTTAGCTCCATGGGCAAGTGAAATAAAGGACAGGATGAACAAATGGGACTATATCAAACTAAAAAGTTTTGCACAGCTAAGGACAATAAGAACAGAATAAAAAGACAAACTATACAATAGGAGAACATATTCAACAATACGTCTGATAAAGGGTTAATAACCAAAATTTATAAAGAACTTGTAAAACTCAACACCAGGAAGATAAACAATCCAATCAAAAAATGGGCAAAAAAAAAGAATAGACACTTCTCCAAAGAGTACATACAGATGGTCAATAAGTATATGAAGAAATGCTCAACATCACTAATCATTAGAGAAATGCAAATTAAAACCACAATGAGATATCACCTCTCACCAGTCAGAATGGCACTCATCAGCAAAACAACACAGAACAAGTGCTGGCGAGGATGTGAAGAAAAGGAAACCCTCCTGCACTGTTGGTGGGAATGCAGACTAGTGCAGTCACTGTGGAAAACAGTATGGAGATTCCTCAAAAACTTAAAAATTGAACTGCCGTTTGACCCAGCTATCCCACTTTTAGGAATATATTCCAAGAACACCATATCACTGATTCCAAAGGAGAAATGCACCCCCATGTTTATGGCAGCATTGTTCACAATATCAAAGATCTGGAAACAGCCCAGGTGTCCATCAGTGGACGAGTGGATTAAAAAGCCATGGTACATATATAAAATGGAATACTATGGGGCCATGAAAAAAAACATAATCTTACCTTTTGCGACAACATGAATCAAGCTGGAAACTACAGATATTGATTGACTTCTGACCTATGCAACTTACAGCCATTCGACTTTAGGACCACAATTGCTAGCCACGACTGCTCCGCTTCTGGGAGCGGAAGTAGGGCAGTGCGGACCAGCTTCCAGCAGCACTACCATCTCCACGTGAACCTGTATTTTGTAATTTTGTATGTTTTGCAAATTTTAAACCAGTTTTACTGGTAATGCAGTGTTTTACTTAAATCTGAAAAATGTAAAAATAAGAAACAAAATGTTGCAGAGATGATACAAATGGCATAAAATGAAAAAAAAATTATGATATATAATGTTGGGCAGATAAAATATATTATGCTCAGGTTGTTAAAGATGGTGCTGCCCACGTGCAAGTTTTAAGAGTAAGCTTTTCCCCACACCCTTGACTGATTGGATGATGTGGGGTGGTGCACTTATGAGGAATTCTCCCATTATGCCTCAGATAAGTGACTTTGTATCAGAGACTTTCTTGTTTGTAGATTGGATTAAAGGTTTGGATTTCTACACTATAAAGTGGGGCAGGCCTGGAGCTTGCTCTCTCTTGGTTCCTGATGTTAGTATTAGAGAGGAGAGGAGATTAAGGCCACATGGAATAGAGAAGAAGCAGCCAAGATGGCAGAGTGCTGAGGAAGAAGCCAGTTTCTGCAGTTTGTGTAGGAGGAGATGGGGACAGAGGTGAATAAGTCTGGTGAGCTAGAAACCTTTGACTCTAAGAAACTCGGATAAGTCAGTAGCTTTGTGAGCACTGAATGAGTGGGTTTTGGAGCCCAGTGTGTGTTTTTACTTGCCTGCCGGGTGCAATCTAGAATTAAAGCTGATGGCCCACCAGTTCTCAGCTCCGTTGTTTCATTACCAACTGTCCAAATCTAATGAGAATCTGCATGGGCCAGGCTGCTATGATGGTGGCCTTGGCCACTGGCTGTACATATAACAATAATGAAAAAAAATTATGATAAAATATGACTTAAAGATTTTTATAACATCATTTCACAGTACTGTACTTATAGCCTACTCAAGTTACAACCAAATCTTGTTACAACCGGTCAGTCAGAACCAATCATGATCGTAAGTTGAGAACTAGCTGTACTGTTGTTGGGCAGATAAAATATATTATGCTCACTTTGTTAAAGATGGCGCTGCCCACATGGAAGTTCATTGATATTAATGTGTTTTGGGGGACAGGTTCTAAGCAGGCCAGGTCGTTATAGCCTAAGGCTTAGTTGTAAGAGTAAGCTTTTCCCCACACTCTTGAATGATTGGATGATGTAGGGTAGTGCACTCTCCTTAGAAATCCCTTTATGCCTCAAATGGGTGACTTTGTATCAGAGACTTTCTTGTTTGTAAATTGGATTAAAGGTTTGGATTTCTACACTATAAAGTGGGACAGACTGGAAGCTTGCTCTCCCTGGGTTCCTGAGGTTAGCATTAGAGAGGAGAGCAGAGAAAGGCCATGTGGAGGAGGCCAGGAGAAGCAGCCAAGATGGCAGAGTGCTGAGGAAGAAGCCAGTTTGTGCAGAGTTTGTGTAGAGAGAAGGAGATGGGGAACAGAGGTGAATAAGTCTGGTGAGCTAGAAACCTTTTGATTCTAGGAAACTCGGATAAGTCAGTAGCTTTGTGAGCACTGAATGAGTGGGTTTTGGAGCCCAGTGTGTGTTTTTGCTTGCCTGCCGGCTGCAAGCTAGAATTAAAGATGATGGCTCACCAGTTCTTGGCTCTGTTGTTTCATTACCAACTGTCTGAATCTAATGTGAACCTGCACTGGCAGGGCAGCTGTGATACTGGCCCTGGCTATTGGCTTTACAACTGTGTTAAGTGAAATAAGCCAGGCAGAGAAAGAACAACATCACCCCATGGCCAGATAGCTCAGTTAGTTAGAGCATCATCCTGAAGTACTAAGGTTGCCAGTTTGATCCCTGGTCAGGGCACATACAGGAATAGATCTATGTTCTCTCTCTTCCCCTCCTCTCTTACTAAAATTAATAAATAAAAACATTTTAATATAAAAAAGAGAGAGAAAGAACAACATCATATGACCTCACTCATTTGAGGAATTCAATGAACAATGTGAGCTGAGGAACGAAATTGAGAAAGAGGAGGGATCAAAGGGACCAGAGGAAAAGAGGACAGAGGGAAAGGGGATGATAGGATGGGATAAACCTGAAGGGAACGGGGGAGGGCACTATAATGAGGGGAGATGTTGAAGGAAATATGGGGGAGCGGGGAAGTATTCAGGGCGACACTAGAATCTATGTAAACACAATAAATTAAAATCAATAAAATAAAAAAAAGAAAGAGGAGGAAGATGGCGATGGAGTAGGTGGACGTACCAACTTCCAACTCCCAGAACCAAAGTGCATTATAACTCAATTTTAAGAACCATCATCTGGATAAACCAACTTTGAACTAAACTAAGTGGACTCTTCAACCAAAGAACACAGAAGAAGCCACACTGAGACTGGTAGGAATAGGAAAACACAAAGAGGGCTGCCCAGCTCCCTGGAGCAAACGGCAGCCCGGAGAGACCCGCGTGGTGGGAGGAGAGTTTGGCAGAGAGGGAGGGACCTGGGTCCCAGGAACCAAGCCCCAGCCTGCAGTCCCAGAGCCTAGAAGAGGCATTTGGACAGTATTGAGCTGTGAAACAAGTGAGGATACTGTTTGTGAGAGAGAGACAGCTTTCTCAGACCCAAGATTCTTTTTAAAGGGACAGCGCAGAAAACCTCTCTCACCACCACGCACCCGGGGCTCCTGGGAACGGGGACAGAGGAGAGGACCAGAGGAGCCGGAAGAGAGTGTGGACTGAAGGCACAGGGACAAACACTCTGAGGGACAGGCACCCTATCCCCTGGGCTAAGTCATTTCCCTAATCGAAAACGAATATTTCCCCTGGAACTAGCAATACCAGCAAAGAGAGACAGGACACTAGCCAAACAAGCTCTCCCATGGCAATTAGAGCAGAGCTGCTTAGAGGGAGGGAGCTCCCAGGCCTAAGTATGGAGACTTAGGACACTTTCTACTCTACTGAGGGTTGCTGAAGGGATGGTGGCAGCGGGACGCTGAAACTCGGTTCTGTCGGCGAGGGCAGAGGCACAACCGATGTGAGCTCAGTCTAGCCCAGCAGCAGTGGAGGGGACGCGCGAAAGCGTCAGGCAGCTGCGGGCCCGCCTGTAATCCCACCTGTGGGGAAAAAGCGGGAGGCAAGGAATGGGCAGAGATCTGCTCTGTGACCCTGCGCAAGCCGGCCCTGACCGCAGGGACAGGACTAGGACCAGGGACGGGTGGGGGCTCGTGGCTGAGCTCACGCTATCAGCCCCGCCCAGCCAGAGAAACCTCAGTTTGCCATTCTACGTGCGCGAGCGGTATCAGAGCACTGGGAAGGGGTAGACCCCGAGAGGAGCAGAAGCGCGTGGCTGAGCTCACGCTACTAGCCCCACCCGGTTGGAGAAACCGCGGTTTGCCATCCTACATGCGCAAGCTGACTCCGAACGAGGGGACGGGATAGAGTCCGGGACGAGCGGAAGCTCGCATCTGAGCTCACGCCAGCAAACACACCCAACCCAATAAACCGCGGTTTGCAACCCTGTGCAGGAGGGCCCTGGCCTTGAGAATGGAGCTAAAGTTCTGGACAGGCAAAGGCTCACAGCTGAGAGCACGTAAAAGGCCGCGCCCAACCCGCAAAACTGTGGAGAGCAGGCTCTGACTGCAAGTGCTGGGCGGAAGCCCAGAAACAGGCTGGGTCCGCAGCTGAGCAAAGGTGCTCACCTCTACCCTTGGTGCTGAGGCTTGTGGCTTGAGTGACAGCCTCTACCGTGGAGGAGAGGCGGAAATCACAGCAACAGCCATAGTAGGCTGGCGCTGGCAATGCCCATACCCAACCGCCCAAGCAGCGGCAGAGGGGGAGGCAGGCCTGCAGAAAGACCACACCTAGAGAACACCAAGGCAACACCTACTGGACTCCAGTGGCCACAACTTGCTTATACACAGACAAAATGGGCAGGCAGAGGAATGCAAATCAAATAAATCAACAGCAATCCCCAGAGAAGGACCTGAATGAACCAGATATAACCAAATTACCAGAAGCAGAATTTAGAATAATGATAGTTAGGATGTTCAAAGAAATTAGAGCAACAATGGATAGTCATTATGAACACCTAAATAAAGAGATAACAAGTATAAAAAACAAAATTGAAATAATAAAAAAGAATCAAACAGAAATGACAAATACAGTATCAGAACTGAAGACCACAATGGAAGGAATTAAAAGCAGGATGAATCACGCTGAGGATCGAATCAGTGAGTTAGAGGACACAATAAACAAAGGCACAGAAGCAGAGAAGAAAAAGGAAAAGAGACTCAAAACATGTGAGGAAACTCTAAGGGAGCTCTGTGACAACATGAAGAGAAACAACATTCACATCATAGGGGTGCCTGAAGAAGAGGAAAGAGGACAGGAAATGGAAACTTTGTTCAATCAAATCATAGCAGAAAACTTCCCTAAATTAAGGCTAGGAAAAATTCCACACGTTCAAGCACACAGAACTCATTTAAAGAGAAACCCAAAAAAATCTACACCAAGACACATCATAGTTAAAATACCAAAGCTAATGGATAAAGAAAAAATTTTAAAAGCTGCTAGAGAAAAAAAGGCTATCACCTACAAAGGAGCCCCCATAAGGATGACATTGGACTTCTCAACAGAAACACTTGAGGCCAGAAGGGAATGGCAAGATATAATCAAAGTAATGCAGAACAAGAACCTACAACCAAGACTACTGTATCCAGCAAGACTAATGTTTAAAATTGAAGGAGAAATAAAGAGCTTCCCAGACAAAGAAAGCCTCAAGGAATTCATTAACACCAAACCAATTCTGCAAGAGATACTAAGGGGCCTGTTGTGAACAGTTCAAAGGGAGGAAAGAATATAGCAAAAAATAAATACAGCTTTAAAGAATAAAATGGCAATAAACAACTACATATCAATAATAACCTTAAATGTAAATGGATTAAATGATTCAATCAAAAGAAATAGGGTAACTGCATGGATAAAGAAACAGGACCCATACATATGCTGTCTACAAGAGACGCACCTTAAAACAAAAGATGCACATAGACTGAAGGTAAAAGGATGGAAAAAAATATTTCATGCAAATGGAAATGAAAAAAAAGCTGGGGTAGCAATACTTATATCTGACAAAATGGACTTTAAAACAAAGGCTGTAGTAAGAGATAAAGAAAGAGACTACATAATGATAAAGGGAACAATTCAACAGGAAGATATAACTATTATAAATATCTACGCACCAAATATAGGAGCCCTGACATACATAAAGCAGACTTTGATGTATATAAAGGGCGAGATTAACAGCAATACTATCATAGTAGGCGATTTCAATACCCCACTAACAACACTGGATAGATCCACAAGAAAGAAAATTAATAAAGAAACAGAAGACTTAAAGGAGACACTGGATCAACTTGATTTAATAGATATCTTCAGAACTTTTCACCCTAAAGCAGTAGAATATACATTCTTCTCAAGCGCTCATGGTATGTTTTCTAGGATAGACCACATGTTAGGACACAAAAATGGTCTCAATAAATTTAAGAAGACTGAAATCATATCAAGCATTTTCTCTGATCACAATGCCATGAAACTAGAAATTAACCACAAAAGAAAAACTGAAAAATACTCAAACACTTGGAAACTAAATAGTATGATATTAAATAATGAATGGGTTAAAAATGAGATCAAAGAAGAAATAAAAAAGTTTCTAGAAACAAATGATAATGAGCATACATCAACTCAAAATTTATGGGACACAGCAAAAGCAGTACTGATGGGGAAGTTCATTGCACTACAGGCATATCATAAGAAGCTAGAGAAAGCTTAAATAAGCAACATGACCCTGCATCTAAAAGAACTAGAAAAACTCAGCAAATAAAACCCAGGACAAGTAGAAGGAAGGAAATAATAAAGATAAGAGCGGAAATAAATGACATAGAGGCGAAGGAAACAATACAGAGGATCAATGAAACCAGAAGCTGGTTCTTTGAAAAGGTAAACAAGATTGATGAACCTTTAACCAAGAAAAAAAGAGAGAGGACTCAAATAAATAAAATTAGAAAGGACAGTGGAGAAATAACAACTGACACAACAGAAATACAAAGCAATGTAAGAAAATACTATGAAGAACTCTATGCCAAAAAATTAGACAACCTAGGTGAAATGGACAAATTTCTTGAATCATATAAACTTCCAAAAATCAATCTGAAAGAATCAGAACACCTAAACATACGAATTACAACAAAAGAGATGGAAACAGTTATCAAAAAACTCCCAAAAAAGAAAAGTCCTGGGCCTGATGGCTTCACAAGTGAATTCTACCAAAAATTCAAAGAAGAACTAACTCCTATCCTCCTCAAACTATTTCAAAAAATTCAAGAGGAAGTAAGACTTCCAAACTCCTTTTATGAGGCGAGCATAATTCTGATCCCCAAATCGGGCAAAGACAACACAAAGAAAGGAAATTATAGGCCTATATCCTTGATGAATTTAGACACTAAAATTCTCAACAAAATATTAGCCAACCGGATCCAGCAATATATGAAAAAAATCATACACCATGATCAAGTGGAATTTATTCTGGTGAAGCAAGGCTGGTTCAATATTCACAAATCAATCAATGTGATTCATCATATAAACAAAAGGAAGGAGAAAAATCACATGATAATTTCAATAGATGCAGAAAAGGCAGTTGATAAAAGCCAGCACCCATTCATGCTCAAAACTCTCAGTAAAGTGGGAATACAGGGAACATTCCTTAACATGATAAAGGCTATCTACGACAAACCCACAGCAAACATCATACTAAATGGACAAAAATTAAAAGCAATCCCCTTAAGATCAGGAACTAGGGAGGGGTGCCCCCTTTCACCACTTTTATTTAACATAGTTCTGGAAGTCCTAGCTCCAGCAATCAAACAAGAAGAAGAAATAAAAGGCATCCAAATTGGAAAAGAAGAAGTAAAACTGTTACTATTTGCAGATGATATGATATTGTATATTGAAAACCCTAAAGTCTCAGTCACAAAACTACTGGACCTTATAAATGAATTCAGCAAGGTGGCAGGATATAAAATTAATACTCAGAAATCAGAGACATTTCTATATACAAACAATGAACTGTCAGCAAAAGAAATTAAGGAAACAATCCCCTTCACTATTGCAGCCAAAAAAAATAAAGTACCTAGGAGTAAATTTAACCAAGGAGGTTAAAGACTTGTACTCGGAAAATTATAAAACATTGATCAAAGAAATCAAGGAAGATACAAACTAGTGGAAGCATATACCGTGCTCATGGCTAGGAAGAATAAACATCATTAAAATGTCTATATTACCCAAAGCAATTTATAAATTCAATGCAATACCAATTAAAATACCAATGACATACTTCAAAGATATAGAACACATATTCCAAAAATTTATATGGAACCAAAAAAGAACACGAAGAGCCTCAGCAATCTTAAAAAGAAAAAATAAAGCAGGAGGTATCACTCTTCCGGATATCAAGGTTTACTACAAGGCCATTGTACTCAAGACAGCCTGGTACTGGCATAAGAACAGGCACATAGGTCAATGGAACAGAACAGAGGACCCAGAAATAAACCCACAGCTTTATGGACAACTGATATTTGACAAAGGAGGAAAGAACATACAATGGAATAAAGACAGCCTCTTTAACAAATGGTGCTGGGAAAATTGGACATCTACCTGCAAAGAAATGAAACTAGACCATCAACTTACACCATTCAGAAAAACAAATTCAAAATGGATAAAAGCCTTAAACGTAAGCTGTGAAACTATAAGCATCTTAGAAGAAAACATAGGTAGCCAGCTTTCCGACATCTGTAGCAGCAATATATTTACCGATTTATCTCCACGGGCAAATGAAATAAAAGGCAAGATAAACAAATGGGACTATATCAAACTAAAAAGTTTTTGCACAGCTAAACACAATAAGAACAGAATAAAAAGACAAACCACACAATGGGAGAACATATTCGACAGCACGTCTGATAAGGGGTTAATAACCAAAATTTATAAAGTTCTTATAAAACTCAACACTAGGAAGACAAACAATCCAATCAAAAAATGGGCAAAAGAAATGAATAGAAATTTCTCCAAAGAGGACATACAGATGGCCAATAGGCATATGAAAAAATGCTCAACATCACTAATCATTAGAGAAATGCAAATTAAAACCACAATGAGATATCACCTCACACCAGTCAGAATGGCGCTCATCAGCAAAAGAACACAGAATAAGTGCTGGAGTGGATGTGGAGAAAAGGGAACCCTCCTGCACTGCTGGTGGGAATGCAGACTGGTGCAGCCACTGTGGAAAACAGTTTGGAGATTCCTCAAAAAATTAAAAGTCAAACTACCTTTTGACCCGGCTATCCCACTTTTAGGAATATACCCTAAGAACACCATAACACTGTTCGAAAAGAAGAAATGCGCCCCGATGTTCGTGGCAGCATTGTTCACAATAGCGAAGATCTGGAAACAGCCCAAGTGTCCGTCAGAAGACGAGTGGATTAAAAAGCTTTGGTACATATATACTATGGAATACTACTCAGCCATAAGAAATGATGACGTCGGATCATTTACAACAAAATGGATAGACCTTGATAACATTATACGGAGTGAAATAAGTAAATCAGAAAAAAAGAAACTGAGAACAGCATGATTTCATACATATGTGGGACATAAAATTGAGGCTATGAGACATGGACAAGAGAGTGGTGGTTATGGGGTGGAGGGAGGTAGGGGAGGGTGGGATAGGAAGAAGGGGATGGGCACAGGGAAAACCATATAGAAGGTGACAGAGGACAATTTGACTTTGGGTGATAGGTATGCAACACAATTGAATGATAAGATAACCTGGAGATGTTTTCATTGTACATATGTACCCTGATTTATTGGTGTCACCCCATTAAAATTAATAATAAAAAAAGGAAAGAAACATATATAGGGCTTCTGGTGAGGGTGGCAAAATTTTATGTCTCGCCCTAAATGTGAATAATAAGGATGTTCAACTTTTATTTTTTTTATTTTTTATTGGTTGAGTTTTAGAGATCAAGGAAGGGAGAGAGAAAGAAAAACATTGATTTTTTGTTTCACTTGTTCATGCATTCATTGGTTGATTCTTGTATGTGCCCTGACTGGGGATCAAACCTACAACCTTGGCATAATGTTCTAACCAAGTGAGCTACCTAG
The DNA here is from genome assembly GCA_037038555.1 of Rhynchonycteris naso. Taxonomy (NCBI): domain Eukaryota; kingdom Metazoa; phylum Chordata; class Mammalia; order Chiroptera; family Emballonuridae; genus Rhynchonycteris; species Rhynchonycteris naso. The sequence goes on along the minus strand of CM073000.1, from coordinate 46,438,790 downwards.
TCAGGGTTAAAAAGGAAATAAAAATTTAAATGTAAATCATAATATGTTGCTTTCCTGCATAAAACCCTCTGACAGTATTCTAGCATAACCAAAGAAAAATAAAACTTCTTTCCTTTAATCTGATCTCCTTTCATTCTCTTATTTCTTAAAAAACACTAGTCACATTGACCTTCTGTTTCTTGATTATGCAAACTTCATTTTACACTGGATCTTCTCTTTGTCTGGGAACTTCACATCAACTATTGGTTGTTGTTTACAGTAATTTCACGCCACATTTTGCATGGAGGGCCCCTGTGCTCTGTAGAATCTATCCCCTATTATTACATCATCCTATGTTATATTCTCCCTAGTACTGAAATTACCTTGCTTAGGTATATACGTTTTCTGCATCTTCCATTTGGACAAAGCTCTGTTAGAGCAAAGACATGTCTGACCAATTCATTGTTGTAACCCCTGCTCCTAGAATAGCGCCTGGCACATACCAGATATTCAGTGAATTTAATCACTCACAGAGAGTGAACAGTATAAAAACCAGGATAGAACCATGGGGAACATCTACATTTTAAGAAACAGGTAAAGAAAGAGAAGGTACAAAGAAATCACCTGAACGAGGAAAAGAGGTGTCCCAGGAGCCAAAAAGTAAATTAAGTGTCTTGGTCAATTTGTTTCTTGAATTCTTATATCACTTACTGTTTATAGCTTAAAACTTGCTCCTTGGACCTGGTGTTTGATAGTCGTCTGCTCATATCTACTTCTGAACTGCCCCTGCTTCAATTGCCTCTTGAACTGAGAAGTTTCCAACCACTCCAGAAATTTAATCCTGTCCATCCCCCAGAGGCTCCTCACTTGGGACAGCCTGATATAGCTGGAATTCCTGCCCAATTCACCCCAGGAATAAGGCCTAGATAGAACTGGGTTGATTGTATGGTAAATGACATTAAAATAGTTTCTCAAACATCTGTGGATGAAAAATGGCTCACATACTAAATCTAACAAGCTCAGGGGAAGCCAGCACAGCAGGCCTCAAAGCACAACTGCAGGCAGGAGAGCAATGAGACCACAGAACCCCTCTTTGTTATTTTGTTCCCCACATACCACCTCCATGTGCTAGAAATGTTAACTGCTCTGTACCCACCAATGCAAAAGAAGTGTCTCTCCACTTTATTTTTTATCCCATTCCAGACACTTCCCCCTCACTAACCCCCCATCCCCCTCACCCCTCTGCTTTCTCCCACTCCCTTTATCTACAACCAATGGGTTGCATGTCACCATCCTTGTGCCTCCTCCTTTGATTGTAATGTATACAATAAGCTGCAAAACTGCTCTTCTCTGGAGCACTTCCACAATCTGTTGAGATTCTGTTTCTCTGCAATTGTTGTCAGTTTGGCTCAAATAAACTCATTAAAATTCTTTACAGGTTTAGATGTTACATTGGCTGTCTCCACAATCATTCTCACTGAAACAAAGAACCAAAGGTAAAGATCAAAAATAAAAGTTGAAAAGAGAATTGCACACTCAGAAAGAAGAGCTCAAAGAAGAAATCAGAAGTGATAATTTAACAAAGAAATGTTTGCTAAAGAATGAGAAATTTTAAGTATCAAACACAAACTGAATTGGAGAATACATAAGACCTGAAGCATCACGTACTGAAACTGTCATAGTTGTCAAATTTCATATTTAACAAAAGTATATATTTCAGCAGGGAAGAATTAGGATACTAAGGAACATATCTTGAAAAATAATCACAAAAGGAACTATATAAAAGCAAAGAAAGAAATGATGAAAAACATAATATTGTGCAAAGACACATAACAGGATAATACATTTACTCTCTCAGCTGAAGGTATTTTTCCCTACTCTAGTCTAGACAGGTAGCCGAACCTTTGGTTTCTCTTGCCATAAAGACTTTTTAACTCTGGCTCGCTTGGTTAGAGCTTTGTCCTTAAGTCACGGAGGTTGCCGGTTCAATCCCCAGTCAGGACATATATGGGCATAGATCTATGTTCCTGTCTCTCTCTTTTTCTCCTTCCTTTCTCTCTAAAATCAAACATTAATAAAAAAAATACTTTTATAAAAATAAATAAAAAGACTTTTTAATTTGCTTTTAGGTAACAATCGCAATTCAGACTTTTATAAAAAATTAAGTCTTCTTGGATAGGGAGACATGGAGTGACTTTACTGGGTATAATAAACCAAAGTAGTATCTTCATCTAAGTTTTCAATAAGAATGGCACTTGAAACATGGCATAATAAAAAATACAGTGGGATCTGCACAGGCATCCTATTTCTACTTTTTAACTAAATAATAATCAGTAAACTAGTTCTTAATTTTCAAAATACTCTAAGAAAAATCTCCATCAGATTTGTCTCCACATGGCTTCTTTGAAGTGCCAAAAAGTTATAGCTTATACTGAGAGAAATATTTGACGGCAGGCACACCAGGAACACACCCGGGCCCCGACTTCTGAAGGGCTCTGCAAAAACCCAACTTTACACTTTTTCCTAAGGACGCCAAGTTTAGTTTCATATGTGCAATTTTAACATTAATAGTACATAATATTTTTATTTATTTAAAAATATGGTTAATATCTATTTTTCCTTTCTCTGTTCTCTCTTTTTTTAAGAGGCCCAATATTTTCTTCTGCACCCAGGGCTCAACCAACCTTAATCCGCTTCTGCTTATACTACTGTTCTTTAGTTTTTCTATCCAGATTTTGGATTTGCTCAAGCAGATTTCCTAACTCTCATCAGAATAATACGTATGTGTTGAAAATATTTTGTTCATATCATTTCCCTTTGGATCAGTTAGGATTAGCTTTAGCTGCACATGAGACTCTAATTAAGGATGACTTTTTAAAAAATCCCTTAAACAAAATAGAACAGTCCAGGGTTGGTATGTCGATACACAGTTGCTATGATCTGAATGTTTGCATCAAGACTTTAATCCTTTATCTTCACAATATACAACCATGTATATATTTTAAACTCTGGTTTTAAGGAATTTCAAACATCTCTAAATGATAATTAGCTAGATAACAAACAGCTATTACAGATTTCTTAAAGACATCACAACACATGCCTGACTGGTTGTGGCGCAGTGGATAGAAAGCGTCAACCTAGAAGTGAGTCAAAGATGAGGTACACTTTGATTTGCGAAAGATATCGCCTAATTTCTCCTAGCTTCCTTCCACTTCCACCTAATGGTTGTATTGTGATTATATTTGGAAGTGTATTCGCTAATCGAAAAACAGATACTACTGTAATGGGATGGTAATTATTACATAATTGAAATTGAGAATGATTATTCTCTTTGTTACCTTTGAATCACTGTTTGCTGTACTGAACACCATCAAAATTATCTGGTCAAAGCCATATGAAACAATGAAATAAGCCAGGCAGAGAAAGACAAATATACGATCTCACTTGTATATGGAATCTAATGAACAAAGTGAACTGAGGAACGGAATAGAGGCAGAAGCGGGGTCACAGAGAGCAGAAGGACAGCTGTCAGAGGCAAGGGGAATGAAGGGATGGGATCAGAGAAAGTGAAGGGATTAGTGAAATTATATATACATAACACAGAGATACAGATAACAGGACAGCAAATCCCAGAGGGAAGACTGCAGGAGGGAGTTAGGAGGCAGAGGGCAAAGAGGGGTAATGGGGGACAAGGAGGTTGGGGTGAGGGAGTTATATTGAGTGGGAAACTTGAATCCATATTAACACATTATATTATAATTAATAATAATAGAAAAGCTCCAACAATGGCTCCATGGTGACTTAGCAATTGAATTACTTGGAGATCTAAAAAGTATCTGATTTCTGAGCCCTAACTTGGAAGTACTAAAGCAGAATCTCCAGAAGTGAGAAAGTGGGACCTGGGAAACTTTTTTTTTTTTTTTTTTTTTGAGAGAGAGAGAGAGACAGGAAGGGAGAGAGATAAGAATCAACTCATAGTTGGGGCACTTTAGTTGTGCACTGATTGCTTTTCATATGTTTCTTGACCTAGGGGCTGTAGCCTAGCCAGTGATCCCTTGATCAAGCCAGCGACGTTGGGCTCAAGCCAGCAACCATGGGGTCATGTCTATGATCCCATGCTCAAGCTGTGACCTCAGGGTATCAAACCTAGGACCTCAGCATCCAAAGTAAATGCTCCATCCACTGCACCACACAAGTGAGGCCTGAAACTTTATTTATTTTACTTGTTGATTTCAGACAGAGAGGAAGGCAGAGAGAGAGAGACAGAAACATCAATCTGTTTCTGTATGTGCCCTAACCAGGGATCCAACTGGCAGCCTTTGCATATTAGGATGATGCTCTAACCAACCAGGCTATTTAGCCAGGGCTGGACTTGAAACATTTTAAATTTTATTTTATTTTTATTTTATTCATTTTAGAGAGAAGACACAGAGTGAGAGAGAGAGAGAGAGAGAGAGAGAGAGAGAGAGAAAGGGGGGAGGAGCTGGAAGCATCAACTCCCATATGTGCCTTGACCAGACCAGTGCAGGGTTTTGAACTGGCGACCTCAGTGTTCCCAGGTCGACACTTTATCCATTGCGCCACCACAGGTCAGGCTGGACTTGAAACATTTTAAACAAACATCTGGGCAGTGCTGTTTAACAGAAACATAACATGAATCATAAATGTGAGTTCCTTATGTAATTTTAAATTTGCCAGTAGCCACATTTTTTTAAAGTTAAAATTAATTTTAATACATTTTATTTAACCCAATATAACAGAAATAGTTTCACTTCAATATAGGATGAATATGTTATTGAGATATTTTACTTTCCTTTTTTGTACTCAGTCCTTAAAATGTGGTAGTAGTTTCCACTCACAGCACATCTCACTTTGACTTTCAAGTTTTCTATTGCCACATGGATGGTGGCTACTGTATTGGAGAATAGAGGTCCAGGGTGATTCATAAGCATATAGAAGTTTGAGATCTACTGTGGTAGTTAGGATAAGTGGAGTGCTGCACCCTTGACACATATTTCAGTCTTTTTGAACAAACATTCATATTTCTTTTAACTCATATACTAATAACTCTAACAAATGCAATGTGAAATAAAATGAACCTGGAGCTTGATTATTATTTTTTTTGTATAGGTTCTTTTTATATTATTTATTTATTTATTTATTTAACAGGGACAGAGAGAGAGTCAGAGAGAGGGACAGATAGGGACAGACAGACAGAAATGGAGAGAGGTGAGAAGCACCAATCATTAGTTTTTCGTTGCCATTGCGACATCTTAGTTGTTCATTGATTGCTTTCTCACATATGCCTTAACTGCGGGTGTTCAGCGGACCAAAGCAACCCCTTGCTGGAGCCAGTGACCTTGGGTCCAAGCTGGCGAGTCTTCACTCAAGCCAGATGGGCCTGCACTCAAGCTGGTGAGCTCGGGGTCTCAAACCGGAGTCCTCCGCATCCCAGTCCGATGCTCTATCCACTGCGCCACCGCCTGGTCAGGCTGGAGCTTGATTATTAACAACAGTGCTCTCCAGTGAACATGGGTGATGACTGTGAAGCCAGTGCAGAACTCATTCGAGGTGTTTATCTCTTCAAGGAACAGAAAAGCATACTGGGGATAAAGTCATCAATTATTGCTCCCACACCTAAAACAGTCAAGTAAAATGGTGCCAAATATTTGAAGTGATATAAGAAATATCTTGCCTGACCAGGCGGTGGCGCAGTGGATAGAGCATCGGACTGGGATGTGGAAGACCCAGGTTCGAGACCTTGAGGTCGCTAGCTTGAGCGCGGACTCATCTGGCTTGACTTTGGACCCAAGGTCGCTGGCTCCAGCAAGGGGTGGCTCAGTCTGCTAAAGGCCTGCGGTCAAGGCACATGTGAGAAAGCAATCAATGAACAACTAATGTGTAGCAACGGCAATAAAAACTAATGATTGATGCTTCTCACCTCTCTCCATTCCTGTCTGTCTGTCCCTATCTATCCCTCTCTCTGACTCTCTCTCTGTCGCTGTAGAAAAAAAAAAAAAAGAAAAAGAAATATCTTATAGAGGTCAGATCTAAAATTGAAAGTTTCCTGAGGGCCCTGGCCAGATAGCTTGGGTGGTTAGAACATCATCCTGATATTCAGAGGTTGCCAGTTTGATCCCTGGACACATACAAGAACAGACTGAGGTTTCTGTCTGTCTGTCTATCTCTCTCTTCTCTCTCTTTAATTATTTTTATTTATTTATTCATTTTAGAGCAAAGGGAGAGAGAGAGAGAGAGAGAGAAGAGGGGGGAGGAGCAGGAAGCTTCAACTCCCATATGTGCCTTGACCGGGCAAACCCAGGGTTTTGAACTGGCAACCTCAGCATTCCAGGTCAACGCTTTATCCACTGCGCCACCACAGGTCAGGCTCTTCCTCTCTCTTTAAAAGCAATAAATAAAAAAATGTTTAAGGTGAATTTATGAAAGTATCCTTGAGAAATTTAGCATACTGAAAATAAATTTTCATATTTTATAAGAAACATCCAGATAAGATCATCATTTTAGTAAGTATTTAGAAGAAATGTTCACTGAGCCCTTGGTTCGTGCAATGTGCTTTGGTGAAAGATAATATGAATACACAAAGCCCTTACCCTTCTGAAAGGGTTTATAGCTTAGTAAGAAGTATCCATCCAACTTTAGACACTTTCTTTAAAAATTAGATAGTCATTCTTTAATCTTTTGGGTAAAATCATACTGTGAACCAAATAATGTTTTTGGAAGTGTTTGGGGAACAAAGATTAAAAGCAGAGTTTAGAAATGAGTATAGTCATTTAGATGAGAGGATGATATCATGGCCATAGTTTTCCAACACACTACAAAGTTTTGCCAGTTTTCTTTATTATACAACCAATATAATGACTATATTTTATAAGTATTTTTTATTATATTTTGTGTTGAGCTTTTCCATTGCTGTTCCTGCAGTCTTTTAGGTGAAAACAGTAAAAATAGCAGGGTCTTACACTGGGGAGGCTGCTGCCCCATGAAAGCCTCCACTGCATCATTTACATCCCCTGGGGCAGTGTGTTCTAGTCAGGTATCTACAGCTTCATACCTGAAATGCAGTTAGGGTTTTATGAGTGTTTTTCCAGAGGCTCTAAGTCTTAGAGAAGTCCCCGTTATCAGAAATATTGTTCCCATCCTCTTTGCAATCCAGATCAAGAGCAACGTGGGCTTATCTCTGTCTGTTTTGTTAATTACCCCTTCCATGTGGTCAAGAACACATTGCAGCAGGATGGGGTTGGGGGCATGTGGCAGTGGTTAGCTTTCTTCCTGAGTATTTGTCACCATTTAGCTTTAACAGTGAGTGTCAGTCCCCTGGGGCTATCACATCTTGTTCTGTAGCTGACAGAGGGAAATGTTCTACACATACCCCTCCTCTGCCGCAAGTGAAGAACATCCTTCCCTTCCCACTGAGAACAGATGAAGCACTGAGGTTGGCCAGAGGTCATCTGATGCAAAGAAGTATATACTCTAGGAGAACAAAGAAATATACTCAAGGATGGACAGTGAAAAGATACTCTGAAACAAGTCCATATGTACCGCACAGGCTGTTAGGGCTCCTTACCTTCAAGTAAGAAAATGTTCCAGGCTCAAGGCATACTCTTATGCAGTTATGCAAGGATCAACAGGCTGTGTGTGACTCCCTTTGCCAATACCTGCCTTTTCTAGTTTGTTTTTTTTTTCTTTCTTTCTTTTTCTCTGTGAAAGGGGCTGGAATTTTTTTTTTAAGTTTTTATTTTATTCATTTTAGAGAGGAGACACAGAGTGAGAGAGAGAGAGAGAGAGAGAGAGAGAGAGAGAGAGAAAGGGGGGAGGAGCTGGAAGCTCAACTCCCATATGTGCCTTGACCAGACCAGTGCAGGGTTTTGAACTGGCGACCTCAGTGTTCCCAGGTCGACGCTTTATCCACTGCGCCACCACAGGTCAGGCCTTGTTTGTTTGTTTGTTTGTTTGTTTTTTAATTTCTTTTAATTTTATTCATTTTAGAGAGGAGACAGAGAGAGAGAGAAAGGGGGGAGGAGCTGGAAGCATCAACTCCCATATGTGCCTTGACCAGACCAGTGCAGGATTTTGAACTGGCGACCTCAGTGTTCCCAGGTCGACGCTTTATCCACTGCACCACCACAGGTCAGCCTGCCTTATCTTGTTTTAATAGATGAAATAGATGGGGTGTCTGTGTAAAGCCAGTAGCCAGGGCCACCATCACAGCAGCCTGTGCCATGCAGGTTCGCATTAGATTCGAACAGACAGTAATGAAACAACGAAGCCAAAAACTGGTGAGGCATCAGCTTTAATTCTAGCTTGCACCCGGTGGGCAAGCAAAAACACACACTGGGTTCCAAAACCCACTCATTCAGTGCTCACAAAGCTACTGACTTATCCGAGTTTCCTAGAATCAAAGGTTTCTAGCTCACCAGACTTATTCACCACTGTTTCCCATCTTCTCTCTACACAAACTCTGCACAAACTGGCTTCTCCCTCAGCACTCTGCCATCTTAGCTGCTTCTCCTGGCCTCCATGTGGCCTTAATCTGCTCTCCTCTCCAATACTAACCTCAGGAACCAAGAGCGAGCTCCCGGTCTGCCCCACTTTATAGCATAGACCCAAGACCCTCAATCCCCTCTACAAACAAGAAAGTCTCTGATACAAAGTCAATCATCTGAGGCATAATGGGATTCCTCAGGAGAGTGCACCATCCTACATCATCCAATCAGTTAAGGACGTGGAGAAGAGCTTACTCTTAAAACTAAGCCTTAGGCTATAACAACCCGGCCTGCCCACAGCCTGTCCCAGAACACACATTAATATCAACGAACTTCCATGTGGGCAGCGCCATCTTCAACAAAGTGAGCATAATATATTTTATCTGCCCAACAGTCTGTAAAGCCAGTAGCCACAGCCACCAACACAGCCACCTGGCCCATGCAGGTTCGCATTTGATTTGGACAGACAGTAATGAAACAACAGAGTCAAGAACTGATGGGCCATTAGCTTTAATCCTAGCTTGCACCCGGCAAGCAAGAAATACACACAGTGGAAAAACACTTCCCTTTCCATTGAGGGCTCCCAAAACCACTGAATTATCTGAGTTTCCTAGAATCAAAGGTTTCTAGCTCACCAGCCTTATTCAGCTTTGTTGGGCAGATAAAATATATTATGCTCACTTTGTTAAAGATGGCGCTGCCCACATGGAAGTTCGTTGATATTAATGTGCGTTCTGGGACAGGCTGTGGGCAGGCCGGGTTGTTATAGCCTAAGGCTTAGTTTAAAAGTAAGCTCTTCCCCACACCCTTGACTGATTGGATGATGTAGGGTGGTGCACTCTCCTAAGGAATCCCATTATGCCTCAGATGGGTGGCTTTGTATCAGAGACTTTCTTGTATGTATAATTGGATTAAAGGTTTGGATTTTCTATGCTATAAACTGGGGCAGTCCGGGAGCTTGCTCTCTCTCTTGGTTCCTGGGTTCCTGAGGTTAGTATTAGAGAGGAGAGCAGATTAAGGCCATGTGGAGGAGAAGTAGACAAGATGGCGGAGTGCTGAGGAAGAAGCCAGTTTGTTAAGAGTTTGTGCTGGAGGAGATGGGAAACAGAGGTGAATAAGTCTGGTGAGCTGGAAAGCTTTGATTCTAGGAAACTCGGATAAGTCAGTAGCTTTGTGAGCACTGAATGTGTGGGTTTTGGAGCCCAGTGTGTGTTTTTGCTTGCCCGCCGGGTGCAAGCTAGAATTAAAGCTGATGGCTCACCAGTTTTTGGCTCCTGTGTTTCATTACGATCTGTTCGAATCTAATGCAAACCTGCATGGGTCAGGCAGCTATGATCCCGGCCTTGACTACTGGCTTTACAGCAGATAAAATATATTATACTCACTTTGTTAAAGATGGCGCTGCCCACATGCAAGTCTGTTGATATTAATGTGTGTTGGGGGACAGGCTGTGGGCAGGCCTGTTTGTTATAGCTTAATTTTAAGAGTAAGCTTTTCCCCACACCCTTGACTGATTGGATGATATGGGGTGGTGCACTCTCACGAGGAATTCTCCCATTATGCCTCAGATAAGTGACTTTGTATCAGAGACTTACTTCCTTGTTTGTAGATTGAATTAAAGGTTTGGATTTCTACACTATAAAGTGGGGCAGACCGGGGGCTTGCTCTCTCTCAGTTCCTGAGATTAGCATTTAGAGAGGAGAGCAGAAAAAGGCCACGTGGAGGAGAGGAGAAGCAGCCAAGATGGTGGAGTGCTGAGGAAGAAGCCAGTTTGTGCAGAGTTTGTGCAGAGAGAAGGAGATGGGGAACAGAGGTGAATAAGTCTGGTGAGCTAGAAACCTTTGATTCTAGGAAACTTGGATAGGTCAGTAGTTTTGTGAGCAGTGAATGAGTGGGTTTTGGAGCCCAGTGTGTGTTTTACTTGCTTGCCGGGTGCAAGCTAGGATTAAAGGCAATGGCCCACCAGTTCTTGGCTCCGTTGTTTCATTGCCAACTGTCCGAATCTAATGTAAATCTGCATGGGCCAGGCGGCTCTGATGGTGGCCGTGTCTCCTGGCTTTATAAGCTCTGTTTCCCATCTCCTTCTCTCTGCACAAACTGACTTTTTTTGCAGCACTCCGCCATCTTGGCTGCTTCTCCTGGCCTCCACATGGCCTTTATCTGCTCTCCTTTCTCTGCTCTCCTCTCTAATGCTAATCTCAGGAACTGAGAGAGAGCAAGCTCCTGGTCTGCCCCACTTTAGAGTGCAGAAATCCAAACCCTTAATCCAATCTATAAATAAGGAAGTCTCTGATATAAAGTCACTTATCTGAGACATAATGAGATTCCTCATAAGAGTGCACCACCCCACGTCAAAAAGAGTGAGAAAGGCTTAGTCTTAAAACTAAGCCTTAGGCTATAAGGATCCTGCCTGCTTACAGCCTGCCCCCCCCCCACATCCAATGCAAACTATAAACGAGCAAACACATACATCATATTTAAAAACTTATTTGACCAACAGATGTTCCTGTTCCAAAGACCTCCATATGTACTCTGGGAAGGATCTTCTCTTGTCTTCTCAAGGATTTTGCTCCTGTAACTTTTGACTCTTTTTTCAGCATCATAAATCTCACTCCTGTACTCAATCACTCCCATGACCAAATTCTAAATCTCCTATTTAAGAAGCAGTTTCTTGACCTCATGACCCTCTTCAGCTACACGACCATTTCTGACTTCTCACTTCACTTTCTCAATCCTCTTCTACTGGGCTTTTATCATTGCTATTCCACTTGAGGTTCTTTTATTATTATTATTATTATTATTATTTATTGGTTTTTTTTACAGGGACAGAGAGAGAGAGAGTCAGCAAGAGGAATAGATAGGGACAGTGTAAAGCCAGTAGCCAGGGCCACCATCACAGCAGCCTGGCCCATGCAGGTTCACATTAGATTCGAACAGTCAGTAATGAAATAACAGAGCCAAAAACTGGTGAGCCATCAGCTTTTTTTTTGTGAGCACTGAATGAGTGGGTTTTGAAGCCCAGTGTGTGTTCTAGCTTGCACCCGGCGGACAAGCAAAACACACACACTGGGCTTCAAAACCCACTCATTCAGTGCTCACAAAGCTACTGACTTATCCGAGTTTCCTAGAATCAAAAGGTGTCTAGCTCACCAGACTTATTCACCTCTGTTCCCCATCTCCTTCTCCAGCACAAACTCTGCACAAACTGGCTTCTCCCTCAGCACTCTGCCATCTTGGCTGCTTCTCCTGGCCTCCCCGTGGCCTTAATCTGCTCTCCTCTTAATACCTCAGGAACCAAGCGAGAGCAAGCTCCCGGTATGTCCCACTTTATACTGTAGAAATCCAAACCCTAAATCCAATCTACAGACATGGAAGCCTCTTATACAAAGTCACTCATCTGAGGCATAATGGGGTTCCTCAGGAGAGCGCACCACCCCACATCATCCAATCAGTCAAGGGTGTGGGGAAAAGCTTACTCTTAAAACCAAGCCTTAGGCCATAACCACCTGGCCTGCTTACATTACAGCTTTTCCCCCACACCCATCCCAAGCATAAGGGCAAATAATATCACCTGGGTGACGGGCTTCCATGTGGGCAGCTCCATCTTTAACAAAGTGAGCATAATATATTTTATCTGCCCAACAGACAGACAGACAGGAACGGAGAGAGGTGAGAAGCATCAATCATCAGTTTTTTATTGCCATTGCAACACCTTAGTTGTTCATTGATTGCTTTCTCACATGTGCCTTGACCACGGGCCTTCAGCAGACCGAGCAACCCCTTGCTGGAGCCAGCGACCTGGGGTCCAAGCTGGCGAGCTTTTGTTCAAGCCAGATGGGCCCACACTCAAGCTGGCGAGCTCGGGGTCTCAAACCTGGGTCTTCTGCATCCCAGTCTCACACTCTATCCACTGCGCCACTGCCTGGTCAGGCCCACTTGAGGTTCTTTACACGATCACTGGTGATCTTCAATTTGTCAAACCCTAAGGTCATTTCTGTTATCTTAATTGACCTTTCAGAGGTATTCATTCCAATGGACTTATCTGTTCTGGAAGCTTTTGAGATATCACACTCTCGTTTTCCCCTTGAGGGGTATCCTTCACTGGCACTTCCTTCTCTACTGGAACACTACATTTGCAGAGCTCCAAGGCTCTGTCCTGGGCCTTCTCATCTTTTTTATACTCTTTTCTCACTGATACTCAACTTCATGCTTTAAATACCTTACTCATGCCAATGATACTCAATCCCAGAACTCTCCTCTACTGGCAAATTTAAAATTACATAAGGAACTCACATTTATGATTCATGTTATGTTTCTGTTAAACAGCACTGCCCAGATGTTTGTTTAAAATGTTTCAAGTCCAGCCCTGGCTAAATAGCCTGGTTGGTTAGAGCATCATCCTAATATGCAAAGGCTGCCAGTTGGATCCCTGGTCAGGGCACATACAGAAACAGATTGATGTTTCTGTCTCTCTCTCTCTGCCTTCCTCTCTGTCTGAAATCAACAAGTAAAATAAATAAAGTTTCAGGCCTCACTTGTGTGGTGCAGTGGATGGAGCATTTACTTTGGATGCTGAGGTCCTAGGTTTGAAACCCTGAGGTCACAGCTTGAGCATGGGATCATAGACATGACCCCATGGTTGCTGGCTTGATCCCAAGGTCGCTGGCTTGATCAAGGGGTCACTGGCTAGGCTACAGCCCCCAGGTCAAGAAACATATGAAAAGCAATCAGTGCACAACTAAAGTGCCCCAACTATGAGTTGATTCTTATCTCTCTCCCTTCCTGTCTCTCTCTCTCTCTCAAAAAAAAAAAAAAAAAAAAAAAAAAGTTTCCCAGGTCCCACTTTCTCACTTCTGGAGATTCTGCTTTAGTACTTCCAAGTTAGGGCTCAGAAATCAGATACTTTTTAGATCTCCAAGTAATTCAATTGCTAAGTCACCATGGAGCCATTGTTGGAGCTTTTCTATTATTATTAATTATAATATAATATGTTAATATGGATTCAAGTTTCCTACTCAATATAACTCCCTCACCCCAACCTCCTTGTTCCCCATTACCCCTCTTTGCCCTCTGCCTCCTAACTCCCTCCTGCAGTCTTCCCTCTGGGATTTGCTGTCCTGTTATCTGTATCTCTGTGTTATGTATATATAATTTCACTAATCCCTTCACTTTCTCTGATCCCATCCCTTCATTCCCCTTGCCTCTGACAGCTGTCCCTCTGCTCTCTGTGACCCCGCTTCTGCCTCTATTCCGTTCCTCAGTTCACTTTGTTCATTAGATTCCATATACAAGTGAGATCATATATTTGTCTTTCTCTGCCTGGCTTACTTCATTGTTTTATATGGCTTTGACCAGATAATTTTGATGGTGTTCAGTACAGCAAACAGTGATTCAAAGGTAACAAAGAGAATAATCATTCTCAATTTCAATTATGTAATAATTACCATCCCATTACAGTAGTATCTGTTTTTCGATTAGCGAATACACTTCCAAATATAATCACAATACAACCATTAGGTGGAAGTGGAAGGAAGCTAGGAGAAATTAGGCGATATCTTTCGCAAATCAAAGTGTACATCATCTTTGACTCACTTCTAGAAATTGATCTTATATATATATCACCAACTCACTAGGACATATCTATAATTTACTTTAGCACTGTTATAGTGAAAAATTGGAAAATGATAAAATAAATTTATACATCCAATTTAATGCTCTGCAGGCTATGAGCAAGTAGAATCATCTGTATGCACTTATATGGAAAATTGTCGGTGACATTTATGAAGGGACAAAGCAAGTTACAAAAATGTATATAGATCTTATTTATATGTGAAAAAATATGAACATGTATTTGTACAAATGGTTCCCAACTTAATGATGAAGTTTTGAATTTACAATGGTGCAAAAGTGCTAAGAATCCAGAATTTTGATCTTTTCCCAGGCTAGCAATATGTGGTAGGATACTCACTCCTGATGCTGGCCAGCAGCAAGCTACAGCTCCCAGTCAAGCACAAGGAGTAAACAACCAATACTCTACGCTGTATTCATTGTATTAGATAATTTTGCCCCCAACAGTAGGTTAATGTAAGTGTTCTGAGCACATTTAAGGCAAGGTAGGCTAAACTATGTTGTTTGGTAGGTTAGTTGCATTAAATGCATTTTCTATTTAAGAAATTTTCAACTGCCCTGGCTGGGTACCTCAGTTGGTTAGAGCACCCTCCCCATAGGCCAAGGTTGAGGGTTCTGTAAAGCCAGTAGCCGAGGCCGCCATCACAGCAGCCCGACCCACGCAGGTTCGCATTAGATTCAAACAGTCGGTAATGAAACAATGGAGCCAAGAACTGGTGAGCCATCAGCTTTAATTCTAGCTTGCACCCGGCAGGCAAGCAAAAATACACACTGGGCTCCAAAACCCACACATTCAGTGCTCACAAAACTACTGACTTATCCGAGTTTCCTAAAATCAAAGGTTTCTAGCTCACCAGACTTATTCACCTCTGTTTCCCATCTCCTCCTGCACAAACTCTTAACAAACTGGCTTCTTCCTCAGCACTCTGCCATCTCGGCTGCTTCTCCTGGCCTTCATGTGGCCTTACTCTGCTCTACTCTCTAATACTAACCTCAGGAACTCAGGAACCAAGAGAGAGCGAGCTCCCAGACTGCCCCAGTTTATAGCATAGAAAATCCAAACCTTTAATCCAATTATACATAAAGAAAGTCTCTGATACAAAGCCACCCATCTGAGGCATAATGGGATTCCTCAAGAGAGTGCACCACCCTACATTATCCAATCAGTCAAGGGTGTTGGGAAGAGCTTACTCTTAAACTAAGCCTTAGGCTATAATGACCCGGCCTGCCCACAGCCTGTTCCAGAACACACATTAATATCAACAAACTTCCATGTGGACAGCACCATCTTTAACAAAGTGAGCATAATGTATTTTATCTGCCCAACAGGTTCCATTCTGGTTGAGGAAAAAATAGGAATCAACAAGTGAGTGCGTGGATAGGTAGAACAACAGATTGACCTCTCTCTCTCTCTCTCTCTCTCATTATATTTATATCAATATGTATCCTGCCCCTACAATCAGTAAACTTAAAAAATTTAAAGAAAAACATTTTTTTAAAAACAATGTTTTGACCCTGGCCAGCTGGCTCAGTGGGTAGTGTGTCAGCCTGGTGTGTAGATGTCCCAGGTTCGATCCCCAGTCAGAGCACAAATGAGAAGTGACCATCTGCTTTTCTTCCCTTCCCTCTCCTGTTGTCTCTCTTTTTCTCTCTTGCAGCCAGTGGCTCACTTGGTCCGAATGTTGGCCCTGGGCACTGAGGATAGCTCAGTTAGTCCAAGCATCTGCCTCAGGCGCTGAGGACAACTTGGTTGATTTGAGCATTGGCCTCAGACAGGTACTGCTGATCGGATCCCATTTGGGGTGCACGTGGAAGTCAGTCTCTCTATCTCCCTTTCTCTCACTTTGTCCCAACCACAAAAACTACTCAGAGACCAGATGAAATGCACCAAGTGGCTGAAGGGAGGCAACAGTCCTGGTCAGCTGATCAAAGGACTGAAACCCTGTCCCCAGCCTTACTCAGATATTTATTAGCAAGTACAAATAACTCAAGAAAGCAGAAAGAAGTTTTCAGGGGGGAAGAAAAGGGCAAAGAACATGCTGACTTCTAACCTCTGTTCTGAGAGTCTAAACATTTTTTGCTGCTAAATCTTATCCTGTTGTTTTGTGGTTTCCAGCATGCCCTGTCTCCAGTATGGGGTCAGAGACTCTCATCCACTCAGGGTTTTTGCCCTAGGGCACCTCGCTGTCTCTGTGATTCTAGCTCTGCATGTTTCCACAGCATGTTCCCTCATAACTTAAAAAAAGAAAGATATTTTCAACTTACAGATGGGTTTCTTGAAATGTAACCTCATCATAAGCCAACAAGCATCAGTATATGCATAGTCTAAGGCTTAGTTTTAAGACTAAGCCTTTCCCACCCTTTTTGATGTAGGCTGGTACGCTCTCATGAGGAATCTCCTTATGCCTCAGATAAGTGACTTTGTATCAGAGACTTCCTTGTTTGTATATTGGATTAAAGGTTTTGAATCTACACTTTAAAGTGGGCCAGACCAGGAGCTCGCTCTCTCTTGGATCCTGAGGTCAGCATTAGAGAGGAGAGCAGAGAAGGGAAGGGCCACATGGAGAAAGGCCAGGAGAAGCAGCCAAGATGGCAGGGTGCTGAAGAAGAAGCCAGTTTGTCCAGAATTTGTGCAGAGAGAAGAAGATGGGGAACAGAGGTGAATAAGGATGGTGAGCTAGAAGCCTTTGATTCTAGGAAACTTGGATAAGTCAGTAGCTTTGTGAGCAATGAATGAGTGGGTTTTGGAGCCCAGTGTGTGTTTTACTTGCCCACCGGGTGCAGGCTAGGATTAAAGCTAATGGCCCACCAGTTCTTGGCTCCATTGTTTTATTACCATCTGTCCGAATCTAATAAGAACCTGCATGAACCAGGCGGCTGTCATGGTGGTCACAGCTACTGGCTTTACATAAGCCAGGTAAATTCCTCATCACTTGGTTCCTGTTAAGAAATTTGCTTTTCATTGTTATCATTTATTCTGGAATTTGGTCTTCATTTTAATTTTCTAAAGAGCCAAAACAACCCTGGCAGGGTAGCTCAGTTGGTTAGAGCAATGTCCCCATATACCAGTGGTTCTCAAAGTGTGTGCCAGGGCACACTCGTGCACCCTAGATTTCCAGGTGTGCCCTATGATATTCCAGAGAAATATGTGCCTATTGGGGATCAAAATAGCAACAGGGTTTTTGGAGTTTAGATTTTTGGGGGGACAGAGGTGTGGGGAATTGGCTGTAAGCTGACAGTCTGCCCAACCCCCCACCTCACTTGCCTGATTAGGTTGCAAAAGGCTGTTAGGCTGTGGTGCTGGATTGTTTACATCACCCCCATATTCCCCAGAAAGACTGGAGGCAAATTTCTTCTATCCTTTATTAGGTGTAAAGTTAAGATGATATGTATGGTGGAGGTTTTCTGCACTCAACACAATTAAGAGTAAAAAGAGAGGAATTCTTCAGTGTATTGACGAGGAAATGAGAGTTTGCCTTTCAAATATATGCCCAAACATTGAAGAAATCGCTAGGACACATCAGGCTCATGTTTCTCATAAACAGAATGAAAAAACTTAACACATTCGTGCCGGGACCTGCCAAATTTACTAAATCTTACTAAGAATGTATCTACTTATATAAAAAGATAACTTGTCATATTTTTTTTATTTTTAAGCCCTCTTTTTTATGAATTATACAAAGCATAACTCAAAAATGTAACATCAAAATGTTTTTTAATGTCAGAATAAATTTAATTTTGTCGTATTTATTTCATTTAATTACCATAAAAGCATGCTTGGACTTTATTATTTTTCTTTAATATTTGACTTAATTATAACATATTTGTCAGAAATTTGTATATAGTGCGCCTACAATTATTTGTAGGATTTTAAATGCACCCGGACTTCAAAAAGTTTGAGAACCACTGCCATATACCAAGGTTGCAAGTTGAATCCCCAGTCAGGGCACATATGAGAATCAACCAATGAGTGCATAAATAAGTGGAACAAAAACTGATGTTTCTCTCTCTCTCTCACTCTCTTACCCAGGGGTCCCCAAACTAGGCTTGCCTTGCTGGTCACACGTGGCCCCCTGAGACCATTTATCCGCTTGCCACACTTCCGGAAGGGGCACCTCTTTCATTGGTAGTCAGTGAGAGGAGCACAGGATGCATCCGCACCATAGTTCCCATTGAAATACTGGTCAGTTTGTTGATTTATATTTACTCGTTCTTTATTTTAAATATTGTATTTGTTCCTGTTTTGTTTCATTACTTTAAAATAAGATATGTGCAGTGTGCATAGGGATTTGTTCATAGTTTTTTTTATAGTCCGGCCCTCCAACAGTCTAAGGGACAGTGAACTGGCCCCCTGTGTAAAAAGTTTGGGGACTCCTGCTCTTACCCTTCCCTCCCTCTTTCTCAAATCAACAATTTTTTTAAAGTGCTAAAAATTAAAAAGAAAAAAGACGGTGCACAAAACCACGTTTTTCTGAAACAAAACCAGAATTAGTAATAAATGCTAAGAAAGCAATGCTGTACGATTGAAATGTCGTGTGCTTGCGTGCTCATAAACATATATTTACTTGCTAATACACATATTGCTGCAGAATTTTTTTGTGTTGTTGGATGAAGTATTTTGCGCTTGTTCTCAAATTAATCTCCCTCCTGCATTCATTATAACGAACTAATACAAAGGAGTTAAAAATAGCAAAGCTTTTCAGTTGTGTGCATTCAGGCAAACTACTTGGCTGCTTTAGCCCTTTTCTCCTCTGCCAAACGGAATATTTACCTCTCGGGTTTGCTATCTCAGGGAGAATTCTACGCTGAATATAGAGTGTAACAACCATCTGGAAGCCCGAGGGTAGGGTGGGATCCCGCAAGTGCGATATCCTCGTTGTGGACCAGCGAAGCGCTTTCACACACTTTGTACACTCGAGCATTTCTACCCGCCACTTTCTATTTCCGGGTGTGCAGCGGCCGCTGGACATCAACTGCGTGCAGACGCCAGCCAACCAGCCAACCGAACTTGTCGAATGAATCATAAGCTGAAGCCGCCCTACGCTGCAAAACTCAAGCTCGCTCGCAATCCTGAGCTGTCCGGTCGGTCCTGGCCGTCCTTGGCTCGCGGCAGGCAGTCGCCTTGCCTCCATCCGCGCCTGTTCGTTTGAATTCTGGCGCCACTCCCGCGCCACGTAGAGCCGAACTCCGAAGGGACAGAAAGGCGCAAGCCAACGAGCGCGCACTGGGGACTGAGCGGGCGCGCGGAGGGCGGGCGGGACGCGCACCACGCCCCGGAACGAGCCCCCCAAAAGAAAGAGCCCAGCGCGCGCTTTGGCTCTCTTCCCCAGGAAACGGCCGCGCCCCCGTCTTCTCTAGCGTCCAATAGGTGTGAGAGGGAGGGGCGGCCTCGGTCTGACTCGAGAAAGACTATATAGGGAACTGCTGGGACCGCAGCACGCTCTTTTGCGTCTGGGCGTTGGAGTTGGCTGAATCCGGTGGGTGAGTAGGCTTCGTGGGCGAGAATCCGAGCTAGCGCCGGTGGCGCGGGCTGGAATTGGAGATAGCAGTACTGTGAAGAGATTTACAGATTTGAGTGAGCTCAGAGTATTGTATGTTGAGAACTCGCGTGTGGGAAAGACGCGGCCGAACCGCCACGTGTCCGAGAGTCTTGGTGGCAGCAGGTTTCGGTCTTACGCTTGAGGCTGCTGCCGATGGCCTCCGGCACTGCGCCAGGCCTGGTTACTAAACCCGAGCAGCCGGCTGGCTGGGCCTGAGCCGCGGCGGGAAAACCACATTCCCAGGACTGGGGCCGAGGACTGAGTTTTACCATGAGAGCCAAGAGGCCTTTGTTAGGAAGGCTAGTGCCTTCAGTCGCCAGATGAAACGGTTATTTCAAAATGGGCAGCTCCTGTTTTTGCCGAGAAATGACTTCTGTATTGTGGCCAGATGGCGCTGTGGGCAAATCAGATTATTGAAGGGGGAGGGGTATTTAGTACTAAAAACCTTGAACTCTATTCAGCCAGAGTGCTTCATTTTTCAGTACACTGAATGCTCCGCAGGAACAATGGCGCTTGGTGTAACGGAGCTGTTACGTGGAGATGCTAAGGTAAGGTTGTTAGTTTAGTTTTTAAACTGGAGAGATAAACGTGTTGATTTACAGGAATAAAAGATGGGCATCATTTGAAATTTGCTTCTTTTTATTAGATGAAAAGGGAAATCCCAAAACATCTACTGGAAAATTACCTGGCTAAAACCTGACAATCTCACCAGGTACGTGTTGTGTTGTACTAATATTTTGATTCAGCATATGTTTTGGCCATATGTAGAATAAATGAAAATTTTTTTTTGTCCTTTAACAGTACACTGGGGATTGATTAATACTAATGAAGCTATGGATGTCACTGGCTGTCGGCTTTATTTTGAAGTAAGTTGTGTGGCTTACAAGGTCTGCTATACTATATCTAATATAGAACTTGCCTTTTATGGTTGCTTTGGTTTATGGTCTAATCAATGATGAAACCTATCCCGAAGCTGATTACCTGAAGAAAAGCATATACGGATTCGGCTTCTGAGATAAGACCAATATGCAAAAATGAAATAAACTTTTGTTGCCTGCTTAGGGAAAACTACCTCACAACTGTTTTTTGGGTTTTTTCCTTTGCCAACAGTGGAGGTCGCTGTCTGCCTGCTAAGAGACCAGTTGCTGTGACGTTTCTGTAAGTGGAGATCTTTTGCTTAACAGTCAATATTGTTGTGTCTGGTCTTATCCATGATGATCCTATCCCAAGCTGAATTTCTGTTGAAAAAAACTTAAAACGGATCTGGCTTCTGAGATAAACCATTTAAGAACAGTAGCATTTTTTAAAGTAAATTTTAAATAAGTTCTGATGTTGATAGTTTTGCAAATCTGAAATGTTTTCCTTTTCTAGGGCTAGTGTTGCAAGATTTACCTGACTGTTGTATGGAAACTGGTGATCAGGAAAAGCTCTTCATTTTATGGACGTGGAAAGAAAACTCAGATCAAGATGAACTGTATATTTTTTAATTTTGCAAATAGATTCTGAACCACCGTCCAATACAGAAAACTAAGCATTCGTGGTGGAAATTTTTTTTTCCAGTTAAATAGCTTGTAATCAAATAACTGGATGAATGTCTTACTTTGGTCACCTCTTTGAATTTAAAATGGATAATTATAATTAAAGCTGATTTAAGTTTATGCTGTTTAATGGAGATGAGGACAACACGGAGAGATGGGGCATATTCTGGGGTAGGGGAATACCTGGGCATCAAAGTGACCACTCTAACTGAACCATAGAATATTTAGTCTCGGCCCTGGCTGGTTGGCTCAGCAGTAGAGTGTCGCCAGGCATGAGGAAGTCCCAGGTTCAATTCCCAGCCAGGGCACACAGGAGAAGCAACCATCTGCTTTTCTACCCCTCCCCTTTCTCACTCCCTCACTCCTTGTTTCCTTCCCTTCTCCCTCTGTCCCACAGCCATGACTCAAATGATTTGAGCAAGTTAGCCCCAGTTACTGAGAGTGCTTCCATGGCCTTGCCTTAGTTGCACAAGCTGTGGCCCCAGATTGGATCCCAGTAAGAGCAAATGGAGTCTGTCTCTCTGCCTCCCTGCCTCTCACTTAATTTAAAAAAAAGATGGTCTCATGTAATTGTGATTTGAAAGAATGTTTAAGCAGGAAAATAGTGCTGAGAGTGAAGAGAGCATGGCATAGCAATTAAGGGTCACAAGGAAGGTCACTGAAAATAATCTGGGTTAGATGTAGTCGGACATTGTGTAGAAGGTATTTAGTGAATAGTTATAGCATCTGATCTAACCAAGATGATTAGGTTCACATTCGTGGTCATTTTCCTTAAATAACTGCATGAATAAGTTGTTCCCAAGCCTGTATTTAAACGTCATAGTCAAAAGAAATTTTTTTCCTCCATTTGTTATCTTTTTCCTAAATAAAATGTTTTCTTTCCCTAGTGAAAAGAATTCAATTCTGAACCCATGCAGCCCAGAAGAGGCATAATTAATGAGACAAAAACAAGCCTATAGCTGAATGCCCAGGTACATAGGGAATTTCCCCCAAGTAGTATGGCAGTGTATAAAGTGGATCTCTGGAAATGTTTCTCACATTCATGGGTAGCATTGTATTCATAACCTGATTAGTTGCATTTATTTTTTTCTTTTTTTTAGGTGAGAGGAGGTAGATAATGAGGCAGACTCCAGTATGCACCTTAGGACCCACCTCCATCCCCAGTCTGGGGCCATGCTCAAGTAGTGCTGAGCTGGTTTTAGTGCCTGAGGCTAATGTGCTCCAACTGAGCTGTCCTGTGCACCTAGGGCCACGCCCAAGCCAGCAGCCACTGGCTACTGGGGGTAGAGGAGGGGGAAAGGAAGAAGCAGATAGTTGCTTCTCCTGTGTGCCCTGACCCGATATTTGTACGCTTGGCTGATGCTCTATGCATTGAGCCATCAGCCAGGGCTAAATCACATTTTTTATATTTACGTAGATAGCAGTAAATAATCTTTGAAATTGCATTCTCCACCTTTCAATCCCCCTTGCCCTGCTCTGTTTGAAACTCCGACACGCTTTGTAGAATGTTTCCTTCACTAACTTAAATGCCTAGGTACCCTAACTTCGAAGTACGCGATTATACAGCAAATGTTTTTTTAATTGATTGGGGAAGGGGGCAGGAAGCAGCCACTCATTATAGTTGTTTCTCAGATGTGCTTTGGGCAAGCCCAGGGTTTCAAACCAACAACCTCACAGTGTTCCAGGTCGATGCTTAGTCCACTGTGCCACCACAGGCCAGGCTGCACAGTAAATTTTAAGTGAACAATGAATGATAAGAGAATAATGGGAGTCCTGCAAAACTTTCAGGCAAAAGTGTCTGCCCTTTGTCAGACTTGGCAAACATAACTTCAAAACAAGGCAAAGTTGTGAAATAAAGTAATCCCTTTGACCTTTCCTACAGTTCTGGTTTTGCTCCTTTTCCTCCCAAGTCATTCTTGTAATGTTACATTTCCTTAGTTGATAAAGTCCAAATTGGTGATGTGCATTTATTGCACTGCACCTAGTTTCCACCCAAGAGGTCAGCTGTAAAATATTCCCTGTGTTCTAAATGTTAGTATAAAATGTCAAGGTAAGTCAAAAGCAAGGTATAGAGATAACAAAGTACTGTGGGACAGGAATAATTAAAATGTCTCTGAAGATTGAACAGATTAGTTTGTGATTCAGCCAACTCTAATATGAGGAAGATGTATACATTCAGGCATAGGAAACGGAAGATAGTATGATCCAGAGACAGGTGGGGAGGGTAAGGCTGAAATGTTCAAAAGTACCTTACTACTGTTTTTGAGCAGTGAGTCATACTTAGCCCTATTGATGGCAGGTTCTACCCCTGAGCAAGAAATGAGTTGGATGCAGAAAGGTACAAAGTTAAATATATATTAGCTTTAAAATTACTAGTTGGTTTAAACCTTTTAGTGCACACTTGAATGGAATTTTCATTTCACACAGCAGTGTTCTTTCTGTTAGATTCATGGCTTTCAGGTTTATCATTGCTGACTTGTCTGGGTAATAAAACAGGCAACTACTAGCTAAGAACGGGGACCATAAATTGTTAGCTTGGTGAGGGATTTACCCTCCAGAACATTTGCAACTTAATACGGTGAGGACTCAAACACCTTAAGAGACCTAAAAGAATGAGACCAATAGACTGGGATGGGCTTGGTTAGGGCTGGTTTAAGAAGTCAAAGCAAAATCTACATTTCTGGCTCTTTACACCTTGCTTCCAGGTTATCTTAAAGTTCAGTTGGCTCAAACCTACCATTTGGTGCTTTCTAAAATTAGTTCCAATGCCAGAAATCTAATACCTGCTGCACTTGGCTTCTCAATCAAATGCCCTCTGAACTGATTGTGTGCTCCGTAATCCTTGCTGTTTGCTCAGCCTGTGTGAAAGCTTTTGGCTGTGTTCATGTAGATTTTTTTTAAGATTTTATTGATTGGCGTGGGGGGAGGCACGTGCCGGAAACATTAAATCATAGTTGCTTGTTTCTTGTGCCTTGATCTGGCAAGCCCCAAGGGTTTTCCAACTGTTGACCTCAGCATTTCAGGTAGACTCATCCACTCTGCCAGCACAGGTCAGGCATGGTTAAGGCAGTTTTTCAAGTCAGCCTTTTTGAGTCCCAGGCTTTAGGACAGTCTGCCTATCCTTTGCCAGTTCCTCCTCCCTGGGGGGGTGGAAACCTTCCTATCTTTTTCCCCCTGAAAATTTGGTTTCAGGGCCAAACGGTACTTAAATTGTCTCACTGAATATTGCAACTATCTCTGTCCTTACTTCACCTCCCAGATTATATTTGAGTATGTACAAAAAGACCAGATTTAAACAAGTGTGCCATGAAGTTTGTGAAATTATGGAACGTCTTGGTTCCAATATGAGAACCAAACATCTTTATCATTTTCAAGTCTTGGCCTCCTCTTACCGCTTGTTCACTATTGAGCTGGCACACCATGTGGCTGAGTTATAACAGGAAATATGGATTTAATTTCAGAATCCCAAATCAAGTACAGTATAATTCAACCGATTTGGGAACTTGATTCTAGTTCTCAAGAGTATTAATGGAAAAAGCATTTCAGATATTTAAAGAAAGTAACATTTATAAATGCATTTTGTCACTTTACTGAAGTCAGCAAATGATGTGTCTTTGTCCCTTCCATTTAATATATTTGGTATACAATAAATTGTACATTTTTAAGTGTACAGTTTGATGAGTTTTTCCTTGGATGCATTCAATGAATTATTACCATAATCAAGATAATGACTCCATCTCTCCCAAAAGCATGCTCTTATAGAGACTTGATTTTAAACATGTTAAGTTTCAGATTGAGTTAAATATAGAAATCTGGAGTTTCAGGGAACAGGTATGAGCTGGAGAAATAAAATTGGGGGTCAACAGCATGTGGATGGTATATTTAAAGCCATAATACTAGATGAGCTCACCAAGGGAGTATATAAATAGAGAGGAGAAGTGGTCCAAGAGTTAAGTCCTGGAACATTTCAAGAGTAGGATGTTCCAGGTTTAGTTCAAATCCTGGAGATAGCTTCATGTCAAGGGACAAATATTAGGAAGCAGAAATCTGCCGTCAAATCTAACTGCTGTATCTGGAACAAAAACGAGATTGAAAATCAAGGGAGTTCTGGAATGAAAAACAAAGGTGAGAGCTAAACAAATAATTGCTTGGGTGATGGGGCAGGAGATTGCATTGGATTTAATTTCTGAGAGCAACTTGGTAAAGTATCAGGCAAAGTGGTTTCCAGGAGAGAATAAGATGAGGAATTTAGGAAGTATGATAAAGGTTTTCATCAGACACTGGATTTAAAGAAGTGGAATTAACTACAGACAGATTTACAGGTTTTGCCTTGCAGTGCTAAACTGCTGAGGCTGAAAACTACTAATTTTAATATTAATCAGAATTACTCACCAGTTTCCTATGGGGTTTACCAGCAGCAGAAAGCAGATCAGTGGATTAGTACAAAATTAGGGATTAACTAGCCAGGAGGAGCAGTGCAATGATGGGCTAAGAAAATTGAGAATGTACACTCAAGCTTTTAAAAGTTACTGACCTTGAGATCCAGGCAGATTAGGAGAGAACAAAATAACAGTGCCAGAAAACTGTCATAGTAACAAAGATAAGGTGTACCATGGGAAGAATGTATAAAATTAGGTAAAATAAGGTCCTCTTTAGTTGTACTATAAAATAACCCATAGCATTATGTATTACCATTATTGTTTTCTCTCGCCTTGGAGTGTGAGTTCTTTGCAAGTAGAAACTGCTCGTTTATCTCTTAAACTCTGTGCCTAACACAATATAATGGCTCCCATTAAAAAATATTGTCTGATTAAATGGAATTCAATGTATATGTAGAGTGGGCAATGATGGTGTGATTTAAGTTCTACAAAAGATAAATGAGAAAAGTTGGAAGCTCTCCTGGACTGAATAGCTGACTTCCCCAAATTCATGTTCATATCACTTAACCCCAGTGTGATTGTATTTGAAGATGGAGCCTCAAAGGAAGTAATTAATGTTAAATGATGTCATAATCCAATAGGATGAGTGTCCTCTTAGAAGAAATCATATGAGCCCACAGTGTGATGGCAGCCGCCTACAAGCCAAATGAGAAGTTCTCAAAAGGGATTAGTGAAATTATGTATACATAACACATACAGATAAGAGGACAGCAAATCCCAAAGGGAAGGGGGAAGGGGGGCAAAGAGGTGGGTAATGGGGTCAGGGGGGTGGGGGGGAGGGAGTTATATTGAGTGGGACACTTGAATCCATGTTAACACAATAAATTAAAATTAATAAAAAATTTTTAAATAACAAGGTCTCAGAATAAAACCTACCTTGATCTTGGACTGTCCAGTCTCCAGTACCATAAGAAAATTAATGTACTGTTTAAGCAAGCTGATATATGGTATTTTCCTATGGCAGCTCTAACAGACTATAACAGAAGCAAAGGATAGTCACTGCTATAATTTTGGTAGTTTATATTTGGCTAAATAATTATAAATATTTTTTTTTTTTTAGCAGGAGAGAGAGACAGGAAGGGAGAGAGATGAGAAGCATCAACTCAGTTGTGTCACACTAGTTGAACTAGTGTTTACTCATGTGCCATGACCTGAGGGCTCCAGCCAAGCCAGTGACCCCTAGCTCAAGCCAGTAAACTTTGCCTCAAGCTAGCAACCTTGGGCTTCAAGCCAGCGACCATGAGTCACTTCTGTGATTCCATGTTCAAGCTGGTGAGCCAGCGCTCAGTCCAGAAGAGCCTGTGCTCTAGCCAGCAACTTTGGGGTTTGGAACCTGGGTCCTCAGCATCCCAGGCCGACACTTTATCCACTGTGCCACTGCTGCTGGTGAGGTGAAATACAGTAATAATATTTTAAAAGCCCATGCAACCCCTGGCCAGATAGTTTGGTTGGTTAGAGCATCATGCCAATGTGTAGAGCTTGCTGGTTCAATCCCCAGTCAGGGCACATACAGGAACTGATCAATGTTTCTGTCTCTCCCTTATTCTCTCTCTAAAGTCAATAAAAAATTTTAAAAGCTCAAGAAGTCTTGTGCTTCATAGGAAAAACATTTTAACATAAATGAAATGAGTTCTTTTCATAATTCATATAACAAAAAATTATTTGGTCTTACTAAATATTTGACAGTATAAAATTTTCTTTTTCTAACATTAAGACTGCAATAAGTGGCCCTGGCTGGTTTGCTCAGTGGATAGAGCATCAGGCCAGTGGCCAGCGTGCGGATGTACTGGGTTTGATCCCTGGTCAGGGAACACATGAGAAGCATCTATGTGCTTTTCTTTCCCTCCCTTTCCCCCATTCTCTCTCCCTCTCGCAGCCTGTGGCTCAATTGGTTCAAGCCTTGGTCCCGGGTGCTGAAGATAGCTAGGTTGATTCAACCATCAGCCCTGGATGGGTGGATCCCAGTTGGGGCACATGCTGGAGTCTGTCTCAGTATCTCCCTTGCTCTCACTTAAAACAAATAAATAGATAAATAACATTGCAATAAGCTTTTTTTTTTTTGGTGTTTGTTTTGTGACAGAGAGAGGGACAGATACGGACAGACAGGAAGGGAGAGAGATAAGAAGCATCAATTCTTTGTTGCGGCACCTTAGTTTCTCATTGATTGCTTTTTCATATGTGCCTTGACTGGGGGACTACAGCAGAGCCAGTGACCTTGGGCTCAAGCTGGTGAGCCTTGCTCAAATCAGATGAGCCCGCAATCAAGCTGGTGACCACGGAGTTTCAAACTTGGGTCCTCCACATCCCAGTCTGATGCACTATCCACTGCACTACCACCTGGTCAGGCTGCAATAAGTTTTAAAATAACATTTTTTGTAACTGATAGGTTATACCTATTGTCATTTATTTTTCCCTATTTCATGAACTTGGTATAAAATGGTGACTGACACTTATAGTTCTTTTTATTTTTCATAGTACTTTGACATATCTCATCTTGATGTCTCCTGTAGTAACACTGGAAGTTAGATAAAGTAGGCATTATTTAGTATTTAATGTGAGTATGCTAAGATTGAGAGATTTAAAATATGGGCTGGATCTAGATCACTAGAAAGCATGATTTCATCATCCTCTGTACTTTGCATATTAAAATACTGTTTTTTAATTTAAATTGGATATTTAAGAACAGTGACCAACTACATAGAAGGTATCCTAAGGAAGAAGACAAGGACTCTGGAAACCATGTCATACAAGACAATATTTTAAGGACTGAAAATATTTTAACCTGGCCCTAGCCAGCTAGCTCAGTTGGTTAGAGCATGATCCTGATACACAGAGATTGCAGTGTATGCCAGTGACCATGGGATCATGTTGATACTATGCTCAAGCTGGCAACCTTGGGGTTTTGAACCTAGGACCTTAGCATCCCAGGTCAAC
Organism: Rhynchonycteris naso; assembly: GCA_037038555.1. Taxonomy (NCBI): domain Eukaryota; kingdom Metazoa; phylum Chordata; class Mammalia; order Chiroptera; family Emballonuridae; genus Rhynchonycteris; species Rhynchonycteris naso. Next base: position 46,410,228 of record CM073000.1, on the reverse strand, counting down.
ACTCTACTGGAGACACAGTGGGTAGATCATTGACCTGGGATACTGAGGTCCCAGGTTCAAAACCCCTAAGTTGCTAGCTTGGGCTTGAGCACTGGCTTATCAGCTTGAGCACAGGATCACCCTGGTAGCTGGCTTAAGCGTGGGATCATAGACATGATTGCATGGTCACTGGCTTGGGACCAAAGGTCACTGGCTTGAGCAAGAGGTCACTGGGTGGGCTTGAGTCCCCCCGCCCCAGTCAAGGCACAGGTGAGAAACAATCATTGAACAACTAAAGTGCTGCAACTATGAGTTGATGCTTCTCTCTCCCTCTCATTCTCTCCCTCTCTTGCTATCTCTCAAAAAACTAAAAATGAAAAATATTTAACATGAAATGAAAAGGTAAGGCATCATGACTATTTTTAAAATATTTTAAAGTATGTCATATGGAGTAACAGTAATAAAAATAATACCATGTGGCCCTGGCCAGTTAGCTCAGTTGTTTAAGAGCATTGCCCCAAAACAACAAACTTGCAGGTTTGATCCTGGGTCAGAGCACACACAGAACCAACCAATGAATGCACAACTGAGTGGAACAACAAATGAATGCTTCCCTTTTCCCTCCCCTCTCTCTTCCTCTCTCTGTCTCTCTAAAAATCAATCAAAAAATTAAGTCCTGGCCGGATAGTTTAATTGATTGGAGTGTTTTCCCGAAGTGCAGAGGTTGCTGGTTTGCTCCTTGATCAGGGCACATACATGACCAGGTCAATTTCCTGTCTATCTTTCTCCCTGCCTCTCTCTCTCCCTAATAATAATAATAATAGTAATAATACCATGTGATAGGTACTATTGTTATGCCCACTTTATAGATGAGGAAACTGAGATTTAGAAAAGTAACATAATGAAGGTCTATAGGAAAGTGGAGTAATTGAAATTTTAAATCTGGCAGTCTTAAGTCAAGAGATTGTGTTCTCACACAACGTGAGAACATATTCACCAATACATCTGATAAGGGGTTAATAACTAAAATGTATAAAGAACTTCTAAAACTCAACACCAGGAAGGTAAACAATCCAATTTAAAAAATGGGCAAAGGAACTGGAGAGACACTTCTCCAAAGAGGACATATGGATGGCCAATAGGCATATGAAAAAATGTTCAACGTCACTAATCATCAGAGAAATGCAAATTAAAACCACAATGAGATACCACCTCGCACCTGTCAGAATGGCGCTCATCAGCAAAACAACACACAAGTGCTGGAGAGGGTGTAGAGAAAAGGGAACCCTTCTGCACTGCTGGTGAGAATGCAGAATTGTGCAACCACTCTGGAAAACAGTACGGAGATTCCTCAAAAAATTAAAAATGAAACTGCCTTTTGACCCAGCTATTCTACTTTTAGGAACATATCCTAAGAATACCAAATTGCTGTAAACCAGTACAGCTAGTAATTCCACGTCCTGAGGGAGAATGGTGCAGAATTAAGAAAATAGACTCACCAAGTAAAGAGGCTGGGATGGGAGGCCTCTGCAATGCTGATGGCAAGATCAGAGAGAAAGAGCCCCCAGTTTGCTTTATTATATAGTGTACGTAGGCAATTAAAACCTTTAAGCCAATATACAAATAAGGAAGTCTCTGATACAAAGCCACTTATCTGAGGCATAAATGGGATTCCTCATTAAGAGTACACCACCCCATATCATGCAACAGTCAAGGGTGTGGGGAAAAGCTTAGGTATGAGAAGGGTGTTCAGAAGATCTTAGTATTTTTTATAAGGGTGTGTGGAAGATCTTAGTATTAGAAGGCTGGAGAAGAGCTTAGTCTTAAACTAAGCCCTAGGCTGTAAGGATTTTGTCAGTTTACAGCCTGTCACCCACACCAAATCATTGATTCAAAAGAAGGTATGCACCCCCATGTGTATTGCAGCATTGTTTACAGTAGCCAAAATCTGGAAACAGCCCAAGTGTTCATCAGTGGACAAGTGGATTAAAATGCTGTGGTACATATACACAATGGAATACTATGCGGCCGTGAAAAAGAAGGAAATTTTACCTTTTGCCTCAGCATGGATGGACCTGGAGATTATTATGCTAAGTGAAATAAGCCAGGCAGAGAAAAACAAATATCATGATCTCACTTACATGTGGAATCTAATGTACAAAGTGAACTGAGGAACAGAATAGAGGCAGAAAGTGGGAGTTACAGAGAGCAGAGGGACAGCTGTCAGAAGGAAGAGGGATGAGGGGAGGGGATCAGAGAAAGTGAAGGGATTAGTGAAATTATATATACATAACACAGAGATACAGATAACAGGACAACAAATCCCAGAGGAAAGAGAGGGAGGAAGTTAGGGGGAAGTAGTTAAAGGGGGTATAATAGGGGACACAAGAGGTGGGGTAAGGGTGTTATATTGAATGGGACACTTGAATCCATGTTAACATAATAAAATTAGCAAAAATTTTTTTTTTTATTTTTTTATTTTATTTTATTCATTTTAGAGAGGAGACACAGAGTGAGAGAGAGAGAGAGAAAGAGGGAGGAGCTGGAAGCATCAACTCCCATATGTGCCTTGACCAGACCAGTGCAGGGTTTTGAACTGGCGACCTCAGTATTCCCAGGTCATCGCTTTATCCACTGCACCACCACAGGTCAGGCAGCAAAAAAAAATTTTTAAAAAGAGAGAGGGATGGTGTTCCTACCCACTAAATACCATCCCCAGAGGAGTAGTTTAGTATTTCTCTAGAAGATCAATAGTGTTTCTCACAAAGAAAGTCAATATAATAAATAAAAAGAGTCAAACCACAACTCAACCTAAAAAGGAACTTGCAATTAGGAATATACTGATTCCGCCTGACCTGTGGTGGCGCAGTGGATAAAGCATTGACCTGGGAACACTGAGGTCGCCAGTTCAAAACCCTGCATTGGTCTGGTCAAGGCACATATGGGAGTTGATGCTTCCAGCTCCTCCCCCCTTTCTCTCTTTCTCTCTCTCTCACTCTGTATCTCCTCTCTAAAATGAATAAAATAAAAAAATAAAAATTAAAAAAAAAGAATATACTGATTCCATCTGACCAGGCGGTGGCGCAGTGGATAGAGCATCGGACTGGGATGTGGAGGACCCAGGTTCGAGACCCCGAGGTCGCCAGCTTGAGCGCAGGCCCATCTGGCTTGAGCAAAAGCTCGCCAGCTTGGACCCAAGGTCGCTGGCTCCAGCAAGGGGTGGCTTGGTCTGCTGAAGGCCTGCGCTCAAGGCACATGTGAGAAAGCAATCAATGAACAACTATGGTGTCGCAATGGCAACGAAAAACTAATGATTGATGCTTCTTACCTCTCTCCGTTCCTGTCTGTCCCTATCTATCCCTCTATCTGACTCTCTCTCTGTCCCTGTAAAAAAAAAAAAAAAAAAAAAAAATCAATATACTGATTCCAAAAATAAAAAATAAAAAAAGAATATACTGGTTCCATATCATAGACTCCCATCCTAATCAACTTCAAAGTCCTTTCCAAGTCTAAATTCAGATTCTTGGCTTGCCCAAAATAACCCAGCTAGTTAATAATCAATATGATAACGAACGTTTTCTACCCCTCTTCATCCAGTGCTCAATCCACTGATAGTGTAGGTGGTGCCCCATATTTTCTCCAGTGAAAACTTAAATTTCCTCGGAATTCATTAATCTCTGGGAATGGGTAAGATCACATTAACCCTTTGAGGAGTGAGTTTTTTCATGCTCGCTGACCCCCGGGAATGAGCTTTGTATTTTGAGAAATAAAATTAGTTCTAGTTACATTTTTATTAAAATCATGTTTGTTTGATAACCAATTTATGGAAACAAGAAGAACATACATTTGCCTTTTTTTTTAATGTTGCCTTACTCATTTTTAAAATAAAATTTTTTGGTCACAGTTGTACTCTGGATGGTAAGGAGGTATGAGGACGTACACGTACGTTTGTAGTACTCAAAGGGTTAAACTGTACTGGCTAACTGCTCATCTGTTGACACAGGGCTCTAACCCTGATATAAGTTTTTTGGAGAGTTCCGTTGTCCCTATTAGAGTATCTCACATGGATCACAAATAGGCCTTACGTGAAGTCCTTCCTGATACTCTGCCTAGTACTGTGGCTCCTTGTTTGGGTAGCACCACGCATGCCATGACTTTCACTGAACATCAAAGTCTCCTATGATGCTTTTTTTTTTTTTTTGACAGATGTTTCTTGATGAATGTTTGCTTTAAATTAAATCTTTTCCTTTGGACATTGAGCCACACTGACAGGTTATGAGTGTGATAATTCAAAAATATCCTAAGCTTTCATTCGTTTGTTCACTGAACAAATAGATGTGTAATAGCTGCCATGTACAGGTACTGTCCTAAGCACTGAAGAGATAGCAGTGAACCCAATGACCAAAACCCCTGCCCTGTGGAGCTTACATTTTAGCAGAAGAATGCTATATAATAAGTAGATAAATTATAAAGTATATGAAAAAATGAGTAGTGATATGAAAATAAATAAAACAAGAGATTGGTCATGGGTTTGGGGAAGTAAGTAGTGCTGTGATTTTAACTGGAGTTAACAGGATAGGTTTCCATGAGAAGGTAAGATAAGCAAAGGCTTACAGAGGGATTGAGCTATGCACCTATCTTGGAACAGGGCATTCCCATGGCAGTGGCCCAAATACCAGAGCCTGTGTGATAAAGCAAAGAGAAGAAACAGGGTCTGCAGATCATGTAGGGCCTTATGTGCCATTGAAAGGATTCTTCCTCTGAGTAAAATGAGAACCACTGTAAAAGAATAAACAGACCCTTGAAGTCTGATTCAGACACATCAAAACCTGTGAACCAGCCTGACCGGGTGGTGGCGCAGTGGATGGAGTATCGGACTGGGATATGGAGGACCCAGGTTTGAGACCCCGAGGTTGCCAGCTTGAGCGCGGGCCCATCTGGCTTGAGCGGGGGCTCGCCAGCTTGGACCCGGGGTTGCTGGCTCCAGTGGGGGGTTGCTTGGTCTGCTAAAGGCCTGCGGTCAAGGCACATGTGAGAAAGCAATCAATGAACAACTAAGGTGTTACAACGGCAACAAAAAACTAGTGATTGATGCTTCTCATCTCTCTCCGTTCCTGTCTGTCTGTCCCTATCTATTCCTCTCTCTGACTCTCTCTGTCCCTTTAAAAAAAAAACAAACCTGTGAACCCTAACCCTAGGGCCCAGATTGTGGTCTCCACCATTTACCATTAAAAGGAAACCAAGCTCATTGAAAAAATAACTGACTATAGATATTAGGAAATAAACATTTAAGATGAGCCTGGTGCATCTTGCTATATAGCAGAGAGAAGGAAGTTATCAAAAACTGCTAGGGTTGTCTCAGAAAACCTCAGGAGCCAACTTGCAACATTTCCTACTTTCCAAAGGTGGAAAGTTTGGCTTAATTAAGGATAATAATTACAATAGGTTGAAATACATAAAGTATGTTTGAATCTATACATTCATAATGATACCTAAAAAAAAAAGAACCCACGAAAACCCTGATATTGATGCTGTTAGAGAGAGGATGCTGGGAAACCAACTTATCAGTTTCAGATCTGGCAAATAAAGGGACTTTCCAGCGCCAACTGTAGTAACAGAAAAACAGAAGGTGAGAAAGTTTCTCTCTATTGATACATCCCAATTAATAACTGAAAAAGATTGACAGATATCACCATTTTGCAGTACCTAATGAATTAATGTATCTAAGCAATGATTATCAATGGCTGCTAAAATAAACAACAGAGGCAACCTGAGTATAAGTGGCCAATTAGATGTTGTGGGGTCATAAGAACAACATACTGCTACTTAAAGATATAGTTTCTTTTATATAAATTTGAGAGAGGAGAAAGAAAGGGAGGAGAAGGAAGCATCAATTCCCATATGTGCCTTGACCAGTCAAGGCTGAGGTTTTGAACTGGTGACCACAGCATTCTAGGTTGATGCTTTATCTACTGCAACAGCACAGGTCAGCCTAAAGATATACTTTCCACCAGAAATATGCTCTAAATAATTTTTTCCAATAAAGATAATACATTTACCCTAAGACGCCTGTATTAGCATTCTCCATTCTCACATTCTCACACAAAAATGTCACATGTCTGTAAGACGCCTAATCGATCTTCCCAAAAAGAATTCCTCAGGTGAGTCTAACAAACAAAACTCTAGAAAATCTAATTATTGACATGAAGAAAATAACATGGGATTTATTACTTCAGCTTCAGTGGCATCTTGGAAAGTGAGTTTGTTACATATACTTTAAACACTTTTATCAACTAGTGATATCAGTTTTGCTGATAGTATTATTGTCTATCTTGCTAAACAGTCATATCTCAGGAAGTACAATAAGTCCAACAACACCTTAATGTTTATTCAAGATTTATGGTTACTAGATACTTCATATAATAAAACTTCAAAACAATTTGAAAAAAATAAAACTTCAAATATCTTTGATCATTCCTAGTACAAAGTTAAACGTATATACAGTGAAATCCAAATATAAGAAACTGTCTCCTATGCAATTTTTTATTAATTTAATTGGTATTTAAATTTTTTATTATTTTTTAACATGAATAAAGAATAACCTGTAGAACACAAACTTCCAGAGTAAGTAAAGTATACATTTTCTTTTTTTTTCTTTTTTTTTTTTTAAGATTTCTTTTTATTGTATTCATTTTAGAGAGGAGACACAGAGTGAGAGAGAGAGAGAGAGAGAAAGAAAGAGAGAAAGGGGGGAGGAGCTGGAAGCATCCCAACTCCCATACGTGCCTTGACCAGACCATCGCAGGGTTTTGAACTGGCGACCTCAGTGTTCCCAGGTCAATGCTTTATCCACTGCGCCACCACAGGTCAGGCAAGTATACATTTTCAATTTTAGGCATAGGGTTTTGGGTGTTTAAATATCTAATTTCCCAAAGGCTATATTTTTGTTTTTCTTTCTTACCTATTAAAAAATATAAAAATAAAAAGGTTACATCCTCACCTGAAAAATGTATAAAAATATATTTTATACACTGACTTGTGATTGTGGAGTGGATAAAGCGTCGACATGGAATACTGAGGTCGCTGGATCAGAATCCCGAGCTTGCCTGGTCAAGGTACAAAAGAGAAGCAACTACTATGAGTTGATGCTTCTCATTTCTCCCTTTCGCCTTTCTCTCTCTAAAAATCAATAAATAAAATCTTAATAAAAATATGTTTTATGCAAATATAAAATAAGGAAGATATTATGAACAAAATTAAACTATTAATTGCACCATTTAGTGATAACCATTGTTAAATTTTTTTATCTATTTTTCTATACAGATATAAGCTTTAATCAAATTTAATTATACTGTATGTAGTTTATTATTGTTTTTTTAATTTACTATTCTATAAAAGCAAAATCAGTGTCATTAAAAATTCTTCTACTCATTGTTCTTATTTGCAACATTGAGAACATTTTATTTTTATGAATAGTCAATAATTATTTAATGAACTCCCTAAGAATGGAAAATTTGCCTGACCAGGTGGTGGCGCAGTGGATAGAGTGTCGGACATGGATGCGGAGGACCCAGGTTCCAGACCCTGAGGTCACCAGCTTGAGTGCGAGCCCATCTGGATTGAGCAAAAGCTCGCCAGCTTGGACCCAAGGTCGCTGGCTCGAGCAAGGGGTTACCGGGTCTGCTGAAGGCCCGCGGTCAAGGCACATATGAGAGAGCAATCAATGAACCACTAAGGTGTCGCAATGAAAAACTGATGATTGATGCTTCTCATCTTTCTCCGTTCCTGTCTGTCTTTTCCTATCTATCTATCTCTCTGACTCTCTCACTGTCCCTGTAAAATAAAATAAAATAAAATAATAAAGAAAATAAAGAATGGAAAATTTTTTTATTATTATTTTATTTTATTTTATTTACAGGGACTAAGAGAGAGTCAGAGAGAGGGATAGATAGGGACAGACAGGAACGGAGAGAGGTGAGAAGCATCAATCATTAGTTTTTTGTTGCCGTTGCGACACCATAGTTGTTCATTGATTGCTTTTTCACATGTGCCTTGACCGTGGGCCCTCAGTGAACCGAGCAACCCCTTGCTGGAGCCAGCGACCTTGGGTCCAAGCTGTCAAGCTTTTTGCTCAAGCCAGATGGGCCCGCGCTCAAACTGGCAATCTCGGGGTCTCGATCCTGGGTCTTCCGCATCCCAGTCCAACGCTCTATCCACTGCACTACCGCCTGGTCAGGCAAGGATGGAAATTTTGATTGCTCTTAATTTTATCATGATGACAAATTTTACAACAACAAATATTCCAAATGGTATTACTATACTGCTTATCTCTGGATAGTATGTGTATATTCTCAATCAAGAATTAAACGTTGTGCTATCTTCTCACATCCTTTTGCAGCCATTCTAGTACCTAATACTCAAGTAGGTGCCGTCTCTCCCAAACTTTTCTACTGCCCAGTCTACAGAGGAAAGAAACCACCACACATCCTCAACCGTATTTTTGTGCAATGCATCTACCATGTTGTCCTAATTAAAATCTGGTCTTCCCTTGAGGGCACTGTTTCCCTTTGCAGCCTTCTTAAACTATGTTCCTCAGCTGTGGAAGTCACAGTCATTAACTTCCTTGTCTCCCCACTGATACTCTTGACAATTATTCCTCCATCTTTATGTACAACCACCTGATTTTTTCATGCTCATTCCACCTGGCTTGCCACTCTTTGTCCTACCTAAAGGCTATTATTTTCCAACTCTCCAATTACTTGTCCTTATTAATTTTGAAAATTTGGGGGGCCAGGTTTTCTGTCCTAGTCTATATCATCTGTCTCCAATGTCCCCATGTCAATGTCCAAAACAGTTTGGCTTCTCAGTTCTTTGACTTCTTTCACTTTTTTCCTCCACACACATCATTCTTACCTGGGAGCCACTGGCCTCCAAGTATTCATGGATAGAATTCAGGGGGTCTATGAACTTGTTTAAAGAAAAACCTATATATTTTCACTAAGCACTAGCTGAAATTTAGCATTTCTTTCAATAATAAAAGTGAGCAATATAATACAGGGTGATTAACAGTGTCTATGGCTTTGCCACCAATAGAAAATGTAGCTATTTTCATATACATTACAGTTCATGTCACATACAAATACTTAAATTTTTCATTTATTTTTATTTCTATCTGGAAATTATGATTTTTTTTTAAAGCCTGCCACTAGATCTTGTTTTTTAATGCAAAGAGGCACATTATCTTAGTCCATTTGGGCTGCTATAACAAAGTACTGCAGACAAAGTAGCTTATAAACAACAAATTTATTTCTTACAGTTTGGGAGGATATAAGTCTAAAATCAGGGTACAGCATGGTTCAGTGAGGGCTTTCTTCTTAGCCAAATATTTCTTTTGTATCCTCCTCACACAGTAGAAGGGGTTAAGGGAGCTCTGTGGGGTCTCTTTTATAAAAGTGCTAATTCCAGCCTGGCCTGTGGTGGCGCAGTGGATATAGACCATCAACCTGGAATGCTGAGGTCCCTGATTTGAAACGCTGGGCTTGCTGAGTCAAGGCACATACAACAATGAATCAATCAGTAAACAACTAAAGTGAAGCAACCATGAGTTGATACTTCTCACTCCCCATCCCTCTCTCTCTACTCTCTGTAAAATCAATAAATAAAAAATTAAAAAAGATAAATAAAAGCACTAACTCCATTCGTGGAGGCTCCACCCTCATGACCTAATCAGCTCCCAAAAGCTCAACCATCTAATACCATCACATTGGTGTTAGAATTTCAACATGTGAGTTCTGGGGCGACACAAACATCCAGATTGTAGTACATATACATTACTATAGCACACATTTGATTTGTTTAAATGTTTTGATAACTATAGTATATTTTATCGTATGGTTTATTATATGTAATTCTATATATTTTGGTTTATGCATTTAAAATATTTTTTGAGAAGAGGTCCATAGGCTGTGCCAGAGTGGCCAAGTAGTTCATAGCAAAATAATTAAGAAGTTCCAGGCCCTGGCTAGATAGCTCAGTTGGTTAGAATATCATCCCAATATGCCAAGGTTGTGGGTTTGATCCCCAGTCAGGGCACCATAGAAATCAATCATGATGGCATATATAAGTGAAACAATGAATCAATATTTCTCTCTCTCACTCTCTCTCTCTCCCTTCCTCTCTCTCTAAGCATCAATAAATAAAAATTAAAAATAAAAAACCCACTTTCTTTAACTTCCCTTCCTATCTAGCCTAATTCCAAGACTTACCAGTGGCCCTCTCATGCCAATGTTTACAACTTCCTCATCCTTATTGTCTTCCTTTGGCTACTACCTGGCAAAACCCCAACTATGAATGAACCCTACCATATGCTTTGCAGTAGAAATCACACAGCAGAGCTGATTTATGTCACTACAAATTCATGGTCTCCAACCTGAACCAGGTCTTCAGTGCTACTAGGCAGTCCTCATTTCCATTGTCAATCTTTCTTCCCGATACAGACAGACAGGAACGGAGAGAGGTGAGAAGCATCAATCATTAGTTTTTCATTCCCATTGCGACACCATGGTTTTTCATAGATTGCTTTTTCACACGTGTCTTGACCGCGGGCCTTCAGCAGACCTAGCCACTCCTTGCTGGAGCCAGCGATCTTGGGTCCAAGCTGGCGAACTTTTGCTCAAGCCAGATGGGCCCGCGCTCAAGCTGGCGACCTCGGGGTATCAAACCTGGGTCTTCCGCATCGCAGTCTGACGCTCTATCCACTGAGCCACCGCCTGGTCAGGCCCTCCCCTACCTCTTTTCACCTCCCTCTTCATGGAGAATTTTGAAGATTTCAGACGACACAGTTTCCTTACACCAGCCATTATATGTATTCACTATTCTTTCTTCCCTCTCACTATAATGGAATGGTGTCCCTCCTCTGGTCTAAGGCAAATTCCTCCTCCAGTTCTTCAAATTACATTCATTCATTCAAGATTTCTTATGTTTGTTATGGACTGAATTATGTTCCCTACCCCTACCCCCCAAAAAAGATATATTGAAGTCCTAACCTCCAGTATCTCAGGTGTGACCTCATTTGGAAATAGGGTTCTTGCAGACATAATTAGTTAAGGTAAAGTCATACCAGATTAGGGTGGGCTCCTAAACCCATATGACTGGTGTCCTTATAAGAAAATGACCATGTGAAGACAGAAATAAAGAGAGAATTAGTTATACAGTAGCAAGTCAAAGAAAGCCAAAGATTGCCTACATAGCACCAAAAGCTAAAAAGAAGCAAAGAAGGTTTCAGAGGGAGCGTGACCTTGATTTCAGACTTCTAGCCTCCGGAACTGTGAGACAATAAATTTGTTGTTTTAAGCCACCCAGTTCGTGGTACCACAAACTATACCTCAGTGGTACAGCTTGTTACATCAGCCCTAGGAAACAAATATACTGTTCTAGGCTCAAAATAGTGAACAAAACAATGATTCCTGCCCTTGTTTGTGAAGTTTACATGCCCTCTTGAAAACCTAGGTATAAAGATAATCCCTTCTTTCTCCCCTATTTTCGACTTCTCTCTTTTTCGATCCTCCTAACTTTAAGTGTCCTGTATCTCTTGACATAAAAAGTAAAATATTCCTTACTTTAATGTCCCCTTCTAATTAATGGGTTATCTGTTGTTCCTCTTCTACAACCACATTTCTTGAAATATTCATCTATAATTCTCTTCAGATATTGATTTCCTCACTTCAGCCCTTTGCATTCTCACTTTTTTTTTTTAAATATTTATTTTATTTTATTCATTTTAGAGAGGAGACATAGAGTGAGAGAGAGAGAAAGAGAGAAAGGGGGGAGGAGCTGGAAGCATCAACTCCCATATGTGCCTTGACCAGACCAGTGCAGGGTTTTGAACTGGTGACCTCAGTGTTCCCAGGTCGACGCTTTATCCACTGCGCCACCACAGGTCAGGCTGCATTCTCACTTTTGACCTCTTCATTCCACTACATTTGCCCTTTCCAAAGTTACCAGATGACCTTGTTACTAAAATCCAGTGGAGCCTTGAGTTCCCTTCTTGCTTAACCTCTCAGCAGCATCTGACCTTGATGACCATTTCCTCCTGCCTGAAATACTCTTTTCCTTTGGTGTCTTATAACACTATTCTCTCTTACATTTTCCACACATTTCTAACTGCTCCTTCTCAGACTCTTTAGAAGATGCTTCTTTCACATAACAACAAGAAGTGGCAAACATGCATATTGCATTTATCTCCTCGGCTCACACACGTGTTTTTTGTCCCATTGGACTTCCCTTACAAAACACTAGTTCAAAGATAAAAATATTAAGAATTGCAAGACTGTGACAACAGAGCATAACATCAAGTGAGGGGCTCTTTGGAGTGCAGTGCCCTGTGCAACTGCACAGGTCATCCACCCCTGAAACTGGCCCTGAGAGCGACACTGGAGGCAAGAAGACCAATAAAGAAGGTAGTTCGATAATCAAAATGAGAGAGGATGGTGAATGACACTAAAGGAGTAGTTTTGAAAATGGGGAAAAATGGATGGTTTCAAGAAATATTTGAACATTTGAGCTGCCAGCCCAGTAGTGTATATAGATTGCATGATTATAGAGAAATAAGGGATAGAGGAGTTAAGAATGAGTCTAGAAAAAAAAAAAGGAATGATTCTGAGTCTGGCTTTGGTAATGGGAGAAAGGAAAATGCCATTTTCTGTACTAGGAATGCTAGAGAAAGAACTGGAATGGAAGGATGGAAAGAAAACAAAAACTGTTCAGTTTGAGGTGTATGTATCACATGGTAGCGATGTTCATGAAAATTAGGATAGTCAGGACTGAACCAGAGTTGTTGATTTAGAAGTGATACACATATAGATTGTGACTAAAGTCATAGAAATAAAAGAGATTGCTTAGAAAGAGTGTGTAAAGCAAGAAAAGAGAAGGACCCAGCATAGAACCTTAAGGAATCCCTTAGCACCTAGACCAGGCGAAGCCAACACTTTTTGCCCCCAGGCCAGATTAGGAAGAAAACATTTTTTCAGGAACCAGATGAAATATTAAAATTCAAAAATGTTAAATACAAAAATGATTCATTTAAGTAAACAACATTTAATGTAATTTGTTTATGAATAAATGTAAGTGAGTGAAAAAATGTTAATATACAATATTATTTTAATAAAAATATAATTACATATCATATAAATATCCAAACTGTATCACAATCGATTGAAACAATATATATATATTTTAGTGTAACAGGTTTTATTTATTTATTTATTTATTTTTACAGAGACAGATAGGGACAGACAGACAGGAACGGAGAGAGATGAGAAGCATCAATCATCAGTTTTTCTTTGCAACACCTTAGTTGTTCATTGATTGCTTTCTCATATGTGCCTTGACCGTGGACCTTCAGCAGACTGAGTAACCCCTTGCTCGAGCCAGCGACCTTGGGTCCAAGCTGGTGAGCTTTTTGCTCAAGCCAGATGAGCCCACTCTCAAGTTGGCGACCTGAGGGTCTCGAACCTGGGTCCGCTGCATCCCAAACACTCTACAAGATGGTTTAGAAGTGGGAATGGCCATGGCTGAAAGCCCTGTTAGGGAGCTGTTGCAGTGGTCCAGAGAGAAAGATGAGGACTGCACGCAGGTAGCAGCAATGGGAAGAACAGGAACCAAGACTTTACTCAAAGGCAGTGGTTCTTAACCTGGGTTCTATTGAACCCTAGGGGTTCGATGAGTTGGTCTCAGGGGTTCGGAGAAGCCTCTGCCACGGAGGCCAGAATAAAGTAATACCGTAATTTGTTGTGAGTTCATGCACTATGTTGGTTTTGTTCTTTGAGCAAGGTGATGTTCATGCATGGCTCATTTTGTGCACCAGTAAAAAAACATACCTATGTCTTGAATTTGGAAAAAAAAATCGTATTTTATTTATCACTAAGGAAGGGTTCGGTGAATGCGCATATGAAACTGGTGGGTTTGGTACCTCAAAAAAGGTTAAGAACCACTGCGCAAAGGGGAAGGGGAGGGAGGGAGGGAGTGGGAAGGATTTGGATACTCTGGAGTTTCTTGCTTCATTGACTGGGTAGATAGTGGCAGTTTGGATCAAAATGGAATAAACAAAAAATATAATGTCAATTATTGCCAAATTTCAGGCATCTTATGCTGGTTAGTAAAAGGTAAGGTGGCTGACACATTGGATAGTCTTTCATGAAAAACTATATTGTCCTAAATCTATATAGGAACTACTGACACAGAGAGAGAGAGAGACAGAGACAGAAAGACAGACAGAAAGCAAGAACCCTAAATAAGGTTGACTGAATAAATTTAATTTTATCAGATGCCTTTTTAGCATCTATCTCAATGAATATATAACTTACTCCATTTGAACTACTTTTTTTTTTTTTTTTTAGCGAGAGAGAGACAAAGACAGACAAACAGGAAGGGAGAGACATAAAAAGCATCAACTCATAGTTGCAGCATTTTAATTGTTCATTGATTGCTTTCTCAAATGTACCTTACTTGATTGGGAAGCTCCAGCTGAGCCAGTGACCTCTTGCTCAAGCCAGCGACCTTGGGCTCAAGCCTGTGAGTGTGGGGTCACGTCTATGATCCTATGCTCAAGAGCTAATGACCCCACGCTCAAGCTGGTGAACCCACACTCAAACCAGTGACCTCAGGGTTTCCAACCTGGGTCCTTAGTGTCCCAGGTGAATGCTCTATTCACTGCACTATCACCTGATCAGGTTCTTTGAGCTATTGATGTGATGTATTAGATCAGGTGGTTGGGGATAAACTGTAGTATATTTTATAACAAATTGTAAAATGTAGTCTTGACTTTCCCTGGCTGGTTTGCTCAGTGGTAGAAGGTCAGCCCTGTGTGTGGGAGTCCCAGGTTCGATTCCCAGCCAGGGCACACAGGAGAGGTGCTCATCTCCTTCTCCACTCTTCCCCTTCTCCTTTTTTCTCTATCTCTCTCTTCCACTCCCCCAGCCAAGGCTCCATTGGAGAAAAGTAGGCTGGGGCGCTAAGGATGGTTCCATGACCTTCACCTCAGGTGCTAGAATGGCTCCAGTTGCAACAGAGCAGTGCCCCAGATGGACAGAGCATTGCCCCCTGATGGGCATGCTGGGTGGATTCCAGTAGGGTGCATGCAGGAGAGTCTGTCTCTCTGCATTCCTGCTTCTCACTTCAGCAAAATTATTTAAAAAAAAAAAAATTTAGGCCTGGCTGGATAGCTAAGTTGGTGCAGAGGTTGCTGATTTGACCCTCAAGTCAAGGCACATACAGAAACAGATCAATGTTCCTGTCTCTCCCCCTCTCTCTCTTTTCCTCTCTTGCTAAAATCAATAATAAATAAATATCTTTTAATTAACTTGCAAGTAGTTTTTTTTGTTTGCAAGTATTTATTTTAATTAGGGTTTTTACATCTTTTTTCATAATGGAAATGGGTCTGAATTTGTGTGTGTCAGTGTACATGTTCTGTAAGATTTTATATCAGAGCTTATGCTGACTTTTTAAAATGAACTAAAAAAAGTCCATATTTTTCTATTCTATGTAACAGTTTATATAACACAATAATTATATTTTCCATGAAAAAAACCTTCAAATTATCCAGCCAAAAACCCATTAGAAGTTAATTCTTTAACATCTTTTGCAAGTTCTCCCATAGTTTTTAGTCTCTGTCTATTTTTTACTTCACTTAATTTTAATAACATGCTTTCCCAGAAATTTTCAACTTTATCAATATTTTTACATTCATATCCAGATATTATGAAGTAGTACATAAAATTATTTTATCTCTGTCTAGTTGGTTCAGTGGTAGAGTGTTGGCCTGGTATGTGGATGTCCCGAGTTCAATTCCTGGTCAAGGTACAAAGGAGAAGCACCCATCTGCTTTGGCATCCCTCCCCCTCTAGCTTCTCTCTATCTCTCCACACTGCTCACAAAAATTAGGGGATCAGGGAACATGCAGCTACTCCAGTACTTTCAACCTTTTGTATAGTGCATTTTCACCAATGAAATAAAAGTTGGTTTTGCACCCCATATGTATAATGAAACAACTTTCTTTGACTTGTCATTTGCTTTTCTGATGTTCTTGTTTAATAAAATAAATCAAATGCTTCTTTTTATCAGTTCACTTTCATTTTGAAATATCCCCTAATTTTTGTGAGCAATATATCATCCATCCATCCATCCATCCATCCATCCATCCATCCATCCATCTCTTTCCTCCTGTAGTCATGGCTCAATTGGAGCAAATTGGCCCTGGGTGCTAAGGATGGCTCCATGGCCTTTGCCTCAGGGGCTAAGAAGATCTTGGTTGCTGAGCAAAGGAGCAACGCCCCAGATGGGCAGAGCATTTCCCCTAGTGGGCTTATCAGGTGGATCCAGATTATATGTGGAAGTCTGTCTCTGCTCCTCTCCTCTCACTGAATTACAAAAAAGAAAAAGATTTAAAAATTAATCATGGTCATTCTATTATCATTCTAATTTTCTGAACTGTGGTTTCACCCTCTTTTCCCAATTACACTGCCTGACATTTGTTTGCATTTAAAAGAGGAGATAGTTCTGAATTATATAAATCAATTACATTTTTTCTTGTTTTTCAATTAATATTTTGTTTTCCCCCATTTTTTTCTTTTTAAAATTTACACTTTGTATTTTTTTCTTTTTATATGATTGGAATATTATCTTGTTCATTTATTTTCTTTTCTTTAAAGATTTTATTTATTCATTTGAGAGAGAGAGAAGGGGCACAGGAGCAGGGAGCATCAACTCCCATATGTGCCTTGACTGGGCAAGCCCGAGGTTTCAAACCAGTGACCTCAGTGTTTCAGGTAGAGCTTTATTCACTGTGCCACCACAGGTCAGGCATTTGTTCATTTATTTTCATTCTATATTTTTCCAAAGTGGAAACATGTAAATAATTATAAAGTTGTCTTTAAATAAAGCTTTGGCTATAGTCTATACATTTTGCTGTAAGTATTACATGGAAACTTGGATACGGTTTTGGAATTAAGATAAAAATCTGCTGTTACATATTACATATCACATATCATCTTTAGCACGTAGAAGACTGAACTGTCAAATGCTGACTTTAAAAGAATTCAAGGCATCTCTGAACTTATGTGCAACCAATGACCACGTGGTCATATATATTACCATTCTTTTTAATCAGAGAATATCAGTAATGTGAACAAGGCTTGTCATTTTGATATATTTTTATTTATTTATTTACTTTTTATATAGCAAAGGCATTGTTTGCATTTTTTTTTTCAGGGACAGAGAGAGAGAGTCAGAGAGAGGAATAGATAGAAACTGACAGACAGGAACAAAGAGAGATGAGAAGCATCGATCATCAGTTTTTCGTTGCGACACCTTAGTTGTTCATGGATTGCTTTCTCATATGTGCCTTGACCACGGGCCTTCAGCAGACCAAGTAACCCCTTGCTCAAGGCAGCGACCTTGGATCCAAGCTGGTGAGCTTTTTGCTCAAGTCAGATGAGCCTGTGCTCAAGCTGGCGACCTCAGGGTCTCGAACCTGGGTCCTCCGCATCCCAGTCCAATACTCTATCCACTGTGCCACTACCTGGTCAGGCATACTTTTTTTTTTTTTAAGCAAGGGAGGCAGACACAGGGAGAGAGATAGAGAGAGGGACAGGTAGAGACAGACAGACACGAAGGGAGAGAGATAAGAAGCTTCAACTAGTAGTTGCGGCATCTTCGTTGTTCATTGATTTCTTTCTCATATGTGCCATGACCGGGGGTGGGGCTACAGCCAAGCCAGTGACCCTTTGCTCAAGCCAGCAACCTTGAGCTTCAAGCCAGAGATCTTTGGGCTCGAGCAAGCAACCATGGAGTCATATTGATGATACCACGCTCAAGCTGGTGAGCATGTGCTCAAGCCAGATGAGTCTGCGCTCAAGCCGGTGACCTTGGGGTTTTGAATCTGAGTCCTCTGTGTCCTAGGCCAACACTCTATCCACTGTGCCACCTGGTCAGGCCATTGTTTGCATCTTTTAAAAACTATTTATTTATGTATTTTAGATTTTATTTATTTATTTTTAGAAAGAGGAGAAAGAGAGAGAAAAAGAGGGCGGGAGGAGCAGGAAGCATCAACTCCCATATGTGCCTTGACCAGGCAAACTCAGTGTTTCAAACTGGCAACTTCAGCATTCCAGGTCAACACTGTATCCACTGTGCCAAAAAGAACCACAGGTCAGGCAAAACTATTTTATTGATTGATTTTTGAGAGAAGTAGAGAGAAAGAGAGAAACAGAAACATTGACCTTTTCCTGTATGTTCCCTGACTGGGGATCAAGCCCACAACCTTCGTGTTTTGGGACAACGCTCTAACCATTTGAACTATCCAGCCAGCACTAAGTATATTTTTATTTTATTTTTATTTTTTTTTACAGGGACAGAGAGAGAGTCAGAGAGAGGGATAGATAGGGACAGACAGACAGGAACAGAGAGAGGTGAGAAGCATCAATCATTAGTTTTTTGTTGCCGTTGCAGCACCTTAGTTGTTCATTGATTGCTCTCTCATATGTGCCTTGACCGTGGGCCTTCAGCAGACCGAGCAACCCCTGGAGCCAGTGACCTTGGGTCCAAGCTGGTGAGCCCTTGCTCAAGCCAGATGGGCCCGTGCTCAAGCTGGCAACCTCGGGGTCTCAAACCTGGGTCTTCCGCATCCCAGTCCGATGCTCTATCCACTGTGCCACTGCCTGGTCAGGCACTAGGTATATTTTTAATAACTGAACATAAAACAAGTATTCTAGATATTAACTGTAGTAAAATATTATTATGATATCTTCAGATGTTAAAATTATATGTCAATTGAAATATGAGTATATATATACATGTTGTTGTTTGGGTTTTTTTGACAGAGACAGAGTGAGAAAGGGACAGATAGGGACAGACAGACAGAAAGGGAAAGAGATGAGAAGCATCAACTCATAGTTGTGGCACCTGAGTTGTTCATTGATTGCATTCTGTATATGTGCCTTGACCCAGGGGCTAGAGCAGGGTGAGTGACCCCTTGCTCAAGCTAGCAACCTTGGGGTCAAGCCAGTGACCTTAGGTTTCAAGTCAGTGACCTTTGGGCTCAAGCCAGTGACCAGGGGGTAATGTCTATGATTCCACGCTCAAGCCAATGACTCCATGCTCAAGCTGGTGAGCCCGTGCTCAAGCCGGCAACCTCTGGGTTTTGAATCTGGGTCCATCCCAGTCTGCCACTCTATTCACTGCACCACCACTTCTTCAGGCTGAAGCATGAGTATTATTGTAAAAGTATAACATTGCAATAATTAATGATAAGACTATAGGTAAATGTGTCTAAAATATGCATATTAAATTTAAAAAACAAGTTTTATTAATAAAATTTTATATATGTGATATGAAACAAAACCACTATTTTCAAATATATGAATGTAATATTAGTATCTGGAGAAATAAAAAGTCAGAAGAAATATATACCATTTGTACTTTTATATACTAGTTATCTTTTGCAATGAGTTTACGGGGTATTTTAGTTCTGTTTTATATATTTATGTAACACTTGAATTTTTATTTGGAATGTATATAATTTTTGTAATAAAATGTATTTAAAATAAAAAAGGGACTGAAGATATATGAAGTAATAGTTTGATAAACTATATGATTATCTTTCTCTTCTTAAAAGAGAAAGAGAGCTGTCTTCTGCATCCTCAACCTTTTCTTTCCATTAGATTTTATACATCGATATGTAAATATGCTTCTCGCATCTTAAATAAAACAAGACCAAAAACACCTGTCCTGAACCCACATCTCTTTTAAGTAACAACCCATTTCTCTGGGTCCTCTCTCAAAGGTCTTGAAAGAGCATTCCACGTAAGCTGCTTCCACCTCCCCTCTTAATGGTCCCTTATCCGATTCTAACCTGTCACTCTCATGTCCCTACTGAAACTGCTCTTTTTTTAAAAAAGTTTTTTTTTTAAATCACTTTTTTTTATTTTATTCATTTTAGAGAGGAGACACAGAGTGAGTGAGAGAGAGAGAGAGAAATGAAAGGGGGGAGGAGCTGGAAGCATCAACTCCCATATGTGCCTTGACTAGACCAGTGCAGGGTTTTGAACTGGCGACCTCAGTGTTCCCAGGTCCACCCTTTATCCACTGCGCCACCACAGGTCAGGCTGAAACTGCTCTTTTTAAGATCACTTTACTATTCCAGTCTTAATCCAAACTCTTTACTGCATTCATTCAACATAGTTGATTGTTTGATCCTTCTTAAATAAATTCCTCTTTTCTGAAACATTACACTCTCTTGAATTTTCTCTGGCCAATCCATCTCACACTTCTTTATAGGCTGCACCTCCTTGACTCATTCTCTATGAATTGAACTTTGCCAGAGCTCAGACCTTAGATTTCTTGTCCTTGTTCTCTTCCTAATCTTCTACCTCCCTGATTGCATCCATTCAAATGCCTTTTGTAACAAGACTACTGAAAATGCAAGTGGATTGTTCTTTGATCTCTGCTGTTCAGTAGAACTTTCCAGTGATGCAAATGTTCTGTATCAATGCTGTCCATTACCAGAGTCACTAGCCATATGTGGCTATTGAACACTTGACAGGTGGCTAGTGTGACTGAGGAACTAAATATTAGGTTTTATTTAATCTTAATTTAAATTAAGAAGCCACATATGATACTTACCTGACAGGGGAGATACCATGATCACAATAGTGGTTTTCCCAGAGTGAGGCTTATCCATTGCACTCCAGTGTGCTGACTCCGGTGATATCCCCAAATGTGGGAAACTCAACTGCATAACATGTGGTAGTGAGGGACTGTATTCATGGTCTCCCCTGGCTAAAAACAAAACAAAACAAAAAACAAACTCACATGTGGTGACTATGGTAATAGAGGTTGGCAAATATGAGTTTTGAGAAATTGGGAAAAGCTATATTACGTAGGACTGGGTGAGTAAGTGCAATTGGTTCTAGATTTTAAAAAAACTGAATTTAACAAAATGCAATATTTGAACTTGGTTAAATATAGAGAAAAATATGCAGAGGTGAGTTTTAGCTTGATCTCTCTCTCTCTCTCTCTCTCTGTTCTGGTCTGTATTTAGCTCTTTTTCCCAACCATCAGCCCAGCTAACCAACAGTGACTCCAGGCCTGCCACCAGCCACAGAACACCCTTCCATAAAGCTTTCCACTAGCTCTCCTTCAAGGTCCCACCACAAGGAGATGTGCCCAGCTTTCCAGATTCCCCTGCAAGGCATCTTTTTTCATTCAGCCTTCAGGTGCATTGGTTAGTGACTCAGCTCCAATTCTCCATTTAAGACCACTGCTTCCTGAGCTTCTATCATCATATAAACACTCTTTTTTAATTTTAATTTTTTATTTAGACAAATTTAACAGGGTGACATTGGTCAACTCGATTACATAGATTTAGAGAAAACATCTCCACATCATTTGGACAGTCGATTATATTGTATACCCATCACGCAAAGTCAAATCATCTTCTGTCACCCTATATTTGTTTCTTTAAGCCCCTCCCCTCCCCCCACCCCCTCCCTCTCCACCCTTTCCTCCCCCCCCCCGTAACCACTGTACTTTTATCTATGTCCATAAAGAATATATAACATTTCTGTCTATTTCTTTTTGTGAGTGTGTGACAGAGAGAGACAGAGGGACAGATAGGGATAGACAGACAGGAAGGGAGAGAGATGAGAAACATCAATTCTTCACCTTAGTTGTTCATTGATTGCTTTCTCATATGTGCCTTGACCAGGGGGCTACAGCAGAGCGAGTGACCCCTTGCTCAAGCCAGCGACCTTGGATTCAAGCTGGTGAGCTTTGCTCAAACCTGATGAGCCCCTGCTCAAGTCCACAACCTCAGGGTTTTGAACCTGAGTCCTCTGCATCCCAGTCTGACTCTCTATCCACTGCACCACTGCCTGGTCAGGCATAAACTCTTATTCCCATAGTAAACTCTTTATTCCAGAATACTTATGGTGGTTTTGCCTCCTCAATTGATTCCTAACTGATGCACTCTTAAAAATTGTTAGCCTCTCGGCCTTGGGCAGTTGGCTCAGCAGTAGAGCGTCAGCCTGGCATGTGGAAGTCCGGGGTTTGATTCCCAGTCAGGGCACACAGGAGAAGTGCCCATCTGCTTCTCCCCTCTCCCCCCTCTCCTTCCTCTTTATTTTTCTCTTCCCCTCCCACAGCCAAGGTTCCATTGGAGCAAAGTTGGCCCAGGCGCTGAGGACGGCTCCATGGCCTCCGCCTCAGGCTCTGGCAGCAATGGAGCAATGCCCCAGATGGACAGAGCATTGCCCCCTGGTGGGCATGTTGGGTGGATCTGGGTGGCGCATGCGGGAGTCTGTCTGCCTCTCCTCATCTAACGTCAGGAAAAAAAATTTTTTTTGTTAGCCTCTCAGTCTCTCCCAATTCAGTAAAAGGCACCAACATCCATCAATTATCCCCGTAACCTCACTAAGTCCTTGCAAACTAGGTTCAAAGTACACATTGAGTATGTCACTTCTATTTCCTCTGCAACATCCTAGTCCAAGTAACTCCTATTTCTTAACCTGGTTTCATTTCCACCATTAATCCCCAATATCTACTTTGCTTCTAAAATAATAATTTTAAACATGTAAAAATTTCCAGTGGCTTTCTATTATACTTACTCACCTAGTCCTACATAATATGGCTTCTGCCGTTTTCTTTGAACCCATCTTTGCCAATCTTTCTTTTACCAAATGTGCTTTAGCCACACTGGTTTTTTTTCAAGAAAGGCAAAGCTTTCTCCTCTCATTTTTCACACATACTATTCATTCTGCCTGAAATGATCTTTTTTTTTTTAAATTATTTTTATTTTTATTTATTCATTTTAGAGGAAAGAGAGAGAGAGAAGGGGGGGGAGCAGGAAGCTTCAACTCCCATATGTGACTTGACCGGGCAAGCCCAGGGTTTTGAACTGGCAACCTCAGCAATTCCAGGTCGACGCTTTATCCACTGCGCCACCACAGGTCAGGCTGAAATGATCTTTTTTTTTTTTTAATTTAAATTTACTTGTTCTTTATTTTAAATATTGTATTTGTTCCTGTTTTTTTTGTTTTGTTTTGTTTTTTACTTTAAAATGTGTGCAGTGTGCATAGGAATTTGTTCATAGTTTTTTTTATAGTCTGGCCCTCCAACAGTCTGAGGGACATGCCTGAAATGATCTTGAAGCTCTGTTTTATTCCTCACCTTCCTTGCTTTATTCCTTCAGATCTTGGTTTAAATATCACTTCCTCAGAAAGGTTTCTTGACCAAACTAAGTAGATCCTCCCAGTTTTCTGTAACACTTTACTGTGTTAATTTCTTCTTTGCATTTATTGAATTTTATAATGTTTACTTATTTTATTTTTTATCACTTAGCTGTGATCTCCATGAAGGCAAAAGACACTTCTGCTATATTCGTCTAGTGCTTAATTGCCTAGCATGTAATGATGCTAAAAACATATTTGTGGGATGATGAATATAGTGAATGGATTCTTAGTTTCTTCTTATGGTTTTTGCTTCCTTATAATTCTAGATTGACATAAATTTTCATATCCCAGCTCTTACTTTTTCTTCATGACACTGATTCTATCTTTGGTCTTTCTTTAGGTATGGTCTGTTATATGGTAATTGTCCAATTAGTAGTGGTAGGGCAAGGATTGAGAAAAATGTGACAGCTTAGGCGCTCCCTTAATGGGGGCTTTGAGTAAGTTAACCCTTGGAAAGTACTTGAAATACACCATGATGGACATATGCAATAAAATAATTATTCCTTTTTTTTTTTGCCATGATTCATCTTTAAAACCTGAACAACCAAAGGTTGCTTTTATTCTAGGACTTTATTCAGAGTAGAACAGGAATACTCTAATAAAACCATTGTTTGGGTTTACACAATCCTTGTTCTTTTCTTAAATTTTTTTAATTTATTAATTTTAGTGAGAGAGGAAGGGAAAGAGAGAGAGATAGAGCATGAATCTGTTCCTGTATGTGCCTTGACCGAGGATTGAACTGGCAACCTCTGCACTTTGGGTTGATGCTCTGACCAGCCAAGCTAGCTGGCTAGAGCCATAATACTTGTTCTTTTTGTAGTTATTTGCATAAACTCTGTGGCTTCTTGTAATTTAATTAATAAATTTCCCTTTTAAAAGTTAAAATGTAGACAGCCAAAATGAAACAGAACTCCTAATTAAAAAAAAAAAATCTAAGTGCGCTTTCTGTCTCGGGAACACACCCACACCTTTCTCCCCTCTCAGGCACGCACCTCCTCAACTCGAAGGATCCCCATGAGACTTGCAACCAGGGAAGCAATGGGCAACAGCAGCTCCTCCTGGGCTAACTCCCTGAATGTGTCTCCAAGGCCTCTTTTTTCTGACTCTCCAACCAGCCAAAGGAGCCCTGCCTAGGCTCTCTTCTATTGCTTCTTCTGTCCAAAGCCTTTCCTTGTTTTACTGTCCAAGCCTTAATAAATGAACTCTCAAAATCAATAAATAACTAAATAAAAATTAAATAATCTAAGAGCAACAGAAAAATGTCTAGCATTTCAAATAGACTTAAAATATCTTTATTTAATTAAAAATTTTTTCTTTTATTCATTTTAGAGAGGAGACACAGAGTGAGTGTGTGTGTGTGAGAGAGAGAGACAGAAAGAGAGAGAGAGAGAGAGAGAGAAGGGGCAGGAGCAGGAAGCATCAACTCCCATACGTGCCTTGTCCAGGCAAGCCCAGGGTTTTGAACCAGTGACCTCAGCATTCCAGGTCGATGCTTTATCCACTGCGCCACCACAGGTCAGGCTTAAGATTTTTTATTTAAAAAATTTTTACTTATTTTATAGAGAGAAGAAATGAGGAATTAATTTGTTGCTCCACTTATTTATACATTCATTGGTTAATTATTTTAGGTGCCCAGACCAGGGATCAAACTTTCAATCTTCGAGTATCGGGACAATTCTCTAACCAACTGAGCTAACTGGTCAGGGTAATAGGTTTTATTTCTAGGACATTTTTAGGTTTAAGAAAAATGAGCAGAGAGTAGTTTCTAACTTCTGCCCCCAGCCCTCCTCTATTAATAACATTGTGCATTAGCACATACATTTGTTACAACTGACAAACCAATATATTATTAAGTCCATAGTTTACATTAGGGTTCACTCTTTATGATGTTCATTTTATGGGTTGACAAATAATGACACATATTCAACATACAGAATGTTTTATTGCCCTCAAAATTCCCCATGTTCCACCTATTTATCCCTCCCTCCCTTTCTCCCATTCCCTGAACCCCTAAGAACCAATGAATTTTATTATCTTCATAGTTTTACCTTTTCCAGAATGTCTTATAGCTGCAGTCATAGTGTGTAGCCTGTTCAGATTGGCTTCTCTCACTTAGCAACATGCATTTAAAATTCCTTCATTTCTTTTTATGGTTTGATAGATCATTTCTTGATAGCACTGAATAATATTCCATTATATAGATACCAAAGTTTGTTTATACATTCACCTACTGAAGGACCTCTTGGTTGCTGCTAGGTTTTGGCAGTTATGAAGAAAATTGCTATAAACATTCATGTATAGGTAGGTGTGTGTACACGTGTATGTGCGTGTGTGTACTTAAGTTTTCAACTCATTCGAGTAAATATCAAGAAATGCAACTGTTGAATCAATGGTAAGAGTATGTTTAGTTTTGTAAAAACTGCCAAACTGTTCTCCAAAGTGGCTGTACCACTTTGTACTCCCACTAGCAGTAAGAGTTCATGTTTTTACATATTCACCGTAGCATTTAGTCTCAGTGTTTTGGATTTTGGCCATAGGAAGTGTGTAATTCACTATTTCTATTTGCAATTCCTAATGATATATAATATTGAGCATCCTTTCAGGTTTATTTGCCTTCTGTAATTTTCTTTGGTGATGTCTCTGTTCAGATTTTTTGCTCATATTTAAAAATTGCATTATTTGATTTCTTATTGTCGGTTTTTAAAAATTTATTTATTGATTTTAGAGAGAGTGGTAGGTAGATAGAAATATCAATCTGTTTCTGTATTTGCTCTGATCAGGGATTGAATGATGCTCTAACCAACAGAGCTATCCGGCCAAGGCTGATTTTATTTATTTTTATTTTTTACTTATTCATTTTAGAGAGGAGAAAGAGAGTGAAAGAGAAGGAGGGAAGGCAAAGCTTTCTCCTCTCATTTTTCACACATACTATTCATTCTGCCTGAAATGATCTTTTTTTAAAAATTATGTTTATTTATTCATTTTAGAGGAAAGAGAGAGAGAGAAGGGGGGGGGGAGCAGGAAGCATCAACTCCCATATGTGTCTTGACTAGGCAAGCCCCGGGTTTCAAACTGGCAACCTCAGCATTCCATGTTGATGCTTTATCCACTGTGCCACCACAGATCAGGCTGTTGGGTTTTAACTTGTTCAAGTTTGTATGTTTTGGACACTAGTCCTTCAAAGATAGGTGTTTTGCAAAAATTTTTCTCCCAGTCTGTAGCTTTTCTTTTCATTCGCTTAGCAGGCTCTTTAAAGAGCAGAAGCCTTACATTTTAACACATCAACCTTTAAATGACTATGAAAATAAGATGTGAGAGGTGCTTCAAAACTTTATTAACGGGCCTGACCAGGCGGTGGCACAGTGGATAGAGTGTCGGACTGGGATGTGGAAGACCCAGGTTCGAGACCCCGAGCTCGCCAGCCTGAGCGTGGGCCCATCTAACTTGAGCAAAAGCTCATTAGCTTGGACCCACGCTCGCTGGCTCCAGCAGGGGGTTGCTCGGTCTGCTGAAGGCCCGCGGTTAGGTGTTGCGATGGCAACGAAAAACTAATGATTTATGCTCCTCACCTCTCTCCGCTCCTGTCTGTCTGTCCCTATCTGTCCCTTGTTAAAAAAAAAAAAAAACCAGTCAATAAACAACTAAAGTGATGCAACTATAAAAAAAATAACAAACTTTATTAATGGGAAGATTGGAATATGACTTCCACAGTCTCTCTCTCTTTATTTTTTTAACAGGGACAGACAGACAGGAACAGAGAGAGGTGAGAAGCATCAATCATTAGTTTTTCGTTGCCGTCGCAACACATGTGCCTTGACCGCCGGTGTTCAGCAGACTGAGCCACCCCTTGCTGGAGCCAGCGACCTTGGGTCCAAGCTGATAAGCTGGGGTCTCGAACTTGGGTCTTCCACATCCCAGTCCTACGCTCTATCCACTCACTGCGCCACTGCCTGGTCAGGCCCACAGTCTCTTTTTTTTTTTTAATTTCTTTTTATTTATTCATTTTAGAGAGGAGACACAGAGTGAGAGAGAGAGAGAGAAAGAGGGGAGGAGCTAGAAGCATCAACTCCCATATGTGCCTTGACCAGACCAGTGCAGGGGTTTGAACTGGCGACCTCAGTGTTCCCAGGTCGACGCTTTATCCACTGCGCCACCACAGGTCAGGCGCCCACAGTCTCTTTTAACTCTTAGGTGTTTTTATGGATCTTAGGAAAGAATAATGGTGTATTGTGAATTTTTCTCACATGATTTCTAGGAGTCTTTCCTCATTATGTCATTAATATGCAATAATTACATAAAGTTAGAAAATGTAGAAAGAGGGAGATATGATATTTTTAATCTTCTACCTTTGAAAAGGTAGAAGAATTTTGGATGACAAGCAAAATTCCAAACAGGCATGCTTGTATGCCTGCCTTCCATTGATTGCAACTCAACAGGTCTCCATCTTTTCACTATTTCAAAGGTAAAATGGATAGAAAGACAGTAATGTGGTATATAAATAATTAACTTTTTAAATATTTAGCCTGACCAGGCGGTGGCGCAGTGCATAGAGCGTCGGACTGGGATGCAGAGGACGCAGGTTTGAGACCCCGAGGTCACCAGCTTGAGCGTGGGCTCATCTGGCTACTTGGTCTGCTGAAGGCCCACAGTCAAGGCACATATGAGAAAGCAATCAATGAACAACTAAGGTGTCGCAACGAAAACCTGATGATTGACGCTTCTCATCTCTCTCTGTTCCTCTCTGTCTGACCCTATCTATCCCTTTCTCTGACTCTCTCTCTGTCCCTGTAAAAAAAAAAAAAAATATATATATATATATACACACACACACACACACACACACATTATAACAAGTTAAATATCACCAAAGTGAATGAATTAAAAAGTGATGGTCTCCCTCTATCCCATCTTCTAATTGTAATTGTTTTCTGTATAAACAAAATCTTTATAACCATGCATATCTGGTTACACATATACATACAGCTTCAGGAGTTGGGGATCACCTATGTCTATCTTGACATACATCATTGCATATCTAGTGCATACCATGGAGCTTGGTATATAAAAGGTGCTCAATTGAATGAGTAAAGGTAAGATTCTAGATTGTACTGTAGGTGGGTTTTTAAAAGAATCTAAGAATATAACCTCAATATCTTTCTGTGTTAGGACATCAACAACTACTTCATTCTTTTCAAAGTCTCCTGAATAATCCACTATATGGATTCACTATAATTTATTCAGCCAGTCCCCTATTACTGGAATATATATATATTTAACAGAAACAGAGAGAGTCAGAGAGAGGGATATATAGAGACAGACAGACAGGAACAGAGAGAGATGAGAAGCATCAATCATCAGTTTTTCGTTGTGACACCTTAGTTGTTCATTGATTGCTTTCTCACATGTGCCTTGACCGCAGGCCTTCAGCAGACAGAGTAACCACTTGCTCAAGGCAGCGACCTTGGATCCAAGCTGGTGAGCTTTTGCTCAAACCAGATGAGCCCACGCTCAAGCTGGAGACCTCAGGGTCTTGAACCTGTGTCCTTCCGCATCCCAGTCTGATGCTCTATCCACTGTGCCACTGCCTGGTCAGGCTGGATTATATTTATTTCTACACACACAGACACACATACATACTATAAACAATACTGTTGACAAGTAGTTTGCCAAATTATCTTGTAAAAAGTTATCCTCTCCCTAACAGTGAATGTGTCACGTTTTTTACATCCTTGATGTAGATGATATCAATGTCACATATTATCGATATTTGTTATTGCTCCTACTTTTGTTTGGAGCAAGGGTCCATATAATGAGAAGGGCGGGCTATTTTGCTACAAAGGGAAGTTAGGATTTAAATGGGGACAATATTAAGTGTCAAAATGAGAAGCTAGAGAGAGTTTGAAAATAATTTTTATACATTGTAAAATATTCTAGCTAGAAGATATCTTAAAAATTGTTTCAATGTGCTTCTATAGATGAGTAAATAAAGATTCCAAGAAGTGAAATGATTTATCTAAGCTCACACTATCAATTAGTAGCAGATCTGGGGTTAGAACCGAGATTGTTTGGATCTCAGCTTATTATTCAGCAAATATTTACTAACCATCAGATCCTGTGCTAGGTACTAACAGGATTAAGAAAGAACATACTCATAGAGCACTTGTCTTGTGCCAGATCTTTCATACACATTTCAGTCTATCCCAGTGTGTCTATACTAAGTGAATCAACCTGCTAGTTTGGCTATTTTTTTTTTAAGTATTATTAGGAATTCCCCATGTTTCAGTAATAGTAGTAATTCTAGGAGTCAAGCCTGGAATAAGTTCTGTACATCAGAAGAATAATTATACTTTTTTTTCTCTATTTAAAAAGGTGTCAAATGGAGAGGATGGTTGATTGCTTTTTTCTCAGGCCTGCTCAGGGTGTCAGCTTCTCCACTGAGGACCTCAGTGTGTGCAAACCTAAGAAATGATAGAACTGAAGGAAGGCCAGCTGAAGCTGGGAGAGTGGCTGAGATGTGGCTGGGGATATGGGTGGGACAGATCATGTAGGTTTTTGTTGATCTAGTTAAAGATTTGGCTTTTGATTTAAGTAGAATGGTAAGCAAATGAATGGTTTTAAGTAGCTGCTCCATAGTCTTATTTGGCAAAAGAAGAAAGAGAGATAGGGAGGGAGAGAGAGAACCACAGAGACATAGGCACTTGAGGTTTGAATGGCTTAGAAAAGCTGTAAAACTGATGACTCAGGAGAAATTATCATTAGTTCAGATGGTCAACGATGGTGCCTTGTCCTCTGGTTGCAACATAGAGAGAAAAGAAAATATATTGAGGAGACCAAATGAATAGGACTTGATTAACTGACATGGCATTGAGGGAGAAGGCAGTATCCTGGATGACTCTGGATTACAGGTAATGCTGCTAGATGCAAGTGGGTGATGTTCATTGAGATGGGATCTGGAGAGGAAAGATTAGAGGAAGATCATGTACTCAGTTTTTAAAAATGTTGACTGGGAGGGCCTAAAAGCCCAAATAAAGGTCTAGAGGTGGTTTGACAAAGGAATTAGAACTAGAAATTTTTCTTTAGGAGTCTTTGGTCATCTGGTAGATAACATTGCCTCAAGGTAGAAGCACTTTTTCTTCTTTCTTTAAAGAATCTTGATTCCCCAAGGTCTAAATAAAAAGCATTGAATTATTCAAATCTATTATTTTCCTTCTTTAATTTGTTGGATCACTCTATTTTATCATATATATATTTTTAAGTGAGAAGAAGGGAGACTCCCACATGCACCCTAATGGGAATCCACCTGAGACACACACACACACACACACACACACGTGAGCGCCTACTTTTGAACCAATTGAACCACTGGCTGCAGGAAGAGAAGAGAGAGAGAGAGAAGGGTAAGAGGGAGGGTAGAGAAGCAGATGACAGCTTCTCATTTGTGTCCTGACTGGGGATCGAACCTGGGACATCTGCATGCTGGGTGGACGTTCTATCCACTAAGCCATCTGGCCAGGGTCTTATCAGATTTTTCTATTAAACATTTTATTTTTTTTTGCCCTGGCTGATTAGCTCCATTGATTAGAGCATCCAGCTGATCTGCCAAGGTTGTGGGTTGGATCCCTGGTCAGGCCATATACAGGAATGAACCAATGGATGCAAACATGGATGAAACAACAAACTGATATTCTCTTTCTCTCTCTCTAAAAAATCAACAAATAAAAATTTTAAAAAATTAAACATTTTGGCTACTTTTCATTTGTAACATTATCTATGACTTTTTGGATTTTGAGTTAAATTGTTGCTATAGCAGGTTCAGTATGTTAGTGATTTTAGGTAGTGGAGATACCAGATGCTTGCTAAATACGTTGTGTAGTTAGTACTTTGGTCAAATATTTCATGTTTTGATCCCGTAACCTAAGAAAATAATCTGGCATTTATGTGCTTAAGACACTTTGAAGAGTACTCACCTAATTTCTTCTCCAACCACCAATCTGTTGTCATAGCATAGAACTTATTCAGGTAACCAGTGAGCTCTTAAAAGTAAGCTTGTTTTTAAATTAATAGGGCAGTTTCTGTTTTTCATTAGAGCTGCACTGGATGAAATTAGTACCCATTATCGCGTCTTAAATTCAAATGCCTTTGTCTTGACTCTCGTGTAACTAGTAAACCGGTTCAAAGGAAATGTCACTTCACATACAATTTAGTTGCCAAATTTTTGAAAAGAAACAGCTATGTTCTTCACAGCTGCCCTACACGCAGCTTTGTGAGGCTTCAAGTTGCTCAAACTGTGCTATGAGAAAGCCCTTAACTGCTTAAAAGGCCAGGGACTGAAATGGAGTATTGCACAACTCTTCACCGGGCGGTTTCGCTTCCAAATCTGGCCTTCGTATCATCCCAAAACAGGAGCCGCTCCTCGCTTCGCTGGATCCAGCCCCATTCCCACTCAAAAGCAGCCGGGATTTCCTCGTGGAAGCCTCGGACGCCCCTCCCTCTACCCAAGGTTCTTGTGAAAGGGAAGCAGCGTGGGGCCCCGGGAGGTCCTATTGTCCACCAGGGGAGACCGGGTCTCGCTGGAGTGACTCCCGCACTGGAGTCCCCCCGGTCAGGTTGACCTAAGGTCCGCGGGTCTCGGTACCGCTCCCCTCCCCCGCCACCCCATTGTCTGCCTCGCCCCGCCCCGGGGGACACGTGCGCCTGCAGCTTCCCGAACGAAGAGAGCGCGGGGCGGCGGCGGCGTGGACACCGCCTGGAACAGCTACAAGACCGCGGCGCTGGGGCGGGGGCCCGGCGCGCACAAGCCGGTGGGTGTCCCCCGGGAGCTCCGGTCGCTTTCCGAGCCCACCATTCAGTACCTCGCTAGCAAGGGACCAGGACCGAGGATGCGGCGGGAGGGCGTGAGCTCAGTGAGGGTGCCGTGCGCGAGTCGCTGCGGAGGGTGTGGGGTGGGGCGGGGTGGGAAGAAGCCTGTCTCCTGACAAAGGAGAACGAGTGGGACACGCTGAGCCGGCCGCCCCGCCCAGCCTGGAGAGGAGCAGGAGGAGGAGTGTCCAGAGGGGAAGGGGCGGGTCTTTCATTCACTCTCGGCCCCTCCGCCGCCGTCGCCGCCGCCGCAGCCGCCGCCGCCGGAGCGGAAGGGCGGGGTCTTGTGGCTCCCCTCGGGAGTGAGGAGCAAGCGAGGCGGTGGAGCGTGGGGGCGTAGCCCGCAGGCGCGCGTCCCGAGGCGTAGGCTACGTCGTCACGTCAGCGCGGGAGAGAGAAAGAGAGGAGCCGACTCGGCAGGGACTGGGGGACGGGGCCGAGAGAGCGAGCAAGGGAGGGAGTGAGCAAGCGAGCGTGCGAGCGAGGAGGGGAAAGGCGGCCTGTCATACCTGAGCGGCCGCAGACGGGAGTGGGAGTGGTGGAGGAAAGGAGGCAGGGAGGGGAAGAAGAAAGGCCGAGAGCAGAAAGCGGACGGAGGCTGGTGGTGGTGGTGGTGGTGGTGGTGGTGGTGGTAGGGGGAGAAGGAGGAGCTGGGGGAGGGAAGGGGCTGAGGGAGTGAGTGAGTGAGAGGAGCGGACGCGCGAGGGAGGGGAGGGAACGGGGGGGGGGGTCACGCGGGGGCGCGCGCGCACAGGGAGCGCGCTCGGAGGCGAGTGGAACTGGATCGGGTTTGCTGCCAGCGGCGTGAGCTTCGGCCGCCATTTTACAACAGCTCCACTCGCGCTGGACACAGGGGGCAGCGAGCACGCGTTTCCCGCAACCCGATCTCCTCGGACAGGATTCCTCCGTCGCAGCCCAACGGGGAGGTAACGACCGCCGGGGCTCGAGTCTGGGAGGGGAGCTCCGTGGCATTATGGAGTGAGTTGGGGGAGGGCGGTGTGAGGAGAAACCGGCTTTTCTGGAAAATGGATTCCAAGGAGGAAAGGAGCACGTTGACTGAGGCTGCTTGGGAGTAGGCCGCGGCCCGCGCCGCCACTTCCTCCTCTACTCCATGTGCTGCCTCCTTTCGGGCTTTGTCTGCGGCGCTCTAGGGAGGAGGCGGCCCCGTGGCCCGCGTGGACCGCTCGCGGCGGCGGCGGAGTTGGTGCTGTCGTGGCTGTCGCCGCGGCGCGGGTGTGGGCGGAGAGGAGCCGGTCCCGTCCCGCAGCCGGGAGGAGGGCTTGGGTGGTATTCGCATTCTGGTCGGCGTCGGGTAGTTCACGGAACGCCCTCACGCCGCCGGTTGTCTGTCCCAGTCCAGGGGTGGGACAGGTGGCCGGAGCACTGGGGTCACTTGTACGGAAGGGAAAGATGTGGGGGCTTGCACCTCGCGCCGCGGCTTGCGACTTGGCGGGGCAGGCGGGCGGCCGGGGGTCGCCGGCGCCCGGGGCGGAGAGAGCCATGTGTCACGGCGGAGACGGCGGCGCTGGGCGGGGGGGTAGTGGTGGCGGGGAGAGCCTGTGGCCTGGCGCCGACGCGGCCTCGGTGTTACGGGGTGAGGTCTTGCTGCTGATGCTTTCCGGAAACTCAGCCCGCGGCTTCAGGTTGATGTTGGGAGCCAGTGACGGTCGTCTTAGCCTGGGACTCGGTGGGTTTCCGTTGGAGGAAGTTGTAGGACATTTGAAGGCGCAGAGCACGTGTTTCTAATGGACTCCTGGTGGCCTTAGCGGTGAGGCTGCCGCTCTGGGTGCGGAGTCGAGGGCGGGCTTTGGGATGCGGGGGTGAAGGGTGGAGAAATTGGGTGGTGGGAAGATATCTTGTGTGAGCGCTTTGTTCTTCGCTGGCTGTTGCTACTGATGTATAAGCGGCAGGCGGGAAAAGCGCGCACTTTAGGGGTTTACCTTAGAGAGGGAAAAGCCCAGCTTTGCTTTATTCACACACACACCTCAGTCAATGTATGGGCACAGCTGCCTGTGGCACGCTCGCTGGTCCTCGTGCTGATTGGGCTCCATTTGCAATGTGGTTTTTCCTAGGGAGTGTTAGCAGGTGAGTCAGGGGTGGTGCTAAAGAAAAATTTAAGTGAATCTGTCCTGTGCCCCTTGCTCCAAATCCGGCTTGTCAGGCGATAGTGACTTGAAGCTTCTTTAAAGGGAGGCGCAGGCTGGCTGGTGTAGAAATTGGTAGAGAAAGTAAAGATTGGGGCTCTCATTTTGTCTACTACCCTTTTTGAAGATCCTAGTTTAATTTTGCTTATTGCGTTTGAACAGATCTCTGGAAACATGGCTACAGAACATGTTAATGGAAATGGTACTGAAGAGCCTATGGATACTACTTCTGCAGTTATCCATTCAGAAAATTTTCAGACATTGCTTGATGCTGGTTTACCACAGAAAGTTGCTGAAAAACTAGATGAAATTTACGTTGCAGGTAAGAACTAACACTTGCAAAATTATATTATGAGAATATTTTATTGGATTTCTGGCTTTGAGCTAAAATAGCAACTTTTTGTGGTTTCCAATAAGTGTGGGAACTGGAGTTTTGTTTTGCCTTGTTGTGATAGTTGTGAACTCGAATTTAAGGTGTGCTGTATATAGAGGGCGGGAAGAAAGGCTAAGAGGTCAGTAAAGGCTGGCTGACCAGATGGATATGTATATGATGGTAGCAACAGCTGCTAACTGTTGAGAGCAGGCCATGTGACTTTTGGGGGTATTTTTATAGTAGGATTCTTGTTAAATAATTTGGTAACTGTAGAATTGTAGTCTTTCTGTCTTGGTGTGGCTGTTTTCTCGTGGTTATTTGAAATGGACAGAGATTTAGTTGTCAGGTTTGGTATTTTGTTGGTTGATTTTAGAATTTGTAAGCCTCTGTTTACTGTAGAAATACTTAGTGTTCAGAACTATCTGACTTAGACACAGAACAAATTATAAAAGAAATTGACTTATTTTAAGTGTGGTTGAGAGGCCTTTAGTTCAGAGTGCAGTTAAGAATGGCTAAAGTATGTGTCTTTCATTATATAGATGGTAAGAGGAATGGGAGAAGACTTAGTTGGCACACGTGTTACCTGTTTTGGTAAACATGGCATTTTCTTTTAAAAACTTTTTCCAAAAATATTAAGAGTTGACAACTAATTAAGTTTTCTTTTCTCCAGGGCTGGTTGCACATAGTGATTTAGATGAAAGAGCTATCGAAGCTTTAAAAGAATTCAATGAAGACGGCGCATTGGCAGTTCTTCAGCAGTTTAAAGACAGTGATCTCTCTCATGTTCAGGTAATTGTAATTAATGTCAGCATAAAAAGAGTAAAGATTCTGAATACATAGTTTTGATATACTTTAAGTTTAATTTAATAATATACACATGAGATAAGTATTAAATAGGATCGGAAAATTACTTTTCAGAACAAAAGTGCCTTTTTATGTGGAGTCATGAAGACTTACAGGCAGAGAGAAAAACAGGGGACCAAAGTAGCGGATTCTAGCAAAGGACCAGATGAGGCAAAAATTAAGGTATGTCTTTAAAAATATATTTTGCTCCCTTCTGTTTTAAAGTTCTTTTAACTGTTTTATGGCTTTTGTAAACATTACTTGAGTGTGAAATGAATGTTTTCTGTTAAGAATCAATGACCATGAGATAATTTGCTTATCTTTTCTAATTGCCATTTTTTGAGAAGTTTTCTGCCTTTGTTTCTAAAACAATTCGCTGTTCTTTTTTATTTTCTATTTTATGTTACTCAGCTATACTGATGTTTAAACCTATGTTATTGGTATTCTAAATAAAAGATTTGAGAAATACATTCACTGTATCTTTAGATGCTTTTTGAAAATCAGCAAGTTCAGGTGAATGTGCATGGAACCAAAATGGAAGGAAGGAGATCAGTTCTCCCCGTGCTGGTGGAGAGTGTACTTTTAGCAGTTGACTGCTTTTCTTAGGATTCTCAAGCCCACAAATAAAATGGATTTAGAATTTTGATACTCCCCCCCTTCCTTATTATGGGTTATTACTGCTAATTTGTTTGTTTCTAAAAGCAGTATGGAAATGTAAGTGGGGACACTGAAGCTAGGAGTGGAAGTTGCTAGGTTTTTTTAAGGTCCTATGAAACAGTAGATGGCTTCAAAGTCAACTAGGTTATGATCTTTGTGTTGGTTTTTAGTTGTGTTGTTTTAAGTTCATAGAAAATATGCTGATCATACTAGTTTTAACCTGCTTTGAATGCAGTGTCAGTGCTCTTGAACCACGAGTTACGGTTTTAAGAAAATCAGTTGAGGAAAGTCTAGGTGTTAGGTGTTGTGTTAATGGTATGGGAAGAGTATAGCTTGGAATATGGAGTTAGCTGTTAATGTCAACCATAAATTTGAGACTTGAACAGTTCTGGCTGTCAGTGGATTGTTTCTGAAATATAAATCTAATTTTTGTGTGACTTTCAGTTCTGTCTTTGGAAGGGAGTGGCTTTTATTGTTTTTTCTTTTAAATTTCTTTTTAAGTTCTTTATTTATTTTTAGAGAGGAGAGAGAGTGAAGGGAGGGAGGAGCAGGAAGCAACTCCCTTATGTGCCTTGACCAGGCAAGCCTGGGATTTCGTTCGAACCAGCCACCTCAGCATTCCAGGTCTAGGCTTTATCCATTGTGCCACCATAGGTCAGGCGGAACGGAGTGGCTTTTAAAGTGTTAATGTAACTTAAATTATTGCAAGAAGGCAGAGGCATTTTTATAGGTGGTTCGACAGGGAATAAGTCTTTTTTTTTTCTAGGGATTGAATAACAGGTATTTTTGGGGTCATAATAAAATTGAAGTGAAAAGAAGCATGGGGATTACATATGGGGGGGGGAAAAGATGGTGTGTCATTTAAAGGTTTAGTTTATGTGATAGTAATAGATTTGAGTTTATTTTTGTTACTAACCCAATATTGTACCCTTAAACATTTGAAAAGGACTGCTTAACACCTTGTGGACCTTTTACAGTGTGTCCATAAAGTCATGGTGCACTTTTGACCGGTCACACGGTCGAAGTGCACCATGACTTTACGGACACACTGTATTTAGAGTTTAGGAGTATTTATAGAGTTTAGGAATGGAAGCATTTTTGACATTTATGGTATTTTTTCATAATTAATTCCTTGAGTAGGAAGTGTTTAAAATGTGTGGTCATTTTCAGAGACTGAGGTGACTCCAGATCACTTAATAGAATTTTAATAAGTTATGTGTCCAGTGTGTTTTTACTTCAGAATTTATTAGCTAATATTAGATTGGTTTTATTATTTAGAAAACTGTTTTGTGCTTTGAGATGGTGGAGAAGGGGAATCATTCCTAAGTTTTTTTCCTTAGGCTAACCATGGACTACTATTTTTCTAGTAGTTATACCTATAAATAAGGGATAAAGAGAAAGGCCGAATGTTCTGAGTAAATATGAGTTGAGTAAACTTTAACTTTTTTTTTTTTTTAGAAAAAAAAATGTAGAAATTATGTCACATTGTTGCAATTTTATAGTTTTTAATTTCATTTTGGCTCTTAATTTGTCTGAATGATCTATGCTATCATGTGAAGCATAGTACTTGAATGTCAAATGAATAAGAGGTTGTTTTTCCTCTAGCTTCTAAGTTTCTGGACTTAGTTTGATGAGTGTAATTTCTATAAAGGTTTGTGAAATGTCCACAATGACAATGTGTACCTTGAAGTGTGGGGTACAGGAAATTTATTGGGTAAGAAAGCCAGATTTGGGATAGGTTACTTATGCAGCTCCTCCTTCAGGAGAGAATTAAACTCAACCAAATTAGGTGCAATATTTTGGAAGGTATAAGCAGAATAAATAGATACACTGTGTGTTTAAAGTTGTTGATGGGTTATTATAAGTTTCATGTTCACTAAGCAGTACTCAATAATTAAAGAGCAAATAATTTGAACAGGATCCTGAAAATTTTCATTATAAATTCAGGCTATTACAAGTGTACATTAAAAGGGAAATCCTAAAACAGACACCAGAAACCTGTTTGTTAGAATGTTGCCAAGATTAATGGAAAAATTTTGAGGAAGATTATGATTTTTAATTGCTAAATGCCTGGGTGTGGTCTTGTGAATTAAATGTATTAATATTTGAATTCTTCAAGGCACTATTGGAAAGAACAGGCTACACACTTGATGTGACCACTGGACAGAGGAAGTATGGGGGACCACCTCCAGATTCCGTTTATTCAGGTCAGCAGCCTTCTGTTGGCACTGAGGTAAAGAAACTAAAAACTTTTACTTTTTGTAGTAAATGTACAGGTGTCTGGTTTCCTAAAGAAACTCTCCACGGTTTTTGCTTCATATTTAATTAACAGATATTTGTGGGGAAGATCCCAAGAGATCTATTTGAGGATGAACTTGTTCCATTATTTGAGAAAGCTGGACCTATATGGGATCTTCGTCTAATGATGGATCCACTCACAGGTCTCAATAGAGGTTATGCGTTTGTCACTTTTTGTACAAAAGAAGCAGCTCAGGAGGCTGTTAAACTGGTAAGTTTTTTTCCTTCACTCTACATTCACTATCATTAAAGCCGTTTTTTTTCTTATTGTGCCTGCCTTTCACATTCTCTATGTACATACACATTGTAGTAATATACTTTGCATGTATAGTTGACTATCTCAGGATCTATAATTATGGTAGTGTGGCAGAATTCCTGATTCTTTGAAACATCTGGCTTAGTGTGGTGTGTGTGTATATATATACACACGCATTAAATTCATAGAAATGTTTAAAGGCTTAAGAGAGTAACTACAGTAAATAGGGCTCCCATAGGTTGTGGCCATATCTGGGTCATACCGTTTTTGAAAATAATTCACAAAGACATTGTGATGCTAAATTTTTAGTTGATGAAATGATTTTGTGGTGAGTGGCAATACTTGATTTAAAAATACAAGATATTATATGAGGACTTAGTGATTTTCCAACTTAAAATAATTTTAATGTTTGAAATTATGGCTTATATAACTCTTCTTAACTCTGACTAAAGTTTCTACATCTTATAATTTAAGATGCTGAATGTTAATTGTAAACCAAGAAATGTTAAGTGGTTTACTGTGGTGGATGTTTGTTAAATTTGCCTTATCTGCTTTGCATTTTATTTGTAATTTGAAGCAAACAAAATCCTCAGACAGCTTTCTCCCCTAACTTTATTTTTCCTTCCCTTACTATCAGATACATTGCATTTTAAGACAAACCTTAAAGAGAAAGAGAAAAACAAGTATATTTTGTTTTGTTGCTTGCATCTCTCCATTGGTGTGTATAATTGAATATGGTAGAGGTTTAACATTAGAAATATATGCTGCTTGGAAGAATGTAATTTTTTAAAAAAGTCAAGAATTTAGGTATTTCTTTTTAAATCATGGCTGATTTTTTCCTCCTTCAAAGAATGTTTCTTATTTCAGAGGGGTTATAGCTAACTTATTCACTGGTAACCTTTGAGCTATCCAAATTTTAGTTTAAGCAGGTCAGGTATAATTAAGGACTTTTTCAGAGCTCCAGAAAGCTACTTTAGAAGTCATGCTAGTTTTCAATCTATAAAAGATTAGGACATTTTTCCTAGGTAGTTATAAAGTAGCAGTTTTTGTTGTTTTTTTTTTAACAAGGACAGAGAGAGAGAGTCAGAGAGAGGGATAGATAAATAGGGACAGACAGACAGGAATGGAGAGAGATGAGAAGCATCAATCATCAGTTTTTTGTTGCGGCACCTTAGTTGTCCATTGATTGCTTTCTCACATGTGCCTTGACCGCAGGCCTTCAGCAGACCGAGCAACCCCTTGCTTGAGCCAGCGACCTTGGGTCCAAGCTGGCCAGCTTTTGCTCAAACCAGATAAGCCTGCGTTCAAGCTGGCGACCTCGGGGTCTCAAACCTGAGTCCTCCGCATCCCAGTCCAACGCTGTATCCACTGCGCCACTGTCTGGTCAGGCTAAAGTAGCAGTTTTAATGTGGAAATGATGATGATTGAAAAGGCAATGAGGTGGTAATTTACTACAAAAAGCTAGTACAGAATTTAGCTAGTGAGGGTCAGACTCATTTCATTTACTAGGTTACTACCTAAAGCAGTGGTTCTTAACCTTTTTTGAGGTGCCGAACCCACCAGTTTCATATGTGCATTCACCAAACCCTTCTTTAATGATAAATAAAATATGATTTTTTCCCCAAAATTCAAGACATAGGTATATGTTTTTTTACTGGTGCACAAAATGAGCCGTGCATGAACATCATCACCTTGCTCGAAGAACAAAACCAACAAAGTGCATGAACTCACAACAAATTATGGTATTAGTTTATTCGGGCCTCCGCAGCAGAGGCTTCTCCGAACCCCTGAGACCAACTCATCGAACCCCTAGGGTTCAATAGAACCCAGGTTAAGAACCACTGACCTAAAGTCTTATTTTTGTTTAGTAAGTGTAGTTACATATGATAAGTAATAATTTTTGCATTGACATTTTTAAAAGGAATCATTAAACCCACATTCATAGGCTACATAATTTTCTTGCTACCACAATACACTCACAATTATGGTACATCCTCACTAAAACTTATTTCCAGACAATATCCAGAAACTTTATAGTAAAGATATATCATTTAGAGAAAGATGATTTGTAATTCACTTGTAACATGATTTTGAATGTCAGTGTATACACATTTTAAAGTAAATTTCAGTTTGGACAATTGCCTTGGTTTAACAGATAATATAGTCTAAACTTGCATTGCTGTAGGCTTAAGTATAGTCAAGTTGTTAATACAGTTGAGTTTTTTAATTATGA
Organism: Rhynchonycteris naso; assembly: GCA_037038555.1. NCBI lineage: Eukaryota > Metazoa > Chordata > Mammalia > Chiroptera > Emballonuridae > Rhynchonycteris > Rhynchonycteris naso. The sequence goes on along the minus strand of CM073000.1, from coordinate 46,369,304 downwards.
TGAGGAAACTTTCCTTAGATAACCAGACAGCCATTTTGATTGCTCTAGGAACTAAGTCTTGTCTTAAACGTTTTCACTTTATTTTCTGGGTTTCTAGTTTGAGCCCTTATCTGGAAGCATAGTTGGTCTTTTTTATTACTGTCTGATGAATAGGAGGTTTTGCATTTTATTTTGGTACTTTTTAAAAGATTGTTAGTGGCCCTGGCTGGACAGCTCAGTCAGAGCATCATCTGGAAATACAGAAGTTGCTGGTTCAATCCCTGCTTAGGGCATATACAGGAACAGATTGATACTCCTTTTTCCCTCTCCCTCCCTCTCCAGAATTGTGGCGCTAATAGAATTGGGAGATTTACCTTAATTCAACAGAAAAAGGACTATATTTTTGGGGAAATTAAACATTCTACAAAAAGACAAAAGTGCAAATTGATTTGGATGTGTTTTGCTACTTTGTGTTTATTTGTGGAAATGAATACCCCTCACCTAAATATTAAAGGAGCATATTTTGAAAACTGTCCCCAGTTGTGTAATATCACTGCTTGAATTACAATTCTATCCGAGGTGAATTTTTATATTAGATGATTGAATTGCCATTCTAATTGGAGTTAATCACATTGAGAAAATGCCTCATGTGTTATTTATACATCAGACAAGAATGAAGCACTGTCTCTTTTGGCTTTCCTGTACTTAGAGTGTCTTGAGGAATACCTTACATTGAGATCGTTTATGTATTTGGCTTTATTTTTTCAATATGATTCAGCAGTGATTTTCCTCCATAGATTAAAAACTATTGTAGATTTTAAATTTGCATTGGAATTACCACTTGTAAAAATGGGTTAATTGATAAACAGCTGAAGAGGCATGAAGTTAGAAGCAACTGCAACTTTCTTTTTTTTCACTTTCTTTTTAATTATAATAGAAAATTTATGTGGAAAATTACAGAGGAACCCTGGCCGGTTGTCTCAGGTGGTAGAGTATCGGCTCAGCATGTGAATGTCCCAGGTTTGATTCCCGGTTAGGACACACAGGAGAAGCGCCCATCTGCTTCTCCACCCCTTCCCCTCTAGCTTCTCTCTCCCCTCTCCTCCTTCCCCCTCACTCTACCTCCCCCTTCTGCTCCCATGGTTGGTGCAAATTGGCACGGACACTGAGGGTGGCTCCATGGCCTCTGTGTCAGGCACTAAGAGCTCAGTTGCTGAGTAACAGAATAATGCCCCACATGGACAGAGCATTGCCCCGTAGTGGGCTTGCTGGGTGGATCCTGGTTGGAGCACATATAGGAGTCTGTCTCTGCCTCCCTTTCTCTCACTAAATTAAATAAGAAAAACAAACATAAAAAGAAAGTTATAGAGGCAGTAAAAGTGAGCCAAATTGGGCTGTGTAGGCTCAGGAAACAAGTTACAGAGACAAAGGGAGGGGCTCATGGAGCTTAGGAGAGAGAAAGGCAAAGGTAGCATGTCTGGAGGGGAAAAGAAGGGAAAATGCATTGGTGTACTCCCAGGAGGCAGAGTGTGCCTACAGAATAATTAAATGACCCCATTTTCTGCCAGCTTCTGCCAACATCTGTATTTGGGGAAATTAAAAAAAAATCATCTCTAAATAATGATGATAATGTAAGTTGGGAGCAAGATGTAAATTTGTGAAAAGGTGAATAATAGCTTCCCATCTGAGTTTTAAGGTATAGGAGCTGTGCTAGGTGCTATATTTTTACCTTTAAATACCATCTCAACCCATTCTTCAGGGTAATTGGAATTATTTTCATTCTTCAGAAGAGTAAATCAGCTGGGTTGCTTGCCAAGGTCATACAGCTTTAATTTGATTACAGGTTTAGTTAGGAGTACTGTTGTTATCTAGACATAACAAGGTAAGCCAACAGTACAAATTATGTCATCTGGTAGCCTGATTCTTTAAGTTATGTAGTGGTTTAGGTAGTGTTAAAAGGAGCTCAGAAAGTTTTCTCTACTGCCAAAATATTTTTTTGGCATCTGACCACTTTTTACCATTTTCACTGTTACTGTCCTAGTCTAAGGTATACCATTGAAGAATTCTAACTACACTCAGTACTCTATGTTGCTACTTTACAGTCTTAACCATTCAGCAACATAGGTTAGATCACAACATTCCCATGCTGAAACTTTCAGTAATGACTTCAAAAGGAGGCCCTGTCTTCTCAAGTTTGTTTTCAACCTCTCTCCTCCTTCTCTTGATTACCCTTTTATACGTACATTGTTCCACATAAGCTATGACCATTTTCATCACAAGGCTGCCTTCTGCTGTCCTGCTTTCTGACACGTCACCAGTTATGGCTATTGCTTTCTTATCGGTCAGGTCTTAGAAGTCCTTTCTGCCTTACCAGGCGATGAAGCAGTGGATGGAGGGTCGGCCTAGAACACTGAGAACCCAGGTTTGAAACCCAGAGGTTGTTGGATTGAGCATGAGATTATAGATGTTACCCGGTGGTCAATGACTTGAACAAGAAGTCACTGTCTTGGCTGGAGGGTTCCTTCCACACCCCGCTCAGGGCACATATGAGAGAGCAGTCAGTGAACAATTGAGGTGCTGTAGCTATGGGTTGATGCTTCTCATCTCTTTCCCTTCCTGTCTGTCTCTATCCTTCCTTTGCTCAAGTTCTCAAAATAAAAATGTCCTTTTCTGACCAGGTACCCAGCTACCCCGTGACAGTATTCTGATCATGATAAAATAGAATGCTGAGATGTACTTAAAATTACTTCTTGACTTTATAAATTACTTATTTATCTCTCATCAGAATATAAGCTCTTTTCCTATCTTTCCTAACATTTAGAACAGTGCCACTGTACAGTAGCTGCTGGGTGAATAACCTCACTGGTTCACCAGTGCTATCTAACCCATTATTTATGACAGAAGATTTATAGTATTCCCATATTAGCTGTGGGCCATTTTGCTATTGAAAGGTTTTCTAGTTTCTATATGCAATTATTTATTTTGTGCTACTTTCACTCAAAGGGATTATTGTAGATTAATAAGGAGCCCCCTACGGTGTATTTGAAGTATGTGTAGTGTTTGGCATTGCCACAAAGATGGAGAAGAAGGGCAGATGTGTGTATATGTATTTGTTGGAATTGGAGGCAAGGGTCACTGATGTTGCAGTGTCCATTACAGTCCTACACAGATGTGGGCAAAAGTAGATTTATAGTTGTGTATGCAAAACACTGGAGTTTATTCTTTTTTTTTAAAATTATTTTTTTATTCATTTTAGTGAGGAGACACAGAGTGAGAGAGAGAGATAGAGAAAGGGGGGAGGAGCTGGAAGCATCAACTCCCATATGTGCCTTGACCAGACCAGTGCAGGGTTTTGAACTGGCGACCTCAGTGTTCCCAGGTTGACGCTTTATCCACTGCGCCACCACAGGTCAGGCTGGAGTTTATTCTTATAATTTATTAATTGTATTATTTGTCTTGTTATTTCATATCCTTATGATTGATCTTTTGGTTAATGAAGGTTGGTAATTTAACCTACTGTTGCACACCCCTGTGTAATGGAAATATCCTGCTGAAAATGCTAGTAGTGCCTGAGTTACAAACACTGAAATAGTTTATCTATATTTATATATTAAAAATGATTTTATAGATACTGATGCTTTTATTCACCAAAGTAATTGTGTACAGCATTGTAACATGTACAGCCATTTTGGTGAGTGCAACTGACAAGATAGGTCTGCAAAATATTTTAGTAACAATTTTAGAAAATTAGTGGTTTTATGTTTGTTTTTTTTTTAATTTTATTCATTTTAGAGAGGAGACACAGAGAGAGAGTGAAAGTGAGAGAGAGAGAGGAAGGGGGGAGGAGCTGGAAGCATCAACTCCCATATGTGCCTTGACCAGACCAGTGCAGGGTTTTGAACTGGCGACCTCAGTGTTCCCAGGTCGACGCTTTATCCACTGCTCCACCACAGGTCAGGCTAAATTAGTGGTTTTAACATGAAACTTTTATTGTGAGCATACAAGACATTTTATTCATCTTCTGACTTCAGAGTGTATAGGACATGTGAGGCTAATTACAATTAAAGTAGAAGAGATGGTTCAAATGGTAATGGAGGGATGAAAGGCTAGATTGCTTTTCGGTTGGGGTTGTTAGAGAAGGCTTTGTGAAAAAGAGGTTTGAGGAGGACAGTGCAGGAAATAGGTGATGACTCTAGTTGAAGCAGTGTGTTTTGTAGAAAGAAGTAGGAGATAACACTTCTATGAAGTCAGTGCCAGAAGGTATTAGTTAATGACTGCTGGGCTAAGTTGCCTACTGTCATTAAAATGTTGAGCCTTAGTGTGGGTAGCATGATATAGTAGAATAATGAAGGCAATTTGGATGAAGAGAACAAAGGCCAGGAGAGAGGCAGTAGTGGGAAGAAGAGAAGTTAAAGACTTTGAAGGGAGAAATGAGAGGCAAGTGGTATATTATCGTTTCTGATCCAGTGTTTACCAATAATATAAATGAGTGTGTAGTTGGACTGCCCTTGAGATCTTTGGTGACTTGAATCTGCATGAAGTGATAAATGTCCTGAAGGACAAAATCAGGATCTGAAAAGATTTTGATGGACAAATAGTTCACACTAGCAAGGTGAAATTGAGTGGAGACAAAAAACAAGTCATATACACAACTAATACCCCATGTAAGTTATAGTGTGAGTCAGCAGTGTGGTGTAGTTGCCAAATAAGTTAAGGTAATCATGGACTACATGATATGGAAGCATGGTGTCTAGAAATGGAAAATCAGTAATAATTCCTCAGGCTTAGTCTGCACCTATATATAATATGTTGTATTTTGGATGTCACTATTTGGTGACACTCTAAGAGGCACTTTATTTTGCCAATGTCAGGGAAGGATTAGCCAAGTATATAGAAAACAATTGAGTCATGAGCATTGTGTACAGGTAAATGAAGTGCTGCCATTTGGGGAAGGAAATACAGTTATTGTTGGATTTTTAGGGGAGTAAATTTTGGCTCAATGTACAGAAGACTGTAATTAAATGTTTAAAAATAAAGTGGCCAGGCTTGACAGGTAATGACTTGATGCTATTAGAAGGTTTAGGACTGAGCAACCACTTCTGGCTCAGATTCTAAATCTGAGATTGCAAAATTTCTGGGAATTTGGTGGCTGGCTATGAAGGAAGGAAAAAAATGGCAAATATTTCAGACTGTACAGCTCCTGTTTTAGAGTTTGAAATGCTGAAACTTCATTGATTAATGTTCAGAACTCATCTTTGTTTTATTTGGTTATCTCACTGTGGTACTACTGGACCTGAAAGCTAGATTTCTAAAACTTCTTAACATCAATGCACCCCCTTCCTAGGGTTTGAAAAGACCTCACTTGTTAAAAATTTTGAAGTTATGATGTCCAGATATGCTAACACTTGACCAAAGTAGAATCACTTGTAAGTTTGAGAACAGTTTTTGTATTCCCTTCTACTATGTAACTCCCTGTGACCCACCTGATGGGATGTGAAGTTTATTTTTGAATTTAAGGTGATAGATTGGTCTTAAAAAATGAGAGAAGTTAAGCATGCTTAATCTGTATATGGGAGGTGAGGCATTTCTTAAATATTTTCTTCTAGGTAGTTTTGTGGTATTTGAGTAGTATGTATGCTCAAGAGTGTCTTTGCTCTCTTAATGACTTTTCATTGGCAAGCCCAGTTCACCTCTGGGTTAGCTATAATTGTTTCAAGTTTTTTTTTTAAGTATACTAATATGAATTATAATTTACTTTACAAATCCTTATGTCACTTATATTGTTCAGAGACCACAGCCATCCTAAATATGTCTTCTACCTACCCTGCCTTGATTAACCATAGCGGGGCTAGTGATAATGAGTTGGAAGGGAAGAAATTTTTCTTCTGTCAGTAATAATGGAAACACTTATTACTGCTTTGAAGCAGCATTGTTATTGTTGGTGGAAGTGGTTTAACCAATAATTTGAAAATTTTTTACAAGTATTTTTTGTAAAAAGAAACTATAGGTATTTTCCTATAGTAAACAGCTCCTGCTCTTAGAATTTGGGGAATAAAAGTTTAATAAAAGGGGAAGTTATACTAAATTCTATTCTCAGAATAACTCCTGTTTCTCCTTTAAACAGTTTATATTTCCTTCCATTCTTTTTTTGATATGTTAATTGTTGTCTACTCCTGGAGTTGTAGACTAAAATGACTAAATTGAAAGCATTGATGTCATTGATGCTAGATCATAAAATCTAGGGAATATACATATCCTAAAACAATTTATTGTGTTAACTTATATGTGAAATAGGATATTGTACTCTATTTTTCAATAATCTCATGCAGTGATAGATTCAGCTGTAACTACTATTTGCAGATAACCCCGGTACAGTGTGTCCGTAAAGTCATGGTGCACTTTTGACTGGTCACAGGTCAAAAGTGCACCATGACTTTACGGACACACTGTATTTCTACTTTTTTTTTTTTTTTAAACAGGATCAGAGAGAGGGATAGATAGATAGGGACAGACAGACAGGAACGGAGAGAGGTGAGAAGCATCAACATTAGTTTTTCATTGCCCTTACGACACCTTAGTTGTTCATTGATTGCTTTCTCACACGTGCTTTGACCAAGGGCCTTCAGCAGACCAGGCAACCCATTGCTGGAGCCAGGGACCTTGGGTCCAAGCTGGTGAGCTTTTTGCTCAAGCCAGATGGGCCCGCGCTCCAGCTGAGCGAGCTCGAGGTCTCAAACCTGGATCTTCCGCATCCCAGTCTGACGCTCTATCCACTGCGCCACCTCCTGGTCAGGCTGTATTTCTACTTTTAAGAGGTTATTGGTCTAAAGAGAATATAAGTGCTGTAAGAAAGCAGTCTGGCATGATTTTTCACTCTTAAGAGCAGATAATTATTTGTTTGCTGGGCTACCCTGAGAACTGCAGTGTGTTTAATAACCTTTCCTGCTTCTAGCTCCCCACTAAATACCAGCAACAAGCCTCCCTTCCCTAGTTGACAACCAAAAAAGTCTCTTTACATTGTCAAATGTCCCCTGGGGGCAAAAATCACTAACTGAGAACTATTGGTCTGTTATAATATAGAAGGGTGTTTCTGTTGAGTTTTATAGGATTTAGGGATTGTAATCTGATGGTTGGGCTCAAATTTGTTAAGTATGCAGAGAAGTTTGAATGGTGGAAGTCTCAGTATAAAAACTATTTGAGAAATTATGGTAATAGTTAAGATTGTAGTATTGTGAGGAGAAAAGGATTTGGGGATGGATTTGTATGATGTATAAGTATGTGAACTTTCTCTTGTTAATGGGAAACGTTTGACAATTTTTTTTCAATAATCAAAAATTGTGATCATTTAAAAAAGATGTCTCTGGAATAAGTATAGAACATAGAGAATCTTGGGGTCATAGTGACCAGAGACTTGTATAAAATGAATTCAGTTAGGAAGTACAACTGGTGAGTTAGGAAGTACAACTGTTCTGAACTGGAGGAGAAGGGGGTTTGAGTTTTGTGTTAAGTTTTGAATATCTGGAGATGGAGAAAGGGACAGGGAGAGGTCGATTTTCTGAATTAATGTACATTTTCTTCTCTTATGCAAGAATGAGAGTAACAGGGAGAGATGGGTGGTTTTACTTTTGCTAACTTTTTTTTTAAGATATTTATTCATTTTAGAGAGAGAGAGAGAGAAAGAAAGAAGGAAGGGAAGAGCAGGAAGCATCAACTCCCATAAGTGTCTTGACCAGGCAAACCCAGGGCTTTGAACCGGCAACACTTTATCCACTGTGCTACCACAGGTCAGGGTTCCTTTGTTTTGACAGAGAGAGGGGCAGATAGGGACAGATAGATAGACAGGAAAGCAGAGAGATGAGAAGCATCAGTTCTTCATTGTAGCTCCTTAGTTGTTCAGTGATTGCTTTCTCATACAGGAGGCTACAGCAGAGTGAGTGACCCCTTGCTCAAGCCAGTGACTTTGGGGTCAAACCAGCGACCATGGGGTCATGTCTGTGATACTTTGCTCAAGTTGGTGAGCCCGTGCTAAAGCCAGATGAACCCGCGCTCAAGCCGACGACCTTGGGTTTTCGAACCTGGGTCCTCCATGTCCCAGTCCGACGCTTTATCCACTGTGCCACCACCTGGTCAGGCACTTTGGTCTGGCACTTTTGCCAACTTTTGCTATAAGGCTGGTCTATAAATTGTATGGAAATTCGTGTTGATTCTTCAGTTTTTATAGTTTCACTAGTATGTACATTTAAGGTAGATACTGAGACCAGGTGTGTGGGGGTTATTAATCAATAATGATTCCTGCTGCTGCCACCATTATTACTATCTTGAAATTTTGAGGTGGTTTTAATTACGTATAATCAACTTTCCCAGATAGCTTGGACACTTCTGAACTTTGGATTGTAAATAATAATTTGTATATTTGTCACTTTGACAGACTGGGGTGTTTTTTTTTGTTTTTTTTTTTTTACAGGGTCAGAGAGGGATAGATAGGGACAGACAGACAGAAACAGAGAGAGGTGAGAAGCATCAATCATTAGTTTTTCATTGCCGTTGCGACACCATAGTTGTTCATTGATTGCTTTCTCACATGTGCCTTGACTGTGGGCCTTCAGAAGACCGAGTAACCCCTTGCTGGAGTCAGTGACCTTGGGTCCAAGCTGGCGAGCTTTTGCTCAAGCCAGATGGGCCCGCGCTTAAGCTGGCGAGCTCGAGGTCTTGAACCTGAGTCTTCTGCATCCCAGTCCGACGCTCTATCCACTGCGCCACCGCCTGGTCAGGCTGACAGACTGGGTTTTGACTCTGCAGCATCTCACCCTTCTGTGGGATATGGCTACTTGAAAATTGTTTACTTTTTACTGCAGTTTTATAGTTACTACTATACTTGTACTTTAATCTATCTACTTGCTTTTTTCACTTTATTGCAGACTTAATGAAATTTAAATGGGGAAGGTAGAGTTTGATTTAGACTAACAAGATTCTGCATTTTAGAATTAAGTATTTGAAGCTGAAAATTCCTTATAGCAACTTATATAAGAGGTTAAGGAGAGATGAAAAAATAAATTTAGGTGCTGGTTTATAGAAAGGCAGAAAGCTTGCTGGTATTGGAATCTGTTTTACTTACATGAGGACAACTGGTTAGCAGGATGGATTTAAGGTATTCTGGAATCAACCATTTCATATTTAAGCTTACAGACCTGATTCCTAGTTTACTGAGTTTCCTAAATTTCAAGGTCTTAACATTTGTTTTTGGCATTAATTAATTAATACCTTGTTTAGTGTGTGTTGTGTTGTCAGTATACTCTTCATATCTGTCTTACTGGAATTTCCCTGTACACTATACTGCCTTTGCGGTAATTATTTTTTAAAGGGTAAATTTTTTCTTAGCAAGAAAAAGAAAAGCAGGGAGAATGATGATGAGAAGCATCGATTCATAATTGTGGTACTCTTCACTTACTCATTGATTGCTTCTCATATGTGCCTTGCCTGGAGGGCTCCAGTCAAGCCAGCAACGATAGGATAATGTAATGATTCCACGCTCAAGCTAGTGAGCCTGCTATCAGGCCAGTGACCTCCGTGTTTTAAGTCAGGCAAGGATAAATTCTTGAGAATGGTGTTAACATTTTAATTTGTTTAAAAGATTTTGTGTTTGTTTATGGGATATGCATATCTTTCTATAATAAGCACTTATAGGATATTTTAAGTATTTTTTAAAGCATGGTGTACTTTTTCCCCTTTCAGTATAATAATCATGAAATTCGTTCTGGGAAACACATTGGTGTCTGCATCTCAGTTGCCAACAATAGGCTTTTTGTGGGCTCTATTCCTAAGAGTAAAACCAAGGAACAGATTCTTGAAGAATTTAGCAAAGTAACAGGTAAGTTGGATTTATTTGGAAAGAGGTGCAACGTTTAGTACTGAAGGTAATTGCATACTTTCGTGTGACAAGCACTGTTTTAAACACTACATTAATTGACTTGTATTCTCACTGCAACCATATGAGATAGGTAACTTATTTTTCAGATAAGGAAAACAGGCACAAATGATTTGGGGAAATAACTTGCTGAATGTTAGGTAGTAGGTAAGGAGTGCAATTGGGATTTGAACTCAAGTCTACAGCATCATTGTTGGACATCCACTGTTTTGGAAGATTGTTTTTCTTTTGTGTGTTTGTATGCATTTCTAGGTGGTGGTTGACATTCTTTATAGGATTGATGTAGAATGGTTTGATTTTTCCACGTTATAAGAATAATAGCTACTCTTTTATGCAGAGGTTATTATACATTATCAAGATGGTGCATTTTCTTTGAATTGTAAAGCATTTTTTTTTCCAAATGACAGGTTGCTTTCATTGAAAAATATTTTTGCCTAGAATGTTTAACAAATTATCAGCCTGATAGTCTCCAGGAACTTTTGAAATTATATAATTAATAAGTTCTATTTCATTTTAAATACAAATAGTCAGTATCTGAGACTTAAAAAGTATCATCTGAAATTATTTTTCAGTGTTTATTTGCATAATAAAAATGTGTAACTATATCTGACCTATACTGCCACTTTCCTAAAGCAGCTCTGTAAAGATTTCTATGCTTCTCCATCATTAATGGAAGCAAAATTGTCCTTAGATCTAATTAAAAAGAATACATATTTTTTTCTGTGTGGGTAACACTTGGAAAGTGTTCTAGAAAGGTAAATTATCTGGAGAGTTCCCTTTAAGGATAAGTGATTTTTATTTTGATACTCAACTATTAGAAAACTAAATCCTTTGATTTACTTGTTCTTGTTTGCTATTTTATCTAATTTTTCTGAAATGGTTGCTTACTTTCAGAGGGTCTTACAGACGTCATTTTATACCACCAACCAGATGACAAGAAAAAAAACAGAGGCTTTTGCTTTCTTGAATATGAAGATCACAAAACAGCTGCTCAGGCAAGACGTAGGTTAATGAGTGGTAAAGTCAAGGTCTGGGGAAATGTTGGAACTGTTGAATGGGCTGATCCTATAGAAGATCCTGATCCCGAGGTTATGGCAAAGGTAATGACAATCATGTTAAAAAAAATTGTTAAGGGGTTGGTGGGGTAAGTGGGAGGGTGGGAAGCTTTAGATGGGGGGGAAACTTAAAATGATGTGTACTTTCTTTAAACTGTATTTTTGAAAGTGAGAAGTGTTCTTTATTAAGACTACACATCAGAAAATAGTACCACGTGCCTGGAAAGTGAATATAGAAATTTATTTATGGACACTTGGCCATAATTGTGTAGCTGTCATACTCATGATGGAGTAGTCTACATGCAGTGTAGACGGTTTACTTCATTTTTGTGTGGATTCTAAGAACAAGTTGAGTATTTGAGAATGTGCCATTGGCTTACATGTTTTTTTGTTAGAAGTCTACTCCTAAAAATAGTGAACTGTATTGGCCTCAGCAGAGCTGTTGCAGTTGCAGGGTTTAGCTATTATTAGGTATCCTGCTTCAGCAATCAGTTGAGACATCCAATGAGGACAAACATCTCTTGAGTCAACACTTTACTTAGTAATGCAGTTTGCAGTTATTCTACTCTTTGTCTTAAGTCTCCCTGAATGGTTATAGGATAGCAAATAAATACAACTAGTTCACTTAAGTGATGAGTGACATGCCAGCACTATGAGTATTAGGAAAGGATATGTGGTCTTGAGGGCTATTAAACTCTCCTTGGGTTAGCACTTTAATTTTTTTTTTTTTTAAGTGAGAGGAGGGGCGACAGATTCCTGCATGTGCCCCGAGTGGGCTCCACCTGCCATCTCCCATCTGGGGCCAATGCTTGAATCAACTGATGCTTGGGCCAAGCCAGCTATCCTCAGCACCAGTGGGGCCAACACTTAAACTAATCAAGCCACTGACTGTGTGAGGGGAACGGGGAGAGGGAAGAAAAAGAGAAGCAGATGTTCACTTCTCATGTGTGCCCTGACTGGGGATCAAATCTAGGATGTCCGAATGCCGGGCTGAAGCTCTATTCACTGAGCCAGCCGGCAAGGGCCGGGCTAGCACTTATAAGAAATTTGGATGCTATTTTGAGTATTTTAGGAGAAGGAATAATGTTTCTTAGCTGAAAAGGTCACATTTTGTAATTGTATTTTGAGGGACTTTCACAATGAAAGAATTTATGTTAATATTTTGAACACTCTCCCCTTTAGCTATTTTAGAAAGGTTCTAATTAGTTTTGACCACCTGTGTTAAGTGTGGAACAGCTACCTCAGAGCTGTTTCACACTTAGCATGCTAGTCACATTATTAGGAAATAACCACCTCCATTTGGTTTCAAAATAATTACTAATTTAATAACTACTAGGCATACGGTCTTTTTTGAGCAGAAAGTGTAGAGTTACCATATATCCACTGCCCGTGCACATGTAAAGCCTCCCTTCACTATCGGCATCCCCATCAGACTTAAACATTTGTCACAATCAGTGAACCTACATTGACACATTATTATAACCCAAAATCCATATTTTACATAGGGGTTCACTTTTGGTGTATATTCTATGGGTTTGGAAAATGTATGCCATGCATTTATCAGTAATGTTGAAAAGTTAGTGTGTATTGTTCTTTCAGTATCATTTGTGCATTAAATGATTTTCAAACCCCTACCCTCCCTAAAAAGAATCTCTTTGATCTGCCTATTCATTCTTCCCTTCTGATCCCTGGCAGTTACTGGTATTTTTGCTATTCGTAGTTTAGCTTTTTCCCAAGTGTCGTATCGTGGGAATCATACAGTATATAGTTTTAAGCTTATCTTCTTTTAGTTATATGCATTTAAGGTTTCTCCATGTCTTTTCATGGCTTGACAGCTCATTTTATTTTAACTGAATAATATTCCATTGTCTGGATGTACCACAGTTTATCCATTCATCTACAAAAGGCTATCTTGTTTCCAAATTTTGACAATTAGGAATAAAGCTTCTGTACATATCTGCATGGTTTTTGTTTGGATGTATTTTCAGCTCATTTGCATAAAAAATTTAACAGCTGTGAACCACATGGCAAAAATGTGCTTAGTTTTGTGAGTAGCTGCCTTTCCAAAATGGCTGTACCATTGTGCATTCCCTCCAGTAGTATTCCTCTTGCTCCATATCCTCAACAGCATTTGACAATGGTAATGTTTTAGATTTTCACCATTCTAATAGGTGTGTAGTGGTATCTCATTTGTTTTAATTCACAATTTCTTAATGACATGAGGTTGAGCATCTCGTCATATGCCTATTTGCCATCTGTGTTTGTTCTTTGCTGAGGTATTTGTTCAGGTTTTTTGACCATTAGGTCCTGTGATGCTCCTTGGTACTTACCTAATGAAAACTTAGTGCATTTTTTATATTTCTGATATTTTTCTAATGGGTTGTGTCTAAAATTAACTTTGTAGGTTGGGGTGGTGGCATTTTGAAAATTGAACACTTTGGAAATATATAGGGTGTTGTCTTGTTTTTAATTTCAGGTAAAAGTGCTGTTTGTACGCAACCTTGCTAATACTGTAACAGAAGAGATTTTAGAAAAAGCATTTAGTCAGTTTGGGAAACTGGAACGAGTGAAGAAACTAAAAGATTATGCTTTCATTCATTTTGATGAGCGAGATGGTGCTGTCAAGGTAAATAACTGGGGGAATTGTTATAGGCATCTCAAGTAGACTAAATTATTTTTAGTCAACCTAGAATCAGTGTTTTTAAAAACTTTTAAGGAAACTTAAGTCAGATAATCTACTTACACTAGCCTTTATTGGCCTTAGCAAATTGTATAACTCATTAAGCTATAAAACAAACAAACCAGTTGAAGAGCTGGGTCTTTTTATTATTATTATTTTATTGATTTTAGAGAGAGAAGGGAGTGAGAGAGAGATAGGAGAAACATTGACCCTGTATGTGCTCTGACCGGGGAATTGAACTAGCAATCTGCACTTCAGGACGATGCTCTAACCAATTTAGCTGTCCGGTCAGGGCAGGGACTTTAAATAAAATCTGACCCAGTGGTTTTCATCCACCAGTCTGCAGACTGGTGCAGGTTTGCCAGAAATTTTGTGCCAGTCCGCGAGAGAGTTAACCACCCTGATGTTGTATGAAGAGTATATAGAGTCTATAATTGTTGGATCTATTCATACAACATCAGGGTCGTTAGCTCTTATGGACTGGCACAAAATTTCTGGTGGACTGTTGGTTGAAAAACAGATTTTATCTCCTCTAAAATTAATGATAAATGATTTTTTTAAACTTTAAATGAATAATTGTTTTTAAAGGCCTTTTATGTTGATCAATACCTACTTTTTTAAGGCTATGGAAGAAATGAATGGCAAGGACTTGGAGGGAGAAAATATTGAAATTGTTTTTGCTAAGCCACCAGATCAGAAAAGGAAAGAAAGGAAAGCTCAGAGGCAAGCAGCAAAGAATCAAATGTAAGTGAACATTGTATAAGTTTTAATGTTGGTAGATTAACTGGAGAATAGCAGGTGTTGCTCAAACCTGTTAAATCCATGACATGTCTTTACCTTTTAAAGAAGACTTGAAAGCTTTGAGGCACAGAAAAATTCCAAGAATCTCAAGAAATGTTTATTTGAGCTCTTGCTATTGACCATAATGTAAAAATAATTACAATTCTAAATAATTGGAATTTATATAAGTGAAAATCAATTTGGGATCTCTCCTACTATATTTTACAAAATGTGCTCCTGAGTATGTTTTAAGTATTAGCCTTCCAAAAGTCTTAATAATATTTTTTTGTTAAAGGATGGAGAGTTTTCTCAGAGGTAGGAAAAACTAAATCTCTGATTATGATCAACTGCTTCCTTTGTACTAGAAAGAGGCTTCTTTACCAATAATACGTAGTACTTGCTGCCACACCAAAGATTTTATATACTATGCATGGGTTTTGAAAAGTGAATATAGTTAAATAAACAAACAG